>BTCW01000014.1:34520000-37020000 GCA_033239725.1 Echinochloa phyllopogon
GCAGGCCGGCCTGGTGGGCCGCGAGGTGGGCCGACATGGGAGAGGGAAGGGGCTTAGCGGGCCGAGCGGGAGAGCGGGAAACAGGCCGGCGGGCTGGGCCGGAAGCCGGGGCACGCTGGGCCGCTGCGGGGAAAAGAAAGAAAGAGGGCCAAAATCGGCCGAGAGAAATAGTTTAGGGAGGAAAAGTGGACTCGGGCCGCTGAAACTTTTCTAGAGCTCCAAACACAGCGATTCAAATTCGAATTTAAACCAGATTTAAATTCCAATTGAATCACATGCAAACAAAACACAATGCTAACAGCATGTATGCAACACACACAACATTTTATTTATATTTTGCAAATATTTATATATATATATTTTCTTTTCAATTACAAATTCCCTGCAAATTAAATAAAGCTTGAAAAATTTTAGAAAATTGAGAAAATTATTGTATTAATTATGCTATTAAATCACGTCCCAAAATCCAAAAATTTTGGGGTGTGACAGACTACCCCCCTTAACAGGAATCTCGTCCCGAGATTCGGAAGAAAGGCTAGCAAGAATAAAATGTTTTAGGTGGGTGGCTTCCAACATCTTGTAGACTTTATTCAGATCGGTGGTCATTACATGGGCTGGAGAATCACACTCCTTCAGGCTACAGGAATACCATGAATCACTTTGTGGTCACTTCCCTTAACTCTGCTTCTACTACTCTGATTGGATTATTGGGGTACACCCAGATAGATTTCCTGGATTGCTTTTCCTTGACGTGAGTGTCCCCGTCTGTGGTGACTTCCTTTCCACTTAGCACAGCCTTATCTTGTGAGTGTTGTCATGTCGGGTTCTTCTATTCCCGCAATGCCTTGTATGCATCGACACCTTTCTGCCCTCCTGTTGTCACTAAGGCTGATGATCTGTTTCTCCAACGACACGCGTGCGCATGATGGCCTTCTTCGCCACAACGGTAGCATCTGCCTGTTGCAGCAAATTCTAGAGGCATCGGCCATTGACCAGCTGGTGGTCCTTTTCTTTCGTAATTTGGGGAATATGATTGGAATTCACCTCTACCCCTCTTCTTGGCTGGTCTATTACTGTTCTGGTCACTTGTCTTGTTATGGATGCAACACTGGCTTGTAGTATCCTCCCTTACCAAAGAGGTAGCGTAAACTTCGTCTCGGCCTACTTCCTGTACCGTGTTCCCTGCTGGTGGAGTATTTTGTACATCTGGATTCATCTCGAGGTAGCAGCGATGTGGAGGGTGGACGTCTTCCAGGTGCTTGGTGTGTTGATCTTGGAATCCGTGAGTTTGAGTGGATCTGGGACAATTATCACCACTTGCCTCTGGTACCAGTATCTCTTTTCCTCGGCTCCTTTCGTTTATTTGTTGCTTGGGTCCACTGCTTTTCTTGGGTCGAAATTCTCTGATGGTGATACTCCAATCCTCAAGGCCCATAATTGGAGCACTACCTTTAGCTTGGGTAACTCTTTGTGGGGCTGACCTTCTAGCGTACGCTCCCCGTTCTTTGTTGATATTCGAACGGAAACATTGATACGCCTCAGTTGTCATTAGACTAGCTTCAACCTGAGGACATGGAAGGCCATGGTGTTCACAACATACACAACCTCCTGGAGTCTTAGTGTCCTCATGTTGTAGCCTCCTTTCTAGCTCCGGAACTCCATGAGTCCTTCTATTCTGTTGACAATCCCATGCTCCTACCACTTGCCTTTTTACTGGTCCTGGGTGAACTCCCACATTGGTCATCTCCGCAGATAAGGGGGATGATAACTCACAGGCCTCTGCTTGCATGGCTAAGGGCTTCTCATGGTTGAATGATGGCGGGAACGCTGTTAGTGAGACCTTACGGTTTCCTTCATTGCTTTTGTTGTAATCGTTGAGAAGCATGGCTTGCTCCATCATAGATTGTTTGATTTCTCTCATAGCTTGAGCCATCGTGTGCAATGCCTGTGTTTGTACTACCATAAGCTCTGCCATCTTGAGATGGATTGAAGTAGCTGGTACTTCTTTTCCAGGGGCACTATCTGAATTGCTTTCCAGGGGATTCACCATCTAGGGAGGGATTGCGGAAAAGGAGAAAGGGTGAGGAAGGAGGGGTAAGCCTTTGAAGGTAAGAACCCAACTAAGAAGCTGATGTCATTGCAGGTAGAAGACCAACAATGCACCAACAATCATTACAAAGAACCAAATCAATCAAAGGCATAATAACAGGCATTACAATCACACTCAACCAAGGTTAAACACGCAAACGTTTAAACGAAACTAGACGTTGTTAGTAAAGCTAGGGGAATCCTCCTAAATAGGTTATCTCTTCAGTCTTCTTCACCCTATCATCTTCAAACTCGTCTGGAGTGATGTCCAACCTCTTGGTTGTGGTGGCATTGAGTGTGACATTGTCGTGTACTCGCTCAGGCTCTAACTTCTTGTAGCAGATGGACGGTATCTTCATTCTTCAAGTGACTTGCAAATGTATCAGGAAGGTACCGACAATCTAAGTGTTTTAGGATGAAGGAAAAGTAGCAAAGGCACTTTGGAATCAAAAGCCAAGGAAAGAATCCAATGTGACATTACTAGAAGAACAAGGAGTGAAATAGTGTCAAGGAATGGCTGAGTAAACAAGGATACTCACATCAATAATGGAAATTTTCCAAGGGGTGAGATAAGCAATCAAGGTAAAGCAACAAGGAGAAGTCAAATAGACAAGAATTAAAAATTAGCAATTTATCAAGCCAAGGTGGAGGTAAATAATCAGAGGTCAAGGATGAAAATTAAAATTATCAAGGAGATGATAAAACATCCAAGGTTATAATGACCAAAGGGAATTTGTCAAAGAGGGGTAAATGCTCAAGGATAGCACTTTATGTGAATCAAAATCTCAAGGATTGAGAAAGAAAGGGCTGTATGGCAAAATAAGCCTTAATAAATGACCAGTACTATCTAGGCTGCGGTCCTACAGTCAGCATAGCTCTGATACCAATCTGTCACACCCGGATTTACACAGAAACCCGAATGCTACTGTATGTGTGCCCAGGAAGTCCACAAAACACATACAGCTTACAAATGTGGTAAAACAGAGTACATATGCTCGAATAAACTAGTTTTGCATCAGAGTTTACCTAAAACACAGTGGAAGACTATTTATTAACTATCTTCACAGGTAGAGCCTCAAGTCCACAGGGACACCGACTGGTTGACCATAGCTTAGAATACAGACGATCCTCAAGAATCTCAGTAGTTGTCTCTTTCACTCCATCTGTTACCCATCCGGGATTTTGTTGAATATTGGCAAGTGTAAGTAATTGTCTTACTTAGCAAATACAACACGGTTAATGAGGGCTTAAAAGAAAGGCTTGACACGGCTGTACTGCATTAGCAACTTTAGTTGATTCATTTTAACATAAACTAAGATTACTACAATTAAGTGAATCCCAGTTGCAACCCAATTAATAAAGTAGAGATGAACTTCAAACAGGAGTAAGCATCAATTTCTAATCAAAAAGGATCCAGGCCGCTCGTGACCCTGAGCAAGGCTATCATGATAGATTATACACTCTGCAGAGGTTTCGCCCTTTACCCACCGGTCGCGTAAAAGTTCATAGAACTTTAAACCCAGTCATGCCGAGGTGGACCAGACCTCTCAAACCACACTTCCGAGGTGTGATCGCATAGGGACGCTACGAGGCTTTTCACAAGACACCCTAACGAAACAGTAGCCGTTATGGTACAACCTAGGCAGCATGACCCAAGGCACCGAGATTGACTGACTCCCAGGGCGCTCCGAATAGGAGGGTCAATGGCGTCCAGAGCGCGGCACGAAGGCCAGCAACAAAAATAAATGGCGCAATGTGCGGAGCACGGGACTTTGCCAGACATGGCATAGCCAACGGATACTCCGTCCTCGGTGGATCAAACCATACTCTCACCCATGCTTCCCATAACGCCGTCGGCCTGTCGGTAACTACTGTTAAATTAGGACCGTACATGTTACTTGTCCAAGACCAGAGCCATAATAGTTCCGGCAGTGGCAACAGGCTCCTGGGTGGTCGCTTTAAGAACCAGTCCTTACGGAGAGACACTAGGGCCAGGCACGAAGCTTACACCCTAGCTCCCTGATCCATGTTGCTAAAAAGCAAGTTTTACCATTGACAATGAAGTGAACCATTAAGTCAAGATTAACAGTTAAACATTGGTGACAGTAGCTGTGCCTAGCAAAGTTCTACCCAAATGCAATAACCCAAGGTAATCAAGGTATAGGATAAACAAAGCTAGGAATAACCTTAATAGGAACAATTTAGACACTTGCATATGCAGTAAATAATGTAAAGGTGTGTTTAGGTAGCAAGGATTGTCCGTGCTGTACTTGCCTCAAATCCAGTGCATTCACTTAGTCTTCGGGTCTTGATCTTCAAACTTGACAGCACTTTGAAGTGTGTTCCTTCGCTTGATGATGTTCCTCTACTCGCGGCAATCATCGGCACAATCATACAATCAAACAATATACACTAAGAACAGTACACCAATCAATAAGAACAGAACAAAAGAAGGTTGAAAAACTAATCTACGCTTCGCTACGAACACGTGAGCGCGAGAATCACTCAAATCGGAGCTAAAACGAAGAAGTTATGGCTTTTCTAAGGTTCGGGGACTTGCTGGCAAAGTTTTAAAAGTTCCGGGGGCTTATTTGCAAAAACTCAGGGGCGAAAACATAATTTTATATTAAAACAGGAGGGTTTATTCGCAAATTAACCAAAACAGGACCTCGGGTGCTATTTTGAAATAAAGCAGGGGGTTTTCTGTAAAAATCAGGACCTAATTGTAATTATTTTTGAATAGATTTGGACTGCGGGTTAATTTCGAAAAAGGACAGGGGTTCTTTTGCAAAACGGCCGAGGCTGACTGGGTTGACCGGTATTGACCCGGGGTGTTGACTCGGCTCGGTTCGATCTGGGCCGTCCGATCTGGTTTGGGCGGCAGGGATTAGATCGGGGAGAGGAAGTCGTCGGCGGCGCTGACTGACGGCGGCGCTGAACGGCGGCGAGCGGCGGCGTTTCGCCGGCGTGGCTCGAAAACGAGCTAGGAGGCTCAGTTTGGGACGTGGCTTGGTGCTACAGACTCGGGGCGACGCGACGAACTCGACTGTGTGGGTCTCGACGACGGCGGAGCAACGGCGGTGGCGCGCGACGAGCGGAGGTGGCGGCGGCGCTCGGGTGACGGCGGAGAGCTCGCGGCAGAGGGGGAGAGCAAGGAGAGGCTCGGGGAGTTCCTTACCTCCACGCGAAGACACTGGGGCAACTTGCCGGGACGGAACGGTGACAGGCGACGAGATCGACGGCGAGGCGGCGACTTCGGGCGGAAGCGGCGCTCGGCTGCGGCGGCTAGCTCGCACCAGAGGGAGGGAGAGAGCAGGGAGAGCCTCGGGAGCAAGAGTACCTGCTGGGGAAGCTCCTTGGGCGGTTAATTTGGCCGGAGCGGTGGCGAGACGGCGGATTCGCGGCGGCGCAATTCTCGGCGGCGGCGACTTCGACTTCGGGCGGCGGAGAAATTGGCGGCGCGAGGGTGGGGATTGGGATTGAGAGGGCGGCGGCTATTTGTAGGGCGACCGAAGAGAGTCCGGGGCCTCGACGTGCGCGCTCGTAGCCGAGACGAACTCCGGCGTCGGGGCGGAGTCGGACACCGGCGGGAGGAAGGGGACGGGCTGACGCGTGGGACCCGCGGTCAGCGGCAGAGGGGCGGCGTGAGGCAGGCCGGCCTGGTGGGCCGCGAGGTGGGCCGACGCGGGAGAGGGAATGGGCGGAGCGGGCCGAGCGGGAGAGCGGGAAACAGGCCGGCGGGCTGGGCCGGAAGCGGGGGCACGCTAGGCTGCTGCGGGGAAAAGAAAGAAAGAGGGCCAAAATCTGCCGAGAGAAATAGTTTAGGGAGGAAAAGTGGACTCGGGCCGCTGAAACTTTTCTAGAGCTCCAAACACAGCGATTCAAATTCGAATTTAAACCAGATTTAAATTCCAATTGAATCACACGCAAACAAAACACAATGCTAACAGCATGTATGCAACACACACAACATTTTATTTATATTTTGCAAATATTTTTATATATATATTTTCTTTTCAATTACAAATTCCCTGCAAATTAAATAAAGCTTGAAAAATTTTAGAAAATTGAGAAAATTATTGTATTAATTATGCTATTAAATCACATCCCAAAATCCAAAAATTTTGGGGTGTGACAGAGCCACAAACCCCTTCATGGATTTCTTTCAATAATTCTGAGCCTTCTTGGTAAGTGATACACTTTTGCCAAGGTTCGGTGACTCTGCTTTTGTAAAGGGTGTCGCCCACGAGCTTGTAATTTCTTGCGCGCTGGGCCATTCTCTTCTGGTCAGTCGCGCTTTCTGGTTCAAAATACCCTTTTAAGAAAGCTACGATCGAAGCCTTCCAATCTTCCCCCTAGACTATCGAGACCAAGTTAGCTTGTACCTCTCTGACGCTTGGTGGTGTTAGCACTTCATAGGATACATCCGATGGCAGCTGTTCGTTTCTAGAGGCAGCTTTGGCGAGCGCATCGACCTCTCCATTGAACTCTCTGCCCACATGCTCGACAGTGTAACCTTTAAAATGTTTTTCCATGTGCCTTTCTGCTTTGAGGTATTTGATGAGCTTAGGGTTTCGCGCAGTGTATTCTTTCTCGACTTGCTTAGTGATTAGCTCAGAGTCGGTCTTGATGATTAGTGACCTGGCCCCAAGGGCCTTAGCTTTTCTCAGCCCCAGCAATAAGGCTTCGTACTCAGCTGTATTGTTTGTGCTTGCGTCATCTTTGCTGAATTCGAGTCTGATTGCGTATCGCAGTTTCTCTCCTGCTGGGGTAGTGATAGTTGCTGCAGCTCCGGCTCCTTTGCTGCCCCATGCCCCATCGCACCTTTTCAGCCACTCGGGCTCTTGTTTTTCTAGGACCTTCTCTGAAGCAGGAGAAGTCCAATCCACGATGAAATCTGCTAAGACTTGGGATTTGATGGCTGACCTATTCTCGAAAGAAATGGAAAAGCCTGACAATTCCGCATCCCATTTCCTGATGTGAGGTGGGGCATCCTTATTGCCCAAGATTTCTCTGACAGACTGATCAGTTAAAATCATGATTTTATGTGCTTCGAAATAGTGTCTGAGCTTTCTTGAGCTCATTACCATTGCATAGATGACCTTTTCAATTTTAGAGTAGTTTTTCTTGGTCTTGTCTAGTGCTTCGGAGACATAATAGACTGGGAGCTGTTCCTTGGATCCATCTTTTTTGCGCTGTTAAACTAGAGCCGCACTAACAGCTGAATGTGATGCTGCCACATACAATAACAGGGTCGCACCTGGTTCTGGGGCGGATAAGGTGGTAAGGTGCTGTAAGTAATCTTTGAGCTCTGTGAAAGCTTGCTTTTGTTTGGGTCCCCAATTGAATTTGTCAGCTTTCTTGAGGGCTTCGGAGAAAGGTAAACTTCTCTCTGCCAGCTTAGATATGAAACTGCTTAAAGCTGCTATGCGGCCTGTGAGCTTTTGAACATCTTTTCTGCATTTTGGCTCCTCCATTCTTGCCAATGCCATGACCTTATCACTATTTGCTTTGATTCCCTTGAGAGAAATTAGGCACCCGAGTATTTTACCTTTCTGGACTCCGAACACATATTTTTCTGGGTTGAGTTTCAGACCGGCTGCCCTCATGTTTGCAAATGTCTCGGCGAGGTCCTCAATGTGGCTTGACCTTTATTTGCTTTTTACAATGAGGTCATCAACGTAAGCTAACAAATTGCATGGAACCTGGTCTTTGGAAACTACCTTGCTCATTCTCACAAAAGTTGGGCCCGCATTTTTGAGCCCTTCTGGCATTCTAACAAAACAATAGCTGCCGAATGGAGTGATGAAGCTTGTGCTTTCTTGATCTAAAGTTTTCATCCAGATTTGATGATAGCCCGAGAAGCAGTCGGCAAAGATAAAAGAACACTGTTTGTGGCCTCATCGACAAATCGGTCGATTCTTGGTAAGGGAAAATCGTCTTTAGGGCAAGCTTTGTTGAGATCAGTGAAGTCGATGCACATACGCCATTTGCCATTCTTATTTTTGACCATTACAGTGTTCGACAGCCAGGTTGAAAATCGCACATTTTGCCGTCACCTTTTCATCGGCCCTCATTGCCGTCACCTTTTCATCGGAATATTTTCTAAGCTTCAGCTTTTTAGGCTTAACCTTGTCACTTATGTTCAGGCTATGCTCTATTATGCTCCTGTTAACACCATGTAGATCACTAGATGACCAAGCAAAAACATCTTTGTTTCTTTTTAGGAAATCTAGCAACTTGTCCTCTTCTTCTTTCATCAAACCTGTGCCGATGATAGCGCACATGTCTTTGACTAACGGATCTAGTGGTACCTTCTTTGTTTCTTCCTTTGGGGCGATGGCCACCTTTTCTTTTACGGGAGACCTTTCATGAACCTCTGGCTCAGTGAACAATACCCTGCTAACCTTTCTTAAAAGATGAACATTACGGTGACATGGTGTTTCACCTTTTTCAATTTTTTGGGCCATTTGCTGGTCCCCAAAAATAGTAATGACACCTTTTAGTGCAGGCATTTTGAGGCATAAGTAAGGTTGATCAATGATCTACTCGAACTTGTTGAGGAAACCTCTGCCAAAAATCACATTGTATGGGAAGTAAATGTCAACCACATCGAAGGTGACACACTCGGTTCTTGCATTGCTGAGATCACCGAATGAGACCGGGAGATCGATTTTGCCCAGAACGGGTACCCTTTTGCCACCGAATCCGCAGAGTGGGTTATCAGCTGCCTGTAAGGATGACCTTTCCAAACTCATTTGATCGAAAGTGCTCGCGAAGATGATGTTGGCTGAGCTGCCATTATCGACAAGGATTCTGCCGATCATCCACCTTGCTATGTTTGCCTCTATAACCATGGCATCATTGTGTGGGAAATTCTTCAGCTTGAGGTCTGCTTCCGAAAAGGTGATGGGCATGTGTGACCATTGCGATTTTTTGAAAGGTCCTTCAACTGCAATGTTGTTCACGCAACGGAAATAATCCCTTCTTTGCCTTTTGTTCTCGAAGGTCAGCGCGGACCCTCCTGAGATAGGTAAAATCATGCCGACCGTAGGTAAAGCATTGCTTTGTGGATTCTGTTCTTGCTTTGGCTGTCTTTCCGTCACCTCCTCTTCTTTAGGTGGCTGAGCTTGTAATGGTTGCTAAACTAATGCACTGCTGGCCTGTCGAAATGAAAAGGGAGGTAATGGAGGCTAAATGTTGTGTGGTTGGTAGTAGCAGTCAGCTTGATGATGGAATGGTGGGACTTGGTATGGGTAATGCACGGGTTGCTGGCTTAGAGCTGGGAAAGGTGGTGGGCCAGGTGGATTCCATGACTGGCTGGACATGCAGTTTACTGCCTTGGGTTGCTCTTGCTCGGTTTTTTTGTTAGCCATTCTTTCTAAGACCTTCTTGCTCTCATGGCAGAATTTTGTACCATGATCTGTATTTTCTGCGTGAAACACACAGAAATATATTCTCTCTCCATGTTGGTTATATCTTCCTCTACCTCTCCCGCGACCTCTACCTGACCTGCCCCCTCTTGAGCTATTGTTGGTTTGATCTCTTGGAGGAGGTGCGCCGGGATCTGCTTCTTGACTCATGGTGATAAAGTTCGAGTCTTCGCCATTGAATAAAGCTTCCACTTGATATACCGGCTGGGGTAAACCGGAATTGGGGGCGTATCTTTGGTGGGATTGCTTTTGTTGAGCTTGTTAAGGAGCTGCGACCCCGTGAAAGCTTTGCTTGGCTCTTCTATTTTCTTCGATTCTTCTGCAGTGATCGTTGTCTGCTCGGCACCATTTTTCCAAGGTGTCGTAGAGCACAGCTAGCGATGCAGGTGGTTCTAGAACCAAAGCGTTAGCGCACTGCCCGATTTTCAGCCCCTTTATCACTGCTTCGATTGCCACCTCATCTCAAACATTGGGCGCTTGAGCCCTAATTTGAATGAATCTATGGAAGTAGCTTTGCAATGATTCCTTGTCCCCCTGAATGCAACTGAAGAGGTCGCTGGATGTTAGCGAGTTGCGTCGGAATCCTTTAAAGTTAGCTATGAACCTTTCTCTGAGATCTTGCCTAGAGGTTATAGACATAGGATTCAACAATGAATACCAAATCAAAGCTGCCCCTTCACAAGCGATGACAAATGATTTAGCTAGGACTGTGTCATCACCGCTAGCTGATGCAATTGCTGCTTCGTAAGCCATCAAAAACTGCCTTGCGTCAGTTGTGCCATCAAATTTGGGCATCGTTGTACTCCTGTAAGATGTGGTCCAAAGTGCTAATTGAAGAGCTAGTGAGAGCGGGTCGAATGTGTCAATACTTCTGGCGCTGTGACCTTGTCCCTGAATGATAGGCAAGCTGCCAGTCGCACTTGCAATATGATTAGATATCGGTGTTCGCACGAAGGGCTCGTGGTTGTATTGAATGGCGAAATCTTCTTCGGGCTCATCATAAGGGTTTAGCGCTTCGAGCTCTGCTTGGAGCTTGACAATTCTTGCACGCGCGTTAGCAAGCTCTTGCCTTGTTTGGTTCAGGCACTTTTTCGCAATGGCCTCTGCCTTCATCCTTTCTAATTTTTCCAGTTCGGCCTTGGCTTTCTCAAGCTCATCTCTTGCACTTGCATCATCATGAGCGATTTTGGCTGCTTCCAGTTGAAGGGCTTCGAGCTTCTTCCTTTTGGCTGCTGCGACAGCGTTGGCGTCAGCTTTTCTTTTATCGGTTCTGGCAGCTTCGGACTTGGAGGACTGCTTTTGTGCTGCAGCTTCTTTATCTTTCTCTGTGGTGAGACCGCTTGTAGAAGGGTCTAGTGTGAGGGTCTCTTCATTGTGGTCAGCTTCTTCAGCACCTTCTCTTGCCATTGCAGACAAGCTTTTGTGCTTAGGAGCCATGCGGGCTTACTCTCGTACACACACGGTGGGCGCCAAAACTATTGGTATAAAATTGGTCTAGGTAGCAACCAACGAGTTTAAACTGGTAAATGATGAAACTTGTATGCAAGAATTAGATAGGTCAGAACATGGAAACTTTCTCTATTTTTTGCATTATTCCCTATTTACGTACAAGGGTCACCTTTTATAGTGACCGTTCGGCTTCCCAATTACACAAAATGCACTTGGGTCATGCGACACATGCTGGGCTCTATTACATGGTTCCCCAAGGGCAGTGAGGTGATTTTACAAGAAGTCAAAATCAAATTGTACACGCCAATGGTTTCACGCGATACATGCTTGGCGCCACCTTGTTCGTTCTTGTGAGTGCGAGGTGAGCACCATTCGCCCCAGCGGAGTGACCTGCTCTGGTTTGCGTGCTTCATCCTTCCGGTGCGTAAGGCGCCACCTCTTCTGAACCGCTGCGGCCCACGATGTCTCGAAACGCGACCTCTTCCGATCCGTTGGGCCTTGTCGCATCTCGTCACGGGGCGCGACCTTCTCCGGGCCGCCTCGGGTCGTCGCACCTTATCTTGGGGCGCGACCCTTTTCGAGCCGCCTCAAGTCGTCGCACCTTGTCTTGGGGCGCGACCTTTTCCAGGCCGCCTCGAGTCGTCGCACCTTGTCTCAGAGCGATCGTGGCCGGCCCGCGTCTCGCCTTGGATGTTCGTCACCTGTTTAATTAGGCTCAAGACAAGAAAATACTTTGAGTCCTTTCCTTTACTTCAAAGCGTAAATGAATAAGGTTGGTCTTTGGGCGAGATCGGGTCGCCGAGATCTTTTTATTTGTCGCGTGCCCGGAGGTGACTTGCGCTCGGAAAACTGATCCCCAACATCCAGTATAATCACTCTTAAGTCTTCAATTCTTGATCTTGAACTCTTCTTGAATCCCCTGATGGCGTTCCTCTACTCGCAACAATCAATCAACGAGCGCAACATGCTAAACAAGCAAACAAACAATACAACTTAGAAGAATACACCAATCAGAGGAAAAGCTTTGAAAGAGCGCGCTAAAGGATAGGGCTCAAAGCTACGGTCACGTGAGCGTAAGAATCGCTGAAAACGAAGCTACGGTTGAAAAGATATGACTATCGAAAGATTTGTATGATAAAATAGCATAAAAGACTACATGCTTGATTAATTTTAATTAAATAAAATAATATGAAAAGATATTTCAAAGAAACATCTTTTGTTGGAATTAAACCAATTCTATTTGAATTTATAAAACGAGACAAAACTTAATCATATATTACTTACAACTATTTATGTATAAATTATTCCAATTAAATATTTAACTTGAAAACAACACTTGTGAGAGCATCTAATCGAAACATAATCATCTTATGTCATGTTTAACATAATCAATATTATCAATAAAACACATTTACGTTGATATTAATCAATGTTAACATTTATTTATAAAACTCGAAGTGTAGCTTTAACTTGCTTTTAAATTAGAAAAGGTAATTATTATAAACATTAATCATATTAATATTAGTTTATAAAAACCGAGATAAAACTTAATTATATTGTATTCAAAAATATAATTGAATATATATTAATTAATTTAACATTTAATAAGAAAACACGGAAGATAGACCTTAATTAGATTTTAATTTAAAAAGAATATTTAAATAGTATTTAACCAAATTAATACCAAATAAATTTTAGAAATATTTTATATGTTCAATAACAGTGCTAATGCGTAGTTCAAGTCGACGTGAAGCTAACGCAACAAGAACAAATGAAATCGGAGTTGGAACGCGGATTGTATGCCCAAAACAAGATTACAAGGACCTATTTGTAAATAACCGTAGACTTTAAGGGTTAGCAGGTAAGATTTGCAAGACTCAGCGTACAGGGGCCGCGAAAAGGATAAAACCTAGGGTTAAATCTGCAAAAGGGGCTCGGGTTGGACTGGTTTGCAAGATTATAACTGAGTCAGGGGGTTTTCTGCAAAAGGTGCCAGACACAAGATTGGATCTAAAGATTTCCGGATTCCCCAGGGGCTAAATCGCAAAAGGGCATCTCCTTCCTCGACGCAACACAGGGGAGCCCGGCTATGGCGGGCGCTCGGGCGGCGTTGCTCGCCGGCGATAGGGAGGGCTAGAGCGGCGGAGAAGTACCGCATGGGAGAGAGGAGAGCGAGGGTATCTCGGGGAGGTGCTTACCGGCGGCCGTGGGTGGCTAGCGGGCGGCGCAATCGGAGACGGTGGCCGGCGGCTCGGGTCATCGCGTGGGCAAGCTTCTCCGGCGCCAGGACAGCGACGAGGACGGGCGGCGAAGGCTTCGTCCGGCGGCCTCGGAGTGCGATGAATCGGCGCCAATGGCGGCCGGCGGCGGCGCTTGGCTCCGAGAGCAATGGCGGCGGCGGCGCAGCGCGGACGGTGCAGGCGGTGCGCGAGATGCGGAGCGGCGGGGTAGCAGCCAGGGCACAGGCTCGCGGCAGCCTTTATAGGGATGCGGGCCCGCGCCTGCGTGGTGCGCACGCCGAGATTTCCGGCGGCGGCGGCGCTGGCTGCCGTGCGGCGAGAGGAGCCAGGCGCGGCTCGCGCATCCTGGGCCGTGGCTGGGCCGAGCAGGGGGCGCTGGTGGAGTTGGCCAGGAGGGCGAGCTGGGCTGGCTCGGGCTCGCGGAACGGTGGGCCTGCGGAGCGCGGTGGGTGGACCGGGCGGAGAGAGGGAGCGGGCCGGATTGGGCCTAACAGTGGAGGGAAAGAGAGGTGAGGGAGGCAGGCTGGTTTGGGGTGTTGGGCCATGGCGCATGAGATTCGGCCCGGAGCAGATGTAGGTTTTCTTTTTTCATTATTAGAATATTATTTTCAGGAGCAAAGATTAATCTAGAAATATCTAGATAAATCAATTAAGCCATGAAAAAAATACTCTGAAAACTGTAAAAATCCTAGGAAAAATTATGGAGATAGATTTGGACATGAGGAACCCAAATAAAATATTTGGAGCTCATGAAAAAGATCATAGCACCTTCCAAAATTTGGAATTGGCTTAGAAGAAAGGAATAAGTTCCAGAAAATTTGGAAAAATTTCCGTTAGGCTTCTGAACGTATTTTAGAAAACTTTACACACATAAAACCACTAAATGCAAGTCAGCATGAATGCAAAATGCTCAATATTAAACCTATATTATTTTAATATAATTTAGAAAATAAAACTTCCTATACTAAATTCCCTGTTAATTATATAAAGCTTGGAAAAATTTTAGAAAATTGAGAGAAATATTGTCTTAATTGTGCTAACAAATCACATCCCAAAATCCAAAAATTTTGGGGTGTGACAGGTTTAAAGTTCCTTGAACTTTTACGCGACTGGTGGGTAAAGGGCGAAACCTTTGCAGAGTGTATAATCTATCATGATAGCCTTGCTTAGGGTCACGAGCGACCTGGATCGTTTTTTATTAGAAATTGATTATTATTGTGGTTTAATGTCACTTATATTTATTAATTGGGTTACAACTGTGATCCATTCACTTGTAGTAATTTTGGACAATGTAAAACGAACCAACTAAAAGTGCTAATGCAGTAAAGCCGTGTCAAGCCTTTTAAGCCTTCAAACCCCGTGTTATAATTGCTAAGTAATTCTGTTACTTACACTTGCTTTAATTCAATAAAATCTCGGATGGGTAACAGATTGGGCTTCGCATGAGATTGCTGCTGAGTTTCCGGAGGATCTGCCTTTCTACTGAGTTGTGTTCTCCCAGTCAGATTCCCTGTGGGAGTGCGGCTTCATTAGTTGAGAGTTTTAGTCTTCCGCTGTACTGGTTAGTTTATTTTTTATGTACTCTGATGTAAAACTCTTTATTTAAGCATTCAATAAAGCATGAGTTCTCTGTTATATCATATTTGTTATGCTATATCTGTACTGTGACTTCCTGTGCACACATATGGCCGCATTCGGGTTACTGTGTAAATCCGGGTGTGACAGATTGGTATCAGAGCCGTGCTGACTGTAGGAACGCAGCCTAGTTAGAACGGTGGATGAAATATTAGGAGACCTCCATGATTCTATGATATGCCTCGTTTAGCTGTTTTGTTTTGAAAAAAAAGAAAAAAACAGTAATATCGAGTCTTGTATGAATTTTGTCTCTAAGTGCTTGTTTTAATGTTATTATGCTCATGTTTGATTTGGATTTTTGTAATGATTGTGTTGGGCGTAGACGTAAGTCTACTACCACTTAGATTTTGGATTAAGGCTTAAGGATATTAAAGACTACATAGAAGGGTTATTTATTTCTCTTGCTATTTATCTATCAAACTCTCTACTTTTAGATCAAGTCCTGACAAGAATTTTTTGCAAATGATAGATGGTGAACACGAGGAGTCACGCTGGTGGCAGTGGGGCTAACCAGAACCCGCCACCGCCTCCACCACCACTCACCATGGAGCAGATGATGCAGATGCAGCTCCAGCTGACGCAGTAGATGGCCCAAATGATAGCCTTGCTGCAGTAGCAACAGCAGAACCCGCCTCACCAGCCTCACGTGCTGCCTAGAGACAAGAGGGGCGAATTTCTGAAGGGACGCCCTCCCACTTTCACCCGGGCCTGTGACCCTCTGCAGGAAGATGATTGGCTCAAGGTGGTGGAGAGACAGCTCGACATCGCGCAATGCAACGACCGGGAGAAGGTGTTGTATGCCGGAGGACAGCTTCAGGGTCCAGCACTAGACTGGTGGGATTCATACCAGTATGCTCACCCCGATCGTGCTCAGATCACCTGGCAGGAGTTTCGTGACAGCTTTCGCTCTCACCATGTGCCGAAGGCCCTGATGAACCTGAAGAAGAAGGAGTTCCTGGCGCTGAAGCAGGAAGGGCTGAGTGTCACTGCTTACCGTGACAAGTTCATTGAGCTCGCCCACTACGCTCCTGAGGATGTGGACACGAACAGGAAGAAGCAGACCCGATTCCGTGACGACTTGCATGATGCACTGCAGTACCAGCTGATGTGCACCAAGTTCCCCAACTTTCAGGAACTTCTGGACGGCGCTCTCATGCTGGAGCACAAGCGCCGTGAGATAGAGGAGAAGAAGAGGAAGTTCCAGGGCCAGTAGTCAGGGAGCAGCAGCCGCCCCCGCTTCACTCCTCCACAGGAGGGCTAGCAGATGATGGGCCAGCAGCGCTCCCAGGGTCAGTCCAGCCTACTGGGCCGCAGTCAGTTCCAGCAATGCCCCCAGTACCAGCAGCGCCCTCAGTACCCCTAGGCGCCACAGTACCAGCATCCCCAGCAGCAGCTGTAGACTATCCTAGCTCAGCGTAGTCAGGTGCAGCCAGGTCCTATTCCATGCCCTAACCCCGCCAGCACTGCACCAGCGGGTCCGAGGGCATGTTATCACTATGGAGAGCTGAGGCACTTTACCAATGTTTGTCCCCAGAAGGCCCAGAACGGCGCAGGTCAGAGTAACCAGCGGGTGGGTCAGCAGCAGGCTCAGGTGGGTCGAGATCCGCAGAACCCCGCTAGAGGCAAGGTCAACCACATGGGTGCAGAGACCGCAGAGGCAGCTACTGACGTGGTTGTGGGTACGTTCCCTGTCAACTTGGCTCCTATGACTGTTTTGTTCGATACTGGAGCTTCGCATGCTTTCATATCTGCTGCTTTTGTGAAAAAGAACATGATGGCCTTACAACCTATGTCAAACACCATGTTAGTTAGTTCAGCAGGGGGTGAGCAGTGAGCCAGTTTACGCTGCACCCATGTCACCATCACAATATGGATGGTAGACTTCGAGGTGTATCCGATAGTCCTGGAGACCCTTAGGTTCGATTTGATTCTGGGTATGAGCTGGTTAGCCAGATATGAAGGGGTGATCCAATGCTCCAAGAGAGCAGTGCAACTGACAGCAAAGATCGGTGAAAGAGTGGAGTATCAAGCAGCCAGTTCCTTGGAGCACGGTCAGGTCAACCAATCTGAGGGTGTGTTGGCGGTCGTTACAACCCAATTTCGACCACCAATACTCGGGAGTAAATGAGAGACTATGTAACATTCCATGTACTTATGTTTATTTCTAATAAAGTTCCACGAGTTTTGGTAAGTGTCATGTTTGCAGGTACAATGTTCACAAATACGTGCTATTGGGGTCAGAAATGACCGAATCGGCCGAACGACACGTTCGGCCGGTTACCCCCCTTAGCCGTACGGGCCACCGGGAGCTGTCCACATCAGCGATGACCAAACGAATACATCAAACGACACGTGGACGACCGCCAACATATCCCAAAGCACCAACACATCATCCTGGGTCAAATCAACTCAAGTCCAAGCAGCAGAGGCCGGCCGATTGACACCCAGGACCAGAGGCAGTGCTGGGGGAGGCTGCCACGGGCCAAGGCTAGTTCGGCTGAACCAGGCCCTTCGGCCGAACCGCCCCCAGCACATAACCGCCTCCAGGGAGCTGCCCAGGGCCCTTGGATGCAAGGTCAGTAGGATGGACGTTTCGGCCGAACTGCCCTGTTCGGCCAAACCGACCTCCTTCGCCCGGAGGATCAGGGGGTACCCCCCTGGCTTGCTTGGCCAGTAGCCTGCCTCAACCGACCCTGGAGTGCTATAAATAGGACCCTGCCATTCACTTGTAATACACACCACATCAAGCCAAGTGCTCTTCCACTTCTCTCTTTAGTAGAGTTAGGTTAGTTTAGTTGGGAGTTACAGTTGAGTCGAGCTCTGCCTCGGAGGTTCCGGAGTAGTCTTCAGAAGCTCTGGTAAGCTCTTGTATCTTTCCTTTACTTTTGTTGACATTTGAGTTATCAATATAGTTATCTACTTTATTCTACCTATGTCTCATATAGTTGCATCTACTTTAGTCTATTTGCTTCTATATAGTGTTTAGACTATAGTCGGTTCTAGTTCTAGTGTTTCTAGTTCTTGCTTAAGTCTTTGTCTTGATTGGTTCTTCATCTCTGCTCACACTAGTGGTGACTTGTCATTGGGGTATGAGTTAGAGTTGCTTGCTTTTGCTAGCGAATTAAGTAGTTATTGATCTGTGTAGGAGTGGTTCATAGACTTGTCAGTAGCCTTAGATTCTGCTCGTTGCAACGGAGGTGGTAGCCGAGAGGTGGTGATACACTTCCGGTCTTCATAGCCCGTCACATTAGTTCCGGTGTCTTAGGATCCAAGGTTCAGGGTAGTCAGCACCCCTTCTCATTGTTGGCACTTCTTAAGATCCAATATCAGGATTGGGAATCCCGGTACTGGATGCAAGGAGTGTTTCAGTGGTTTTCCTTATGGCTAGTAAAATATATAAATATTCTGCAAGCGCACAGAATCACCGCTGTAGCACTTCACCTGGGATTACCCTGAGGTATC
The DNA here is from genome assembly GCA_033239725.1 of Echinochloa phyllopogon. Taxonomy (NCBI): domain Eukaryota; kingdom Viridiplantae; phylum Streptophyta; class Magnoliopsida; order Poales; family Poaceae; genus Echinochloa; species Echinochloa phyllopogon. The sequence goes on from BTCW01000014.1 coordinate 34,538,308, forward strand.
GTAATTTATATTTCCACAGGGAAGCTTTGGCAAGAGTACTAACAAATAGATATTTGAGACTATCAGAGAAGGTTACTAGTGGACAAGACGGGTGATAAATGGTATTGGATAGGAGTGTATATACCGTAACACTCACAGCTCAAGGAGGCTCGGATAGATGAGAGAAGGTATAGATAGTTGGGAGGATAACGAGAAGAGATAAAGGATTCCTATGGACTCTATCTACCTAAGTCAAGTGATTAGAGATACAGCGGCTAAAGAGCCACCACTAGAAGGTCTGCAATAAGTCTAGAGTCTTTCTTGGGGACTACAGGTCCTCTGACACACAGAAAGGGATGAGAAGGGGTGCCGACAACCCTGAACCTTGGGTCCTAGGACACCGGAACTAACGTGATGGACTACAAAGACTGGAAGGGCTGTCACCACCTCCCGGCTACCACCTCCGTTGCGACGGGAAGAAACTAAGGCTACTGACATGTCTAGGAACCACTCCTACACAAATCAATCACTACTTACTTCGCTAGCAGAAGCAAGCAACTCTAACTCACACCCCAATGACAAGTCACCGCTAGTGTGAGAAGAGATGAAGAACCAATTGAGACAAAGACTTAAGCAAGAACTAGGAGCACTATGAACTAGAACCGACTATAGTCTAAACACGATATAGAAGCAACTAGACTAAAGTAGATGCAACTATATAAGACAGAAGTAGAATAAAGTAGATAACTATATTGATACTCAAATGTCAACAAAAGATAAAGTAAAAGATATAAGAGCTAATACCAGAGCTTCTAAAGACGACTCCAGAACCTCTAAGGCACAGCTCGACTCGACTCTAATTCCCAACTAGACTAAGCTAACTCTACTAAAGAGAGAAATGGAAGAGAGCACTTGGCTTGTGATGGTGTGTGTTACAAGTGAGTGGCAGGGCCCTATTTATAACATCTAGGGTTGGTTGAGCTTGAATAGGAGTCAAGGAAGCCAGGGGGTACCCCTGGGATTCCGGCCACCAGGGTCGGTTTGGCCAAACCTTGTGGTTTGCCCGAACAACTGATCTGCACCAACGTTGCTTGGACGGCCTGGATGAGCCTCCTGGAGGCGGTTGGCAGTTGGGGGCAGTTCGGCCGAACCACCTCCGTTCGGCCGAACGGGCCTGGAGGCCCAGGCCTGCTCCCCTGTGTTGCCTTTGCTCTGTGGACCCCCTGGGCCGGCCTCTGCTGCATGGATTTGACTTGTGTGGGCCCAGAAGTGACGTGGTGTGGGTCCGGTTGAGTTGGCGGGCATCCTACGTGGCTTGCACGGTCATTGGATGACGTGGACGGCTCCCATTGGCCCGTACGGCTAAGGAGGGTAGCCGGCCGAACATGTCGTTCGGCCGATTTGGTCATTTCCGACCCCTATAGCATGTATTTCGTGATATTGTACCTGCAAACATGACCCTCACCAAAACTCATGGAACTTTATTAGAAATAAAACCTAAGTACATGGAATGTTGCATAGTCTCTCATTTATTCCCGAGTATTGGTGGTCGAATTTGGGTTGTAACGACCGCCAACAAGCTCCCCCAAGCTAGGCTCTTTGCTCATCCTCGAGCAAAGATAAAACTTAGGCTCGGTGGATCAGGAGTTGCTACAATGTTATTTCTCTTGTAGGTAACTTTATAAACAACTAGTACTCTAATTTTACTTGAATTACTAGCAAAGCATTAATTCACCATTTTACCTATGGGGCTTATAGCAATCTCCTTATCTTGGGCGGTTGAAAGAATGAACAGTTTAACTTAGTTTTATTCCACCCTACTCTTTTCAGGATCCTATCTTGGAGTTTTCACCCTTTTGTGAAAGATAAGTAGTTCCTCATTGGTTCACTCAATCGCTCAAGTGTATTTGAATCCTCACCAAAGGCTTTGCCTTCTTTTCATCCTAACATCTAATTTGGCTTTTTGTGTGGTTCAGGGACAAGGAAGAAAGGCGTACAGGCATCTTATATTTTGCTAAGTCAAAGACCGGACCTTAGGAGGATCAAATCATACTCTTAGATCGAGAAGTGCAAGTGTGTGGAATATGTGGAGTGGAATATGGTGGAACTCCTTGGGATGATTCTTCCTCTCCTTTATTTATTTTTAGAGAGCATGGGCTATCTTTATTCTCCATATTTTTGCCATGCCTTTTGGCATGCTTTTCTTTTTCTACTATTTTTGTCATGTCTTTTGACATGCTTTCCTTTTTCTCATATTTTTGCCATGCCACTTTGCATGCTTTTCTTTTGCTCATACTTTTGCATAGCCCATGCCTCTACTTCACATATATTTGGAGAATGGAATCATAGAACATGGAGCTTTATTTTGGTGGATGGATGATGGCATAGTTTTTGCTAACTCCCAGTGTAGGAATTGCAAGTGAGAGGTGGAGTGTATGTGAATCTCGATCTTGGGGTATGAAAGGTTCCTCACAATGGTCACAACATTTTGACCAAGCTCACTAAGATGACAAGTAGCATATGGTAGAAAGTTTGAACTAATCCTATCATATGGCTCTGGTGGGTATTATGACCAATGAGGAACTTTGTTTTATTTTTGAAAGCATAAACAACCGAGATTTTCACCATACTAAGAGCAGAAATAAAATTTAAACAAGTCTCACTATATCAATTCCCACAACAACTTAGACTTGGAATAAAGCATATGCTCCCACAAGGTTTCAGGTTCATTTTTACTCATGCCAAATAACTCAAGCATAACCAAGCACTAGTTGTAACAAAGTACTAGCAAAATTAATGAAAGAGCAACTATTCATCATTTCCAAGGTGAGAGACATATGGTTCATTCCATGCATAGTTGGGAGTTAATTTTATTCAAGGGAAATCTTTTTGGATTTTTTTTAAATGCAATCTAAGGAAAAGGGAAAATGCAAGTGCAAGAATCAAAGTGCCGGGTGGTTTAGGCATACCTGGTGGGGGTCCTCCCCCAAGCTAGAATGCTTCACTGGTAGGGATTTAGTCTTGCAAGGTACGGGGCCAGCTGCTCGGACTGCTCCCGGACTTCATGTTGGATGGACGCCACCATCCCGTCGTTCTCTTGAAGGTACTTAGAATAAAGGGCTAGTGTGTCTTGGATGCCCCGAGTCCGGTCGTCGATGACATCGACCTGGTCAGAGACGTAGGACAACTCCCGACCGTAGTCATAGCGGGCGGACTATGAGTATTCGGGGTAGTATGGTTGGGAGGCACTGTCGTACCCCCCTGCATACCAACTCCCGGACCACTCAGAGTCCGTGCTCTGACCATAGTCCCAGCGTCCCGAGGCTTGATAGTTCGGGTCCTAGTGTTGCCCAGAGCCTCCTGCTCTAGACGTACTAGCCCCAGTGTACATGTCGTAGGTGGCCTCGAACGCGGACGTGTGTTGGTGCGGTGCTTCTGGTTCATCTTCCGGCTCCTGTGAGGTGGCGAGCCCGGCATCACTCCTGGCTCGTCCCCTCGTGAACGGTCCGTCTTCTGCTACACTGTGCCGAGTGGGCTCTCTCGGTGGAGGAGATTCGTCCGACTCGGCGCTCAAATGAAGCGTTAATTTCTTAGCGGTATACAGCTTCAGTGCCACGCAAGGCAGACGCACCTCGGCTGTATAACCACAATATATCATCACAAGTGAAGCATGAGGCATCTTTCCTAAGATGTGAGCCTGTACAAAGTGTTCAGCATCTACGACAGAGCGTGCTGTCTCTATGTACGTGTACTGGGCGTCCCGAAGGACTCCCAGGTGGTTTGCGAGGTGAGTGACTAGAGAAGTCATCGCCATGCAACCCACACGAGTAATGTGAGACAGCCAGTGATTGACCATGTCCTTCACTGGAGAAACCGGAATTTTCTTAAACATAGCATACAGAATCCGCAACTCAACTGTGTTCACGGGTTGGATATCGGCTCGCGGGAATACCGTCATAGCCACCCACATGTGCATAAAACGCAGAGTGGGGTTATGAATACTGCTCATGCGGGGTGCATGACAGTTGGTACTCCCGGAAATCCTCTTCCAGAATGCAACCCGATCAAACCTTTTTAATGCTTTGCTCGGCTCTAGAGAACAACGACTTGAAAAACCAAGAGCCGAGCTAAAATCCCTCCAAGAGCAGGAAAACTCTTGGTTGAAGAATCTGAAGCGAATCCCCTAATTTTTGGAAACCAGAGTGGAAAGAAACTCGAGAGTGAGCAGATATGAACCTGGCTCGTTGATTTCCTAGAAGTTCTCCCAGCTAACGACATGGAAGATTTCCGGGAACTCCTCGTCCATCTCCATTCTTCTGAGCAGGTCCTATTTGAACACACGAGTGTGCTCGAACTCCTTCAATCTAAGCTCGTTGAAGACACTTCTCTCCCGGTCCATCTTGAGGATGATGTCGCTCTCGCTCAGGAGCTGCTTGGATTGGGGTGCAGCAGAGCCCCAGCCCAAACCAGCTGCTCCTGACTCATCCTCGTCCATCTGTCTTGAGCCATGGGACGGGGCTGGGGAACTCCCAGCATCATCCGAGCGGCGGTTAGGCCGAGTGGAGCGACGGAGTGTGGCGATGAGCTTCGACATGGCTCCTGCAAAATGTTAGCACATAAATGACTACCCGAAGGACTGAATGTCAAAGGTTAGCACAAGAAATCAAGTCAGTCGTTCAAGAGGGTTAGTCATTCTTGCGGGGATGAAGATCACCACAAATGGTTAGTCATTCTTGTGGGTGTCGGAAACCACCACAAAATCATCCAACAGAAATTCAGCACAAGGATCAAACAAAAGCAAAATATTTTTGGGATTTTTCTAGAGATGCAAGTGAACCAAAACTTGAGCTAGAACTTTGGGAAGAACTTGACCACAAGCTAGAGCAAAGAAATGAGAGAGAAAGAGCTCCTAACAGAAATTTTTCAGAGTGCATGAGTGTGTGAGAGCAAGCAAGCAATGCACCAACATTTATAGGCCGAGGGGAGGGCCTTGGCCAGTTCGCCCGAAGGCTCTGGTTCGCCCGAACCAGGCCTGGTGGCCAGGGCACTTCCATGTGAGTACAGCACTCGCATGCCTTTGTTTCCACTCCAAAATTGTATGGTCATAAATTTTTCAAGGCCATGCTCATGGATTTTAGTGGTAGGTAGATGCAAATGTGACATGACCAAAGTGGAAATTTGTGGAGCCACCCCCATGCTGCCATGTTTTTGTGATAATTGGTGAGTGTGCAGTCATTTTAGTGGGGTAGACATGTTTGGTGCTGGTTGGTGGTGATGGTAAATAAATGGAGATGTTCTAGAAGGGTTGAAAATGATAAAAGTTACCAATTACATCCACCCTAGGTAAAAATTAAGCATATGACCATTTATTTAAACCATGCTTGCAAAATTTTCTCTCCTTCTAGTGGTTCATTTTATTTGGAAGGGAAACATGCAAATGCAATGATGGATAATAAAAAATTGGAAAGGGAAATATGAGATACATACCGGTTATTCTCGCGGCGAGCGCTCAGCTTTTGAGTCCGCGAGCAGGACTTCTCCTGTCTTCAGGTGCTTTTGTCATCGTCCGGTCCCAGAGTGGATGACTCGGACGATGCAACCTTCTTCCGCCACGTCTTCTTGTTCTTCTTTTCTTTGATGGTGGCGGTGGGATCGGTGTCTCTGGGGCGTTCCAGAGAGCTTGCTCTTCCTCATATCTCTTTACGAGGAGGTTCACTTCTTCTGCGTTCATCGGTCCTATCAGCTCGTCCCACTCAAACTGCTCTCCTCCCAGCACTTCCAACTCTCCATTGATCAGTGCCTTGAGGAAGCATTGGGCGCTCTTCTGTTCCAGCCTGAGTGGTTCTGCCTTCTTCTCTTCCCGGGGTTGGAACTTGAAGTAAGTCAACCTTCCGTCGATATGGAATGAGATCTCTCTCATATCCATATCGATCCTAGCCCGGGCGGTGTTCAAGAATGGTCAGCCCAGGACACGGGGAAACGACAGCTCGTTCCCCGTGTCAAGGACAACAAAGTCCACAGGGACATAACGTCCCAGATGTGGACCGGCACATTCTCAATTACCCCCTCAGGGTAGTGGATGGTTGAGTCTGCTAGCTGAACCTGGGTAGTGGTAGGAGACGGAGTAGGGTAGTGCAACTTTTTGAATAGTACCTTAGACATGATGTTGACGCTTGCCTCGAGATCACAGAGTGCGTCATCAATGCGATGATTCCAGATCATGCACTAGATGACGGGTACTCTGGGATCTTCCTTTCTTTCTGGTGCGGTCTTTCCGATTGCCCTTTTTGCAGCTCTCGGCAGGTAGGTCCATTTTGGTGTCGACACTTGGATATGTATGAGGCATCTTACCCTACCTCATAGTGACGGCTTTTACTGTTTCGATGGAAGGTTTGGGTTGCCCCAGAATCTTCCCCGAATCAGTGATAGGAATGGCAGCAACTAACCGAGTGACTTGAGTTTCTATCATTTTGTTAAAGATCAGTTGATTTTTCATAGCAGAAGAGAATGATTCCATACTAGAGTCTATGTTTTCCAGAGTTTTATCATTGGCAGCCAACTTTTTATTGATATTTTCAGATATTTTCATCTGGCCAAACACAAGATCTCTAAGAGACGGCTGATTATTGAAATTGCTGGAATTGTAACTGTTACCTTGTTGTGGCCTCTCAAAGGGGAGGTGTGGGCGCGAATTCCAGCCTTGATTGCCGTAGTTGTTCGGTCAGTACCTGTTGTTGGAGTTGTACCCGTTATTGTTGGAGTTGTTGACGTAGTGGGCATCTTCTCGTGTCTCAGGGCAGTCATTCCCCGAATGGCCAGTGTTGCCACAGACTTCGCAGGTCATGCGAGCGTCCATGGCTTGCACCGTTTCATGAATAGGGGCCTCTAGATTCTTCATCAGGAGGTCCATCTTGGCAGCGAGCATGCCCAGGGCTTCAACCTGGTGAACTCCTCGGGTCTTCAGCTGAGTCCGGTCATCGGACCAACCTTGGTTCTCGACCATCTTCTCTATGAGGGCCTTCACATGAGTCTCCTCAAGAGAGAAGAACGAGCCTCCAGCAGCAGCATCAAGATACTCACGGGCAGAGCTTCTCAGCCCGTGATAGAAAGTTTGGATAATAAACCAGCTCTGCATACCATGGTGAGGACAAGCAGAGATATAGTCCTGGAGGCGATCCCATGCCTCCGGGACGGTTTCATCCTTAAGCTGCTGGAAACTAGCTATTTTGTTCCAGAGGGCGTTGGTTTTCCCAACCGGAAAGAATTTTAGCAAGAAAGCGCTAGTGCATTTTTCCCATGTATCTATAGCCTCGCGGCTAGCATAAAACCATTGTTTCGCCTTGCCTAGTAATGAGAAAGGGAATAAACGAAGGCGAATGGCATTGATGCTTACCCCGCGAATTGTGAAGGTGTTGCAGATTTCCAGGAAATGCTGGAGATGGGCATTGGCATCTTCATGAGGCTTGCCGCAGAACGGGCTAGCCTGAACCATGTTGATGAGGGCTGGCTTGAACTCGAAATTGCCATCTCCAACTGGTGGAGCTGGACCGGTTCGTACATTCTCGCTTGATGGAGCAGAAAACTCACAGATCGTCTTGGAAGCCATCCTCGGTGTAGCCTGGTTGACGGCGGCAAAGACTGGGCTCGCCGGAAGGAGTTGCTTCTGAGGAGGAACAACACGGGGTCGTACTTTCCTCACAAGAGACTCCGGATTTTCTTGATAGTTTGACGGTAGTTGGAAACCAGTCATGCACTGCTCTGCATCACAAGGCCAATGAACAGAGCAAGGATAAACCCGCTTGAGTAGCGGTACTCAACTAAGATAGCAAGAGATAAATATTTGAGAGTATCTAGCCAATTGCTTCCCCGGCAACGGCGCCAGAAATGCTTGTTGGCACTTCTTACGATCCAATATCAGGATTGGGAATCTCGGTACTGGATGCAAGGAGTGTTTCAGTGGTTTTCCTTATGGCTAGTAAAATATATAAATATTCTGCAAGCGCACAGAATCACCGCTGTAGCACTTCACCTGGGAGTACCCTGAGGTATCGTAATTTATATTTCCATAGGGAAGCTTTGGCAAGAGTACTAACAAATAAATATATTATGTCGAGCACGTCTGTCTGGGGGTACCCCAGAGAGTAGAATTGTGGGCCTCGCCTAGTTCTAAGAACGATGGTGTACGAAGGACACAAAGAATTAGACAGGTTCGGGCCGCAAATAGCGTAATACCCTACGTCATGTATGGTTGATTGTATTCTCCGCACTGCTGTATAGAAAATACAGGCTTAGTCTTTGATCTAGTCTATGAACTAGTCCTTAAACTAGTCCCTATACTATGACCTTGTGTGTTCCTATCTACCGAGCTAGGACCCCTGCCCTCCTTTATATATCCAGGGGGCAAGGTTACATATGGTAAGTATCCTAGTCGGTTTACAATTGGGAGTTCTAGTCCTAGTAGAAGTACTCGAGTAGTCTGACTAGTTCTACTAGGACTAGTCTTCTATCTTGAGGGTACCCGGGGATGTATATCCGACAAGCCCCCGAGCATCTTGCGCCTTTGCTTCAAGTCTTGAATGCTTTAACATCTTCGAATAGCTGGAGCTAAGCACAAGACGCTCAAATCTTCAATTAATATGCTCACCGAAGGTGAAGCATATATGCTTAGCCCCCGAGCTTCGAGTTGATTAAAATAATCAAGTCGAGGGTCTCAAAAAAATCTCCAAGTCTTTATCTTGAGTTGATCAACAATAGGCACAAAAAATGTGTACCCCTTGAGTATAGCCCCCGAGCCTTCGACTACTTCAAGAAAGTAGCCGAAGGATCAAAAGCAATCTTCAATCTAGCGACTAGTTTAAAGTACTCGACTGGCATTGTAAGGCCGCGCCGTTGAGTACCGACTAGTTATAGTGCTTGTCTCCATGTCATAGCCTGCGATGTGTAGCCCCCGAGCTTCAAGCGACTAGTTGAAATACTCAATATGTGAGCACCGACTAGTATAAGTACTCGATCGGCTACGTAGCGTCATGGAGAGGTAAAGCGGTGCTGAGTGTGAACCCTGCAATTTAAATACATTGGATCAGTAGCATCCGATCTAGAAAAAAGAAATAACAGCATTTATAATGCATGTTTAATCTGTTAAGCTCATAAAAGATGAACAACAATAATCCTTGATCAAAAGAAACGAGATGGGTTATAAAAACCAAAGTACTCTATCATGACTCAAGGGACAGAGCCACTCTAAAAGAGAGCAGTCATGACTTCTTTTGATATGAGAGAGGATAATGTGAACACTTCATCAAAAGAAACGAGATAGGTTATAAAAACCAAAGTACTCTATCATGACTCAAGGGACAAAGCCACTCTAAAAGAGAGCAGTCATGACTTCTTTTGATATAGTTGATAAACAACTCCTCTTGAACTTGTGCTTTTAAAAGAAAAGCAACAAGCTAAAGCAGAGGTTATGGCCAAACATGTATAGAACAAGCTAAAAAATTATAATAAAGAAAATAATTATTAAATAAGACTTAGCTTTGTTCGCGGACGATTGTCGACGAAGCCGTGGCGGTTGGCGATGAAGCCGACTAGTTGGAGTCGATTCCGACTAGTTGTTGATGAAGTCGTAGCCGTTCTCGACTAGTTTTAACTAGTCGAGAGTAGTCGAAGTAGTCGTTCGCTGAGTCGATGAAGCCGAACCTGACTAGTTTTAACTAGTCGAGTAGTCATGTTCGCATACATAGAGTACTCGATGCCTGTCCTCTTGGAACGGCAACTCGGTAAGAACCACCGCTGTTAGCCTGGACTCGTTATCCTCAGGTGGAAACTCAGGGACCAAGTCGGGCCAGTGAACAAAGAGTCCTCCTGGCGCTCTGGTGACCACCAACCCCGAGGGTAATCGAACGAGTGGCTCATCCATCGTGAATTGAGTTTGAACGAAGGTGCTGCAGGTATTTTGAGCGCTTGTCGGGGAGTTGCTCGACGCAGTCGAATAGTGGTCGTTGTTGATGTCCTCTGATGGCTTCAGAGCCAGCTCAGAGTCCTTGCGACCAGTCTTGATCTTGTCGAGCGCTTCCGTAATGGCCCCCGCTTGCTTAGTAGCATCAGCACGTTGATATATAGCCACAACACTTCGAAGTCCGAAGGGGAGTCGAGCTGGGGGGTAGTCCGATGGCGTAGCCGACTCGGAGTCCCCGACTCCTTCCATAACGGGAAGAGAGTTGTACCCAGACATGACTTGTTGAGTCCCGGTCGGAGTCCGAATTAAAGTCGAAGTCGAAGTCGAACTCGAATCGGCGGTTGATAATTCACCTGAAAGTGGGATCGAAATCGAATCCGAAACAGAGATTGAACTCGAGGTTGAACCTGAGAACAAAGTTGATGAAGAAGTCGCCGAGTAAGGGCCTGGTCGATCCGCCAAGAACGATTCGAAGCCACCTTCGCCATCAGAGACAAAAGTCCATGCTCCAATGACGAAAGTCGCACCCTCCTCGACGCCTTGAGCTTTGAAAGTTGATCCCATCGCGCTTGATCGTGAACTTGAGCGAGTGTGCCCCACGGTGGGTGCCAAGTGTCGACGAATTATGTCGAGCACGTCTGCCTGGGGGTACCCCAGAGAGTAGAATTGTGGGCCTCGCCTAGTTCTAAGAACGATGGTGTTGACGTAAAATCCGCACCTCACGCCAAACACACAGCAAGCCGAATAAGCTAGCTTCAACACGTAGCCCGCGCGTTTGAATCCGAAAGCGTGCCAGTCAGCTTGCCTGAAAACTGACAAAGGGATAAAACGTTTAGATCAAAACCTGGAACGTGCCGGGTGAGACCAGACAGTTCCATATTTACGGCATTAAAGCCAATCTCAAGAGACATATAGCTACAAATCAGCTATCTGTCTTAATTCGGAGCATCATTCGGCAATCGGTAAAAACATATAAGAATCGCACTGCCGAACGCATATTATAAGCATGACGTAAGATCGGTCCTTAAATAAACAAAGAAAGCAAAGTGCATCCATGACCGATTAACGAGGAAAAATAAATAAAAGATGAAACATGATCATAGATTCATAATAAACAAGAATGTATAGGCCGAAAGCAGCACCTAAAAGCATCCGATATTTAATACGTATCCACTGACATGTTTGCATCAAGCATGGTATTAAAATGAATAAGGGATGAAGCGTGATCATGGATTCGTAGTAGATAGAATGCATAGGCCGAAAGCAGCACCTAAAACATCCAATACTTAATACGTATCCACTAACGCGTTCACTCGTGAGAGTACTGCCGAATCCGGCTGTTCAGCCGAATCTGGGTTCACGGCAGATGAATAAAGGGTGAGACGCGATCGCTAATTTACATTGAAACGAGGATGCACAGGCCGAAAGCAGCACCCGTCACACCAATCAGATTAGATTAATCCACCGGATGATACAATCTAATCGTGAAAGGCTAAAAGCATTCCCTGTTTAAATGCAAACCCACGAATACGTTCACTCGTGAGAGCACTGCCGAATGCGGCTGCTTAGCCGAATCGGGGTCCATGGCGAAGGAACAAACTTGATCGGTAAAGATAAATCTATCAGATCGAATCGAATTCTAGTCCACCGGATGACTAGCTCTAAGACGACCCAAAAACCTGCATCTACCGCATGATACCCGGTTCTGTCAAGATCTACGCGATATCGATAAATTCGAACCCGCGACACGTGACAACCTGGATTGGTTCGGATTCGGCTACGAAGAAGCCGTGATTCTCTCTTTGTATTGCGATCTAGAACCGAATCCGACCAACCTAGATTGGGCAAAGGTGTGTTGCATGAATTAAGCGCAGAGTAAAAACGAAGTAACACGGGATAACTTAATGAATCTGTTAGATCTTGCCGAAATCTAACAGAGCCGATAACTTGGTCCATACTAGATCATAGCCCACCGCATGGCTAATGACCTAACAGAGGAACCTCCCTGAGACCACAGCTTAAATCCACCGGATGATACTAAGCATGGTAACAGAGACTTCTTGCATCAAAGCTTAAATCCACCGGATGATACTAAGCATGATACAAGGTTGCCGGTACTTACGGAGGTCGACGGATCGATGGCTCCTCTCGAAGAACTCGACGACTCGACTAGGGACTCGATTTGGCACGGGGCCGGTTTGTTGTGTTTGATTGCGTTCTTCTTTTTACAATTGCCATGGGCTTATATTTATACCCACGTCTTGATACAACTCCTAGTCGGACACGACTGCAATACTTGCTCCTAAAAATAAACGACGAATCTTCGTGTCCATATTGCTTTCCTTGTTCGAACCGGCCTTTCCTTATATTGATTCTACGTCATCACGCTTTCCCGAATACTCAATGCTTCTGCCGAATGACGACGTGCTTCCCGACCGCAGAGCATCTCCTGCCGAATGCTTCACTCCTGCCGAATGATAAGGCGTTCCCGACCGCAGAGCGTTTCCTGCCGAATAACCGAATGGCATCTTTCCACCAAATCCGGCCCACATGTCAGCCTCTTCTTGATACCAAATTTTGGTGTCAACACATGCCCCTTCAATTTCGGGATAAAGGATACTTTTATTTCGGAATTGACCAAGTACCCTCAACACTTCCAGGCTGAATCTGCTCGACATCCACTTCTACGCTTCCAAATCCTCAGAGCTCCTTTCTAAACTCAAACCCTAGTTCGCTGATTTCCTTTGAACTCCAATCTTCAAATGGCGAACCAGGACCAAATCCTCCAGGTAAACTCTGCTTCCTTCAATCACATTCGGCATTACTCTTTTCGAATCGCATTTTGAATCTCCGAACTGCTCTCCTTCTCATTTTGATAGGCTTTACCAGAAGAAATCCAGGCAAAGCTAAAAGAAATCTTCTCTTTTCTGCACAAAGGCACTCCGGATCAAGTCAAGGATGCTGATCTTCTGAGAGATATGCTCGAGCCCATTGAACAAAACCTTCCGGCTGATATTTTTACAACTAGCTTTAGAACAAAGAAGAGCCATAGCTAAACAATCCTTGAAAGATCTGTATTTTCAAGCTCAGAGTAATAAAGAATTGTCAGCTAGACTGCAGCCAACACCTGATCTGAAGAAGGCCAGAAAAGCTGAACTAGAAGCCGAATTGAGGACTCTATCAACCGAAATTGAAACTGACGAAAAAAAGTTAGCCGAACTCCCTGATCTGACAGAGAAGATACAGAAGGAAGCATCGGCAATTCTAACTGAAGATAGACAGCTCAAAACGAGGCTCTCTGCTCTGATAAAAACCCAAGAAGTAGGCAGAAATCTCTTGGAGAACATTAGTAAAATGATATCTGATGCTAAAGATGAAATCTCCAAGTACTTGGGTGTATAATTGTATCGAATAATTAATCAGCCGAATGCCTTACCAACTTTGTGATTTTTACTCATCTTCATTTTCTTCCTTACTTTCACTGTGAGCAATGCATTCGGCAAAACGTAGTCGTAACAGTGTTCAACCCGAAAGACGGCTCAACACAAAATAGCCGAATCCAATTCAAGAGAACCAAACCCGATTCGGCATGAATTCTAAACGACGCGGCAACCGTCCAGTTTCCCCATCTTCCCGAATTCCTTGGGGATATGCGCCACGATCTCCGGCCACGAACTCTCAACCAATATTATAAATAAACCTCGAGTGCCCCCGATCCTCCATCAGAGCCTTTGCCATCCAAGTTCTTGCCGGCCTACATCTCCTTTTCCTCAACCACAGTAGCTTCAGAGAAAAACAATGGCCGACAGCAACAGGAGGCGTCCGGCTGTCGACGAGGCCGAAGGGAGTCGCGCTGGTGCTCGCCGGAGGTAATGACGCTCCAATTATCTCTATTCCTTCTTTAGATTTTGCTTCATCTTCAACCTCCCTCGTGTGGCTAGGGTTATCCAATGGAATCGCAACAACACCCAAGTTGCAGCTGTAGCCGCCGACTCTTCGAGTTCATTCGGTCGGTCCCTTGAATCGGACAACTATCGCTACTCGGATAGTGATGCCCGTCGTTTCAAGCAAGAACGTGACGAAGCCAGGCGTGAACTGGAGATCACCTCCAAACAAGCTAGGATTGCTGACCTAGAGTGGCAACATGAGCGCAAGCAATTGCTTGACACCATTGACGGTGAGTTCGGCGATCTGTTCAATTTCAATCTAATCTTGATTTGACTCCTTTTTTGCTTCATGATTCTTCAGACCGCGACGCCGAACTCAATCGGCTGAAGGCGCTGGCGGAGGAGCTGGCGAACAAGGTGAACGCCCAAGGGGACACACCGGAGGCCCGTCTTGACGCAGTAACAGGCCGCGTCGACGAGGTAGCTTCCCATGGCATTCGCCTAGGTGCCGCCGTGGGTTTGGTTGCCATGGCGACCCACACTGGCATCGACTATGCCAGAATGCCGACCGGATTCGCCAACGGACCCCCAGAAGACATCGACGACATTGATGCTTCCATTGATCGTCTCGAGGGCCACGGCGCCGCCATTGCCGATTCCATCCATCCCCAGTCTGTCTTAAACAAGCTTTTTCATTAGTTTGTACTAGGGATGCATGAATTTCGGCAATAAACTCATCTTTTGCATAATGATTGAACTTCTTGATGTATTCGTGCTCAGGGCAATATGTTCTGGTATTGGCCATTTTCCTTCTCATTGGAATTTTTGCCCTGAAGGCGGCTTCTTCCCGAATGCCGGCTATATCAGTTGCGTCAATATCGAATACTTTGATCAGCGACCAATCTCAATACTAGGATAGTATTTCTTCAGATATCTTCCATTAATAGCAGTTGCAAATTCTTCCCCTAGTAAAGTCTTTAACATATATGCATTTCCAGGCACGCATCTGATTATTCTGAAAGGACCTTCCCAATTTGGAGACCACTTGCCGAATGCGCTATATTTCGTTCCAATCGGCAATATTGCTTTCCAAACCAATTCTCCTTCTACAAATTGCTTAAGTTTCACTTTCTTATTGTAATATCTAGCAACTCGCATTTTGTTTTTCTCAACATTCTCTAATGTTCTGAGACGAATCATATGCAAATCTTCTAATTCGTCCATCATCAAGTCTTTATAGTCTTTGGCACTTAAATCTTTTTGCAATCTAATCCTCCTTGAGTCTGACTGCACTTCCCATGGTAAGACAGCATGATGCCCATATACTAACTCATAAGGAGATGTTTGCGTAGCACCATGTGGAGCCATTCGGTAAGCCCATAAAGCCTCACTGAGTACCGAATGCCACTTTCTTGGCCTTTGATCAATCTTCTTCTGTATGATTTTGATCATAATTTTGTTAGAAGCCTCTGCCTGACCATTAGCTTGAGCATAATAAGGAGAAGAATTCATCAATTTGATACCCATGCTTTCGGCAAAATCCCTGAACTCTGATGATGTAAATTGGGTTCCTTGATCTGTAGTAATAGTCTGAGGAATTCCAAATCTATAAATAATGTGTTCTTTAACGAATTCAACCATATTTTCTGATGTTACTTTCTTCAATGGAACTGCCTCAACCCACTTGGTAAAATAGTCAGTAGCCAAAAGCACGAATTTATGCCCCTTGCTAGATGAAGGATTTATTTGGCCGATCAAATCTATTCCCCATCCTCTGAACGGCCATGGTTTAATGATAGGATTCAGGACTGAAGCTGGAACTCTCTGAATATTTCCAAATCTTTGACAATCTTGGCACCCTTTGTAATATTCAAAGCAGTCTCCTAGCATTGTAGGCCAATAATATCCAGTCTTTCTAATAACCCACTTCATTCGGTAAGCCGATTGATGAGCCCCACATAATCCATCATGCACCTCACTAATCAGCTTTTTGGCTTCTTCTTGATTCAAACAATGTAACAACACTCCATCCAAAGATTTATAATACAAATTGTCATCAAGAAGAACGAATTTTAAAGCTTTATACCTGAGTTTCCTAGAGACTTTTCGGGATGGATTTTCAAGATAATCAACAATTTCTTTCCTCCAATCACTTTCGGCCAAACAATTCCCGAAAATGCATATATCATTAGCACAAATATCTTGAAATTCCCTGTAACCCGAAGCACTTTGAGCCAACTTGTTTGCCTCCTCATTATTCTCCCTAGGAATATGCTGAAGAATTACTGACTGAAATTCCTTCATAATCTGCTTGCATTCTTCGTAGTAATTCCTCAATATGTCGTTTCTACATTCATATTCGCCATTCAGTTGCTTTATCACCAATTCCGAGTCTCCAAATATTTCAACTGAAATAGCTTCTGCTTCTCTCAAATATCGAAGTCCTCTGAGCACTGCCTCATACTCAGCTTGGTTGTTAGTGACAGTAGGTTGAATAGGAATAGCAAATTCAAACATTTCTCCTCTCGGCGAGATCAATATGATACCTACTCCACCTCCTTTACCACATGATGATCCATCGAAAAATAATATCCAAGGAGCAATCCCAAGCAAATTAATTGATGAATCACGATGCTCAGTAATAAAATCGGCAATGATCTGCCCCTTAACAGCTTTTGCCGATTCAAATTTCAATTCAAATTCAGACAAAGCTAAAATCCACTTACCAATCCTTCCATTCAAAATTGGCATAGACAACATGTGCTTTATCACATCAAACTTTGAATACACGACGCATTCGGCATGTAACAGATAGTGTCTAAATTTCGTGCAAGAATAATAAACACATAAACAAAGTTTCTCGGTAGCCGAATACCTCGTTTCGGGATCAAGCAACTTCCTGCTCAGATAAGCCACTACCCTTTCCTTTCCTTCGAAATCTTGTATGAGGGCCGATCCAATAGTCTGGGTATCGGCCGCCACGTACAACTTGAAAGGCTTGTTCAATTGTGGAGGTACTAATACTGGTGGTTCCTTCATGTATTCTTTGATTTCATCAAAAGCCTTTTGTTGTTCGTCACCCCATACAAACTTCTGATCCTTCCTGATCTTCAACAACGAGGAAAAGGGCAACACCCTCTGTGATAAATTTGATATGAACCTTCTTACGAAATTGATCTTACCGAGCAATGACTGCAGTTCTTTGAGATTAGTTGGAGGAACAACTTCATCAATAGCCTTCATGCTTTTCTTGCCAACTCCTATTCCTCCTTCATGCACCAAGAATCCTAGAAACTCTCCTGCCGAAACTCCAAAAGCACATTTATTCGGGTTCATCTTGAGTCCATGTTTTCTAGTACATTCTAGAGTTTTCTTTATATCGGCCAAATGTGATTCATAATCAAATGACTTAATCACGACATCATCAATATAAATTTCTACAACCTTGCCGATCAACTCATGAAAAATATAATTCATGGCTCTCTGATAAGTTGCACCGGCATTTTTCAAACCAAATGTCATGACAATCCATTCAAACAACCCAATGTGTCCCGGACACCTGAAAGCTGTTTTTGCTACATCTTCCAATGCCATAAAAATTTGATTGTGCCCTGCATTACCATCCATGAAACTAATCACCTTGTGTCCAGCAGCAGCATCAACCAATGAATCGGCAATAGGCATTGGGTAACTATCCATAGGCGTAGCTTTATTCAAATCTCTGAAATCTATGCAAACCCTCATCTTTCCATTCTTCTTGTACACAGGGACGATGTTAGAGATCCATTCCGCATATCTACATGGCCGAATAAAGTTTGCTGCTATCAATCTTTCTACCTCCTTCTTTACATCGGCCAATACTTCATCTTTGTAGATTTTTCGTGGTGGCTGCTTGTAGGGCCTAAACCCGGGTTTGATCGGCAATCGATGCTCAACAATAGAACGATCTAAACCAGGCATCTCCGAATAATCCCAAGCAAAACAATCTCTATATTCTTTTAACAATTCGATTAACTTTTCTCTAAACACTGAATCTAAGTTAGCACTGATAAATGTCGGCCTTGGTTTATCACCATCTCCAATATCTACTTCTTCTAATTTATCAGCCGACACAAATCCTCGCCCTAATTTCCCATCAGTTCCGTCAATCGGGTTATCCATCAAAAATTGCTAAAAGAGCCGACTGCTTTGATCGGCTGCTGATCACTGCTGGTTGGTTCAACAGGACCTTCTCCCCAATCTCTTCCTGAGAAACAATCTATGCCTTGATATTCCTAGAAAGTAGGCTCCACATTAGCCACACTGATTGAATCATCCGCTGGGACAATCTCCACTTCGTCATCTACCCACTGGATAAGATGTTGATGCATAGTAGATGTAATACAGCAATTGGCATGAATCCAATCCCTTCCAAGTAATAAGCTATATGCCCCTTTGCCTTCAATGACGAAGAAAGCAGTAAGCAGAACCTTAGATCCAATCATCAAATCTACATGTACGCATCCCTTGGTATCTGAAGGATTTCCAGCAAAATCATTTAAGACTATGCTCGTCGGCGTTAAATCCCCAGGGCCCATGCCAAGTTTTCTAAATGTGCTGTATGGCATTACATTGACTGCAGCTCCACCATCCACAAACATCTTGGTCAGTGGCTTCCCATTGACATAGCCTTTTAGATATAATGGCTTCATGTGCCGATTTTGAGCTGGCTTCTCGAAAACGGCTTGCTTGGTTATCACCAACTGTGCCATTAGACCACATTGCTCGGTCTCATCTATCTCCGGCAAAACTTCTTCCTGCACAATTTGATTAGCTGGAGCCATAAATTCATTCGGCAAGAAATATACCATGCACGTAGGAGCCGAATGACCATCCTCTTCAGGCTTATCCTTTCGACGCCATACTGATTTCATCTTAGGCCTTGCTTGCTTTAATTCTTGATTCCTCAAACGCTGTACTCTTCTCTTTTGGCTTTTCCTCAAGCCAGGTGGACACCATTGTCCTTCTTGCCAAACATAAGCATGACCCTCTTCTTCCTCGTGATCAACCCACCTGTAATCAGCATGCCTCTTTCTTGGTTGATCATTATAACGCCGATCATCACTAGGATGCATCCTGCCAATTCTTTCATGGACAGATCGGCGATTGACATAATTGTGTCTATGCTCAACATATCCATCGTTGCATTCGGGACAATTATCCCACGTGGGAAGCTTTAAGCCCTCGTTCCAACAATGTCTGAAGAAAGCACATCCCCAATGATCGCGTTGTTGCTTTCGGCTATATTCCTCTTGTTCTTCCCTGTACCTCCTCTCTGCTTCTTCACGTTTATGCTTCTGGTAACGCTCCTTTTCTTGCTGACGTTGCCACTTATTGAGGAGAATACGTGACGTAACTCGAGGCTTAAATGAACCTCCAAAACCAGATCGGCCATTCGGTAAACAAGACTTTTCTCTGTGAATCTGTTCAATCGTGACTTGCTGATTGGGATCAATAGAGCCATCCTGCTTCGCCTTCTCTGACGTCAGGACTCTGATTTTCTGTTCAGGTTTGGCTACACTCATCATGTTGACTGAGAATCCAATCATATTTTGAGGGAACGGATTACTATCCAATTTCATCTTGTTGTCGAATTTCAAATGCCCTTCTTGGATAGCTTTCTGGATTCTCATTCTAAAGACTCTGCATTCGTTAATGGAATGAGAATTCCTGTCATGAAAACCACAATACCTCTTGTCTTTGACTATATCAGGCCGAAGCATTGAATGCCCCTCTGGTAGCTTGATTCGGCCTTCCTTCACCAGATATTCAAATAATCTATCCGCTTTGGTCACATCAAAATCATATGTGTTCTTGCTCTGCTTGATCCACTTTTGATTAACTGTGACCGGTTCCTTACCCCACACAATTTCAGCTGCAGCTATTTCCTCAAGATCTTCGTATTCATCATCTTGATCTGCTTTCTCAAGGAATTGATTATAAATATCAGCTATATCATTGTGTTTGGCAAATCTGGCATCTTTCTTAAAGCCATAAGCCTGATTGCTCATCAATGCTAATCTCTGTGACAGCTGGCCAAGATCATCAAATTCCATCCCGAATAGCTTCTCCCGAATGGTAGGCAGCATACCAGCCACAGCCATTCCGGCCAACTGATCATCAGGTATGTTCAAGGAAAAGCACATGCCTTTAGTTTCTCTGAATCTCCTGAGAAATTCTGTAGGTGTTTCATTATTCCTTTGCCTCAAGCTGGTCAGATCAACCAACTTCTTTTCTGTACTACCAGTATAGTAATGAGCATGAAATTTCTGCTCCAGATCCTTCCACGTACAAATTGACTGAGCAGGCAATGAAGCAAACCACGTGAAAGCAGGACCTGTTAATGACAAAGGAAAGTATCTGATTCTAAAAGCTTCATCTGCCGAAGCTTCTCCAAGCTGCATCAGGTATCGAGCTATGTGCTCTACGGTACTCGTGTCATCTTGCCCTGAGAATTTGGTGAACTCTGTAGGCACCTTGACTCGATTCGGCAACGACACTCTCTGGTACCATTCAGGGAAAGGAGATGAATACATGTACCCCTGACTCTTGGGCTTCAGACCGAACTGATTTTGCAGCACTTCGGTCATCTTCTGTACCAAGGCATCGGTGTTACCGCTTTGATTTACCGTTCTTCCAACAGGTGCTCCTGGAGCGCCAAAATATCCAGGATTCGGGAGAGCATCAACAGCATTGTAATCCATATATTCTGAATACCCGTTTCCATACATATCTTTCTGTAGCCGATTATTCAAAGGAGAAATCTTGCAAGCAGAAGGAGGGGGTTCTGTTGAAGTACCAAATGCTAAACCTCCATACGTACGTGTTCTCGGCGCTGCTTGCTGAAGCTCTGGCTGAATCGGCTGCCCATTCGGGTCTTTAGTTCCCGATATGCCCGTCTCTTCAACACCTTTACCATGACGCTTTGTAGCTGCTGCTTGAACATTAAAGTACGTCAGACCTCCAACCTGCCCATATATCTGCTCAAAAGATTTGTCAACATGTTGACCAAATATATTAATCATTATGAGCCGAAAGCTGTTTAAGAAAGCAGCGTTGTGATTGGTCATTGTCTCTCCCAAAGCTTTGTACAATAAACCGGAGAGTTTTTCCTTCTCTTCATCATCACTGAGGTCAGATTGTCCAGGCAACAAAACTCTCGGCAGATCCATTTTGAGAAACGGTGCGCCATTCCTGTTCTTTGTGAAAGACAGCAAGCACTTCTTGATGAATTGATCTGCGGCGGCTTTCACCATCTGTTGATGTTCATCGGACAATTCCTCCAGAGTGACGTCCAGAATGTCTCTTACTTCAGGCATCTTGATGTTTGGTCCCACTGGGCGTGCCAAAAAGTGTGTTGACGTAAAATCCGCACCTCACGCCAAACACACAGCAAGCCGAATAAGCTAGCTTCAACACGTAGCCCGCGCGTTTGAATCCGAAAGCGTGCCAGTCAGCTTGCCTGAAAACTGACAAAGGGATAAAACGTTTAGATCAAAACCTGGAACGTGCCGGGTGAGACCAGACAGTTCCATATTTACGGCATTAAAGCCAATCTCAAGAGACATATAGCTACAAATCAGCTATCTGTCTTAATTCGGAGCATCATTCGGCAATCGGTAAAAACATATAAGAATCGCACTGCCGAACGCATATTATAAGCATGACGTAAGATCGGTCCTTAAATAAACAAAGAAAGCAAAGTGCATCCATGACCGATTAACGAGGAAAAATAAATAAAAGATGAAACATGATCATAGATTCATAATAAACAAGAATGTATAGGCCGAAAGCAGCACCTAAAAGCATCTGATATTTAATACGTATCCACTGACATGTTTGCATCAAGCATGGTATTAAAATGAATAAGGGATGAAGCGTGATCATGGATTCGTAGTAGATAGAATGCATAGGCCGAAAGCAGCACCTAAAACATCCAATACTTAATACGTATCCACTAACGCGTTCACTCGTGAGAGTACTGCCGAATCCGGCTGTTCAGCCGAATCTGGGTTCACGGCAGATGAATAAAGGTTGAGACGCGATCGCTAATTTACATTGAAACGAGGATGCATAGGCCGAAAGCAGCACCCGTCACACCAATCAGATTAGATTAATCCACCGGATGATACAATCTAATTGTGAAAGGCTAAAAGCATTCCCTGTTTAAATGCAAACCCACGAATACGTTCACTCGTGAGAGCACTGCCGAATACGGCTGCTTAGCCGAATCGGGGTCCATGGCGAAGGAACAAACTTGATCGGTAAAGATAAATCTATCAGATCGAATCGAATTCTAGTCCACCGGATGACTAGCTCTAAGACGACCCAAAAACCTGCATCTACCGCATGATACCCGGTTCTGTCAAGATCTACGCGATATCGATAAATTCGAACCCGCGACACGTGACAACCTGGATTGGTTCGGATTCGGCTACGAAGAAGCCGTGATTCTCTCTTTGTATTGCGATCTAGAACCGAATCCGACCAACCTAGATTGGGCAAAGGTGTGTTGCATGAATTAAGCGCAGAGTAAAAACGAAGCAACACGGGATAACTTAATGAATCTGTTAGATCTTGCCGAAATCTAACAGAGCCGATAACTTGGTCCATACTAGATCATAGCCCACCGCATGGCTAATGACCTAACAGAGGAACCTCCCTGAGACCACAGCTTAAATCCACCGGATGATACTAAGCATGGTAACAGAGACTTCTTGCATCAAAGCTTAAATCCACCGGATGATACTAAGCATGATACAAGGTTGCCGGTACTTACGGAGGTCGACGGATCGATGGCTCCTCTCGAAGAACTCGACGACTCGACTAGGGACTCGATTTGGCACGGGGCCGGTTTGTTGTGTTTGATTGCGTTCTTCTTTTTACAATTGCCATGGGCTTATATTTATACCCAGGTCTTGATACAACTCCTAGTCGGACACGACTGCAATACTTGCTCCTAAAAATAAACGACGAATCTTCGTGTCCATATTGCTTTCCTTGTTCGAACCGGCCTTTCCTTATATTGATTCTACGTCATCACGCTTTCCCGAATACTCAATGCTTCTGCCGAATGACGACGTGCTTCCCGACCGCAGAGCATCTCCTGCCGAATGCTTCACTCCTGCCGAATGATAAGGCGTTCCCGACCGCAGAGCGTTTCCTGCCGAATAACCGAATGGCATCTTTCCACCAAATCCGGCCCACATGTCAGCCTCTTCTTGATACCAAATTTTGGTGTCAACAGATGGTGTACGAAGGACACAAAGAATTAGACAGGTTCGGGCCGCAAATAGCGTAATACCCTACGTCCTATATGGTTGATTGTATTCTCCGCACTGCTGTATAGAAAATACAGGCTTAGTCTTTGATCTAGTCTATGAATTAGTCCTCAAACTAGTCCCTATACTATGACCTTGTGTGTTCCTATCTACCGAGCTAGGACCCCTGCCCTCCTTTATATATCCAGGGGGCAAGGTTACATATGGTAAGTATCCTAGTCGGTTTACAATTGGGAGTTCTAGTCCTAGTAGAAGTACTCAAGTAGTCCGACTAGTTCTACAAGGACTAGTCTTCTATCTTGAGGGTACCCGGGGATGTATATCCGACAGGTACTAGTGGACAAGACGGGTGATAAACGGTATTGGATAGGAGTGTATATACCGTGAAACTCACAGCTCAAGGAGGCTCGGATAGATGAGAGAAGGTATAGATAATTGGGAGGATAACGAGAAGAGATAAAGGATTCCTATGGACTCTATCTACCTTAGTCAAGTGATTAGAGATACAGTGGCTAAAGAGCCACCACTAGAAGGTCTGGAATAAGTCTAGAGTCTTTCTTGGGGACTACAGGGCCTCCGACACACAGAAAGGGATGAGAAGGGGTGCCGACAACCCTGAACCTTGGGTCCTAGGACACCGGAACTAACGTGATGGACTACAAAGACCGGAAGGGCTATCACCACCTCCGTTACGATGGGAAGAAACTAAGGCTACTGACAAGTCTAGGAACCACTCTTACACAGATCAATAACTACTTACTTCGCTAGCAAAAGCAAGCAACTCTAACTCACACCCCAATGACAAGTCACCGCTAGTGTGAGAAGAGATGAAGAACCAATTGAGACAAAGACTTAAGCAAGAATTAGGAGCACTATGAACTAGAACCGACTATAGTCTAAACACGATATAGAAGCAACTAGACTAAAGTAGATGCAACTATATAAGATAGAAGTAGAATAAAGTAGATAACTATATTGATACTCAAATGTCAACAAAAGATAAAGTAAAAGATACGAGAGCTAATACCAGAGCTTCTGAAGACGACTCCGAAACCTCCGAGGCATAGATCGACTCGACTCTAATTCCAACTAGACTAACCTAACTCTACTAAAGAGAGAAGTGGAAGAGAGCACTTGGCTTGTGATGGTGTGTGTTACAAGTGAGTGGCAAGGTCCTATTTATAACATCCAGGGTCGGTTGAGCTT
This sequence comes from Echinochloa phyllopogon, assembly GCA_033239725.1. Lineage (NCBI taxonomy): Eukaryota > Viridiplantae > Streptophyta > Magnoliopsida > Poales > Poaceae > Echinochloa > Echinochloa phyllopogon. The sequence continues at coordinate 34,562,655 of BTCW01000014.1, forward strand.
TAGTAGGAGTCAAGGAAGCCAGGGGGGCACCCCCTGGGATTCCGGCCACCAGGGTCGGTTCGGCCGAACCCTATGGTTCGCCCGAACCACTAATCTGCACTGACGTTGCTTGGACGGCCGGGATGAGCCTCCTGGAGGCGGTTGGCAGTTGGGGGCGGTTTGGCCGAACCGCTTCCATTCAGTCGAACGGGCCTGGAGGCCTAGGCCTGCTCCCCTGCGTCGCCTTCGCTCTGTGGACCCCCTAGGCTGGCCTCTGCTACATGGATTTGACTTGTGTGGGCCTAGAAGTGACGTGGTGTGGGTCCAGTTGAGTTGGAGGGCATCCTACGTGGCTTGCACAGTCATTGGATGATGTGGACGGCTCCTGCTGGCCCGTACGACTAAGGGGGGTAGCCGGCCGAACGTGTCGTTCGGCCAATTCGGTCATTTCCGACCCCTATAGCACGTATTTCGTGATATTGTACCTGCAAACATGACACTCACCAAAACTCGTGGAACTTTATTAGAAATAAAACCTAAGTACATGGAATGTTGCATAGTCTCTCATTTATTCCCGAGTATTGGTGGTCGAATTTGGGTTGTAACGACTGCCAACACTCATCCCTTTCTATGTGTCAGAGGCCCTGTAGTAAGGCTCTAGACTTATTCCAGACCTACTAGTGCTGGCTCTTTAGCCGCTGTATCTCTAATCACTTGACTTAGGTAGATAGGGTCCCCAGAAATCCTTTATCTCTTCTCATTGTTCTCCCAACTATCTTTACCTTCTCTCATCTATCCGAGCCTCCTTGAGCTGTGTGTATCACGGTATATCCACTCCTATCCAATACCGTCTATCCCCTGTCTTGTTTAGTAGTACCCTTCTCTAATAGTCTCGAATATCTATTTGTTAGTACTCTCGCCAAAGCTTCCCTTCGGAAATATAAATTACGATACCTCAGGATACTCCCAGGTGAAGTGCTACAGTGGTGATTCTGTGCGCTTGCAGAATATTTCTATATTTTACTAGCCATAAGGAAAACCACTAAAACACTCCTTGCATCCAATATCGGGATTCCTAATCCTGATATTGGATCGTAAGAAGTGCCAACAGGGTGTAGCATTGGAGGACATTCGAGTGGTGTGTGATTTCCCGGATGTGTTTCCAGATGAACTGCCAGGTATGCCCCCAGCTCACGAAGTTGAATTCGTTATTGATCTTAAACCTGGCACTGCACCTATAGCCAAGAGGCCATATAGGATGGGAGCAAAGGAGCTGGAGAAGTTTAAAGAAGAATTGAGGGCATTGCTAGCAAAAGGGTACATTCATTCAAGTTCTTCACCATGGGGAGCCCCGGTGTTGTTCGTGGACAAAAAGGATGGGACACAGAGGATGTGTGTGGACTATCGAGCCCTTAATGAGGTGACAATCAAGAATAAGTATCCGCTGCCAAGGATTGATGACCTCTTTGATCAGTTGAAGGGAGCTTGTGTGTTCTCCAAGATTGATCTACGGTCCGGCTATCACCAGATGAGGACTCGGGTGTCTGACATACCCAAGACGGCTTTCACCATTCGGTACGGGTTGTATGAGTTCACAGTCATGCCCTTTGGATTGACTAATGCTCTTGCATATTTCATGTACATGATGAACATCATTTTCATGGATTATCTTGATAAATTTGTGGTGATATTCATTGATGACATTCTGGTCTTCTCCAAGAATTAGGAAGACACGAGGAGCACTTGAGGTTGGTGATGCAGAGACTCCGGGAGCATCAGTTGTATGCTAAGCTGAGCAAGTGTGAGTTCTAGTTGAAGGAAGTGGCATTCCTAGGACATGTGTTGTCCAATGGAGGAGTGGCAGTTGATCCGAAGAAGGTCAGCAATGTGTTGAGCTGGAATCTACCTCGGGATGTGAGCGAGATCAGGAGTTTCCTTGGGATGGCCGGATATTATCGAAGGTTCATCGAAGGATTTTCCAGGATTGCTAAGCCCCTGACGGCGTTACTGGAGAAAAATGCCAAGTTTGTCTGGTCAGAGGAGTGTCACGCCAGCTTTGAGGAGTTGAAGAAAAGACTGACAACAGCCCTTGTGCTAGTATTGCCTGATCTTGTGTCACACCCGGGTTTTATATAAACCCGAAGTGGTGCTATATGTGTGCCCAGGATGTCCACAGAACACATACAGCTAACAAATATGATAAACAGAGTATATATGCTCGAAATAAAAATAATTTAAATCAGAGTTAGCACATACACAGCGGAAGCCTAATATTCAACTCCAAGGTGAGCCCGTAGTCTATAGGGACACCGACTGGTTGACCACAACTCAGTAGTACGGAAGGTCCTCAAGTAACTCAGTAGCAGCAGACTCGTTCACTCCATCTGTTACCCATTCGAGATTTTATTGAATAATAGCAAGCGCAAGTAAATGTCTTACTTAGCAAGTATAGCACAGGTGTATGAAGGCTCAAAAAGGCATGACACGGCTTAACTGCATTAGCACTTTTAGTTGGTTCATTTTAACTTTATCCAAGTTACTACAAGTGAATGGATCCCAGTTGTAACCCAATTAAATAGTGTAAGTGACATTAAACAACAATATTAATAACCATCAAGTTCTAATAAAAAAGGAACGCCAGGCCGCTCGTGACCCTGAGCAAGGCTATCATGATAGATTATACACTCTGTAGAGGTTTTGCCCTTTACCCACCAGTCGCGTAAAAATTCAAGGAGCTTTAAACCCAATCATGTTGTGCTGCGCAGGCACGTATCACACTTTCAAGGTGTGACTGCATAGGGACGCTACAAGGCTTTTCACAAGACACCCTAACAAGACAGTAGCCGCTATGGTAATACAAGGTGGTGAGACTCTAGGCACTGAGATTGACTGACTCCCAGGGCGCAGCGATAGGAGGGTCAATGGCGTCCAATGTGCGGGTCTCATACCCATCAATGCGCAATGTGCGGAGTTCTCGTACTCCAGGGACTCCCAACACGAGACTGGGTCTAACGGGACCTAGCCGACGGGGCTACCGTCCTCGGTGGAATCAAGAAACACCCCGCGCCTTGCCTCCCATAATGTCGTCGGCCCGTCGGTAACCACTGTCAAGCTAGAGACGTACAAGCTACTTGTCCAAGACCAGAGCCATAATAGTTCTGGCGGTGGCGACGGGCTCCTGGGTCGCCGCTTTAAGAACCAGTCCTTACGGAGAGACACTACGGCCAGGCACGAAGCTTACGCCCTAGTTCCCTGATCCAAGTTGCTAAAAAGCATATTTTAACATTAATGTTGAAGTGGACCATTAAATCAAGATTAACAATTATACGTAAAGGTGACAGTAGCTGCGCCTAGCAAAAGTTTCTACCCATATGCAAAAACCCAAGGTAATCAAGGTATAGGATAAACAGAGCTAGGTACAACCTTAGGGTACACCAAATTAGAAACATGCATATGAAGTAGAATAAATTAATTACATAGGGTGTTTAGGTAGCAAGGATTGTCCGTGCTGTAACTTGCCTCAAATCCATTATACAGCTGCTCAGACTCATCAATTCTTGATCTTGAATCTCTTGAACCGTGTTCGTTCTACTCGGATCAATTAACCAATAGCATCCAAACAAACATACAAGCAAGCAAATAGAAAAATTAAAAACAATACACCAATCATCGTAGACAGATCAACTAAAATGCTCTAAATTATTTTACAGGACACAAGAGAATATGAATCGCCAAAAATAGAGCTAAGATGAAATGAGATAGGAGCGATGGGCATGATTGCGGGAAAGAATAAACTTGAGAGCTACCAGACTAAATTAATGCTCAATGAACCTTTTGTACGAACAGAAAGACCGTAAATAGGATTACATGAAGATGGATATTTCTGGAATTTAGTAGTAAAGGAAAAATAATCAGGAATTGATACGTGGGCACTACTAGCATGATTAAATAACCAAGAAAGGGGGAAAATATAGGACTTCCGCAAGGATTATAGAGGTTGAATTATTCTGCAGGTAACGAGATAGCTTTACCATGATGTCATCACTTGTATGGCCGGTTGCTTGTTTCCTGTTGTGCATTGTTCCTGTACGTGGTATCTGTAGTAAGCACGTGTGATCTCTTTAATCCTTCTGCTTGTTATCTCGTCCAGGCCTTCATGCTGGTGGTTTGCTGCTGGTTCATTGGCCAGAAATCGATGCAGCCCGGCATATATCATGGCGGCAGCAAGCCGGTGGCCATGGCAGCATGCGGCAACTGGGCGCTCGGAGGGCAAGTGTCTTTTCGGCGTTTGAGCAGTACGTGGTAGCACACAATCGTGACAAGCAGCTGAATGAGAGGGCACAAGAAAAGAATTGTATATGACGCGAGAACATGAACTAGATGGCAGGGAAACATGACTGGCATGCTAGCTGAGTAACGAGAGTGGAGAACGTGAAGGGATCCTCACCGGGGTGCAACGACGGCTGAACGAAGTGGAGCAGGGGTCGAAGATGGAGCAGATGGCAAGTGGCGAGGCCTCCTCGCGGACGGGATCGACGTGCTTCTCTCCAACAAAAGCTTGGCGACGGTGATCGTGACGGTGTACTGATAGTCCTTGGCAGCGACTTGATGCTCCGGGCGCTGGCAGCTTGGCCTAGCGGCGCTGGTGAAACAGATCATCCGCGGTGTGTGTCTGCTTCGACTTGGCGGCGGAGAATGGACATCGGCAGAAGATATGGTGGAAAAAGACTACCTTAGGGATTCCCATTCAAGGGCCCTCCCTATAAAGTTGTGGATGGTGTGACTTTTCTGGAGAAGAGGTGGGTTGTATATATAGGGAGAAAATCTCTCACTTCCACGTCCATTAGCAATATGGGACTAAAACATTGTTTAGTCTCTTTCAATGCTAATAGGCTTTTAGAGACACTAATAGGTTTTGAAATTTAGCCCAATAAAATGATGAGATGGATTTGGGCTAAAATAGGATCAACTTTGTGTCAGGGCTGGTCAATTTAAGTTTAGAGTGATTTTTATTCTCGGAATAATTATTTTTCTGGTTATAAAATAATTCTAGATAAGTCCTGAATTCATATTTGAACCAAGAAAAATACTCCAAAAATTTCAAAAATCCTAGGAAAAATCCTAGAGATAGATTTGGACATGAGGAACCCAATTAATGCATTTTGACCTCACGAAAAGAATTTTAGCTTATTCTAAAAATTAGAATATGCTCTAGGAAAATGAGAATAAATTCCAGATAAATCTAGAAAATTCTCATTAGGCTTCTAAACACATTTTTGAAAACTTTACACACATAAAACCACTAAATGCAATCGGCATGAATGCAAGGCACTCAATATTATAACCTATGTTGTTTAAATTTAATTTAGAAAATAATTTTTTTCTATACTACATTTCCTGTTAAATATACAAAGCTTGGAAAAATTTTAGAAAATTGAGAAAATCGTTATATAAATTATGCTAATATATCACATCCCAAAATTCAAAAATTTTGGGGTGTGACAAATGTTGGTGGTCGTTACAACCCAATTTCGACCACCAATACTCGGGAATAAATGAGGCTTTATGTAACATTCCATGTACTTAGGTTTTATATCTAATGGAGTTCCATGAGTTTTGGTGAGTGTCGCTTGTGCAGGTACAACAACGAGAAATGCATGCTATAGGGGTCGGAAATGACTGATTCGGCCGAACAACACGTTCGGCCGGTTACCCCCCTTAGCCGTACAAGCCACTGGGAGCCGTCCACGTCAGCCATGACCGAGCGATGACTTGGCAAAGCACATGGACCAACACTACCTCACCCCTGGGCCAGAAACACATGAACCAAAGCATCTCAACTCAGCCCAGAAGGTCCAGAGGCTAAGGCGGTGCAGCTAGGGCAGGCCCGGGCCTCCGGCCCAGTTCGGCCGAAGCCCCTAATTCGCCCGAACCCACACAACCGACCTGGAACCGAAGTGGAGGAGTAATCTGGAGGGTTGGAGGCAAGGCGGTGCGAAACTTGGTGGTTCGGATGAACTGGATGGTTCAGCCGAACCGACCCAGTTCGGCCGAATGCGCCTCGTTCGCCCGAAGTGCCCGGAACCGCTCCACTTCAAACCGCCATTCTCTACTATAAATATGACCCTCTAGCACCTGTCAAAGCACACCACAAGAGAAGAGAAGCATTAGTGAAACGCTGCCACTTCTATAGTTAGAAGATAGGGAGAGAGGAGAGGTGAGCGTGTCGGAGAGGAGCCGGAGTGTCAGCACCTCTTCCCCAAGCTGTACCTCTACGGATGCGACTCTGCTTCGAGTGACATCCGGGTCGTGTCTGGCAACTCTTGTGTCTGTCTCTCATTAATTGAGCATTCAGTTCTACTTTTATTTGCTTGCCTGTTCCTCGTTCAATGCTTAGTTACTTAGTATAATTGTATACTAGTTTCTTTGCTTGGGTGCTTATCTTACTTAAGGAGATAAGTACTAACTGACTAGTATAGGCGTGGTGCCTAGACTTGAGGTTAGCTTGGTCTGCACCTGAGTCCACGGTTGTGTGGTAGCCGTTAGGTGGTGACAGCCCTATACGGCCTACATAGTCCACCACGTCCGGCTCAGCGGTAGGAGCCTTCTGCGGTTGTTCACCAACACCCCTTCTCACCCCTTTCTGAGTGTTGGGTGCTCCGTTTCCCGAAGTAAGCAAGTACCTGTAGGAGTTGTCTTGCCTAGTAAGTTAGAAGAACCTCGTTACCAGACTCATACCTTCTCTACCCTCCTATCACTCTTTCTTCTTTTTCTATGTTGTCATCTACTCCATTACACCCCCCTTGGACAACTTAGTTTAGGATTAGTACACTTCTCGTTCCCCGTGGAAATCGATACCTTTGTGGGACCAGGATCCCCGGGACCACTCATGCAAGGGATTAAACTACCCGATATGGGAAGTATACTCGACTACTAAAACTAGTCGGCTACGGTGCAAGACGGCGTAGAAGACTAGATAGAACTAGTCGTATACTGGTAGGAGACTCCCCAAAGATTATTCTGTTGTAGTACTCCAGATTGTATACGACTAGGATCATACAACCGACTTGTAACTCTACCCCCCGGACTATATAAGGCGGGGTAGGGACCCCTCCAAAAGACAAGATGATAACACACAAGGTCATAGTATAGTGACTAGTTCGAGGGCTAGTTCATAGACTAGATCAAAGACTAAGCCTGTATTTTCTATACAGCAGTGCGGAGAATACAATCAACCATACAGGACGTAGGGTATTACGCTATTTGCGGCCCGAACCTGTCTAATTCTTTGTGTCCTTCGTACACCATTGTTCTTAGAACTAGGCGAGGCCCACAATTCTACTCTCTGGGGTACCCCCAGGCAGACGTGCTCGACATAATTCATCGACACTTGGCGCCCACCGTGGGGCTGCTCGCTCAAGTTCGTGACTAAGCACGATGGGATCAACTTTCAAAGCTCAAGGCGTCGTGAAGGGTGCGACTTTCGTCATCGGAGCATGGACTTTTCTCTCCGATGGCGAAGGTGGCTTCGAATCATTCTTGGCGGATCGACCAGGCCCTTACCCGGCGACTTCTTCATCAACTTCATTCTCAGGTTCCACCTTGAGTTCAATTTCTGTTTCGGATTCGATTTCGATTTCACTTTCAGGCGAATTGTCAACTGCCGACTCGAGTTCGACTTCGACTTCGACTTCAATTCGGACTCCGATCGGGACTCGACAAGTCGTGTCTGGGTACAACTCTCTTCCCGTTATGGAAGGAGTCGGGGACTCCGAGTCGGCTACGCCATCGGACTACCCCCTAGCTCGACTCCCCTTCGGATTTCAAAGTGCTGTGGCTGTATATAAATGCGCTGATGCTGCCAAGCAAGAGGGAGCAATTACAGAAGCACTCGACAAGATTGAGACTGGTTGCAAGGACTCTGAGCCGGCTCTGAAGCCATCAGAGGACATCATCAGCGTCCACTACTCGATTGCGTCGGGCAACTCCCTGACAAGCATCCAAAATACCTGCAGCACCTTCGTTCAAACTCAATTCATCATGGATGAGCCACTTGTTCGACTACCCTCGGGATTGGTGGTCACCCGAGCGCCAGGAGGGCTTTTTGTTCACTGGCCCAACTTGATTCCTGAGTTTTCACCCGAGGATGACGAGTCAAGGCTCACAGCGGTGGTTCTTACCGAGTTGCCATTCCAAGAGGACGGCAAGACCGCATCTATTACGTCTTCATCATCTAGTGGTGACGACGACTACTTTCAAGCTGGCAGTGGGATGACCCTGATGTTACCGGAGTGCGATGATCCCTCCCGCCAAGTCTTTATGGCTGGTACGGCTGGGCAAGGTGGCCAATATGACCGAGAGCTTCTCCAGGACATCTCTGCTGAAGAGAACTCTCTCCCTGGCGAGACAGACCAGCAGAGGACATCAAGGCGGGCCAGGAACGCCAAGCAGGCTGAGCGACGCTTGTCCGCAGCCGTGCGGCAATCGGCCACACGGAATCTCATGACTGCTTTTCAGTTGGTCGGCGATCAACCCGTCCTCCCAAATACTCCAGCTAATCTCACAGCGGCTGCGGAACTTGTCCGCAACATGTTGAATTCATCAGAGCCTGATCATGCCCAATTGAGGCATGTCCTATCTCTGCTTGAAACTATCCAGAAGGATGTTGGCGGTCCCGCGCTACCAAGCCAGCAACACGCTCCTAGACCAGCGGCCAGTCAATGATCTACCCCCTCGCCGCACCCAAGTCGAGTTGATGGCGATGCCCGGGGGATCATAGCCGCAAGTCAGGATGCTCGTGTTCGCATTGAAGCAAGTCAAGCTAATCGAATTGCAGCGGAAATTCAACGCCGACAAGAATTCGAGCGCCAATACGGCCCGCTCGATCAAGATATTGGTAATCAAGCCTCGGGTATTAACCGAGCACGAGGTGGTGGTGACCAAGCTCCCGATGGAAACGGTGGTCAGGGCGGCAATCGAGAACAAAGGCGCGGTCGCGACCAGCCTTCTCGACATGATGACAACCCACCTGACCCATCTGGAGACGACTCAGACGGCGGCGATCGCCCGCCACGCGGTCGCGACCATGGCTATGGCCGCGGGGGCAGCCACAACCACCCTGACCCAAGCGAGTCACCGAGCCAAGGCTCCAGTACTGGCGGAGGTAGTCGGGACGGAGGCCACAGGTCACGCCGACCCTCTGAATTGGACCCATATGATGGCTTTCCGGCTTTCTCTACTCGCATCAGAAGGGTCAAGCTACCCAGCAAGTTCAAGACTACTGGGATCGAGAAGTTCACGGGCAAACAAGACCCGGAACAGTGGTTGCGCGTCTACTCGACAGCAATCACAATGGCTGGCGGCAACAATGATGTCAAAGTCAGATACTTCCCGATCATGATGGATACAGCGCCACTCACCTGGCTTGAGGGCTTGCGTTCCGTGTCTATTGATACTGGGACCAGCTTACGCGCAAGTTTACCGCCAATTTCTAGGGAACCTGGGCTAGGCCCGGAACTCGGTTTGAATTGGCGGCGTGCAAGCAAGAGAAGGGTGAAACTTTGCGCAAATACATCAAGCGATTCTTTGAAAAGAGAGCTACGATCGTGGATGTATCAGACCGAGAGATCATCGACTGCTTTCACAATGGCCTTTGGGCTCGTGAGTTGCACCGCGAGTTTGGCCGGAGGCGCCCAGAGTCTATCTCTGAGCTGAGGCGCATGGCTGCTGATTGGGCAGACCAGGACGATCGTGAACGCGAACGCTTTGACAATCGCAATGATAACTCCAATGGAGGCAACAACTCCAACAAGAGTAGTTCTGAGCAATAGAACAACAACGGAAAACGCGGCTTCAATCGCAACAACAGAAAGCGCAAGCCAGACAACACTGTCGCGGCACTTGGCCGTCCAGCTCAGAAGAAGAACTCGAAGACCAACTCAGTATCTCTTGATGAGGTCATGAACCAGCCTTGCCCATATCATCCTGGGCTTAAGCATACACTGGGTGCATGTCACCACATCAAGAGGGCTTTCAACAAGCAAAACTCCACCAAGGACAAGTCAGCGGACAAGAAAGAAGACAAGGATGAAGACAACAGTGGTGAAGATGCCTTCCCACAAGTCAAGAATGTTGTTGCAGTCTTGTTCAGCGGCGAAGCCTTGAACCAGTCCAAACGATCCAAGAAGCTCGCTCTGCGTGAGATCATGGCTATCGAACCAGCGGTGCCTACATATCTCAAGTGGTCGGAGGTGCCTATCACTTTCTCACGAGCTGATCAATGGACCAATTTCACCAACCCAGGGTGATATCCATTGGTTCTGGATCCAGTCGTGGCTCAGGCCAGACTGACCAAGGTACTCGTCGATGGAGGCAGCGGCCTCAACATCATCTTTGCGAAGACCTTCAAGAAGATGGGACTCGACATCACCAAGTACTTGAAGCCCACGGAATCCCTGTTCTACGGCATCGTCCCTGGGCAGGCAGCTATTCCGTTGGGGCAAGTGACTCTACCAGTTATCTTTGGCACAGCGGCGAATTACATGACCGAGTACATCAAGTTTGAAGTGGCTGATTTTGAGACTTCGTACCATGCGATCCTCGGGCGTCCAGCCCTCGCCAAGTTCATGGCGATTCCGCATTACGTGTACCTCGTCCTCAAGATGCCCGCTCCACATGGAGTTCTTTCTCTGAAGGGAGATCTGAAGACCTCATATGACTGTGATGTAGAAGCCATTGAGTTTGCTGCTGCGTCACAAGTCCCTACTCAGATGCTTGAAGTACTCGCTCTCGCCAAGAAGTCGAAGGAAGAAGAACTGGAGATTCCCAGCAAGAAGCCTGCTAGTACTAGCTTTAAGCCCTCGCAAGATGTACAGCTTAAGACTGTAGACCTTGCGACGGGCGATTCATCCAAAACTGCTATCATAGGAGCAGATTTGGATCCTAAATAGGAAGACGCGCTCGTCAAGTTCCTTTGTGCTAATAATGATATATTTGCATGGAAACCATCCGATATGCCTGGTGTTCCTAGGGAGCTTGCCGAGCACAAACTCAATGTTAAAGCTGATGCGAAGCCCAAACGGCAACGCTTGCGACGATTCGATCAAGAACGACGCACTGCGATCAAGGCTGAGCTCGCCAAACTACTCGTGGCCGGCTTCATCAAAGAAGTCTTTCATCCAGAGTGGTTGGCTAATCCAGTCTTGGTCCGGAAGAAGAATAACAACGAGTGGCGCATGTGTGTTGACTACACCGACCTCAACAAACATTGCCCCCCAGACCCTATGGGTCTACCGCGCATTGATCAAGTCGTGGACTCCACGGCCGGTTGCGCACTACTCTGCTTCCTCGACTGCTATTCAGGCTATCATCAGATTGCGTTGAAAAAAGAGGATCAGATCAAGACATCGTTTATTACCCCTTTTGGTGCATTTTGTTACACCACAATGTCCTTTGGGTTGAAGAATGCAGGAGCTACATATCAACGCGCCATACAGTCTTGCCTATCTTCACAGATTGGCATTAATGTAGGGGCATATGTTGACGATGTAGTCATCAAGACTCGTGATCCAGCGACACTTATTGACGATCTTCAGGAGACATTCAACAACCTCAGGAGATTTCATTGGAAACTCAATCCAACTAAATGCGTTTTCGGTGTTCCTGCTGGTAAACTACTCGGGTTTATCGTCAGTCACCGCGGCATTGAAGCAAATCCGGTGAAAATCATGGCTATTCTCAACATGGAAGCGCCTGCCAACATCAAGGAAGTCCAGAGGCTTACAGGCTGTATTGCAGCATTGAACAGATTCATATCTTGACTTGGCGAAAAGGGTCTCCCTTTCTTCAAGTTGCTCAAGCGGCATGACAAGTTTATCTGGACAGATGAGGCGAACCACGCGTTTGAACAACTCAAGATTTACCTGACTACTCCGCCAACTCTCGTGGCTCCAGTTAAAGGTGATCAACTACTCTTATACATTGCTGCTACTACTCATGTGGTTAGTACAGTCATCGTGGTGGAGCGCAAGGAAGATGGCCATGTATTTCCTGTTCAACGGCCGGTTTATTACATCAGTGAAGTCCTCTCACCATCGAAGGTTCGTTATCCGCAAGTCCAGAAACTACTCTACGCAGTTTTTATAACTGCTAGAAAGCTGAGACATTATTTTCAGTCTTTTCCTATCACTGTGGTTACTAAATTTCCCCTAGGTGAGATCTTTTTTAACCCTGATGCTACTGGACGGATATGTAAATGGCGAGCCGAGATGTGTGAGCACAACATTACATTTGCTCCGCAAACAGCTATCAAATCTTAAGCTCTTGCTGATTTTACTGTCGAGTGGATGGAGACTCAATACTCCAGGGCAACTACTCGCCCGGAACATTGGGTCATGTACTTTGATGGTTCATTACAGCTGGAAGGCGGAGGAGCAGGTGTATTATTGATATCACCTAAGGGCGATCAACTCAAGTATGTCCTGCAGATCATGTTTCCAGTCACCAACAATGCAGCTGAATATGAAGCAATGTTGCATGGGCTACGCCTGGCAGCATCTCTCGGTATAAAGCGACTAGTTGTGTATGGGGATTCTGCAGTGGCTATAAATCAAGTCAACAAAGATTGGTCAGCTACCAAAGAGACGATGGATGCCTATGTCAGCGAGGTGCGCAAGCTTGAGCATCACTTTCACGGCTTGGAATTTCATCACGTTGTTCGTGATTTCAATGTTGCCGCGGATGCATTATCAAAGCTTGGTTCTAAGCGCGCTGACGTTCCATCAGAGATCTTTGTCCATGAATTACACAAGCCATCCATTAAGGAGTCGGCACCTATGGAAATCGAACTTCCTCCTCAACATGTCCAAGTTATGGTTATCGAAACCAATTGGATGACCCCGTTCATTGAGTACTTGCGTGATTTTAAACTCCCAGACAGCAAGGAAGAACAAGTCCGCATCAGGCGACGCGCAGCGAACTATGTGGTGGTCGACAATGTACTTTATCGGCGTGGGGCATCTGTCAACGTCCTGATGAAGTGCATTACCAATGAGGAAGGTCGTGCTTTGCTTAAAGAGATTCATAGTGGCGTTTGTGGCAAGCATGCCGCATCACGTACACTAGTCGGAAAGGCATACAGGGCTGGATTCTTTTGGCCCTCTGCAAAGAAAGACGCTGAAGATATTGTCAAGACTTGTCAAGGGTGACAATTCTTTGCTCGCCAAGCTCACGTTCCTGCACATGTGTTGCGAACCATTCCATTATCCTGGCCGTTCGCTTGTTGGGGACTTGATTTAGTTGGACCTCTCACTAAAGCTCCTGGTGGATTTCAGTGGCTTGTTGTAGCCATTGACAAATTCACCAAGTGGATTGAAGCTCAGCCATTAGTCAATCCACGAGCTGAGAATCTCATCAAGTTCTTCGATGGCATTGTTCATAGGTATGGCATACCGCATGAGATTATCACAGACTTGGGATCAGTTTTCACTAGCGAGCAATTCTAGGACTATTGTGATAACTACTCGATCGAGATACATTATGCCTCGGTCACTCATCCTCGTGCAATGGACAAGTCGAGAAGGCTAATGGCCTGTTACTTCAAGGATTAAAGCCAAGATTGTACGAGTCCATCAAGACATATGGCGGTAAATGGGTGCAGGAGCTACCAGCAGTTCTTTGGGGGCTGCGTACTCAACCCAGTCGAGCAACTGGGCAATCTCCATATTTTCTGGTCTACGGGTCTGAAGCAGTCTTACCTGCTGATCTTCTTTGGAAGTCCCCATGACTAGAAAATTATGATGAACACGTCGCTCAGCAAGAAAGACTTCAAGACGTTGATGGTATTGAAGAGGCTCGAGTTGCGGCTCTCATTCAAAATACCCGAATCTTGAAGGATTGCGGCGTTATCATCAGCGTTCAGTCCAGTCTCGATCCTTTATCGTAGGGGACCTGGTACTGAGGCGCCTTCAGAAGACGGATGGCTTGCATAAGCTCATGTCTCGCTGGGAAGGGCCGTTTATTGTTAAACAAGTCGTTGGGCCTGGTACTTATCACCTGCAAACGCAAGAAGGCGAGTGCCTGCCTAATGCATGGAATGTTGAGCATCTGAGGAAATTTTACCCCTGATATGGGTCTCAGATAAAGTTTTATCTCTTATTTCATCTTATATGGAATAAGGCGCTCACATTATCTTCTCTCAATTTGAGACCTCTGTTTTAGCTTGTTGCTTTTCTTTTAAAAGCACAAGTTCAAGAGGAGTTGTTTATCAACTATATCAAAAGAAGTCATGACTGCTCTCTTTTAGAGTGGCTTTGTCCCTTGAGTCATGATAGAGTACTTTGGTTTTTATAACCTATCTTGCTTCTTTTGATCAAGGATTGTTTAATCCTCATAATATCTTTTCTCGATTTGAGACCTCTATTTTAGCTTGTTGTTTTTCTTTTAAAAGCACAAGTTCAAGAGGAGTTGTTTATCAACTATATCAAAAGAAGTCATGACTGCTCTCTTTTAGAGTGGCTTTGTCCCTTGAGTCATGATAGAGTACTTTGGTTTCATAACCCATCTCGTTTCTTTTGATCAAGGATTGGTCTGCTCTGAGTCTTGCGCCGACTGTATCAGCATCCTTGTTTATAGACTTTTTATGTCTCTATTTAAGCATACATTGGTATTGCTATCTTTTCTCATGCAGCTACGAGTACATTTATGTCTATTTGACCTGCTTAGATATCTCTTTGTCATCTACAGGAGCTCTATCTAATGCATTTCGACCTTTGGGTCCTTACGCGAGTACTTTGCATGAGAATAATATTTAAAAAGTACTTGATTTTGTTCATATAATAAGTCGCAATGCATTCATATGTCATATGACTAGTTTAATACAAGCATTGCATACAAGTACTTAGAGTTGTTTTTCAACTATCTTATTACATGAGGCATATTTCTCCTCTAATGAATCTATAAAGTCTATTACAGCACTTTCGGTTTTTGTGACAAGTGCCTCGTACTGCTCATTACTGACACCGGCTGGTAAGTATTTGACTTCTAGTCGAGCGCCGGGGTTGTGTGCCTTGAATAGCGTGAGCAGTTTGTTGGTGCAGTCCTTGAGGGTAGTCTTCCAGTACTCTGCGATTTGCTCTGGCACTTGTCGCAACCGATCTAGCAGTGATAACTCTTGGCTTGGCGCTTCTTCTGAATAAAGGACCTCGATGATGGGCGCAACGGCTTCTTCCAATTGGCGCTTTTCCGCCAGCAACTCATTGAGTTCGGACTGTTTGTCTTGGAGAGCCTTTAGCCCCTGTGCAAGTTGCAATTCCCAATCCTTTCTGATTTGGGCTTCCTTCTTGCGCTCTTCTTCTTTTTCATCGAGTTTGTCCTTCAGATTGGCGACTTCTTCCATATAGCTTTGAGCTGCATTATACCAAGTGGTTTCTTTTTTCTTTGCTGCTAGAGTTCTTTTATTCAATTCTACAGAAGATTATATTCATATATTATCTTATTAACAATATTGAATTCAGCATTACAGGCCAGTGAAGTATTGCTTACCTGAGTTTTCTTTGACCAAGGCAGCAATTCGGCTTTTTAGTCGAGTCTCGTTGGCTTCATGTTTCTTGGCTTGTTCCTGGATATATTGTTTGTCTTTGGTGCTTTCAGCCTTCGCCTTTTCGAGTTCTTCGCACTTGGCGACGAAATCAGCATCTAGTTCGCGGATCCGAGCTCGAAGGGAGGCATCACCAGGACGCTCGACTAGATCGACCATTGCCTACACAAAGGTTATGTTAGTCGGTAATGTCTATGCAACTATATACTTGTTTTTGGGTTGTTCTTGCTTACCCAGGCTTGCTGCAACAAGTCGCGGAGCTTGTCGCCGTCGCTTTCCTCGGCGTCTTCGCTATCCGCCTGCATAGACACGATGAGTATTTATTTAACTACTCTGTTTATACTGTTCTTTTAAGTAAATTTTCTTTACTTACAGTTTGTTTACTAGTATCTTCATCCCTGATACTAACGCTGACCCTAGCAATTTTGTTGCTAGAGGATGGTCTCTCTGTTTCTTGCATCTGTTATGCAGATTATATATTATAGAATCATTATATGCATACAAACATCAATTATCAAGATGATTGACAGATTGAGTACCTGGGATGGCGGATTTTCGACTACTTGGGTAGTCTTGGACGCGTTATCCGGCTCAACGGCTTGTTCTGTCTCCATCGCCGTGCCTTGTTCTGCTTCGGCTTGATTTCCGCCGAGTGGTTGTTCTGGCACAACTCTTTCAGGGTTGGCACTGCTTTCCTCGGCTATGGGGGGCAGCGGTGGAGGTCTCTTGGACCTTTGATGGAGACGGAATTGGCTCTTCAATAGCAGGCGCCTCTGCAACTGGCTCTTGAACACTTGGTGGCGTCGTAGCTACTTCCTCTGTGCCTCGCACGCTTTCTTCTGCTATTGTCGGTGCAGGCCTATAAAACGACTTCATATATCACATACCAATTGATTAAGATGTCAAGACAAGCATTGACTACTTACAGTGCAGGAGCAGGAGCAACTTCAGGCTTGAATTTCAACCTCGGCAGCACCTTTACAGGCTTCATACTGGGCATGCTTCCAGTAGCGCTGCTTATCAGCGAACTACTCGTGGAAGATGTTTGTCGCCTGTAGTGAGTGGTGTCCAAGCTCAGCTTGAAACGCTTGCCCGGCACTCCACTTGGCACTGTCCTGGTTGCAGCATCCGTGCCTGATCATCTTTTCCTGGCTCCGGATGGCACAATTGGCACTGCAGAAACATCAACAGCAGTTCAAATCAAATTCATGCAAATTACAAAGTAAGCAATGCTGAGCAAAGGACAGATTGAGTACATACCAGCAACTCTTGGTCGAGGTGGTGATTGCACATCTTCATCTGAAGGTGATTCTTCCAGCAGAACCACTCTACGTGCTGCCCGTGCCTCTTCGGTACTTGGCGTGGCTTCGGGATCTTCTCGTTCAAGTTCATTCCACTCTTCATCGGTGAGTGGTTGGCTTGCTAGAACAATGGGTAGCTGCAATCATCACAGATTAAGTTATCAGAATCTACTTGCAAGAAGTACACATTGACAAGAAGCTGTGGGTACTTACATCTACTGGTGGGTTCTCCTTCGAGTACTCCCCCACCACGACTGGTATCTCGTCAACACCAGCAAACATCTTACTCAGGCGAGATAAGATTGTTTCGTCTGAGATCAACTCAGCCGTGATGCGGGAGCAGTCAGTGGGGCCCTCGTAGTCGAATCCAAGGTGCTCGCATTGTTGAAGTGGCAGGATCCTTCTCTTGAGGAAGCTGTACACGATTCCCACGCCTGTCAGACCCTTGTCTTTCAGGTCTTGCACCTGATCTAGCAGCGCGGGTATGTCCTGCGATTCATCTGCGGTCGGGCGGTCGTTCCAGCTTGGTTGTGGCCTAGGAAACCAGTGATCTCTCTCTGGACATCCTAATCCATGATTTCTTGCTACATTGAACAAATACAAGTCAAGATCAGCGGTAATACAAGTCGAAGCTTAACTACTCGAGAGTGAAGACTACTTACCGATGATGAACCACTTGCTCTTCCAATTTCCACTCGAGTCCGGCACCGGCATGTCAAACCACCTGGCCTTCATGCTTTGCCGGAATTGGATACCAGCCCCGCCTACAACTTCTATCCTTTGGTGTGTAGGCTATGGTTTGATGTGGTAGAGGGTGCGGAACAAGTCGAGACTAGGCTTGATGCCTAGGAACGCCTCGCAGGCGTGGACAAAGACAGAAAGATATAGAATCCCATTGGGATTGAGGTGGTGCACTTGCAATTTATAGAAATCAAGGAAGCTTTTGAAGAAGTCGGAGATGGGCATTCCAAATCCGCGCTCACAGAAAGATATGAAGATTGGAATTTCTTGGTTATTTTCTGTGGGAAAAAGTTCCTTGTGGCAACATGTCCACTGAAGGGTAGTGCGATCTAAGAGTAAACCTTGCTCTACTAGAGATTGTACCTCTCTTTCAGTGGCAGTGCACTCCTTCCAGGCAACGACCGCCGATGGTGGCTGGTCGAACTGGGGCGGATCTGCTCTGGAGCCCACAATGGATCTCCTCCGTCCTCCAGCAGCAGATACACCTCCCGCGGATGTCGCCGTAATCTTCCTGGTGCCTCTCTTGGGTCCCATTGCTCTTGTTGCTTTGGATTTTTTGCAAATCTAAGGCTTGGAGGTGCTCGGGGGCTACTCTTGGTACCCTACGAGATGGGATCTGGCACTGGAGATGAAGGCTTAGCGCTCGCAAAGCTCGGGGGCTTGGCTCAGAGTGTTTGAGGGCGCAAGAGGTTTGAGTAATGGCTTGGTACCGATTGAGGTCGAATGACCTAGGTTTTATAGACCAACCGGTTGAGTTTTCGCCGTTCGCTACAGTAGCGATGGCGTTTTACATTTTCCCGCCGAGGATTTCGGGATTTTTTCTGAATTTTAGATCTTCGTGGGGATTCCGGAAGCCATCAGTTATTTTCCAATATTGGAGATATCCTTGACCTTTAAATCAAATATATTTTGATTCAAAGCTCGGGGGCTGCTAGCGGATATTCCGAGATTTGTTTTTTAATTTTTTGGAAAGTTTATCTTTGGACCTTCGACTAGTTTCCTTAAAACTAGTTGAAGCTCGGGGGCTACACCCAATGGGTGCACCTAGTTGGTGCACACCATTTGAGGTACTCGAGATGAAGATTGAAGACTGCTTTTGATCCTTCGACTACTTTCTTGAAGTAGTCGGAGGCTCGTAAGCTACACCCATTGGGTGCATCTATTTTCCAATGTAAACTACTCGTTAGAGAAAGTTTGAGCGTCTTGTGCTTTACTACAACTACCCGAAGATGCAGCTGCAGATTCAAGACTTGGAACAAAGGCGCAAGATGCTCGGGGGCTTGTGGGACCAGGATCCCCGGGACCACTCATGCAAGGGATTAAACTACCCGATATGGGAAGTTTACTCGACTACTAAAACTAGTCGGCTACGGTGCAAGACGGCGTAGAAGACTAGATAGAACTAGTCGTATACTGGTAGGAGACTCCCCAAAGATTATTCTGTTGTAGTACTCCAGATTGTATACGACTAGGATCATACAACCGACTTGTAACTCTACCCCCTGGACTATATAAGGCGGGGTAGGGACCCCTCCAAAAGACAAGATGATAACACACAAGGTCATAGTATAGGGACTAGTTCGAGGACTAGTTCATAGACTAGATCAAAGACTAAGCCTGTATTTTCTATACAGCAGTGCGGAGAATACAATCAACCATACAGGACGTAGGGTATTACGCTATTTGCGGCCCGAACCTGTCTAATTCTTTGTGTCCTTCATACACCATCGTTCTTAGAACTAGGCGAGGCCCACAATTCTACTCTATGGGGTACCCCCAGGCAGACGTGCTTGACATAATTCGTCGACAACCTTGGAATACTCCCGGGTGAAAGCTACATCGGTATCCGTCCGCTTGCGGATTTATCTATAGGTCGTAAGGAGTGCCAACAACAAACTACCCCCCTTAAATTGAATCTCGTCCTGAGATTCGCAGAGGCTAGAGACCAAGGAGGAGAATGGGACAAAAAGATTCTACAAGTTGGATCCATCTTCTTCGTCTTCTTTGTTGATGCAGTCGCAGAGTCTCTACTTCAGATCTTCTTTAGCTTCATTTCTTCATTGCGGGGTTTGCCTTTTGATTTCTTCATGTTCTCCACTTGATTTACGTGAATAGATAGCAAGAAGAACAAGGAGATACGGGAAAATAGAGAGAGCCCAACTAGACAATCATTATAAAGAAGCGAATCAATCAAGGGCATAATAGCAGGCATTACAATCACACTCAACCAAGGTTAAAAACGCAAACATTTAAACGAAACTAGATGTTATTAGTAAGGCTAGGGTAATCCTCCTAAATAGGTTATCTCTTCAGTCTTCTTCACCCTATCATCTTCAAACTCATCTGGAGTGGTGTCCAACTTCTTGGTTGTAGTGGCATTGAGTGTGACGTCATCGTGTACTCGCTCAGGCTTGAACTTCTTATAGCAGACGGGTGGTATCTTCATTCTTCAAGTGACTTGCAAACATATTAGGACGGTACAGACAAGTGTTTTAGTATGAAGGAAAAGTAGCAAAGGCACTTTGGAATCAAAAGCCAAGGAAAGAATCCAAAGTGACAGTACTTGGAGAACAAGGAGGAGTGAAATAGTGTCATGGAACGACTGAGTAAACAAGGATACTCACATCAATAATGGAAAATTTTCAAGGGGTGAGATAAGCGATCAAGGTAAAGCAACAAGGAGGAGTCAGATAGATAAGAATTAAAAATTAGCAATTTATCAAGCCAAGGTGGAGGTAAATAATCACAAGTCAAGGATGAGAAGTAAAATTATCAAGGAGAGGATAAAACATCCAAGGATATAATGACCAAAGAGAAATTGTCAAGGAGGGGAAAATGCTCAAGGATAGCACTTTTTAAGAATAAAAATCTCAAGGTTAGAGAAAGCAAGGGTTGTATGGCAAAAAGAGTCTTAATGGAAGACCAATACTATCTAGGTTGCGGCCCTACAGTCAGCATAGCTCTGATACCAATCTGTCACACCCGGGTTTTATATAAACCCGAAGTGCTGCTATATGTGTGCCTAGGATGTCCATAGAACACATACAACTAACAAATATGATAAACAGAGTATATATGCTTGAAATAAAAATAATTTAAATCAGAGTTAGCACATACACAACGGAAGCCTAATCTTCAACTCCAAGGTGAGCCCGCAGTCCACAGGGACACCGACTGGTTGACTGTTGGCGGTCGTTACAGACCGATTTCTGACCTCCAACCAAGTATAAAATAAACACAACGGAGACACACACCATAGCTATAGGGCTTAGTACTGACTATTTCCATAAGTTTTGGTGATTGTCCCGTATGCAGGTATAAAGTGGAGAAACACAGGCTATAGGAGTCAGAAATGATCGATTCGACCGAACGACACGATTCGGTCGGTTACCCCCCTTAGCCATGCAAGCATCGGGAGCCATCCACGTCAGCGGCAACTCATTTCGGGCTCCCGCCACATCACCCTGGGCCCGAACTCAACTAGACAAAGATCTCGAAGCTCACCAGAAGGCCTCCAGCCCAGCCCAGGGGAGAAATCGACCTGCCAAACTGACCCAGGAGGCAGGCCAGCACATGGGAGGAGGCAAGGAGGTGCAGCACTGGGCCGGGCCCACTTCGGCCGAACACCGGCCTTCGGCCGAACCAGCAACTGCCTCCAGGAGGCTCATCCTGTCCGTCCACACCCAAGGCAGTGCATCGGAGGGTTCGGCCGAACCAGGGAGTTCGGTCAAACTGACTCCTTCGCTCGAACCGACCTCTGGCGCCCGGAGGATCAGGGGGTACCCCCTGGCTTGCTTGGCCGTTACCCTGCCTAACCGCCTTCGGACAGCTATAAATAGGACCCCTGGTGTCACTTGTAACACACACAACACAAGAGAAAGAGTTGGCGTTGCGAAGTTCCGCCACTTGTATCAGTAGACTAGGGAGAGAGGAGAGGTGAGCGTCCCGGATAGGAGCCGGAGTGTCGGTCCCATCCTCACACCCAGCTATGAGCTACGTCCCGGCTTCATAGCTATGGTTAATGAGCAAACATTCTCAGGAACGAATGCCGAGAGTCCATACACGCATTTGCGTGAGTTTGAGCAACTCTACTCGTGCCTGACCATTGCGGGCATGACACAAGAGACACTCAAATGGAAGCTATTCCCATTCTCATTGACGGGAGGAGCAAAGAAATGCTACTCTCTGGTTGTCGGCACTATGGACGGGAGCTGGGAAGTTCTTAAGGAGAAATTCTGCCTAAATTTCTTCCCAGTCTCTAAGGTAGCCAGCCTCCGAGCGGAAATCATCAACTTTAAGCAATTAAAGGGAGAATCGTTAGGAGTTGCTTGGGCTCGTTTCAAGCAAATCTTGGCATCCGGACCAGACCTAGGCTTGTCGGAAGCCATCATCCTCCAATATTTTATCCTTGGCCTTTTTTCTGTAGCCGCTACTTTCTTGGACTCTGCTTTAGGAGGGTCGTTCTGTCATTTGGTTCCCAATGCAGCGAGGATAGTCCTAGATCGTATCTTGGACAACATTCCCTACACTGGAATGTATGACGAACTCCTCGATGAAGAAGAGAAGCAGCCTGAACCTGAATCCGAAGAGCCAATACAAATCCAAACCAAATCCATTAGCTCTTCCATTCCATCCATACCCGAAGCTCATTTCGAACCACAACCATGCCCTAGCCCAGCCTGCTATGATTCACTCTACACCACTCCCTATGACTTTGACGATGATCTATTCGATGACATCGGGAGTGCAACGAGTTTCCCATGGGAACGCCGTGTAGAGGCCATGGATCAAGCCCCCGACAAAGAAGAATTGGAATACCAGAGAGAATACCTTGGATGTCTCTCTGCTATCATGAGTCAGGAGTGGCTAGAAGAGGCCGAAGCCTCGACCGAGGTTGTCACAATGCCCAGAAAGATTCAGAGGATATTTTGTGAGATCCTGGGCGATGACACAGAAATCGGGTATGACCCGAGCCTCAGGATCAACATAATCTCTAGCTCGTTGGTGCACAACAAACTCCCTGGTGTACCTTGGTCATTTTCTCAAAAACGACTAAAATTCACTTTAGGAAGAATCCTGGATTGTTTGGGCATCTTACCGTCTGATCTTCCAATCGACGACTACCTGCGGGATGACACCCTCCTTAAGGTCACCACTGGCGATCCGTGGTACACCAACATAGTAAATTTCATGGTAACGGGGTACGTCCCCCCTGGAGAAAATAAGAAGAGGCTATCTTATGAGAGCCGAATCCATCTCTAGGATGACCCGTACCTCTTCCGGATATGTAGTGATGGACTCCTCAGGAGGTGCATTCCTGCACATGAGGCTTATAAAATCCTGGAGAGGTGCCATGCAGCCCCGTTCGGAGGGCACTACGCTGCATTCCAGACCAATGCCAAAGTCTGACAGAGTGGGTTCTATTGGCCCAGCATGTACGAAGATGCACGAGCATTCATCACGTGGTGCCCCCGCTGCCAGAAACACGGAAACATTAACACTAGAGACGCGATGCCGCTTACTAGCAACCTCCAAGTAGAAATTTTCAATGTTTGGGGAGTAGACTTCATGGTTCCCTTCCCAATTTCCGAGGGTTGCCAGTACATTTTGGTGGCAGTAGACTACATCTCTAAGTGGGTGGAAGCTCTACCTTGTGTAGCCGCTGATTCTAGGAACGCAAAATGAATGTTTCATGAATATATTTTCCCTTGTTTCGGCGTTCCTAGGATAGTCATTAGTGATGGTGGATCCCATTTCATCGATTCAGCCTTCCGTAAGTATCTTTCAAGTCTGGGGGTGCAGCACAATTTGCTACACCCTATCACCCTCAGACTAGCGGTCAAGCAGAAACATCAAATAAACAAATCAAGAAAATTCTGCAAAAAACCGTAAATGAGATGGGTAGGAAATGGAAGTATAGACTATCGGATGCACTCTGGGCATATCGTATGGCCTATAAGATGCCCATAGGCATGACCCTGTATCAACTAGTTTATGGCAAGACCTGCCACTTGCCAGTAGAGATGGAGTTTAAAGCTCATTGGGCCATTAGGAAGTGGGGTATGAACCTTCCAGCTGCCGGCCTTAAGCGGAAGATCCAATTAGCTGAATTAGATGAGATGAGAGAACGAGCTTACCACAACTCCCGGCTGTATAAAGAACGGACCAAGAGATGGCACGATAAGAGAATCAAGGTCAAAACATTCAAGCCGGGAGATAAGGTTCTCGTCTTCAACTCCCGTGTCAAGCTTTTTGGTCACAGGAAGTTGCGTAGCAAGTGGGATGGCCCGTTCACAGTAATCCATGCTCCTTCTCATGGAGCCGTCACCTTGCAAAGCGAGGACGGAAATACCTTTAAGGTTAACGGACAGCAGTTGAAGATTTTTCTAGAACCTGAGCCACCGCCACTTGATGACTTAGATGTCATCGAGTTCTTAGAGGTCTGAACCCCGTCCATAGAATTCAGGCCTCAATCCATCATCTCCAAATCCTTTTGGGCCAAAACCTCCCAAACCTTGAAAACCATCTTGATCCGAATCATCCCACAACCAAACCTTCGACCCACATCATGGACTGTGCACTGGGGCGGCCCGGGGCCTGTTCGGACGAACCAGCCTGGTTAGGGCGAACAGCCCAGTTCGGCCGAAGGCTAGGGTTCGGTCGAACTACCCCCCTAGCTCCCCTCATGCGGTCCTGCACCTCCAAGTCTATCCTGGTTGTTTTCATCCCGAGAGCCGTGAGAAAAATTTCGGAAAGTTGTTTTTCAGTTGAGGGAAAACACCGATAAAAAGTCAGGGAC
Source organism: Echinochloa phyllopogon (assembly GCA_033239725.1). Classification (NCBI taxonomy): domain Eukaryota; kingdom Viridiplantae; phylum Streptophyta; class Magnoliopsida; order Poales; family Poaceae; genus Echinochloa; species Echinochloa phyllopogon. Next base: position 34,587,070 of record BTCW01000014.1, read on the forward strand.
TTCTGTCGACCTTTCCCATCTCATCTAAGTCATCTCCTAGCCCCAAACACACAACCACCATGGACTCTTCTTCCTCCAAAGGTTCAAGCCTCACCAACCAGAATGGTGAGTCTTCCCACCAGGAGCACGCCTACCGCATCGCCGACGTCGATATGGCGGAGGCGCGGCAGAAGATCAACCACCTTGACGAGAAGGTGGCGGAGGGTGAACTCGCGCGCATGGAGTGGGAGGACAAGATGGAAGTCCTCCGCAAGAGCCTGTGCACGAAGCTCAAAAGGCTCTTCAAGGCCACGGGATTCCCGGACCTCTATGATCCATAGTGTCATGCGGCCGTCTCGTCCGTCTTTAGAGTAGAGCACCATTAGTTAGTCACTTGTTTGATTTATTTATTTCTTATATTCAATGTTTAGGGTGCTCTGAATATTTCCCTTCTCCAATCATTTTGTTTCCAATCTTAGGTTTGATTAATAAATAAAAATTTATATTGAGTGCAAAAGAATAAATCCACGTCCCGGATGGTGCATTTGAACCATCCGGGGTATGCCTGTTGGCGGTCGTTACAACCCAAATTCGACCACCAATACTCGGGAATAAATGAGAGACTATGCAACATTTCATGTACTTAGGTTTTATTTCTAATAAAGTTCCACGAGTTTTGGTGAGTGCCATGTTTGCAGGTACAATATCACGAAATACGTGCTATAGGGGTCGGAAATGACCGAATCGGCCGAACGACACATTCGGCCGGCTACCCTCCTCAGCTGTACGGGCCAGTGGGAGCCGTCCACGTCATCCAATGACCGTGCAAGCCATGTAGGACGCCTGCCAACTCAACCGGACCCACACCACATCACTTCTGGGCCCACACAAGTCAAATCCACGCAGCAGAGGCCAGCCCAAGGGGTCCACAGAGCGAAGGCGATGCAGGGGAGCAGGCCTGGGCCTCCAGGCCCGTTCGGCCAAACCGCCCCCAATTGCCAACCGCCTCTAGGAGGCTCATCCAGGCCATCCAAGCAACGTCGGTGCAGATCAGTGGTTCGGGCGAACCACAGGGTTCGGCCGAACCGACCCTGGTGGCCGGAATCCCAGGGGGTACCCCCTGGTTTCCTTGACTCCTACTCAAGCTCAACTGACCCTGGATGTTATAAATAGGGCCCTGCCACTCACTTGTAACACACATCATCAGAAGCCAAGTGCTCTCTTCCACTTCTCTCTTTAGTAGAGTTAGGTTAGTCTAGTTGGGAGTTAGAGTCGAGTCGAGCTGTGCCTCGGAGGTTCCGGAGTCGTCTTCAGAAGCTCTGGTATTAGCTCTTGTATCTTTTACTTTATCTTTTGTTGACATTTGAGTATCAATATAGTTATCTACTTTATTCTACTTCTATCTTATATAGTTGCATCTACTTTAGTCTAGTTGCTTCTATATCGTGTTTAGACTATAGTCGGTTCTAGTTCATAGTGCTCCTAGTTCTTGCTTAAGTCTTTGTCTCAATTGGTTCTTTGTCTCTTCTCACACTAGCGGTGACTTGTCATTGGGGTGTGAGTTAGAGTGGCTTGCTTCTTCTAGCGAAGTAAGTAGTTATTGATCTGTGTAGGAGTGGTTCCTAGACTTGTCAGTAGCCTTAGTTTCTGCCCGTCGCAACGGAGGTGGTAGCCGGGAGGTGGTGACAGCCCTTCCGGTCTTTGTAGTCCATCACGTTAGTTCCGGTGTCCTAGGACCCAAGGTTTAGGGTAGTCGGCACCCCTTCTCATCCCTTTCTGTGTGTCGGAGGCCCTGTAGTCCCTAAGAAAGACTCTAGACTTATTCCAGACCTTCTAGTGCTGGCTCTTTAGCCGCTGTATCTCTAATCACTTGACTGAGGTAGATAGAGTCCATAGGAATCCTTTATCTCTTCTCGTTGTCCTCCCAACTATCTAAACCTTCTCTCATCTATCCGAGCCTCCTTGAGCTGTGGGTGTCACGGTATATCCACTCCTATCCAATACCATTTATCACCCTATCCAATATCTATTTGTTAGTACTCTTGCCAAAGCTTCCCTGCGGAAATATAAATTATGATACCTCGGGGTACTCCTAGGTGAAGTGCTACAGCGGTGATTCTATGCACTTGCAGAATATTTCTATATTTTACTAGCCATAAGGAAAACCACTGATACACTCCTTGCATCCAGTACCAGGATTCTCAATCCTGATATTGGATCGTAAGAAGTGCCAACAAGCATTTCTGGCGCTGTTGCCGGGGAAGCAATTGGCTAGATACTCTCAAATATTTATCTCGAGCTATCTTAGTTGAGTACCGCTACTCAAGCGGGTTTATCCATGCTCTGTTTGTTGGCCTTGTGATGCAGAGCAGTGCATGACTGGTTTCCAACTACTGTCAAACTATCAAGAAAATCCGGAGTCTCTTGTGAGGAAAGTACGACCCTGTGTTGTACCTTCTCAGAAGCAGCTCCTTCCGACGAGCCCAGTCTTTCCCGCCGTCAACCAGGCTACACCGAGGATGGCTTCCAAGACGATCCGCGAGTTCTCTGCTCCATCGAGCGAGAATGTACGGACCGGTCTAGCTCCGCCAGTCGGAGAGGGTAATTTCGAGCTCAAGACAGCCCTCATCAACATGGTTCAGGCTAGCCCGTTCTGTGGCAAGCCTCATGAAGATGCCAATGCCCATCTCCAGCATTTCCTAGAAATCTGCAACACCTTCACAATTCGCGGGGTAAGCATCGATGCCATTCACCTTCGTTTATTCCCTTTCTCATTACTTGGCAAGGTGAAACAATGGTTTTATGGTAGCCGTGCGGCTATGGATACTTGGGAAAAATGCACTAGCGCTTTCTTGCTAAAATTCTTTCCGGCTGGGAAAACCAACACCCTTCGGAACAAAATAGCTCATTCCAGCAGCTTAAGGATGAAACTATCCTGGAGGCATGGGATCGCCTCCAGGACTATATCTCTGCTTGTCCTCACCATGGTATGCAGAGTTGGTTTATTATTCAAACTTTTTATCACGGGCTGAGAAGCTCTACCCGTGAGTATCTTGATGCTGCTGCTAGAGGCTCATTCTTCTCTCTTGAGGAGAGTCGTGCGAAGGCCCTCATAGAGAATATGGTCGAGAACCAAGGTTGGTCTGATGACCAGACTCAGCCGAAGACCCAAGGAGTTCACCAGGTTGAAGCCCTGGACATGCTCGCTGCCAAGATGGACCTCCTGATGAAGAAGCTGGAGGCCCCTGTTCATGAAATGGTGCAAGCCATGGATGCTCGCATGACCTGCGAAGTCTGTGGCAACACTGGCCATTCGGGGAATGACTGCCCCGAGACGCGAGAAGATGCCCACTATGTCAACAACTCCAACAACAACGGGTACAACTCCAACAATGGGTACCGACCAAACAACTACGGCAATCAAGGCTGGAATTCATGCCCAAACCTCCCTTTCGAGAGGCCACAACAAGGTAACTCATACAATTCTAGCAATTTCAATAATCAGCCGTCTCTTAGAGATCTTGTGTTTGGCCAGATGAAAACAACTAAAATATCAATAAAAAGCTGGCTGCCAATGATAAAACTCTGGAAAACATAGACTCTAGGATGGAATCATTCTCTTCTGGTATGAAAAATCAACTAAGCTTTAACAAAATGATAGAAACTCAAGTTGCTGAGTTAGTTGCTGCCGTTCCTGTCACTGATTCGGGGAAGATTCCGAGGCAACCCGAACCTTCCATCGAGACAGTAAAAGCCGTCACTATGAGGCAGGGTAAGATGCCTCGTAGTATGGTCCATGCTAACCATGCAGGCAAGGTCACACATATCCAAGTATCAACAACAGAATGGACCTACCTGCCAAGAGCTGCAAAAAGGGCAATCGGGAAGACCGCACCAGAAAGAAAGGAAGATCCCGTCTCGAGGCAAGCATCAACATCATGTCTAAGGTACTATTCAAAAAGTTGCGCTACCCTACTCTGTCTCCTACCACTGCCCAGGTTCAGCTAGCAGACTCAACCAATCGCTACTCCGAGGGGGTAATTGAGAATGTGCCGGTCCGCATCCAGGGACGTTATGTCCCTGTGGACTTCGTTGTCCTCGACACGGGGAACGAGCAGTCATTTCCCCTTGTCCTAGTCCAAGCATTCTTGAACACCGCCCAGGCTAGGATCGATATGGATACGAGAGAGATCTCGTTCCATATCGACGGAAGGTTGACCTACTTCAAGTTCCAACCCCGGGAAGAGAAGAAGGCAGAACCAATGCTTCCTGAAGGCACCGATCAATGGAGAGTTGGAAGTGCTTGGAGGAGAGCAGTTCAAGTGGGACGAGCTGATAGGACCGATGAACGCAGAAGAAATGGACCTCCTCGTAAAGAGATACGAGGAAGAGCAAGCTCTCTGGAACGCCCCAGAGACACCGATCCCACCGCCACCATCAAAGAAGAAGAAGAACAAGAAGACGTGGTGGAAGAAGGTTGCATCGTCCGAGTCATCCACTTTGGGACCGGACGATGACAAGAGCACCTGAAGACAGGAGAAGTCCCGCTCGCGGACTCAAAAGTTGAGCGCTCGCCGCGAGGATAACCGGTATGTATCTCATATTTCCCTTTCCAATTTTTTATTTTCCATCATTGCATTTGCATGTTTCCCTTCCAAATAAAATGAACCACTAGAATAAAATTTGAGAGAGAAAATTTTGCAAGCATGGTTTAAATAAATGGTCATATGCTGAATTTTTACCTAGGGTGGATGTAATTGGTAACTTTTATCATTTCATCCCTTCTAGAACATCTCCATTTATTTACCATCACCACCAACTAGCACCAAACATGTCTACCCCACTAAAATGGCTGCACACTCACCAATTATCACAAAACATGGCAGCATGGGGGTGACTCCACTAATTTCCACTTTGGTCATGTCACATTTGCATCTACCTACCACTAAAATCCATGAGCATGGCCTTGAAAAATTTGTGACCATACAATTTTGGAGTGGAAACAAAGGCATGTGAGTGCTGCACTCACATGGAAGTGCCCTGGCCACCAGGCCTGGATCGGGCGAACCAGAGCCTTCGGGCGAACTGGCCAAGGCCCTCCCCTCGGCCTATAAATGTTGGTGCATTGCTTGCTTGCTCTCACACACTCATGCACTCTGAAAATTTTCTGTTATGAGCTCTTTCTTTCTCATTTCTTTGCTCTAGCTTGTGATCAAGTTCTTCCCAAAGTTCTAGCTCAAGTTTTGGTTCACTTGCATCTCTAGAAAAATCCCAAAAATATTTTGCGTTTGTTTGATCCTTGTGCTGAATTTCTGTTGGACGATTTTGTGGTGGTTTTCGACACCCACAAGAATGACTAACCATTTGTGGTGGTCTTCATCCCTGCAAGAAAGACTAACCCTCTCGAACAACTGACTTGATTTCTTGTGCTAACCTTTGACATTCAGTCCTTCGGGTAGTCGTTTCTGTGCTAACATTTTGCAGGAGCCATGTCGAAGCTCATCGCCGCACTCCGTCGCTCCACCCGGCTTAACTGCCGCTCGGACGATGCTGGGAGTACCCCAGCCCCGTCCCGTGGCTCAAGCCGGATGGACGAGGATGAGTCGGGAGCAGCCGGTTTGGGCTGGGGCTCTGCTGCACCCCAATCCAAGTAGCTCCTGAGCGAGAGCGACATCGTCCTCAGGACGGACCGGGAGAGAAGTGTCTTCAACGAGCTCAGGCTGAAGGAGTTCGAGCACACTCGTGTGTTCGAACAGGACCTGCTCAGAAGAACGGGGATGGACGAGGAGTTCCCGGAAATCTTCTATGTCGTTGGCTGGGAGAACTTATGGGAAATTAACGAGCCAGGTTCATATCTACTCACTCTCAAGTTTCTTTCCACTCTGGTTTCCGAAAATGGGGGGATTCGCTTCAGATTCTTCAACCAAGAGTTTTCTTGCTCTTGAAGGGATTTTAGATCGGCTCTTGGTTTTTCAAGTCGTTGTTCTCTAGAGCCGAGCAAAGCATTAAAAAGGTTTGATCGGGTCGCATTCTGGAATAGGATTTCCGGGAGTACCAACAGTCGTGCACCCCGCATGAACAGTATTCATAACCCCACTCTGCGTTTTATGCACAAGTGGGTGGCTATGACGGTATTCCCGCGAGCCGATATCCGACCCGTGAACACAGTTGAGTTGCAGATTCTGTATGCTATGTTTAAGAAAATTCCGGTTTCTCCAGTGAAGGACATGGTCGATCACTGGTTGTCTCACATTTCTCGTGTGGGTAGCATGGCGATGACTTCTCTAGTCACTCGCCTCGCAAACCACCTAGGAGTCCTCCGGGATGCCTGGTACATGTACATAGAGACAGCGCGCTCTGTCGTAGATGCTGAGCACTTTGTACAAGCTCACATCTTACAAAAGATGCCTGATGCTTCACTTGTGATGATTTATCGCGGCTATACAGCCGAGGTGCGTCTGCCTTGCGTGGCACTGAAGCTGTATACCGCTAAGAAATTAATGCTTCATTTGAGCGCCAAGTTGGACGAATCTCCTCCACTGAGAGAGCCCGCTCAGCACAGTGTAGCAGGAGAAGGACCGTTCACGAGGGGACGAGCCAGACGTGATGTCGAGCTCGCCACCTCACAGGAGCCGGAAGATGAACAAGAAGCACCACACCGACACACGTCCGCGTTCGAGGCCACCTATGACATGTACACCGGGGCTAGTACGTCTAGAGCAGGAGGCTCTGGGCAATACCAGGACCCGAACTATCAAGCCTCGGTACGTTGGGACTATGGTCAGAGCACGGACTCTGAGTGGTCTGGGAGCTGGTAAGCAGGGGGTACGACAGTGCCTCCCAACCATACTACCCCGGATACTCACAGTCCGCCCGCTACGACTACAGTCGGGAGTTGTCCTACATCTCCGACCGGGTCGATGTCATCGATGATCGGACTCAGGGCATCCAAGACACACTAGCCCGTCATTCTCAGTACCTTCAAGAGAACGACGGGATGGTGGCGTCCATCCAACATGAAGTCCGGGAGCAGTCTGAGCAGCTGGCCATGTACCTTGCAAGACTAAATCCCTACCAGTGAAGCGTTCTAGCTTGGGGGAGGACCCCCACCAGGTATGTCTAAACCACCCAGCACTTTGATTCATTCACTTGCATTTTTCCCTTCCTTAGGTTGCATTTAAAAAAATCCAAAAAGATTTCCCTTGAATAAAATTAACTCCCAACTATGCATGGAATGAACCATATGTCTCTCACCTTAGAAATGATGAATAGTTGCTCTGTCATTAATCTTGCTAGTACTTTGTTACAACTAGTGCTTGGTTATGCTTGAGTTATTTGGCATGAGTAAAAAATGAACCTGAAATCTTGTGGGAGCACATGCTTTATTCCAAGTCTAAGTTGTTGTGGGAATTGATATAGTGAGACTTGGTTGAATTTTCTTTCTGCTCTTAGTATGGTGAAAATCTCGGTTGTTTATGCTTTCAAAAATAAAACAAAGTTCCTCATTGGTCATAATACCTACCAGAGCCATATGATAGGATTAGTTCAAACTTTCTACCATATGCTACTTGTTATCTTAGTGAGCTTTGTCAAATTGTTGTGACCATTGTGAGGAACCTTTCATGCGCCTAAGATCGAGATTCACATACACTCCACCTCTCACATGCAATTCCTACACTGGGAGTTAGCAAATACCATGCCATCATCCATCCACAAAATAAAGCTCCATGTTCTATGATTCGATTCTCCAAATATATGTGAAGTAGAGGCATAGGCTATACAAAAGTATGAGCAAAAGAAAAGCATGCCAAGTGGCATGGCAAAAATATGAGAAAAAGAAAAGCATGTCAAAAAACAAGACAAAAATAGTAGAAAAAGAAAAGCATGTCAAAAGGCATGGCAAAAATATGGAGAATAAAGATAGGCCATGCTCTCAAAAAATAAATAAAGGAGAGGAAGAATCATCCCAAGGAGTTCCACCATATTCCACTCCACATATTTCACACACTTACACTTCTCGATCTAAGAGTATGATTTGATCCTCCTAAGGTCCGGTCTTTGACTTAGCAAAATATAAGATGCTTGTATGCCTTTCTTCCTTGTCCCTGAACCACACAAAAAGCTAAATTAGATGTTAGGATGAAAAGAAGGCAAAGCCTTTGGTGAGGATTCAAATACACTTGAGCGATTGAGTGAACCAATGAGGAACTACTTATATTTCACAAAAGGGTGAAAACTCTGAGATAGGATCCTGAAAAGAGTAGGGTGGAATAAAACTAAGTTAAACTGTTCATTCTTTCAACCGCCCAAGATAAGGAGATTGCTATAAGCCCCATAGGTAAAATGGTGAATTAATGCTTTGCTAGTAATTCAAGTAAAATTTGAGTACTAGTTATTTATAAAGTTACCTGCAAGAGAAATAACATTGTAGCAACTCCTGATCCACCGAGCCTAAGTTTTATCTTTGCTCGAGGACGAGCAAAGAGCCTAGCTTGGGGGAGCTTGTTGGAGGTCGTTACAACCCAAATTTGACCACCAATACTCGGAAATAAATGAGAGACTATGCAACATTCCATGTACTTAGTTTTTATTTCTAATAAAGTTCCAAGAGTTTTGGTGAGTGCCATGTTTGCAGGTACAAATACGTGCTATAGGGGTCGGAAATGACCGAATCGGTCGAACGACACGTTCAGCCGGCTACCCCCCTTAGCCGTACGGGCCAGCGGGAGCCGTCCACGTCATCCAATGATCGTGCAAGCCACGTAGGATGCCCGCCAACTCAACAGGACCCACACCACATCACTTCTGGGCCCACACAAGTCAAATCCACGCAGCAGAGGCCGGCCCAGGGGGTCCACAGAGCGAAGGCAGTGCAGGAGAGCAGGCCTGGGCCTCCAGGCCCGTTCGGCCGAACGGAGGCGGTTCGGCCGAACCGCCCCCAACTGTCAACCGCCTCCAGGAGGCTCATCTAGGCCGTCCAAGCGACATCGGTGCAGATTAGTGGTTCGGGTGAACCACAGGGTTCGGCCGAACCGACCCTGGTGGCCGGAATCCCGGGGGTACCACCCTGGCTTCCTTGACTCCTACTCAAGCTCCACTGACCCTGGATGTTATAAATAGGGCCATGCCACTCACTTGTAACACACATCATCACAAGCCAAGTGCTCTCCTCCACTTCTCTCTTCACTAGAGTTAGGTTAGTCTAGTTGGGAGTTAGAGTCGAGTCGAGTTGTGCCTCGGAGGTTCCAGAGTCGTCTTCAAAAGCTCTGGTATTAGCTCTTGTGTAGTGACAGCCCTTCCAGTCTTTGTAGTCCATCATGTTATTTTCGGTGTCCTAGGACCCAAGGTTCAGGGTAGTCGGCACCCCTTCTCATCCCTTTCTATGTGTCGGAGGCCCTATAGTCCCCAAGAAAGACTCTAGACTTATTCCAGACCTTCTAGTGCTGGCTCTTTAGCTGCTGTATCTCTAATCACTTGACGTAGGTAGATAGAGTCCATAGGAATCCTTTATCTCTTCTCGTTGTCCTCCCAACTATCTAAACATTCTCTCATCTATCCGAGCCTCCTTGGGCTGTGAGTGTCACGGTATATCCACTCCTATCCAATACTATTTATCACCCGTCTTGTCCAGTAGTACCCTTCTCTAATAGTCTCGAATATCTATTTGTTAGTACTCTTGCCAAAGCTTCCCTGCGGAAATATAAATTACGATACCTCATGGTACTCCCAGGTGAAGTGCTACAATGGTGATTCTGTGCGCTTGTAGAATATTTATATATTTACCAGCCATAAGGAAAACCACTGAAACACTCCTTGCATCCAGTACTGGGATTCCCAATCTTGATATTGGATCGTAAGAAGTGCCAACAATGCCCTGCATAACAAAAAGTTGCTCAAGTAAAGGAACAACACAGGAGCACTTGGCATGATGGACCGAGCCCCGGGGGCCAGTTCGGCCGAACCAGTCAGTTCGGGCGAACTGACCAGTTCGGGCGAACTAGCCTGTTCGGCCGAACAAGCCCGGGTGCCCCCCTTCGTTCACCTGCACGCTGGTTTGCACCTTCTTCCCCCTAATCTTTTTCCTGTGTTGTCACGTTTCGAAAATTGAAGTATATGCATCATTTACACAAAACGAAACTTGGTAATCTTTTATCTCATGATCTTGCCTATTGTTTATTTTCAAACCAAGTATCTAATGCTTGTGAAAGAAATCATCATTTTAGGACCCCCTAATCTAAGTTGTTGACAATTGTGATATGAATCGATAAAATGAACCACTTGTTCATTCTGACATCCGGGAGAATTTAATTTTGAAAATATAAAAATCACACTCTATCCCTTCATCCTATCCACAAATACCACATTACATATATGCTTGAGAGTTTACTCCTAAAACCTGTCATGCCTAGTATAATGTCTTGTCGAATTTTGAGTCCCCAGAGTGATCACATTGCCTCAGTTCGGTTGCAAGCAAATCTGTCATCGGAGTATAGTAGAAGTCTTCATGCCTCAGTGATACCCTGAAAAAAAAAGAAAGAGAATGAGAAAAAGCAAATAAAGGACTCATGAAAGTCCCAATGAGAAAAAAAATCCCAAAAGGGAGAAAAGAAAAAGAAAGGGGTCATGAGGCTGAAGACCAATATGAACTCCTCATCTTCAACTTGCAATCCGATAGAGGGCAATGGTGAGATGCTCCGGGAACCAATCTTCGGCTCGACGGAAATACATGACTTGACACAGCCACCACTTGAGAGACACAGAAAAATACACAAGAGAGTGAGGGAGAAGCTCCAGAGAGCTGAGTGCTAGGGATGAAGGGACAAGAGTTATTTGTTTTGTGAAAATCAAGAAAACCCCGAATGCAGGATGAGCAAGAGGACCTTGTTGTTAGAACCATTCTAGTTATCAACCGCCCAAGATCCAGGGGATAGCCACTACAAATTCACAGGTATGAGAGAAAAGTCTGGAATATTCAATATGCAAGTATTCATGTTATGAAAGAACCCTTACTTTGGTCTTGCTCCTGTTTTAATTTCTTTACTCGGGACGAGCAAAGATCTAAGTCTGGGGGAGCTTGTTGGCGGTTACAGACCGATTTCCGACCTCCAACCAAGTATAAAATAAACACAACGGAGACACACACCATAGCTATAGGGCTTAGTACTAACTATTTCCACAAGTTTTGGTGATTGTCCCATATGCAGGTATAAAGTGGAGAAACACAGGCTATAGGGGTCGGAAATGATCGATTCGACCGAACGACACGATTCGGCCGGTTATCCCTTTAGCCATGCAAGCACCGAGAGCCATCCACGTCATCGTCAACTCATCTCGGGCTCCCGCCACATCACCCTGGGCCCAAACTCAACTCGAAAAAGATCCCGAAGCTCACCAGAAGGCCTCCAGCCCAGCCCAGGGGAGAAACCGACCTGCCAAACCGACCTAGGAGGCAAGGCGGTGCAGCACTGGGTCGAGCCCACTTCGGCCGAACACCGGCCTTCGGCCGAACCAGCAACCGCCTCCAGGAGGCTCATCCTGGCCATCCACACCCAAGGCGGTGCATCGGAGGGTTCGGCCGAACCAGGGAGTTCGGCCGAACCGACTCCTTCAACCAAACCGACCTCTGGTGCCCGGAGGATCAGGGGGTACCCCCTGGCTTGCTTGGCCATTACCCTACCTAACCGCCTTCGGACAGCTATAAATAGGACCCCTGGTGTCACTTGTAACACACACAACACAAGAGAAAGAGTTGGCGTTGCGAAGTTCCGCCACTTGTATCAGTAGACTAGGGAGAGAGGAGAGGTGAGCGTCCCGGAGAGGAGCCGAAGTGTCGGCCCCTCTTCTAGTTGTACCTCTACGGATGCGACTTCTCTTCGAGTAACATCCGGGGCATGTCTGGTAACTCTTGTATCTCTCCCTGATTAATTGAGCATTCAGTTCTTACTTACATTACTTGCATCGTTCTTCGTTCAATGCTTAGCAGTTTAGTATAATTGTATGCTAGCTGCTTAGCTTGGTTGCTTATCTGTCTACAGTAGATAAGTACTAGTCAACTAGTTTAGGCGTGGTGCCTGTACTTGAGACTAGCTTAGAATCTGCCCGTCGCAACGGAGGTGGTAGCCGTAAGGTGGTGACAGCTCTTACGGTCTTCGTAGTCCATCACGTTAGTTCCGATGTCTTAGGACCCAAGGTTCAAGGTAGTCGGCACCCCATCTCATCCCTTTCTGTGTGTCGGAGGCTCTGTAGTCCCGAAGCAAGTATCCGTTCGTATCCTTTGAACTGCTCAGCAGTCAGTAGAATACCCTTACCAGACCTGTACCCTCTCTACCCTCCTATCCCTTCTCTTCTCTCCTTGTTGTCGTCATCCACCTCATCCATTCCATTCCATCCAATTCATCTACCTAGGATAACTTAGTTTAGAATTAGCGCACTTCTCATTCTTCATGGAAATCGATACCTGGAATACTCCAGGGTGAAAGCTACATCAGTATCCGTCCGCTTGCGGATTTATCTATAGGCCGTAAGGAGTGCCAACATTGACCACAGCTCAGTAGTATGGAAGGTCCTCAAGTAACTCAGTAGCAGCAGACTCATTCACTCCATCTGTTACCCATCCGGGATTTTGTTGAATAATAGCAAGCGTAAGTAAATGTCTTACTTAGCAAGTATAGCACGGGTGTATGAAGGCTCAAAAAGGCTTGACACGGCTTAACTGCATTAGCACTTTTAGTTGGTTCATTTTAACTTTATCCAAGTTACTACAAGTGAATGGATCCCAGTTGTAACCCAATTAAATAGTGTAAGTGATATTAAACAACAATATTAATAACCATCAAATTCTAATAAAAAAGGAATGTCAGGCCGCTCGTGACCCTGAGCAAGGCTATCATGATAGATTATACTCTCTGCAGAGGTTTCGCCCTTTACCCACCAGTCGCGTAAAAGTTCAAGGAACTTTAAACCTAACCATGCTATGCTGCGCAGGCACGTATCACACTTCCGAGGTGTGACTGCATAGGGACGCTACGAGGCTTTTCACAAGACACCCTAACAAGACAGTAGCCGCTATGGTAATACAAGGTGGTGAGACTCTAGACACTGAGATTGACTGACTCCCAGGGCACAGCGGTAGGAGGGTCAATGGCATCCAATGCGCGGGTCTCATACCCATCAATGCGCAACGTGCGGAGTTTCCGTACTCCAGGGACTCCCAACACGGGACTGGGTCTAACGGGACCTAGCCGACAGGGCTACCGTCCTTGGTGGAATCAAGAAACACCCCGCGCTTTGCCTCCCATAATGTCGTAGGCCCGTCGGTAACCACTATCAAGCTAGAGACGTACAAGCTACTTGTCCAAGACCAGAGCCATAATAGTTCTGGCGGTGGCGACAGGCTCCTGGGTTGCCGCTTTAAGAACCAGTCCTTACGGAGAGACACTACGGCCAGGCACGAAGCTTACGCCCTAGTTCCCTAATCCAAGTTGCTAAAAAGCATATTTTAACATTAATGTTGAAGTGGACCATTAAATCAAGATTAACAATTATACATAAAGGTGACAGTAGCTGCACCTAGCAAAAGTTTCTACCCATATGCAAAAACCCAAGGTAATAAAGGTATAGGATAAACAGAGCTAGGTACAACCTTAGGGTACATCAAATTAGACACATGCATATGAAGTAGAATAAATTAATTACATAGGCTGTTTAGGTAGCAAGGATTGTCCGTGATATAACTTTCCTCAAATCCATTATACAGCTGCTCAGACTCTTCAATTCTTGATCTTGAATCTCTTGAACCGCGTTCGTTCTACTCGCATCAATCATCCAATAGCATCCAAACAAACATACAAGCAAGCAAATAGAAAAATTAAAAACAATACACCAATCATCGTAGACAGATCAACTAAAATGCTCTAAATTATTTTACAGGACACAAGAGAATATGAATCGCCAAAAATAGAACTTAGATGAAATGAGATAGGAGCGATGGGCATGATTGCGGGAAAGAATAAACTTGAGAGCTACCAGACTAAATTAATGCTCAATGAACCTTGTGTGAGAACAGAAAGACCGTAAATAGGATTACATGAAGAGGGATATTTCTGGAATTTAGTAGTAAAGGAAAAATAATCAGGAATTGATACGTGGGCACTACTAGCATGATTAAATAACCAAGAAAGGGGGGAAAATATAGGACTTCCGCAAGGATTATAGAGGTTGAATTATTCTGCAGGTAACGAGATAGCTTTACCATGATGTCATCACTTGTATGGCCGGTTGCTTGTTTGCTGTTGTGCATTGTTCCTGTACGTGGCATCTGTAGTAAGCACGTGTGATCTCTTTAATCCTTCTGCTTGTTATCTCGTCCAGGCCTTCATGCTGGTGGTTTGCTGCTGGTTCATTGGCCAGAAATCGATGCAGCCCGGCATATATCATGGCGGCAGCAAGCCGGTGGCCATGGCGGCATGCGGCAACTGGGCGCGGAGTTAGCATGGGCGCTCGGAGGGCAAGTGGCTTTGCGGCGTTTGAGCAGTACGTGGTAGCACACAATCGTGACAAGCAGCTGAATGAGAGGGCACAAGAAAAGAATTGTATATGACGCGAGAACATGAACTAGATGGCAGGGAAACATGACTAGCTGACTAACGAGAGTGGAGAACGTGAAGGGATCCTCACCGGGGTGCAACGACGGCTGAACGAAGTGGAGCAGGGGTCGAAGATGGAGCAGATGGCAAGTGGCAAGGCCTCCTCGCAGACGGGATCGACGTGCTTCTCTCTAACAAAAGCTTGGCGACGGTGATCGTGACGGTGTACTGATAGTCCTTGGCAGCAACTTGATGCTCCGGGTGCTGGCAGCAGCTTGGCCTAGCGGCGCTGGTGAAACAGATCATCCGCGGTGTGTGTCTGCTTCGACTTGGCGACGGAGAATGGACATCGGCAGAAGATATGGTGGAAAAAGACTACCTTAGGGATTCCCATTCAAGGGCCCTCCCTCTAAAGGAGTGGATGGTGTGCCTTTTCTGGAGAAGAGGTGGGTTGTATATATAGGGAGAAAATCTCTCACATCCACGTCCATTAGCAATATGAGACTAAAACATGGTTTAGTCCCTTTCAATGCTAATAGGCTTTTAGAGACACTAATGGGCTTTGAAATTTGGCCCAATAAAATGATGAGATGGATTTGGGCTAAAATAGGGTCAACTTTGGGTCAGGGCTGGTCAACTTAAGTTTAGAGTGATTTTTATTCTCGGAATAATTATTTTTCTGGTTATAAAATAATTCTAGATAAGTCCTGAATTCATATTTGAACCAAGAAAAATACTCCAAAAATTTCAAAAATCCTAGGAAAAATCCTAGAGATAGATTTGGACATGAGGAACCCAATTAATGCATTTTGACCTCACGAAAAGAATTTTAGCTTATTCTAAAAATTAGAATATGCTCTAGGAAAATAAGAATAAATTCCAGATAAATCTAGAAAATTCTCATTAGGCTTCTAAACACATTTTTGAAAACTCTACACACATAAAACCACTAAATGCAACCGGCATGAATGCAAGGCACTCAATATTATAACCTATGTTGTTTTAATTTAATTTAGAAACTAAATTTTTCCTATACTAAATTTCCTGTTAAATATACAAAGCTTGAAAAAAATTTAGAAAATTGAGAAAATCATTATATTAATTATGCTAATAGATCACATCCCAAAATTCAAAAATTTTGCAGTGTGATATCTTGCCAAGAGCTTCTCCATCTACTGCGATGCATCCCGCTAGGATTGGGGTGTGTACTCTTACAGGAAGGCAGAGTTGTGGCATATGCGTCGAGACAGTTGAGGATGCACGAGCAGAACTACCCGACACATGTACTGGAGTTGATAGTTGTGGTGCATGCTCTGAAGATTTGGAGGCATTATTTGATTCGGCATAAGTGTGACATTTACACTGATCATAAGAGCCTCAAATATGTCTTCACTCAGTCATAGCTGAATATGAGGCACCGCCGATGGTTGGAGTTGATCAAAGACTATGATCTGGAGATCCAATACCACCCAGGGAAGGCTAATTTGGTGGCAGATGCTCTCAGTAGGAGAAGCTATGTGAACAAGATTACTGGACACTGTCTGCCAGAGGAACTCAGCTTGGAGTTTGAGAGGATGAGTCTGGGATTTGTGACTAGTATCACAGAGATGACAGTGGAACCGACTCTGGAACAGGAGATCCGGAAAGGTCGGCTTGGGGATGAGAAGATCAAGGAGATTGTGGAGCTTGTTGCTTAAGGAAAGGCCCCTGGTTTCCGATTTGATGATCAGGGAACCTTGTGGCATGGGAAGAGGTTATGTGTGCCAGACATAGCGCAGATTAGGGACACCATCCTGAGAGAAGCACATGATTCAGCCTACTCAATCCACCCAGGAAGTACCAAGATGTACCAGGACATCAAGGAGAGATTCTGGTGGTACGGACTGAAGCGGGACGTGGCAACCCACGTGGCACTATGTGACACATGTCAGAGGGTCAAGGCTGAACATCAGAGGCCAGCAGGATTACTCCAGCCTCTAAAGATTCCTAAATGGAAGTAAGAAGAAGTTGGTATGGACTTCATCACCGGTCTGCCTCGCATTCAGAGAGGATTTGACTCCATTTGGGTGATTGTGGACCGCTTGACCAAAGTGGCACATTTCCTTCTAGTGAAGACCACTTACACAGGCGCCAGATTAGCAGAGCTATACATGGAGAGGATCGTATGCTTGCATGGGGTACCAAAGCAAATTGTGTCTGACCGCGGTACCCAGTTCACATCGCACTTCTGGCAGAAGTTACACGAGTCGATGGACACTAAGCTGCATTTCAGTTCAGCTTACCATCCACAGACAGATGGGCAGACAGAGCGGACCAATCAGATCTTGGAGGACATGTTGAGAGCTTGTGCTCTGTTAGTATGGTGACAGCTGGGACAAGAGTCTGTGCTATGCAGAATTCTCATACAACAATAGCTACCAGAAAAGTCTGCAGATGTCACCTTTCGAGGCAGGAAGTGCAGGACAACACTGTTCTGGGATCAGACTGGGGAGAGTCAGGTTTTTGGGCCTGAGATACTCAGAGAGGCAGAGCGACAAGTGAAAATGATCAGACATAATTTGAAGGTGGTACAGTCCCGACAGAAGAGTTATGCCGATATGAGACGAAGGGATCTCAGCTTTGCAGTTGGTGACTTTGTGTATCTCAAAGTGTCACCGACGAGAAGCTAAAGAGGTTTAATGTCAAGGGCAAACTGGCGCCTCGTTACATTGGGCCCTTCAAGATACTGGAACGGATGGGCGAAGTGGCATTCCGGCTAGAGTTACTTGAGAAACTGGCCGAAGTGCACAGTGTGTTCCACGTGTCTCAGTTGAAGAAATGTTTGCGGGTGCATGAAGAGCAGATCCCGATCGATGAGTTGAGTGTGGAAGAGGATCTCACCTATGAGGAGTATCCAGTCAAGATTCTGGAGGAGTCTGAGAGGGTGACAAGAAACAAGGTCATCCGGATGTGCAAGGTGCAATGGAGCCGACACGCAGAGGATGAAGCAACATGGGAGAGAAGAAAGACCTCAAGGCTGCTTATCCACAACTCTTCGCATCCACGTCCAAATCTCGAGGACGAGATTCATCTTAAGGGGGGTAGGTTTGTTACATCCTAAAATAGCTTATTTAAAATTTTTAATAATTAATTGATTATTTATTGTCATGTATATAATTAATATAGGTTAAATAAATAATTTCTGGAAATTAAAATCAAATATAAGGTATAGAAACATTTTTGTTTGCATTCATGATGCTGGATTTATTTTTGTATTGCTCGTGGTTCAAACAAGAATTTAAATGTGTTTAAATTCGAATTTGAATCATCTTGTTTGGAGCTCTAGAAAAGTTGTTTCATCCCGAGTTCGTTTTCGCCCCTCCAACTCTTGCCCCGGTTCATCTCCGCCCCCTCAACTCTTCTCCAGCGCTCAGCCAGCCCGCTCCTCCACTTGGGCCAACACCAGCACACGGCCCAACTCCCGCCTTCGCCTCGGCCCAGCGCGGGCTCCGCCTCAGCCGGCCCAGCTCGCTCTCCCTCCCTACCTCGGCCCGCTCCCCTCCGCCCCTCGCACTTGGGTCGCCAGCCAAAGCCAGCCCAAGGCCGCTGCAGCATCGCCCTCCCCTCCCAGATGACAAGCGGGTCTCGCCTATCATTGTCACATCCGGATTTACACAGTAACCCGAATGGGCCATATGTGTGCCTAGGAAGTCATAGTACACATATAGCAAAACAAATATGATATAACAGATAACTCATGCTTTATTGAATGCATAAATAAAGAGTTTTACATCAGAGTGCAATATAAATAAACTAACCAATACAGCGGAAGACTAAAACTCTCAACTAATGAAGCCGCACTCCCACAGGGACTCTGACTGGGAGAACACAACTCAGTAGAAAGGCAAATCCTCCGGAAACTCAGCAGCAGTCTCATGCGTAGGCCAGTCTGTTACCCGTCCAGGATTTTGTTGAATTAAAACAAGTGTAAGTAACAAAATTACTTAGCAAGTATAACATGGGGTATGAAGGCTTAAAAGGCTTGACATGTCTTAACTGCATTAGCGCTTTTAGTTGGTTCATTTTACATTGTCCAAAATTACTACAAGTGTATGGATCCCAGTTGTAACCCATTTAATAGATATAAGTGACATTAAATAGCAATATTAATCATACAATTCTAATCAAAAAGGATCCAGGCCACTCATGACCCTGAGCAAGGCTATCATGATAGATCGTACACTCTGTAGAGGTTTCGCCCTTTACCCACCAGCTGCGTAAAAGTTCAAGGAACTTTAGACCCAACCATGGCGAGGTGGCCAAACCTCTTAAACCACACTTCTAAGGTGTGATCGCATAGGGACGCTATGAGGCTTTTCACTAGACACTCTAACAAGATAGTAGCCGTTATGGTACAACACAGGCAGCATGACCCAAGGCACCGAGATTGACATATGCCTACGGAGTCTCACAATAGGGGGGGTCAATAGCGTCCAACGCGCGGCAACACATGCCAACAACATAAATAAAGACACAACATGTGGAGTTCCCAGTCCAGGGACTCCCAGCACGGGACTGTGTCTCACAGGGACATAGCCGGTGGATCTCCCGCCCTCGGTGGATCAAACCATACTCTCACCCATGCTTCCCATACCGCCGTCGGCCCGTCGGTAACTACTTCCAAACTAGAGCCGTACAAGCTACTTGTCTAAGACCAGAGCCATAATAGTTCTGGCGGTGGCGACAGGCTCCTGGGTGGCCGCTTTAAGAACCAGTCCTTACGGAGAGACACTACAGCCAGGCACGAAGCTTACGCCCTAGTTCCCTGAACCAAGTTGCAAACAAAGCACGTTTTATCACTAACATTGAAGTGAACCATTAAGTCAAGTTTAACAGTTAAATAATGGTGACAATAGCTGCGCATAGCAAGGATTCTACCCATATGCATAAACCCGGTAAATCAAGGTACAAGATAGATAAAACTAAGTACAACCTTAATGGGAAACAAATTAGACACATGCATGTACAAAAATAATGTATTACAAGTGAGTAGGTAGCAAGGATTGTCCGTGCTATAACTTGCCTTCCTCGAAGGGCTGCTGCTGCTGCTGCGAGTCCTGCTCCTGAAAGTCCCAAGTGTACTCAAACTCCAACGGGTACGGCTCACCGACTGGACACGAATCACCACATAAGCATCCATACAAGCCAATACATGCAAACAAAGGTATTCTATTAGAAACAGTACACCAAACAGTAGAAATAGAACAAAAGAAGGGTTTAAATCTATTCTACGCTTTGCTACGAACACATGAGCGAGAAAATCACACTAATCGGAGCTAAAACGAGAAAGTTATGAGATTTTTAAGATTTAGGGACTAATCTATGAAAAACCGAGGACCTAAACGTAATTAAACATAGGGCTAACGCGCAAATCTAACAGCACAGGACTGCGCGCGCTAATATCTAACAGCTCCGGGGCCTAAACGCTGAAAAAGGACCTAGATGCAAATAAGTTTTGAACTAAGAAGGACGGGGGTTGATTCTCGAGAAACTCAGGGGCTCTTTTGCAGAAGCGGCAGGGCTGACCATGGTTGACCGGAACCTTGACTCAGTGGCTGAGGGCACTGAGGGTCGTCGGATCTGGATCCTACGGTGGAAAACAGATCGGGGGAAAGGTTCGCCGGCGGCAGCGCGGTTGCGGCGGCGCAGCTCGCGTGCGCGGCGGAGGCTCGCCGGAGCGATGCCGATCCAGCGCTACAGGCCTCGGTTTGCGATGAGAGCGAACTCTACGGACTCAGGGATACTAGGCGAACTCGGCTAGGTGGCTCTCGTCGATGGCCGAGGAGCGTCGGCGGCGGACGGCGGTGAACCGCGGCGCCCGGACTCCGGCGAGGTTGCGCGAGGGCTACAGAGCTCAGTTTAGATGGGGGAGAGGCTCTGCGGCTTCGGGGAAACAGGGACGCACGCTAGCGGTGCTCTAGGCGACAGTCGGGCGGTGGGTACGGCTAGCGACGGCGAGCGGCGGGGCGCTTACGCCGGCGAGCATGGGCGGCAGAGCTATGGAGTGCACGAGAGAGTGGAAAGGGGCTCGGGATATTCTTTATCACGCGACGAAGGCGGTGGCAGGGTCGGATGGGTCAGAGCGGCGCTGGAGAGAGAGATCGTCTGCGGGCGGCGGAGCGGTGGCTCGGAGCGCGTTGGTGACGGAGCTCCGGGGCGCGAAAGAGGGCATGGGGAGGCTTGGAGGACTCCTCGCGGGCCGGCGAAGCTTCCACGAGGGTTGGACGGGGCGGAGAGTCACCGGAGCGGCGGGTCGACGGCGGCGGCTTCCGATTCTCGAAGGCGGCGGCGCAGGCGATCTCGGAGCGGCTAGGGCGGGGGATTCGCGATGCGGGTGGTGGAGAGAGGGGGTTGGCGGCGCCGAAGGCTAAGTAGGCACGGGGCGGCTCCTCGGCGTGCAGCCCAGCGGCGGCGGTGGTTGCGCCCACCTCCGCCAAAAACGGCAGGAGGTTGGGGACGACCCTGACACGCGGGCCCCTCGTGTCAGCGGCTGGAGGCGGGAGGGCGACGCGAGCTGCACCGGCTGCTTGCGCTGCTGGGCTGGCCAGGAAGTGGCGAGGTGGGAGCGCGCGGGCCGAGCTGGGCCAAGAAGAAACTGGGCCAAACTGGGTGGCGTGGAGGAAAGGGGAAAGCTGGGCTGCGGCTGGAAGAAGAGGAGAGGGAGCAGGAACGGACCGAAGTAAGAGTTCAGGGAGCAGAAGTGGACTCGGGCTTAACAACTTTTCTAGAGCTCCAAACAACATGATTCAAACTCGAATTTAAACACATTTAAATTCTTGTTTGAACCACAAGCAATATAAAAATAAATGCAGCAGCATGAATGCAACAAAAATATTTCTATACTCCTCATTTGTGAGATCTTCTTGCACACTCAGCTCATCGATCGGGATCTGCTCTTCGGGCACCCGCAAACATTTCTTCAGCTGAGACACATGGAACACATCGTGCAGTGCGGCCAGTTACTCAGGTAACTCTAGCCGGTAAGCCACTTCTCCCAATCATTCCAGTACTCTGAAAGGTCCAATGTAACGGGGTGCTAGCTTGCCCTTAACATTAAACCTTTTTACGCCTCTCATCGGTGACACTTTGAGATACACAAAGTCACCAACTGCAAAGCTGAGATCCCTTCTTCTCACATCGACATAACTTTTATGCCGGGACTGTGCCACCTTCAAATTATGTCTGATCATTTTCACTTGCCGCTCTGCCTCTCTGAGTACCTCAGGCCCAAAAACCTGACTCTCCCCAGTCTGATCCCAGAACAGTGGTGTCCTGCACTTCCTGCCATACAAAGCCTCGAAAGGTGACATCTGCAGACTTTTCTGGTAGCTATTGTTGTACGAGAATTCTGCATAGCATAAACTCTTGTCCCAGCTGACACCATACTGTAAAGCACAAGCCCTCAACATGTCCTCCAAGATCTGATTGGTCTGCTCTGTCTGCCCATCTGTCTATGGATGGTAAGCTAAACTGAAATGCAGCTTAGTGTCCATCGACTCGTGTAGCTTCTACCAGAAGTGCGATGTGAACTGAGTACCCCGATCAGACACTATGCGCTTTGGTACCCCATGCAAGCACACAATCCTCTCCATGTACAGCTCTGCTAATCTGGTGCCTGTGTATGTGGTCTTCACTAGAAGGAAATGTGCCACTTTGGTCAAGCGGTCCACAATCACCCAAATGGAGTCAAATCCTCTCTAAGTGCGGGGCAGACCGGTGATGAAGTCCATACCCACTTCTTCCCACCTCCATTCAGGAATCTTCAGAAGCTGAAGTAATCCTGCTGGCCTCTGATGTTCAGCCTTGACCCTCTAACATGTGTCACATAGAGCCACGTGGGTTGCCACATCACGCTTCAGTCCGTACCACCAGAATCTCTCCTTGATGTCTTGGTACTTCTCGGGTGGATCGAGTAGGCTGAATCATGTGCCTGATCTGTGCTATGTCTGGCACACATATCCTCTTCCCATGCCACAAGGTTCCCTGATCATCAACTCGGAATCCAGGGGCCTTTCCTCGAGCAACAAGCTCCACAATCTCTTTGTTCCTCTCATCCCCAAGCTGACCTTTCCGGATCTCCTGCTACAAAGTCGGTTCCACTGTCATCTCTGTGATGCTAATCACAAATCCCAGGCTCATCCTCTCAAACTCCAAGATGAGTTCCTCTGGCAGACAGTGTCCAGTAATCTTGTTCACATAGCTTCTCCTACTCGGAGCATCTGCCACCAAATTAGCCTTCCCTGGGTGGTAGTGGATCTCCATATCATAGTCTTTGATCAACTCCAACCATCGGCGCTGCCTCATATTCAGCTCTGACTGAGTGAAGGCATATTTCAGGTTTTTATGATCAGTGTAAATGTCACACTTATGCCCAATCAAATAATGCCTCCAAATCTTTAGAGCATGCACCACAGCTGCCAACTCTAGATCATGTGTCGGGTAGTTCTGCTCATGCTTCCTCAACTGCATCGATGCATATGCCACAACTCTGCCTTCCTGCATGAGTACACACCCCAATCCTAGACGGGATGCATCGCAATAGATAGAGAAGCTCTTGGCAAGATCAGGCAATACAAGCACAGGGGCTGTTGTCAGTCGTTTCTTCAACTCCTCAAAGCTGGCCTGACACTCTTCTGACTAGACAAACTTGGCATTTTTCTCTAGTAACGCCATTAGGGGCTTAGCAATCCGGGAGAATCCTTCGATGAACCTTCGATAATATCCGGCCATCCCAAGGAAACTCCGGATCTCGCTCACATCCCGAGGCGGATTCCAGCTCAACACATCGCTGACCTTCTTCGGATCAACTGTCACTCCTCCATTGGATAACACATGTCCCAAGAATGCCACTTCCTTCAACCAGAACTCACATTTGCTCAGCTTAGCATACAACTGATGTTCCCTGTAACACCCTGCCCTCCAAAGCCGCCTCGCACAACCCTCCCGAGGGGCATGCACGCGTATACAAAGCACCCTGCTTACACTTTCGTCCTCGCTTCGTGTCAAAGGGTTAACCCGAAGGTGCTATGGCTAAAAGACAAAGGCTTATAAGTTGCCTCCACCCTTGCTAAACTAGCAATGTGGTACTAAACACGTGCATCCCGCACTCAGGGGCCACTACTGGGCCATACAAACTGGGCCGGGTGTGACATACACCCCCCTCAAAGAACCCGATGTCCTCGTCGGCGCAACTCACCCACACGGGCAAATGTCCAGGAACGTTCCCCCTTGGCGCACGCCTGTACGTCTAGTGCCGGCGCCATAGTCCATGCCGTATGCCCTAACCGGACCACACGCGCCATGCGCCCGATGCCCGCACACTGTCCCGTACGCGCAACCGTGAGGGTCGGCTCTGATACCGCTTGTAACACCCTGCCCTCCAAAGCCGCCTTGCACAGCCCTCCCGAGGGGCATGCACGCGTATACATAGCACCCTGCTTACACTTTCGTCCTCGCTTCATGTAAAAGGGTTAACCCGAAGGTGCTATGACTGGAAGACAAAGGCTTATAAGTTGCCTCCACCCTTGCTAAACTAGCAATGTGGTACTAAACACGTGCATCCCGCACTCATGGGCCACTACTGGGCCATACAAACTAGGTCAGGTGTGACATTCCCAGAGTCTCTGCATCACCAACCTCAGGTGTTCCTCATGTTCCGCCTCATTCTTGGAGAAGACCAGAATGTCATCAATGAATACCACCACAAATTTATCAAGATAATCCATAAATGCACTATTCATCATGTACATGAAGTAGGCAGGAGCATTAGTCAATCCAAAGGACATGACTATGAACTCATACAACCGTACCGAGTGGTGAAAGCCGTCTTGGGTATGTCAGACACCCGAATCCTCATCTGGTGATAGCCCGACCGGAGGTCAATCTTGGAGAACACACAGGCTCCCCTCAACTGATCAAAGAGGTCATCAATTCTTGGCAACGGGTACTTATTCTTGATTGTCACTTCATTAAGGGCTCGATAGTCCACACACATCCTCTGTGTCCCATCCTTCTTGTCCATGAACAACACCGGGGCTCCCCATGGTGAAGAACTTGGACAAATGTACCCTTTTGCTAGCAATGCCCTCAATTCTTCTTTAAGCTTCTCTAGCTCCTTTGCTCCCATCCTATATGGCCTCTTGGCTATAGGTGCAGTGCCAGGTTTAAGATCAATAATGAATTCAACTTAGCGAGCTGGGGGCATACCTGGTAGCTCCTCTGGGAACACATCCGGGAAATCACACACCACTCGAATGTCCTCCAGTGCGACACCCGAATGTCCTCTAGTGCGACACCCTCAGCTTGGTTGACTTGGCTGTGCTCCGAGGAACTGGCGGCCTGATACTCCACTCTTTCACCGGTCTTCGCTATCGGACGCACTGCTCTCTTGGAGCACTGGATCACCCCTTCATATCTGGCTAACCAGCTCATACCCAGAATCATATCGAACCCAAGGGTCTCCAGGACTATCGGGCTCGCCACAAAGTCTACCCCCCTTATGGTGACAGTGGTATAGGGGCACCGTAAAGTAGCATGTTGTTCCCCCCCTAGAGAACTAACTATCATTGGATTTCCCATAGGTTGTAACATCATCATGTTCTTTTTCACAAAAGAAGTAGAAATAAAAGCATGCGAAGCTCCAGTATCGAACAAAACAGTCGCAGGAGTCGAGTTGACAGGGAACTTACCCACAACCACATCAGTAGCTGCCTCTATGGTCTCTGCACACATGCGGTTGACCTTGCCTCTGGCGGGGTTCTGTGGACCTCGACCAGCCTAAGCATGCTGCTGACATGCGCTGTTCTGGGCCTTCTGGGGACAGACATTGGCAAAGTGCACCGGCTCTCCACAGTGGTAACACGCCCTCGAACCCACTGGTGCAGTGCTGGCAGGGTTGGGGCATGGAACAGGACCTGGCTGCACCTGACTGCGCTGAGCTGGGATAGTCTGCAGCTATTGCTGGGGACGCTGCTGCTGTGGCACCTGAGGGTACTGGGGGCGCTGCTGGTACTGAGGGCGCTGCTGGAACAGACTGCGGCTCAGCAGGCTGGACTGACCCTGGGGGCGCTGCTGCTCCCTGACTGCTGGCCCTGGAACTTTCTCTTCTTCTCCTCTATCTCACGGCGCTTGTGCTCCAGCATGAGAGCGCCGTCCACCAGTTCCTGAAAGTTGGGGAACTTGGTGCACATCAGCTGGTAATGCATTGCATCGTGCAAGCCGTCACGGAACCGGGTCTGCTTCTTCTTGTCCATGTCCACATCCTCAGGAGCATAGCGGGCAAGCTCAATGAACTTGTCACGGTAAGCAGTGACACTCAGCCCTTCCTGCTTCAGCGCCTGGAACTCCTTCTTCTTTAGGTTCATCAGGGCATCCGGCACATGGTAAGAGCGGAAGCTATCACAAAACTCCTGCCAGGTGATCTGAGCACGATCGGGGTAAGCATAATGGTACGAATACCACCAGTCCAGTGCTAGACCCTGAAGCTGTCCTCCAGCGTACAACACCTTCTCCCAGTCGTTGCACTGCACGATGTCGAGCTACCTCTCCACTGCCTTGAGCCAATCATCTGCCTGCAGAGGGTCGCTGGCCCGGGTGAAAGTGGGAGGGCGACCCTTCAGAAATTTGCCCCTCTTGTCCCTAGGCGGCACGTGTGGCTGGTGAGGCGGGTTCTGGTTGGACCCACTGCCACCAGAGTTACTCCTCGTGTTCACCATCTATCATCAGCAAGAAATTCTTGTCATGACTTGATCTAAAGATAGAGAATTTGATAGATAAATAGCAAGAGAAATAAATAACCCCTCTATGTAATCATTAATATCCTTAAGCCTTAATCCAAAATCTAAGTGGTAGTAGACTTACGTCTATGCCCAACACAATCATTACAAAAATCCAAATCATACATGAGCATAATAACAACAAAACAAGCACTTAGAGACAGAATTCATGCAAGACTCGATATTACTGGTATTTTTTTCAAAACAAAAAAGCTAACGAGGCATATCATAGAATCAGGGAGGTCTCCTAACGTTTCATCCACCGTTCTAACTAGGCTGTGTTCCTACAGTCAGCATGGCTCTGATACTAATCTGTCACACCCGGATTTACACAGTAACCCGAATGCGGCCATATGTGTGCCTAGGAAGTCATAGTACACATATAGCAAAACAAATATGATATAATAGAGAACTCATGCTTTATTGAATGCTTAAATAAAGAGTTTTACATCAGAGTGCAACATAAATAAACTAACCAATGCAGCAGAAGACTAAAACTCTCAACTAATGAAGCCGCACTCCCACAGGGACTCTGACTGGGAGAACACAACTCAGTACAAAGGCAGATCCTCTAGAAACTCAGCAGCAGTCTCATGCGCAGGCCAGTCTATTACCCGTCCGAGATTTTGTTGAATTAAAACAAGTGTAAGTAACAGAATTACTTAGCAAGTATAACACGGGGTACGAAGGCTTAAAAGGCTTGACATGGCTTAACTGCATTAGCACTTTTAGTTGGTTCATTTTATATTGTCCAAAATTACTACAAGTGTATGGATCCCAGTTGTAACCCATTTAATAGATATAAGTGACATTAAACAGCAATATTAATCATCCAGTTCTAATCAAAAAGGATCCAGGCCACTCGTGACCCTGGGCAAGGCTATCATGATAGATCGTACACTCTGCAGAGGTTTCGCCCTTTACCCACCAGCCGCGTAAAAGTTCAAGGAAATTTAGACCCAACCATGCTGAGGTGGCCAAACCTGTTAAACCACACTTTCGACGTGTGATCACATAGGGACACTACGAGGCTTTTCACTAGACACTCTAACAAGACAGTAGCCGTTATGGTACAACACAAGCAGCATGACCCAAGGCACTGAGATTCACGTACGCCTACGGAGTCTCACCATAGGGGGGTCAATAGCGTCCAACACGGGGCAACACATGCCAACAACATAAATAAAGGCACAACGTGTGGAGTTCCCAGACCAGGGACTCCCAGCACGGTACTATGTCTCATAGGGACATAGCCGGCGGATCTCCCGCCCTCGGTGGATCAAACCATACTCTCACCCATGCTTCCCATACCGCCGTCGGCCCGTCGGTAACTACTGCCAAGCTGGAGCCGTACAAGCTACTTGTCCAAGACCAGAGCCATAATAGTTCTGGTGGTGGTGATAGGCTCCTGGGTGGCCGCTTTAAGAACCAGTCCTTACGGAGAGACACTAGGGCCAGGCATGAAGCTTACGCCCTAGTTCCCTGAACCAAGTTGCTAAAAAAAGCATTTTTTATCATTAACATTGAAGTGAACCATTAAGTCAAGTTTAACAGTTAACTAATGGTGACAGTAGCTGCGCATAGCAAGGATTCTACCCATATGCATAAACCCGATAAATCAAGGTACAGGATAGATAAAACTAGGTACAACCTTAAGGGGAAACAAATTAGACACATGCATATATGAAAAGCGACGGAGCTTCGGGGCGTGAAAGTGGGCGTGGGTGGCTTGGAGGACTCCTCGTGGGCCGACGAAGCTTCCATGACGGTCGGACAGGGCGGGGAGTCACCGGAGCGGCGGGTCGACGGCGACGGCTTCCGATTCTCGAAGGCGGCGCGGGCGAGCTCGGAGCGGCTAGGGTGGGGGATTCGTGGCATGGGTGGTGGAGAGAGGGGGTTGGCGGCGCCGAAGGCTAAGTAGGCGTGGGGCGACTCCTCGGTGTGTGGCCCAGCGGCGGTGGTGGTTGCACCCACCTCCGCCAAAAACGGCAGGAGGTTGGGGACGACCCTGACACGTGGGCCCCGCGTGTCAGCGGCTGGAGGCGGGAGGGCGACGTGAGCTGCGCCGGCTGCTTGCGCTGCTGGGCTGGGCCAGGAAGTGGCGAGGCGGGAGCGTGCGGGCCGAGCTGGGCCGAGAAGAAACTGGGCCACATGGAGGAAGGGGGAAGCCTGGGCTGCGGCTGGAAGAAGAGGAGAGGGAGCAAGAACGGACCGAGGCAAGAGTTCAGGGAGCAGAAGTGGACTCGGGCTTAACAACTTTTCTAGAGCTCCAAACAAGATGATTCAAACTCGAATTTAAACACATTTAAATTCTTGTTTGAACCA
This sequence comes from Echinochloa phyllopogon, assembly GCA_033239725.1. Lineage (NCBI taxonomy): Eukaryota > Viridiplantae > Streptophyta > Magnoliopsida > Poales > Poaceae > Echinochloa > Echinochloa phyllopogon. Next base: position 34,615,772 of record BTCW01000014.1, read on the forward strand.
CAAGCAATACAAAAATAAATGCAGCAGCATGAATGCAACAAAAATGTTTCTATACCTTATATTTGATTTTAATACAAAAATAATTATGAACATGATAATAAATAATCAATTAATTACTAAAAATTTTAAATAAGCTAATTTAGGGTGTTACAGTCATCCCTAACCTTTCGCCTAAAACAGAGGAGGCGACCACAACCTCCAACGAGGCTCGCACGCCGAGCCAGGGACCTCCCTAACCTCCCTCCCCCTTAACTCACCTGCGCCGCCACCTGCTCCCACCCCTAACCTTAGCCGCTCCAGCCACCCAGCGCCGCCACCATCCGAGCTCGTGCGCCGCCGTCGAATTCCTACCGGTGACGCCGCTCCGCCCTGGCCGGCTGTTGACGCAAAATATGCAGCTCGCGCCAAGCACACAGCAAGCCGAATTAGCTGGCTTCAACACGTGGCCCGTGCGTACGAATCCGGAAGCGTGCCAGTCAGTTTGCCTGAAAACTAACAAAGGGATAAAACGTTTAGATCAAAACCTGGAACGTGCCGGGTGAGACCAGATAGTTCCATATTTACGGCATTGAAGCCAATCTTGAAAGACATATAGCTACGGACAAGCTATCTGTCATATTTCGGGGCATCATTCGGCAATCGGTGAAAAGCATGTAAGAATCACGCTGCCGAACGCACAGCATCAGCATGACGTAAGATCGGTCTTTAAATGAACAAAGAAAGCCAGGTATATCCTTGACCGATTAACGAAGACAGGCATGATATGAGAGTGAATAAAGGGTGAAACATGATCATAAATTCGCAGTAAGCAAGGAATGCATAGGCCGAAAGCAGCACCCGTCAAGCATGATAGCAAACAAGTTAATCCACCGCATGATACGACTTGTTTGAAACCACACCACTAATCAGATTAGATCAATCCACCGCATGATAAAATCTAATCGTGAAAAGCTAAAAGCATTCGGTGTCTAATACGAACCCATAACACAGTCACGAATTTACACTGAAACAAGAATGCATAGGCCGAAAGCAGCACCCGTCAAGCATGGCAACAAGCGAGTTAATCCACCGCATGATACAACCCGTTTGAGGCCACACCACCAATCAGATTAGATCAATCCACCGCATGATACAACCTAATCGTGAAAGGCTAAAAGCATTCACTGCCCAATGCAAACCCACGAACACACGTTCACTCGTGAGAGCATTGCCGAATGCGGCTATTTAGCCGAATCGGGGTCCGTGGCGGAGGAACAAGCCTGATCGGTAAAGATAAATCTATCAGGTCGAATCGAATTCTAATCCACCGGATGATTAGCTCTAAGACGACCCAAAAACCTGCATCTACCGCATGATACCCGGTTCTGTCAAGATCTACACGACACCGACAAGCTCGAACCCGCGACACGTGGCAACCTAGATCGGTTTCGGTTTCGGCTATGAGAGGATAAATCGTCGCATCGTAAAGCAAAGCCGACTCTAGCCGATCTAGATTGGGCAAAGGTGTGTTGCATGAATTAAGCACAAAGTAGAAACGAAGCAACACGGGGTAACTTAATGAATCTGCTAGATCTTGCCGAAATCTAACAGAGCCGATAACTTGGTCCATACTAGATCTTAGCCCACCGCATGGCTCATGACCTAACAGAGGAACCTTCTTGAGACCACAACTTAAATCCACCGGATGATACTAAGCATGGTAACAAGACTACTTGCATCAAAGCTTAAATCCACCGCATGATACTAAGCATGATACAAGGTTGCCGGTACTTACGGAGGTCGACGGATCGATGGCTCCTCTCGAAGGACTCGACGACTCGACTAGGGACTCGATAGGTGGCGCGTGGCCGGTTTGTTGTGTTGGTTGATTTTTCGATGCTCTTTACAATTGCCATGGGTTTGTATTTATACCCAGGTCTTGATACAACTCCTAGTCGGACACGACTACAATACTTGCCTCCAAAAATAAACGATGAATCTTCGTGTCCATATTGCGTTTCTTGTTCGAACCGGCCTTTTCCTTATATTGATCCACGTCATCACGCCTTCCGAATGCTATTGCTTTTCGCCTGCGGAACAATGCCCTTGCCGAATGATGACGCATTCCCGACCGCAGAGCGTCTTTGCCGAATGCTTCAGAGAAAACCTTTTAGCCGAATGGCAACCTTCCGCCAAATTCGGCCCACATGTCAGCCTCTTCCTGGTGCTAATTTTTGGTGTTAACACATGCCCCTTCAATTTTGGGATAAAGGATACTTTTATCTCGGAATTGACCAGGAATCCCCAACACTTCCAAGCTGAATCTGTTCGACGTTCGTTTTCAGCTTCCGAATCCTCAGAGCGCGCTTTCCAAATTCAAACCCTAGTTCGTCGGATCCTTCAAGCTCCAATCTTTAAATGGCGAACCAAGATCAAATCCTTCAAGTAAGTTCCGTTTCCCTCAATCATATTCGGCATTACTTTTTCCGAGCTGCATTTTGAATCTCCGATTCGCTCCTCCTCTGCCCTTGATAGGCTCTGGCCACCGAAATTTTGACCCCCACCGAAGAACAATCCGCATCTTTCTTCCTCGGCCCTTCAGGGAATCCAGATCCCTCCGAAATTATGGCGGCCGAATCCCAGAGGATTCCTTTCAAGATTTCATTGACAAAACCTCATGAGTGGCAAGATGCCTTCAAGAACTGGCCTTTGCCCCCAATCGCTGGCTGGAGAAACTGGTACAAAAGGATTCTTGAAGATAAAAGTCCTCAGACACAGAATTGGGACAGTCTTCGTATCTCTCACTGCTTGGAGTTATCTCTAGCCGAAACATCTAAGAATGAAAATCTCTTGATTGCAGCTTGTCATTTCTTTTGGATGATCTTGTTGCCGAACAAACAGAGGAAATTTCTTCTAATCAGGCTTTATCAGAGGAAACTCAGGCAAAACTAAAGGAAATCCTCTCTTTTCTGCACAAAAATATCCAAGATCAAGTCAAGGATGCTGATCTTCTGAGGGATATGCTCGAACCCATTGAACAAAACCTCCCTATTGATATTCAAGCTTCTTTGAAACCAATCTCTCAATTGGATCAACAATTTGCTGCAGTCAGATAGGTTTTGAAAAGTCAATCTTTACAACCAGCTTTAGAACAAAGAAGAGCCATAGCCAAGCAATCTCTGAAAGATCTGTATATTCAAGCTCAGAGTAATAAAGAATTGTCAGCTAGACTGCAGCCAGCACTTGATCTGAAGAAGGCCAGAAAAGCTGACGAAATCGAAGCTGACGAGAAAAAGTTAGCCGAACTCCCTGATCTGACAGAGAAGATACGAAAGGAAGCATCGGCAATTCTAACTGAAGATAAACAGCTCAAAACGAAGCTCTCTGCTCTGATAAAAACCCAAGAAGCAGGCCAAAATCTTTTGGAGACCATTAATAGAATGATATCTGATGCTAAAGATGTAATCTCCAAGTACTTGGGTGTGTAATTGTATCGGATATTTAATTAGCCGAATGTCTTACCAACTTTGCAGTCTTCACCAATTTTTTGCCTTCCTTCCTGCTTTATTGTGAACAACACATTCGGCAAAGCTAAGTCGTAACAGCGTCAGACCCGAAAAACGTTCTAACACAACACAGCCGAATCCAATTCAGTAGAACCGAACCCGATTCGGCATGAATCCCAAACGACACAGCAACTGCTCGGTTCGTGGGGCTTTCCAACTTCCAAAATTTTGGGATGTGCGCCACGATCTCCGACCACGATCTCCTCTGTGGGTTCCATAAATAAATACCCAGGTAGCCCACAGTTTTCACCAAGTTCTTCGTCTTCCAAGTTCTTGCCGGCCCAAGTCATTCTTTTCCCATCCACAGTAACTCCGAGGAACCTCCAATGGCCGACAACAACAGAAGGCGCCCGGCCACCGATGAGGCCGAAGGGAGTCGCGGTGGTGCTCGCCGGAGGTAAAGATTGTCTGCTTGCTTCTCTCCGTTCTTCTTGAGATATACCCTCTCCTTGACGAATCTCTTTGTTTTCTCAGGGTAATCCGATGGATTGCCGCCGCTGGTGCACCAGTTGCGGTTCCAGCCGCTGCTCCTGCGGCGTCCAGTTCTTCAAGTTCGTCCAATCGGACTTCCTCATCGGACGACTTCCGCTACTCAGACGGCGATGCCCGCCGATTCAAGGCGGAGCGCGACGACTCTCGTCGCGAGCTGGAGGTCATCTCCAAGCAAGCCGGGATTGCGGACTTCGAATGGCAGCACGAGCGCAAGCAGCTGCTCGAAGTTATTGACGGTGAGTCCTGCAATCGGCTCAATTACAAACTCATCCTCCAAATGATATTAATCTGTTATCCCCTTGTAACCTTTCAGCACGCGATACCGAGCTTGACCGACTGAAGGCTCTGGTGGAGGAACTGGCGGACAAGGTGAACGCCCAAGGGAACACACCCGAGGCACGCCTTGGCGCGGTAGCAGGCCGTGTCGACGAGGTGGCCTCCCATGGCGTTCGTCTGGGCGTCGCTACGGGTCTCGTCGCCATGTCGACGCACACTGGTACTGACTATTCCAGGATGCCAGTTGGTTTTGCCAACAGCAACCCAGAAGACATCGAAGACATTGACGCCTCCATCGATCGTCTTGATGGCCATGGTGCTGACATTGCCGATTCCATTCATCCCCAGTCTGTCTTGAACAGGCTCTTCCAGTAGTTTGTACTAGGGATTCATGGGATTTCGGCAATAAAACTTATCCTTTGTGATTTTGCATGAACTCTTGATATAATATATTTTGTGCTAAGGGCAATACATTCAGTATTGGCCATTTTCCTTTTTCTCCAATGTCTCTGTTAATTTCCTTCTAAAGACGACTTCTTCCCGAATATCGGCTATTTGGCAATTTAACATATCAATCACCGATCGATTTCAATACTGGGATAATACCTCTTCAAATATCTTCCATTTATAGCAGAAGCAAATTCTTCCCCCAACAATGTCTTCAAAATATAAGCATTCCCAGGCACACATCTAACCACTCTGAAAGGACCTTCCCAATTTGGAGACCATTTGCCGAATGCTGCATATTTGGTTCCAATCGGCAATAGCGCTTTCCAAACCAAGTCTCCTTCTGTAAATTGCTTAACCTTCACCTTCTTGTCGTAATATTTGGCAACGCGCATCTTATTTTTCTCAATATTTTCCAACGCTTTGAGACGAATCATATGCAAATCTTCCAATTCGTCCATCATTAAGTCACTGTAATCTTTAGAACTCAAATCTTTCTGTAACTGTATTCTCCTTGATTCTGTTTGTAATTCCCATGGTAAAATGGCATGATGTCCATACACTAATTCATAAGGAGACGTTTTCGTTGCCCCATGAGGAGCCATTCGGTAAGCCCATAATGCTTCACTGAGTACCGAATGCCACCTTCTTGGCTTCTGATCAATCTTCTTTTGTATAATTTTAATCATAATCTTGTTAGAAGCCTCTGCCTGACCATTAGCTTGAGCATAATAAGGAGAAGAATTTAATAATTTAATTCCCATACTTTCAGCAAAGTCTCTGAATTCTGAAGATGTAAATTGAGTTCCTTGATCTGTGGTAATTGTCTGAGGAATTCCAAATCTGTAAATGATGTGTTCTCTGACAAATTTAATCATATCCTCTGATGCTACCTTTCTCAATGGAATCGCCTCAACCCACTTGGTAAAATAATCTGTTGCTAAAAGTACAAACTTATGCCCCTTGCTTGATGGAGGATTTATTTGGCCAATCAAATCCATTCCCCATCCTCTGAATGGCCATGGCTTGATAATGGGACTCAAAGCCGATGCTGGAGCTCTTTGAATGTTCCCAAATTTCTGACAGTCTTGACATCCCTTATAATATTCAAAACAATCTTCCAACATTGTCGGCCAATAATATCCAGCTCTCCCAATAACCCATTTCATTCGATAAGCCGATTGATGTGCTCCACATAATCCATCGTGCACTTCACCTATCAGCTTTCTTGCTTCTTCTTGATTTAAGCATTGTAACAACACTCCATCCAATGATTTATAAAATAATTTATCATCAAGAAGAACGAACTTTATAGCTTTATACCTGAGCTTTCTAGAGACCTTTCGGGATGGATCCTCCAGATAATCAACAATCTCTTTTCTCCAATCGCCTTCCGCAAGATCACTCCCGAAAGTATATACATCAGCAGCAAACAACTCCTGATTTTCTCTGTATCCTGATGCACTTTGGGCCAATCTATTTGCTTCTCCATTATCCCCTCTAGGAATGTGTTGCAGAATTACTGATTGAAAGCTCTTCAATATTTTCTTGCATTCTTCATAGTAATTCTTCAAGATATCATTTTTGCACTCGTATTCACCATTCAATTGCTTTATGACCAATTCTGAATCTCCAAAAATTTCAACTGCAATGGCTTCTGCTTCCTTCAGATATTGGAGTCCTTTGAGTAACGCCTCATACTCAGCTTGATTGTTAGTAATAGTAGACTGAATGGGAATAGCAAACTCAAATGTTTCTCCTTTGGGTGAAACCAATAAGATACCTGCTCCACCACCTTTGTTGCATGAAGACCCATCGAAGAATAATACCCAAGGAATAATGTTAAGCAAATTTATTGATGTATCACGATGTTCGGTAATGAAGTCAGCAATAATCTGCCCTTGACGGCTTTTGCCGATTCAAACCTTAATTCGAATTCAGATAAGGCCAAAATCCATTTGCCAATCCTTCCATTCAAAATTGGCATTGACAACATGTGCTTAATTACATCAAATTTTGAATGCACAATGCATTCGGCATTTAGCAAATAGTGCCGAAATTTTGTACATGAGTAATAAACACATAAGCAAAGCTTCTCTATAGCCGAATACCTCGTCTCCGGGTCTAGTAACTTTCTGCTAAGGTATGCAACTACTCTTTCCTTCCCTTCAAATTCTTGAATAAGGGCCGATCCAATGGTCTGGGCATCGGCCGCCACGTACAACTTGAAAGGCTTGTTCAATTGTGGAGGCACCAACACTGGTGGCTTCTTCATGTATTCTTTTATTTCATCAAAAGCTTTCTGTTGTTCGTCACTCCATACAAACTTTTGATCCTTTTTCATTTTTAATAGCGAGGAAAAGGGCAATACCTTCTGTGACAAGTTTGATATGAATCTCCTCACAAAATTTATTTTGCCAAGCAGTGACTGTAACTCTTTAAGATTAGTTGGAGGAACAATTTCATCAATTGCCTTCATGCTTTTCTTACCAACTCCAATTCCTCCTTCATGTATCAAAAACCCCAGAAATTCTCCAGCTGAAACTCCAAAAGCACACTTGTTCGGGTTCATTTTAAGTCCATGCCGCCTAGTGCATTCCAGAGTTTTCCTTATGTCAGCCAAATGGGATTCATGATCCAATGACTTGATTACCACATCATCAATATATATTTCCACAATCTTGCCGATTAACTCATGAAAAATATAATTCATAGCCCTTTGATAAGTTGCACCGGCATTTTTTAATCCAAAGGTCATGACAACCCATTCAAACAACCCTATGTGTCCAGGACATCTAAAAGCTGTCTTTACTATATCTTCTAATGCCATAAAAATTTGATTGTATCCTGCATTACCATCCATGAAACTGAGCACTTTGTATCCAGCAGCAGCATCAACCAACGAATCAGCAATAGGCATTGGATATCCATCCATGGGTGTAGCTCTGTTCAGATCTCTAAAATCTATGCAAACCCTCATTTTTCCATTCTTCTTATAGACAGGAACGATATTAGAAATCCAATCCGCGTACTTACATGGCCGAATAAAATTTGCATCTATTAATCTTTCAATCTCCTTTTTCACATCGGCCAACACTTCTTCCTTGTAGATTTTCCGGGGCGGTTGCTTGTAAGGCCTGTAACCAGGTTTAATTGGCAACCGATGCTCAACAATAGTACGGTCTAAACCGGGCATCTCCGAATAATCCCAAGCAAAGCAGTCCTTGTATTCTTTTAACAATGTCACCAACTTTTCTTTGAAAACCGAATCCAAGTTAGCACTGATAAATGTCGGCCTTGGCTTGTCACCATCTCCGATGTCCACTTCTTCCAATTTATCGGCCGACACAAATCCACGTCCTAATTTTCCATCAGTTCCATCAATTGGATTCTCCATCAAAAATTACTATGAGAGCCGACTGCTTCGATCGGCTGTTGGTCACTGCTGGCTGGTGCAACAGGACCTTCTCCCCAGTCTTTGCCTGAGAAACAATCTATGTCTTGATATTCCCAGAAAGCTGGTTCCATATTTGCTACGCTTATCGAATCATCTGCTTGAACAACCTCCACCTCATCATCTATCCACTGAATGAGCTGTTGATGCATGGTTGATGGGATACAGCAATTTGCATGAATCCAATCTCTTCCAAGCAGCAAACTATATGCCCCTTTGCCTTCAATGACAAAGAAAGTTGTAAGCAGAGTCTTGGACCCAATCATCAGATCTACATGCACACATCCCTTGGTGTCCGAAGGATTTCCAGCAAAATCATTGAGGACTATGCTTGTTGGTGTCAAATCTCCAGGGCCCATACCAAGCTTCCTGAATGTGGTATATGGCATTACATTGACAGCAGCTCCTCCATCGACAAACATCTTGGTCAACGGTTTGCCATTAACATATCCCTTCAAGTACAATGGCTTCATGTGCCGATTCTGGGCTGGCTTCTCAAAAACAGCTTGCTTGTTCAACACCAATTGTGCCATTAACCCAAACCGTTCGGCATCATCTATATCGGACAATACCTCCTCCTGTACAATTTGGTTAGCTGGAGCCATGAATTCATTCGGCAGAAAACATACCATGCATGTAGGAGCCGAATGACCATGTTCATCAGGCTTGTCTTTCGGGAGCCATATTGATTTCACCTTAGGCCTTGCCTGCTTCAATTCCCAATTCCTCAGGCGCTGCACTCTTCTCTTCTGGCTCTTCCTCAAACCAGGTAGACACCATTGCCCTTCTTGCCAAACATAAGCATGATCTTCTTCTTCATGATCAACCCACTTGTAATCAGCATGCCTATTTCTTGGTTGATCATTATAACGCCGATCATCGCCAGGATGCATCCTGCCAATTCTTTCATGGACGGATCGGCGATTGACATCATTGTGCCTATACTCAACATATCCATCGTTGCATTCGGGACAATTATCCCACGTGGGAAGCGTTAAGCCTTCGTTCCAACAGTGCCTGAAGAAAGCACATCCCCAATGAGCACGTTCTTGTTTTCGGATAAATTCCTCTTGTTCTTCCCTGTGCCTTTCTTCTTCATGTCTTCTTCTCTCCTCCTCATGCTTACGCCTTTGAAAACGCTCCTTTTCTTGCTGACGTTGCCACTTGTTGAGGAGAATGCGTGTAGTAACTCTAGGCTTAGAGGATTCTCCTACTTCAGATCGGCTATTCGGAAACCAAAGATCCCTCTGGCGAATCTGCTCAATTGTGATCTGTCGAGTGGGATCAACTGAACCATCCTGTCTTGCCTTCCTTGAGGTTAAAACTTTCAATCTTCCCTTTTCTCCAGATGGAACAGCATTCACCATGTTGACCGAGAACCCGATCATATTCTGAGGGAAAGGGTTACTGTCCAGTTTCATTTTATTGTCGAATTTCAGATGTCCTTCCTGGATAGCTTTCTGAATCCTCATCCTAAAGACTCTGCAATCATTAATGGAATGAGAATTTCTATCATGAAACCCACAGTACCTTTTGTCTTTGACTCCATCAGGCCGAAGCATGGAATGCCCTTCTGGCAATTTGACTCGGCCCTCTTTTACCAGGAACTCAAACAATTTGTCTGCCTTAGTCACATCAAAATCATATGTTCCCTTCATCTGCTTGATCCACCTTTGAGTCATTGTAACTGGTTCTTTGCTCCATACTATCTCTGCTGCAGCCACTTCCTCGTCATCTTCGAATTCATCTTCTTGGTCTGCTCTTTCGAGGAACTGGTTATAGATATCAGCTATGTCATTGTGCTTAGCAAATCTAGCATCCTTTTTAAAGCCATACGCTTGGTTGCTCATCAATGCTAATCTCTGTGACAGCTGGCCAAGATCATCAAATTCCATCCCGAATAACTTTTCCCGAATGGCAGGTAACAGGCCAGCAACAGCCATTCCGGCCAACTGATCATCAGGTACGTTCAGAGAAAAGCACATGCCCTTAATCTCTCTGAATCTTCTGAGAAACTCTGTAGGTGTCTCATTATTCCTTTGCCTCAAGCTGGTTAGATCAACCAACTTCTTTTCTGTACTACCGGTATAGTAATGAGCATGGAATTTCTGCTCTAAATCTTTCCACGTGCAAATTGACTGAGCAGGCAAAGAAGCAAACCATGTAAAAGCTGGACCTGTCAATGACAGAGGAAAGTATCTGATTCTAAAGGCCTCATCTGCCGATGCTTCTCCAAGCTGCATCAAATATCGAGCTATATGTTCCACAGTACTTGTATCATCTTGTCCTGAAAATTTAGTAAACTCTGTGGGGATCTTGACTCGATTCGGCAATGACACTCTTTGGTACCACTCTGGAAAGGGAGATGAATACATATATCCTTGATTCTTGGGTTTCAGACCGAATTGATTTTGCAGTACTTCGGTCATCTTCTGCACCATGAGATCGACATTTGAATCTTGATTCCCCGGTCTTCCAGCGGGTACCCCCGCAACGCCTATATACCCGGGATTCGGGAGAGCGTCAATAGCATTGTAGTCCAGGAACTCTGAGTATCCATTCCCATATAAATCCCTCTGTAGTCTATTGTTCAAAGGAGATATCTTGTAAGCAGAAGCAGGCGGATTCCCTGTGGTGCCGAACGCCATGTCACCGTATGTTCGAGTTTTCGGCAGTGCAGGCTGAGGATCTTGCCGAATCGGTTGACCATTTGCATCTTTAGTACCAGAAGCTCCAGTTTCATCAGCATTCCCTTTACCATGTGGTTTCTGAACTGGTGCTTGAACATTAAAGTATGTCGGGCCACCCAATTGCCCATGTATCTGCTCAAAGGATTTGTCCACATGTTGACCAAAAATGCTTACCATTATATGCCGAAAACTGTTCAAGAATGCAGCATTGTGATTGGTCATTGCTTCCCCCAAAGCTTTGTATAACAAGCCCGAAAATCTCTCCTTCTCTTCCTCTTCAGTAAGATCAGATTGCCCAGGAAGGAGAACTCTTGGCAGATCGGACTTGAGAAACGTTGCACCACTCCTGTTCTTGGCAAAGGACAGTAAACATTTTTTAATGAATTGGTCAGCAGCAGCCTTTACCATCTGTTGATGTTCTTCAGACAATTCTTCTAGAGTTACGTCCATGATGTCGCTTAACTCAGGCATCTTGAAAACTTGTGTGTGTCCCACCAGGCGTGCCAAAAAGTGTGTTGACGCAAAATATGCAGCTCGCGCCAAGCACACAGCAAGCCGAATTAGCTGGCTTCAACACGTGGCCCGTGCGTACGAATCCGGAAGCGTGCCAGTCAGTTTGCCTGAAAACTAACAAAGGGATAAAACGTTTAGATCAAAACCTAGAACGTGTCGGGTGAGACCAGACAGTTCCATATTTACGGCATTGAAGCCAATCTTGAAAGACATATAGCTACGGACAAGCTATCTGTCATATTTCGGGGCATCATTCGGCAATCGGTGAAAAGCATGTAAGAATCACGCTGCCGAACGCACAGCATCAGCATGACGTAAGATCGGTCTTTAAATGAACAAAGAAAGCCAGGTATATCCTTGACCGATTAACGAAGACAGGCATGATATGAGAGTGAATAAAGGGTGAAACATGATCATAAATTCACAGTAAGCAAGGAATGCATAGGCCGAAAGCAGCACCCGTCAAGCATGATAGCAAACAAGTTAATCCACCGCATGATACGACTTGTTTGAAACCACACCACTAATCAGATTAGATCAATCCACCGCATGATACAATCTAATCGTGAAAAGCTAAAAGCATTCGGTGTCTAATACGAACCCATAACACAGTCACGAATTTACACTGAAACAAGAATGCATAGGCCGAAAGCAGCACCCGTCAAGCATGGCAACAAGCGAGTTAATCCACCGCATGATACAACCCGTTTGAGGCCACACCACCAGTCAGATTAGATCAATCCACCGCATGATACAACCTAATCGTGAAAGGCTAAAAGCATTCACTGCCCAATGCAAACCCACGAACACACGTTCACTCGTGAGAGCATTGCCGAATGCGGCTATTTAGCCGAATCGGGGTCCGTGGCGGAGGAACAAGCCTGATCGGTAAAGATAAATCTATCAGGTCGAATCGAATTCTAATCCACCGGATGATTAGCTCTAAGACGACCCAAAAACCTGCATCTACCGCATGATACCCGGTTCTGTCAAGATCTACACGACACCGACAAGCTCGAACCCGCGACACGTGGCAACCTAGATCGGTTTCGGTTTCGGCTATGAGAGGATAAATCGTCGCATCGTAAAGCAAAGCCGACTCTAGCCGATCTAGATTGGGCAAAGGTGTGTTGCATGAATTAAGCACAAAGTAGAAACGAAGCAACACGGGGTAACTTAATGAATCTGCTAGATCTTGCCGAAATCTAATAGAGCCGATAACTTGGTCCATACTAGATCTTAGCCCACCGCATGGCTCATGACCTAACAGAGGAACCTTCTTGAGACCACAACTTAAATCCACCGGATGATACTAAGCATGGTAACAAGACTACTTGCATCAAAGCTTAAATCCACCGCATGATACTAAGCATGATACAAGGTTGCCGGTACTTACGGAGGTCGACGGATCGATGGCTCCTCTCGAAGGACTCGACGACTCGACTAGGGACTCGATAGGTGGCGCGTGGCCGGTTTGTTGTGTTGGTTGATTTTTCGATGCTCTTTACAATTGCCATGGGTTTGTATTTATACCCAGGTCTTGATACAACTCCTAGTCGGACACGACTACAATACTTGCCTCCAAAAATAAACGATGAATCTTCGTGTCCATATTGCGTTTCTTGTTCGAACCGGCCTTTTCCTTATATTGATCCACGTCATCACGCCTTCCGAATGCTATTGCTTTTCGCCTGCGGAACAATGCCCTTGCCGAATGATGACGCATTCCCGACCGCAGAGCGTCTTTGCCGAATGCTTCAGAGAAAACCTTTTAGCCGAATGGCAACCTTCCGCCAAATTCGGCCCACATGCCAGCCTCTTCCTGGTGCTAATTTTTGGTGTTAACACCGGCTCTCGGAGCAGCACCACCAGGCCACACGGAACATCCCAAGCAACCCTACATCCGCTCTCACGCCTGGGAACCCCATCGCTGACACACTCCGACCCTCCGTTCCACCGCCACCGCGTTGATCTCCCTCTCCGGCGATGATCCTGTCATTTCGACCTCGCCAGAAGCTTCGCACGGTGGTAAGATTCAAGCCCAGCCGTTCTACCCTCTCTCTTGCACACTCTAGCCTATTCGTCCCCTTCACCGGAGTAAACCGCCTGCACTTCACCGCTATTGGCCGCCGACGTTGCTCGGTAGTCGTAGAGGTTTCCCCCAGCACGTTCGCCTTCCTTCCCCGATGATGTAGGATCTGAACCCGGCAGTTCTTGTACCCTGTAGCCATCACAGCCACCTCGCCGGAGTTGGCCGCCCGCCGGCCGTCGCCATGCGCCCCTAGGCCGCCTCCCCCTCGACTACAACCCCACAGAAAGATCCGCCTCGCTCTCCCGAAGCCGTAGGATCAAACCTTGTAGTGAATAGTGCCCTATGGCTCGAGTTCCACCCCACTCCGGCGAGCTCCGCCGCGAGCCGAGCGGTGCCGCCGCGTTTACTGACCGCCGACGGCAGCCAAAACCCCAGCCAACCCCGGCCATTAGATCCAAATCTGAGGGCCCAGTTTCACTCTGACTCCCTGGGTCAGAGTTGACCATACCGGTCAACTGAGGTTTTTTCTAAAGAGACCCTACGTTTTCTGAAAATCAGCGCGCAGTCCAAAGCAGTTGTAAAGTAATTACATATAGGTCCCGTTTTATTCGAAAAACCCCCTGCCTTGCGCGTCATCCTGGTTAATTGTTTTTACGAGTTAGTCCTTCTGTTTTAATGCAAAATTACGTATAGGTCCTCAGTTTTTCACAAAAAGGCCCCTTGACCTTAGAATAGTCATAACTTCTTCGTTTTAGCTCCGATTAGTGTGATTTTCACGCTCATGTGTTCGTAGCAAAGTGTAGAATAGATTTAAACCCTTCTTTTGTACTGTTTCTACTGTTTGGTGTACTGTTTCTAATAGAATACTTTTGTTTGCATGTATTGGCTTATATGGATGTTTGTGTGGTGATTCGTGTCCAGCCGGTGAGCCGTACCCGTTGGAGTTCGAGTACACGAGGGACTTTCAAGAGCAGGACTCGTAGCAGTAGCACTTCGAGGAAGGCAAGTTATAGCATGGACAATCCTTGCTTCCCACACACCATTAATACAGTATTTACAGCATTCTGTATGTGTCTAAATTGTTTCTCATGAAGGTTGTACCTAGTTTTATCTATCATGTACCTTGATTTATCGGGTTTATGCATATGGGTAGAATCCTTGCTATGTGCAGCTACTATCACTATGATTTAACTGTTAATCTTGACTTAATGGTTTACTTCAATGTTAATCATAAAACATACTTTTTAGCAACTTGGTTCAGGGAACTAGGGCGTAAGCTTCGTGCCTGGCCCTAGTGTCTCTCCGTAAGGACTGGTTCTTAAAGCGGCCACCCAGGAGCCTATCACCACTGCCAGAACTATTATGGCTCTGGTCTTGGGCAAGTAGCATGTACGGCTCTAGCTTAGCAGTAGTTACCGATGAGCCGACGACGGTATGGGAAGCACTCGTGAGAGTATGGTTTGATCCACCGAGGGCGGGAGATCCATCGGCTATGTCCCCGTGAGACACAGTCCCGTGCTGGGAGTCCCTGGACTGGGAACTCCACAAGTTGCGCCTTTATTTATGTTGTTGGCATGTTTTGCCGCGTGTTGGACGCTATTGACCCCCCTATGGTGAGACTCCGTAGGCGTACGTCAATCTCGGTGCCTTGGGTCATGCTGCCTGTGTTGTACCATAACAGCTACTATTTTGTTAGAGTGTCTTGTGAAAAGCCTCGTAGCGTCCCTACGCGATCACACCTCGGTAGTGTGGTTTAAGAGGTTTGGCCACCTCGGCATGGTTGGGTTTAAAGTTCCTTGAACTTTTACGGGACTGGTGGGTAAAGGGCGAAACCTCTGCAGAGTGTATAATCTATCATGATAGCCTTGCTCAGGGTCACGAGCGGCCTAGATCCTTTTTGATTAGAAAATGATTATTATTGTTTAATGTCACTTATATTTATTAATTGGGTTACAACTGGGATCCATTCACTTGTAGTAATTTTGGACAATGTAAAACAAACCAACTAAAAGTGTTAATGCAGTAAAGTCGTGTCAAGCCTTTTAAGCCTTCATACCCCGTGTTATACTTGCTAAGTAATTCTGTTACTTACACTTGCTTTAATTCAACAAAATCCCGGATGGGTAACAGATTGGGCTGCGCATAAGACTGCTACTGAGTTTCCGGAGGATCTGCCTTTCTACTGAGTTGTGTTCTCCCAGTCAGAGTCCCTGTGGGAGTGCGGCTTCATCAGTTGAGAGTTTTAGTCTTCCGCTATATTGGTTAGTTTATTTTTTATGCACTCTGATGTAAAACTCTTTATTTAAGCATTCAATAAAGCATGAGTTCTCTGTTATATCATATTTGTTATGCTATATGTGTACTGTGACTTCCTGGGCACACATATGGCCGCATTCGGGTTACTGTGTAAATCCGGGTGTGACACCGCTCAAACATGGCGATGCAGTCGGCGAGTGTGTCGTTGATGCGCTCCAGCCCATGGATGATCTCGTATGGGTTAGGGACTCGGCGCCTGGGAGTAGATCTGGGATCCGGTCCCGGACGCTGAGTTGCTCGATCTGCTGCATGAGCTGATCTGGCACATCGGGAGGAGATCCCGGAATTGTTGAAGTCGAGCCCTCCGGGGTCAAGTTGACGCCGGTGGAGCTTGAGTCGCTGGAGTCGGCGAAGAAGCTGATGCCCGGAAGGTGCTTGGGGCTGCCGCTTACGTCCGCCGGGAAGATAATGTCGGATGGATCGGCCATCAAGCTAGTGGTGTTTTCGAATCGAAAAAGCATGATGATCACCCCTACCTGGCGCGCCAACTATCGGACCTTAGGACCAGAAATCCACCTGGGGGTACCCGAGTGGTTGATTTGAAGGCGGGCGATCGTCGTGCTAGTAGCTCGATGGTACACAGGAGGCACTGATTTAGACAGGTTCGGGCTACCCGGAGGTATAATACCCTACGTCCTGTATCGGTGGTGTCTAGTTGTATTGCTGGTACTCGGCCAAGCTTCGGGAAGCAAGGGAGAGCGTATGGGTTACAATAGGAGATGCGTTGTCCCTCATGGGGGTGCCCTATACCGCCTTATATAGGGTTGGTGGGCTAGGGTTCGGTTTCCATCTAAACCTACTTGGCTCTGACCCGGACTCTAGTTCGAGTCGGTTACAACTGATTATCTCAGGATTTTCGGAGGAGCCGCCCGCCGAGTCCTTATCATCTTGTCTGTCAAGTCAGGGAGCCCGTATGGGCCGGCTGGAGGTCGGCCCATGGGCCTGTCAGAGGTGGGCCCTAGGCGTCGTGGCAGTGGGCCCAGGGGTACCCATATCCCACAGTGGAAGCAACTGAAGAGGCACTACCGGCTGGTTTTGGAGCAGTTGTTGCTGAATTTGTGGGAACAACACGTGTTTTGTCACTAGAGGGAGGTGGTGGCGCTGAACGACTTGGCGACGGAGTTCGAGGAGGTGCACGCCCTGTCAAGGAAGTAGTCGTACGCTGCTGCCATGGTGCTGATTTTCTTGCAGAAATATTAGACCTTGCTGCACGTCGTCCCTGCACTTCTCTTTCAGCTTTACAAGCAATATGAAAACATTTCGTTATACTATTATAATCTTTATATTCAACAATGTCCCGAATTTCTCAATTCATCCCTCCCACAAATCTAGCAATAGCAGGTTCCTCACCCTCCTGTATTTGACAACGCAGCATACCCATTTGTAATTCTTGGTAATATTCTTCTACACTTTTAGCACCGTGTCTCAATTGTTGCAACTTAATAGATCACGTGCATAATAAGAAGGAACAAATCTATCCCGCATGACCCGTTTCAAAGCATCCCAAGTTTGTGGCATGTTATTAGGAAGTTTCTTTGCATGTTCTATCCACCAAACATAAGCAAATTCAGTAAATTCAGTTGTAGCAGCCCTAACACGTGTAGCTTCAGGAAATTCATGGCATGCAAATTTTTGATCAACAGCAATCTCCCAAGTAATGTAAGCATCAGGATCATATTTACCATCAAAAGGAGGTATCTTAAATTTAATCTTACTAAAAGCATCATCATTACCATGTACCTCATGTCGACGATGACCACCCATACCTCTTCGATTATGATGTAGGCGACGACGAATAGGATCTTGGTATTCGACTTCAGTATCTGCACTATATGCATTGTCATCGGCACTTTCTTCATCCTTTTCATTCTTCTTGTCATCTCCACCACACCCGCTGGTGGTTTTAGCATGCATCTCATCAAATCACCTCAAGCGGTTGTTTGGATCTCAGAAGATAGAAGCAGTTTTAATAAAACGAGGTTTAAGAGGATTTTTAGGAAAACTAGTTTTAGGTTGTTATTCGGTTAGCCTGTGGTTTTGAGAACTCTTTGTTTGGGTCACAAAACTGAAAACGAGTTGCAGTAATTCTGCGTTAAATCTGATTCGGTGTATAATGAAAAGCTGGTCCAAGTTGACGTGGAGAAGACGATCATGGAGTAGGTGAGCGACATGACCGCGGCGGCGGCAGAGATGGAGTTGAATTCAAGTTTGGGAACTGGGAGAGCGGGAAGTGGACGAAGCTGAAGATGATGATCTAGAAGGTGAGCCGGATGTCCTTGCACCGGCCATGGCAGACCAGGTCGTGGAACATGTAGAGGCACTGCCCGCCGGTGACCATGTAGACGATGTTGGTGCCGAGCTCCATGATGAGCTGCTGCGGCACGATGATCGGGAGCCCCAGTCGTCGAGGTTGGCGGCGTTCTTGCCGGGCTTCCTCAACTTGTTGGTCGCCATCTCCACGTCGTGCTGCTGCTAGCCCAACAAATCTGTTCTAGATGTGGAAGCAGCAATGGACGGACGCAGGAGCAGGCCGTTCCTGGTGGTGCGCCGCAGGAAGAACGGCAAGCACGGAAAGCCGATTTTTATAAAAACGATGTGGACTCATTTTTTGCAAAACTCAAAATCCTGGTTTTGTGGAAATCTAGTTTTCACCATACGCGAGTTAGTTAGACTACCCAAACAGAATTTTACTGACAGTTGGTTTAAAACTAGTTTTACGAGATCTGGTTTCCACTATGCGCCTGATCCAAACAACCCCCAAAAGTGCGGCAAGACTCTTGTCCATGAGTCACTGATGCCTCCATCTTCGTAAGCTTGTTATTGGTCGCGATCTGCGTGGCCTCCAATTGCCCAATTTTATCATTCGTCACCAGCAAGTCATTATCAATCCCCTCGTTGTGCTGCTTCACCAACCTTTCAAAATGTTGTATGATGCCCTTAGTGCGAGGAGACTGTGGAGTCTTTTCATTATGAGATCCATCACCATCAACATCTGACCCTGTCATGGTTACACCAACACAAACAAGAGAACACGTGAAGAAATAAAAGCCCTACAACAAATAGGATGTAGCTACTATAAGGCACTCACTCTCAACTTATTATACAAGCTCTTACCAATTCTTACCTTGCTCAACAGGAGGGAACAACAAGTCACAAATCCTGGAAAGAAGTGTATTGTGCCGCAGCAACAAGACCTGTCAAGTTATAGTCGGATATGTGGAGTTATAGGTGGGCTAAAAAATAAGGAATAGCTAGCACCACGTTAGTTAAACAAAGCAAGCTGAATAATCGTTCAACGGCGGTACTGTGCTGGTCCTAGCCTAGACCGTGCTAGAGACGTGAGCCTGGACACCAAGAAAGTCACAACGCACCACCGAAAACAATCACAACGGTCAGCCCCTTTCTTTCTTCCTCTTTCTTTTTTGTCTGCACTTCTTTCTTTATTTTTTTTCTTTTTTTTCAGGGGTCCTCAAAACTGAATATATGAACAAAGAGGATACCAAACAGCCAATCACCACACAAACTTTTTCAGAAAGTACAGGGGTGTATTCCGGTAAAAAAATATCTCTCTCTAGAGTGAGGCGCACCAATCTGTATATGCACAAACTTGGAAAGTTTGAGTATGGATATGAAATAATGTTGCCTTCCTGTAATACGTTGAGGTATAAAACACAATGCAACAGATGCACAATTAAGTAACACCACGCGACCAGGGAATCAGACTCCGAAGCGGATTCCTAGTCAGACTTCAACACGATGTGGATTTTTTTTTTGGGGGTCTTCTCATAGCCAGCCGATTCCTAGTCGAATGGATCACCAACGTGTACTCAAACTCGTCCAACACAGGAACAAAAAGGTAACACACAGCCATGACAGAATGTGACAAGAACTCAAAACTCTAAACGACCACAACTAAGACCAGCAACTTTGACGCGACCGATGCAACCGAAAACTCAACAAGCCCTAACTAAGCAGTGCTAGCAAGGCTCAAAGGGTTTATAGGATCACGGTAAAACGAATATACTATATTTTTTTGGCTTTTTTGGACTGTAGAAATTAAAATCAGCAAAAAATTGGAAGTCTCTCACCGAAGAACCTTGCTATGATTACCAACTGATGGGAAACCGCTAAGGTCTGTGCCCGATCTTTCGATGAGAGGTGTGGGGATGACTCGATTGTAGGAGATGACGTTCACGGTCCGACTACAGTCTTCCAATGGATGTTGCACCTTAGCAGTCGATACACCACCTCCTATGTATGCCACGATCTTGTGGGAGCACGTCACCACTAGGGCACCTGTCCTGCAAGCAATCGAAGAACTAGCAAGAACAAGTATGGAATAAGTACCGAATTTACTAGATCGGAATGAAGTGTTTCAATCTCAAACTCAATCACAAACGAAGTGGGATTCCGAAGACTCAAAGACGGGCGGCTGGACCAACATGCGCGCTTACAAGCAAGTAGCAATGGCTAAACTTGATCTAAACAATACCCAAGTGTTCTTAGCGGATAAAGGGTATAAAACATGGGAGGACGACCACAAGGGTGCTGGGGTCGTGCTCCCTCCCTAGGATGTGTCCACATGGACTCAACTTGATACACAGCCCATTGGGCCAAAATATGATGATGCAACATCATGGGCAGGAAACATCTCGGCCGAAATATGATGATTGTGGCTGACTCCAAAAAGATATGGAGCTGTGGTTGGATCCATTGGAAAGTATACTTGATAAGCTTTCCATGAAGTACATGAACGCCCCAATCCGTCTCCATATGCGACTGTGGCATCCTTCAGAAGTCGACACTTTTCTACAGTCCGAATCCTGTCCGCGGGAATCCTATTCCCTTTCGGTCCTCTCCTTGATTCCTAAGCAAAACAAGAATGCGCGGGTTTCCACAATCTAAATATGATGAACATGAACTCAGGAGTGAACTCACTGGAAGATTAAGTTGTTTAGCACGAACACGGGTAATAGGACCAGCAACAATAAGAGGAGATGGCGTGGATGTATCGTTGGCGTGATGTCCTCATCACTCGCATTTGTTGGCCGCCAAGTACATCTTCTCTAGTCGACTCAGCTCCGTACTCTTGGTGCTGGACAACCTCCAGCTTCGATTCAATGCAATAGGGAGCGCAATTTCCAGCACAGATGGTGGCCGCAACAACGACGATGCCAGTGGCGGCGGCAACATCTGCCTCAGCAAACCACAAGGGTAGGCTCGAGGACGTGGGCTTATGGTGGGCTTCTCTGTATATGGTGGACAAGTTGCTATGTGGGCTGATGTGCTGCTCCTCGAAGTTTTCAGCCCACGTGTGGATAGGTGCCATGCTGTTTTCATGGGCTCCAAGGGAGACGTGTCCTGCATGTGTGCGCGCACATGGGTTTCGCTCTTCACATGGAGTTAGCCAATATTGTTTGTTTTATGTATTTTTCTCTCGTAGTGAATAAATTGAAGTCGACATGTAAAAGGTATCTGTTAGTGTGGCTCGTTTTGGGTTCTGGGTTTATGTCGAGTCTAATCGTTCTTATGTTGTAGCTCGAGGATGAGCTGCTCAAAAAGGACGGAGGAGTGTCATGGATAGTCGACGGGATCGAAGGGGCATATTGGGCCAAGCCTATTAGGAATAGATTAGGGATACGATTAGATTTCTTAAATAGGGATTAAGTTAGCCTCTCTATAAAGAGAGCAGATGTATTGATCAAAGGCAAGCAATGAAAATATCAATTTGTTAGGGTTAGCCCCCTTCTATTCATGATCTTGTGGCCCGGCTGCCGCCATTGGCAAGATCGGACTACTAGGGTTCAGGATCAATCAGATCTCTGTATGTGACAACCCCATATATCGAAATTGTGTAGTATGTGTTAGGCTCCCTCCTTTCGTTTTAATGGGTGTATTAGTAGGAATCTAAACAAATAAAACTTCATAAATCTAAATCATTTCACTATTCCTCTATTCCTATGTGCTACAAGGTTTCCAACCTTTGCACATTCTTGTTTAGAGGGTGGACAACAAGGTCTCCAAGGAATCTATGTGCTAGAAAGCACAAGAGTAACAAATGCCGTCCATTTAATCAAACTCTAGAACAAGTTACATGTACACTAGGTCTAAACTAGTAGTAATCAAGTCTTCATCTTTGTGATGATTTCCTTGAAGTTCCATATCTTGACTTTGGTGGTGTCTTACATTCTTACTCCAAAGATATGTGAACCTTGTCTTTAGCTCTGGCAAATTCAAATGGCCGGTTGTAATGTTCTTTCTAGTTATTTTAGAGAACAGAACACATAAAAAAAATTGAAGGACGCTGGCATTGTCGGCAGCCCACCATCAATCAGAATTTTCTTGTGAAGATGAATGAAATAGAGTAAAGCATACTAATATTCCTCCCTTGATATTTCTTGTGCCCCTTTCGCAAAAAAAAATAAAGTAAAAGAAAACTTGTGCCTCGAGAAATTGCTTCAGCAGTTGTTCTCATTATTATGTAGTACTATTCATAGCCTGCAAAATATGTTAGTTGCTGATGTTCCTGACTGAATCGAGAGAGTACATTCTGAATGTTGCTGATGCCATAAGCAGCTAAAGAAATTCTGACTTGAGTTTATTTCTTCAATGAACTTTTTGTCCAGTGTATATGTGATTCGATCAAGAAAATAGATGCACATATAACAGGCTGCATACCTATCTACGTGAGGAAACACGCCTATCTACGTCAACATGGTATATCCAGCAGTCAATCAGAACACAGCGGTCTACTTGGAAGGATCGGCAATAGTACCTACCAAAGCCCACAGAACACATAAATGAACTATTGGAGACGAAGATTGGTTGAATGAAACTGGGGAAACTGAAATCTGAAGACTTGTATAACAATCTAAAGATCAAGAATAAGGCAAAGAGCAGAAACAAGACTCTGGGTTGGTATCACCCTGTCTAAACTATTGAGCACAAAGAACTTCCATACAACCAATGTAACTGACGAATACTAGTTTAACAATTACTGCAAGAAGATCAATTAAAATGGATGTAGCATCAAGGTAAATAGGTTAATTCACTCATTTCACATAGCAGTTCTACTCCAAAATCTGGCAATAACCACTAATTAGCCGTCCTGAATTTAGAGCTGCAAGTAATAAAAGGATACTGAAATGCAAACAGAGGCATATGAGCGTAACCAACAACCTCACTACTTCAGTGCAGAATATGAACCAACAACAATTCAGGCCTTGGCGCTTGGCGGAACTACATGCTCATGAAGATGGAGCCTCCTCTTGTGCTTCAGCGCATCGTGTTGCCACTGCCGCTGTCCTTCCCCTTCAACTGCTTCAGCAGCCACCACACCCCGGCGTGCAAGAAAGCACGGACAGCCCTGACCTCCAGCGTGTCCGCGACGGTCATCCTCTTCTTGGCCTGCAAAGCACACACCAGAGCCGCATCCACCCTGCTTGCAGCGGCGCCCACGACCTTGCTCACCGCGGCGTGGTGGCCCTCGTCATCGAAGGCAAGGAGCGAGCCACCAAGGGCGAGCGCAATCAGCAGCTCATCGGCGAGGGTGATCAGCGCAGCCTGCTTGTCCAGCGACGATCCAGCGGCGAGGCGGTTGTAGCTGGCGAGCCACTTGTCGGACTCCTCCGGCCGCCCGTCGAACTGGCAGACGAGGTGCGCGAGGTAGTGCGGCCGGGGGTCAGACGGGTCGGCCCACTCCATCTCCGCGTACCTCTCCAGCGCGTCGTCGAAGCGGCCGTCGCGGGCGGCGAGGAAGGCGACAAGGAGGCGGAGGTCGGCGACGGCTGCAGGGTCCTCCCTTTTCCGCACGGCGCGCGCCAGGCGCCATCTCGCGCTGGGCGACGCGCAGCGCGGCGCGGACGCGCTCACCGAACAGAGGCGGCGCGCAGAGCACCGCGGCGGACAGCAGGGCCTGCGACTCCTTGAGGAGGTTGACGTGGGGGTCTTCCGGGTCGGGGACGCTGCCGCCGGTGAGGACCTTAAAAAGCGCGCGGAAGATTCTAGCTCCGGCGTCGCGATTGCGCGCTAGGCCCTTGCACGCCGCGCGCTTGAGCATCCCAGCGACGATGATCTGGAACGCGGACATCTTACCACTCGCGACATTCTCGTTGATGATGTAGATGGCAGCAGAGGTCACCAGCCCCTCGGCCTTGGCGACGGCGGCGACAGGCGCCCCGCCGAGCGTCGCCGTCACGACGCCGGCGTGGAAGAACATCTGCTCTCGCGGGCGAGGGACCCAGGAGATCCCAGAAAGCCACCGGTCGCACTCGTCGGACCGTCCGAGCATGTCGCAGACCGCGGCGGCGCAGATGCTCGAGGTGGGGCAGCTGGCGGCCCGGCGCGCAAGGGCGTTGAGCGCGTCGGGGAAGCGGCCGTCCTGGACGTCGAGGAGGGCGATGAGGACGCGCTGGCACTCCACGGCCCTGGCGTTCCCCGCAGCCTCCGCCCTCGCTAGCTCCATCGGGGCGACGAGGTCGTGGAGCAGGCGGTTCATCCGGCCGGAGTGGGGCTGGTCGCGGAGCGCGGCGGCCCCGAGCGCATGCGTGGCGTCAAGGAGGAGGGCCTCCGGAGTGAGCAGGTGGCCGAGGTCGCGGAGGCCCGGGCGCGCGCGGGCGAGGGCGAGGTGGCCAGCGGCGGCGGGGGAGGAGGCGGAGGAGGGGAGGAAGAGGCCGGAGAACGGGTGTGGGTTGGAGGAGCGGCCCAGCGCCGCGGGGGCGGCGCGGCGGAGAAAGCGCCACATAGCGGAGCTGAGCAGGAAGGCGGTGGGGATTTCCTTGGAGGCGGCGGCGAGCCTGTCTGGACTCTGAACGAATTGGTTTTGCTTTTTTGGCTTCTTGTGCAGACGAGTAGCGCAGCGCAGCGCAGGCAGCAGGTGACAAAAGTCTCGGCGACGCAGGAGACGTGCAGGCTGCGCGTGGCAACTTGCGAGGCGTTCTGCTGCTGCCTGCTGGTTCTGTGCTTTCTTTTCTGCATAAATTCAAAATTATTACAGTGGCGGAGATTGCCCTTAATTCCAACAGGGCCATAGAAAAGTGACTCTGCTTAGAATATTTTACTCTCTTCGTTTCAAATCATTTTTGCTTTATTTGAAGTCAAATCTCTTTCATTTTAAGTTAATAAAAAATACACAAACATCTATATCATCAAATTAGTATTACATCTACATCATCAAATTAGTATTATTTATCTGCCATAAACTATATCTATATAGTGTATTTAATTGGCATTTCAGATGTTAGTGTATTTTTATGAAACTGATCAAAATTAGAAAAAGTTTAAGCTAGAACAAAACTAAAGTAATTAATAATTTAAAACTGATGGAGTATTAAGTATTCAGCATAATGGCTCTAACGAACTGAGAAAGTAGGTTTCCGCTGTTTCTAAGGTTACTTTTTTTTAGGGGGCGACTAGGGGGAGAGGGCTCTCCCGATAAGCTTCGGTCGAGAGCCCCCCTCCCCTGCGCCCCCCGTCTTCTTCCTCCTTCCCCCGTGCTGCCCCGCCGCCGCCAGCCTCCACCACCACCCCTGGCCGGCGGCGACCCTCGCCGCCGCGTCGCCGCCCACCGCCCACCCCTCCCCTTCCACCCCGCCCTCCACTAACCACTACACCTCGCGCCCGCCGCTCGCCGGATCCGCCACCACCCGCCCCCTCGCCGGCGTCGCCGACGACGAGCACCGCCCACCATCCACCCCTCCCCCTCCCCTTCCCTCCCCCCTCCCTCTCCTTTGCTCAGAAGAAGAAGACGACGACGCCCCCGCCACCACTGCCACCCCTCCCGGCTCTGGAACGCGCCATCGCCGCCGGATCCGATGCCCGTGCGACCGCCGCCGCCACTAACCACTGCAGTCCTCCTCCTCCACCGCCCGTGACGCCCCCGCCACCCCAAACCAGGCCCAACCGACCCGCCTCGCCGTCCCGCCCACACACCACCACCGCCACCGCCGCCGGTCCTCCACCACCCCCGGCCAACCCTCTAGGTCCGGCATCCATGGAGATCCCCCACCCCCAAACCCTGAAACCCTAACCCTAACCTCGCCGTTGTCCTCGTCGCCTTCTTCAAGTCCGACGAGGTGTGTCCGGCCCCGTCGTCGACTTCATCAAGCACCGGCTCCAAGCTCCCCTGCCCCGCCCGCCTGCTCCGTCTCCGGCGGCTCCGCCCCCACCAACCGCCCGCACGCTAATCTCTTCGATTCGGATTGTTACTTTTTTGATTTCATTGTTATCTTCTCCATTTTTTCCATTTTTGTCACCTTTTATCTTTGGACATCATTTTCTTCGAAAATGGGAGGGCTCTCCAGATAAGACTAAATGGAGAGGCCTCTCGGTTTAGATTTTACCTTTTTTTTAACAATGCAACGGCGCATGCGTGTGCACACCAGCTGGCAGCCGCAGGCCTTGAATTCTCCAATTTCAGCCCTTGCAATATACATGAAGTTAAAAGTTTATTTGGAAACATTGCCAGTAATAATATTTCAAGTAGCTAGCAATTGCACGGTGTGAGCTGTACAGTGCTCATCTCCAATGATTGACGACCATGATCTATACCAGATATTCTCCTCAATTATGGGGTTGCTCCTTCATCTTGTTGGCTGCATCGTGCTACTACTACTGGTAGCTTGTGCGCACTGTGTTAGTATTGTTCAGGATTAGGACATGATCAAAACTTATACAGTCAGAGTACCTTCCATTTGGAAAGATCAAGTGAAATATAGCTCGTTGAAAATCCTTGCCAGTTTAAGAACAGACGATGTATGTATGGTTTAGGTATGTTTATTTGGCCCCAATTATAGCTGTTTGACACTCCCACACATCAATCCAGCTTCTTAAAACGATTTTGTCTAATATCCACGCAAACGTGATCAGAACAGAATAGCAGACACAAATTTAACAGATTACGTCAACTGGAGCTTAAAAGAGCAATTTAAGATAGCAGCAAAGGAAGAGCAATCAGCAATACAGGTTGGTTAATTCATGTTCTTCCCTCCTTGCAAGTAAAAGAGGAGATTTAGGAGAATGCACGGAACTGAGCAATTCCACTTCTGGTACAAGAACAACCAAACAATGAAGAATTAAGAATATACTACAATAGTGATTCTATTATCTGTATCACCTTATCAATCCATGACGGAGTACTACAAGCTTGGTCTAAACTTTGATATCAACCAACATTTATGCAAAATTTGCTTCAACATTTTATTTACTGTTTGAATTCTGGACGGATAAAAGGAAGAAGGAAATTACTAAACAGCAAAACTGTTAATGTCCAATAAGCTATACTGATTACACGAGCTAACTAATAAAGAATCACTGAAGGATGCAAAGACCTAATGGAAACGTGATTAGAAGAAGCCACACTAAATGGAACCATACCATAATTTCAATGAACAGGTCCAGTTTTTGGTATGGTATCTCTACACTACCATACTCAGCTTGATCTCATCACGGGAAACAGGATGGATCATACCAAACTGAAAGCACAAAGCGCATCAAGTGTGCCATTTCTAAGCCAGTAGGCATGCAATCAACAATCCAAAACGCCAGCAGGCAGCAGCCCAGTAGAAATGAGAGAATGATCTATAGTTCTGAGAAAATCAACCAGCACAAGCAATTGAATTTTGAGGAACCAAAGATAGATGCCAACTACATTGAGCTAATTGAACTATCAAACCGTGAAATTAGGCAAACAACAGATTCTGTTAGTAGTCCTAGTGTACCACAAACAGCTAAATGTTTGGACGCGCTAAACATGTAACAACCACATAAATCTGAGAAAATTTGGATAGAACTGCTAAGTTTTAACCGTTCGATAAGCAATTAAGCACCAACACAATAAACTTACCATCACACTTTCAGAAAGCATTCCTACTCTGATGTATGCCTACCTGTATTCAGATATGAGAGCAACATTGAAAGAATGCTCAAGAAGCATCACCGATGTATAATGGAAATTGACTACCAGAGCAGACGAATTGGTGAAAGATTTGAAGTTCCAATGGGGACAAATTGCTGCAGTATTAGCATCAAAGTAGAACGATGAGCAGTGGCATTGTCACATCGATCAGGACTGCAAAGTGCAAACACAGAGGTGGAGCTGGGCGACGGCATCACCACTTCCCTCTGGCACGGCGCTTGTCGAAGCTCTCCCGGCCCTCTACTCGCATTGTACCGACGAGGAGGTCACCGTGGCGGAGGTGGTGGCCGCTGGTGGGATTCAGCATCTCCTTCGGCCGAGGCTCACCGTGGCGGCCCAGAGTGAGCTTACCCTCTTGGACGATGCGATCGCCAGTCTCACCCTGAGTCCCTGACTGCCCGCCCTAATGACCGGTGGCTCCGCGGCGGCCGCAACAGCGGCAGAACGGCCCGCGCCGGGGACTTCTACGCCTTGCTCCGGACACCGGTGGGAGGGCCGCCGATGGGAGACATCAATTGGGACTGCTACGCGCCGAAGAAGGTGCGGGTCTTTTTCTGGATCCTCCACCACGATCGCACCCGCACGAGGGACTGGCTCTTCCGCCACGGCGTCCTGGCTGCCCCCGATTACCCCTTCTGCCCCGGGGTGGTGGAGACGGCGGTGCACCTCTTTGTGGAGTGTCCCCGCCTCGCCCCGGTGTGGGGGCGCCTTCTCCCCGGCCAGCCACGCCCCGCCACGGTCTGTGATGGCCTTCCAGGTCTCTCCGCCGCCATTGGGGCGGCAACTTTGCTGCCTCAGCTGGCACACACCGCAGCCATGGCGGTGTCTTGGGTGCTTTGGAAGGCCCGGAACGCGATGGTCTTTGAGGCGCAAAACCTCTCGCACGAGGCCATCTTTCGCCTCCTGTGCAAGCACCTTGACTTGTGGGCATCTCGTGCCCCCCGCTGTTTGAACACCGACCCCTCACATAGCTGGTGCCTTGGTCTGATAAATGTAAATTAGCTCTCCTCCAATGCTCCCATCCCCTCCCGGCGGTGGCGCTGAGGCGCGGCCAGATACTACCGGGGCGCTCCGCAGCGAGGCGCGCGAGGGCGTCGAGCGCGTCGCGGCAGCGGAAATCCTCGGCGTCGACGAGAGCCTTAAAGATGCACAGAGCCTCCGCGGTCGTGGCGTCGCCCTTGGCCTCCATCCTCGCGAGCTCCTTGGGGAAGACGACTTACCGGAATTGGCGGATCTTCGTGGCGGTACGGGGGCGGCCGCGGAGCGCAACAGCGCCTAGCGCGTGCGTGGCGTTGAGGAGGAAGGCCCCCGGGGTGAGGAGGTCCCGGAGGGCCGGGGTCGCGCGGGCGAGGCACAGGTGGCCGGCGGCGGATCCCCAGCGCGGCTTGGCGATGGCGGGGGCGGCGCGGCTGAGGAAGAGGCCGGAAAAGGGGCTCGAGCGGCAGGGGATCCCCATCGCCGCCTTGGCCCATGGAGACGGCGAGGGTGGCGCGGCGGAGGAAGCGCTCCATGGTGGAGGGGAGGGGAGGAGAGGAGAAAGTGGTCTATGGACAAAGTGCTTTGGCTTTTTGGCTTCTCATCGAGACGAGTGCTGTAGCAGCAGCAGGTGACAGAAAAGTGAGAAAACACAGCGCGAGAGCAAGCCAAGCTAATTTTCAAAACAAAAAGAAAAATTAGATCCATACCATTAAAAGAGTTCATGTTTGGATATTTACCATAAAAAAACCAACTGCAGGGATTTATTTACCATTAAAAGAAGACTCTTGTTTGCACCTTACCACTTCCGTTAAGGCCATGTTTGGTTATCCATGACTTTTTTCAGGCGACTTTTAGGGACTAAACTTTAGTCAGTTGTCCTGTTTGGTTGTAGGGACTTAAAGTGACTAAATGTGATTAAAGTGACTGAACAAAGACCATACTACCCTTGCAGCCTTGAGGGTGAGAGACGGGTGGGGCCGGCGAGATGAGGGTAGTGGGAAAAAAGTCAGTAGAAGTCCCAAGAAGTCACCAAAATGGGACTTATGGATTTATGGGGTAGGAACTAGAGTTTAGTCCCTTTTAGTCACCCTGTTTGGCATTTTGGGGACTAAAAGGGACTAAAGTTTAGATGACTAAAAAAAGTCATGTAAACAAATAGGGCCTAAGTTCAAGTTATGTATGACCATTTTACCTTTTCTAAAAAAGGCCAGACACAATCTCTTGTTTCATCAGTAATATCTCATACCAACAGCAATATAGCTGCAGTTCAACCCACATCTTAACACCATCGACACATAACATATAGCTGCAGATCAACCCACATTTTAGCACCATTGACACATAATATATAATATATATTTGCTGTCATTGCAGTACCGTAACATCACCATACAATGGATCCTTACAAGATTAAGATAAAAGCACGGCAAGTTGACACGGTGTTGCATAGCAGGGCCATAATTACACTTGTGCAGCCATGCTGACACACAAATGAGTAAGACAGTAATATATCTAGCTAATTATGAGCCTTCGATTAATTCCTCCTGGTGAAATGGATGCCATCCTTCTTGTTGTAGGACCTGGGCTAGTTGGAGAAAGAGATGACATGGTTCTTATTGTTACACCTGGACTAGACATAATTTTTGGATCAGCAGCATTTTGGGATGGCTCATGATCAATCATGAACACTTCAACAACTTTAGATTTGGATGTCCTAGGAGGTGTGAAAACATGGGTTAGGTATAGAAAATATTACATTGCATAAGAGGCATGATGTGTTATTGTACCTTTGTTTTTTTTCGGACGAGGCGGTGGAAGCTCTTGTTCTAACTTAGCTTGAGTAGCAGTACAACCCTTTTGTATATGTCCAAACTGAAAGCACCTTTTGCATTGATATGGGCCTCTTTTCCCTGGCTCTCCACTAGACTTTATTCTTTTCTTTCTTGGTCTACCAGCAGGCCTCTCTAACTTTGGAGGAACCATTTTAAACCCAGGGTCAACTTGGCCATTCAGTCTTGTCACCCATTGGAGTGACCACAAACTGATAAGTTGCTTTGAACCTCTCTACTGAATAGTAGTCATCCACAAAGTCCTCAACATTTAGATTTTTTAGTTTCCCAAACAGAGCCATTGCATGAGTGCATGGTTTACCAGAAACCGGCCACTGGCCACATCCACAAGTTCTTTTCTCAATGTCAACTGCAACTCTCCAATTCTTTCCTTCTTTTGTTATCCCTGAAATCTCAGTTGACAACAATCCACTTCTCACAATTTCGTAGTGCAGCCCTCGACTCTTCATGTTTAACTCGTGTAACACACTTTGCAAGATACGCCCTTTCATTCTATTGGCTATCTCTTACCTAGTGTAAATCTTCTCTAAGATTTTCTTCCTAATCTTATCCATCAAATCAGCAACCGGAAGTTCTTTGTAATCTTTAATCCAATTGTTGAACCATGCTCTTCCCTGTTAGGTGCGTGGAATCAACCCCAAGATAAGGCCTGCACCCAGCTAGAAATCCATCGACACATGCTCTGATTGCTATAAGAAAGGGGAAAATCTAGGGTTAGAACCATGAAAATACAGGAGGAAGAAAAAGAAGATGGGGATGCATACTGCAGCGGGGAGTGGAGGAGGCAGCCCGCCGGGAGGACGCGCAGGGAGCGAGCAGCCTTAAGCGCATGAGTCAATTTGGAACAAGGGCAAAATTGGAATCCTGCAAATGTTGACCGGCAAAAAAAAAAGAAAAACAAGCTATCTGCCGACGGAAACAAACGGAATGCTACTGAGCTGTAACGTTGTATCTTTTGATGGTAAATATTTGAAACTACTTCTTTTGACGGTAAATATCCAAACCTGAACTCTTTTAAGGGTATGGATCTAATTTTCCCAAAAAAAAAGAGCAAGCCACATGTGCGTTCCGGGCCGTCTTAGATGCGTCATGGATGGAGTCTTTCTGCTACTCGAGCTCGTGCCTTCTGCCGTGCAAGAATAGGAGATTTCGAAATTTGAAGCAGGGCTGGGAGCTTGGGACACAAAACGAACGAACTACTACATAGCAGTATAGGGTGTGTTTGGTAGCCTGCATAACTGCTGGCCAGGCCCCAGCAAGCCAATGGGCCTCCGTTTGGTTGCCTGACTAGGCCCCATGGCCTGGCTAGAGTAGTGCAGCCCAGCCCCGCTAGCCAGGCTCCGCTAGCACGCGGGGGGCGAGCGTACTCGGGGAGCCAGGCCTATCTAAGCCCAGAGGCCTGGCTCCCGCAGCCCACCCACGCGCGTCACCCCCCGGCCATATATAACTGGCTCTCACCGTCCGGCTAGGGTTTCTAGGCCTCACTGTTCACTCCCCCACCGCCGCTCTCTCCTCGCTCTCGCTCTCGCTCTCGCCCTCGCCCTCGCGGTCTCGCCTCCATCGCCGGCGCCGCCCTCGCCCTCGCCGTCTCGCCTCCTTGGCGGCCGGCGCCCTCGCCGTCGCCTTCACCCTGTGGTAGGTGGCCTGGTACTCGCCCTCGCACACGGCGTCTCTCCATCTCCGTCCCTCTCTCCCCAGTCGGTCGTATTCATTTCTGTTCGATTTCGTCTCGGATCTTTGTTTGTTTTGCGGTTCATGTGTGGAATGGATTGTAGATCTGGCTTATGGAAGGAGTTGTCGGTGTATATTACATGCAGATTTGTACTTTGTCTGTAGATCTATCCTGTTTGGTTGTCGATAGTACCTTGTCATGTGCTGATCTATGTTCGTGATGGATTACTTGTTAATTTCTGAGTTTTAGGGGATGGTCAATGATGGGTACTGGCACATGGAGGCGCATCCGATTAATGTCGCAGTCATGCCATTGATATGATACTTGTGTTGAATTCAGTGGTAGCACCACTAGGTTTTTGTTTTCCCTTCCTGATGCATAGTTTTCTATGTTCTGACTAGAGATGGACCCTGCTGCGAAACGTCGCAAGTTGATTCATAAGGGTGCAAGCCTTGTTGTTGTTCTGGTTTCTTGGTTCGTTGCACAGGTTAGGCGTCTTGCCAACCGGAAGGCCTCTGTAACCTATGGTCCCATGTCACAGCGAGATGCAGAGAGGCAGGCAAACCTTAGGTTCATCTACCAATCCAATGATACAGAATGTGTGAACCTTCTTAGGATGAGAAGAGCCCCATTCTTTCAACTGTGTGACCTTTTCCGCACTAGAGATTGGCTTGAGGACACCATTCACTACAGCATTGAGGAACAGGTTGCAATGTTCCTCCATGTTGTAGGCCATAACCAAAGATTTGTATGCGTCCATTTTACCTTTAGGAGATCAACTGAAACCATTAGTAGACACTTCTAGGAAGTTCTGTATGCTGTAGGTCAGCTCAAAAATGAAATGATACTCCCTCCAGCCACATCAGTAACTACGAAAATCCAAAACAGTCGCAGATGGAACCCATTTTTAAAGGTTAGACCATCCCATGCCATCCAATTTCTGTTTTCCCATCACTAGTAGAATTTTTGATCTCACTTGGGCTATACTTCTGTAGGTCTGTGTAGGTGCTATAGATGGGACCCATGTGCCGGCAAGAGTCTCTGAAAAAGCTAGAGCTGCATTTCTTGGGAGGAAGCATACAACCACCCAAAATGTCCTAGATGCTGTTGACTTTGATCTAAGGTTTACATATGTCCTTGCTGGTTGGGAGGGTTCAGCTCATGATGCCCTCATACTAGCTGATGCCTTACAAAGGCCTGATGGCCTTAAGGTCCCTCAAGGTAATAGCCACCCAAACCTTTTTCTATACTAGAGTGTAGGCTTATGGACCCATATCTCATGACCCCAATATCCATGTTATAGGGAAATTCTACCTTGTAGATGCTGGATATGCCTGCAGGCCTGGTTTCCTACCCCCCTATAGAGGTACTAGGTACCATCTCAGGGAGTATGGAACCAGGTCCCCCCAGAATCAAAGGGAACTATTCAATCTGAGGCATTCTTCCTTGAGGGTGATAGTTGAGAGAGCATTTGGAGCCTTGAATAATAGGTTCA
This sequence comes from Echinochloa phyllopogon, assembly GCA_033239725.1. Taxonomy (NCBI): domain Eukaryota; kingdom Viridiplantae; phylum Streptophyta; class Magnoliopsida; order Poales; family Poaceae; genus Echinochloa; species Echinochloa phyllopogon. Next base: position 34,649,446 of record BTCW01000014.1, read on the forward strand.
AGATACTGTATAACAAGCCATTCCATCCCTATCGTACTCAGGTTAAACTTGTTTTGGCTTGTTGTGTCCTACATAACTGGATCCTGAGGCATGGGCAAGATAACCTTGTGCCTCCTGAAGATACTTGGCAGCCAAATCCTGAAGATGAAGATCATCATGAGGATGATATGGATGACAATGGTTCTTGGGCTGCTAAGAGGGATGCCATTGCTGCTCAGATGTGGGCTACTAGAGCTGGCATTAGGAACTAGTTTGGTTGTTCCCTCCTGAAAAGTTTGTTTGTGTTAGTGGTGTTGTTTGCTGGTTTCATGTACAATATGGTCTGTTGAACGACCACTCCCTAGAACAATGATGATTTGACTTATTGTAATTTATGTCTTTCCCTAGTGCCATGTTATGTTCATTGTCATATGATGCCTTGTTATGTTCATTGTCCTTTGATGTTCATGTTCTGTGTTATTCAAATTAAATATGTGGAATAGGGATGGCTGAGTTTGTTGGTAATGTTGGGGCTGGTGCTGGTGGGGCTGGTTTTGGGGCTGCTGGGCTGGCTGCTGGTGGGGCTGCTGCTGCTGGTGGGGCTGCTGCTGCTGGTGGGGTTGGTTTTGCTGTTGCTGCTGGGGCTGCTGAGGTGCATGAGGTACCAGCTGGTGGGCAAGGCAATGGGGCTGGTGCAAGGCTGACATGGACAAGTGTCCTGTCAGGGTTCATCCTACGCAGGTTTACTGATCTTGTTGCAGATGGGGTGAAAACTGACAAGGGCTTCAAGGAAGTCCATCTGAATGAAGTTGCTAGGATGCTCTCAGAGTTTGCAAATGTGGAAGTAACTGGCACTCAAGTCTACAACCACCTCCGCAAGTGGCGTGCAAGATGGGTGAAGATTAGCAGATTGAGAGAGCTCAGCGGTGCTCTCTGGGATGCGGACAACAGCATGATCAGCCTGGATGAGGACCACTATAATGGCCATGTCAAGGTATTTTCGTTGCTGTTTTTGCTTTTTCTTCTTTGCTGTTTTTGCTGTTTCTTCTTTGCTGTTTTGCTGTTTCTTCTTTGTTGTTTTCCACTAACAGGTTTGCATTATGTGCAGAACCACCCCAAGGACGTGGAGTTCCTGAACACCCCTTTGGTGAACTACACCCAGATGGAGGCCATCTTTGGTAGCGGGGTCGCAACTGGAAGGTATGCAATGGGGTCAGGAGATGCATTTGAGGTGCCACAAGACCAATAGGAGCAAGAGACCATCGACGTTCCTGATGATGCTCCTCCACCTACATAGCCAACACAGCCAACACATCCAAGTGACAAGGCAAGCTCAGCAGGAGCACCAGCAGGAAAGAGGAAGAGGGGGCTCAGTGACGAGGACAAGGACTTCTTTGGTGGGTTGATCAAGTCAGTGGATGGCTTTGCCAATGCAGTGAGGGAGGGTTGTCCAGGGATCTACAAGGCAGTAATGGGCTGTCCCAACTTCAGCAAGGCAGCTCAGATGCACTGCTTGAACTACCTCATGAAGAACAAGGGGACTGCAGAAGGATTCATGGAGATGGATGAGGTTGACAAGGATTTCTGGATGAGGGATCATCTGGCAGCAACAAACTTCTATGGTTGAGATAGGATGAGTTGCTAGGCATGACTGCTTTTTTGGGTGAATCTGCTCTAACTCCACCTGATGTAGTTTTGGGACCTCTGATGTAGGTTGTTGTGATGTAGTCGTGTTGAACTATTGATGTAGGTTGTTGTGATGTAGGTTGTTGTAATGTTAACACAGATGATGCATGCCTACCTGCATACATGAACAAGATGTATGCAAATTAGGCATGATGCATACAGGAACCACAACATTTGTATGCTTTCAAATTTATGCAGTCATTAATGGTTTAGACCTTCTATTCTTGTGTTTGTCCTCTATAAATTTCTGATTGTCCAACATTTCTGGTGATGCAGTCATTGTCATGGCTTGGTATGTTGTATTTGTTGGAAGGAAGCCAGGTGTGTACCAGGACTGGCCATCCTGCGATGCGCAAGTGAATGGCTTTCGCGGGTGCCGTCACAAGAAATACAGTTCCAAAGAAGACGTTGTGAGGGCTTACAACACTTTCCTCTCCGAACAAACTGATGTGAAGGTGCATGAGAACAAGGTCGAAGCACTTTATCAGCCGAACAAGATCAAGGATGTGATGCTGACAGTTCAGTTTGTGGCACTTGTTGTTGCGGTCTACTATATCTGCGCCATGTACCACAAGATGTAACAAGTTATGTTGTAACAAACTATTGTATTGGACTATCATTTCAGCAGACTTGTATCAGACTATTGTATTTGACCATGACCAAAACTATTGTATTAGACTTTGCTCACAAACTATTGTACCAGACTTTAATTTAAGCAAGGTGGAACATTTCAGCAGAATTAGCTAACATCATTTCACATTGCATTTCCCAGCACCATCACAGCATTACAAATGTCATTTCCCAGTGTTCTTCCCAGCAGCTGGACCAAAATACAATGCTCCCAGGAAGACAAAATAAACATGTCATGCCATGTCATTTCACAGCAAGCCAAAATAAACTAAGCCCACCACACAACATCTCTTTATTTGAGCTTGAGGACTACACCGAAGATGAAGGCAACAAGAGTACCCACCAAAGCAATGACAACCAACCAGATCCTCTTCTTCTCTTGCACTTCATTCCTGACATTGACCTGCATGGCTTGGCATAGGCCTTGTGCAAACCTCCACCTCATGTGCACGTTCTCTTTGTCCTTGCGCAGCTGCTCCCTCTCAATAAGCAGTGACTGCTTCTCCCTCTCCCAAACTTCTTTCTCTTCCAGCAATGACTGATTCTCTTCAACAGCCTCATTCTTGAGGGCACACTCTGCCATGTAGTCGACTTGATTCTTGTCGGCAACGCTGATGTAGTACCCAATCATGCCCCAAAGCGTGCTCATCACCTTTTGTGCCCTCGGGTGCCATTCTCCATCCAGCCATTGCACAAAGCCACACCTCTCTGCCTTGTCCTGAAACACACAAGTTGCTTGTATCAACATACATGGTTTTGACATATGAATTTGCAATCAACCATAGATAAATCTGTGTGCTTTCTACCTTCACATTGCAGCCCAGGAAATGACGCCCAGTGTTCTTCCCTTCCCAACAGAACAAGCGCCTTGGGGGTTTCCCACAAGAGCACTGAAACACAGAATCCTCATCGACCCCTCCCCACGAACTATCTTCGGTGCCATCGGGAACTGAAGATACAGAGTACTACAATTTGCGCCACAATCAAATGCTAAGAATCACATGCTGACGAATCGATCTACTGATGAATCGATCTCTGTATCTACTGACGAATCGATCTATTGAAGTTCAGAAGCAACATACCTGACCATGGCTTGAAGACGATCCGCTGCTTCCACTCCTCGCCGACGTAGGCTTGGAGGGCATCGTCGAGGACGAGGTCTTCATGGAGTCAATCGATGGCGCTGGAGTTGTCGCGGACGGGTCCTTGTTCGACTTGCTCGATGCAGCCCGAGACGTGGCGGGGGAGGACTTCCACGAATCCATCGATGGTTGGCGCTCCGTGGCGGACGATGGCTTGTTGGAGTGGCCAGATCTAGCGGATCCATCGTCTCCCCGCACGCCTGAACCAGCTCCAGGTACAGCCTGAGACGAAGCACCCCACACCAGTCGATGGTACTCGACGCACCAGGGGCACCGGTGGCCGTCCTCCGCGGCACCACCAGCGCCGGAGCGGGCCGAGGAAGTCACCTCGACGGATCCGGCGGGGCTTCGGCTGCGGCGAACCCTAGCGTGGCCTCCCGCACGCCGCATCATCGCTTCTCCTCCGCCGCCGGCCATCGCCTCGTCGCCTCCGCCGTTGCGTCGCGAGATTGGGAAACGAGGGGAGTGGGTGAGAATACCGCTGCGCTTATCGAGTTGGGGGAGGGAAAGAGGCAGGAGACGAGCCGGTATGCTCACCCATTCTAACCCAAGCCAGGTCCAACCAAACACAATTCTTGGCTCCAGCTGTGTAGGCCAACATCTAATACAGGTCACCAAACACAATCCAACACTAGCCAGGCCCAACATATACAACCAACCAAACGCTAGCTGTTGGGCTGAGATAGCCAGGCTTGGGCCGGCCTGGCTAAGAATGCTAGCCAGGCTAGCCTAAGCCCAACAACCAAACGCACCCATAGCACACTCAACAGATCTGTCTACTATGCACCTATTTAGTAATAATAAGCGTTGTAGACTTGCACTCCCAAACTCAAGTTTTGGTTCAACAACTCAAGTTTACTCTACCAACATCAACATATATATAATTTCTTAAGCACTCTCAAACGATCAAAGATACGAAGTACGTACTAACTAAAAATAGTGAGTTTGACTGTGAGAATTGGAATAAGCACCAATACAATACTGCAAACAAAATCATTTGCAAATGAATTCAAACAGAATCAATTAAGAAGAGCCAATTTAGCGTCGTTGCCGAACACCAACAGCGGCAGCGTGTTCGTACTCCGTCTTTCCCCTGTCCAGTTGCAGTGCCTTTTGCTTTTAGCCTTTCCACACCCGCAGTGACAGAAACCTCAGAGTAGAAAAGCGCAGGACGTCGATCACGAGTGCAGCCAAACAACTCGAGAGGTTCGCCACGCTCCGCCATGTCCCAGCGCCTCAACCGCGTCGCCCTCACCGCCTCCCGGGTTCTGGGCCGCGCCCCTACTCCGGCCTCTTCCTCGACTGACCACGCTGTCCGCCGCCGGCCACCTCGGCCACGCCCGGCCCTCCACGACCTCGACTCGCTGCTCACCAGGGAAGGGAGGCCTTCCACCTCGACGCCACGCACGTGCTCATCGCCGCGGCGTTCCACGACAGGCCCCAGTCCGGTCGTGTGACCCAGCCCGTTCCGGACGCCATGCTCCTTGGGGGCAAGGGAGAGCGCATGCTCTTCGCCCTCGTCGACGCCGAAGACGGCTGCTTCGACGACACGCTCGACGCCCTCACGCGCACGGCCACCGGGACCCTTTCCCTTGCGGGCAACTCCCACAGTCCCACACATCAATCCAGCTTCTTAAAACGACTTTGTCTAATATCCAAGCAATCGTCATCAGAACAGAATAGCAGACACAAATGTAACAGATTACGTCAACTGGAGCTAAAAAGAGCAATTTGAGATAGCAGCGAAGGAAGAGCTATCAACAATACAGGTCGGTTGACTCATGTTCTTCCCTCCTTGCAAGTGAAAGAGGAGATTTAGGAGAATGCAAGGAACTGAGCAATTCCACTTCTGGTACCAGAACAGCCAAACAATGAAGAACTAAGAAAATAAATACTATAACAGTGACTCTATTATCTAAGTTTGTATCACACTATCATTCCATCACGGAGTACTACAAGCTTTGCTCAAAACTTCGATATCAACCAACATTTATGAAAAATTTGCATCACATTTTATTTACTGTTTGAATTCTGGACGGATAAAAGGAAGAAGGAAATTACTAAACAGCAAAGCAGTTAATGTGCAAAAAGCTATACTGATAACATGAGCTAACTAATGAAGAATCACTGAAGGATGCAAAGAGCTAATGGCAACGTGATTAGAAGAAGCCACATCAGTGGAGCCATATCATAATTTCAATGAACTACACAGCAAGGAAACAGATCCAGTTTTTGGTATGGTATCTACACTTATGTACTCACTCGATCTCATCACGGGAAACAGGATGGATCATACCAAACTGAAAGCAGAATGCACATCAAGCAGTGTGCCATTTATAAGCCAGTAGGCATGCAATCGACAATCCAAAACACCAGCAGGCAGCAGCCCAGTAGAAATGAGAGAATGATCTATAGTTCTGAGAAAATCAACCAGCACAAGCAATTGAATTTTGAGGAACCAAAGATAGATGCCATCTACATTGAGCTAATTGAACTATCAAACCGTGAAATAAGGAAACAACAGATTCTTTCTGTTAGTAGTCCTAGTGTACCACAAACAGCTAAATGTTTGGGCCAAACATGTAAGAACCACATAAATATGAGAAAATTTGGATGGAACTGCTAAGTTTTAACCGTTCGATAAGCAACTAAGCACCAACACAATAAATTTACCATCACACTTTCCTACTCTAATGTATGCCTACCTGAATTCAAATTTGAGAGGAACATTGAAACAATGCTCAAGAAGCTAAGAAGCATCACCGATTTATAATGGAAATTTACTACCAGAGCAGACAAATTGCTGAAGTTTTTGAAGTAACAGTGGAGTCAAAATGCTGCAGTATTAGCATCAAAGTAGAACAATGAGCAGCGTAATTTTCGCATAGACCAGGACTGCAAGTAAAATTCTAACAGATGCTTCACCAGAAGAAAACTAGCCATAAGTAAACGCACTAGAGTGTCAAGAGAAATTGGATGTGCTCGCTCTCCTCCTCCTTCATCGGCTTCAATCAGTGGTGGTGCCACCGCCGCAGTCCTCGCCCTCCAACTCCTCCAGCGCAGACCACATCCAGGCGTGCAGGAACACGCGGACAGCCCGGGCCTCCATCCGCTCCACGACGGACATGTTCTTGCTCCGCAACGCAGACACCAGCGCCGCATCCACCCTTCTTGCAGCTGCTGCACGCACGAGCACGATTAAGCTCATTTGGTCCGGGCAACGGACATCGAAGGCAGGTGAGGCGAGCGCCAGCGCGACCAGCAGCTCATCCGTGAGAGCCGACAGATAGAGGCGGTCGCCGAACGAAGACTCTTGGACGTGGGGAAGGCTGGCCTGCCACTCCTCCTCCGGCCGCCTGGCGAGCACACAGATTGCAGACGCGAGCATGTGCGGCCGCTGGTCGGATGGGTCGTCCCGGGCCACCTCTTCGTACCTCGCCAGGGCCTCGTCGAAGCTGCCGTCGCGTGCGGCGAGGAAGGCGAGGAGGAGGCGCAGATCGGACACAGCAGCGGCGTCCCCTTCCTCCACGGCGCGCGCCAAGTCGCGCTCGGCGACGCGTATCGCGGCGCTGCGGCGCTCGGCGGTCAGAGGGTGCGCCTGCAGCACGACGGCGGACAGCAGCGCCTGCGACGCCTGCAGGACGTAGGACGTGCCATCCTTGGGAACGCGCCCGCAGTGAGCGATGGCGTCGGCCAGCGCGCCGCAGATTCCGCCGCCATGATTGAGAGGCAGGTCCTTGCACCTCCTCTCCACCGCTTGCTTCAGCAGCCCGGTGATGATGATCTCCAAGGCGGATAGTTGGCCGTTGGAGATGGTGTATTTGATGATCTGGAAGGCCGCGGAGGCCACCCGGGACTTGGAGCCTGCGACAGCGCCCGGCGCCCCGCCAAGCGCGGCCGCCACGAGGGCGAGGTTGAAGTTGATGTTCTGGTGCGGGCACTTGTCCTCGGGGATGCCATGGAGCCAGCGGTCGGCCTCGTCGGCACGTCCGAGCAGGTCGCAGACCGCGGCGGCGCTGAGGCGCGGCCGGATACTGTCGGGGCGCTCCGCAGCGAGGCGCGCGAGGGCTTCGAGCGTCGTGGTAGCGGCCATCCTCGGCGTCGACGAGGGCCTTGTAGATGCGCAGAGACTCCGCGGCCGGGGCGTCGCCCTTGGCCTCCAACCTCGCGAGCTGCTCGGGGAATATGACTTCCCGGAATTGGCGGCTCGCCGTGGGGGTGCGGGGGCGGTCGCGGAGCGCGACGGCGCCGAGCGCGTGCGTGGCGTCGAGGAGGAAGGCCCCCGGGGTGAGGAGGTCCCGGAGGGCGGGGGTCGCGCGGGCGAGGCCCAGGTGGCCGGGGGCGGACGGCAGGGCGGAGGCGAGGAAGAGGCCGGAGAAGGGGCTCGGGCCGGAGGGGCTCCCCAGCGCCACCCTGGTGACGGCGAGGGCGGCGCGGCGGAGGAAGCCCGCCATGGCGGAGAGGAGGGGAGGGTGGTTGGTTGGTTTCTTCCTTTCTTGGAGGAGAAGTGCCGAAGCGGAGTGCGGCGACGCTGGCGAGTCTATGGACAAAGCGGTTTGCCTTTTTGGCTTCTCATCGAGACGAGTCTTGTAGCAGGTGACAGGCTGTGCGTTCCGGGCCTTTCTGCTGCTCGCTCGGGCCGTGCAAGAATAGGATATTTCGAAATTGAAAGTAGGGCTGGGACATTGTAACTAGCGACCTGGGCTGTGGGTGTGTTTAGTTCCACCCAAAATTTTAAAATTCTCTCTCTAAACTTCACATTTCATCTATCACATCAAATCACATCAAATCTCTCTCCTCATATATAGAACATTAAATGTGGATAAATAAAAAAACTAAGTACATGGTTTTGATGTACACGATGAGACGAATTTTTTGAGCCACATTAGGTTATGGTAGGACAATGATTACCACAAACAAACGAAAAGTGCTACAGTGCGCTACAGTGTTCGATGTGACTTTTCTACCAAGTTTTACCCACCCTTTTTACAACTAAACACACCCTGTGATTAGTTCCTAATCACATCACCAAAATTCCTAAAATTCTCTCTCCAAACTTCACTGTCCACCTATCCCATCAAATCCCTCTCCTCGTGCATGGAACACTAAACGTGGGTAAATAAAAAATCTAATTACATGATTTTGATGTACACGATGAGACGAATCTTTTGAGCCTAATTAGGTCATGAAGGACAATGTTTACCACAAACAAATGAAAAGTGCTACAGTGTCCGATGTGACATTTTCACCAAATTTTCTCTTCACTTTTTACAACTAAATGCGGCCCTGTTTAGTTCCCTCAGAAACCAAAACTTTTCATCATATTCATATCATATCGTTATCATATTGAAACATTAAATATAACAAATGATGCATGTATGTAATACTAAACGTCGATAAATAAAAAAACTAATTGTATAGTTTTGATGTACACGACGACACGAATCTTTTGAACCTAGTTAGGTCATAGTAGGATAATGTTTACCACAAACAAACGAAATGAATCCATTGAGCTAGGGTTTACAAATCACCCGAAAATCGGTGTCTCTGATGTCACTTGTTAGCAGAGGGGATAGAAGAGACGAACGGAATTGGGGATCGAAGAAGGACAGGCGAGAAATCGGAGGAAGAACATAGGGCAGCTCCGTTGGCGAGAAATCGATGCCCTCTTCACACTCTCTAAGCATATAAGTAGACTTTCCTATTACATGGGCCAGGCCCAACACATCTAACACGATCAGCTCACAGGAGGCTGGTCCTAACACCTATTTGGTGTAATAATAAGCGTTGTAGACTTCACTTCCAAACTCAAGAGTTTTCATTCAACAACTCCAGTTTACTCTCCCAACATCAACATATATATAATTTCTTAAGCACTCCCAAATGATCTAAGATATGGAGTACTTAACTAAAAATAGTGGGTTTGACGGTGCGATAAGCACCAATATCTCTACTATACATGAAAAGGCAGAGCACCTGCTGTAATTGCTCAAAAAAAAATAAGCACCAATACAATACTGCAATCATTTGCAAATGAATTTTTTATGAAAGTAAGAATTCAAACAGAATCAATAAGCACAACGGCAGTAGCGTGTTAATGTTCGTACTCCGTCTTTCCCCGTGTTCAGTTGCAGTGCCTTTTCCTTTTCCACGCCCGTGGTGGCAGAAACCCACGGAGGGTGTGTTTAGTTGTAAAAAGGTGGGTAAAATTTGGTCGTAAAGTCACATCGGATACTGTAGCGCACTGTAGCACTTTTCGTTTATTTGTTGTAAATATTGTCCTACACAGCAAGGCAACAAGTCCAGTTTTTGGTATGGTATCTACACTTATGTACTCACTCGATCTAATCACGGGAAACAGGATGGGTCATACCAAACTGAAAGCTCAATGCGCATCAAGTATGCCATTTATAAACCAGTAGGCATGCAATCGACAATCCAGCAGGCAGCAGCCCAGTAGAAATGAGAGAATGATCTATAGTTCCGAGAAAATCAACCAGCACAAGCAACTGAAATTTGAGGAACCAAAGATAGATGCAACTACATTGAGCTAACTGAACTATCAAACTGTGAAATAAGGCAAACAATAGATTTGTTAGTAGTACTAGTGTACCACAAACAGCTAAATGTTTGGGCTAAACATGTAACAACCACATAAATCTGAGCAAATTTAGATGGAACTGCTAAGTTTTAACCTTTCGATAAGCAATTAAGCACCAACACAATAAATTTACCATGACACTTTCAGAAAGCATTCCTACTCTGATGTATGCCTATCTGAATTCAGATATGAGAGCAACACTGAAAGAATGCTCAAGAAGAAGCATCACCGGTTTATAATGGAAATTGACTACCAGAGCAGACAAATTGGTGAAAGATTTGAAGTACCAATGGAGACAAATTGCTGCAGTATTAGCATCAAAGTAGAACGATGAGCAGTGGCATTGTCACATCGATCAGGACTGCAAACACAATTCCAACAGATGCTTCACCAGAAGACAATTAGCCATAAGTAAGTAAACACACTAGAATGACAAGAGAAATTGGATGTGCTGCTCGCTCTCCTTCCCCTTCACCGGCTTCAATCAGTGGTGGTGCCAAGGCCACAGTCCTCGCCCTCCAACTCCTCCAGCTCATACCACATCCAGGCGTGCAGGAACGCGAGGACAGCCCGGGCCTCCATCCGCTCCACGACGGACATGTTCTTGCTCCGCAACGCAGACACGAGCGCCGCATCCACCCTTCTTACAGCTGCAGGCACGATTAAACGAACAGTGAAGGCAATAGGTGAGGCGAGCGCCAGCGCGACCAGCAGCTCATCCGTGAGAGCCAGCAGATGGAGGCGGCCGCCGAACGAAGACTCTAGGACATGGGGAAGGCGCTTGTAGCTGGCGATACACTTTTGGCACTCCTCCTCCGGCCGCTTGAGGAGCACGCAGATTGCAGCGGCGAGCAAGTGCGGCCGGTGGTCGGACGGGTCGTCCCGGGCCACCTCTTCGTACCTCGCCAGGGCCTCCTCGAAGCGGCCGTCGCGTGCGGCGAGGAAGGCGAGGAGGAGGCGCAGATCGGACACGGCAGCGGCGTCGCCTTCCTCCACGGCGCGCGGATAGTTCGCCGTTGGAGACACTGTCGTTGATGATCTGGAAGGCCGCGGAGGCCACCCGGGACTTGGAGCCCGCGACGGCGCCCGGCGCCCCGCCAAGCGCGGCCGCCACGTGGGCGAGGTTGAAGCTGTTGTTCTGGTGCGGGAGCGTGTCCTCGGGGATGCCATGGAGCCAGCGGTCGGCCTCCTCCACCGCGTCACCCTCACCGCCTCCCGGGTTCTGGGCCGCGCCTCAGACCCGCGCCCCTTCTCCGGCCTCTTCCTCGCCTCCGCCGTCCCGACCGCCGCCGGCCACCTCGGCCTCGCCCGCGCGCGCCCGGGCCTCCGCGACCTCGACTCGCTGGTCACCAGGGAGGCCTTCCTCCTCGACGCCACGCACGTGCTCATCGCCGCCGCGCTCCGCGACAGGCCCCACTCCGGCCGTGTGACCCAGCCCGTCCCGGAGGCCATGCTCCCTGGGGGCAAGGGAGAGCGCTTGCTCTTCGCCCTCGTCGACGCCGAAGACGGCCGCTTCGACGACGCGCTCGACGCCCTCGCGCGCACGGCCACCGGGACCCCTTCCCTTGCGGGCAACTCCTCTCGCCTCTGCGCCGCCGCTATCTGTGAACTGCTCGGGCGGGACGAGGAGGCCGGCCGCTGGGTCGCTGGCGCCCCCGGGCACCAGTGCCCACACGAGGACACTAGCTTCCAGCTCGCCCTCGTGACGGCCACGCTCGGCGGGGCGCCAGGCGCCGTCGCGGGCTCCCAAGGCCGGGTGGCCTCCGCTGCCTTCCACTTCATCGACAACTGCGTCCGTGACGGCGGCATGTCCGCCTTCCAGATCATCGCCACCGGGCTGCTCAAGCACGCGGTGAAGAGGACGTGCGAGGACGACACGGCGCTCAAGCGCCACGGCGAGGGACTGTTCCGCGCGGTGGCCGACGCCATCAGCAGCCTCTCCGGCAGCAGCGCCCGTAAGTCCGGCCCCTTCTTCGTCGTGCAGTCGCTGCTGTCCGCCGTGGTGCTCCGCGCGCTCCCGCTGTGCGGCGAGCGCGTCCGCGCCGCGCTGCGCGTCGTCGGCCGCGAGCTGGAGCGCGCAGTGGGCGAGAGAGACGGCCCCGCCGCGGCGGACCTGCGCCTCCTCCAGGCCTTCCTCGCCGCCCCCGGCGGCTACTTCGAGGACGCCCTGGCCACGTACGCGGAGGCGGCGCGGGACGACGCGTCCGACCCCCGGCCGCGCTACCTGGCCCACCTGCTCTGCGTGCTCGTCGGCTGGCCGGACGAATCCAACAAGTGGCTCGCGGCCTGCGAGCGCTTCGCTGCGGGGTCATCGCTCGACGAGCAGGCCGCGCTCGTAACCCTCAAGGATGAGCTCGCGATCGCGGTCGCGCTCGGCGGCTCGCCTCTTGCCTTCGATGACGATGAGCGCTTCGCCGCCGTGATGCACAAGATCGTGGGCGCCGCTGCAAGCAGGGTGGACGCGGCTCTGGTGTCGGCGTTGCGGGGCAAGAGCATGCCATTGGCGGCGCGGCTGGAGGCCCGGGCTGCGCGTGCGTTCTTGCACGCCGGGGTGTGGTCGGCGTTCAAGGAGTTGAAGAGCAAGATCGATGGTGCCATGTAATGTAATGAAGCTGCGAGACCAAATTCCCAAGAGCTAGCATTTTAAGTATGTTAATGGACCAATTTTGAAATCTGAACCATATGGTTCAAATCCTGCAGTATTTGCCTATCAGTTGCAGCTGCTTGTGTTTGTGGCAGGTTTATTCGAACTTATGTACGAAATGGAACAAAACTCGGCTCTTAAGGAATCTGGCAATGCTATCGGTCAATGTTTTCTGATTTTGAAAATTGATTTCCAGGTTCGATTCAAAATGATCTTGCATGTGTGCTGTTTTTGCTTGATTCATTTTACCCGTTTGTGATATGTCAGCTATAATTATTAGACGGGCCAATGTGAATTACTTGGCTATAATTCAGTTTCTAAAACCTACATTGATATACACGGAATTTTAAACATTTGGAATGTTGTCAATTTTAAACATTTGCAAGCTGAAGACCAATTCTACAGTAGGGATATGCGACAAAAGAGAGTTCCTTGATCCTGGCCGGGCCCGACCGCTCCCCTTCTGGCTTTTGTTTCCGGCCAGCGTTGGATTAGGGCTAACGACACATATCCATATATGGAGTAGCCAGATTTCTCTACATTTCCTAGTGCTATCTGATTCGGTTTTGCTGCTTTTGGCGCACTGTTAGCTAGACTTGCAACAGCAGGCGCGCAGGATCAACTCAACGGTCATATTGTTGCATTATGACTAACATGGTCCTCAAAACTGCATCAATGAACTCAAGGCCAGAAGTCTTCAGAAAATAGTAAAACTAACATCCCTATGCGTGTTTAGTTTGCTATCAAATTTGCCTTCTCTTAGCAGAGTTGAATTTTGGCCATCAAATTGATGGTTTCAGATTTGCTCAACTTTGTCCATTAAAATGAATGACCAAAGGTGAGAAACCGACAAGCCAGAATTTGTCGCCCAACCAAATAATGACGAAAATTGGTCAAAATAGCCAAATTTTGGTAAGATGGGCACACTTCGGCATAAACCAAACACAATGCAAGCTGACAGATTTAAGTCTCCATGTAGGATCCATGCGTATGCAACAAGACATACCTTGTAGAGAAATTGACTACCAGAGCAGACAGATAGCCGCAGGATTTATATAAAGTACTAATTGAGATATTGGACGGCATAGCATCAAAGTAGATCAATCAGGAGTCTGCATTTTCACATGGTTCAGAATTTTGGAAATTAAACTATGAAGAGATGCTTTAAAATGCACGAGATAGATAGACAGCCATGACATAAAAACCAACATGAACATAGCCTTATATAGTTATGATAGCTAGAATCAGGAGGAAATTAAACTCAGGAGTGTCTTGTAAAGAATAGAAACATGAAGTGGTATGCATACGACTTTCTACCTTTTTAAGATGCCGGAATTTGCGTTCCAATAGTTGAAAACTTCAAATTCAGAAATAAGTGGTAACTTGTAGTAACAAATTTATTTTCATGTTTTCATCAACAGGAATGAAACGAACGCCCACACTCAACAACCATCAGGATAGAATAAAGTGAAGCAAATAGGTAAAATTAGCACCCAATGCAAGCTGATCGATTTATGGCAACTAGGCACATAAGACTCATACACTGCATAGGTTAGCAGGTCCATATGTAAATTGGTCAGTAAACCCCAAAATACGCGATCACTGATGAGCTAAATGCATGCAGTTCCAAGCTGATTATAAATGTATCGATCCATACGCAAATTGGTCGGTAAACCCAAAATATGCAATCACTGATGAGTAATGCAGTTCTAGGAAGATCATCTCTTCATTGTATCGATGCCGAGCTGCTGCAGACCCATACCTACTGGATCAGTAGCTAGCACCCCTCTTGGTCCGCCATGGCCGATCGCGTCTTCAGCATGGCACGCAGGAACGCCCAGAGCACCCGGATCAGCAGCCGCTCCGTCAGGGTCAGCTCCTTGCCCTGCAGCACCTCGGCCATCCCTGCGTCCACCTCCCTCCACGCGGCGAGCATGGCCGTGCCGCCCTGCGGGCACCCGCGCGGCATGAGGAACCCGTGCCCGAGCGCGACGGCGACCGCCAGCTCGTCGAGGAGTTTCAGCAGCTGGGCCTCGTCCGTGGCGGCGGCGTCGTGCAGCGGGGCGCCGCGGGCGTGCTGCACGCGGACGCGCCACTTGTCCAGGTCCTCCAGCCGCCCGGTGAGGCGGCACAACATGGCCGCGAGCATGTACGGCCGCAGGTCGGACGGGTTGGCCCGCACGGCCCGCGCGTAGCGCCCCAGCGCCTCGTCTAAGTCCCCGTCGCGCGCCGCGAGGAGGGCGAGGAGGATGTTGACGTCGGCCGCCGCGCGGGCGTCGCCCTCGGCCTCGACGCGGGCGAGCTCGCGCTCCGCTTGGGCGAGCAACTCTCCGGAGGGGGAGGAGGTGGAGTGGGGCTTGGTGCGGAGCAGACCTGAAAACACCAACCGCAAGTGTTCCAGGTTCAAGACATCCAATATCTTCAGTGCGACGGTCTTGTCGGGGGTTTCGCCGGAATGGTATCGCCGCATCAAAGAGGTCACCAGGGAGATGTGGAGAGACTGCTCCACAGACAGGTTGCAGTTCTCGAGCGCCGACAAGACCGCAGCGTCGCGGAGCCAGGAGGCTGGCCACACCAGCAGCTTGTCGACGCCCTTGCCGGTCAGGGAGGGCACGCGTTGCCGGGGCGAGCGACCTGGGGGATGCTCCCGAGCCACTCCTCGCCATCCCCGGCCCGGCCGCGCAGGTAGCACAGCACGCCGGCGGCTAGACGCGGCTCGGGGTCAGCAGGCCTCCCCCGGGCGAGCCCCGCGGCGGCTTCGAGGGCCTCCTCGGCACGGCCATCGCTGGCGTCCAGGAGGGCCAGAACGAGGCGGTACCTGGCCGCGCGGTCGGCGTCGCCGTCGGACTCCGCCACCGCGGCACGCTGCGAGACGATGCGGGGGGCAAGACGGTGCAGCCCGCCGGTGAAGATGGGGACGCGGAAGACGCTGGCGCCGAGCGCGTACGCGGCGTCGGCGAGGAGGGCGTTCCTGGTTAGGGAGGCGCCGAGCTCCTCGAGGCCGGGGCGAGCGCGCAGGAGGCCGAGGTGGCCGGCGGCGGCGGACGGCTTCTGCTTCCGCGGGTACTGGAGCCAAGCCAGAACCAAGGCCCCGGCGGCGTAGGGGGCGGCGCGGCGGAAGGAGCGCGGCATTGCAGACGCCGGCGGCATCTTTGGCTTCCTGCTGCGTTTGCTCATTTTTCTTGGAATCTCTGCAGGAGGGAAGCAGCAGGCTTTGCCCCTTTGACTAGCGTTTGGCTTCACAGGCATTGATGGAGAGAGAGCAATAGAGCAGGGCCGTTTGATGCGCACGCTACCCCTGTGGGCGGGTTTTCGGGGCACGCTTTTGAAGGAGCGGCAGTAGCAGGGCCAGCGGGAAAGCAGGAGCTGACGTGCCTGAACTGAACCTGACATAAAGCTGAAGCCAAAGAACAGCTCGATCTCCACCTTCGGACTTGTACATTTCAAAAAAAAAAAACCGTGACACATATGCCGTTTGATTGGGTGGGCTAAATTTTAGCTCCCTCTCTCACCTCTAATTAGAGGTATTAAATAAAGATAATTTATAAAACTATCTCTATAACACCGTTAATTTATGAAACAAATTTAATGAGTCATTTGAATATACGATCACAAGATGGTTACTGTAGTAAATTATGGATTAATTAGACTCATTAGATTCGTCGTGCAAAATTATTTTCATCTGTGAAAAGGTTTTGTAAGTAGATTTTATTTAGTACTTTATGCATGCAAGATTCCTCCACGCTATCTCGGAGGAACCAAACACGGCTTAAAATAGATTTAGCTCCTACCACATTATAAAAATGAGATTGGCATTATTTAGTTTCAAAAAACAACTCTCAAATTCACTATGCAAAAAAAAGATTCTCCGTCACATTAAAATGTCATAACATGCCTGGAGTATAAATGTAGATGAATCAAAAACTAATTGCACAGTTTTATTGTACTCTACGAGATGAACATTTTGAGCCTAATTAATCAATTTTTAGACATTTTTTCACAAATACAGACGAAATGCTACAGTGGCGTAATGATTACGAAGTGACATCTTACTCCTAAATTCAACATCTAAACAAGGCCATTTTGTCTCCAGACACCACACTAAGAGGGTGTTTAGATCCATATGACTAAAATTTAGTCCTGTCATATAGGATTTAAATATATTAATTAAAATTATTAGATATAGATTATATAAAAACCCATTACATAAACAATGACTAATTTACGAGACGAATCTATTAGGCCTAATTAGTCCATAATTAGACAATATAATGATACAGTAATCATATCATAATTATGTACTAATTATAGCTTAATTAGACTTGTTAGGTTCATCTCACGATGTTGACATGACTTATGCAAATAGTTTTATAATTAGTTTATTTTTAGTATGGCTAATTATTATTTATTTAAGGGACTAAGTTTTAGTCCCTTGATCCAAACACCCCCCCTAAATGAACAACTCATTTTCTTCTCAGAAATGATGTGAAAAGACCATTTTGCCCTTGGTCCCACCTTTCATTCTCCTCCCTCCCCTCTATTATATCCGATAATAAAGCTATCTGCACTCGTAGTACTCTATTGACATCCTCCAAAAGAAATATTCATGCCTAGTCATCGTGTTTTCTCGAAATCACTTTCTTCCATATTAGTTGTCCCCTATACCTCATACTCTATCCCAACTACCACTATATGGGACCCACCTTTCTCCCGCCGCACCCCTCCTCCCCACACCGCCGGCCCCTCACAACACCGCCGGCCCCTCACAACACCGCCTACTCCCCGCGTCTCAGCCCTCTCCCCCAGATTCCCTCCAAGCTCAATACTAATAAAATTAATCTGAACTTCTGTTGTAACACTTGTAGGTGATGTCTTCATCGAGGGCGCCGGCCGAAAGAGATGAATGGCCACAACGACGACACCGAGGGTCCTCATCATACTCTGATAGTACAGTTGACGCACCTTTGAACTGTCTGATCGGGTCGTGCCCTCGAGGATTAAAGAGCTTGAGTTGTAGATATCGTATAAGCTTCACCGGACTCAAGCGACTGATTACACATGTACCGATGTTAAATCTGAGGATCGGCGTCGACGGAGGTCGGCGGTCTTCTCGAACATCAGCAAATGCTTTTGTCACTTCTGTGTGCGTTGTCAAACTGAAGAACAAAGCAATGGAATGCAAAGTGTTGTTCTCTTGTTGCTTGTGGATTGGTGGAGACGAGGTGGACGACGGCGGGGAACGAGGTGGACAATCTGGAAGCTCACTTTAGAGACCTGATTCGAACCTACAGAAGCCAAAATTGGCCTGTAGGGGAACAAATCCACTGTTGGGAAGCGCCAATCTGAGGCTAAGGAGCCCAGATCCAAGGCGAGACTGGCCAGATCGGGGGTGGTGGTGTGCGGATCCAAGCGGCCGGTGGTAGGAGAAGGGGAAGGAACCGCACGGTGGAGATGGAGGAGGATGGAGAGCTTTATTGGATACATGCTCACCTTGCTGCCGAAGGACGAGATGACAAGAAGCCCGACGACTATAGCTGTGGCAACAACGGCAAGAAGATAGCGACCAAGCTCCGGCGGCCGTCGACGGGCCATCCGGCCACTGAACAACTAAACTTAAGCTAAAAACTATACCTAGCGAGTGGAACAGGGGGCTGGCCCACCTCCCTCTCACCACCGGCGAGAGCGCCGGAAGGGGAGGAAGGGGGCCATATCTGAGGGAAACTGGGGAGTGCGAGAGCTGCAGGGCCGAGAGAGAAAGCGCCCGATCCCTATAAGTTTATGTACTAATAGCGGACAATAGTAAACTTTCTTTACCATCAAAGGAAAAGGAAACAAGTGACTTTTCTTATTTAGGGCATGTCGGGGACGACCATAAGGGGTCCCCTAATCACCGGGTAACCACCTTCGCAAACGCAAAAGTTTTTTTTTTTGAGGGAATCGCAAACGAAAAAGTGACAGGGACGAAAAGATGCCCAAACGCATAAGACACCACGGCCTACCACGACATGGCGTGGCCTAACAGGCGCCCGAGCTCACTCCAGACTCGTGCCCCATCTCCGCCTCGCTCGAGGGGTGGCTCGCCCCCCCCCCCTCCTCGAGCGGGGCATTGTACAATCTCCGCCTCACTCGAGGGTAGCCCTACCCTCGAGTGAGCGTTGTACGACTTCCGCCTCGCTCGAGGGCACCCCGCCCTCTAGCAGGCACGCCACCCCGTCGACGGCATTAAATGCCACGATCCGTCGCCAGGCACCAAAGTCAAAAGGTGAATCTCCCTTGCCACGTCGCGGCTGACAGAATCAGAGCGCGCAGTGCCGCCCGTCCTTCCCACAGCGCGGACGTGGCTACTGTTCGAGTCATGTGGCGCCCTGTGCGAACTGGCAGGCATCATTCCGACGCACTGTGCTACCTGCCCCTATCATTCCCCCACGGTGGCACCCTCGAACGAGCATGGGGCACCCTCGAACGGGTGTACGGACGGCGACCAGGACGAATCCTGGTCAAGCGCACCTGCTAGGATGACGAAAATCAGGTCAAATCGGCCAACTCTCTCGACCATTCCCCCCGCAGACAGGAACACCGCGCACTGTGCCAACAATGAATGTCACTCCGAAGCACTATGTTACCTGCGCCCGTCATTTCCCCGCAGCAATACCCTCAAAAGAGCATGCAGGCACCCTCGAACTGGTGCGCGGGCGGCAGCGGGATGCGAATCCCGGCCAGCGCGGCTGTCAGAGGTAATAAGGGCCAAGACAAATCCATCTGCCCCGACCACTACGCCACAATTCCCCGTAATAGGCGAGCACACGCAGCACTGTGTCTGCAGGGAACGCCACTCCGTCTTGACGACAGAGCCTTCAAAAAGGCATCAAGCACCCTCGAACGAACACACGGGCTACTGCCAGGCCAAGTCACCCCTCCGATGTAACTTTTTCGCCACTCGGATCTAAACACACCCCCATCGAAATAGTTAGAAGCTACTCCGGGGTAGTAGTATCTTTAAATAAACATGCAGATTAAATCTCTGGTCCTCGATTACAAAATCCAGGAACCAAAAGCAACACAAAAGTACACATACAGCCGTGAAAGTTTGGTAAAAAAAGCCACATTGAATACTGTAGCGTACTGTTACACTTTTCGTTTGTTTGTGGTACACATTATCCTACCATGATCTAACTAGACTCAAAAGATTCGTCTTGTCGTGTACATCAAAACTATCCAATTAATTTTTTTATTTATCCATGTTTAGTGTTCTATGCATGTCTCATTTGCTATATTTAATATTTCAATATGATGTCGTTATGATAGAAAGTTTGGAAAGTCGGGAGAAGCGGGGAGAAAACAGAGGATGAAAGTTTGGTAAAAATATCACATCGGACACTATAGTGCAGTGTAGCACTATTTGTTTGTTTGTGGTAAACAATGTCCTACCATGATCTAACTAGGCACAAAAGATTCATCTCGTCGTGTACAGCAAAACTATGCAATTAGTTTTTTTTATTTACCCACGTTTAATGCTCCATGCATGAGGAGAAAAATTTAATGTGATAGTTGAATAGTGAAGTTTGGAAAGAGAAAATTTGATAACTAAGGCTATTCGCACTCATCATACTTTGTGTAACATGTCCTGTACCAACTAACAGTCATGCGACCAACATATTATATATATTCTATTCCCCATCCGTACTCTCTCTCTCTTCCCTATCCCTCTCTCCCAAACCGATGGCCGACTGCCCCCCTCTCTCTCTCTCTCTCTTTCTCCGCTAACCGTCTCCCCCAGCCGACCCGTCTCCCCCCCGCCGCCCCCACGCCGCCGCCGCCCTACCGCTGCCCCCGCAGCAGATCCTCACCAGCGGGAGCTTGGTGAGGCTCGGAAGGGTGAGGAGGAGGGGATGAGCCGGAAGGGAAGAGGGATGGCTGAAGGACGAGTTGGCGGCGGGGCTTCTCGCAGGAGGTCGGGCTGCGGCGGCGGCTCCGCAGCGAGGCGCGCGAGGCGTCGAGCGCGTCGTGGCCGTGCGGTGGTCGGGGGGGGGGGGGGGGGGGGAGGGGAGGCGGCGGGCACAAGCGGTTGGGCTGTGTGGCTGCAGGCGGCGCGCGGCTCGATGGCCTTCGGGCGGGGCAGCGCGTGGGACGACGTCGGTGGCCGCGGCTCAAGCGCCAAGGAGCTTGTCGCGGCGGGCCAGCAGCTAGAGCGAGGGCGGCGACGCGCGGACCGGCCGGGCAGCAGCTGCACGGCCGTGGCAGTCGTCTAGGCCGGCCAGGCGCCGGCCGTGGCGGGCGGCCACCTAGGCGGGGCGGCGGGATGCGGCGAGTGGGCGGGCGGAAGGCGCAGGTGACGCGGGAGCCGAGTCTCCCAGCGGCGCGCGGCCTGCCGTCCTCCATCGACGTTGCGGCTCTCTCCCGCGGCCGAGGCGGAGCAGCGCGACGGCACGTTCGACGAGGGCTGGCGCAAGCGGCAGGAATCGACGACGGCTGCGGCGGCGAGGAGCATCAAGACGGTGGCGGCAGTGGCTCCCTGGTGCTCCGGCGGCGGGCGACGCCTCCCCGGCGCTTCGCGCGATGGTTGCGGCGCGCGATTGGGATGAGATGGTGCGTGGGCCCCATGCCACGTCGGCGCATGGCGTTCATTCAGTATCACGCTCGATTTGCCGCTCGACGCTGTCTCGACTCGTGTGTCGTTGTGGTTTGCTTACGCCGCTGCAGGGCTTTTTATGCCAAAACGGTACTGCGGTTCCCTCTTGCGTACGCCGCTGCGCATAGCCTAAGACTATGCGCAGTGGGAAACGGAAGGGGGAACGCTACAGGACATAGAGTACATGGGGAGGGGAAAATGGCCTGCAGCGGGAGATTGAAAAGCGTACTAGACTATCCCGTTTGTCTCCGGGAGCGGCAAATTCAGAGGGATTGGGTAGGGACGGAACGCGCTGACGTGGAGTGGGGCCCACGCGTCCCAACCGCTGCACGTGCCCGCTGGCCGCGCCGCCGCCGCGCTCTGCCCGCTGGCCGTCCCGCCGCCGCATCCTCGCGCCGCTCGCCACCACCGTTTCCTCGAGCCGCCATCGCCGCATCCTTGCGCCTCCGTGTCCACGCACGGGCCTCGCTGCGCTCGCCCGGAGGAGGAGGCTGCCGCGATGGACGAGGAGGGGGAGGCGCCACAGTCGGCCCGCCGCCGTTGCCGCCTCCCACCCCGCACCGCCGCCGCCTCTGCTGTCCCTCCTCGCGTCGCCCCGCCGCCCCTTTGCGTTGGTCCTCTCTGCAGAAGCGCCCACCTCGGACACCACGATGTGCACATGGTCCTCGCCGGCCTTCCCTAAGCCCACTGCAGCCCGGTGGCGCCCCGCCATGGCCGCCCGGCGACGTCGCATTCGCATCCAACGCCACTGCGTTCGCATCCCACGCCATCACTCACCTTCGGCTCGCATCCGCTGACGTTCGCGCGTTTGCCGCCACGGCTTTCGTTCCAACCGCCGCGCGCTCGCGGCCACGGCCTCTTGCTGCCGCACGGCCCCCACGGCCCCTCGCCCGCCCCTGTCGCCGCGCGCGGGCTGCCATCTGCGACCGCCACGGAAGCAGCGCCGCCGCTGCCGGCCTGGATGCAGCTCTGGTTCGTTGGCCGCCGTCACTCCGCGGCCGCCGACAGGGAGCTCGCCGCCCGCACACAGCCCTAGTTGCTGCGAGGAGGAGGGGTGCTGGCGGACGGCATGGGGAGGCAATGCGGGGGGTGGAGGGATCAGTGGAGGGGGCGCCACGGGTGGGCGGCGGACGGGGCGGCAGAGGGGAAGGGGGGGCAAAGATGGCGATGCGCGCGTGGGAAGCGGAGGGAAGGGGGAAGTCTAGAGAGAGAAGAGGGAAAATGGGGAGGAAGAAGGAAGAGAATGACGCGTGGGTCCCGCAGCTGGTAGTTGGTATGGGGTACGAATTATAGAGTATGATGAGTACAGGAAAATTGAAACTGTACTGTAAAATTTTGATGATCAGAACGGAATATTCTTTTTAGAGTATATGTTTTGAGTACGACGTGTGCGGATAGCCTCCATCCACCTCACCTAAAAGAAAATATTCTGCCTGATCATCAAGATTCTCCAGTACAATTTTATTTTTCCCGCACTCGTCATACCCTATACTACGTACTCCGTACCAACTACCACCCTAGGCCCCACCATTTATTCTTTTTTCTCTCATCTCTCTCCCCTCCCTCTCATTTCTCTCTCTCCCCACCTCGCGCCCTCTGCTCCCCCTCCCCTCCACCGGCGTCGCCGCCTCCTCTCTCCGCCGCTGCCACCATCCACCTCCCCCGCGCCGCATCCCCCTCCCCTGCGCGCGGCCGAGCGCGGCGCCCCGTGGAGGTGGACGGCCTCCCCGACCGGCGGGCCGCGACAAGGAGGAGCAGGGGCAGAGGATTGGCCGGAGCCCAAGCAGCGGGGTGCCGGAGCTCCCCTCTCGCCCGGCCCTCGTCGACGCGGCCCACCGATCGGGGAGTCCGTCCCCTTCCACGCCCTCACCGCCCGCGAGATCTCTGGCCCTGTCTTGCTCTCCGCTCGCTCCGTTGACTCCACGAGTGGCGACTCTGTCTCGGCGGAGCGGCGGCCGGCCTCGGTCTCGCAGTTGAGGAGGTGAAGGCCATCGCGCCGGGCCATCGACGAGCTCCGCGTCCCTTTCTCCGGCCGGTCCCCCTCCGCTCCTCCCATTCTCTCCGTTTTTCTGCTCGACCGGCTCCGCCTCCGAGCCTCGAGCTCCGCGTCGAGCTTCGCCTGGGTGGCGACCACCCGCGCCGACGCACGGCGGCGGGCACGTCGGCCTGGCCATCTCCTCTCTCCACCTCCTGCCCAGGCTTGGACCAACAGCGCGCACGTGGCCCCACGCCACGTAGGCATAGAGCACGCCCTCGCCGGACGCGGGATTTGGCGTCCGCACGGGCCTCGGCCTCCGTGCCGTTCGATTTCCAATTCGCCGCTGCTGGGCTTTTTTGACTTTAGTATCTACTCCCGTTCTCTTTCTAGCTGCCTGCGGGTAGTCTAGCCTTGTTTAGACGTTGAATTTGGAAGTAAACGTCACTTCGTAATCATTGTGATATTGTATCATTTCGTTTGTATTTGTGAAAAGTTATCTAAAAATTGATTAATTAGACTCAAAATGTTCGTCTCACTGAGTACAATAAAACTGTGTAATTAGTTTTTGATTTCATACTCTATACATGTTATGACATTTTAATGTGATAGAAAATCTTTTTTTTATATAGTAAATTTGGGAGTAACTTTTTTAACCGCCGAGGCTAAAACACACCCACGGTAGAGGTGTTCTGTTTTCTCTCTCTCGGACGAGGTGGCAAGCACTACAGGCCAAAAAGGCCAGAAGGCTCTCCCTTCATCGCCTCCCTCCCTGCCGCCCTGCCCACCAATCCACCATGGCTCGCTGCCGCTTCCTCCGCCGCGCTGCCCTCGCCGTCGCCTCGGCGCTGGGGAGCCCCTACTGCCCGCGCCCCTTCACCGGTCTATTCCTCGCCTCCGCTGCCCCGACTGCCTCCGGCCACCTCGGCCTCGTCCGCTCGCGCCCCGCTCTCCTCGACCTCAACTCGTTCTTCACTCCAGAGTTGTTCCTCCTCGACGCCACGCACGCTCTCGGCGCCGCCGCCCTCCGTTACCAGCCCCTCCTCGGCGGTACGGCGCGTAAGCTCCGGGACATGGCCCCGGAGCTGCAGGCGGCGGCGGTGGCCGCAGGGGACGACGAGGGCGCCAAGATTGAGCGTCTCTTCATGGCGCTCCTCGACGCGCAGGACGGCCTCTTCGAGGACGCGCTCGACGCCCTTACGCGCCTCGCCGTGGAGCGCCCGTACCTCCCTGTCCCGCGCCTCTCCGCCGCCGCGATCTGCGACCTGCTCGGACGGCCCGACGAGGGCGACCGCTGGCTCGCCGGGATCACCGGCGAGCAGCCCCTGCGTGAGGACGTCGGCTTCCGGAACGCCGTCATCGCGGCCACGCTCGGCGGGGCGCCGGACGCCGTCGCGGTCTCCCAGGGCGCGGTGGCCGCCGCCGCCCTCCTGTTCATCTACGAGAGGCTGTGGGGCACAGCATTCGACGGCGACATGCCCGTCGTCAAGAAGGTGCTCATCACCGCCCTCCTGAACCGCATGGTGGAGAGGAAGCTGAACAAGGACGCAGTCGTCGCTCTCCAGAGCGTGGCGAAGCTTCTCCGCTCCGGCACCGGCAGCAGGATCTCGCCGCACTCCCCCATCCCCATCTTCGCTTACGCCAAGGGCACTGAGCAGTACGTCCTGGGCGCGTCGCAGGCGCTGCTCTCCGCCGTGATGCTCCGCGCAGCCCCGCTGACCGGGGAGCGCATCCGCGTCGCCACGCGCGCTGCCAAGCGCGACCTGGCGCGCGCCATGGAACAAGGGGACACCGCCGCCGTCGCCGACCTCCGCCTCCTCCTGGCCTTCCTTGCCGCCCGCGACGGCCACTTCAACGAGGCTATAGGGAGGTACATGGAGGCGGCGCAGGAGCACCCGTCCGACCCACGGCCGTCGTATCTCGTGCACCTGCTGTTCCTGTTCGGCGAGCACATGGAGGAATCCGACAAGTGGAAAGCCAACTACGAGCGCCTCGCCGCGGGATCATCAGACGAGGACCGCGCCGCGCACCTGGTCCTCAAGGAGGAGCTGGTGATCGCGCTCACGCTCGGCGGCGCGCGTACCGCCTGCAGCGAGAGGTACCCTGCCGTTCTGCGCGAGATCGTGGGCGCCGCTGGAAGCCGGGTGGACGCGGCGCTGGTGTCTTCGTTGCGGAGGAACATGTCCATCGTGGAGTGGATGGAGATCCGAGCTGTCCGTGCGTTCTTGTACGCCGGCATGTGCTCTGCACTGAAGGAGTCGGAGGGCGACGACGGTGCAAGTGCAAGTGGCACCACCAATACTAACTGAAGATGAGGAAGGACAAGGAGAGCGAGCAGCACATCGAATTTCTCTTGTCAGCTTCTGTTCGTGTGAGTTCCTAGTGCTTTACTTATGGGTAATTGTCTTCTGCATTTGAAGCATATGTTAGAATTTTACTCGATCAATGCCAAAATGCCACTGCTCATTGATATACTTTAATGCTAATGCTGCAGCAATTTGCCTCTATTGGTACTTCAAATCCTTCAGAAATTTGTCTGCTGTAGTAGTCAATTTCCATTATAAATTGTTGATGCTTGTTATCTTGTAGAGCATTCTTTTCAATGTTTCTCTCAGATCTGAATTCAGGCATACATACATTAGAGTGGAATGCTATCTGAAACTAAGATGGTAATTTATTATGTTGGTGCTTTTATTTGCTTATCTAACAGTAAAAATTAGCTGTGCAACCCAAATTTGCTCAAATTTATGTGGCTGTTACTTGTTTAGCCCAAACATTTAGCAGTTTTTGATACACTGATACCACTAATAGAGGCATGGAATCTGCTGTTTGTATTATCTTTTATTGTTTGAGAGTTCAGTTTTCTCAATTTAGCTGGCATCTGCTTTTTGGTTCCTGAAAACCCAGTTGCTTGTGCTGGTTGATTTTCTCGGAACTATATATCATACTCAGCGACTGGCATTTTGGATTGTCGATTGCATGCCTACCGGCTTATAAATGACACTTGTTGTGCGTTGTGCTTTAAGTTAGGTATGATCCACCTTGCACAGCAACACACTGGCTGCTCAGCTCCTTGTTTCTCGTGATGAAATAATGTGAGTACGTTAAGTGTAGATACATTGCAATTCCTATATCGCTCCATTTGGTGTAGCCTCTTCTAATCGTGTTTCCATTAATTCTGTTATCAGTACAGCTTATTGCACATTAACTGCTTTGCTGTTTAGTAGTTTCCTTCTTCGATTGTGAATGCTTATCCGTCCAGAGTTCAGACGTAAAAATGTGCTGCAATTTTGCTTAACTGTTTGTCTATATTGCTCGTTTAGGCCAAGCTTGTAGTAGTCTGTGATGGAATGATAAGGTGATACAAACCCAAGACAACAGAATCAGCTGTCGTATATCCTTATTCTTCATTCTTTAATTGTTCTCGTACAACTGATTATTGATTTCCAGAAGTGGAATTGCTTAGTTCCATGCATTCTCATTCATCTGCTCTTTTACACGCCAGGAGGGAAAAACATGAGTGAACAAACCTGTATTGTGGATTGCTCTTCGTTTTCTGTTGTCTAAAATTATTCTTTTAAGTTTTAAGCTCCTTTTGATGTGATCTGTCCTGTTGTATTTCCATCTGCTATGCTGTTCTGATCACATATGCTTGTGTGTTAACAAATCGTTTTTAAGAAACTGGATTGATGTATGAGAGTGTCAAGAAGTAATAATTGAGGCCAAATAAGCATATCTAGCTACATATACACCTGTTCTTGAACTTGCCATGATTTTCAACGAATCATATGGAAATCAAACTGAGCAGGTACTTCGTTGCCAACTGAAAGAACGGTTTGACATTGTTTTACATATGTTTGATGAATGGCATTTATGTCCTGTGTGATAATGCTGCCTCAAATGCCACTCCTGATTAGCATGTTGTTGCAAGTGAGTTGGGTTATGAGTATGTAGTATTATGATTGGTCATCATGCGGACTTCAGTTTTCGGGTATGTGTCCAGCGGGACAAACGTGCCAAGATAGCGAGAACGAAGTGGTGGAAGCTTAGAGGGGAAGCAGCGCAAACTTTTAAGGACATGATGTTAGACGAGGGGCCTTGGGAGGACGGAGAAGATGCAGACGACATGTGGCTAAAGATGACAACATGTGTTCGGAAGGTGGCTTCAGAAGTGTTTGGCGTGAGTAGGGGAGGAAAACAAGAAGAGAAAGACACTTGGTGGTGGAATGACGAGGTGCAAAGGGCTATTAAGGAGAAAAAGGAATGTTTCAAGCGTCTTCACCTTGATCGGAGTGCAGCCAATATCGAGGGCTATAAATTAGCAAAGAGGGCTGCAAAGAGAGCTGTGAGTGTAGCAAAGGGTCGTGCATATGATAACCTTTATCAGTGGCTAAGCACGAAGGAAGGGGAGAAGGATATTTATAGGATGGCGAGGATCCGCGAGAGGAAGACAAGGGACATCAACCAAATCAAATGCATAAAGGATGGGACGAATCGACTTCTGGTGAAGAATGAGGAGATCAAGAACAGATGGTGAGAGTACTTCGATAAGTTATTTAATGAGGAGAATGCTTCGACGCTTGAGTTGGATGACTCATTTGACGACGCCAACAGACGTTTTGTGAGGAGAATTCAGGAGACAGAGATTGCGGAGGCTTTGAAGAGGATGAAGGGAGGTAAAGCGATGGGTCCTGATGGTATCCCCATTGAGGTGTGGAGATGCCTGTGTGACAGAGCAATAGTATGGCTGACTAAGCTTTTTAACCTCATTTTAGGTCAAACAAGATGCCTAAAGAATAGAGAAGAAGTATATTAGTACCGATCTTCAAGAACAAGGGAGATGCTCAAAGTTGTACTAACTACCGTGGGATTAAGCTGATGAGCCATACGATGAAGCTTTGTGAGAGGGTTATCGAGCATCGCCTTAGGAGAGTGACAAGTGTGACCCAAAACCAGTTTGGGTTCATGCCTGGAAGGTCGACCATGGAGGCGATTTTTATAATACGACAACTCATGGAGAGACATAGGGAGCAAAAGAAGGACTTGCACATGGTCTTTATTGACCTCGAGAAGGCATATGATAAAGTACCAAGAAATGTCATGTGGTGGGCTTTGGAGAAGCACAAAGTCCCAACTAAGTACATTACCCTTATCAAGGATATGTACAAGGATGCGATGACGGTTGTGTCCGTACTTGTGTCCGCTCTGGTGATGGATGAGGTCATAAGGGATATACAAAGTGATATCCCTTGGTGTATGCTCTTTGCTGATGATGTGGTGCTAGTTGATGAGAGTAGGGCAGGTGTTAATAGGAAGTTAGAGTTGTGGAGGCATACGTTAGAGTCCAAAGGTTTCAGACTTAGCATGACCAAGACTGAGTACATGATGTGCGATTTCAGTGGGACTAGATATGAAGATGGAGATGTCGAGCTTGATGGGCAAGTGGTGGTCGAGAAAGATACTTTTAGGTATTTAGGATCGATGCTGCAAAAGGATGGTGACATTGATGAAGATGTTAGGTATAGAATTTCAGCCGGTTGGTTGAAATGGCGTCAAGCTTCTGGTGTCCTCTGTGACAAGAGGGTACCACAAAAGCTAAAAGGTAAGTTCTATAGGACGGCGATTCGCCCGGCGATGCTATACGGTGCTGAATGTTGGCCTACAAAAAGGCGACATATACAACAACTGAGTGTAGCAGAGATGCGTATGTTGAGTTGGTTTTGTGGTCACATAAGAAGGGATAGGATACGGAATGAAGATATTCGAGATAGAGTCGGAGTGGCACCAATTGAGGAGAAATTGACGCAACATCGGTTGAGATGGTTCGGACATATCCAACGGAGGCCTCCTGAGGCGCCGGTGCGTAGTGGGGTTCTACATCGGGTCAATAATGTTAAGAGAGGTAGAGGTCGACCTAAACTAACTTGGGACGAGTCGGTTATTAGAGACCTTAAAGAGTGGAATATCTCTAAGGATTTAGCTATGGATATGAGCGCTTGGAGACTAGCAATTAATGTGCCTGAGCCGTGATCTTTGCTTTTATTTTCTGCTTTCCTCTAACTCTTTTTCTGTTTTTTGACTTTTTAGGTTTCACCTCTAGCCTACCCCAACTAGCTTGGGACAAAAGGCTATGTTGTTGTTATTGTTGTGACAATATTTTGCATATCTCCATAATATTAGGTGAGTATGTTCATTGAAAAGACAGTCCTCAACACCGTGTGATGCAAATTTGCTCAAACTGTGATGTTGGTTGTCTAGGCCAAGCAGTTTATGATAGACTGATGCTAGCCAAGGGAAGGGGACCTGGTGTGTGCCTTAGTTTCCGCTGTTTGGTTGCTCTCTTAACCCAATTTCAGTCAATCATTTTCAGACTCTGGTTTCTGAAAATCGAGTTGCTTGTGCTGTTGGCACTATCAATTGCTGTTGATTTCAGCAATGGAATTAGCACCAAATTAAGTGCACTACCCTTCGTCTCCTGTTTTGCTGCTGGGAGAGAGGAACTTCGGGGTGTAGATAGTACCGAAACTGGTTCTAGTAGGTTGCTGCTCCTGATGTTCTGTCACCATTCATTGCATTTGCAACAAATTACTAATTAGACCATTGATGCGGGACGTAGCCTTTTATGATTCCTGATCTGATAACATGGACGTGGAAACAACACAGAGAATGTTCTGGTGTATTGACTATTGAGTGTTTGTTGTAGTCTTCTCAATTTATTTCCAAGGTCATAGACGGGAGATCAAACTGATGAGGTATTCAGGTCCGACATTGCCTACTGAAAAGAACCATTTGACATTTTGATTACAGTTATATACTTATATGTTTGATGAACGGCGAGAGAAATTTATGTCCAGTGTGATAATGCTGCTTCAAATGCCACTCTAGATGGGCGGTGTGTTGCAAGATTGAGTTGAGTGTGACGATGCATAGTATGTAGTATTACGATGCTAGCCAAGGAAGAGGATCTGGTGTATCCCTTGGTTTTCATTGTTCAGTTGTTTCTTACGGACCAATTTCGGTCAATTGTTTTTCAGTCTCTGGTTTCTGAAAATCGAGTTATGCGAGCTGTTGGCTTTGTACTGGATACCGCACTATCAACAATTCAACATTCCCTAAAAAAAAAGAACATTCAACTGTTGTCCCATATCAGCCAGCAACCAGCAGGTAGCCGGTACTACTACCGTTGATTTCAGCAATTGGCATTTCCCTTTCGTCATCTGTTTTTTCTGCTGGGAGAATTCTTTGGGTGCAGGTAGTAACAAAACCGTTAGTAGATTTGCCTTACGTTGCATTTGTCACTAAGTTATGCTCCTTTGATGCTTTGATTGAAAGTTCGAGTACATAAAATGGTCTTTTTGAATAAAGGTTATGCACATCTTTTTTTATAAGAAATATTATAAAAAATTCTAAAGTTTGGTTTAATCTTATAATTTTCAAAGAAAAAACTTTTTAGATCAAAAAAATATGAGACTAATTTTATATTTTTATTGAAATCATGTTTCTCATACCTTGATATACCTAAAAACTAATATGGCTCTAAATTAGACACTAAAAGAAAAACTTTATTTTAGCAAAAATTTAAAAGTATTTTCATATTTTTCTGGTCTAGAAAAATTTTTCTACAATTTTTAAGATTAAACGATATTTTAGAATTTTTATATTTTTTTAAAAAATATTTGCATAACCTTTTTTTTCAAAAACACCATTTTATACCTCGGACTGTCAACAAAAGTTCAATTTACCTCATCCGAAACCACCGAGGACAAAAAACAACAACCGGATTTTAGAGTTAAGGGTCCACGAACATCTGGTTTTAGAGACGAAGGATGAGAGTTAGAGTTAGACAATAGTTGAGGAACGCTAAAAAGACTTTTTTCTTAGCCAATTGCTATGCACGTATGCTTAATTAATAATTTTTTTTGCAAATTTGTTTATTTTGTATAGTGTAACTAGCTAGCCTACATCATAATGGTTAATATGTTGCCGTGTGGCTTGGATTGGTTCAGTGAGCCCCCAGCATATATTTTTTTAGATAATGGATAATCTATTACCCGGTTTTGACTAAAACGGCTACGGCCAAACAAAAATAAGAAAATTACATTCCATCATGGGGTCTAGTAGTCCTACGCGACCACCAAGATCGCTATAACACGTTTACAAGAACTTACAAAGAACTGAAAACGCTGGACACCAACCACCATTGATGCTTCTTCAAAGGCAACAGCACGAAGACTTGGGCAGATACTGCTAACCAACATCCGAACTGTTACGCCCATCCAATGCCTCCTTCGCCCTGCGCTGAATACCGAACATAGTGTCCACACAGAAGAACTGCCCAACCTTGGCAACCAAGAACTTTGACGACACGCCTGCACTGCCGCCGCCGGCCTGGAGAAACCATGCTAAGTTTTCACCCAAGGATTTCCCCCTGATCGCGGCCACCACCGTCACCACGGTCGCCCTTACCTGAAGGACACTGACATCTTCGCACAGCCACAGGACGCCGCCATCGCAAGAAAAGACGTACTCCGACCACCGTCGACGAACACCGCCACCCGGAGCAAGGTTCCGCCGGCAAAGGGACGGCACCAACCCATGAGGAAGGCGGCTGCACGACAGCTAGCGAAATCCACCCAGATTGTCCCCTTGGGGGCGACACGGAGCAATTAGACGTGGGATCTGTCTCTCCGCACGTTGGATCTGGATCTGTGGAGTAAAAAAGGAGAGAAGAAAAAAGGGAGAGAAAAAAGAGGATTGAGAGGAGATGGGAGGAGGGCCGCCGCCGTCGAAGCTGGCAGCGACGGCGGCTAGATGGGCTGCCGCGAGGCGGCTTGGCCTCGGGCGGCGTGGAGGCCCCCAAGTCACCTCGAAGGAGAGGAAGCGGGGGCTGTTGTTGATTTTCTCCTTCAGAATTTTATTTGGCACATGATTATCCCCGAGCATATAACGTTGTAAAATCATGTTACTTGTATATTTCTATATATGGGCCGGTGTTGCCGTTTTACTTTTCCGTATCCCGATCCTTGTCGACATATTCCTATTTGAATTAGTTCGTTTTCGTTTCTGACGTTTCTGATTTTGATTTTATTTTCGTATTAAAATATAAAAACGATACGGACTTTATCCCCAACGCTTTCAACCCCAGAGAAGGCGAGATCGCTGCAGGTGGGCCTACGAGGCCACTGTCCCTTCCCCGCGCGCTCAGACGATGATATCCTTGTTTTTTTTGCCACACCAAAGGCCACCGTCATTTGGATTAGCCATCCCATGATTATTCAAAAAAGAAAAAAGTTTATTTTACTCCTCTATCTATTCACTTTGTGCGTTATACAGCTTCATCTAAATATTAACTTAATTTACTCTCTCTTACTATTCACAACGGACTAATTTAACCTCTAAGTAGGATTTTCATACAGTTTTACCTGCGTGGCATATAACTATTAGAGAAACCATCATCCGTTCCCCGGTGCTAATGTAACATTAGCACTGGTTGTAAAATTTAGATGCCCTCAGGTGTTACCAACGGTGCTAAAAGTGACCCGTTAAAGCTCCTCGAACCTTTAGCACCAAGTCATAACACCACCCGATGCTAAAGAGACAGATGCTAAAAACCTTTTAACACCGGTTGGTAAATACGACACGATGCTAAAGAGGATGTCACATGCTACTTATAAAAAACATGATAAAGAGGATACACGCGAGGAAAAGATCCTGAGTTCTTTGAATCCCAGTGAGGTTTCAGCATCCATCTCTAGGCAAATTTGTACTTTACTGCCAAATACAGCAGTTGAAACTATCATGTACTCCAGATCACACAGTTGGAAACAAATAATTCATATTGTCAGTACATTTTAACTTCATACATTATATAGCTTATGCTGCCAACGTAATGTTATGGATGGATGTGGGAGCACGGCAATATACAGGATCAAGGCCAAAATAAAATCAACACAGCAGAGCTCATCACTTTATGCAACAACGATATCATCATCCACACAAGGTCCTGGATTAGCGTGAAAACACGTATGTTAACAGCAGCTGCTTGCAGCTGAGTCAGCTTCGGGAGGCTTCTGTTTGAAAATGTTCTTCTTGGCACCCGATGAAGCATCGGCCAGGAGGCTTGGCGTATCTAATATCTGCAACATGCATATAAGTCACCACAACAACTACAACTCATCTTGAAAAAGACAGACGTATAAGAATCTGCAAGATCAAAACTATGCCTTCCTCTTTTCATATTGCTGCTATGTATACTTAGTCTGCATGATGATTTGACAGGCAACACTAAAGTATACTGTTTCCTCTCAAAACTAAATCTAAAGAGACACAAGGATTTGGCAGGTAGTAACACTAAAAGTATACCGTTTTCTGTCAAAACTAAGGCTAAAGACACATTGAATAAGGATTTGGCAGGTAACACTAAGAGTATACTTTTTTTAGGTGTCAAAACTTAAGGCTAAAGAGACATCGCGAACAAGCAATGTGGCCACTAGAGAGTATGAAGAACTTGCCCTCATAAACTGACATTTGACAAATATGTATTGGCTAGATTCCAAATTGCAGTACAGAATATTGTGAACACATACTCCAATACGTACCTTTAAGACGAGTTCCTCAAAGCACTGTTCTACATTTACTTTTGTTTTTGCGCTGCATTCTAGAAATAAACATCCGTATTCCCTAGCAAATTCGATTCCCTCTTTTTTTGTGACAGCCCTCTCACTTTCCTGCCAAAGTTAGCAACTCAAATTAGCTACAGAGCAGCAAATGAAAAATCTATGTTGTGTAATTGGGACGTAAAGATAACATGTTCGAACAGAGTCGACAAGATTTAAAATTGGTTCTCAGAAGTACCTTGTCTACTTTGTTTCCAACAAGCATCTTTATACAATCCTGGTTGGTTGAGTACAGGTCAATTTCCTTTGCCCATATATCAGAAAGATTGGTAAATGTCTCTCGTCGAGTGACATCATACACTGCAAATTTGTTGGGACATTAATTATCATGTGTATCCATGCAAGAATACCTGGCGAGATGCATACAGATGAAAAAAAAGGTAAATATGCACCACAGAGACACCAAAGCACATGCATAAATAAAAAAGGGCGTACCCAGTGCCGTAGGCTTCCCGCACTGTGCGGGGTCTGGGGAAAGCACATGCATAAATATGAGCAGAAAATGTTTTGCATACTTCTGTAGTTAGTCCAAAGTTATAAAAGGCAGAAATAGAATTTTTGTACTTTTACTGAAAGACAATTCCCTACCATAATTTAAACTTCAAAAACAAAAGAGTCGTTACCTAGAGTGCATCTTCTAGAAAATTTGAAAGAAAAATTAACTAAACACACAGTCCAAACTTAAACTTCATTTAAAGAGACACTCAGTGGTATGACAGTAATTCACCAGATGTATGGCAAAAGGGGCAGAGGAAAAAGACTCAAACAATGCAAAATGAAAAATACAAATTGACAGATCAGGGGTTACGAATAATACCCATAATTATTCCCTGTGCCCCTCTGTAGTATGAGCTGGTCAAGGTCCTAAATCTCTCCTGTCCAGCTGCATAATAGGTAGTCGAGTCACAGAATAACATAAACAATCAATCTCATAGAGACATTGTGCAATGGATTAGCTGTTTGAAAAGCGTAGAAGAAAAAAAAGGAACAGACCTAAATGATGCTTCATTCTATTATATCCAAATTAATAACATAAGATGATGGTGTCTATTGATTGATATACCACAAATGAAAGCTTCAAGAAGATAATAGCTGGCTTAATTTCCTAACTTTGAGTATTAAGTACATTACACTCCTCTTGATTCATCCCAAATCAGCCAAATCATACATCCACAGCAAAAAAAAAAAATGGTACATGACATCTAATTAAATAAGGAATACAGTTCGCATGCTAAGCTATTTGAACTGATGGACAGATTATGCTAGTCTATGATAAGAGAAATGCAGATTTCCTACAGCTACGGGCACAAATATTGATTACTCTATTTTTCACTAGCTAGCTAGGATGCAAATTGGTGCCCCCAAGGGTCACCAAGAACCCTCTTGGGCACCAATTCGCTCATCCAGAGCCAATGAGGGGGCCGCCGATGGTACTGGATTAAGTGCAGATATTTTTAACATTTGAGTAAGCAAGCAACTGGTGTGGCTGACTAGAATGGGTTCAGGGACTGGCCTACAATTTTGCTAAACTACGAGCAACATATAGGTTGGACAATTGACTGGTGGATGCATGGCTAAAGGAAAAGTTGAAAAAAGAAAACAGTAGCACTGTTCTGGGAGGTGCTGTACCTGTGTCCCAGATGGCAAGCTTGAGTTTCTTGCCACCAATGTTAACCATCTTTACCTTGAAGTCAACACCTGAAGGGAACGAGTAGAGGAATTATAGATATGACTAATGCAGCGAGGCGATCTGATCGGGGGATGGAATCGAAGCCGAAAGAGGTCACCTATGGTTGGGGAGAGGTCCTCAAAGGAGTCGGCGGTGAAGCGGAGGAGGAGGCTGCTCTTGCCGACGCCGGAGTCGCCGATCAGCAGCAGCTTGAACAGGTAGTCGAACTCGGGCTGCTGGCTCAGGCTGGAAGACGAGGAGGAGGAATCCATTCGGATCGGATAGGGGCGGCGAGACGGGATCTAGGGTTTGATCTGCTTTCGGTTGCGGGCAAGGGGAGGAGGAGGACGCCTCGTCTCTCCACTGCTGGTTGCCTGGTTGTGCAGACTGCGCCTGGGCGTGGACGGCGTCGGCGATGGGCGGCGGACTGGATCTTGACAGGGGCGCGAGCAGCGACGGCCGAAGGGGGAGTCGGAGACGGGCGGACGGGGAACAGGGCGACGGGCGACGGGAGCTGGACAGGTAGCCAGCACAAGCGCAGGCGCGCAGCGAACGGGAAGCGGCGGCGGCGCAGGCGCAGCAAGCGGCGCGATCGCGCGAAGCTGCGGAGCCTCACCTACGGATGGCGCGCAGAGCTGCGGTGCCTCAGCTGCGGAGCCACGTCGCCGGCGTGGGTGAACGCCCGAGTAGGCCGCGAGATGAGAAGCAGCCTGGGCCGGCCGTCGCCGTGGAGCCGGATGACGGTGTCGCGGACTCGCGGGTGAGGCGGAGCGCGGTGGGGGTCGGGAGTCGGGATCTGGACGAGCGACGACGGCTGGGGTCGGGAGATTAGGCACTCGCCTTGGATACAGGGCTTGTTGGGCCTGCTACTGGGCCTTCGAGGATTTCAGTAAGTACTGGGCCTACCCAATACCAGAATCTGAAATATCCGAACTAATTTTTGGTTATTTGTAATGTAAACAATATGCAAGAATCAGTTATAGCAGTAAATTGATAAACCTAAAATCTATCGGAGAGGGCTCTCCATCTAGAGCTATCCCGAGAGCCCCTTGATCCCCGTCTCTTTTTCATCGGAGACTCCACGCACATGTGTTTCCTCCCACATGTTGGTGACGCAACTCCAACCAACCATTTCTAGAACGAGCAGACGAGGAAAGGGCTCTTCATTCCCCATCTCATTTTCCCCATCCATCCCTGTCCTGGTGTTCCCCTCGATGCGGCGGAGGCGATGGGAGTGGACGGCGGCGCGCGCAGCGAGAGAGTAGCGGATCCACGAGTGACAGCGCATCACAGCGAGCACCACGCTGTGGGTAGGCTATGCACCCCTCCATGGCCGCGGACGGCTGCCTGGGCAACCTCGTCGCTGCCGACGGTAACATCCTGCCGGACCACCGCCTCTTCCTCCACCACAACCTCCTCCTGTTAGAATTTATGGGCTGGGCCCAAATGAGAAATTCATTAAATTCCTAGTAAGATCTTAAAGGCCCATGAGAGTATAAGGAAGTGGGCTGATGTGGTGCTAGGCTTTAGTTCCGTACTCCTTGTGGAAGTAGAGGATGGTCAATATAAATATGGAAGCTATTCTCACTCCCTCAAGTGATGGTATGGGAGGAGAAAGAAAGCCCACACGCGCGCGCTCGCTCGCCGGGCCGGGCGTGGCGAGGCGAGGCGATGGGCGCGGGCGCACGGCGTCCGCGTGAATGGGCCAGCGAAATCCGACCTCTCGCCTTGCATGAGCACAACTTTCTTTTGCTATTTTATTCTGGTGGCTTATGCTAGAAGCTTTGACTCAGGGGAGACTTGCCTTGGGGCTTAAGCTGGATCTGAGTTAGATGCCTTCGTGGGTAAGGCTTGGAGACGTCCAAGACTTAAATAGAAAGAGAAGCCACCAGAAACCATATCGCTTCACCAGAGTTTTTTCCCAGATCTAGTACTGTGCTGCCAAGCTAGCTTTCCGGAGCGTTGGCGTGCACCGACGGATGGGAGAGAGCGTTGGCGTGCACCGGCGGACGGGAAAGCAGGTCTCCAAAACCACTCGCCCTTGAGATCCTGCACCGGGAGAGGGGGGATAAGGTTTTTGGGAAGCGCTCTACGCGACTGCTCGCGCTCTTCCTCCTCTGTTCATCCTCCTTTCAGGTCAGGTGGTGCAGCGCATCATCGTCCTCTGCACCAGCTGCTGCAAGCGGTCGCAGCACCATTGTTGTGGCTTCACCAACACTCTTCCTCATGACTTCTACATCTGCAATCGCTCAATTTACACACCTGCAAAGAACTGTACATATACCCGCAATTCTTCAGCATGAGTACTGTTCCTCAACTCTGGCTACTGTTGCTCGTGTTAACTAGTATGTTAGATCTTTGCATGCTAGTTTCAATCAGTGTCATGCTTTACTTGATCATGAACTTAACCATCAGATTGCCTAATTTTCCAACAATTCAAAAACCTTATTATAGGCAATCTGCTAAGCTTGCTATGGCTAAGTTCGCTGATGCTTTGAGGCCAGAAAAGTTTTCTGGTGAGCATTTTAAAAGATGGCAAGTAAAAGTTCGCCTCTGGCTTACTGCAATGAATGTATGGGAAGTGAGGCTTGGCACTCCTGAAGGTGAACAGTCTGCTGATGAGCAGAAGAAGTTCACGGGTGCCAACAATCTCTTCGTGGGATGCATTCTGAGTGTTCTTGCTGATCGACTGTGCGATGTGTACATGCATCACACAGATGCGAAAGAGTTGTGGGATGCACTGATGGCGAAATATGACGCATCAGATGCAGGCAATGAACTCTACCTCATGGAAAGGTTTCATGACTACAAAATGGTGAATGACCGTAATGTAGTAGAACAGGCGCATGAGGTCGTCTGCATTGTCAAGGAACTTGAGCTACTAAAGTGTGTCATACCCGACATGTTTGTGGCTGGTTGCATTATTGCAA
Organism: Echinochloa phyllopogon; assembly: GCA_033239725.1. Classification (NCBI taxonomy): domain Eukaryota; kingdom Viridiplantae; phylum Streptophyta; class Magnoliopsida; order Poales; family Poaceae; genus Echinochloa; species Echinochloa phyllopogon. Next base: position 34,688,007 of record BTCW01000014.1, read on the forward strand.
AGCTGCCGTCCTCTTGGAGGACTTTTGCCACATCTCTGAAACATAAGAGATAGGAAATATCAGTTGAAAACCTGATAGCGTCTCTTGATGTTGAAGAGAAGGCTCGGGCGAAGGACAACACTGAGAAAGGAGAGGGCCAGTCGAGTGCCCACTTGGTTCAGAAGCCCAACTCTTACAGCAAGAACAAAGGGAAAGTCAAGCCTGTGAATGTCGGACCTTAGGACCGGTAATCCACCTGGGGTACCCGAATGGTTGATTTGTAAGAGGAGCGATTGTCGAGTTAGTAGCTCGATGATACACATGAAGCACTGATTTAGATAGGTTCGGGCTACCCGGAGGTATAATACCCTACGTCCTGTGTCGGTGGTGTCTGGTTGTATTGCTGGAACTCGGCCAAGCTTCAGGAAGCAAGGGCGAGCGTATGGGTTACAATGGAACGAGGATCGGATGTCTCATGAGGGTGCCCTAGGCCACCTTATATAGAGTGGCGGTCTAGGGTTTACAAGTCGGTTTCCATCTAAACCAACTTGACTCTAACCAGGACTCTAGTCCGAGTCGGTTACAACTGAATATCCTTGGATATCCAGATGAGCCGCCCGCCGGGTCTTCATTGTCGGCACTCCTTACGGCCTACAGATAAATCTGCAAGCGGACGGATACCGATGTAGCTTTCACCTGGGAGTATTCCAAAGTATCGATTTCCACGGAGAACGAGAAAGTGGACTGATTCTAAACTAAGTTGCCCAAGGGTAGTGGAATGGATGAACGGAATGGACGAGGTGGATGACGACAATAAGGAAAGAAGAGGGGTGATAGGAGGGTGGAGAGGGTACGAGTCTAATAGGGGTATTCTACTGTTTGATCGATCAGATCAGAGGATACAGATAGATGCTTGCCTCGGGACAAAAGAACCTACCACACACGGAAAGGGATGAGAAGGGGTGTGATCTATCCTGCATTGGGGCTCCTACAGGCCAGAACTAATGTGATGGACTACAAAGACCGAAAGGGTTGTCACTACCTCACGACTACCACCTCCATTACGATGGGGGTAATCTAAGTTAGTCTCAAGTATAGGCACCACGCCTACACTAGTCAACTAATACTTATCTCCTATAGAAAGATAAGAACCCAAGCTAAGCAACCAGTATACAGTTATACCAATCATTTAAGCATTAAACGAAGAACCATCAAGCAAATAAAAGTAAGAACTGAATGCCCAATTAATCAGAGAGAGATACAAGAGTTACCAGACACGACCCGTATGTCACTCGAAGCAGAGCCGCATCCATAGAGGTACAGCGGGAAGAGGGGCCGACACTCCGGCTCCTCTCCGGGACGCTCACCTCTCCTCTCTTGAATTTGGCTATGAGTGCTTGGCAGAGGACATTGATCTTGTCATCCTTGTCCATCTGCTAAGGCTCGCCTTCGGTGACCTTCTCACCGAGATTGTTAAATTTTCTGGTGTGTTTGCACCATATCTCCATTCAGGCTCTTCATCCATGGGCTCCTCTTCTTCTGCCTCCTCGGGATGTTCAATCAGATGGCTTTAGGGGTTTTGACAGTTTCGCTCATGATACTCTTGGAGAGGGAACCCTTGGGTGAGGAAAGGTCGAGGATTGGGTGGCTAGGAAATGTAAGCACTGGGTCGTGCTCGGGAAAGTGATGGAGGATGGTTTCTGACTTGAGATCAACTAGCAGCTTTCCCAACATTTTCCTAGCGACTTCGAGACAAGATGGGATAGAGATAGGATCAAGGGTCCAAAAGGACGCTCAAGGGGCAAAAGAGGGGTCCTTCGGTCGAACCAACATGGTTTGGCTGAATTGTCCGCCCAAACTAGAGTGGTATAGTTTGCCCAAAGTGCTTTTACAGAGTCTATCCATCTCATTGACGATCTTTTTGCAGAATGTTCTTGATGTGAGTGTTGGATGTTCTGCTTGACCACTAGTTTGTGGGTGAGAAGGTGTGGCTATAGAATGCGGCTCCCCTAAGCTTAGATATTTCTGGGAGATGGAGTCAATGAGATGAGAGCCTCTACGACTAGCCCAGGACGCCAAAGCGAGGAAAGATGTTTTCATGGGACATTTTCTTAGCATTCCTAGTGGCTGCAGATCGATAGGGCTTGGCTTCTACCCAGTTAGAGACGGGATCTACGACTATCAGAATAAACTCGTAGTTCTTTGAGTTAGGGAAAGGACCCATGGGGTCTATTCCCCTTACATCAAAGATTTCTACTGAAGATTACTGGTGAGTGGCTTCACATCTCTTTCCCGTGTTTCTGGCAGTGTGGGCATCTCTTGATAAATTTCTTAGCTTCTCCATATTGCCAGACCTTTATTCTGAATGCTCTATAATGTCCTTCACAAGGTGCTGCATGATATCTCTCCCAGGTTTTATGTGCCTCAGGTGCAGGTATGCATCGTCTGAGTCCATCTTGTATCTAGAAGAGATACAAGTTATCCCATAGGTGATGTCTGCTCTCATAAACCAATCTTTTCCTATATTCACCTAATGGGACGTACCCTAACACCATGAAGTCAACTATGGTGGCGTACCATGGCTCTAGTGTTGTGGCCTTGAGGAGCGTATCACCCCGTACGAAAATCGTTGATGGGAAGATCAAACAGTACTTGTACCCGAGACAGACCCAATGGATGAGTCTTGGGTTCGCATCCTTTTTGGTCAAAAGGTACTTCAAAGAAGCATGGTCTGAATAGACTATGACCTTTGCCCCAACTAGGTAGGACCGGAATTTGTCTATAACAAACACAATTGCTAAGAGTCCCTTTTCCGTGGTTGCGTAGTTGAGCTGGGGCCAGTGAGCATAATGCTTTTTGTCCTTGGTTTGGCCCACGGCAACTCCTATAGCATAATTGCTCGCATCACACATAATTTCTAATGGGATGCTCCAGTTGTGAGACCGGATGATGGGAGTGAAGCTGAGTGCTTTTCTTAAGGGTTTGAAAGGAAGCATAGCACTCTTGATTAGAGACGAGAGGGGTTCTTTGGCTAAGAGATTGGTCAATGACCGGGCTACTAGAGAGAAATTTCTGATGAAATACCTATAAAGCCCGGTGTGTCCAAAGGAACTACGAATCCCCTTTACTCGTAGGAGGTGTAGGCATAGGGTCATATTAGGGGGTATGACAAGGGAAGATGATGGTTTCTGGCTTTAAATCTAGTCTTTCCCCGATCAAAGACGAATCTCCGTGACAATTGCCTAGTGACCCCAAGATAAGATGAGACAGGGATATGATGTGTATGAAGGTTAGGAGTAATCCCCTTGAAATCTTGGATCGAGTGTCCTAAGACTGATCGATCCTCCTCCAGGACCGTGGAAGTCGGTTGGGTTCCAGGGGGTTTGTCACTGATGGTCACTGGAGTGTGTTCGTCCATAAAGAGAGAAGCATACTTCAGTCTAGAGGAAAGAGGCTTAGGCTCGATTGGAGGATGAATTTCTTCTTCCTCCATAAAGAATTGGGCATCTTATTCTAGGAAATGTTGCTCTAAGTCTATCAAGGATGTTGACATGACCTCCTCTTTAGGATCAGGATCGGGCTCCGCCTCTATAGGTGTGTTCAAGGAATAAGAATAAGAGACTGGAACAAGTTCTTATCCGATCCTAAGCTCTACTAGCTGATGTGGTGATTTCTCTAGGATTTTCACGATTGGCCTACCAATAAAGATGGAATGTGTGGAATTGTTGGGTAGGTCAAAGATATGGAAATCTAGGAAAAGTTTAGGGTCGTTAATCTTAACGGGTATGACCCGCAAGACCCCTAAACAGTCGAGGATCCTTCCCGATGTGAACTTTAGATTTTTTTAAGATGATGACCATGGTTCATCGGGGAGTTGAGCTCGCACCAAAGAGCTAGAGATTATGTTGATTCCGAGGCTCGGGTCATACCCAATTTCTTGGTCAGTGCCCAGGACCTCACAAAAGATTGTTCAGATTCTCTTGGGCATTTTAACGACCTCGGTCGAGGCTTCTGCCTCGTCTAGCCATTCCTGACTCTTGATGGCAGAGAGACGACCTAAGTACTCTCTCTGATATTCTAGTGCTTCCTTGTCGGGTGGTGGATCCTTTTGCTCTACACATTGTTCCAATGGGAAACTTGTTGCACTCCCTACATTATCGAATAGATCATCGTCAAAATCGTAGGGAGTGGTGTAGAGTGGATGATAGTGATCCAGGCTAGAATATGGTTGTGGTTCGAATTGAGCATCGAGTACCGATGGAACGGAAGAGCTAATGGATTTGGATTGGACTTGTACTGGCTCTCTGGGTTTAGGCTGCTTCTCTTCTTCATCGGGGAGTTCGTCATAGACTCCAGTGTAGGGAGTGTCATCCTAGATACGCTCCAGGACTATTCTCGCTTCACTAGGAGTCAAATGAAAAAATGACCCTTTTGAAGCAGAGTCCAAGAAAGTGGTGGCTACGGGACAGAGACCAAGGCTGAAGTGTTGTAAAACAACAAGTTCTGGTAGGCTTAGGTCTGGTCCGGATGCCAGGATTTGCTTGAAACGAGCCCAAGCAGCTCCTAACGATTCTCCCTTTAATTGCTTAAAGCTGATAACTTTGACTCGGAGGCTAGCTACCTTGAAAACTGGGAAGAAATTTAGGCAGAACTTCTCTCTAAGGGTCTTCCAACTTCCTTCCATAGTACCGACAGACAGAGAGTACCACTTCTTTGCTCCTCCCATCAATGAGAACGGGAATAGCTTCCATTTGAGTGTCTCTTGTGTCATGCCCGTAATGACGAGACACGAACAGAGTTGCTCAAACTCATGCAAATGCGCGTATGGACTCTCATCCTTCATTCCTGAGAACGATTGCTCACGAACCATGGCTATGAAGCCGGGACGCAGCTCATAGCCGGGTGTGGATATGAGATGTGATGATGGTGGTGGCTCTAAACAATCGCCCTTTGGAGCCGAGTGTTGGCGTAAGGTGAGGGTGGAATCCATATAATGGATGATAGTGGGATACACGGACAATTTGGGTTCAGAATCAGAACATCTACCATTCCTCGGCAACGGTGCCAGAAAGCTTGTTGGCACTCCTTATGGCCTACAGATAAATCCACAAGCGGACGGATACCGATGTAGCTTTCACCCGGGAGTATTCCAAGGTATCGATTTCCACGGAGAACGAGAAGTATACTAATCCTAAACTAAGTTGTCCTAGGTAAATGGAGTGGATGAAATGGAATGGATGAGGTGGATAACGACAACAAGGAGAGAAGAGAAGAGATAGGAGGGTAGAGAGGGTACATGTCTGATAAATGTATTCTACCGATTGATTGAGCAGATCAGAGGATATAGATAGATACTTGCTTTGAGACAACAAAGCCTCCGACACACAGAAAGGGGTGAGAAGGGGTGCCGGTTACTCTGTACCTTGGATCCTAAGACACCGGAACTAACATGATGGGCTACGAAGACCGAAAGGGCTGTCACCACCTTACGTCTACCACCTCCGTTGCAACGGGCAGAAACTAAGGTTACTGCCAAGTCTAGGAACCACTCCTACACTAGTTAATAACTAATTATCTCCTATAGAAAGATAAGCACCCAAGCTAAGCAACTAGTATACAGTTATACCAATCAACTAAGCACTGAACGAAGAACCACCAAGCATATAAATGTAAGAACTGAATGCTCAATTAATCAGAGAGAGATACAAGAGTTACCAAACATGACCCGAATGCCACTCGAAGCATAGCCGCATCCGTAGAGGTACAGCGAGAAGAGGGGCCGACACTCCGGCTCCTCTCCGGGACGCTCACCTCTCCTCTCTCCCTAATTCTACTGATATGAATTTCGGAACCTAGCGACGCCTACTCTTCTTCTTCTCTTGTGTTGTGTGTTGATGCAGGTGAAGGACGACCTCTATTTATAGCTCCTAGGGTCGGTTTGAGGTGGAGCAGGGGCCAAGGCACCGGGGGGAGATTCCGGGCTGATTCGCCCGAAGATGCCGGTTCGACCGAACTCCCCGGTTCGGCCGAACCGGAGGATCCACCACCATTTGCTTCTACGGTTTGGATTTGCCCCTGGGAGGCGGTTCCCAGCTGGGGTCGGTTCGGCCAAATTGGTTGCTTCGGCCGAACTGGGCTGAAGGCCCGGTCCAGTCCCTGCCACACCGCCTTAACTTCTAGACCTTAAGGGCTTGGTTCTGGTACTTGGTTTTCGTGATGTTTTGGCCCGAGGTGACATAGCGGAGCTAGGATGAGGTGGCAGTGGTCCTACGTGGCTTGCACGGTCATTGCTCAATCATCAGTGATGTGGACGATCCGCGGTCGTGCTTCTCACTATTTACGGCTAAGGGGGTTAACCGGCCGAACGTGTCATTCGACCGATTTGGTCATTTCCAACCCCTATGGCACGTATTTGGCAATGTTGTACCTGCACAAGCGACACTCACCAAAACTCGTGGAACTTCATTAGAAGCAAAACCTAAGTGCATGAAATGTTGCATAAACCCTCATTTATTCCTAAGGATTGGTGGTCAAAATTGGATTGTAACGACCGCCAACAGCCCTGACTCGTCAGAGCTCAAGCTCGTTCCACTAGAGACCAAGTGCTCGCGGTTGTGGGACTGCCGGAGCATCTACTTGTTGCGCAGGTGATCGCGATCAGCCTTTTCACGCCGTCGGTGTTGCAGAAGTCATGCTCTGTACCAATGCAACTACGAGCCACTAAGGTGTGGGGTGTGGGCACTGCGTCGACTTGCTTGTTAGGGGGGCCATCCTTACGGCAGGGAGTCCCTGCATTGTTTTTGCTGCCCCGGGAGGCGGCAGAATGCTGACTCACTGATCATCGATGCGAAGCCAGATCTCCATGAGTGCGGTGGCTCGTAGACTCCTCCCGGTGGTGCTGGGAGATCTCTGCCTTCTATACCACCACCCATCTCACGGAGTGCCTTGAACTCACGGTAATTGTGGAGAGACTCCAGATCAATCGGCTCCTCACCGGAATGTATGATCATGGCTGCGACTACCACATTCTGGCTAGCATGCAGGAAGTAGGGTGTGCCTGCCTCGTCATGGAGGATCTGCTCATTCACACGACAAGCGCGCAAAACGAGTGTTGGTGGCAACCCCTCGAGGTGTTCGATGCTTGTCGAACTCGGCGCGCTCTGCATCAAGGTGTTTGCGCTCTGCTGCGAGATCGGCCTCATGGGCCCGCACCTTCTCGGCCATCTCGTGAAGGTACTCTGCCATTTCCTCTAGTGTTCGCTGCACCGGAGGAGTGCGGTCTCCATCACCCCGCTTGGGCGTTGGAGTCTCGACCGCGGGGGCCATGTTACACTCCAGCGAGGGATGGTAATGGATGGACGAGCTGGTGCTGCTGGCTGAGCTATCTGATAGAGCAAATTTTGCCAGCAGGTCGTGCACCGACCGCGGAGCAGTGACCGTGACCCCGATGAAGGTCGGAGGACAGGTGCCCAACATGTGATCTTTGAGCTTGTGCTCAAGGAGATCAGCGGTATTTCTCATTCCGTAAGGGAGTATGGTGCTGGGGTCCTAGAACTCATGCTCAGGCGGCATGGGCTCCCCTCTAGAGAGCCGGGACAACATATTGGCCAACACGTAAAAGACGTGACAGCTCTCCTCGGGACTTGTGTTGGTCCCGAGATAGGCGTCGACACGGCAAGCCAATGTCTCACCATCGATGGTGAGAGCGCCCTCCCTACTCGGAAGCAAGTCTCCCAACACCGGGCCAGGCGGGAGCACGCTCCGTTGGTCAAGGCGAAGCTGCCCAAAGCAATCTGCCATGAAGTCGAGGCTTCCGAAGCGGATGCTAGAGATGGGTGGTGGTGCGAGCCGAAACTTGCCAGCGCCCTCGTGGACAAAGTCCAGGCTGTCAAAGCTGAGATGCTCCAGAATTGCTTCGTAGAGCAGGCTGATGTCGGTTGGGGCCATCAAACAACCACTAGGGTTGAAGTAACGCTGCTACACCTACCTGGTGTGCCAACTATCGGTGTGTTGGACACCGGTGGTTTATTTTACGCCACGCTACCTCACGGCTCACGATGGTAGGCACTGCAAACACAGGGGAATACGTCCAGTGAGAGCGAGTCGTGTTCCTTTTGCTGGATGCCTCGGGTGTGTGACTGAGAGGGTTCTGAGTTGCGTTGTGTTCTGTGTCGTCTAACGTGTGTCCCGCCCCTTCCGAAGGGTCCGCCCCGCCTTATATATGACTGGGGTTCGGTCACATGTGGAAAAAGAGAAGAAAAAGAAAGAGTGTGAGAGGTCCGAGATCCTTTGAGTGGCCCCGATCTCCTCCTATGGCTTTGCCTGTAGCCACTGTCGTCCCTCGACCTTGTCTCGGGAGGTCGGGGGCCTGGTCTTGGCGTTGTATGCTTCTTGCCATACCCAGTATTGTTTGTGTAGTTAGCAAAGAATGACATTGTTTTGAACAGTGCCGCCTGCACGGCTGAGCAGATAGACACGCCTGCCACAGTTCCAACTATTGGGAGTTGTTGGCCGTGCAGTATGGTCAGCCACAGGGGAGTTGTTGAAGGGTGTACGACTCTGAGTCAAATGGGTGCCGGACGGCTTCCCTCCGACCTTAGCTTGGAGGTCGGGGGTCAGCCCCTCCACTGGCATGGGTTGTGTGACGTCTCTCGTTGCTTCGCATAGTATTGGTTGTTCCCTGTGTACAACCCAAGACATGGAGGGAGTTGTTCGACCCCCTATTTCGGATAAGGATGTGTTGTTGGCCTGGCTAGGCCTTTGAATGGTCAAGGGCCTGTTTTTGTCCTGGTATGGGCCGCACCCGCCTGAGCGGCCGGGAGGACTCTGCGTGTCCTAGTAGGTGCCCCCCCCCCCAAGCGGTCAGGGGTGGCCATGCGGAGTAGCGAGCTGTGCTCCCTGGGTGGTCTGGAGGTTGCCATGTGTCTCGGCTGCCCAGTTGGTCAGGGGTCGAGGCTTGCCTTAGTCCGGGCCACTACAGTAATGATTGAGCGGGTCGGCTTGAGCCATGTTTGATGGTGGGGTCAGTACCTCGGGAGCAAGTATCCCATAAATAATATTTCAGAAAAATCTGGGACGTTACACTCATGTTATGCATCTCTGTAAGCAAAACTGGTAAATGCATCTTCATGCTCCAAGATACTCTCGTTGAAGCCCGTAAAGGAATCATGGCTATATATCCAAATTGCTTCAAGCCGAAGGTTCCCACCATGCTGTTACGCTGTGGTTTTTAAACTATGATCGAGTTATTATCCTGATTATTTACGCTGCGGTTCTTAAACTATCAAAAGTTTTAGTATTAGTTTGTGTTGCCCCGGGGGAGGTGGGCTTATCAAACAATTCAACGGAGCAATATTAGTTTTATAAGTTAAAATTTGACGTTACAAGCTTTATTTCTCCTTGTTGCAATAAAGCGCCCGATAAAAATTGCGTTTTAACCCATAAATTGTGGGGCGAGAGAACTGTACCGTTCCTGTTTGTCTGTATAAATTGTGGGGCGAACGAACTGTATCGTTCCTGTTTGGCTTTTTATATGTGGCCCACGAGGGCACCGGTTCTTTCCAGCCTTGAAAATCCAAGGGCGCGGGTATCAGGTTGCATCGTGCGTTGAGAATTGAGAAACTCCGGGTGAACGTGAAAGCGGTGGATGAGCTGGGAGGTGGCGCTTGCCTGAGGCTCTCGCGCTGAGAAACCCAATGGTTAATTAAGTGTGAAGCATATGACATCAATTTGTTCAAAATATATAGGTCATCATCTTAACAATAAGTTGGATGGCCAACTCTTTAGCTGGAGCGGTCACTATCATAGCTAGAGTCGTAGTTGCTTGATTCTTCAACCCTCGCCAATTCTTCATCAACCATCCTGAAGGCGAGATAGGCCGGTATCACTACACACAATGGAATAAGAATGGGATGGTGTAAGACTTGCAATGCAAGCTATAAGTTGCAAGTACAACATGAAAGTGAGCCTAGCTCAGGGTGCTCTAGCTCGGATTTAGATGACTATTTTCTTCTTAATAAAAACCGCTTAGTTGCTCGTAGGTGTTTTAAGTTGCAAGTACAGCATGCAAGTATAACAGAGGTGATGCATCATACAAGGCATAAGCAAAAACATGCAAAATAATGTTCGCGCTACACAAAACAAACCACAAATAAAGGCATGCCTTGCCAGTCCCCAAAATACAGAAAGCCCCCTACCCATTTTCATGGCAACGAAACCTTTTCATTAAAGGTACACACTACACACAAATGAGAAGAATGTTTGATTGCTAAGGGGTATAGGACTCACCGGAATCCATATATGGATTCTCCTGACGCTGACGGCTGGGTTAACATGCATACGACAATAACAATGTCATCAGAGTCTAGGTCACAGCAAAGCAATCCAAAAGTAAGAACTTACAAGGTGCAAAGAAGAAAGAACTTACAAGGTGCAAAGCTGTGATGTTAGAGACTGAAGTTCACCAGCCGGAAAATTGTTGTCATCATGAACAACACAATAACGAACTGTGGTGGACATTTCCTACACTCACCAATATAGCAGATCAGAAAGAAATACTTAAGGTTTAGGGATATTCACTTGCATATTCACCAAACAAAATGTGTTTTACCTCAGTAGAATGTATGCACAAGAACTCATACATACTACGGTCACGCGCAGCACCAACTATAAAAAAAATCCCCATGAACAAGCCAAGTAAAACGGAAAAAGAAAGGGTAGTCAAAAGGAAACAAAAGCAGTACTAACCAGGCAACACAGCCACATAAGTGAGGAGCGGTTGTGGATGTCCTAGATGTCCTTCCTTGTCACAAGCCTTTCAGGCAAAGCACAAAACCATCAAAATGTGATACAGGAAGGTAGTAAGGCAAATCATACCATCAGAATGTGATACAGGAAGGTAGTGAGCTAAGCATATACTGTATCCTCTTCCTACCTATTTAATAGCATTTATTTCTTGTTGGCATATGCAGCCAAATCGGCCATCCTCTAATCCACTTCTGTCAAAGGTATTGCATTATGAGCATATCTAATAGTACCACAGAAATGAAGGAACACAAGTGCTTCTACCTGAAGAAGATTAACCTCTTGGGTCTTTCGTTTATTTTCTTGTAGAAGGAATTAAAAGCCCGACTGCAAAAATGAACCATCTTAACTACCCAAACGAAACAAAGTGGCAGCGAGCAGTAACAGATTTAGAACAAAGAATTACGTCATCAGGCCACTGAAAGGAAACTTGATGACCCCTTTATTGTGTGGTTGCCTAGAAACTACACCAGAATACTTTCTGAATTTTGGCCAGTCCAATGAAGCCACCACCTACATGACTCCAACAAAATATAATTACCCACTGGGACGTAGGGAAAAAGAAGGAAACGGAATCCAGGAGATGTTAGCTGCAGGAGAGACATACAGAGGCAATATACACTGAACCATCTCCATGCATGTCAGCACCAAAAATAATAGTTGGAGCTTCTCTCACGAAGGGTAATTCCAGTCGATGAAGCCGTAACATACGCTTCACAACCTGATTAACAAACCAGAAACAAACATGATAATACTGCAACAAACAAAAATCACATCAAAGAGGGAGGACCTTGTGTTGTATTTGGCATGCGAGACTCTTCACAGCCCCCCCTATATGAAGGGGGTAACAACTCTGATATGCAATTCCAAGGCTTTCACACATCCCTTTGATTTCCTCTGTGAAATATCACATGCCAGTATCACAAGACAAGAGAAAATCAACAGGGAATCTTACACAACTTACATACCATCATCATATCTAAGGTGGGGTGGAATCAGGAGTACAAGTTCTATCTTGAACACATCCAACAAGTGTCGTACATGAACTAAGTCAACATACTGTCTGAATTCTTTCACGGGCCGCGCAGCAAATATCTGTCATGCATGGATAGAAGTCAGATGTGTCTTAGATGATTACTAGAATGCCTTAAAGAAAGATACAGGACTTTACCTCCATTCCCAAGGACAAACACGAATTTTTAATTTTACCCAGAAACCTTTGATAACTTATATAAGACAAAGATGAATAATTTACGAATGCCCAGCGGGTCACCAATCCACTTTCAATCTAAAAGGTTAAAAATGTAAAGGTTTGAGAATGCTTCAATAAGATATTATGAACCATGGAGAGACAGAGAGAGTAACAGTAAAAACATCAACAACCCCAAATGTCAAAATAACTCAAGGACCCATGAGCTAAATATATTCTTAGGTACTCCCTTCGTCCCATCCATCCCATGAAGAATGCAATTCTGTTTTTTTTTCCAGACTGATTAGTGTCATCGGCAAAAGACTATCTACCCTTAATAACTATCTCAATCCCAACAAATTAGGCATATCAGTTGTTGGTGCATGCAGATAATTATCTGAATTAAGGAACAAGACAGTAACTGCTAGAATTCACTCTTCTGGGGGATTGTTTTGAACCTTAGAATTGCACTCTTCATAGGACAGAGGGTAGCACCCATCATGTTTGTCAACTGTTTATGGTAAATACAAGTTTCACATTTTGTGTTTCACATTGTTGTGCTGGAAGACTTGCAATTTAACATCATGCACCCAGCATTAACATCATTCAAGAGCTGTAACACACACAAGCTAGGCAAGTGCACATCTCATGCAAGGAATAAATTATGCATAATTTGATTGAGCATGCATGTCATGATGTTTGGCTAAACTTTAAACGTCATCCACAGAAAACAAATATTCTCATTGCACATTATTTGAACATGAGGAAAATCCGAAACATATAACATATCAAATAGATATGATAACATTGATTCAAATACAATATCATGGTATCAACATAGGTACATTAGCTAGTCCAGTGTTATGGTCGGGATTAAGTGTCACACCCGATTTTCGAAGGAAAACCAAGTGCATTTCATATGTGCGCCAGGATCATGTTTACACACATATGATAGACAAAAGAGTGTAATATCGAAACACAATGTTCTAAATTACAAGGGATTTATTATAATATTCTTATTACACTCTCGAAAGACACGCAGGTCTTTATCGAAGAACAAACGATAGCTACACGAAGCATTCTTCGACTTCCATCTTCCACAGGCACTTGACTGGGGGAAAACGCAAGCCTCAGAACTCGTCGTAGTCGCTGTAGTATTCTTCTCCATTTCCTTCTTCTGAATCAGCAATAGCAAGCGTGAGTACACCTAACTAGGTACTCAGCAAGCGGGGGGAAGATGCAAGGCCACAAGGATAGGCTAAGTTTCACAGCAATGAGCTTTTTAATGTTGGTCAAGTTTTATTAGCAACTTTCCTATTTTCTAGGTATAAGTTTATACCATCCCACTTAGCATTTAGAAAACATCTTATTCAAAATATCCCACGAGTAAAAATAAAACCACGATTTATAGTCCATCTTCAAGTTCAATTATCATGTGAGGGTCCAAGCCGCTCTTGACCGTGAGCACGGCTGATATATCAGTTTTACACTCTGCAGAGGTTGCACACTTTCACCATGGCTCGTGTTTCCCATGTCGCCCGGGTTAGCTAGACCCTTAAACACTTCCGAGGTGAGTGGCTAGGGATCCACTACGAAGCCTTTACAAAGGTATGCAAAAGACCAACGACCCGCATAGTTACAGACTAGGGCGGTCCACAAACCTCCCTAATGGTCAGCACCTTAGCAAAGGCTGCTACCCCAAGAGGACCGGGCTGTGACCCCTGCAACCCCAATCCCCCTATGCTCCTCGCAGGCGGATAAGGTCATCAGTGCGATCACACACCTAATTAATTGGCTAAGGTCAGAGCCCATTAACACCATGGTTGCGCTGTTTTCCTGGGTGGTCACTCCATGTTCCGATTAAAGTATTGTTCTCTTGTATTAACCAACATTTCACCAATAGTCATCATGTTCAGCATTTTGTAAAGATTCAGTTTTAAAAGCATTTCCCATAGTGTAGCAAGGCTAAGCATAACTATCCCAAAACATTATTTAAACTGGGTTGATTCAAGGGTTTATGGTGAAAGACTAGGTAAATCCTTAATATAGGTATTCCCGTCATATTAATGCAATAAAAGTAAATTTTAGTTTGACATGCAGTTATATAGGACAAAAAGAATATGCGGGGAGGGCCACTTGCCTTGGTTTACAAAAAGGTCTTCTTCTTCTTCGTAGAGTGGTTCCGGATCCGCGTCGACAGGCGACTCGGTTGCAACTGGCACGAGGTCTACGATCAACACAATAAAACAATAAGAAAACAGTACATCAAACATTCTTAACAGACTAAAACAAGCATCTAAAACTAACAAGCTCGAAAAGACGAACGCTTGGACACCAAGAACGCTAAAAACGGAGCTAGGACGGAAAAGATATGGCCAAAACAAGTTTTAGGGACTTGCTGGCAAAGAAACTAAGTTTCCAGGGACTTAACTGAAAGAAACCAGGGGCTAAAACATAATTACGCGTTAAAACCCGAGGGCTAACGCGCAAAAACACAGGGGCTGGACTGCGGGTGCAAAAACAGAGAAGCCTGGGGTGTTTTCTGTAAAATTCAGGACCTAAATCTAATTATTTTTGAACTAAACAGGACGGCGGGTTAATTTCCAGAAAAGGCAGGGTCTCTTTTGCAAAAGTGCCTCGGTTGACCGTTATTTGGCCTAGTTGACTTCGGTCAGAAAGATCGCGGGCCGATGGATCAAGATCGGACGGCAGACAGGAGATGGGGCAGGTCGGGCGGCGGTGGGACGCCGGCGTGCGGCGGCGCCGGGCCGGGGGAAACTCCGGCGAGCTCGAACTCGAGCTACGAGGCTCGGCTTTGGGTGCGGATTGGCCCTACGGCTTCAGGACGGCGAAGCGAACACGATAGGGGTGATCATGACGAGAGTTGCGCGGCGAGGCCGGCGGTCGGCGGCGAACAGAGGCGGCGCGACGCCGGTGAGGTGCGGTCGGGGTGCAAACAGAGCGGGACAGAGAGCAAGAAGAGGATGGGGAGTGTCGTTACCACGGTGCGAAGGTCCTGGAGTGGAAGAAGAGGGCGGAGCAGTCCTGGAGCGGCGGTCCGACGAGGCGGCGGCGGCGGCGGAAATTGGAGCGGCTCCGAGGGAAATTGGGTGGCGAGAGGGGTCGAAGAGGGCGCTTGGGGCTCGGTCGTGCTCTTTAAAGGGCGAAGAGGGGAGGGGAAGGGCTCGGTGCCGAGGGGAAAGGATGAGCCGGCCATCAATGGCGAGCGGCAGTGGGGAGCTCGGTGGGGCGGCGTTTCGAGGGGAGAGCGAGGGGTTGTGGGTGGGTTCTCCACTAGGCAATAACCGTAGCTCGGTGGAGGGGGAGAGGAAAGGGCGCGGGAGAGAGAGCGGCGCGGGGAGAGGGAGCGGCTCGGTCGGGCGGGGCAGAGGAGGGGGCGTCGGGAGGTGGAAGACGGGCCCGACAGGTGGGCCCCACCTGTCGGCGGCGGTGAAAGAGAGGAAGAGGTGCTCGGGCCGCTGCTGGGCCGAAAGCGGCGAGCAGGCCGGCGGAGCGGGGGGAAAAAGAGAGAGAGGGAGAGAGCGAGTGGGCCGGCCGGGGAAGTTGGGCCGCGCGCGGAGGGAGGGGAGAGCTGGGCCGAAAAAGAGAGAGGGAGAGAAAGAGAGATTGAGGGAGAGTTTAGGGGGCGTTTCCGGACTTTTCATGATTTTGAAATTCACACACCAATCAAACAAAATACATGCAAACCAAATATGATGCACATGCACTTATTGTTCCAAAATTATTTAAATGATGTTTAAATATTTTTAGGCTCAATTTATTTGAAAATTTAATTAAGTCCTTAGAAAAATAAATTAAACCAAGTTGGTATGATTTATATGTGATGGAATTTTAGGGTGTTACAAATCCTACCCCCCTTAAGAAGAATCTCGTCCCGAGATTCAGGAAGATTCGGAGAACAGCTGAGGGAATTCCTCCATAAGTTCTTCTTCTCTTTCCCAAGTGGCCTCATTTTCTGAGTGATTGCTCCATTGAACTTTGCACATTTTTATTACCTTGCTTCGTGTGACCCTCTGTGACTTGTCTAAGATTTTGATAGGATATTCCTTATAAGTCAAGTCATCCTTTACTTCTAAATCCTCCAGTGGTAAGTGCTCCACTCTAATCTCATCTGAGCACTTCTTCAGCTGTGATACATGGAAGACATCATGAACTCCTGATAATCGAGCCGGTAATTCCAACCTATATGCCACTTCTCCTTTTCTTTCCAATACTTTAAAAGGTCCGATAAAACGAGGTGATAGCTTCCCTCTGACATTAAATCTTCGTAATCCTCTGATAGGTGATACTCTGAGATAGGCATAATCTCCTTCCTCGAATACCACTTCTCTTCTCTTAGGATCAGCGTAACTCTTTTGGCGTGACTGTGCGGTTTTAAGATTCTCTCGAATTATTTCGACTTGTCTTTCCGCTTCCTTTATAATTTCCGGTCCGAAGAGTTGACTTTCACCCGTTTGATTCCAGTACAAGGGTGTTCTGCATTTTCTTCCGTACAAGGCTTCGAACGGTGCCATTTTGAGACTAGATTGATAACTGTTGTTGTAAGCAAACTCCGCATATGGTAAACTTTTGTCCCAACTACCTCCATGCTTTAAAGCACAAGCCCTTAACATATCTTCCAATATCTGATTCGTCCTTTCAGTTTGACCATCAGTCTGTGGATGGTATGCCGAACTGAAATTCAATTTCGTATCCAGTGACTCATGTAGCTTCTTCCAAAAACGTGATGTAAACTGGGTGCCTCGATCCGACACTATCTTTTTAGGAACTCCATGCAAACACACAATTCGTGACATGTACAACTCTGCTAGCCTGGCTCCTGAGTAAGTAGTTTTAACTGGTATAAAATGAGCAACTTTGGTTAACCTGTCCACGATAACCCATATGGAATCATAACCATCGCGTGTACGAGGTAAACCTACAATGAAATCCAT
Organism: Echinochloa phyllopogon; assembly: GCA_033239725.1. Classification (NCBI taxonomy): domain Eukaryota; kingdom Viridiplantae; phylum Streptophyta; class Magnoliopsida; order Poales; family Poaceae; genus Echinochloa; species Echinochloa phyllopogon. The sequence goes on from BTCW01000014.1 coordinate 34,704,933, forward strand.
ACCAATTTCTTCCCATTTCCACTCGGGTACTTTCAGTGGTTGCAGCAATCCGGCTGGTCTCTGATGTTCTGCTTTTACCCTTTGACATATGTCACACAAGGCGACATGAGCAGCAACATCTCTTTTCATCCCATACCACCAGTATTTCTGTTTTAAGTCTTGATACATCTTGGTACTTCCAGGGTGTATGGAATATGCTGAATCATGAGCTTCCTTTAATATAGTCTCACGGAGACTATCAATTTCCGGCACACATATCCTATTTCTGAACCAGATTGTTCCTTGTTCATCTCTCCTGAAGTCTGTATCTTTCTCTGAATCGATCAGTTCTCCAAACTCTTTAATCTTCTCGTCTGTCAACTGTCCGTTCCTGATCTCTTGTTCCAATGTTGATTCAACTTCCAGGGTCAGTGATTCGCCCTGGGCAGCAATTCCCAAGTTGAGTCGTGCCATTTCCCAACATAATTCCTGTGGTTTCAATTGTGCTATGAGCATGTTTGCCTGGCTTTTCCGACTTAAAGCGTCTGCTACAACATTGGCTTTTCCGGGGTGATACTGAATATTCAAATCATAATCCTTGATTAATTCCAGCCATCTGCGTTGTCTAAGATTGATATCCTTCTGAGTGAAGATATATTTCAAGCTCTTATGGTTGGTAAAGATCTGACACTTATTACCAATCATGTAATGTCTCCAGATTTTCAGCGCGTGTACAACGGCTGCTAACTCCAAATCATGGGTAGGATAGTTTTGTTCATGTTTCCTCAGTTGTCTCGAAGCATAAGCTACTACTTTTCCTTCTTGCATCAGAACACAACCAAGGCCTTGACGCGAAGCATCACAGTACACGTCGAACCCTTTGTGAATGTCTGGCATTATCAGTACAGGGGCAGTAGTCAATCTTTTCTTCAATTCTTCGAAACTAGCTTGGCATTTATCATTCCATTTGAATTCTCTTCCCTTCTCTAGTAAGGTTGTAAGCGGTTTCACGATCTTCGAGAATCCTTCAATAAACCTGCGGTAGTAACCTGCCAATCCGAGAAAACTCCTGATCTCAGACACATTCTTCGGAGGGTTCCAGTCCAACACATCCTGAACTTTACTCGGATCCACTGCTATTCCTCCGTCAGTAATAACGTGACCAAGAAATGAAACTTCCTTTAACCAAAAGTCACATTTGCTGAACTTAGCGTACAACTGATGTTCTTGAAGTCTTTGCAATACAAGTCCCAAATGCTCTTCATGTTCTTCCTCATTCCGAGAAAATATCAGAATGTCATCAATGAACACTACCACAAACTTGTCCAAATAATCCATGAACACCTTGTTCATCAAGTACATGAAGTATGCCGGGGCATTTGTCAATCCGAATGACATGACAGTAAATTCATACAACCCATATCTGGACGTGAAAGCTGTCTTAGGAACGTCTTCTGGGCGAATTTTCAATTGGTGGTATCCAGATCGCAGATCTATCTTAGAAAACACCTTTGCACCTCTCATCTGATCAAACAGATCCTCGATTCTAGGTAACGGATATTTGTTCTTGATGGTGACTTCATTAAGTGATCGATAGTCTATACACAATCTCCGAGAACCGTCTTTCTTGTCTACAAAGAGGGTAGGGGCTCCCCATGGTGACGAGCTAGGGCGGATAAATCCTTTACTTAATAATTCTTCTATTTGTTTCTTAAGTTCTGCCAAGTCTTTAACATCCATTCTATATGGCCTCTTAGATATAGGGGCAGTACCAGGTAAAAGTTCAATGCTGAATTCAATATCTCGGTCAGGTAGCATACCTGGTAATTCATCTGGAAACACATCCGGATATTCGTTCACTATTTTGATATCTTTCAGAGTTTTGCCTTCCATAGAATTTATTGTTCCGCCTTCTGTTGATGAGGGAGTTGCCACATACTCAACTCTGCCTCCTTGAGGGCTGGTTAAGAGTACTGACTTCTTTCGGCACTGAATAGATCCATCCCATTGGTGTAACCAATCCATTCCCAGAATTATATCTATTCCCCAAGATTTTAGAACTACTAGATCAGCTGGGAAATCTACTCCCATGATGTTAAGAGTCACTTGTGGACAAAATAGACTGGCTTGCATTTCTCCGCCGGGAGTATTAACTAATAATTGCTTTTTCATAGCCCTCATGGCCATGCCATGTTTTGCCACAAATTGTTCAGTAATAAATGAATGCGTTGCTCCAGAATCGAATAAAATTGTTGCAGGTATGGAATTGGCAAGGAACGTACCAAGTACAACTCCTGGGGCTTCCTGGGCTTGTTCCGCGGTCACATGGTTCACCCTTCCACGAACAAAATTCCACTGGGCCCTGTTGCTTTGTGCACTTGAACTTCCCGGACGAACTTGTGACGATGGTTTCTCAGTCCTCTGTTCATTGCCTCTCTGTGGAGTAGGCATTCCACGCTGGGGACAGTTGTTGGCATAGTGTCCCAATTCTCCACATTTGAAACATCCATTTGGCTGTGCTGGAGCGTTGTTTCTCACAGGAGCGCCTGTGGCATTGGGGAGTGGCTGAGTTGTTGATTGTCCGATTCTGCTGGGGATTCTGAGTACGGGGTGATTGCTGGTTGAAGCGCTGTGGCTGCTGAAATGAACGTTGCAGCTGCATATTCTGTGGATAACCTCCATTCTGTCCACCAGAGCGGAAGTAAGAACTCTGAGGGGAATTGTAGCGGGGGCGAGTGTTACTGCTGGACTGTCCTTGAGACTGGAACTTGCGTTTGTGTTCACCAATCTCCTTGCGCTTGCTTTCCAGGCCAATAGCTTTATTCAAAAGGGTCTGGAAATCTGGAAAGATGTGGCTCTGCAGCTGATAATTGAGTGGCCCTATAAGACCATCCAAAAATCGTTCCTGTCTTTTGGCATCAGTGTTGACTTCTTCTGGTGCATAGCGAGACAACTGGGTAAACTTATTCAGGTATTCGCTGACTGACATGTTGCCTTGTTTCAGTGCGAGGAACTCCTTCTGTTTCAACTTCATGACTCCGGAGGGAATATGGTGAGCTCTGAAGCTATCCCTGAACTCTGGCCAGGTGATGTTCTGTGGTGCAGCATGTGCAGCGGTGTACGCATCCCACCAGTCAGCAGCTGGTCCTTCAAGCCTTCCTGCGGCGTATAGCACCATTTCACGATCGGTGCATTGTGCCATTTCCAGCTTCCTGGTGACAACCTTTAGCCAGTCATCAGCATCCAATGGATCTGATGAGTGAGAGTAAGTTGGCGGACGGTGGCTCATGAATTCCTTATGCTTGTCCCTGGGCGGTGGTGGTGCTGGTGCTGGTTGTGGTGGCTGGTTTTGTTGTGCCTGTAAGTTCTGCACTGTTGCGGTGAGAGTCTGTAGCAGCTGAGTTTGAGCGGCCAGGAACTGTAGCATAGCTGGATCCATTGTTGGATTTGGTGGGGGAGGTGGTGCTTGATTTTGCTGTCTTGCGATATGAGCTCGTATCATAGGTGGGATATCTTGTCCTCCTCCTGACCTGGTGTTTACCATCTGAGTGTTAGGGAAAGATATCTCAGATAAGAACCGAACAGATAAAGATGAGTAAGGTAAAAGCATAAGGGGGCTAAGATTGATTAATTAAACTAATTATTTTATTGATGCTGTTGTGGCCATCACTCCACAAAAGCATTCATCCATCACAAAGATCCAACTCAAACATGTTTTCAACCATTACATCGCATCGTCCTCGCAGGAACGGAATTATTAATAAAAGAAAAAAAAAGGGTAGACATCTAGAAACTCCTAGCCTAAGCTAGTCGTAGCTCCTGGGGTGCCGTAGCGACGCTTCCTGCGCGGAGGGGAAGACGTAGTGCAGTGCTGAGTCATCTCCTCTGGAGGTGCCTGTCCTGCAAGCTGTGCCTCGAGCTGCGCGATCTTGGCCTGCGCATCCTGGAGCTTCCCATGCAGTGCCTCGATCTCGGAGGTGGCTCCCTCCAAGTCAGTGTTGAGTGCAGCGGTGACTCGAGCAAGGACGTCCACACGGTCGTCTCCTGTCTGAGCAGCAGGTACCACCGTGTCCTCAGTGCCAACAGGTCGGCTGGGGACGTGGCGGAAGTCGGAGTGGTGCAGCTGGTCGCGGAAACGGTAGCTGTAGGAGTAGAGTGCTCTCCTGGCGGCGTCGTTGATGGCAGTGTCCTCGGTGGAGAAGGGAACACAGCTGAAGTGCGTCGAACGGATCCTCCATCCGGAAGCCTCTGGCTGAGGTACCCGGATGTGTACCTGAGCTGTGTAGTAGTCCTCCAGGCCGGGCTCCTCGAAGTGCTCGACCACGTACTGAGGCTTTAGAGTGAACTCTAAAAACCCCAGTAGCTCCTCCAGCAGTCTGCAGAACTGCCCGGTACCACCCAGCGAAGCGTGAAGGTGGTACTCCGGACCACGCTGGCGGGGCTCCTCCGGGTCCTCCTCCTCGTCGTCGTGGTCGCTGTCGCGGTCCTGACCCTCGTCCTCGACGTCGGGGTCATCCCCGTCACCGGGCTCATCGTCGTCGTCAGCCTCTGGTGCAACGTCACCAGCGGCAGGGGCAACTGGTGGAATCACCATGTCGCCGTCGGCGTCCACCTCCAGCAGAGTGCCGTCGAAGAGCTGGGGCGGCTCCTCCGGTGCCTCGTCCTGAGCCTGCACCTCAGGCTGTGCCACTGGCTGCACCTGCACCGGAACCTCCTCAACTGGTGCCTCCACAGGGTGCTGGGGAACTGACGGTCCAGCAGGGCGTGAACCTCCGGTGACAGCACGAGCGGTCTGAAACTCACGAACCATCTGACAAAGGAGAAGAAAGCTGACTCAGTATAGAATAAATCAAAATGATGGGATCTTTTAACAAAAGAAATAATATAAATTAGACTTTTATACGAAAATAGGGGAATTTTGAAAGATGACATGGCTTTCTAGATGTTGAGTCCTTAGTTTCCGACCAGTTCTAACTTAAGGCTGCGTCCTACAGTCAACACTGCTCTGATACCACTCCTGTCACACCCGATTTTCGAAGGAAAACCAAGTGCATTTCATATGTGCGCCAGGATCATGTTTACACACATATGATAGACAAAAGAGTGTAATATCGAAACACAATGTTCTAAATTACAAGGGATTTATTATAATATTCTTATTACACTCTCGAAAGACACGCAGGTCTTTATCGAAGAACAAACGATAGCTACACGAAGCATTCTTCGACTTCCATCTTCCACAGGCACTTGACTGGGGGAAAACGCAAGCCTCAGAACTCGTCGTAGTCGCTGTAGTATTCTTCTCCATTTCCTTCTTCTGAATCAGCAATAGCAAGCGTGAGTACACCTAACTAGGTACTCAGCAAGCGGGGGGAAGATGCAAGGCCACAAGGATAGGCTAAGTTTCACAGCAATGAGCTTTTTAATGTTGGTCAAGTTTTATTAGCAACTTTCCTATTTTCTAGGTATAAGTTTATACCATCCCACTTAGCATTTAGAAAACATCTTATTCAAAATATCCCACGAGTAAAAATAAAACCACGATTTATAGTCCATCTTCAAGTTCAATTATCATGTGAGGGTCCAAGCCGCTCTTGACCGTGAGCACGGCTGATATATCAGTTTTACACTCTGCAGAGGTTGCACACTTTCACCATGGCTCGTGTTTCCCATGTCGCCCGGGTTAGCTAGACCCTTAAACACTTCCGAGGTGAGTGGCTAGGGATCCACTACGAAGCCTTTACAAAGGTATGCAAAAGACCAACGACCCGCATAGTTACAGACTAGGGCGGTCCACAAACCTCCCTAATGGTCAGCACCTTAGCAAAGGCTGCTACCCCAAGAGGACCGGGCTGTGACCCCTGCAACCCCAATCCCCCTATGCTCCTCGCAGGCGGATAAGGTCATCAGTGCGATCACACACCTAATTAATTGGCTAAGGTCAGAGCCCATTAACACCATGGTTGCGCTGTTTTCCTGGGTGGTCACTCCATGTTCCGATTAAAGTATTGTTCTCTTGTATTAACCAACATTTCACCAATAGTCATCATGTTCAGCATTTTGTAAAGATTCAGTTTTAAAAGCATTTCCCATAGTGTAGCAAGGCTAAGCATAACTATCCCAAAACATTATTTAAACTGGGTTGATTCAAGGGTTTATGGTGAAAGACTAGGTAAATCCTTAATATAGGTATTCCCGTCATATTAATGCAATAAAAGTAAATTTTAGTTTGACATGCAGTTATATAGGACAAAAAGAATATGCGGGGAGGGCCACTTGCCTTGGTTTACAAAAAGGTCTTCTTCTTCGTAGAGTGGTTCCGGATCCGCGTCGACGGGCGACTCGGTTGCAACTGGCACGAGGTCTACGATCAACACAATAAAACAATAAGAAAACAGTACATCAAACATTCTTAACAGACTAAAACAAGCATCTAAAACTAACAAGCTCGAAAAGACGAACGCTTGGACACCAAGAACGCTAAAAACGGAGCTAGGACGGAAAAGATATGGCCAAAACAAGTTTTAGGGACTTGCTGGCAAAGAAACTAAGTTTCCAGGGACTTAACTGAAAGAAACCAGGGGCTAAAACATAATTACGCGTTAAAACCCGAGGGCTAACGCGCAAAAACACAGGGGCTGGACTGCGGGTGCAAAAACAGAGAAGCCTGGGGTGTTTTCTGTAAAATTCAGGACCTAAATCTAATTATTTTTGAACTAAACAGGACGGCGGGTTAATTTCCAGAAAAGGCAGGGTCTCTTTTGCAAAAGTGCCTCGGTTGACCGTTATTTGGCCTAGTTGACTTCGGTCAGAAAGATCGCGGGCCGATGGATCAAGATCGGACGGCAGACAGGAGATGGGGCAGGTCGGGCGGCGGTGGGACGCCGGCGTGCGGCGGCGCCGGGCCGGGGGAAACTCCGGCGAGCTCGAACTCGAGCTACGAGGCTCGGCTTTGGGTGCGGATTGGCCCTACGGCTTCAGGACGGCGAAGCGAACACGATAGGGGTGATCATGACGAGAGTTGCGCGGCGAGGCCGGCGGTCGGCGGCGAACAGAGGCGGCGGGACGCCGGTGAGGTGCGGTCGGGGTGCAAACAGAGCGGGACAGAGAGCAAGAAGAGGATGGGGAGTGTCGTTACCACGGTGCGAAGGTCCTGGAGTGGAAGAAGAGGGCGGAGCAGTCCTGGAGCGGCGGTCCGACGAGGCGGCGGCGGCGGCGGAAATTGGAGCGGCTCCGAGGGAAATTGGGTGGCGAGAGGGGTCGAAGAGGGTGCTTGGGGCTCGGTCGTGCTCTTTAAAGGGCGAAGAGGGGAGGGGAAGGGCTCGGTGCCGAGGGGAAAGGATAAGCCGGCCATCAATGGCGAGCGGCAGTGGGGAGCTCGGTGGGGCGGCGTTTCGAGGGGAGAGCGAGGGGTTGTGGGTGGGTTCTCCACTAGGCAATAACCGTAGCTCGGTGGAGGGGGAGAGGAAAGGGCGCGGGAGAGAGAGCGGCGCGGGGAGAGGGAGCGGCTCGGTCGGGCGGGGCAGAGGAGGGGGCGTCGGGAGGTGGAAGACGGGCCCGACAGGTGGGCCCCACCTGTCGGCGGCGGTGAAAGAGAGGAAGAGGTGCTCGGGCCGCTGCTGGGCCGAAAGCGGCGAGCAGGCCGGCGGAGCGGGGGGAAAAAGAGAGAGAGGGAGAGAGCGAGTGGGCCGGCCGGGTAAGTTGGGCCGCGCGCGGAGGGAGGGGAGAGCTGGGCCGAAAAAGAGAGAGGGAGAGAAAGAGAGATTGAGGGAGAGTTTAGGGGGCGTTTCCGGACTTTTCATGATTTTGAAATTCACACACCAATCAAACAAAATACATGCAAACCAAATATGATGCACATGCACTTATTGTTCCAAAATTATTTAAATGATGTTTAAATATTTTTAGGCTCAATTTATTTGAAAATTTAATTAAGTCCTTAGAAAAATAAATTAAACCAAGTTGCTATGATTTATATGTGATGGAATTTTAGGGTGTTACATTAAGTATCAGAGGAGGACTCGACTCGACGTGGCTGAGGTCGTCAAGATTCAGTAGTTTTTGGTTTGGAGTCTTTTTGTTAGAAAGAGTAGTCATCAGGTCTGTTAGTTTTGGAGTCTGTTTGTTAGGGAAGTCAGGCGTGAGGTCTGGTACTTTTTGTAGTTGAGATAATGGAGTTGGACTCCTCCTTGTAAAAAGGCTATATAATGATAGCCTCGATTGAGAAATAAGGCAAGCAAGATTAAACCAACCTATTCTCTCATCCCCGTTATCTACTCTCTCATCCCCTTCACCCGCGTCGCCTCCGGCGACACGTATCCCACGTCACGGGGAGGAAGCCGGCAGCTGAGCGGCCGGCGATCTCTCACGGGTATCCTATACGCTCTCAACCGCAGACACACAACACCAGCAAGAAAGTTGCTAGGCAGAGGTGGGATTAGTAGTACCCATGCATACAAAAAAGATTTTGTGAACTTCAGTTGTTAGTTTCCATTTCAATATTGAGATTAACAATATTAAAAAAACTATGGTGAAAAGATATAACTAGAGGTTCAATAAATCTACAATCTAGCACTATACCTGCCGCTGGTAATGATCATCAAGGATATAAACCGTGTCATTCGTGACCTTTGGTATCGTCTCTGCAGAAATGAGGAACAAAAAGTGTAAACAAGAAAGGACAATCCATTCATAAGGAAAAGGGCACAATGAATATCATGTGTAATAATTAAGACAAGTTGAATAGAGTGGGGGATACAAACAAGTAGAGAACAAGCTGATAGCGTAGATTGATTAACTCCAAGTAGAGGAAGGCTTTACCTTCAAATAGTTGCCCTCTATTGACTGGGACCTCTAGGGATTGATCATAATCGTCTTCATACTTATCATCATCATCATAGACTGATTCTTCCTCATCATCTTCTGTCTCATCTTGACTATGGAATGCTTCAGTGTAAATGATATCCGAGTCAGCATCTTCCATATCTTCCGAACCAAATAGATCCAAGTCACCATCTTCTATCATCTCATCCCTGAAGGAGTCATCTATATCCTGCACAATAAGCAACAAAATAAATTTCTTTTGAAGAAAACTCAGACTAAAAATAAACAATCAAAACTTGCAGGAACAAAATGATGAAACTATTTTACTTACCTTGTTTTCATGCTGCAGTGTCTTATCTGAAAGATGAATCTGATTTGAAGCACACACAACTCTTTAATGGATGAACAGAATTGTCCCAAAATACAAAGCTCAGCTCAATGCTTACCTTTATGATTTGTGATAGCAATCCAAGAACTAAATGAGGCTGGTTGAAAAACAATATAAGTTTGTTTAAGTCCTCACATTTGTCAATGAATTGTTTGAATAAAAGCACAGAATTGAGTGTGATAATGATTCCATGGAAGGTGACTAAAATGTCTGTAACTTATAGAGAAGTGGATAGGATAAGATAACATGCAGCAATCAGTCAAAGAGAAAGAAAATATACAAGGCACGTGCAGATAAGTGTAAAGAATAGAGATAGGTACAAAGTAGTAGCCATAGAAGTTTTTGGTACCTAACTTAACAAGCACTGTACAATAACATTAAAGAATTGTAGGTCTGATAATGAATACCATCGCTTAACTTCCCTAAATAAATTAAACCTCAGCATAAAAGTAAGGAATTCAAGGGCAGGCACACATCATACCCTTCCCTCTTCCAAATCCCGTGCACCAATGTTGACAACAACGCATCCAATGGCCTTGGCAGAATTGAGGCAGAGTGCATGATTTTCATTTCTTTCCCATAGGTTCAGACTTCTCTCATATTTATTGCTTTCTCATCAATGGTCCCAGGTACAGCTACATTGATCAATTTGCTGAGAAAAATATTGATGGACAACAATCAGAAAGGTCTACATCCATCAGGTAAATTTTTATTAACAAGGAAATGCACTCTGCTACTAGCTAGAAACAAGTGAGGCATCTCACCACAGAAGAATACCATCCCTGATGAGATCGAACAGCTGGTTTCCAGTTGGGTCAATTGGCAAGTAGTTCTTCAGAAATGGGTCTTCGCACAGGTAAGTGTTGATGTGCGCCACATATAATGATTTATCTGCCTGCACCATGGGCTTGGTGAGCGAGAACAAGGTCTTGCCTCTCCCGCCACCACATTTATCGGTACTCACCCTGGCTTGCAGATCCAGATACAACTGCAACAAAACCGAACCAGATTCCTCAGTCACATCATTACTGTCGACATTAAGATTCAACAACTCTGAGAAACGGAGTTGTAATTGTAAGTACCTGGAGGAAGGGCTCGAAGTCAATCTCCTGGTCGTCAGGGTAGGATTCCGACAAGAAGGCCGCAACATCTTCCTCGGAGACCACCTCAAGCCCCCTCAACCTGTTCATCAGGCCCGGGAGGTTCTTAGTTGTGACACGGCCGCCGGAATCCCACTTCAGAGACGAGAGCTGCAACGACAGCGTAACAAAACCAAGACAACAAAGTTCACGAGACTGATGAACCAAACGCAAAACAACCAGTGCAGCGGACGGAGCGAACAAGAAGCCCGCGGATTCCGACATTACCTTGGCCTTGAGCGATTGGAGCTCGACCTGCGTTAACTGCCCCCGCAGCGAGGGGTCGGTGTCAGGTTCCTGACAGTTGGACACGTTAACCCCGACGAATCCGGACATGTCCTCCCGCCACGGCCCGAATCCCAGATCGTGTGGAACGAGAAGGACGGTGGGAGGTGGAGGATGGGGGAGACGGAGGGGGCTGCACTAGAAAACCCTAGTCGCCATGGGGTGAAGGGAGAAGCGAAAGCTGGGTGGCGGCGCGAGTCCAAGTATGGACGGGCGGGAAGGAGAACCGTGTAGGCTGCCGCGCGTCCTCCAACTGCGATCGGGAGCACCGTCGCTTCCAATTTTACCGCCTCAGGTCCGGTTTGGTTCCTCCGCTAAAAATTCGTTTGGTACGTCGTCTGACGTCATCATGCCATGTGCTGACGTCACCACCCATCTGTACCGTATCTTCTCCCGCCGTGTCTTTCTCAGACTCTGAGCGCGCCGTGAGCGACAGCGCGTTCCGATTCTGATTCCCAAACAAAATAAGGCAAGTTAAGCCTGTTCAAATCGGAAACTGAATCTGCGGTTCACAAAATTGGAAACTGAATCTTCGGTTACCACAGAACCAACCGAGCTCCCAGCGAACTCAGCGAAGAAATCACAAAATCAAGCACAAATCATAAGGACTTAACACGCACAAATCAAAAAATAATTGGACACGGAGCAGATCCATGGGGCGTAGGAGGCCGGGAGTGGCACAGGCAGCGAGCGCGTCGCTCCAGCTCGGCGTCGCTGGGGCCTGCCGTGTCGGGGCATGTCGAGGAGCGGCCGGGTGGCACGAGGCTGTGGCCCGTCGATGTAGGAGCTGAGGCATCAAGGACCGCGCCACTGCCGGAGTAGGGGAAGAGCACCACGCCGCTGCCGGAGTGCCGGCCGTGGACTGCTGCAGGGAGCGAAGGAGCGCCGCCGCCGCTTCTTTGCTTTGGGTCGGAGGTTGCCTGAAACAGGCGGAAGTCACAGGGTGAATGTGTTGCTGTGTGCTTGCATGAGGATAAGGTGAGGTAGTATGGGCCTGGGCCAAATTGTTTAATTGGGCTTCTTTGGTGTGTTCGGTCTATTCGGTTAACAGAGGTCAAGAACCAAAATAACTGAGTAAAATTCGATCATTTCATATCTACAGTAAGACCAAATTTAGGATCGAAAAATTCGGTTTTGGTCTCGGTATTTGGGTTCGATCTTTGATCATCGGTTTCATTAGATGCGTGGTCATTTCTGGTCGTCCGGCCGAGGCAACGCGGAGGGTGATAGTGGACCTGCAGGTTTTTTATGGACCGCATTCACGTTTGGACTAGGACGAATTGTTTCTGCCGCCCTCCACGGTTTAATGGTTTTCTCTTTTGTTTTCCGGTGTATTTCATGGTGGTATTTGTTTTGGGCTGCGATAAAATTATGCTATCATTTTCACAGCAGTCTAATGTTTTGTCTCGGTGTACATGGAAGCGAGAAGTCATCTAAAAAAATTCTATAGCGTTTGTAACTATAGGAAGGGGGCGTGAGTTGTTTTTTTTTCTTCTTGTAAATTTACGATGATCAAGATATGTTATCCATGATCATTTCCAACTTGTGTCGCAATGCACGAACATTCAGCCGATTTAAGAGTAATCTAAACATGGTTGCAAGAGTACATAAACCTCACGATGGCTCAACAATAATGATTGTCACTGCGGACTGATTAGTTGGTAACATTTCTGGTGATAGAACCCATCCATCAGAGTTCGAGTAGGTAAAGTCCCCGCCGACGGCAAAGGTGCTCATAGGATAGGTTTATGTACAAACATTCATTAAAATAAATATTATTTGGCTTCTTATGGTGCTTGGATACTACAACATGATAAATAAAATAAATATTATTTGGTTAGAATATATAGCTCTTAAAATCAAGCAAATAAATTTGTATTCATCACATATAATTGTTAATTTTATAATATACTTTTTATTAATTTTTCATCCGTAACAACGCACGGACATATTTACTAGTAAAATAAAAGTAATCTCGCGTGGAGTACTAAATAAAGTCTATTTATAAAAATTTTTATAGATACATGCAACTTTACGTGATAAATCTAATGAGCCTAATTAATTCATAATTTGTTATAGTAATGCTACAGTAACCATCCTCCGATCATGTGGTTAAAGGTCTCATTAGATTCGTCTCGTCAATTAGCACTGGAGTTGTGGAGGTAGTTTTATAAATTATTTTTATTCAATACCCTTAATTAACGGTCAAATCTGTAAGCAGTCCTGTGCTAAAATTTAGCACTGCAAACCAAACACCCACTCAGATCCACCCCACGGGAAGCCCGCGGGTTTTGCCGTGCCTACGCGATACCGCGACACATTGGCTTCCTATTGGACGCCTGCGATCCTCCGCAAAGTCTACAATGACGGTCTCTACAACGCCAAAGAGATACCCTTTCCCTTTTTTTTATTCTTGCTATAGGGAATCCCCTATGAGATTTCAGAATATCGAGGACCAGTGCTCCAGTAGATCGGGAGGAAATTCTCTGCGGCGGTGCCGCACCGCGCCCCTGGTGCGACACCGCCCAGGATGCTGACGCGTGGCAGCAGACCCCCATCGGCACCAGGGCCCACCTACGCTCCGTCCGGGAATACTGAACGAGCCGCGCCGGATCGTCCAACGTGAATAGAGCCGAGCCCTCGCGGAGTCGCGGTCAAGCCGGCACTAACCTGGGCAATCAAGCCGGCGCTCCCTGCTGATTGAAGGCCCATAAAAAAAAGACCGGAGATCCCTAGTTCCTACTTTGAAAATTCTGCCGCCGCAAGACAATCCCAGATTCCCAGATGCCCTAATTCTTCATGGTGTTTGTGGCCGTCTCCAACGAAGAATCTGCATCAGGGCATTCGAGTGCAGTTAATTCGCCGCTCTCGTCTTTGCTGCCGACGGCATGGCTCCGTTTGCTTCAAAGAGAAGTTGCCTCTTTCACGACAGGTCAAACATGACGGGTTCAAAAAAAAAGCATGACGGGAGGCACCTTGCCTTCGTCGTCGCTGGAGGTGGACGGTGGACCGGACCTCACCATCTGCGAAGAACGACCCCGCGGCGGGCGGCGGCCGCAAACCATTTGAGTCTACGAACTTCCGGTCGACGAGGAGTAGGAGGGAGTGGCTCGATCTGATTTCTAACGGAGCCGGCTTGACGGCGAGGGTTCGGCTCTACTCACGCTGGACGGTTCGGCGCGGCTCGCTTCAGTATCCCGGACGGAGGGTAGGTGGCCCACTGGCCGTGGTCCCGATGGGGTCTGCTGCCACACGTCAGCGTCCTGGGCGGTGTCGCACCAGGGGCGCGGTGCGGCACCGCCGCATAGAATTTCCTCCCCAGTAGATCTCCTTCTCCTTTTCCTCTTTCTATCTATCCTCACATGCAGGTCCCACGTATAAGTGACTAAACTATTTTTTCTCTTCTTTCTCTTCGTCGACGGCCCGGGGAAGGAACGGGTTCGAGACAATGCATGCCCCGGGCGCCCCATCACAGCGTGGCGCGCGAGCAGCTCGGCGAGTGCCGCCGGCGCAGACGTGGTGAGGTGCTCCATGAGCTCGTCCCTCTCCTTGCCGTCGTCGTCAAGGAACTCGAACCAGACACGACAGCTGCTGACACACACGCTGTTGTCGCCACCGCCGGATGACAGCACCCCCCGAGTAGGAGGAGGCGACTTGAGCCGGCCACCACCAGCCGGCAAAGGACTCCGCAGGCATGCGAGCCACCCGGGTGGCCACGCCTGGTGCTCCGCTCGGACAATGTGCCGGACCTCGGCGCGTGGCCGAGCCCGAGCTCAAGCTCGAGCTCCGCTCAACCAGGGTGCCGGCGCGTGGCGGGCGGCGCTTGGCCAGGGAAGCAACACGATGACGTGTCGAGGCGCGAGGCGGCGACACTCGCCTACACACGGCCGATGCGAGGCGGCAGCGCTCGATCGGGGGTCGGCCGGTGAGGTGGCAGGTGGCGGTCGGCCGGCGGAGGGGAGACGCAGCGCACGACCGGCGTAGGGCGGCGTCTGGAGGGGCGAGGGGCGGATGGCGCATGGCCGGCGGAGCGCGCGAGGTGGCGTGCGGCCAGCGACCAGCTAAGCTGCGAGGCAGCGCGTCGGGGCAAGCAAGAGCACACCCGGGAAGGAGAAAAGGATGGTATAGGGATTGAAAAAAATGGATGGTCATTGAGAGATGAAAGAGGCGAGGGAGGAGGGTAAAGGGATTGAGAAAAATATAGTAAAGGGGGATTGAGAAAGGGAATCTATTGGAGCTGACTTTTTACATCTCAATCCTCTTTAACCAAAGATATAAGGAAAGAAAATTCATATTCTCAATGTGTTGGAGTTGCGATAAAGCGGTAAATCCCACGTGAAAGGAACATCCATTTGTCCGCCACCAGTGGCGTAGCCATGAAAAAAAATCAGCTGGGGCGAACGACTCAACCGAAATCAAGCACGTTGTAATTCACATCGCATTAATGAATCCATACATTGCAATCGCACAATTTTAAAGCGAAGTTGAGATATTACCTCAAATTTGAAGAAAAAATTGATGGTAGCGGCCACGCCCAACCCCGGTAGCGGCCGGCGGCGGCGCAATCCCGCCATCTTCCTCCATGAGCTGCCGGCCGCTGCACGCCCGCAGGCCAGCGCCAGCCCTATCGACGCCCGCCCCATGCCGGCCGCCGCACACCCGCAGCCGCAGGCCAGGCCTGCCGGACGCCCGCCCCCTGCCGACAGCCGCACGCCCGCCCCCTGCCGCGCTCGACGCTCCCGAAGGCCGGAGGCCGGAGCCGCTGCCGCACGGCTAGAGTTGCAGCTTTCTTTGCTTGCAGCTTGCGTGCAGTCAGTGCGTGCGATGCGTCCATGCCACCGTGCAGTGCTTTTTTATTTTGAGGCCTGGCTGCTAGCTAATGGGCCACATACCACAACAGTGATGATGGGCTAGCCGGTCAGGAGCCCAGGCCTTGTTTAGATGCCAAATTTGGGGTGATAATTTAGAACTCTTGGGAATCACGTGTCACTATAGCATTTCGTTTGTATTTATGAAAAATTATCCAAACATTGATTAATTAGGCTTAAAATGTTCATCTTGCAAAGTGTAATAAAACTGTGTAATTAGTTTTTAATTTTATCTACATTTATTAGTACTCCATACATGTGCTGACATTTTAATGTGATGAAAATCTTCTTTTTACATAATGAAATTTGAAGGTTGAATTTAGGATCTAAACAAGGCCGCAATTTTAGCTGGGGCAACTGCCCCAGCTTGCCCCAATGTGCATCCACCAGTGTCCGCCACCACCGTAGCTGCAAGCCAGCCATTTGGTCGTCGCCACTTTTCTGTCGTTCATCGCCCAGTGGTACGCCACCGACGCCGTTCCGATGTCCATACACTAGGACAGGCATTCCGATGACGTCCCCTCCCTGATCCGCTTGCCCCGCTTCAACAATCGTGGTCTTGGTGATGGAGGAGATCAGCGAGCGCATGATGTGGTTTTATTCCTTCGACCTGCTTCTGAGGATATTCATGTAATTATGGATATTCTCAATTTGCTTGGAGAGGCAACAGGGCAAAAGACGAATCTACAAAAAAAGTAATGTGCTGCCCATCAGGTGTAAGGAAAATGAACCGACAACTGTACAGTCCATACTGCCATGTGCACTTGCAGACTTTCCTTGCAAATATTTAGGACTGCCCCTATCACTAACGAAACTAACAAAGCAACAAGTGCAGCCCATTATTGACTGCATATCTGATCAGTTACCTGGATAGAAAGCAAATCTGATGACTATGGCTGGGAGGATGGTCCAGATGCAATTTGTGCTTACTGGAATGCTCATCTACATGCTAATGGCGGTTGATCTTCCACCTTGGGCAATTAAAGCAGTGGAAAAAATTAGGCGTGGGTTTCTTTGGCGAGGTCGCAGGGATGCACAAGGCGGACACTGTATCATTGCTTGGCTCAAAGTTTGTCGACCTAAAGAACCGGGTGGTCTAGGAATTCGGATATCAAGACACTTAGCTAGGCTCTAAGAATGCGGTGGGTTTGGCTACAAAAAATAGAACATGATCGCCCGTGGGCAAACCTCCCCATACATGTTTTGGGACAAGTAAGAGAATTTTTTACAGCAGCTATCTACTCAGAGGTAGGAGATGGTGCAAAGACTCAATTCTTGACAGATCGATGGCTCCATGGGCAGAGTATTACGGATTTGGCACCCTACTTCCTTGCCACCATTGCTGGAGAAGACGCGAGAAAAGAATAGTACGGAAAGCCCTTACTAACCAGGATTGGATTTTGGATATACAGGGGGTTC
This sequence comes from Echinochloa phyllopogon, assembly GCA_033239725.1. Lineage (NCBI taxonomy): Eukaryota > Viridiplantae > Streptophyta > Magnoliopsida > Poales > Poaceae > Echinochloa > Echinochloa phyllopogon. The sequence continues at coordinate 34,721,834 of BTCW01000014.1, forward strand.
TAACTGTTGGGGTTCTTATTGAATATGTTCATATATGGGGCGTCTTATATGACTTTCAGCTACAACTAGACAATAAGGATAAGCACATATGGCGGCTTTCAACAAATGGGCAATATTCGGCCAAATCAGCCTACGAGGGTTCGTTTTAGGAACAAACTTCGTTTGGGCCATGTGAGAAAATATGGAAGACTTGGGCACCGCCCAAATGTCGCTTTTTATGAGGCTAGTGGCGCATAAGAGATGTTGGACAACAAATCGTCTAGCCCGCCCGAATCTCCCTCATCCTGCACATTGCCACATGTGTGATCAAGAGACAGAGACCATTGATCACCTCCTTGTCCATTGTTTTCGCAAGGGAATACTGATATCGATTTCTCTCACAAGTCGGCCTTCAGTCCCTCTCCCCCCAGCCCACAGAAGTATCTTTTTATGATTGGTGGGAAAGAGTGAGCAATGAAGCTAGTGGCCTCGTACTACAAGGGCCTGGACGATTGCAACCAACAAAACAAATGTGTATTTGATGGAGCTATTCCTGATATGGCTGATGGTGTAATCATATCTAGTGAAGAGCGAAGGTTATGGTCGTTGGTAGGGACTCGAGGAATTTCCCTTTTGACTGCCCCCACTTTAGGAGAGTAGGTTCCTTAGAATTATCCTATGGTCGCTGTTCAGAAATTAGGCATGTGTGAGTTTGTATACTGAGGAATAGTGCTGTGGGTGTGCTGGAGTGAGTCTGGGTGTGTCTTTGTGTGTTGAGTGTGTTTTTTGCGTATGGGATATCTCTCTTTTTTTATCTTCTTAATATAATGATGTGCAGCTCTCATGCGTTTTTTGAGAAATTTTTATCTTCTTAATATAATGATGTGCAGCTCTCATGCGTTTTTTGAGAAAAAAGAATTTCGATTGTAATATACAAGTTGACAGAAAGTCATAATGAGATAGATGTACTAATAAAGCAGACTTTTTCCATGTGGCAATACAGTCATTTATAACTATATAATTGATACCCACTAAGAGAACCCCTATTTCTCTTCACATGCAAGATGTCCACATCACCATCCACTAGATCTTCTCTCAACATGCAAGCTGTCCACATCACCATCCACTAGAATTATAAATTTATGTCTTTTCTGCGGCTATCCATTGTATTAGTCTTTACGATACCATGCTATAAATTTCTAAGTAGTTCTCTCTCAATAAAATGAATGTGTTTTCCTCTATATTGTTGTTTATAAAAAATATTGAAATGCAACCATTTTAGTGTTTCTACTTTCAAATTACATCCATGTATGAAAAATAAGATGTGGATAGGAGCATATTGGATTATTCAATCAATCGTTCTCTCTCCATTCCAGTACCCTGGAGACATTTCCTCAAATTAGATGAATATAAGTTTTAATAAGATGACTTCAGTCGTGCTAAAAATCTTTTGGCTACCATAGCAATGCATATGCATGGTTTATGTTCTTAACTTAAATCTTTTTTACACTATTAACATTTTAATACCTTACTGATGCTTCTGGATCTTGAAACAGCACGCTAACGCCATGCTTTTCACATCTATGTATTGCACCCATAACAACGCATGAGCCACACACTGGAGTACATGATCCAATCTTCTCTTCTCGGTTTTCTTCTTCTGGTGACTGCTGTTGTTGCTTCTGTTTTTTCTAAAAAAATTCTTTGCTTCTAGGTTTTCCTCATGAGTGCGATCATGGGACACTGCATTTGGGATAACCCGTGCTGCTTGGCCTGTTGGTTGGTTCAACTCACTTGGATACCCTAATAAGCTGCCATAGTTATGTTTCGATCGCGTTGCAATATTTCTGGAAAATTATTTGAGAGGAGCTAATGCTTGGCTGTACCTCACTGTTTTCCAATATGTAAGAGGACAGTTTCCTATAAAAATACCGTAGATATCCTTCTTTGCTGTATCTGATTCTGTCTGCAATTCATGGCAGAGGATATCACAGTTATAGATGGACCTGGTATAATTATGCATGAAACATGATATGCATGCGCCTACACATTGGATGCTTGCTTGGGCACGAAACATGATCCTGGAGTTCAGATTTGTTGAATCTCTGGAGGCAGAATAAATATGCTTGGGAGAAGCTGAATATTGAAACTCTTTGAACAGATTGGAATATCCTTGTTATGTATGATAACATGTTCTTTGGTGATTAAATGGTTTGCCTTTTTCTTTTGATTCGTTTCTCCAAAATGGTCTTGCTATGATTTGGGACTCCGATAATATCACCATTCTGGCTATCTTTTGGCCCAGATGCTTCCTGGTGATTGCAGAGAGAGCACTAGAGATTAGAGAATGTCTAAAATTCATGTTCTATATAAGAACTCGGCAATAATATGTCTGACCAAAATGAAGCTTGCTAAATTATTAGGATCTGTCTCCTATCAGTCGACTGACATTTGTGCTATTTGTCAGTCGACAGGCAGGGCCGTTGGATCATCATCCAAAGGTTAAATAGCTTCAATCCACGTGGGGGCTGTTAACGGGCCCGCTAACACTGTAGCGCGCCCGTTAACATACAACATGTGGTAATTCGGGCACAACCGTGACCCGTTAGCAGGTTTTGAGCTTTTTTTTATGCAAATCTCTATTTTTTCCCTGTTCTACTTGTTACTGCCGGCCCAACTCATATACACTTAATTGTTGCTGGGCCAAAAACATACATACAGCACGTAATAAACCTTTTTTTAGCCGAAGAACCCCTCCTATAAAAACACATAGAAAGCACGGGACAACAAAAATCAGATCTATTCCTCGGCATCAAGAAAAAGAATGGAGCCCCTGCCCAAGAGTAAAAAAGGGAAGAGGATGGAGATCATCTAGGCAAAATCGTGGGAGTACGCATAACCAAATGGGATGGCAGTATTTGTTCCTCTTGCTACCTGTTCGTCTCCTTCCTGATCCTTCTCTACTTTTCCTTGCAAAAAATAAAAGATGCTTCCACCATTTATTCTTGATCCACATCCCTGGTAAGAAAAGTAGGTGCATATTTAGAAGAAAAGAAGTAGGCTGGAACATGAACATATGGATATAGGTCATGTGCATGTCAGACACATATAGGCTGCATCATAGTACAAGAATAATACATTCTAATTAGTATATTACCAGGATCTATGGTCATGAGCTACGCATATGCTGACCACCATATTACCAGAAATGTGGCACACAAAATCATCTATTTTTTTTTCTAATTATGACACACCACAACAACAGAAAACCACAAAATACACGCACATGCAAAAAAAAAGATCTATGTTTTCTTCTAATTATGACACACACCACATAAAAAGAACACACAAATACACACAGAGATACGCAAAGACCCACACCCCCCCACCCACCTACACACACAGGCTCAGACAAACACAAAGAACTTGGTAAAAAGTTGTAGACATATAAAATTAGAAAGCGGGGAAAATGGCTGCAAACGCCTTAGCTCCGGCAAAGCACAATTTTGCGTGAAACAAAAAATTAGTAGGACAATATTCGTTCGATGGATTGAGCAAAGGAAGAGCTCCAACCTGATATGTGGAGTATGCGAGACCCTCAAGCCTGATATGGAATTTGACATCGTAAGACCCAAACAAATGTTCTGAATCTTGGAAGTCATGAGAGCATAGAATTATACACTGAAACAACACAAGTGCAACGAGCGTGGCTGCATTTCACAAATAAAATGGAGATGTTAGGTAAAAACAAGAGTCGATAAAAGTAGAGTAGCCAACATTTGTGAACAAATCCTAAAAATACAGTATACTTACTACTAAAAATAGTAGTAGGAAAGAAAGTTATGCTTCACAAATTAAAACAGAATGAACAGACCTGCTAGAAGCCATTATCCTGATGAAGTGCAAGGTATAACTGTAGACCTACAGATCACAAAGAGCAATTGGTGCTGCTGTCAATCTGCATGTATAAAAAGACACTTGAGGTGCTCCTTGCTGCTGAAAACAAAAAAAAGGATATTGGACATCCATATAAAAAATAAATCACAGTTGCAGGAAAAGATACTGGACGTCGATATAAAACAATCATATTTTGTTTATCAAACTACTCAGTCCTGTAGCAGTCAAATTGGATGGAAAAAGAGATTATCACTGCAAGCGTATTGATATAAATAAGCTTCATGCGTGCAGCTGATAAAAAAAATATGTCACGATAACTAAGCAATTAACCCCAGCTTTCTTTGGCTACTCAATCGATAAACCATATATGACTCTAAATTCATTACGACTTTCCTACCTCTGGAACTAAAATTGAAGGACTACATGAAGCTACATGCATACACCCCACCACACTATGTGGAAAAGTAGAATTGAAACAGGTTCTCTTGATTTTGCTTGGTTACATAATGAAGTATGGTGCTGCATAAAAAAATATGTAACGATAACTTAGCAATTAACCCCAACTTTCTTTGGCTACTCAGTCAATAAACCATATATGACTCATTGATTACGACTTTGCTACCTCTGGAACTAAAATTGAAGGACTACATGAAGCTACATACACCCCACCACACTATGTGGAAGAGAAGAATTAAAACAGATTCTCTTGATTTTGCTTGGTTACATAATGAAGTATGGTGCTGCAAACAATGTCTTTTATTGAAAGAAGATTGCGGAACCATATAAAATATAACATAACGCACTAAGAGAAAAGCAAAAAAAAGTAGAACAGTTGAACTTAGTGGCTGAAATGCTTGTAAAATTGCACATATTTGTTATTTGAAAACTCATATTTTCCTTAAAAGTGAATCCCAAGTGTTCAAATATCTATATGACTTCAAGGAACAAAAAAGTATCTGAACTAAAATTGTGAATTATATAATTATATTTAAACATGACTAAGATCTTCATATTGCAGCAAGCATTTTGCGAATTTGCATAGCTCAAAAATTAGAAGGATGACAGCGACAAACACCCAAAACACAATACAAATGTTACTACATAGTGAAACATAGAAAATTTGCACCAATTCAAACCACACAAGAAGCTACTGCACAAGTAAAGAGCATATCTTGCAAAGACAAAACACAATTTCTAGGAGGATAAGCTCACCTCTTTTATTTCTAGGAGCAAACCCTAGGCAGCGACAGTTTTCAGACTGAGATAGCAGACACTAAACACCTCTCACCTTGCAAAACGGAAGAAAGGAACCAAGAGAAGGTACATCTATATTTAGGAAATAGACATATATTTTAGGAAAAAATGAAAGAAAGAAACATTGTTGCTTGTGATATGTCTCGTAAAGAGGGCATGCTGGAAAAATAACACATAGTTATCTAACATCTATACACAGTATGTCCCCTCACATCAAAAGTGCAGCAAACAGAAAAAGTAATCCCCCTCCCAGTAAATTTGATAAGTACATGTACTTCCTTTACATGGAAGAAATTAAATTTTTGCACCATAAAAAAATGGCTCTCATATACACAAACAAAAACATCGTTGCTACTGCTCGCAAAATCAACTGTTTTTACGAAAAGCACTGCTACTGATCATAGCAACTATGTCAGCGTTCTAACAGTTCTAGATGACCATACTAAAACACTAAACCCCAATAGGCATGACAATACAAAAAAAACAACAGCTATGGAATTATGAGCAAAAATTAAGGATGAAAAAAAAGACCAATGAATTGAAAGCTTATAAGAGAAAAAAGAGTAGGCACATACTAGTTTCTTGACAACTCCAAAACGTGCTTGCCTCCGCTCGCAAGGCTAGCCTTGCCTAGCGAGACCAGGGAGGAAAGCAGGCAAGGGATCCGAACGCCCCCTATATGACTAAGATCGTCATATTGGAACAAGTATTTTTTTTTTGTCAATTTGGAAAATATCATAAAATTTGAAAGATGACGGAGACAAACACCCAAAACACATGGCAACAAACGAAGCTATTGTTCAAGTAAAGAGCACATATCTTGTAAAGACAAAAACACAATTTATAGAAGGATAAGCTCGCCTCTTTGATGTCTGGGGCACACCCTAGGCACCAACAATTTTCAGACTTGGAACACTGCAACTAAACAACCCTCCCCTCGAGAAAAGGAAAAAGAATCATATCATTGCAGATAGAAGATACATTCATATTTAAGAAACAGACACTCATTTCTGGAAAATAAAGGAAATAATAAATTGTTGCTTGCAATTTGTCTCATAAAAGAGCTTGCTGGAAATGAAACACACGATCTATGAACTCAGCATACTGTCACGACAAAGGCACAAATGCAGTGAACCCAAATATATGTAAAAAGGACAAAAAAAATAATTCTTTACTCTCAACCTACACAAGAACACATTGCTATAATGGCCAACACGCACCGCTTATAATAGCCAACCAAAATAGCATAACAAATACATAAATCACAAAAGTCACTCTACTCACCACTTATAATCACCGCTATAATTCTTTTAATTTAATTTCCACACGCGCAAACACGGAATCTCACTATGCTCAGATGGAGGATCTCACTCTATTTATTCTGAGTGAATGTCACTACTTGCCGTAAAATCTCCAGTTCTGCAAATACTACTTGAAATACATTTCAGAAAATTATAGGTTCATACCGGAATGCTAAAAAAGAATAACAGTATTCAGGTTCAGATAAATCATAGGAGCAAGTTGAAAAAGCCCATCACTATAAAATATTATAATGGTTTATAACTGATAAAAAACAAAAAAAGGTTTTATGTCCACTAAGTTACTTTCCTTGTAAAAGTGCACAGTACTAAGCCTTTTCTTATAATAATCAAGGAAGGTTATGTAGAATCATTGCTTTCAAGACGTGAAACATGCATCCAGGTTGAAGACATTAAGCAATTAGTTTGACTTCTTAAAAAGATCATTTATGTATAGATGTTTATCACAAATGGATATAGAGTATTTGAGATGAAGATCATATAAAGACATAAAAAAAACAGAATCAGACAATATCTTTTCATGCACATCACAAGAAACTGAATCGATCACAACAGTTAAGTAACGCAACAAGACATATCTCTTCATGCACTGTTCTTCATGAATATACTAAGCAGCAACCAAGGAAGCCAGTAAAACTATAGTAAGATAACACTCATCAAAGATACCACAGAATGACACTATTATCTAAACTTGCAAATGAGACCACACATTGAAAAGTGATGCTGCTAGGCAACCTACACAAATTTCGTCCAGACTTTTAGGTGGCAGAGAGTTAATTATATAAACCGAAGAAAATCAGAAGCTAAAACTTCTTGCTTTTCCTATGGGTCCTTGCTGTTTTATGTGATCAGAAAGAATGGATGTAAAAAAAGAACCTACATGCGGGGTAAAAACTGAGTGATGTGAGAACAGAAAAATCGCTTACAGTCACCAACTAGGTAATATATATACAAAAAAAAAATTGACTAGTCAAATACAAACATGACACAAAAAGGTCCAACTATGCCCTGATTCAACACAAATGAATATCCACCCACATGGAGTGCAAGATAAAGATTTTGACATGCCACAAAAAAATTGTACATATAACACAAAAATGGATGGAGAAGCTAATGTGGCGTTGACACAATACATCCTCGATTCCAAAACCCAGCGCTAGATAAATCGATACAAGTCTATCTGAAAACCCTAGCACGAAATCTACAGAGAAACACTACCTCTTTGTCCTCCTAAACTGCACAAACCACAGACCAAATAATCGAACACATGTGCTCCTGATGTCGCACACAAAAGCAAACCCTAGGGCGCGCACGAGGGAGGAGAAGCTGAGGCACGTACCCAAATCGCCGGCCACCGTACCTAGGCACCGATGCAACCTCCCAGAAACTCCGGCAGCGCAAAAGCCCCTTCCGGCGAGAGATCCCCGCCACGCCGAGAGATCCCCTGCCGCCTCTCTCCCACACATCGCGCCAGCGTTGATCCCCATCCGGCGACGGGATCTGCCGAGCTCGTCACCCCCGCCTCTCCCCCACAAATCGCGCCGGCGTTGATCCCCTTCCGGCGATGGGATCAGCCGAGCTCGCCGCCCCCACCGCTTCACCTCCGAGAGAACGATAGTGTGTTCCGGAAAAGCAAAATCCGAAATGAAAGCGCACCCCCGGGTGGCGTCTCCTCCTCCCGTGACATGGGTGACCTGATAACCCAGTAACGGGAGATAATGGACCCAACAATAGCTACAACCACGAGCAGAGCGCGAGCCATCAGATTTACATCCGACGCGTGGCGACGTCGACTGACGTATTGGCAAGATTTCAGTCGTCTGATGGGGAGCAATTCTCAAATTATTATGGAATCTAGTAATGTTTTGGTTCAGGCCCATTGACATCTGCAATTTATACATTCCATATGGAGATAGTCCAAGCTTGCTCTTTGTTCATGAAAACAAAATGAAGATAAGGAAAAATAAATAGGTAGCACACGGGACACATGTACACGTTGGCGAGAACATATATTTCATTAATCTTGATCTTTTACAAAATACATGAATACATGCTCGTGACAGCTTGTCTTCTGTGTTGATGCTTTCGAAGACATCTGAATTAAAACATTACGTAGTTCGCCGATTCCCGGGGTCTGTTGGGCGCATCCGGTTAATTACATCCGCAGAGCGAGTCTACGGAAAACCTCCGATTAAGCTACGCTTTTATGGTCATCAAGTATTCATCGGCTTGCCATCCATAGCGGTATGGAGCATAGAAATAGTGTGGGTGGCTTTGTTTCGCCGAGACCCGATCACGATGACGTCATTGTCACGTCGGTAGTAAACGAAAGAGTATTTGATGAAGGGGCGACTTTTACCTTGTCGGTGCCCAGTCATGTAGCCCGGATTCAGCATGGACATATGTGTGTTGCCTTTGCCTCCTCGGTGCCCGGCAACGTAGTGTCCGATCCCGTTTTCGGGACGTGCCGGTGGAGTAGTGATCATGTCTAGTCGGCACTTAGCCAAATTTAAGTCTAGCCTCATCGGTACTAGACGTATGAAGTATGCCGCGGTTTGCGGGTACTGATATAGTATGCTGCATATGGACGATACTTTCAAGATGAATATTCTCTCGCTGCCGCGTACGGGGCAAGAAACATTATCGCCGGTCTGTTGGCATCACTCGTCGTTGACGAATAAAGTATTTCGTATCGTGCTGCTCGCGGTATTTGCCTTTGGCTCCTTTGTTCGGAGCGAGGACATGGTCGTCGGGCTTTCGGCGTCACTCGTCATTGACGAGGAAAATGTTTTGGTTCCACGACTTGCGGTATTTGCCCTGGGCTCCTTGGTTTGGAACGGGGATATAGTCGTCGGCCTTTCGGCGTCACTCATCATTGACGAGGAAAATATTTTGGTTCCGCAGCTTGCGGTATTTGCCCTGGGCTCCTTGGTTTGGAACGGGATATAGTCGTCGGACTTTCAGCGTCACTCGTATATTTTAGTTCCGTAGCTTGCGGTATTTGCCTGGGCTCCTTGGTTCGGAACGGGGATATAGTCGTCACCCTTTCGGCATCACTCTTTTATACACCAGCTCACGGTATTGACGTCGATGGTGCTCGGGACATGCGTATCATCGAAAAGAAAGAACTTCTCAAACTTTACTGGAGCACAGGCCATGGCAGTCGGAGGTTTGAACGTCGTCGACGCCGACGCACAGAGGAGCTTGTCCGGCCGGCGGCTTGGATGTGCGAGCGCAGCGCAGGGAGCCTCTAAGGTCGAGGCTTCTGTTCTCGCAGGGGGCTTTGGCTTGAGGCGAGAGGCTCCTGCCGAATGGTGTGCCCTCTCCCAGGGGGTCTCGGGGCTTTATATAGGTGGAGGCTTGAACGTCTTGGCCCCTCGGTCAAGAAGATGCATGCGTGTTTACAGAGATTCCGATGCTTATCTCCAACAACCTCATACTTATCTCCATCCTGTGTACTCCAGCCAGCCGATATTTGTTTAAACAAATCTCAACCACCGGAGCTAAGCACATGCAAGCTCTCGCATGTTAACCAACGTGCACGTCTTATCCTTCTAGAAGCCAAATATAATTCACATTTGCATGGAGATTAAATATTTAGTGCTTTCCTGAAGAAGCGACATGAAATTTGGTTTTGATTTCTTTCTAGAAATTCATGGACGGGGCCCACTCATCATAGGCACAACCTTGAATAATGTTACAAATGACATTAAATGATATATGTCATCACATAAATTTATTTTCCTATGTTAAAATAATTGTCAAACACTCTTGAAACCTCCATTTATTTGTAAAGGCAGGAAAAATAATTCAGTACCTACTTTGACCATGAATTAGATTAATCTGGGTGTTCTAAGGTGGTTATTAGCAGCATGATAGTTCTGACAATACTCATATACGATCCTACATCTACATTATTTAGTAACTAAAAATAATTGTTGAACTTTTTACGGCTGATGCATGGACGACGCCGCGCATGGCCACGACGATGGGAGAGGGTGGTACAGGCTACGTATAGATGGCCAAACGGGCCGTGCCGTGCCGGCACGGCACTAGCATTATTTGACACGGCACTAAATGACACGGCACTAAGTGGCACTACTGATTAGTCGTGCGGTGCCTCCTAGTGCCGTCGTGCCGAATTTCAGGCCCAGGCCTGGCCCTATGACCGATGGCTAGTGCCGTGTCGTGCCAAATGGTACTATAGTGTCCGTGCCGACAATGATATTAAAATGAAAACACAATGATCACGTAACTCCCCCGACGAGGAGGTCACCGCAGGCCAAGAGAAATGAAATCTCCCTAGCGTGGATGATCAGCCGGTCATCGTGCACACCTCCCGATCCACGTGATAGCACCTCCCCCATGAGGTATTGCAGTTCTCTCACATTGTGGAATCCTGTTTTCTATGTTTCCCACTGTTAATCGAGATCATGATTATCTCGCTGAATGGATAGTTTTTTTTTCAAGAAGTAGAATCCTTTAAAACACTACACGGTTTGTGACTTCCTGAAAATATGATGGTCTTGTAACATAACATGAAGCGGTGTTGATAATCCAGGCAAATGGCTCTGGATCCTTGTTTAAAGAAAAATCGATGTTTAGCGTTATAAAACATTCTCATGCAGAGAGAGAGAGAGATATTATTCCGTGCCAATTGCCTTACTTTTAGTTAGTTCGATTCAAAACATTTCAGTTAGATCAGTGTTTGCTTGTCCTGTATACTCCTATGTCTTTGCCACTACCAGAAAACGTTACATCCGCACCGCCCCTCGGTCTCGGTCATTTTTGGACCCGGTGCTGATGGGGCATCAGCACCGGGCCCAACGGCTAGGCGCGGAGGCGGCGCGCTGGGGCGGCGGGGGCAGCACATTAGCACCGGGTCGTGGCAAGATCCGATGCTAATGCACCCCTTTAGCACCGGTTGCAGCCAGCAACCGATGCTAATGTGCCCGAGGCCATTTAGCACCGGTTGCTGGCTGCAACCGGTGCTAAAGTGGTGCATTAGCACCGGATCTTGCCACGATCCAGTGCTAATGTGGTTGTATATATGTCCCTTCCTCCTCCCCTGGCCGAGCCAGCTGAACACTTGGGCGCGTATTCATGCTGAGCTCGGCCGAGGGAGAGAGGAGGTGCTGCCCATTTTTTTCAAAATTTGTGAAGATTTTACTCTTTCATCCTCTTATCTAAGGAGCACTACAACGTACACTCTATCATCCTCTTATGTTTTGCTTTAGCTTGTAATCTTTCTATGCATTAGAAATAGAGAAATTTGTGAATCAAAACGAAACTAGAGAGAGGTTGTGTTCATGTAGGAGAGAGAGAGGAGCTTGAGTTCATGGTGGAGAGAGAGTGTTCATATTGTGTTTGAAATGGAGAGAGAAGGCAAGCTAGTTAGTATTAATGTAAGTATGACTTATGAATAGTTATAAGGCTTATATATTTTATTTATTAGTTATTTATTAGAAGTTGGAATAGTTATTTATTAATTTAATGGAAAGTAGATTTGTTTTGTTTTTAGAAAATAAATATAGTAATTCCATGGAATAAATATTATTAGTTATTTAATAAAAGTTGGAATAGTTATTTATTAATTTAATGGAAGTTATATTTATTTTGTTTTTAGATACAAAATGAATATAGTAATTTCATTGAATATATATTATTAATTATTTATTAAAATTTAGAATGGTTATTTATTTATGTAATCTTTATATGCTTTAGAAACGTGTGTTTATGTAATGAAATATATATTAAAATTTCTATTTATTTATATATTAAATTTATATTACCTTTATATTGTATTATATATTTGTTATTGGTTAATAATGCAGATGAATGTTCCAACAGACCACGGGGTTAAACTACAAAGTGGATTTCCAGTTGAATGTTTCTTTTTTTTTACCAGAACTACGGTGGGCCCTGGTGGACCTTGCATTAATAAGAACAGGAACAGTTCAATGCAAAACAGACGAGAACAGGGAGAAAGGCCAGTGGCAAATAAAAAGCTCAGCATTTATATATTTTTGACTTATCTTGGTACCAATAGATGAAAGTCATACTAAAATGGGATTATATACAGATCAAATTCAGCAGACTGTATCATACTAAATTTGGATAATAAAAACAGAATCATACTGAATCTCAGTTTGCAAACCAAAATTATTAGACTGTATAAAAGTATAAATAGCTATAGTGACAAGAAACTAAAACTGCCTAAATTAAAGCTCATCATGATCATCGTCATTGCTACTGTCTTCCGGTGCACCGCCGGACCTCTGGTAGACCGCCGAGATGACAGGGTTGCACACGTCCTCCAGCTCATTGAGCTTCTCCTCGTACTCCTCCTTTGCAGCCTCCGAGTTGGCGTCGAGCCATTCGTTGGCTTCCCTGACTGCCTCCTCCACCTTCTCCTTCTCCTCAGCATCCATCTTGTCAGCCATCTTGCCATCCTCCACTGCGCTCTTCACCTGGTACACATACGTCTCGAGCTTGTTGCGCGCGTCGACCCGCTCCCTCACCTTGTGATCCTCCTCCGCGAACTCCTCGGCCTCGCGCACCATCCGGTCGATCTCCTCCTGGCTCAGCCGGCGGTCGTCGCTCGCGATGGTGATCTTCTCCGACTTGCCGGTGCCCTTGTCCGCCGCCTTCACGTGGAGGATGCCGTTGGCGTCCATCTCGAAGGTGACCTCGATCTGCGGCGTGCCCCGGGGCGCCGGCGGGATCCCGGAGAGGTCGAACTTGCCGAGCGGCCTGTTGTCCTTGGTCATGCTCCTCTCGCCCTCGAACACCTTGATGCTCACCGTGGTCTGCCTGTCCTGGTACGTGGTGAACACCTGCGTCTTCTTGGTCGGCACCACCGTGTTCCTCGCGATCAGCTTCGTCATCACCCCACCGACCGTCTCCATGCCCAGCGTCAGCGGCGCGACGTCGAGGAGGATCACGTCTTGGGTGTTGTCGTCGACGTGCCCGCTGAGGATGCTCGCCTGGACTGCGGCGCCGTACGCGACGGCCTCATCGGGGTTGACCCCCTTGCTGGGCTCCTTGCCATTGAAGTAGTCCTTGAGCAGCTGCTGCACCTTGGGGATCCTGGTGCTGCCGCCGCCGAGCACGATCTCGTGGATGTCGCCCTTGCTGAGGCCGGCGTCCGCCATGGCCTTCTTCACGGGCACCATCGTCTTCCGGAACAGGTCGTTGTTGAGCTCCTCGAACCTCGCCCTGGTGAGCTGCTCCGAGAAATCCACGCCATCGAACAACGCCTCGATCTCCACGCGCACCTGGTGCTGGTTGCTCAGCACGCGCTTGGCGCGCTCGCACTCGCGGCGCAGCTTCCCCAGTGCGCGGGCGTCACCGGTGATGTCGCGGCCGTGCCTGCGCCTGATGAGCTTGATGAAGTAGTCCATGACGCGGTGGTCGAAGTCCTCGCCGCCGAGGTGGGTGTCACCGTTGGTGGCGAGCACCTCGAAGACGCCGTTGTCGATAGCCAGGACGCTGACGTCGAAGGTGCCGCCGCCGAGGTCGAAGACGAGGATGTTCTTCTCGGCGCCCTGCTTCTTGTCGATGCCGTAGGTGATGGCGGCTGCGGTGGGCTCGTTGACGATGCGGAGCACCTTGAGCCCGGCGATGACGCCGGCGTCCTTGGTGGCCTGGCGCTGCGCGTCGTTGAAGTAGGCCGGGATGGTGACCACGGCGTGCGTGACCTTCTCGCCGAGGTATGCCTCGGCGGTCTCCTTCATCTTGGCGAGCACCATGGCGCTCACCTCCTCGGGGCTGAACTCGCGCACGTCGCCGTCCCTGAACCCGGACGTGCGGCTTGCCATTGCGGTTGACGACGGCGTAGGGGAGCAGCTTCATGCCGCGCTGCACCACGACGTCGTCGAATTGGCGCCCGATTAGCCTCTTGGCGTCGTAGATGGTGCGCGCCGGGTTGGCCGCTGCCTGGTTCTTGGCGGCCTCGCCGATGAGCCGCTCGCCGGTGTCGGTGAAGGCGACCCAGGAGGGCGTGATCCGGTTGCCCTGGTCATTGGCGATGATCTCGACATGGCCGTTCCGGTAGACGCCGACGCACGAGTAGGTGGTGCCCAGGTCGATGCCGATGACGGTGCCCGTCTTCTCCTTGTCGGCGGCGCCTCCTCCACGAGCACGAGCCGGCGCTGCGTAAATCGGAGCTACGAGATCCGCCGCCAGCAGCGCAAGCAGAAGCACCCACACGCGAGACAGCGCCATCGCGTCGATTTCTTGCCGATATTGCTAAGAGCCTAACACACGATACGAAGACGAGGAGGCGGGCAGGGGAACGCCGGTATATATATGAAGCTACGAGCAGGGCGCGTCAAGGTGTGAGAGCCGACTCGGAGGCGGTGTGTATTATGAGCCTTGCCTTGTCCAATAGGTGAGGGACGTGTGGGCAGAGTGATCTGGACCGTGAGTTCTTCTGATCGGGCGGACATGGGAGGGCCGTGACATGGTAATACGTGGCCGTGGTGTACGGTAATGATTTGGCTGGCTGTTCTATGTGCACGTGACGTGTATAGGAACTTTTCCAAATTTGAGACGTACAAGAGTTTACCCTAGCATGTTTCCTTACATTTGGAAACGGGTTCGGTACTCTTTTCTTTTGTGTCCACTCGGTAACTGAACACATCTATCTACATGAGACCAAAAGAAACGCGTTTACATGCTCATAGCCTAGCGCGGGGAGAAATATTTCAGCCCATGGGTGTATTGGGCCGACATGGGCCGTTATCTGCTCGACTACATGGCCTCTCTTCTCGTTGGTGTTACGTATGAAGAAGACCTGCGAATTGGCAAGTACTAATGGTAGCAGGAACGTTGTCCATCATGATTCAAATTTTGGTGCTTGCACTTTTTTTCTAAAATTTTCTCAGGATTTACTGGCGCTTATGCGTTAAAGCGTTTCCCTCGACAATGAGGCTCAATGGTGACTTGAGAATCTCCAGATCTGTCGTGTGCTTAGTTTTTCGGAGGTACTCATAGGTAGAGTTTGCATACATATATTTATAGATATGAGTGTACGTGCCTGTGTGAGTGTCGAGGAAAAAAGCATCCGGTGTGAGCTAAAGTTTTCACTGATGCCTGATGGACAAAGAAAAAGCTCGTAGAAGAGAAAAAAGTACGCCCAAATATAAACAGAGACATGTCAATTTATCACAGAGAGCCGGGAGAGCCACCAAATCGGGCCACCAGCGTTGGTGCCGCCGTCCCGCTCCCACCGACGGCCCCTCCCAAGCAGCCCTGCTGCCATGGGCTCCGATCAGCATGCGCCGCCTTCCAAAGAAGCTGGTCGCCGTGGCTCCCCTAGCCCCCATCGTGACCTCTCTTCTATCTAGCAAGTTCATGTAATACTGTATTGCTTTGGTGAGAGGAGAGATGAGAGACCCTCGGGAGGGAGCTACAAGTTGAGAATGCCTCGACGGATGAGAACAAAAGAAGAGATAAGGACACAGGGTGTGTTTAGTTGTAAAAAGAGGTGGATAAAATTTGATCGAAAAGTTACATCGGACACTGTAGCGTACCGTAACATTTTTCATTTATTTGTGGTAAACATTATCCTATCATGACCTAAATAGGCTCAAAAGATTTGTCTCATCGTGTACATTAAAACCATATAATTAGTTTTTTTATTTACCCACGTTTAGTGTTCTATGCATGAGGAGAGATATTTGATGTGATAGATAAAAAGTGAAGTTTGGGAAGAGAATTTTGGGAAGTTTGGTGATATGATGGGGAAACTAAACACAGCCACAGTGTTCTCAGTAAAAAACAAGAAAAAAGAGTAAAATACATGGGCGGTCCTTAAACTTGTTCGAGGTGTCATTAGGTCCCTGAACTCTCAAAATGCATTTTTATGGCACTGAACTTGTCCCAATGTGTCATCTGTGTCCCTAAACTTTCAAAACGTATTTTTAAGTCCTCAAACTTGTAAAAAGACATCATCCAGATCCGTAATCTCTCGAAAATATTTTTTTTTTCATAAACTCGTCGTGGCCTCATGGGTATTATCGCTAGTCCAAACGCACGAAAAAATAAAAAAATTTCCTAATTCTTGCACTAGATCTCTCTATTTTCAACCGCATTATAAGAGTTTAGGGACTCGAATGTCACGTTGGGACAACTTCGGGGACTTGAAAATGTATTTTGAAATATTGGGGACCTACATGGTACACCCGGACAAGTTTGAGGATCCAAAAATGTATTTTGAGAGTTTGGAGATCTAAATGACACCGCGTAACAAGTTTAGAGATCACCCGTATATTTTACTCAAAAAAAAAAGCTTCTACGTGCTAAAGAGGACCACACACACGAGCCCGTAAAGCATGTTAAAAAGACAATGTTAGCTAACAAGTGGTTACTAAGAACTAATACGAGCGTGTTTTTCTTAATTCTATGATTGAAATTCCTGTGTTCTAAACACCTCTTTCTATTCATTCCTATGTTTTCTCAATCCTCTGTTTTACTACTACACCCTCACTCTGTGTATTTTCCCATTCCTCTGTTTTCAAATCATGTGTTCCATACAGGGCCTTATGTTTTCAAACAGTAATTCATCATATTTAAATAAACGGAAAATCCTAAGTGTTTAAAGTAAATTACATTATACAATCTTTTTTCAGGAAACATGATATAAATATACATATGCTTTGCAGCAAAAATGTCAGTTTCAAATATGAGATGAATAGCATACTAGTGCTCCACTCATCTCGCTTCAGTAGTTTGTGCACTTGATTGGAGTGACAATTTGCCATAATTTCACGGTTTATAAGTGCATTTCGTTTGAAGCTCGTAGTTTATTTTACATGCCAATAACTTACGTGCAGTTCATTTATTTTTTTCGGTGCAATAATGGTAACCAATTATTGTTTAACGCTTAGTTTGGGAGTCAAGGTTATTAATCCAAGGGCAAACTGAGTGTAGCTCAGCTGGTACTGGTAGAGTTCTATGTGGTGTAATATATCTTTTCATCTAGGTTTGATTTAACCGGTCTTATTCATTAGACCATGTTCCGTCAGCAGCAAGACGTCTATTATGATTTCGTCTATATCAATATACCAGGCTCATTCTCTAATGGCCTCCGGAACATCTGCGTCAGTACTATGTTTTTATAAAAAAAAATATTGACCTAGCGACCAAAACCCCATGGTTCCATTGGTTCCGTTCTCCTTCCCCTTTCCCTTTTTCTTTGGGAGCAAAGAAAGAGATCATAGGTGAATTAGAAATTTCAGAAAAAAATACCCAAAAAAGCTAACTGTGAGCACTTATATATCGTTGTCACCAACAGCCCATTTGCTTTAAAATAAGCCATTTCACCATTTGAAACTCGATCCATTGAGAGTGTTTCATTGTACAACGTAATACGGCATTTAGTTTCATTTCTTCAGCCTACACCTCTTTAGCTGATGTAATCGACACTTTTAGAAACAGTGAAGTAAAACTTGCCACCATGAATGACCTTAGGTCATGCTACTGTGACCTGCGAATAGGGACCACGTACTACAGTGGGAGTTGTAAACATGTAGATAGACATGGACCATAGTTCTTCAATCTGTCTCTCTTCGCAGTAGGATACATACGGAATCTTTGCAATAATTGATGAGCAGAACATCCTCCAGAAAGACTTAGTACTAACATGTAAAAAGTAACAGCAATCCAAGAGTCAATCAAGTAAACAAAACGGGGAAATTTTCAATCAAGTATATACTAGTACCAGATGTTGCATGATCGAGTGGCCATACGCGGCTTCTTATGAAGCTCTCAACCAAAGGTTATCGGGACATACAGAGGTGGCCACTATCATTTTTGAACTAGTTTTTGTTGGATTAATTAGGTCAGATCTATTTATTTTAATGAGTTAAATAAGAATAAAAAATCCATCAGTTAATGATGGAGAGTTACAAAATAGGTAATCCCGCATGGGGAAGGAGAATCCTAACCAACTTATAAGATGGACTTACACCATCTATATGAAGCTGGTAAGAGTAGAGTGGCGTACCACAAGAAAACGCTCGCCTCACCGAGCTGTTTCGCGACCTCTCTCTCTTCTCCATCTCTTTTACCTCCATTGTTTTGTTGTTTCTGCTACAATTCACTCCCAACGCAAAGCTCGCACTGGCCTCCAGAACCTTTCTACCTTTGTAATTCTGCTCAGGATAGATAGAAGATAAGGTTTCTGGGAAATGTACAACTTCGCAACTATTTGTTGTGAACAACTACTTCATAGTGGGCATCTTCCTCATCTGTACGACTACTTCCAGCTTCGCCAGGCGAATAACTGCTTCTTGATGGCCATCTACTTCCATACAACTACTTCCAGAAGGTCGTTAGATGGACTGCACTGCCTCAGATTGACATTACACCAAATTAGATTGCCTACTTCAGACAAGGCCAGTCGAGTATGGTTAATTCAAATATTCCAGCAGGTGATGGACTATATCCACTGCCGACCACTAGCCCTCCCTGTGGGGAACCACCTACTCCCTCCATATCTACAAAGAATGATGTTTAGGACTGCGACACGGTCTTCAAAACACAACTTTAACTTCTTATTTTTATAAAAATATTTATCGAGAAATGATACATATGTACTTTTATGAAAGTATTTTTTGAAATAAATCTATTCATATAATTTTTATAATTTCAAACTCAACAACTTAAAAGTTATTCATGATTTATATTCCCAAAGTTTGAGTCAAATCTTGTTATAAACGTCATTCTTTGTAGATACGGAGGGAGTATGATTTATCTTTTGTTCATGTTAGTTTAAAGAATTAATATAAACACTTGCACATATTCTGTCATCACAACATCACTAATTTACATTGTAAATTGCTATTAGTTTTCAAAACTAAAATATGCCAGAAAATACTTAACTATCTATTAAATGTCTAACAGTTTCTACCATACAATTTCCATTGCATGTATTTGCTATTTATGTTGTTTGGTTTTTTTCTCAAGTTAAAATTTACTTTTGGCAGCCATGATTGTGTAGAGGATCACCAGGATGTGGTTCGCTGGATGTTGATACAAGAGATGAAACCTGCCGTTTGTGCCAAACATTAATTTAATCAACTTTACAATCTGATGACATGAGAATTTAAGAACATATTTATTTAGTACCCTAGGTTTGCAATTATATTGGATATCATTGTATGGTCGGATATATAAGGTTTGTTGCCATTTGCCAACCCAACAGGTCCCTAGAAAATGGGAGTTTACTCTGCGTACCTCATTTTTTTAAAGACACCTCGTTTATTTTTTTTTATCATCAAGAGCGTTCCCAATGGATGGTTTATGCATAATCTAGCTGAAGGATCAGATTCTTTACACTATAGAGTTGGTTCCATATAAGATCCGGTTCTATATATCTATATAGCCATAGGACCTGGCTCTAAAGAGGGAAGGAGAGAAAGACATAGAGGGTGGTGGATCCTATTTATAGATTCAAAACTACAGGTTCTATACATACACAGCTAACACAGTGTATATGAGGTCAAATGATTTTGGGGAGAATATATAGAATTAGAGGTGGTTCTATATATTAAAGATGCCCTTATCAGTATAAACTCTAGTACTCAATAATCCTAGCCAGTTGCTAGCTACTAAATATTCTATGCCAAAAACCAAAATGCATCTTACTCCCTTCACACCTAGCTAAACAGAAGTTTTCAGCAAGTGTTATTTTTGTGATGACCCCTACTAAAATCACACGCATCATGTACTCCCTCCGTCCCAAAAAAGAAGACACTCTAGAATTCAAAATTTATCTAAAAAACAAGTCATTCTACTATATTTAGTAAATGCATGTACATGCAATAACTAATTAGTGTCAAATATGGCTATATTTTACTCTCTTCTTAATCTGTCCTAAAATTTCTATAATATCTTTTTTTGGGACGAATGGAGTAATTGGCACCGTCTGTTGGAAAGAAAATTGTTGCATTGACGTATAGAGCTATGTAAAACCAAAGGGTCCGTTTGGATCTCTTGCTTGACCTTGCCTAGCTTTGCTGAGCAAGGATATGTGTTTGGTAGCAAAATCAAAAACTTCCTTTGTCGGACAAGCTTGCTTGAGGCAGCAAGAAAATCCTTGCCGAGCTGGGCGAGCCGATTTTGCTCTCCGACTCTGGCAAGGCCAGCCACAACGATGCACCAGCGCTGGACACAAGCGAACACAGGTGCATGCTAGCCCGACTTACCGATGTGTCTTGCTGACCATGGAGCCAGCTTCTGCTGCCTTAATATTTTATTCAACATATATCTTTAGCTGCACATATTGGGTAAGACTGGACAAACTTCTATAAAAATAACTACTACATTTAAGTATTCACCAGTCACACGAGCTAAATACTGTGCTTTATTCATGAGCAAAATAACCAAACACTCTATCTTACTCTTGCCTTGCGATAAGCTAGGCTAGGCTAGCCTCGCTCAGCTTGCCTCCCCTGGCAAAAGAACCAAACGTACCCAAAAGAAACTCGCTCCCTGCTGGCCACGCACTACCAGAAAACGGCAATTTGCCGTGCGCCTGAATGTTTGTCGTGCGCTTTATATCGGGCGCACGGCAAACGACCTTTTTGCCGTGAGCTCTCTGAAAACTACACGGCAAATAGGCAGCGCATGGCAACATTCATGTTTGCCGTGCGTCACAAACCAGGCGCACGGCAAACATTCTATTTGCCGTGCGCCAGTCTGTGTGCGCACGACAAAGAGCTTGGCCCCACCCCCGGCCCCAGCACCGTCCGTTTGGCAAGGAACGGCGGCCACGGCCGTTAGTGTTTGCCGTGCGCCCCAAGCCCGACGCCGCAAGGCAAACAGCCGTCACGTGCGCAGCGCGTCCACGGCGCGGACGGCCGTCGATCGGCCTGCTAACGGCCGGCGCACGTGACATGCACGTGCACTGTTTGTCGTGTGTTTGCAGGCAAACATGTATGTTTGCCGAGCGTTTCCACCAGGCGCACGGCAAACGTTCAAAAAAAATTTGATTTTTGTGCTTTTTTCAATTTATCTAGTACAAAACTTTTATTTTGTACTACATACTCAGATTATATACATTTCTCGATTTATTTGTTATATTTAATATTTTTTCTGTGTTTTAAAGCATTTATTTCGTTAAAGTCAGATTTGAACCGTAAATGCATAAAATAATAGAGTAAAGTTTATGGAAAAATAATATTCATGTAATTAAGTCATGTTTAAGACTGAACCCATGAATTTCATAGAAATTTTTGAACGTTTTGTTAGCAGAGCATGAAGATCCACATCTGGGCAAACTGTTATTTAATTGTATAAATTGAAAATAAAATGTGAAAATCACGATATTTGTCCAGAGGTATTGCTATCCTATGTGGATGTTGTGGTAAACAGTTGATAACATTTTGAGCAAGTCGTTACGTATGCTGTGTTCAAAAGTCAGAAATCTCAGGAGAGGTTTCAGAGTTGTGACAGTCACGTCTCTGAGTTTGTAACCTTTACAAAAAATTTCAAAATGCAATTAGACTTCACAACATTTTTCATGGTGAACGCACAACATATAACATCTCATGTGAATTTATGGTAATTTTTCGCATCCATTTGATAATTTTAGTACATTAACTCTAATTATGACATTTTAATGCACAAAAATTTAATTTTTGGCATATAAGTTAATGAAAAAAAAGAAAAAAGTGGTTGTAAAAAATATATCCATGTTGTTGACTATAGTGATAAGCTCTACCTGAGAAATGAAATTAAAATTTGAATTTAACGGTGAATTTGAAACCGAGTGTTGCATGAAATAATGGCGAACTTGTTTGCCGTGCGTTTTTTGTCAAAGCGCACGGCAAACCTAAATGTTTGCCATGCGCCTTGACCAGGGGCGCACGGCAAAAGCTTATTTGCCGTGCGCGTTGACCAGGGACACACGACAAACAGCCTGGGGGGCCCACGCGCCCGGGAACAACACCGGGCTCGCATGGCAGTGGCCCGGCGCCTAGGTCAGGCACACATGGTCAGCCATGTGGGCCCGTAGGTGTTTGCCGTGCGCCCTGTCCCCAGGCGCACGGCAAACATGAGGCTTTACCATGCGCCTGGGGCCAGGGCGCACGACAAACACGCACGGGCCCATATGGCAGTGGCACGCTTTTGAAAAACATTTGTCGTGCGCCTTGGATCTAGGCGCACGGCAAACGTGTCTGCCCTATAACCGTTCAACCACGCTGCGCGCCACTCCCAAATCTCACCCACCGCGCCCACCGCGTCGTCGCCCACCACGCGCCGCCGCTGCCGCTCGTCTCCCCGGCCGCCGCCGCCGCCGCGATCCGACTCCGCCCAGGCGCCGCCGGGCACCACGCGCGCCGGCCGCCGCCGCCACCTCCCCCGACACCGGTCGCCGCCCGCCCTAGGCCTGCGTCCCCGGCCCGACGCCGCCCCTGCCTCCGCCCGCCCCCGGCACCGGTGGCCGCCCTCCCCTGGACCGACGCCACCCCTCCGGGCGCATCCTCCCGCCGCAGTCGCTCGCCGCCCGGCCCGCGTCCCGTCGCCACCCCCGACGCCGGCCCCGACGCCTGCTCCTCCTCCGGCGCACCGGCTGCTCCTCCTCCGGCGCACCGGCAGCGCGACCCCTACCCCGGCCGCACCCGGTCCTCCTCCGGCCGTCCACGCGACCCCCTGCCCCGGCCGTGGTCCTCCCGCATCCGGCCGCGCCCTCCCGCCGACGCCGGCCGCCTGGGCTCCTGCCTCTGCCTGCCGAGAGCGGTGAGTTGAGTTTTTTTATATATTTTTAGTTTATATAGTGTAGTTTATAGTGTAGTTTAGTTTATATAGTTTAGTTCAGTTTTTATATAGTTTAGTTAGCAATTATAGATATTAAATTTTAACATGGCATGCATATCAATTTTAGGAGGGGAGGACTTTTTTCCAGTACTTGGACGTTGGAGGAGGAGGAGGAGGAGGTGGAGATCGTCACTGAGCCCTAGGTGAGCCTTGGCGTGCAGTGCATGCCTTGTGTCCGGCCATCGAGCCGTGGGACAAAAATTTTTGTGTAGCCCGATCTTCGCCTCGTGGCTTGTTTTCTGTAGGTTGTGGGGTTTCGGTAACCTCCCCGTACAGGGGAGGTGTTGTTGAAATTTTCAAAAATTGCTAAGCGTTGATGTATCTACTTTTGCAGGACTTCTCCCATCACCGACTGGCACCGTCGCGTAGGAGGCCTCAGAGGCCTTGCCGGGGTCGTCTTGCCGTCCACCCCCGTCCCGCCGTCGAGTCACTAGGTGAGGACATGCAAAACTTTCCTATTTGCGCTTAATGTTTGTAGATTAGGCCGGTAACCTAGTTAGGTGTGTCTCCCGTTCGAAAGAGATACGGTTGGAAATATGCATGTTTCCCTGCATATGTATAACCGTATCTATTTCGAATTGTCCACGCTTTTTGGCCAGCCTAAGGATGTGTAGACGGGGTTAGTTTCCATGCTCTGCTCGTATCCGACGCTGAATTTCGGCATCACCTCTCCGTTGTTCTCTGGATACACAATCTCCTTATTTGGACGTGTATCTGGAGAACAGCGGGGAGGTGCTGCCGAAATTCTGTCTCGGATAGGAGCAGAGCATGGAAGCTAACCCCGTCTACACATCCTCGGGTGGGATTAGGACCTATCTTTACCTACATATTAGAGCATGGTAGACATCGTGTATATGCAAACGATTTGTATATCACATGCTCAATCATTTATATGTGTTAAAGGATGGATAATCATGATTGGATGTACACGGGTTGGAAAAGCAGTAATGACTGGACCCCAGAATTCTTGAGCAAGGTCGATGATTTCTTGAACAAGGCATTTGACAAAGGACAGCATAAAACGCCGTGTTCGTGCTGAATGTGTCAGAACCAGAGAGACCAACATCAACTCGACATGGGTAAACACATTTGCAGATATGGGTTTATGGCAAACTTTACCCGGTGGATCTGTCATGGTGAAGCCCATCATGCGAGAGACGAGGTCATCAGGCAACGCATCGATGATTATGACGCTGAAGCCGGGTGCGGAGACATGTTAGATGACATTCATCAAGCACACTTCGAAGGAGGGCCTAGCCATGATACGGAGGATCCTCCGGAGGGAACCGCAAAGGCTTATTACGACATGTTGTCAAGTGCACAGAAATCACTTCACGAGCACACCGACGTGTCTCAACTGGATGCCATCGGACGCATAATGGCCCTAAAGACTAAATTTGGAATCAGTCGAGATGGCTTTGATGAAATGCTGACCGTTTTTGGCAGCCTGCTTCCGAAAGGCCACAGTCTGCCACCCAAACACTCTATCTTACTCTTGCCTTGCCTTGATAAGCTAGGCTAGGCTAGCCTCGCTCAGCTTGCCTCCGCTGGCAAAAGAACCAAACGTACCCAAAAGAAACTCGCTTCCTGCTGGCCACGCACTACCAGAAAACGGCAATTTGCCGTGTGCCTGAATATTTGTCGTGCGCTTTATATCGGGCGCACGGCAAACGACCTTTTTGCCATGAGCTCTCTGAAAACTACACGGCAAATAGGCAGCGCATGGCAACATTCATGTTTGCCGTGCGTCACAAACCAGGCGCACGACAAACATTCTATTTGCCGTGCGCTAGTCTGTGTGCGCACGACAAAGAGCTTGGCCCTACCCCCGGCCCCAGCACCGTCCGTTTGGCAAGGAACGGCGGCCACGGCCGTTAGTGTTTGCCGTGCGCCCCAAGCCCGACGCCGCAAGGCAAACAACCGTCACGTGCGCAGCGCGTCCACGGCGCGGACGGCCGTCGATCGGCCTGCTAACGGCCGGCGCACGTGACATGCACATGCACTGTTTGTCGTGTGTTTGCAGGCAAACGCACGGCAAACATATATGTTTGCCGTTCGTTTCGCTCTAGCGCACGGCAAACATGTATGTTTGCCGAGCGTTTCCACCAGGCGCACGGCAAACGTTCAAAAAAAATTTGATTTTTGTGCTTTTTTCAATTTATCTAGTACAAAACTTTTATTTTGTACTACATACTCAGATTATATACATTTCTCGATTTATTTGTTATATTTAATATTTTTCTGTGTTTTAAAGCATTTATTTCATTAAAGTCAGATTTGAACCGCAAATGCATAAAATAATAGAGTAAAGTTTATGGAAAAATAATATTCATGTAATTAAGTCATGTTTAAGACTGAACCCATGAATTTCATAGAAATTTTTGAACGTTTTGTTAGCAGAGCATGAAGATCCACATCTGGGCAAACTGTTATTTAATTGTATAAATTGAAAATAAAATGTGAAAATCACGATATTTGTCCAGAGGTATTGCTATCCTATGTGGATGTTGTGGTAAACAGTTGATAACATTTTGAGCAAGTCGTTACGTATGCTGTGTTCAAAAGTCAGAAATCTCAGGAGAGGTTTCAGAGTTGTGAGAGTCACGTCTCTGAGTTTGTAACCTTTACAAAAAATTTCAAAATGCAATTAGACTTCACAACATTTTTCATGGTGAACGCACAACATATAACATCTCATGTGAATTTATGGTAATTTTTCGCATCCATTTGATAATTTTAGTACATTAACTCTAATTATGACATTTTAATGCACAAAAATTTAATTTTTGGCATATAAGTTAATGAAAAAAAAGAAAAAAGTGGTTGTAAAAAATATATCCATGTTGTTGACTATAGTGATAAGCTCTACCTGAGAAATGAAATTAAAATTTGAATTTAACGGTCACATTGAATTTGAAACCGAGTGTTGCATGAAATAATGGCGAACTTGTTTGCCGTGCGTTTTTGGTCAAAGCGCACGGCAAACCTAAATGTTTGCCATGCGCCTTGACTAGGGGCGCACGACAAAAGCTTGTTTGCCGTGCGCGTTGACCAGGGACACACGACAAACAGCCTGGGGGGCCCACGCGCCCGGGAACAACACCGGGCTCGCATGGCAGTGGCCCGGCGCCTAGGTCAGGCACACATGGTCAGCCATGTGGGCCCGTAGGTGTTTGCCGTGCGCCCTGTCCCCAGGCGCACGACAAACATGAGGCTTTACCATGCGCCTGGGGCCAGGGCGCACGGCAAACACACACGGGCCCATATGGCAGTGGCACGCTTTTGAAAAACATTTGCCGTGCGCCTTGGATCTAGGCGCACGGCAAACGTGTCTGCCCTATAACCGTTCAACCACGCTGCGCGCCGCTCCCAAATCTCACCCACCGCGCCCACCGCGTCGTCGCCCACCACGCGCCGCCGCTGCCGCTCGTCTCCCCGGCCGCCGCCGCCGCGATCCGACTCCGCCCAGGCGCCGCCGGCCACCACGCGCGCCGGCCGCCGCCGCCACCTCCCCCGACACCGGTCGCCGCCCGTCCTAGGCCCGCGTCCCCGGCCCGACGCCGCCCCTACCTCCGCCCGCCACCGACACCGGTGGCCGCCCTCCTCTGGACCGACGCCGCCCCTCCGGGCGCATCCTCCCACCGCAGTCGCTCGCCGCCCGGCCCGCGTCCCGTCGCCACCCCCGACGCCGGCCCCGACGCCTGCTCCTCCTCCGGCGCACCGGCTGCTCCTCCTCCGGCGCACCGACAGCGCGACCCCTACCCCGGCCGCACCCGGTCCTCCTCCGGCCGGCCACGCGACCCCCTGCCCCGGCCGTGGTCCTCCCGCAGCCGGCCGCGCCCTCCCGCCGACGCCGGCCGCCTGGGCTCCTGCCTCTGCCTGCCGAGAGCGGTGAGTTGAGTTTTTTTTATATATTTTTAGTTTACATAGTATAGTTTATTTTATATGATTTAGTTTAGTTTACATAGTGTAGATTAATTAATTTAGTTTTAGTATATAATTTATATAATTTATGTAGTTTGTATAGGTTAGTTTAGTCTTATTTAATAGCTTAGTAGTTTAGTTTATACACTATATATAGGGTAGTTTAAAAGTTTATATATATAGTTTAGTTTAGTTTTATATAGTGTAGTTTATATAGTGTAGTTTATAGTGTAGTTTAGTTTTTATATAGTTTAGTTAGCAATTATAGATATTAAATTTTAACATGGCATACATATCAATTTTAGGAGGGGAGGACTTTTTTCCAGTACTTGGACGTTGGAGGAGGAGGAGGAGGTGGTGGAGATCGTCAGTGAGCCCTAGGTGAGCCTTGGCGTGCAGTGCATGCCTTGTGTCCGGCCATCGAGCCGTGGGACAAAAATTTTTGTGTAGCCCGATCTTCGCCTCGTGGCTTGTTTTCTGTAGGTTGTGGGGTTTCGGTAACCTCCCCGTACAGGGGAGGTGCTGTTGAAATTTTCAAAAATTGCTAAGCGTTGATGTATCTACTTTTGCAGGACTTCTCCCATCACCGACTGGCACCGTCGCGTAGGAGGCCTCAGAGGCCTCGCCGAGGTCGTCTTGCCGTCCACCCCCGTCCCGCCGTCGAGTCACTAGGTGAGGACATGCAAAACTTTCCTATTTGCGCTTAATGTTTGTAGATTAGGCCGGTAACCTAGTTAGGTGTGTCTCCCATTCGAAAGAGATACGGTTGGAAATATGCATGTTTCCCTGCATATGTATGACCGTATCTATTTCGAATTGTCCACGCTTTTTGGCCAGCCTAAGGATGTGTAGACGGGGTTAGTTTCCATGCTCTGCTCGTATCCGACGCTGAATTTCGGCATCACCTCTCCGTTGTTCTCTGGATACACAATCTCCTTATTTGGACGTGTATCTGGAGAACAGCGGGGAGGTGCTGCCGAAATTCTGTCTCGGATAGGAGCAGAGCATGGAAGCTAACCCCGTCTACACATCCTCGGGTGGGATTAGGACCTATCTTTACCTACATATTAGAGCATGGTAGACATCGTGTATATGCAAACGATTTGTATATCACATGCTCAATCATTTATATGTGTTAAAGGATGGATAATCGTGATTGGATGTACACGGGTTGGAAAAGCAGTAATGACTGGACTCCAGAATTCTTGAGCAAGGTCGATGATTTCTTGAACAAGGCATTTGACAAAGGACAGCATAAAACGCCGTGTTCCTGCTGAATGTGTCAGAACCAGAGAGACCAACATCAACTCGACATGGGTAAACACATTTGCAGATATGGGTTTATGGCAAACTTTACCCGGTGGATCTGTCATGGTGAAGCCCATCATGCGAGAGACGAGGTCATCAGGCAACGCATCGATGATTATGACGCTGAAGCCGGGTGCGGAGACATGTTAGATGACATTCATCAAGCACACTTCGAAGGAGGGCCTAGCCATGATACGGAGGATCCTCCGGAGGGAACCGCAAAGGCTTATTACGACATGTTGTCAAGTGCACAGAAATCACTTCACGAGCACACCGACGTGTCTCAACTGGATGCCATCGGACGCATAATGGCCCTAAAGACTAAATTTGGAATCAGTCGAGATGGCTTTGATGAAATGCTGACCGTTTTTGGCAGCCTGCTTCCGAAAGGCCACAGTCTGCCACCCAACATGTATGAGGCATAGAAGATGCTTAATGCACTTAAGATGTCATACCAGCCGATAGATGCTTGTACGAACGGATGCGTTTTGTTTCGGAAAGAACATGCACATGCAAAGTATTGTCCGAAATGTAATGCATCTAGGTTTCTAGAGGTAGATTTCGGTGATGGTAATAAGAGGCAACTCTCCGTCCCAGTGAAAATCTTACGTTACCTTCCATTCATAGAGCGGATCCAATGGATTTACATGACCAAGGAATCCGCGAAACAGATGACATGGCACAAGCATGGCATACGATACAATACCGAAAACATGGTACATCCAGCCGATGCTGATGCATGGAAATATTTTGACACGCGTCATAGTTAGAAAGCTAAAGATGTCCGAAATGTACGTGTTGCACTGGCAACAGATGGGTTCAATCCTTATGGAATGATGGCTGCGCCACACACTTGTTGGCCCGTGTTCGTTATCTCCCTGAATCTACCCCCGGCGTCATCTTTCAGCGACAGTTCATATTTTTGTCGTTGATAATTCCTGGATACCCGGGGGACAAGATGAGTGTGTACATGGAACCTCTTATTGATGATTTGCTCCGTGCTTGGGAGGACGGGGTAGACACATATGATCAAGCTACAAAGACAAATTTCAAAATGCGAGTGTGGTACATGTACTCCCTGCATGACCATCCGACGTATGGGCTATTCTGCGGCTGGTGTGTCCACGGGAAGTTCCCATGCCCAGTTTGTAAGGCAGCATACAGGTTCATCTGGTTGAAGAAAGGTGGCAAATATTCTTGTTTCGACTTACACCGACAATTCCTTCCTATGGACTATGCATTCAGGCAAGACACCAAGAACTTTACAAAAGGTGTCGTGGTTGAAGACCCTCCGCTGCAGATCTTGACAGGTGCCGCGGTTCGTGCGCAGTTAGACGCGCTCAAGGAAAAGAAGGGGGTGGTTTTGCGGGATACGGTGTAGAACATTCCTGGACTCAAAAGTCGGGCTTGTGGAGGCTACCGTACATGGATGACCTTCTTCTTCCACATAACCTTGATATGATGCACACGGAAAAGAATGTCGCCAAGGCACTCTAGGGCACACACATGGACATTCCTGATAAGACAAAGGATAATGTTAAAGCAAGAGTCGATCAAGCTATATTATGCGATAGACCAAAATACAACATTCCGCCTTCAAAAATGGCAAAAAATGGAAAAAGCCCCCAGCCCCATACATCCTGAAGAAGGACCATAGGAGGGAAATACTAAAATGGTTCCAAATATTAATGTTTCCCGATGGGTACGTCGCAAATCTACGGAGGGGGGTGAATTTAACTACTATGCGAAAAAATGGGCTGAAGAGTCATGAGTACCACATATGGATTGAACGACTTCTTCTGGTGATGACTCGAGGCTATCTCCCTGACCATGTGTGGCTAGTGCTGGCAGAGTTAAGCAACTTCTTCCGCATCCTCTGTGCTAAGGAGTTGTCTCGAACACTTGTTGCACAAATGGAAACTTTAGCTCCGGTCTTGCTTTGTAAGTTGGAGAAGATCTTTTCACCCGCATTTTTCAATCCGATGCAGCACATGATCTTGCATCTTTCGACTGAGGCACGACTGGGGGGGGGGGGTCCTGTGCATAGCCGTTGGTGCTATGCAATTGAAAGACAACAAAAGGTTCTTCGAACCAAATGTAAAAACAAATGCAAAATTGAAGCTTCCATTGCTGAGGCATACTGTACCGAGGAGGTGACAAATTTTACAACAAGATACTATGCCGACACCCTTCCTAGTGTGCGTAATCCACCCCCCTCCCCGTTACAATGCCGATGATAATGAGTCGAACCTTAGCCTCTTCATGGGCCAACTTGGAAGTGCAAGTGTTTTGACTCCAAAGAACTTGCAAAATGAAGAATGGCACACAATCATGATGTATGTCTTGACCAATCTATCCGAAGTGCAGCCATACATTGAGTAAGTTCTCAACAAACTAGTTATCGGTTATCACTAGCTTATTATCAATCTATCTAACTCCCTCGTTCGTACAGAGAATTTATTAAACAATTCTGGAGGTGAAGAAGGGAACCGACCCAGTGGGACGTTGATTCCCTTCTTCACAAGGGCGATGGACGTGGAAGCCCCGATTTCATTTCTTGGTTCAAGCACAAGGTACGGTTGTACTTTATGTTTTATAGTACACGTTCCTCGTACGAGCTCAATATTGAAAGAAAGGTCGTGCTTGTACTTTGCAGGGCTAGAAGGATGGGTCTATGAATCCTGAGTTGAGACAAGTTTTGGTTAGGTTTGACTCTAGGGTCATGTCATATGGCGGCTATGACGTGAATGGGTACCTCTTTCACACATATAGACACGAGCAAAATCGGCCCAATTGAAGAACCACACGAAAGGCAATGATGGCAATGAGTATTATGGAAGAATTAAAGAAATCTATGAACTCACGTTTCCGGGTCGCAAAAAACTTAACCCTGTCATATTCAAGTGCCACTGGTTTGACCCTAATGTTAAGCGAGAGAACCTTGCTATTGGACTAGTTGAAATTCGGCAGTCATCCGTCTATGCAGGAGACGATGCCTATATTGTGGCCCAACAAGCTACGCAAGTGTATTATCTCTCGTACCCGTGCAAAAATGACGATCTTTTGGGTTGGGACGTTGTGTACAAGGTATCGCCACACAGTAGACTACCTATTCCAAACAACGAAGATTACAACATAGACCCAGATACATATGACGGAGAGTTCTTCCAAGAAAATGGGCTACCAGACAATTTTGTGATAGACTTAACCAACGCCATCGACATAGAAATAGAAGATGATGAAAGCGGTAATGACTCTGGAGATGAGGTTAATA
The DNA here is from genome assembly GCA_033239725.1 of Echinochloa phyllopogon. Classification (NCBI taxonomy): domain Eukaryota; kingdom Viridiplantae; phylum Streptophyta; class Magnoliopsida; order Poales; family Poaceae; genus Echinochloa; species Echinochloa phyllopogon. Next base: position 34,753,616 of record BTCW01000014.1, read on the forward strand.
ATGAGAGAGATGTACAACTACTTGAGAAAATACAATTAGGGATTGATGAAGATATTTCTTCATCGGATGAGGAGCCTGATGCTTTGGAAATACGTGATAGTGATGATGACACTTATCATCTAGATAATCCCGATACAAATGTTTATTTCTAATACATGTATGTTTTCATATCATATTATTTCTCTTTTACAATACCATGTTATTTTTATTAATTATGTATTCTTTATTTGTTTACTGACTTATTTGATGGTTCAATTTCAGGTGATACAACAAAGTTGGTGGGTGGTGGACTTGCGCGTGCGTGCGCCTCCGCGTACAAAAGAGTCGCGAGGAAGGGAGTCGACGTACCCTCGCCTCCGAGAGGTCCAGGCTTGGGTCGAGGGAAGGGTGACCCCAAGAAGGGCCGCCCCAAGGTTAAGCGACTGTCTGAGGTGCACCGGAAGGAGGAGGAGGAGGAGCGGGACGAGCAGCAGGAGGAGCAGGGGGACGACGATGAGGAGTACGTGGTAGAGGAGGGGGAGGGTGAGGGGGCTGGGGAGGACGAGGACGAGGACGACGAGGTGGTGGGGGAGGGGGCGGGGGAGGACGAGGACGACGAGGGTGAGGGTGAGGTGTCGGGGGAAGCACTGTGAGCATTTGGCAGCGAGGTGGCGCCCGACTCCCGGTGAGGCCCATACCACTAGCTCTACGCCCGCTGATTAAACCCTCGGGCAAAATGTACGTACCTTTGTGCATTATCAATATCTTTTCATTTGATCTTTTTGAAATCGAAATACAAACTAATATTTCATCTTTTTAACTTGTGATAGGGGTTGGAAAAAAATCAAGCGTGTTGGTCACGATCGACACGTGAACGACATCCTGGGCCTGTTGTGTAGGGAGCACTTTCTAGGCCTGGTCCAGATGGATGAGAACAGGGAGGAGCCGGCTTGGACATGGGCGCACTACCACCTTGCTCCAGATAATAGTGATCCGACCCTAGCGGTCTATGACAGTAAGGCGGCACGGGTGAAAGCCGAATTCTGGGTCAGTCTTTCTTGCACTACATTGTTCGGTACATCATATTTTCTTCATATTTTTTCAATATTGACTTGAGATCATTGTCTTTATATGCAGGATTTTTTTAGGCTTGTGGAGGGATATGGCGACCAGGTGGACAAGGTGATGGAGACGGTATGCAAGAAGCTAGTGTTGGACATGCACTATGAGGCGCAAGTTCAATGCATCATAGACCACTCCGTCAACAAGTTAGGGAGGAAGATGTGCAAAGCTGAAGCACGAACCGTGAAGCTGACCCGAGAGGAATACTTGCAGGTGAAATTGGTTTATTGTCGATTTGAATACATCGTTTAATATGATATCTTACATGTCGTAGTGATGCATATATACGCACTAGCGTTTCACCGTGAAAATTAAACTCTGTGAAATTTGACCGATCGACCACGATCTCGGATGAACGATTATTGCAGGCTAGGGCACGTGTACGGACAAAGAGCATGTCACATGACGCGTATAAGCAAAAGGTGATGTATACTGCTTTGGACAGCAAAGACACTTACGCTCTTGCCGGACAGTCATCGTGAAAAGAATGAAGGTAGTGTGTACTGTATGTCTGTATGGCACGACACGCGCAGCAGAAGCTAGCTGGACAATGCAAAGGTCCTTAACGCACAGTAGATCATATAAACAGTGTACTGCCATGCATCTATCTCACATGCATGTTTTGGCTATTAAATGATCAAACGAACTGGGTCAGCATTCCAGCAAAACATATAGGGTTTTTCCTATGCTTGAGCAGCGCTTTAAGGCTAGTAGAGTGCAGTGGCACGAAGTGCATTAATATTATTGTTCAATTCTCTATTCATAAACTTCATCATCATCAAAGAAAAAGAAGGTCGTAACGTGTCAACTGCCCTCTCCCGTGTATATGCATGAATATTATGTACACATAATCTGCTTGATTACCCGGCCTTTTGATGAACAGTAGTACGTCTTAGAGCCGGTACAGTGTCCAGTGTATTAGAAATTGCAGGAATAATTGCGTATTTTAATCAAGAAATAATAAATAGAAAAGGACATGATATTCATGAGTGATCTAATTAAACAGTACTACTCGCACTAAACATGTTTTGTATACTATAAACATCTATCATGTACTTAGATACATAAACTTATACCCATAAACAGGGTCAGCGCCGAAGACACGGGATGCGTTGTTTTTGGGACTAGATGTTGTATCGGTCCAAATAACTAGTCCGTGTAGCGGTGTAGGCGATCAAAAGTTAGAAGCAGACGAAATAATCGTGTTGTAGATGAGGTAGTCGATCAAATATCAAGTAATCGGGCATGAAGAATGCGCCTCCAACACTAAGCAAGGATCTGGCAAGGAGGCTTGCTATAGAAGTCTTTACTCCAATGAATTACAATTTTACTACGGCAAAACACAGCCTCGCGAGGAGCCTAAACATCAAACCCCGCACATGGCAGTACGTCTTGTCTTTTACAACTTCGAGGATTAAATATGGGTCTTGAATTTTATTATTTAATTGAAAAATAAAGTGGGCCAAGCCTAAATAAGTTCAGTATAGTGTACGCCCTTGCCTTTCATGAGTCAGATCCACAGAGTATATATCCCTGTAGTACTTGGAGAGTCTTACAGCTCTGGAGGATACTTCTTCTTTACCTGGTCCAGCTGGTACCTTCTTTCGAACTGTAAGTCAGATATATACTATATGCTTACTCAATCGTCCTTTTCTTTTCAATTAAGTTAAAAATTAGATGTTGATTCATATACCGTGGGCGCTGTTAAGCGTATTTTGGAATCTCCAATTTATTCACTACCAGAACGATCGACATCTGCACCGGGTGGGAAATGCCTTTAGCACCGGGTTTCCCACCCGGTGCAACTAATCCGAGGCTAAAGGGGTACCCCTTTAGCACCGGGTTGAATAACCGGTGCTAAAGGGGCCCTTTAGCACCGGGTGCAGCCACGACCCGGTGCTAAAGGGCCTGCCCCGCAGCGCCGTTACCAGGGCCTTTAGCACCGGGTCGTGGCTGCACCCGGTGCTAAAGGGCCTGCCTTTAGCACCGGTTGCTGCCTGAAACCGGTGCTAAAGACACCGGATTTCTTTTTTTTTGTTTTTTTCAGTAGCCATGCGTGCACGTCTATATACGTATATATTCTAATTCGTGTATTCTAATGCGTATTTGGCCGACTCTATATTCATACTAGCTGACATTTCATCAAAATAGAAGACATATATATTACAAAAGTAGATATTCATGCATCTCAACTCAAGTTATATATATTTAAACTGTATTTTCTACTTAATTAAGATTGACGACTATCTTGTTGGACTGTCCGGCACGTCCTCCAGTACTGGTGAGAAGTATTCTCCTCGGGGATTGACGACCTCGTCCCAGATCCATCCGACGAGCTGTTCTGCAATTGCGTCAATTCTTTCTAGCTCCAGGGACTCTTCCTTCAGCCTTAACATCTATAATTTACAAATAATTGAAAGATATTTAATCCGCCGAGTTGGAGACAAAAATTGTGCACTTAATAATAATGGAAATGTTGTTTATTATTACGTACCATAATATCGTGTTGTGTAAGCTCTTTATGTCCCCAATTCCACATGAAATCGCAAACATAGTATGCACATAAATTATTTCCCGGCCCCTGTTTGGCACACTGTCGACCAAAAGAAATTAAGTAAAATTCATATAATATATTAGCCGAGGCCTACATGTACAAATTACTTGCTTACCGGAAAGCCAATGTGCCATTTTAGTGTTTCATGTTGAATTCCCGGGTGTTCTTGACGAAATTGAATCCAGGCCCTGCGAACAAAAAAATTGAGTTAAGTCATTGCGAGTGTAAGGGGTGAATTAAGTAGGGAAAAATATACATCACCTTGTCATCATGTCCATGATGTTCTGTAGTTTTTCTTTTGGAGTGTGCAACGAATCAAATACGTTCACGACACCCCGGTCAGGACACAATATTATTAGGAACCAGTGGAATCTGTGCACATGTATACATTATAATCAGAAATGAATTAGTACACAGACAATATAAGAAGAAGAAGCCTGTGTATGTACTCACTCGATGTTGTACGGGATTAGTATGGAGTCGCAGTAATTTTGTTTCTTAATATATTTGTATAGGTTTCCATATGTTTCCTCAGGATTCATCAATATCATTTCTTCACTTATCCTTCGAGGATCCACGAAACCAACGTCATATATCCCGGATCTGCGACATTTTTGAATCTTCATTCTGCATATGTTAAGCAATAAATAAAGCCCGCGTCAGCATAGATTGGAATTATTGTTTTCAAACTGTGAATTATAAGCAACAACAAAGTACTTACAGTGTCCAACAGGTGATCAAATCCACGTCCATGGCGTCGCGGTGGTACAGCTCATATATATCCTTAAACCTCAGCCACACCCAATCCTCGTCACCATTGTAGAAATCATGGTCCTTCACGCCTACTTTGATCATGCGCCGTTTATTCCTTCTTGATTCTTCCAAGTACCACTCATGGAATCGGCGCAACTTCGTCTGTAGCTTCCTCTCCATTTCAGGAGGGACCATAGGCTCGCCAAGCTTAAACGGCCACCTCAGCGTTGTGTTTACAGGCACCTCTTCTTCCCCCAGGACTTGCGCTCTGGTTAGTCCAGTCTCGGCCATTACTCGTTGCACGTTAAGCTCGTCCAGAGATGGCAATGTACCCAAGGGCCGCTGAGGTTGCTGGCTGAGCTGAGGAACCTTTTTGGATGGGCCCGCCTCCTTATCTGCAGCCATCCGCTTCTGGCGAGATTTCAGTAATGAGCGGTCATGGTCTGTTACTATTACTTCCTTCTGTTGACCCTTGCCCAAATTACCGAGGAATGACTTGACGACGGTGGGATCAAGCTTCGGCTCCGGCTCAGGTTTTTTCCTCCACTCGGCCATTTGCCTCTTTGTGTCTGCTTTGACCCAGGCTTCGAGCTCCTCTAGAGTCTTCTCACCCGCTCTTTTCTCTGGTGCGGGCTTCTCTTTGGTTTTCCGCGCCTTCTTCGCTGGTGGAGTGGGGGCAGAGGCTTTAGTGCGGCGTCCCCTCTTTGGCGGAGGGGGCGGAGACCTCTTCGGTGGAGGAGACGGAGACCTCTTCGGTGGAGGAGACGGAGACCTCTTTGGCGGAGGAGACGGGCTTGCATCAGGAGCTCCCGGAGAATCGTCATGATCCTGTGGATCTCTTGGAGGTGACGGGGGCTTGTTGGTAGCCGCAGGTGTACCGGGTATGACGACGTCTGCCTTGCTCCATAGAATGATGCAGTGAGAACACTGACCGAGTTTTGTTTCTCCGTCACCTCCGGGGATGTCAAGTTCCAAGTCTTCCCAGCTGGTGACGACTTGCTCCACCTCAACAGGTACGTAACCATATGGAATGTCATTGCAGTGCCATTTTTGCCCTTCTTCCACACGTTTGGTCATACCGTATGCGACCTGATAAGTTAGTAGTCACAAAGAAAGTTAGTAAATGAATGGTATTTACGGTGAAATGTATGCAGTATGAACTAAGGTCGCATACGTACCACCACAGCTAAGTTCTTCTGCCTGACGACAAGCTCGCACGTGGTCCGTTGAGTTATTTCATCCACGGTGTAACGGACCGCTTCGGCGGCCTGTGTGGAAGCGTGACTGCTTTGATATTGCTGTGGAGGGCTAATAAGGGCCGCATCTTGGAGAGGTGCATGCTCTGTGGAACCGGTCCCGCCTGTGGCTTGTTGGAGAGGTGCAGGCTCTGTGGAACCGGTCCCGCCTGTGGCTTGTTGTATCTGCAGCCATGCTACCTTCATCCGTCGCTCCATCTCTGACTCCATTTCTTGGAGCTTTGAGCCCTGGGCGGCAACCGTTTGCTCTAGGTCCCTCACCCTCTGCTCATATTCGGCCTTCTTCCTCGAACGGCTCCTATAGGTGGCGGCGTGCTCTTGGAAACCTTTCTTCCATGAGATGCTTGTGCCTACGCCGCGCGTCCGTCCAGGATGCTCCTTGTTCCCTAAGGCACAGGTTAGCTCATCTCTGTCTCTATCAGCAACAAATTCTCCCCTCTCAGATGCCCTGAGAATATCGAGGAGACGCTGAGCTAGTTCTCGCAAGTCCTCGGGAAAAACTAAGGAGCCGTCGATTGGGCTTAGGGTGCCTCCATGACCATAGTACCAATGCTTGGTCCTTGTGGGCCAGTCATGTGTCGCTGGAGTGATGCCTCTAGCATATAGATCTTCTTCCATCTTCTCCCATTTAGGGATGCTTGCCTTGTAACCTCCCGAACCCATCTTATGGGAGTACTTCTTATTTGCGGCGTTTTCAGCGTTTCTAGCGCTAGCCGCTGCACCCTCTTCGGAGGTTTTGTACTGAAGGAATGCTTCCCACTCCTGATCATTGATCTTCTTATACTTCTCAGGATCCGGGGCCTCTCCGGTTTTGAGCCAATGCAAGTACAACTTCTTCTTGAAATCCTGAAACAGAACTGCCATCTTCTTCATTGTCCAATCCCTTCAACCCGTTCGTCCCTTCCAACGATCCCCAACACTTCTTCCATTGTCAATTCTTGGGTTACAATATCAAAAAGTTGAGTCGCTAAGAAAGTCTCGTTGTCCTCTTGCATGGGTGGGACAGGGGTGTTGTTGTCCTCTTGCATGGGTGGGACAGGGGTGCTGTTGTGCTCTTGCATCGGTGGGACGTTGTTGTTGTTGTCCGCCATCTATAGAATTAAAAATAATTGATAAGAAATATATACAAAGCATACATATTCCCAATATTTCTAACATTTTCGCTAAGAGGGTCGGTGCGTGAAAAACGGATTCGCCAAGGGGTTCGGATGCGCGGTGTGAATTGATTCGCTAAGGGTTCGCTAAGGGGGTCGGTGCGCGAAAAACGGATTCACTAAGGGGTTCGGGTGCGCGAAAAACGGATTCACTAAGGGGTTCGGGTGCGTGGTGGGTTCGGGTACGCCATACAATTTCCGATAATAAACATTTTCGATAGTATACATTATACAAACATATAATATTGCTAATATACATAGAATTTCCAATATACATTGAAATGAAGCATTTTCCAATATACATTTCAAACATATAACATTTCCAATATACATTTCAATGTAATTATCTCCGATACATTTAAATGGAGCATTTTCCAATATACATTTCAATGTAAATATCTCCAATACAATTAAATGAAGCATTTTCCAATATACATTTCAAACATATAACATTTCCAATATACATTTCAATGTATATATCTCCAATACATTTAAATGGAGCATTTTCCAATATACATTTCAAACATATAACATTTCCAATATACATTTGGTAGCTTTCATTCCTTGTGGATGCATAATGTGCATGACCAACTTGGGTGTCAATGTTTTGTTGGATCTTGCATCCAATAGCTGAAGAAATAAACCATCTTTTGGCAATGTTTGCATTTTATCCAATTCCAAATGGTAAACTAAATACATAGTAATTTTATGATTGAGACATGCGTCCAGGATTCTCACCTCATTCATAAAATGCATCTCATGCTATTTTTTAAGAAAAAACTCCTACCCATGTTAAATTTACTAAGTCATTTTCCTTAATGATATAGCAACATTTTGGTTTGCAAATGAGTTGTAGAATTTCTCCACTCAAGACCTACTATATATAACATCACTACAAATTTGCCAATGCTTAATTATTATTTAATATCATTAAAACTTGGTTCATAAAATACTCATTTCCCTTTTCTCCATTTCAAAATTGGCCACAGATTTCTTATAAATTATCCAATTGTTAGTTGTCACAAATGGTACAAAATTAAACACGTCCTCCTAAATAACAGCTCTATGCATTTCCTCTAAAGAATATACAGCTTAATCATGTAGTAAAATACAACATTCAAATCCTTATCAGCACTGATCAAATCCTTATCAGCACCGATCATGGTGGTAGCAGCAGCAGCAAAGAGGATAGGAAGCATTCTCACCACAGTACCGGCGCGGGGACGACGGGCGGTGCGGGGACGACGGGCGCAGGGACGACGACGGCGGCGGTGCGGGGACGACGACGGCGGCGGGGACCACGGCCGGGCGGCGGGGACGACGGCGGCGGCGGGGATGACGGGCGGCGACGCGGCGTGGGCGCGGGGACGACAGGCGGCGGCGGCGTGGGCGCGGGGACCACGGGCGGCGGCGGCGACGGGCGACGGCGACGGGCGGCGGCGGCTGAGGAGACGAGGGGGCTCGGGCGAAGTGAGGGAGGGGAGAGAAGTCCCCGGCCTATATAGGTCCGGGGCATTTAGCACCGGGTGCAGCCACGACCCGGTGCTAAAGGTAGCACCGGGTCGTGGCTGCACCCGGTGCTAAAGGACCCCCTTTAGCACCGGGTCTTTCACACCCGGTGCTAAAGGACCCCCTTTAGCACCGGGTCTTTCACACCCGGTGCTAAAGGCCGCACCCTTTAGCACCGGGTCTTACCACTACCCGGTGCTAAAGGCCCTTTAGCACCGGGTCTTTCTACACCCGGTGCTAAAGGCCCCGTAACTGGCGCCAAACAAAAATTGGGGGCCTTTAGCACCGGATTTTAGATCAACCCGGTGCTAAAGGCCCCAAATTTTCGTTTGGCGCCCAGTTTCCAAACCGGCCTTTAGCACCGGGGGCTACTATTTGGGAATCTTATAAATGTAGTTTTTAATGTATAATTATTAATACTTGTTTTACTAATACCTATTAAAAATATATATTAAATAAGAAAATCTTATAAATTAGTAGAAAATCAATATAAATTAATAGAAAATCTTATAAAGAAAAAAAATTCTTATAAATTAACAGAAAATGTTATAATTAATTTAAAATTAATAGAAAATTGTATAAATTAATAGAAAATCGTATAAATTAAAAGAAAATCATATAAATTAATAGAAAATCATATAAATTAATAAAAAATCTTATAAATTACTAGAAAGTCATATAAATTAATAGAAAATCATATAAATTAATAGAAAATCGTATAAATTAATAGAAAATCGTATAAATTAATAGAAAATCATATAAATTAAAAGTAAATCTTATAGATTAATATAAAATCTTATAAATTACACGGCATCATCGCGTACTCGTACACTAATAAACTTCCTCTTTACAAATGTTCCTTGATTGTGATCACGCCGTAGATACGGTGTCTCCTCCGCCGCTAACAGGATGCTTGGGTCATCAGCCACTGAGAATGGAGGCCGGCCATCTAGCATATCATAATCTTCATCCGTCTTGTCCTCAACTCTTACGATTTTTCTCTTTCCAGGAAGAACTATATGAAGCTTTCCCCCACCTTTCTTATCCGCCCCTTTCTTCGGTCTGCTAGCCATGTCCTTCACATAGAAAACTTGTGTGACAGCATTGCCGAGGACGAACGGTTCGTCTAGAAAGCCAATCTTGTTTAGGCCCACTAACGTCATTCCATAGTCCGCTTCAACTTTAACACCTCCTCCAGTCAGCTTCACCCATTGGCACTTGAAAAGTGGGATCTTCAAAGGTCTGTACTCTAGTTCCCATATCTCCTCTATGACTCCATAGTATGAGTTTGTATTGCCATTGGTGTCTGTCGCGTCGATCCGGACACCACTGTTTTGGTTGGTGCTTTTCTTGTCCTGGGCTCTTGTGTAAAATGTATACCCATTGATGTCGTATCCTTGGAATGTCAAGATCGTGCTCGATGGACCCCTAGCTACAAAAGCTAGCTGTGCATCAGTGCCCTCGACACCCATAAGACGTCTTCGCAACCAATCGGCGAAAGTACTATTGTGCAGACGCTGGATGAAGGCCGCAGACTTTGTTGAGTTTTCATCCCTGAGAATCTGCATGTGCTCCCCCAACGTCACCAGGGTCGTCCCGCCCGATCTTGTATCGTGCGCAGGTGCAAACTGGACAACGATCCAAGTGTTCGTGCTGTCCGCGATAGAGGATACAGTCATTAGGACACGCATGTATCTTCTGCACCTCCAAACCGAGAGGGCAAACAACACGTTTTGCTTGATACGTCGTCGATGGCAATTCGTTACCCTCTGGAAGAACCTTCTTTACGAGTTTCAGTAGCTCCTCGAAACCCTTATCAGTAACACCATTTGCTGCCTTCCACTGCAGAAGTTCAAGTGTGGTACCCAACTTCTTTAGCCCCTCTTTACAATCTGGGTACATGTCAGTCTTGTGGTCCTGCAACATGCGCTGTATCTTTTTCAGTTCCTTATCATTGCCGCAGTCTTTCTCAGCATCACGCAACATTTGCCCGAGTCCATCAGTAGGTTCATTTTCCTGAGCAACATCTTCCTCATCGGCATCACCCATATCGGCATCTACAAAGGAACCGTAGGATTGAGCCAATACTGGAATATCGTCATCGGCCTCGTCTTCTTCATCTTCATTCATTAGAATTCCTCTTTCACCGTGCTTCGTCCACACAGAATAATTCCTCATGAAACCATGCCTCATCAAATGCACCTGAAGACAACCTTTTTGTTTGTACGATTGTATATTTTTACAATGGGTGCATGGGCAGAACATGAAACCCGACGGCGTCCTGTTAGCCTCGGCGGCATCGAGAAACGTCCTGAGGCCATCACGGAACGCCTGAGCGTGGGGGTCCCCGTACATCCATTGTCTATTCATCTGCATTATAATATATATTCCATTATATAAACAAATTTGTAAAACTACATTACTATATTCATTAAATAAATAAATATACCTTCCGTTAAATAAATATACCTTCCGTTAAATAAATAAATAACTATTATACCTTTTAATAAATAACTAATAATATATATTTCATGGAACTATTATATTCATTTCCTAAAAACAAATATACCTTCCATTAAATTAATAAATAAGTATTCCAACTTTTAATAAATAACTAATAAAATATATTCCATTGAACTAATAAAATATATTCCATTGAATTAATATATTCCATTTAATAAATAACTAATAACTATTCACAAGTCATACATAAATCATACAAAACAAAATACTATCTAGCTTGCCTTCTCTCTCCATTTAAAGCACAACATGAACACTCTCTCTCCACCATGAACTCAAGCTCCCCCTCTCTCTCCTCCATGAACACAAGCTCTCTAGCTAGCTTTATTTAATTTGATTCACAAATTACTCTATTTCTAAAGCATAGAAGGATTACAAGCTAAATAAAACATTAGAGAATGAAATAGTGTACCTTGTAGTGCTCCTTAGATGAGTAGAATCTTCACAAATTTTGAAAAAAATTGGGCAACACCTCTCCTCTTTCTTGTTCTTCACTCCCACGGCCGAGCAGCATGAACACAGCGTCTAAGTGTTCAACTGGCTCGGGCGGGGAAGGAGGAAGCCCCTATATTCAAACACATTAGCACCGGGTCGTGGAAAGACCCGGTGCTAATGTTCACCCTTTAGCACCGGGTGCAACCAGCAACCGGTGCGAAATGGCCTCGGCACATTAGCACCGGTTGCTGGCTGCACCCGGTGCTAAAGGGGGCGCATTAGCACCGGGTCTTGCCACGACCCGGTGCTAATGCGTTCGCCCTGGCGCATCACAGCGCCGCCCCCGCTCCTAGCCGTTGGACCTGGTGCCGATGCCCCTTCAGCACCGGGTCCAAAAAAGGGCCGAGGCGGAGGGGCGGGCGGATGTGAAGTTTTCTGGTAGTGATTGCACGAGCTAAATGCAAAATTAAGAATATTTTATACATAAGATAGACTCATCCAATCACTTGATATTTTACAAAGACTGATGTGATTGAATACACACACCAAACATCACTCTCGCTTTAGTCTTTATCTATTTTTCCTATACTATATAAAGCAAGAGATTTGATATTTCTCTCATCCTCCCTCGCCTACGCGCTGAGTCCATCTATCATGCATAATAGTTGTTTGCAGCGTGGCTTCACCGTAATATCAATTAGCAGATTGAACCATGGGGCTCACATGTCATACCCATGGCCATGCAAAACAATTAGGGCAGTTATATTGCTACACGTCAGCGGTCTCATAGGTCGTCTCATGCAGTGCCACATAGAATTTTTGCTTATGTGGAGGAGAGAGAGCGAGGTGAGAGAATAAGGTCGTTGCTTCACGAAACAACCGCCTCATGGGCTAAATTTTAGGACTATGAGACAACCCCCATCATTGTACGAGTTTTGTTGCCATGCAACCAATAGAATTTCTTTATTTTTCCATAAATTAAGTGATTTTATATTAATATGAGACAACTAAAACAACAACCTATTGTATTGTTAGTCTGATAAGTTGTGTAAAGATTACGTGTCACTGCATGAGACCGCCTATTAGACGGCACCAATGTACTTGCCCTTAGCATGTTTTATTCTTTTGTCTATCTCTTGCACGACAATTAGACATATGTTTTTTTTGTCAAAAAACACATGCCTCAGGCACGTCTATCTCTGTTAGTTCTAAATTAAAATAACAAAGAGCGAGAGATTTGGTGTTTTCTCTATCCTCCCTCGCCTATAGTGTGGTATCGACCTATCATGCACACTAGCCACTTGAGCGTGGGAGTCCACTTGTCATATTTACTGGCCGCTTAAGCATGAGGCCCACATATCATACCCATTAGTCATAGATGACCGCTTCAGCATAAGGCCCACATATCACACCCACTAGCCATAGATGACAATTAACATTTTAGACATTTTTTTTGAAAAAAAACTTGTGTATGGAGTATGTGCATTTCCGCTAGTCTATTTCTAAAAGGTGGATTGTTTTATTGCTTCATTTAGGCTTTGGCCTGAATTAAATGAGCCGTACCTTCCCTTTGCATTTAGATTTGTTTCTAGGGGAGGCCAGTTTTTATTTTTTATTCTACGTATGCACGCTACCATCAGTGGCGGACCTAGGATTTCAGCTTAGGGTATGACACACAAATTTTTTCAGCCATTTACCATTTGTTAAATAACTAAAGAAAATTCTAAAGTAAACAAGTATATAAAAAATAATAACCTGCTTAAAATTTTTATAATGGATTAAATTCAATAACTAGCTTCAAAACTTACATAAATTACAATATAAATAGTTCAAGCCATTGACTATAAAATGATCAATAACCCTAATATGACATGCAGATAAACTCAATGTCATTTTATTTCAAAGAGTTTAGCAGAGATGTCAACAATATTTTCTAGGCTTTACATGAGCAAGGAAAAGAAATCCATGACCACTGATATGCTATTTTCAACCTTATATGAAAAATCATTAGATTTAAACAGTACACTCACATCGATGGCCACCAAATAATTCAATTTTACATGCTAATCTGACTAGGCTTCTAAATCAACTCTTTTGTTTGGGAGAGGACACATATAGACATATTAACGTAGATTGGAGTGTGGATATAAGAGAGGATAGAAGATGCTCATAGTGCCAGCTCATCTTAAACTCTGAAAGGACCGATGCATGTAGGAGCCAGACCATTGGCAATCCGGATCACTATGGCTGGGGAGGGGCCGAGGGGTTGCTCCTCAAATTGAGCCAACAACAGAGCTCCAACCTAGGCGGAGGAGGATGCGTTCGTGATTCATCAGCGAATGATCGAGAGAATGAGAAAAATGACAGCCGAGGAAACAGAATTAACAGGTCATAGTCCTACACTACATGGGTTGTGCAAAATTTCACCCGTTGGGTCCGCCCATGGCTACCATCTATGTCTTTGAACAATTACCAGGCCTTAAAATCAAAATTCACAACATTGAGATTTTTTTTCTATGGAGAGGCCAAAATTGTGAGCAAGAGTACATTTCATTGTTTGGATGCGAGTTAGGAGCTCAACCTTTTAGGTACTTACGAATCCCAATGTACCACTCCAAAATCCACAATGTGGATTGGGGTCTCATTGAGGATAGGTTCAAACGCAAACTGAATACTCAGAAGGCGAAACATCTATCATATGGAGGTAGAATAGTTTTACTAAATTTCATACTTAGTAGTCTACCTATGTTCATGATGTCATTTTTTTTGAAATTCCAAAAGGTGTTCTTAAAAGATTGAAATTTATTGGTCTGGCTTCTTTTGCCAAAGAAATAATGATAAACAAAAATATCTCGTAGCCAAATGGAATATTTTGTGTCATCCCAAGGATCAAGGGTGTTTGGGAATCATAGATCTCTAGATTAAAAACAGATGCCTACTCAGTAAATACTACCTCAATTTCTAAATTGTAGGTCATTTTAGCTTTTATAGATTCATATATTTTGATATGCATCTAGATATATGCTATGTCTAGATACATAGAAAAAACTATGAACCTAGAAATGCCAAAACGACATAGAATTTAGAATGGAGAAAGTAGTTGTTTAATCTTCTCAATGAAGAAGGGACTTGGTAGACCTTGCTTAGAATTAAATATTTGAGTTCCAAATGTTTGACATAGATTAAAATTAAACCTGGTAACTCACATTTTTGGAAAGGTCTCTTAGGAGTTAGAGAGCATTTTCTGAGATGTGGAACCTTGAAAACAAATGATGGTTCACAAACCATATTTTGGGAGGACACTTGGATAGGGACACAACCACTTAAAGAGCAATTCTTTAGCCTTTATAATATAATCTATTTTCCTCATGTTACGGTGGCTAGTGTTATGAATCAAGTACCACTGAATATTTTCTTTTGAAGAGCTACAATAGACTTTGCTTATTATCTCTTCCTTTTATTGGTGAATTTTGTTTCGCTTTGGATGATCAGCTATCAAGCTGAATATGCTGTAAGAATTTGGCTCTGTGCAGTTGCAGCAGAGGCCGGAAACATTTCTGTTTTTTTAAAAAATGCAAGCTACCCTCTCAGACTCACCTCTCCATCTCCCTTGTGCCATTCCTCATAGTCTTGCCGCTCGTTGTCCCTAACCTCCTGTGCCGCACCTCCTACTCCCATATAAAGGAAGAAATGTAAAATCCTATAGAAAAATTATAAATTACTAAAGTGAAAATTACCACACAATGCCACTATAAAATAATCGGTATACTAGAACACTTAAATGGTTCAATATCGGATTTTAGAGGCATGTTGGTTTCTAATCCGAAGGCTAGAACCAGAAGTGAGATCACATCTAACACAAAAGTGCAGATCATAGAATGATGCAATGCGCACAAGTTACTTTCCCCTCAAAAGTTGTTCCCTTTACACATAGAGGGGTTGGCCCCCTTTTATACGGCTGGTATGCCAGATGAGAAATACAACATTAATTTCCCTTGACCGGCGCCTAACACATCTGTAGAACAAACCTATACGAAAATGTTCAACAAGGCATTATGGTACTAACACACATTTGCTATATATAAATTGGCTTTTACTTCATGTGTCACACTTCTCACACCTTCTTCGGGCACCTTTAGTGATTTTGCCCTGGAGCGGCTCATTCCTGACGTAGGTGGTTCTCGGTGATCAAGACGCTTGTTCTCGGGCATCGGAAAGGCGACCAAGTGCTCGAAGGTTCCTTCTGAACTGTTCTTGACTGGGACTCATTGGTCTTACCTTGTATTGTAACTTGTAAGCTACCTTCTACTATACCTTTGTTTGTTCCTTCGCTACTGACCGTGAGAGCCGGTTCACAACTCTTTTCGAAGGTGAAAACACAGCATATTCATTCCCCCGAGATTTGCTATAACCATTGAGTGATCATATCACATATCAAAATTATGGAACCCTGATTTCCTCCTCGGTTTACCATTTGAAACTTTGACCCCTGCCGGCGCAAAGTGATCAAAGGTGAAAATTTTCAAACGAATGCCCCAATAAGGCATTCATAGAAGGTAGTAGTGCACATTACCCACAGCAGTACACTGGTGTAGTCACATGTTGTGCTCCAGCCTTCTACCTCTGGATATATAGATGGACTTGTCACCGGCTATACAATTCCTATGACAGTTAACGTTATAGCGTAGTAGCATATACATATATCGCTCACAGTACCCATAGCAATGCATAAATATATTCCTAAGTTTAGAATATACACTACTAAAAACTACATCCGCCCTCCTCATATGCCTCGACGCCATGAAAATCCGGTGCTAATGCTATATTAGCACTGGGTCTAAAATTCGTGAGCCCTCGGGGACCCTTTACCACCGGTTCGTAACAACAACCGGTGCTAAAAGCCACCATTAGCATCGGTTGGTGTTACCAACCGGTGCTAATGCTCCTCGATCTTTAGCACAGAGTGTAACACCAACTGGTGCTAAAGGTCTTTTAGCACCAATTTAGTAATACGAACCGATGCTAAAGTTGGTGTCACATGCTACTTCAAAAAGAAAGCATCTTTTACCCAATCAGATGTGCTGCATAGGTGAGATGGAAAAGTGGGTACACGTGAGCTAAAAGGTCCCGAGTTCGAATCCCAGCAACACGCATGTTAGGCTATAGCCGTACACCCGGTGCTAATGACCATTTTTCTACTAGTGATATCTGTATTTGGAAAGAAAAATTGTGCTATAACAATTGGAGTACATACGAGATTGCTGTTAGGCTATAGCCATACACTTGTGCTTCCATGTGCTCGCTGTGTGGCGCAGTTGTTGCAAGAGCCAAAGGCCAGCACTCATTCACACAAAGCAGCCGTGTGTTAAATTTTTAAGTTACCAGCAACCGGTGATCGGTGGTGAATGTCTTTTGGTAGAAGCAGATGTGGCATTTCGGTGAAAGACTGGCGCACTGCTGTGCAATTGCTATACGGTTGGCATAAGTGAACAGGAAGAGGTAGGTGTTGCCGTGTTGGTGTCTGCTCAAGTTGATGAACGCTCGCTGAATAGATGGCTGTTAGCCGGAAAGATGTCTCTCCAAACAGCTATAAAATGACAAGCCCTTATCACTTGCACATGCATGAATAATGGGGAGTACTATAAATGATCTAATTAATGTCATTTTTTATGCATCAATGGTGCATTGTTCAGCACAACATGATAATGCATGCAATTACCCGAAAGAAAGCAGTAGAGAAAGAAAATACTCCATATTACCCCGTGTTTTCTGTAAAGGGTTGAATTTGAACCAGGCTTGTGCATAAAATATATAGCATCTCTTTGTTAAAATATTTCGGCTTCCATAAAGGTTTTTTCTTATAATATATACTAGTACCGTACAAGTTTAAATGTTCGGAGTATTAACAGCTACTATTGATACTACTATGTTGAATCATCATCGTGCGATGAGCGGTAGCTAGTGTACCACTCGTCCACCTCTGCAGCTAGCTCTTTAAATCAACGCACTTCCATTTCTCGATCCACACACTCTCCCCTGCAACAAAGCTGGCATAGCCATACGACACGCAAGACGCAATATAGAAATCAAGAATGGGCAAGCTCCTCAAGACATCGTACCAGCTCGTCGTCGACAACTTCCTCGCCATCGCCGCGGTGGCACTTGCCGCCTCCGTGCTCCAGAGAGGATGGCCGTTCAGCATCCATGACCTCGCCGGCTGGCTCCGCGCCCAGCGGCCCGTACACCTCCTCACGGCGGCGATCCTGCTCGCCGCCCTGGCTAAGCTGAGGCGCACCCGCCGGGCACGGGACGTCTACCTCGTGGAGTACGGCTGCTTCCGTCCCAAGCCGTGGTTCCGGGCGCCGTTCGCCACGTGCCTGGAGCACGTGCACCTCCTCCCCTACCTTCTGGTGGACAACGAGAGCCTCACCTTCGCGATCCGGCTGCTGGAGCGCTCGGGGCTCGGCGAGGAGACGTGCGTGCCCTACTCGTACCACTACATGCCCCCGGACCGCAGCCTGAAGGCCGCCCGGGAGGAGACCGAGGAGGTCGCCTTCGCGGCCATCGACGACGTGTTCGCCAGGACCACCGTGAAGCCCGCCGACATCGACGTGCTCATCGTCAACTGCAGCATCTTCACGCCGACGCCGGTGTTCGTCGACATGGTCGTCAACCGCTACAAGCTCCGCGCCGACGTGCAGGCCCTGAACCTCTCCGGGATGGGCTGCGGTGCGGGGCTCATCTCCATGGGCCTGGCCAGGAACCTCCTGCAGGTGGCGCCGCCGGGCAGCCACGTCCTGACCGTGTCCATGGAGATCCTCTCGTCGCAGTACTACGTGGGCACGGAGCGCTCCATGCTGCTGCCCAACTGCCTCTTCCGCATGGGCGCCGCCGCCACGATCCTGTCCAACTCCCCCGAGCGCGCGCGGTTCAAGCTGGGGCGCATCGTGCGCACCATGACCGCCGCCCGGGACGCCGACTACCGCTGCATCTTCCAGGAGGAGGACGACAGGGGCCTCCTGGGCGTGCGGCTCTCCAAGGAGATCACCGTCACCGCCGGCAACGCGCTCAAGAGGAACATCGTCGCGTTCGGGCCCCTGGTGCTGCCGGTGTCGGAGCAGCTGCTGGTGGCGCTGTCGCTGCTCAAGCGGAAGCTCCTGGGCTGGCGCGGCAAGGTGAGGATGTACCGGCCGGACTTCCGCACGGCGTTCGAGCACTTCTGCATCCACGCGGGGGGGCGGGCGGTGATCGACGAGGTGCAGCGAGGGCTCGGGCTCTCCGACGAGGACGTGGAGGCATCGAGGATGACGCTGCACCGGTTCGGGAACACGTCGAGCAGCCTGGTGCTGTACGAGCTGGCGTACGTGGAGGCCAAGGGGCGGATGAGGAAGGGCGACCGGGTGTGGATGATCTCCTTCGGCTCCGGGTTCGAGTGCAGCTGCGTGGCGCTGGAGTGCGTCAAGCCGGCGGCCGACGCCGACGGGCCGTGGGTCGACTGCATCCACCGCTACCCGGTGCAGCTCCCGGACCTCGCCAAGGACATGTGATCAATGTACGTACCGGCCGATCGGATCGAGCATGGGCAGGACATCGATCTCGGGCGCGGTGCACGGCCGGCATCTTGGACTACGAGCTGAGATCGAGACAGCATGGCCTCCACACGCGCCCTTAATGCATCGTTATAATGTAGTAGTACGTGGCAATAATATTATTGTGTGTGTAGTAGTAGTAGTACTGTATGATGTCGAGAATAATGTAATAATCTATCTATATGTTTGGCTAAAACAACGTAGTAAGCGCATTCGTTTGTATTCACGGCCACTGTAAACCCAGTCAAGTTTGTCGTTCTTCGTGTCTGTCTCAGTTTGTCATCACCACTGTCAAGTTGATGTAATGCACGCCGGCAGTTTATTATTATTTGGTGTGTAAACCGTCAAGTGCTGTACTGGCTACCACCAACTGGTCGTCCTGGCTGGGCGCGGCTGGCGGCTGGCCACAGTGCCGGAGAGCTAGCGCGTTGGACCCTTTAATTTTGGTCCCTCGTGCAGTCGTGCGACGCCGCCTGCTGATGCGATGATGATCCAACGACCATGTCCCTGCTGGGTGTGGAACAGCCGCACCTGCTTTTGATGCTCCGATCCACTGCTGAGCTCCCGGCCCCTACATACCACACGCAATAACAGTTCGCGCGCACAAAGCTTCGATACTATGCTCAAACACACGACCTACATACACAATGAACCCGAAACTGCTAATAATAATAGTCTCAACTCATGAGCTATCTGATTAAGCTAAATATAGGATACTTCAGACTTGATCGCTCAGTTTCTTTATTAAAAAATCCCCCGGTTATATATTAGCTCACGTGTTGTGTAACATGTACGACAGCTCCGAGACGTTAAGTAAAGAAAAACTTGATTACCAGAAGAAGGATTCTTGCAGGGTACTTGGCTACTTGCGGACGGACGAATTGAAAGGGCCGGGCGAGGTCACATGGTCCATGCACAGTCGGCAGTGCTATATTCTTCCAGCTAGTACAAAGCAACAAATGCTCTCCCTGTTCCGCCATCGTGAAATTTATGAGGGGCGGGTCGCGCGGCCGGGGCCTGGCGATCGCGGGGGGCCGGGATGGCTGGGTGGGTCACGTCGGCGGCGGACCAGATCGAGAGGACCAGGAGGGGGAGGAAAACAAGGATAGAAACCAATGAGTTGCTCCAACGCGCGCCTTTGGTTCTACATTGGTCACTACCGAAAACCAGCTATACATCGTGTGCCCCGGCAAAGTCTTTATTGTATACATTATATCAGGTACACGGCTCTTATAGCCTTTGCCGTGTGCCTACCTGGGAGGCACATGGTAAAGACGTGCCACACGGCGCAGCCACGTCTTTACCGTGTGGCTAACGCCTGACACACAACAAAGGTTCACACCGTTGCCTATCGTGAACCTTTGTCATGTGCCTGTCCAGGAAAGCGCAAGGCAAAACCATGCACATGGCATAAAATGTGTTTGCCGTGTGCCCGATACAGGCACACGGCAAACCTATATTTTTGTCGTGTGCTATCCTTGTTTGCCAAGTGCTTTCTGCAGGCACTCGGCAAATATTTCAAAAAAAATGTTTTTTCCTTCCCAAATTTTTGTGGTATATACATACTTTATATTTAAATCTATGTTTAAATTTGGTGTATTTTTTAGTTGTTGTGCTATATTTAGTTATTTTATTTTATTAAATGAATTTTTTGAAAATAATTCAAATTTTAAATACACGTGTCTCAAATCACTGAATATAGTGAACCAAAAAATGATATTCACGTTATTGATCACGATGTGAAGCCGTATCTAGGAAATGCAACGAAATTTCGAGCATTTTAGCCACGAACCATAGTCACGAAGGTGCGGACGCATTGTTTTAAAATTCTATAAAAAATAAACAAAGTCTGAAAATCTCAAGATTTGTCGTCAACTCATGATTTCATGCATACGGGCTGTGGTAAAAAATTGAGAAGTGTACACATAGGTTATCACGTATGTTGCATACAAAACGATACATCTACGTATAAGATACATAGAGTTGAGAAGGAGCTCTTCAGATTTCAAAGCAAATTAAAGTTTGAATTTAGATTTGACTTCAAAATTTTTTGTATATGCAACAGACAGGTTAGATTGATTTGTGCCAAATTTTGGTTATTTTTTGGATCAGTTTGATAATTTTTAATTTTTTTTACCATATAATAATATCGTATCATAAACATAGAAACACATAAAATAATAGATTTTTTTACATAAAATCATAAAACATGAATTGTTGAGCCACAGTGGGAAGGTAAAGAATGTGATAAAGTTATTTAAATATAAAATATTGGAGTAGTTTCGGTAAAATTTTGAAAAATGTAAAATCTGAACACCGTGGGAAGGTAAAGAATGTGATAAAATTATTTAAATATAAAATATTAGAGTAGTTTAGGTAAAAGTTTGAAAAAATGTAAAATCTGAACTGTCCCGTGTGCTGGCATACGACAAAGCCTTATGATCGATCATTGCTCCAACGCGCCTTTGGTTCTACATTGATCACTACCGAAAACCCGCTGTACATCGTGTGCCACGGCAAAGTCTTTATCGTATACATTATATCAGGTACACGGCTCTTATAGCCTTTGCCGTGTGCCTACCTGGGAGGCACATGGTAAAGACGTGGCACACGGCGCAGCCACGTCTTTACCGTGTGGCTAACGCCTGACACACGGCAAAGGTTCACACCGTTGCCTATCGTGAACCTTTGTCATGTGCCTGTCCAGGAAAGCGCAAGGCAAAACCATGCACATGGCATAAAATGTGTTTGCCGTGTGCCCGATGCAGGCACACGGCAAACCTATATTTTTGTCGTGTGGTATGCTTGTTCGCCAAGTGCTTTCTGCAGGCACTCGGCAAATATTTCAAAAAAAATGTTTTTCCCTTCCCAAATTTTTGTGGTATATACATACTTTATATTTAACTCTATGTTTAAATTTGGTGTATTTTTTAGTTGTTGTGCTATATTTAGTTATTTTATTTTATTAAATGGATTTTTTGAAAATAATTCAAATTTTAAATACAAGTGTCTCAAATCACTGAATATAGTGAACCAAAAAATGATATTCACGTTATTGATCACGATGTGAAGCCGTATCTAGGAAATGCAACGAAATTTCGAGCATTTTGGCCACGAACCATAGTCACAAAGGTGCGGACGCATTGTTTTAAAATTCTATAAAAAATAAACAAAGTCTGAAAATCTCAAGATTTGTCGTCAACTCATGATTTCATGCATACGGGCTGTGGTAAAAAATTGAGAAGTGTACACATAGGTTGTCACGTACGCTGCATACAAAACGATACATCTACGTATAAGATACATAGAGTTAAGAAGGAGCTCTTCAGATTTCAAAGCAAATTAAAGTTTGAATTTAGATTTGACTTCAAAATTTTTTGTATATGCAACAGACATGTTAGATTGATTCGTGCCAAATTTTGGTTATTTTTTGGATCAGTTTGATAATTTTTAATTTTTTTTACCATATAATAATATCGTATCATAAACATAGAAACACATAAAATAATAGATTTTTTACATAAAATCATAAAACATGAATTGTTGAGCCACAGTGGGAAGGTAAAGAATGTGATAAAGTTATTTAAATATAAAATATTGGAGTAGTTTCGGTAAAATTTTGAAAAATGTAAAATCTGAACACCGTGGGAAGGTAAAAAATGTGATAAAATTATTTAAATGTAAAATATTAGAGTAGTTTAGGTAAAAGTTTGAAAAAATGTAAAATCTGAACTTTCCCGTGTGCTGGCATACGACAAAGCCTTTGCCGTGGGCCAGCATACGACAAATCCCCCAACCTTTGCCGTGGGCCAGATCTGGCACACGACAAAGGGCGGGGGACTTAGCCCCAAGTCGCCTGTTCCCCGGCCCACGCCACGCGCGCCCATACGCCGCCGTCCTTCGCCTCCGTCCTCACCCATGCCCACGCCATTGCCTCCACCGTGCCGCCGCCCACACTCTTGCCTCCGTCATGCCGCCGCCCACACTCTTGCCTCCGCCGTGCCACCGCCCACATTCTCTCCTCCGCCTCCGTCGCGCCACCGTCCGTGCTCTCGCCCCCGCCGTGCCGCTTCCCACGCCGCTGCCGCACGTCCACCCCCACGCCGCCGCCCCCGGCCACCCAACGACCGCCACCCGCCTCCGCCCTGCCCAGGCACGCGCCTGCTCCCGTCCCCGCCGTCCGCCCCCGCCCCGCACTCACCCCCGGCCGGCCCCTCGCCGGGCCGCCTTTCACCCGCGGCCGGCCGCATCGGCCACCCCCGGCCGTTGTCGACATCCCCCGTCCGTTGTCGATCGCCCCTAGGCCGTCCCCGACGCCCCCAGCCACCTTTGGCCGCATGTTTGTGCCCTCGGCCGACCGTTCGCTGCCCCGACGGCCCCCGGCCACTGCCCGGCCACCTCCGTCCACCACCAGCCACCTGGGCCGTGTGCCCGGGCCCTGGCACACGGCAAAGTGACCAGGCTTTGTCGTGTGTCTGGCCCAGGCACACGGCAAACCCTGGGCATTTGTCGTGTGCTGGGCCATCATGGCCCACGGCAAAGGGCCCGGCACGTTAACGGTCATGGCCCGTTGCCGTTAACGGCCGCGGGCCACATTAGCACACGGCAAAGGCGACAAATGGCCCACGACAAAACCGTCTTTGCCGGACGGCGTTTGTCATGGGCCCTTTGCCATGTGCGGCACACGACAAAGCCTTTACCGTGTGTAATATGGGCTTTACCGTGTGTCGGCGGCACACAGCAAAAAGAGGAAATCCAGTAGTGCGTGCACAAGCCGACTTCGTTTCCTTCGTGAAATGATTTCTCTTTGTTTTCTCTGCAAGAGGATCGACCGATAACAAAGCCAAACCTTTCTTTATTAGATGTGCCACACCTATAATATCACATATTATAGATGATATATATAAACATAGTCTCTTTAAAATTATCATCGGTAATATTTTAGTATTGTTAGGTCTGTTTTTTTAGCTGCAGCTTTTGTAGCTCTTGTGAAATATGCTAATGGTGGCGTTTGGTTCCGAAAAGCGAATGATAGCTTTTAGAATAATCTTTTAAGCTTTATGAGCTTATAAAGCTACGAAAAACTTAGAAAGCTGTGCTTTTCATATATTTTATACAAACTCTTTTTCTAATCTTTTGGCTTTCAAGAAGTAAGCGAGAAGTTTGTTGTTTATTTGAGTCTCTGATTTGTGCGCTGAAAAGTTATCCAAAAGCTCAAACAAACAAGTCCAACATGGATAACTATCAATATTAGTAGGAGAGAGTCAAGACTCTACGCTTTGCCTATAGGAGCACGCATTGTGTTTGGCGCTACATGCGTCGACAAGCTCTCATCCCTCTTAACTTCTCTCTGCCACCTCACTAGTAAAAATGGCATATCCGGCGTAACCGTGACTTTTATATTTGCTCTAACTTTCTACTCACACGTCACCAAAATGTTGACATATAGCAGGCTAGTAAATGCTATAGAAACTATCTAACCTAAAGTACTAGGACTGCCCTTAGGGCACTCCAACCGTTTGTGATGGTCGGTAAAGTTATAATTAAAACCAAAATTTGAAGTAGTAAATCAATTCAAATAAAAAAGTGTTGAACTATAAAGTTGTATAACTTCTCAAGATGTAGAAATTTTAGTTTACTCATTTCTTCATTCGATAAATTCATATGAATATTGTTCATAAAATATATATCTCTCATAGAGTTTTCTGAAACAATACGAGAGATGTATAAGATTTATGAACAATGTTACTCTTACTACATCGGATGAAAAAATGACATATATCAAAGCTGTAGATCTTCATAAGTTATACAACTTTGTAGTTTAAATTTTTTTATTTGAATTTGTTTTACTAATGAAAAGTACGTTTGTAGTTCTGAAAATTTGAAATTTGATTTTTTTTTCAAACGACCTCGGATTAAGAAATAGTCAAAATAAGAGTTATAGATCACAATAAGTTATGAAACTTTTTTTGAATAAAGTTGTGAAACTTTGTAGTTGACAACTTTTTCATTTGAAATCATCTAGTCAACGAACAATAAGTTTGAATGTTCTCAAATTTAAAATTCAAATTTTATAAAAGACCTCAGATAGAGAAACTACCAAAATAAGACTTGTAGATTTCAAATGATTATGAAACTTTGTAGTTGACAACTTTTTAATTTGAAATCGTTTAGGACCTCAAACAAGCAATTTGCACTCGGTTAGTATAATATGATAGAAATCACAACGATATCTAGTCACATGTGAGAGTGTGGTGCAGTGGTAGAGGAGGTCACGCACGTGAGAGAGGTCGCGGCGGATTCGAATCCCGCCGACTGCGTGACTTGTGTGAAAAATGGCTTGGATGGTTGGTGGTCAGTTGGTGGCCTTCCCACATTAAAATATTTTTTGCTATTTTTTTGAGGTTTTTTGGTGTGCTTGGCATCACAAATAGTTTTTAAACCGTTTGTGATGGTGATTGACATCACAACCGGTATATCACAAGCGCCTCCCAAAATCGTTTGTGATGACCCTTTAAAACCGTTTGTGATGGTGATTTCTGGAGTAGTGAAAAATAAATATCTTATTTAGCTCTTAATTTTCTTCTCAAGTGAAAATGAGTTGAATATCTTGGAAACACCAAGACTCATGCCAATGGGTTTCTTGAATTCTTGTGATGTCTACTGGTTTTGACCGTTTGACAACACTAGGTTTTGCTTAGTATCTTCTATTTTTATTCTTTTGCTATCAAAACTCAAGTATCATGTCATCCAAAATGCTATACGACACATAAATTTAGTGTAGCGCTGGGACTATATCGTAGGTCTAAGAGCTCTGCAGTGTGCAGGTACGGTGTAGAAAATCAGACGTGCCACTAGGCGTATAAGGCCAATATCGATGCATAGTTTTGGCGTACATTTACTAAGACTAGCACCTAGATTTCACGGGGATAAAACTTCTCTCATGTACTATCAAACTCTCTCTTATCTCTCTTCTCTACCACATCATCAAATTTAATACTATAAGACTCGACTTAGACTGGCCAAATGCAACTCGCCGAGCCCGCGGCGGAAGTCGGTGGTGGTACATGCATGATCGATGCTTGGATATTAATCGCGGATCCAAGCGCGTCCACTGCAAGTTGTTCAACTAGCTAGATGGCTCCTTTGAGCTGGCCAACTTGCTTTTACGCTGGATCTGGCGACATTTGATCCCAAAGAAAAAGGCAGATGAGAACGCCCATACTCTACTCGCCATTTAAATCACCACCAAAAGGATTTATTCTACCAGTTCTAAGATTCCTTTGGTTCATCATCATTGAATGGTTTAGTTGCCATCATGCCATGAGTGATCAAGCATTGGGTCCCATGAATCCATGATTGCTGGGTGTGCCAGATTGGGCTCTAGAAGCTGGAAAGGGGAGAGCTGGGCTAACGAGGATTGAACCCAAGCTGTAAGGAAGAGACCATTTGATTTATTTACCAAATCGATCAAAACCAGCTTGACACTTCCATTATTCAATCTTGATCAACCAACAAAAAATTATCATAAATATAACAGTGTCCAAAGAGCTTGGATACATGATTTGGTAACTTTTAGAGCATTAGTTTCTGCAGTATTGATTTGTACAGTTGGTTTGTGTATTGAACAAAAGGTAAAAACATCGCCTCCGTTTGTACCAACGGTTTCTGGCTAGAACATATGGTGTGTTAATGGATTTCTGCCGTGGTTATTTACCCCACCATTTAATCATTTATACGGTCGTTTCTTTATGTGTAATAACCTGCCAATAATAGTACAGACTATTTGTGACGTCACAAAGCTAAAACCAACGTAATGTAGGATTTTGAACTGTCGGTACAAAGGCCTTTCTGTAGTGATGAGCAGAAGTAGGCTACGGGAACAAGGACTTTGCCGAGTGCCCGGGACTTTGCTACTCAGCAAATAGGGTAACGACAAAGCCGGGCTGGCTTTACCGAGTGTTTTTTCGGACACTCGGCAAAGCTTTTGTCGAGTGTTTTTGGGTCGACACTCGGCAAAGGTGTTACACTCGGCAAAAACACTCCATAAACATGGAAGCTTTTGCCGAGTGTTTTTGCCAAAACACTCGGTAAACGTTCCCTTTGCCGAGTGTAACACTAGGCAAAGCGGCAATTCAACCCCACTTTTTAGTGTTCGTCGCGTATAACGTACCCGCTCAAACAGACATCACAGACGGTTGATATAAAAGTAAATTCCTTATTTGACACCAAAACAAGTGCTGATTCCTTTCTTGGCCCTGAAATTTTTTTTGCTCTATTTGACACCGACTTTTAACTTCATTCCTTATTTCACATTTCTATCACTGCTTTCAGTTAAATCAAGTGAAACAACCTCGAAATAATCTTCAAAATTCATGAAACTTTTTATAATGATAGAACATATGGATATGAACAAATTTTATTTAAAAGGACACATGTGCCTTTATGATTTTAACATTAAAATTTACTAAATTAGACTATCTTTAAAACAAATATGAATTATATGGCACCAAAATTCTTCCAAAAAATTATGAAAAATAACTATTATTCACTTAAGTTACATATAGAATTGGAAGAACATGGTATTTTAGAAATTTTAGATGGAACTCATAATTATCTATTTAACTTATGATAGAAAATAATTTTATATGCTATAGTATCACATGTGAGAAATATTAGTTATATTTTCTTAATTTTTTGAAAGCACTTTAGTGAGATAAAATTCAGATATGTTTTAAAAACTATATAGTTTGGTGAATTTTATGTTTAAAACTATAAAGGTGCATGTATTGTTTTGAATAACATATGTTCATGTCTATTTGTTATATTGGTAGAAAAAAATTGTTGAATTTTGGAGGTGATTTGGAATACATTTTGTCTGACTTAACTTTTGAAGGTAACGAAAATGTCAAAAAGTAATGAAGTTAAAAGTCGATGTCCAATAGAGAATGAAAAAAAATTAGGGGCCAAGAAAGGAATCGGCATTGTTTTGGTGTCAAATAATAAATTTACTCTTGATATATACGACAATAAGCATCACAGTCAGTTGATATATATGACAATAACCTTCCACAAGCATAATTCCGCAATAAAAATCATAAAATGTTTGACAACACATAAATTCACAAGTTCACAAGTTAATTCGTTCTTTGCTGGACACTCGACATAGTGCTAACGGCCCAAACGGCCACCAACGGAAGTTGGCGACCGTCGCACGTGTTGGGCACGTGTGTGCACTTTGCCGAGTGTTTCACGCAGACACTCGGTAAAGTTACTAATTTGCCGACTGTTGGCTCCTTGACACTCGGCAGAAGGATAGGTTGTCGAGTGCCTTGTTTTTGCCGAGTGTCTGCTATTTGACACTCGGCAAATAGAGGGTTTGCCGAGTGTCCGAAATAATACACTCGGCAAACCTGTAGACACTCGGCAACCTAAGGGTTTCTGGTAGTGGCAAGATTTTTTTTTGAACGAACGTAGCCCAGACTGGGCCGTTTCTATTAACATAGAAGGATTACACAACAGATATTTACATGTGTGTCAAAAATGGAAAAAGAAAAAAGATTTGTCGCTTATACTAATTTTAGATGGTTTCCACTAATTTATGTGCAAGGCCACAAACCAAACCAACTAGTGCATTGCTGTGCAGGTTGGTTCGACAGTTTCAGTGTTTTGAAACCAAACTGTGAACATACTGACTTCCTGGGAACACATATGGCCACATCTCGGGTTTCTGTGTAAATCCGGGTGTGACAGATATGATAATAGAACTCAATGCTCGATTAATATAAAAGGTTTTACATCAGAGCTTGACTCAAACTTAAACGAAATTACAGCGGAAGACTCTTAACAAAAACTCTCTCTCTAATCCAGACGAAACGAAGCCGAAGTCCACAACTCCACAGGGACACTGACTGGTTGAACACAGCTAGTAGAAAGGCAGGTCTTCAGGAAACCCGACGGCAGCAGGACCTTCTAATCCATCTGATACCCATCCGGGATTTTGCCCAAAAATATAATAACAACAGCAAGTGTAAGTAACAAAGTTACTTAGCAATTACAGCACAGTTAATGAAGGCTAAAAAGTAAGGTATGACTCGGCGGAACTGCATTTAGCAAATTTTAGTTGGCTGATTTTAGTCTGATTCGAGGGTACCATCGAAGGGTGAATTCGAGGGTAGCTCGAGAAATACAGAATTTATATGAATCCTGGTTGAATTTTCCCCAATTAATGAAGTAGAAGTTGATATTAAACAGTAGTAAATAAATAAATGCATCTTCTAATCAAAAAGGATCCAGGCCGCTCTTTGACCCTGAGCAAGGCTATCAAGATAGATTTACACTCTGCAGAGGTTTCGCCCTTTACCCACCAGTCGTGTAAAAGTTCAAAAGAACTTTGCACCCAACCACGCACATCAACACTTCCGAGGTGTGACTGCATAGGGACGCTACGAGGCTTTTCACAAGACACTTTAACAAAACAGTAGCCGTTATGGTACAACCTAGGCAGCATGACCCGAGGCACCGAGACTGACTTACGCCCGTGCCGCAGCACGAGGGGGTCAATGGCGTCCAATCGCAGAAAAGTAATGCAAAAGCAGAATTAAATAGCGCAACGTGTAGAACCCCCGCCATACGGAAGCTCCCACACGGGACTGTGCCTCACGAGGGCAAAGCCAACGGCTACTCCGTCCTCGGTGGATCAAACCATACTCTCACCCACGCTTCTCATAACGCCGGTGGCCCCTCGGTAACTACTGTTAAGTTAAAGCCGTACAAGTTACTTGTCCAAGACCAGAGCCATTATAGTTCCGGTGGTGACGACATGCTCCTGGGTTGCCGCTTTAAGAACCAGTCCTTACGGAGAGACACTAGGGCCAGGCTCGAAGCATACGCCCTAGCTCCCTGATCCAAGTTGCTAAAAGCAAATTTTACCATTAACATTGAAGTGAACCATTAAGTCATGATTAATAGTAAAATAATTGTGACAGTAGCTGCGCCTAGCAAATTTCTACCCAAATGCAAATAAACCCAAGGTAATCAAGGTAAAGGATAAACAGACTAGGTACAACCTTAATAGGATCAAAATTAGACACATGCATATGCCGTAATTAATGGGTAAAGGTGTTTAGGTAGCAAGGATTGTCCGTGCTGTACTTGCCTTCTACAAAGTGCTGCTGCTGCTGCTGTTCCTGATACTGCTGGTCCTGGTACCCCTCGAACTCGAACGCGTACTGCTCACCAACTGGACTCTCGAAGAAACACACAAGCAACCGAACAAGCCAGTACATGCAAACAATATTAATCTATTAGAACAGTACACCAAACAATAAAGAACAGAAGAAAGAAAGCTTCGAAACTAATCTACGCTTTGCTACGAACACAAGAGCGCAAAAATCACTCAAATCGGAGCTAAAACAGAGAAGCTATGGCGTTTCTACGGTTCGAGGCTAAACTGCGAAAGTTTCGAGGGTCAAAACGAAATTTTATTTGAAGATTCGAGGGTTTTCCTGTTAAAAGACAAAACAGGGCCTCGGCCGCAACTTTTAAAAAAAACTTGCAGGTGTTAAAACACAAGAAAAAGGACTCATTTGAAAATACTTTTGAACCAAGTTGAACTGCGGGTTGATTTCGAAAACGTGAAGGCTACTTTTGCAAAACAGTCAGCTTCGAGGGCACCCTCCGGTTCGAGCAGGGCCTCGAACTGACACGGCGGCGTTGGATCTAGATCTAATGGCTCAGAACAAAACAGCTTTTCGAGGGGTACGCTGGCTTCGAGGCTTGACGCCAGCGACGCTCGCACACAGCGGCGGAGAACTACTGGGTCGACGGCGGATCAAAATTAGCGCAGAGCACGGCAAGAATCGGAGCAAGAACGCTATGGAGAGCTTCGAGTTTTCAAGGCGAACCTCCTGGAGTGCTTCCCGACAAGTGCGAAGCTCTGGCGGCGAAGATCGAGGGTGGGTCTCGAGCGAGGCGGAACTTCTTCCGACGAGAACGGTCTCGAGCGAGGCGGAACTTCTTGGCGAGAACGACAGCTAGGGTTGTGGCTCGATTGGAAAGATTGAAAGGAAGATCAAGACGGCGACTATAAATAGAACAGAGTCCGGCCTCAGGTCCAAGTCTTGGCGTGCGCGTCAGGGAAAGATTCGGCGAAGGCGGCAGCGTCGGAGTCGGTCTCGAGACAGAGTCCTAGTCGAAGTCGACGGTCTCGAAAGGGAAACGGCCCAGCGCCAGAAAAGTAAAAATAGAGGGCAAGCCTAAAAGCAAAACTTGAAATTGGATTTTAAAATCCGATTTGAACTTCAAACAAACGAAACTCAATGCAGCCAGCATGAATGCATCAAAAGTGTTTCTAGCCTTATCTTTGATTTTATTTCTCCTGCATAATTTGTTTTCCTTAGATAAATATGAGCATAGAATTAAATAAAAACAATTTAATTACTAAATTTTTAAAATAAGCATTTTTAGGGTGTTACAAACCTACCCCCTTAGGATGAATCTCGCCCTCGAGATTCGGATGTGGATGGGAATAACTGTGGATACTCTGCTCTGAGATCTTCTTCTCTTTCCCAAGTCGCTTCATCCACTGAATGGCGACTCCACTGAACCTTGCACATCCGGATTACTTTATTTCTGGTGACTCTCTCTGACTCTTCCAAAATTCTGACAGGATGCTCAGTATAGGTAAGATCTTCCTCCACATTCAGCTCATCAATTGGAATCTGTTCCTCAGGTACTCGCAAACACTTTTTCAACTGAGACACATGGAACACATCATGTACTCCCGCTAACTTCTCTGGTAGCTCTAACTGATATGCCACCTCACCTTTCCGACCAAGTACCTTGAACGGTCCAATGTATCAAGGTGCTAACTTACCCTTAACGTTGAACCTCTTCACGCCTCTCATGGGTGACACCTTGAGATACACGAAATCTCCAACTTCAAAGCTGAGATCTCTCCGTCGATTATCTGCATAGCTCTTCTGTCTGGTTTGTGCCACTTTCAAATTCTGTCTGATTATCTGCACTTGTCGCTCTGCTTCTCTTAGTATTTCAGGACCAAATACCTGACTTTCTCCCGTCTGATTCCAGAATAGTGGTGTCCTACACTTTCTGCCATACAGAGCCTCGAATGGTGCCATCTGCAAACTCTTCTGATAACTGTTGTTGTATGAAAACTCTGCGTATGGTAAACTCTTGTCCCAACTGACACCATATTGCAGAGCACATGCCCTCAACATATCCTCCAATATCTGATTCGTACGTTCTGTCTGCCCATCTGTCTGCGGATGGTAAGCTGAACTGAACTGTAGCTTAGTGTCCATAGACTCATGCAATTGTCGCCAAAAATGTGATGTGAATTGGGTACCTCGATCTGACACTATTCTTTTCGGTACCCCGTGCAAACACACAATCCTCTCCATATACAACTCTGCTAGTCTGGCTCCCGAGTAGGTGGTCTTTACTGGTAGGAAATGCGCCACCTTGGTCAGACGATCCACGATTACCCAGATTGAGTCAAATCCCCTCTGAGTGCGAGGTAAGCCAGTGATGAAATCCATACCGACTTCTTCCCACTTCCATTCAGGTACCTTCAGGGGCTGGAGCAAACCTGCTGGCCTCTGATGTTCAGCCTTGACTCTCTGGCACGTGTCACATAGAGCTACGTATGTGGCCACATCTCTCTTCAATCCGTACCACCAAAATCTCTCTTTGATATCTTGGTACATCTTGGTACTTCCTGGGTGTATCGAATATGCCGATTCATGGGCTTCCCTGAGAATTGCATCCCTGATCTGCACTATATCTGGTACACAGATCCTCTTCTCGTACCACAATGTTCCTTGGTCATCCACTCGAAAACCAGGGGCTTTTCCCAATGCCACTAGTTCTACGATCTCCTTGATCTTCTCATCTGTGAGCTGTCCTTTTCGGATCTCTTGTTCCAAGGTCGGTTCCACAGCCATCTCGGTGACGCTGGTCACAAATCCCAGACTCATCCTTTCGAACTCTGCACTGAGTTCCTCCGGTAAGCAGTGTCCCGTGATCTTATTCACGTAACTCCTTCTACTCAGAGCATCTGCCACCAAGTTGGCCTTCCCTGGATGATAATGAATCTCCAGATCGTAGTCCTTGATCAATTCTAACCAACGACGTTGCCTCATATTCAGATCTGACTGTGTGAATACATACTTGAGACTCTTATGGTCAGTGTAAATATCGCACTTATGACCAATCAAGTAATGCCTCCAAATCTTCAAGGCATGTACTACAGCTGCTAACTCCAGATCGTGTGTTGGGTAATTCTGCTCATGTTTCCTCAACTGCCTCGATGCATATGCTACTACTCTGCCTTCCTGCATGAGCACACATCCCAATCCTAGACGAGATGCATCGCAGTAGATAGAGAAGCTCTTGGTTATATCTGGCAACACTAGCACGGGTGCTGTTGTCAACCTCTTCTTCAATTCCTCAAAGCTGACTTGACACTCTTCAGTCCAGACAAACTTGGCATTTTTCTCCAATAACGCCGTCAGGGGTTTAGCAATCTTGGAGAATCCTTCAATGAACCGTCGATAATATCCAGCCATTCCAAGGAAACTTCTGATTTCACTCACATCCTTAGGCGGATTCCAACTCAACACATCACTGACCTTCTTCGGATCAACTGCCACTCCTCCATTGGACAACACATGGCCCAAGAATGCTACTTCCTTCAACCAGAACTCACATTTGCTCAACTTGGCATACAACTGATGCTCACGAAGTCTCTGCATCACCAACCTCAGATGTTCTTCATGCTCTTCCTCATTCTTGGAGAAAACCAGAATGTCATCAATGAACACTACCACGAATTTATCAAGATAGTCCATGAACACACTGTTCATCAAATACATGAAGTATGCCGGTGCATTTGTCAATCCGAAGGACATGACAGTGAACTCATATAAACCATATCGGGTTGTGAAAGCTGTCTTGGGGATGTCAGACACTCGTATCCTCATCTGATGGTAACCGGATCAGAGATCGATCTTAGAGAACACACATGCTCCTTTCAACTGGTCGAAGAGGTCATCAATCCTTGGCAACGGGTACTTGTTCTTGATGGTCACTTCATTCAAAGCTCGATAATCCACACACAATCTCTGAGTCCCATCTTTCTTATCCACAAACAGAACTGGTGCTCCCCAAGGAGATGAACTAGGACGAATATACCCTTTTGCTAACAATGCCCTTAATTCCTCCTTAAGTTTCTCTAGTTCTTTTACTCCCATTCTATATGGCCTCTTAGCTATAGGTGCAGTACCAGGCTTAAGATCAATAACAAATTCAACTTCGCGGCTTCCCACATAAATAAGAAGTTATGCGACTTCTGCCTGGTTCGTTTTAAAAAAGAAGTTATGCGACTCCTACGAAGTAGGAATTCAATTAAAAAACGTTATATGATATACAAATAAACAAGAACTAATCTCATTGAAATGGTAGCATGAATTAGATCGATAAGTAATACTACACCCCTAGAACCCCTGCAAAGTCTGAACACATGGAGCTGATAAGTTGAATATATATGGATCGATCGATCACTAAGATTTGATCACAGTTTCTTGATTAATTCCATGGCTAGCTCATCTAACATGTCCCACCCAGAAATATCAGTGAAACATAACTCTGAAGAACGATTATTGCTGGGTGCGAATCTACGAACGGCTGAACGGCAGGTCACATGCTGCAGATCAGACGCAGAAAGGATGTTCCATACGGTTTTAAATATATGGCGTTAAGACTCATCAACTCCCGCTTTAAATATGTGACGTGTTAGGAGTATATATACTTTACTGCTCAGCGAGTACAAAGCAACAATGCTCTTGCCGATCAGTCACGGACGGTGAAACACACAAAAAGCTTACCCGCAAGAGAGAGAGAGAGAGAGAGAACTGTTTATGTAATGTGTACCACACGCAGCACTAGGCAGCGTACAGCAGCAGAGCAGCTAGCGCGTGCCGAACAGCAGTCCCATAACCTACTGGATCCCTGCTGTTTGGGATGATGAACCGGTGCTGCATACCACGGCGGCCATGCACATGCATGCTTGGATATATATTGATCGCCGCACCAAACGGGTCACACATTATTTCCTTTCGTATGTATGTCCATGCATCGGCAGACGGCCACAGTAGCAGTGCACGCCAGCTGCCACTTCCATCGGCAGACGACAGCCACAGTGCTCACTTCATCAGCATGCGATTCAATTCGATACCTCATCACCTCTTGCGAGTTGGTCGACACGCATTTACGCCCGATCTGGCAGACGGCGTACACTTGTTGAGCTAGCCGAGAACGCCCTCTCCACACTGTCCCTTTAAATCGACACACGCCTGTTATTAGTCCTTCAACACTCTCACACATCACGTTACGCATAGCACGCACGGTGCAGCAATGGCGCCGATCAGCTCGTCCAGCAAGCAGGCCAAGGTCCTCAAGGCCTCGTATCGGCTCCTCGTCGACAACTTCCTCGCCGTCGTCGTAGTGGCCTCCGTCGCCACCGTGCTCCGGACGGCATGGCCCATCAGCATCGACGGCCTCGCCGGCCGGCTGCACGCGGCGCGGCCAGTCCACGTCCTCATGGCGGCGATCCTGGCGGCTGCCCTCGCCAGGCTGTGGCGCATGCGCCGGCCACGAGACGTGTACCTCGTGGAGTACGGCTGCTTCCGGCCCAAGCCGTGGTTCCGGGCGCCGTTCGCCACTTGCCTGGAGCACGTGCGCCTCCTGCCCTACCCCTTCGACGAGCAGGACTTCATCTGGGGGCAGCGGCTGCTCCATCGCTCCGGGATCGGCGAGGAGACGTGCGTGCCGTACGCGTACCACTACGTGCCGCCCGACCGCAGCCTCCAGGCCTCCCGCGACGAGGCCGAGCTGGTCATCTTCTCCGCCGTCGACGACGTGTTCGCCAGGACGGCCGTGAGGCCCGAGGAGATCGACGTGGTCGTCGTCAACTGCAGCATCTTCACGCCCACGCCCGTGTTCGCGGATATGATCGCCAACAGGTACAGGCTGCGCTCCGACGTGCGGTGCGTGAACCTGTCCGGGATGGGGTGCAGCGCGGGGCTCATCTCCGTCGGCCTCGCCAAGAACCTCCTGCAGGTGGCGCCGCCGGGCACGAATGCGCTGGTGGTCTCCACGGAGATCCTCTCGTCGCAGTACTACTTCGGCACCAAGCGCGAGATGCTGCTGCCCAACCTGCTCTTCCGCATGGGCGCCGCCGCCATGATCCTCTCCAACTCCCCGGAGCACGCCCGGTTCCGTCTCGCCCGCATGGTGCGGACCGTCGCCTCCGCGGGGGACGCGGGCTACCACGCCGTGTTCCAGCAGGAGGACGACGAGGGCAACACGGGGATAAGCCTCTCCAAGGAGCTCGTGGTCACCGCCGGCCAAACCCTCAAGAACAACATCGTGGCGTTCGGGCCCCTGGTGCTGCCGGCCTCGGAGCAGCTGCTGGTGGCGCTGTCGCTGCTCAAGCGGAAGCTCCTGAGCTGGCGCGGCGGCAAGGTGAGGCTGTACCGCCCGGACTTCCGCGTGGCGTTCGAGCACTTCTGCATCCACGCGGGAGGGCGCGGGGTGATCGATGAGGTGCAGGCCGGCCTCGGCCTCTCCGACTTGGACGTGGAGGCGTCGCGGATGACGCTGCACCGGTTCGGCAACACGTCTAGCAGCACGGTGGTGTACGAGCTGGCGTACATCGAGGCCAAGGGACGGATGAAAAAGGGCGACCGCGTGTGGATGATCTCCTTCGGCGCCGGCTTCGAGTGCAACAGCGCGTCGTGGGAGTGCGTCAAGCCGGCGGCCGACGCCGACGGGCCGTGGATCGACTGCATCCACCGTTACCCCGTGAAGGTCCCCAAATTGGAGGGCATGATCTAATCAACGAACTGTATCTTGCTCGGCATGCAACAGGACAACTAGTACTCCATATTTGGCTTCTCGATGCATGCTGATATTTTGTTGTTTGACGCTTTATTTGCCTGTTGAAGGCAAAATATATGCTACGTGTATTTCTTAATGCTTGTGCTATGTTGATCCACTGCCAGAATGCTTCACATCCGCCCGCCTCCTCCGCCTCGGCCATTTTTGGACCCGGTGCTGATGGGGCTTCAGCACCGGGTCCAACGGCTAGGAGCGGGGGCGGCGCGGAGGTGTGTCAGGGCGAACACATTAGCATCGGGTCGTGGCAAGACCCGGTGCTAATGTTCGCCCTTTAGCACCGGGTGCAGCCACGACCCGGTGCTAATGTGCCCGAGGCCTTTAGCACCGGGTCGTGGCTGCACCCGGTGCTAAAAGGTGAACATTAGCACCGGGTCTTGCCACGACCCGGTGCTAATGTGTTTGAATATAGGGGCCTCCTCCTCCCCCGCCCGAGCCAGCTGAACACTTAGGCGCTGTGTTCATGCTGCTCGGCCGTGGGAGGGGAGGTGCTGCCCAAATTTTTTTCAAAATTTGTGAAGAATCTACTCATCTAAGGAGCACTACAAGGTACACTCTTTCATTCTCTAATGTTTTATTTAGCTTGTAATCCTTCTATGATTTAGAAATAGAGGGATTTGTGAATCAAAGTAAAGCTAGCTAGAGAGAGCTTGTGTTCTTGGAGGAGAGAGAGGAGAGAGCTTGAGTTCATGGTGGAGAGAGTGTTCATGTTGTGTTTTAAATGGAGAGAGAAGGCAAGCTAGTTAGTATTTTGTTTTGTATGACTTGTGAATAGTTATAAGGCTTATAGTAATGTGGTTTTAGAAATTACTAGAAAATCAATATAAAATGCTAGAAAATCTTATAAATTACTAGAAAATCTTATAAATTACTAGAAAATCTTATAAATTACTAGAAAATCAATATAAAATGCTAGAAAATCTTATAAATTAATAGAAAATCTTATAAATTACTAGAAAATCAATATAAAATGCTAGAAAATCTTATAAATTAATAGAAAATCTTATAAATCTTATAAATCTTATAAATCTTATAAGGCTTATAGTAATGTTATATTTAATGAATATAGTAATGTAGTTTTAGAAATTTATTTATATAATGGAATATATATTATAATTTGTATTTATTTATATATTAAATTTTTTTATCTTTAAATTGTATTGTATATTTGTTATATGTTTGAAATGTATATTGGAAAATGCTTCATTTAAATGTATTGGAGATATTTACATTGAAATGTATATTGGAAATGTTATATGTTTGAAATGTATATTGGAAAATGCTTCATTTAAATGTATTGGAGATATTTACATTGAAATGTATATTGGAAATGTTATATGTTTGAAATGTATATTGGAAAATGCTTCATTTAAATGTATATTGGAAATTCTATGTATATTAGAAATATATGTGCTTCATTTATATGTATATTGGAAATGTTATATGTTTGTATAATGTATACTATCGAAAATGTTTATTATCGGAAATTCTATGGCGTACCCGAACCCATCGCGCACCCGAACCCCTTAGCGAATCCGTTTTTCGCACACCGACCCCCTTAGCGAACCCTTAGCGAATCAATTCACACCGCGCACCCGAACCCCTTGGCGAATCTGTTTTTCACGCACCGACCCCCTTAGCGAAAATGTTAGAAATATTGGGAATATGTATGCTTTGTATATATTTCTTATCAATTATTTTTAATTCTATAGATGGCGGACAACAACAACAACGTCCCACCCATGCAAGAGGACAACAACACCCCTGTCCCACCCATGCAAGAGGACAACAACACCCCT
Organism: Echinochloa phyllopogon; assembly: GCA_033239725.1. Classification (NCBI taxonomy): domain Eukaryota; kingdom Viridiplantae; phylum Streptophyta; class Magnoliopsida; order Poales; family Poaceae; genus Echinochloa; species Echinochloa phyllopogon. Next base: position 34,792,265 of record BTCW01000014.1, read on the forward strand.
GTCCCACCCATGCAAGAGGACAACGACACGTTCTTTGCGAATCAACTTTTCAATATTGTAACCCAACCAATGTCCATGGATGATGTGTTGGGGATCATTGGAAGGGACGACAATGTCCAGGGCGACAATGTTGCAAGGGCCGAAGATGTTGAAGGGGCCGCAAATGTCCAGGGCGACAATGTTGCAAGGGCCGAAACTATTGAAGGAGCCGGTAACGCGCCCTCGTCTAGTCAGGTGTGTATATAGATAACATAAATTTGTACTGTACATGTCAATTATGTATACCATCTCTATATCATCTCGTATATATGTAATTTGTGTAGGCCGCCTCTGCTAAGAAATCAAAACGATCGACCACGAAGAAGCTGAAGGATGTCAAGTTACACATCACCCGAGTGGAGGATGATGGGGAGCCAGTTGAGCCCCCAAAAGTGGCCAAGAAATTTGTATCTCAGTGCGGGGTAATTGTACGGGACAATGTGCCCATTAGTATCAGAAAATGGAAGTCCACGGACCCCACTGAGGAGTACGTGCTCCCCGATACAGAGAAGGAGATGCTATGGAGGGAATTAAAGGCAATATTCGACTGGCCTAGCACTCATGAAGCAGAACTGAAGGATTGGACAATGAAGAAGATGGCAGTTCTGTTTCAGGATTTCAAGAAGAAGTTGTACTCGCAATTTCTCAAAACCGGAGAGGCCCCGGATCCTGAGAAGTATAAGAAGATCACCAATGACGAGTGGGAAGCATTCATTGAGTACAAAACCTCCGAAGAGGGTGCAACGGCTAGCGCTAGAAACGCTGGAAACGCCGCAAATAAGAAGTACTCTCATAAGATGGGTTCGGGAGGTTACAAGGCAAGCATCGCTAAATGGGAGAAGATGGAAGAAGATCTATATGCTAGAGGCATCACTCCAGCGACACATGACTGGCCCACAAGGACCAAGCATTGGTACTATGGTCATGGAGGCACCCTAAGCCCAATCGACGACTCCTTAGTTTTTCCCGAGGACTTGCGAGAACTAGCTCATCGTCTCCTCGATATCCTCAGGGCATCTGATAAGGGAGAATTTGTTGCCGATAGAGACAGAGATGAGCTAACCTATGCCTTAGGGAACAAGGAGCATCCTGGACGGACGCGCGGCGTAGGCACAAGCATCTCATGGAAGAAAGGTTTCCAAGAGCACGCCGCCACCTATAGGAGCCGTTCGAGGAAGAAGGCCGAATATGAGCAGAGGGTGAGGGACCTAGAGCAAACGGTTGCCGCCCAGGGCTCAAAGCTCCAATAAATGGAGTCAGAGATGGAGCGACGGATGAAGGTAGCATGGCTGCAGATACAACAAGCCACAGGCGGGACCGGTTCCACAGAGCCTGCACCTCTCCAACAAGCCATAGGCGGGACCGGTTCCACAGAGCATGCACCTCTCCAAGATGCGGCCCTTATTAGCCCTCCACAGCAATATCAAAGCAGTCACGCTTCCACACAGGCCGCCGAAGCGGTCCGTTACACCGTGGATGAAATAACTCAACGGACCGCGTGCGAGCTTGTCGTCAGGCAGAAGAACTTAGCTGTGGTGGTACGTATGCGACCTTAGTTCATACTGCATACATTTCACCGTAAATACCATTCATTTACTAACTTTCTTTGTGACTACTAACTTATCAGGTCGCATACGGTATGACCAAACGTGTGGAAGAAGGGCAAAAATGGCACTGCAATGACATTCCACATGGTTACGTACCTGTTGAGGTGGAGCAAGTCGTCACCAGCTGGGAAGACTTGGAACTTGACATCCCCGGAGGTGACGGAGAAACAAAACTCGGTCAGTGTTCTCACTGCATCATTCTATGGAGCAAGGCAGACGTCGTCATACCCGGTACACCTGCGGCTACCAACAAGCCCCCGTCACCTCCAAGAGATCCACAGGATCATGACGATTCTCCGGGAGCTCCTGATGCAAGCCCGTCTCCTCTGCCAAAGAGGTCTCCGTCTCCTCCACCGAAGAGGTCTCCGTCTCCTCTGCCGAAGAGGTCTCCGCCCCCTCCGCCAAAGAAGGGACGCCGCACTAAAGCCTCTGCCCCCACTCCACCAGCGAAGAAGGCGCGGAAAACCAAAGAGAAGCCCGCACCAGAGAAAAGAGCGGGTGAGAAGACTCTAGAGGAGCTCGAAGCCTCGGTCAAAGCAGACACAAAGAGGCAAATGGCCGAGTGGAGGAAAAAACCTGAGCCGGAGCCGAAGCTTGATCCCACCGTCGTCAAGTCATTCCTCGGTAATTTGGGCAAGGGTCAACAGAAGGAAGTAATAGTAACAGACTATGACCGCTCATTACTGAAATCTCGCCGGAAGCGGAAGGCTGCAGATAAGGAGGCGGGCCCATCCAAAAAGGTTTCTCAGCTCGGCCAGCAACCTCAGTGGCCCTTGGGTCCATTGCCATCTCTGGACGAGCTTAACGTGCAACGAGTAATGGCCGAGACTGGACTAACCAGAGCGCAAGTCCTGGGGGAAGAAGAGGTGCCTGTAAACACAACGCTGAGGTGGCCGTTTAATCTTGGCGAGCCTATGGTCCCTCCTGAAATGGAGAGGAAGCTACAGACGAAGATGCGCCGATTCCATGAGTGGTACTTGGAAGAATCAAGAAGGAATAAACGGCGCATGATCAAAGTAGGCGTGAAGGACCATGATTTCTACAATGGTGACGAGGATTGGGTGTGGCTGAGGTTTAAGGATATATATGAGCTGTACCACCGCGACGCCATGGACGTGGATTTGATCACCTGTTGGACACTGTAAGGAATAAACGGCGCATGATCAAAGTTGTTGCTTATAATTCACAGTTTGAAAACAATAATTCCAATCTATGCTGACGCAGGCTTTATTTATTGCTTAACATATGTAGAATGGAGATTCAAAAATGTCGCAGATCCGGGATATATGACGTTGGTTTCGTGGATCCTCGAAGGATAAGTGAAGAAATGATATTGATGAATCCTGAGGAAACATATGGAAACCTATACAAATATATTAAGAAACAAAATTACTGGGACTCCATACTAATCCCGTACAACATCGAGTGAGTACATACACAGGCTTCTTCTTCTTATACTGTCTGTGTACTAATTCATTTCTGATTATAATGTATACATGTGCACAGATTCCACTGGTTCCTAATAATATTGTGTCCTGACCGGGGTGTCGTGAACGTCTTTGATTCGTTGCACACTCCAAAAGAAAAACTACAGAACATCATGGACATGATGACAAGGTGATGTATATTTTCCCCTACTTAATTCACCCCTTACACTCGCAATGACTTAACTCAATTTTTTTGTTCGCAGGGCCTGGATTCAATTTCGTCAAGAACACCCGGGAATTCAACATGAAACACTAAAATGGAACATTGGCTTTCCGGTAAGCAAGTAATTTGTACATGTAGGCCTCGGCTAATATATTATATGAATTTTACTTAATTTCTTTTGGTCGACAGTGTGCCAAACAGGGACCGGGAAATAATTTATGTGCATACTATGTTTGCGATTTCATGTGGAATTGGGGACATAAAAAGCTTACACAACACGATATTATGGTACGTAATAATAAACAACATTTCCATTATTATTAAGTGCACAATTATTGTCTCCAACTCGGCGGATTAAATATCTTTCAATTATTTGTAAATTATAGATGTTCAGGCTGAAGGAACAGTCCCTGGAGCTAGAAAGAATTGACGCAATTGCAGAACAGCTCGTCGGATGGATCTGGGACGAGGTCGTCAATCCCCGAGGAGAATACTTCTCGCTAGTACTGGAGGACGTGCCGGACAGTCCAACAAGCTAGTCGTCAATCTTAATTAAGTAAAAAATACAGTTTAAATATATATAACTCGAGTTGAGATGCATGAATATCTACTTTTGTAATATATATGTCTTCTATTTTGATGAAATATCAGCTAGTATGAATATAGAGTCGGCCGAATACGCATTAGAATACACGTATTAGAATATATACGTATATAGACGTGCACGCATGGCTACTGAAAAAAGCAAAAAAAAAAAGAAATCTGGGGTCTTTAGCACCGGTTTCAGGCAGCAACCGGTGCTAAAGGCAGGCCCTTTAGCACCGGGTGCAGCCACGACCCGGTGCTAAAGGCCCTGCTAACGGCGCTGCGGGGCAGGCCCTTTAGCACCGGGTCGTGGCTGCACCCGGTGCTAAAGGGCCCCTTTAGCACCGGTTATTCAACTCGGTGCTAAAGGGGTACCCCTTTAGCCTCGGATTAGTTGCACCGGGTGGGAAACCCGGTGCTAAAGGCATTTCCCACCCGGTGCAGATGTCGATCATTCGGGTAGTGATCCGATCCACAAGTGTGCGCTCTCTGGGGAACATACTCCGTATGTTCTTAAAACATTTAAGTCCACCGCATTTTACAGTTTTACACTTGCTAATTTGTTAAACCGCTGTAGGGTATTATTGTTCTCTAACGTATACTAGATAGAAACATGGCTCGCTATTTTTATGTATATGGCCTTGTTTAGATCCCAAATTTCACCTCCAAAGTTCACTATGCAAAAAGAAGATTTCCATCACATCAAAATATCGGCACATGCATGAAGTACTAAATATGATGAAATCAAAAGCTAATTGCACAGTTTTATTGTACTCTACGAGACAAATATTTTAAGCCTAATTAATCAATTTTTGGATAATTTTTCACACATACAACGAAATGCTACAGTGACGCATGCACCCCAAAAGACCCAAGTTTGGCTCCCAAATTTGTAAACTAAACAAGGCCTATGTTAAGGTCTAGATATAAATCGAGCAATTGAAAAATTGTGGGGCCTTTTACGTGGGCTCAAATGTTTGGGCTTGGATTTTGGGATTTTTGTGGGCATTACAATCTGTTCTTGTAAGTTGGCAAGGGATGTGTCATGTGCAGACCATTATGGCCCATGAGATGGATCAACACCATGCCACCGGACGGCGCACTGTTCATGCTCGGACACTGTTCTCAAACAGTGACACCGCGAGATACAGTTCACGGTACCATAGGATTAGATTTGTTATTTAGAGATAAATATTAGATTGAGTTGGTTTCTTAATTCTAGAAGTTAGTTTCTTACGAACCAAGCCGCTTCTATGTATGTAACGATGAAGTATCTGTCGTGAATCAGCAGGATTAGTGATTAAAGAGTTCCTATCTCCTTCTCTTATGGTGGCATTAGCACTGTCAGGCTCCTTGGGTGATCAAGGTCATCTTCATCAAAATTTTATTAATTCTGTGATATTTAGTCTCTTAGAGCAGGTCCATCTCTGTGATTGGTCTTTGTAATATCGATGTTTGTTTTATGTAGAGTGCATACTGCATAATTAGATGACCTGTGATCAAGACGAAACATGGGAACCTGGAATCACGGTGGAGAAGGTCATGAAACAGGGCTTTTCACGGTGAGCTCCCAGTCGGTTCCTTGCTCTTTCTTTTGTTGCCCTCAACTTCACAGGTACCTCAGACAGTCGCATCACAGTGTTAGTTTGTGCTTTGTGTTCCATTGAAGAATTGCTGATGCAATTATGCAAAGTATCTACACCAGTCACCGCTTGATTAATTACCACTACAACTATGCTGATTAAATTTCTTGGATTCAGAACATGCCAAACAGAAAAAACTCATGTCTCCCTTTGCCGAGATTGTCTCATGTCTCAATGGTTGGACTAAATCTTGTTTTGGCCTGATCTTTGAATTTGCTGGACATCATGCATTACAGGAGTCCTGCCATGGAATGGAGCAGAGGCACGACTTATATGAACTTCGACCGATTCTAGACTAGCTTGCTCGGCTGGCGGGTGGCAGTGGCTGGTGCTGTTCGTGCCGAGACAAAAATACTGCTGACTAACTGGTGGCTGGTGCTGGTTTGTGCAGAGAGAAAAATACTGCTGGCTGGCTGCTGACGAGCCAGGCGAACAGGAATGCCGGCAGAAATGATGTAGTATCGTGAAGCAGTCTGAAACCTACTAGAGCAGGCGAGCGGCGGGTGAAAAAACAGAGAGAGGAGCGTTTTTAGGTGCTCCGTACCGGTACTACTATACCAGTATATAGAAGATCTAAACGTCAAATTTCTAAGTATAATTTAATAATTATTTTGATCTTTCCGACCTCAATAATATTATAACTTATACCAATGTTGAAAAAAGATATAATAGTGATGTTATTTGTATTTTTTAATTCATAATATCTTTATGCTACTCATACTACTTGTATATACTACTTATAACACAGATAAAGTCTTTAGTATTATATAATTAATTTTAGCCGTCGGATGTTTTTATATTGGTCCTGTTCGAACATTAGTATAAAGGACCGTAAAAAAGCTGATAGAAAGGTAAGCTGTACCTGCAACAAGAGCTTGCCTTGATCCTAAATTCTACCCCCAAAGTTCACTATGCAAAAAGAAGGTTCACATCACATAAAATGTCATAGCATGCATGGAGTATTAAATGTAGATGAAATAAAAAAACTAATTGTACAGTTTTGTTGTACTCTACGAGACGAATATTTTGAGCCTAATTAGTCAATTTTTGAACAATTTTTCACACATACAAACGAAATGCTACGAAATATGGGGTGGGGATTTAGGGGTTTGGGGTCACTTCGTAATCATTGCGCCACTGTACCATTTCGTTTGCATGTGTGAAAAATTGTCCAAAAATTAATTAATTAGGCTTAAAATGTTCATCTCGCAGAGTACAACAAAACTATGTGTCGGTGTTAAGAAATCATGGTCCCGACACCAACTAGAAATGCGTTGTGTTCCCTCCCCAGATGGTTGATGCAGAAGGTAATGCAAGACACGGATTTATCCTGGTTCCGGTCGCAAGACCGTACTTCCAGCGAGATGATGCGTGCAATGTATTGTTCTGCACCGGACTGCAAGTAGTAGGGGATACAAGCAGGTTGGGAGAAGAGGCTAGACCTCAAAGTCCCAGGTGATTGAGGCAGAGTGCCAATATCATGGAGTGCGGAGTGTGTGTGAGTGTTGTCTCTTGTTATGTGTTCGATTGTTCCCGCCCTCTGTTTGTGGGCGCGCCCTCTCCTTTTATAGGCCAAGGAGGAGGGGTTACAGGTGTGCGTGGCTATACAGGCGCAGTTGTTGCACAGTGATAGGAGTGGCGCCGGGCGTGCTTCTTTGTCCTTGGCCACTGTTACGCGGTATTGCGGTCCCTGTGATCGATTCTTGTACTGGTGATGACGCCGGGGAGTTGTTTCGAAGATCCGAGTTGTCCTGTGTGCGGTAATGACTCGCACATACACCATTTCGAGGGTCTCCCATGCCTGTGCACGGGACATTCTGTGGGAAATCACTGTGGGAGTTGGTAGCACAGGGAGTTGGAGTGACCCGGCCCTATTTGTACAGTGGCGACATGTGCGCACAGCGCCAGGGATGGTCGCATAGCGCTCAGGATGGCCTGCCATGCCTCCGCCGTCCTCTCTTCTTCTCCTGCTGCGTGCTCGAGGGTCTCTCCCGCCCGATGGAGGGTTTCGGGTCGTCGGAGTTGGCAGCACAGGAGCTCAGAGTGACGTGCTCTGTTCGCACAGCGCCGGCCTGCCCGCACAGAGCCTCGGTTGGCAGCATAGTGACGGGAGTTGGCGGACGCGACCGGGGGGGGGGGGGGGTCGTGGCTGTCAGGGCGGCATGGCGAGAGATTTGCCTTTTGACTTTCGATGCACGGTGGTGGTGAGCGTCATTAATCGTTTATCGGAGCGGAGGTCTTCGACCGAGGCGGAGCTTTCCCCATTTCATGGGTTGCTCGAGGCTCGACCCTCTGGCCTCGATCGAGGCGGAGTTCTCCAATTCGCTCGAGGGATCGGTTCCCTTGAGCGAAGTGGAGATTGAGGTGCGTGTCGAGGCACCCCGCGGGGTGTCTTGACGGGCCTTTGTCCATTGCTGGGCCATAGGCCTTAATTTCCTTTTCTCTTTTTCTGGTATGTGCATGAGTTTAATGTTTAACTGGGGCGATTATCCCATAGGTTTGGGTACCCCTAATGATCGCCCCCAACAGTAGCCCCCCGAGCCTTTGTCGGAGTAGGTTTAATCCGGTAAAGGCTTTTCATCGTGGGTGCTTCTGATAAGGTTTCCTTGAAGAATTCCGCTGGGTGCGCGCTAGCGCACCCGCGGGTGTAGCCCCCGAGGCCTTGGAGGAGTGGATATACTCCTGCAAGGGCTGTCATTATTTCGCGCTTTCGTGAGCTACAACATATTTCATTTTCAAGGAACTCGATCTTGTGATGCGAGGAGCCCCCGAGCCCTGGCCCTAGCAAGGTCGATCAGGGGCGGTCCTCGTCTTTGAGTTACGACCCTCGTCACCCCATTCATGGGGAAAAGGGGTGACGCAATCCATGCTTCCCACGAGCGGGACGCGAGTCATGGATGCCTTTGTGAGCTGTTAGCGGGTAATTCAAGTGGACGTCCGTGCCTCGTTCGGTAGAGGTCGGCTCGTGGACCGGAGACACGTCTCATAAGAGCACTTGTGAAGGTTTGCTAGGCAAGGCTCGACCCCGTTCGTTAGGGGTCGAGGGCTCGTTGCTCTCCCTCGGTGGGATCCCTCGACTAGCTGCCTTCATTTGGCCTTGAATACAACATGGGGATGCCCTCGAACTTCGCATTCGAGGATAGGCTCAATTGCGCGCGCCCCCGGTTGTCCCTGACTCTGTTTGATCTGGGGTGCCTGTTGAACCCTCGAGGGGCTAGGGCTTCGAACACCTGATCGGTAGGGCCTCGAGGAGAGGTGGCTTACCTTGGAAGCTTTCCTGCTAGCCTCGAGCATTTATTTTGATAATCGTGGCTGACGCGGCGTGGAGAATGCGAAGCGGGCGCGCCTTTTCAGGCGAAGCGGCAGAGGCATGGGCAGTTATGATGGGACGTGACGTTTGCGACGCCTGGGTTCTCGCGTGTAGTCAGTGACAACGGTACCAATCGCATTAAATGCGGATTTCATGCGGCTAGGATGCCGGTTGCGCTTCGTATGGGACTATAAATAAAGAGGCAAGGGGAAAGGTTTGGCTTACCAAGCCCTTGCCTTCAGACTGCATCTACTACTTCCAAGGGCCACCGCCCTTCGCCATGGTGACCATCATTGACCCTGCTCCGTGGAGCCCCTCCATCGCCACCGATGACTACCTCGTCGGGCTGGTGGAGGCCGGGGTGCTGCCGGTGAACAGCAACCTAGAGGAGCCCATGTGGATCACGCCGCCATCTAACCACCACGAGCCTTCTCCGCCAGAGGGCTTCGTGGTGAGCCTGGCGAGGCTGCACGAGCGGGGGTTCGGAATCCCCGCTTCACCGTTCTTCCACGGGTTGTGCCTCCACTACGGCGTGGAGCTCCACAACTTCGCCCCCAACGCCATCTCGCAAGCGGCGGTCTTCATCGCCGTTTGCGAGGGGTACTTGGGGATAGAGGCCCACTGTGACCTATGAGTTCACCTTTTCCGGGGTGAGCTGCATACGGCCGTAGGTCAGTCTCGAGGGTTCCGCCGAGCGGTTCGCGCCGGGGGCCTCACTCTGCAAGTCTGGGGGTAGCGCAGCGGGCTGTACATCCCGACGACGATGACCTCCAACAACGCTGACTGGGACAAGGGGTGGTTCTACCTCCACAACGTCGACAACATGCTCCCGGCGTACACTGCCAAGGTGCTGCGGAAGCGGCCGGAGTCGTGGAGCTACGGAGTCTCCCCCGCCGACCGCCAGGAGCGACTCAAGATCTTCACCGACGCCTTCGCCGCACTGTCGAGGCCCGGGTTGACTGCGGTGGGGGTCATAGCCAACTTCAATCAGCGGCACGTCCTGCCGTTGATGGACAGGGCTCTTCGCCTTGACCAGCTCAGGGCGGATTCGCCCTGGCAGGGCTCAAAGACGAAGGAGGGAACCCCCTCCTCGAGTACTGCACGCACCGAGCACGGCGAGCTGTGGAGGTGTCCAAGGTCGACTGCAAGGAGACAGCCCTATTTGCCATCAAGATGTGCCCCGACGCGGGGTATTTATAATTTGTAAGTCTCTTTAAGTTTGATTTAGATTTGATCTTATTTTTTACCCTCGAGGGTTACTGATTGCTAATCCTAGATCTTCCTCTTCAGCGCTTGTCTCAAAAGGGGTATCGCTCCGCCCCACCTCTTCACGAGGTCCGTGAAGCCAGGCATTAAGCGCAGAAGGATGCGGCCAAGAAGAAGAAGAAGGATCAGAGGCGCCAGCGAAAAGCGGTGCACGAGAAGGAGTGCCGCTGTCGGGCCAGGGAGGGGCTCTCCCCCTCTGCGACCCCTGAAAGTAGCCAGAGGCGTCCTCTTCGGACGACCTTGTGGAGATTCCACCACCTGCGCCGGTGGCGGCCGAAGCAACCGTGCCCCCGAGGGGGCAAAGCCAGGAGACCCCGGCGTCATCGCGGAGTAGGAGGGCCTCGACGGCGCGAGCCGCCCCCCCAAGTACCGTGGTGACCGCTCCGGGGAATCGAGCTCGAAGCCCGCCTGCGCCTGGGGCGGACAAGGGGGCCGCGGCCCCAGAGGCCACGAGGGCACAAAGCCCTGCACCCGCGGGCTCGAGGCCCGCGAGGGGGACCCCACCGCCGAGGGGCCGCGGTCGTTCGGGGGCCCGGCGGCCCCCGAGCGGCAAGAAGCGCAAGCTGAGCAGCCTCCTTCGGGTTAGGTAAGTTTCATTCTTTTTTCTCGATTGTAATTCGTCGGTTGTTTTTAACCTAATTTTATCGATTTGATTTTCTGTTAGCTAACCCGGACCACCGGCATCGCTCCCGTTGGCGCCAACCAAGGCGCTGAAGGTGTCGACGCATGCCACGCCGCTTTCGGTGGCGCGGCCCCTGTCCGGAGCGCCCCAGGCGACGGAGATCGTCGCCTGGTATCAGGTGGATCTGCCGCGAGGGGTCGCCCGATCGAGGGGGCAGGCGGCGGCCGCGGGTGATGACCAGGCCGGGGAGACGACCCTGGCCCTCCTTGTCGAGGAGGCGGCCCCCGCCATTGCGGGGGCGAGATGAGATCTCCGTGGTGGCCGAGGACGTGGGGGAACAGAAGGTGCGGACCGCGCAGGAGACGCGGGTAAGACCGTGCCCAGGGGCAGCGACACGGCGGTGGCAGAGGAAGCGCCGGGGGCGAGCACCGCAATGGTGACCCTCCCGGCCACCCTCGAGGGCGGCCAAGAGGAGGAGGAGGAGGATGCTCTAGGTGTCCGGGAAGGGACCTGGAGCCCTTGGGAGGAGAGGAAAGTGCACGCCCTGCCTGGCGGCCCGGCCTTCGAAGCCAGACGCAACCAGGGGCTCGGATGGCGTGGTGTCCCCCCTGGCCTGGCCGGGGCCGTTGAAGCTGAGCGTCACCTGTGGGAGGAGGAGCAGGCCCTGGGGACCACGGTCCAGGAGGCTCTGAAGCAAGTCCTCGATCCCCACATCGGCCGAGGCTTGGACGTCCACCTGGTAAGTAGTCTAGCTGCTAAATTCGTTGCATGTTTTCTGTCTTCCTCTTTTGCTCTTACCTTTGTCTGTCGCGTCAATGGCAGAATTTGAGGGAGATGGCCGGCCGAAAGGTCGCCGAGCTCGCTGATGCGCACGTCGAGGTGCATCGGCTGAGGGAGGCCTTGGCCCATCGGTGTGAGCTTGCGGCGTCCTCGATTGTCTTGTCGTAGCCTTAGGACCAGGTCCCCCTTGTTGAGGTCTCGACGTCGAACCTTTTGGGCTTGATATTTTCGGAGGGACTGATGGTACCGTGCTGAATGTAAGATCGCCACGTCTCGAGCCTCGTCCGTTTGATCGAGTGAGTCTTCACGAGCTTGCTTGTTCCATTCTTCTTGGTAGGTTCCAAGCCTCGGGGACCCATATTCCAAGTCTGTGGGGAGGATAGCCTCGGCGCCATAGACGAGAAAAAGCGGGGTGAAGCCCGTGGCTCTGCTCGGGGTCGTTCTAAGGCTCTAAACTAACGAGGGTAGCTCTGACACCCATTTTCCACCGAATCTATTTAGCTTGTTGAATATTCTTGGCTTGAGGCCTTGTAAAATCGTGCCGTTGGCACGTTCTACTTGGCCGTTTGTCTGTGGGTGTGCTACAGCCGACCAATCCACGCGGATATAGTGGTCATCACAGAATTTCAAGAATTTCTTGCCTGTAAACTGGGTGCCATTGTGTGTAATTATCGAATTAGGGACCTCGAACCTGTGGATTATATTCGTGAAGAACTGCACGGCTTGTTCAGATCTGAAGCTGCTGATGGGTCGAGCCTCGATCCATTTCGAGAACTTGTCGATGGCCACCAGCAGATGCGTGAAGCCTCCGGGCGCTGCTCGCATTGGCCCGACGAGGTCGAGCCCCCACACAGCGAATGGCCATGTGATAGGGACGATTTGCAAGACATGGGCCGGGAGATGAGATTTGCGTGCGTAGAATTGACACGCTTCGCAGGTGCGCACGATTTCATTGGCGTCAGCGACAGCCGTGGGCCAATAGAAGCCCTGGCGAAACGCATTGCCCATGAGGGTACGGGGCGCCGTGTGGTGGCCGCAGATGCCGGCGTGGATGTCTCGAATGAGTTCCCTTCCCTCAGGAATTGGAATGCATCGCTGCAAAATTCCGGAGGGGCTGCGCTTATACAATTCCCTTTCGATAATGACAAATGACTTGGCCCTTCTCGCAATGCGTCGAGCCTCGGTTTGATCCGAGGGAACCTCCCCTCGGTCAATCCAGGCGATATACTGATCGTGCCAATCGCGAGATGGTGGGGCCTCGTCGATCTCCATAATTTCACCCTCGTCCATCGAGGATATCTCCTGACTCGAGGCTTCGGGTTCCTCTTTCAAGAGATCCTCTTCCATGGGCTCGACGCCCGTAGCCCCCAAGGTGTTGGCCTTCGAGGGAGTGTCAGGAGCTCTGGGAGTTGGCTTGAGGTTGATGCTCGGCTCTTCTAAGTCGCGGGCGAATACGTTTGGTGGGATGGTGATCCATCCTGACGTGATTTTGGCCAACTCATCGGCCTCTTTGTTGTATTTCCGCGCGATGTGGTTGAGCTCGAGGCCATGGAATTTGTCCTCGAGCCGGCATACCGCGTTGCAGTACGTTTGCATTTTGTCGTCGTGGCAGCTTGCCTCTTTCATAACCTGATCGATGACCAGTTGCGGATCTCCCCGGATGTCAAGGCGTTTGACACCCAATTCTATAGCTATACAAAGCCTCGCGAGTAGAGCCTCGTATTTGTCCATATTGTTGGATGCCAGAAAGTGCAAGCGTACCACGTGTCTTATGTGTTCACCGAGGGGTGAGACAAAGAGCAGGCCCGCGCCTGCACTTGTTTTCATCACCGACCCATCGAAGTACATGATCCAACATTCTGCTTGGATCTGGGGTGGTGGCAGCTGTGTGTCGGTCCACTCTGCCACGAAATCGGCCAAGATCTGCGATTTGATTGCCTTTTAAGGGCCATAGGTGATGGCCTCACCCATCAATTCCACGGACCATTTGGCTATTCTACCCGAGACGTCCTGGTTGCGGAGTATCTCCCCCAGGGGGAAAGATGAGACCACGGTGACAGGATAAGCCTCGAAGTAGTGGCGCAGCTTGCGCCGTGCTAGCACTACTGCGTATAGCAGCTTCTGGATTTGTGGATATCGCGTCATGGTTTCGATCAATACTTCGCTGATGTAATATACCGGCCTTTGGATGGGCAGAGCGTGTCCCTCCTCGGTTCTTTCTACGACAATGACTCCGCTGACTACTTGAGTCGTCGCGGCTACGTAGAGATAGTGACACTCCCCTCCTTAGGTGGTGTTAAAATTGGTGCTCGTGCGAAAGATGCTTTTAGCCCGTCGAGGGCTTTCTGGGCCTCGGGGGTCCAAGAAAAATGCTCGTTCTTTTTTAGGAGTTGGTACAGGGGCGAGCCTTTCTCGCCGAGAGCGAGATGAACCGGCTTAGGGCTGCTAAGCATCCCAATACCCTTTGTACCCCATTTAGGTCTCGGATCGGTCCCACCTGTTCGAGGGCCGAGACTTTTTCAGGGTTGGGCTCAATGCCTCACTGAGAGACTATCAAAGCCAAGAGCATGCCTCGAGGCACCCCAAAAACGCATTTCTCCCGTTGGCCCGGAGACAATCAAACGCAATGCGCAAATCATTTACCAGGTCGTCCGTCTTCCTGGATTTTACAACGATATCATCAACGTATGCCTCTACGGTTCGCCCGATATGATCCCCGAAAACACGAAGCATACACCGTTGGTATGTAGCTCCGGCATTTCGAAAACCAAATGGCATCGTGACATAGCAAAAAATGACAAAAGGCGTGATAAAAGAGGTTGCCAGTTGGATAGAGATTTTCATCTTAATTTGGTGGAAACCAGAATAAGCATCAAGGAAACATAATAGCTCACATCCCGTAGTTGAATCCACAATTTGATCAATACGTGGCAGGGGAAAAGGGACTTTTGGACATGCTTTATTTAAACCAGTATAATCTATGCACATCCTCCATTTCCCATTCTTTTTCTTAACTAAAACAGGATTAGCGAGCCAGTTAGGGTGAAATACCTCCTTGATGAATCCAGCCTCGAGGAGCTTGCACAGCTCTTCACCAATGGCCCAGAGCTTTTGCTCGTCGAAGCGACGCAGGCATTGAACCACTGGCTTGGAGTGGGGCAAGATGTCAAGGGAGTGCTCGGCAACCTCCCTCGGTATGCCCGGCATATCCGAGGGGCTCCACGCGAAGATGTCGGCGTTGGCGCGGAGAAAGTCGACGGGCACCACTTTCTATTTGCTATCGAGGGTCGAGCTGACCCTTATAGTCTTGTCCCTGGGGGTGCTGGGGTCGAGGGGCACAGGCTTGGTGTGCTCTGCGGGATCGAAACTGCCCGCATGCTTCGAAGTGGAGGGGATGGTTTCGTTGGCCATCTTCTCCAGGTCCGCGATGAGAGCCTCATCCTCGCCAAGCGCCTCGGTGCTCTCGACGCATTCCACGTCGCATATGTAGGCATCCTCGAACGATGGGGCCACTGTGATGACGCCCTTTGGCCCCGGCATCTTCAGCTTGAGGTATGCGTAGTTCGGGATGGCCATGAACTTGGCGTAGCATGGGCGGCCAAGGATGGCGTGGTAGGCGCCTCGTAATCCCACCACTTCGAAGGTCAGGTTCTTTGAGCGGAAGTTGTCGGGCGTGCCGAAGCAAACAGGCAGATCGATCTGCCCAAGGGGCTGGACACGCTTTCCCGGCGCGACGCCATGGAATGGCGCCTTGCTGGGTCGTAGCTTGTCCCTCCCGATGCCCATGAGTTCCAAAGTCGATACGTACATGATGTTGAGGCTGCTGCCTCCATCCATGAGTACCTTGGAGAACCGGGTATTGCCTATGATAGGGTCAACGATGAGCGGGTACTGCCCCGGGTTTGGGATATAGTTGGGGTGATTCTCTCGACTGAAGGAGATGGTCTCCTCAGACCAGTCGAGGTAGGATGGCCCGGCCTTATGTATGGAGAACACCTCTCGGCGCTCGCGCTTGCGCTGTTGAGGCGTCATGTTTGTCGTTGGCCCCCCGAAGATGAAGAAAACATTCTCCACCTCTGGGAAGCCTTGGCCGGCCCCGTCGCCCGCGTCCTTTCCCCCCCCTTCATCCATGAGTATTTCTTTAGCATTCCACATTTCTCGAGGGTGTGGGTCACGACGCCCTTGTGGTAAGGGCAAGGTTTCTTGAGCATGTCATCGAAGATGCCACCTCCTCAAGGGGGGCCTCGAGGAGCCTTGGGCGCAGGGTCGACTGCGAGAATTTCGTCGGGGTCCTCGGTCCGCTCTTGTGGGCGCGAGGCTTTTTGGGGCTTCTTCCCCTTCTTGCCTTGCTTATGTTTCTTTGCGGAGCCTTTGGACTTGCTGCCCTCCGCGGGCGTTTCCTCCGTCCGTTTCCGTCTCCTACCATCAAAGATGGCTCCAACCACCTCTTCGCCAGAGGCAAAGTTGGTGGCGACATCGAACAACTCGTTGACGCTGGTAGGAGGACTTTGTCCCAATTCACCCACAAGATCCCGGCAAGTTGTGCCCATGAGGAAGGTGTGGATAACTTCGAAATCACCCAAGCTTGGGAGCTCGGTGCAGCGCTTGGAGAAGCGGCGGATGAAATCTCGAAGGGACTCATTGGGTGTTTGGCGACACCCTCGAAGGTCCCATGAATTTCAAGGGCGGACGTAAGTGCCCTAGAAATTACCCACGAACGTCTTCACGAGGTCGTTCCAATCGTGAATTTGGTTCACAGGTAGGTGCTCGAGCCATGTCCGCGCAAAATCCGCCAAATAGAGTGGCAAGTTGCGGATGATCATGGCGTCGTCGGTCACGCCGCCCAGTAGGCAGGCGAGACAATGGTCGTTGAGCCACACCTTTGGATCCGTCTCCGCCGAGTACTTGGTGATGGTCATCGGTTGCCGGAATCGCGCGGGAATCGGGTCGCGTGAATCTACCGGCCAAACACCCGGGTTCCTGGGGGTTCTGGTGTTGGGCTCTTGTCTTCATCGCTGTCGTAGCAGCCTCCACGGCGGGGGTGGAAAACGCGACATGTGCCATCCCGCCTTTTTCTGTTGAGGATGTTGCAAGCGTCATCGTCGCTTGTGTCACCGCATGTATCAAGGATTCACTCCTTGAGAGGCTTCGTCCCGATGCGTTCATGCACTGAGGGTGCCTTTCCCTTGTTTGATGACGGGGGTGGCATCAGATCGTCCATTCGCGGGGTTTGCGTCGATGCCTCATGCTCCCGCATTCCTCCACCGATTTTCAGGCCGGCAGAGTTGCGTATGCGGGAGGCCGAGCTTTCGGCTTGCTGCATAGCTGCTTGCTCGATGAGGAGGTGCGCCTCTTGGTGCAAGTTCCGGCCTTTAGGTGTTGAGGGCTCTGGCATGGCTTGGATTAAGGTCGCCGCGGTGATGAGCTTTTGGCTTGCTCTGGCTAATGCGAGTGGGTCGTCCACATCATCATCAACCTCGATGCGGGCTCGAGGTACGCGCCCGGCCTCCCTGGCGCGCGTTCCGCGCACATGGCAATTGTCTTCGAGTGTTGCCCAGAGCTTTCGGGCCTGTTGGCGTTCTTCCTCGAGCTTGGCCTCAAATTCGCGGACCTGGGCTAGTTGTACTTGTGCAAGAAGAACGTTGTCGGGCGCATGCTCATTTTTTTTGCTCCCACTAGTTCTCCTGCCCCACCGTCTTCGCCGCCCCTTCCTAGGAGGACGACGAAGCACTCCCCGGAGGGATCGTAATCCCCCTCGCTTGAGTCATCGGAGCAAGTTAGGCAATAATTTGCCGCGGCCTGGAATGTCAAAAAGGCCTCACGATCGCGAAGCCCAGAGTAGTCCCGTTCGGGGACCCTCTGGCCACTCTCGTGTGCCTCACTGCCAGAGTCAGGGTAGTCGTCGTCTGGTGATGTTGCTATGAGGTTGCGGATTGAGAGCAGATGATGCCCCGACAGATCCTCATACGCCGTCATGTCCGTGTCAACTGAGAAGAGTTGGTCACGATTGTGGTGCGCGCCTCATCGGAGATTTGCGACGGGTCGGCCGTGCTACCCCCGGCAGAGTGCGCCATTGTGCCAATGTTCTTTGGCATTGACGCAGGGTTTTGTGTGCCGGTCTCAACCCTCTCGGGGGAGCCGGCGCGGGCCGCTCTGCGTCGCTCCGCGCACGTTCGCCGCGCGTGTTGACGCGAACGCTTCCTGCATGGTGGTGGTGATGAGAGTGGCGGTGGCATGTCCGTGCTTGCGCTCCTCGTGAGGAGCTTCATGTTGTAGCCATCACCAGTCGCTCTGAACTCGAGACTCCCGAACCGGATTTCGAATCCGGCAGGAAGTGGGTCCGATGTCCCTATCGGAAGACGATTGTCACGTACGACACGGGTTGCCATCAATGGAGATAGTGGATGGTGTGGTCGATCACAGCGCGAGTCCCCAACCTGGCGCGCCACTGTCGGTGTTAAGAAATCGTGGTCCCGACACCAACCAGAAATGCATTGTGTTCCCTCCGAAGATGGTTGATGCAGAAGGTGATGCAAGACATGGATTTATCCTAGTTCCGGTCGCAATACCGTACTTTCAGCGAGATGATGCGTGCAATGTATTGTCCTGCACCGGACTGCAAGTAATAGGTGATACAACCAGGTTGGGAGAAGAGGCTAGACCTCCAAGGTCCCAGGTGATTGAAGAAGAGTGCCAATATCGTGGCGTACGGAGTGTGTGTGAGTGTTGTCTCTTGTTCTGTGTTCGATTGTTCCCGCCCTCTGTTCGTGGGCGCGCCCTTTCCTTTTATAGGCCAAGGAGGAGGGGTTACAGGTGTGCGTGGCTATGCAGGCACAGTTGTTGCACAGCGATAGGAGTGGCGTCGGGCGTGCTTTTTTGTCCTTGGCCACTGTTATGCGGTATTGTGGTCCCTATGATCGATTCTTGTACTGGTGACGATGCTAGGGAGTTGTTTCGAAGATCCGAGCTGTCATGTGTGCGGTAATGACACGCCCGTACACCATTTCGAGGTTCTCCCATGCCTGTGCACAGCCCATTCTGTGGGAAATCACTGTGGGAGTTGGAGTGACCCGGCCCTGTTTGTACAATGGCGACATGTGCGCACAGCGCCAGGGATGGTCGCATAGCGCTCGGGATGGCCCGCCATGCCTCCGCCGTCCTCTCTTCTTCTCCTGCTGCGTGCGCAAGGGTCTCTCCCGCCCGATGGAGGGCTTCGGGTCGTCGGAGTTGGCAGCACAGGAGCTCGGAGTGACATGCTCTGTTCACACAGCGCCGGCCTGCCCGCACAGAGCCTCGGTTGGCAGCATAGTGACGGGATTGGCGGATGCGACAGGGGGGTCGTGGCTGTCAGGGCGGCATGGTGAGAGATTTTCCTTTTGACTTTGGATCCACGGCGGTAGTGAGCGTCATTAATCGTTTATCAGAGCGGAGGTCTTCGACCGAGGCGGAGCTTTTCCCATTTCGTGGGTTGCTCGAGGCTCGACCCTCATGCCTCGATCGAGGCGGAGTTCTCCGATTCGCTCGAGGGATCGGCTCCCTCGAGCGAAGCGGAGTTTGAGGTGCGCGTCGAGGCGCCCCGCGGGGTGTCTTGATGGGCCTTTGTCCGTTGCTGGGCCGTGGGCCTTAATTTCCGTTCCTCTTTTTCGGTATGTGCATGAGTTTAATGTTTAACAGGGGCGATTATGCCATAGGTTTTGGTACCCCTAATGGTCGCCCCCAACACTATGCAGTTAGTTTTTGATTTAATCTACATTTAGTACTCCATGTATGGACCGACATTTTGATGTGACGGGAATCTTCTTTTACACAGTGAACTTTGTGGTTGCTTTTTGGAAACTAAACAAAACAAGTGCTAAACATGGCCTTGGGCATCTACAGTGTCACATGCTGTTTCCTCTGCTTTTTCTGGACCTGACACCTGACCCGCTAGGTGCAGCACATGAGGATTGTGCTGGAGGACAATTGAGGTGTTTAATATCTGTGGCACGCTTCCTGGTGTGTCCAACTGCATATCCCTTAAATCTATAGCGATCTGCTAATATTATTTTTCAACGTAGTACACTGTTGTAATCTTGAGCATATTTTCCAATATAGAGCCGCATGAGGATGCTTGGGAATTTGATTGCCCACACTCTTATTTTGTTTAGCCCACCGAACTTACTGTTTAACAACCTAGAGAAACAACTTAAAGCAACGCAGAGAGAACCAATATATGCAAGCCGGCGAGTGATTGTAGGCATGACCACAATGCCTTTAGGCCTGTTCCAGGTACTGCTCCACATTTGGTGACAGCAGCCCAGCCTGCCTGGTGGCCTCTCAATCACCTCCCGTGAAAAGCAGCCGATCGTTGAATGCTAGGCGGCCATGAGGCCATGAAAAAATACCATTTGTGGGCTAGCTATTTTTAGAATAATTTCTTGTGCCAATTGTTGGCATACAAAAAAGTTCATTGTTTTTGTAGGAAACCGGAGGGGTTGCCCCTTACTTATTATAAATATATTAAAAAAGGAAGTTACAAATACAGGTCTTGTAAGAACGAAGTAAAAAAGATATAAAAAACTAGAAGATCAAGTCTATCCATGAAGACATTAGAGGCCGGAGCTGCTCTTTTGCTCTTAGTATAACCAAGGAAAATTCTTTCTGAAATCGTACTCTTACAGCCGCTAATGTTGGCAGGACGTTATTGAAGATCAAATCATCCCTGGCTATCCAAATTCACCAGGTCATCAGGATTATCACTTCCATGAAGAATGGAATATTCAGCTACGCTCTGAAGGATATTAGAGAGTCATAGGGATCCAAGTCTCCAACATGAATGGAGATGAGGTCCCAGCAGTCTTGGGCAAAAGGGCACTGAAGAATCAGATGCTCAATGGTTTCTTCATTTGGATTTAGACATAGTACACAATCATAAGACTATAATTCCATATTTTTCCTTCGTAGCAAATTTCTTCTACTCAGTCAATCCTTTAGCAGTAGCCAAAAGAACACTTTAGACTTGTGTTGGACAGATGATTTCCATATCCAATTGAACCGCTGTTGTACTTCCCTGTGCCCCATGAGGTGCTTGTATGCCTTTTGTGAAGAAAATAGATTACTTCCCCAAATATAGCTCCACAAATCATTCTCTTCTGTGACTGGCAAATTCTCTAATCTGTCAGCCACTTGTAATAATTGCTCAAAAGCTTGATCAGACATTGGAAGATGAAAGAGTTGGCTCAGTTCAGAAGTATTTCTCATATTGCAAACTGTAATATTCCTTGCTGTAGCAAAAGAGAATAGTTCTGGGTATGCTTGACTTGGTACTATACCATTCCATTGATCATACCAAAATAAACAGCAAGACCCATTCATCAGTGTTGGTGCAGCAATTCCTTTAAAGGTTGTGATCCTACCAGAAAGATCCTACCTTCCTATCATTTGGCAGAGTTCAATTGTTATAATAAAAATTCCACACTAAATTGACCTAGGGCAAGTCAGGCGTATTAAAAAATTTGTGCAAATTTTTTAGCAGTAGTGCCTCATTCTGACACCTAGTCCACCTTCAGTTTTGGGCAAACAAACCATCTCCCAAGCTGCCTTTGGAGGTTTCCTTGCATTGATATCCGATCCTCTCCAAAGACAGTGTTTTCTATATTTATCCACTTGTTTTATCACTGTCTTATGCATTCTGAAAGTGCAGAGGAAGAATGTCGGCAAGGCAATGAAAACTGAGTTTGTTAATTGTAGTTTCCTGAAACGAACCGGATTCTCATCGACGAGAACCCGACTCCCTGCACCCTCGAGATAGTCCCAGGAATAGCAGCTATCTCGTACAGAACTCATCTCAGTCGAATATCACATCCATACAACGATAAATGATCCAGTACATGACATATATAAAATATAGCGTCTGGTACAAGCCCTCTGGGCTAAATCGACAATAAGAAACAACTACGCAGCGGTAGCTAGAACATCAGGGACCACTCCTCCACAGGCATCCTTGAGCATAGCGCGCACCCTTCAGTCGTACCACCCGTCCTGGTTGAACTCGTGGTCGGGGTCTTCACCTGAGAACCCAAAGTCTATCCCCAAGGAAATGGGACAGGTCCGCGTCACCAACCATAATATGAAGCAAGCTTTATAGTGGCCTATTCTAAGGTATAGAAATAATCAAGGTTTGAGCCAGGGTTTTCTAATGCGAGCAGCAGCAATAACCCAAATTTATCTCATCACCAACTCCTTCTCTCACACGCACATCCACTCCCCAAATCCGACCGTCAGCCTCACATTCCCATCGGGCTCGTCCTGCCACAGCAGGTTCCCGCAAACATTATTCACCAACGCCTTTCACTCACTAGTCGACTCGGTGAGCTCCCTCCCCACCTTGTCTCATCAGCAACGCTGGGCCAATCTCTCATAACCCAAATCAAAGGATGAGGTAAGAAAGCAGATTCCCATGCTAGTCAGAACTTAT
The DNA here is from genome assembly GCA_033239725.1 of Echinochloa phyllopogon. NCBI lineage: Eukaryota > Viridiplantae > Streptophyta > Magnoliopsida > Poales > Poaceae > Echinochloa > Echinochloa phyllopogon. The sequence continues at coordinate 34,814,223 of BTCW01000014.1, forward strand.
CAGAAGCGGGTCGTCCGTAACTGTGGACACGGCTATACGTATAGTTTACACTCTACAGAGGTGGCACTCCAGGAATCCATCCAGGCTGCAAGGCTAGTCCGCAACCAACCTGAGACACAGCCCACAGCAAAGACCCTAAACAGTAACGGCGCCAATCCTGTCTCCCTGGGCTCGGGAAACATCTGATCTAACATCTGCCCCAGGGATGTGAAACCTTCCCACCGGGGCCAGTCGGGGGCTGTGGTAAACCAGGGAGAGTACGCCGCAACGAGTCCCCCTTACACATATCAAGCTCGATTCTCCTACAGTCTCGGCGCCGCACTAGAGTAGGCTTGCTGGAACCCTCCCCATACTGGGTAGATGGTGAGCACGGTATTCCCACGTCCAAAGTTGGAACTCGACTCGGTCCTTAATTGTCGGTAAAGCGAGTATCAGCATCATAAGCGATCCGCCGCAACGGTCCGCATTCGGCACCCATAACATTTATTGCCGCCCAAACTCCTCATTTAACCCAGTATCCAAAACCATGTACCCGCAACAGGTACCCCATAGGGACTGCCCGAGTGCAGTCCCCCAGCACCTCGATCAAACGATCGAGTTGTTATTACTCGCTTACACCGCCTAGCTGCACTACTCCTCCCATACCACCCACTACTCATGCCAAGAGGATCAAATCACAACCATCCCAACACATGCATAGCATAGCATATTCCATAAAGTGAGTGGTAGGTAGCAAGGTAACAGGATATTAACAAAGGCAGTGCAGGTTTATCATGCGAGTAAAGTAAAGCGCTAGCATACTAGTTGCATGTCTAATAGGTATTTCAAAGAATGGCTGGGCATGAACCTGGGCAAAAGTCTTCGTCTTCGTCAAAGCAGTTGTCGTAGTGGTCTGGCTCCTCCTGACTCTCCGGAACTCCTAGGGTCGCGGAAAAAATAAAATAAGACGCGACTACTAGCAAAGAAACACCAAGACAGAGATGAAGAAAGTCCCAAATAACACCAAACTCTACACTAACACGTAGGTCATGATTTTAGAAAAATATAGAAACTGGTTTCATATTTTTCTGAGCTACGGTTGATTTATTATTAATTTTACAAGTTTAAATCATTTTCTGAAAATATTAAATAATTTCCGAAAAAGAGAAACAGACAAAAATTAGCCTGCTCACGTCAGCATGACGTCATGCTGACGTCAGCAGTGGGGTCCGCCTAGGATGACGTCAGCAGTGGCCCCTGCTGACGTCAGCGTTGACTGGTCAACGGTCAACGGGTCAACGGTCAGCGGTCAACGGTCAACGGGTCAGCTCTGGTCAGTGGGCCCCAGTGGTCAGTGACACATAGTGTATGACATGTGGGCCCCATTCGTCAGCGCGGTTATTCGGAAAAAGAAAAAGGAGAAAGCGTTGCTGGGCCGGAACTGGGCCGAAAGAAAAGTCCAGGGGGGTAAACTGGACTTAAGCGCGAACTTTAGGCCCACGAAGGGGGGCTGTTGGATCTGCTCTGGTGGACTTGGTCCACGGTGAGCCGTGAGTGCGGTGCACGTGAACCAGGCGCACGGGATCAAGTTGTGGCCGACTCGGGATTTTCTGCGGGTGCTCGTGTGGCGTGCTGGTGTGGTCCAGCGTGTGGCTTGGCCACGACGCGACGCGACGCGCGCGGCGCGCACTGGAGAACAGCCGGCGGCGACGGTTGACGGCGAAACTCGCCGGGAAATGGCTCGGCGCTAGCCTAGAAGCGGTGCTAGGGCTCGGCTACGGTTCGGTGGACACGAGCGGGGAGAAAAAGGCCACGGCTTGGCTGCGGCTTGGGCTCCCCGACGCGAGCGGCGGCGGCGCGGCCATGGCGCCACGGCGGCCGGCGACGCGCGGGTGGAAGCGGCCCGGAAACGGCTTGGCTGCGGTGGCTCGCGCACGCGCGACACCAGCGCGTGCTGGAGCGCGACGTCGCGGCCTCTGCGGGGGTGCACGTGCGCGGGCTCACGGCTGCCCGTGGCCGCGACACGGCCTCGGCGTGCGCGCGCGGCGAGCGGAGCTCGGCCACGGCGGCCTTGGCTGCTGCTCGGTCGACGGCGGTTGCGGGTGTGACAGCGGCGCGACGGGGTCCTGCACAAGATCCTCGGCCTCGGCTCGAAGACCGGGTCCCAGAGGGCTAGCAAGCGATGCGGCGGCGCTCGGCCGGAGATAGGGGAGAAAAGGGGAGGTTAATGACGGCGGCTCACCTAGGGGCAAGTAGAGGTTCGCTGCAGCTCGGGGAAGACCTGCGGCGCTTCGGCGATCCTCGTGCTCCTCTTCTCGTCCCGGGTCCGGCTCCTCTTCGACGTCCCCACGGGCGGCGGCGGTGGCTTCGGCGGCGGCGTCGTGATGCGGCTCCGCTCCGGCTCCTCTCCTCTTCCTCGTCTCCTCCTCTGGTCCTCCTCTGGTCCTCCTCCGGTCCTCCTCCTCCCTCTCCTCTCACAAATCAGGGACAGAAAACCCCAATGGGGCGGCGGCGGCTCGAAGAGGAAGGTTTCCCCGGCGCTGGTTTTGTAGGCGGCCGCTAGGGTTTCGGGGCGGCACGAACGGCGAGATGTGGTGGCCAGGCGCCCGCGGACACGCGGCGCGCATCGGACGGGCCGCACAGGAGCGATGGGACAGGCTTGGGGTGGTTGGGTCACGGGCGCGCGCGAGGGAGAGAGCGGGCGGCGCGGGGAAGAAAGGGAGGAAGGAGAGAAAGCTGACACGCGGGACCCGCCTATCAGTGAGAGAGAGGAAGGGGACACGGAGGCGACGCAGAGGAAGGGCTGGGCCACAGCTGGGCCGCAAGGCCGGCTGGGCCGCTTGGCTGGTTGGCTCGGGAAAGAGAGTTTGAGGGGGTTTCTCGGACGTGGGCTACGGGTTTCGGCCCAACAGGGTTAGGTTTAGGTTTTAATTAGTTTAGTTAGGATTTGTTTGAATTCAAATCTAGAATTTGAATTCAAACACAACCAAAAATCCAATAAAACCAAATTAACTCCAAATCACATCTATTTGGTCCTTAGCACTTCAAATTATTTTTAATTTGAATTTAAATTGCCTAGGAATTTAGGAAGCAATTAGAAAACACTCTTATATGTTTGTTGACTTGCACAAAATTCACCAAAAATTTTTAAATTCACATTTTTGCATTCAACAAATCCTAAGGGAATTTTAGGGTTGTTACAGTCTCCCCCCTCACAAGAATCTCGTCCTCGAGATTTGTGGTTACCTATGGTTTAAACAAGTGGGGTTATCTCTCTTTTAGTACTGACTCCTTCTCCCATGTAGCCTCCCTTTCTGAATGGTTGCTCCACTGCACTTTGCAAAATGGAATAGATGTGCTTCTTGTCTCTTTGACTGCTCTGTCTAGTATCCTCTCTGGGTACTCCAGGTACTCTAATGTGTCTTGTAGGTCTAATGTCTCTATTTTGACCTCATGTTCTGGTACTCTTAGACACTTCCTCAGCTGGGATACATGGAACACTGGGTGTACTCCAGCTAGGTCCTCTGGTAGGTCTAGCTTGTAGGCTAACTTTCCTATTCTCTCCAGTATCTGATACGGTCCCACAAAACGGGGTGCTAGCTTCCCTTTCACTTGGAATCTCTTATGCCCTCTGAGGGGTGACACTTTTAGGTAGACGAAGACTCCTACTTCGAACTCTAGATCTCGTCTCCTTTTATCTGCATAGCTCTTTTGTCGGCTCTGAGCTGCCTTCAGGTGTTCTCGGATTTTGGCCACATATTCTTCTGCCTCCACTATCATATCAGGACCAAAGAATGTTCGTTCTCCCACCTCTAACCACATTAGAGGCGTTCTGCATTTTCTGCCATATAGTGCCTCAAAGGGGGACATCTGCAGGCTGGCCTGGTAGCTGTTGTTGTAGGAAAATTCTGCATAAGATAGACTCTTCTCCCAGTCTGTGTTGTAAGCTAGAACACATGCCCTCAACAAGTCTTCAAGAACCTGGTTCACTCTTTCGGGCTGCCCATCTGTTTGAGGGTGGTAAGCTGTGCTATACTCCAAGGTTGTCCCGATGGCTTGATGTAGGCTTTTCCAGAACTGAGTTGTGAATTGTGGTCCTCTGTCTGACACAATACTTTTTGGTGCCCCATGCAGCTTAAGAATGTTGTCTATATATAGCTCTGCTAGTTTGCTTACTGGGTATGTGCTTTTGACTGGTATGAAGTGGGCTACATTTGTCAGCCGATCAACTATGACCCAAACGACATCATTCCCTTTCTGAGTGCGAGGTAGGCCAACCACGAAATCCATGCTGATGTCTTCCCACTTCCACACTGGAATTTCCAGTGGTTTCAGCAGTCCTACTGGCCTTTGATGTTCTGCCTTGATTCTTCGACAAGAGTCGCACTTGGCTACATACTCCGCTATGTCCTCTCTCATTTTCTTCCACCAGAACTTATCCTTCAGGTCTTGATACATCTTGGTGCATCCTGGGTGTATCGAGTACTTGGACTCGTGTGCCTCTGAGAGAATTGTTCTCCTGATTTCCTTGTCCTATGGTACACAAATACGGTCTTTCAGCCATACTGTCCCTGCTTCATCTATTCGGAAGTTAGGTGCCACTCCCCGCTGGATATCCTCTTTTACTTCTTGGATTTCTGGACACTTTCCTTGAGCTTCTTTGATTCGGTCATCTAGGTTGTACTTCACCATCATTTCCTGGGGTTTTCCTTCTTCTACTAGCTCGAGTTTCAGCATGTACAATTCCTTTGCTAGTTCTGGCTGGCTTTCTTCTATCATCAAGTTGTTGCAATAACTCTTTCGGCTCAAGGCATCTGCCACTACGTTGGCTTTGCCAGGATGGTAGTGTATCTCCAAGTCGTAATCTTTGATCAGTTCTAACCACCTTCTCTGCCTCATGTTCAGTTCGGATTGGGTGAAGAAATACTTCAAGCTTTTGTGATTCGTGTAGATATCGCACTTGTTGCCAATCAGGTAGTGCCTCCAGATCTTCAATGCATGTACCACTGCTGCCAGTTCTAAATCATGTGTGGGGTAGTTTTCCTCATGTTTCCTCAGCTACCTTGATGCATAAGCAACAACCTTGCCCTCTTGCATTAGAACACATCTCAAACCTTGTCTCGAAGCATCGCAATAGACTACGAAATCCTTGCGAATATCTGGCAGGGTCAATACTGGCGTTGTAGTGAGTTTGTGCTTGAGTTCTTGGAAACTTCTTTTACACTTGTCTGTCCACTCGAACGGGACATTGTTCTTGAGTAGTTCGGTCATTCGCTTGGCTATCTTGGAGAAGTTCTCAATAAACCTTCTGTAGTAACCGGCCAAACCCAGAAAGCTTCGGATTTCCGTGACACTCTTCGGCTCCTTCCATTCTGCTACTGCTTCAATCTTTTCTGGGTCTACTGCTACGCCCTCAGCTGTCAGTACGTGACCCAAAAAGGCTACTTTCTCCAGCCAAAATTCACACTTGCTGAACTTCCCGTAGAGTTGATGCTGCCTCAGCTTCTCTAGTACAATCCTTAGATGCTCCTCATGTTCTTCGGCTGTTTCTGAGTAGACTAGTATGTCGTCAATGAACACTACCACGAACTTGTCTAGTTCCTCCATGAATACCTTGTTCATCATGTTCATGAAGTAAGCGGGTGCGTTGGTCAAACCGAAGGACACAACGGTGAACTCGTACTGCCCGTACCGAGTCACAAAGGTTGTCTTGGGAATGTCGCCTTCTCGAATCTTCATCTGGTGGTATCCCGATCTTAGATCAATCTTACTGAAGTACTTGGCTTTCTTCAACTGATCTAGCAAGTCATCAATCCGAGGTAATGGGTACTTGTTCTTGATCGTTACTGCGTTCAGGGATCGATAGTCTACGCACATGCGCATTGACCCATCTTTCTTCTTCACAAACAACACTGGCGATCCCCATGGGGATGCACTTGGTCGAATCACCCCGCTTTCAAGCATCTCTTTCAGCTGCTTCTTGAGTTCCTCCAGCTCTTCCACTGACATTCTGTACGGTCTCTTGGCAATGGGCCCTGTGCCTGGTTGCAGCTCGATTATGAACTCTACGTCTCGGTCAGGTGGTAGCCCTGGTAGTTCTTCGGGAAACACGTCAGGGTACTCACATACTACAGGTACTTCTTCGATCGTCCTTTTCTCGATAGAGTATACCAACTGTCTTAGAATACATGTTCTGGATCTCTTCCCTGTTCTTCTTCTTCGTGGTTCTACTGTTACTTTGACTCCGCTAGGGTGTGTCAACTCAACTGTTCTGGGCGAGCAACTGATTACCCCTTTGTGCTCTGTAAGCCAATCCATTCCTAGTATCACGTCAATTCCGTCTGACTTCAGGACTGTCAGGTCTCCTACGAACTCCTGCCCACCTATCATCAGACTAACTGCTGGGCACTCTAAGGTGCACCTAAGCTCTCCTAAGGGAGAAGTAGTGACTATAGGTCTAGCCTTAGGTATTGTCGGGGGTGACTGCTCTCTCACAAACTTTGTCGAGATATAAGATCCAGTTGCTCCAGAGTCAAACAGTATCAAAGCTGGAATGCCATTTACTAAAAACTCACCGAGCACAACGTCGGGAGCGTCCTCGGCTTCTTCCTCTGTCAGGTGATTGAGGCGTCCCCTCTGCGCTGTTGCTGGCTGCCTGTCCTGTCCTCCAGGTGCCGGTGCCTTGGCTGGGGTTTGTTTGTTCTTCTTCTCCAGACAGTCAAAGGACTTGTGACCGGGCTTCCCACAAGCAAAATAGACCACTGAGGTCCCTCCACCAATTCTGGGTGTGTTGTTTGGCTTCCAGTTGGGGTTTCCCTGACCTGAGTAGCTGTTGTTTCTGTTTCCAAAACTGCTGTAGTTGTTGCCTCTGCTGCTAAAGCTATTGCTGCTACTGCTTCGGTTACCCTGGTAGCTGTTTCTGTTGAACCCTGAGCTTCCTTGGCTGTTGTTCTGCTAAAAGCCTCTCCTGAGCATGTTGCTCTGGCCACTCCTCGGCCTCTGACTCAGTCTGTGGTTGTGCAACTGTTCTGCTTTTCTTTTCTTCTCTCGCCAAGTATCTTCAAGACCCACTCTTTCCTTCTCAACTGCGATAGCCCTGTCGATCAGCTCTCTGAGTGACCTGTGTGAACTCGCTGCGAGTGCTGTCCTTAGACCTCTATGCAAGCCGCGCTGGAACCAAAACTGTTTCTTCTTTTCAGTGTTGACGTCTTCAGGAGCGTACCTTGACATCTTAGCAAAGTGTCGAGCGGACTCAGCTACAGACAAACTTCCTTGGGTCATCATCCTGAACTCCATTACCTTGTGCACCATGACTTGTTCGGGGATGTGGTACTCTTTGAAAGCTTCACAAAACTCTATCCAGGTGATCTGAGCGGGGTTCGCGTGAGAGTCACAGTAGCTCTCCCACCACGCTTTCGCTGCGCCTTCAAGCTGGTGCGCCGCAAGGGCCACACATTCCTCTTCATTGTAGTCTGTCAGGTCCAGCTTCGTCTCGATGGTACGTAGCCAGTCGTGCGCGTCGAGTGGCTCGTCCGAGTAGTCGAAGGTGGGTGCTTTCAGCCTGATGAACCTTTCAATCTTCCTTTGTAGGTCTTCCTCACGATGTCCCTGACGGTTCTGGTTCTGTTTCCCTGTATCTGTTGCATAGCTTGCATCATCTGAGTGTTGGCCTGTGCCATCTGTTGCATCAGCTGTGTTTGAGTAGTCATTACTTCTACCAAGTTAGGCGGTGGCGGTGGTTGCTGGTTGTTCTGCTGGTTCTGCTGAGGCTCCACTGCTGGCTCTTCCATCTCCACTTCCTGTTCCCCACCTGGTTAGTTGCCCTCGGGCTGGAGCACGCCTGCTGCGCGTCCACGGCCCCTGCCTCTAACTGCAGTTGTTGCTCTTCCGCGACCATGACCTCTGACACGTCCTCTGCCCCTAGCTGCCACTGCTGCCTCTTCTTGCTCAGCTTCCTCAAAACGTGCAAGCAGTCGGTTGGATTTTCGGATCGACATCTTGCTGTATTTTTCATAGAGCAGGTTTAGTGGCGGTCGGTAATGGTTAGGTTAGCGTAACTAGAGTAGGAGCTGCACACATGAAATAGACTCAACACTAAAGTACACTCAAGATGAACATCAATAAAACTGCAAGAACAGCCACAAAGATCGATCATTCATAACAGCATTACACCCTAGACATGAGTACTATCCCGAGGCCAGCTCCTGGAACCTTGAGGATTAGTACATCTAAGCGGTTGCTACATCGTGGCTGAGCCAAAAGGTGGTCATGATCTACTAAGTCTAAACATCTACTCATGAAGATAGATACAAGTCTCATCACTACTGCTGACATCTACTAATACTGTCTACTGCATCCATCTCATGCTGCTGAAAGTGCCTGTGAGGCGCGCTGCCAACCTCACAGCCTCAGTCTCTGTCTGCTGCTTGATCACTGCCTGTCGTCGTGGAGAGTGTCCGTGAGGCGCGCTGCCAACCTCACTGTGTCCACCTCAGGTCGTGCCAACTGCTGCTCTAGGGGTGCCAGTTCTTGTCTCAGTCCTGTCATCTCGGGAGTAAGGGTTCGAGCCTCAGGTAGTGGTATTGGCTCAACTCGGCTTGGTGAGACCATGTAGTGCTCTGTTCTGGGTTCAACTCTGCGTTCCTCTGGAAGTCCTTGGTTCACTGTGATCACCTCTGCTACCCTCTTCCTGTCTGACCTTACCCAACTACTAAGGGTCCTTCGAGCTTCATCCTTTGCCATAATCTGTTGAAGACTCAAGTACTTCATCAGCTGGTAGTTTCGCCCACTCTTCTCCTTGTAGCTATCCACCTCTTCCTGAAGTTCTGAGTTGTGACTGTCCAACCAGTATACTTCTTCCTTCAGTTCTTCTATCTCTTCTTCCTTGGCTGCCAGTGCTTTGTCTTTTTCTGTGAGTTGATCTTCTAGACGGATGTCTCGAGCATGGTGAGTTGCTCGAATCAGCCCTGCCAACTGCTTGTTGTTGCAAGCTTCGTACTCCAAGGCTCTGAGTTCCCTTGCTTTTGCTTCGAGGCGCTTCTCAAGTAAGGCGATCCTGTTGTCCTTCTCCATCAGTTGGATGTCTTGTTTCCATACCCTCTCTCTTAGCTTGGCAACTTTCTCCTCTAGGCCAATGTTTAAGTACTCCTGCTCGATCATGCACTGAACTGAGGTCCGGAGGGTCACGTTCCGCTCTCGGTCAGCTGCGTGAGCCTGCAAGCTGACTGCGTCTCTGTCAGTTGGATCTTCAAGAGCCCGCGGTAGGTACCGAAAACAAGTGTGGCTGAGCTGGTTCTGGTACACAAGTGTGGCAAGTCAGAGTATCCTCATGGCTATAGTCTGCACTGCCCGACTGAAGGTGCTCTCGCTGGTAGCTGCCCGTAGCATCAGTGACCTTGGTCGTCCAGGGATATTGGGTACTTCCATCTGCAACTGGGTGTGTACTCCCTCGCCAGGGCCGTAGGTCCATCCCTCGTAGAAGACGTTGTCCACGTCTATCCCCACTGTACGCAGCACCTCCCTCAGTGGCACTGCCAAACCTCCACAGTCTGCTCCTGTGGTCCTGATCTCCCGTCGTTCATCTGCTGGTCCTCTTGCTTCCATCTGCCAGACAGTTAGTGTGTTGTTAGTAAGTTAGCAAGTTAGTAAGGTAAGGTAAGGGTAAAAGTTTTGTAAATAGTTGAGATGTACTTATATATAGTTTTCAAATAGTCCAAGGGGTTTCATATACAGTAGAGGACTCAGTTAGAGCTTCTGTCCTAAGTTTCCGTTCTAAGGGTTACGCGCTACGGTCAAGTATGGCTCTGATGCCAACTGAAACGAACCGGATTCACATCGACGAGAACCCGACTCCCTGCACCCTCGAGATAGTCCCAGGAATAGCAGCTATCTCGTACAGAACTCATCTCAGTCGAATATCACATCCATACAACGATAAATGATCCAGTACATGACATATATAAAACATAGTGTCTGGTACAAGCCCTCTGGGCTAAATCGACAATAAGAAACAACTGCACAGCGGTAGCTAGAACATCAGGGACCACTCCTCCACAGGCATCCTTGAGCATAGCGCGCACCCTTCAGTCGTACCACCCGTCCTGGTTGAACTCGTGGTCGGGGTCTTCACCTGAGAACCCAAAGTTTGTCCCCAAGGAAATGGGACAGGTCCACGTCACCAACCATAATATGAAGCAAGCTTTATGGTGGCCTATTCTAAGGTATAGAAATAATCAAGGTTTGAGCCAGGGTTTTCTTATGCGAGTAGCAGCAATAACCCAAATTCATCTCATCACCAACTCCTTCTCTCACACGCACATCCACTCCCCAAATCCGACCGTCAGCCTCACATTCCCATTGGGCTCGTCCTGCCACAGCAGGTTCCCTCAAATATTATTCACCACCCCTTTCACTCACTAGTCGACTCGGTGAGCTCCCTCCCCACCTTGTCTCATCAGCAACGCTGGACCAATCTCTCATAACCCAAATCAAAGGATGAGGTAAGAAAGCAGATTCCCATGCTAGTCGGAACTTATGAGAAGCGGGTCGTTCGTAACCGTGGACGCGGCTATACGTATAGTTTACACTCTGCAGAGGTGGCACTCCAGGAATCCATCCGGGCTGCAAGGCTAGTCCGCAACCAACCTAAGACACAGCCCACAGCAAAGACCCTAAAAAGTAACGGCACCAATCCTGTCTCCCTGGGCTTGGGAAACATCTGATCTAACATCTGCCCCAGGGATGTGAAACCTTCCCACCGGGGCCAGTCGGGGGCCGTGGTAAATCAGGGAGAGTACGCCGCAACGAGTCTCCCTTACACATATCAAGCTCGATTCTCCTACAGTCTCAGCGCCGCACTAGAGTAGGCTTGCTGGAACCCTCCTCATACTAGGTAGATGGTGAGCACGGTATTCCCACGTCCAAAGTTGGAACTCGACTCGGTCCTTAATTGTCGGTAAAGCGAGTATCAGCATCATAAGCGATCCGCCGCAACGGTCCCCATTCGGCACCCATAACAGGTATTGCCGCCCAAACTCCTCATTTAACCCAGTATCCAAAACCATGTACCTGCAACAGGTACCCCATAGGGACTGCCCGAGTGCAGTCCCCCAGCACCTCGATCAAACGATCGAGTTGTTATTACTCGCTTACACCGCCTAGCTGCACTACTCCTCCCATACCACCAACTACTCACGCCAAGAGGATCAAATCACAACCATCCCAACACATGCATAGCATAGCATATTCCATAAAGTGAGTGGTAGGTAGCAAGGTAACAGGATATTAACAAAGGCAGTGCAGGTTTATCATGCGAGTAAAGTAAAGCGCTAGCATACTAGTTGCATGTCTAATAGGTATTTCAGAGAATGGCTGGGCGTGAACTTGGGCAAAAGTCTTCATCTTCGTCAAAGCAGTTGTCGTAGTAGTCTGGCTCCTCCTGACTCTCCGGAACTCCTAGGGTCGCGGAAAAAATAAAATAAGCCGCGACTACTAGCAAAGAAACACCAAGACAGCGATGAAGAAAGTCCCAAATAACACCAAACTCTACACTAACGCGTAGGTCATGATTTTAGAAAAATATAGAAACTAGTTTCATATTTTTCTGAGCTACGGTTGATTTATTATTAATTTTACAAGTTTAAATCATTTTCTGAAAATATTAAATAATTTCCGAAAAAGAAAAATGGACAAAAATTAGCCTGCTGACGCCAGCAGTGGGGTCCGCCTAGGATGACGTCAGCAGTGGCCCCTGCTGACGTCAGCGTTGACTGGTCAACGGTCAACGGGTCAACGGTCAACGGGTCAGCTCTGGTCAGTGGGCCCGAGCGGTCAGTGACACACAGTGTATGACATGTGGGCACCATTTGTCAGCGCAGTTATTCGGAAAAAGAAAAAGGAGAAAGCGCTGCTGGGCCGGAACTGGGCCGAAAGAAAAGTCCGGGGGTAAACTGGACTTAAGCGCGAACTTTAGGCCCACGAAGGGGGGCTGTTGGATCTGCTCTGGTGGACTTGGTCCACGGTGAGCCGTGAGTGCGGTGCACGTGCACCAGGCGCACGGGATCAAGTTGTGGCCAACTCGGGATTTTGTACGGGTGCTCGTGTGGCGTGCTGGTGTGGTCCAGCGTGTGGCTTGGCCACGACGCGACGCGACGCGCGCGGCGCGCAATGGAGCACGGCCGGCGGCGACGGTCGACGGCGAAACTCGCCGGGAAATGGCTCGGCGCTGGCCTAGAAGCGGTGCTAGGGCTCGGCTAGGGTTCGGTGGACACGAGCGGGAAGAAAAAGGCCACGGCTTGGCTGCGGCTTGGGCTCCCCGACGCGAGCGGCGGCGCCGCGGCCATGGCGCCACGGCGGCCGGCGACGCGCGGGTGGAAGCGGCTCGGAAACGGCTTGGCTACGGTGGCTCGCGCACGCGCGACACCAGCGCGTGCTGGAGCGCGACGTCGCGGCCTCTACGGGGGTGCGCGTGCGCGGGCTCACGGCTGCCCGTGGCCGCGACACGGCCTCGGCGTGCGCGCCCGGTGAGCGGAGCTCGGCCGCGGCGGCCTTGGCTGCTGCTTGGTCGACGGCGGATGCGGGTGCGACAGCGGCGTGACGGGGTCCTGCACAAGATCGTCGGCCTCGGCTCGAAGACCGGGTCCCAGAGGGCTAGCAAGCGGTGCAGCGGCGCTCGGCCGGAGACAGGGGAGAAAAGGGGAGGTCAATGACGGCGGCTCACCTAGAGGCAAGTAGAGGTTCGCTGCAGCTCGGGGAAGACCTGCGGCGCTCCGGCGATCCTCGTGCTCCTCTTCTCGTCCCGGGTCCGGCTCCTCTTCGGCGTCCCCACGGGCGGCGGCGGTGGCTTCGGCGGAGGCGTCGTGATGCGGCTCCGCTCCGGCTCCTCTCCTCTTCCTCTTCTCCTCCTCTGGTCCTCCTCTGGTCCTCCTCCTCCCTCTCCTCTCACGAATCGGGGAGAGAAAACCCCAATGGGACGGCGGCAGCTCGAAGGGGAAGGTTTCCCCGGCGCTGGTTTTGTAGGCGGCCGCTAGGGTTTCGGGGCGGCACGAACGACGAGATGTGGTGGCCAGGCGCCCGCGGACACGCGGCGCGCATCGGACGGGCCGCACAGGAGCGATGGGACAGGCTTGGGGTGGTTGGGTCACGGGCGCGCGCGAGGGAGAGAGCGGGTGGCGCGGGGAAGAAAGTGAGGAAGGAGAGAAAGCTGACAGGCGTGACCCGCCTGTCAGTGAGAGAGAGGAAGGGGACGCGGAGGCGACGCGGAGGAAGGGCTGGGCCGCAGCTGGGCCGCAAGGCCGGCTGGGCCGCTTGGCTGGTTGGCTCGGGAAAGAGAGTTTGAGGGGGTTTCTCGGACTTGGGCTACGGGTTTCGGCCCAACAGGGTTAGGTTTAGGTTTTAGTTAGTTTAGTTAGGATTTGTTTGAATTCAAATCTAGAATTTGAATTCAAACACAACCAAAAATCCAATAAAACCAAATTAACTCCAAATCACATCTATTTGGTCCTTAGCACTTCAAATTATTTTTAATTTGAATTTAAATTGCCTAGGAATTTAGCAAGCAATTAGAAAACACTCTTATATGTTTGTTGACTTGCACAAAATTCACCAAAATTTTTTAAATTCACATTTTTGCATTCAACAAATCCTAAGAGAATTTTAGGGTTGTTACATTTCCCCCCTTGTGAAAGGAATGTTGAGGTATTTACAAATCTTTTTTTCACATCTTGAAATCTGGGGCAAGAATTCCTGAACTTTTGGTCTTGTTGTTCCTAGTGGGAGACCCAGATAGGTGAATGGAAAAGACCCTTTGGAGGAGCCAAATGTGTTTGCTAGGAAAGTATGCCTATCTTCATTCATATTGAGAGGAACCATCATTGATTTTGAATAGTTAACTCTTAGTCCAGTTGTTGCAGCAAAAGCCCCTAATAAGCTTTTTAGGAAGAAAAGTTGTTTTGGCATCCTTTCATTATAATTAATGTGTCATCTGCATATTGGAGATGGGGAAGTCTTGGCTGTGGGGCAAGTTGATTGGCAAATGCAGCAGGTCCAATTGCTTTGCTTTATTAATGAGGGAATGTAGTAGATTAGCTGCCAAGACAAATAACAGTGGTGAGAGGGGGTCTCCTTGCCTCACCCCTCTTTTACAATGAAATGTCTTCCCTTTGTTTGATGAATAATTTTACTAAAAAAATAGAGAGAAGCGCCAAAACTTGAATATAAATTTATAAAATTAGTCATGGTTGTGCCTATGATGTGTGGGCCCTATCTCAATTAGTTTCTAGAGAATTCTTGCGTAGCTTTATGAGCGGAGTATTAAGATTTTCAGTTGAGTTATTAACTGAAGGTAAAGGAGATTAAAAGGTTCACGTTGATTACTGGTCCCACTTGTCATTAGCCATGTAAAACTCCAAAAGATGTAATTCACGCCGGCTGGTTTCCAGAAGCAGGCTGGTTGTTATTAGGGAGAGAAATTCTTTGGCGTTGGGACAAAGATGCATGAATATAATATGTATCTGGATTTTTGGAGGAGTCCAGGTGCACTTAGATCACGTATATACACTTAGAAACCTGAGATATACACCACGTCGTGTACGTCGATGAGTTAGTTTTTATCCAGCTCAACTTGTGTTGGAGATAGAATCTTTGATTGGTTAAACGGTGGCAGCAAGGGATAAAGCCAGGAAATTTGTTTGAGTTAGTTCCAACCGTATCTCGGCAGAGATAAGGATACGTGTGCTTTCTGTTGAGATAAAATTCCAACTGGATTAGTTTAAACGCGCACACGCATGCTTGGCTTGGCCGAGGGTCCAAGAGGCTCCCCTCATGGCCTATATAAAGGAGGCCGAGACCCCTGGAGGAAGGGCAGGGTAAAACCTCCCTGCGCAGAGCACATCAGAATCCCGCAGGCCCCAAGCTCTCCTACGTTCCTCGTCGTCCGTCAACGACGAGTAATGCCGAAAGGCCGACAGCCATGTCCTCGCCCCGAACTAAGGAGCCAAAGGCGAATACCGTGAGCCGCGTCGTACAAGCTTACTTTCCTCGTCATCAACGACGAGTGACGCTGAAAGGCCGATAGCCATGTCCTCGCCCCAAACCAGAGAGCCAAAGGCGAATACCGTGAGCCACGTCGTACAAGCTTACCTTCCTCGTCGTCAACGACGAGTGACGCTGAAACGCCGACAACCATGTCCTCGCCCCGAACCAGGGAGCCAAAGGCGAATACCGTGAGCCACATCTTACAAGCTTACTTTCCTCGTCGTTGACGACTGACGCCGAAAGGCCGACAACCATGTCCTCACCCTGAACTTGGGAGCCAAAGGCAAATACCGCGAGCCGTGGCATTTAAAATACTTTTCTCGTCAACGACGAGTGACGCCGAAAGGCCGACAGCCGTGTCCTTGCCCCAAACTTGGGAGCCAAAGGCAAATACTGCGAGCCGCGGCATTTAAAATACTTTTCTCGTCAACGACGAGCGACGCTGAAAGGCCGACAGCCATGTCCTCGCCCCGAACTTGGGAGCCAAAGGCAAATACCGCGAGCCGCGGCATTTAAAATATTTTTCTCGTCAACGACGAGCGACGCCGAAAGGCCGACAGCCATGTCCTCGCCCCGAACCTGGGAGCCAAAGGCAAATACCGCGAGCCGCGGCTTTCAAAATACTTTCATCGTCAAACGCGAGTGTCGGTTTTCAGAAATCGTGGTCCCGACACCAACCAGAATTGCGTTGTGTTCCCACCCTTGATGGTTGATGCAGAAGGTAATGCAATGACACAAAATTATCCTGGTTCCGGTCGCAAGACCGTATGTCCAGCAAAGAAAGAGTGTGCAATGTATTATCCTGGACCGGACTGCGAGTAGTAGGAGATACAAGCAGTTTGGGAGAAGAGGCTATGCCTCCAAGTCCCGGATGATGATGATTGAGGCAAAGTGCCAATATCATGGAGTGTGGAGTGCGTGGGTTGTTTCTTGTTCTGTCTTCTCTCTCCGTTGTTCGTCCTTCCCCCTCTCCTTTTATAGACCAAGGAGGAGGGGTTACAGGTGTGTGTCAATACGCAGATACAGTTGTTGCACATTTGTTGGCGTGGCGCCGGGCGTGGCTCCTTGTCCTTGTACACTGTTGCGCGGCGTTGCCGTCGCTGTGATGGATTCTTGTACTGGTGATGACGCCACGGAATGGTTTCGAGGGTCCGAGCTGACCAGCGTGCCGTAGTGACTCGTCCGTACGCCAATTTGACGGTCCCCAATGCCTGTGCACAGTCCTTTCCATGGAAAATTACTGCAGGAGTCGGCAGCACAGGGAGTAGGAATGACCCGTCCCTGTTCGCGTAGTGGCGGCGTGTTCGCACAGTGCCGGGGATGGTCGCACAGTACGTCGCACAGTACTCGGAATGGACCGCCATGCTTCCGCCGTCCTTCCTCCTTATCCTGCTATGCGCTCGAGGGTCTCTCCTGCCCGATCGAGGGCTTCGGGTCACCGGAGTTGGTAGCACAGGAGCTCGGAGTGACGTGCTCTGTTTGCACAGCGCCGGCATGTCCGCACAGAGCCTCGGTTGGCAGTATAGTGACGGGGGTTTACAGATGCGACGAGGGGTCGTGGCTGTCAGAGCGGCATGGCGAGAGATTTGCCTTTTTGACTTTGGACTCCAGGCGGCGACGAGCGTCATTAATTGTATGTCTGGGTGGAGGTCTCGACCGAGATGGAGCTTTTCCCATTCGTGGGTTCCTCGAGGCTCGAGCCTCAAGCCTCGACCGAGACAGAGTTTTCCGATTCGCTCGAGGGGTCACTTCCCTCGAGTGAAGCAGAGACTGAGGTGCGCGTGGAGGCGCCTGATGAGGTGCCTCGAATGGGCCTTTAACTATTGCTGGGCCATGGGCCTTTGTCTGCTTTCCTCTTTTTCTGATATGTGCATGAGTTTGGCAATAGTTAGCATTTTAACAAGGGTGATTATCCCATAGGTTTGGGTACCCCTAATGATCGCCCCCAACAGTAGCCCCCGAGCCTTTGTTGGAGTAGGTTTAATTCGGCAAAGGCTCTCGTCGTGGGTGCTTCCGATCAGGGTTTCCTTGAAGAATTCCGCTGGGTGTGCGCTAGCGCACCCGCGGGTGTAGCCCCCGAGGCCTTGGAGGAGTGGATATACTCCTGCAAGGGGTGTCAGTGTTTCACGCCTTCGTGAGCTACAGCATATTTCGTCTTCAAGGAACTCGATCTTGTGGCGCGAGGAGCCCCCGAGCCCTAGCCCTAGCAAGGTCGATCAGGGGCGATCCTCGACTTCGATTTACGACCCTCGTCGCCCCATTCATGGGGAGGAGGGGTGACGCAATCCATGCTTCCCTCGAGCGGGCTGCGAGTCATGCATGCCTCAGTGAGATGTTAGCGGGTAATTCAAGTAGACGTTCGTGCCTCGTTCGATAGAGGTCAGCTCATGGTCCGGAGACATTTCTCATAAGAGCACTTGTGGAGGTTTGCTAGGTAGGGCTCGACCCCATTCGATAGGGGTCGAGGGCTCGTTGCTCTCCCTCGGTGGGATCCCTCGACTAGCTGCCTCCATCTGGCCTTGAATACAACATGGGGGGTGCCCTCGAACTTCGCCTTCGAGGATAGGCTCGATTGCGCATGCCCCCGATTGTCCCTGACTCCGTTGATCTGGGGTGCCTGTCAAACCCTCGACGGGCCAGGGCTTCGAACCCCTGATCAGTAGGGCCTCGAGGAGAGGTGGCTTACCTTAGAAGCTTTCCTGCGAGCCTCGAGCGTTGATTTAGGGAATCGTGGCCGACGTGGCGCGGAGCATGCGAAGCGAGCGTGCCTTTTTAGGCGGAGCGGCAGAGACAGGGGCAGTTACGACGGGACATGGCATCTGCGACGCCTGGATTTTCGTGTGTAGTGGTTATCCGAACCGGTGGGGTTCGGCTGTCAGTGACGGCAGTGCCAACCATATTGAATGCGGATTCCACGCGGCTGTGACGCCGGTTGCGCTTTGTATGGGACTATAAAAAGAAGAGGCAAGGGAAAGGTTCGGCTTAACAAGCCCTTGCCTTCAGAATGCATCTGCTATTTCCAAGCGCCGCCGCTCTTGCCCTTCGCCCTTCCCGCACAAGCTCCACTCCTCACCGTCGGCATTCACCATGGTGACCATCACCGACCCCGCTCCATGGAGCCCTTCCATTGCCACCGACGACTACCTCACTGGGCTGGTGGAGGCTGAGGTTCTGCCGGTGAACAGCGACCCGGCAGAGCCCATGTAGATTGCGCCGCCATCCTCCCACCATGAGCCTTCTCCACCGGAGAGCTTTGTGGTCAGCCTGGCGAGGCTGCACGAGCGGGGGTTCAGAATCCCCACTTCGGCTTTCTTCCGCGGGTTGTGCCTCCATTACGGTGTGAAGCTCCACAACTTCGCCCCCAATGCCATCTTGCAAACGGTGGTCTTCGTCGCCGTTTGCGAGGGGTTCTTGGGCATTGAGGCCCACTGGGACCTATGGGTTCACCTCTTTCGGGGTGAGCTTCATACGGCCGCCGGTGAGTCTCGAGGGGTCCGCCAGGCGGTGCGCGCCGGTGGCCTCACTCTCCAAGTCCGGGGGCAGCGCAGCGCGCTCTACATCCCGGCCACCATGACGTCCAACAACGTCGACTGGGACAAGGGGTGGTTCTACCTGCGCAACATCGGCAACAAACTTCCGGCGTACACCGCCAAGGTGTTGTGGGAGCGGCCGGAGTCCTGCAGCTACAACGTCTTCCCCGCCGACCGCCAGGAGCGGTTCAGGGTCTTCACCGACGCCTTCGCCGCGCTGTCGCGGGCCGGGCTGACTGCGGCGGGCGTAATCGCCAACTTCAATCAGCGACATGTCCTGCCGCTGATGGAGAGGGCATTGCGCCTTGACCAGCTCAAGGCAGAAGTGCCCTAGCAGGGCTCAAAGATGAAGGAGGGAAGCCTCCTCGTCGAGCATTGCGTCCACTGAGCGCGGCGAGCGGTGGGGGTGTCCAAGCTCGACTGCAAGGAGGCAGCCATGTTCACCATCAAGATGCGCCCTGATGTGGGGAACCTACAATTTGTAAGTTTTAGTTTGATTTAGATTCAATCTGATTTTTACCCTCGAGGGTTACTCATTGCTAATCCGTAACTTTTTCCCCCACGGTTATCCCACAAGGGGTATCGTTCCGCCCCCCTCTTCCCGAAGTCCGTGAAGCGAATCGCCTCTCTGCCGAAAGGTAGAAAGCGCGGAAGGACACGGCGAAGAAGAAGAAGGAGCAGAGGCACCAGCGTAAAGCGGTGCATGAGAAAGAGCGCCGCCAACGGGCAATAGAGGGCCTTCCCCCCCTACGAACCCCGAGAGCAGCACGGAGGCGTCCTCCTCGGACGACCTCATGGAGATCCCGCCACCTGCACCGGTGGCGGCGGAAGTGACCGTGATCCCGAGTGGGCGAAGCCAGGAGACCTCGACGTCATCGCGGTGTAGAGGCCTCAAGCAGATCGGCGCCCTCGACAGCGCGAGCCACCCCCCAAGCACCGCGGCGACCGCCCCGGGGGTTCAAGCTCGAAGCCCGCCCGCGCTCGGGGTGGACAAAGGGGCCGCGGCCCCGGGGGCCGCGAGAGCGCGAAGCCCTACACCAGTGGCCACAAGGCCCGTGAGCAGGTCCCCACCGCCGACAGGCCGAGGTCGTTCGAGGGCTCTGCAGCCCCCGAGTGACAAGAAGCGCAAGTTGAGCGGCCTCCTTCGGGTTCGGTGAGTTTCATCATCTTCTCTTGGTCGTAGATCGTCGGTGTATTTAAACTAATTCTTTTGATCTGATCATCTGTCAGCCAACCTGAGCCACCGACATCGCTCTCGCTAGCGCCCACCAAGGCGCTGAAGGTGTCAACGCACTCCACGCCGCGTTCGGTGGCGCCGCTCCCGTCGGGAGTGCCCTGGCCGACAAGATCGTCGCCCGGTACCAGGCGGCCCTGATGTATCGGCCACAGCGGGCGAGGACCGGACCGGGGAGGTGACCCCGGCCCCCCTTGTGCAAGAGGCGGCCCCCGCCATTGCGGGGGCGAGTGAGACCTTCACGCCGACCGATGGCGCAGTGGAACCTGAAGGTGCGGGCCGCACCGGAGACGCGGCTCAGACCACGACCGGGGGCAACCGCATGGAGGAGGCAGAGGAAGGGCCTGGGGCGGGCACCGCAATGGTGGCCTTCCCGGCAACCCTCGAGGGTGGCCGAGAGGCGGAGGAGGAGCGGGTTCCGGGTTTCCAGGAAGGGTCCTGGAGCCCTTGGGAAGAGACGACGGTGGTGCCCCTGCCTGGCATCCAGGCCTTCGAGGCCTAGCGCAATCAGGGGCTCGGCCTGCGCGGCGTCCCCTTTGGCCTTGTGAAAGCCGCCGATGCTGAGCGGCTCCTCTGGGAGGAGCAGCAGGGCCTGGGGACCACAATCCAGCAAGTCCTGAACCAGGTCCTCGACCTCCACCTCGGCCGTGGCTTGAACGTCGATCTGGTAAGTGCCCAGACCCCTAACTTCATCGTGTGCTTCGTGTCTTCCCATTTCTCTTATTCTTATCTGTCGATGCACCAATGGCAGAGCTTGAGGGAGATGGCCGGCCGGAGGGTCACCGAGCTCGCTGACGTGCACACCGAGCTACACCAGCTGAGGGAGGTTCTAGCCCATGCCGAGCGGGAGCGCGACCGCGAGAGGGCTTTAGCCGTGGAGACGGCTGACAAGGTCCTCCGGCAGGGGGATGAGCTCCATCGGCGGACCAAGACACTGGCGGCGTTCGAGGTTGAGCTTCAGCAGGAGCGCGCTGTGCTCGCCGAAGCTCGGGGGCAGCTGCAGCAGCGGGATTCGACCCTCGCAGCGGTCGAGGCCCAGTTGAAGACCCAAGGCGAGGCCGTCGACCTGCTCACCTTGACGGTGGCGGAGGGAGACGTAGTCATCACCGAGCTGCGGGCCTCAGTCGAGAACCAGCAAGGCGAGATGGCTGCGCTCTGGCAGGAGGCCAACGCCGCGCGGGAGGATCTGGCTCAGAAGGAGAAGCTGGCAGAGGGTAAGTTCATTATAAACTCATCCTTGATTCAAATTTAGTTTTTCGAAACTTATCTGAATTTGCTTTTGGGTTTTCGGAGCTACGGAAGGTGGCGAAGGAGACTTCCTCGCAGGCGGAGTCTCTCTAGGTGGCCTATTCGAAGTCCTAGGAGGACCTCGAGGCGCTATGGGATGTAGCCCTCACCGTCTGCAACGAGGTCGAGGGCCAAAAGCCCCCGAGTCCCAATCGGGCAGCTCGGTGGCTAGCCGCCTAAGGGCATTGGGCGGCTGCGTCACCGAGCGCCTGAAGGGGGCTCTCTGCCTCGGCGTGTAGAATACCCTCGGGGTTCTTTCGATGCACTTCGTCGTAGACCTCGAGGCAGTAAGTGCCGGGTACGTGGTGGCTGACGATCTCGATGACGATGTTGCGCTGGTCGTCATGGAGAGCGCCGACGCCGGTGCCTCTGTTCCTGCCGCCGCCTTGTCGCAGATCTTCGAGGGCCACCTCCTCCCCGACGCCGAAGACGAAGAAGATGCCACCCCCGAAGGCCCCGAAGACCCGCTCCCTGAGTAGCTAGGAATATTTATGTAATAATTAGATTTGTGTTTTGGAATTTATATGCCTGTTAAACAATTTAATGTTTTAAGCATACATTTGAGTTTTATTTGAACATCATTTTCTTTATCACATTTTTCTCGCTGAACTTGCAAAGGGCTCGACGAGGAAGATTTCATTCATAGACTAACTTTAGCGTATGGTGGCGAGGGGGATGCCGTATCCTTTCTAAGGCGTAGCCGGTCCCTCGACTCAGCCGGCCCTTGGCCTTAGTAAATCTATGCCTCAAACTGCCTTTTGGCAATTACTGGAGATAAACATGATGAAAGAATTTTGAAGAAAAAAGCTTAAAATTGGGACAATTTTAGGACGGGGTGCCCCCCGAATTAGCCCCCGAGTGTGACTTGACTTTTTCGAGGGTAAGCCGAGTCTCACTCATTTAAGATCTTTCTTTATTCATTTATAGATATAAGTACAAATGTACAAGAATGCTTGGAAACTTAAGGGTAGAAGCGACGTAGCTGTTGAATGTTTCAAGCGTTGGCGAAAACTTCGCCTTTCTCATTCGCGAGCTTGTATGTGCCTGGTTTGAGGACCTCGGCGATGATGTTGGGCCCTTCCCAAGGCAGCGTGAGCTTGTGGAGTCCTCGATTATCTTGTCGCAGCCTTAGCACCAGGTCCCCCTTCTTGAGGTCTCGACGTTGAACCTTCTGGTCTTGATATTTTCAGAGGGACTACTGGAACCGTGCTGAGTGTAGGAGCGCCACGTCTTGAGCCTCATCCACTGGATCAAGTGAGTTTTCACGAGCTTGCTTTTTCTGCTCTTCTTGGTAGGTTCTAAGCCTCGGGGACCCATATTCCAAGTCCGTGGGGAGGATAGCCTCGGTGCCATAGACGAGGAAAAACGGGGTGAAGCCCGTGGCTCTGCTCGGGGTCGTTCTGAGGCTCCAAATTACCGAGGGTAGTTCCGACACCCATTTTCCACCAAATCTGTTTAGCTTGTTGAATATTCTTGGCTTGAGGCCTTGTAAAATCATGTTGTTGGCACGGTCTACTTGGCCATTCGTCTGTGGATGTGCTACGGATGACCAATCCACGCGGATATGGTGGTCGTCACAAAATTCCAAGAATTTCTTGCCTGTAAATTGGGTGCCATTGTCAGTAATTATCGAATTAGGGACCCCGAACCTGTGAATTATATCCGTGAAGAACTGCAAGGCCTGTTCAGATCTGATGCTACTGATGGGTCGAGCCTCGATCCATTTCAATAACTTGTCGATGGCCACCGGCAAATGTGTGAAGTCCCCGGGCGCTGCTCGCATTGGCCCGACAAGGTCGAGCCCCCACACAGCGAATGGCCATGTGATAGGGACGGTTTGCAAGACATGGGCCGGGAGATGAGATTTGCGTGCGTAGAATTGACACCCTTCGTAGGTGCGCATGATTTCGTTGGCACCAGCGACAGCCGTGGGCCAATAAAAGCCCTGGCGAAATGCATTGCCCACGAGGGTACGGGGCGCTGCGTGGTGGCCGCATATGCCGGCGTGGATGTCTCGAATGAGCTCCCTTCCCTCAGGAATGGGAATGCATCGCTGCAAAATTCCTGAGGGGCCGCGCTTATACAATTCCTTGTCAATAATGACAAACGACTTCGCCCTTCTCGCGATGCGCCGAGCCTCGGTTCGATCCGAGGGTAGCTCCCCTCGGTCAATCCAGGTGATATACTGATGGCGCCAATCTCAAGATGATGGGGCCTCGTCGATCTCCATAATTCATCCTCGTCAGCCGAGGATATCTCCTTACTCGAGGCTTCAGGTTCCTCTCTCGAGGGATCCTCGTCCATGGGCTCAACACCCGCAGCCCCCGAAGGTTCGGCCTTCGAGGGAGCGTCAGGAGCTTTGGGAGTTGGCTTGAGGTTGATGCTCGGCTCTGCTAAGTCGCGGGCGAAGACGTTTGGTGGAACGGTGATCCGACCTGACGCGATCTTGGCCAATTCATCAGCTTCCTCGTTGTATTTTTGTGCAATGTGGTTGAGCTCGAGGCCTTTGTCCTCGAGCCGACGTACCGCGTTGCAGTATGATTGCATTTTGTCGTCGTGGCAGCATGCCTCCTTCATAACCTGGTCGATGACCAGCTGTGAATCTTCCCAGATGTCAAGGTGTTTGACACCCAACTCTATAGCTATATGAAGCCCGATGAGCAGAGCCTCGTATTCGGCCATATTGTTGGACGCCGGAAAGTGCAAGCGTACCTCGTGTCTTATGTGTTCTCCGAGGGGTGAGACGAAGAGCAGGCCCGCGCCTGCACCAGTTTTCATCACTGACCCATCGAAGTACATGATCCAACATTCTGCTTGGATCTGGGATGGGGGCAGCTGTGTGTCCGTCCACTCTGCCACGAAATCGGCCAAGATCTGTGATTTGATTGCCTTTCGAGGGGCATAAGTGAGGGTTTCACCCATCAATTCCACGGACCCTTTGGCTCTTCTACCCAAGACATCCTGGTTGCGGAGTATCTCTCCCAGGGGGAAAGATGAGACCATGATGACAGGATGAGCCTCGAAGTAGTGGCACAGCTTGCGCCGTGTTAGCACTACTGCGTAGAGCAGCTTCTGGATTTATGGATATCGCGTCTTGGTTTCGGTCAATACTTCGCTGATGTAATACACCGGCCTTTGGACAGGCAGAGCATGTCCCTCCTCGGTTCTCTCTACGACAATGACTCCGCTAACTACTTGAGTCATTGCGGCTATGTAGAGGTAGAGGCGATCGCCCTCCTTAGGTGGCGTTAAAATTGGTGCTCGTGCGAGAGATGCTTTTATCCCATCAAGGGCTTTCTAGAAAAATGCTCGTTCTTTTTTAGGAGTCGGTACAGGGGCAAGCCTTTCTCACCGAGACGCGAGATGAACCGGCTGAGGGCTCCTAGGCATCCCAATACCCTTTGTACCCCCTTTAGGTCTCGGATCGGTCCCATCTGCTCGAGGGCCGAGACTTTTTCAGGGTTGGGCTCAATGCCTCACTGAGAGACTATGAAACCCAAGAGCATGCCTCGAGGCACCCCAAAGACGCATTTCTCCGGATTTAGTTTTACCCCGTTAGCCCGGAGACAATCAAACGCAATGCGCAAATCGTTTACCAGGTCGTCTGCCTTCCTGGATTTTACAACAATATCGTCAATGTATGCCTCTACGGTCCGCCCGATATGAGCCCCGAAAATGCGAAGCATACACCGTTGGTATGTGGCTCCGGCGTTTCGAAGACCAAATGGCATCGTGACATAGCAAAAAATGTCAAAAGGCGTGATAAAAGAAGTTGCGAGCTGGTTAGAAATTTTCATCTTAATTTGGTGGAAACCAAAATAAGCATCAAGGAAACATAATAGCTCACATCCCGCAGTTGAATCCACAATTTGGTCGATACGTGGTAAAGGAAAAGGAACTTTTGGACATGCTTTATTTAAACCAGTATAATCTATACACATCCTCTATTTCCCTTTTTTTCTTAACTAAAACAGGATTAGCGAGCCAGTTAGGGTGAAATACCTCCTTGATGAATCCAGCCTCGAGAAGCTTGCGCAGCTCTTCACCAATGGCCCGGCGCTTTTGCTCGTCGAAGCGTCGCAGGCGTTGAACCACCGGCTTGGAGTGGGGCAGGATGTCAAGGGAATGCTCGGCGACCTCCCTCGGTATGGCTGGCATATCCGAGGTGCTCCACGCGAAGATGTCGGCGTTGGCGCGGAGAAAGTCGATGAGCACCACCTCCTATTTATCGTCGAGGGTCCAACTGACCCTCACTGTCTTGTCGTTGGGGACGCTGGGGTCGAGGGGCACCGCCTTGGTGTGCTCTGCGGGCTCGAAAGTGCCTGCATGTTTCGAAGTGGAGGCGATGGTTTCGTTTGCCATCTTCTCCAGTCCGCAACGAGAGCCTCATCCTCGGCAAGCGCCTCGGCGCCCTCGACGCATTCCGCGTCGCATATGTAGGCATGCTCGAACGATGGGGCCACCTTGATGACGCCCTTCGGCCCCCGCATCTTCAGTTTGAGGTATGTGTAGTTCGGGATGGCCATGAACTTGGCGTAGCATGGGCGGCCAAGGATGGTGTGGTAGGCACCTCGAAATCACACCACTTCGAAGGTCAGGGTCTCCCTACGGAAGTTATCAGGCGTGCCGAAGCAAACAGTCAGATCGATCTGCCCGAGGGGCTGAACTCGCTTTCCCGGCGCAACGCCATGGAATGGCGCCTTGCTGGGGCGTAGCTTGTCCCTCCCGATGCCCATGAGCTCCGGAGTCAAGACGTACATGATGTTGAGGCTGCTGCCTCCGTCCATAAGTACCTTGGAGAACCGGGTGTTGCCGATGATGGGATCAACGATGAGCGGGTACTGCCCCGGGTTAGGGATGTAGTTGGGGTGATCCTCTCGACTGAAGGAGATGGTCTCCTCAGACCAGTCGATGTAGGATGGCCCGGCCTTGTGTATGGTGAACACCTCTCGGCGCTCGCGCTTGCGCTGTCGAGGCATCATGTTCACCGTTGGCCCCCTCCCCCCCCCCCCCCCCCCGAAAATGAAGAAGACGTTCTCCACCTCCAGGAAGCCTTGGCCTCCCCCGTCGCCCGCGTCCTTTTTCTCCCATCTTCATTCGAAGCGGCGCAATTGAAGTATTTCTTTAGCATTCCGCATTGCTCGAGGGTGTGGGTTACGACGCCCTTGTGATAAGGGCAAGGTTTCTTGAGCATGTCATCGAAAACGCCACCTCCTCGAGGGGGGCCTCGAGGAGCCATAAGCGTAGGGTCAACTGTGAGGATTCGGTCGGGGTCCACGGTTCGCTCTTGTCAACGCGAGGCTTTTTGGGTATTCTTCCCTTTCTTGCCTTGCTTCTGTTTCTTCACGGAGCCTTTGGACTTGCTGCCCTCTGCGGGCGTTTCCTCCGTCTGTTTCCCCCTCCTGCCATCAAAGATGGCTCCAACGGCCGCCTCGCCAGAGGCAAAGTTGGTGGCGACATCAAACAACTCGTTGACGCTGGTAGGAGGGCTTCGTCCCAACTCACGCACCAAGTCCCGGCAGGTTGTGCCCTCGAGGAAAGCATGGATGACTTCGGAGTCACCCACGCTTGGGAGCTCAGTGCAGCGATTGGAGAAGCGGGAGATGGAATCACGAAGGGACTCGTTGGATGTTTGGCGACACCCTCGAAGGTCCCACGAATTTCCAGGGCGCACGTATGTACCCTGGAAATTACCCATGAATGTCTTCACGAGGTCGTTCCAATCGTGAATTTAGTTCGCGGGTAGGTGCTCAAACCATGTCCGCGCAGAATCCGCCAAATGGAGTGGCAAGTTGTGGATGATCATGGCATCGTCGGTCGCGCTGCCTAGTAGACAGGCTGATGAGCACATCATCATGTTGCACATACACGAGCCAGACTCATCTTCAAGTTACAAGTCGTCGTCATGTTGGACATCATCTTCGGTTCGGTTTCAGCCGACTTGTCTGCGCTTCAACTGTAATTTCTCCTTCATACAACGTCCAAACAAGGCGATCTTGGATGCATTGGAATCGTGACGATGAGACGCTTCTTCTGGTTCTTGTCCTAGCTCTAGAACATTCGTGGATCATACTGTGTGACCACGAAAAGGTGCCGCGTCACCTGTTTTGGGCCTTTTCAGGCTTTGTATCGTGTCGGGCCTCTCTGCCCATGTTGTGGGCACCCCCCTGGCGCGCCCTCAACCCTAGCTCGACCTTAGACTATTAAATTTTGTAGCCGCCATCGTTTAGACTCAGGTTTTGCTTAGATTAATCTGTTGGGAACAGTTTCACCGTTATCGGTTTGTAGAACCCCAACTATCGTGCTTAATCATACATCTGCAGTTTGTCACTTCCTGTTGAGTGCTGTGTCCTTTTGAGTTCTTGCTTGTGTTCTTCGTTTCACAGGCAGGGATTAGCCTTCTGGGCGAGGTCAATCGGGTTGTGACACGGTTGATAACCAGAGGAGTCGTGGTGCTAAGATTGCAGGGTTCGAGTTTGTTGACTTGAAGCCGGATTGAGTTATCCTTCACCCGACGGAAGATCGGGAACCCTAGTCCCCATCACAGGTGAGGCGATAGTCATTGAGCCACACCTTGGGATCCGTTTCCCCCGAGTACTTGGTGATGGTCGTTGGTTGCCGGAATCGTGTGGGAATCGGGGCCGCGCGAATTTCCCGGCCAAACACCCGAGTTCCGGGGGCTTCCGGTGTTGGGCTCTTGTCTTTGTCGTTGTCGTAGCGGCCGCCACGGCGAGGGTGGAAGCTGTGAGATGTTCCATCCTGCTTCTTTCTGTTGAGAATGTTGCGGGCATCATCGTCGATGGTGTCTCCGCGTGTATCAAGGATTCACTCCTTGAGAGGCTTCTTCCTGATGTGTTCGTGCACCGAGGGTGCCTTCCCCTTATTCGATGACGGGGGCGGCACCACATCGTCCCTTCACGGGGTTCGCGCCGATGCCTCGTGCTTCCGCATTCCTCCACCGATTTTCAGGCCGGCTGAGTTGCGTATTCGGGAGGCTGAGCTTTCGGCTTGCTGCACAGCTGCTTGCTCAATGAGGAGCTGCGCCTCTCGGCGCAGGTTTTGGCCTTCAGGCGTCGAGGGCTCCAGCATGGCCCAGGTCAAGGTCGCCGCAGCGATGAGCTTTTGGCTCGCCTTGGATAACACGGGTGGGTCGTCCACATCATCATCAGCCTCGATGCGGGCTCGGGCTACGCGCCCGGCCTCCCTGGCACGCGCGCCACGCCCAGGGCGATTGTCCTCAAGCGTTGCCCGGAGCTTCTGGACTTGTTGGCGTTCTTCCTCGAGCTTGGCCTCAAGTTCGCGAACTTGGGCTAGTTGCGCTTGCGTAAATGCATCGTTGTCAGGCGCCTGCTCATTATTCTTGGCTCCCACTAGTTCTCCTGCCCCGTCATCTTTGTCACCCCTTCCCGGGAGGACGACAAAGCACTCCATGGAGGTATCGTAACCCCCCTCGCTAGAGTCATCGGAGCAGATTAGGCAATAATCTGTTGCAGCCTGGAATGATATAAAGGCCTCACGATCGCGAAGCCCTGAGTAGTCTCGTTCGGGGACCTTGTGGCAGCTCTCGTGTGCCTCGCTGTCAGAGTCGGGGTAGTCATCGTCTGGCGAAGTTGCAATGAGGTTGCGAATTCAGAGCAGATGGTGCCCCGGCAGATCCTCATACGCCGTCATGTCCATGCCAACTGACGAGGAGTTGGTCATGATTGTGGTGCGCGTCTCGCCGGGGACTCACGACGGGTCGACGTGCTATCCTCGGCAGAGAGCGACGTTGTGCCAAGTGTCGTTGGCAGGATATTCTTCGCTGCTAGTGCAAGGTTTGGCATGCCGGTCTCGACCCGCTCGGGGGAGCCGACGTGGGCCGCTCTGCATCGTTCCACGCGCGTTCACCGCGCGCGTTGACTCGAGCGTTTTCTGCGCGGCGGTGGTGGTGACGGGAGTGGCGCTGGCGTGCCCATACTTGCGCTCCTCGTAAGGAGCTGCATGTGGTAGCCATTGCCAGTCGCCCTGAACTCGAGACTCCCGAACCGGATTTCGAATCCGGCAGGAAGCGGGTCCGAAGTCCCCATCGGAAAAGTATTGTCGCGTTTGACACGGGTTGTTTCTTGTTCTGTCTTCTCTCTCTGTTGTTCATCCTACCCCCTCTCCTTTTATAGACCAAGGACGAGGGGTTACAGGCGTGTGTCAATACGCAGATACAGTTGTTGCATAGTCGTTGGCGTGGCTCCTTGTCCTTGTACACTGTTGCGCGGTGTTGCCGTCGCTGTGATGGATTCTTGTACTGGTGATGAAGCCACGGAATGGTTTTGAGGGTCCGAGCTGACCAGCGTGCCGTATTGACTCGTCTGTATGCCAATTCGAGGGTCCCCCATGCCTGTGCACAGTCCTTTCAATGGAAAACTACTGCAGGAGTCGGCAGCACAGGGAGTAGGAATGACCCGGACCTATTCGCGTAGTGGCGGCGTGTTCGCACAGTGCTGGGGATGGTCGCACAGTATGTCGCACAGTACTCGGAATAGCCCGCCATGCTTCCGCCGTCCTTCCTCCTTATCCTGCTACACGCTTGAGGGTCTCTCCTGCCCGATCGAGGGCTTCGGGTCGCCAGAGTTGGTAGCACAGGAGCTCGGAGTGACGTGCTATGTTTGCATAGCGCCGGCATGTCCGCACAGAGCCTTGGTTGGCATTATAGTGACGGGGGTTGGCAGATGCGACGGGGGGTCGTGGCTGTCAGAGCGGCATGGTGAGAGATTTGCCTTTTTGACTTTGGACTCGCGGCTACGAGCGTCATTAACTGCGTGTCTGGGTGGAGGTCTCGACCGAGGCGGAGATTTTCCCATTCATAGGTTGCTCGAGGCTCGACCCCCAAGCCTCGACCGAGACGGAGTTTTCCGATTCGCTCGAGGGGTCGCTTCCCTCGAGCGAAGCGGAGATTGAGGTGCGCGTGGAGGCGCCCGGTGAGGTGCCTCGAATGGGCCTTTAACTGTTGCTAGGCCGTGGGCCTTTGTCAGCTTTCCTCTTTTTCTGATATGTGCATGAGTTTGGCAATAGTTAGCGTTTTAACAAGGGTGATTATTCTATAGGTTTGGGTACCCCTAATGATCGCCACCAACAACGAGTGATACCAAAAGGCCGATAATCACATTCCTCGCCCCGTACACGGCTGTGAGAGAAAATATTCATCTTGCAAGCATTGTCCATACAATATTTACTATGTCAATACCGCGAGCCGCGGCACACTTCATACGTCTACTACCGACGAGGCTAGACTTAAATTTGGCTAAGTGCCGATGAGACATGATCACTATTCCACCGACACGTCCCAAATAACGGGATTGGACACTATGTTGTCGGGCACCGACGAGGCAAAGGCAACACCCATATGTCCACGTTTGATGAATCCGGGCTATATGACTGGGCACGGACAAGGCAAAAGTCACCCCTTCATCATCGTACTCTTCCGTTTGTTATCGACGTGGCGATAGTGCCATCACGACCGGGTCTCGGCAAAACAAAGCCACCCACATTATTTCTACGTTTCATAATGCATATGGATGACGGGCAGATGAATACTTGATAATGACCATAAAGCGCAACTTAATCGGTGGTTTTTCGCAGACTCGCTCTGCGGATGTAATTAACCGGACGCGCCCGACAGGCCCCGGGAATCGGCGAACTATGTAATCTCTAACTCAGATGTCTCCGTAAGCATCAATGCAGAAGACAGACGAAGACAAGCCGTTGCGAGCATGTATTCATATATTTTGTAAAAGATCAAGATTAATGGAATATGTGTTCTCGCCCATGATGTGTGCATGTGTCCCGTGTACTACTATTATTTTTCCCTTGTCTTCATTTTGTTTTCACGAACACCCTGGAACCCTATTGAGCAGCACAACAAATGTTCCTGAGCTCAAGATGTCTTCTATCCACTGTAACCAAGTGGTGTTAAAACCCTTGTTTTTGAGGATGTCAATGATGGAGCTATGCTCAATTTTGTCAAATGTTTTTTCGAAGTCTAGTTTTAGGATGATTATTTCTTTCTTTGATTGTTGACACAGATGGATATACTCAAAGGTCCAAGCCAGGTAGTCCTAAATGGATCTACTTTTTATAAATCCATATTGGTTATTGTGTATCAATTGCAGAATAGCTGACTGTAGCGTGTTAGCCAATAGCTTGGTGATGATCTTCATTGATATATTGAGCAAAGAGATTGGTCTAAAGTCTGCTGGTGTCTCTACTTTTGTGATGAGTGATATGTAAGATCCATTCAGGCTTCTTAAGCAGACCTCTCCTCTTTGAAATGACAAACAGAGGTTGTAAAAATCCTGCTTGATGATGTGCCAGCATTTCTTAACAAAATCCGTATTAAACCCATCTGGCCCAGGTGATTTTTCTTAAGGAAGTGTATGTACCACTGATCAATTTCTTCTGTCCAAAAAGGTTCTGTCAAGTAGTCCAAACCCTCAGTTCTATGCAGAATTTGTTCTAACAGAAAAAAGTTTTCTGGTTGTTCAGATTGTCCAAGCCTTTCCTTAAAAGTTTCCCAAAGTATCCTAACTTTATCCATATGATTAACATGAAGCTGTCCCTGAGCATCAGTTAAACAAGCAATTGTATTTCTTCTGAGTTTATTGGAAGCATTGGCATGGAAAAATTCGGTCCCCTCATCTCCCAATTTGACCCATTTGATGGTTCGTCTCTGCTTCCAATAGAGTCTTTGTTGCAAAAGTAAAGCTTCTAGTTTTTCTGCCAATATTATTCTGAAGTTTCATTCTTCTACTGAAAGATCTCTGAATTCGTGTAAAAGCTCAAGCAAGAATATGATCAATTTCACATTATCAATATTTTCTTCCACACTTGAGATATTTGACCTCCAAGCTCTCAAGACTCCTTAAATTTTTGAACTTTGTTGTTATAATTTTAGCCTTATCCTCTTGTTGAGTGGGCAGAGACCAACCATGTTGAACTATTTGGAAAAAATGCTCATGTTCCATCCAGTAGTTCTCAAACCTGAAATTTCTCCCTCTTGGAATATCAGTGCCAATTTGAATTACCAATGGAACATGATTGAAGGTTACATGATGGTCAGACCAGTAATCCACGTTGAAACCCAGGAACATCAACCAAACTTCTTAGTTAAGATTGACAAACTTATTGTTTCTTCCCTTATTATGATCCACAAATGAGATATTATAATCACCAAACTAATGCGGACTATTGTGAATCAAATGATCCCTATCATGATACATGTTGAGCCGAACATATGCTTGTCCTAGGGGGCATAGCTGAATCGAGCATGTGCTGCCTCAAGAACTCATCAAGGAGATTCCGAATCCCAGTGAAAGATACCTGATGTTGAGGGAGAGGCTCAATCATTCCAATGGCGAGGTCGAGGTTTCTCTTTGCCACCAGACCAAGGAAAACCCTCGACATTGGTTTCCGCTCTGGAACCATGACTCGATTGAACCCTCTTGGGATGAAGGGGGTTGGGTCCACGAACTGATATGCCATCTCTGCGTCTTGGTAGCTCCGACCGCCGGTCACCGAAGTTACTGTAGCGGCCACGGAGGGGTGCGGCGCTGCTGAGGCTGGTGGTGTCAGCGAGTGCGGCGAAAGAGGCGATTGCGGCAACTCTCCGGTGCGCTGCGGGATTGTGATTGATACTGCCTTCACACTCCTTCCTAACTCAAGCAAAGTATGCACCGGTGAGACTGCCAGAGCAAAAGGGGAAAAGTTGGAAGGTGCCGGTTGTTTGCACTGAATTAATGTTGCAGGTGTCGGCTGTTTGCCAAAGAAAACCGCCGCAAACTCCCTCCATGAGCGAAAGACCGGTGGACCACTGCTCCCGGCCCCATCTGTCACTGGTTGTGTTTTAGCAAACCACCGGGAGAAATCTTGGACCCCCAAGGTATTTTCAGAAATGAAGAAATTAAACTGTCCAAAGCAAGGCCCGGGAACCTAGGAGAGTAAGAGCATGTAGCAGCTATATGGCCCAAGAGAAAGCAAGCTGAGCAACGAATTCTGCCATGACAGGCCCATCTTGTGTGTTTTTTGGACAGGCATCGAGAGCAACTGCGACGGCCCACTAACGGTGAATTGGATACGACAGAAAAGTTCCTGTTAGGCCCAATGGGAACCAAATTGGCCCCAGACAGCTGAACCGCAGAATCCTTTTTGAAAGCCCCATTCAAATTGAAAGCCTAGGCATTTGAATTTCCAATTTGGCCCGAAGAATTCGTGCGTCCATTGAATTGCCCACGAGGAACACGTAGGAAAGAATCCTGAACATTTTTGAAATCCAATCTAGAGAAAACTGAATTTGAGGTTCTATGTTGAATGCCTGGGCGATTGTCAGAGGATTTCAGAACCTACGCAAAGGTTTTTTCATCTTTTTGGATTGAACTGGAGTCCAAGCATATGTTGGTCCCTCATCAGAACGAGCAGCAATTCGGGCTCTTGAAAGACCAACTTCATTCCAGAGGTGAAAAAATACTTTGAAATGCAAATCAACATCTGATCTCAATTTGTAAATCTCCAAGCCAACATTACGATTAGAAACCAAGAACTTAAAAATTTTGTCCTCCCACTCAACTACGGCGAGAGAAGCTGCATCACCTCCCAGGATAGATTGAAGGATCAAACCAACAGAGGTATCATCAAGACGGAAATGCGAGCGACTGAAGGAGGCAAGAAGCCAGAAGGACGAAGCATCATCTAGAGACTGAGCAGAGATCGGGGAATTCCATAGCGCTCGTACCTTCGCCTCAAAAGTAATCCCCACAGATGGATCCAGGCAGGAGGGATCCATCACCCACAACAAGGCGGATCACCAGGCTCGGCCCACCTTAGACGAAGCAGGGAGAACCGACATGGCCGCCGAGAGGACAGGAGACATGGCCGCAGGTCGGGGAGGAGGGAGACATTGGAGTTCTCTCTTTTTTTGTTACTTTTGAATGCCATTTAATATTGATCCAAATCAATCTGGCCTGCTTCTACTGAACATAAGGAACTGGTTTATGATCATGAATATTAACATTGGTAAAATTGTTACTCAAAAGAGTTTTTTTTGCCTTGCCTCTACATTGAAATGCAATTGTTATTTTGCTCTCCTTTTTAATTTTATGAATTTGTCTTATATATTCACAAGTTAATACGACTTTGCCCTTGGTCATTGCGCATTTACCCCTATATTAACCCTTGACTAGAGACAAAATTATATTAACTTGTGAATAGTAAATGGCGAAATCACAAATTCAGAACATAAAGGATAAAATCACAATTACACTTCAATGTAAGAGCAAAAATACAAATACCCCTACTAGAAGTATAGAGTGCGTAATTCGATGATCAGTGGTCCATACGAAGCAAGGGGCACCAAGGTGTTATGGCAGAGAACCTAAAGAAACAGGGCTTTTCACGGATAACTTCCTGCCGATTCCTTGCTACTATTTGGTTACCCTCAACATCACAGGAACTTCTGACGGGGGCATTAGTTTGTGCTTTGTATTCCATTGGTGAACAGCCAATGCAAAGTATCTACAAGTCAACGCTTGATTAAATTCCTATTACACATATGTTGATTAAAAAAAACTCGGCCGGGTGGGGAAAGACCGCCCCACCGGTATTATCTAAGAGACCGCCCCACCGGTATTATTTAAGAAGAAGCCTCGGCTTCCCCGACCGAGAAAACCCCCGAACCCTGGCCCCGCTCTGACACTAGGATCCGTAACCCCTGGGAATTGCCTGGGCCATACACGGTCCTCAGGCCGACCTGGGCCGGTTCTTAACTAGTGCTTTGGCACACGGGACTGGCGAGGGGATTTTTTTAACCACAGCCTGAAATTCGCTCCCACGGGGATTCGAACTCAGGACCTGTGGAGTGCCGCTCGAGTGTCTTAACCGCTAGGCTAAGTACCCTTTGGCACATATGTTGATTATATTTATTGCACTCAAAACTGCTAGAATTAAACCTGTAGGGATCTCATTAGCCTAATAACAAGAACATTTACCTATGGTTAATTAGCCTCTAATGTCACTTATATAGAGTGGTGACGATAATGAACTTTGATTGCCGCTGCAGAAGGCACGCAACCATGCTGATATCTGATGACCCTGTGTCGGCCGAGGACCTTAGATGGCAGTCGTTCATTGAGAAAGACAGATGCCAGGGCCATAAGTGATGGACATCAGTCTTCAGGTCAGTCCACCAATCCCTCGGTCGCTTTTCGGTGTGGGCTATGCTTCACACGACTCAAGTATTCCGTTAGGTAGCAAAAAGCCATTTTTGAGAGGTATTACCTCCGTTTCAAATTACTATTCGTTGTTTATTTTTTCTCGTAATATTTGACCATTTGACTTATTTAAAAAATTATGTAAGTGTTATTTTTTTATTTGTGGCTTACTTTGTCATCGCATATACTTTAGGTATGACTTTTTTTTGCATATTTGGACAAAATTTTTGAATAAGACGAAGGTCAAACATTACGGGAAAAAGTCAATAACGAATAGTAATTTGAAACGGAGGGAGTAGGACCGAGCCAAGAGTTAGAGATATCCACCAATCATGGGTATAGTTAATAGTCAGCCCACTGTCTATTTCTGATGGCAATAATTGATTGGGTGACTGAAGATCAGCCCAACCAGGACATGCCAAACAGACAAAATTCGCGTCTCCCTTTGCCATCGAGATTATTTTGGTTTAGAAATTGCTGGCTCTGTCTTAATTTGTCTCATTCTCGATGGCTGTACTAATTTTGGTTTTTGGCTTCTTATCAATATCATGTATCGCTTTAGCTTCCATTACACCACAACCCCCCAACAGCAATGGCAGGTCAGTCAGTATCAACCACAGCAATGGCAGGTCAGTCAGTATCAACCACTTTAATGACAGATGGTCAGACGGTGTATGTTTTGTCTAAATACTCCCTCCATCCTATGAAAAAGTCCAATTCCAAGATTAAATAAGTCTCACAAAAGAGTGCAATTCTAGTAGTGACTAATTGTCTTATTCCTTGAAATATATAATTATTTACACGCTCCAACAACCTTCATGTCTAAATTAGTGGGGTTGAGACCGTTATTAACGGTAGCACGGTGTTTTGCCGACGACACTAGTTTGTCTGGAAAAACAGAATTTCACTCTTGATGAGTGAATAGAGTACAGCCGGTGTACCTATAAGTGTTTATCGGCATACTCTACTTTTACCAACGTACAGTTAAACACACTATAGAGACTTAAGAACGGACGATCCATAACAACTATAACCAATAGACAATTCGAGGGTGCCCGCATCGCTGCATGTGAACCTATGTGCTACTGTTTTCCTTTCTCGACTTCGTAATGTTAAAATTTGGGAGTGAACTTTCAGAAAATTATGTGGCTTCCTGGCTTAGAAAGAAAGCAGGAATGGTGGTAGGGAGGCCCGACGGATGGGGGCAGGGATGCTGCCGGCTAGGATGGGCGTAGGGTGGCCAAAAGCCACCAGAGATGAGGAAGACGGCGGCAGCGGGAGTGAGATCGTCATGGGCTGTGATGGGCGTTCTATGATGCTGCCGCTTCACAGAAGCAACCCTTAACAATCCACATGGTCAACTTTAATTGAATGTATTGTAATTGGGCAAAATTTGCTCCAGGACAACGTTATTTTGTAAAACTGGTCACCACAACCCCCCAACAGCAATGGCAGGTCAGTCAGTATAAACCACTTTAATGACAGATGGTCAAACGGTGTATGTTTTGTCTAAATACTCCCTCCATCCTATGAAAAAGTCCAATTCTAAGATTAAATAAGTCTCACAAAAGAGTGCAATTCTAGTAGTGACTAATTGTCTTATTCCTTAAAATATATAATTATTTGCACGCACCAACAACCTTCATGTCTAAATTAGTGGGGTTGAGACCGTTATTAACGGTAGCACGGTGTTTTGCCGACGACACTAGTTTGTCTGGAAAAACAGAATTTCACTCTTGATGAGTGAAATAGAGTACAGCTGGTGTACCTATAAGTGTTTATCGGCATACTCTACTTTTACCAACGTACAGTTAAACACACTATAGAGACTTAAGAATGGATGATCCATAACAACTATAACCAATAGACAATTCGAGGGTGCCGCATCGCTGCATGTGAACCTATGTGCTACTGTTTTCCTTTCTTGACTTCACAATGTTAAAATTTGGGAGGGAACTTTCAGGAAATTATGTGGCTTCCGGGCTTAGAAAGAAAGCAGGAATGGTGGTAGGGAGGCCCGACGGATGGGGGCAGGGATGCTGCCGGCTAGGGTGGGCGTAGGGTGGCCAAAAGCCACCAGAGATGAGGAAGACGGGGGCAGCGGGAGTGAGATCGTCATGGGCTGTGATGGGCGTTCTATGATGCTGCCGCTTCACAGAAGCAACCCATAACAACCCACATGGTCAACTTTAATTGAATGTATTGTAATTGGGCAAAATTTGCTACAGGACAACATTATTTTGTGAAACTGGTCACAACACACGGTCATCAATTAAATTGACTCGGTACCATTATAAAATCAAAACCGTTTGCCAGAATACACCGCAATAATTAAAATAATATTTTTCTGATTTGCGGAGAGGGGTGCTTAGAAAAGTCATTTTCCCTCCTTATCTCCCTCCATTTTCTACATCCTCCGCTCGTTCTTCCAGCACTCGAGGTCGGCCTCCACCTACCATGGTTTCCACGGAGCTCATTTGGCCTCGCATCCCCTGGCCGCCTCCATCTAGCGCTCCTCCATCTCCACCTGACGCCACACGAACTACCACAACATCACCTCCACCTCACCCTGATCCACGACCTAGACCACACCACGGACGCTGCTTGCGCTTCTTCGCCCAGCCACCGACCTATTGCTGACCTCCTCCTCACCTATCTCCGCCTCGAGCTCTACCTATTCATCTTGCCCTCGAACGAAAACTGCCCCGTATACTGTGTGGCAGCCACAGCCTCAGACGCATGATCGGTGTACGGTGCTGGGAGAGTGAAGGCAGCCCGCCCACCAACGGATCCAGCACCCCACCTACACATGTGCCCACGCAAGAGGATGAGCGGAGGACGGCGGTGGCCCCACACTGATGACCCCCCCCCCACTGGTGTCGAAGAGGGAGTGGGGAGACGAGAACAAGCAGCAACAGGGTGGGACGGGGAGGAGTGGTGGTAGGCAAGACGAATAGTGGAGGATGAAGAAGGGAGACCTAAACTGATAAGAATATGACATAGGGACCCCATTTCAAAGGAGGGCAAAAACAGAATTTCCCAGCACCCCCTCTCTTCTCAAATCACAAAAATTATTTAATCATTGCAGTGTGTTTTGGCACATGGTCTCGATTTTGTAATGATACCCAGCCAATTAAAGCGATGGCGGTATGTTGTGTCTAATTTTGCGAAATAACAGTATCCCGAAGAGAAGTTCCATCCCTGTAAAACTCATCTAGCTTGGTTATAGTTTCTAGTGTCGGTAGCTGCGCAAGCTAGCATCTCCATAATTTGTTTCTCTTCTTTAATTTCTTATGATGTTATCAAATGTTCTAGGTGAGACCGAATTAATGTGTATGATAGTTGAAGGGACAGTCCCACCCTAAGAGGGGTGAATTAGGTGTTCTAAAGACTAAGCCTCCAACCTGATGGGGACTAGGGTTCTCAATCTTCCGTCAGGTGAAGGATAACTCGATCCGGCTTCAAGTCAGCAAACTCGAACCCTACAATCTTAGCACCACAACTCCAATAGTTATCAACCGTGTCACAACCCGGTTGATCTCGCCAAGAAGGCTAATCCCTGCATGCGAAACGAAGAACACAAGCAAGAACTCGAAAGGACGCAACACGCAACAGGAAGTGACAAACTGCAGATGTATGATTAAGCACGATAGTTGGGGTTCTACAAACTGATGACGGCGAAACTGTTCTCGACAGATTAATCTAAGCAAAACCTGAGTCTAAACGATGGCGGCTACTGAATTTAATAGTCTAGGGTCAAGCTAGGGTTGAGGGCGCGTCAGGGGGGCGTCCACAACATGGGCCGAGAGGCCCGACACGATACAAAGCCTGAAAAGTCCCAAAACAGGAGACGCAGAACCTTTTCATGGTCACACAGTATGATCTACAAAACCTCTGGAGCTAGGACCAGAACCAAAAGAAGCGTCTCATCGTCACGATTCCAACGCATTCAAGAACGCCTTGTTTGGACGTCGTATGAAGGAGAAATTACAGTTGAAACGCAGACATGGAAACCGAACCGAAGATGATATCCAACATGACGATGACTTGTAACTTGGAGACGAGTCCGGCTCGTGTATATGCAACGTGGTGATGTCCTCATCACAACCACATATAAAGACCTACTCCAATTTCTAACTAAATATGCACTAGATTTTTCTATAAGTTTCTAGCTCTACCGCTCAAAAGTTTAGCACCCTAATTTACTATCCTATCAACTACAAATGGCAATTCTAGAAAAATTAAATGCGAAAAGTAGTGCAAAAAAATAACGAGAAATGTAAATAGTGCAGAAAACATAAACTCCATCATGGCTATATGTCCCGAGGTATTAAAAACAATATTTTTCCCTAGTCCTCGTTGTTGGAGCACTACTTAAGGGAATGCCCACGCAAGGATCTTACTCCCCGGTCAAGTAATTTTGTGGATAGCCGGTGGGCTCTCCCAGATGCTCCTTGCCCGTTTCCACTCATAGAGTTTTGGCAAAAACAATGAGGGCCTCTCCTCCCTCTCACAACTACCAGCCGCCACTCGACAAACTTGGTTAGAGGGTCTCGCAAGATTTACGAGCCCCGAATTTACAATGCAAGGTGCGAGAAGCATTGATAACAGTAAGGTGTGCAAACCTCACCTTAACTCTAGGCTAATTCATATAAAGCAATGTGCATATAGGCCTGGACTAGCACTAATCAAGTCCTAAGCCTTGTTGCTAATTATCTTAATATTCTCTTAATCACTTTTGTGGATAGAGCACTCAATTTTGTCTATAAGACACATCAGTAACATCTTCAAGCTCTAGTATACTTGAAATGACCGGACAATGGGGTATTTATAACCCCAAGTCTTGAAACTAGCCGTTGCTCTAACGAGCAGAAAATATGCAAAAACCGACTTATTGAACCGATTGAACTGGTGTAGTTTGAAAACTCTTCCTCGCAAGCTACACTTACACTGATTGATATGGTGTCCTTCTAGCAAAAATGTCGGTGTTTTTAGAGACATTGTTCAACTGTGTCTTCACAGGCCGACTGATTCGGTGACCCCGTTCATTTCTACTCGCATTTATTGCTGACATCAACTGACCGGTAACCAGTCATTTTAGTGTAAATACTATTATTTGGAATACTTCCAAGTCATTGTATTTGCACGGCTTGGCATCAAACCTTGGGACCTATAAAACCTACAAATATTCATCTAGACAGGCTTATTAGTCTTGATTATCATGTTATTACTCAGTCATTCATCAAAATTACAAACAATGACATATGGTCATTTTCCTTACAATAGTACTAGCCTTGGAACAGCCTTGAAAGGAAAGAAAAACAGCCTGGCAATGCATTTGCACCGGTACAAGTACCTTCTGTGCAATAAAAATTGAGAATACTTTGTTTAGTAGCATTGATTTGCAATTATATCAAAGATACATAGTATAATCAGCTATAGTGTTTGTTCCCAGTCCTACTAACACCACATGATTGGTTTTTGTATGAAGGTGTGTGACACCAAACAAATCAAGGCCCGTACTCTAGGCTACATCATTGACCCCGATCCAGATTTTTGAAGGACCCTATCCGGGACATACACGTATACCATATACGCATACTTTCCACTTGTCTTGACTTAATATGTATACGTATACCAGGTACGTACAAATATACGCCTGCCAATAAACGCCAGTTGCATACTCTGTTTTTTACGCTCTAGGAAGTCAGGTGTCCTTGGCGATTTCAGGGAGCTGCACCGGGTAGCGATCGATGGAGTCGATCCACGGCCCGTCGGCGTCGGCCGCCGGCTTGACGCACTCCCACGCAACGCTGTTACAGTCGAAGCCGGCGCCGAAGGAGATCATCCACACCCGGTCGCCCTTCTTCATCATCCCCTTGGCCTCGAGGTACGCCAGCTCGTACAGCACCGAGCTGCTGGACGTGTTCCCGAACCGGTGCAGCGTCATCCTCGACGCCTCCACGTCCTCGTCGGAGAGGCCGAGCCCAGCCTGCACCTCGTCTATCACCCCGCGGCCGCCTGCGTGGATGCAGAAGTGCTCGAACGCCGTGCGGAAGTCCGGACGGTAGAGCCTCACCTTGGCACGCCCGCTCAGGAGCTTCCGCTTGAGGAAGGACAGCGCCACCAGAAGCTGCTCCGAGGCCGGCAGCACGAGCGGGCCGAAGGCGGCGATGTTGGTCTTGAGCGCGTGGCCGGCGGTGGTGGCGAGGTCCTTGGAGAGGCGGATCCCCGTGTTGCCCTTGTCGTCCTCCTCCTGGAACACGCACCGGTAGTCGGCGTCCCGCGCCGCCGTGACGGTGCGCACGACGCGGGTGAGCTTGAACCGCGCGCGCTCGGGGGAGTTGGAGAGGATCATGGCGGCGGCGCCCATGCGGAAGAGGCAGTTGGGCAGCAGCATGGCGCGCTCGGTTCCGACGTAGTACTGCGACGAGAGGATCTCCGTGGAGACGATGAGGACGTGCGTGCCCGGCGGCGCCACCTGCAGGAGGTTCTTGGCGAGGCCGACGGAGACGAGCCCCGCGCTGCACCCCATCCCGGACAGGTTGACGTTCTGCACGTCGGGGCGCAGCTTGTACCTGTTGACGACCATGTCGGCGAACACGGGCGTGGGCGTGAAGATGCTGCAGTTGACGATGAGCACGTCGATGTCCTCGGGCCTCACGGCCGTCGTCCTGGCGAACACGTCGTCGACGGCGGAGAAGATGACCAGCTCGGTCTCGTCGCGGGAGGCCTCGAGGCTGCGGTCGGGCGGCATGTAGTGGTACGCCTCCGGCACGCAGGTCTCCTCGCCGAGCCCCGAGCGCTCGAGGAGGCGGATGGCGAAGCTGACGCTCTCCTCGTCCACCAGGTACGGCATGAGGTGGGCGTGCTCCAGGCACGTCGCGAACGGCGCCCGGAACCACGGCTTGGGCCGGAAGCAGCCGTACTCCACGAGGTACACGTCCTTGGGCCGGCCCATGC
Source organism: Echinochloa phyllopogon (assembly GCA_033239725.1). Lineage (NCBI taxonomy): Eukaryota > Viridiplantae > Streptophyta > Magnoliopsida > Poales > Poaceae > Echinochloa > Echinochloa phyllopogon. The sequence continues at coordinate 34,856,480 of BTCW01000014.1, forward strand.
GCCTCAGCTTGGCCGCAGCGGCGGCCGCGAGCAGCGCCAGCAGCCACTGGACAGGCCGGATCGCCCGCGCCCGCGCCAGCACCTCCTCGGGGCTGGTTCGCTGGAGCACGGCGGCGGCGGCGGCCACGGCGGCGATGGCGAGGAAGTTGTCGACGACGAGACGGTACGTGGTCTTTAGGAACTTGACATGGAGCGGCGTGTCCATCGTGCCAGGATGCGTGTGTGTTGTGTGGCGCCGGCCAGTATAGGATGCACGCGTGGGCGTTTTGGTATGCCGCTTGCAAGTGAGTGGGGATTTAAAGGCCTGTCGAGGGCACTTTATGGGATGGGAGGCAGTACTGAGCAGCGAACTGTGCCAGACAACGGCTTCAATGCAGTGCCAATCAGGCAATGCGACTCTTACGGATTTTTTTTTACCTGTACAACGTCACCACTGCAGCGCCAATCAGGCAAGGGAACCATTTTCTGATTTTTCTTGTAATCATGCAGCCCTCCTTTTCTGTTACTGTCAGTTCCTCCAAAGTATCTTTTGAGTTTTGACTTCTGCCGACTATGGTCTATGGAAAAGAACTGCTCTGACGATTCATGCGTGATCAGCTTCGCCACACGTACACGCAGACATCGTCAGCGAACGTCCACGGGGTCGTGGCCAGCATGGGCGCCACGCACCCTGCACAAAATGGCGGAATAGACAATATCGCCCTTCTAATCAGGTAGTAGTAGTACTTTGGAGTAATCCAGTCATCCGCGAGTATTTTTACAAGGGAAATACGATGAGTCATAGAGAAGGAGAGCCGACTCTTGGAGACTGCGGCGCTCGGATCGGATAAGCTGGGTGACTGCATGTCTGCATCGGCTGCGTTTGATGGAAACAATGAGCTTAAAAGATCAACGAAAAAAATTAACAAACTTTATTTGATCCCCTGTATCCTCAATTTATAATTAGAAAGAAATAGATCCGACGGAAGCTGGAGGACGAAATTAGGTATTGGGGCTATATTAAACACATGTCTTTTCATGACCGTTGCCATGGCAGTAGTGTAACTCCTACGTAGACTACATGAGTTCTCTTTGAAATGCGAATGTGTTGAGCTGAACTTCCTGTAGAGTCCTGTAAATTTCAAATGCTGAATTTGAAACACTCTATGGGGGTGTTTAGTTCATGAAAAAAGAGGTAAAAAGTTGGTAGAAAAGTCACATCAGACACCGTATCATTTTTCGTTTGTTTGTGGTAAACATTGTCCTACCATGACCTAACTAGGCTCAAAAGATTCGTCTCGTCGTGTACATCAAAACTACTCCGTATGTAATTAGTTTTTTTATTTACCTATATTTGATACTCCATGTATGAGGAGAGAGATTTAATATGATTCGATGGAATACGTGAATAGTGAAGTTTGGAGAGAGAATTTTTTGAACAAAGCCCGGTCCGTAGAGATGATGGATCATTTACGGCAAAGGCCAGACACGGCAGTTAAAGGGAAATAAAAGCCTATAGATCTACAGAATGGACGTGCTGCTAGAGGCTAAGATGTCAAACTAGAATGGGCCCTTGCTATTATGATGCTATGAAAGCACGCAGCCGAACCAATCAAACTACTACAGTATATTGACTTTCAGCCAATATATATTTTGTAATACTTGGTGTCCTAAACATGATATAGTGCATACTAATAATCTCAATGCAAATTTAACCACTACATTCTAGTACTATAATATGTTTATAAAGTCCAATAAACTCCTAAATTATGAAGGTACTCCGTAACTTAATAAGATAAATCGATGCGTATGATCGATGTTTTTAAAATTCACTATGAATAGACAAAGTTTTAAATTGTTTAGCCAACTCTTATTCAGAATTTCAAGTATTTTGCCAATGGATGGAGTATGACTTTTTATTGCATACCAAACACATAAGAATTAAACCGGCCTTTGTATGCAATGCAACAACTTTCTCACAATTTAATCAACTTATTATATCTCTATTAGGATAGTTCCAACCCAGTAATTATGATGATTTTCATATCATTAAATATCATATGTAACTAATTTAGTGAGGTGACAAGATAATTAAATAGGGAAGATAAGAAAATAGTTTATCTATATAACCTATATAATTGGTACCCACTATCAAGTCATGGTTGGATTTCTCTCAGCATGCAACCATTCCACGTCATCATCCACTATGCGCCATATCACTATCCACTATAAGCCATGTCATCATCCACTAGACCATCTATTTATTCTTCAATCGATTTTCTGTGGCCACATTTTTGTGAGTAGCAATTACAAATTACAAGAGTAAAAATTATATGTATGATCAGTCATACTTCCATGTATAATGTTTACTAAAGAACGTTGAAATACAATCACTTTGGTGTTTATACTTTCATATTTCACTTTAAAATTTTGTTTAACAAATTCCCGCAGCAACGCACGGAGTATCACCTAGTTTCATAAGAAATCATGTCTAGGCGAGAAAGAGGATAGGGAGAAAAGGATGGATAGGGAGAGGACACGAGAGAGAGAAGAGAGGGCATTGTCCTTAGATAACCTCAATCTTAAGCAATCTCGATCATATGCAACTCTACGGTCGTCCGTCTAGAGCTAGCAGTACCGTGAAAATTAAAGGCGTGATATCTTTATCACCATGTGGTGGAGGACTGTTGGCAACCCATGCATCATCTTATCTTTTAGAAAAATATTTTGATCTCGCAAGGTTGGGACCTTGACAACGTATGGCAGATCTCGCAAGCTACCTTGCCCAGATCTGTGATCAGGCGGCCCTGCTAGTTGGCAAGCCGGCCAGTTGCTGGGCCTGCGGCGCAGGGTACCCCCAGACAGATCCGAGCACCACGGTACGGTATCATCGCTCGCCGATCCATATACTGGACCAGAGCTGCAGACACATAACAGCATGGTGCACGTACCTGCCGCCTGCAACCCTGCAGCATCTCTCTCTTTCTCACGCCCCCAGTTTTTTTATAAGATGCGCCCCTAGGTTAAGCGAGGTGAGGTCAGGAGATGCGTCGCGGATGGCCACGCCATTACTCCGGCGGTAGCTGCACGCTGAGGCCTGCTCACTCATCGAGTGACATGATGATTTGCAGCACCTTCAGGCTCAGGGCGTGGTGCAAGTTGCTGGCCGGCTACTAAAAGTTCCCAGCGGCCGCCGCCGTATCCACGTGAGCACATTGACTAAAACAAGCGCCTCATCGCACGGCCTTCGTTTTGAGCGCAAACAAATCTTGGTTATACCCCCAGAAAGTTCGTACGTATTGTGTGCCGCATAGGGTAAACTGAGATTTTGGCTTGGCCTGGCCTCCTGCAACTGCAAGTACGTACACCGCAGTCTTGTTTTTGAGGTGCGGTCGATTGGAGAGGAGACGAGAAACAAGAGAAGGCAAGAGCGGAGCTCGGGTTAGGATTTTATGGTTGGGGTTGCCGGGGATTGGGAAGGAGCACCAGACTCTAGAGGGGAGGGTGGGGGTGGCGGCCGGCCCGGCGATGGTTGCGGACGGCTGGACGGAGGAGAGGCAGCGGGGTCGCCACCGACCGGACGGCAGAGGACAGCTGGTGGAGAGAGCCGGTGGCGGAAGCGACGGTCGGCCGGAGAGGTTTGGAAGGGCGGCGCCGCGGGCGGTGGGCGGGAGGAGGGCGGCCGGCACATCGGCGAGGTCGCTGCTGACCGCGGGTGGTGCGGGAGGTGATGGAGGAGGAGGCTGGGCACGGCAGCCGGCCAAAAAGGTTCGGAAGGGCGGGACAACGGACAGGGCCGACCCTGTAATATGTTCATCTGGGGCAACCGCCCCAGGCTTCAAAATTGCAGGGGCCCCTCCGAGGTATATACGGAGTAGGTTAAGGCCAAAGCTTGTTACGAAAATCCTAGTGCTATAACGAAAAACAAAAACATCGGTGTCCAGCTTGAAAGCAAATAGAGATGGTCCAAGTTCATTCAAAAATTTTTCCTACGGTTCACGTCACTCCTAATCCATCCTTTACTTCGTCGATAAGGACCTTTGATTTTACTTTCGCCCTGGCCCTAAAAAACTCAGGGCCGGCCCTGGCGACGGGCAGTGGGAGGGAGGTAGGCGGACGGCCGACGGCGGTCGCTGTGGGCCGCGGGGCGGTGGGGGAGGTGGGCGGCGGCGTGCGGTATGGCGGCGACCGCAAACTAAACCCGCCCTACGTACACGTGTGACCTGCCAGTAGCTACAGTGTGGCGCACTCAAATAATGCTTCATTTTTTCCCTCAAAAAATAATGCTTCAATTTTTTTTGGTTTTCAATTAGCTTGGAAAACAATAATCAACAATAATGCTCGCGCAGCTCCGTCAGAGAGAGCTTGGGCCGGCGCTGGCGGTTGTGGATATGATGCTGCGGTGGATGGCGACGAAAGCGCGACAAGCGGTTGCGTGCAACTTGGCAAGGCGGGTGAGTAGCAGCCATGTGACAACACATTCGAGAGGCGGCGAAGGGGAGCAGCCACGGCCATGGCTTCATTGGCGTAGCGATGATCCACAACGTGCTGTCCAGAACGCGGACAAACAAAAAGGGGAAGAGTAGCAAAAACATTAAATCTTTTAATATTTATGATTATGAATATGCTGCTGCTGCTGCTGCTTGTTCTCCTCTCTCTCTCTCTTTCTATATGCGAAAGCTGTTGCTTCATCTTAGCTCTTGTTCACCTTGATGTTTACATAAACAAATGTACCGTTAAGTGTTAACTACGTAGTACTAAAATAGCATTATATTAAGGGTCGTCCTTCCGTCGCTCCCTAATGTTTTGCATAAACATCTAGTGCCGTTAGATTGCGTCCCTCTAATGGTCTACGAGTACGTCTCTTTCACTTAATCTCGCATTGATCACGAACGAATCCACCCGTTGACGCATGTCCCACCACGTGTTTCGAAACTTAAATGCTTAAACGTTTTCTGTGTCCTCACTCCTCAAACTGTACCGCCTCTTTTGTAGTACATCTCCACTCGACCCACCGGGACATACACTCCTACAAAAACAAATTACAATTATGTCTTGGGGGGCGTTTGGATCCTCTAAACTAAAGCTTAGTCCCATCACATCTGATATAAAGATGTTAATTAGAAGTATCAAATATAAATTAATTAAAAACTATTACATAAATAAGGATTAATTTGTGAGATGAATCTATTAAATCTAATTAGTCATGATTAGACAATGTAATGCTACAGTGAATATGTGATGATTATATACTAATTATAAATTAATTAGGCTTGTTAGGTTCGTCTCGTGAAATAGCAATGACTTATACAATTTGTTTTATAATTTATTTAAGTTTAATACTTCTAATTATTATTTATTTAAGTGACTAAACTTTAGCCCTTAAATCCAAACACCCCCACGGTACGGGCGGTTGCCATTGGCAGCCACTGGTGATTGTCTGCTTAAGTGACCGCGAACACAGATACAAGATATTTACACTGACGATTGCTCACCTGATCCACTAGTAAAAATAAAGCAATCTTTTTTAAATAAAAAATCATAACATTTCAAATAACGTTAGATAAAGATAAAATTTATATCAAAGGTCTAGAATTTTTTAGCTGATAATTTTTGCATTAAAGATTATTTACCAACATAAATATCCATGTCACACCCGGTTTTAGAAAGAAAACACGATGCATCTTATGTATGCAACAAAATCAAAATTTCACATATATGATAGACATCACAAATAAAATACCAAAAGAATAGTGCATAAACGTAAAGCAAGTTATAGTATTATTATTACCCTGCATGACATAAGTCTTTAACAAAAAATAAAACAAGTAACTAACAACGAAAATCCATCAACTCCACCAGCAACTGACGAGGGGAATACATATGCCTAGAACTCCTAAAAATCTTGTGTAAACTCCTCCAAGTGACATACCCTCCTTGGTCTGAGCAGCTCTGTGTAAAGTAAGGATGAGTACGCTTCTTGTTGGTACTCAGCAAATGTCAGGGAGATAAATTACGTGCAAGGCTAATCAAGGATAAAGCCGAAAAGGTTTGTCTGCATTCAATATTTTTAGTTGGTCAACATTTTATTAATCAGTTAACAATTGCAAGTATATACCAACCTAATTAAGCAATAAATAAAAACATATAAGCATGATAATAAATTAAAGACCAATAATTTAATATCAACTTTAAGTATTTAATCATGTGAGGGTCCACGCTACTCATGACCATAAGTATGACTGTTATAATAGTTTTAGATACTCTACAGGGGTTTTACACTTTCACCATAAAGTTGTGTTTCTCATGTCGCCTAGGTTTGCAAGGCCGTTAAACGCTTCCAAGGCTGGCTAGAGGTTCACTACGAGGCCTTTACAAAGATAGTCTAATAAGTGATAGCTCACTAAGGTTTTATGGTCAAATCAAAGCATAAACCTCTTTTAATGAGTCAACTATCTTAGCAAAGGATACTAAAGAGGATCGGGTTATACCTCATCGAAGTCGCTCCCTCTTGCCCTTTCAGTAAAACTATTACAAACTAGAATATTGAATTAATTAGCCAAGATCAGAGCTCATTAATCTTATAGTTCTACTGTATTCCGAGTGTTCATTCCATGTTCCATTCAGCATAAGTGATCTTGTATTAACAATAGCATGAACATGAAGTAAACAAGATTAATATTGGACTCAAGATTCACCATAACCCAAGTTTAAGCAGCTAAGCAAGTATCTAACCAACATAAGCAAAAAGCAACGTAGGTATAACAAGGACATGGTAAAAAGACTTGGTAAAATCCTTAGAATAGGACCCATTAAAATTAATGCATTGTAGAAAACTAAAATGTGTAGCTTTAATTGTTGCAATGGGATAACAAATTATGGTGAAAATACACTTGCCTTCTCCTAGTCCTTGCTGCTTCTCAAGGTCTTCCTTGTAATGCTCCTCATACTCCCCAAACATCATGGCTTCTATACGAATCACACAAAGTACATACTAGAGAGGAATACAACAAAATAAGAAAACAGTACACCAAACAGTTGCAACATAAGAAAATAAGGCTTTAAAAAATAATCCACATGCTACTAGGATCACATGAGCGAAAGAATTACTTAAATCGGATCTAAAACGTGAAAGATAACGCTTAAACAAGGCTCCCGAGACCTACTTGCAACTTTTTGAGACTTCCAAGGGCTAAATCGAAAGAAACTAAGGGCCAAAACATAACTTTGTGTAAAACTATGAGGGTAACAAGCCATGACACCTAAAAAGGATGGCACATACTAATATTTCAAAGGTTAGGGGCCTAAATATGAATAAAGGATCTATTTGTAATTACTTTTAAAAGAAGCTAGGACCGTGGGGTTCAATATAAACAAACTTAGGGGCTCTTCATGGTTCGCCTTAGATCTGACTTCATGGTGGTGCTGGTGGTAGTGGCGGTGGCTGTCAATGGGAGACAACGGATCTGGTAGGTTTGCAAAAGATAGCCAGCAATTAGCCATGCATGGAGGTGCGAAAACTAGCAGAATCGAGTCGAGGAGCTTCACTACCTTTGCTCGAAGCATCGAGGTCACTTATCGTTGTGAAACTTGCAGCAAAGGATGAAGATCAATGGCGGCGGCAATAAGCGAGAGTTATGGCTTGATATAGGGCTCAAGAGCTTGTCAATTCAAGGTGAGGGATTTAGTGGGGCACTACGGGTGTGGTGGCCTTGCTTTTGTAGCCCAGAGGCGAGCGTTGGTGTGTAGACCAAGCCTTGGAGTTGGAGGTGACTAGGACTCTGCCTTCCATGCGGGGCGGCGTTGCACATGGAAAGAAGCGATGATTGAGGCTAACAAGTGGTTCTATCACTTGTATGGGTTAGGGCTCCATAACTTGGTCTGCCCAAAGTTTCCACTCTGGTCTCCGAAGCAAAAAAGACGCCTACTACTGTGGAGTGAAGCGAGGATGAGTGTTGCTGCCTTGCCCCGTGAGTTGAGCTTCCTCTTCATATCTCCTATCTCACGATGCACGTGCTCCACACTAATGGCCTTGTTCACCAGGTCTTGGAATGTGGGGGAAGGTGTGCACCATAAGTTAATACTTGATGGGGGCACTCATACCCTCTAGAAAGTGTTCCTACTTCTTGCCATCATCAATCACTTCCTTAGGTGCATAGCAAGCCAGCTGAAAGAACTTGTCCCTATACTCGCTCACTGACATTCTTCCCTAATTCAGAGGAAGAAACTTATTCTTGATCTTCAGCCCACCAGATGGGATACAATGCGATCTGAAGTTGGTCTTCAACTCCTGTCGAGTGATGGCTGTCGGGGTAGCGTGAGCACCCTTGTAAGCATCCCACCAGTTTAAAGATGATATTTCTAATTGCCCCAAAGCATATAGGACATTCTACGGGTCATTGCACTATAAGTGATCTCCAACTTCTTCTCAATGGTCCTCAGCCAATTATCATCATCAAGAGGGTCCGAAGAGTAAGGGCCCCTTTGGTTAGGCTGTGGAGTTGCTTTGGCTTCATAACAAAGCCAAAAGCCTAACCAAAGGGAGTGGCTTCCCTCGAGTGGCTGCAGCAAAAGCTGCTTTTTTGTAGTACAAATTTCACAGCCACAACCGAGGTACTTTCAGTGGCTGTGGGGTGAATGAGAGTGGGCAGTTCCTCAAATTTACCCACAATGCCACCGCTTATGCGTACCGGTTCATTTCTTTCTTTCTTTCCAGTCTCCTCTGTTGCCGCACAAAATTGATCCACGCAGCACCACAGTAACTGTCGTACTTTCGTGACGACAAACGATTGCTTTCCGAGCAAAGCAACAAAGATTTCTCGCTTTCGTGGAGAAGACCCGACCGGTTTTCAGCACAAGCCGGCAAAGATCAACCAAACCCTAAGGCTCAGCAAAAACTATGAACTACTGTGCTGGAAAAAAGAACGTAGAAAAAAGAACGATTGTATTGATTGTGTCGTGTACCGGAAAAACAATGGGCCATGTATCCCGTAATTTATAGGATACGCCTGGTCTATGGCAAACTAACTTGGCCTGGACTCTATCTCTATCCCTACCTTTCTGTATCTCCTAACCGAACAGGCAATTTAATTATAGTATATTTTATCTCTAGTTTCTACTCTGACTCGGTTACAAAATCAAACAAACTGATTCTAAAATTCCATGCGTCGGCCACCGTCAGAGCTTCATGGAAATCAGACTGCATAATCCTGCCCTTCTTCCGTAGTCACCAGCCAAGTCTCCTTTCATTCATCACGTACGCAAGATCTTCGTGAACAGAACCTGACGTGTATTGCTCTCTCCATGCATGATACGTGTAATCAACTTGACCAATAATAATATAAATTTCCATTCAAAATACGCATGACTGCCTTGGAGAAATAATCCGCTGCGCCTAACCATCTTCAGTCCTGATAAAGCTTTTGCATCCTGCCAGTCTTTAAAATATATGAGCTAGACAACTCTGCGAGTAATCAAAATAATTTGGCTCATTACCTAAGCATAAAGTAGCCAAATTTCAGTGTAAACACATGCCCCCCTGTTTTTGGTATATTTAAATTTACCAAAAATACTATAACAATGCAATCAAGCAATATTTTACCTTAGGGCAACATCAATTGTCCATGGCTATACCGTTGCTTAGAGCGATGCTTCAGCAACACATCGGCCACATTTTTTTCTTAGGGCGATGTCCAAATAATGCATCAGCCAAATCTTTTGTTTAGGGCGATGTTTAAATAACACATCGGCCAGAATGTTGTTTCTCAGTTGGTGTAAAGATAATACATCGACCAAATCTTCTGCTTAAGACGATGTTCTAATAATACATCGACCATAAAATCATCAAGAATTCAAGCCTCCTGCCACACGCTAGGATAGTATTTCTTCGGATATTTTCCATTGAGAGCTTTAGGCAACTTCTCACCCTGCAAAGATTGTACAAAATATGAATTACCAGGAACAGTCTCTACAACTTTATACGGGGCTTCCCAACTCGGCGACCATTTACCGAATTTATTATCTCTAGTTCCAATAGGCAAAATCGTTTTCCATACTAAATCTCCTATTTGAAACGATTTCTCTCTCACCCTTTTATTATAGGCTTTAGCTACCCTCAATTTTTCCTTTTCAATCTCTTTCAAAGCTTTTAGCCTTTCTTCAGAAACATCATCGATTCTATCCATCATTAAATTATTATAGTCTTCAGCCGACAAACCACTTTGTCTCGCTACTCTAAGATCTTGTAAATTAACTTCTACAGGTAACACAGCCTCCTATCCATACACTAGCTCACACGGTGTCACTTTAGTTGCACCATGCTTAGAAATCCGATGAGCCCATAAAGCTTCCGAAAGGGCTTCATGCCACCTCCTCGGATGCTCTTCGACCTTTTTCTTTATAAGCTTAATTAAAGTTTTATTGCTAGACTCGGCCTACCCATTAGCTTGAGCATAATAAGGCGACGAATTCAACAATTTAATCCTATAAGATTCGGTAAATTCACGAAATTGATGAGACATAAAAGAAGCACCCTGATCAGAAGTTAGAGTTTGAGGAATACCGAATCTATAAATAATATGCTCCAAAACAAAGTTAATTACTTCTTTATGCGTCATATTTTTCAAAGAAATTGCTTCAGTCCACTTAATAAAATAATTAGTAGCTACTAGGACGAAACGATGACCTTTAGAAGAAGCGGGATGTATCTGCCCAATAAAATCTAAGCCCCATCCTCTAAATGGCCATGGCTTAATAATAGGATGCAACATAGCCGCGGGTGCTAATTGTATGTTTCCAAATTTTTGACATGCCTCACACCCCTTATAATAACGAAAGCAATCTTCCAACATCGTCGGCCAATAAAAACTCGCTCTCTTTAATAACCATTGCATTTTATGAGCCGACTGATGCGTTCCGCATATCCCTTCATGTACCTCACCCATAGCTACTTTAGATTGATCAGGACCTAAGCATGTTAGAAGAAGACCATCTATGGTTCGGCGGTAAAGCTCATCATTTATCAAAATATATTTTAAAGCCTGTCTACGAATTTTCCTATCTCTGGTTTGACTTGGATCTTTTAAATAATTAACTAATGGACTTCTCCAATCAACAGGCTCAAAACTACCCTCTGGCTCGGCTGCTTGCATACCATGCACTAAATCCCCATTGGCATGTTCTGTTTGCTGTTGCACCGAACCAGCCCCTTCGTGATTGGCTTGATTTCCCATTAACACATTCACCTGTATATTTCTAACCGAACTGCTTACTAAATCGGCTCCTGACACACCTTGTAACGAATTAACACCCTGCAGTTCGGCTTCAATTTTGACATCAGCTAGCATTGGTTCTTTTAACAAGAAAAATCTCCCCCTACTAACTCGGTAACCTGATGCTTGTTGTGCCAAACGATTAGCTCTAGGATTTTCTCCCCTGGGCACATGACTGATAGTGAAAGTGTCTAAAGATTTAATTATATCTAAACATCGGTCTAAATAACCATTCAATAACCCATTTAAACACTGAGCCTCACCCATGATTTGTTGAACTACCAAAAGTGAATCTCCAAAAGCATCTATGTCCTTCACGCCCATATCCACTAAACTTTGCAAGCCAAACAGTAAAGCCTCATATTCAACTTAGTTATTGGTGCACTTATATTCTAAGCGAACCGATGTTTCATAAACAATATTATTAGGTGAAATTAAAACATTACCGATGCCTTGTCCTTCCTTACAGACCCATCCATCAAAATAAAGTTTCCATGGGCACACACTAACATAATTAATATCTTGTTCATCCTTAATCCTATGATCAACAATAAAATCGGCCACAACTTGACCCTTCATAGCACACAACGGTTCATATGCCAAATCATATTCCACTAGTGCATAAGCCCACTTTCCAATCCTACCACTAAGAATCGGTTGCTGCAACATATATTTAATCACGTCGGTTTGACAAGCTACTACACATGTACTAGAGAGCAAATAATGTCGAAATTTGGTACATGCATAATATAAACATAAGCATAGTTTCTCAATAAATACATACCGACTCTCGGCGTCAAGCAAACGACGACTCAAATATGCAATAATGTACTCTTTCCCGCCATCTTCTTGTGCCAAAACAGCGCGGATCACCTTCTCTTGTGCAGCAATATATAATCTGAACGGCACACCAGATTTGGGCGCCCGAAGCACTGGTGGACTCAACAAATATCGCTTTATATTATTAAAAGCCTCTCGATGCTCTGCCCCCCAAGTGAATCCGGCTTCGTTCTTTAGCCGAAGTAAAGGAACAAACGATTCAATTTTCCCTGCAAGGTTAGATATGAATCGTCTCAAGTAATTAATTTTTCCTAACAACTTCTGCACATCTCTTTTACATGTGGGCTCCTCCAATTTCCTTATTGACTCTACTTTCTTAGGATCAATTTCTACACCATGCTCATGGATTATGAATCCTAAAAACTTACCAGCCGACACACCAAAAGCATATTTAACTGGATTCATCTTTAATCCATATCGACGCATTCTTTCAAAGGCTAATCGTAAATCAGCTAACTGATCAACAAATCCTCCCGATTTAACCACTACATCATCGATGTATATTTCTAATATGATGCCCAAAAGATCATGAAAAATTAAATTCATAGCACGTTGATATGTAGCACCGGCATTTTTTAACCCAAAAGTCATAACGACCCACTCAAACAAACCAACAAAACCAGGGCAACGAAAAGCTGTCTTAGACATATCTTTCTCGGCCATAAAAATTTGGTTATAACCAGCGTTACCATCTAAAAAACTAATTACTTTATGTCCAGAAGCATCATTAATTAGCTTGTCGGCTATAGTCATGGGGTATTCATCTTTAGGAGTTGCTTTATTTAAATCTCTAAAGTCAATGCATACTCTTATTTTACCAGTATTTTTCTTTTCAACGGGAACAATATTAGATATCCATTCTGCATACCTACACGGCCGAATAAACCTAGCTTTTAACAACCGATCAATTTCTTCTTTGATGCGGTCATACATATTAGAATTAAAGCGTCTAGGAGGTTGTTTATGGGGCTTAAAACCAGGTTTTATAGGCAATCTATGCTCAACTAAATCCCTACTCAGACCGGGCATCTCTGTATAACTCCAAGCAAAGTAATCAATAAATTCTCTAAGTAATGCACATACCTTGTGTTTCTGATCGGCCTCCAGGTTAGCATTTATATACGTAGGTCTAGGAACACTTCCATCGCCAATATCAATTTCTTCAAGTGGATCAGCCGATGAGAACCCCTGTCCAAGCTTCTCCATATCATCAAAGTCTTCAACAGTTTCATGCATATTGTTCTTTCCTGAACGATATTCCTCTGTACGCTTTTACAACCACTTAATGCTGTCCTCTGGGCAGTACCAACCCAATGACTAGGATGGTGTCCATAGAATTAAATGAGGTGCCACCTAAGATAAAAGATGATGTGGCAAGTGATTAAATGAAGAAAGAGAAAGAAACTGGGTCTTGCATGGGACATGGTTTCTACACGTCATCCAAGACAAGATGTGAGATGAATAACATTAAATTGAAATGTGGAATGATGGTGTTTGCATTGAGAGTGTAGTGTCTGCTTGTAGTTTCTTGATGATGTGGAGGCTATGGACATCACTACTAGTGTCTTGGGTTGGGACTGGCCTTATTCATTGTTTACAAAGATAGATTATTGAGCCGAGCTACTGTAGCCAGCTGTACATGTACCGGTACAAAACCATCTCTGCCAATAGTAAGATAATCACAATTTGAAAAATCCCTCCCTGTCAAGCATTTCATCTCGCCATGTTGCCAATCAACCGGCATATCAGTTAATGCAATGCAAGCCGAGTTGTCTGCCTGAATCACTTCCACTTCATCTCCAACCCATTGAATCAAGCATTGGTGTAAAGTAGAAGGAATGCAATAATTGGCATGAATCCAATCACGCCCCAACAAAATATTATATCGGCCTTTGACATCAACAACAAAGAAAGCGGTCGGGATTGTTTTGCTTCCAACTGTGAGCTCCATAGAAATAACACCCTTAGCTTCAGATAACTCTCCTGAAAACCCTCTAAGTCCCATGTTGGTCTTCTTTAAATCACTCTCATCTCGACCCAATTTAGAGAAAACAGAAAAAGGTATAACATTAACTCCGGCACCGCCATCAACAAGAATATGACCAACAGGCTTACCATCAACATGACCTTTGATGAATAAAGGCTTCAGGTGCTGACCGGGCTTTTCTGGCTTCTCGAATATTGCATTTTTTGAACCAAGATCAAATTCTGCAACTTCAGTCTCAGGAGCACGAAATTCAGAGGGCAATACGAACACCATATTGACATCAAAATTCCCAGCATTATCCATTTTATTTTCTGAATTCTCATCAATAATCATGTGTAGGGTCGGGATGGCAGACTAGAGGGGGTGAATAGTCCTTTCTAAAATTTAACTCGTCGGCTAACCGAAACAAATGCGAAATTAAAACTATCGGTCTAGCCAAGACTTCACCCCTCTATCTAAGTTTAATAGCACCTTATAAAAGATCCTAAACAAGCGACTAAGGTGCCGGGCTAGCACGAGCTCACCTAAATAATTCTAGGAGCAAGGTCACACAAACCTATGCCACTAGTAAGCAAAAGAACAAAGCCCCTAAGCCCACTAGCAATGCTCAATGGACAAGACTACACAAGTCTAATCCAAAGGCTCAATTTACTTAGCTACACAAACTAAGCAAAGAGACTAATTAAGCTACACAAGCTAATTAGTCACAAGATCACTACTTCTAGCTACACAAGCAAGAAGACAACTAGCAAGCTACACAAGCCAACTAATTATGAGAGCAACCTCACAAGCACAAGATATATATAAAAGGAAGTAAATACAATGCTTGTGATCAAGAAGTGCAAACCACCGAGTAGAGTAGACAATGTTGACACGGTGATTTTTATCCCGAGGTTCACTTGTTTGCCACCAGGCTAATCCTCGTTGTGTCGACCAACACCTCGATGGTTCTTGGGCAAAGCTCTCAAGCCGCTGGCCACTCCGGGCACTCCAAGACACTACTCGCAAGTGAGGTAACTCAATGACATGCTCCACTAGAGTTGCTCTTCGCGATCCCCGCGGGGTGAGCACAATCCCCCTCACAAATCCTTCTCCGGAGCATCGCACAATCTCCTTGCGTGCTTCAACGGAGCCTCAATCCACCAAGCCGTCTAGGAGGTGGCAACCTCCAAGAGTAACAAGCAAACCGACTTGCAACACGAACACCTAGTGCCACTCGATGCAATCTCTCAAAGCAATGCACTAGACTCGCACTCACTCACAATGGATTCGCAATCTTGCATGAACAAGTGAGTTAGTGGACTCCCAAGGCAAGCACTACCATGGGAAACACATTCCCAAGGTGCTCCACACCTCCCAAGCCCCGGGCACCCTCCTATTTATAGAGGGAGGGAGAAAACTAGCCGTTATGCTCAAACAGCGCAACTGGCAGACCGTCTGCCTCAGATCTCAATGGCTATAAAATGTCTCAGAGATGACCGTTAGAGCTCTGGCAGACCGTCTGCCCATCAGGCGTGGACCGTCCTCCCCACACAAAAATCAACGGGCCAAACTTGAACTTTTGCCCACGGACCATCCGCCTCACAAAAGTCCTCTCAAACGCTCGGAAACGTCTCTGTGTAAACAGTCCGCGAAAACGGTCCGCCTCACAGAATTTTGCCTGCGGACCGTCCGCCACATCACGCCGGACAGTCTGTCTCACAAAATCCTTCGCATTGAAAAACAACTGCGGACTGTCCGCCCGCCTGGTCGCGGACAGTCTAGACCCCTGGACGGTCCGCCACCAGATAGGCGGACCCTTTTTCAGCACAACCGAAGCTCGGTAAAACGGCCATAACCTTTAGCTCCGATGTCCAAATTAGGTGATCTTGGACTCTATGGAAAGCTCATTCAGAGGGCTATCCAACCCAACTGAAATATTGACCCAAAACACTTTGGATCAAAGAAAAATTGCAAACCAAGATCACACCGAGCCATAACCATCATCCAAACCTTCAACCCTTTGCAAATGTACTAACCCCGTAAGTGTACCACCTTATGTGTGAGTGAGTTAGTATTTTCACAAACATTTCTCAAAGGGTTTTCCGCTCTCTTTACCACGCCACCACGGACTGTCCGATCTTTCTGTCAGAACAGAGTTCCTCAAGATTTTCAACAATGCCCTTTCCCAAGGTTAGTCGCCACTCATCTAAATGCAAATCATGCAAGTTATTGATCAAGTGGCACTAGATGACCGATATGCAAACAAGTTTGCCCCTCTTGATAGTACGGCCATCTATCCTAAACCCGGTCATAAACTTCTCTACTCACTTATGACCGGTTAAACGAAATGCCTATTGGTTATACCTTTGCCTTGCGCATTCCATTCCATCTTCTGCAATGTTGATGCAACACATGCACCAACGTCATCACAAATGATATGATCTACTTCATATCATCATGCGACGTATTGGTTCATCGATCTTGACTTCACTTGTTCTTCACCGTTGCATCGGTCCATCGGCGCCAAGTCATTGCTCAAGCATCCCGCCACGCGGTCCAGCGCTTAGCCTCTGACTTGCCCTTCACACTTGCAACCGGTCCATCAAACCAAGTCTTGTCTTGATCTTCTCCTCTTAGTCACATGACTCCATGTCATGTCTCATATGCAATGAGCTCCTTTATCACATAATTACTTGTGGACTAATCACCTGTGTATTTCACTTAAACACATATTAGTCCACCTAAGTTGTCATTCAATTACCAAAACCAAACAAGGACCTTCATCATGTCATCCGCAATGCTACCTTCCTCCTTTGCAATGTGCTTCTCCTTCCAAGTCATATTTGCAGGCACCATGGGTCTAGTCTGATTGAACCACTCATCACGTTTCTTCTCAGCTTGCTCTTCTTTCATTTCCAGTGCTCGCAGCCACTGCACTCTCCGCTTCTGAGTATGTGTGAGCCCCGTGGGACACCACCGAGGTTCTGGTTTGGTACCCGGTGCAGCAGACTTGATAATACTGCCCCCCATGTTCCTTCTTCTGTACAAAGGTGCTGCTGCTCTGGGCCTGAACATGCTGCTCCCAGCCGAAAAGGTTTTGCACTGCTCTGATATGTCGTTCCATTTGTTATTCATTCTAAATAAATCTTTAGCTTCCTTATCACGTTGCATGCATCTACCAGAGTTTAGTCCAGCACCTACTGGAGACACACCCTTGAAATTTCCTGTCAATTCCTGAGCAGTGCTTGATGACATAACGTGCTTCTTCTCTGAACTTTTCTGCATACTAGGTTCTGAACATGAGCTCTCTCCTCCTGTTGCATCAGAACCTTGCCGTTGTTGCTGCACGCCAATCCCTGAATCTCCTGTAACACCACCTGTTTTTAGATCATGAACAACATCCCCAGTTAATTTAGACTCACCAATTTCCAGACCTGCAACAGAACTTTTCCCATCTGAACTTGTCACTGAATTATTCAGAATAGCACAACCAGCCTTAGATCCATCCATATTTCTTGATCTTGTGTGATCTCCAGATCTGACCGGAACCCACATGAACTTCTGACCACTAATATAGACATTACCGTCTCCACTGCGTGTTGGTGAGCGCCTTTCTGCAGATGATGCAAAATCTCTCCTAGGCAAACCAGCTTCGGCTTTCCTGCGTGGTTCAAAAGCCCTTGGAACTGGGTGCCTATAATTAGCATTACTTGGTCCAGCTTCCTGATTAAAACGAGCCCTTTTATCATGTGAGTATCTTCTGAACATTGGCCTGGATGGCATCCAACCTGGGTGAAAAGAACCCTCTGGTCCAGTAGGGTATGGCGCCCAGGGATTAAAACCCCATGGAGAAAATTTTTGATGCATGGGAGGTGCATCGTTCCAATATCTTGATTCCCTCTCGAAGTATGGTTGCCGATCATATGAATTTCTGTTCCAGTACCTGTGACCACCAAAGCCATGCCCAGCTGGGGACCTAGGACGCTTGGTACCTCCGAGCCGATTAAACACATTACTGGCCCTCCGTGAAGTATATTTGTCCAACAACTGCTGCACTGTCGGCCTTGACTTTGGAACTTGCTTCTTGCCTTCATTAATTTTCCACACCCCCACTTCTGGATTTTTGGGCTTTATCATCCTTGGAGCAGCATTTTCGTCCACAACATTTTTCCCCTTTGCAGACTCGGCCTGATCTGACCGAATAAGCATCTTTTTGTTCTCAAACTCAATTACATTTATAGGAAAAGGATCGTTGTCAAGCTTCATCTTGGTGCCTTCAGCAAACTTCAATCGTCCATCACTAATGGCCGATTGTACCGGTCGACGGAACACATTACAATCATTAGTAGCATGAGAATGAGAGTTATGCCACTTGCAATAAGCCCGTTTGCCCAATTCTTCTGGAGATGGAATTACGTGGCCTTCTTTTAGTCTAATCAACTTCCCCTGTAGCAACATATCAAAAATTTTATCACACTTGCTAACATCAAAAGTGTATCTAATCTCTTCTCTTTTAGCAGGTGTTGGTTTTAAAGCAGAACATACAAAAGGTTTCGACTTAGGCGTTTGTATCCACTCGGCTATGCATACATCAACATCGCCATCACTAGCCGAATCACTATCATAGCCTACAATATTAACTCCAGACTTTTCTTTATCTTTATTCTTACTATCTCTAAACCGGCTATACTGTTTAACTTCTTTAGCACGGTTTTCCTGCGCCAAAGCCTTTTGCAAAACCTGGTTAACATCTGAAAATTCCTGCCCTTCTAATTTATCTTTAATATGATTCGACAAACCAGAAAAAGCAAGATCAGCTAAGTCTTTTTCGGCTATATTCAAACTGAAACACCGATTTCTGACATCTCTGAACCTCCTGATATAATCAGCGACATGCTCATTGTACTTTTGTTTAACCGATGTTAAATGCGAAAGCCTCAATTCAATATCTCCAGTACAAAAGTATTCATGAAATTTTTGTTCTAACTGAGACCATTGATGAATAGAATTTGGTGCAAGTGAAGTAAACCAAGAAAACGCGCCACCAGACAGAGATAAAGGGAATAATCTTAACCTAAAAGCATCACTGGCACCAGCTTCACCATTTTGTGCAAGAAACTGACCACTATGTTCCAATGTTGTTCTACTATCATCCCCCGTAAATTTAGCAAAATCAGGAATTTTGAAGCCACGAGGATATGGAACAAGATCGTAATAATCAGGATAAGGTTTTTGGTATGCACGCCCTCTACTTTTAGGTTCTATCCCGAATGATTCCCTTAAAATATTGGCCATCGGTTCTTTCATACTTTCAGGCCCTAAATATGGTGCCACACTTGATTGTTGTTGTGGCCTAGATGCATCAAAAGATTCTTGAGGCGGCATATATGCATAATTCTGTGCAAAGGCATTAAAGTAATTATCGGGAACTGATCCATAATCTGTTCCCGTCCCCTGGGGTTGTATAGGGGGTACACTATGGGTTACAGTGCGGTACGGAGGCATAGGTGCGCTTGGTGAAATTTCATTCACTCGGCTATGATTATTAGTTGCATGGGTAACCAAATTATTTGTGCTAGTTGTTGGACCAAGCAACGACAAAACATGAGGTATAGGTTGCGGTCTTGTAATAATACTTGGTGCAACGCTAGTGACCGAACCAATCGTTTTATTTTAGCCATCATAAAAATTCAGTGGCATACCATAAAGCGGTGCACTAGGAATTGCAAAAGATGCCGATAAACTAGGATGTATAACCTCTTGTTGTGTACTGCTAACAGTGTTAGAATTTGAAGGACCAGCACCACTAGTTACGGTCTGTTTTTACTTTTCTCCTCATGCAAGCGAGCTAAAGATTCAAAACGATTATTCAAGGTACGCTCAAAATTTTCAGACATCACATCAAACTTATTGCATACAGCCGAAATAACAGACTGATCAACCATCTGTGCAATTTCTTCAGAAGAAAGCAGTGGTTCACTTACAGATGCGTTTACCTTTGTTGTAGCACCAAGAGGAAAAGTGATTCCTTCCTTCTTTGTGATGCCCAGCCTTGTCTTGGTGTAGCACGAAAGAAACGCTCGCCGACGCTCGTCATCCACTCGTTGACGTTCTTCCTCGTCGGCCTTGCACATCGCTTCATAAGCTTGTCGGTCCTCTTCCGGCAACTCATAAATTGTGAAATCGATGATATTACCCTTGTCGAGTTCGGTGTTAGCGCCCATGTTAGCGATGATGGATGCGGCCGTTGATGCAGCCACAAACTTCTTCCGCGGCGGAGTCGCCAATTGTGTTGCCTCACAAAATTGATCCGCGCAGCACCACAGTAATTGCCGTACTTTCGTGACGACAAACGATTGCTTTCCGAGCAAAGCAACAAAGATTTCTCGCTTTCGTGGAGAAGACCCGACCGGTTTTCAGCACAAGCCGGCAAAGATCATCCAAACCCTAAGGCTCAGCAAAAACTATGAACTACTGTGCTGGAAAAAAGAACGTAGAAAAAAGAACGATTGTATTGATTGTGTCGTGTACCGGAAAAACAATGGGCCATGTATCCCGTAATTTATAGGATACGCCTGGTCTATGGCAAACTAACTTGGCCTGGACTCTATCTCTATCCCTACCTTTCTGTATCTCCTAACCGAACAGTCAATTTAATTATAGTATATTTTATCTCTAGTTTCTACTCTGACTCGGTTACAAAATCAAACAAACTGATTCTAAAATTCCATGCGTCAGCCACCGTCAGAGCTTCATGGAAATCAGACTGCATAATTCTGCCCTTCTTCCGTAGTCACCAGCCAAGTCTCCTTTCATTCATCACGTACGCAAGATCTTCATGAACAGAACCTGACGTGTATTGCTCTCTCCATGCATGATACCTGTAATCAACTTGACCATTAATAATATAAATTTCCATTCAAAATATGCATGACTGCCTTGGAGAAATAATCCGCTGCGCCTAACCATCTTCAGTCCTGATAAAGCTTTTGCATCCTGCCGGTCTTTAAAATATATGAGCTAGACAACTCTGCCAGTAATCAAAATAATTTGGCTCATTACCTAAGCATAAAAGTAGCCAAATTTCAGTGTAAACATCCTCCTCCCATCCCCGCGTGAGTGCATCTCCCCGACTCCACGAACCGGTAGCTCGGGTTGCGGCCTCCCCAAGGCGGCGGCGGCCCTCCGACGAGGCAGCGGCGCCCCTCCTCTCCGGCCGGCAACATCCCTCATCCCCACCAAATCCGCATCTCCTCGGCCTCGATTTCCTCTCCGTGGCTGGTGGTTCCTCACGCCTCGCCACAGGCCGAGGCGCGGGCCCCACGGCGAGGGAGACCCACAGGCCTGCTGTCGTCGCCCTTGCCCCCGCGCTCTGCCGGTAATCCCTCCTCCAGTCCTCCCTTTCACGGTTTCCTCCTCTACTTGGTGTTTTGTTTCCCCCTTTTTTGGGGTCGTTTTGGGATGAGCAAGCCCCTTCCTCTCTCGTGGCCTCATGTGTGTGCGTCCTGCCAGCGTCCGCTGTTCACGCGGCGCGCGCCCGTAGCCGCGGTTCGTCTGATTGACTGCCTGGTGGGTGTTTGATACAATGCCTAGGTAGTCAGTGTTCGTTCATTTGAATTAGAGATGGCTGTTGATTCTACCTGAGGGAATATTGACTGCTTCTATTGTCGTGTGCTCCATACTTGTTGTGATGCAGAGAATGCACAAAACTCAGACCATATAAGTTACCTCTGCTGTGAATCGACATTTCCACTGACAACACCGAATAACCATATGTATTTTTTAGGATTCTTATTTTTATTCATTTTTTCTAATCACTTGAACTTTGCTGAAAATCTCAGCCCTAGGCATAACCCATCAAGGACTTGTAGAAACTGTATTGCTCTGTATTTTGGCTCACTGGGTGAACTGTTCCCCTTAATTTCGTATCCACTATATTCCAATTTTAAAATGCACAGCACAGGGGTATTACATTATTGTCAGAATCCAATGGCTTCAGAGTTCAGACTGATATTCATCTGTTTGTGCTTGCTACTGCCGTTTGTGCTTGTTGTACTTGCTATGCTGCTTGTGCTTGTGTATGTGCAGTTTTTTGTAGTATCTGTGTGTGCATATTGAATTCTTTTAGAATGTATTTGGAATTAAATGGGCCAATTTGTTTGCTTCATTGAACAATGGGAGTTGCACGATAGGGAGTTCGATAGATGTGATGCGGATGAGGAGTATCTACTACAAGCACAAGCACAAGGAGATGAGAATCCATATGCAGAGAATGAGGATACAATGAATATCATTCGCAGTAGGATAGCGGATGCTTTGGTTAGTGCAAGAGAGAGATAATTATGTAGAGGGAGACATTATTATTCGAACCATGTCTTTTGTAAAATGCTATCGTCATATTTGTGTACTTCATGTTAACTCCAAGCTACACCTTGGACCTCAACTCAACAATTATTGAAGCACCCAGATATGTGGAGCCACAAGATCTCCACTTCTTTTTAGTGGACTAGAGATTTAGGTGCTCCACAACTAGGGGAAGTAATGGATCATGACCCTTATGTCTCCTTCATAATCCAACTTGGAACTAATTAATTTTAGGTAAAAAAAAATATATAGTATTTTGGTTCAGTCCTCATTGAGCCTGATCCTTAAAATTGTTACCCTAAATTGTTGAGCCATTTATCACCTACCACAACTCACCATGTTGCATTATACATGGATCAAGTAAGGGGAATTACCCACAAGTGTATTAGGGAACATCCCCCTAGTCTACTCACCCACACAGCCCAAAGCAAACATGGGCACTTTAGCTCAAAGTATGATGTGACATTCCCATTCGGCAATTGTTGGTATTTTATATGTCACAGATCAATCCATAAACGTACATTATTCCAGGGTATTGAATCCACAGGGAACATGTGTGTACTAGCCTTCTATTCTAGTGTCCCAAGGACACCAAGATAAGGTAGGCGAGGGTAGAGATGATTTCCTATAGGTTTTGAGATAAGGTTAAAGGTCGAACCCTATTGATTACTTAGACTTGTCAGCTTAGTCGCAGTCTGCCTGGGAGACTCTAGCCTGGGAGACCTAGGATATTGTGCTCTAACGTGAGAGAACTCAAGGGACGGACAGAGCTGTCACCGCCTACCAGATACCCCTAGTAACCCATGGAGACACGCAACAAACAACGGTAACCTTAGCCCAGGCACCATGCTTACTTTAACTATTACTACCTTAGCCTTGATATTTAGTACTTCTTACATAAAGACTAAGACACCCTCTAAAGTGAGGACGTTATTCACGTAATGGATGGGAACAGATCTCACTTACACATGAAGCTAAGAACCATATGGAAACCACAAATAATTACTTAAATTAAAGAAGCATCCATCGAGATACAACCTAGAGAAGATGCCGAACAAGCCCTACACTTCCCCGGACTCCTCCTCACTTTCTCCCTATTCTAAGCACCAACTAGGCGGCACTTCGCCTTTGGAGTCGAGCTCAATCATGTGGTCTGTATCCTGAATGGGGAGCTCTCCTCTATTTATAGGTGGAGAGGTGCCTTGGGAAAGTGAATATGCACCAAGGATTTCAAGGAATATTTTCCCCCAATTCTCACAAGCCTCCACCTGTTCCAAACCTACATTCCCGAGGCGCCTCCTTTTGCCCGAACCATGGTTGGCTCCCCTCGCACCGTCTTTCATCTGGGTCGCTGCCTGGTGGGTCCTTGAGATAGAACAAGGTGGTTCGCGCCAAGTTAAGGTGGTTTACCCCTTAATGTGGGCTTATGGTCTGTGTGCTTTCGTCTGATTGACCGGAGTTGTGCTTCTTGGTGTGTTTTCTCCTCCTTTTCATGCTAAAGTCACCTACCCGAAATACTCACCAACACTTGTGGAATTTGTTATTTTGTAACCCTATCACTATGTTTGGTGTTTGTTCTTGATTAGTTTTGTGCAGGGTTTGACATCTAAAAGTGGTACTTAACGAGCATCAACAACAATGCAATAAATAAACACTTTACTACGGTTTCAAAAAATTATATCCTACAGACCTCAAGGGTTGATAGATTAGTACTACTTAGCTAATTCATGAGCTGGATTACTATGATCCTTGTCACACCCCAAAATTTTTGGATTTTGTGATGTGAATTGATAGCATAATTAATACAATGATTTTCTCAATTTTCTAAAATTTTCCAACCTTCAAATACTTAACAAGGAATTTAGTATAGGAAAATTTTGTTTTCTGAGTTAAATTAAAACAACATAGGTTTAACATTGAGTGCTTTGCATTCATGCCGGTCGCATTTATTGGCTTTATGTGTGTAAAGTTTTCTAAAATGCGTTTAGAAGCCTAATGGGAATTTTCCAGAACTTTCTGTGATTTATTCCTATTTTTCTATAGCTAATTCCAATTTATGGAGGGTGCTAAAATCTTTTTTCATGAGCTCCAAATATTTTATTTGGGTTCCTCATGTCCAACTCTATCTCTGGAATTTTTTCTAGGATTTTTAGAATTTTCAGAATATTTTTCATGGTTTTAATATCAATTGTGGACTTATCTGGAATTATTTTATAACCAGGAAAATAATTATTTCGAAAATTAAAATCACCCTAAATCTTAGTAGACCAGCCTTGGCCCAAAGTTGACCCAATTTTAGGCCAAATCCATCCCATCACTTTATTGGGCCAAATTTCAAAGCCCATTCGCATTGGAATGGGACAACCCATCTTTAGTCCCATATTGCTAATTAACCTAAAAGTGAGAGGTTTTCTCCCTATATATACGAACCACCTCTCCTCAGGAAAAGGCACACCATCGACTCCTTTACCGCTAGGCCCCTTTGTTTGGGATTCCCTAAGGTAATCTTTTTCCATCATATCTTCCACTACTGCCTTATTCTTCGTCTCGTCGTCGCGCCGAGCCTTCCGTCGTTTTTGGCCTCAAGATTTTCGGTAAGACCCTCAGTGAATCTTGTAATTTTCTACCATATTCGTTTAGTCTATATTCTTTCGTAGAAAAGCCCCTGCTAGTTTTAAGCACTGAAAATCTTGTTTAGTCCATAGTTTCCACGTTTTAGATTCGTTTTAATCCTCTTTCGTTGTGTTAGATTCGTGTCAACTTAAACTACACTTAGCAACTAGTTCATGTTGGTCACAAGGGTACAGATTCAAAGAAATCTAACGCCTGAATCCTGAATAGCCGATTCCAATGTTTTCTGAAAATTCGACTAGATTCCTTAGCTGCTCACTGTTTTGACCATAACTTTTGAACCGCTTAACCAAATCTAGTAAATAAATACATTTTGGATATCTACAGAAAATTTCCTACAACTTTCATTGAAGAAGTCAGGTCAAAATATTCCTATAACTAAGTAGAAAATATTTAAACATATTCCTGCACACTTTGACTGAAGTGCTTCAAAAATTTTCTTATTTGTTTGAACTCAAGTTTTACCTCGGTTTTTTAAATTCAAATAGAATTATTTAAAATAACCATTACATATGATTTTGTTTAACTAAAATCAATCAAGCATATATTCGTATTGTTTTATAACAAAAAACTTCGGATAGCAATAAGTCGCAGCGGAGATTTTCACCCTCAAAAATAGATTCTGAACAGTGCACTAAATCATGTGTCGTTTCTAGACAGTAGCTCCTAAAATCGTGATCTTTTTCCAGAAGATAGATTATCAAATTATGAAGCTAACCCAATTGGAATCAAGTTAATTGGATGTCTAGAACTCGAGATATAAAATAAACAAGCAGACTATGTCAGATGGTGACGAGAATTGATCAAGTCATAACTTTCTCGTTCTAGCTCCGATTAGAGTGATTCTTGCGCTCACGTGACCATAGAATCGAGCCCTTCCGCTTAGCATGCTCTTTTAAAGCTTTTATTTTTATTGGTGTACTGTTCTTAGTTGTATATTGTGTGTTCGCTTGTTTAGCTACATGTTGTGCTCGTGTCGTTGATTGCTGCGAGTAGAGGAGTGACATCAAGAGATTTCAAGGAGAAGAGTTTGAAGATCAAGATTTGAAGACTATGAGTAATTATAATGGATTAAAGACAAGTTATAGCACGGACAATCCTTACTACCTACTCACCTGTATTAAAGTTATTTCATAAATACATGTGTCTAATTTGATGTACCATTAAAGATGTACCTAGTCTTGTTTATCCTATCCTTGGTTACCTTGAGTTATTGCGTATGGGTAGAATCTTTGCTATGCGCAGCTACTATTACTTCTATTTAATTGTTAACTTTGACTTAATAGTTCACTTCAACATGATGATAAAATTTGCTTTTTAACAACATAGTTTAAGGAACTGGAGCATGTGCTGTATGCTTTGCTCTAGTGTCTCTCCGTAAGGTCCGGTTTTTAAAACGGCAACCCAGAAGTGTATCTAGCTTGTCAGTGGTTACCGGAGTGGCCGACGGTGTCATGAGAACACTCGTGAGTGTATGGTTTGATCCACCGAGAACGGATGATCCGTCGGCTATGCCCCCGTGAGTCAGGGTGGGCGTTCGGTTAGACCGAACCGATCGGTTCAGTTCATCGGTTATTTTGAAATTTCGGTCATCCAAAATCGAAGACCGATCGATTAGTTGAAAATAGCAAGATCGAGATAATTCGGTGTCGGTTAGTTCGGTTCGGTCTCGGTTACGACCGAACCATCCGACTAAACAAGTACGATTCAGGGTAAAAAATAAAAAAGGAAAAAATTCACATGGTCCATGCGTTTACACGGACAAATCACATACATCACCAATACAACCATGAAATTACCCAGCCAAATCAAAAGAAATCATAAACCGAGGCTCCACTTGCGGTCTTGCCCATCTACAACATCAGATCCTTGTGTATTTCATCATGGTTGGAGGAATCCAGCTGCAACATCGTTGCTGCCGATTGAGCACTCCGGCATGCCCTTGCTTGGCGTCTTGGTAAACGGGAGGAAGACCTGCGGGGAGGTGAGGAACACGGGGCCATTGGGAAGTGGAAGGGGTAGCCACTTGCCTGCTTGCTGCTACGGGCTGCTTGCTGCTACGGAAGAGATGCCGTGGGGCCACGGCCGGCCAGCCGGCCGCTACTGCTGACCGCCGATGGGAATGCGAGCAGGCGCCGCTTGCCGCGAGCGCTGCTGCTGACGGGCGACGCGTCGTTCCTCCGGAGGAAAAGGAGCGGCGGCTGCCTGCCTGGGTGGGTAATGCGGATGTGAACCCAGGAACTGAAGGATTCTTCTTATATACGTAGGGTTTTGTTTAGATGGGCCTTGGCCTCTATTCGTTCATGGGCCGCTTTGAGTATATCTGGGTTAGTTCGGGTATTTCGGTTAATGAGTGTTAGAACCGAATTAACCGGCATAATTTCGGGTAGCTGAGAGTAGGGACCGAATTAGTGACCGAGATTTTCGGTTTTGGTCACTTCGGTTTCGGTCTCGGTTATTTCGGTTCGGTTTTCGGTCTCCGGTTAATTATGCCCACCCTGACCCGTGAGGCACAGTCCCGTGTTGGGAGTCCCTGCGAAGGGGAATTCCTCACGTTGCGCATTGTTGGGTGTGACGCCCGCGCTTTGGACGCCATCGACCCCCTTATGGTGTGACTCCGTAGGCGTAAGTCGATCTCGGTGCCTTGGGCCATACTACCTGTGTTGTACCATAGCGGCCACTGTCTTGTTAGGGTGTCTTGTGAAAAGCCTCGTAGCGTCCCTGTGCGGTCACACCTCGGAATTGTGATTTGTGAGGTCTGATCCACCTCCGCGTGGTTGGGTTTAAAGTTCGTCTGAGCTTTTACGCGACTGGTGGGTAAAGGGTGAAACCTTTGCAGAGTGTAAAATCTATCATGATAGCCTTGCTCAAGGTCACGAGCGGCCTGGATCCTTTTTGATTAGAATATGATGTTTATTTATGTTAATGTCACTTATACTTAATTAATTGGGTTGCAACTGGGCCTCATTCACTTGTAGTAATTTGGTTAATGTTAAAATGAACCAACTAAAAATGCTAATGCAGTTAAGCCGTGACTAGCCTATTTTGAGCCTTCATACCCGTGCTATACTTGCTAAGTAATTGTTTACTTACACTTGTCATTTTATTCAACAAAATCTCGGATGGGTAAACAGATGGAGTAAATGAGTCTGCTGCTGAGTTTCCAAAAGATTTACCATACTACTGAGTTGTGGTCAACCAGTCGGTGTCCATGTGGACTTGAGGCTCTACCTGTCGAGAGAGATAGACTTCCGATGTGTTTTATTTCGGTAAACTCTGATTTAAACTATTTTATTCGAGCATATGTACTCTGTTAATCATATTTGTTAGCTGTATGTTGTTCTGTGGACTTTCTGGGCACACATATAGCAGCATTCGGGTTTCTGTGTAAATCCGGGTGTGACAATCCTCTTGCTCGTCGCAATCTTTAAGCTCGCCAAAACTGACTTGAAGCTTCCATATATTATGAAGAATAGCCGCAAAGCAAGAACGATCATGTTCCTTTTTTTTCTAATGCAGAAACAGTGTTAGCATAATAGATGTCACTACTGCCTTAATTAATTGATGTTTCACGCTGTGTATTCTATCTAGACATAAAGCACTCCAACTGTCCACGTCAAGTTGATTAAGCTACCAATTTGACAAGGTCTTGTTTGCTGACTAAAAGAGAAAGCTATTTCAGACACAAAAACTAGAGAAATTAATAAATATATTTTGAATTCATGAGTTTTTCAAGCTCCAGTGAGGGTGATGTCGATTTCTAACAGAAAAAATTAGGATGACAGCAATAGTTTTGGAAGATAGTTACCAGACATGGGGCCAATCCAGATGTGTAAGCCTTCACAGACATCGAAGTGGTTAGTCCGTGAAAGCTTGCGAATTAAAGCCAGTAGTATCTAGATTGGCTCCATGTCTCATCAAGACGGACGTGTATACATACAAGACCATATGAGCATATCTCGTCAAGGCTTCCCCTCACTACCAACTCGCAAACGAAAGGTCCCATGAACACACATCGATTGGTCAGCATCGAGATCAAGTTGCACGGCTTCCCAATTCCACAAAGCCGGCTCTGCACTGTGTTCCTGTGGCGTTTTTGGTTGTGCGTCGCTTTCTGTGTATATGCATGCCCATTCACGGAATGCATAATGCAGTTAATAAAGGCATCTGGAGGGTAGGGATCGGAATGGCGCAAGCATGTGGCGTCAACCAGGGTTGCATTGGTTAATTTTCTGCCTCATCGAAACGGTGTTTTGGACTTTGAACTAAAGACCCTTCACCATAGCATGGGGTTAGCTCAGCGAAATGCCCAAAGTGCTAAGCATATTGGACACTACGCTATTACAGGGAGTAGTAGGAAATTACAAGGGAGCTGTGCCTCCCTTTAATTCCCCTCGATTGCTTGGAGCACCGAGCTGCGACAACATATCCAGTTATCCACTATACTCTCTATAGTTCAGATTGGCGTATGATCATGACGCGTGTTTTTGTCCTTCTGTTTTGATGGACACAATGGATTTTGCCCTGTATACTTGGAGCTTGGAGGGACCAACACGTAACTGCGATGGTACACACCACTTCAATTATTTCGTTAGTCGGACAAATGATAGCAGCTTCTTAACTGCTTAATTATTTCATAATTTAGTATTGCAAGCCATGCATATGGATGGGCCAGGTTTTTTTAATAAAGGAAGCTTTTTTAATTTTGTAAGGCATTACATCAAGTGATAGAAGATTTTAAAAGACACTCTGATCTTTGCATAGTTTAATACACACAATCTAAAATAAAAAAGAGATTCAACACTCTAATGACAATCGATTTGAAGACTAGACCATCACCCATGTGTCTAGGTAAAATTTAGTCCCTTAAATAAATAACAATTAGAAGTATTAAACATAAACTAATTATAAAACTAACTATCACATATTTACTATAGCATTATATTATCTAATAATGGATTAATTAGGCTTAATAGATTCATCTCGTAAATTAGTTCTCGTTTATGTAATAGATTTTTTAATTAATATATATTTAATACTTATAATTAACATCCTTACATCCGATGTGATAGAATTAAATTTTAGCTAAGAGAATCCAAACACCACCTAAAATGGCCCATATACGTAAAATAATCTAGTTACCGATAGGCCAGGTATGTCCTCCATCTTGAATTATAGCTATTGTTAGGTTTGTCAAAAGTAACGCTGTTTTACGGTTCAACTAGTTTATAGGAAAATTAATCACGTATACAACATCACACCATAAAAATATATTCAATGATTGATTTGATGATACTGGTTTGGTCAAATATGAAATATTTCATCAAAAATAGCTGCATATATATTATGTGCTGGTACGGCGCACGAGCTCCGGAACAGTCTGTGTACGAGTGGATATTCAGCGTTTACATATGCGCAAACAATTATCCCCTGTGAATAAGATAGTGTTTTACGAGCGCGCGCACGCGCACATCATCATCATGGATGGATATTTCAGTTTCAATCAGAACATTTGCCCTCCAAGTGGACATGTGAAAATGCAGCACCAAATCCAATTATTGTGCCAATAAGTGGTTAAATTGTTGAAGTTATCAAAAGGTGCATCCACAAATCTCACTGCGATGTGTTTATATATATATATATATATATATATATATATATATATACTTGTTAGATTGAACTCCACCAATGGACCTTGACCAGCGCCCTGATCGGGGGCGTTCAGTGCAAGACAGACTGGTGGGTCCCGTCGTGCAATGCGCATAAAAGAGGAGGTGAGGGCCATCGGTTAAGGTTACGAGGTTTGCCGCCGCTGCCCCACCGTCTCCACCTGACCCTACCGATGAAGGGAGCGCTGCCAGCGACTGGATGTCCACCGCGCTACCGACATTCTCACCGCAGCCACGAACACCACGACAACGCCAACGCCAACACCAACAAGCAAAAGAAAAAGGTACACCATTCACAGTGACAATTTCCCATTGGATCTATGACTAGAAGATCCTAATAGTCTAACAGTACTCCCTCCAGTCACACACAGCGACAGGAATAATGTTGGGTCATTGAGTTGCGTCATCAACCATTCAAATAAAGTCAAGTATCCAGAATAAAGCATTCAAATAAAGTGCCAAGAGTCATCGATAATGCCATATACTATAAATTAGTGATATATAGTATAGACTAGATACTATAAATTAGTGATATATATAGTATAGACTAGATTTAACCATCGGATAATATTACTAATTATATTAGTGAAGATCAAATTTGTTTTATTCACATGGAGGCCACAGCCCGCCCCGTTCGGATAATTTCTTTTCGTGTCACCGCCGCCGGCGGCCTAGGTCATCGTGCCTTTTCTGGCAGGCCCCCACCGCAGGGGAATCCTCATGCGTTGTGTCGTCGCCGCCGCCGGCCCAGGGCACCAGGTTGCTTGTGGTCTGCTCGTCTGCCGCCGTCGCCTCATCGACAAGCCACTGGCGCCATATGTCGTGCATCTCCCTCCGTGTTCCCTTGTGCAGAGAAGGTAGGGAAGTACCGAGGAGCAGGAGGCAGCCTCGGCACGGGAGCACAGGCTGACTGGAGGGCCGGCGTGCATATCCGTCTCAAACCAGAGCTGGATGCATCGACTCTGATCACAAATGGGCGCGCGGCTTACTGAAATGTGATATCATACACTGAATATGGGATAAAAATATTCTATTATAAATTTGATTGAAATATAAAAAAAATCGATATAAATCTCTTCGGTCTCTTCCCTGCAGTAATATGATTGAAATATCCAAAAAAAATTATCATAGAGATGATCTCACATAAAGCAAACATATGCTCATCTAGAGTTACTTTCTTGTTCAAATCTCCTCATCAAACATGAAAACATTGTGCCTACTCTCCAAAAACACCAGAACGCAAACACATAGATCTGTTAGATACAACTCCACTCTAACTCGTGACAAAGTTAAGCAATTCCAGACCTACATGCACTCACTTTACTCAACTTTAGTACGAGAATTTTAAGCAATTTCAACCCTGCATGCACTCACTTTGCTCAACTCCGGAGTCTGAGCTGAAGTCTTTTAATCCGGCAAACCTGTAAGTTTATAGCATTCATAAAGCACAGCCCATCAGGAAGCACCTAACGAATCAGAAATAATGTAGGGACCATCCAGCCACAACTGTTTGTAAGAGGGACACATAGGAAGCACCAACAAACAATAGAAGCTTCTTGTGGCTGATATAGAAACCAACCAGAAGGAACCTAAAATAGGGAAACTATATAAAGTGTTTGACTAGGAAAACAACGTGAAGAAAGGATCCATTGAATGTAAAGAAAAATTTGTAAACAATGGATGGCTAAGTTTTGTAAAAAGAAGTTAAGCCTGTTACCCGTTCTGAAGCGTAATAAACAATAATTACATAATAAGGCGCTGCAGAATATACAATTCATATGGACGGACAAATGCATCGCACAGTACATGCATGTGACAACATGGAAAGGGAAAATGTCGCAGCATCCATACAATCACATAAGTAGGGCGCATAAGAAGGAAGTGATGATGAACTTACCAGGAGAACATGCTCTGGACGTCATGAACTCTTCTAATACTCCACACCACAAGCAGTATAGTGTTAACACGCTATGATTCAAAGCAGAGCATGTACATCAGTACAACAACAAACAACCTATAAGAATTGAACACAATAACTGAGAAGAACACTTTAATTATGGCTGTTCGTTTTACTGCCATTGGATGCTTGCTAATTTTGCCTCAGATTCCGTCAAACTAATGAAGCTGATGGGCATCAGTATTTAAGAGCAGTAGAGTACCTGGAGGTGATTAGCTCTTCTCCAATACATTATAATTTCATGAATAGTGATCTGCTCCATATGTCCTACCTTTTGATTCCTGAATCATGAATTCCATATCTGATATGTTCCTTTTGTTTCTTATATATCAAGTTCTTCATATTAACGATGAGCCATGGTCAGTCTATTCTATATGTTAGCAACTGTAAGGTATGTGGAAATTGAAAATGATACCTTAACAGGTTTGCATAGCATGGGAAATAGATATTGTGGAAGTAGCAGAATTCAGCAGGTCGAAGCATGTATTCTTCCAGCAGCTTGCAACCTGCGCATACAGTGGGTGTACAGAGGGAAAAAAAGTAGTATTAGTTGAGAACATATAGCAAGTGACTCTTACAGTTAAATCTGGAAAAAAAAACTGGCGGCCAAGCTATGCTAAGGGGAATTCTGGATCGAATCAGCAGGTGGAGAGACAGAGCTGAATCGCTCAATTAGCATACAAAAAACCCAAGGGGATGAAGAGGAAACAGACTGCAGCGAAAAAAAATTAAAATAGGTCCTAGGGTGCAGGAGAGCTGATTCGATCCTGCGAAGCAGGACACCACCGGAGCTGCACAGCATGCTGGTTGTCCCTCGTCCCCACTGTAGGCGCTAGAAACCGCAGGCAAATTGCCACCGTTTTTTTATTTGAAGATGCAATCCGTCTGGTTTCCAAAGCACGTGGACCACATAACTTCATATTGAGTTAGCCACACATAATGAAGGATAAGTGTATCATTATATACATAATTTGGCATGGATGTAATAGTTGAAACATGAAATTCTAGGAAGTACCACATCACCATATGCACTAAATAATCACTGTCATTAATCATGCCTCCCAAAAAATTACAAAATAAGAGCAGCAGAGGTAAGCACATCATATCTAGACAACAAGAGTGTGACATCCAAGTACGCTCGACAATCCGATTCCGTAGATACGACAAAAAGCAAGCAATGTGATTCCTTTTTCTTCATCCATTAGCAAGAAAGGCTGGCATAAAAAATTCAGCAGGAATTTGCAACAATCTGTTTCTAGCAAACTTATGAAATGTTGTAGGCAATGTGATGCAACTCAACTGATTTTCCAATGGGAGGTTGTAATGAGCTGCAAAACGTGAAAATCATGTAGCACAAAAGATGAACATTTGTTCTCCACCTTTCTTGCCTAGCCAAATGCAATACGCCAAAACTAAAATATAATCAAATAGAAAATAGCACCAGATTACAGTAACAAGGCTTACCAGGCATCAATCTCTTAGGTGGAATCACTTCTTTTTCCCTAACGTGTACCTTGAGATGGAGGACAGCAACAAATGCAAGTTTAATATTATACAGTATCAATAGCTACTCTTTCTAGAACAAAGAAATTATATACAATAAACAAAATAACAGCTATCCTATTCATGGTATAGTTCACTCTCACTTGATTTGCCAAACCATTGCTATAGGCTTGCAATGGTGGTGGCTCTGCAAACATTAGTAGTACTGGTATCCTATTAGACAATAATTCATTATATAAGATAATGAATGCAGGTACATGAAGTAATTTTACCAATACAAATTGCCATCTAGTTATCATACGTCAGAATCATGAATTCAACATTAGAGTTATTCAGGTTTTGTTTTCATTAAAATCTACCTTACAGGCATTTCATCAAACACCTTGGAGGCATGATGATGTTGGGTACAGTGCCATCTAAAACTTACGGGTGTGCTGCTGTTATGCCCTGCTCACTTCGATCAGCACATATCCATGTAGAAAAGAGAAGCAAGGATAAGAGGATTAGAATAGACAGCTGCTCTTTGTTTATGTGAGAAAGAGATGTACCTTGCGCTCGTCATTGGGATAATGATGCCTGACCTCCATGGCTCCATGGGGATTGGAGGTAAAGTATGAGGGGAGGTAGTGACGATAGGGAGGGGAGGGCAATGAAGCAGAGCAGCGCCCCACGGCCAGCGCAGCCTGAGGCCGTGTGCACTGCCGCGCGCCTCACTACCGACGTCCGTGAGCTCGAGGATGGCGCAGTGGATGCAGCCGCGTACAGACGCAGCTCCTCGTGCTACTAAAAAAGAAAAAAAGATAGAGGCAGATTGGATTGGATTACTGACAGGAAGCGTAGAGGAGGCAGAGGAAGAGCCAGATTGGCAGTAGGGTGGATGAAAGGACCAACACAATAGGCCCTGAAAAATGTCAGACGTCGGATGATCCGACGCAGTCTCGGATCTTCCGACCCCCGGAAGATCCGACACTGTGTAGGATCTTTCGACGGGATAAAAACTTTACTTCGTAATTTGAGTTCTATAACACTTTGTAGAGATTCTACTTAATAGAAGTGTGACAATAAGTCTATAGAGCCTTCTAGATATGATCAATGCAATAGAATAACAACAAGCACGTAGATCGGATCAAGTCAAGCAAATCTAACAATAAAACAAATGAGCAAAAGGAGACAATGGATTTACTTCCGAAGTTCACTTCACAAAGGAGATACGCCTCCGTTGAGAAGCTCACAAAGAGCTGGGCCGTCACACTAGCCCCAAGTCTCCCTCAATCAACCACAAAGATTGAATCACTTACTATTGGCTCTCACAAAGAGAGGGGTAATACAAACTTCCGGGGCTCAACCACAAGGGAATGGGAGCTCACCGGTACCTCTAACCGTCTAGAAGCAAAGCTCCAAGAGTTACAACGTGAATCGACGAATCAAAGTTACTTCAAGTGCTTCAAGAGATGAACAAGTGAGGGCTCAAAGTTAGCACAAGCTTCACACCTTCAATCTTCTCTCTCACTCAAACCCTAGATGAATCCTTGCAAGAATCAAGCTTGGGAAGGAGTAGAGGAGTGAAATGAATGCTCAAGTGGGTGCTTGTCACGAGTTAGGTCAGTGGAAGCAACAGCAATGAATGAGGGGGGTGAGGGGGTATATATACCAACCCCCCAAAATGTGACCGTTATGTGTTCTGCGAAGGGGTATCGGATCTTCCGACCAAGAGTCGGATCTTCCGAAAAATGACAGATTAGTGTTAGAAAACCCCAGACAAATTCCAGTCATCGGATCTTCCGATGAGGGCCGGAACTTCCGGCAAATGACAGAACATAGCAAGAAAGCCCTCAGAACAGTTCCAGGCGTCGGATCTTCCGACACCCTGTCGGATCTTCCGACAGGCGTCAGAACTTCCGGCCCCGGAACAAATCCAAACCGAGCTGGCCGGAACTTCCGGTCGGATCTTCCGGCCAGGGGTCGGAACATGCATGTGACACACAGAAAAGGCTGAAATCTAGCTAAGTCCCGGAAGATCCGACACAGTGTAGGATCGGATCTTCCGACGGGAAACAACTCGAAACCGAGCCAGCCGGAACTTCCGATCGGATCTTCCGGCCTAAGTTCCGACCAAGCAGACAACATGTGAATGTGACTTTGTGTGTCTCTCAAGTGGATTTTCATCTCAAGCATAGCACTTAAAACAACTAGAATTTGTCGAACACGTCCCCCTTGATAGTACGGTGGTCCTATACTCAAATTCAAACCGAAAATCAAATTAAATTCTTCGATCGAGTCCACCACCATAAGAAATCGAATTGGGGACCTTCTTTTCACATTTCTTTTCTTTTCTTTCATTTTATTCCTGCACAACTAATTCAAAGCATTATATCCAAATTTCTATTGTCATTAATCACCAAAATAGATTAAGTGCCTAGATGCACTTTCAGTGGAGACCGCAAGCTTCCTCGCCGCCGCGTCCATGGGATTCGTCGCCTGTCAGTCAGACCTAGAAAGAGATAGAAGGAAGATTGGGGAGGGAGGGGACGAGCAATGAAGTGACCCAGAACAATGAGGCCCGCCTGCGGCTGCCCGCGCGGCGCCCGGGGCCCGTCGCCGCCGCTCGTGGTCGTCCTCCGCCGCCCTTGCGCCCGAGGGTAGCTCAACGCGGAGCTGTCGCAGCTCCTTGAACGAAGCCGCCGCCGCCGCCGCTGACGCCACCGCGCCGCCCGGAGGCCGCCCCACTGCGCCGCCGGCCCGCCCGGAGGCCGCCCTGCCAAGCCTCCGGTGTAGCTCCACCGCCGCGGGAAGCCGATATGAGCCAGTGCTGGCTCGCGGACGATGACGGCGAGTAAGCCGTGAAGGACATGTCGGCGGTGCGGTGCTCGTCTCCTCGGCTCCATGCTGAGGAGATGGGGCGTGGAGGGGGCACCGGTGGGGGAGGGGAAGAGGCCGGCCCCGCGGCCGCGGCCGCTAGACACCGCCCTTGCGTCCGCTCGCCCCAGCCGCCGCAACGCCGCCGATGGGAGAGAGAGAGAGACAGAGGGGAAGAGGGCGGCGGCAGGGGGAAGAGGAGAGAGCGGCGTGGAGGGCAGTGGCGGCGTGAGGCGGAGGAGAGGGGAGGAGGTGAGGTGGCGGCTGGGGGAGGCGGGGAAACGGGACGGCGGCGGACGGCAAGGAGGCGAGTCAGAGCGACGGCGCTTTTTTTCGGGAGCCGAAGCACCGGCGTCCGGCGCTCGTCGATGGTTCTCGGAGGAAGGCGAAGGGAGATTTTTTTGACGATGCAACGCTTCTCGAGGCTTCCGCTCCACCATCTCGCGACAGGTACACAGGCAGAAGACGATGAGCCGCGGTAAAACTGAACCGCGGGATTAAAATCGGAAGGGGGTAAATTCAGGGGCGAAGCCATGTAGTGGCTTGTGGGTGCCCATGCACCCACAAAAATTTGAAAATCTACTAGTAAAAATAAATTTTCATCATGTTTATAGATTAAATTTTCACATCTATAAGAGAAAGGCACCCCCTCTAATTTGCTCTAGCTTCGCCCCTGGGTAAATTTTGCAGGTGACGTGTTCCATGCGCCGGAGCCGCCCACTTTCATAAGGGTTCATTCATTTATTCATTCATCAGAAGCATCGAGAAGGCCATTAGAGATTGCTTGGTTCACTTCACGAGTACACAGCACATGATCCTCTATTACCAAGATATAATTGGCGACAACAATGTACTGAACGTATTTAATTTAGTTATTTAAATATCCTATGTACTGAACGTATTTAATTTAGTTATTTAAATATCCTAATGTAGGATCAACAAATTCTCAGGTTATCTGATAGCACCTCTGCACACAGGCACTTTCCCACGTGGTGTAGTTTCTGAGAGTTCTGGTGTTCTGGTGAGGCAGTTGATAGAGCAGACAAGTGAAAATTCACGAGGCCAAGACCTTGTCAAGAACTGGGGTTTGCTCACAATCTTGACTGTTCAGATTATGTCAAGTAATGGATATACATATGCTAATGCGAGTGAGCTGGTTATTTGCATTTGGAGTTACAGTTGCAAACATGCTTAAGATTCTTCTGTACAGATGAATTTGTAAAGAGCAAGGCATAAAGATCAGAGATGACGATCGCATATGCTGATTGAATTTTAGAAAATTTTCCTGGTTTTCCCCTTTCTGTAATGGTACAATGAGAACTAGGATTGTTCAAAATGTAGATTAAATAGCTGTCATTTGATTATGGCACTTTTGTATACCTTCCATTGACTACAATATTTTCATATTTTCATGCAATGCTTTGCATGAAGACACATGGCACGCAAATTAGCAAAAATTCAGATTTTTGCCCCCATGATCACCTGTTTGAATTTGATGCTTATGCAACATTCTTAACCATGATGTTGCATGAAACATATAGACATGCTCATGTGGTCATGAAATGTTGTTTTCTACCAAGTTTGAACTTTTAAATTTCAAATGTTCAAATTTGCATCAAATTTGATTTAGATGCAGAAGTACATGCATAAGGGCATAAAACATGATATGTGCATGATGTGGAATGCAACTTAGGTTTAATTGTTTCTTTAGCATAACTAAACCTTGATTTTTCACATACTCATACTATGATTGTATTGGTTACCGACTCATGCTATGTTTGCAAGGGTGATAATTATTACTTTGCAAAACTCATCTAATTCATTTCCTTTGAGTTTTGACTTTGATATATTGGACCGCTTGATGGTATTCTAAGGTTTTTATCACATCCATTTAACTGTGCGGGTATAATCACCCAAGTATATATCACCATTTGGATTTAGTCCTTATATACTAGCAAACTTTGCTAATCCTATCGTTAGTGTTGACACCACAATCACCGGTCCATTTTCCTTGCAATAGTTACAAAAGTAACCAGAGCACGTTAAGCTCAAGAAAAGGAGAAATTTCCATTTCATTTTGCGTAGCATTTGAACCCAAGCTTTCTGAAATTTAAGATTAGTTATATTGTTCGGTTACCTGCGTAACTGCGAAGCAGGTTAAATTTGGCAACATCTCAGATGAGGTTGATCTCGACTATACTTCGAATCCAAAGGCCTTGGGATACAGAGAGAGTATCACAAACTTAGATCGATTGAACAGAGAACGATCAGGGGTATTTTACTAGGCGATACTTCAAGTTTAGCAACGAGGTTGCCTTCTCACTGCCGCAGCCAAACGGCATCGACGGATTCCAACTATTGCACGATAAGCATCCATCGACAGAACTCAGAAAATGACACCACAGTGCATCCATAAACTGCAGAACGACATCCAAATCTAGAATGCAGTACAACCATATATGGTTTGGATGCAGCATCCTGGATCTGAGCATTTTATTCCATAGGACCCTGACTCCACACATAATCACACAGCACACCAAGTAGGGAATGGCTCAAGCGGATCCGAGGAAACGTCCCATCCAAGCAGAGAAGCGAGACCAAGCCAGGTTAACGGCTTCCTGGTTCTCATCAGTCAGACCCATTCCCTTCTTCCTCTTGAGGGCCTCAGGCGAAGTGTTCATGAAGGCGTGCGAACATCCAGGGTATATGTGGACTTCAGATGGTACCCCGGAAGACTTGAGCTGCTCCTCCAGGGATTTGGCAGCCTGAAACATCATGCAAGTGTCAGATGATTGGCATATCCAATATATGCAGAATATGGCATTCTTGTATTTTTGTTTGTTGGAGCATTAATAAATTAACAGCACCCAGATATATAGATATGGATACTATCATGTGCGTGTTTACACTTGTACTACTAAGACATAATTATCCAACGTTGCCAAGTATGTCACATAACATAGAAACATTAACTTCATTCTGCCTATATGACATCAGAAAGGTATATATGTAAAGAAAAAGACTTAAACATACAGAATGGTTACAAAGACTGAAAATGTAATTCCTTGGTCCATCTTGGGTCTAGGGCAGTAACAAAAAAACTAATTTGTGATGTACGTTGAATCATTTTGGCATTGAAGCCATTATCCTATTTACACGTTAAGGCCAATGGCAAGGTCCTACATGGGGTCAGTGCAATACCAAGTCCCTATAAGCTCATCAACATTTGCCACATGATAACCAACCTTGTAAATGGAAAAACAACTTGGGCACTAACTTAGTAAAGATAACAGTAAAAGCTTACTAGCAGTATCAATCGGGAAAAGCATGCATTGGAAACAAAAATCAGGAAGGGGCATTATGGATTTGCCATATATACTGTAACAACAGAAAAAAAGTAATGTGTGAAGAATGGCCTTACAGTGACATCCGAAAATCCTACAAAATTGTCATGCTCCCCAAAATGGGCCTGGATAGGAGCGTTAGCCTTGGAGGGATCGGCAAGTTCAGAAGATGGTGTCCCGTAGAAAGCAACAACAGCATCTACCTCTGGGACTAAAACTCCACTTGCAATAGATAAAGCACCTCCCATGCAATAGCCAGTAACACCAACCTGGTTGTAGAAAAGATGAAGAGAAGGTTATCAACTTATCATTACTCAGTACCTAATGATTATCTGCATTCTTTTCAACAGAACATATGGAAACATGATGTAGTTTTGTACTAAAGCATAAATGCTATGTGGGCCTGCTGGATGTAAAACCTTTTTGCAAGTAGTTAGCTAATCTTTCTGACAATGGTTCCTGCAAAACCTTGAGGCACATCTAGAGTCTAATTAATTCAGACATGTTTAATCTGCTCACTATTTAACCATATCATTTTTCCTTGCTAGCCAGTAACTTTTCCTTTAGTCCTTACTACTGAGAGGCAATTTGTTACACATTAATCAGGGACGATCCACCAGTGATTCAGACAATATAGCATAATGCCCGAGTTAAAATATTTTGAACATAGATATAAGTTCCTCAGTGCTAGAGGATAATAATCAGTGCATTCCTCCAAACCCTAGAAGGGTGGGCAATATAGTTGATGTACATTGGCCTCTAGATGGGCTATACACATGGGCCACTACATATATGCACTACCACCCCCCCCCCCCCCAACTAGCCACCTGTTACGATGAGGCTGGAGCGAAATTCCGAGAATGTCACCGATGGTGAATATGTCGGCAAACTAGGAGGTGGTCGGGACATGGAGGACCCGAACGTCACCGATGGCAACCTGGTCCCGAACGAAGTGCAGGTCGATCTCCACATGCTTCGTCCGCTGATGCTGAACCGGGTTGGTGGAAAGGTACACGGCGCTGACGTTGTCGCAGTAGACAAGCGTGCTCTCGGCGAGCGGGCTATGAAGCTCAGCCAGGACGCCTCCGCCACGCCGTTAGCGATAACCCGGTACTCCGCCTCGGCACTGGAGCGGGAGACAACCGGCTGCCGCTTGGACGACCAGGAGACCAGGTTGCCGCCTAGGAAGACGGCATAGCCGGAAGTAGATCGGCGGGTGTCCGAACAGCCGGCCCAGTCAGCGTCGGTGTAGACGACAAGCTCAGCCGTGGGAGACCGGTGAAGAGCCAAACCAAAGTCAACAGTCCCACGGACGTAGCAGAGGAGACACTCCAGGGCAGCAAGATGTGACTCCTGCGGGGTCATGCATATGGAGGCAGACTTGCTGAACGGCATATGTGAGATCCGGCTTGGTAAAGGTGAGGTACTGCAAAGCACCAGCAAGACTCCGGTAGGCAGTCGGATCAGCCACGGGATCACCCATATCCGCAGAGAGCTTCGCCTGAGTGTCAACAGGAGTGGAACAGGGCTTGCAACCAGTCTCCCTGCTCGCTCCAGGATATCAAGTGCCTACTGCCACTGGTGGAGGAAGAGACCAGACTGACGCGGCTCAACGGTGACACCCAAGAAGTGGTGAAGCACACCCAGATCCTTCATCGCAAACTCCTGCTGCAGGGAGGAGATAGTGTGCTGAAGTAAGGACTGACTAGAGGCGGTGAGCACGATATCATCAACATACAACAGCAAGTAAGCAGTCTCAGCTCCATGTCGGTAGACGAATAGAGAGGTGTCTGACTTGGCCTCTATGAACCCCAAAGTCAGCAAAAACGTGGCGAACCGAGAATACCAAGCCCGAGGAGCCTGCTTCAAGCCACATAGAGACTTGTTGAGCCGACAGACCATCTCCGGATGATCATAATCCACAAAACTCGTTGGCTGGCTGCAATATATTGTCTCGGACAAAGTGCCATAGAGAAATGCATTCTTCACATCCAACTGGTGCACGGGCCATGAGCGAGAGAGAGCGAAAGAGAGGACCGTGCGCACGGTAGCAGGCTTCACCACTGAACTGAAGGTCTCATCATAGTTCACACCAGGCCGTTGGGTGAAACCCCTGAGAACCCAGCGAGCCTTGTAGCGCTCCAGTGTACCATCAGCACGACGCTTATGCGTCCAGATCCACTCGCTAGTAACCACATTGCAACCAAAAAGACGCGGCACGAGGTCCCATGTCTGGTTGGCAAGAAGAGCCGCGTACTCCTCCATCGCACGACGCCAGTGAAGATCCGCCAGGGCCTCACGGACGGAGCAGGGTACGGGAGAGATCGACGGCTCTCCCTCGGTGGCAGAGTCGCGGAGCAAAGAACTCCAGCCGCCCGCCGAGTCACCATGGGATGAATGTGGCGAGGGTCCACGAAAGCGAGTCGGTGGAGGTGGCGACGGCCCCGGTGGAGGTGTCAGTGGAGTCGGAGCCGCGCTCGAAGAAGCGCACAGGGTGCGTACAGGGTGCGCATAGCGCGCAGGAACCTCCAGGGCTGGAGCCGGAGGGGCCGAAGCCGGTGCCGGCCCTGAACGACGACGGTACACCTGCACCGGCTCGGCGTAGCGCGCAGGAGATCCTGGGGCCACGCGTGGCGCAACACGAGGCACCAGGGAGTGGTGCCGGTGCACCAGGAAAACCTACGGGAAATGAACAGACAGAAATAGGTTGTTGAACCACCGGGTCAGAAAACATGGACTCCAACTCAGGATCCGGAGGTGTAGAGGTGGAGTAAGGAAAATCCGACTCGTCAAATACAACGTGTCGGAAAATGAGGATCCGCTGAGAGGTGAGGTCAAGGCAACGGTACCCCTTGTGGTCAGGAAAGTAACCAAGAAACATACAACGTGTCGAACAGGGCGTCAGCTTGTGAGGAGCAGTGGCGGTGATGTT
The DNA here is from genome assembly GCA_033239725.1 of Echinochloa phyllopogon. Classification (NCBI taxonomy): domain Eukaryota; kingdom Viridiplantae; phylum Streptophyta; class Magnoliopsida; order Poales; family Poaceae; genus Echinochloa; species Echinochloa phyllopogon. Next base: position 34,899,794 of record BTCW01000014.1, read on the forward strand.
AGGTAACATGCACAACCGAAGACACGAAGGTGATCGTAAGTAGGAGGGGTACCGAAGAGAGCATGGTGTGAAGTGGGAGTAGGGCAATCAGTCAAAGAGTAATAGGAGAAATCATCAACAACCACCAGATAGTATTTATAACCAGAAATGCTTGGTACAAGAGAAGTCCAGAGATCGCAATGAACAAGATCAAAGGCATGCAACGCATGCGAAGAAGAAAAAGGAAGTCGAACATGATGACCTAGCTGACACGCATGACAAAGGTCCTCATCAGCGGTCCTAGTACAAGGTACAGCTGCACTATGACTAAGCTGAGCCAAAACGTCTCGACCGAGGTGACCAAGTCGGCGGTGCCAGGTAGTGGAAGAAGTGGTGGCGAATGTAGCTGAAGTGGATGTCGAAGTAGAAGCAGCGGAAGACGGGAGATGAAGGGTGTAAAGGGGTCCCGTGCTCTCACATTGGATGAGGGGGCGTCGGGAAGCCGAATCCTTCACAGTAAGACTAGAAGAGTCAAACTCGACAGAGCAAGAATTGTCAGTTGTAAATTGGCGAATGAAAAGAAGATTATGAACCATCTGAGAAGCAACAAAGACATTGGGAAGACAGAGAAAACCAAGAGCAGAACCCACGGAGGTGACAGGCAGACAAGCCCCATCACCAACCATGATAGAAGGACAAGAAGGATGTGAGGGTCGGACAGAAGAGAGGATACCCGCATCTGGAGTGGTGTGGTAGGAAGCGCCCGAGTCGGCGATCTACTCGATGCTGACCGGTGGTGTCAGTCCCATGGTGCTGAAAGACTGCGCCAGAGCGGCCTGATCCACCCCCCAGGCCAAGGCTGGCTGGGCTGAGGTGGAGTCCAGAACGGCGCGAAGGGAGCGGGTGGAGCAGCACTGGTAAACATGGCGGCCGGAGGACGAGGCCCACCCCCCACCCCCTACCCTGAAACGGCCACATCGAGATACGCCCTGACCATGGGTTGTTGTAGGATGACCATGGTTGTTGAAGGATGGCCAGGGCGCGCACCTCTAGGAGCAAGAGCGGGGGGCAGGAGCCGTAGGTGGAGCTGGCGTGCCCCGACAACCCCCACCAGCACCTCCAGGTGTAGTGCCACCACCCGCACCACCACGGCCTCCCCACCAACCACGAGGATGCCCACCCCGGCCACCCCCACCCCCGCTCGGCCCGGGGAGAGGAGTACCAAGGAGGGAGCAGGAAGACAGGGCGGAGGAAGTCGGTAGTGTAGCCACGAGAGCGGTGGAGCAGGAGGAAGATGAGGACGAGCCGGTCACGGGACCCCAGGTGATCTCCTCCAGGGTGAGGTCTTCTCGGACCTGCAGAAAGGTGGGGAAGGGCTGCTGGCGGGTGATCCATGTCTTGAGGTGGTCAAAGGTGCTCTTGAGACCCCTCAAGACATTGAGCACCAAGACCCGGTCATGCACCGGGCACCCGAGGTCGCGGAGACCATCAGCCTTGCTCTTCATCTTCCGGCAGAACTCGCCCACGGAGAGGTCCCCCTGCTCGAAGGTACGGAACTCGGCGTCGAGCCGGAGAGCCCGAGCCTCGACGTTGCCGAGGAACTGGGCCTCGAGCGCGAGCCAGGCCTGACGCGTTGTGCCGCCGTGAGTCTGACGACGTCCTGCAGATCTAGGGAGATAGTCCCGAAGATCCAAGACATGGCGACGCTGTTGAGGCGCAGCCACGCCAGGTCATGCACCTCGACCGACATGTCAAAGAGAATGTGGTCGTCGATGGCGTAGCGCGAGGAGGAACTGGTCCTGCCAGCGTGCGTAGGTGGACGACGAGTCAAGCACAACGGAGACCAGGTTCTTGATGTGTGGGATAGCGGCGGCCTAGAGGTGAAGGTAGGCGACCATGGGGTCGACCGAATCGAGGTCCAGCACTCGACGAGGTAGGAGCAGAGAGCGGCGCCTGGTGGGAGGAGGAGACAGGCTGCGGGTTGGAGGAGGCGAGGATGAACTGCTCCGCCTCGGCAACCCGTCGAGCGAGGCCAGCCGCCGTGGTGCGCTCGTGCTCCAACACAAGGGCCATCGCGCGGACCCGTTCCTGGGCCGCGGCAGCCTTGGTCTTGGCTGCAGCGAGGGCAGCGGCGAGAGCCCCCTCGGCTGCAGCAGCGCCGATGACGAGCGGCCTGTTGTCGCGGAGGAAGGCGGTGGCGGCGAACGGCGCATCCTCGGGGGGTATGCCTAGCCACGGAAGGGAGGAATCCCGCCGGCAGAGGGCCGCCCACACCCAGGCCAGCGGCAGCGGCGGCGGCGGCGACGGCGACGGCGGCGCCACCCACGCCCGTGCCCAGCTTCGCGGCGCAAAGAGCGGCGGCGGCGGCAGTCAGATCCGTGCCACCCACGCCCAGCGCCGCCGCGCGCAAGGCTGCAACGCCCATCACGCCCGCGCCCAACTGCGCGAAGAGCGGCGGCGGCGGTCAGAACCGCGCCGCCCACGCCCAGCGCCGCCGCGCGCAAGGCTGCAGCGGCGGCAGTGGGGTCCGCGCCCCCGGCGCCCGCGCCCAGCTCCGTGGCGGCGGTGAGGAGGGGCGGCGAGGGCGACGCGTCGAAGGAGGAGGGGTCACGCGGCGGCGGCGCCTGGGCAGTGAACGCCAGGGCGCGCGCGTGTCGGCAGCGGTGGGAGAAGCCGTGACGGCGGCGTAGGAAGAGGGGAGAGGGGGAAAAGAGGAGAGGGGCGGCGGCGGCTAGGAGAGAGAGAGGAAGAGGAGAAATCCTAGCTAATACCATTCTAGAGGATAATAATCATAGTATTCCTCCAAACCCTAGAAGGGTGGGCAATATAGTTGATGTACATGGGCCTCTAGATGGGCCATACACATGGGCCTCATAGGCCACTACATATATACACTAACACTCAGTAATATATTCAAAAACTGTAATTGTAAGACATCTCATAATTTTCAGGAGCACTTCAACATCTTGAAAAATATAAGCTTAACTTTATTCTATGAATTTGTAAGAGTTTAAAGCTATTCATTTTACTTTTAGGCGAGTTAATAGCACTACCAACTTCAACTTGTGTTCTTGACAATATTCATGAATCCAAAAGTCATAAATTGACAGGATGTGATTTGATAAAGGCTTGAACAGAAGATAAGAAAATTGAGTCTCTTTCTACAATATGGAGGTAACATAGCGCCTTTGGAGGGCCAAGCCTATAAATTGTATGACTAATCCACTGTGATTCATCCATTGTTTTACACCTTTTCGTTGAAAAGTAAGAGTTGTGTATCTTTTCCATTACGACAAAGAAAAAACAAAAGAGTTCAAAACCACAACAAAGAAACAAACATGCTACTGTCGCACCATTCATCACCTTTCTTGTTGTACGTAAAGGAGTTGTGTGTCTTTCCCATTAAGATAGAGCAGAAACAAAGGAGTTCAAAACCTTATAGACAAATATGCAGAAGAGCTGTATAAATTGCAATTCTAATCAATTGTTAACTTATCCAGTGCATTGTTCAATACCATAGGAGAGCCAATGGTGATTCTTTCACAAGACAAGGACACTAGCATGGGACTCGTAATAGATTTGCAACAAGATAGGAGGAGCAGCTAATTAAAATGGTTTTCCAGTTACATAGATTGTATAAAGTTTTGAATGCATACAGAGAAAACAGAGAGCAAATGACCAAACAAGAACAAAGCTGAAAAGGTTCTACCTTGGGTGATCCATTTGACTTGAGCCATTTAACTGAAGCCTGGATGTCCTTAACTGCACCCTGCCAATCCAGACCTTCCATCAGATGTTGTGCCTCAGCAACATCCAGAGCAACTTTTCCGCGGTACAAACTGAGAAGAAGAAAATGGCATCAAGAAATGCAGTGCTTGACAGAGTAACAATCTTGTTAGAGAGTGTTGGTATCCTATGAAGCACCAACCCAAGCAGTTATTAAACAGAAAACAACAAAGGACACAATCTTACTCTGGAATAAGTGCTCTGTATCCTCCACCTAGTTTGGAAATGTGGATTGCATGGTTCTTTATCTCATAATCTACTCCCCACCACTGTTGCAAAACCACAATTCCAGGGGCATTTTCTTTGCCAACAACATAGGCATCAAAAGTCTACATATACAATTTACCATTTAAATATGAGATAACAGATCAAAGGTAGGATATAACATTCACAGTAATTAACAAAAGGCATCAAGCCTATCATTTTCAGTAATGGCTGTACTACATGATCAACGCTTATTCTGTTCCAAATAGAAGAAGAAAAACTTCCGTATCAAGCTTGATCAGCATCAATGTATGTGCAGTTTATATTGTTTAGCAGGGTAACTTTTATAGTTATTACTTGAAAATTTGATACAAATACATATTACCTGAAGTAGTCCGAGGAAGCTAAAGCGTCATTATCTAGCATTTTTTTCCAGAACATGGAGGAGATCTGTGTATCTTTGTAATTTTACTGTGCCAACTTTCTAGTAACAACTAGGCATAAAACTGGAAAACCTGCCGTGCATGACAATAAGAAATTAAAGCTTGTTATACTATTCTTTCCTGCACTCCTACTTATCTGACTGACATGCTACTTCTCCCAAACTCTCACAATTCATATTTGGATCTGCATTTTCCATAAATCTCATGAGGAATCCCAGAGTGCAAAATCCGTTTTACACCCCCAACTGTCTCAATCGGTACATTCTACCCCTTCGTAAGATTTCTCTTTTTTGTTTCTCCATGCACACATGTTATTTTGAGTTGAAATTTTGTGGTCTAATAATGGCGATCATAAATTATATTTCAAAATATATTATGATTGTTTTCATCATTATTTTGAAAGGCTATTTTATGTAATAATAAATTAACCATATCAAACAAAAAATTATGAGAAATAATGATGAAAATTTTGTATTATATTTTTAAAAAATACTATACGTGGCTTTCTATCATTCCACAAAATTTTAACTTAAAACACCACTTGTGCATGGAGAAATAAAAAAGACAAATCTTACAAAGGGGTAGACTGTACCAATTGAGATAGTTGTGGGTGTAAAATGAACCAAAACATACTTTAGGGGGTTATCCTTGTTCATACCAGGGGCGGAGCTACAGCTCGTGATCGGGGTCACCGGACCCCGACGAATTTTGAAAAATCAATGGCAAATAACTGTATATGTTAGTTAATAATATATAATGACTCCATCCTCTTCTACATAAGACCCCAATGATCTTCTAGCCTGGCTTCGCCCCTGGTTCATACTTGATGATAGAAATTTGGGCTTTTTCCTTTGCAAAAACTAATTTGAAGATTATAGATGAAATACAGTTTTTTACTGTCACTGCCATACACTACACACTCAAATGTTTTATGGCCATGCAGATATCATGCACAAGGCTATCAGTTCTAAGATATCCAACTCTATCAAAATGTTTATACTCCCTAATCTAACACTGCTTCCATTTTATTTATTTGATGTTAACGTCAAATGTATAGAAACAGAGGTACTAGAAGTCACACATAGGATAGTAGAAAATGCAGTGCGACAGTGAAACAGCAATTAGTTCTGATGAATAATAGTGACTCTAAAAGATTCACCAAATATGACTCTCTCATGTACTTTATAGTTAGCTAATCACTATTGCACTGAAATGTACTATCATAGTATATGCAATAAAGAAATAACTAGACGAACAAACATTGCAAATTCCATAACCATCCAAGAGCAACATCGGCCAATAAAAGAAAAGGAATAAGAGAAAGCGGAGGGAACAAAAAAAAACGAGGGAAAGCAGAGCATCGAAGATAAAGAAAGCCAAATTTGAAGAGAAAAGGAAACAGGGAGGCATATGAGAAGAAATCATATCATACAAACAAAAAAACAAACATATTACGAATTAAAACCATCTCGTCGGGTTGGACTTCGCGAAACCGCAGCGTCCATACACCGGAATCAACCGGATAATCCACCCAGAAATATTCACCGATCACAACGCTTGGATAATTTCATCTCCCTAACCGAACGAACGCCGTAACCTCTTATTTCGGGGGTAAAGGATTGAAAAGCCCGTGCAAACGGGCGTTAAACCCTCTCAATCGCCGGGGAATGCGAGCCAAATTCGTACCGAGAATAGCCAGATAGCGCGGAGGCGTGCGCAGAAAAACCCTAGAAAAGCCCTCCGAGTCCGAGTCGACGGGTTTTGCGAGAGGACAGAGGAGACGGGCGAGAGGGGAGGGGGGGTCACGAACCGTGTCCTCGCGCTGGATCTGGATCTTCTGGAACGCTGCGGCGGAGGAGTCGGTGGCCATGGCGGCGCGGGGCAAGCGGAGACGGCCGGGGAGAGGGGAGCGCGTGCGCAGCGGGCTGGTGGAGATGCCGGGGAGGTAGGCGGAGGCGCCGCGTCGGAGCAGGGGCGCTGTGGCCATCCCTTTTTGCTGTGATTTGTGTGGAAAATGCTCCCCGCAGGCCCGCCCCCAACTGCTAAAACCCGGGCTAGTTCCGTAATTTTCCGATTCCATTTGCCGGTGCCTATTTAGAGCATCTTCGAGACACGAGTCAAGTTTACTGATTTAACTACTCTCAAAAATAACTAGTGATATGTAAGATGGCTAGTGATGATGTAGGCTAGCTAAAAATAGCTATCGAATGAGGTGGGATGGAGAGCCACTAAATTTAGAGAATCATTTATAGAGTCTGTTGGAAACGTTTTTTCTCTAACAATATCTAAATTTAACTTTAGAAAACGATTTGGCTAGTCTCTTGGAGATGCTCTTAGCCCTCGTTTAGTTTCCAAATTTAGGAGCCAAACTTTGGCTTTCGAGGAATGTGCGGCACTGTAGCATTTCATTTGTATGTGTGAAAAATTGTCCAAAAATTGATTAATTAGGCTCAAAATGTTCGTCTCATAGAGTACAACAAAACTGTGTAATTAGTTTTTGATTTCATCTACGTTTAGTACTCCATACATGTGCCGATATTTTGATGTGATGGGAATCTTCTTTTTGCATAGTGAACTTTGGGGGTAGAATTTGGGATCTAAACAATGTTTTAGTTCCCCAAATTTCAATATCCAAAAAGAAGATTCACATCGCATCAAAATGTTGGCACATGCATAGAGTACTAAATGTAGATGAAATCAAAAACTAATTACACAGTTTTATTTTATTGTACTTTGCGAGACGAACATTTTGAGCCTAATTAATCAATGTTTAGACAATTATTCACAAATATAAACGAAATACTACAGTGACGTATTAATGGCAAAACGTTAAGTTTGGCATGCCAAACTTTCGAACTAAACAAGTCGTGATTGACTGTGTGAGTGAGACAGGACGCTATCTAAGGAGTACATTGGTGCCGTCTAATAGTCGGTCTCATGCAGCAACACATAATCTTGAGATAACTTATGAGACAACCTATACAATAGATTGTTGTTTTAGTTATATCATAGTAATACAAAAACACTTAATTTATGGGGAAATAAAAAAATATTATTTGTTCCATGGCAACAAAACTCATACAATGGTGAGAGAGTTGTCTCATAGTCCTAACTCATGAGGCGGTTGTTTCGCGAAACAGTGACCTCATCCTCTCACCTCCATCTCTCTCATCCACATCAGCGAAAATCATATGTGGTACTGCATTAGACGACCTATCAGACCGCTAACGTGTAATAATGTACCTGCCCTAAAAAAAGAGAGCGGTGTTGCTAGCGCCCGAACATCTGACGGGTGGGAAAAAATCGGACGGTGACGTGGAGCAAATGGAGTCAACAAAAAATCCCGCATCGGACGGGCTAGTTCCATAATTTTCCTTTTCCATTTGCAGGTGCCTATTTAGCCCTTGTTTAGTTCCCAAATTTGGAAGCCAAACTTTGGCTTTTTGAGGTGTGTGCGGCACTGTAGCATTTCGTTTGTATGTGTGAAAAATTGTCTAAAAATTGATTACTTAGGCTCAAAATGTTCGTCTCGTAGAGTACAATAAAACCGTGTAATTAGTTTTTGATTTCATCTACGTTTAGTACTCCATACATGTGTCGACATTTTGATGTGATGAAAATCTTCTTTTTGTATAGTAAACTTTGGGGGATAGAATTTGGGATCTAAACAATGCCTTAGTTCCCCAAATTCCACTATGCAAAAAGAAGATTCTCATCACATCAAAATGTTGGCACATGCATAGAGTACTAAATGTAGATGAAATCAAAAACTAATTGCACAGTTTTATTTTATTGTACTTTGCGAGACGAACATTTTGAGCCTAATTAATCAATGTTTAGACAATTATTCACAAATGTTAGGGGTGATTATTAGGGGTACCCAAACCTATGGGATAATCACCCTTGTTAAAACACTAACTATTAACAAGCTCATACACATATCAGGAAAGAGGAAGGCAAATAAGGCCCACGGCCCAACAAGAGTCAATGGCCCAGTCGAGACACATCGCTGGAAGCCCCAACTCGCATCTCAATCTCCGCTTCGCTCGAGGGAAGCGACCCCTCGAGCGAATCAAAAAACTCTGTCTCGGTCGAGGCTTGAGGGTCAAGCCTCGAGCGACCCACGAATGGAAAAAGCTCCGCCTCGGTTGAGACCTCCGCCCCAACAAACAATTAAGGAAGCTCGTCGCCGCCGTGTATCCAAAGTCAAGAGGCAAATCTCTCGCCACGCCGCTCTGACAGCCACGACCCCCCGTCCCATCTGCCAACTCTCATCACTATGCTGCCAACCAAGGCTCTGTGCGGACATGTTGGCGTTGTGCGAATAGAGCACGTCACTCCGAGCTCCTGTGCTACCAACTCCGGTGACCCAAAGCCCTCGATCGGGCAGGAAAGCCCTCGAGCAAGTAACGGGATAAGGAGGAAGGAGAAGCATGACGGGCCATCCTGAGTACTATGCGACCATCCCCGGTGCTGTGCGAACACGCCGCCACTACGCGAACAGGGTCGGGTCATTCCCACTCCCTGTGCTGCCAACTCCCACAGTAATTTTTCACGAAAAGGGCTATACACAGGTATGGGGGATCCTCGAATTGGCGTACGGACGAGTCACTACGACACGTCGGTCAGCTCAGACCCTCGAAACCACTTCGTGGCGTCACCACCAGTACAAGAACCCATCACAGGGACGACAACGCCACGCAATAGTGGCCAATGACAAGGAGCCACGCCCGACGCCACGCCTACGACTATGCAACAATTGTATCTGTACATTGACACACGCCTGTAACCCCTCCTCCTTGGATACAAGGAGTGGGGCACGCTCATGCAAGGGGACGGACGATCAATCGATCGAACACAGAACAAGAGACAACACACGCACTCCACACTACACACTCCACGATATTGGCACTCTGCCTTAATCATCATCATCCGGGACTTGGAGGCCTAGCCTCTTCTCCCAACCTTCTTGTATCCCCTACTACTCGCAGTCCAGTGCAGGATAATACATTGCACACACCTTCTTTGCTGGACGTATGGTCTTGCGACCGGAACCAGGACAATCTTGTGTCATTGCATTACCTTCTACATCAACCATCAAGGGTGGAAACACAACGCATTTCTGGTTGGTGTCGGGACCACGATTTCCAAACACCAACAGTGGCGCGCCAGGTAGGTGGAGCGTTGTGATCGACCACATCATCCACTATCTCCCTTTATGGCAACCCGTGTCGTACGCGGCAATCCCTTTCCGATGGGGACATCGGACCCACTTCCCGCTGGATTCAAAATCTGAGTCGGAAGCCTCGAGTTCAGGGTGACTGGCAATGGTTACCACATGCAGCTCCTTACGACGAGCGCTGGTGTGGGCACGCCAGCGCCACTCCTGTCGTCACCACCACCACCACGCAGGAAGCGTTTGCGTCAACGCGCGCGGCGAACGCGCGCGGAACGACGCCAAGCGGCCCGCGCCGGCTCCCCCGAGCGGGTTGAGGCCAGCACGCCAAACCTTGCGACGGCGGCAAAGAACATCCAGCCAACATCAGGCATGACGTCGCACCCTGCCAGGGATAGCACGTCAGACCCGTCGCAAGTCCCCGGCGAGATGCACACCACAACCATGGCCAACTCTTCGTCAGTTGGCACGAACATGACGGTGTATGAGGATCTGCCGGGGCACCATCTGCTCTCAATTCGCAACCTCATCGCAACTTCGCCAGGCGATAACTACCCCGACTCTGACAGTGAGGCACACGAGAGCGGCCATAGGGTCCCCGAGTGGGACTACTCAGGGCTTCGCGATCGTGAGGCCTTTATGTCGTTCCAGGCTGCAGCAAACTATTGCCTAACTTGCTCCGACGACCCTAGCGAGGGGGATTACGATCTCTCCAGGGAGTGCTTCGTCGTCCTCCCGGGAAGGGGTGACGAAGACGATGGGGCAGGTGAACCAGTGGGAGCCAAGAATAACGAGCAGGCACCTGATAATGCTGCACTTGCGCAAGCGCAGCTAGCCCAAGTCCGCGAACTTGAGGCCAAGCTCGAGGAAGAGCGCCAACAAGTCCAGAAGCTCCAGGCAACGCTTGAGGACAACCGCCCTGTGCGCGGCGCGCATGCCAGGGAGGCCGGGCGCGCAGCCCGAGCCCGCATCGAGGTTGATGACGATGTGGATGACCCACTCGCGTTGGCTAGGGCAAGCCAAAAGCTCGTTGCTGCGGCGACCTTGATCCGGGCCATGCGCCGAGAGGCGCAACTCCTCATCGAGCAAGCAGCTGTGCAGCAAGCCGAAAGCTCAGCCTCCCGCATACACAACTCAGCCGGCCCAAAAATTGGTGGAGGCATGCGGGACCACGAGGGATCGGCACAAACCCTGCGAAGGGACAATGTGGTGCCACCCCTGTCATCAAATAAGGGGAAGGCACCCTCGGTGCACAAACGCATCGGGAAGAAGCCTATCAAGGAGCGAATCATTGATACACGCAGAGATACCAGTGACGACGATGCCCGCAACATCCTCAACAGAAAGAAAGGGGATGACACATCTCGCGGCTTCCACCCTCGACATGGAGGCCGCTACGACAGCGATGAAAACAAGAGCCCAACACTAGAACCCCCGGGAACCCAGGTGTTTGGCCGGGAGATTCGTGCGGCCCCGATTCCCGCACGATTCCGGCAACCAATGGCTATCACCAAGTATTCGGGGGAAACGGATCCGACGCCATGATCATCCGCAACTTTCCGCTTCATTTGGCGGATTCTGCGCGGACATGGCTCGAGCACCTACCCGCAAACCAAATTCACGACTGGAACGACCTCATGAAAACATTTGTGGGTAATTTCCATGGTACTTACGTGCGCCCTGGAAATTCGTGGGACATTCGAGGGTGTCGCCAAACATCCAATGAGTCCCTTCATGATTTCACCCGCCGCTTCTCCAAGCGCTGCACCGAGCTCCCAAGCGTGGGTAACTCCAAGGTCATTCATGCCTTCCTCGAGGGCACAACCCGCCGGGACTTGGTGTGTGAGTTGGGACGAAGCCCTCCTGCCAGCGTCAATGAGTTGTTCGATGTCGCCACCAACTTTGCCTCTGGCGAGGAGGCGGTTGGAGCCTTCTTCGATGGTAGAAGGGGGAAACGGACGGAAGAAACGCCCGCGGAGGGCAGCAAGTCTAAGGGCTCCGCGAAGAAGCAGAAGCAAGGCAAGAAGGGTAAGAAGCCCCAGAAAGCCTCGCGCCGACAAGAGCGAACCGAGGACCTCGACAAAATCCTCGCGGTCGACCCTGCGCCCAAAGCTTCTCGAGGCCCCCCTCAAGGAGGCGGCGTCTTCGATGACATGCTCAATAAACCTTGCCCTTATCACAAGGGCATCATAACCCACACCTCCGAGCAATGCGGAATGCTAAAAAAATACTTCAATCGCGCATCTTCGAAGGAAGATGCGGAGAAAAAGGACACGGGCGACGGGGGAGGCCAAGGCTTCCCGGAGGTGGAGAACGTCTTCTTCATTTTCGGGGGGCCGACGGTGAACATGACGCCTTGACAGCGCAAGTGCGAGCGTCGAGAGGTGTTCTCCATACACAAGGCTGGGCCATCCTACCTCGACTGGTCTGAGGAGACCATCTCCTTCAGTCGACAAGATCACCCCAACGACATCCCAAACCCGGGGCAGTACCCGCTCGTCATTGATCCCATCATTGGCAACACCCGGTTATCCAAGGTACTCATGGATGGAGGCAGCAGCCTCAACATCATGTACGTCTCGACTTTGGAGCTCATGGGCATCGGGAGGGACAAGCTACGCCCCAGCAAAGCGCCATTCCGTGGCGTTGCACCGGGAAAGCGAGTTTAGACCCTTGGGTAGATCGATCTGTCTGTTTCTTTCGGCATGCCTGACAACTTCCGCAGGGAGACCCTGACCTTCGAAGTGGTGGGATTTCGAGGTGCCTACCACGCCATCCTTGGTCGTCCATGTTACGCCAAGTTCATGGCCATCCTGAACTACACGTACCTCAAGCTGAAGATGCCGGGGCTAAAGGGCATCATCACGGTGGCGCCATCATTCGAACATGCCTACATATGCGACGTGGAATGCGTCGAGAGCGCCGAGGCGCTCGCTGAGGACGAGGCTCTGATCGCGGACCTGGAGAAGATGGCGAACGAAACCATCGCCTCCATTTCGAAGCATGCAGGCAGTTTCGAGCCTACAGAGCACACCAAGGCTGTGCCCCTCGACCCCAACGACAAGACAGTGAGGGTCAGTTTGACCCTCGATGACAAATAGGAGGTGGTGCTCGTCGACTTTCTTCGTGCCGTCGCCGACATCTTCGCGTGGTGCCCCTCGGATATGCCAGGCATACCGAGGGAGGTCGCCGAGCACTCCCTTGACATCCTGCCCCACTCCAAGCCGGTGGTTCAACGCCTGCGACGCTTCGACGAGCAAAATTGCCGGGCCATTGGTGAAGAGCTGCGCAAGCTTCTCGAGGCCGGATTCACCCTAACTGGCTCACTAATCCTATTTTAGTTAAGAAAAAGAATGGGAAGTGGAGGATGTGTATAGATTATACTGGTTTAAATAAAGCATGTCCAAAAGTTCCTTTTCCTTTACCACGTATTGATCAAATTGTGGATTCAACTGCGGGATGTGAGCTGTTATATTTCCTTGATGCTTATTCTGGTTTCCACCAAATTAAGATGAAAGTTTCCGACCAGTTCGCAACTTCTTTCATCACGCCTTTTGGCATTTTTTGCTATGTCACGATGTCATTTGGTCTTCGAAACGCCGGAGCCACATACCAACGGTGTATGCTTCGTGTTTTCGGGGATCATATCGGGCGGACCGTAGAGGCATATGTTGACGATATCGTTGTAAAGTTCAGGAAGACGGACGACCTGATAAATGATTTGCGAATTGCGTTTGATTGTCTCCGGGCTAACGGGGTAAAACTAAACCCAAAGAAATGCATCTTTGGGGTGCCTCGAGGCATGCTCTTTTGTCTCATTGTCTCTCAGCGAGGCATTGAGCCCAACCCTGAAAAAGTCTCGGCCCTCGAGCAGATGGGACCGATCCGAGACCTAAAGGGGGTACAGAGGGTATTGGGATGCCTTGCAGCCCTGAGCCGGTTCATCTCACGTCTCGGCGAGAAAGGCTTGCCCTTATACCGACTCCTAAAAAAGAACGAGAATTTTTCTTGGACCCCCGAGGCCCAGAAAGCCCTCGACGGGCTAAAAGCATCTCTCGCGCGAGCACCAATTTTAACGCCACCTAAGGAGGGCGAGCGCCTCTACCTCTACGTAGCCGCAACGACTCAAGTAGTCAGCGGAGTCATCGTCGTTGAGAGAATCGAGGAGGGACACACTCTGCCTGTACAAAGGCTAGTGTATTACATCAACGAAGTATTGACTGAAACCAAGACGTGATCCACAAATCCAGAAGCTACTCTACGCAGTAGTGCTAGCACGACGCAAGCCGCGCCACTACTTCGAGGCTCATCCTGTCACCGTGGTCTCATCTTTCCCCCTGGGGGAGATACTCCGCAACCAGGATGTCTTGGGTAGAATAGCCAAATGGTCAGTGGATTTGATAGGTGAAACCCTCACTTATGCCCCTCGAAAGGCAATCAAATTGCAGATCTTAGCGGATTTCGTGGCAGAGTGGACGGACACACAACTGCCCCTACCTCAGATCCAAGCAGAATGTTGGATCATGTACTTCGATGGGTCGGTGATGAAAACCGGTGCAGGCGTGGGCCTGCTCTTCATCTCACCCCTCGGAGAACATATAATACACGTGGTACGCTTGCACTTTTTGGTGTCCAACAATATGGCCGAGTACGAGGCTCTGCTCACGGGCTTCGTATAGCTATAGAGTTAGGTGTCAAATGCCTTGACATCCGGGGAGATTCACAGCTGGTCATCGACCAGGTTATGAAGGAGTCGAGCTGCCATGACGAGAAAATGCAAGCGTACTGCAACGCGGTACGCTGGCTCGAGGACAAATTCCATGGCCTCGAGCTCAATCACATTGCGCGAAAATACAACGAGGAAGCCGATGAGTTGGCCAAAATCGCGTCAGGTTGGATCACCGTTCCACCGAACGTGTTCGCCCACGACTTAGTAGAGCCGAGCATCAACCTCAAGCCAACTCCCAAAGCTCCTGACGCTCCCTCGAAGGCCGAACCCTCGGGGGCTGCGGGCATCGAGCCCATGGACGAGGATCCCTTGAGAGAGGAACCCGAAGCCTCGAGTCAGGAGATATCCTCGTCGAATGAAGGTGAAATTATGGAGATCGACGAGGCCCCCATCATCTCGAGATTGGCGCGATCAGTATATCGCGTGGATCGACCGAGGGGAGCTACCCTCGGATCGAACCGAGGCTCGACGCATCACAAGAAGGGCGAAGTCATTCAACATTATTGACAAGGAATTGTATAAGTGCAGTCCCTCAGGAATTTTGCAGCGATGCATTCCCATTCCTGAGGGAAGGGGGCTCATTCGAGACATCCACGCCGGCATAGGCGGCCACCACGCGGCGCCCCGTACCCTCGTGGGCAATGCGTTTCGCCAGGGCTTCTATTGGCCCACGGCTGTCGCTGATGCCAACGAAATCGTGCGCACCTGCGAAGGGTGTCAATTCTACGCACGCAAATCTCATCTCCCGGCCCATGTTTTGCAAACCATCCCTATCACATGGCTATTCGCAGTGTGGGGGCTCGACCTCGTCGGGCCAATGCGAGCATCGCCCGAAGGCTTCACGCATCTACCGGTGGCCATCGACGAGTTCTCGAAATGAATCGAGGCTCGACCCATCAGCAGCATCAGATCTGAACAAGCCGTGCAGTTCTTCACGGATATAATTCACAGGTTCGGGGTCCCTAATTCGATAATTACTGACAATGGCACCCAGTTTACAGGCGAGAAATTCTTGGAATTCTGTGACGACCACCATATCCGCGTGGATTGGTCGGCCGTGGCACATCCACAGACGAATGGCCAAGTAGAACGTGCCAACGGCATGATTTTACAAGGCCTCAAGCCAAGAATATTCAACAAGTTGAACAGATTCGGTGGAAAATGGGTATTGAAATTACCCTCGGTAATCTGGAGCCTCAGAACGACCCCGAGCAGAGCCACGGGCTTCACCCCATTTTTCCTCGTCTATGGCGCCGAGGCTATCCTCCCCACGGACTTGGAATATGGGTCCCCGAGGCTCAGAACCTACCAAGAAGAGCAGAACAAGCAAGCTCGTGAAGACTCACTCGATCAAGTGGATGAGGCTCGAGACATGGCGCTCCTACATTTAGCACGGTACCAACAGTCCATCCGAAGATACCAAGCACAGAAGATTCGACGTCGAGACCTCAACAAAGGGGACCTGATCCTAAGGCTACGACAAGATAATCGAGGATGACACAAGCTCACGCCGCCATGGGAAGGGCCCTACATCGTCGCCGAGGTCCTCAAACCAGGCACATACAAGCTCGCGAACGAGAAAGGCGAAGTTTTCGCCAATGCTTGGAACATTCAATAGCTACGTCGCTTCTACTCTTAAGTTTCTAAGCATTCATGTACATTTGTACTTATATCAATAAATGAATAAAGAAAGATCTTAAATGAGTGAGACTCGGCTTACCCTCGATAAAGCCAAGTCACACTCGGGGGCTAATTCGTGGGGGCACCCCCTCCTAAAATTGTCCCAATTTTAAGGGTTTTTTCTTTCAAAATTCTTTCATCATGTTCGTCTCCAGTAAATGCCAAGAGGCAATTCGAGGCATAGAACTACTGAGACCAAGGGTCGGCCTGGTCGAGGGACCGCCTACGCCTTCGAAAGGATACGACATCTCCCTCGCCACCCTACGCTAAAGTTAATCTATGAACGAAACCTTCCTCGTCGAGCCCTTTGCAAATTCAGTGAGAAAACGTGATAAAGAAAACGACATTCAATAAAATTCAAGTGCATACTCAAAACATGAAATTGTTTGACAGGCATATCATTCCAAAACACAACTCTAAATATTACAAAAATGTTCCGAGCTACTCAGGGAGCGGGGTCTTTGGGGCCTTCGGGGACGGCGGCTTCTTCGTCTTCGGCGTCGGGGAGGAGGTCGCCCTCGAAGATCTGCGACAAGGCGGCGGCAGGAACAGCGGCACCGGCACCGACGCTCTCCACGATGACCAACAGCGTCATCATCGAGGTCGTCCACCACCACATACCCGACGCTCACTGCCTCAAGGTCTACGACAAAGTATGTCAAAATAACCCCGACGGTCTTCTACACGCCGAGCCGGAGAGCCCCCTTCAGGCGCTCGGTGACGCAGCCACCCAAGGACCTTAGGCGGCTGGCCACCGAGCTGCCCGATTGGGACTCGGGGGCTTCTGGCCCCTCGACCTCCTTGCAGACGGCGAGGGCTACGTCCCGTAGCCCCTCGAGGTCCTCCTGGGCCTTCGAATAGGCCACCTGGAGAGACTCCGCCTGCGAGGAAGTCTCCTCCGCCACCTTCCGTAGCTCTGAAACCCCAAAAGCAAATTCAGATAAGTTTCAAAAAACCAATTTTCAATCAATGATAAGTTTGTAATAAACTTACCCTCCGTCAGCTTCTCCTTCTGCATTAGATCCTCCCGCGCGGCATCGGCCTCCTACCGGAGCGTAGCCATCTCGCCTTGCTGGGCCTCGATAGAGGCCCGCAGCTCGGTGATGACCACGTCTCCCTCCGCCACCGTCAAGGTGAGCAGGTCGACGGCCTCGCCCTGGGTCTTCAGCTGGGCCTCGGTCGCTGGGAGGGCCGTGTCCCGCTGCTGCAGCTGACTCCGGGCTTCGGCAAGGGTGGCGCGCTCCTGCTGAAGCTCGCCCTGGAGCGCCGCCAGCGCCTCGGCCCGCCGGTGGAGCTCGTCCCCCTGCCAGAGGGCCTCGTCGGCCGTCTCCACGGCCAGAGCCCTCTCGCGGTCACGCTCCCGCTCGGCGTGGGCCAGGGCCTCCCTCAGCTGGTGCAGCTCGGTGTGCACATCAGCGAGTTCGGTGACCCTCCGGCCGGCCATCTCCCTCAAGCTCTGCCATTGGCGCATCGACAAATAAGAGAAATGAGAAAATGCAAAGAACACAACGAAGTTAATAATCAGAGCACTTACTAGGTGGACGTCGAAGCCCCTGCCCAGGTGGAGGTCGAGGACCTGGTTGAGGGCTTGCTGGATCGTGGTCCCCAGGCCCTGCTGCTCCTCCCAGAGGAGCCGCTCAGCCTCGGCTGCCCTCGCCAGGCCGGGCGGGATGCCACGCCGGCCGAGCCCCTGATTGCGCCAGGCTTCGAAGGCCGGGATGCGGGGCAGAGGCTCCACCGTCCTTTCTTCCCAGGAGCTCAAGGACCCTTCCTGAAAACTCAGCGCCCGTTCCTCCGCCGCCTCGTGGCCGCCCTCGAGGGTGCCCGGGAGGGACACCATTGCGGTCCCCGCCCTTGGCGCTTCTTCCTCCTCCTCCATACGGCTACCCTCGGCCGCGACCTGAGCCGCATCTCCAGTGCAGCCCGCACCCTCTGGCTCCACTGCGCCATCGGACGGCGCGGGGGTCTTGCTCACCCTCGCGACAACGGGGGCCGCCTCCTCCGTGTGGGGGGCCGGGGTCACCTCCCCGGTCCGGTCCTAGCCCGCTGCGGCCAACGCTCCCCCAGCCACCGCTTGCTCCCTTGATCGGGCGACCGCTCGCGCCAGGGCTGCCTGGTACCGGGCGACGATCTCCGTCGGCGGCGGCACTCTCAACGGGGGCGGCGTCGTCGAACGCGGCGTGGAGCGTGCTGACGCCTTCAGCGCCTTGGTGGGCGCTAATGGGAGTGATGCCGACAGCCCGGGTTGGCTGACAGATGATCAAATTAGAGAACTAGTTTAAAGACTACCGAATCTACAACCAAGAGAACAAGACGAAACTCACCGAACCCGAAGGAGGCCGCTCAACTTGTGCTTCTTGTCGTTCGGGGGCGGAGCCCCCGAACGACCTCGGCCCCTCGGCAGTGGGGACCCGCTCACGGGCCTCGTGGCAACCGTGGCAGGGCTTCGCGCCCTCGTGGACCCTGGGGCGGTGGCCCCCTTGACCGCCCCAGGCGCGGGCGGGCCTCGGGCCTGAACCCCCGGGGTGGTCACTGCAGCGCTTGGGGGGGTAGCTTGCGCCATCCAGGACGCCGAGCTGCTCGAGGCCCCCATACCCCGCGATGACGCCGAGGTCTCTTGGCTTCGCCCCCTCGGGGGCATGGTCACCTCCGCCGCCGCCGGTGCAGGTGGCGGGATCTCCACGAGGTCGTCCGAGGAGGACTGCTCCGGGCTGCTCTTCGGAGTCGTGGGGGGCGAGAGACCCTCCCTTGCCCGTCAGCGGCACTCTTTCTCATGCGCCGCTTTACGCTGGTGCCTCTGCTCCTTCTTCTTCTTCGCCGCGTCCTTCCGCGCTTTCCGTCTCTCGGCAGAGAGGCGATTCGCCTCGCGGACTTCGGGAAGAGGAGGGGTGGAGCGATACCCCTTGTGGGATAACCCCTGGGGAAAAAAGTTGCGCGTTAGCAATGAGTAACCCTTGAGGGTAAAGACTAGATTGAATCTAAATCGAACCAATACATACAAATTGTAGGTGCCCCGCATCGGGCGCATCTTGATGGCAAACAGGGCCGCCTCCTTACAGTCGAGCTTCGACACCTCCACTGCTCGCCACGCTTGGTAGATGCAGTGCTCGACGAGGAGACTTTCCTCCTTCATCTTCGAGCCCTCCCAGGGCTCTCTCGCTTGCAACTGGTCAAGGCGAAGCGCCCTCTTCATCAGCGGCAGGACGTGCCGCTGATTGAAGTTGGCGATTACGCCCACCGCGGCCAGCCCAGCCCGCGACAGCGCGGCGAAGGCGTCAGTGAAGACCTTCAACCGCTCCTGGCGGTCGGCGGGGGAGACGTCGTAGCTCCAGGCCTCCGGCCGCTCCCGCAGCACATTGGCGGTGTACGCCGGGAGTTTGTTGTCGATGTTGCGCAGGTAGAACCACCCCTTGTCCCAATCGACGTTGTTGGACGTCATGGTGGCCAGGATGTAGAGCCCACTGCACTGCCCCTGGACTTGGAGAGTGAGGCCGCCGGCGCACCGCCCGGCGGACCCCTCAAGACTCACCGGCGTCCGTATGGAGCTCACCCCGAAAGAGGTGAACCCATAGGTCCCAGTGGGCCTCGATGCCCAAGAACCCCTCGCAAACGGCGACGAAGACCGGCGCTTGCGAGATGGCGTTGGGGGCGAAGTTGTGGAGCTCCACACCGTAGTGGAGGCACAACCCGCGGAAGAACGGCGAAGCGGGGATCCCGAACCCTCGCTCGTGCAGCCTCACCAGGCTGACGACGAAGCCCTCCGGTGGAGCAGGCTCATGGTGGGAGGATGGCGGCGCAATCCACATGGGCTCCGCCGGGTCGGTGTTCGCCGGCAGAACCCCGGCCTCCACCAGCCCGGCGAGGTAGTCGTCGGTGGCGATGGACGGACTCCAGGGAGCGGGGTCTGTGATGGTCACCATGGCAAAGGTTGGCGGCGAACGCGAGGAGTAGAGCTTGTGCGGGAAGGGTGAAGAACAAGAGCAACGGTGCTTGGAAATAGCAGATGCAATTTGATGGCAAGGGTTTGGTGAGCAAAACCTTTCCCATGCCTCTTTCTTTTATAGCCTGATACGAAGAGCAACCGACGTCGCAGCCGCGTGGAATGCCGCATTCAATGCGGTTGGTGCCGCTGTCATTGATGGTCGGACCCCACCGGTTGGGATAACCACCACGCGCGAAAACCCAGGCGTCGCAGTCTCCACGTCCCATCGTAATTGCCCATGCCTCTACCGCTCCGCCTAAAAAGGTGCGCCTGCTTCGCATGCCCATGCCACGTCGGCCACGATTCCCTAAATAAACGCTCGAGGCTCACAGGAAAGCTTCTAAGGTAAACCACCTCCCCTCGAGGCCCTACTGATTAGGGGTTTGAAGCCCTGGCCCGTTGAGGGTTCAACAGGAACCCCAGATCAACAGAGTCAGGACAACCGGGGGCACGCGCAATCGAGCCTATCCTCGAACGCGGAGTCCGAGGGCACCCCCCATGTTGTATTCAAGGCCAGATGGAGGCAGCTAGTCAAGAGATCCCATCGAGGGAGAGCAACGAGCCCTCGACCCCTATCGAATGGGGTCGAGCCCCAGCTAGCAAACCTACACAAGTGCTCTTATGTGACGTGTCTCCGGACCATGAGTCGACCTCTATCGAACGAGGCACGGACGTCCACTTGAATTACCCGCTAACAGCTCACCGAAGCATCCATGACTCGCAGCCCGCTCGAGGGAAGCATGGATTGCATCACCCCTCCTCCCCACGAATGGGGCGACGAGGGTCGTAACTCGAAGTTGAGGATCGCCCCTGATCGACCTTGCTAGGGCCAGGGCTCGGGGGCTCCTCGCGCCAATGATCGAGTTCCTTGAAGACGAAATATGTTGTAACTCACGAGGGCGAGAAACGCTGACAACCATAGCAGGAGTATACCCACTCATCCAAGGCCTCGGGGCTACACCCGCGGGTGCGCTAGCGCGCACCCAGCGGAATTCATCAAGGAAACCCTGATCGGAAGCACCCATGACGAAAGCCCTTGTCGGATTAAACCTACTCCAACAAAGGCTCGGGGGCTATTGTTGGGGGTGATCATTAGGGGTACACAAATCTATGGGATAATCACCCTTGTTAAAACACTAACTACTGCCAAGCTCATACACATATCAGGAAAGAGGAAGGCAAATAAGGCCCATGGCCCAACAAGAGTCAATGGCCCAGTCGAGACACCTCCCTGGAAGCCCCAACTTGCATCTCAATCTCCGCTTCGCTCGAGGGAAGCGACCCCTCGAGCGAATCGGAAAACTCCGTCTCGGTCGAGGCTTGAGGGTCGAGCCTCGAGCGACCCATCAATGGGAAAAGCTCCGCCTCGGTCGAGACCTCCGCCCCAACAAACAATTAAAGACGCTCGTTGCCGCCGTGTATCCAAAGTCAAAAGGCAAATCTCTCGCAACGCTGCTCTGACAGCCACGACCCCCCGTCGCATCTTCCAACTCCCGTCACTATGCTGCCAATCAAGGCTCTGTGCGGACATGTTGGCACTGGGCGAACAGAGCACGTCACTCCGAGCTCCTGTGCTACCAACTCTGGTGACCCAAAGCCCTCGATCGGGCAAGAAAGACCCTCGAGCAAGTAACAGGATAAGGAGGAAGGATGGTGGAAGCATGGCGGGCCATCCTGAGTACTATGCGACCATCCCCGGCGCTGTGCGAACATGCCGCCACTACACGAACAGGGCCGGGTCATTCCCACTCCCTGTGCTGCCAACTCCCACAGTAAGTTTCCACCCACTCCCTGTGCTGCCAACTCCCACAGTAAGTTTCCACGGAAAGGGCTATACACAGGCATGGGGGACCCTCGAATTGGCGTACGGACGAGTCACTACGACACGCCGGTCAGCTCAGACCCTCAAAACCACTCCGTGGTGTCACCACCAGTACAACAACCCATCACAGGGATGGCAACGCCGCGCAACAGTGGCCAAGGACAAGGAGCCACACCCGGCACCACGCCTACGACTATGCAACAACTGTATCTGTACATTGACACACACCTGTAACCCCCTCCTCCTTGGTCTATAAAAGGAGAGAGGCACGCTGTAGGATCTAGGATTACCGACTAGAGGGGGGGTGAATAGGCGGTTTTAAAAAATTTAATCACAACACTAGAGAAATTTAATTAGAATCACAAGGTGAATTAAATCTCTAGCTACTCTAAGCCTATGTCGATGGTTTTGCAACCTAGGGTGACAAGATAAAAATTAATCTCTATGAAATTAACTTGCTTCAAGTAGAAGATCAAGACAATGAGCAAGCAATAAGAATAAGTGACACAAGAACTTATCTTGTGGTATCGATGACTTGCCGGTCACCCCTAATCCACGTTAAGATGGATTCAATGTTCAACCGCTCATCTATCAAGTCTCCACTTGATGTATGAGCCGGTTAGAACCAAAGAACCGCTCCAAATCTCGATTCCACTAGAGTTGCTCTTCACCGCTCCGGCGAGGTGAGCACAAAGACCTCTCACAACCAACTTCCATGGCAACTTCACAATCTTCTTGAAGTGCTCGATGGAATCACCAGCTCCAAGCCGTCTAGCAGGCGGCAACCTCCAAGAGTAACAAATCAATGACGTTGCTTGAAGTCTCCCTAGTGCCACAAAGCTCAAACTCTTGATGCAATGCACTAGGATGCTCTCAATCTCACAAAGATGCAACCACTAAACCAAGTGAGTGAGTGAGAGGATGTAGAATGCTCAAATGTATCAAGGAAGCTTTCAAAATGGACCAAGGAGACTTCTCAATCCCGAGGGTGGAGTATATATACTCACCCCTCGAAATCTAGCCGTTACTTTCAAAATAGGGCACTGGCCGCCGCACACCTGGTGGACCGTCCGCCCTTCAAAACCAACGGCTACAACGTGTGTCAGATGGTGTCAGAAATAACAGTTATGGACCTGCGGAACGACCGCCATACAGGTGCGGACCGTCCGCCAGGCCATGAGAAACTCGCACAAGTTTGCCTGCGGACCGTCCGCCTCACAAAAGTCTTCTAGAACGCTCGGAAACGCTTCTGTGTAGATGGTCCGCCAAAACGGCCCGCCTCACAGTTTGCGTACTGTAGACAGTCCGCCATACATGGCCGGACAGTCCGCCTTTCATTTTTCAGCCGAGCACATTTCATACTTAGACAAAATTATCACACGGAAAAAGCCTGCGGACCGTCCGCCACACCTGGCCGCGGACTATCCGGACCCCCCAGACAGTCTGCCACTGGCCAGGCGGACAGTCCGCGAGGACGCAGTGAGGCCTCCACAAGTTTGTTTTTGCTTCTTGTTTTTCTCACTTTCTCAAACGTTGTTAGCCCTCATGCATGTAATGCAATTGTTTGAGCAAAATGGCACAATGGACTCGACAAGCCAAGGACATTGACCCGTCTTGATAGTATGGCTATCTAGCCTATAATCCGGTCAATGTTCATCCACTAAACACCGCTTGACCGGTAAAATAGAATACCCTATCTTACACCTTTGCCTTTAGCTCCTTTCGGTCCTTATCACACCCATCATGATCATGACATATCGCAAGAGCTCATCCAATCCCAAGGACTAACCTATTCTCATATCTCAATGAAATTGTTAGTCCATTTTGATTGTCATTAATTACCATAACATAAATTAGGGGCCTAGATGCTTTCAATCTCCTCCTTTTTGGTAATTGATGACAACAATTTTAAGAAGTGATATGAGATAGGTTTTGGATTTTGAAATCACTTACTCCTTTCATTTGAGATCATAGGAATAGATAGAGTGAATGACTTTGAAAAACCGAAGAATAGGAGAACTCCCCCTACATATGTGCATGAGTGCATTCATTTGATATATTTGATTATGAATTTTGTTGGAATTTCCCCTACAATTGAAAATTGAGGCACAAGAGCATATATATATATATATAACAAAGCTTATAAAAAACAAGATAACATTAGCTTCAAATTTTCAAGCATAGATTTTGCCAACACATCATAGTTCACGCCATAAAATTGAGCATCATAAACCATAGTTCACAAGCAAACCACACAAAGAGTAATAATTATTACACACCAAGGTTTATGCAATGCCAAAAGTAAATATGAAAATGCAAATGCAAATGTTTTCATGCTCCATCCATGATCATGATCTTCAATGGGCTCTACTTCATCACTTCTTCCCTCCCCACTTCATCACTTCTTCAATTTCTCCCCCTTTGTCATCAAATGACACAAAAAGCGAGCTCTAGTCCTGCTGAGGCGGTGGAGGAGGAGACCGAGGGTAGATAGAGTAGAAGTGATCACTGAAATCAATGAAATCCTGCTCGAGCTGCTGCTGTCTTGCCATGATGTCCTGCTCAGAAAGGGCCAGTTGATCAAATCGGGCATTCATAGCATCAAACTGCTGCTGCATGCCATACTGCATAGTCAAAAAAGAGTTGTTGATCTGCTACCCATAGGCCTCAAAGTGAGCCTCAAAGCCAGTCTGCATCTGCTGAAACTGAGAGGTCATGTGCTGCTGCATGGAGGCAAAGTATGGGTCAAAATAGCCCTGAGGTGGTGCCCACTGTGGTGCTGCCTGTGGCTGAGCTGCAGGTGGTGGTGGTGGTGGCATGACCTGCTCATGTGCTGCTCCTGCTCCCCCTGCCTCCTCTTCTTCTCCATAACCTGCATCCCCCCATGCTTCATCTTCATCACAAGGCAGGTAGGCAGTCAAATCCCTCTCAAGAAACCCTCTGTCATTCTTGAAAGGACTGTAGAGGGTATGTTTTTCATTGCAAGGGCCCCTGAACTTGGTCTTTGCCAGAATAAGAGACATGATGTATGGAGCAAAGTAAAGATTTATCTCAAAATTAGTCTTCTTGTCCAGAATTTGACCCATGATCAAGTTGACTACATCAATTTTTTCACCGGCCATGACATGCTTAACAAAGTTTCTGTGCCATTCAACAAAAGCCTCTTTGTAACCACTCTTGGGGAGTACTGTGGCCTTGGAAATCTTTAGCAGGACTGCTGGATGGTGCCTGAGACCAGTGATCCTGTCATACACCCTGTTGATGCCCGTCCTGTTTGGCTCATAGAACCTCACAATCTCATCCACCTCCAATGGATTCTCATCAAGAATGTCATATGTGGGATCAGTGGTGAGAAAAGTGTAGTCTAATTTATTTACCTCCGCAAACTCGGCAAATGTGGCCTCATATCTCCTTTTCCCTGTCATCCACACAAGTCTCTTCTCAATCATATCCACCTCTACTGTGGCATAGAACTGCTTGATGACTATGTTGTCCCAATCGCACTTATGCTCTAGAAAATCAGTAAGCCCCAGGGCCTCAAGTTGTGGCACTAGACCACTCATAACCACCTTCTCACCCATATAGTAGAGGTTGATCATTTGGTGCTTGAATACAACTTTCTTCAACATGTGGCCATAGAAAACCTCCTGCTGGACCTGAGTGTGAAAGAATAAGTCATTTGTGTCCCTAGCAAACTCATATTGATTTCCGACACGATCGGTTCTATAGTTGGTAGGAGTCCAACGCCTGCTCCCCCTGCTGGCATTCACATCAACCAAGTCATCCTCACTTTCTTCTGCCTCCATCTCACTAGCAACATTTGATTCCTCCTCTTCACTGACTTCATAATCATCATCACTGTCATCAGAAATGTGCTGCCTTGGCCTCTTGACAGTTGTCTTTCTCCCCCTCCTCCTTGATCCACTAGCACTGCCAAAATAATTCAACAATAACCATGAACAGATCATATATGAGAAACCAATCCAAAGCTTGATAGACTGCTGGTGCTGTCGCTGCTGACAGTGCACTGGCAGACTGTCCACCATTAGCCGGCGGACGGTCCGCCAGGCTCTGTTTACTACGAACAGCCCAGCGACCAAACACAAACTTGGATCGATCTACGTATTTAACCCATGAAACTTGACCAAATCATCAGCATATACTCTCCATGACTCTATCAACATATTCCCCTATTTGTTTGCATGAATCCATGGACCAAAACAAAATCCAATCTCAAACCCTAACCATGCCTTAGGAGTGAACTCCGAGAAAACCAAGAGTTGAATCAATGAAATACCGAGAGGACATGGCGGAGGAAGCCACGGAGAGTCCGGGGACGAGCTTTGGACGGTCCGTCAAAGTTCCAAGGGTCCCCCCCTCAACAATGGCTTCTTTCTTGATGTAGATGGGAGAAAGAAGAGAGGTGGAGGCGTTCTGATCTGTTTGGGGGCGAAGGGAGTGTTCCTTTGATGTATACAGCCGCGGGAGAGTGGGTGCACACTTTACCCGAGCCTCGCGGACTGTCCGCCTGTTTAGGTGCGGACTGTCCGCCACCAGTTCAGCAGATTTTTGGTTCTGTCAATTGCAATTAGCCCCTCGCGGACTGTCCGCGGTCCTTTGGTCGGACTGTCCGGGACCCCCGGACGGTCCGCCACTGCTCTAAGCGGACGGTCCGCCTGACCAGAAAACTGCCCCCGAGACCATTTTCTTTGCACTTTCTTTTGACTTTGTTGCCCATATTCATTTCCAAAAATCCCTTGATGCCATGTGAAGATTGTGACCATCAATTTCTCAGAGATAGAACCATGAACCATGGATGGATATGATGCAACCAAAAAAACATGGTTAAGAAAATTAAAGGGTTAGAAAGTAAGTAAACAAATCATATGTTCTAAATTTCAAGCCACATTTGATATGTCAATGACATTAAGCGCGTTCCTCAATTTGCAAAACCTTGATTCATCCAAAGGCTTTGTGAATATATCCGTCAATTGATCATTTGTGCTTACTCCATCAATCTTGATATCTCCCTTGCTTACATGATCCCTAAGAAAATGATGCCGAATATCAATGTGCTTAGTTCTAGAATGTTGAACCGGATTGTTTGCAATCTTTATATCACTTTCATTATCACATAAGAGAGGAATTTCATTGAATTTCACACCATAATCAAGAAGTGTTTGCTTCATCCATAGTAATTGAGCACAACTTTCCGCCGATATATATTCCACTTCGGCGGTAGAAAGAGCCACGGAATTTTGCTTCTTTGAAGACCATGATACAAGAGAACATCCAAGAAGTTGACAACCACCGGAAGTGCTCTTCCTATCAACTTTACAACCGGCATAATCCGAATCCGAATAGCCAACCAACTCAAATTGAGCACCATTTGGATACCAAAGACCAATATTAGGAGTAAATTTCAAGTATCTTAAGATTCTTTTAACGGCGGTCAAATGACATTCCTTAGGAGCGGCTTGAAATCTAGCACACATGCACACACTACACATAATATCGGGCCTAGATGCGGTAAGATAAAGCAAAATACCAATCATAGACCTATAAAGCTTAGTGTCAACCGGTTTACCTCCCTCATCAAGATCAAGATGTCCATTTGTATCCATTGGTGTCTTGATGGGTTTTGCATCCTCCATACCAAATTTCTTCAAGATGTCATTCACATATTTAGATTGGCAAACGAATGTGCCTTCCTTCAATCGTTTAATTTGAAGACCAAGGAAATAGCTTAATTCACCAATCATAGACATTTCAAATTTCTTTGACATTATTCTACCAAATTCTTCACAATAAGTTTCATTTGTGGACCCAAAGATGATATCATCAACATAGATTTGACAAATGAAAATGTCATTTCCAATTTTCTTCGTGAATAAGGTAGTGTCAACCTTTCCAATTTTGAATCCCTTTGAGATGAGAAAATTCCTAAGCCTCTCATACCAAGCACGAGGTGCTTGCTTCAATCCATAAAGAGCTTTAGAGAGCTTAAAAACATGGTTAGGCATTTTGGGATCTTCAAAACCGGGTTGTTCAACATAAACTAGTTCACTAATTTCACCATTTAAGAAAGCACTTTTGACATCCATTTGATAAAGTTTTATGTTGTGAGAACATGCATAAGCTAATAAAATTCTAATTGCTTCAAGCCTAGCTACGGGAGCAAAGGTTTCATCAAAGTCCAAACCTTCGACTTGAGTGCCTGAGCAACCAATCTTGCCTTGTTTCTTACAACAATACCATCTTCATTTTCTTTATTGCGAAAAACCAATTTAGTGCCAATGACATTGTAATTCTTGGGCCTTTCCACCAAATTCCAAACCTTGTTCCGGGTGAAGTTATTTAATTCTTCTTGCATGGCCATCACCCAATCCGGATCATCAAGAGCTTCATCTACACGTTTAGGTTCAAGAAAAGATACAAAAGAATAATATTGACAAAATGAAGCAATGCTAGATTGAGTTTGAACACCCTTACTAATGTCACCCACAATTTGATCAATGGGGTGATCTTTGGCGACTTGACCATGAATTCTTGGTTGAACAACTTGGTCTTGAGAGGATGTAGAGGATGATGTAGATGTGACCGGTTGCTCACTGTCTTGAGGTGAGTCATTTTCATTTGTGATGACAATCCCTTGATCTTGAGAGGATGAAGCATTTTCTTGAGTGGAGATAATATGCTCTTCATCATCATCATCATCATCTTCTTCTTCTTCTCTTGGTAGAATGTCCCCCAACATCCATATTTTTCATGGCTTCTTTTAAACTATCACCTCTCACATCATCCAAGTTGTCTTTCTCATATTGTGACCCATTTGTTTCATCAAATTGAACATCATAAGCTTCTTCAACAAAACCCTTGGATTTATTATAAACTCTATAGGCTTTGCTACTAGATGAATATCTGAGAAAGAATCCCTCATCACATTTGCTTTGGAACTTGGATAATCAAGAACCTTTCCTCAAAATATAGCACTTGCATCCAAAGACCCTAAAATAAGATATATTTGGCTTCCTTCCAACAAGCAATTCATATGGGGTCTTGTTGAAAAACCCATGACAATATAGCCTATTTGAAGAATGGCAAGCGGTGTTGATAGCCTCGGCCCAAAAAGAATCCAAAACATTATACTCGGCTAGCATTGATCTTGCCATTTCAATCAATGTCCTATTCTTTCTCTCAACCAACCCATTTTGTTCCGGTGTATATGTGGTTGAGAATTCATGTTTGATCCCCTTCTCATTGCAAAACTCCTCCACACGAGTGTTTTTGAATTCACTACCATTATCACTCCTAACTTTCTTCAACTTGAGCTCAAATTCATTCTCGGCTCTAGTGACAAAGTTCTTGAGTATATCACAAGC
This sequence comes from Echinochloa phyllopogon, assembly GCA_033239725.1. NCBI lineage: Eukaryota > Viridiplantae > Streptophyta > Magnoliopsida > Poales > Poaceae > Echinochloa > Echinochloa phyllopogon. The sequence goes on from BTCW01000014.1 coordinate 34,928,977, forward strand.
ATTGGCTTTGTCATGAAGAAAGAATACCCATGTGAATCTTGAGAAGTCATCCACTATCACAAGACAATAACTATTGCCACCAATGCTTCTATATGTTGTTGGCCCAAACAAATCCATATGCAATAATTCAAAGATTCTTGTGGTGGACATAACACTCTTGGTTGGATGAGAATTTGCAACTTGCTTGCCGGCTTGACAAGAGCTACACAATTTATCATTTTCAAATTTGACATCTTTCAAGCCAAGGACTAAATCATGCTTAACCAATTTATTTAGTTGTCTCATGCCAACATGACCTAGTCTTCTATGCCATAACCAACCCATTGAGGCTTTAGAGAATAAACAAGTTGACAGATTTACCTCTTTAGATGAAAAGTCCACGAGATATAAACTATCATGACGAAAGCCCTTGAAAATAGTTTCCTTTTCATCAAGAGTTGTCACAACAAATTCATCACTAGTAAATGAACATCTATAGCCATTATCACAAAGTTGAGCAATGGATAGCAAGTTGAAGTTTAAAGAATCAACTAACAAGATATTTGATAATTTATAATCTTGAGAGATAGAAATGTCACCAATGCCTTTAACACCTCCCTTGCTATCATAACCAAAAGTAATATTAGCAAAGTCGGAGATATCTTCATCAAGATATGAGAATATTTTCTTTTCACCGGTCATGTGGTTTGTACAACCACTATCAATTACCCAATGTGTTCCTCCGGCCTTGTAATTTACCTACACATGAGAATCACTTGATTTTAGGTACCCAACTTTTCTTGGGTCCTTCAATGTTAGTGATCATAACTTTAGGCACCCAAATGGATTTCAATCTAGTATTATCCATAGAGCGACCAACAAATTTAGCACATACAACACCCTTTGAATCTTTCTTAAGAATGTAAGATGGATAAAAGGATACGGTCTTCTTGCCCTTGCACTTGTGATTCACCTTTACCTTTGTCTTGCAAATGTGGCATTTCTTGAATTTAGCTTCTTCTTGCAATGTCACACTTGATGGCACATAAGTGGTCTTCTTGGGAATGAAAGCCGACTTCCCTTGCTTGGGCAAATAACCAATGCCATTCTTGTTCAATGTGAATTTTTGACTTGTCCAACAATGATTGAATTTGACTTGACTTCCAAACCATTTGGCAAGATCCTTGGACAAACACTCTACTTCTTTCTTCAAGGATTCATTCTCCAATAATAAAAAAGGTGCTTCACTAGAATCTTTTCCACTAGTGCAAGAGCTTGTGCTTGTGCTACAAGAGGTGTTAGTCGAGCAAGATATACAAGTTTTAGAAGTATCAATGTTAGCAACAAGTTTTCCTTTGGCCTCTTGCGCAAGGAGAGAGTTGTGAACTTTCTTAAGCTTCTCATGCTTTCCTTTGAGAATTCCCCTTGATGTGTTGAGAGTGTCATGAGATTCCTTTAGGTTGGCATGAGAAATCTTTAGCTCCTCATAGGATTTTTGAATTGAAATATTCTTCAATTCTAAATCCCTCAACTTAGCCTTTTCCTTGCGCAATTTTTCATCGGATTCTATAACCAAATTAGCAAGATATTCATAGGATATAGCATTTTTATCATCATCATTATCATCATCACTATCACTCTCCTCATCATTAATTATTACCTTTGATGTACCTTTGGTCATAAGGCAATATGGCTTGGAGAAGAGTGATGGGGCTTCCTTAATTGCAACCCCGACAAGACTCTTTGAAGGCTTGACTTCCTCTTCTTCCTCATCGGAGCTTGCCTCGGAGTCCCACTCAACAAAGTAGGCTTGCCCATTCTTCTCCTTCTTGTAGTACTTCTTCTTTTTGTTCTCACTCTTCTTGTACCTGTTATTGCTTGTTTTGCCCTCTTTCTTGTTTGGGCAATTGATTGATATATGCCCAATCTCCCCACAAGAGAAGCACTCTTTGCCTTCAAATGGATTCTTCTTTGAGAACTTATTTCTCTTGCCAAATCTCTTTTTCTCAAGAACCTTTTGGAGCCCCCTAACAATGAGAGCCATTTCTTCATCCGAATCTTCACCATTTTCACAATGCGTTTCTTCTTCTTAAGTAGCTTTGGCCTTGAGAGCAATATTCTTCTTCTCTTGATTTGTTGTTTGACCATGAGCTTCCTTTTGAGATTGTTTGAAGATGTCATGTGTGAGCACTTCACCAAGCACCTCCGTAGGAGTGTATTTCTTCAAGTCTTCTCTCACTAGCATTGTGACAATGGTCTCATATTTCTCCGGGAGACTCCTAAGAAATTTGCGAGAGAAGTCTCGATCCGGCACCTCATAATCAAGGCATTTTAGCTCATTCACAATTTCATTCAACCGATTGAGCATGGTTGAAATGTCTTCATCCTTCTTCATTGTAAATTCATTGAATTTTCCTTGGAGCACATAGAGCTTGGCTACTTTAACCGAGGATGTTCCCTCATAGATTTCCGCTAGCTTGTTTCAAACATCTTTTGCACTTGTAATGCCCTTGACGCGGTTGAATTGAACAATAGATAGACCTTCATACAATATGCACAATGCTTCCTCATTAAGGTCATCATTCTCTAAATCTCTTTCGGTCTTGACATTTTTGTCTAGGATGACAAAACCTTCCTCAACAATCCCCCAAACTTTTCTTCTGGTCGTCCTTAGATAGGTTGTCACCCTAGTCTTCCAATAATCATAATTTTCCCCATCAAAGTAAGGAATCTTCCTTTGCTTCATTTTGTTCTCTCTAGCCATTTTAATCCTACTCTGGGATGATTAAATCCTTGATTAGGGAGTACTTAGCTCTGATACCACTTGTAGGATCTAGGATTACCGACTAGAGGGGGGTGAATAGGCGGTTTTAAAAAATTTAATCACAACACTAGAGAAATTTAATTAGAATCACAAGGTAAATTAAATCTCTAGCTACTCTAAGCCTATGTCGATGGTTTTGCAACCTAGGGTGACAAGATAAGAATTAATCTCTATGAAATTAACTTGCTTCAAGTAGAAGATCAAGACAATGAGCAAGCAATAAGAATAAGTGACACAAGAACTTATCCCGTGGTATCGATGACTTGCCGGTCACCCCTAATCCACGTTGAGATGGATTCAATGTTCAACCGCTCATCTATCAAGTCTCCACTTGATGTATGAGCCGGTTAGAACCAAAGAACTGCTCCAAATCTCGATTCCACTAGAGTTGCTCTTCACCGCTCCGGCGAGGTGAGCACAAAGACCTCTCACAACCAACTTCCACGGCAACTTCACAATCTTCTTGAAGTGCTCGATGGAATCACCAGCTCCAAGCCGTCTAGGAGGCGACAACCTCCAAGAGTAACAAATCAATAACCTTGCTTGAAGTCTCCCTAGTGCCACAAAGCTCAAACTCTTGATGCAATGCACTAGGATGCTCTCAATCTCACAAAGATGCAACCACTAAACCAAGTGAGTGAGTGAGAGGATGTAGAATGCTCAAATGTATCAAGGAAGCTTTCAAAATGGACCAAGAGAGACTTCTCAATCCCAGGGGTGGAGTATATATACTCACCCCCTCGAAATCTAGCCGTTACTTTCAAAATAGGGCACTGGCGGACTGTCCGCCGCACACCTGGTGGACCGTCCGCCCTTCAAAACCAACGGCTACAACGTGTGTCAGATGGTGTCAGAAATAGCCATTACGGACCTGCGGAACGTCCGCCATACAGGCGCGGACCGTCCGTGAGGCCATGAGAAACTCGCACAAGTTTGCCTGCGGACCGTCCGCCTCACAAAAGTCTTCTAGAACGCTCGGAAACGCTTCTGTGTAGATGGTCCGCCAAAACGGTCCGCCTCACAGTTTGCATACTGCGGATAGTCCGCCATACATGGCCGGACAGTCTGCCTTTCATTTTTTAGCCGAGCACATTTCATACTTAGACAAAATTATCACACGGAAAAAGCCTGCGGACCGTCCGCCACACCTGGCCGCGGACTGTCCGGACCCCCAGACAGTCTGCCACTGGCCAGGCGGACAGTCCGCCAGGACGCAGTGAGCCCTCCACAAGTTAGTTTTTGCTTCTTGTTTTTCTCACTTTCTCAAATGTTGTTAGCCCTCATGCATGCAATGCAATTGTTTGAGCAAAATGGCACCATGGACTCGACAAGCCAAGGACATTGACCCCTCTTGATAGTACGGCTATCTAGCCTATAATCCGGTCAATGTTCATCCACAAAACACCGCTTGACCGGTAAAATAGAATACCCTATCTTACACCTTTGCCTTTAGCTCCTTTCGGTCCTTATCACACCCATCATGATCATGACATACCGCAAGAGCTCATCCAATCCCAAGGACTAACCTATTCTCATATCTCAATGAAATTTTTAGTCCATTTTGATTGTCATTAATTACCAAAACATAAATTAGGGGCCTAGATGCTTTCACACGCTCATGCAAGGGGACGGGCGATCAATCGATCGAACACAGAACAAGAGACAACACACGCACTCCACAGTACACACTCCACGATATTGGCACTCTGCCTCAGTCATCATCATCCGGGACTTGGAGGCCTAGCCTCTTCTCCCAACCTTCTTGTATCCCCTACTACTCGCAGTCTGGTGCAGGATAATATATTGCACACACCTTCTTTGCTGGACATACGGTCTTGCGACTGGAACCAGGATAATCTTGTGTCATTGCATTACCTTCTGCATCAACCATCAAGGGTGGGAACACAGCGCATTTCTGGTTGGTGTCGGGACCACGATTTCCAAACACCGACAACAAATACAAACGAATGTCTACAATGACATATTAATGGCAAAATATCAAGTTTGGCATGCCAAACTTTGGAACTAAACAAGTCGTGACTGACTGTGTGTGTGAGACGGGACGCTATCTAAGGAGTACATTGGTGTCGTCTAATAGTCGGTCTCATGCAGCGACATGTAATCTTGAGATAACTTATCAGACAACCTATACAATAGGTTGTTGTTTTAGTTGTATCATAGTAATACAAAATCCCTTAATTTATGGGGAAATAAAGAAATATTATTGGTTCCATGGCAACAAAACTCATACAATGGTGGGAGAGTTGTCTCATAGTCCTAGCTCATGAGGCGGTTGTTTCGCGAAACAACGACCTCATCCTCTCACCTCCCTCTCTCTCATCCACATCAGCAAAAATCCTATGTGGCACTGCATGAGACGACCTATGAGACCGCTGACGTGTAATAATGTACCTGCCCTAAAAAAAGAGAGCGGTGTTGCCAGCGCTCGGACATGTGACGGGTGGGAAAAAATCGGACGGTGACGTGGAGCAAATGGAGTCAACAAAAAATCCCGCATCGGACGGTATTGTAACAGAAAACTTCCCGCTGCAACATGATTACAATGTTGGATGCAACATGATTACGATGTTGGATGCAATATGTAAAGTTTTTGCAAAATTCAAAAATAGTATATGCAACATCAAACAATAGTATCTGCAACATGAATATTCATCTTTTGCAACACTAAAAATGGCATGCACCCAACTTTCAGCCACGCAGGGCTACAGTCATAACCTCTAAATGAAAATGCAACATCCGGATAAAATACTTGTAGCATACGTGTGAAACATATGTAACATCACAACATCCAGATCTACTTTTACAAAATTCACGTAAAACTGTTGCAACATTTTTCTGAAACATATGAAACATATACTTGCAACATACAACAAAACCTAGCAAAAGAGAAGAACTGCACAGGTGGACGGAGGAGGAGGAGGAGAAAGAGGATGGTGAGCAGGAAGCTCCGGCACGATACCCATGACGGGACAGCTCCGTGCGGCAGCCATGACGTGCCTACAGGCAAAGCCTCGGATGGCACCCATGATGAGATGAGCCCCGCGCAGGTGGGGGCGGTGCGAGCCATGGGGGCCACGGTGCACATGACTGACAGCGGCGTGAGCCAGCAGGAGCGGGGCAACGGCGGTAGGGACGCGTGGGAAGGGGAAATGGGGAGCAGGGGTTGTGAGCCTACAGCGGAGCGTCAAAGATTTGATGTACGGGTGGCTGCGTATGGAATCGGGCGGAGAGTAGTAGGAGAGGATATGACTACTAATGGTAGCGAATGGGAACGTTCGATTTTTTATTTGCTCTAGTCGGCCCTATACTAGAAAGGCAACATATTCTATGCAAACCAGGTTCGTGTGTAAACTATGTAAACTCTCACCACAGCCACTAGATCCCCATCCCATGGCTACATAGAGATGTGGGAAATTTTAGCACTTAAACCCTCCCACCATTAGCTTTTTCTAACCATAATTTGTCTAAAAACCCTCTCCTAACGGGTCAGCAACGGAGGGGAACGCCGCGTGCCGTTTCCCCGTGACCCGCCATCGCTGCCGATGAAGAATCATTCCCTTGCATCCTAGCCGCAAACGACCGCCGTGGATGCCGCCCTGTTCCCCGCCGGCGCCGCAGCCGGCCGAGTGCTACACGTCGGTGTCGGGCCTGACGCCGTGCGCCGACTTCCTCATCGGCTTCGGGCTGCGCGCGCCTCCAACCGCGTGTCACGACGGCCACAGGTCGCTTGTCCGCGGCGCGCCCGTCTGCATCAGCCACGTCATCAACGGTGACATCTCTCCTTGTGAAACGCGGCGGGTCCGCCGGCCGGCCAGCCTAGACACGTCATCCAAAATTCCTTTCATCAGTCCGATTTGGATCCTGTGGTCGATAGCTGGCCACCGTTTCGTTTCCTTGGAGGTGGCACGCGTCAATCTCTGGTTCGATGGAAGCCACGCGAAGGTCCTTCGAACTTCTCGGGGAAAATAAAGAACCTGCCCACCACACCTCTGTCTTCCCTTTCCGCGTGTGTCGCCTTCCACGGTAAGCTTGGCGTCCTCCTCCCATCGCTTTGAGCCTGCTTGGTTTGTGGCCAAAATTTTGGCATGCCAAAACTTTGGCCAGCCAATTTTTTTGGCCTTCGTTTGGTTGCCTACCAAAAGTTGCCGATGTCTCACATTTAAATTCTCAAAGTGTTGGTAAGTTTTTTGGCCTAAGTTTTGGCTTACCAAAACTTGGGCATGCCAAAGTTTTGGTAGCAAACCAATCAGCCCTTTCTCTCCGCTTGGTTTCGCTTTCACTTTCCCTACTTTCCCGTCGCTGTCTCCGTGGATTCCTTTCCTCTTTGGTGGTTTTTTTTCGGATCATAATCTTCTTCCTAGATCCGCCGGCTCCCTTTATCCCTTGGCTGTTTTTCTTTCATTTTCAATGGCAGCTTCGTTCTTCTCTTCTCCCCTTGATTTTTCTCCTTTTTCCCTTTTGGTGGAAGAGATGGCCGGCGATGGCTACTGCTCGATTTTTTCTTTTGGTGGAACAGATGTTCGGCGATGGCTATTGCTCGATGTATCCATATCCTTTCCCTCTTCGTCCTTCCACGGTAAGATTCACGTGATGTTCCCATCGCTTTCTTTCTCTACTCTCTCTCTCTCTCGCTTTCCCTTTCCCTACTTTTTCCGTCACTTTCTCCTCGGTGGATTTCTTTCCTCTGTGTTTTTCCCTTCCTAAATCGACTGGCCCCCTTGATTCCGCAGGTGTTTTTCTTCCTTTTCAACTTACAATCTTCTTTCTTCGATGGCAGCTTCTTCCTCCTCTTGCCCCCGTTGGATTTTCTCCTTCCTTTTGGTGGATTTATTCTTCGATCCGTTGGATTTCCCCTGTGTTTTCGTCTCCCCCTCTGGAGCTCACGTTTCTTTCCCTCTTCCTTTCTTATTCTTACAGTTCTTTTGGATTTTGTTTTTCATTTTTTTCCATGAGACTTGCCTCCTCAAATCACATTCGCGTTGTGGAGCTCCATCTTGGATCCTGTTTTCTTTTTTTTTGAAGAACGTCGATGTAGAGAAACAAGTGCAGGAAAAGCTCGGATTCTTTACTGCAATCGTGTGTACATATACAAGGGCCGGTGGCCATAGGTGAGCAACTAACGATCCTACAATCTAGGAGTACATCACGTTCAGCCGTTAGGCACGTGAGTTAGTTGGTCACCACGTTGCCGATCGTGTGTGCCAAGACCTGGTCTGGTACAGTCGATATTGTTGTCTGTCTTCTCCAGATGCTGTGACTTCCACGTTTTCCCCCTTCTCCTTTCTTGTTCTTAGGGGGTGTTTGGATTCTTGGGACTAAAATTTAGTCCCTCAAATATATGATAATTAGAAGCATTAAACATAAATTAATTATAAAACTAATTGCATAAGTCATATCTAATTCACGAGACGTATCTAACAAGCCTAATTAATCTATAATTAATGCATAATTATCATATAATTACTGTAGCATTACATTGTCTAATCATGGTCTAATTAGACTCAATAGATCCGTATCGTAAATTAGCCTCGGCTTATGTAATGTATTTTTTAATTAATCTATATTTAATACTTCTAATTAGCATATTTATGTTCGATGTGACGGGACTAAAAAAATTTAGTCCGGAACTAAACAGGGCCTTAGTTCTGTTGGATCTTCTTCTCGTTTTTTTGGGGTAAAATTTGCCTCTTCAGATATGTTGTTCCTCTGGCCAGAATGACTACTATCATTTTGTTTTGCTGCTACCAATTGCATGTTTGCGACTCCTCCTCCCTCCTAAGTTCTGATTTGTTTGCATCTTGATGCAGGGCCTCGCTGGACGAGAGGGATTGGGTTCTTGGGCTTACGTTTCCATCTATTGAGGTAAAATGATGATTCTAATTTCCCCATTATTTATTCTGTTGTTCAGATTTTTGCGCTCTCCTCAAGAAAAAAGTGAACTGCAATAGCATCTGAAATGATTTAGTGTTTCATGTGATCTGTTGTGTTTGTGGCTGCAGGTATTTAACAGGACACTAAGAACCTGATGTTGTTCTGGCAATCTGGTAGGGTACCAATTTGTCCGTGCATAAAACAACCTGGTCACGAGGAAGAAGAGGATAACTAGGCCCTATTTGTTTTCCACGCGCTAAACTTTAGCGCCATCACATCGGATGTAAATATATTAATTAGGAGTATTAAATATAGATTAGTTTAAAAACCCATTATATAATTGAGGAGTAATTTATGAGATGAATCTATTAAGCCTAAGTACACCATGAGTAAACGTATGTTAATTATGTATTAATTATAGCGAAATTAGGCTTGTTAGGTTCGTCTCGTGAAATAGACATGACTTATATAATTAGTTTTATAATTAGTTTATATTTAATACATCTAATTATCACTTATTTAAAGCGCTAAACTTTAGCACCTGGATCCAAACAGAGCCTAGAACTATGAATTCCTTATCTCTGCCTTTGAGATTTTAGAAGCAGACATCAGCTCCAAAGGTATCGTTAAGGTTCACTTGCCTATTAAATTTCGTTGTTTGTGGTAGTGTATTTAGAATATATCAAGCCTCTGTCATCTCATCCAAATCTTTTTTGTATACAATATCATGCCTTAAACTACTGACCATCTCGTATAAGGTTTCGCTGTAGACCTGCAGTAAATAAAGCACTGTATTATTTCAGAGAAATTATATATACTACTCTAAGGTTTCACTGCATTTTGCTTATGTTCTGTCTCCTATTTGTTGTGTCCTTCATCATGCTTGCTTCTGAAATAATATAGGCAGCTCCAACAATAAGGATTTTTTGGCAACATAGTAACAACATATGCTTACTGCCCCATCTTTTAATTGAAATTTTGCATTCCTGTCACCATAATGCCATTTTTAGTTCAGATGTATAGTTTCAAACTTTACTCTTAAGTTTTCCATTAGAGCTATTAGGTTAATGGATCATAGTTTGTTTACCAATACTTTTTATTTATGGCCACTTTGCATTTTAAGTTCAGAACTTGGGACATATTTGAGACTACATAGTTCCAGTGATGCTAGATTTTGGCAGCCCCATATATATGCTGCTGATTTCACACCTCTCATTTCAGATTGTTATTCATTCCAACCAATGCCTATGCTAATTCATTGTTTATAGGTTGCTGCTGATTTTGACAACAACCACATCTACAGAGGGACAGGGTCATTAAAAATTACGTTTGGACACTATCCAGTCGCTCATTTTTTATGGTAGCAATCTCAAATTGCTAAACCTGTTACTGTCTTGTTCCAAAAAAAAAACTACTACTACTCATGATAGCAACTACTGCTTTATAACCATTTTGCTAGGAAGTAGGAACTATATATGCGAAGAGTGGATGCAAAGCATAGTGGATCTTTGGTGGCCTAATTTTTTCGATTGTTTGTACTGCAATGTTTATGAACTTATGCATAAATCTGAACTTAGCATGTGCATATGTTGGATCTCTTTGTAGCAGAATTTTACGCTGAGTAGTAAAACCATCTTTTGTGCAGGCCACTGGTTGATTTGTAGAAGCTTTGAAATAATATAAGAGAAAAACAGAATGAGAAGGATGCATCTGAGGCTTCTAATCACTTCTCTCTTGCCCCCAAAGGCCCAAAATGGTAGCGAGATGAAAATTCTTATAAATTTTGGGATAACCGACAAATAGTGAAGATATTAAGGAATTGAAAATTTGTTCTAATAAAGGGCAAGAATTTCAACCATATTGTCATAGTATCTAATTTTTTTAGTCATCCTTAAAGCTAATTGGAAAGAAAGAGCAGAAAAACTCAGGTTTCCTGTAGCTACAAGGTTACAGACGTCACTTAAATTTTCCCATTGCCATCTAGATTCTCATGTATCTGGTTTGGTTATGCCACTGCCAAAAATCAAGGTTCTTTCAAGCACAAGGTTCCTAGATTTGCATTTTAAAAGTTCATTGGCAGGTAAACTCCTAACTCTATTCCCCTCGTTCTGAAATCAAACGAAACAGTACATGGTGCAGTGTTGTTGCCTACTAGATCAATTTTTGTCATTTAAGCACCAAAATGTTGCTTAGTTCGCAATAAGCTTAGCTCTTATTGTCAATGAAATATGCTACTGTTCCTAGGTCTGGACTTTTTAGTTATGCAATTTATTCATATATATGCTCATTTCAAGTAGATTCAGGGCATATGTTTCTTTGAGCTGATGCTTTGGAAAAGGAAACCTGATAGGCTGCATGCTTGTTTCCATACAAAAACGAAACTTATTTCTGAATGCAGTCTACAACATATTTCAAATGGTAAGCTCTCACCGATGGATATATATCTTTTCCACATATAAAGTTATTGCTCTTCTTATTTTGTAATTATGCAGCCAGTGGTCCGATATAGGTTTTAGTTGACAATATCTTCATTTCTGGAGAAGTAGAATATCCAAATGAACTGAGCCATGTCAGGTTGTTTTAGGTTTCTCCTTTGCAGGTGAGGCCCCACTCATGTTAGTCAACTGATCTTTGTCAGGTTGTATTAGGTTTCACCCAAAGAATCCACATTATCTATGTGTAGATATGCAGTTCAAGGTATTGCGGCTTGAGCTTCCATGTAAACCAGCAATTCTTAAATTGAACGATTCAGTACTCGAGGTAAGCAAGAGCATGGCTCATATTTCATCGTCTTTAATTATTGATGACAACTCATGGGGTGTTTACAGTGTAAGAATAGCGTGGTTAACTAATTAATGGCACATAGAAGAAAAATCATAGGTTACAAATTTGCATGTAAAATGATTCACCGTGTCAATCCATAACTACTGCAATTCTGACATTATTTGGTTTCTATAGTGATGAAATTAGGAGTTGGTAGAAGTCCCTCCAAAAGTTCCTTTGTAATGCTAAACATCATTGTTTGAATATAGTTACCTCAGTATAAATCCCGTCTTCCTTATTGTGGATTTTTTTCCTACTCTGCATCAATTGTATGCCACTATGTTTGTGCCTAGATGTAGATATGTTTCTTGATATATTTCTCTCAGTTACATAAAGAGTGAGAGCATAATGATATATGACCCATAAGACTAGAGGTGAGGCCTCTTATTCCACAATGCTTGTCTCCATTTAAAAGACTATATAATCCATACCACAAATAGACGTGCCTTATCCATTGCAAGTATTAGATCGATAGAGTACCAAGACTTATGTCTGCTATGCGCAGCCAGATCTGGCTGTAAACTATGTGCAGCCAGATGCATCACATATGTCAGCTTTGCATTTCACCTGTAAAAATGTACATCTATTTGCGTGCTATCCAGTATTATCAAAGTAAAAGGTGTGTTTTCATTTACCTCCTTAATTATACGATATACATAATTTGTTCTCGTTCTACATTATATATTTTCCATATCCATTTCTACTACCAAATAGTTTCACAACAAATTCTACTTGCGGTCACACCACGCTCAAGTTTTACCAGCTCTGTAATGACATCAATTTCTATGGACAGGAACCAAAGCCAGGAGCCCAGGAAGCCCCAAGTGAGTAGATGGAGATCAGCCATATGAAAATAGAAGTGTCGGCCATGTCCCTATATATGTGTATAGCATGTATCTGTGATTATGCTCGTATCAATGTGTCTATCTTTTTACCGTGCATCATTGTCCACTGCATATATTCTAGGAACGTGTCCTGTAAATTCTATGCAGTAATATGCATTGTCTATGTACCATTTATACTATTTTTACATTTTGTTTTGTATCTTGCATCTAAATATGCACAAGTATTTCCACTTAATCTAATTTAAATAATGAAAATTCATTTAAACAATATCCGTATGAAACACTTTATCGTGTGTGTATATATAGGACGAGTTTTTTCTACACATGCGTGTAGTTACACTCGTCTGCTACCGGGTTTGCATGCCTAGCACACCGCCCGCTAGCAAACGACCGTCGGTTCAGCTAATATTTCGGTAGGGGCCCTGGCCGAGCGCTTGCATGCATGCATATACAACTGCCGGATTTATTTCATTAATTCAAGGAATGAATAAAATAATATATGTGATTACCGCCGCTGTTGCCGAGATTGTTGTTAAGTGAATTAAAGCTGGTTACTAACCGTAGTACTATATATATATATAGCGCTTGCATGCAGGCAGATCTCATTGTGCATATTAATCTGTGTATACGGTGAGAGTATGAGTATATACTAATTGCAGTGAGTATGTTAACTTTGAGAGTATGATTACGTACTATTTTTGAAGAGCCGGAGAATTTTTCATGTGGGAATCGATATATATTTTTTCTTTTTGATGAAGGGAGTATGTGTGCATACAATTTTACGACTATATACTCTCTTTTATAGGTATAGTATGAGCACGTACATCTTTATAGGGAAGTATTACTACATACATGTGTATAAATATATACATATGTTTATAGGTAGTATGAGTAGATACATGATGTTTACATGCATGTAGTATGACTACATACATGTATAGAGACTAAATACATGAGTATATGCATTTTGAAAAGGAGTATCCAATGCCACGGCGATGCCATCTGGTTGTAGCCATGGGTGCGGTGGCCGCCGATCACGACCTTCTCTGTTGTATCGGACGCGCTTTCGGTATGGTGCCCCACGAGCACGATTTACCGGCATCCTCGCCGGTACCTCCTCGTGTGGATAGAAATCCTGACGACCCAGCACAAGATCTGCATTATTGTTGCCCAACGAGCACATATGAAATGGTTGTGGAGAAACAAAATTAACGCTAGAAAAATATCATGAATAACAAATCTAGTATCTCTCAAAATGATCACGGCAGCTCACAAGCACGCCATCTCGTTCCAGGAAATTTCAAATGCCATGTAGCCTGACGACAAAATAGGATTTGAGAAGACACGAGAAAGATCAGATCAGTAGACTACCGTCCTTCCTCACACTTGCAGCCAAGGATCAGATCTCATGGGTACTCAAATCGAGAGGATGTCTGGTCACAAACCTGTTCGATCGTCGTGATGTTGCAGCACAAGAATTTCACGAGCAACGAAATCGAGGACCGTCACCACCGTCGAGCGACATCTCCACAGGAAGCACAAAGAACGTCTCTATCCACATTGATGAGAACACAGAGGAGTACAGCATGTAGGCGATGATGATCCGTAGAGGCACCATGATTTGGAGGAATATATGTGGTCATACCTGTTCACCGTCGCTTTGCCCGACGGCAGGATGGACGAGCAGAGCGGTGCTCCGCCTGCGCCGACAGATGAGGTGGCCAGAGAGAGCGTTGCACCGGCGTCTGGATCCGAAATAAAAGGGATCTAATGCCTCACGGACGATGCCGACTAAAACGGAACGACGAACTATCGGGTATGCCCGATAAAACAAACAGGAACCCGCACCTGGTAGGGAGAAGCACCGATTGAAAAACTACAGGACATAAGGTAGGAGTCTACACGGGCGTGTAGAATGGATTTTCCATATATATGACCAGTTTTATCTACAAGCGCTTGTAGCTACCATCACCATCAATATACTATTGTGTGTATGTTCACATACCTATTTATTAGTTTGAGTATGTTCGTATACTAATTCTAAGATACTCCAAAGCGAATTGCACAAAAAAATTCAGAAGCAACCATATTTTTAAAAATTATTATGATTATACAATTATACTAGTATATAGAAATTAGTATGTCCACATATTCAAAGTATGCTTACACACTCAACCTACATACCCTTCAGATAGTCTAGTATCATCGTATACTACATGTATGTACTCATCGTTGGATCATACACGTCTTCTAACATGAGATACACAAGTGAAGGTAGCTACATGCGCATGTAGAAAGAATTTTTCATATATATATATATATATATATTAGTTGTGTAGAACGCTTTGTTATTTGAATAATAGCAAAACCTTTTGTTCATATGTAATATATCTCTATTCATGTTTAACTTAATTGTCATGAAACTTCATTGTCGTGTATTCTCTATTCGCGCGCTCCGGCGCGCAATTCACCAGTCAACGAGCTTCTCCCGGCGCCCATGCTGCGCCTCCGCATGATGCATCTCCCCCGCATGTGCCACGTTCCTTTCCCGCGCCACGCTTGGGCAATGCATCAGTAAGTCATACGGAGCTCTCTCTCTGTTTTTTTTTTTTTGTTTTTTCGTATATGGTTGTAGGGAAGGTGAAGCTAATCTAGAGTGAGCTATTTCAACAGGGGGACAGGTGCCGCCGATGAACCCGCCTCCACCATCGACTCCACCGCCAGACGCCTGATGCAACCCCGCCGGCGCCTGCGGATGACGATGCTACCCGCCGGCGCCATCGCCTGCAGATGGATATGCAACTCCACCGGCGCCATCGCCAGCGGATGAAGATAATGAATCGCCATTGGCTACGCCGGCCCCATCACATGCTGATGAATCGCCTTCAGATGAATCACCATCGTCTGTTCCGGCGGCGAAGGAGCTGATGGCGGGACGGCGTCGTCGTCCAGTCCCAGTCCTCGTCGAATCCCAGGGCGGCGGCGAAGATTCGCCTATCAAGGGTCGCGACTCGCGAGGAGAAACGGCGCGTGGCGTTTTCCTCAGTTCCTGACCCGTCAGAGGGGGTTTTAAGACAAATTGTGGTTAGGACTTAAGAAAGCTAATGACCGGGAGGGTTAGGTTCTAAAATTTCTCATCCCTCTATATGGTCATCGGATGGAGATTCAATGGCTATGGTGAAAGCTTACATAGTTTATATATGAATCTGGTTTGAATATGTTGGCTACTAGAAAGCTGACCGAACAATGAAACACAAGGACCAACTTTATATAGTTTCAGCAATATTAATCTTTACGAGTAATTTTTTTTCATCCGTTTGCCCGTGGAGACATCGACGCACACAAGTACACAACACAACACCTTCTGACATGATGAAGCCCAACAAAATGCGGACCCAACTCTGAATTCCCCATGCATGAGGCAGGTACCGCATGACAACTTCAACTAGACGAGAGAGAAAAAGTGGATCCCATAAAAATATCACATTCATTTGGGAATCACACAAAAGTTAGGAAAATGGATAAATGAAAGGTACAGGAGAACATTAAAACAACAATTTTATCGTCATGTACCTCTTTATCAATCAATTTATTGGCACACGATGAATAAAGTAAGTCTGGATTTGGATGTTAAACCCATAACTAGTCGCCTTTCCCGGCCATTGGTATGCATCGGTATTCATTGGAATACCCGTATTTCTGGTAGGGTTCATCAAATTGGTGGGGAATATCAATGAAGCTAGCATGAAAGCTATAAACTTAGAAGAGGAGAGCAAATTGAAAAATAAAATTAAATCATTATGTATTGACTCCTAAATGAATTATTTATGATTGTGAAGTGAAAGAAATCATTTTAGCTACTAATAGTGGCCAAATCATGCCCCCCATTAATACAGTTGTAGATATGGATTATTTAAGAATACGCCTCCTCCACGACTAATGGTTAATAACGATTCTGTGGAATGGTTTTGCGAGAATAGTTAATAATGAGATGATCGTTTTAGGATGGATGAGACCTCGGATGTGTGTAGGGATGAAAACGGGACGGGAAAATCTCGTCCCGACCTTGCCCGTATCCCGTCTAAACCGACCACAAACTGTTTTGGCAGGAAAATCAGGAAAACGGGAAAATTCACGAAAATTTACGGCAGGAACAGGAACGGGAACAGTTGGACTGTTTCCCGATCGTATTTGCGGTTCCCGTATTTGGCCGGGAAAAATCCCGCCGGTATTCTCGTATAATCTGCTAGCAAATCTCACATTCAGCCCACGTAGGAATGCAGCCCAAGCCTGCCTCTGCCTATCCACCCCACGCGCGCATCTTCTGGCCTGGCCCGCTGCGCGCCTCCCTCAAAACCCTAGTCCACCTCAGTCCCCACCCCATCCTGTCCACCGCCGCCGCCGCCGACCCCAGGAGGCCAGCCGGAGCCGAGCCACGCGGCCACGTCCACGCTCCATCGACTCTCGGCACGCCGCCACAGGCCGTGAGGCCGGCGACTCAACGATTCCCCACGAGCTGCTCCGTCCACTCCGGTCTCCGGCTCTCACCTCTCTGGATCTCCGTCGAACACCGAACACCGCAAGTCTCGCTGCAGCGGCGGAGCCGGTGCTTCGCGGCGGGCGTCGTCCGAGCGGTCAGCGCCGTCACCGAGCTTCTCAGAGCGCTATCCCCCAAGCAAGAAGCCCGGACAAGCTAGCTTAGCTTCTTAGCCTCTCGTTCGTCAAGCTCATCGTCCGCTCTGGAATTGGAATTTGGATTCCGTGGCATCCAACATTTTTCTTGGCTCGGCCGCGCAGGGAAGCCGGCAAGGAGGACGAGGAGCCGGATCCTCCGCCTTGCGGCAGCGTCGAGGATGTGCTCGCCGTGCTCCAAGACGATTACCGGCACGCCTACTTCCTCACTGGTACGGGTTGCTTGCACCTTTGCTGCGGCGTTTTCTTCCATCAGGGATTTCTTGGATCATGGCGGCTGCCAGATTGTAGAACGGAGCCTGACAAAATTATAAATTTGATGCTTGCACGCACAGCGTGATACGGATTGTTCAAAGAAATGTGCAAGGAAAGGATAACCGACTACTCTAGGATTGCAGGGGATTTGACTCAGGGACTGTTGGCTGCCGCCTGCCTGATGGAATCATGGAACTATGGACTTGAACTTGAGTTGGTCTTTGCAGATTGCAGTCTTGTCGTTGCACTTGTTTTCTGGTACGCCTTATCTGTATACGGAGTATGGTTGTAAGAGCATCTGAGATTAGCTAAAATGACTAGTCAAATTTATTAATTTAGCTGCTCTCCAAAATAGATTTGACTAACAAATAACAGAGTAATTTAACAGATTCTGTAAAGATGGCTAGTGAGGTAGGCTAGTTAAAAATAGCTAGCGAATGAGGTGGGATAGAGAGCCACTAAATTTGGAGAGTCGTTTACAGAGTCTGTTGGAAACGTTTTTTCTTGAACAATAGCTAAATTTAACTTTAGAAAACGATTTGGCTAGTCTTTTGGAGATGCTCTAACCCTTGCATTGAGCTAAATGTTTGAAGTGGTTATATGTGTCAGTGTTCCTGTTTAGAATTATCGAATCCCAACCGTAATCGACACGTTTCCTATCAAAATGTTCCGTTCCTCATATCCCATAATATCGGTTTCGTTTTTCCGTCCGGCTTTTCCGTTCCCGCTCTTGCTCCCGGTCAAAAAAATACAGGAGCATTAATAGTTTAGGGGTTTTCCCGACCGTTCTAAGGATAGAGTGAAGAAAAAAAGAAAAGAAAAAAAAGAAAAGAAAAGAAGAAAAGAGATCGAAGAGAAACAAAAACACATGGCGTTGTTTTTTAATAATTAAAAATGATTTTACTCTCAAAACTTTAAGCTGATCAGACCCGAACACTCATCTCGCCTAAGAGCGTCTTCAAGAGACTATTTATATATTTTCTAACTTACACAAACAGAGGTTTTGGTGAAAAAACAACCTCTAATAGCCTCTTCAATTGAATATCCAAATATAGATATAATCTATTCCGGATTTCTCGCTAGCCAAAGATGAAGAGCAAGATAACTCTCTAGATTGCACAGTGCACACAAGATATAGAAAAACTATTAAAAAGTATAAAGATATATCAAATAATTTTTATTTAAACGACTCTTCAAACGATGATTTAGAGAGTATATTTTAGATGAGCTTTTGGATATGCTCCAACCCACAACTACGAGACTTGATTTCTTTACTCAAATATATGATATTTAACTTTTTTTCTCCTTGTAAAAGTGTTGACACGTGGGTGATGACGATTCGCATAACAACATACGATCAGCCTCGAAGATTTGTTTCACTTCGATGACGGGCCGGCAATCTTGAGGTTCAGGGTATGCCAGTTAATTTGGCATGTAATTGACAAGGGATAAAATCATGTAAAATTTACAGATAGGCTATGATTCCGAATTGTCCTTCTGTAGATCCGATCAGCTAAAATCAGCCGATGAATAGTTTAAAGTTCACGCCCAAGCTCAGATCGGCTATACGCTTAAAATCTTAAGAGCTGATACGAATCTCGTAAGTAGACTGGGTAAACTGATGATAAAAACTAAAAATTAACAGAATTAAATAAATAAATTTATTAAGATTTAGCCAATATCGATGACTTTTAACGAATCAGCAAAGCAGAATAAAATAGCCTAAATCGGCTACTCTGATCGGCTACCCAGTAATGTTCGATAAATTGGTGTGATAATTAGATCAAGATAAAAACGATGCGCTTAAACCTATAATCTAACGATTACGATAACTTTTAGGAGATCTAGACGAAACTACAACGATGTGCCTGGTAGTTAAAGCCTAGAGAGCATCAGATAAAAAGCGGAACTTACAAGCAAGCCGGAGATCAAGATGATGCAACCCTGTGAACTCGGAAGAACTCGTTGAATCTACTGAAACTAGGGTTGAAAAATAAATACGATGAAGGAATATGAAATTGTTTGTTTGATTAGTGTGTACAAACTTTCTACGTAGCCCTCAGGTCGCTATTTATTGTCTAAAGCTACAGACTCCGTGTCGATCACGACTTATAAACTTGACAAAGAAGAAACAAAACTTTCCTAATACAAAAACTTCTAAAATACGTTGAATTCGGTGTGGCCCAACCGCCACGTATATCGACTAAGTCTTCATCTTTTAGCCGTATCGACTTCCGTCCATATCGGCTTCTTCCACGTCAGCTTCAGCTAGATCCATCGGCCACTGATTGTTTAACTCCACCGGCTCCGGGTTCAGGCTTCACCAGCTTCTTTAACTTCGACGTTCAAACGTCGGCTTTCATCGGCTAGACTTTTTTAATCATACCTTTGACCATCGGTGCAAAATCGGTATCAACAAAATTTTTTATGTTTTAAGCTAGAATTTGATGGAAGGGCATCATGCCCTATGTTCGTGTTCATAGCTTTGCAGGATTATTTCCATTTATTTTGATATCTCGAGGGTAAACGGTAAAGTCCTTATAAGAGGTCACGAACTAACATGCAAATAGTAGTGTAGTAGTTTTTTTGGGAGAGTGTAGTAGTATTATTTTTTTTGGGTCAAGCTAGCGCCCGGACGTCCGATCGTGAATCAAAAAATCGGACGGTACTATAGCACAAAAAATTTCCCGTTGCAACATGGATACGACGTTGCATGCAACATGTAAAATTTTTGCAACATCTAAAAATAATGTATGCAATATTAAACAACAGTAGCCGCAACATAAAATAGTCATCGTTTGCAACAAAAAACGGTGCGCTCCCAACTCTCAGCCACACATGGCCACAGTCAAAAACCTCTCAATAAAAATGCAACATCCAAATAAAAAACTTACAACATGCATGTGAAATATATGCAACATCGCAAACATCCATATCTATTTTTTTACAACAATCACGTAAAACAGTTGCAACATTTTTCAAAAACATCCGAAACATGTAAAACATACGCCTGCAACATCATACGGCAAACCCTAGCAAAAAAAGAGAAAAATGTACAGGTGCGCACAGAGGAAAAGGATGAAGAGGACAACGAGCAGGAGCTCCATCGCACCAGCCATGGCGGTGCCAATGGAGCCACGCGGGGGCGGCGGCGGCACACGGACAACGACGGGCGAGACCGTGGGACGGCGGCGTCCGCGACGAAGGCGACGCAGGGCGGCGCTCGGACGGCGGCAGCGTCCGCGGCGGAGGCGACGTGGGGCGGCGGCGTCCATGTCGGCGCGCGGAGGGGCGGAGGCGGCGGCGCACAGAGGAGCGCGGCGGCGGCGCACGAAGGGCTGGCGGCGGCGGCGACGCGGGATCGAGGAGGCGGCGGCGGCGGCGCGTGAATGGAGCGGAGGAAGCGACGGAATGTTTTTTAGAAGGGATACGTGAAAGTTAAAGCGACGGATCGGACGCCCTATAGGAAGATTACCGAATTTTTTGAGGGGATTTTGTTACGAGAGTCCTTAACGAAAGAAAATGAAACCTAGTCCAACAGCCGCTGGTCTTTGGGCCTCTAACATCCATCTCGCACCTCTTCGGCTCGATCCAATTGTGGCCCAACTCGAGCGCCGCGCCGCCGCCGCCGCTTTTGCCCTCGGCTCCACCGCTACCGCGCCTCGCCGCCGGGGACGCGCAAGCTCGGGGCCGGCAACCTGTTCGGCGACAAAGGTAGCCGCGGAACACCTTTTTCCGCCGCGGCGGCGGCATGAGCAAAACGAATCGCGGCGCCAGTGGCGCCTCGAAGCCGGCCAGGGCCGCCAACCAGGCCGTTTCCATCCGCGAGGAGACCTCCGGGAGGACGCGCGTCGACGAAGCCTCCCTGCTGAGGGTCAAGCACCTGCAGCGGCTCGCGTCGTGGGCGGGCCCGGAGGCCGGGGTTGGCCCGGTCGGCGCGCTGCTGGGGCGCCGCCTCGCCGCGAGCGCCGAGGCCGCCGGAGTACCCCTCGGCGCCGCCACTTTCCTCTGCCAGAGGTGAGAGCTGCTGCTTACTAGTTACCGCGCCTAGTTACTACGCCTTATTCATCCTCTTTAAATGTTGTCTACCACCTGGTCAGCATACCTTGGAGGATGCTTGACCGAATTTGCCTGTGTGTTTTGGCCTAATCATCCTTTATGACTTTTGGATACTGTAGTCAAAACCACTTTGACACTTTTCTCCGCGAATTAACTTGTACTTGCTGTTATGTTCTGTAAAACTACCGTGGGAAATGTATTGTTGTCAGACAAAATGTTATTCTGCCAGTCACTCTGTATATCTGCGCATATCTTCGATAATGAAAAACCTGTAGAACAATCTTGATTGTTTTCTATTAAGTTGATAACACAATGGCGGTACTACTTCCATTAATACTCGATGACAGTCAACGTGCAGTTGATAATTTTAGGGAAAAATTTAGGCTATACATTAGGTTGTTCCCCTTGTTTAGATATCTCTAATGAACATACAAACCATAACTCTTCTAGTTGGTGCATGTTGTGCACTGCACAGAAGTTCTGCTGACTGCTTTGTCAATATGTTGAGAGTAAATTGCATCCACCATACAACAACTTAGCAGATTGGTGCAAATTGGTACAACAACTTGTAAAATGCTCAATTTAGTACACAAACTTGACAAGTGGGTGCAAATTGATCCAAAAATTTATAAAATGCTCAAGTTAGTACAATAACTTGATAGGTGGGTGCAAATTAGCCCAACAATTTATAAAAATGCTTAATTTAGTATAACAATTAGGCAAATCAGCTCATTTACAATCCAAACTTTACAACGGCAATTTATTAAGCATAGTAAATGGACCTATGAATATTTTTTATACTTTTTTTCTATTAGGTTGTTGCTTCTCAACTATGCAAAACTTATTTATTTATTAGTTCAAATTCAATCAAATTATAGAATAACACCATTAGAATTATCGAAAGACTGAAGTCCCTGAGAGAAACTTTGGAAGTTTTTTTTTGCACATCTGCTCTTGTATTCAACAGTTCTATAGAAAGAAAGATTGTTTCGTTTTAGGGTCTTTTTCCCTTTTTAACTAAGTATAGGAGGCTTTAAAAATATTTATGCCTGGTTACTAAAACATACTATTAGGATGTATTAGCATATTGGTTTCTTTTTTTAGTTGAGCAATGCATATAATCAAATATGTAGCAGACAACATGGGTGAACCCAACAATATTGAATATAAAATTAAATATTCATAATCAAATTATATCGCTATGTTAAAATAAATAATTTGAAGACATGACATTAATTTTCTAAACATTGAATGTTCTTGTTTTAGCCAAATACATTTTCATCGCAACGCGAATATCAATGGCCAAAGAATCATAATAATTTGTTTCGACATGAATATACTTTCTATTATGACCGGCGTTAGAAAATATGTTGTTGATGTAACATTTGGACCGTGGATGCACCAATGTACCAAGTTATTGCACTAAAATAAACATTTTATAAGTTGTTGGACCAATTTACACCCACCTGACAAGTTATTGCACTAAACTAAGCATTTTACAAAATGTTGGATTAATTTGCACCCACCTGCCAAGTTGTTGTATGGTGTGTGCAATTTACTCATATGTTGATCTTATTATTTCTGATATCCATATGCTGTTAACATCTCATGTTGACATTTTGTATGCTTTGATTTGCAATATTTATCTGCCCAGTGAAGGAATTGTATCTATAGTTGTAAGCAGCCAAACCAATATACATGATTCATTTCTATGAAGAGTAATTGAAGATTTTTTTTTTAAGTTAGGTTCAAAATATTCAAAAGCCCTGTAACCATACCACAGCTGTCTGGGTTTGATAACTTCGTACTGCCAGTTATTTAACTGAGTTATTGCAAGGCCTTGAGCATATCTTTCTCAACATTTGTCTTTGCAAATAGAATTTTTCTCAACTCAAATGTTTAACTAAACTTTGTGCTAAACTCCACTCAATCACAGATAACGATTTCTGTTGACATACATAGTGAGGAATGATTAACATATTTCAGCGATTTATGGGATGTGTTCACAAATCCATATTTCATCAATACTGTTTCATGACAGCCATTTGGCATGAGCTGGTAACCTTTGGACATTGGTTGGGTGGTCCAAATGATTGACCATGAATAGTATAATCCAGCTGCTTACTAACACACTGCATAATACCGTAGAAGTAAATGGTTTCATTGCACCCTGATTGGTTGTTCTTCCTTGTTTTCTGTTACTAGGCAGCTGTGGGACAAACACACATCAAACAAACCTCATTAGTTTACTACCAGTAAAGTAAAAACATTGTGATGACAATAATGGTGTATTCTTTTCCAAGTAGCATAAGCTGGTGATAAAATTTTCATCTTGTTCAATCATTTCTCTTGAAATTCAGATCTATTACATGTGTACTCCCTCTATCCCTAAATACAAGGACTTCTGGCATTTGAGTTTTGTCCCTAACTATAAGGATTTCTGGGTATCCAATTTAGATCTGGCCTTGCGCCAATCAAATCAAGAGCTTGTCAATCAGAAGCCACCCTAGTTGCTTTAACGATGGGGCATGAAAGATTTTTCTCTCCCTGCTTAATGTGTACTCCCTCTATCCCTAAATGTAAGGACTTCTGGCATTTTAGTTTTGTCCCTGAATATAAGGATTTCTGGGTATCCAATTTAGATCTGTCCTTGCGCCAATCAAATAAAGAGCTAGTCAATTAGAAGCCACTCTAGTTGCTTTAACGATGGGGCCTGAAAGATTTTTCTCTCCCTGCTTAATTTGTCCTAAAATTCTCAGAAGTCGTTGTATTTAGGGACGGGGGGAGTAAGTCATTTGTATCCAATAACTAAGAATCTAGTCATCTGTTGGAAGGAAACTTGAAACAAAAATAATACAATTATTCCTGATGTGATGCAATACAATATTAGTGGCCAGGCCCAAGTGTTTCAGAAATTCCCAATAATAGTGAAATTATCTGTACATTCTGGTAGACTATGCAGTATTTATTTTAGATGATAGTGCTATTCTGTTTGTTTCTATCTGGCAACTTTTTCCTATTCACGATCTTTGTGTAACAATTTTTTTCCAATATTGCAGGTGTGAGACAGTCCTAAAGCCAGGCTTCAACTGCAGTGTCCGCATAAGGAACAAGAGAAATAAAGCTAAGCGACGGAAGAAATCAAACTGTTGTCAGAACAGTGTTTCCTATGCATGCCATATCTGCGGAGATCTGAATCTAATATTAGGTAGTGGGAAGGGTGTAGTTAAGAGCTTGTTACCATCAAGGGAGTATAATACCATGGACTCATCTCGTAGAACTTTGGGAGGAAACAATAGCAACACAAGAACACGGAATATGAAAGAAGTGCTTGAGCATTCTCAGGCAGCAAGTTTGCAAGTGGATTTGCCATCCAGGTCAAGACCATCAACTTCTGAGAGGAGTGAACGTGGGGAAAGGTTTAGATGTAATCTTTCTCTAGATTGCAAAATGGTGGAACAGGCAGTCTTGTCAACGGTGAAGCCTGGTAGTTTGGGAGCTTCTACTTCTGAAGAGGATAGCATACGAGTAATAGAAAACACAAATGGTGAACAGATGGATGAAACTGAACCTATTTCTTGTGAGAAGGTTAAAATATGCGAAACCAATGCTACTTCTCAAGCAGAACTTCCAGGAGGATTCACATTTGTCACGCCTCAGAAGAAGAAACTAATGGAGACGACTGATAAAGACTCAGCAGAACCATGCAAGACAGGAGAGAATCCTGGCTCAGTTACTGGCAATACCGTTCGAAGCTCTACCAAGTCTGCCCCAAACGATTCTCAGAAGGATGCAAAATATGCAGCAAGGGATTCTTCTCAGGTCTCCGGTAGTTCGAGGAAGCGGGCAAGGAAAGGGTGGACGACACTGAAACAGATAGCTGAGAAGGATGAGCTCGAGAGAAAGGAGAAGATGAGTACCTTTGTAATCCCGTTCTTCATGCAGTAAGTTTGTTACAATATTTGCTCGCATTGTAATCCTTTGGTTATTGGTGTATCTTTTGAGTTCTGCAATGTAGTTTTAGCAGGAAACTGAGCTATTATATCTGTATTGATTATGAAGTTGGGATAAAAGTAATATGAGCGTAATCAGTCCAGCCCAAGAGAACCAATAATGTTTTTCTTGTGTTGCCTATGCAATTTGTAGCAAAAGCACCCATTGGTTTGTGTTTCACTCGAGCTCCACGCTGGGATCATACAGTGAAATAAATACACTTGACCACTGATAGAAAATAAACAGAGAAAGCTAAGAATGGAGACGCATACCAAAGCCAAGCAGCAAAACAAGGCTCGTGACTTGGCCCTGTGCCCCTGTTCATATGCAAGTGTAACGTACAGATCTTCATGTCTGCTGTTGTTTCTTTCTTTGTATGAGCAGATTTTTGCTGTGCTCCTCAATGTTAAAAACTCAACATGCGTCATCACTCTGTATGCTCACTATAGTCATGCCGGATCAAAGTTGATACCAAGGGGCTGGGCTGGCTTCTTTAATTAATCTATTCTTGATCCAGGAACCAAATTTATGAACAGGAAATTAGTATGTGGAGAATCCAATACACGTGATTCCTCCCCACTACAATTTGTGGCGGCGCTGGTACAAATAGAAGCCGATAGGCGAAGGGAAGGTGGATAGGGTCCCCTTCAGTCCCGACATGACTATGAAATTTTTCACTCTGGATCTGAATGACACCAACAAGGGGTGGAGGCGCGACTGGTTCTATGTGGGGAATCACCCCCCTGCCCTACCACCCCGAACCGGCTTTCCTCCCGAGGAAAATGCAAAGTGGAGGGAGCTGTCCATTGACGCGGCGATGGAGGATGTCGACCAACTGCTAGATGAGATAGTGAACCTTAAGGAGAAGGGACTGACTGTTGCTGGTGTGATGTTGTCACCCGATCAAAAACCGAGTGCATCCGGCCTTAGAGTTTTCAGGGCGTCAGGATCCGACTCACGAGCAGCACCGGAAGGTTCCTGTCCAAGAGCTGGTTGATAGGTCGACAGCTTTATGAAAGGAGTTGTTACCAACCAAGGCACGCCGAGAGGCTTTGCCTTGAACTACCCTCCTGATCTGGTAAGTTATCTGAGTGCCAAATTTGCATATTGTTCATGGATCCGGAGTACCGGGATCTCTCAATTTGTTCTTGCATGGACTCGAGGCGTGCCTTGATGCACTCCAGCTCTGGTGAGTCGGGAAGGTGCTCGAGTTCCGTGAAGGCGGCGGCGATGTTAGCTTGCGATGTACGGAACACTCCTCGTGCTCTGTTGAAGTCATGCTCCAAATTGTGTGGATCCACGCGGTTGGGAAGAGGGTCATCCCGTGGATCTTGGTCAGCGGCCGCAAGTGCTGCGCCGTTGTTGTTGTTGGCTCAAGCTGGTGCGTTGACCTCTTGCTGTCGGCGCCGCACTATGTCATGGTTGCACTGCACGTGGAGTGCTACGACAGATTCGGTCTCTCCATCCTAGGTTGGTTGGTCGTCGGAGACGAAGAATTCACGCTCCGAAGGCATGGTGTAGCTTGACTCTTCAGTTTCCTAGATCTGAGTCGGCGGGAGTACTAGGGTGGCGACCTAGAACTCACCACAGTCCGGGAATTGGTTGGGTTTGGGTGGGCTTTTATATTGGATCTGACGGCCATGTCGGCGCTGCCAGTTGGAGTAGGTGGCGGCGGCGTTAGTAAGGCTGACCGGGAGTTGGCTCTCGGAGTTGTACAGGGTTGCCTTTGAGTGGCCAATGCACTCGATGAGGGTCTTGTTGATGTGATCTAACCCGACGATGATCTCGTCGGGTGGTGGGACTCGACATCAGGGGAGGAGATGCGGGATCTAGTCCTGGATATGAAGCTGCTCGACATGCTGCGAGCGGGTCGATGATATGACGCGCAACCCCCCAGTCCATTGAGGCGGAATCAGTCGGCGTTGAGCAGGCACAACTAGGCGAGCTAGCACCGGCGCTACTTGAGGTGATGTGGCACTCGGTGAAGAAGCTGATGCCC
This sequence comes from Echinochloa phyllopogon, assembly GCA_033239725.1. Taxonomy (NCBI): domain Eukaryota; kingdom Viridiplantae; phylum Streptophyta; class Magnoliopsida; order Poales; family Poaceae; genus Echinochloa; species Echinochloa phyllopogon. The sequence goes on from BTCW01000014.1 coordinate 34,956,338, forward strand.
TCCAAGTGTTTGGGGTTGGCCGCCACGCTTGCTAAGAAGACGATGTTGGGTTGATCTGCCATCGATCTCACTATGGAAAACTCCGCGATCTCCCCTACCTGGAGTGCTAACTATTGGACTTTGTGACCCGCAATCGACAAGGGATATTCCTGCCATCGATCTCACTATGTATAATACCATACGTCCTGTGTTCTCGAGGGTTTGTATTGCTTGTGTTCGACAGAGCTTCAGGAAGCTATGGCAAACTTGGTGGGTACAACAGGCACTACGGGAAACCCGGAGTTTGCCGAGTGCCTGGGGCACTCGGCAAACCCCGAAATACACTCGGCAAAGGCTTTGCCGAGTGTAACACTCGGCAAAGGGGTTACGGCATAGCTCGTGTCGGCAAACAGGCCCTTTGCCGAGTGTCTTCTGTCGGGCACTCGGCAAAGGCTTTGCCGAGTGCAAAGCCAGCACTCGGCAAAATAAAGCACTAACAGACGGCCCGCCGCCGTCCGTGGACGGCTGTTAGGGCTAACGGAACCTTTGCCGAGTGTCACACTCGGCAAAGACACCAGCCTTTGCCGAGTGTTGGACCCCGACACTCGGCAAAGCCTGGTTAGGGGGCAGGCCCTGGACAACCCTTTGCCGAGTGTAAGGGCTTTAACACTCGGCAAAGGTTGCATATTTGCCGAGTGTAAAAGCCAGGACACTCGGCAAAGCAGGAACACTCGGCAAAGGCTGTTCCAGAAATGACAGAAACAGCCTCTTTGCCGAGTGTTAAAGCCAATACACTCGGCAAAGCACCTCTTTGCCGAGTGTAACACTCGCCAAAGGCTCAAATTTTTTCCTGTTTTTATTAATTTTTTGCGTTAAAAGGACCCCTCAACAAAAACATCACAGGCAGTTTATAATAGGCATCACAGGCAATTCATATATATATATAGCCACTAAACCATCAAACAACCATAAACAAACACATATAAGTCACTAAACCATCCAACATCACAGAAATGTCACAAATTCAATATCCAAACATCCAACATCCATCATTCATATGTTACAAAGTCCAACATCCATCACTCACGGAAGAGGGGGTCCGAACAACGATCTAACCGCCCGCGCCGCAAGGTCTTCGTCTTGAGGGCCGTCATTCGACGCGGCCGAGCCAGGAGCCTGCCCAAAAGAGATTAGTGGTGTGTGTTACAAGATTTTGGACAGAAATGAGTTGTGAAATGAAATCATAGGGTTCTCAAGTGACTCACGGGAGAAATAGGAACACGTGGTGGTGGAGGCGGTGGTGGCATCGGCGGCGGCGGACCTTCACCCACGCGCTGGCCAATGCTCTGCAGGTAGGCAAATACCTGCTCCTGCCACACTCGGTTCGCCCGCTCGGCCTCCTCCTGCTGCCTGTCTTTCTCGGCCTCCGCCTCCCGTATCTGCTGCACCTCCAACTCCAGCTGCCTCCGTCTCTCCGTCTCTTCATCCAACCGGGCCTGCAATATTCAATCACATTGTTATAATACATTATAAACGTAAGCAAACTTCACGTACAAAGATAGAAATAGAAATAACCTGGAGTGCCTGCATCCCGAAGTGTGAACCGGGAAGAGGCTGGCGGATAGCCGCTGAAGAGCTCGTGCTCCTGGCTCGAATCTGGGAGAGTGTGGGGGTAGAGGCCGTGTCGATGGTGTTGTTGGCGATCAAGTACCGCCCGTGCTTCTTGCCTCCTCCCGCCCTCATGACCACTTCTCCATCAATGTCGTGGGCGGTCGGATCCCAGTCTGGCCCGTGGACCTCCTTCGCGACCTCTTGATATGCTGTGAGGCGACTGTGGACGCTGGCGTTGCTGTATGCCGCGGGCCCGTCCTCCGGGTTGTACCGGACGTCGGAGGTCGCCTTGCCCTTGTGGGCCATAGCAAAAGCCTCGAGCTGTGAGCAAGGCGCACCACCATGTGACGCCGACTGAAAAAACAAACAATATGAATTAGTAATTACACAGAATAGAGTGAGCGAATATAGAAATGACTCGTCGTACCCATTTGGCCCTGTACTCCTCGAGGCTAAGGCTGCCCTGATGGTGTGAGACACCGGGCATCAGCAAACGCCGCTCCCGGCAAAGGTCGTGCTGAGCGGCCCACTCGGCGCTGCACCACTTGTCGACTATCACCTCCCAGCACGTGGGATGCGGGGCGCACCACCACGGAATCGCCTACAAGACATCAAGTGTACGACATATAACAAGATCGAATTTAGAGTACTTAATCTTAGAATAAAACAGTATCGATTTACATACCGCCAGATACTGCTCCTTGGTCAACTTCATGTTTCTTGCCTCCGTTTTCTTCATGGAGATCTTGAGTGCCGCGAAATAATCAATTACGGCCTGCACGCGCGCCTCGTAGTGCAGGTCCTTGACAAGCTTCCAGCAGGCTGCGTGTGCCACAGCATCCGCCGAAGCCTCCTCTCCCGGGGCGCATCTGTAAAAGTCCTGCGCACATATACATGATGAATGTTGCATTATTTGTAGATTGTTCAATGAAAGTGTTGTGTTGAGCAGTGTAGTGCAACGAATACTTACCCAAAGCTCTCCCTTTACCCGCTCGGCCTTGTTGTTGAAGATCCTGCGCTCCCGGTCCTCCTGATCGCCAGCGGCGACGTAGTGGTCAAAGGTGTAGGCCGGCTCCTCCCTGCCGCCAATGGTCACCAGACCCGGAAACAGCTCCCTGCAAAGAAGACCCAGGATGCCGTTGACTTTGCGGGCGTGACCAGCGCCTAGGGTGACCATCACCCAATTCCTGCCCAAGTGATTAAGATAAATTGTTAGTCCATCTTGTGATTTCCAACATATGAATATGAAACGAGAAGGTCTGTGTAACATCTAAAATTACTTACCTTGGAGGGCTGGGTGCGATCACGGGGCGACGCTCCATGGGTATCGGGCGCTTCGGGAGTTGCGAGGGGCCTCGCTGCCAAAGGGCCGAGTTCTCAGAGCAGGTGGACCCCTCTACGTCCTCGCCCTCGGGGTCCTCGGCCCCGTGCTCCTCGGCCACGTGCTCCACTGCCTCGTGCTCCTCGTCCTCGCGGTCCTCGTGCTCCGCGGCCCGAGTGTCCGCCGCCGAAGGAACAAAGTCCTCGTCGGACGAAGACGACGAAGGTACGGGGGTCCGCTCTCGCCTCTTGCCCCTGCCTCGCCCCCCGCCTGCGGCCTTCTTCTTTCGCCCCTTGGCACCAGACGACCCAGCTGCCTCGGACCCCCCATCTTTAAATTTCCGGTACAACGACATGACGTTCCTCATCGCACCGCCACGACCCACCATATTGGTCCAATCACCTGCGATCAACAAAAACATACAATTATTAGATTTCACATATAAACATAAATAATTAGAAAAACGTGTAATATATAAGAAATATGACCCAACATAAACTATTAGACAGAGATGATGTAATATATAAACGTACTTTTATTAGAAATAATCATCCGGATCAGGATTATCTGGATCAACGGTCGCATCATCACTATCGTACATTTCGAGATGTTCATGGTCGTCCTCCAAAGGCGGAGAAATGTCGTCGTCTTCGTCATTGCCTAATTGTAATCGCTCTAGTAACTCTACCTCCTTAGCATTATGAACCACATCTCCAGTGTCCTCGTCAACAAACATTTCTGAGTCTAAATCCATTCCGACCGCTTGGGTTAAGTCTATCTCAAAAGATCCTTCTAGCCCATTTTCTTGGAAGAACTCTCCATCATAGGTGTTTGGATCTATGTTATAATCTTCATTGTTTGGGACTGGTAGTTTACCGCGTGGCGACACTTTGTATACAACGTCCCAACCCTCAAGCCTTTTGTCCTTTTTGCACGGGTATGACAAATAATACACCTGGGTGGCTTGTTGAGACACTATATAGACATCATCTCCAGGTAAGACAGATGATTGTCGAATTTCGACTAGCCCAAGACTAGGGGTTCGTCTCACCACTGAAGGATCAAACCAATGACATTTGAAGATAACAGGAGAAAGAGGTTTGCTTCCACCAAAATTAAGCTCGTATATTTCTTCAAGTCTCCCATAGTAATCGACCCCATCAGAGCCTGGAGTATAGACTCCGGTACTTGTAGTCCTTCGATTGGGCATCCTCTGCTCATGACTTGTTGTGCGAAAACGATAACCATTCACGTCATATCCGGTAAATGACTTGACCTTATACGCACAACCATCGGCGATCTGTCTCAACTCGACACTCATAGACCCATCGGATTGACCCTGCGAGTTCGACCAGGCATGTTTGTACCTTCCGTTACTCATAGACTCAGTAACGTCGAATTTAGGACAAGACTGAAATTAAGTGTACCTTCCGTTTGAACCAAGAAATAAAATCTGGGTTTCCATGTTTAAGAAGGTCATCAACTTCGTGTGGGGTAGGAGCCCTCCTATTACGCCAGAATTGATCAAGAAATTCCCTGTATGAACGAGAAACAAGAGTGTTGGATGCAGAATAGTGGCTAGGTACTTGAAAACAAGATCGTTCTGAACTTACCGCATGTATGGCTCAACTTCGGATAGATTGGTGAGCACATAGAGCATGATAGCGCGCCACTCTACATTTGTCAAATTTTTGTTGGTGCCTTCACTTGCACTTCCTAGTTGCCCTCGGAAAAGGCTGAGGTTCGATTCAACTTCGTCAACATTATAACGAGGCGGTGGATTGTGCACGTTAGGGAGGTTGTCAGCATAATACTTCGTCGTGAAGTTTGACACCTCCTCGAGAATGCATGCCTCTGCAATAGATGCTTCAATCTTGCATTTATTTTTGCATTTAGTTCGAAGAACCTTCTGACATCTTTCAATTGGATAGCACCACCGGTTCTGCACAGGCCCTCCCATTCGTGCCTCATACGGAAGGTGCAGAATCATATGCTGCATCGGGTTGAAAAAGCCCGGTGGAAATATCTTCTCCAACTTGCATAGCAACACGGGAGCAAGCTTTTCCATTTCTGCAAGCATGGGCTTCGATACTTCCTTAGCACACAGCTGACGGAAGAAATTGCTCAACTCCGCCAGCACTTGCCAGACATGCTCGGGGACATAGCCTCGAACCATCACCGGAAGAAGCCGCTCAAGCCATATGTGGTAGTCATGACTCTTGAGCCCGTTGATCCTTAGAGTAGTTAAGTTCACTCCCCTCTTCAAATTCGCTGCATACCCATCAGGAAATTTCAATGTTTGGAACCAACTTAGCACTTCCCTCTTTTGGTCATTATCGAGAACGAAATCGGCCTTAGGTTTTTTCCATGTTTTGCCGTCCCTGGGAGGTGGTATATTTAGCTTCGGTCTATTGCATAACCGCTGCTGATCCACTCTAGCCTTGGTATTGTCTTTGGTTTTATCAGGAATGTTCATGATTGTACCCCAAAGTGCCTCGGCAAGATTCTTTTCAGTGTGCATCATATCAATATTATGTGGAAGCAGAAGGTCTGCCATGTACGGGAGCTTCCATAGGCCCAACTTATGAGTCCAGGCATGTTGCTCGCCATATCCCACAAAACGGCCATCCTCCCCGACCTCGAGAGCGTCTAACTCTACACGAACATCCGCACCTGTCATCATGTGTGGTGCAGGGTCTAGAACCCTTACACCTTTCGTGAAGTTCTTAATATCTTGTCTGAATTCGTGTTCAAGAGGGAGAAATTGACGATGTTTGTCGAAGCATGAATACTTTCCACCCTTGGTCAACCAGATGAACTTCAGAGATGCCTTGCATATTGGACATGGGAACTTCCCGTGGACACACCAGCCGCAGAATATCCCATACGCCGGATGGTCATGCAGGGAGTACTGGTAGAAGACATGCATTTTAAAGTTTGTTTTTGTAGCTCGATCATATGTCCATACACCTTCCTCCCAAGCACGGTCCAAATCATCAACAAGAGGCTCCATATACACGCTCATATTTTTCCCCGGGTAATTAGGAATAATTAACGACAAAAAGATGTTCTGCCGTTGAAATAGGACACCGGGGGGGAGATTGAGTGGGATCACAAACATTGGCCAACAAGAGTATGGGGCAGCCGTCATTCCATACGGGTTGAACCCATCTGTTGCCAACGCAACACGCACATTCCGAGCCTCTCTAGCCTTGTCATGATGAATCCCATCAAAGTGCTTCCATGCTTCACCATCGGATGGATGTACGAGCTTATCAGGATTGTATCGCACTCCACTTTTGTGCCATGTCATCTGTTTCGCGGAGTCCTCGGTCATGTAAAGCCGTTGGATCCTCGGTATAGGTGGAAGGTACCGTAGGATATTCACGGGTATTTTGCTTTGCTTCTTCTTACCATCAGCACCGACTATCTCCACGAATCTAGAAGCCTTGCACTTCGGACATTGCTTTGCGTCCGCAAATTCTTTCCTAAATAAGATGCATCCATTCGGACAAGCATGTATCTTCTGATACGGCATCTTAAGTGCATTTAGAAGTTTCTGTGCCGCGTACATGTTCTTTGGCAAGCCGTGACCTTCCGGAAGGAGGCCACCCAAAATTGTCAGGATGTGGTCAAAGGCGTCTCGACCCAAGCTAAACTGGGACTTGACGGCCAACAGACGTGCAACGGCATCCAATTGAGAAACCTTAGTGTGCGAGTGAAGTGGTTGTTGTGCCGCTGACAACATGTCATAATAAGCCTTTGCAGTGGCCTCCGGCTCCTCCTCCCTAGGTCCATCATTGAAGTGTGCTTCGTCGTAGTCATGCAACATGTCCCCTACCCCTGCCTCATCATCAAACTCCTCGATGCGCTGCCTCACGGCCTCGTCTCTCACACGATCAACGGCTTCACCATGGCGTGTCCACCGAGTATAGTTCTCCGTAAATCCATTCCTGACGAGATGTTTACCCATGACAACTTCTGTTTGGCGTTTACGATTGTCGCAAACCGCGCATGGACAGAAAGTAGTTGGCACCCCTTTCGCATTGGCAAAAGCTTGCTTCAAGAACGCATCAGTCTTGGCAATCCATTCATCTGTACATTCACCTTTACTTGAGCGGCCAGTGTACATCCACTCACGGTCATCCATCCCTTTACATGTCACCGAGCAATAAATTTCTTCCATACCAAATTTATAATAATAAATGCATCTACCGGATGCTAGCTTTATGTCTAATAGGTAAAGATAGGTCCTAATCCCACCCGAGGATGTGTAGACGGGTAGTTTCCATGGTCTACTCGTATCCAAGACGGAATTTCGGCAGCACCTCCCCGCTGTTCTCCAAATACACGTCCAATTACGGAGATTGTGTATTCGGAGAACAACAGGGAGATGATGCCGAAACTCAGCCTCGGTACGAGTAGAGCATGGAAACTACCCATCTACACATCCTCGAGCTGTCCAGAAACGTGGACAATTCGAAACAGATACGGTTAGACATATGCAATGATTCACATATTCACAACCGTATCTCTTTCGAACGGGAGACGCCTAACTAGGTTACGTGACACAGTTGTGCACAATCTTGGCCTGTTGTATTTAACTGTACGGTATGAATTCTTTGTCATGTTTTTGCGTATCCTACAGTAAATAAGATGTCATATAATCTTATTTACTGTAGGAAACGCAAGAACATGGCAAAGAAGCCACACGGTACAGATAAATACAAGAGACGAAGAAGGTACACAACTTAAATATGAATCTACGAATTAAATACCGAGGGCGTATGGTTTTGCATGTGCTCACCTACGGGCTCGAAGGCGGGCGAGTGGGTGACGCTCGTGTCGGTGCAGACGGCCGTCCACGACGTGCGGCGGAGCTTCGGGCACGACTATGGGCTACAAGCCGAGGACGGTGCAAAGGGCCTCTCCCTGAAAAAAACAAAATATTGTCAAATGGACAATTCGGCAGCACCTCCCCTGCACGGGGAGGTTTCTGAAACCCCATCCTGCAAAAAACCACGGCACGAAGGCCGGCAAACCACAACGGCACGAAGGCCGGCAAACCACCACATCCTAGTTTTGCAGCAAAATGAACAAATTAACAAAGGTAACAAGAGGACGGGCGGGGTACCTACACGAGATGGGCGGGCGCGGGGACAGGAGGACGAGCCGGCGGCCGGGGAAGGAGCGGGGACGGGCCGGCCTGCGCGGCGGCCGGGCCGGGGCTGACGCGGACGGGGCCGGGGCGGGAACGGCCAGCCGGGGCGCGGACCGGGGACGGCCGGCCGGTGCCGGGGCCGGGGCGGGGGCGGGGGCCGGGGCCGGGGACGGCCGGCCGGGGCCGGAGCGGGGACGGCCGGCCGGGGCAGGGGCGGGGGCGGGGGCCGGGGCCGGCGCGGGGACGGCCGGCCGGGGCCGGGGCGGGGGCGGGGGCCGGGGCCGGCGCGGGGACGGCCGGCCGGGGCGCGTGCGCGGGCGGCCGGCCGGGGCGGAGGCGGCGGCCGGCGTCGCGTGCGGGGAGCGGCGGCGGTGGCGGCGTGCGGCGGCGGCGGGCGGGGAGAGAGGCGGCGGCGCGGGGAGAGAGGCGGCGGGCGGGGTGGGGAGCGGCGGCGTGTGTGTGCGTGTGTGCGTGTGTGGGGGCTGGGGCCGCGCGGGCGGTTAAGTCCCCCGGCCCAACCCCCTGTTTGTCGAGTGCCCTGGATCGGGCACTCGGCAAACAGATCTGATACGTGGCCTGTTTGCCGAGTGCCCGACCTAGGACACTCGGCAAACAGATCTGTCCGCTGACGTGGCCGTGCGCGGCCGAAGAGGTGGGCCACGTGGCATGTTTGCCGAGTGTCTGGCCCAGGGCACTCGGCAAACAGGCCTTTGCCGAGTGCCTACACTCGGCAAAGGTGTCACGTCGGCCAATGACGTGGCCCGCGTGGCCGCGGGCCGGCCAGCCCACATGGCCTCTTTGCCGAGTGCCCCAAGGAGAGCACTCGGCAAAGGTGCTCTTTCCCGAGTGTCTCTTTTCTGACACTCGGCAAAGGTCTTGTTTGCCGAGTGTAGCACTCGGAAAACATTTCCCAGACCAATTCTTACATACCAAATTTTTCAAATTCGGTCAAATACACATCAAAATATCTTGTCAAATACATTCAACAATGCACATTTTATGCTTAGATGAAATGTTTTCATTATTTGAAGCATATATATCTAATAATTCCTTCATATATTTCATTATTTCATGCGGAGAAGGGCGTAAAAATAATTTAAAAAATATCAAATGGGTCCGAAAAAATATCATAACTTCAAATGAACCAATCTACGTCGTCTATTGCCTATAGAAAAAGTTATGAACTCAAACTCTAATTCAACTTCACTTCGTTTCGAAATCCGGCTGTCTCCTTCTCAACTCTCCGAAACTTCTATGGGGATATGCTCCGATTGGAAAGGGTCGTATATATAAACTTTTCGAAATCATCTCAACTTTTTTCCACAGACTTCACATAAGATATAAAGAGCCTTTGACAAGTATCACTAGAAAAAAAATAAAGTTTGGACCCCAAAAACATAAGTTTAAAAACTAAGGTTCTGACTTTGCCGAGTGTTTACCAAGCAACACTCGGCAAAGGATAGCTTCGCCGAGTGTCGAGTGGTGAACACTCGGCAAAGGCTAGCTTCGCCGAGTGTTGCTTGGTAAACACTCGGCAAACCCACCAAGTTTTACAAAAATATTTTTAAATTTTCAAACTTTTATGTTTGAATTCCAAGTTTTTTAAGAATATTTTCAAATTTTCAAATTTTTTCAAATTTTCAAATTTTTTGCCACCTCTTTGCCGAGTGTCTCTGACCTGACACTCGGCAAAGGTGCTCTTTGCCGAGTGTCTTTGACCCGACACTCGGCAAACCGGTGGCCGCCCAAACGGCCACGGACGGCCGCGAACGGCCGGTGGCGTGTGTGGTGGCTGACGAGCACGTGCGCCTTCTTTGCCGAGTGTCTCCGGCCTGACACTCGGCAAAACACCTCTTTGCCGAGTGTCGCTGGCCTGACACTCGGCAAAACACCTCTTTGTCGAGTGTCCCGTGTATGCCGAGTGCCTTGCCAAGGGCACTCGGCAAAGGCTTTCTTTGCCGAGTGCCCGACAGAATACACTCGGCAAAGGGCTGGACACTCGGCATACGTCGGGTTTCCCGTAGTGAGGGGATTGAATCTCGTGTCCCCTAGGGGATGACCTAGGCCGCCGTATATAGGCCGACAACCTAGGGTTTAGAAGTCGGCTTGAATTTAAACGTTGCATTAAGAAAATCTACACGACTAGATTACAACAGATACTCCTGAATATCCAGGTACAATATTCCCGTTGGACTACATGCCTTGACGATCACATACTTGCTCAACAAACCGAGAATTCCTTGTGGGCCACCTCAGAGTAGACCCACAATCTTGTCAGAAGTGGGCCCATGCCGACTCTCCCCTACTGTTGAAGGGCCTAGGGGTACCCATATTCCACAGAACTAGCATAGGAGGTGTGAAGTTTATACTTTGCTTTTGCAAACATGGTTATGCAACTTCTGACCAGAGGGGCCACATTGAGCGTGTCTATCGCAACTCATGGTTGCAGAATTTTGTTTTATTCTGACAATAATTTCTTTTAACACCACATGCCAGTGCAGCAGATGTTAGTCAAGAATACTCGTTTTAAGGAGCTTGGTCGGATGCTACTCTTGTAGGTATTTTGATGTGTAAAGTTAGCCTGATTGCTGGTCAAATGTTTGCATACTTTGTTTTCCCCTTTGAAACTGAAAAGGGTAAGGGCACTATTTGAAAAGGGAATATTGTTTTAGTTTTTACCTTTTTTGTGGTAAATGCAACATAGCTTTTGAGCTAGCGAATTTGATGGCAAATCTTTCATGTACATGATGAAGTTATACCGGAAGGGCCTGCAGAGTCCGCTGAACTAGTCAAGTCCATAGTGGTTGACTGTATGTCCAAGCCCTTCTATGGCACTAACATCCTGAATGTAGACCTTGCTGTTGATGCAAAGTGCGGACATAATTGGTATACTGATCCTTTGTTCATTTTTCTTTGCCATAGCAAGAAAGAAATAACGGACTAGAGAGAGAGAGAGAGAGAGAGAGAAACAACCCTAAGCAGTTTCATCACTTTTCCATTACAATAGCACTTTATTTTTCACGTGACTTTATTTATGTCAGAAGTGAGAAATCTAGTCCATGTACTGGTTCCTTTAATTATTCTTTATTACGGATTAAAACTAGCTTTTGTCTTTACTTTCCTCATCTATTTTTATCCCCTATACCCATGGTCCTGAATGATTTTATGCATGTAAAAGAGAATCTTGTTGACACGCTAAAGAAGAATGGGTCAGGCGTGCTGCTCCATGTGGAGGAAAGAGAGAATGCCGCGCAGCAGGGAAAGAGGAATAGGCACGAAAAGTGAAGGAAAAAAGTCCATTTTTGACCTAGTTTTGGAGTTTTTTGGCCAAAACCAAACTGAGGTAAAAATGGACTTTTTCCAAAAGAGAATGATGATGGGCAGCTTGCAGATTCCCAAAAGGGAATGGATAGGTGGACGTCCAGAAATACTTTCCTAGTGTGGCAGTCGGAGAATCGACCCGTGGGAACAAACCCATCGGATGACCGTAAATTAAGGTCCCTCCATATGTACTCATGCAACACTTTCATGTCAACATGATGATTATTCTCCCTAATCTAGTTTACACCTGCTATATCATCTACTCACAGGTGTGACGCCACACATATTACCGACGGTACTGGACATTTGTGTGATTGGGTATTGTTACAATCCAACTATATATAGATGCCATCTTTTATTCCATCGGATTCTTCAAAATAAACGAATGCGCATATTGCTTTTGTACTCTAGAATTGTAAAAGAAACATATGCATGTATAAGCCGTGTATACGATTGCCGGCTAGAACTACTAATTCAAAATGTCCTCATTCCCAAGGTTTGATTCCAAGCCATCCAAATACAATGACTTAGATATATTTTAAAATTTCAAATTATGATATCTGGACTCAAGTGATATCAATATACCAGATCACAGAACACGAATTGGAACAAAGACTCGCGGAGAATCAAAAGAAAATTACACACAGACTCATTACACCTATTCATTCGGTATGGGAATTCTAGGCCACCGAATAAGTTGGTGTCACATGCACTTTGCGTGAGTAATCTACAGAACCACCGACACATTTCCGGGAATGCACCGAATCAGTCGGTGTTGATTTACAAGATTGAAAAATGTCTCTTTGTAGACCAATGCATCAGACCGATTCATTCGGTGCTGCACAAGAGGCACACCGAATCAGTCCGTGTTGCCTGACCAGAGAGATGATAGCACTGGAAAGACCGATCCATTCGGTCATGTCCACTAAAGCACACCGTATGGATCGGTGTTGCTAGAAGGCAGCGTGATGCATCCGGCCCAAGCGTGGGGTTGGCCGAAGCCCAACAAATTAAGGTTGTCCGATCCCAACAATTCTTAGGCACACACACTCAAGGAAATATCCAATCTCCCTAAAAGACTAGTCAGATAGGGAAAGAGTGGCTCTCCCTTTTAAGGTGGCTTCCTCCTCCTCTGCTAAGCAAGGTGGGATAAATGGTTCGTTTAATTATTCTTTATTATGGGTTAAAACTAGCTTTTGTCTTTACTTTCCCCACCCATTTTTATCCCCTATACCCATGGACACGAATGATTTTATGCATGTAAAAGAGAATCCCGTCGGCACGCTAAAGGAGAATGGGTCAGGCAGTACTGTGCTGCTCCATGTTGGGTAAAGAGAGAATGTTGTGCAATAATGGGGAAAGAGAAACAAGTGCGAAAGGAGGATGACGATGGGCAGTGTGGGTGCAGATTCCCAAAAGGGAATGGGTAGGTGGACATCCTATCTTATGCGGTTGTCGCAGAGAATTCACGGATGGGAACAAATCCATAGCGCGACCGTAAATTAAGGTCCCCCACACGTACTCATGCAACGCTTTTCATGTCACAAGATGATTATTCTCCCTAATAGAGTTTACACCTGCTGTATCATCTCCCTTCCCCTACAATTTCTAGACATGGGTGAAGAGAAAGGAGGAGGAAGAAGAACAAGAGGAGGATGAAGAAGGAGCATATAATACAGACAACTGCACATAATACAGACATTTGTGTGGTGGATTGTGTTACAATACGACTACATATAAATCCCATCTTTTTATTCTATCTTCAAGATAAACGAATGTGCATAGTGCTTTTGTACACTAGAATTGTAAAACAAACATATGCATGTATAAGCCGTGTGGATGCATGAATGACCGCTAGAACTAGCTAGTAATTGAAAATGTTTTTTCATTCGTGCAATTAAGAAACTCACACGAGCTGAAAATGTTCTTCTGGTTTCTCCCGCTCTCCTTTATTCCGTTTCATCTTTGTAATTAAGAAACTCACACGAGCTGACCCGAGTTCTTGTCCAGCTGGGGGGAAGCAGGCAAGGTAGGATGGGGCACGACCTTGGGCGGCGCCGACTCCAGCTGGTGCATCACCTTCTTGATGTCGATGATGAGGCGCTCAGCTAAGGTGCGGCTGAAATCCTCCCTGACAACGACGCGGAGCACCGTAACGTGCTGGGCGTCCGGGGCCATGGTGTAGGCCGGCACAATCCAGCCAAAGCGGCGGCGCAGCATGTCTGAAATGTCGAACTCGTCGCCGTGGCAGCTGCTGCGGTTCTTGAGAGAGAAGACCACCATGGGCACTCCCTTGTCCTTGGACACTATGTTGAAGCGGCCCGTCTTCTTGAGGCCCTCCTTGAGTACCGTGGCGTTCTGGTGGCACTTGTCCAGGATGTTCCTGTAACCCTGCATGGATATTCATATAGCAAACGATTATTCGAGGAGATGGGTCATATCAGCTGATCATATCAATCATATATATGAGCATGTAGGTAAGCTATTGTAGCCAACTGGATACCTCGTAACCATGGCGAATGAGCTGGTAGTACTGCGCGATCACCTGGTTGGAGCCTCTGGTGAAATTGATGGTGAAGCTGGGCAGGTCGACGCCGAGGTAGTTGAAGTGGAAGACGAGCTCCTCCGGCAGGTCCTCCCTGCTGCGCCAGATGCACCAGCCGATGCCGGCGTAGACGAGGCCGTACTTGTGGCCGCTGACGTTGATGCTCTTCACCCACGGCAGCCGGAAGTCCCACTCCAGCTCCGGGTACAGGAACGGCGCGATGAACCCGCCGCTCGCCGCGTCCACGTGGATCGGCGTGCCCCACCCCGTCTCCCTGTTCTTCTCGTCGAGCAGGTCGTTGAGGAGCTTCACGTCCTCGAACTCGCCGTTGAGCGTCGACCCCAGGATCGCCCCGACGCATATGGTGTTCTCGTCGACCATCTCCACCGCTTTCTTGGGGTCCATGACGTAGCAGCCGTCGCGGAGATTCACTTGCCGGAGCTCAACCTCGAAGTAGGCCGCAAACTTTTTCCAGCAAACCTACACCGACCAATATATCCCGGCCAGATTTGATTCTGTCAACACACACATATATATACAACTAGCTTAGGCAGCAATTTTGAACATAGTATATATCATGTGATATATATATACTTGTACGTTGGCGCCGGCGACGACGTTGGGCTTGTCGTACGGCTTGCCCTCGGCCTTGCGCTTCTTCTGCCACTTTCGCTTCATGGCAAACCCGGCCAGCATGACGCCCTCCGACGAACCCAACGTGCTGAAGCCGACCGCAGTCTCGGACTCGCCCAGCGGCGCGTTGAAGAGGCGTGCGATTATGTTGACGCAGCGGTTCTGCAATTAACATATGCATGCGACAACACTCAATATACAGTACGTACACGGAGTAGATAGTAATTAATAATGTCGACTGACTTACATGGAGCTCGGCGGTGCCCGGGTACTCGTCGACGTAGTTCTTGCTGATGGAAGCCAGGACGAGGTCATCGCACTCGGGCTCCATCCACATGGTGCTGAACGACGCCAGGTTCAGCCTCTGGTTCCCGTCCACCGCCAGCTCGTCCTTGATGATCCTGCAGCTGGCTGCCTCCTTGGGGATCGACCTCTCCGCCATTTGGTACCTACTGCTGCATCGTCGTTTACACGACGATACAATACACATTACATGTGATATATATATCGGTCATCAGCAAAAGTTAATAGAGGGAGAGTGATCGATTAGCTAGCTAGCTAGCTAGCTAGCTAGCCGGTCAAAAGCATGGCTAGCTACCTTATTAGGAGTGACGGCGAATAATGCCGCGGCGAGTGTGCGGACATGTCGCTCTCGGACGACTCGGAGACGACGCTCCTGGAGGGCACCATGGTAAGTCAGCTGCTCCGATCCCGTACGTGCGTATGTACTCCGTAGCAGCAATATAATGCAACGGGACGGCTCTTTGCTTTGGCTTAGGCTTGGAGTTGGAGATCGAGGAGAGCTCGAGCGACCGGCCAGCAGGTCACGCCCGGAATTAAGGGGTAGCTCTCGCTGTCTTGTTGAGACATTTATAGCCGGGCGACGGCGTCGTCTTCAGCGTCACACTCACGAGCGTGCTGGATAAGATGCGGCCGCGCCGCCACCGATATGATAGCCTTTATACATATTTAATGAATATAAACACAACCTCTAGCGTGTTTCTAACAAAAAGATTTCATGTGAAGGAGAATAAGCAAAAACTAACTATAAGTAGTTAGCTCTTTTTTCAAGCTAATTTATAACTCATTAATGCTGCTGGTTGTGGGATAGAGAAGGAGAATAAATTTACAGATCTCCTAGAAGAAAAAGAAAAAGGATAAAAAAAATAAAAATATCTATGAGTGGGATTCGCGAAAAAGACAGGGCGTGCGTGCTCCACGCGCTGAAGCTTTGAGACAAAGGGCACTGGGCGCGCGCAGGCACGTAGTACGTGGCTGCATTTCGGCCAAGGACATGGCAGACATGTCATAGATATATCGTACAGTAGTTGTTTTATTGTCTCAACTACTTGAGATCTCTGCTTGCTGCACCGACAAAGCAGAAATCAACATGTGTGATGCTTGGACGTTTAACCTAATCGATGGATGGAAAAAAATTTACAAACTAAGTAGGCCAGTCTCAGTGTATAATATAGTTACCTAGACTATAAACTAGATAACCGAGTCTGGGATAAAACTCCTCTCATATGCTATAAAACTCTTCATTTTTTCTCCTCTGTCGTATCAACAAATTTAATGGTATAAAACTCTCCATATAACCCCCAACTGAGACTATTTTTATAGCTTCGACACATGATTGGACGGAAGAACAGAAAATTCGGATACAGATGGTGTTAGTTCGTAAATAATAAAGTACATTGGTGCCGTCTAATAGACGGTTCCATGTATTGACAGTTAATTTTAAGATGACTTGTCAGACAACACGTACAATAAGTTGTTATTTTGATTGTAATACTATATGCTTAATTTATGGGTGAGAAAAAAGAAATTTTGTAAGGTGCATGGCAACAATAACTCGTACAATGGTTGACGAGTCGTCTCATGCTCCTAAAGTTTATCTTATGGGATGGTTGTTTCGTGAAATAATGACCTGCTTCTCTTACCTCACTCTCTCCTCCATATCAGAAAAATCATGCGTGTCTCTGTATGAGGCGGCCTATGAGACTGCTGACATGTAGCAATACCTCACCTAACAAAAGAAGAGAGATGGGACATGCATGCACGACAGAGATGCATGGACCAAATAACAGAAAATTCCGAGAAAAGATGGTATTTAATTGGGTGCTAGCCTTGCGTCACCCAAAAAGAATTTATGCAGCTAGCCAGCATGCATAGTGGGCCGATTTCAGCCCATATTTTCATTTGCCGCAACTACCTAGTAACTCCCGGACTGTTGGATTAGCAAAAAGTAGTACATACATGATACATGCAACCAAGGAGATGACACCATCCACATTTTTTTTGATACACGGAGTTTTATTTTATCAGGAATGAAAATACCCTGGCTGCTACAAACAAGTTTACATCGGGCTAAATTATGACAAATTTTATCATTGCTATCATAACACATTCACGCCGCAGCACAAAAGTTGATAACAAAAGTGAAGATAACACATGCAATGGAGAACACATGTATGCATTGTTAAAAATTATATTATTTCAGCTTAACCATATGACCAAATACATGGTGCAAGCTGCTATAAAAAGTTTTTTTTTCGTTTTCCCCCAAAGCCATTTACATGACACCGTCCACATAAATACATTTTTTTAGAAATACTAGTACAGGCGCAGACACTCATACGCACGCACACTCATCCTAGACTGGGCCGACAGAAATCTTGAAGTAGGTATTCAAATTAAATCTTGATTGCACCATAATATTCCTTACGACCACATCTTCTAAACAAGACCCCACCTAACTATCTTTAGATTAAAAAGGTTTTACAAATATTTTTTATGAAGTTGAAAGGTTTCTTGTACAATATATACGTTTAGAACAAATTATACAAAATTAAAGAAAAAATAATTGTTGCATAGAACACATTATACATACTCAGAGGACAACGTGATATATTTACGGAACAAATTATACAAACTTACTTAACAATGATTTGTACATCTCAAACAAATTATATGAACCTATGGGATACAAAAATTATGTGCATCGAACAAATTATATGTACTCACCGAACAAAAGCATATACAACTAAAACAAATTAGAAGAACTCATGGAATCCAAATTTATATACTGAATATAAAATGCAATGTTAATATAGAAACAATACATGAAATAAAAATTTCTATAAAAATATAAAACAATTCAGGAAAAAAAGAGAAGAAAGAATGTGAGAAAAAGAAGAGCAAAAAAGGAGAAGTGAAGTCGAAAGGGGTTGTGTTGCGGTTTGTGTAAACCAGAGTCTCAGGTATGCAATCTCAAGTTTGTGTTGTACTAAAAAGCATCGTTTACATTTTGTTTGAATGGTTTACAACACTTGGTTTACAGTACCATGGCCTTCGTTGAATAGCCACCCATAGCTCCACAAAATACTAGAACTGGACCTCTCGACTCTCAAACCTTTCTACCGCTTCATAACAGTCTGGTGACTGCCACGCTTTTGCATATTCACAGTCCTTGAGAACTGTAAGAACTCTAGGTAAGCAAGAGGTGAGGTTGTGTGATTCCAAATATTTCACCTATTCCACTTTCTCTTGTGTCATCCTAACATGACAAGATCTTATCCGAGTGTTCGATGGAGAAAACATGGAAAAGATCTCCATGTTATGCGGGCTGAACTGCGACAACTACAAGACTCAATGGTATAATACATGGAAAGGATGTTCAATGAATACCTTCCCATTGCCAATGATGACATTCAACATCGACATGTTTCTGCTACCCCACAAGTCGAGTATGGTGTGAAAAAACACCATCAAGGTTTCTTTTGCATGTTCTTTGCATCAAGAAGGAAGTGCTTAAGGCTGTAGTCTTGTCCCCCATGTGCGCTCCATAAAAGGAGATCGGTGCTCGTGTTGCCTAAGAGGGGGAGGGGGTGAATTAGGCTATCTAAAAAACTTAACCAAAGGCCTCCAGTATTTTGCACAAAACATAAACTAGATTGTACTATATCGATGTGCAACTAAGGTTTACTAGTGATATCTCTCACCCACAAAGAGCTTTGCAACCTAGAGCCAATCCTAGCAAGATTGTACTCTAAGAAAGTAAAGGCACTCAAGTTGCAAGTATGCAATGCGGAAATGTAAAGGAGTGAGTTAGAGAGATGCAAACTCATTACAAGGATTTATCCTGTGGTTTTGGTAGGCAAATGCCATCCCTAGTCCATGTTGGAGCTCCACCAAGGATATGCCTCCGCTCACCAAGTCTCTCCCAGTCAAGGTCTTGGGTTCTCCACTAAGGCTCACACCAAGCCGGATGAGGAACTTGCCACTAAGTCAAGGCCCATCACTCCCTCTCTTTCAATCACCTTGATGTCGTCTTCACTAATGAGCTTCTCCATAGAGGAAGGGGTTTCCTCGTCCTCTGTACACAGTCATCGACGCCGCTCCACACCAAGTCAGAGGGTCGAAGACTTGCCGGAGAGGCACTCGAGACTCCAAGGCCCCGGCGCATCGAGCTTACAAGGATGGTTCACTCCATGAACCAAGCACAAGAGAACTTCACCTTGCAATCTCTCTTTCTCTCTCTCTCTCTATATATATATATACCAGTGTGCTAATAGCCTTTGATAATACCTTTTAGAACTTTGGTGCATTGATGTGTTCTTGATGTATCTTGGACTTCTACACACTCCAAAAACTCCAAATGGATGAATGGATAGGGTATAATAGACCAACAACCCAAAGGAAATGTTACTCCAATGGCAAGTGAAAAGGCTCGAAAGAACCGGATCATCCTACGCTTTGTTCATGGTGATAGTCAGATGAGCCTGCCACACCAAGGTGAAATTTGACCGTTGGAGCCTTCACTGCACCACTGGATGATCCGATGCTTTGTACGATGCTACCATCGAATAATCCGGTGTTATGTTCTCCATGCTAAAAAAAAGTGGATTGTTTGGTGCTTTGTCCAACACTATACCATCGGATAATCCAGTCACCCTATGCTTCTCTGGTGCATAAGCACCGGATGATTAGGTGTCACACCCCAAAATTTTTGGATTTTGGGATGTAATTTTAAAGGATAATTAAATAAAGGATATCTCATAAATTTTAAAATTTTTCTCAACTTTCTTTAATTTACAGGGAATTTAGTACAGGGAAAAACATTTTTCTAAATTAAAATAAAATAATGTAGTTTTTTCCAACTTCTCCTCTGGGATTTTTCCCGAGATTTTTGGAATTTTCGAAGCATCTTTCATGGCTTAAATTATTTATCTAGAATTTTCTAGATTTATCTTTGCATGAAAAACAATTTCTGAAAATAAAAAGGAATCCAAAATCCCTAAACAGGCCAAGCCCAACTAAACCCAGCCCAACCTTAACCCTCTCCCCCTTTCCCCTCGGGCCGAGACTGCAAGGCCCGATTCGGGCTACACCCAGCTCGCCCTGCTCCACACCTCCGGCCCAGCTCGATTTTGACCCCTGAGCTTTTCACTTAGTCCATTTTTGCCCCTCCTTCTTTTTCCTAGCTCCAGCCCAACCCCTCGGCTCTCCCCCGCTCCAGCCCAGCTCCTCCCTCCCCGTGGCCCAGCAAGCCCCACCCCCTCTCCCTCTCACTAGCAGCCCGGGCCCGCGCGTCAGCCTCCTCCTCCACCTTCCTTTCTCCCTCGCCGTTAATGGCGCGGCCGCCGAAGGCAAGGCCCGCCCGCGGAGGCTGCCTGCCACGCCCTACTTAAGCCACCCCGCAGCCGGCCCTCCTACTCATCCCCCACCACCGTGCGCCGCCCCGCTCCCTCCCCTGCTCGCGCCGCACCGCCGCCAAGCGCCGCCGCCGGGAGACCGAGCCAAGCGCCGCCGGCCAACGTCGATCCGCAGCCTCGGACGATGTCGGACCAAGCGAAGACCCCCCGGTGCATCTCCTCGACGAGCCGCACGTGTTCCACCACCTCACGCCGCCACCCCGTCGCCGGAGCGCCTCCCCCGTGGTAGCTCCTCGCCGCCGGCCGCCCCCCTTTCGTCGCCGGCCAAGTCCCGACCATCCCCGCCGATGGTGAGCACTCCCTCGAGTTCCCCTCGCTCACCCCTCCCTCCTGCGCGCGTCGCCTAGGCCCCCTGTCCACCCGAGCGACAGGGAGCCGAGCCGCCCAAGCGCCGGCGAGCTCCATGGCCGAGCTCCTCTGCTTGTTCAAAGGAAGGAGATGGTCGTTTTGCAGCTAGGCCCCCGAGAGAACGCGAAATCCCTAGATCCAATCTTGTGTCTTGGCACTTTCACAGAAAACCCCCTGGAACTATCAAACTTCTGCACATAAACCCCACCTGAGCCCTTTTCCTGATCTAGCCCCTGTTGTTTATCCATTTAGCGGCACTGTTCACTGAGTCTTGCAAATCTTGCGAGCTAGCCCCTGCCGGCTATGGTTAATTACGCATAGGTCCCTGCAACCTTGTTTTAGCCATAGTTTTCACGTTTTAACTCCGATTCGCTTCGTTCAAGTTGCATTAGGTTCGTATAAACATGAGCTATGCGTTAGCACTCACAACCACCATGCCATATGTTCCTAAATTTTATTTAAATGTTAATTTCACTAAAGATTATCTAAATGTGTTTTCTACACTAAAATCTAATTAAGATTTATACTCGGCTTTTAAATGCTAAAATAAATTTGATTAATTAATTTTTCAATTAGTTTTATAAATAAAAGTTAATTAAGTTATATCTAAGTTTTTTCATAAATGAATTCTAATTTGATTAATGTTTATTTGAAACTATCTTTTCTAATTAAAAGCTGCTTAGAGTTAAACTTCGAGTTTTCATAAATAATTATCAATATTGATTAATATAAACATAAATATGTTTTTACTATAATATTGACTAGTTCAACACGAAATATCTTGTTATTCGATTAGTCGCTCTCACATGCCTGTTTTACTAAAGTTAAATATTAAATTGTATAAATTCTACATAAACATTTATAAATAAAATATGATTAGTTTTATCTCATTTTACAAATTCAAATGGAATTAAGGTAATTCCAACATAAGATGTTTCTCTGAAATATCTTTTATATTATTTAATTAATTAAAATTAATCAAGCATATAGTCTTTTATTTTCTTTTATAATCCAAATCTTCCGATAGTTGTATCTTTTCAACCGTAGCTCCGTTTTCAGCGATTCTTGCGCTCACGTGACCATAGAGTCGAGCCCTATCCTTTAGCACGCTCTTTTAAAGATTTTATTTTGATTGGTGTACTGTTCTTAGTTGTATATTGTTTGCTTGCTTGTTTAGCTGCTTGCTGCGCTCGATGATTCTGTGAGTAGAGGAACGTCATCGAGAGATTTCAAGCAGAAGAGTTTGAAGATCAAGATTTGAAGACTATGAGTAATTATAATGGATTTGAGGCAAGTTATAGCACGGACAATCCTTGCTACCTAAACACACTCTTTATATACATTTACTTTCATATGCATGTGTCTAAATTGTTGTCCTATTAAGGTTGTACCTAGATTGTTTACTCCTATTCTTTGATTACCTTGGGTTATTGCATATGGGTAGAATCTTTGCTACGTGCAGCTACTGTCATTATTATTTAATTGTTAATCTTGAATTAATGGTTCACATTAACATTCATGATAAAACATGCTTTTTAGCAACTTGGTTTAGGGAGCTAGAGCATGTGCTTCGTGCTTTGTTCTAGTGTCTCTCTGTAAGGTCTGGTTCTTAAAGCGGCAACCCAGGAGCCTGTCGCCACCGCTAGAACTATTATGGCTCTGGTCTTGGTCAAGTAACTTGTACGTCTCTAGCTTGCTAGTGGTTACCGGAGTGGCCGTCGGCGTTATGGGAAACATGGGTGAGAGTATGTCTTGATCCACCAAGGACGGGTGATCCGTCGGCTATGCCCCCGTGAGGCACAGTCCCGTGCTGGGAGTCTCTGCGACGGGGAACTCCACACGTTGCGCATTGTTGGGTGAGATGCCCGCGCTCTGGATGCCATTGACCCCCCTATGGTGTGACTTCGTAGGCGTACGTCAATCTCAGTGCCTGGGCCATGCTGCCTGTGCTGTACCATAATCGGCCACTGTCTTGTTAGGGTGTCTCGTGAAAAACCTCGTATCGTCCCTATGCGGTCACACCTCGGTAGTGTGATTTGTGAGGTCTGATCCACCTCCGCGTGGTTGGGTTTAAAGTTCGTTTGAGCTTTTACGCGACTGGTGGGTAAAGGGCGAAACCTCTGCAGAGTGTAAATCTATCATGATAGCTTTGCTTAGGGTCACGACCGGCCTGGATCCTTTTTTATTAGAAGATGATGTTTATTTATGCTTAATGTCACTTACACTTCATTAATTGGGGTGCAACTGGGATTCATTCAATGTAGTAAGTTGGATAATGATAAAATGAACCAACTAAAAGTGCTAATGCAGTTCAGCCATGTCTAGCCTTTTTGAGCCTTCATATACCCGTGCTATACTTGCTAAGTAAGACATTTACTTATGCTTGCTATTATTCAACAAAATCCCGGATGGGTAACAGATGGATCAGTGATACTTCTGAGCTGTGGTCAACCAGTCGGTGTCCCTGTGGACTTGAGGCTCTACCTGTCGAGAGAGATAGACTTCCGCTGTGTTTTATTTCGGTAAACTCTGATTTAACTATTTTTATTCAAGCATATGTACTCTGTTTATCATATTTGTTAGCTATATGTGTTCTGTGGACTTCCTGGGCACACATATGGCAGCATTCGGGTTTCTGTGTAAATCCGGGTGTGACATTAGGCAATCATCCACACTGATGGAGATGTTGGCCCGATCTTTTCTAAGGTAATGATAAGACGATTGGTGGAGATCTCGACATTGATGATCTAGGCTTCTAATCACTTAGATCCAAATCCGTGCCACCGCTACACCACTTCTCCATTGGTTATCAATTATGCGCACACAATTGACCTCGCCATGAAGGCTTTCCCTGTATGCGAATTGAGAACACAAGCACGAATGGATAAAACACAATCTTAAATTGCCAATGTACATAAGGCAAAAACACGTATAGAGTTCCAGCTCTTAAGATGGAAGGACTAATGAACACAGTTGAGAAGAACAAGAACAAGTCCCTGGATCTCAGTAAAAGGACTTGTCATCATAGTTACAAAGAATCAATATGTTTCTCCAAGGAAAACTAGAACTAAATAAAATCCAAACCCTAATGTTGTGGTGGCTACTAAATATATGCTCCTAGGGTGAAGTTAGGGTTGGAGGGGGCGCCCCTAATAGGTTCCAACACAATACACAACCCTATGGCCCAAAAGACGATGGCGCAACACCCTGATAATTCTAGACGTCGTATTGTTTTCATGATTCCTATCAACCGAGAAAGCATTTTGACATGGGACCAATTCCGTTGGAAAGCTTATCTCCTTAGCTTTCCATGAATATGTATAATATCAAAAACCGAGTCCATATGCGGCCTATGCGACAATTTCGGTGCGTGGTGCTCCTGAACTTCAAAGTGGACTCGAATTTGTTTTGTTTTGGGCCTCCACTTTGGTGTCTCAATTAGGATAAGCTTCAGACCTTCTTCTCGGTTTGGATACCCTTGCTTGTCTCCTCCATCTCCATGCCATTCTACAAGCGTGGCCGTATGCATAAATGACATGTCCTCATCATCCTCCCCCTTCTTGATGAAAAGACGTCCTCAGCTTCGATTTTGGTATAGGTTGGCCCTGCACAACACGAAGAAACTTGATGTTGCGAAAAAAGTGGAAACTGGCAATATTGTGAGGAGGGACATGACCATGTTTCCAATCTCTCAAAATATCTTCGCCTACATAGATGTTGGCAAATATGTAGGCTCCTTGATCGAAATTCACATGATCTTTGACAACACTATCCTACAAAATATTAGCACTAATAAAACACAATACATGAATAGATGGTTGTATAGCTGCTAGAATGTGTTTAATGTAAGAAAAACAAGCACTAGCACGAACATGTAGCAACCAACAATGCTCCCTTCTTGGGAGTGAACCCGATTCGTTAAAACAAAACTAGAAGGACAATCTAGTTGATCACAATCTTATACAACAAAAGAAGAGTTTAGATTTATACAAACATAAATTCGATGTATCAAATGTTGTCCTTTGTTCTTATATTTGCTATTATGTTATGCTTAGAAAACCATTGCAAATCAGCGAATCAAAAACGTCTCTCTTCCAAATGACTCAGATTACACAAAATTTCAAATTCAATGTAACCTAAATTATTTTTAAAAAGGCAACAATCTTAGCTCATCCTTTTCATTGTCAATATAAAGAACATGTCTATTTTCAGCTGTAACACCCCGGAACAGCAGCAACATTCCGGAGCATTACCACACTACGCTACAACTGCTAGAAGCACTGCAAAAGAGAAAACACAATAGAGTATGCGCAAGCAAAATAAACCATCTAGATAAAGAAAGATCAATTTTATTACAAAATAGTAGTACAAAACATTTATGGAGAGAAGTGTGTGAACATGTGCTGCTAGTCCCATCCAACGATGCACCAACGAAACTCTAGAACCTACGGAGGGGGAAAAGCGTATGAGGTTTATGAAAAACCTCAGCAAGCAAACTGCTTCAACTGAGTTATTTAAATCACACTTGATTAAGCATCAATTTAATAATAGTCATGGAAAAGTCAACGTACTCAAACAATATATAACTTCAAATAGTAAAATAAATGATAAATACTTCATATCGATGCTTCATAATTGCTGATGCAATAGTGCAATGCAATGCATGACTTCACTTCTACCCACACATCCTAAGGATGGAAGTGAGGGCTGCAACCGTATTGCTATATCTCAACGTGCATTGCTGTACTGGTACTTACCGCACCAATCAGGCTACGGTTTCTTCATATGCATATACAACATGATGATGCAAATGCAATATTGCAATGCATAAACTTCATATACTTCAATAATCAAAACTTCAGGAGTAAAGCCACAAGTGGATCATATAATACTTCAATATCAAATCAAATTCAGATCATGTGACTCATGTGAGGTACTGAAATTAAGTGGAGGCAATTCAAACAACACAGTTAAAGCATGTGGACCACAACGCCACGCTTACTTGCCTTCTCTGGTGGTAAGAAACATGAGCTAAGCACGATCCAAATGTGCACCACTTGTTCATAAATATATCTCAGCACTAACACAATAACACAAGCAATAGAAACTTAATTTGAAGCGTTCCTACGCTCAAACCCAACGTCCTCACATAAACACACCCAAACTAGACAATCAGCAACACTATTGCTTCTTTGTTTTGTAACAATTAATTCTGATGGCCGAAAATTCCAACTTGTGACAAAAGAAAGACAACTTCAAGACCTAAACCTTTCTAGTTATCTCAAACTAGAGCAAAAATCATCATCATAGTCTAATCTTGAAATGAACCTTAATCTAATAATCTGACATAAATTGCAGAACGTCTCCACCACAATAAACATAACAGGAGCGTCAAAATTCATATGGAGATGAACTTTACCAATCTAGAAAGCTTATAAAATTTCCTACAACTTTTCAAAATATCGGAAAGCCCAATTCGGACGTTTAGTTTACATAAACTTGAAGTGAATAGATTCTATACAGAAACACGAGACTGAAAACTGTCAGAATAAAACTACAATTACTCCCTAACCTTAACTCCAATTCAGTTGTTCTTTATGTCCATTGTGTGGGATATACATCCCCAGGTACCCTCATGAAAGAAGACCAAGTCCTAGTAGAACTACTCGAATAACTACTCGTGTAATCCTACTAGGACTCCCATATTATAACCGACTAGGAGACTAGCCATGTAACCTTGCCCCTGGGATATATAAAGGTGGGCAGGGGTCCCTAGCTCGGTAGAGACAAAAAAGTAGACCAAGAAAGAACACTCATCGAGAAGAATACAATATACAATCCCCCATACAGGACGTAGGGTATTACGCTACACTGGCGGCCCGAACCTGTTTAATCTTCGACACTTGGCGCCCATCGTGGGACGGATCGCTATGATCATTGGGTGAGCTTGATGGACCTATCATCATCAAAATCAATCTACTCGGCACAACGCGTGTCAATGGAGCCTCGTCAAGATCAGTATCAGCGTAGTGAAGACCTTTGTCACCGGCCGTCCATCCCGCAAACGATGACCGTGTCTATCCAAGCATGATCAGCAAGTTGATTTGATCATCGTGTTGCAGTAGGGCAGCGACAAGTCCAATATCTGATGAGACCCATCAGTTTCTGTCGTGATAATTCAGCTGGCAGCAAGATCATGGTCTAAGTCGGAGTCGATCATTGCATTGAATTGGAAAAGGAATAAATCTTGGACAGAACGACACAACGGCAGCAACTCCAAATCAAATAGGGACATGCAGAATCCGATGTGTCTACAAGTCCTAACCCAGCCAGGAATCGGAACAGAGTCACTAGAGGTTACTTTATTAGTTTTTTTGCTATGCGTGTACGAGAAGGCCTACCAGAAGTCAGCTAAGCGCATCCAAAAATCCTGGTGGTGATGATCTGCTAGGCATACATAGGAAGCGGCCAAGAGGAGGCGTTGCGTGCATGCACACATCAAGAATATTTGTTATTGCGTTTTTGCTACAAACACACGGAAAGACTACCAGAAGACCTCCAAATCTCTACTTGGTTCACGCAAGAGATGTACGTGACTACAACTACATCACCATTCGGCTGCATCGACTTGCCGACTATTGGCACATCTTACGATCCAATATCAGGATTGTGAATCCCGGTACTGGAGTAAGGAGTGTTTCAGTGGTTTTTCTTATGGCTCAGTAAAATATATAAATATTCTGCAAGCGCACAGAATTACCCTGTAGCACTTCACAATGGAGTAATCCGAGGTATCGTAATTTATATTTCCACAGGGAAGCTTATGGCAAGAGTACTAGCAAACAGATATTAGAGACTATCAGAGAAGGGGTACACGACTAGCTAGACAGGGGATAATGGTATTAGCTAGGAGTGGATATACCGTGACACACAGCTCAAGGTAGGCTTAGATAAGAAAGAGAAGGAATAGATAGCTGGGAGGACAACGAGAAGAGATAGATGATTCCTAGGTACTTTATCTGTCTATGTCACTTGGGGTTAGAGATACAGAGGCTAAAGAACCAGCACTCAGAGGTCAAGGTCAAACCTATGTCTTAGCTTCGGGACAGCAAAGCCTGCGCCACACAGAAAGGGATGAGAATGGGTGGCATCTACCCTGCACTGGGGGCTCCTACAAGCCGAGACGAACGTGATGGGCTACGAAGGCCATATATGGCTGTCACCACCTAACGGCTACCACCTCCATAGACTCAGGGGCAAACTAAGGCCACTGCCTAGCCTAGGAACCACTCCTACACTAGTCAATAACTACTTACTCCACTAGCAAGAGCAAGCAACCTTGTCAATACTCTTAGTGACAATTGACCTCAAGTATCAAGCAAGATCGAAGAGCCAGCTAAGACAAAAACTTAAACAAGATCTAGAAGCACCAGAACTAGAACCAACTATAGTCTAAACACGATATAGATGCAACTGGAATAAAGTAGAAGCAAGCTATAAATGACAAAGGCAAAGTAATAAAGATAACTATATTGATAACTCAAAGTCTTACAAAAGGAAAAGGAAAAGATACAAGAGCTTATACCAGAGCTTATGAAGACGACTCCGGAACCTCCGAGGCACAACTCGACTCAACTCTAACTCCCAACTAAACTATCCTAACTCTACTAGAGAGAAGTGGAAATGAGCTCCTTGGCTTGAGTGCATGTTTGATACAAGTGACTGACCCCTCTATTTATAGCTTGCATTGATGGTTGAGGTGGAGTAGCATGCAAGGAGGCTTGGGAGGCGGTGCCGGGCCTTTGGGTGAATCCACCGGTTCGGCTGAATCCTCCAATTCGGTCGAACCGTGGATCTGTACCGCCTTGACTCCCACAGCCAGGATGCACCCCTGGGGTCGGTTTCTGGTGCTGGGGGCGGTTCGGCCGAATTGGTGGATTCGGCCGAACTGGGCTGGAAGCCCAGGCCTATCCCCCCTGCACCACCTTTACTTCCTGGGCTTCATGGATGACTTGATCCAGGTGGTCTTCGTGTTTGTTTGGCCCAGGAATGATGTGGCGGTGATCCTACGTGGCTTGTACGGTCATCATCGCTTGGTCATCATTGACGTGGATGACTCCCAGTTGTGCTTTATGTCGTAAACGACTAGGGGGGTAATCGGCTGAATCGTGTCGTTCGGCCGAATCGGTCAATTCCGACCCCTATAGCACGTATTTATCGTTGATGTACCTGCACAAGTGAAACACACCAAAACTCGTGGAATTTTATTTGAAATAAACCTAAGTACATGGAA
Organism: Echinochloa phyllopogon; assembly: GCA_033239725.1. Taxonomy (NCBI): domain Eukaryota; kingdom Viridiplantae; phylum Streptophyta; class Magnoliopsida; order Poales; family Poaceae; genus Echinochloa; species Echinochloa phyllopogon. The sequence goes on from BTCW01000014.1 coordinate 34,985,267, forward strand.
TGTTGCATATAACCTCTTTTATTCCTGAGTATTGGTGGTCGAAAACGTGCCGTAACGACCGCCAACACCGACGACAACATCGACTACTCATCTCGACTAGAAAACTAGTCGAGATCGACAACGGTTTCATCAACAACTAGTCGGATCCGACTTCGACTAGTCGACTTCAACAACAACCGTTGCGGCTCCATCGCCGACCGCCACGGTTTCTTCGACACTCATCCGCAAATCAAGCTAAGTCATATTTAATAATTATTTTCTTTACAATAATTTCTTCAGCTTGTTCTACACATGCTGCATCATCGTCGACTACTCTAAAAAGAGTACATCCCTCGACAACAATAGTTCTCGAGGGCTACACTATCGCCGACTATGAAGAATTCTTCGCCTGCGGATGTTAAAAACATCACGCAACCTCTCCAATAGGAGAAAAGTCATAACCGACTATATTATTTCTCTGCACTCTTAATGACCAACACCGCTTAGTAGCATGCACCTTAATTCATGAAACTTCGGTTCCTTCGCAACACCTATGCACCTTAAAGGACTGGTTAAGCAGGACCAAGTGTTTAAACGTAACAGGGCTACTACTCGAGGGGTTACGAGTCTAACAAGAGCAACGAGCAGAAAGCTTAAACATGCATTACAATATATTATTATTTTGTCTTATGATTATTTTTTATCGGATACTACCCATTCTATGTATTTCAATTGCAGGGTGGCTAGCTAAGTACTCACATCAGTCGCGACCTGGCCCCACCTCTGCTCTCCATGGCGACACGAAGCCACCCGAGTACTTTAACTAGTTGTTTATGGCTTGGGGTGTATCCAGCACGTAACAAGACTTGAAGCTGAGTACTAGAACTAGTCAATACTCAAATGGCGCGGCCCTACAATGCCAGCCGAGTACTTTAACTAGTCGGTACTTGGATATTACAGCGATTCGACGACTAACCGAGTACTAGCACTAGTTGGTATTTGGATATCTACATGAAAGCTACTTTGAAGATTATATTCTTGACCCTCGAATCGAATGGAAAACCGTTCGCTTCGAGGCTCGGGGGTTATACCTAAGGGGTACACATTTTTGTGCCTATTGTTAATCATTTCAAGACAAAGATTTGAATATTTTTTTAAGACCCTCGACCTGATTATTCTAATCAACTCGAGGCTCTGGGGCTAAGCATATATGCTTCACCTTCGGTAAGCATATTTATTCAATACATTTATGAAGCTCTCCACATCCTCTCAGTAACCACAAGCACTTGGCGAAAGACTAGAAGACTTCGAAGAATGGTTGTTTGTAACACCCCACCCTCCAAAGCCGCACCGCACAGCCCTTCCGAGGGGCGTGCACGCGTACACATAGCACCTTGCTTACACTTTCGTCCTCGCTTCGTGTAAAAGGGTTAACCCGAAGGTGCTATGGCTGGAAGACAAAGGCTTATAAGTTGCCTCCACCCTTGCTCAACTAGCAATGTGGCACTAAACATGTGCATCCCGCACTAATGGGCCACTACCAGGCCATACAAACTGGGCCGGGTGTGACATACACCCCCCCTCAAAGAACCCGACGTCCTCGTCGACGCACGACCGTACGTCCAGTGCCGGCGCCATAGTCCATGCCGTATGCCCTACCCGGGCCATACGCGCCATGCGCCCTATGCCCGCACACTGCGCCCGTACGCGCAACCGCGAGGGTCCTCGTCGGCGCAACTCACCCACACGGGCAAATGTCCAGGAACGTTCCCCCTTGGCGCACGACCGTACGTCCAGTGCCGGCGCCATAGTCCATGCCGTATGCCCTACCCGGGCCATACGCGCCATGCGCCCTATGCTCGCACACTGCGCCCGTACGCGCAACCGCGAGGGTCGGCTCTGATACCACCTGTAACACCCCGCCCTCCAAAGCCGCACCGCACAGCCCTTCCGAGGGGCGTGCACGCGTACACATAGCACCTTGCTTACACTTTCGTCCTCGCTTCGTGTAAAAGGGTTAACCCGAAGGTGCTATGGCTGGAAGACAAAGGCTTATAAGTTGCCTCCACCCTTGCTCAACTAGCAATGTGGCACTAAACATGTGCATCCCGCACTAATGGGCCACTACCAGGCCATACAAACTGGGCCGGGTGTGACATTGTTGTTTGGCTATGAAGCGCTCGGGGGCTTGTGGGATATACATCCTCAGGTACCCTCATGAAAGAAGACCAAGTCCTAGTAGAACTACTCGAATAACTACTCGTGTAATCCTACTAGGACTCCCATATTGTAACTGACTAAGAGACTAGCCATGTAACCTTGCCCCCTGGGATATATAAAGGTGGGCAAGGGTCCCTAGCTCGGTAGAGACAAAAAAGTAGACCATGAAAGAACACCCAATGAGAAGAATACAATATATAATCCCCCATATAGGACGTAGGGTGTTACGCTACACTAGCGGCCCGAACCTGTCTAAATCCTTGTGTGCTGTGTCCTCGCGTTAACCATCAAGTTCTAGGTCCAACGATCCCCAAAATTCTACTCTCTGAGACACCCCTAGACAGATATGCCGGAGATAAATCTTCGACACATGGAAAGATCTCAAAGTCCTCTACAACTCATATAGAGGTTTAATATTTTTTTTGAAGTCAATATGACCATGAAAAACTGACAATGAACGACGACTGCCCAGATTGACCACATGCTGAAAGCAGCGACGAGGGCAAAACCTTAACCCTAGCCTTAACAGCCACGGACTCCACTACACACAGGATCTAAAACAAGGGGAAAACACTTTCTATAGATGGGGCATGACTCACCTAGGGTTCCCTCTTGGAAATGACAAGGGCAACGACGAAGACGATGTTCCCGATGATGAATAATCCCGCCGCCAACAAGACGGCATCCCCGTTGATTGCCTCCAGCTACACCACACACATGGGGCACCACCATAAACAGCGATGAAAGATTGCAACCAAGGGAAAAACAGAGACGGGAAACGAAGCCCAACCAATTTTCGGGGAGAAATGACGGCGATCGACGACGACAAGCCCTAATCTCCCCTCTCTTATTCTCTCTTTTCTCCCCTGTTTCTTCTTTGGTGTACGGCACAAGGGGCGGCGGCGCAAGGGAGGAAAGAAGATAGGGTTTGGGCCAACCGTGGGTACTATAGCGGCATAGTACTGTAGCGCTCCAACAAAAAAAAACCACACGTGTAAGTTCACAATCCAAACTCCAAATAAGACATGAGTAGTCAAACGGAATGCATTCGACGAGCTCTACACATATGTAGCCTCATATCCTTCATTGGGGCCATGGATCATAAATTCATTTTTTAATTATTATGCATACAGGGTGTTACATCAGCACAAGTGAGCGATTCCAAAATATCTGTAGCATGTTCATTCAGTGATTGTGGCATTGGAACAACATAAGAATTATTAGACAATTCATCTTTATCACAAGGAATATCATGCAAATCATCTTGTGACAAATATAAATCAATCAAAGGTTCCAGTACTAGTTGCTCTATAATAGCATGAGTGGTGGAAAAATTCAGCATGTCAGGAGAAGTCTCACAATCCATGAGTGTAGCACCATGGAAGTTACCTTCACTCTCATTGTCAATAGGAGTAACAGGTGCATTGGTAGGTGATGTTTCTGAATTTGCACATGAGGCCGCGCGAGCAGTAGGAAAAACAATAGGAGACTGATCCTCAAAATATGCACCTCATCATATGAAATAAATACACATGTATTAACAAAAAATTCTCTCATAAGAAGTTTCATATCTTTCCACGTTCGAGGTTTATCTGAAGCACTTAAATTCGCCCACCATGTTGATGGGTGGAGTTGAAGCATACATTGTGTGGATCTCATGCAGTCGTGATGTCTCATTGTGTTGTGTGTCGTAACCTATCATTATTAGTATCAAAAAAGAAAAAACACAAATGTATATTTCCTATGATCTATTAGGATGTGGTCAAGGAGTAAAGTCACACAATCTCAATGTCTTACCACGCTCTTACAAGTGTTCTTACCAAAGCAACAGGTGGTACAACCGGTGGTCGGTTCGTGTTACCTTGATGGGCGTGAGCGTTGCGTTTGCATGGTAGAACATGAACTGGCCAGAAGTATATATGTGGAGTTTGGGAGGTAAAATATTTGGTAGCAAGGATTAGCAATAATTCAATTCAGAAATTATAAAACTGAATAGTAGTCCCAAGCCAGTCTATGTCACCAGCCTAAACTCGTTTGGACCTAGTTCAAGCAAGCAACAATACTACTTTGTATGGGGACATGATGGATGCAAGCACTTCTTAATTTTTTTTTCTTTTGTTTTTCACTTTCCTTCTTTCTTTTGTTTTAATGGTGTGGCTTTTTTCAAAACTTTTGCCTCTTTCTATTCTTTTTTTAATACTAGAGTGTGCCGCAAAACAATGATTATAATGAATTAATCTTAGACACAGCTCAAGGCACTCCGTGGCTAACGTAGCACAACAGTAAATAAGGGGCTATAGAAAAAAAATTATGGGAATCAATCTATCACACGCCACTAGTGGTCTTGACACTAAAGACCAAGAACAAGACCTAGACACGACGAGAAAAGAAAACTCAAAAGAAAAATTGTGAGGCAGAAATGGTTTATAGGATAACGGAAACTCAAAGAAGAAATATTTGTGTGGGGCAATTTTCTGGAGTTTTAGGACAATGGAACAAACTAAGCAAAGAGGGGGATACAAATTACCCAAGGGGCAACCTGGAAAGCTAATACCACTTGATGGAGATGTTGGCCCGATCTTCCCATAAGGTAATGATAAGTCGATTGGTGGAGATCTTGACGTTGATGATTTGGGCTTCTAATTACTCAGATTCGAACACCAGCAACCACTACACCACTACTCTATTGGTTACCAACCGTGTACATACAATTGACCTCGCCACGAAGGCTTTCCCTACATGTGAATCAAGAACACAAGCAAGAATGGATAAAACATAATCTAAAATTGCATATGTATATGAAGCGAAAACAAGTATAGTCTTCAAGCTCTTAACACGAAAGGACTAATCGACAGAGTCAAGAAGAACAAGAACATGGGGCCTGGATCTCAGTAAAGGGACTTGTCGTCACAGTTACAAAGAATCAATTTGTTTCCCGAAGGAAAACTAGAACTAAACAAAACTCAAACCCTCATATGGCGCAACAGCAGTTACTGAATATATGCTACAAGGCTCGAGCTGTAGCTGGAGCAGGTGCCCCTAATGGGTTCCAACACAATACACGGGCCAATGGCCCAAAAGACAATGGCGTAGCACCCTGATAGATTATGGACATCCTATTGTTTTCGCTATTCCCGTTGACTCAGAAGGAAGTTTGAATGGGACTAGTTCCATTGGAAAGTTTATCTCCTTAGCTTTCCATGACTATGTAGAACGTCAAAATCAACTTTGTATGCGACCTGGGTGATGATTTTTGTGCGATCTGCTCCGGGACTCTGAAGTGGACTCGAACCAACCATAGCAAAATCATGTCCTCATCACGCACCATGATTTGGAATGTCATCATTTGGATACCATGGTTTGGAACATGGTCATCAATTGGATACCATGATTTGAAACATCATCATTTGGATACCATGATTTTGAACATCGTCATTTGTTGTCATGGTTTGGAAATCATCCTTGCGACTTAAAAATCCTACAAAGACATGCTTGACAAACTTGTTAGTCCCACTGACTATGTTGTCATACAATCACCAAAATCACAAACTATGGCATGTGATGCCATGTTCGTTACACTCCAATGTACAACACACGTGAGATGGTCTAAGCGATTCCCAATAGTCATGATAGAAGAAAACATGCATTTGTGAAGGAGAACAAGAGTTTTGGACAATGGAAAGAGGTGCAAGATGCAAAGGTTCATAAACAAATTCGCAAGAGACATGATCATGGAGGTCACACATCAAGAAAGGATTCATCTATATCTACACATATGTGGCATAGTGTAGATGTGGAGATTGCACCTGATGCCCATGATAGCATTGCTATTCTATTCTTCATGGAAGATGATTTATTTCCATACCCATGTGAGAAAGAGAGCCAGAAAGCCAAATTGAGAATGATAGTTCAAAAGAAAAAAGGGCATTCAAGTTGCAGCCCAAGTTGAGAAGAGTTACGTTCGTGAGACCGAGACTTACACCGCAGAAGCTTCCGCTTTTCAAGCAACTATGTACCATCTCGGAAGAAACGGGATCCATAATACACACGGTTGGCAAGCCTATCAAGTATCATTTCCAAGCAACAAACTGTGCATCTTTTGGACTTTGCAATAAGGAGTTATGGCCATTCTACTGGAGACTCCGTAGAAGCTCAACAGACGCGCGTTAACCAAGGACACTTTATGAATGCTTCCACCTCCCAACGGGTGCCTTCAGTTCAACCTTATCTCACACACATCTAGGAAGGTTGTTCCTAGTATAAATACCCCATATGTAAGACTGAAAACTGAGTTGATTATTGATGAATAAATAATCTATATGGTTTGTGCAGCTGAGTTGTTGAGTGCCTTGCACACCCCTTGTTCTTTGAGAACTTTTGGAGGGATCCCTTTGGGATTCCCTAGTTTGTGCTCTAGGATTTCGGGCCTTTTGTGTGGATTAGTTTTAGGATTGTGGTTCTGTGCTCGTTCGGCGATTGAGTCGAAGTCCTCAAGGTTTTGGTGCCTCTCACCCCGTCATTTGGTCGCATCTAATCCTGACAGGGTTAAGGCTTCCCCAGATTATGGTTCTATAATTGTTCGGAGATCGAGTCGAGTCGAAACTTACTCGGTGCCTCTCTCCCCGTCACTTGGTTGCATCCAACCTTTGTTAGGTATAAAGGTAGTTATGCTTAGCTATTTGCAGCAAGTTATCTTTGGTTCGTAATCTGCTGTCGCGAAGATCAGGCCATCCCCAAGTAGATTCCTATAAAAAAGAAATAATCTATCCTTTTAAAATAAATATAATTTGCATCCCGGTCTCATTCACATATAAAAGATTACATGCATGGACATGTGGCAGGCTCCATACATGTGCCAGCCAAGAATGTAACAAAAACGTAGCAACTATCGTAGATCATCAACAACATAATAAACATACATAGTAGATAAACATAACATGTGCATCACCACATACATATAAGATTAATCATATAAATATCTGGGTCATGATGCGCTCAATGAATAAATCTAGACAGAGAAAGAGAATAGTACGTATAAATAAGAAATGCATCTTACATAGAAGTGTAGAACCAATAGTTAAAGGTTAGTCAAGTTACCAGGCACAAGGATATATATATTTGATTATGGCACACCAGGAGAATCTCGTTTTCGATTGATTCTACAGGCTAAGCAAATACAGAGTAATTGGGCATGGGCAAGATTTGGTAGGACCAGCATACATAGAGGTGCACGACCGAAAAGCCAACTTAATGCTTTTTGAAAAAAAAACAAGTACACAAGAGAGCCTCCGGTTATCTATACTATAAAGAGAATTAGACTTGAAAACACTTCTCACCAAGATTAGGCCCACCCCCACCTCACAGAGGACCCACCTGTCATAAAAAAAGCTTGATGAAAGGGGGAGGCACATTTTTCGACGTTGGGAAGTAATTTCCTCCCCAAAACCCAAAACTTTTTTCACCTAAATCGGGTTCACCTAAATCTACTCACGCCCTTTATGTTGTCATATTTAATATGCACAACCGAGAAGCCAACTTAATGTTTTTTGAAAAAAAACAAACTACACAGGAGAGCCTCTGATTATCTATACTATAAAGAGAATTAGATTTAAAAACACTTCTCACCAAGATTAGGCCCACTCCCACCTCACAGAGGACCCACCTGTCATAAAAAAAAGCTTGATGAAAGGGGGAGGGACATTTTTCAACGTTGGGAAGTAATTTCCTCCCAAAAACCTAGAATTTTTTTTCACCTAAATCGGGTCCACCTAAATCTACCCACGCGCTCTTTATGTTGTCATATTTAATATGTATAATCTGAGCAAATTTTCAAATAGATGGTAGTTCATAATGATGTTTGGATTAAGTCCAATGTGTTACCATAATTAATATGTACAATCTGAGTAAGTTTTTAAAGAGACGATAGATTTTCATATTTAATATGTATAATCTAAGCGAGTTTTTAAATAGATGGTACCTGATGATTACGTTTGGATTTAAGTTTAATGTGTTGCCATAATTAATATGTACAATCTGACTAAGTTTTCAAAAATATGATAGGTTTGCTTAGTTGTTGATTGTGTCCAGATTAAAGTCTAATAATTACCATACTAGACTATTCATATTTAATATATACAATATGAGCAAGTTTTCAAACATATGATAGATTTACTTAGTTGATGATTGTATCCAAATTGAAGTCTAATAATTACCATACTAGACTAGCTAGGACTTATATAAATCACACCAACCAACCGTCACTTCTCGGCTCAACACATATGTGCACCTGTAGTCCTGCACGCCGGAGCATCTCCAGCATCAGAGGTCGTACTAAAGGGGGTCGGACGAGGAGGACGACGAGGTCACAACCAATAGCTTCATCGTGTCCGACGTGCTGAAGAGCCCTGCGGCGGCGGCGGCGTTGAGCTGGCGCGAGAGGTACTGCCTGGTGGCATGCAAGCAGATGGTGGGGTTTTGCGATGGTGTGGGTGAGGCGAGAGTTGGTGCCCACGTCGGCCATGTCAGGTTCTCCTGCGTTGGTCGCGGCATCATGGGATACTAGACTAGATAGTTTGATGAACTTGTTGATAGGATGAACTTGTTGCGTCGCGGCAGATGCAACTACCGAATTGATTTATTTAGTTGTTAGATCCGTATGATTACGTGATTTGCGGCACTGTTTGGATGTGTTTTTTTCAGCAGCCCATACTTCATTTACGAATATATATATATATAGTATGTATGTTGTCATATATACATCATGGTCAAAAGAAGTTTGCCAGCATACTTGCAAAACGGGCGTATATGATTATGTTTGGATTTAAGTCTAATAATTTTACATTTCCTTTCCATTTTTATAGTGTACAATATGGTAAGTTCTGCTTGTGATGTCGCGGCCTTTATGTTGTCATATTTAATATGTATAATCTGAGCAAGTTTTTAAATAGAAGGTAGTTGAAGATTATGTTCGGATTTAAGTCCAATAATTTTACATTTCCTTTTCATTATTGCAGTGTACAATATGGTAAGTTCTGCTTGTGATGTCATGCCTTTATGTTGTCATATTTAATATGTATAATCCGAGTAAGTTTTCAAATAGATGGTAGTTGATGATTAGGTTCGGATTTAAGTCTAATAATTTTACATTTTCTTTCCATTTTTGTAGTGTACAATATGGTAAGTTCTACTTGCAATGTTGCGCCCTTTATGTTGCCATATTTAATATGTATAATCTGGGCAATTTTTTAAATAAATGGTAGTTGATGATTACGTTCAGATTTAACTCCAATAATTTTATATTTCCTTTCTATTTTTGCAGTATACAATATGGTAAGTTATGCTTGCGATGCCGCGTCTTTTATATTTTCATATTTAATATATATAGTCTGAGCAAGTTTTCAAATAGATGGTAGTTAATGATTACGTTTGGATTTAAGTCTAATAATTTTACATTTCCTTCCATTTTTGCAATGCCGCTCCCTTTATGTTGTCATATTTAATATGTATAATTTGACTAATTTTTAAATAGATGGTAGTTGATGATTACATTTGGATTTAGGTCCAATAATTTTATATTTCCTTTCCATTTTTGTACTGTATAATATGATAAGTTCTGCTTGCAATGCCGCTCAATTTATGTTATTATATTTAATATGTATAATCTGAGCAAGTTTTAAAATATATGGTAGTTGATGATTACGTTTGGATATAAGTCCAATAATTCTACATTTTCTTTCTATTTTTGCAGTGTACAATATGGTAAGTTCTACTTGCGATGCTGCGTCTTTTATGTTGCCATATTTAATATGTATAATATGAGCAAGTTTTATAATATATGGTTGTTGATGATTACGTTTAGATTTAAGTCCAATATTTTTACATTTCTTTTCCATTCTTGCATTGTACAATATAGTAAGTTCTGCTTGCGATGCCGCACCCTTTATGTTGCCATATTTAATATGTATAATCTAAGCAAGTCTTCAAATAGATGGTAGTTGATGACTATGCTTGAATTTAATTTCAATAATTTTATATATTCTTTCCATTATTGCAGTGTACAATATGGTAAGTTCTGCTTGCGATGTCGCGCCCTTTATGTTGCCATATTTAATATATATAATCTGAGCAAGTTTTCAAATAGATTGTAATTGATGATTAGGTTCGTATTTAAGTCCAATAATTTTATATTTTCTTTCCATTTTTGCAGTGTATAATATGGTAAGTTTTGCTTGGGATGCCACACCCTTTATGTTACCATATTTAATATGTATAATCTGAGTAATATTTAACTTCAATAATTTTACATTTCATTTCCATTTTTGCAGTGTACAATATGGTAAGTTGTGCATCGAGCTATTGATGCAAAGACAAAGTAGCACAAATAAATCCTTGGGGTAAGATACATTTGTAATATCTTTGACACCCTTTTTGTTCTTCTAGAGGTACTATTTTGGTAATTGTACTTTTGTCAGCCATCTGTGGTGAATGTTTCATACAGTTCCTATACCTGCCACATATATATTTTGTTAAAATCGTTCTTGATTTTTTCCTTCAAAGCATGTTTCGAACCAGTCAATTATCATAATAAAAAGATAATGTATGCTGAGAACTGTCAAACATAAAATTCCTTAATAACCTTGTTGAATAAATTGGAAATAAAATCTAAGTTTGCCGGTCATTAAGTTCAGTATTCGTAACCTTTATGCATATTGTTTTTTTACTTCTCTACAGTTTAGGAGCGCCATCTAATAGCGCTGATCAAACCAAACAAACTTCTTTTCTGAAGGTAAATCAAGTGTCTTGGAAGGGTATTTCTTTATTTTTTTGTAAAGCTAAGTACATTTCTTAGTCTCCATAAGAGTATTATGTGCGTCCATTGAATGATATCTGTGTTGGTTGTCAAGTGTCCTATCTATATCTATAATATAAAGAGAATTAGATTTGAGAACAATTGTTACCAAGATTAGGCCCACCCCCACCTCACATAGGACCCATCTGTCATAAAAAAAAGCTTGATGAAAGGAGGGGGAAGACCCATTTTTACCGTAGCATTAGCATGGCATTCTACTATCAGCTTAGTAAGGTAAGCTTGGATCCGCCATGTGCCTAGCAAAACGCAGCAACATAGACATGACATGGAGCTAATGGGTGTACGTTAAGTCATAAAAGTGATAAAACAATAGTTCGGTTAATCCTCTTTCAATTTCTAAATAAAATAGAGAATGAACTCTAAAATATTCCCATCTGGTGTGTGTTTTATGACATGGAAACATCAAAAAGGTAAAATTATTAATTATTAGGATTTTGATTCGAGTGGGTATAAGGCAGTATTTTTAGATCTAAGCCTGCGATATATGTAGATTTCTTGTGATCTTAATTTATGGTATTTTCCACTTATTATTCTTGGTATTGTCATTCCATTGCTAAGTTGCTTCTATTGGACAAGAAAACTGCCAATTAATGGCTTTTAATGTTTATTCACATATGTTTTTATTGAATATGACACCATGGAGAACTTCAACCCTTTTGATGATAATGGAGAGTAGGGTATGTAGCAACTATAGGAGATAATAAGATGTTAGTTTGCATTGCTTGGTTAAAAAACTGTACAAGAAACATATCACCTCTTTTGATAAGCAAAACTTATGGATGATGATCGATGCAATTTTAGAAAACTAAATGTATTACACATAGATTGACAGTATGTTAAATGGCTTGTTGGTTCCATGTTGCAGAGGTCCATGGATGAACTATGTCATTTGAATTATGTGTCATTTCTACTGGTGTTCAAGAAAGCTGAGATTAATGAATGGATTAAGAAATATGTGGATTTGTTATTCTGCTGGCAACAAATAAGTCATACCTACGTAATTAAAAGGTTGGTCAATTGAGTGTTTTTATCAGTCATCTATGATTTATTTGTGAGATGCTTATCTGAATAATTCAAATGTCACATGTATTAGTTTTCATGTTTTTTTATTTGAATGGCACAGAAACTCTCTTCATCTTAGCATTTTTTTTGTTTCATACGTTGCTTGCATATTATAGACTTCATTAAGCATTAGACGCATGTTTAATTTTTACATGTTGTCATTTTCAAAAGATAAGCACATTCTTGAATTATTGATCGCAATCTTAAACTCTAAAGCATGAAAAGCACTACAAAGTCTGTGAGATGCTTATCAGTTGTTGAGGGAGGAGGGAAAGCTCCCATAGAGACTGCATTTCGTCTTAGCAGCCTTGATTCTTTCCTACCAATTTGATTCTTTCTAAAGTTCCTATCATTTGAATGTAGTACATGTTATTCGTGGTTAGTGCATCTTCTTAATACTGGAGGGTGCATTCAGATTGATTCTATGTAGGAGAGCTTTCAATAAAAAGTGATGTTGGTACTATATTTTTAAATAGCTGTTGCTAAAATAACCACAAATTGTATGAGTAGGAAGGCAGGTAAGGGCTAGTCTTGGAGCAGGGAGCCTTCGCGTCATGTTTTGCATGCTGCATTTGCAGCTGGTCGAGGGGTACAGACGAGAGTGATAGATACGGGGGAAGTATGGGGACGAGAATGATAGGGTAAGAATAAGAACGTGAGAATGTTATAGTTGTTAGCTACTGCAACTGAGTATAGGACCCAACTCATGTCTGTGTCGGTCCTTACAGTATTCTTGTGGCTCTAAAATCTGTTTGAATATCAACAGCAATGTAACAGTTAATATGATGGCAATGATATAAAATGTAAATAAGGATGGCATAAAGATACTATGATTTTCCGTAATTTTTGATGCCATATGCCTGTTTCTATTAAATTTTGGAGTGTATGTTCTTCCATACACTATGTGCTAATCTATGTCTTAGGTGAGATTCGTTTGTTCAATATAGGCAGTGGTGTAGTATAATATGCACTACCATATGTTCTCATATTATTATTGATGTTTCTATTTTCTTGTCTATTGAATCTTAATTTATTGATTAACAATTTTCTAAGGCATGTGATCTCTTTTAAACACGTGCATGCCGCACGTGCCACACTACTACTATTAATAAAAATAACCCAAAATCTATATGGAGAGCCCTATCCATTGAGGCATATCTGGATAGCCCTCCCAAATTGGAAATAAGGAAATAAGGAGAAAGTAACAATAAAAAAAGAAGAAATAACAACTTCAAATCACAACCCATCTGCTTCTCTTATCTCCAACTTCGGCGACTCTTCTTCTCTGACGAGCACCTCCGGCGATGAATCAACTCCGGCGAGGTCTGAAGGGATTAGTGTTTGGGGTTAGGGTTAGGGTTTGGGGTTGAGGAGGGGATCCATGGTTCTCGGATCTAGAGGGCATGACAGGGGAGGATGGAGGACCAGCGGTGGTGGCGGGCGTTGGGGGGGGGGGGGGGGGGGGACGGCGAGGCGGCGGCGGCGCAGCCCGCCTCGGTGATGGAGGAGGGCGGTTGGGCTGGGGTTGGGGCTGGCGGGGGCGACATGGATCCAAATGGAGAGGAGGGTAGGGGAGGGGGGAAGGGGAAGGGGCGGGAGGCAGGCGGTCCTCGCCGGCGAGGGTGGGGGACGCCAGCGAGGGTGGGGGACGGCGGCGGCGAATCTGGTGGCGGTGGCACGGTGGGGGCAGGTCATCGTAGTGGTTAGGAAGGACAGGTTGGAAGGGGAGGGGTGGTCGGCGGCAAGTTCGTCGCCGGCTGTGGGAGGAGGTGGGTAGCTGGCGGGGGCGGAGGCAGCACGGTGACGAAGAAAGGGAGAGAGAGAGAGCGGCTGGTCGTTCGCGCGCGGGGGGGGGGGGGGGGAGGGGGGTCTCGGCGAGAGCTCATCTGGAGACCCCTTTCCATGTAATATAGAGCTAGACTGGACAGAACAATAAATAATAGCACCAACTGGTTGGTTTTGGATATCAACGCGCCCACAACGCCAACTCACCACTCAAACTAATCTCACCTACACAGCACCGGTCAGTTGGACTACAGCATCAACCGCCCACCACGCTCAAACTACTCAACTCAACAAATAGTCATTTGGCCAGTTGAATTGGAACATCAACGGCCACGCACAATGCCATCGCTTCGCTACAGTTCCTCAACTCCACCGCCTATGGGCTATGGCCTTCACCTCTCAGCTTCTCCGGCCAGTTGCCACTCCACCAGAACGGCATCTCCACAAAGCCCGTGCCACCAACTCCTTTTTTTTGTCTTTCCCTTTTTTAGGGAAGAAAGAAGAAACTTTGATCTCCAAAGAAAATAAAGAAGAAAAAACCGAGAAGAAACACCGCGCCATAGCTGAACCACCACGCCAGAAATGCCTCACGTCGCCTTCAAGGTCACGACACCTATGGCGATGTCGACGCCCCCAAGAAGGGTTGGTCTTTCACCCACGTCATCCGTATACTGGTGTAAAAGATGGCCGGGGCCACCAGCCACACCACCACGACACTCAAGCCACCAGTCACGCCACAAGAAAATACACCTCTCTAGAGGTGCTTAGGTTTTTTTTTGGAATAGAGGTGCTTAGTTTTGTTTTGGTTTAGTAGGTATGTTTTAATAATTAGCAGAATTGGCTTCATAATTAGCACTTTTGTTTTGGTTTTTAATTCGCATACATGCTAATAAATCTGTCGGCAACGCTGGCCACTAGAGGCGCATCCAAACAAATATGGTAGGCAGATTGGCCCATAACGCACGTCGGAGTCAGCTGACTTGCGTATATCGCCATATCGGTATATGGGCACAGGTTCATGAACGTCATATTTGTCTTTTAGTCTATTCTTTAATATGTGTCAGAATTTAAAACTATACTACTCCCTCTATCCCAAAATATAGGTATATTTAGCTTTTGTAAAGTCAAACTTTTTAAACTTTAACCAACAATATCTCTAAAAATAAATTATTTCAAAATAAAAAGATTACATATTATAATAGTTGGTTTCACAATAAATCTACTAACATATTTTTTATGTTATTAGTCTTCATGATTATTTTGCTATTTATAGTTAAAATTAAAAATGTTTGACTTTGAAAAAAGTCTAATGTTGCTATATTTTTGACAGAGGGAGTAGATATATTCTGAGACGGAAGGACTGTTTATTTGCTTACGAGAACCCAATCTAATGGCATGATCAATTCTGATGGAGCCATTAGCCTGATCTTCCATAATGCATAGATAAATTGATCGGTGGAGATCTACACGTTGATGATCTAGGCTTCTAATCACCAAGATTCAAACCCCTGGAACTGCTACACTAGTGGTTTGTTTGTTATCAACCATGCAAACACATGATTGACCTCACCACGAAGGCTCACCCTGCATGCAAACAACGCAATCTAAAATTACAAATATGAATGAAACAAAATCAAATAAGAAGTTCGAGCTCTTGGCACAAAAGGATCGACTAATCACCACAGTTGAGAACAACAAGAAGGGGCACTAGATCACAGTAAAAGAAATTATCGGCACAACTATAATGAACCAATCTAGAACTAAACAAAATCCAAATCTCTAAGGCGGCAGCTAATGAGTTTGTACAAGAAAGGGAGTGCTACGGTTAGGGGCAACCAGGAGGGCGCACACAACATGAGATAGGCCAACAAAATTGCGGACCGCAGCTGGGTCCAAATTTAGTGACACAACACATTGTTTTGTGGCTTCTGGAGTTTTCACCAGATCAAAAGAAAGCTCTTGTCCTTAGCTTGCCAAGTCATCAAAGAATGTTTCAATTGGGTACTATATGAGGGAGATACGGCCGTTTTGGTGAAGCGCTGTACGATAATTTTGAACCAAACCATAAGCTCATCTTGAAGACTACGTGTGTGTATCCCGCATAGAAATGTCATCATCAAATTCCTATTAGTAATATACTCAAATAACATTATATGCTTTTCAGATCAAATAAAATCAGATCATACACTTATTTAATCAAATAAACTAATATACACTTTACTTTTGACAAAAGTTTTAGACAATATCATCCATTTGCAATCAAATCATCCAGTGCAATAATCTTTAAGCAAACAGTATCAAACTTCTGCAATGAATCACATCTTTTTCTTTAATCAAGTAAAATAAAACCTGCAACCAACTAGTAAACTTTTCTTATTCAAATAAAATCAAATCAACCCTGATCATTTGCAATATTTAACACTATTCTGCTTGTGTGCAATATGTGGTATGTGGTATGGTTTGCAATAGTTTAAGGTTAAGTCAAACCATACACACTGTAGCAGGCACATGTGGTTACAAAAAACAACCCATAGAAGATTATATCTTTGATTATTTCATGTCAGTTGTTGCGCATGGGCAGGATCTGGCCAATCCCAATGAAAAAAAAATTGTTTCCAAAATTTCCACGTCAAGAAAATAGAAATGAAACCATGAAACTTTCTTGCTCCAATACATGTTTTATTTTTTATATTTCATAGGTACCCAACATTATCTTACTTTTTGTCCATGGCGCCCTCAAAAAAAGAATACTATACACACTCCGTTTGTCCGCTGATAGTATTAATAATATATTTATTGCATTATTTACATTTTATCTAGTTAAAATATTTTGAAAGAATACAAATGGTTATATCATGTTATTAAATAAGGGTACAATATAATGGTTATTTCATTTTCACAATGTTTTTCTTGAAATAAATTCCTTTGGTTAACTCACATGGTGTTTTACAGACAAACATATATAAGAACATAGCGATATGCCCTGTTTGGATCCCTAATTGCTAAGTTTGGCTGCTAGATATATACACAGGACAGCTAAAGAAGTGTAGTATATTCAGATACCCAGCAAATAAATTAGGTAGCTAAACTTTAGTTGTGGTGCAGAGCCAAAGAAAACACAAACCTGCAATGGCTATGGTCGCATATCTAGTTCATTTTTATTTGTCTCGTCATCTTTCATCCAGTTGAAATTAAATATCCCATGGCTCAAACTTATAGTCCCCTATAAGTACGGCACTTCTCCTGTGGTTCATTTGCACCATCGCATCCTAGAGATTAGTTACTAGCTAGTGACCGATATGGAGGACCAACAAGTAGGGGAAGCGGTATATGCTGTTCTGTATAGTGTGATTACTACACTTGTGGCAGCATGGCTGCTGCGTTGGGTGTACAGGTGGATGAACCCTTCATGCGGTGGCAAGCTTCCACCAGGCTCCATGGGATTTCCGATCATTGGCGAAACCTTCCAGTTCTTCAGACCAAGCCCTTCCCTTGACGTCCCGGCTTTCTACAAACTAAGGCTCAAGAGGTGAGCCGCTCATATATCACACATATATGCATCCGATTGCACTGCGCTGCATGCATTCAACCAACTACTTATATGATCTGCATGCATCAGTACGCCATGACCATGCGCAGTTGTGCTTTATGATCTGATGATGTCGCTATTGAGCCAAATCGTTAAAGTCAACTGATCAATTTAATTACTTATATGTTGATTAATTGATTTGTAGGTACGGTCCGGTGTTCAAGACGAGCCTGGTGGGACAGCCGGTGGTAGTGTCCATGGACGCTGAGCTGAACAGGTTCATATTCCAACAGGAGGGCAAATTGTTCAGGAGCTGGTACCCTGAGACATCAAACAACATCTTCGGCAAGGAGAGCATCTCCTCCAACGCCGGTGCCCTCCACCGGTACGCCCGGGGCCTCGCCACATGTCACTTCGGCATCGAGAACCTCAAAGGAGCATTCCTCGCCGAGTTGGGTGGCGCCATCGCTGACAGTCTCCGGGCATGGGCTGCACAGCCCAGCGTCGAGGTCAAAGAGTCCGTATCAGATGTACGTGCGATACTGATCGACTTTGATAAACTAGCTAACAAATAATCCCTTGCTTGTCAGGTCTACTATCTAGTTGTTCCAGTTATTCATTGCTAGACTAGAAATCTTTTCAGGTATGCATAATATATAGCAAGTCTCTTGCATGTCGTATTGTCTATAAAACAACAAAAATGAAACCATACATTGTATAGGCTATTTATGGATGGCATTCATGGAAACATAAAACTAAAACCCTCCCACTATGAATAGCCTTAAAATTAGGTAAGTTCGACCATCATGTGACCTGTTTAAACACTAAAATAAATTTAACCTGGCATATATTGAAACATAAGCTAAACTTAATACTAGGAAGAGCAATGACCGCTTTAATTACTATCAAAGGTCAATTGAACATCGTTACTCACTGGTGCGCACTAGATAAGAATTCCGGTCATGAAACAAGTTTCTCTTGTAACCCTAAATGGAAAGTGTTCAATTAAACACAAACATGTAAAGGTGACTGGCGGCCCTGCTGCCAGATTTACAGCAGCCCATGCAAAATGAGGTTGGTCAAGTTATCCTGGTGGAAACATGGACGGCTTTCTAACTTAGTCCATAGGAAAAAGTCCACTACTATCCTCACTATATTCAGTTTGTCCGTCTAACCCCCTCAACAAAATTTAGGCTCGATTTACTACCCCGAACTATTTGATTTGGTCATCTACCCTCTAATGAAATTTGTCTTTTTTGTTTCTCCACACAAGATGAGTTTTCTAGTTAAATTTTGTGAGGAGATAGAAAACATGATGCCTTGTGTTAGAAACATATATTAAGAATTTTTCGTGGTTATTTTCATAGATTAGAAATATTTAATATGACATTATGCTAAGGAGATATGCAAAACTGTATGCAAAGAAATCATCAAAATTTCCAAATATATTTTTTTAATATAGGGCACCATGTTATAAGTCATCTCGCCAAATTTGAACTTAAAATTCAACCTCGGTATTGAAAAACATAAAAGACAAATCTCATTAGGGGTAGATTGATCCAACTAAAATAGTTTGGAGGACTAAAATAAGCCTAAATTTTGTTCAGGAGGTTAAGTGGACAAAGTGGATTGGTGAAGGTAATAAAATGGACTTTTTCCTACTCCATAAAGGTTGGGAGAAGCTATATATATGGGCCCGCAATTTATTCCATTACTGAAATTAGGTGTGAATACAAACGGTTCTTTTGGGGTCCAAACCGTATGTTTCTGCTTTAAGATTTACTAGAGTACCGATGGTAATCAGCAAACTCAAGTAAAAAAAGGTTTTTACATGATAAAAACAGTATTTGGTTACCACGCGCTATGAGCTAATGTTTTTATGTGCTTTTCGTTGTATATATAGATGGTCTTTGATCTGATGGCAAGGAAGTTGATCAGTCTTGATGTCGTGAGGGCAAGAGAGCTGAGAAAGAACTTTGACACCTTCTTCCAAGGGCTAATTGCCTTCCCGTTGTATCTTCCGGGGACAACATTCTACCGATGCATGCAAGTAATGTATTCCATATCCTATATTGGGATAACAATACCTTTATAAATATTTAGGCCAATCATATTCAAATAATATGAGTATATGTGACCCAAGAAAAAATCTGATAGTATTAGCTACGGTTTCTATTATTTACACCAGTATAAGAAAATGTGTTGTCAAAACTGAGCGGTAAAGGAGACTGTCACTGTTCAAAACTTGTTGATTTGTGACTGATTGTTTTAGGATTGATCAATGCAAGTGCTAATATATATACTCCCTTGGCTTGTTTAAGAGTCGTCGATGCCACATTTGTGCCACTATAATTCATCATGCATTGAGTTCCAGTCATACGTCATCATAATTTGCAGTTTACTTCCAGCTCGATCTGGAGGGTAAACAAGCACATTTGTGGTATTTGAGCTTCCAATTCTCTGGTGTATGCTTATGTAGGGAAGGAAAAAGGTGCAGAATCTGCTTACAGATCTGCTAAACGAAAGGCTAAGTACACCTGCAAAACGTAGTGGGGACCTTCTTGATGTAATCGTTGAAGATCTCTGTAGTGAAAATCCAGTGGCAAGCGAAAAATTTTCCATTGACGCAATGGCTGCATTCTTGTTTGCCAGTTTTGCAACAATCAGTTCCACCCTGACAGTTGCAATGAAGTTCCTCACTGACCACCCCAAAGTTGTTGAAGCACTAACGGTTAGTTTTCTATATGCACAAGAAATACAATCATCATAATATGTCCATGTATTTGGATGGCGAAACATTCTTTTCGTCCTGTTGACAAATATGAATATCGATTTCAATGGTCACCATATTCTACTACAGCATTGCTACTAAAGACATAAATTTATTATCATCTTTTCACAGGAGGAGCATGAGGCAATACTAAAGAAGCGAGAGGGCATGAATTCTTCAATCACGTGGAATGAGTACAAGTCCATGACATTCACTGTTCAGGTATCAAATTTAACATGCACATGGTTCTGATGCTCAACTTTGGGCTTTTTTGTGTGTGGATTGTGTATAAGTACAAAGAATTGGCAATAAACCCACCTCCAACAGCGATCCCAATTGCTAGAGGTCAGATTATGTCTACATATGGAGGGCAGAGAATGCAAAAAAGCAGTTCGCCAGCAAGCCAGGAATCGCTATGCTCACACACCTTCCAAAAAAACAACAATCTGCTCCCACCTTTGATTAGAGTGCCCTATGCTTTCTTCTTTCATTTATCCCCTCTCACTGCCACGTCAGCTGGCGATTTAGCTAACTTGTTGGAGACGCCCTAAGTATCTTTGCATTGTTGTATTTAAAACCAAATTAACTTCAGACCAGTCATGGGGTTGTTTAACTTGATGAAGGTCGTGAATGAAATAACTAGATTGGGCAATGTCGCGCCTGGAATCTTCAGAAAGTCACTGGAGGATGTCCACATTAACGGTATATTATCTGTATCTAACATTTTTCCTGTACATCAAAAAAATATATTACATGATTTACAGTAAAGGCTATCGTTAAATTCCTTGATGCAGGCTACACTATTCCTGCTGGTTGGCTGGTCATGATGAGCCCCATGGCCGTTCATCTGAACCCTGAATTGTTTGAAGATCCACTCACCTTTAATCCATGGAGGTGGCAGGTAAGTTAACATATAGTTGCCGCTTCATCTTGTAATTTAAGTGGTAACACTGAAAATAGTACAACAATATAACTATAAAAGAATCCAACAAGCAAAGTATGCATGGGCAAATCAAAATTGAATATAACAGAAACAAAAATGGTGAAACAGAAGGGACAAGCCCCTACTGATAATATACATTATAAATAAAATATATATTTAGAAAGTTGGGTAAAGAAAATAAAAGTACACCAAGAAAGAGAGTCTAGCCACTGATCATAACCATTGTCAGGACAACGCATATCATCAAGACAAATCAATGACAGACCGACAACATAAATTCTACAGCATTGGTTTGGGCTTTCTAAGTACGACTGCTTCGGACACAACCAAGCTAGATATCACAAACACTAACAATCAGTTAATTTTACATTACCACCAAAGTGAGGCATGTGGCACACCGCACACATCATACTCTACCTTGAACACTATGACACCAGGTTAGAGTTTATTTATTAAAGGGATTAATTCAGAGCCAATACAGGAGGAGGATAAGAGGAGAAAGCTGCTAAGAAATTTCATGCCATTTGGTGGAGGCATAAGGCTCTGTGTTGGCGCCGAGTTCAGCAAAGTTCTGATCGCCCTGTTCCTCCACAATTTGGTGTCAAAGTACAGGTAGTTACTCTGAAAGTGTCCAACAACAAATGCATATTTTACATTGCATCATGTGTATGTTCATGCATTTTTATTGAGATGAAAAGAGATAAAATACATCGGTTCTGATGACCAGATGGAGGGAGATCAAAGGAGGAGATGTGCTGCGTGTCTCAGAGATTGTGTTCCCGCAAGGATATCACATCCAGCTGCTCCCCAGGACCTGACTGAATAACTGCCATGCATATCATGAAAATTTGTTGTTATTCCAAGAGCAGCGACCCTAGCTAAGCTACCAAAGTAACCAAACACACGTTGTGATGTTTACCACCAAACATTCATAGCCATGAGACTGTGAAACTGAACATAATCTAAGGCACATGGTTGTTGCTTCTGTGTAATGGAGATCACCTCAGTTTATAAGAGTGTGGCGATATATCATAAATAAAATGTAAACGCGTGGATTATTGATTTGTTTTGACTCCTAAGACCTGAGCAGACCTCCTTTGTCATAATTGCTGCAGGTTCGGGCTAAAGTTTGAAATTTGTCCCATTAAAAATACTAACTAAACAACGTACTCATATTGGTTCCACATTGTAGTGTTTTGGCTTTGTCATTACCTCTGTTTACTTTACGGCACGTTTGGTTTGTCAGATGGAGTGATACGGAATCATCCGATCATATTGCCACGTTTAGTTTGCATCGCGCCATCAACTCGTCCGTCACGAGACCGTTCCTGATAGTGTGTTTTCACAGGTAAAAGCGCATCATCTCTCGGACAATCCGGTTCCGAAAAAAGGCCGGACGAGCTCATCCTTTTTCTGGCCGGACCAGCCCATGCCGGATGACTTCAATCCCTAAATCAAACACGCTATTACTTCATTTATGAAAATAAATGAACAGTAAAATAGCATGACATGTCAGAACGTCGAAAATATCTCATTTCTCCTCCGTCGCCAATCTCAGTCATGGGTGCCGCTAATTATTTTTGCCTTTTCGTCCACGTTGCTTTGCTCAAGTTCCAGCGCTACCAACATTCATGTGATGATGTTGTTACTTGCAGTTATCACTTGTGCTATCATTGGGCGCTTAGAACATTAGAACATTACAGCAGTTTAGACGGCTGCTGCCTATAAGTCTTGCCACATCACAGACAGCGAAAAAGACAGACAACTTGTACAATGGTTTGTCTATTTAACTATCTACAAACGGTTTAATACATATATGCATCCATAGATAAGGAACAAATAAGATCTTTGTATACCATTGCGTTGCTTCTTGGATACAAATGAGTCAGCAACAAATAGAAGCTTTCTGAACCGGCCCTAAATAATTACACATGTCCATTTCAATTGTGAAATAATCGAAATTGAAGTGATAAAGAGGACAAGAAACTTGCAATCCTTGAATCGACATCAGTAATATGCTAGCGGAACTTGAATTGACATCAAGTTGAACCGTAAAACAACTGATATTAGCACAATGCTTGTCAAGCAACTAACTGAATGAAGCTTTCTATGATCCAAAGAACAACCGCAATAGGTCGTCATGATTTCAACTTGCTTATATTTTACCATATTATGAATCACAAGATACACAACATATCAACGTTACAGATTTCCAAACTGCATGATGTCAATAACTCAGAAATCGAAAAGGAGATCTTCATCATCTTCACTTTGCAAGGTGAACTGGGCCATCCATCTCCATCTTACCGAGCCCGACGGTGGAGGAAGCAACGAGGCCGGAAACAGGCGCTGTCGCCGCTGCCATCGCCAAGGCCCTTCCACTCCCCCAGCCTCGTCGCCGCGCCCCCTTCCGCTCCCCTGGCGTCACCGCGTCCGTCAAATCCAGCGATGCCGCCGCATCTCGTAAGCTTCGCACATGCAGCCGCGCTTTAATTGTGTGCATCTGAAATGCAAGAAGATCGATATGGTGATGGAGGAGGGGAAGATATGGTATACAGGGGGTGTTTGGATCCCGAGAATTTTAGTCCCGTCACATCCGACGTACGAATTTTAATTAGAATTATTAAATATAGATTAATTAAAAAATCATTACATAAATATGGGCTAAGTTGCGAGATGAATCTATTAACCTAGTCCATAATTAGACAATGTAATGCTACAATATGTACTAATTATAAGTTAACTAGAAATAATGTCCGTGCGTTGCTACGGGATTACTAATTGCATTTTTAAAGCTTGTATAGAAATTTTAACTTTTTAGCTTAAATAATTAACTTTTGACTTAAATAATTTAGGGGACTTTGATGGAGTACGTTGTCGTGCCACCTACAATGTCAATATCCTCATTGTTGCCCCAAGTTAGCTTGAGCTCGCCGCCTGCCGCGCTCGTGCATGTTGCGCCATGGCATTGAAAAGTGGCAATCTCGTCTTCTTGCGGCCTGATTCATGTGCCCAACAAAATATAGATCAGTGAGGTTTGCATATGAAAGACACTTACTAGTGTTGGGTTCATAAATCAACACCAATTTTTTTGGATGGTCATAACTGACGAATGATAATAATATAATAGCTAAAAACATGAAATATAAATTATTTTCATATGAAGAATTGAAATACTTGAAATAAGATACAAACATATTGGATCTAAAAATATTATAGAATTTTGGATTCAGTTTATATTTAAATTTACAATCACACCCACGTGAGTTACTGAATTATATAAAAGCGAGATGGACAACTAATCATAATTCTTTGTAATCGTAATCATGTATCTATATTAGAGAATCATGTATCTATATTTAACCTGTATGAAAGCGTGCTGTGGCTGTTATTTATTTTGGGCCTTTTTCTTCCTTGTTTTGGGCCTGGCCTTGCTTTGGGTTTCCAGCCCATTCGAGAGCTGAGCAGACAATCGTCAAAGGCCTAAATGAAGACCGTCTCTTCTTATTCTATTTGAGATCCAATTGAAGCCGAGTTGGGTGATACTTTGATAATGTTGTTTCCCCCACGATCAATTCAATCCCCCTGCTCATAGCTACTACTCTTCTGTTCGGACTCAGGGATGGGGAAGAAATCACGCGGGGAACTATGATTATGTAAGCGCGAGATGTGATGACCACTACAACACATATGACCTTTTATGACAATTATCTCGTGACAATAGACCAAAACGTCATAAGATCATTCGCTTTTATAACGTTTTGTAGAGGAGGGTATCGTTTAGTGACGAAAATTAGAAACTCATCACTAGAGCTAATTCGAAATTGGCATAAACTATTCCAAAGTTATATTGTGACGAACACTCTTTCGTTTTCATGACAACTAGCAAATGTCACAAATTTATGACGATGGTGGCCCATCATAAATTTTGTTTGTGAGTCTTTTAAGAGAGAATAGTGCATCCTCCCTCTTTTAATAATACTATAATTTTCTAAAAAAAGATCTTTTAAAATAGATGTGGACTTTGAGACTTGTGAGGGCCAATTTTTCACTTAATAAAGACGTACTTTAAATCTATAAAGTTCAATAAGCTTCTAATTGTGTCAATTTGCTTTGTAAGAAAAATATCAATATTATCGATAAATTGCCAAATGGCTCCGACATATTCATGGTGTTGTGCGCCCTCAATAAAAAATATTCACGGTTTTCTGTTGAGCATGAAGATCATCCCTGACCTATTGACGACATGCTTGATGTCGGCCCTTGTGGCCTGGCTAACATAGCAAGTTTTTTTTTAGCAAGGCTAGCATGGCAAGTAGTACTAGTTTGTTTTTTTAGCAAGAGCAAGTAGTACTAGTATGCTGCGGGCCTATCCTCTCTTCCCGGAAGCTATCTTTTCTTCTTCTTTTTTTAGCAGCAGGCCGGGCTAAGCTGTCTTTTTTCTTCACGAGAGAATTAGCAGCGGGCCAACAGCAGCCTAGCCACCTGCCTCCACCTCAATCGCTCGGCTTGGCCCGGCTGCGTGCAGGCCCGTGAGCGCCGGAACCAGCAGGCCTGTCTGGTTGGGCCGGTCCAGCTTGAGCTTGGCAAGCACACGCGCGTGGTGGCATTGCCGCATTTGCTGTGCGCGGGAAGTGCAGCCCAGTTGCAGCGTGTTTGGTCCATGGTATTAAAATGCAAAAAATCAAGAAATCAGACCAAAGTGCTGCACCGGAGATTCGAACCCGGGACCATCAGCTGTAAACGGAGGATACAAACCACGAAGGGAAGCATTTCATATATAGAAATACTGGTCAACCGATTTCAAATGAAGAATGTATGAACAGTTAACATTTTTTCTTTTAATCTAGAAACAAAATTTGTGTCCGGTATTTCTCCGTCATACATAGTCTAAATTCTTGGTTCTTTTTAAAAAAAATTTCTAAAATCACGATCTTTCATCTAGTGTCATTTGTTTGAATGATAATTGCTAGTTTTTGGATTTTTATCATATGACTTGTTTTCTTCCACTTAAGTAGAGAATAGAAAAGCATGTTTTTGCTCAACAATTGCTAATGTAACTTTATATTTTCTAATATTATGGTCAACATAAGCTTCTATCCAAAATTTAGGTGCATACGAGTTCAAGAATGTCATGAGGTGTTCAAATCTCAAAGTTTGAGTTGAGTTATAAGCAATTATGTGAGAGATGTATCTTTTTTGAACAAAATATGTTTCACTTTATAAAAAATCATTCATTTTTTATGACAAGTTTATGGACCAAAAATATGTTGTCATGTCCATTTATAGAATTTTCTGACCAAATTTAGATATTATTGTAATTGTTATGTGACAATTTGAAGATAAAAGTTTGAATTGTTCCTAGAAGACAATTGAATTTTTCATCTATATCCTAGACATTAGCTATAATGTGACATATGAGTCTAAATATAATTTTTATGCAATTGTTTGAATCTTATTGGAGGTACACATAGTTCAACTTGGTACTACTTTTGATAAGTATGTAGAAATTCACTTAAGTTATAGAAAATATCAAATTTGTTCAATTTTTTTTGAAACTCCTATGTGACAACTTATATGTTGTCTATAAATATAAAAAATATATCAGTGTATATAAGATAGATAATTTTGGAAGTTACTTCACAAAGGTGACTTAAAATGAAAAAAGAAAAATAAAAATATTACACAATGAAACGTTAAGCCGGTGTGAACATTGGTGTGAACATTAAGTCTGTCTTGCATATTTGGCCCATCTCAGCCCAAATCAACCCTACCCTTATCCTTTGGCCGTTAGATCGAAACGTATGGCCGAGATGCACTTGGTCTCGTCTGGTCTAGAATAAAAGGCCCCAGAAACCCTACCCCGCCACCACCGTCCACCTGCTCCTCCTCTCCTGCCGGCCGCTGTGTGGCAGCGCCGCCTCTTCCTCTCCCCTTGGCCGCGCTGAACATCCCAGCTTCCCCCTCGCCGCTCCAACAGATCCCCTTCAACCTTCTCTCCTGACCTAGCTCCTCCCCGGATCCATCCATCGCTCCCCACCCCAACATGTTCCCTACACCCCTCCTCAATATGGCGCGGCGAGCGGGGTGTTCGGAGGCTACGCGGCGCGGCAAGCGGGTGGTGTCCGCGACGGCGCGGCGAGCGCGCGGCTTCCATGACCGTGCGGTGGGCAGCACGAGTGGTATGGCGGCACGGCGCGGCGGGAGCGGTGGCCGGAACGGCAGCGTGCGTGTGGCGGCTACAGCAGCTATGCGGTGGCGACCGTGATGTGATTGCTCTGTTCCGTCATGGGCGTGGCTAGCTTCTCGAGCGCGAGGCGAAGGTGAGCCTGCAGATGAGAGACAGAAGCATCTCTGTGACTGTCGTTCCATCGTTCGTTCTGCATACTAGTAGTATTATTGCATCGCTCACAATTTCGATGCGTTTTATCTTGCAACATGCTAGTACTACGTATTAGCTAGCTGTAACTAGTCAACCTTGATTGTTTATTACATTCCTTGTTGCTATTGTTGCTAAAAAGTTCAACCATTAGTGAAAATCCATGATTCACTGATCACATAGTCTGGATATTTTTTATTCTTGTATGTCAGCTCTGAATTTCTATTAGTTTAATAATCTCAATGTGGATGATAAAGAAACAATGTTGTCCTCTAATGCTAAATATTTGTGACTGGTGTGGTCCGTTAATGCAAAATATTTGTGACTGGTGAGCAGTGGAACAATAGTGATGATGGTGGATCAATTGAGGAAGGCAGGGAACTTTCTGTTCTTGCCATGCCAATCAGTGTTCTAGCAAGCAGCCAGGTAAAGTTCTGTTCATAGTTCATTCTTATGTTGATCAGTGTGTTACATTACTTCATTGACTCAGATGAGGGATGAGTTGGCATTGCAGAAGTTGTGTGCAAGGAACAAGGTATCCACTTGACTCGTGGTTTTTGGACTGCCAATGTATCATCCTTTGTCATTTTGTTTGAAATTTTGAATTATGGTAACTATAATGTTGCTCTGTTCCTGCCTATCAACGCTATCTTAATCCAATAAGTATGTTCTTATGAATTTCTTATGAAATAACATGAAATTTTGAATTATGGTAACTATAATGTTGATCTGTTACATGTTATTATTAGTCCTCTGATAGTCTGAAATTAGTAATGCATCTCTATCTTTTAGTGTTCTGTTCATAGTTATGGACATTGAAATCATGTGAGGCCTCTTTTCAATTTGATGGACATTCCAATCCATTATCTAATCAAATTGTGAGTTAAGTTCTGAGTATGCATTGTCAAATATTGCACAGTTTTTTTGACTTTCAACATTTGCGTGGTGTTTGTGCTAGTGCTAAACACAGAAATTATTATAGTACAAAAGATGTGAAACCTGATTATACAGGCATATTTGTTTGCAGGGACTTGACAGAGCAAAAAAGGCTTCATGTTTTCTCTTTGCTTTGGGAGATGGAAGACACACAATCAGCACTTGTGAAGCATGCTCAAGTTGTAGCAGCAATTGTCCTCCTATAGGATTTAGTGTAGTGTTATCTTGTGATAGTAACAGATAAGGTGTTCTGTTTTTAAATCTGAATATTTGATTATTTGTGTTGTAGGATATGATTAGGTATCAATTTCTTTTTGGCTGGTAGGAACCTTTGTTATGGCAGTGACATGTTAGCACTTGAGATTCACTTATCTATGAACTTGGTCACACCTGAGTGATTAAAGATTAATGCACATTTTATTTGATGTTGTTAGTGTTTTTTTCTGCTTTTATATTGTGTATTATTTTGGTATTAAAAATCTGTGTTGGGCTAAAATAAAGAACAGATTAAAATCTTATGGGCCTATAAATTAGAATTGGAAAAAATATGCTTATCATGGGCCTAGCCCAAAGTTATTGGGCCTAGCAAGTGGGCTTGATTCCGGCTGCTTAATATGTGGGCCTTCAATGGCCATATTTATTGACTATTCAAATTGTCACAATGGGCCTGCCACATCATATCCTAGTGTCAATATTTTGTGACGTTTTCTATCCTACGTGGCACCTTTACAAACCAACCACACCAAAGATTTTGTGACGTTTTTATTTTTATAGTGACGAAACAAAAGTGTCATAAATCAGTGATGATAGAAGGATCGTCACAAAATTCATGACAAAAAAAACATGTTTTCGTCACAGATTATATTTTATTACGGGCTATAGGTGACGAATGAATTTTCGTCACACGAACGTCACAGCTTATAAACTAACTATGACAAAAAAAATAGATTCTGTGACATAAAGAAAACGTCGTAGAAGGTCATGTGTTGTAGTGGACGTCAGCCGACGTACTAAACACTCCTTGCTTTATTATTAAGTAGAGAATTACAATTACATAATTTGTGTTTGACCTATGGACTAAACATAAAACTACAACGCATGCAAGGATTACTATGTAATTTAGAAACAAAGCAAAGGCGTTTGTGAAAACTTGTTACAAACATGCAGAGTCTTCTGAAAACTTGTTAGGAACATGCCTTTAGATGGGCTCCATTGCATAATAAAAAAAAACTAAGGGTCAGTTTGGTTCCTAAGCAAGCTTTTTTACCCTTGCCTTGCCTAGCTGGCACAAGCATCGATGAGCTTGCCAGTGGAGGAGAGCCAATTTGGCTCTCTCACGGAAGCAAGATGAAAACTTGCTCGCACGGGCTCCAAGATGATCTTGCCTCTCATCCAAACGTTCAGTCCGTGCTCTATCCTCGCTAGGCAAGGCTATACAGTGACCGGCAATGAAACCAAACATCCCCTAAGAATAAAGGTGCACCGGCAAATATCCGTTCTCCTCGTTGCTTCCGCCGCGCATGACCATTCCCCAACCTTGTTGCGAAGAAGGCGTTGTTGCGAAGAAGGCAGCGACGCCATCCTCGGTTCGTGACCCATGCAACCCTGCCGTCGTCCGCCCATGCGGCTGCCTGTACGAGCATGATGGACCCCTCCGTCTCCGCCCGGCAACCGCGGAATGCTCTCCGTGCAGCTCCCTCCGCCACACCTGTTTCTTCCCAGCGCTGCTCCCTCTCCAGCGAGGTCGCCTCTTTCGCCGCTGCTCGCTCTTGCCCGTCTCTTTCTGCGACTTGCCCCATGCGGCATCAAGCTGCCATCAAAAGCAGCCACGTACATATTGCCTTGGAGTCGGGGATAGCACAGGGAGGGCGAAGTAATTGCGGACAGAGGCGATGTGAATATGTGATGCAATCGGCCTCGGATGTGGCGCACAAGGTGTGGCGACGTATGTAAGCCTAGAATATGATGACGTAGGACGACGTACCAAACCTTATTTATTTTATTATTAGAAAGAGATTAGAAAGAAATTAAGGTTCGTCTCGCGAAATAGACATGAGACAACCATGATTTATATAATTAATTTTATAATTAATATTTTTAATTGTTAATTATTTAAGGAACTAACCTTTAAACTTTAGTCTCTTGATCAAACACGGCGCAGCTGTTCGGGGTCGTCGACCGACAACGAGGGCGTACAACGGCGATGGCCCTGGCGGCTGGCGATTCTTCAGCCTGGGAGGGAACACGAGGCCGTCTCGCGAGACGACGGCTCTCCTCTTTCTCGTCATTGATTGACGCACACGTCGGATCGATTGCCTTTGAGCACCATGTAGCATATTTAACACAAAGACTACCGATTTATTTATTTATAGATAGTCATTTGGTGTTCAATATATTCGCTGTGGCTAAATAATCCAGAACAAATGCAGCAGGATAAGAGGAGCGTGCAACTGAGAATTTTTTGCCACACGGAGGCAGTATAAAGGCTCTGTTAGCGTTAGGGGGCGGTGCCACTACTGCACTGCAGCCAAGTTCTGATAGCGCCTTTCCTCTGCATGTCTGTGACTAACTACAGATATGCAATTCCTGACTGTCGAGCCACGTAAGATGCTTTCCTTGGATTATATAAGCATGTAATTTGTCCATATGAGATGAGCGACAATGTCAATGTTAACTTTGTAAGATATATCTGGGTCTTTAATCAGATGGAGGGAGGGAGGCAGCGTTGCCATGTTCTGAGACTTCAGTCCAGAAAGTAGAGCAACGGGACTTGGACAGCTAGTATCTACGAAGTGAGGTACATGCCATGATTTTTGCATGATCAAACCAAATCAACTAGCTGGGTAGATCCTATGGAATTGCGGCCGCAACGGCAAGAAGAAAGAAGTCGGCTAGCAACTTCAGAATTTGACTCCAAGCTTGCGCGCGTGCGATGCCCATGGCGCGGCCACGAGGCCTCTGAGGTCATGGCGGCAAACCAGGCAGCTGTGCCCCTTGAAGAGCCACACGGTGATGCACTGGGTGTGGAATGGATGGGAGCAGGGCAGGTTCACGGCGGCCGTCGACCCGGCTCCAATGTTGTCGAAGCCCTCCATGCATATGGCGCACTGGTGGTCGGCCGAGCCTGCCTCGGCGACCTGCATGACCGTCTCGGCGCAGGCGCCCACCACCGCTTTGGGCTCGCTGTACACGAGCGTGACCTCCATGGCCAGCTCCACGTAGAAGTGGTAGCGCCCGCCGCCGAGCCCCTCGTCGTCGTCCTGCCGCGCCCGGTCGCGCATGGCCGTGGCGACCGCGTCGAGGGCGGAGCACGAGGCCCAGTTGTCCGTGGACACGTCCACGCCCCGCAGCAGGTCCATGGAGGCCAGCATGGCGTGCCGCGTCGCCTCGTAGCTGAGGAACAGCGCCGGGTCGTACACGAAGAACGTCTGCTCGGCCTTCCCGGCGAACTTGTCGCGGTGGTCGGTCCGGGCGTAGCCGCCGCCGGCGAGCCGCCGCGACGAGTACTCCCGCGACAGGGAGAGGCGGATGCGCACGGGCGAGGACCCCGCGCACGGCGGCGGCTCGCGGCGCTCCAGCCTCATGATGCAGCTGCGGCCGGGGACCAACACCCTGGTCGCCACCGCCATCAGAATCGGCGGAGAAAGGCTGCGATCGGGGCGGAAAGGCGCTGCCGGTCGGGTTTTTATCTGGCGGCGGCTTCAGTGCGAATGGCGGAGGAACACATGTCGCGTACAGTTCAAGCAGTCGGCAGCGCTGCTTTCGGACTCAGATCTGGGAGGAGCATCTCAACCTGAAGCTGAATACTGCAGCCTTCGAATTCGAAACTTGGAACCCTGGACGAGAAAATTTCGATGTTTTACCCGAAATTTGAGTCTTCGGAACCAGGAAATCCCCTAATATTCCCCGCAAAAGAAATTACCAACTTCAATACGGGATCTCGGCTCCAAGTATCTAAAACCCAGCTTTCTCACCGCTGCTATTAGGGGATGCTGGTGGACCGCGGCGAAGGAGACGGTCGCCGACGGCGCAGGACGGCGAACGGCGGCTCGGGCGGCACCCACACCCGAGCGAGCGACTGGCCGGGCTGATGGCGCACGCGGTGCGGAGGATGCCACACGACGGGAGGCGACTGCGAGTAGCGGCAGAGGAGCTGCAGCGGGTCATGCGGGGTTGCGGTGGAGGTGTCGCGCTAGTGGGGTGACCGTGGCGGTTGTGCCGAATTGCTGCGTCGTGCGCGTGCAGTGAAGGTTGGATGCTCCGGGCGAAAGCCCTTGCTAGTATGCCGGCGGAATGGCGGCGGCGTACTTGGACGTTGCTTTCCCTCTTGGGGGCGTCATTGGGGAGCTACAACACCGCTGCATGAGGTCTCTGGGTGAAAACCCTGTCCAGCTCTTGGACGAGCGACGGCGGCGCCCTTGGCGTCGTGCCCTCCTTGGAGGCGTCGTCTCTAGAGATCCCGCTTGGTCGTAGCAGGACGGCCCACTGTCTATGGCGGCCTCGACCGGTGTTGGCAATCCCGCCGTCGGGCATGCAGAAGGGTGTTGCCTACCCCACATCAAGACGTCTGCTTTCCTATTGGTGGCCGGGGGTCATCACTCGGCGGTTGTTTCGGCTGCTTGCAGCGCTCCGCGGCGCCTGGTGTTGCATGACAATCTCCAGTGCGGTGCGGGGCAGCGTTGTTGGACGGCGCTTGCGGCAACGACAACCGATAATGACTTGGCCTGCAGCGGATCGCGGCGGGTTGTTCAGCATGGCTGAACCCACCCGGTGCGGTACAACGTCAGAAGACGGTGCGGGCGACATCTTCGGTCTTCAGGCTCGATGGCGACATCTTCGTGCGAGGGGAAAGCAACGTGATGATTTCAAACCACGGTGGTGGTCTGGCGACTTGATACAGTTCCCAGGGGAGCGGGGCACCTTTTCTTGCTACCTTGGCAGCAATTCTTGAAACAGGTCCGGAGCGTGGAGCCGTGTGGCGGGGTTGGAGGTCCCCACGCACGAGAGAGAGGCGTAATGAGTGGCGGGTTGGAGGTCCCCGCGCACGCGAGAGAGGCGTTCAACGGCGGAAGCGGCGAGGCCCCCGCGCGTTGGGTTATTTCGGACTTAGTGCTTTTCATGCTGTCGGGTGGTCGGTTCGGGTGCAGCAGCACTGCGGCGCTGGGTCCTGCACGGCGGTGGCCTCTTGGTGCGGTGGTGTCTGCCCCTTCTGATCCTATATCAGCGCCAAATCACTTCAGAGGTTTCGATACCCGCAAGAGTGCGGTTGAGGGTGGAAGCTGCGGTTGCGATTTGTCTCCTTTGTCGTCGTTATGAGTAGTGTTGGGCCATGTTGATGTCCCAATTCAACCGGCCAGTGAGTATAGTTGAGCGGTAACCCGTGTTGATGTCCCAATCCAACCGGGTGAGTTTGTTGTTTTTCTTTTTCTTTTCTGTTTCCTGCCTATGGCCTCCTAGGGTCCTAGTCTTGTATTTTTTCTGCTATATTAATAGAAACACAGTCATCGAGTGTAGTTCGTTCAAAAAAAACTTGCAAAATTTATTAAGTTGTTGGAGCTGGGTAGGCGGAGCTCTAGAAAATTCTAGAGTTGAAGCTGGGGATACATAAAAAGTATGCAAATGAATCATTTGGATTACATTTTATACTAAATATTAATATTTAAAGTACATTAATTTAGTATAGAAAGTGCAAATTTAGACTAGAGTTTGGTGCTGGAGTCCAACAAACCCATAGAACATGAATTATGAAAATAGAGCGGTCATTTAGAACATGAATTCAATATTTTAGTGTTTCTCTCTCTATGATGCTAATTAGGAAACAATATAGCAGAAAGAAAAGGTAAAGAAAATTTTCATTTGTGACATGCCATAAATTCAAAGATGATACATTACGGGCGTGGTTGATTGGTGTATATCACACTACTATACAACTTCATATTTGTCGTTGTCAATCAGTACCGGTCATGCTAGAACCGGTACTAACGCACGCGTTTAGTACCGGTTCTGGAGCACAGTGCCCGTGGGGGCACTTTAGTACTTGCTGGGGGCTCCAGCCGGTACTAAACTGCTCAAAGGACATTTAGTACCGGTTGGGGGCTCCAACCGATACTAAATGGCCAAAAATAGTACTGTTTGGAGCTCTCGGCCGGTTCTAAATGTTCTCCTTTATATCCGGGCCCTTATTCCTCCCCGATAGCTCAAGCACACAGAAACTTGCCCGAGCTCTCCTCTTCCTCCATAGCGTGTTAGCCAAACGTTAGCAACTTCATCTTCTTTTCTTTCATACCGTTTGTCCTTTGTTTCATCCATTATAGTTAGAGAATTTGTAGTTTTTTTAGGAAAGGAGAATGAGCATAATTTTTTTATTTAGACATTAATTAGAGATATGTAAACTTGATGAATTTGATTAAGGACAACGCTTATTTGATTGCTTGCATTTGGCAAATTATTAGAGTGATTTTTCAATTAATTTCAAGT
This sequence comes from Echinochloa phyllopogon, assembly GCA_033239725.1. Taxonomy (NCBI): domain Eukaryota; kingdom Viridiplantae; phylum Streptophyta; class Magnoliopsida; order Poales; family Poaceae; genus Echinochloa; species Echinochloa phyllopogon. The sequence goes on from BTCW01000014.1 coordinate 35,020,216, forward strand.
AACACGATTTTTATTTATACATTATATGACTTTAATTATAGGTATCACTATAAAATTTTTAGAAAATTCTAGAAAAAATAGTAAAATTTTTTAAAACGTAGTAGAGATTACTAGAAAACCCTTGATTATATATTATTTAATATATATTTGTTTGTTTGGTATAAAAATTACTATAAATTTTTACAACATTCTAGAAAATAGTAAAACGTCCTAAAATATAGTAGAGATTACTAGAAAACCCTTGATTATTTATTATTGATTATATATTTGTTTGTTGGTATAAAACACTAAAAAATCATAGAAAATGATAGGTATTACTTTAAAATTGTTAGAAAATTCTAGCAAAATAGTAAAAATTCCTAAAACATAGTAGAGATTACTAGAAAACTCTTGATTATTTATTATTTATTATATTTTTTTGTATAAAACACTAAAAAATCTTAGAAAATTCAGGCTTGTAGGACAGTAAGTAGGAGAGCCAGGTGTATATGATGGTGAGGTGGGTGAACATGCTGGTGTCATTCTAAAGTCCAAGCTATGTGGAAGGTCTGGACTTTGGCATGACACCAGCACGTTCACCCATCCCTAGGACACCCTATCATGAAGGAATGATGTCACCAAGTTACTTGTTGAGTCCAAACATCAGGGCTTCTCCATCATACAGTCCTGCATCATCAAGCTTCCTCATCAACCAACTAGAAAATGAGATAATAAGCACTTTTTATATCTAATTCAAATTGCCAATGTTTTTAATTCAATTGCAGATGAATCAGCAATGGATGTACACTGGCAGTCGAAGTGCCAGGGCATGGGTTCTTGGCGTAGAAGATTTTCTCGATGCTGTAGAGGCCAATAAGTCGCGAAAAGGGTCTCATGTGTTGTCCATGCGAACATTGCAAAAATAATAAGCACTCGAAGAGAAGAGGCACTCTGATGTCCCACATATATGAAAACGGTTTCATGTCGAACTACACCCTTTGGACAAAGCATGGTGAACCGGGAGTTGTGATTGAAGACGGTGAAGAAGAAGACGATGAAAACGACATTCCAGATTGGGCTCAGTTATATGCAGTCGGTGCCTTGAAAGATGAACCAATGGATGAGGCTGAACAGAATGCTGAAGAAGAGCAGCCACCTGACGAACTAGGTCAAGTGTTGCTAGATGCACAGAAAGACAGCGAAACAGCGGTGGATTCAAAGAAGTTCGAGAAGATGCTGGAGGATCATAAAAACTTATTGTATCCATGTTGCAAATAGGGGCACAAAAAGTTGGGCAGCACGCTGGAGCTTGTTGCCAAGGACGATGATGGACATGCACCAATGTCGAAGAAGAAGTCTATATTGTGGGACCTACCTTATTGGCAAGTCTTAGAGGTTTGAAACGCAATTGACGTGATGCACCTATCGAAGAATCTTTGCGTGAACCTGCTAGGTTTCCTTGGAGTTTATGGGACGCCAAAAGATACAATGGAAGCAAGACGTAACCTGCAACGACACTATTGATGAACAACTTCAATGGCTGGCTAGGGGATCATCGATCACGGTCCAGCAATACCAAGGTTATGAAATCAACGGACAAACATTTTACACAAGAGTCCAAGACCAAAAAAGCACTAACCAAAACAGTGGTGTTCGTATAGATGCAATAGACACCAATGGTAAAAAGGACAGATATTTTGGTGTCATAGAGAAGATCTAAGAGCTTGACTATGGACCCATAATTGTCCCTCTGTTTCGTTGTCAATGGGTGAACAACTCTGGAGGCGTAACAAAAGATCAGTTTGGGATGACAATAGTGGACCTCAAAAAGATTGGATATATATTAAGAACCATTCGTCCTAGCCAAGGATGTGGCACAAGTGTTCTATGTGAAGGACATGTCAAACAAGCCAAAGAAAAGCACTAATAAGTTGCAAAACAAGCCAGATGATGAGACTAAATGTCGTATTGGAGTTGAGGACATTACGGACAAGTCAGAAGATTATGATCAGATTGATGATATTCCTCTATTCTCATTTGATGTTGACCCCAACATCTTGTTATCCAAAGAAGATGCACCTTACTTACGCCACGATCACAACCAAGACACTTTCGTGAGAAGGAAGATTATCAATGTCACGTTAAACGATGAGTAGTTGTTAGAACCATTATATGTTGTATTTGACGTTAAGTGATGTAATACAATGCATTATGTTGTATTTCTCTAAATTAATGTTACTATTTGTGCAACTTGAACAAAATATCTCAAATTAACTGCATCAAAATATAGTACTATAATATAGCATGTTAAAAATATAAGTACTTGCATTAATTAATAGCTATTATATGTTATATTTGACGTTAAGTGTTGTAATATAATGCATTCTGTCGTATTTCTCTGAATTAATGATACCATTTGTGCAACTTGGACAAACTATCTTGAACTAAGCTCATCAAAATACAATACTATAATATTGCATGTTAAAAATATAAATATTTACATTAATTTAGGCGGTAACAAAATGGTTGAAACGTTAAATTAGATACAACTAAGAAACTAATTTGTGATTTGACGAAAACATAGTGTATATTCTTAGGGATAACATTTTTGTATATTTTTGCATGATTCAAAAAGTATTTTTTTGATTTATTATAAATTAACAGAAATATAAATACATTAATACCAAATTATATAGAGAAATTAGCAATGGTACCATATTATTTAATTTAGTTTAATTAATACTTTAGTTGTATAGATATAATTAATAATATATCAAAAATATTTAGTAGAAATTTCACAACATGTTTTTATTTACTATCCAATTGTAGAAAGGATAGAGAAAAAAAAGAAAATAAAATGCATTTAGGCGGGAGCCCAAAATTTGGAAAGTGCACAACACTATGGCCCAGGCGAGTCAGTTTAGTACTGGCTGGTGTTCCCAGCTGGTATAAACGTGCCTAGGGCAATTTAGTACCTGCTGGGAACACCGACCGGTACTAAACTGGCTATCCTATATAGCCGGCACCACGTCATCTTCCTCGATCTCTAGCACTTTGCCAAAACCCCACTGCTCGTCGTTGTCGCCCCATCGTCGCCGACCCACACCCATCCGCCCACGCCGTCGCGGGCCCACGTCGTCGCCTATCGTGCCTCCCCCGCCGCCCGTCACCAAGACGCCGCGGCCGGCCGTCCTCACTGCGCCCCGGCGGCCGTCGTCATCGCGCCAAGCCACGGCTTCCCCGACACGCGGCCCACGCTTCGCCGCTGCTCATCGGTGTGCCTCGTACGTCGTCATCCGCACAAGCGCCGCCACGTCGTCGCCGGCGCCGCCCTCGGCCCCCGCTCCGCTCACGAGCGTAGTCCCCTTCACTTGTACCAATACACGGGCATTAATTATTTTTTTAACATAAGCAATGCACGGGCATTAATCAACAGAAAAAGTCTATATCACCCCCTCACATATGAGGGTTGGACTACATAACCCCTTAACCTATGAAACGGTCTATATCACCCCCTGAACTTTCCAAAACCGGTCAAATTACCCCCATAAAATAATTTTGAAAAATAATAGTAAATCACAGAAAAATCATAAAATGAGAAATTCAATTGTGTTGGACTGCAAATGAGTATATCTACACAGTGAATATATAATATGATGCTTCAGTACATTTTTTGATAGCTATAAAGAAAAACATAAATCTAAAGCTATAGCAAAAAATATACTAAAGCATATCATATTATATGTTACTGTGTATATACATACTAGGGCATTAATTTTTTTTGAACATAAGCAATGCACGGGCATTAATCAACGGAAAAAGTTTATATCACCCCCACATATGAGGGTTGGACTATATAACCCCTTAACCTATGAAACGATCTATATCACCCCTGAACTTTCCAAAACCGATCAAATTACCCCATAAAGCAATTTTAAAAAATCATAGTAAATCACAGAAAAATCATAAAATAGAAAATTCAATTGTGTTAGACTACAAATGAGTATATCTATATGTTCAACATATAATATAATATGTTTCAGTACATTTTTTTATACCTATGAAGAAAAACATAAATGTAAAGCTACAGAAAAAATATACTGAAGCATATCATATTATATGTTCACTGTGTATATATAATTCCAACACAATTAAATTTTCCATTTTATAAATTTTCCATGATTTACTATAATTTTTCAAAAATTCTTTATGGATAATTTGACCGGTTTTAGAAAGTTTAAGGGGTGATATGAACCATTTTATAGGTTGAGGGTTACATAGTCCAACCCCATAGATCAGGGGATGATCTAGACTTTTCCTTAATCAATCCACCATATCTCGTCTCCTCTCCCTTCCCGCAGCACAGCATGCACCCTACATCTTGATCAGATGCAGAATCGACATCTTTACCATGCACCACCGTTTCAACTATTGGATATTTTAGTACGTGACTGTTCAATGGACCGAAGACAAATATTAAACAGTGACAATTCTAGTAGCATTTCACAATTGACAGTTCGAGACTCCAATATTGCATAGTCCATCCAATTCAACAAATACCATAAAAGTAGACTGCGTCCATAAGTTGCAAACATTTTACACGGTACCACGGTTCATTTGAAAGTACATGACTAAGAGACAGGCATTAGATAAACTATACACAAAATTCCAGCACTGCACACTTCATTTGTTGCAAATAACCTCAAGTGGGCAAAAGGGAACATGCATCCCTTACTCGATCACCCAAGGTTGTAATCATCTTCATGGCCATACTATCAACACAAGCTGCAGAACCTTTTTTCTTGAAGAGACAACATGTAAATTTGATCGCCACAGGCCACATCAAGTAGTATTTACAACAATAACCAAACAAATTCTATTAAGCCAAACAAAATGGCAAGTCAACTCCTGATGAGGCTCTCCACAAGCTTGCTCATATTTAAAATTACAGCTTTCCTTGGCTTAGACATGAACAGTAGCCACAGGCAGTACTAACCTGTTAGTTCCGTGGTGCCGACTGCCAACCAACTTTGACATCCTCCCTTGAGAACCCAACCTTCAGATTCAGAAGTGGCCTGCATGAACACAAAAGCAGGCGGTGTAAATATATTTACTGGCTAATATAGCATATCTATAGTTCACAGTTATGTAAATTGCGTTATCCCACTAGTAGTTGTATTTGTCACACCTTGCAGTGCATTTACTATCACAAGTGAATAAACACTAAACTGACACCTTAGACCACAGAGAACGTAATTGATATAAATTTAGTACTACATCCATTCTATGACCAAAAAAACACAGGGTATTTCTACATTTTCTTTTCTGCATTATATTCTTCCTTTTTCCTTTTTTTCCTCAAACATGAAGGAGAGCTGCGTATCTTTATATTGAGAGAAAAAGAACAGTCCAATTACAAAAGCATCATCTCGCCTTGCATAAGAATGAGAGATGTGAGGTTCTGAACGCAAGGAATCTTCCATAAAAAAACCAAAAGGTACCTGACCAAAATAGATCACCCAACCACTAGACCTCAATCCTTCCTAGGTTCAGGGCCGACAACCCCTTGGTGCCAGCAACTTGCCATAGGTGGGCTTCAACCCTGAGGCCTCCCTGGATGCTAGGAGCAGATCCATCGAAGACACACGCATTGCGGTGTTTCCAAAGGATCCATGCTCCAAGAATAACCAGTGAGTTAATGAACTGTCCTTGTGCCACCAATCCACAAAGGAACTGTCCTTCTGGCTTCCTTTTTCCTTAAGAAATGTTGAATGTTATTTTACTCTTAAGAAACCAGCAGTTGGTTTCCATTTGCTGTGAAAGATATATGGAAACAATGAAAAAAAAATCTGGACAAACAATTCTATCATTGTCACTTAATATGGAATTCAGAGGTACAGCAATGCACAATGTTGCCTCTAAAGGTTGGGAATAATGTTTGGATCGACACTGTTTTGCTATAGAACTGGCATGAATATAATTCCTAGTTACAGTATCTTTAGGAGCATGTTGATTTTATACATTCGTTTTTGTGCTTGTACAATTACCCTTTTCCCTACTCCTTTTCCTGTACACTTGAACTCATGATGCTGGAAGTAATTTAAGGCATTCAATAGGTCTTTAGTCTGCATATTCTATGTATTTGTAGTAGCAAATAAGCTCAGAGTTTACAAAGTTAACTACACTTTCCTGAGCGAATGAATCATGGTACATTCTTCCAGAAGTCAGTCCTCTTATCAATCATTAGCCACTGACATGCTGAAGCCAATCTGTTATTTCCGCTTGCAGCACTTAATATGGATTACTTACAGGTCTATCCTTCAATCGCCCACTCATCCTGAATTCATGCATGATAACTAATATCAATGAAAATGTTTATTAAAAAGATCTAGCAGGCACAAATACAATGAGGGCAACTACAAGTACATAAAATAAACTAAACTATAACTGAAACAAATAAATCTTTCATATATTGGGAAAAAGTTATTTTACTACCATGCACAATCCACTCTGTTTTAATTGACTCCACCAAACTGCTTCAATTGCCACGATCTAACACCTATTGAGATTTGTCTTTTTTGTTTCTCTGCATATAAGTTGAGTTTGAAGCTCAAATTTTGTGACATGATGAAGGACATGATATCCTATGTTAGAAAAATACTTTAAGAACATATTAGAATATTTCGTATATAAAGTCACCAAAATTATGTTTTAATTCAAACATTAATTTTTCAACTTAATTTCAATACCATTTATGAAACACATACATGTTATGACATATTTGAAAATGAAATTCCAAATATGGATCAACAACAAAATCTTACATATAGGAAAATTCAAATTTCTTATTTATACGTAATTGGAACTAAATTCAGAAGCCTATTTGGATGCTAGCCATATAGAGTCAAATTGAACTTCAGTTAAATTAGTATAACACAAGCTGATGATGCTCCAAGAAAGGTGGCCCAGTTTGGTTGGACTAGACTCAGAAGGAAAGAAAAATCTTCCCAGGATGCTCGCACGCTAGATGCAGGCTGAACTGGACCATCACATCTAATGCACAAGACCCACATTCATCCCCTCGAAAAACAATGAGGATGCTTGGTTGCACGAAATCAATCGCCAGGCCACAATTATGGCGACACTGAAGCTTAGACGTCAAAATTTGACGCCACATAAGCTACTTGCAGCACCACAAAAATCTGTGGCGTGCTGCAGCCTTTTGCTGAACCAAACGACAGCGTTACTTTTTGTGGCAGCCTCATGTTCTGCGTTGGCAAAACATGGCCGGGAACCAAACAGCCTAGGACCTCCTACCCCCCCCCCCCCAAAAAAAAAAGAAAACACCACCACCCAAAAAAAGCGCCCAGACACGTAACACATGTGCCCAAATACAACTGGTAACAGAAGATGACAGATGTTGTTAGGGCTATCTAAAAGTTGCATGTCCAGCTAACACTTCAAAAAGGATATTTAAGGCAGACTCAAACTTGTCAGCTCCGCTGTGCCCAAGTACAGGCCTACACAGTAAAATGCAAAGGGATAGCAGAGAAAGATGTCAAATAAGTTTCTAGGAAGGGAACAAAAGTAGTTATAGGTGATTGTTACAAAATAAATGTCTACATTTTTGCACATACAGACAAAAGAAGTTAATATTCACTCAAACCATCCAAAACAGGACATAAAACCGCATGGTTAAAGTGCTGCATCTTTTCCACAGACTAATATGTGCAATTCCCAGAAAAACGGCCGTTGCTTACACGAAAAAGAAAGCTACAGTATGCTACTGCAGAAATGTAGACATTTGGAACTAAACTCGATAATTAAAACTGCTAGTGTATATGAGTGTGGCCCATATGGTCTTGTGTAACGGCCCATCTAGAGGCCCATGTACAGCTACTATATTACCCACCCTTCTAGGGTTTGGAGGAATACACTGAGTATTATTCCTCTAGCAAAAACACTACTAGATTGTTAAGCGGAAGCACTACTTGCCAAAAGAACAAAAAAGGTGGAGAACATGACAAGGGACAATAAAGACAACCTTGGCAGCATACAGGAAGACTATTGGACCTCTCCATCTTCTCCAAGTTCACCATCTTCCAGCTCATGTGCACCATTTCTTCGAAAACTATCTCGGTCCTTTCTATGTACATATTTTTTGCCCGTTTTCACTATCCAAGTCTGAAGCGTTTGTATGCTGCATGAATGACAAAAGTTGCAAAAAAGTTCCTTAGTCTGGCTATCTTACAAAGCTACAAAATGTTCAACATTTTAGCCGAACATGTTCATTGACATGTTATGTTTTTCCTATGTGATAGATGGACTCACATGGCGCATTTGTGAAAGTCCAGAAACCAACAAAATTAAAAACAAACTTTAAGAAAGAAAAAGAATATTTTGGTAATATTAGCAGGGGATGCTGTTACTCTGCAACAATTTGGTGAAGCCATGGAAAGTTTTGGATCTTCCTACAGCCAGTTTTACTTTGAACAAATATAAAGCCATGGAAAACAGTACAAGATTCTTTCAATGACCTAATAAAGATAAGATGGCATAGCCAGCTGATTTTGTGCCCTATACAACCGATTATATGCATGAACGCGTACCTAGTATGTGGTCTAGTTGACATATTTCTAGAGCACGGAATAATATGTGGGGTCAAATAATGCTAGTGTTTCTTGGCAACAATTTTTCAACAGCCATCTAACAGCAAATTTCCCTTCTCACTGTAGGTGGTAGGTATCTAAGTATTATAATAAATAAAATTAGCAATAACTTTACCAAAAAAAGTCCCGGTAATTGTACAATGGAACATCACAAGAAAAAAGGTAAAACATGTATTAAGTCGAATAACACAAAAGGTAAACATAAAAGAACTACAGTTAAGTGAAAAGTAGAAACGAGATGTTCTTGGAATGGTCGCATCAAGTTCCGCATCGATACTGGCACTAAACACATTTGGTGACATACATTAAATCTGGTGGTTTTGTTTAGACTTAGCACCACAGGTTGTACGAACGATTTGTTAAATCAGAGCCACCACATCCCCAATGTTTAGCTTGATTTGCACGGAATAACAAATGTTATACCTTCCTATATCTCTTGCGACCATTGCTATGCTTCCGAGACTTCTTAAAGTCATCTTTATCATCACTTTCGGAGCTTACATCATCTGTGTCATGGTGGCGTCTCTTGTGCTTCTTTTCTTTGTCTTTATCTCTTTTCTTGTCTTTTGAACCATGGATCTTCACATCATAATCATCAATCTCCATTCCATCTCTCCTTGATCGATCCTTCCGTTTTTCCTTTTCTCTCTCCTTCCTTTCTTTTTCTTTGCGTTCTTTCTCCTTCCTTTCTTTTTCTTTCTCTTTCTCCTTGCGCTCTTTCTCTCTTTTTACCTAAGAATAATTTCACAAAAAAAACACGAGAGGTGAATACAAAGAAGCGACCAAAAAGTATCATATGCTGCAGGCAGTAGATAAAGATAAAGTGCTGGATATTCAGTTGATTGTCGTAAACATATTACTCAAATTTCATATTTTGATTTTGTACTGTCTCGAACCAAATAAAAGTGTAAGTATGTATTTGGTTTACTATAAATATAATACACATGTAGTTTTCCTAAACAATCACAATGTACAGATGTGAATCATGCAACTTATTAGTTAAAATAAAGCAACGAAAATACTTGGGCTTTCAAATTTAACATTATCAAGGATTGAATGTACATGATATCTAAAAACATGCTAAGTATCAGTTACAAGTTGAGTCCATAATAACTCAGCTCATCAGTTACACAGTTTTCCACAGTTGAAACAGAACTAAACAAAAGAGCCAAACACCAAAGTTGTCACCTAATGTGGCTCAGATAGGTCTGACCAGACATTTTATGCCCACCGAATAAGTAACACAAGGGAACACCATGGCATTTACTATTCTCAGTAAGTAGCAATTGTGCTTGCAGCTATGGAATAATGCAAAAGATGTAACAGCAAATACTCAACAAGTTACAAGGACTACAGAGAGATGATTGGGGACAACAATACAAACATTTACCTTTTCCTTCTCCCTCAAACGTTCTTTCTCCTTTAACCTTTCTTTCAAGTGGACAACACACTCTTCAAAAAGCGCTCTGGCACAAGTCTCGCTGTCCAAGGCCCTAATGCCACAAATCCAACATAAGAATCATTCACTCCACAACTCGAAAAATCTGATATGTCCCAAAATCATCCAGCAGTTCAAACACCCGTGACATAATTATTCACCTCTGAGGCCTAAATCAGCATTTTGAACAGATTCGTATACAGTTATTTGTCAGTCTAATACAGACATGTTCGGCTCAAATTAGATGAACCAAGTGTATTGTACTGGACACTAAATCTTACTTATATAAGGGCCCAAAATAATCTAGAAAAGATGGGACCAATAGTTTTATCAAAGAATCCAGCCCCAAAATATCAAACAATTGGAATACATTTGTTTCTAGACTAAAAAAATCCAGAACTAATAGTATCTCCAAGAGTCTCCCTATTAAACCTCCTTTAGTCAAATTTAAGATTTTAGGATAAAAATCATGCTCCATTGCCCCCCCCCCCCCCTAAATTTACTCCTACACTTAGTCGACTCCCTAAATCACCTGCTACCTCTCTCTCAAATCTAGCATCCTCCAGCTGCCACCCTATTTGCTTCGGCCCCTTTGTCTCCGCACACAGAACCTTCCCTGCAATTTCCCCCTGCCTCCCGCACGTTGCACCACAACGACGGCCGCCCTGTGCCTTCCATGACTGCAGGTCTGCACCGCCCACAACCCTAACACACAGGCCGTCCGCCTGCACCACAGGTACACCGGCAGACGCCCTCGGCCCTCCCGCGTTACTCACTGCCAAATCTCCAGTTGCTGCTGCTTCTCCTGGCCCTCACACAACGCCCACACTCCCTCTGGGAACATTAGTGATCGATTCTTCCATGAGAAGATGAGGCATAAGGGGCAAATGGGACGTACTACACCAGGAGAGGGGCAGAGAAGGATTGGGAGGAAGACTGACGATCTGCACGGGGTGGTGTGCAAGGGGCAGTGGCCACCTGTGTACACGAACAAGAGAAATTCCGTCAGAGTGGTGGTGGTACAGAGACTAAATCAATGGAAATCATGGGCCCAGAGTGCTTCATGACATGTTCAAAATATGGGAGGTTGAGATATAGGGGGGCTGCTGTGGGAGAGAGATCTATGATGGATATTTAGTTTAGGATGGCACCCATATGAGACACTAGGGGATTATTTAGGGGGTACACTTGAAGATGCTCTAACAACTCATACTCAATTGTATTTTCCACCAAACTGAATCTACCTGACCTGTAGCCATAAGCAATCGGACTGTTACCACTATTGTTATATTCTGTACTCACTCAGAGAACAGTTAGGACTAGTAAACCAGTAAATCATTATTTTCTTTTCCAATCCACAATGGCAGTACATCAAATAGTTGAGCGTACGCAGGTAGTGTGGTAAACTGTCTTTATAATGCTTATGAGGATCAACATGTCAGTACCTGAACTCTTGGTTATCGTCGAATAGATGTTTAGAATCATCCCAGGTTGAAGAAGCTGATATTTCCTACAATGTTTTGAAGAAACAAATAAATCACATCAAATGTATAGCATATCCTAACATCCAGATAAATACTGTCTGGTGATTATCTCATCAGATCCATAGATCACAGAACACTGGACTAAATATCCATGTTGCAAGCAAAAGATATAAAATGTGGTCTCAGAGTGGATTCAGAGTTTCAGACTTGCACTCGAAATCAAAACATTTTCCAAACCACTAAGGTATGCTTGCACAGAGATGATATGGTTTCTCAATTATCAATGAATAGTCTATTTTTTCCCCAAACACAGGAGAGTTGTGTATCATTGTATGAATAGGAGAAGAAAGAGTCCCATATAGACACACGCGCGCGCTTAGCGAAAATATAACCTAATTGCCCTTAAACATAACAAGAAGCAACCCGACCACTAACAACAGGGGTTAACCCACACCCCTGGCAGTGAGCAGTGTGTCTATTGATATTGATAAATGAATTAATGATTCAATATGTTCAGAACAAATAAACTTTAAAAAGCGCTGTAGACATAAAATATGAACCTAATAAAGCAGAAAACAGCTTTTCCTGGCTCAGGCTAAAGTCCAGAACTAAAAAAAGGTATAAGATTAGCATTGTTACTGAGGAAAATACAAACAGCCGAGTAGCTAAAGCAAAATCAGTTATACCAAATAAGAAAGCCACTCAAATGAGACTACAAGAAAGAAGCACAAATGATTTTGAATATTTAAAGAGCCCCAAGTTTGTTCTATGCTTAACAAGTTTTTCGTTGCACAACCTTTACACTAGCCGGACTAGGTACTTTGGGTGACGAACCCACAATGCCCATACTAATTACCACTTGCACATTAATGCTAAATGCAACATGTAAACTGTACTTAGAAATTAAGTTGGCAATCCCTAAGAAAAGCTTCATATGATGCTATGATAGACCCCAGGAATGCGAGTCCAACACTACATTGTTTTGTCATGGCAACCTTCCTTGCCCAGTATAGCAGGACCACACAAACGTAAGAACGGCAAGGAAAATAATGCAACATGCTTACAACTGCGATACCTTGATTGAATACAGAAGATCTAAAAAATTGTCACCCAATCGCTGGCGCTTCTTAGCATCTTTTTGCTCTTTTTCCCTGAGCCTTTCAATCTGATCATCATAAAAAAGCTGCAACCAATTGTGCAAAGTAAATCAACTATCTGACGAATGTAACAGACTGATAACATGTTTAGACCTTAATCAAATTTCCAATCAATATGACACCTTTATGTTGATGGTTGATATTTCTTTAAGAACATTATCCTCCAGAATAGCAGTTTGGAATTCCTTTAATGTCCATGAGGTTGTCATAGGAATCTGGAAGAATTAAGAGGGTTGCAAATCATAAATATCTTATGTATGATCATGATTGTATACAAAAGAAGGTACCTTTCCAGAATACACCGCTTCTTTGATTTCGTCCATGTCATCTTGATACTGTAAAATAAACAATAGCAGGAAACCATAAGTGCACATAAACAAATATAAAGATAGCTTTCAGAATGAACACAGTAACAGACTTGGCATGCTCATTATGTGAATTATGATAAATTTGAAATTGAATCATGCAGGTTTACTTAACTTTATATATACTACAAACATCTTGGATTCGTCATATTTTCACTGAAGGTGACACCAGATCCCCCAGTCACCAACCAATTTCCCTACTTCAAGTCTTCAAATCAGCCTTGGTTACTGCTAGATTCCTCAGTAAAGAGGGCACTGACTATCAATCAAGGCAAAACCTATCTTAAATCACTTCCCTTTTATCTCTTCCTCCATATCCGCTGCCACAGCTGGATCAAGGGGTTGTGGGGCAACATGGCCATGGACACCTTGACTCCCATGTAGAAAGGGATTGACTAGTTCGGTGGTTAGGATCTTATGGGTAAGATAAGATTAGCTAGTTGATTAGATTAACTGCTACAGGTTGTTAGGAGTCAGACTGCTCTATATGTTGGAGCATCCGGTATGTATCTGAAGCAAGAATAAATCATATAGTTCCTCTCGTCTATATTCTAATCTCTCACGGTCTCATCTCTAGCAGCCAACATTACCCGCCCATCCACACCGTCATGAACTTGGGACAAAAGACGGCGCAGCCTTTTTGCCTCTCTTTGCATTCACATCTGCATGCAATCAACACTAAGGTGACTTGTCTCTGGATAAGCCCAAGTATAACACCAGCTACACAACATAATTCTTCTTTGAACACTAATTCAGATTGTGAAAACATCATTGCAAATGTTGAATCTGCATGCACAAAGGAAAAATAACAATATAATATACATGCAAATTTGACTATAGCAATAAGACGGTACCACAGATATTCTGACAACTCTAGTGTAAATACCAACTGTACTTATTAAGTGTTTCCCGGATAGGCAGAAGAGATCAAATAGCAAGTGTTCATTACAAGAAAACTTTGCTTTACTGTTACTAATACTAAAGCTTAGAGCATCCCAGCATAACATAAGTATAATGAAGTTATATGAATGTAGCCCTGTATTGACATCCTTTTTATCCATGTGAATAGGAGTCCTATAATAGTGATTAGGGACAATGCACAGAATTCCAATCATTAACAAATATTCGGTTTCGATACCTTACTTTCCTACAAACTTTTCGGTGTAGCAAAAGTTCATAAGTCTATGATGATTATAAGAAACATCTTCATAAGTTCATAAGTCTATGATGATTATAAGAAACATCTTCATATAAGTGAAAAAAGAAAAAGGTTAAGGATAAGACATTGGATAAACTGTCACAAGGATATATTAAGGATTTCAGAAAATAACCTGCTTGTCAAGTTCCTCAATCACATCATCAAATAGCTCTTTTGGCATCGAGCCAGAAAAGTTTGAGGCTACTGCCAAGTAAGCATGTGAATCCTTTATCTGTGAATTGATAAAACGTGAAAAAACAGAAGAAAAAAACTTGTTTAACACTTAATGTATCTGACTATCTCTGAAAATTAACATTTCATTAACCTGTGTGCAGTAATCACGCCACCGAGTTCGTGCAGTAAGTGTGCCATCAGAGACATGTTCTTCCAACATTTTACAAAACATCTCACGGTTTTTCCTCTCCTGTCTTCTCACTTGCTCCTGTAAAATGTAGGCTGGCTTAATTTTCATCTATATGAACAGAAACACAACTAGATTCATGATTAGATAAGATAAAGTAGTGCCTTTTGTATCCGCTTATGCTCTTCCTCTTCTTTCTCCAGATAACGTATGTACTCCTGCAATACACAAAAATGCATAATTGAACTTAGCAAAAAAAACACAAAAGTCGAGATAGGGCCAGAAAAATACCAACTTCAAAAATTTCCAAGCGATCAATCTTTTCAAGTCGGTAACAACGATCATCATCTTCCAGTCGTTCTTGAACTTTTCTCCATTGAGTAGTTGCCTGCAGGCATGAGAAAATAATTGTTCATTTGTGGAGCTCTGTGTGAACTGATTGACTATATGGGAAATCAAAGGAATAACCTTGATGAAGTCGCATGATTCTAGAAAAGCTCTGTATTCTGATACATGTATTTTGTATTCTTTGGCAGCCTTGGCTTTTTCCTATAGTTGGGTATGTATTAGATCATGCACAGTATACAGCACGATCATGTCAACAATGGTAAATTTATGGTCAAGAACATGACATTTCTGAAGCTAAAGCTCCATTGTAAAAAAACTGGTCAAGAACATGACATTTCGGAAGCTAAAGTTCCATTGTCAAAATGCAATTCTAACTCTAGCTAACAAGATGCTTAAACACAATTCACCAGGCAATACCTCTTGGCTTTAATGCCGCAAAAAAAAACAACTTATCCTAGAATGAAGCTGTTCTCTAAAATAAAAGGGTACTAAATAGTGTATGATAGGTACAAAAGAAGCAAATAGCTTCGCACTAAAAAAAAATTAATCAAAACAGTAAATGCAGAAAAGCTCTAATTGTGATCCCAGAAAAATAGTTTATTAATAAACAAAATAAATAAATTTTCCATTTAGCATGGGCGAAAAGTACATGGACATAAAGCCATAAATAAATTGGAGCAAATTTTTGTTTTGTTTTTTCAAAAGTTTAGTGCTAAGATAGAAGAGAGTGAAACAAAGACAACATAGAATTCAAAACCAGCATCAACAAAGTCATAAGAATGTTCAAAGATCAGCAGTAACTACCACACCAAAAGGTGGCACAACGCATGAAGTTTAATATCTAAGAACCTTGTTTTCTAGTTCCACAAGATAGTTCTCGAATAAATGTTCACGCTCCCTTGGTCTCTCAACAGCTTTGAACCTTTCATCATCTTCAAACATAAGAATTCCTTGGCTGCAGGGTGAACAACCAAAAAAAATAAGTGCACCTCCAACAAGAAGAAAAAAAATCATTATCATTACTATCAAACAGATGCTACAATTATCCGGTGAAATTATGAAAAACACAGAATAGTGGGATTTGGATGCTATATACAAAGCAAAGACTTGAGTTGGAGGTATACCTCCATCTTGTCGATGATGTAAGATCCTTGCATTCCTGAAGTGCAAAATAGAACATTCAATAGGTATGGTACAGTAATATAAAAAAGGAGGCTTTCCTTATGGTAGAGCTAGCTTACTTCCAGCATTGCAAGGAAATCATCACGTGCTTTCCACTGTTTGACACGTTTTTCTTCGGCTTCAAACTTTTTTCGCTGGTTCAAGTACTGCAGAAATAAAATCAACAGACTTGAGCCTTAGTGAAACATTTACTACAGAGTGCTAGGATTTTATAAGAAGCAAAGACTGACCTCAATGAATGCTTGCTTTCTCTCTCCAAGAGATTTCAGAGCACCATACCTTTTGTCATTTATGATGGCTCTCAGAGTCTGGAAATGGCATGCCAGTGTTACACACATTTCATTGGTTGATGTTAAGTAAGAGTTTCTTACCTGATTCCATGTCCAATCAGACTCAACATGTACTGACTCAAGCAGGGACTTGAATGCATTTTTGGCTTCCTATATATCAAAAAATAAATGATACATAAATGAGCTTCATAAATGCATTTTTGCTTCCTATATATCAAACAAATATATGACACATAAATGAGCTTCATAAATCCAATTCATAATTTGCTTCTTTAGAGTCATCCTCACCATTTTAGTGGCATAGACTACAGGTTCTTCTTTACTTGTTTTTCCCTCCAGTGGAGTGACATCAATCTCCCCTGAAACTGGCATGGTCTTTTTGGCCTCCTACAGAGTAGGGTGAGGACACAGCATAAAGTTGCAGAGAGAATGAGAGACTAGGCAGCTCAACTCCACTAAACCACTATATAAAGAATAATATGAAGACTGTCCAGTTCAAATCCCTCTAAACTCCTTCAAAGTATAAATAAACTATATGTATTTGCTGAGACTACTGAGGAGTGAGGATGTTCCCTTCTTCCCCTCCCTTTCAATTAGCCATATTTTTTAACAAAAAAGGAAGATCAAGAGAAGATCTATCTTCAGCATGATACCTAGTTTTAATCCATAATTCCTGCCCACAATGTGGAGTCAGTGACTTGGCCAACATTGAGTAAAGGATTATAAATACCTCAATTACAATTTATGAAGCGCTTGAAATTTTATGAAATAAAATAGCACATGTAAAGAAACCATACCTCCAAATCTTCAGTGTGTGTGCCATCTGTGTAAGCAGAAGTGGTTACAGATGAATTTTCTTTATTGTATCTGCAATGTTCAACAAATACAGAATATTAGAAGGCATTTGAACAGTGTCAGGTAGCATAAGTAACAAGATGGAAATGGTAAGTATTTGTGAAAACCTTCTGGTCCCGGCGTCTGTTGCGACTAATGGAACTTGTGTGCTTGTTGTAACAGAAACAACAGCAGTACTTGTACCACCATTTTGCATGCCAACAATTGAAGAACTGAAAGTGTTGTCCCCATTGCGTGATGGACCAGCACCAGGAGGAACAGAGTTTGCCGATGCATCATGCGAGCTGGAAGCAATTGTACCAGCTGCAGATGAAGACTCATTAGCTGGCATAGTAGAATGTTTGGAGGCAGCAGATCCAACAAGAGCACCAGCAGTTGTGCCTGTTTGTTGATTAGGTTTTTGATTTGATGTCTTTTCTGCCAACTCCCTTGCAACCTGAAAGAAAAAATAATAATTTGTTGCAATAATGTAATTGTCAATTAACAAATATAGGTGTAACAAATAATTACCTTTAACTCATCAGGAATACTCCATTCTGATTGCCTTGTCTTTTTGTTGAAATAGAACCTTCAATGATTGAACAGTCAGAATATGGAATCAAATTGGAGGAATCATTGACAAATAACAAAATCATAGTGTCAATTGATTCCGTTGTGAACATACTTTTGTCCTTCTTCTGTAGTAAATTCTTTCCATTCAGTTGAGGCATCAGCTCTCTGTTAAATTACCAAAACCATAGAAGAGCGTTACATCAATTGCCCGCAGGAGCATAAGGAAATAAGAACATTTTCTTGGTCCCTTTTAAGTGCTCCTCAACCAAATTCAAACAACATAAAGAGATAGAATGTACGGATAAGGCAAAAGGGCAATAAATGTGTACAGAATTCTTTACAGAAGTACGACAGCGCTTATTACTGGGAAGCACAGCCATGTAGGAATTGTTCTATTATGGTTAGCAATTGTTTGGAATATTTAACTTTAATGGTGAAAATGGTATAAAATGCAGGCACAAAATGCAGAAAATAAATAGGACCAGCTAAACAGATGAAAATCATATGGTTAAGCTGCATTGGCCATAAGCACGTGGTACAACTAACCTCCAAAGGTGTCATCAACTCAACTGGTTTCGCCCAACTTGATTGCCTTGTCTTTTTATTATAGTAGTACCTACGAAATGGATGACAGAAAACAAGCCAAATATGAAATACTCCAATTACAGGAGCACCATGAAGTTGAAGTTAATAACGGAAAGGAATTTTAGTAAGTACTAACTTTTTTCCCTCAGCCGTGTTGTGTTCTTGCCATTCTGAGGAGCTAGGCTCAGACAATTTGACCTTATCATTTGCAAACTCATTTAGTCCAGGGTAAATGATATAAAATTCTGTACAGTAGAAAAAACAAGAAGACATCTGGGGGTACTTACTGAAGGCAAAGTTGCTAGAGCTGACACCAGCTGGTGCCCAGGCTGCACAAGAGGAGTCACATGAGGTACACTCTGTCCCAGAGCTGTACCCCAGGGTTGCACTACAGGAGTCGATGTTGGTTGATACTGCGATGTAGGGCTTAAAAGTTAGTAGCTTACCAATAGCAAAGACGACTAACAGATGCAGCAAAGAAAAATTGTCAATAGCAAAGACTACTAACAGATACAGAAGTGACTAATAGGACTAACTGTATAGGATGGGGGCTGCATAGGGGCACCCATGGTGGGGCCCCCAGGATACACAGCTTGTTGCTGTGGCTGCATAGGTGCTGATGATATTGGTCTAGCTGGCTGATATGCCATAGGAAATCCTTGTGATGCAGGTGGAACTTGACTTGAGTGACGTAAATATTGCCCAGGGTGTGGAAAATGTGGCATCTGCCCTGACATGCCAATGTTAGCTCCTGGCATAGGCTGACCAACATGCTGAAACTGCTGCGCCACTGGTGGCATGAACTGAGAAGGCTGTTGCGGAGGAAACACTGTCCTAAACTGAAATTGGAGCATGAAGAGCAATATTAGAAACATAGCCTGCAACACTTGAGGTGACATGCGAAAAGAAGCAAAAACTACGAGGTTACAGTTTACCTGAATAGGCATGGGTGGTCCAAGATTTTGTGGCATTGTGCTAGAACCCATCATGGGAGGCCTCGGAGTCTGCTTGTCAGACAATAAGAAGATTACCAACTCTGTATGCTACAGGCAACAAAATAAAATTTACACCTTGTAACAGCAGTTACCTGCGGCGGGCCAGAAGGCTGCATGTTACTGGCCATCAAACCACATCAAAACACCAAAACAAAAGGTAAGAAGAGCGCCTCCAGAGATCAACTGCAAATGTCCAAGGAATGGAAAAACGATTGGTTAGAACATAACACGTGGCGAACAAATAAGCCATTGAATTAGAACCTAAGAACCGCAACAGCTGACATAAAACCTGTCCTTGTCATGTGCTCTCAATCCACTAATACGACAAGTCCGTGCATGGGACATGAAACTCGAGGTCTTTGGTGCCTTAGTTACGCCCCCTGACTATCCCGCAAAAAAAGGGTAACGGCCTTCCTTCTTGGGAATTCAACCCCCTTTTCCTTTTGTCGGCAAGTGAATTATGGGCATTGGATCAGGCACACTCCAACACCCAGTTGCCGTTATTGCTAGTACAGACAGGATAACTAAAACCGAAAGATCTTCCCGCCGCGTGCTCTCATACACACCAACCTATGACAAGAAATTCTAGGTGTTCCATGGGGGTCCGACTCTTCTGCCCTAAAACATCCAGCTTTCTCCCCGCTCAGAATCGTTCCATTTTATTGCAACAACACCTTAAGAGTCGGATTATCATTGAGACGGATCCAGATTAGGTACAGGGGGGCAGGAATTCTAGGTTTGAATCCCTTTCCCCCTCCATCCATCCGTCAAAGAAAACAAACAAAAGGTCGATCCACATCTTGCTACCCCCAGTCTCGCACCGGAACCCAGAGCTAGAAACCCTAGCGGCCAGAGAGTTCTACCCTAGCAGCCGCGACGGACAAGCATGCGGGCGAGCGAATCAACATTCTAGAACTGTGCATCGGCGCGGCGCGGCGCGGCGAGGTGAGGAGATGGTACGGGGTAGGGTGGCACTTACCAGCGTGCAGCGGAGCGAGGCAGGGCGGCGGCGGCGGCGGCGAGGTCGGCAATGCCCGACCCCGGTGGGATTTAGGGCAGGGCGTTGCGTCGGAGGAGGCAACGGGAAGAGCGTGATTCTGGACTGCGCGAGGAGGGCTGCGGAGCCAGCCGCTGTGCCTTGGGGGTTAAAGAAAGACGCTGCAGTCTCTTGCTATTTAATTCCTGCCGCCTACTGTTGGGAATTGTATTTGTTGGCAAGTAGGTGGGCAGGTGGGCTTGAGCGACGGAGGGGAGGGAGGCCTGGGCTGCAGCCTTCAGGGGTTTGTGGCCGCTTCGAGGTTTCGATCAGGCCTGCGGACAGGGCCGGCTCTGGCCCTGTGCACAGGAGGCCCAACCACAAATATGTGTACAGTAGGTATCCACTGCGATGGCTTTCTGAGTCTTCGATTCGGCGAGGCAAGGCAAAGTGTCGTGACGTCCGTGAATGTAAGGAGGCAGCGATTGTCAATTCGGCTCATTGGTCTTGCTGTCCGTGTAAACTCAGGAAGAAATCAAATCTTTATCAGAGTAGCGTCGTTCGACAATCGTCTTGTCTGTTGTGTCCTTCCAACCGGCCAAAACCCTCCTCCCTACCTGCGTGACTGCATGTTCGTGGTGAGCGTCTTTGTCATCACTACGTGCGGTGTGGTGGTGTCGCCGATCCCCTTGCCGGTTGCCGCAGCGCCGCCTTTCATCTTTGTTCTTGATTCTTACTTACGAGACAGAGCAAGTGTATTATTTCATGAAAAGTTTATTTAACATGTTAGATCTTTAGTTTTAAACAAGATCGAATTATTTTTTATATAATTTTCTTGTAATCTTTGTCTTAGATGTTGTCGAACAAGCAATTGCCAGGGACTAAAAAAAGAGAGGAAAACAAGATGATGAATTAGTTGAGCTATTATTGATGGATTCATGGGCTTAGTTATTACTTGAGATAATCATAGTCGTTTTTATTTTTTCTGGTTGATAGAGTAATGGGAATTAATAATTATTTGAGGTATGGTTCTTTATTTTGTACTATAG
This sequence comes from Echinochloa phyllopogon, assembly GCA_033239725.1. NCBI lineage: Eukaryota > Viridiplantae > Streptophyta > Magnoliopsida > Poales > Poaceae > Echinochloa > Echinochloa phyllopogon. The sequence continues at coordinate 35,041,699 of BTCW01000014.1, forward strand.
TGTATATATATTATTCTACTTACATATTTTTAATGCTATTATCTTCTTTATTATGTTATAAATTTAAAAATATATTTAGTCTAGAGGGCATATGATATCTGGATCACTCGGGGCCCTCAAAATCATAGAGCCGGCCCTGCTTGCGGACCCTGGCTTTCGTTGTTTACGCCTTGTTTCGTCTAGTTGTCAACTTTAGCATTTATCGCATCACTAGAACAATGCCAGTGCGTTGCTACGGGCAACATATATATTCGACAAAGGTACATAGAGTATAGGATATATGATTTTTAACATAAGCACAATACAATTGGACTTGTTTATCTAACAAATAACCTTTATATTATATTTGTCTGTAGCATGCTCTAAAGGAGACCAAAGTGCGCATACACGAGAGACATTACACGGACTCGACCCCGGTGCGAGGTCAAGCGAGTCGGAACAAATCTTTTCCTTAAGCATTCATTTTTATTCCATAAAGTTTTGTACGACATGTATAATAGAAATATACACTTGGTTTTAAACAGAAGTACAAAATATTGTCCAATGAAATAGAATGCCTACTTAGCTATTTGAACACTTGGTAATAGTTTTTTTCCATTCTCAATTTCATGTAATCTTTCTCCCGCTCAACTCTCAGCCTACTTCGAAGGTAGAGCACCGTGCGGCATGCTTCTAGCAGCTAGCAGCAACCTCCTTTGCTGCCACTTCCAGTCGCCAATGTCTCCATCACCAGGACCACCACCCACACACTGCCAATTGATCATCCATCCAACTGGTCAATAATGCAACGGCTCAAAGAAATAAAATGGTGTCAATATTAAATCACAGCATGGTGATGCACTCATAGCCCCCTAAGGCTAAAAATAGTCAATGAAGTCACATTCAGGAATCTTCAGTTTTGTAGCTAAGTTAAAATCAATAGCTAGGATTGCAGCAATGAACGTGGACATGGCTGCTTAGCAACCATAGGAGTTCAGCTTCCCTGGCATACTGCTGTCTGCTGGCAACCTGGCATGACTATCTATCAGAGAATTCTGTGTTGCCTGATGAATGTGTCTGTTGCACACAACACTATAAGCACGGCAGTAAGGTTTTTCATGGAGCAAACTACCCATATCTGCCACCGCATTCAGGTTCTGGAACTGCACCTTAATCATGGACATGCCAATCCCAACACTGTCACAAATAAAACTCGAGCTAGCAAATCATCGAACACCTACCAGGCAAAGGAAAAAAAGGCTCACTTCGGTTAATCACAATATAGACTATTAGTAAAATGTCAATGTTCACACAGATTGATTCAAAAAAAAGTAAAATTCAAAATTAAAGATTGGTTAAAAATGGAAGATATATAACATCAAAAAATAATATATGAATGATATTGCTTCTTTTCATATTTCTACATATAAATAACAGATATGCAACTACGGGTGGCACCCATGACCTATGCATATAGCTCCCTTCCACTCTGATTTGAATTACAAAGGAGAAAGCATATAGCTCCCATGACCTATGCATATAGCTCCCTTCCATTGAGGTTCTGGAACCGCACCTTAATCATGTAAAATGGTTGAAGTAGTGTGTCAAAGGCAACCACATTATGCAATTAAAAAAGTAGCTGACAGTGGAGTAAGGAGGCATAGCCTCCATTTCAAGTGGAGCTATTTGATAATAACTACACTCCTTGACCAATACAATAATGCATGGTACAATTTATGCAGCCTCTAGGGTACAGGTCTGAAGCAGAAGCAATAAGTACAGTGGAACATATTTGAAGTACCTGTTTTACATGATATAACCAGCATGAGAACATGGGCAAAAGATTGGTGCAGGGAAGTCACTAACCTCGTATGTCATATTGTCAGGGTTGATGTTATCTTGTCAAACAACCTATAGATATAATAATGATTTTCAGTGAAGGAACTGGAAACCACCACCATCCGCAGCAGACAACATAAATGTAATCTCGCATAAATATGGAAAAGAAATTACAGCAAGCACGTTTCAGTGTTTATAAACATATTTAATAGAAAAAAACTATAAAGTAAAATTTTTAAGAAGCAAAATATCTAATACATTAATGCTCAGTTTCAGGTCTAATTCTCCACTCTTTCCTGTGTCTAACTATATAGTAACCCTGAACAATTAAATGGTTACAGGGACATTTATATGTTGCTATAGATCTATATCAATTCAAAGCCATCCAAAGGAGACTACAACAAAACATATTTAGCATTCTCCTTGACAGTTTTTACAAAATATATATAAGACATCTCTTTGGTAGTTTACAGACTTTCAGCACAGCTCATGGTAATCATTTTTCAAGATGCATCCAAGGTTATATTGTAGTACCAGACGCAAGCAAATTAAATAGCCTACGCAACAATATCATCATCGCCCACTAAACTGGGACCTGGTTGCCTTTTAAATGTTATCACCTGAAATAAGGGAGCTCAGCGATTCAAGCTAGCAACAACAACGAGCTCACCGTGGGCTGGAACCAGCAATTATTACCCAATAGCACAATTGCAAGAAGCATTACACTCATCAATAGCCTTTGAACTTCATGCTAAACTTCCTGCCACGTCAACAACTACTCTGCAAAAGGGAAGACCAGAATTAGACCATGGCATTGCAGCAACAATGACTGAGCAGGTAGGTATTCAATCCTGCCATGTCAACCTTGTCATGACCTTCATCCTAAACCTCTAGCCACCCCCAACTATTCTGCCAAAGGAAGACCTGAATTAGATCATCGCATTGTAGCAGCAATGACTGTGAGTAAGTAGGCAGTCAGTCATGATATATATATGCATTATCTTTACCAAATGTAGAGGTGAAGTAACAGAAGGCTGTGCAGAAAGAGATAGCATGAATGTCCAGGGTTAAGCTTCAGAAATAGCTATGGGACATAACTTCATTAAATATGCAGAGTCCACATACGCAGAGTCACTTTTTGTACAAATTGTATATAACATATAGCTACGAATTTCCCTACATATCATCCTCAATGTCTTATATAGCCAGTCAAGCTCATTCCTATACAATTTGCAGTTAGCATGAAAACATTTATTAAAATAACCAACCCTTCCTAATTTACTTCTTGGTTTAAAACTGAAAGATTGATTTGCTAGCATAAGTGCTAGCATGGCAACTCAGTGCTGTCAAATCTCGACAACAGATCATCACATGAGATCAGAGATAAGTTTTGATCCATGACTCGTCGTGCCCTGCTTCCTTGCGCATTGGTATTAGAATGATAAGCTCAAGGTAGGTAGACCCTCGGACGTGCATGAAGATGATGAATTGAGTAAAGTGTACGGCCGGTCCCTAAACTACTGCGGGTGTGTCATCCCGGTCCCTAAACTCTCAAATTGACCGTTTATGTCCTCAAACTTGTTCGGCTGTGTCATTTCGGTCCCTAAACCATTCGAGTTTGTATGAAAAACGTATGAATTATTTTTTGGTATAAAGTTTTTAGATGACCCTGTGTTGGCCCAGATGAGACTCAAAATCAAGTTTGAGGACCGATGTGATACAACCGAACAAGTTTGAGAACTTGAACGGATGATTTGTAAGTTTAGGGACCGAAATGACACAGTCGAACAAGTTTGAGGACCTAAACGGTCAATTTGAGAGTTTAGGGACCGGGATGACACACCCGCGATAGTTTAGGGACCGGCCGTACACTTTACTTTGATGAATTCCTTACTGCAGCTTACTTTTTACATCACAACTTGAGATGTACCATTGGCAATTTACAAATTCTATATTACATCCGCAAGTTACAATCTCTACAATTACAGTTTACAGCTACCCATTGGCAAATAGTGGAATTCCAAGTTGACCACTTAAACAGGAGAATATAAACTACACCACAAATCATACAATTTGTCTCTCATCTAGATAAGTCAGAGCTACAAAGCCCAATATAGAACACCAGAGGGCAAAGGCCAGAAAGCAATAGTATACATGCATGCGAGTTATTGATGTATTGAGTCAAAAGCAGGTATACAATGCAGAATACCTTTTGATCCTGCGTGAGAATGCTCCATTTCAGATTCATTTGTGTTCTTTCCCCTGGAGTCAGTAGCAAAAGACATTCACGGGGTTGCCATAGCCAATATCTCAATTGTGAATTAAGAGAGCCCTTACACATCAAAGATGTCGCTTTCCTGTCCTGGTGGGTTTGAAACAAGATCCCAAGACCTGGCAGAATATGCATCAATTTTACACAGTCACCTACTCACCTCTTTTTCAGAATGAATTTTGCATGTTTAAACAATACAAATATTAATAAACTGAAGGAATAAAATACATTAATTTTGTCAAAATTCAATTAGCAGCAAAGTACAGTTTAATTGTGTCATGGTTCTAGCCTTTTTTCTGACAACATGTCAAGATTTATCCATTTTCATTAAAGATATGCAAGAGTGCAAGCCTTGAGAGTCCTTCCTATATAGGAAGGATAGATCCAAAGAATAAATGGAGAAGGCACATTGCTAATCATGGAATATGATCCATCTGCGTACTCAAACTGAATATATTAATCATGCAACTGATAGGTGTAATCATGAAAATGCAACTCTTCAAGTTACGGGGATAAAAGGGCTGGACTGGTTCATTCGTTTACTGACGAAACTGATGGATGGAGAGGACAACGCTACTGCTAGTGATGTTCAAGAAAAATAGAAGTCTTTGCGATGCATTAACGTACGGTAAAACTCATATGGGCTATGGCTTATCCATTTGATAGCCCAAGGGCAAATAGCCAACAACTGATAGTCTCAAAGATAAATTGGTGATATAGTGCTACCAGCCACAATGAAAGATGCTGAATAAAATAGCAAGGATTACCAAGAGTATGGTAAAAAAAATTACCGACGAAAATTTGACAGCATTGTTTCACAAGAAAGCGGCATTCCTGATTCACTCAGTAGACAATTTAGGGTGCACTATGAAAGTATCAGTATGCTTAATCCCAAGATATTGCTCCCAAGCATCATATACCTCCCTTTCTTCTCTGTAGTAATCGACAAAGGTTAGCAAACAGAATATATGCATGGAAAGAAGTAAAGCAAATAGGCGGAATCAGAATGAGAAACATCATACGCGAAGGCGAAGGCGATGAGCGCGAGCGGCGGCAGCGTGAGGAGGAGGAGCATCCGCGTGGCGAAGGCCCCTGCGCCTCCACCACCGGCGGAGGAGGAGCCCGCCGGAGGTGCGGCGGGTGGGAGAGGCGACGGCTCCGGGCGTGGGCCCCCTGCGGGTGCGGGGAGGTGCCACGTGCGGGTGTGGGAGGAAGCCGAGGCGAGCGGCGAGGGTGGGAGGCGACGGGCGGTGGGGGCAGAGCAGGGAAGGCGGGCGGGCGAGGCGGCGGCTCCGGGCGCGGGCGGGCGAGGTGGAGGCGGCGGTGCATGCGCAGAGGGGAGGTGGAGGCGGGGTCGGGCGGGCGACGTGGAGGGCGGAGGGGAGGTGGAGGCGAGGTCGTGCGGGCGAGGTGGGAGGCAGAGCAATTTTTTGCACATCAGGCCCACCTGCCGGCGCAATGATCCTAGGAGGAGGGCACGGGGGACGAGGGCGGAGCCGCGGAGCCAACAAAAAATTTCCTCTTTGGTTTTACTGAGTTGCAGAGAAAGTTGGCATTTTGCTATTAATATGGCTATGTAGCATTTTATTTGTATTTATGAATAATTGTCCAAATATTGATTAAATAAACTTAAAATATTCGTATCATAAAGTACAATAAAACTGTATAAGATGATGTTTGGTTCAGTCACTGTTAACGTAAATCGTATGGAAAATAGATTGCAGAGGTAGTAGCAGCGGAATCGCTGATTACTTGATTTGTTTGGTTGCACGTGGTTATGGTATTGAGAAGCGACGAGAAAAAGGAGTGGTATTGCCATCTGTTACCGGTGCAGGACGGGGGTAATCAGCCATCAACGAGCCGGTATCTGATTGCGGGGTAACATATCACCGGCAATCTTGAAACAAACGGTTATAACGGGATTTGTTTCCTCTCTGTAATCCATTTACCTTACAAAACGTGAACCAAATACCATGTACTTCATACATGTGCCAACATTTTGATGTGATGAGAATCTTTCTTTTGCATAGTGGAATTTGGGGGAAAGTTGGGGAACCAAACGAGGCCTTAGTTCCCAAATTCCACCCCCAAATTCCACTATGCAAAAAGAAGATTCTCATCACATCAAAATGTCGGCACATGTATGGAGTACTAAATATATATTAAATCATAAACTAATTCCACAGTTTTGTTGTACTTTACGAGACGAACATTTTGAGCCTAATTAATCAATGTTTGGACAATTATTCACAAATACAAACGAAATGCTACAGTGTCACATTTATGGTACTTTCTAAAGTTTGGGTGTCTAAACTATGGAACTAAACAAGGGCCTTTTGCCCCTCGTTCTCTCCTCAGTCCGCGGTCTCTCCCTCTCCAATCCTCGCTCCAATTGAACAAGACAAGAAAAGGAGTCGGAATGTTTTTTTTAAAAAGAAAATGAGTCGGAATTAGGGATTGTCGGGGTTTTAGGGCTTATTTTGATGGTGTAGAAAAACCTACATGCTGCCATGAGCCTCGTGCTTCTTCTTCGCAAGGCAATCCTCCAGGGCACTGTCTAGGATTTTGAACACCTAGGGCTGGATACACCTACCTAAGTGAGATCGTGTATTGTCAGAAAGGCTTCATGGACAGCGGGTTTAGAGGGTAGGTGGCTAGCAAGAATGGCTGGCCACGATGATAGAGATAAAAGGTGAAGCAGTGAGTCTCTAAGGGCCTAAATGGTTACCTGAATAGCACCCTATGCAGGCTTATGGAATGCAGCTTATCTGTGTTTGGATACTGCATAGTCCTGTTAGCCTGGCTCCGCTAATGCAAAAGTTGTGGTCCAGCCTGTACTGCTGGAGACGAGCCTCACCCATGTTTCCGGCTTATGCAGTTTGGCGCGATAGAGATATTGATGGCTAGAGTGAGGAGCGACATGGGTGGTGGCGGAGGACAGTGACAACGAGATAGTGCAGCAAGGCTTGACACTACTGTTGATGCCAGAGCCAATGTCTATTAGTGCAATTATAAGTTCTTCGGATATCGTTAGCATATTACCCACAACCCCTAAATGTTTAGTGCTAGATTGGCTTTCTCACGATTTACATTATCAAAGGCCGTCATTCTTAGACTTCTAGAAAAAATGTTTTATTACTTCAAATCAAACACATTTACACTATTTACATAACACAAAACATTCATGGACTTCTTTTTAAAATAAATCATTTTACCACTCGTGTGATAAAAAATGTTTATATTATTAGTAGAGGCAAAAATCCATTAGATGTTTAGGGTACAAATAAAATAAGTAAAGAGGAGTCGTTGATGTCTTATTATGCCTTCTTGGCTATCATATGTGCGAAAGCAGATGTTCATTTCCCTTCCCCTACTATTGGTCTATCTCTGTGACAACATACTCCCTCTGGTTCACTATTAGAAGTCATTTAGGACAGCGATACGGTCATCAAAGCACAACTTTGACTTCTCTTTTCTATAAAAACATTTCTTGAAAAGTTATATATGTATATTTTTATGAAAGTAATTTTCAAGACCAATCTATTTATATGATTTTCACATTTCCAAACTCAACGACTTAAATGTTATTCATAATTTATATTCCTAATGTTTGACTCAAATCTTATCTAAAACGACTTTTAATATGAAACCGGAGGGAGTATATAGATAACAATCATGATATTACCATGTTTCCTGCTATGGACATATATTCGAGTTGTTTGGTTCGTGGCCAAACATTGCCATACCATTAGTTTCTTGAGATACCATTTAACACACATTTGGCTCACATATCATAGACCTGGCTCACATATCATAGACCCACTCTAAGAGCATCTCCAAGATACTCTTTATATCTTTTCTAACTTACAGAAATAGAGATTTTGGGTGAAAAAACACCGTCCAACAACCTTTTCAATTAGATATCCAAATATAGATATCCTTTATTCCAGATTTCTTGCTAGCCAAAGATGGAGAGTGAGATGACTATCTAGACTGTGCACAAGATATAGAAAAGTTGTTAAAAAGTATAAATATATATAAAATATTTTTTACTCAAATGACTCTCCAAATGATGATTTACAGATTATATTTTAGATAGGCTCTTAACCAAGCCATCATTGCGCAGAACAGCGTGGCTAACACTTGGTTGTTTGACCTGCAAGTTTGGAGGTGTCGTCCTGGATGGGGCCTCCTTGTCATTGCACGGGCCGAAGATGGCAGTGAGGAAACCAGCCTCGACACCCAGTGTGATGACTAGGGTGTTGAAGAGGAGGTAGAGGTAGGGTTACCTCAGCGAGGAAGGCACGGATAGCGTAAGGAGGAAGAGGATGAGGAGACCGACTATCTTGGCCAACTAGGGCGCTGACGGGAGCTGCCTGGTCTTCTTCTCCATGACGGTTGCGCCACTAGAGAAGGCTCTAGTCCCTAGATGGAAGCTTGGAGCAAGGAGGAAGGAAGAGGATAGGAAGAGTAGTAGTGGGAGCTAGGCCCTGACCGTCTATATATACACATCTTGGAGTTACCATGGATACGCACATGTGCACTGCTCCTCTAGATAAGCTCAAGGTGGTTTCTTGTGTATGAGAGGGTGTGTGTGTGGGGGCGGGGGGGGGGGGGGGGGGGGGGGCGGATGTGTGTGTGAGTGTGTCCTGAGTGCATGCCCGCTAGGCGGTTCATCTCGGCGGCCTAGCATGGTGATCTAACTAGTTGATGTGAAAATCCACTACCTGTGCTGGGCGTGGAGCTGTGGGGCATGGTCAGTGAAAGGTGAAGCATATTCGGGTCACTTTTTTGATGAATAGATAATCATAGTGCTGAACGGTTCCCGCTTATCCAGCGCCCCATGCATGCTTGCTTGCCGCGTGGTTTCGACGTCAATTTGGCAGGTAATTATGCCGTTGAGCTTGGCGTCACCGGTGGCAATCATTAGCCGGTAGTGTCGGTACTACATGGTAGGGTAGAGGCCCATGCGTCAGGTGTTTTTCACCGTCATTGGCTAGAGAAGAAGTAGTTAGATCTATATTTCTGAAAGATTTGGAGGCTTAGGAGAGCATACAGCCCTTCTAGCCTGTTCTATCATGCCATGTAACCTGTCTTTTGCGTAGTTCCATGCTGTTGTATATATCACCATGGTCTCCCCGCTTGTCCGCCTCTGCTACACTGTTGCACTTATGTCCTCGCCTATGATGAGTTCTTTGTCTTTGGTGGTAGATCCTTATGGTTTTTTTAGACCGACATCAATATCATCCATGGTCCACTAATTTTTTTCTTTGCTCTCCGTTCATTTTGTCTTGCTTGCATGTCCACTGCATATACTACCTCATGGAAAGTTGAAGACCACACCACCAAAAAAAAAACCCAGGCACAAGCAGCCCACCATAAAATCCCATATATCTTCTAAATAAGTCGGTAACACAATGTATATAGAATCGGTATACAAACCATGGCACAAGCAGCCCACCGCAAAAAGGCCTATATGTCAACAGCCAGTAACACTATGTATGCAGAACCCTGTATACTAACGCAGCGCCCACCTTACTAGTATTTCTCACGGTGGGACGCGGGAGATAGATATCGACGATCCGAGGATCATTCCTACTGCTTTGTCATCTCTGCATGGCGGCTCCCATCTGGTGTGTTCTAGACTTTTGTTCTCTCCTTTTTATCACTACTTTCCCTTCACTTAACTGTTGTATACGTTGATACAGAGCCGGGAGTGCGTAGGCTAGGAGCTGACAAAAGTCGATGAATGGAAAGATTAAAAATGTGATATGCAAGATTGAGGTGCATATACACCTTTGTGTTGAAACTAATTCGATAAAACCATATCAGACTATTGTGTCAAACTCGGTGATACTTCTTTGAAAATTGAAAGCATGCTCTGGACTGAAATAAACAAAACCCCAACAATATCCATTCAGTGGGCAAGTTGCTGTTGGGAGAAAATAGCAGCTCAATTTTTAGAAGGCAACAATAGACGAAGAATTCAGATGTAGCAACCATGTGCAATGGTTGATCTCAAAAGCCCTTTCCTGTCCTTCTCAGTCATCTTGTTAGCTAGATCGCTACAACAATATATATATTGGTCAATGACTACGGACACGATACATCCTACGATAAATCATTTATATGCACGAGGAATATGGATAGTTGTGTAAACAATATTATGACAATACACAGGAAAAAATCATGTGTACTTGAGATATATTTAAGGATATATTCGTGCCAATTATAAGTACCCGACAATTATAACATGATAAGTTAGGGCCTGTTTGGTAGAGCTCCACCTGATTTTGATTCTCTATGGGAGCTGGTTCTCTGAGAGAGGGATTCCGTGGCTGAAAGTGATTCTCTTTTATTCTCTATCATTAACTCTCAAAATCATGATGGAGAATCACTTCACAGAAACAGGAGAAGCTACTTTTTTCAGCTCCCAGCCCCTAGTTCATTTCAGAGAATCACTTCACATAATCAGTAGAGAATCACTTCTCTCTGAAAAATTGTTTAGCAGAGCTCCTCTTGGATTCACCAGAGAATCAGCTCTGGGAGCTCTACCAAATAGGGCCTTAACATAATCCATTTAAGTCATCTACATTATGATTTTAATTATCTTTTTGATAGATATATGATTTGGTTATTGTTCCATAATTTTGGTAAACTAAATTGAGCCACAATGGACCCATGCCTTTAGGTATAGTGAAGTTGTTTTTTAATTCTCATATATATTAAAAAGTAAGGTTAGATTTCATAAGAAGGCATATAATAATCAGACTATTCACCAGTCGTCTCACCTATCTTTTGCGATTCTTCAAGAGTCATACTTTTACAAAAATGGCCTCGTCCACTTTTTTTATCTGTCCGGCCGCATCGACCCTGGCATCATTGCACACATCTTCTCGCTGCTCGCTGGCATTATATTTGTGCCCGAGCACAACACGGCCCCACACGTCAGTGAAGTATCGTTGGCGACGTTTCACATCTGCGATGCGCTACTTCGACTTCGGCGGCCGCACACGCACCTCTCCAGCCGGCGGCCGCTTCGTCTGCCCAGCAGCCAGCGCCGTCGCGGGCTCCGCTGCCTCCCCACCCCGGTGAGACCAACGACGACGAGGGGGATCGACGTGGAAAATAGCTTGAGTCACCTCGCGAAGGATCCAGAATGGCGGTGAGTGTCGTTCCCCTCCCATCCTGGCGCCCCCTACTCTCCTCCCTCTACCCTGCAAGATGATCTTTCTATTTTCTTCCCTGTTTCCTGTTTGATGTACCCTGTATTCTAAATTTTGTTGGCGACTGCCGTGATTTCGAGCCTTTGCACTCCAAGTTGCAGTTTCCGCGCGGAAATTGAGCTAGGGACTAGGGTTTTTACATTCTGGATGCGAAGCTGGCATTGCGGGTGGTTCCACTATTAATTGGGGTATCTGAGGAATGCTTCTTCATTCGTGTCAAAGGATTGGCAGGAAATGGTCAATGACAGCGACGATGGAGATGATTTTGTGTGGGACAATGACGTTGATGGGGAGTTAAACGCTGCAGGTTCATCAGCTCTGGCCTTGATGAACCTTCATGCTCCTGGCCCGTCCACGCTGGTGAGGCTGGCAAATGATCGAGCTCACCAGCTATCTACTTCTTAATTACATGTTTTTTTACCTGCTATATGTACAGTTACAATATTGATGTGTTGTTCTCTCGCGGAACTGTGAAAAGGATTCTAATGAGAAGAAAGACAGTAGGGCAGGGTCGTCCACCTTTATGCTTGATTACTTTGTGGGGATGGGTTTCTCCAAAGAGATGGTCATGAAGGCCATGAAAGATTGTACAACTATTATAGTAACTGATTTCTTCATGTTTTTAATTTCAGCATTTCCCTTTGCATATTATGTTTGGTTGCTGCTTCTATTTTCAGGGGATGGTAGGGAGGACTCGATACTTGATCTGCTTTTCAAATATAAGGTATTTGCCAATGCATGTTCTTTTACTAATTTTTCGCTGAAGCTCTTCTCTTTTGGTGGGAACAAGATTTGTATTTTATAAGTGATTCTATGAAATGCAGGAGATAGGATGCAACCCTTTGGTGGATGATCACTCTTCTGGCTATGTTCCTCATACTACTGATCGCAATGACGACATTCTTGACTACTGGGATGATGATGATGCTGCTGGTGATAACAGCAACAAGGACCTCAACCCTGATGACTCTGGTGATGAGGTATTTCCACTGTTATCCTTTGGCCCTGATTACACAATGTACTTGCTGTGCTTTATCAATTTGAGTAATCATTCGTAAACAATTTTCTTTCTCCTGTTTTGTCTTAAGCTAGTTGTTTCCTATTTTCGTACCATGTACTTGAACCTGCCCATCATAGTCAAACAGGTGTTAGCTACATTGCTTTATGGGAAACAGGAACATTGTCTGTGTTTTTCCAATTCAATTTTATTTCTTTGAGGGCAAGTTCTTTTCATATTTCTTGCCACTCGATATTTAGTTTTCTTCGCACTTATTTTATTTTTCACGTTTCTTAACTGTGTGTACCTTTCCATTGCTCTGTTCTTGCTGAGCTTATCTCTAGAGTTTTCCTTTTTATCTTTTAACTCTACATATCTTTAGTAAATTAGTAGCATGGTATGCTATTGTTTCGATTCCAAAAATGGTTCTATAATACTAGGGTAGGTAGGATACATGTGTTTAGCATGCCTTTTTCCTTTGTAAGTGTAAACGACTTGTTATCTAGAATATTTGTGGGCTTTATACTCACATGCTATTCCCCTTTTGATTGAACAAGTTTTAGCTACACATAAGTACCAGCAATAGGGATGTGCTTCAGGTTTTTCTTTTCTTCCTGCGGTTGGGGGATTGCTTTAGGAACAATCACATTCCTATAATCCTACAGTTATTTGGTTCCATGTTGCCCCCCTCATGATCTTTGGTTAGCTGTTTTTTCTACTGTCATTGTATAGTGCAACAACATTCATATTTTGATCTAACAGTGAATTAGCCTTGTAATTTTAGTGTTCCTTGTAATTTTAGTGTTGAGCATGTGTGTCTTGGGGAATGCTTATAGCTGAGAGTTAGTTGAATTAGACTTCACTAGGGTTCCTAATTTGTTTGCTGAACCATTACCCAGCATTTCTTCCTGAATCGCAAAAGAATGGCAAACCAGTTGTTTGACCAGTCCATATTTCTAATTGTCCAATATTCTATGTTATGTGTTAGTAGTTGTGGCCTAAATATGGCAGGCAACATTCTATTTTTAGCTCCCTATGAAGTTTCAGCATATAGGTAGTCGTAGTGTAAACATATGTGGGTTTAGCTCCGTGTCCGCCTCTCCTCTCTTAATGTTAATGGTCTTGTAGGCCAACGTTCTATACAATTGTGCCTTCTAGTTTTAGTATATATTTAGCAGCATCTTCTTCTGTGTCAGTTCCATTGAAGTTACGGTGCCATCTATTATGAATGAACTGTCAGCATACTTGCTAGGTGATCTCACTATGCTTCAACTCTTTTGTTTGTGATGATGGATGTGTGATGTTCATTACTACTCTGTTTGGATTTTGGAAATGTTTCTGTAAATTTCAAACTTTCGTGTAATGGTGAATACACACATGCATGTTCCACTTTAGCAAATTTGCATGGCAGTTAATCTTGCAATAAGAAGCTTAAAAATTAAGGATAATTATACATTTGACTTTGCTGCAAATTATTAGCTTTTCAAATGTATTAAGTCTACAAACTCAGCAAATTTGATAGTAAGGTGTGATTCCTGCGTTTACTTGTTCATTGTTTCTTTAGGAGGTTGATACAGACTGCTGGACATGCATATGACACTTTTTATAGTGTACAAGTGTGGTCATGCTTTCATGCAGGAATTTATGCAAGAGATGTCACAGATGGACAAAAAGGTTGAGTCCTTAGTGAGCATGGGTTTTCTTGAAGGTGAAGCCAAAATGGCTATTACTAGATGTGGTATGTTTCAACATGGAAGCTACTGCGTTGTAGACCTTGTTTCATGTTCACGCAACTAACTAATTCTGTCTATTTGCTTTAATACTACTCAGGGCAAGATGCTTCTATATTTGTGTTAATTGATTCAATTTGGGCTTCAAAGGCTTGATCTTAGAGTTATGCAAACAATGAGGTACATTGTGGTTAAAATGTTCATCTGATTCAATGAACTGTTTTTTAACCTAATGGATTGACACTAAAATTATCTTTATAACCTGCAGGATACAGGTCCGAGTTGTTGTAGTTCCTCTGGAAGAAGAAAGCGGGCTAAGTTCATGGAAGAGAAAAAGAGAAAGGGGAAGCAATTTAGGGCTGGGGCACAAGGAAGTGGGAGGCCCATAGATGGTCGTCATGATGAGTTGATGCCTTTCCCTAACCCAATGGTTGGATTTAACTTGCCTGGTGACAGGGTAAGGTCAGTGGACATATGGCTTCCCAAACTAGCTATTGCACCACCTTTTTTCTACTATGAAAACGAAGCCCTTGCACCAAAAGGTGTCTAACGTCCCGCCTTGGATGGGACCTCAAGACTGTCCTCACAGACCAACACAAGTCTTTTCTACGCGCTTTGTCCTCACTCGTGTGCACGGTCGGTCACCCATCCCTAAATTGCTCCGGGCCAAGCACGCTTAACCCTAGAGTTCTTTGGAGATGAGCTTCCGGAAAAGAAGTTGCAACTTGTTGGTATGAGTATTCTTGTCAATCCTATTAAGCCCTGGGTTGTTACATACTCACCCCCTTAGAAGACCGACGCCCTCGTCGGTCAACCCCAGGCCAGGAACGTCCCCTCCGGCCACGTCCATGTGCCCAGTGCCAGCATGTGCCATGCTGTGTGACCACTCCGGGTCCACACCAGCCATGCGCACCATGCCTGCGCAACTGCGACCCATGCACCCGTGAAACCGCAAGAGTCGGCTCTAATACCAATTGTAACGTCCCGCCTCCCCGAGCCCGGGCCCGCCTACACGTGGCAGCCCTCTAGGACCTCAAGACTGTCCTCACAGACCAACACAAGTCTTTTCTGCGCACTTTGTGAAACCGCAAGAGTCGGCTCTAATACCAATTGAAACGTCCCGCCTCCCCGAGCCCGGGCCCGCCTACACGTGGCAGCCCTCTAGGACCTCAAGACTGTCCTCACAGACCGACACAAGTCTTTTCTGCGCACTTTGTCCCCACTCGTGCGCACCCGGGAAGAACTTTCCGGTCGGTCACCCACCCCTAAATTGCTCCGGGCCAAGCACGCTTAACCCCGGAGTTCTTTGGAGATGAGCTTCCGGAAAAGAAGTTGTAACTTGTTGGTATGTATATTCTTGTCAATCCTATTAAGCCCTGAGTTGTTACAGTGATAGGCTGTAGCACTAGATGAAATCACCTGAATCTGAGGGTATATGTCAAAGCCCTTCCAGATTACAAAAGGATTTAGGCTCTGTTTTCCCGTAACCTATAATATTTTTACTAAAAATTGAATCGCTCATATATGTATATTTGTGTTTTTAGTCAAAAATTGTTGCTGTGTTTCGTATCCTCTCTCTTATTTTCCATGGAGCCATTTGGAACACACTGTTGTTGCTGCGTTCCATTTTCAGTGCTAGTGACATCAGAACATCAAAGTCCAATATGTCTTCCATGTGGGACTAGAGAGGCTCTCCCGAAAATTTGTACGAAGTTTTTTTAGGGCGAAAACTTGTAAGAAGTTAGAACCACTAAAAAGATGCGACTGACATGAATTGCTCCCGTATGTAGCTATACAGGTGAGCTCCCCTCCGGGAAGAATCTAGAAAGTCCAAGAGAAGTGTCTTGGTCAGAGAAGCAGATTATAAAAAAACTCAAGCGACGAATAATAACAGTTTCTCTACTAGCCCGAGATACCTTCACGCATGAACATATTCTCTCCTGCGTGGCTGCGTAACATCTGAGCAGTCGCTTTCCAAGCCATATTAACTACAGTGTGCTTATATCGTGCTGTGTTTGTTGTGATTCCATTTGTTGGAAACACCAGAACATTGTATAGTGCAGTCCGTCATTGCCACAAATTGCTTCAGTTGGACTTCCACATCAGCTAGTACGTCCAAATCACACTAAAACGTTGGTATTCACGTCTACTTATTTTGACGCCACCTACTCAGACTCCCCTGATCTAATTTTTTTTAAAAAAAACTCAGACTCCCCAGATGTACTTTGGTTAGCTTATCCGATAATTGTCTCTTACATTGTTTACTACGTGTACTAACGGTGCCAACAAAACATTGTGATCGTCCAAGCACAAGTATATAGAAGAGTACTCTATATAGAATACCAATGCCGACCCTTTGTTGTGAAGGTATAGCCATAAGCCCGTGCCGTCGACGGAAGGCATATGGAAAACATGGAAGATGTCGACTTGGAAGAGCAACCGCTACCACATTCGCCACCGCCGCCGCTCCTCCGCAGATCGCCTATCAGGAAGCCTGTCGACGGCGGCCGCGTGCTCGCCACGCCCGTGCGCGCTCTCTCGCTGGTGGTGCTCGTGGTTGGCCTCCTCTTCTCCGTGCACCTGATCATCCACGACCTGAGGACGTTGGTCCTCCTGGCGGCCGAGTGGCTGTGCATCTTCTTCGTCATGTCGTTCGTGGCGGCCTGCGAGGGAGGGGCGGCGCGGGAGGCCGCCGCCGGTGGCTCGCGCGGGGTGGGCGGCGCCGTCGCGGAGGTGGCGCTGTGGTCGTTCGCCATGGCGCTCACGGTGACCATGACGTTCTGGGTTGCGGCCGGCTTGCCGCTGCCGGCCGTGGCGTTTCTCTACCTCCTGTCGCTGCTAGCTATCTCTGCATGTTTTGCAGTTCTTCTTGATGCTTGATTAGTGAGAAAACCGTCAGATGGGATTCATATATCCATGCTTATCAGTAAGCGGTTGGTTCTTCATTTCCTCGATCATGATGTATAATTGAGCATCTGAGACTAGCCAAATCATTTTCTAAAGTTAAATTTAGCTATTGTTAGAGAAAAAACGTTTCCAACAGACTCTGTAAATGACCCTCCAAATTTAGTGGCTCTCCATCTCACCTCATTCACTAGCTACTTTTAGCTAGCCTACCTCACTAGCCATCTTTACAGAATATGTTGGATTACCCCATTGAATTAGATGACTTTCTATTTTTACAAATGGGCTATAATCTCCATATTTAGCTAACACAATACAGAGTCTCTTGGAGATGCTCTAAGTCATGTAAGTATTGTGGGAGCCAAAATATTTTATCTCTCGACTCTCCATGCTAAAAGCATTCAAATTGTTAAAAAAAGGTACTATTAGCTATAGTATTTTTTACATGTATAACAGCAACCACAATTTGCTGAAAAGTGGTCTATAATATGACGTCATAAGGTCACATAAATCTATACTATAACGATCCAGTAGAATTGAAAACACTTCTCACCAAAATAATTTATATCCACCCCTCACGGTGGACCCACATGTCAGGTTCAACGGTGGAAATGACGTGGAAAGTTTTTTAAAAAAATAATGTTTCTAGAGAGTTTTTGTCGTTTTGGGCATTACTTTTCTCACCATGAAATTTCTTTGCCCACCTCTAATACCCACCCATCAAATAGTCTAAAATAATCCACGTAATAAATTCAACTCAGTTATATGTCGAGTACAGTTGAGTCCCTCCCATCCATGTCGCATACGTCATACCATGTCGTAGTATATATCGGCTCGGCCCGTCACCCGCCAGGAGAACGCGCTCTGCACCGCCGCCTCCTTCGACCGCGACGCCGCCTCCTTCGACCGCGATGCCGCCAACGCCTTCCAGCTCAATGTCGTCGAGTCCCTCGCGTTCGCCGTCAAGAGGGCGGCCTTCCTCTACGGCCACGTCGACGCCAAGTCCACGGAGGTCTTCGTCGACTTCATCTACGAGCCGCCGCCGCCGTAGGGCTCCGAGGACATCATCCACGACCTCATGAGGGATCCCGACGAGGAGGCGTGCGTCGACGCCATCGCCGAGGGTCTCAGGATGCGCCGGGTCGGCCTGGTGTTCACGCAAGCTATGGGAGGAAGGCGAGGGAGACAGGCGAGTACCCAGCTGCAGGCCGAGGGTGGGATCCCGGAGTGGATCACCGTCATAGTGAAATTGTCAGCACAACATGCATTATAAAAGGCACAATTGCTGGTTTGAAAATTGAACATTTTAGGTGCAAAATATGATACAAGTTTGTGCTAGGGGGGAGTCGATCAATAACCCATGTTTCTGTCAGTTCGGGCTTTGAATTACTAGTTGATCTCCTTTGTTATAGAAGAGTAAATTGACATTATATTTTTTGACCTGAACTGTAGGATTGTCCTTCGGTAGCTTGGCAAACTATACTTTTGAGTTGAAACCATAAAATTCCCCTCCCCCCCCCCCCCCTCAGTAACTTGATGCGATACACGCTATTGTTCGAAAAAGAGGATGCCTTCTTTGCGTGTGATACTTGAATTCCTAATTTGTGTGTGATGCTTGAAGTGACACAATCTTCTACACTGTAATTATAGAGATTGCTTTTATGTGGTTATATTGTGGATGAGTCTTTGACATTATTGACATGAAGATGTGCTTAAAGTGGCTATGAACCACAATTTGGGGTTGGTTAGGTTGCAGAGGTTAGTTTCATTGTTTCTTTTTAATTGAAAAGGAGCTCTGGCATTCTTCTTAATAAGATGAGCTAAAAACCCAATTAAGAGTAAAAACCCTTGTCTGAATGGATTATTCGTTATGTGAAGTGTGGTCTGCCATATTGCATATAGAAGTTATATGAGCCATAAGAATATATGATTTACTTGAAATTGGTATGTTACTATGCTTTTCTTAAAAAATATTACGTGTGGTGAGGCTGGAGCATATGATAGCTGTGATAAGACAACTGATTTGGGCATGTACTTCTTTAGTTTTGCTGATAAATATAAAATTATTTTTGATAGATTATTTGTGAGTATATAATTTGGTTTACTATGTTTCTAAAAATTACTGCGTTACTAAAAACACGTGCGACACGACACGCGCATGACAACTAGTAAATTATGAGGATAGTCCATAGCGTAGTACCTAGCAAAACATATCCTTATGCATATGGCCAGAGTCTATGGGGTGATGGGTTCCTGGCTAAGGGCCTAGCCAGGCTTCCATAATGCACCATCACCTTGTTTGTATGCCTGCATGGAGCCCTTAGCCAGGCTCCGGCTGGCCAAATGCGTGTATGGCTTGCATTAGCTGGAAACGCGAGGAAGTTGCGTTTCCATCTTGTGCAGCCTGCACAAGGCCCCAACGGGCCAGATGCTAATTCGGTCACAACCCATGCGAGCGGGCGGCGGCGGAGCATGTAGTGAGCAAAAGCAGCATCGTGGATGGGCGTGCAACGGGGCATGTGGCGGTGGAGCATGCGGAGCGCGCAAGCGGCAACGTAGGCGGGCGAGCAGCGGGTCTAGCGCGGAGGACCTCGTGGGCACCGTGGCGGAGGCCGGCTTTGGCGACGCCGCGGATAAGCTGAGTGAGAGCCGCGACGGGGGCCCACCGGGGCGGGACTGCCGAGGAGCGCGGGGGTTGGCGTCGCAGGGACCGGCTCTGGCAGTGTCGCTGAGGAGTCAGGTGCGCTGCGATAGGGGCTGCCTGGGCAGGGCCGCTGATGGGGTGGGGGGTAGGAGCTCGAGGACGCCGCAGGAGCCGGTGCTGTGGAGGAGCTCGAGGAGGCCTTCCTCAGTGCCGAATCGAGCGTCGCCGTGCCATGCTCCCCGCGGTCCTCCGCCTCCGAGTCGATTTGGTGGGCCAGAGAGAAAGGGGGCATGATGCGTTGCTGCTCGTCGCCGCTTCTGGGCACCGTCGCATGTTGAGTTGCTACTCGCCGCCGCTTCTGGGCGCCGTTGCATGGCCCATCACTGCTCATGGGCCCCACCATATCCGAATAGCAAGCAAGCCACCTCCCGCCGGCGTCCTCGACCAGCAAGCAGGCCACCTTCCATCGGCGGCATACAAGGGGTAACTTCACCCTAACAAATGCGAGGTCATCATACCACATAGTGCAGCCAACCAGTCACGCTCCTAGCAATCCAGGCTATCTCAAAGCCACCCGACCAATCATGGACCTAAAGGCTTATGGGGGCCTGGCTTGGACTGGCCATGCACAAGTATTAGCCAGGCCTGCCCTTGTGCAACCAACCAATCGGCCCCTATAAGGCCAGTCTCAGTGCACAGTTTTACTATACGGTTACATGGTGATAACTGAGCCAAAGGAGTTTCATAGTGATGAAACTATTCTCAAGCACCATAAAACTCTTCATTCTCTCTCCCATGCCACATCAGCACATTTAATACCATAAAACTCCCCATGAAACCCCACTAAGACTGATCTAAGAAATAAATTAACAATATTCTATCTATTCTCTCCCCCCATCAATGTATATTTTTAGCGTAGATGGGACCGCATGGTTGAAACAATGTGAAAAATGAAATAGATAATATACATTGTTGTTGCCCTGTTACATGTATTATATTTATCCTCAGAGCACTATTGGCTAATGATTAAAGAATCAACGATGAATTATCTAATAATTAAAATACCAACTAAACCAAAGAGAGATAAACGATAGGATAAATTTAGCACATATGAGATTTTCACGGCTAAAATAGATTAAAGAGTAATAGCTAACGGGAAGGATAAGAATCAAATAATAGGATTTTGCCAAAATAACAAATATAACTATTGTTAGTATTCATCTGCGTATGTACTTATTGAGAGGGCCTGGATCAATTCTTGAAGTCTATTTGTGCAAGGATAAGAGCACCTCCAGCAATAGCCCCTAAATCAGGCCCTCCAAATACTAAATGGAATTGTCTCTATTTTTTGAGTGCCTCACAACTTGTTCTAACTCTATCAATAGCCTCTAAGAATGGAGGGCTCCCTAGAGACCTTCCACGAATGAAGGGTGGAGGGCTGAATTTGGAGGCCTCCCCAAAATAGGGGGCTAAGTAGGGGGTCTGCTGTAGTGCAACTTTTTTATTTGACTATCTAAATTTGGGTTGGGGGTCTGTTTAGAGGGTCCGCTGCTCTAAGGAGGGTAGATCCTCGGAGGCCGGCAGGGTGGGGTTACTTAGTCTAACATGTGCCGGCCCTACTTTTCCACCATTTCATTTCACCTTTTTTATTGATATAAGAACTCCAAGCAAAACTTCACCAAAACTCATGAATTTTTATTAGTATGCAAGAGCAACCATTTCCAATCTGAAATAGGTTAATGAAGTGAAAAGAGTATTTTATCTACTTGCAAGACATACAACACACAAACATCTTTAGACTTTAAAATGTATTTTCCCCTGAGACCAAGCATCTAATTTGAACCGTTTGAACCATATGGTGTAGCTCATATGTAACACAAAAAAAAATTGATTTATATTGAATGCTTCTTCTTTATTGTTGAAGTTCACAATGATTCAAATATACCATTCAACAATGAGATATAAATTGCTTCTTTTGAAAGATTAATTAGGCATCAAAACTCTTAAAACAAGTACGTGTTTAATTATGAATGCATACTTTGTCCTTTCTCATTTCAATTAAAAGGGAAACACAATGTTATTAAGAATGGCATGGAAAAGTCTTCCTCTATGCCTGTCTGCCTGCTTCAGGAAAAGTGGCAAAGCGACAAGGTGTATTACATTTTGTTAAGCTGAAGTATTGACTGACAAACACTCCATTGATATATCACCGTATCATCGAAACCATAATCGTAAGTAAGACATACTCCCTCCGTATTGGTAAAGAAAGACGTTTATGACAAGGTTTGAGTCAAACTTTGGGAATATAAATCATGAATAACTTTTAAGTTGTTGAGTTTAAAATTGTAAAAGTTATATGAATAGATTTATTTTGAAAAATACTTTCATAAAAGTATACACGTATCACTTTTTGACAAATATTTTTATAGAAATAAGAAGTTAAAGTTGTGTTTTGAAGACAGTGTCGCTGTCCTAAATGTCTTTCTTTACCGGTATGGAGGGAGTACACTTTTATGTATTAATGATTGTAACATAAAATGTGTAAACAAATTATGTATTAATGGAGCTTTTGTTGGCCAAAGAATTATAATCTTAATAAAAAAACTCATTTTTGAACTGTAGATCACGGTGCTTTTGCCCCCTCGAAATAGATCACGGTGCTTTACGAGGCTCAGGAGAAAAAGAAAAACAGGCACGTGTCACCTAGGAAGGGCCGGCTCCCATTTGTCAGTGGGCTGTCTTGGGCTGAGCCATTCCATTCGACCCTAGCGGAAGCCCAGCTCACGACGCCTCAGAAATCCGTCCGTTACCAATTCAATCCGGCAATCCCGCACAAATACGATGTTCCCCAAAATTTGAAATCACAAGCGGGAGAGAAGGGAGGAACCCCAGACGACGCCCAGAAAATTTCCCCACCCAACCCCTCGCCTCCGTCCTCCCCCGCTCCGCTCCGCTCCGCCGCCGCCGCCGTCGACCGCACCACGATGCCGCCCGCCGAGGAAGCACCGGCGACGGCGGCCGGTTCGCGGGTGTTGCTGCAGTCGCCGCCGCCGGCGTTCCCGCTCGGCTCCAACGACGACCAGCTTGAGCGCGCCCGCGCCCGCGCCGCGGCGCGGGCGGCCTCCGTTCGCCGCCGCTCCCTCGCCGTATCCGTCGCGCCCTCCAAGGACCCCCGCCACGACCTCCTCAACCGCGAGCAGGTCATGGACCTCTTCCACAACTGCATCAAGCTCGCATCCGAGAACGTACGCGCCCCGCCCACCTCCCAACCCTAGCCCGCTCCTTTCCTCTGGCTAAGGGTGTTCGATTTGTTCTTTCCCGGGAAAATCTGGCAGAAAATTAACCAGAAGAACACGTGGGAGCTGGGGCTCATCGACCACCTCAGCGAGATCATCCAGGCGGGGGAGGAGGAGGACGACGAGACCAACTTCCAGAAGGTACCAACGTGCAAAGATCTTCCATTTCCTACCTTTATTCTTACCAATCTGTCTGGATAGGACAGCTGTGATTGACATTGATTGGGAATATGGGGGTGCTTTTACGGACCAGGCAAGCTGCACTCTGGAGGCAGGGGTCAAGATCTACTCACTTCGTGTGGATTCGGTGCACTCCGAGGCGTACAAGGTGCTTGGTGGGATCAACCGTGCTGGAAGGGGTGAAGAGGCTGGTGAGGATCCACTGGAGTCTGAAATTGATTCCGATCTCGTATCAGTTTCAGTGCAATTTTACTTCTTTATTAGAGTCTTGTATCCACTATCCAGTGCAAATTACTTAATCTTATGCTGAGCATCACCAAACCGCTTGAGTCAACAATTCTAAAGGAAAGTTGCATATAGGATGGATTCATGGTTAATGAAACTACCATGCTCTAAATAATGTTTTGCTTTAAAAAGATATGATGCTTTATCATCTTATAGTTTCGTGTGTGTTGAAAAAATATTTGGAGAAAGGAAAAAAAGAATACAGAACCTGCACATTTTTTGCTTCATTAACTGAGTATAACTAAACCTACGAGTTAAAAGTTCTGAAGTAAGTTGGCATGCAGTTTGGGTTTATGAGTTATTTAAAATGCCATCGCTCTGAATCGATTGAAAAATGAAACAGGTTTTAAAGGCCTGTTTTTTGTCATTGCCCATGTTGGAATGTTTCTGTTTTTCCTTGGGAAAAATTTCTCAACATTACATCAATACGCTACACAGTTTTACCCAACTTGTGCCCTCATGCACCCTCTGTGAAAGGTCATTAGTCGAACCCGGACCATTTGCTCTTTTCTTACATTTTTTGTGCTTGAATTTTGAGAGCACTGCTTTGCTGTAAGATTTAGTTATATGTTGTTCCTGTTTACTGTGTTATCCTTAGATAACACTGTGTTGCTTCCCTCTGATGTTCTGATTTGGTTGTTGCCATTAAACATATAGAAGAAGGCAGCACTGTTGAATCTGCGCAAGATGAGGGCATCAGCAAAAAGGATGCTGATAGGAGGGTACATCTTTTTTCTGAACACAGTGCTGATTTCTTCACTTCAGTTCTGCTTCATTATTGCTAATGCCGTTTCAGTCAAGCAGATCTCACCTGCTTCAACGTTGGAGTCCTCATTTGAGGCTCTCAATGTAAAGAAGTTTGATGGTAAGTTTCAAGCTTATTCTCACTATGTCTCTGTTGAAAATTATTCTACCATGGGGCTGAAATGCCATGCTTACTACTAGTTGCTTTCACGGTGGATCCTCTATACCATCAAACTACTGCTCAGTTTGATGAAGGCGGGGCGAAAGGTCTTTTGTTGTATAACCTTGGAGTCTATGGCAGTTGCCGTGTATTGTTTGATTCGTTTGAAGCTCCAGATAAGTGCATCTTAAGTGATATGCAAACTGAGAAGGATGAGGTGTTTGACCTTTCATTTGCTAAAGGTAATATCAGTTTATTCCTTGCTTCTCTTTATATGGTCTTTGCATCTTGCTCCCAGTGGTGTATCAGTAAATTTCTAATATTGGACAGAGCAAATTGACGAAATGGTTGCTCAAATGCCTCTATGTAATGATATTTCTCCAACCCTGAGGGACATTATTGCTCAGTTTGATGAAGAAAACCAAAGGCCATCACATAGGTTATCTTCTGGACAAATGCCAGTAATGGAAGATGAGATGGTTGGCGATATTGAAGCAGACAATAATGATAGCATGTTACCTGATCTGGGAACTTGGGATTTTGGTGGTTGTGATGACCATGAGGACGCATATGATGAAAACTACAACCCGGTGGGTTCCAACTCAATAAACTATCAAGAGGTATTTTCCTGTAGACTTGGCAAAATTCGGAAATGTTCCTTACTTAGAAGAAATAGTTACAAAAACACAAATTAATTGAGCAGATTCATATATTTCTAAGATACATATGTAGCCACTAAATACTTTGCTCAGCTTTGATGTTTGCTACATATTATTTCAGTTTGGCTTCAATCTAAATTTCTTGAGACTGAATTGTTTAAAGATCAATAGCTTATTGCACAATTTTTATATTGGTATGCAGGAATTCGATGAATACACTGTTGAGATTCCTCAGGGTAATGTTGCAGATGAAAAGCTTGACAAAATTGCAGATCTTTTGTTGCTTGGCATAGGCACTTCAAAGACAAATGCCTGGGCAGGACCTGAGCACTGGAAATATCGGAAAGCTAGAGGTACTGTCTGGTACATATTCCTCTTGGGTTTCATCATCATGGCATTCTTTAATGTTTGAGCTTACATTCGTTTAGATTTGGAGACTGCCCCAGCTTCCTCAGGTGATTCAGAAATACCAAACAAGACGAAGAAGAAAAGAGCCAAGGATGAACCTGACATTGATTTCACAAAAGCCTTGGACAATGAGCCTCTAAATATCTTTGCACCTCCCAAAAATCCGAAGTCATTGCTGCTGCCTGCAAGCAGGACTGTCTGCAGCAATAAACTTCCAGAAGATTGCCATTACCGGCCTGAAAGTCTTGTTAAATTATTTCTTCCTTCAGATGTTTTGGTAATGTTTACTTCTCTTGAAAATTGTTCTTCTAAAAAATGACATGTCATTTCATTCTGAGACACAATGACCTATTATTTGTAATGACTGTTGAACTTTTTTTCTTTGTAGTGTCTTGCTAAGAGAAGAAGAAAATCACATGGTAAGTTTTGCCAAATTAGGTGCAAGTGATGAAATTTGCCTGTTAGTTTTGTCAGCATACATGCTTTTCAAAAATTTGTCCACATTCAAGAAGTCTTGAAGTAATCTTGAAATTTGAAAACCACCATACAATAATGATACCGATCAAGTACTGTCGTGGCCAACCTCTTTTTTTTTTGAAAAAAGAAAATCAATGTTAGCATCCTGCTGAGCTGTTACTTCTTAAAATCAGTGTATTCTTATAAGACTTCTCTTTCATCCGGACCTTTTG
Source organism: Echinochloa phyllopogon (assembly GCA_033239725.1). NCBI lineage: Eukaryota > Viridiplantae > Streptophyta > Magnoliopsida > Poales > Poaceae > Echinochloa > Echinochloa phyllopogon. The sequence goes on from BTCW01000014.1 coordinate 35,067,711, forward strand.
TGATGCATGTATTTTCCTGCAATTGCCCTAATTTTCTATGGCAATTTCTGCATTGCCCTAATTTTCCTGATAAATATGTTTTGCTTGGAATACATTTTCCTCTGTAGATACTCCAGTGGAGAACAATGATGACTTCATCCCATCTGACCCTTGGGATGATGATAACTTTTGCACTGATCACGTTGGTGAAGGAGATGCCTGTAGCGATGTAGAGGAGCCAGTAAATCTGATAAAAAAACCAAGACAGGTGTGTTCCTTGTTCTACTTTTCCCTTTTTAAGATATACATTTTCTTAAGGAACTTTATTCAACAGTGATGTGGTGTCTGGTTTTCCCTGTTTTTCTGTATGGTTCTTTACTCCATGAATTGGTCAAAGGCAAAGAGAAAAGATCACCAACTATCATGAAGATTATGTTCTCTAGTGTCTGTTATTAATAGCAGGGCTAATGTTCCTTTTTGGTGGAAAAGCTTTCTAACATGTTCAAAACATCAACTTAGCGTTGCATATTTGTGGTATACCTATAATTTTGAATACCACTATGACCAAGTTTGTGTTGATGTCTGCTAATTTTTGAATCGAAGGTCAACAAGATTGATATACAATATGACAAGGTATCAAAACAAGTGGATGTTCATGCTTTAAAAGAAGTGCTGTGGAATCACATCCATACATCTGCTGAGACTGATGCTCAGGTAAGGCAAATGATGTCATAGTCAGTTCTGCACTGTTGGTAGTGGGTACACAGAACTTATTTTTGTAGAAACCCTGCAGAACTATGCTGAAAACAGTTTGTTGCAGACTGACAACCTTCCAAGTGCTTGATTCTTGCCCTGTATCGTAATCATTTGGACCTATTTGGCAAATCTGTAGAATGTGTACTTTGTTTCTTGACATACAGCTGACCAAAGATATTCATGAAAATAAACTATTTCTGTATTACATATATCCTTTGAGGTAGCAACATGAGGCCGTGATGTGCTTAATAATAGTTAAAACTACCTTTCTAGGTGACCAAAATGTTCATGATTTCACATCAATAGATTTGTATTATAGATTCTTGACTCAGCTTTTTTATTGAGGTAACGGGCCAGATCCACCCTGTTCAAACAGATCTTGGGTTTTCTTGTTTCTGATAATACTATTTTCAACAATACAATATTTGATTTGCGCTTTGCCCAGCAGGAAAGTGAGGAAGCTGGACCATCGCTGCGCCTATCACAGGTGCTGCATGATCTTCCAAGCAGCAATCCGGATGCTGCAGCAACTGATGATATTTCACCTCACCTGTATTTCATCTGCCTCTTGCATTTGGCAAATGAGCATGGCTTGACACTGCGCGACCGCCCCACGTTGGATGAAATAGACATATACATGCCGACTTCACCTCTTGTGGAGTAAACCTTGCTGGGGTTCAATGTGTTGTACGTGGTTTTGTCACTGTGGTAGCTGGAAACCACTGTTTATTATTAGATTAGATGCTTTTGCATTGTATCATGTAATATATATCCTCTGATGATTGTATTTTATCTGATGTCATCTGACAACCATCGCCAGGGATTTAACCCCTTTTTTAATCTTGCTCGTTGAAGTGAATGCTATTGGGCAGCGACATGATGACCAGTTTCTGCTGGCATTATATAATTTCTGGCCATCGGATAGACTTTTGATCCTACTGACGATTGATGAAAGCCTCTCAAATTTAAACATTGTAGACTATCGCAATGTATTTGAATAATGTTCTGGTGAATATCTCAATGTATTTGAATGACATTGTAGCTTCTCCAAATATTAATGTTCTGGCGCATATCTCAATGTATTTGAATGGATTGGTTTGAATTTTCATTGGTACAACTAGCGATAGTATTTCGCCGCGTATGGTCAACAGAAAAATTCAATAAGCTGTGGCATGTTTGGATTGATGCCCGCAGCTGCCCTGCCAATTTGTTGGCATTGACCCTGTGCTCTAGCTCACGTTTGGATTGCAGCCAAGTTTTGGCACGCCAAAATCCATACTGCATCTGCTGGCTTGTTTCTCGCCAAATCACAGGCGGAGCTGGGGCGGCAGAAACCTTCACCAATTAATTGGTGCGCCGATGCTTTGGTGCGGCAGGGCAGGGCGCAAACCAAACGGCCCCTAGTCATGCTGGCTTTCAACAGACAACAGTGTCAACCGTACCGAATATTAAACGGTAGAAGCAGAGCAACCAGACGTGTTTGGCCTTACAATGTTATAAAATTTGTAAATGTGAGACTCAAATGATCGAGAGCATGATGTGAATTGAAACTTATCTAATTTTGTAAATATGTCACAAGAATCCTGAGTACCTTTGATCTGCATGCCCATTACCAGTAGGTGTTCAATTCTAATTGCCACTACATGTCACTATACACAGGGGAAACAATACCGATACTTCTGATATATGAACTAGTAGCTCCAAGTATACTTCTAATGTACACTACAGACCCAAAATCGGTCATTGCGAGCAAATCCATGGAAGCAACATGGAGCTGGTGCCTTGCTTTGCAGTTCGTGAGAGGGACGGAACAGGTCATTCGAACTCGCCGATATCCTTCTGACCGGCAAGGATCCTTGATATCTGGAGGCCCCGGCTGAAGGCCTGGTTGAACAGCAGCCGCGTCTGGAACTCAGACACGAAGGGGAACCATGACAGGAAGCCGATGGGCAGGAAGAGGATGAGACCCATTATGTTTTCGTATGACCTCCCAAGCTCCATGATGGAGTCCCACAGCACGGTCCTCCTCAGGAACGGGGAGCACGCTTGCCCAATCTGTGAGTGAGAAATCATAAAAATAATCAGCTTATCAGGGCGAAAATTGCTGTTAGAAGAAATCTTGGTACTTCTTAAAGTGGTACAAACCGTACAATCGCCTAATGAGGTGCTGGCCAATGTACATCCCAATCAACTTTATCTATATGGTTCTCTTGACTCATTATAGCATCGAGTTATTTTGCCACAGACTCACCTACAGTATCCTCAACGCAATAGAGTTTAACCATTACGTTTTTTCCCCTAGTTAATTCCCTAATAGATAGTTCAAGCACAGCCAGTCTGTCAGTTTTTCTTTTTTGGTTCAATCCATTCGTGCGTAGGATGTTTGATTCAGTTTTTGACTAGTTTTTATACATGAAAAGCTTAAAAATATCAAACTATTCGGTAAAATGGAGGGTTCACTCACCAGAAGAATACACCATCCAGTAGGCAAGAACCCAAGGATACTAGCGAAGACATCAGATATAGTAAGGCTTAAGACAACAAATAGGACTGCCATCACGGATACAAAGCCAAGGAAGAGAAGGCCCTTGAGAATGCGGAACATAAGCTGCAGGTCCGTTCCAAATTTCTGCCGCCCTATCGAAACCATCTATATGAAAGGAAGGACATACACTCAGTAAGACTTGTATGCATAGGAGGTAGCTAGGCCAAATGGAAGGACATGGTCTTACCTTTAGGACTACAAGAACAAGGAGCATAACCACCCATGACACAGCATATACCTAGAAAGGAAATGTGACATGACATTAGGATACCCTGCGAACGTACGGATTACAAAAGAGAGAGAAAGCAGGTCGTATTTAGACAAGTTACCATAATGCTTCTGTTGTGACGTGCTACTGCTATGTTCAGATGGTAGACAATGCCATACTGGTAGATCAAGAAACGAAGTGAAATGATGATTTCCAAAAGAAGGGCTCGGATGCTAGTCTTCCTGAGGTGATCCTGCTCGCTTACCCACCAAGCTTCCCAGCTTTGTTCCACAGACATGCCGATACCCCCTCTGTTACCCATCCACTTCCTCCAATCTGTCCAGTCATCAACCGTTTTCTGCCACTCGAAGCATGACGGATTGAAGATAAATGGTGCGAAGAGCCATGAAGCAACCAGGAACCATATTGAGCAGGTGACAAATAGGTATAGGTTCGAGCTGCGATAGGAACTTCCATAGACCAAATATACAACCAGAAGAATCAACAACTCCAGTCCTTTAACAAAGTGGCTACGAGAGTACATGCGGTAATTTTCAGCAAACTTTGCATGGTACACAACAAATCCACGGCCTGTAGGTCTGTATTTTGCACCACCATGGAGTATTGTTCTCCCATAGTAGTGGGTTTTGGTGCCAAGCTGGAAGGTGAAGAACACAGATGCCAACTGAAGCTGCATGATTATAAACTCTCCTAACGCTGTGCGGAACCCTTTCTCCAAGCCAACTTCCATGACCATAGGGAGGACAAGCAACAAACCTAGCTGGAAAATAGACTGTGAAGCCAGTGCATTTTCAAGAGCCTTAACATTCTGTTGATTTCGTGGATCCATCAGAATAGACTTCTCCAGACCACTCATAACTAGATAGAGCCTTCCATACAAAAATACATAGACAGTAAGTACAGTAACCTGAAACAAGGAAAAATGGATCAGTATCATAAAACATGGAGCGTGGAGACACAACATTTGTATGCCAGCTTAAACTCTTGGTCATAATACTTAGATTCTGAGCATAAGGACACCAAAACACACTCTACCTGCTAGCAGGGAATAATTGCTCTATTCCTCCAACCCTAGATGGGTGGATATATAGTTAACGGTACATGGGCCTAGATGGGCCTAATATACCACTATACTCCAACACTCCTCCGCAGTCTGAACTACCGGCGCAGCGGTGTTCAAGACTGGACAACAAAGAAACACAACATCACACAACATGCCCCCCGCAGCCACAACTAGCCACCCGCTATGTTGAGGCTGGAGCGAAACTCCGAGAATGTCGAGGAGGGCAGACCCTTCGTGAAGATGTCGGCAAACGGGGAGGTGGTCGGTACATGGAGGACCCGAACATCGCCGATGGCAACCCGGTCGCGAACGAAGTGCAAGTCAATCTCGACATGCTTCGTCCGCTAATGCTGAACCGGGTTGGTGGAGAGGTACACGGCGCTGACGTTGTCGCAGTAGACGAGCGTACTCTTGGGGAGCGGGCTGTGAAGCTCCGCCAAGAGCTGTCGAAGCCAGGACGCCTCGGCCACACCGTTAGCGACAGCCCGGTACTCCGCCTCGGCACTGGAGCGGGAGACAACCGGCTGCCGCTTGGACGACCAGGAGACCAGGTTGCCGCCTAGGAAGACGGCATACCCTGAGGTAGAGCGGCGAGTGTCCGGGCACCCAGCCCAGTCAGCGTCGGTGTAGACGACCAGCTCAGCAGGAGGAGACCGGTGGAGGACCAGCCCGAAGTCAACCGTGCCACGGACATACCGAAGAAGGCGCTTCAAGGCAGTAAGGTGAGACTCCCGGGGATCATGCATGTGGAGGCAAACCTGCTGAACAGCATATGCAAGGTCCGGCCTGGTGAAGGTGAGGTACTGCAAGGCCCCCGCAAGACTCCGGAAGGCAGTTGGATCAGCTACAGGAGCTCCCGAATCCGCGGACAGCTTTGACTGAGTATCAACAGGAGTAGAACAGGGCTTGCAATCTGACATGCCGGCCCGCTCCAGGATATCAAGAGTGTACTGTCGCTGGTGAAGGAAGAGGCCAGAAGGCCGAGTCTCCACAGTGACACCCAAGAAGTGGTGGAGCTGACCCAAATCCTTCATAGCAAACTCCTGCTGCAGAGAGGAGATGATGCGCTGAAGCAACTGCTGACTGGAGGCGGTGAGAACAATATCATCAACATAGAGCAGCAGATAAGCAATCTCATCACCATGTCGATAGACAAATAGAGAAGTGTCGGACTTGGCCTCCGTGAATCCCAATGTCACCAAGAATGTGGCAAATCGAGAGTACCAAGCCCGAGGAGCCTGCTTCAGACCATAGAGAGACTTGTTGAGCCGACAGACCAGATCCGGACGACTGGAGTCCACAAACCCTGCTGGTTGGCTGCAGTAGACAGTCTCGGATAGAGTGCCATGTAGGAAGGCATTCTTGACGTCGAGCTGGTGCACAGGCCACGAGCGAGAGAGAGCAATCAAGAGGACCGTGCGCACTGTAGCAGGCTTCACCACTGGACTGAAAGTCTCATCATAATCCACTCCAGGCCACTGAGTGAAACCCCGGAGGACCCAACGAGCCTTGTAGCGCTCGAGAGTACCATCAGCCCGACGTTTGTGCGTCCAAATCCACTTGCCTGTCACCACATTGCAACCAGACGGACGCGGCACGAGGTCCCACGTCTGGTTGGCAAGGAGCGCCTCGTACTCCTCTTCCATCGCGCGACGCCAGTTGCGATCCGCCAGGGCGTCGCGGACAGAGGAGGGCACCGGAGAGAGCCGAGGCTGACTCTCGGTGACGGAGAGAGCCGCGGGTCGAAGAACACCAGCCGCCTGCCGAGTCACCATGGGGTGTACATGGCGAGGGTCCCGATGGAGAATCGGCGGGTGGTACACGGCCGGCTCAACACGGGAGCGGGGCAGCGGCGGTGGCGGCGGTGGAGGTGGTGGTGACGGCCCCGTTGGAGGTGTCGGTGGAGACGGGGCCATCGGACGACGCTCGAAGACGCGCACAGGGTGCGCGTATCGAGCAGGAGCCTCCGAGCCCGGAGCCGGAGGGCCGGGCGCCGGTCCTAGTACCGAGCGACGCTGGTACACTCGGACAGGCTCGGCGAAGCGCGCCGGGGCGCCGGGGCCCGGAGCCGGAGAGCCGGGCGCCGGTCCCAGTACCGAGCGACGCTGGTACACCTGGACCGGCTCGGCGAAGCGCGACGGAGAGGTGGGGGGCGCCGAGGCCGCGCACGGCGCGGTGGGAGGCGCCGGGGCCACGCACGGCGGCGCTGCAGGCGTCACCGGGGCCGTGCACGGCGCGGCGGGAGGTGCCGGGGCCACGCACGGCGGCGCTGCAGGCGGCACCGGGGCCACGCACGGCGGCGCGGGAGGAGGTGCCGATGCCGCCCCACGAAAACCTGCAGGAGAAGGAAAAGAAGGAAATGGTGGCTGAACCACTGGGTCAGAAAACATGGACTCCAGCTCAGGCTCAGGAGAAGGTGAGGGGGAGGTGGAGTAAGGAAAATCCGACTCGTTGAAGACAACGTGTCGAGAGATAATGACCCGGTGAGAGGTGAGGTCATAGCAGCGGTACCCCTTGTGGTCAGGGGAGTAACCAAGGAACACACAACGTGTCGAACGGGGCGCCAGCTGATGAGCAGCAGTGGCGATGATGTTAGGGTAACATGCACAACCGAAGACACGAAGGTGATCGTAGGTAGGAGGGGTACCGAAGAGAGCGTGGTGGGGAGTAGGAGCAGGACAAGCGGTGGAAGGGAGGCGGTTGAGAAGGTAGGTGGCGGTGTGGAGGCTCTCAGCCCAGAAGCGCGGGGGAAGAGAGGCCTGGATCAGAAGGGTCCGCATGACATCGTTCGTGGTGCGAAGCATGCGCTCAGCCTTGCCGTTCTGAGCGGAAGTGTACGGACAAGACATGCGTAGCTGAACACCCCGAGAGAGGAAGAAAGAACGAGAGGTGTGGTTGTCGAACTCACGCCCGTTGTCGCACTGAACGGCCTTGACAGTGAGACCGAACTAAGTGGACACCCAGGCAAAGAAGTGGAGGAGGGTGGGAAAAGTCTCGGACTTCGCGCGTAACGGAAAAGTCCAGGAGTAATGGGAGAAATCATCAACAACCACAAGATAGTATTTATACCCTGAAATGCTGGATACAGGAGATGTCCACAGATCACAGTGAACAAGATCAAAGGCATGCGAAGCATGCGAAGAAGAAGAAGAAAAAGGAAGTCTAACATGGCGACCGAGCTGACAAGCATGACAGAAGTGCTCAGCAGAGGTCATAGTACAAGAGATGTCTGCACTACGACTAAGCCGAGCCAAAACATCGCGGCCAGGATGACCAAGACGGCGGTGCCAAGTCGTGGAAGGAGTCATCGCCAACGCAGCCGACGATGGAGAAGGCGAATATGAGGCAGCAGGGGCAGCGGAAGACGGGAGCCGAAGAGTGTAAAGGGGTCCGACGCTGTCACTTCGGAGAAGAGGACGTCGGGTGGCCAAATCCTTCACAGTAAGACCAGAAGTGTCAAATTCGATAGAACAAGAATTGTCAGCTGTAAATTGACGAATAGAAAGGAGATTATGAACCATCCGAGGAGCAACAAGGACCCTCGGAAGACGGAAGGGACCAGGAGCCGACCCCACGGAGGTGACGGGAAGACAAGAGCCGTCACCAACCATGAGAGAAGAGGGATTGGAGGGATGTGGGGGATGGACAGAAGAAAGAATACCGACGTCAGGTGTAGTGTGGAAATAGGCACCCGAGTCGGCGATCCACTCGGTACCAACCGGCGGAGTCAGGCCCATGGTGCTGAAGGACTGCGCCAGGGCGGCCTGATCCCACCCTCCCGGGTAGGACTGGTACTGGCCAGGCTGAGGAGTCCAGGTCGGCCCGAACGGAGGAGCACCGGCGAGCATAGCAGGCGCTTGACCCTGAAAGGGCCACATGGAGATACGCCCTGACCATGGGTTGGCGAAGGATGGCCAGGGCATACCGCCAGGGGCAGGAGTGGAGACAGGTGTGAGCGCCGAGCCCCGACGTCCCCCATCGGTGCCACCACCACCACCGGTAGTACCAGTGGTGTTGGTACCACCACCACCAGTACATCCAAGGGCCCCACCACGGTGCCGGTCACGGCGACGACGCCCACTCTTCTCTCCCTTGCCCCCTCCAGCTCCGCTCGGCCCGGAGGGAGGAGGGCCAAGGAGAGAACCCGAGCGAAAGTTGGAGGCCGGCGGTGTAGCCACCAACGCCTTGGTGGTCGTGGAAGCGGACGAAGGCGGGGGGCGGCCACCACGGTGCCCCGAGTGATCTCCTCCAAGACCAAGTCATCCCAGACCTGCAGGAAGGTGGGGAACGGCCTCTGGTGGGTGATCCATGTGCGCAGGTGGTCGAAGGAGCTATTGAGACCCCACAGCACATTGAGCACCAAGGTGGGCTCAGGCACCGGGTGCCCAAGATCACGGAGAGCATCCGCCTTGGTCTTCATCTGTCGGCAGAACTCGCCCACCGACAGGTCCCCCTGCTCGAATGTCCGGAAGGACGCATCGAGCTGGAGGGCACGAGCCTCGGCATTGCCGAGGAACTGCCCCTCGAGGGCCAGCCACGCATGGCGAGCCGTGCCGCCACGGGTCCTGACGAGGTCCTGGAGATCAAGGGATATGGTCCCGTTGATCCAGGACATGATGACGCAGTCAAGGCGCTGCCACGTCATGTCACGCGCCTCGACCGGCGTGTCGAGGAGGACGTGGTCGTCGAGGACGTAGCGGCGGAGGGCGATGAGGACCTGATCACACCAGCGGGCGTAGGAGGCGGACGTCGGGTCGAGGACGACCGAGACGAGGTGCTTGATGTGGAGCACGCCTGAAGCCTGGCTGTGCAGCTGGGCGACCGAGGGATCGGTCAGAGCCAGCTGAGACCCAGTGGACGGCGCCTGGCGAGAGGAAGAAGCTGCCCGCTCAACCACGGGGACAGCAGCAACAGGAGGAGGTGGCTGCTGTCCTATGGAAGTGAGCAGGAAGTGCTCCGCCTCGGCCACCTGATGCGCAAGCGCATCGGCCGCGAGCTGCTCCCGTTCCCAGGCCAGGGCAGCCTCGCGGGCGCGCAACTGGGCAGCAGCGGCCTCCGTCTTGGCGGCGAGGAGGGCGGCAGCGAGAGCTGCGGCAGCCGGTGGCGCGCCGGGAAGGAGGAGCCCGTCTGCCGGCGACATCCCCGGGCCGCGCCACGGACTGGTGGAGGAGCCCACGGCGAGGCCCTGCCCCCTGCCCGCGACAGCAGCAACATCAGCAGCGGCGGCAGCGGCGGGGTTGTCACCGGGGGCGGCGACCTGGGCGCGGGCGTCGGGGACACGCTCGCCGGGGCGGGCGCCGCGGCCTTGGGGAAAGGAGCGGGGGTCTTCTGGGTCGGGGACGGCGCGGGGGCGGAGGCCGGTGGAGGCGTCGCCGGGGCTTGCGCGGGGGGAGGCGTCGACGGGGCCCGGAAAGGCGGCGGCGGCGTTGGCGGCCGCGACGGCCGCGGGCGCGGCGAGCCCGCGCGGGTCTGGCGCGGGGTCCTCCTCGGGAGCAGGAACCGCGGCGGCGGCGACCAAGGCGCGCGGGCGCGGCCGCGCCAACAGAGGAGGGGGGCGCGACGGTGGCGGCGTAGGAGAGGAGGGGAGGGAAGTAGTCAGAGAGGGGAGGGGGTGGCGGCGGCGGCCGGCCGTCCATGGCGACGGCGGCGGCGGCGACGCGGCTGTGGAGGAGAGGAGAGAAATCCTAGTCTGATACCATGCTAGTAGGGAATAATTGCTCTATTCCTCCAACCCTAGATGGTTGGGTATATAGTTAACAGTACATGGGCCTAGATGGGCCTAATATACCACTATACTCCAACACTACCTTTGGTGATAATAAAAGAGATACCCGAAGGAACCAATTTAAACAATTTTTTAACATGGAAGACTATCCAAATTGTACTGTTTGACAAGTTCGGCATATTGGTAATGACTAACAAGGAAACAAACTTGGCATAATCTCCTTTTCAAATTGCTGGGATAACTCAGAATTATATTCATTTTCTCCTTTTAATTTTGGAAATAAATTCTGTACTTTAGATTTTCTTTAAGTTCCAGTAGAGCTCTCCTATCTTTTGCATCAGGATGAAATTTATAGTGTAATTATTGACCATAAGGTTCTAGAGATCTTTAGTTATTATTGTCGTTCCTTACCATGCTACTAAAATAAAACCCAACTGTAGTGAAATAGAAAGATAGCATTCTGTAGAAGTCAAATCTGCGTCCAAGCCGATAGATGTCACGGCTCAATGTTTGTTCACCATTGCCATTGGCGACCTTAGCTTCAAAGCTTGAAATCTGATTCATTCCCACATCACGCCCCTTACCGACTTGCATGTATTCGTGATGTGTAACATTTCCTCCTCTCATAGTAGAATTAAAACCTAAGAATATCAAGTTCTGTAAGTGTTTACAAGTTAAGGGACAAGATAAAGTTGTTTGTACGAGGTGCAGGTACCTGAAAAGATATCTTCACTCAGATTTATAGTCTTTGAAGCTTTACTTATGCCTCCTCTGGTAATATGGAAGAGTCTATCAAAAATATCTGGGTGGCCATAATGGAAACGAACCCTGTTTTCAAGCAACAATGAAAAACAAAGACACAAAGCATTGTCACATTAAGAGAGCAATAACATAATGGAAAAAATGTGCACTTTGGACACATGGACATTGTCACAGACATGAAAAATACCAAACCAGTCATTATTCAAAACATGGAAAGAAATATCAAATCTTAGTGATTTCCAGTTTCATATTGAAACTCTGTTAATAATGTTTGTAGTATCATATTCCAGAAAGTTTATCTCCACTGCAGCAAACACACAATCCCCCTGCTCTCTCTAGAGTCAAGATCCAATGCTCTCCCAGTTTCAGTAGACTGGAACATCAAAACATCAAAAGAATGATCTCAAATTAAAAAAAAACAGGTTGACACTTGACAGAGCAAGCCAACAGCTTTAGGGCTACGCTGACAGCAGTATGGAGCAGTACGGCAGCATATATACTTCTATGCAACCTCCTTCCTCAAGAGTGGACTCACAGTAGCCTTTAGGCCAATGGCTCGTGCCCACAGTGACTAATGTTCAAGACAAGATGTGAAGTCAGGATTGGTTGGAACTAAAATTGTGATCAAATAGTTTTATTCTAATTGAACCCCACACCATGATTATATTTTATCCGAATTTGGTACTCTAACTCTTGAAGTACATAATCTCTATTTATCCCATCTTGAACTTGGAATAATAGCCGCAGGTGCTCTCACAGGCGACTGGTTACTGGAGCTTGCTCTCAGTCCAGAGACTCGGGTTCGAGTCCCGCATCTTCTTAAATGAAAACAGAGGGGGTGGTCTGCCCTTCAGCCTTGTTTTTTTTCTTTGAACTTGGAATAAAACTAGTATGCTATCTCCAACAACAGGGTCCGCTGTTGGGCCTCTTTTAAATTGTATTAAGGTGTTTAATTTATCCTTCCAAATGTCAAGAGATAGAAAGATTCTAATAAGGATCTAAATGTGAGTTCTTACTTTAAGGAAAAAAGGACACTTTCTTTGTATGTTTGAGGTATACCCACACAATACCAGAAATACAGATAATGGTTTCCCATCAACAAGTTTGGCCAAAAGGGAGAAGCATAAGTAATTTGCATTCAAAAGGAAACAATTATGCAAGCTATACTGTTAAGTATACTTGTGTGTACTGTATAACTATAGCTATCTGGCCCATACCTCTTGTGTATCCTCTGAAAAACAAGAGGCATGGGCTAAATACTCCAGATAGCTATAGCTATACAGTTCACACACACACCTATACCTTTAATATATATCAACATGAAATAAAAGATAGATTTGCATACTTGAGAGGATTTGCCAGAACTCTTTGCCCGATAGTAACAAAACTGGTCTCTTGATTGGACATAAACCAAGCCAGTGACGAAACACTAAAACAGAAACACAGCAATATTATTAGCATTACATACTTTGGGGGCAAATGGCATGAACAAGACATAATTAAACAAATCTTAAGGTATATAGGCATACCTTCCAGTAAATATGTGCTCCCGTAGGCCTAATATAGTGGGTTTTCTCTTCCGATACTTTCTACTCTCAAACTCCTCCAGCACATTTCTCATTTTAAATGCCTCTTCAATATAATTATCCTACGAGTAATGTAAAATGAATACCAATACTTTATTACAATTTGTACAATACTGAGTTCAAAACTAAACCTGATTCATATCAATGGCCTGGAGTGCTTCTCCCCTAGTGAAGATTATGGCATGATTTTGGTTTTCAGGTTTTCCCTCTCCAATATCTGTTGGTCTGCCGGGAAGCTTTATGCGGTAAATTTCCTACAACAAAATTTACAGCACCAAGCATGAAAATGGGACAAGATATAATCATTTATACACAGAAATAGCAGCATGCTGCAAAACCTGAGCATTTAGTTGCATAAATTGGTGCACAAAATTTGATAATAAACTACTTATTGTAAATATGACACTATAATCTTCAGAGTGAAGTGTGGATTTTAGTAAGACATGCTTTTATAGGAATCTAAATTATATTTGACAAGTACCTCATCATACTTTTCACCACCTTTGACAAGAACAGAATAATATGTCTTCTCAGTTGTCCCATTTCCAGTTGGAGCTTCTACCTCATCAATAAAAGCAACGCGTAGTGATGGATTCCTATGCAATTTACAAGTCAGAATGGGTTGGAGCAAGCTTACTACATAGTTATAGAACATTAGCTTCTGTACATTATCATAAGATTGAGGATATTCAGATAGCAGCTTTTGTCTTTATTATCCTTGGACGTCTTTTGCATGCCATAGACTTGACATGAGACAACATAGGTGAATTTGATATCAGCAATAGCTAGTGCCATTTCGCTACCAGACTGTAACTCCTGATAGGATTCTATTGATCTGTCCCGGCCAAATTTAGCTGCAAGAAACCAAACATGGAATCAGACATATAAGGATAGACACAGGTTAGAAAAAGAAAAGATGAACACATTAATCTTACCAGGATCTTTTGTATCTTGGAGGCATTGGATTTCAAGTGCCCTCCTGTAGTACATCATTCCTCTCACTAGCAAAGTAAAAGCTAACAGTTAGAGAAAATTGTATATGTAAAGGAACCACAGGATTGAACTAGTGAGTTTACCTGTTCTGGTTAGCGTTTGACCCCTATAAGATGCCCAATGACAGATCTCCTCCATACTTTCTTTAAGTTCGTCTTCATCCTTCGGATGAAAGTCTATTCGCTCAAGGAAATTCTTAAATTCATCTAGGGGGACATAAAATAGTCATGGTGAACCATTTTCCGACAGCAGAAACAACTAACTCAATCAATTTTAGGTCTAGCATCTGCAAAATACCTGGATATATTTTCCGTAGATAGAACAGTATTGATATACCATCCTCATTCTTTTTATGAAGATCATCCGGGGAAAAGAGCACCTCCTCTTTGAAGTATGGAGTTAAAACACTGATGCAAAATCAGAAAAGCAATTAAACAAACTATCGGAAATAAGAACTTTACATCAAATACTCATTTAAGTATGTATTATAATGTGAAGGATCATTTGACATAAATATGCTAACTGTGAAGCCATTGCTGACTTCAGAAAACAGTTTCAAAGTGAGTGCCAAGAGTGCAAAGAGCCATAAAATGTTGCTAACATGAATAAATGCAGATCAGGATTCTGCATTGATCTGCTGGAACTCTTTGGTGTAGTGCTGGAGCAAAGCAGCTTCAAGAGCTGCTGGTCAAGGGTCAGATGATGGGAGGTTGAGGACCTGCTCCTAGGACCTGTCCTGGTCGTTTGTTTTATTTTTGAGGCGAGAGAGTTTTTTCTGCTGTTTATAGTGTGTGTGTGGTGTGTTGTTCTTCAGTGGGGGCTGCCCCCACTTTATTCTTCTACCTTAACGAAATGATACGCAGTTCTCCTGCGTGGTTCGAGGAAAAAAATACAGGAAAAGAGAGAGGACAGGCGAGGTAGGTTGCCTACCTGAAGGACATCATGCTACGGACAGGTGGTGCCCTTGGCATTTTCATAAAAAGTGAGTTTGCAAAAAAGGTGATCCTACGCCGAGCTTCCAAGTTCGTTGGTACATATATAGCAGATTCCTTTGTTGTCAACAACAATTGAAGCCTAATACACTGTGAAGACAAAATTTCACTAGATCATATAGTGTTCCTAACTATGCAAACAATATTGCTAAAAAATTGTAACAACAGAAAAAGATTTCTCGAAAGGAATCACGACCTTCTCCCTCCAAGCAACATGCTTCAATGCATCCAGATTTAAATTTGCAAATAGTTGTTTCTGGCCCTCATCCTTCAAAATACTGCAGGATTCCCACAAGAGAGACAGAGACAGAGATAAAGATAGCTGTCAGAGATTATCTATGAATATGCTCATGTTAACATATATCTTACCCTTGTCCATTTTTCATAATATCCTGCGTGATAATTTCCATTATATCTTGCAACAGATTGGCAATCTGTGTATTTTTCTTTACAGGATCATTCTCATCATAATCCTTCTGTAAATGGAACAAACCATTTTTTTTTTGCAAATGTGAGGAACATGTGGTGCAGAGAAAGATATTTAAAAGGAAAAGAGTATGGGTTATTAGCATCGTGGTACCAGTAGAGTTAGCAGCTTATCAAATTTAGCACTTAGCTGAGGAAGCTCATCCAATCGGAATTCTTTCACGAGTGATTTACGTTGTATGCTATCTTTAATGCTTTCACGGATTCTATCAACCACTCTGTAGGCACGTGCAATGCAATATCAACTAAATTAGTAGCCACAAAATTATAAGGCCAACCATCAGTTTTTTTTTGGTTTGGGGGGCGGGGGGGGGGGGGGGGGGTGCGGCAAGGAAAAGATGGCTTACTTCTTATCACTTTGTTCTACTATAATGCTGTAAAGGATATCCAATAATGTCTCGTAGCATTCTATTACAGCATACTCAGTATAAGGATCCTGCTTTATCCTCTTCATCAGTTCATCATCCCTTTTCTTGACACTCTTTGCCATGTCAAGTGCAATTGGAATCTAAAAACAAATATATTGGTAATGAGCAGAACAGAATTCCCACAGGGTTATTATAACACTTCAGTAGTGCATATCGTGTGTACCTTACTGGCAAGAAGGAAAGGAGGCCACTGAAAAACACTAGTTTCACCACCAGATGATGGAACAATCAATAGATTTTTTTCCCTGTAAAACAAAGGAAATACATCATTTTAAGGTGTGCTGCAATTCAATTTATAAAATAAAGAGAAGTTTAAGACCAATGGTAACCTATTGCTCAGTAAGTCCTCTTCTCGCAAAGAATTAATAAATGCATTCCATATGTCAGCAAACTTATCAAAGGGCGGGGTTTTGTCCTCCTGGTGGAAAAAGATCATTAAATCCACTACTAAGTCCATTAAAACAATGCCATCAAAAAATGGGTACAAAAATTTAGCACAACCAGACCTCTTCTCTTTTAAATTGACTACCATGATAAGGTACAAGTTTTTTGCCAAATGCTCTTGGAATTGCCTCGAATCTTGATCTTAACATCCCAAGGGTTCGGATCTTCATGGTAAACAATTTGCAAATACTAATATCAGTAAATAACAAATGTCAGTACTCCAAGGGTACACTTAGTCTCCAGCTACCAACCTCACCCAAGCGGCTAAAGGCACCATTTACTCCACCACATATTGTGGAGAAAATGGCATACCATATTTGTGTGTCCATAAAGTATACCTGTGAAAAATTAAATTAGGGGAGAATTTCAAAAAAAAAAAACTACTACGAAAGTTCATAGTGTACATACCATGACTATTGGAGCCCATACAGTAGTCACAACTCCTAAGTTATGCTGCACTGTGAAATTAAGCATCTTATCAGTGTTATCAACATTATGCATAGGAGTTACATACATATATAATAAAACATCACAAAATAATCTTACAGTTCGGGAAGAATTCATGCCACTCATAAGGCGGCCTATCAAGCGACATGATTATCCTGGTAGGTTCAACTAGAGGAAAAATCTGCCAGTGGTAAATGAGCATTGATCTCAGTAACAATTGAACATTCAAAGATATGCATATAATTAATAAAGTCTCTTAAATAAAAAAGAGATTAAAGAAATGGAAATGATTCTATGAATCAAGATTTTGTAGAAAATTGTTCAAACACATCTAATGGCAAGGGACAGCAAAAGCATGTTTGAAAAAAGAGAAAAGTACATAATCCATATAAATTCAATTAACAAAGTAAAATTACTATCTTTGTGATTTTAGTGCTAAGATATTGTAAGCAACATGCCACCAAGAGTAATAATAGATAAGATTTTTATACCGACCTCAACATAAAAACTGAAGGCGAGCTTGCATATAAGCAACAAAATCCAGAAGGTTGTGTACCTGGTTTTATATATAAAAAATAGTATTTGATATAGAGATGATAAGATGATAAGAATTAGTGACAACATAATGTAAATCTTACTTAAGAAGTGAGCAAATGTCTTCATACATGCCGCGGGCAACATATAACTTTGGCTGATTAGAAATCAAAATGTGTCAGAAGTCATTTACAAACAATTCTGCTAATAACTTAATGTACATGAATTTAGTTATAAAACCTTACCTGAGTCCACCACAAAAAAAACCTAATAATGCGAGAATTTGAGCGCTCTAAGGCCCCTCGAATTGGTAGAAATATGAAAAACAGGGCACTGAAGACGTTTGGTAGCATGTAAAGGGCAACGGCATAATTATAAATTGATTCACTCTGCACATTTCGGATCCAACTGCTGAAGAACTTCACAAGGCCTGTGGGATTTTGAATGGAGCTTGCATATGTTATCGGAAGAATTATCAACCAGGCAATGGCTACAGAAAATTTGAGGACACACCGCATCCTTTGTGAGCACTCCAGGCTCTTCCAAGCCTTCCAGTTGAGAATTAACTCTAGCGTGGCTGAAAAGGTTTAAAAGACCAAATTCAGAAATTGTGTTGCATTTGAAACAAGGGCTGGAGCAGCATCAGGTTGTATTAAGACTCTACATACAAGTCAAAATTAAGAAAGATTTGCTTAAAGTATGCAGTATGAGAAATAATCAAAGTCATAAAACGCTGAACACGGCTGACTCACAAAGTTATTTTTTACCTTGAAGGAAGTTCAGGAATGCTGCTGTTATGAAGATTGTTGATACATTTCTGAAAACATCTGCTTCAAATATAGAAGAAAGTGATCCAGAAGGGCTCCAGGCAATAATTACCATTGCCTGAAACAGAAGAAACACATAAGGTGGCACACACTAGAAAAGGTAACAATCTTTTGTGCAGAGACAAAGGCCACAATTTACCTGGAAAGACAATATAAAGAAGGCCCACATACGATCAAAACTTCTGAATAGGTGCAAAAACGTACGAACTTCAACAAAATTTGTTTTTGACGCCCTTCGTCTGTGGATCATATGATCATGTTGCTGTACAAACATCTAAAATTAGTTCCACCATGATAAAGCTATACTTAATTCTGATAAATTTTCCTTCAGCAAGATGCATATGCATTGAGTTCTATGCACTGATCAATTCAACCCAAAAGCTTAAGGTGATAAGGAAAGCTGGGTGTGATTCACTTATACTTTTTTTTTCTCGAATACGCAGGAGAACTGCGTATCATTGCATTAAGAAGAAGAAATAATCCAATTACAAAAAAACCCTCCCACCACTTTGGATTAGAGTGGATGGAGGAACAAAACAAAAAACCAGAAGACTATTACACAACAAAAATAAAAGGACTTGACCTAGGATCAACACACCACACTAGACCATGCCTAGGTAACTCTTCAACCCTCCCTCTCACATGCATGCTCCCACAGGCCACAAATGTGGAGATAGGAGCTTGATGCAATTGTTTTAATTGATCACGCTCGCCAGGATTAGAACTTGAAACCTGTGGCCCTGAGACCATATTGAGTTGCATGCACTGACCACTTCAACCCAAAAAGCTTAAACTGATGGGGAAAGGTGGGCGCAATTCAGTTATACTTCAACAATATGAACTCGTGAACAACTAGTTAAAAATTCATCTAAGTTTCTCTTTACTCCCCTATCTAAGTTACACATATTTTGAGGAGCTTATACCATCAACAGGAAGCAATTGCTACATGGCATCAAACAGAGTGAAGCAAAAATTACAGCAATGCCAAAAAGGGGACTTTTTATCCCAAAGTGTGCTGTTTGGCATGGCATACAAATTATAAGCAATCAAATCATCAAAAGTAGGCACATAAAATTATTTTATACGGCATCTTCTTAAAAAATATGTGACTCTTAATCGAATATATTCTTGTATTTTGTCAGGTGGTACATATCACTAGGAAACAAGTGAGCTGTTCAGTTTCTCCTAGAAAAGAAAGTGCGGTGTTCATGGCCAAACTGGCGCACATGATTTGCATCAACATGGATTTGCAAAGTACACAGGACCTGCAGCCTGCAGGTAGCAATGAGGCTAGCGGCTAGCCCAGGGTTCATGACATGTGACTGATTGGAACTTAATTCAAGGTTGAGCTGTCTTGTGAGGGGAGAAATGCAATGGCTGCGAGAGCCCTAAAAGACTATACCCAGCATAGTTTTAATTACTTATTGTTATTGTCTTTCCAGGTCTTAGCTCAATTAGTTGAGATAAGGCTAGATATGATTAGAACATTAGATTTGCGTCTATTCTGTAGTTACGGTTGCTAGGCTTATCTCTATGGAAAAAATTGTAATCAATTATGAAAAGATTAAACCACAGATGGCCCCCTCATGTCTCCATTCCCATATGTATCAATCTATTCTCCCTATGCTGCAGGCTGCTTGTCTGCTTGCTGTTCCTAACCAATCAAATCCATCTCTCTAATCCATTCCATACTTACCATCCCCAAGAAGTCGGTCCATAATAAGGCAAGTGAGGGGATCTGTAATACAGGTATTCATATGATGCAACTTCTCCAGAGTGAAATTTGCATCTATTGAGAAAACTCGGTTTTTTTTTAGCGGGAAAACTCGGTATTGTTGATCACTTCACGTGAGAGTTAAATGTAATCTGTAGAGATGCTTACTTGCTTACCCTAAAAGGTCCCGTCTACACATTAAAAATTCAACTATAGTTCATAAGCTAAGCCAAATAATGCAGTTAACTACTAGCAACTGATGTAAAACATTATTTGGACCAGATTATATGTGAACTGATGAATTTCAGCTGTGGAATGAAACAATACAGTAGTAAAAAAAAACTAGAAGGCAGTAGTCTTTTCTAAACTCCAGATGGAAAAAAACCATACAATGGTCAGAAAACTGATGATGTGTGGAATGTTTATTTCTTGAATCCAATGTTAAATCATGTGTTGAGAAAGAAAAACAGGGCCAAACTGCTACCAGTGCATATTCAACAAAGTTCAAAATAATGCAAAGAATCAATGAATAACCTCAGTTTCATTCTTGGTTCTGGTAGGCTCCGCAAAAAAGTCAGCTGCTGGATTCATTGGCCATCCAAGTTTCTTGAAGCATTTCTTTGACCTGAAAATGTGTTCATCACAAAAAGGAAAGTGGCAACAAAGCTTGTTTGCTTTATTTCTTTTTTACAAATTCGTTTTCATGATATATGCCCCGATTTTTCTTCGATGTGAATCATTTAGTCCAGAATATTTTCCTATAAGGTGACACAATGTACTTTCCTCCACCCTTTTGACTTCCTCCATTTGAGTATTGGTTAATGGTAAATCAGTTGAAGAGATTAATAATCATTGAAGAGGCCTTCGGCAGGAAGATCTGTTCTTAGCATTTCTTACCTTTTGCCTTTGCTAAAGGACAGAAATGCACTATGAAAAGGATTTACCAACATTTCAAAAGAGAAGAGAAGGAATTACCAAAAGTATTCGTTCAAATCATCATAGTTTCTCCACTCTGAGTGGCTCACTGTACCACGTTTGCTCCTTGCAGCTTCCTTTTGCATCAGGTGAAAATTCCGAAAAAGCAAACATCATTATGAAAGATATGCAAATTTAGCTTTATAATAACAACACTATAGGTATTTGTCACTTTTTTAAAGCTATACAGTGGGGGAAGCCCCCACTGTATTTGTCACTTTAGTAGCATCGAAGTTCGCACTGAATGTGATAAACTAAACAATGCTGGCCTTTGATGCCATCAAAGCGAACCAGAACATTTTTGCGTTATTTTGATGCTATAAACCAAATTTCCCCTGATAAGTAATAGACAAAGGATTGTTAACAACTGCAAACTGATTCAATATGTAGGCATATATCCAATGAGTTACAGTTAGCTATACACATACATTATGCTTAACAAAAACATATGACCAAATACCTTCTTCATAACACTGTAGATGGGTTGAATTACTAGCTGCAGAAATGCATCGTCACTCCCCTCTCGCTGGAATGGTGGTTCAAAGAACCCTCCTGTTCTATCTGATATTATGTCATGTAAATCTCTTGCCATCTACATCACAAATCCAGGGCAAAAATATTGTTAATGAGTTAGCATATGTTAAGACATGAACAACCCCCAGGCCATTTATGAGGAAAAGAATCATTGTTGCGCAGTCAATTTTAAGATTCGAAGTAGTGCTTGATGCAAAAAAAAAAACCCTGCAAAGATTGAAAAATATAGAGGCTCTTGCATTAATTTCAAGGTTCTAGACACTTGAAAGTATGCCTGAAACTTGTTTTGTATACTTCATTATTACATATTTTTCGTGAAGCTCGAAATTTGTTTGTATACTTCATTATTACATATTTAATATTTTTCTTGAAGTTTATGCTAATCTTTATTCAATTTAAGTGTTGTGACACAAATACATCCACATGATATCTGTTTATATTGATAGACCATCAGTTCCTGAGATGCTTACATGATGCCTAACTTTACAAAAGCTATAGTGTCGATGCCATTTTTGCATAAGGTGACAGATTATTGCCTGGAATAATCAATCGCTTATTAACATGTCCCTGCCTCAGGTGACAGAGGACAGACCATTATGCTCTGTCTCAACACTCCATTTCCCTTTTTCATGGATATTGTGAAAATTCATACGCATAACTCATAAGTTAACTTTGCTCTCGGGACTCTATGCCATGACTGCATAGCCTTCAGATATGGAGAAGATGGCATTCTTTCATACTATAGAATTAAGAAAATTGCTCCAGTACTCTTCCCACAAAAGTTAGCACAAATTCCAAAGCACACTCAAAGCATTATTAGCATTTTAATTAATGTGAGGACCCCAACACAACCTGTCCCATCCAAAGCCCACAAAACTTGTTTCGTGTTTAGCAGCACCGAACACCCTCGTGATGCGCAGGAGGCCTGGGACACATTGCTGTGGTGAAGAGAAATCACCAGGGACGGTTGGTTGCACCACTGCCCCCTGTCGCTCGAGATTCGCCGCCATCTCCGTTGGCCAAGAGTACTCCACTGTCAGCCTTGACAAAATCTTTGGCTAATGAACCCTAATGTCGGCTGATGACCCAATTAGTCATGCATAATTAGTCTCACAATTGGCTGAAACACATTGTCAATCAAACTAGCAAATTGAACTCAGTTAACAATCTCAAAGATTAATGCAGCAATTTTTTCTATATGATATTGTTCTTCAGAGATGAGAACATGAATTCGATGATGAATATAAATCATAAGAACTTGGGTCATCAACATCAGCATTCACATTATCAAGAGAAATATTTTCATAGCCAGCATCATCCTCGTTGTCCATGAATAAGTAATTGTTGGACCGATCCATTCCTTCCAGTGTGGCTGACATGGACTGATCAAATCCGTGGCTTCGCAATAATTGGGGCAAGACAAGCTCACGGGAAGGGATTTTGAGACTGCAGGATTGGTAATTGAGGAAAGATGGGCTCATGGGATTGAGGAATGGGCCAAGGGGGCATGCTGCAGGAGATAATGGACAGTAGAGTTGTTTTGGCTTGGATGAGTTGTGGTCTTGCGGATGAGGGGATATTTCTTGCCACAGATGGATGCAATTGAACAGTGTGTTTATTTCGGATAGGCAGGTTCAGGTTGGAGTGTTGGACTGAGCAGGTGAGGGTCAGGCCCAGCAGGCACCAACAAATAAAAATTGTTGACAGTATTTTTAATTAATTAAATTGTCGATAGATTTGTGCTAATGTTTTTAGAAAGGGTGTACTGGAGCAGTTCTCTAGAATTAATGGTATCCATGCAAACCAGTGCGCACACGCTGACTTCTACGGCCAAATTATGAAGTTCACACAGAGAGCATAAAAAGCTGATAAACAACTTGACACACCAGCACTGCTTGTTACTGTTTTTTGATTATGTATATCAAAGGATAAATAGCTAATGAAATATATCAAAGAAGATTTTTGCTTGCATGAACTTGAAAAATAAAAAGGATTTGGACAAACTAAATTTTCATGAAATATATCAAAGAAGAATCAGCTAGTGAACTAAGATCAAAACTCCCACACAAGGAATGGACAAAAGTAGAATTATGTTGCCACTTACATGGTGGAAGATATAGCAAAGACATTCAGGCATAAAGCGAACATTTGAAGCTTCACCCCAGATCAGTAAATACAGCCCTATGTAAAGAAGCTCTGGCTGTTGTGTGGAGGCATCCCTTGGGATTCTGTGATTTAAAAGTTCTCTTAGTTAAATCAGGCACAGGATTTCAAGAACAAGATGCACATCAAACCGATACATACTGACCTAATGTTTGACTCCAAATGCAAATATTGACACCAGGAGTTGTAATTCTTAAATATCTTTTCCATCAAGTCTATAACTGTACTATTACGTATCTGCAAAGGGGTGAAGTATATGTAAAAGAGCCCCTAAGAAGTTAATTCAATATAACTGAAATAAGAAGCTTGAAATGACTTTTTACCATGTGAACGTGTCTTTCACTCTGGTGGGCATTACCCTGTTGTCTCATGTCAATGTTTGCAAGCAGCAAAATCAAATGCTCCTTTTGATTCTCAACATTGCCTTTCTACAACAACGAAACATAACATGACATTAGAAAGACAATTTTTTCAATACTAACCGCATAAGATATGATGCATTCACAGTAAACCTTAGTTCCTACTTCCTACAGCTGAAGTCAAACGGCGCTATATTATTTCATAACCAGCGCAACATATGAAACAAAATATCCATAAATACCACAATAGAAGTCTATGCTTTTGCGTCATGGGAATGGCAAATTACAGGTAAAAGTCGAATAAACAGAATTGAAAAATATTCCTTTTATTTATATATTATTATGCATACCAAATTTCAGGATAGATGCATACAAGTTGTATTTTGCCAATGTCATCAGCACTAATACATAAATATTAATACATCATATGCTGTATAAAATATTTTGGCATGGTCATGAAATTTCCAAGTTCCATGATTTACCAAATACGAGACAGCAATGAGATTGTGGGTTGTTTGAATAATGAATTTGCTATAATGGGGCACATCAACTAACAATGCTTATGCGCAACGAATAAATCAAAGTGCTATATGTGATTGCCCCTAGTTATTGGAATGGCAAAGGCTGGGAATGGGTTGGAGAACTAAGGGCAGGCACTTGCCATTTGATCAGCAGGGAAATGCCACCATCAAGGCTTGCGTGGTTGAGATAAAGGAAGAGATTAGTCATTTCTCCGCTTTCTTATTCCTTAATTCACACAGACTACACTCTCATCCTTACATAGATAGGGATGACTTACTTCCAAAAAGAACATTTCTCCCTAAACCGTGAATCCTAAAAATATCTAACTAACATGATTGACTTGACAAATTATGATTTTTTTGAGACTACAAATTATGAAAATCGGATGCAGCTAACAAACTTAAAAAGATAACCTTCCAATCAGCTTCATGTTTGCTACAGTAATCACGAGCTGTAAATGTGTGTACTGTTCAATGGTGCAGTATTTCACCTTTGAGAGTCAGAGATATAGGAATGACTGAAAACCAGCTTTAACAACCGAGTACCCACCCCACCACCACCTCCCAGTGCCCACCCAAAATCCACAAAAATGGGAAATTAACTAAATGGTACTCAGACGTACAACAACGTGGAACCCTTTTCTACACAAAAAAGGCATTTTTTCGCGTAAACTGTGAACAACATCTCAGGTTGAAACCAATGCGTATTGTGGGTTGATGTCTGCAACTTCATCCTTGATACTTAGAAATATATAAAGTCTGGAATTTTCAAATTATATGTGCAAGATTTGGATTTGATAAAGCAAGATAGTACAGTCAAGAAAATCAAATCCATTTGGTATTCATTTAGTGGCACCTGAAATCCAAATGTCTGCCAAAGCCAATCAAGCAAATCATTGACCACAGGTTTGTCCATTTCGTCATCAGAGCTTTCTGGTACTTCAATCCTTGGCATCGGAAGGCCTTCCGTCTGACGAAGAAGCCCAACTGCTGCTTTGATCTGCATTTTGCACAGCATGTGAAATTCATACAACATGTAGTAGTTTCAAAGATAATTAAATGAAGCTTAAGGTATATGACCTCAGGAATTTCCATTATTGGTTGTCTTGGAACAGAAATATTAAGGGGTAGAATGTTGTACTGTGAAAAGGAAGCTTTCTCTTTTTCAACCCCTTTAGCATACTTATCATACTGGAAAGCAAAAGGTCAAAGTAATGTTATTACATGATACAGAAAATGTGAAGAAGATGAGATAACATGCCGTAAGGTAAGGTAATGATTGGATACAGAACCTCGGCAGCATGTTTGGCAGGTGTCACTGTTTTCAGAACATCATATAAGACGGACGCAATCTGATAGTATCTAGCCATCTCCTCCCTGAGCCACTCGACAAACAATAAGTTAATGTCACAAAGTATGACAATGCAAGTTTGCTAATACATCTCAATATTGATCACCCTTACGGTTTCCTCTTTTCATGATCTTCCTCTAGATATTTTCTACAGTAATGCTCATAGAACTTTTGTATCTCCCTTGCATCAGTTGTGGCAAGCCTGCGCTTTGTCTCTTGTTCATCCTGCCAAACAAAAAAGGGCAAACATGAACAGATCACATATATGGCTGTTTTTTGGTTGGACGGTGGAAATAGTAGTTGACATTATGAGGTATTTTACTCTTGAGTGATGGACAATTCACATGGATTGTTGTACCCAAAACCCTTATTTCATAGTATTATATTACATAAGTTGAACTACGAAATCTCTACATAAAGTTCTCTAAGAAACTACCAGAAATTAATCGGGAAAAAGTCTATATAAACCCCCAACGTATAGAGGGTCGACTACATCACCCCCTCAACTATAAAACCGGATGTTTAACCCCCCCAACCTTTACAAAACCATTTAAAGAACCCCCTGAGATGGGATTGGATAGTGGTTTTGGACGGCAGAAATTAATTGGTTTCTGCGTGAAGCAGTAACCAGATGTCTCACAGACAAACAATGTGTCAGGAAGTACAGAGACAAGCTACCACTACCACCATGACTACACAGAAAAAAAGGACATCAAATGGTGTATGGCCCGGCGCGGGTATTAAAATAGTCAGTTCTGAGCCATCTGAACATACTGGAAACACTTGAATCAGATGGCTAATTGATTCCTTTACGAATCACTAAAGCTTATGACTTGGGACATCTGTGGCTCCATAAGAAGAGTGAGGGCTGAAAAGTAGGAATTCGATTAAAAAATAGAATAAGAATACACAAACAGGTGTTTGCTGTTTAGCTAGTTGGTGTCAGCACTAGGGTCCAGAAATTGAGCAGAGTAGAAAAAGAGTGAGAAATGAAGCTTTACGTGCAATTATCATGGTACCAAAGCTAATACAACATTCTGTTTATCGCAGCAGATAATTGTACAGTTCAGACTTGGCATGGACTGATGAAAAGATACCTTTTCGAGCCTATGCAAGAGGTACGTTTTGAATTGCCGAACTCCACGTCCATTTGAGTTTGGATCCATAGTGTGAGCCTTCTCGAATGCGGTAAAACGACCTTTGTTCAGAGAGCAAGTACGAACAAGTGAAAACAGCATTCAGGTTCACCTAACTTGAGATGTCCGACTAAAAAATATGGACAAGAATGCCTTCTTCGTTGTTGAGCTCAAATCAGTGTCAGGATAACACGCACATGTGCGGCTACTCTACTCTTAACAACCAATAAAGCATCTCACAGCAAGTGAGTAATCCGTAATCGAAACTAGCTGCGTGCGATCACGTACATAGGTAGGCGACGCGCGGGTTCTCCTCCTCGATCTCGTTGGCGGCGCGGAGGATGGGCACGATCGGCGCGAGCGACGAGGGCACGAGCTCGCTCTCCTCCACTATGTCGACCCCGTCCTCCCCGGAGAAGCCGTCGGGGCGCATGGTGAAGGCGCGCGTGGGCGCCCGCGCCATCGGCCGCTGCCGCCCCGACTGGGACCGCACCGGCCCCGACGGGCCGGCGCTCGCCATCCCCGGCGATGCCGCCGATCCCGACGGCGCGCGCTCCTGCTGCCGCTGGTGTCGCCGCGCCCGAGCGCGGGGTGGTGGAGGCGCTTGTGCCGACTGACTGGTGCGGCGGCGGCGGCAGCTGCAGAGGAGCAAGGGGTGGGGAAGGGAGGGGAGCGGGGCAAGGCATCCTCGTCTTAATAGGGGCCGGGGAGGAGGAGGAGGAGGGCTCGAGGCGGGCGGCAGTGGTGGTGGCGCTGAGTGTGGAGCGCGCTTTTTCGCTTTGTGGCTTTGGCCGCCGCTTTGGCTTTCGGGTCGGGGGAGGGGAGGTGAGATGGCGTTGCTTTTTGGCGGGGAGGGATGGACCATGCTCCCGTGCGGTACTGCACGTGCAGTGACCGCCGCTGCCAGGTGGGCCTTGTGCTCCCGGTGGCCCACGTGCAGTGAGCGCCACTGCACGGTGCGGTACCGCACCGGAGCACCCACCGGGAGGGACGGGGGGCGGTCGGGTTGGGGAGGGATTTTGGAATTAGGATGGCCGGCGACGGAAGCAAGGAATTTGCGACGCCGGCACCGGCACGGGAGTTCCGGGTTCCGAAGGGGGCCCCGGTGGTCGGCGAGGGTGGCATCCGGCAACGGACCGACGGAGTCGGAGGGGACGACGTGGAGTGGACTGGTGACCACTGACGGGTGGGCCCGGGCAGTGGAAATGGAGGCTTTTGGGAGGTTTATGCCTAATATTCTCTCTCATCCTTTTCAGATTTGTTTGTTGTTATTAACTTATTATTAATCTCTCCCACCTCTCCACAGGAACAGGATCCCCTACTTTTGCTTTTATTATGTCTCCTCAGTTTGCTATATGATGTGTGGCCATGCATGATCTGATACTCTGGGAAGGATTAAGTAGCTGGCTCCTGTCAAGGTTAAATCAACTACCCGCAAAAAAAAAGGTTAAAACAACTAAGCATGACTTAAGCTAGGAAGGATCAGTAGGTGGCTTAAGAGATATACATCCTAGTTTCTATGCATGCGAAGGCGGGTAGCTCTCTTCCTTCTTTGCGAAGGTTGCAGTGCAGTCCATTCGGTCTAAACACACACGTCCCTTTTGGAAAGGGGAAGAAGATGACAATGTTTCAGACCGCTAAGGATCCAACTCATTGGACGATCCGTTCTCTGTTTCAAAAAGGGTTCCGTGGGCCCCACTAAAGCTACCGCGATCGTGTTAAAAAACGGAACACAGGTGCCCACGCCAGTGCCACCAACTTAAGTGCTAAGCGTTCTACTACAAAGCTACTAGATAGCGGCCTTGCGTTTGTTTTTTTGTAGTAAGCCGTCAATCTTAAAATCTAGGGGATGTTTTGCAATGTGAAATTATAACGGCCGGGATGCAAGTTGCTCTTTTACACGGTGCTAATCTCTGCGCTCGCTCCCTCCACGTGGGCATACCCAGCCCGATGTTAATTAATTTGCCCAATGAGAAACCTATACTCTGACCTCGCGTACGTGGCCGCCGGCCGTTTGGGGTTAGCGTTTAGGGTTGAGATTGGAGTTAGGGTTTGATCCGGCGGTTCTAGAAGGAGTGGCCAGGGCAGCGGCTGATCCGACGGTGATGGTGGCGGGGCGAGGAGGACAATGGGAAGTTGGAGGTGGCTCGTCCGAGGCAAGGGCTCGGGGGCGCGCTCTCTCTCTCTTCATGTGACTCGTCGCACCTTATTCTCGTCCTTATTGCTTCTTTTTTTCTATCCATCGCAACCTCATCCGTTCATTCTCCTTTTCTTTCTCTTTCTTCCCTGGATCCATTTCTCTCCTCCAGTCCTCCCCGTACCTTCTCTCCCCCCTTAGATCCAACGGAGGGGGGGAGGGACATGTGCAGGCACGGCAACAAGAAGCTCCCACTGCAGGGGTGAGAGGGGTTGGTGTGGCCGCTCGGTAGCATTGCGGCCTAGGGAGACCGCTCGACAGCGTTGCGCCTTGACGCGTACCGAGCCGAGGAGACGACTTGGCGGCATGGGCACTCAACGTGCACACGGAACAATGAGGCCACTCCATGGTGTGCGTCTTAGCACGTGCATGGAAGTCCGGCGAGCAGCATGCTCAGGACCTGGCGAGGCCGGTGGGTGGGGCGGTGAGGTCGCTCGACGGCGCAACAACTCAGCGCGCGCATGACCGGTCGTCGGGGCGGCGCACACGCGGACCGGGTAGGCCGTTCGGTAGGGCGGCACGCCTGAGACTCGGGGATGCCGGTTGGTGGGCGGCAAGGCCACTTGGCGACGCGGCAGCTCGACGTGTGCGGGGCCGTCACCTTTTCTTTTCGTTCTTTGTCCTATTTTCATTTGTGTTTTGTTTTAAATTTTTCGTGACAACTCTTTTAGTTTTAATTACTAGCTGTTTGTTAGAAAACATGTTCATATTTTTTTATTTTGTTTCTGACTTTTCATGGTTTTTTCAAAAATATTTTTTTTGTTGCCCACGTTGCACTCATAAAAGTTTTTTCTATAACTTTATTTTACTATATTTTTTTGCATAATGTTATTGCTAAAGCTTTTGTTCCAAACTTTTTCTTTTTATTTTGTTATATTCTAAACATTTTTCATATAATTTTTGTTTAACATTTTGTGACATAATTTTTTTGGCATAACTTTGTCCCTAAATTTTGCTTCTAAATAGTATGCCTGTATAATTACAGTTTCTTAATTTGGGTACTTTGACGTTGCTTCTAATTTTTCATATGTATTTGGCCTCCGAATATAGTGGGATGAGATGGACCATCTCGAAAAAGCAGTACACATGAAGACACTCACATGCACTCACATCCTATAAATACACGTATGTTTACCTTATCTCTATAAGAACCTTTGAGAGACTGGACTAGGGATGTGGCGAACGAGGGCAGGAGGGCATGCGGATGGGAGGTTGGAAATTACGGTTAGAGGCTAGCTTATATATGGGATTTGCCAAGCCTAACGAGCCAGGGCGTCAACCCTGTTGTTTCGGGCCGGTACGACGTGCCTGCGAAGCGGCCAAGGCACGACATGGGGCATGGGCCGTGCTGTCTTGGGCACGATGGCCACTGGGCCATGCCCTACTTGGGCAGGGCCAAAATTTCATGCCACGTGCCCGCTCATGGGCCAGTTCCTTATGGCTATCTATGCATATGATCAGTTCGTCATTCTCATTTTTTATGGAACCGTTTCATTTGGTATTTGTTTTGAGAAATGTAAATATTCGCTTTGGGGGATAGACCTATCTCAATTATTCTAAACAAAAAATTAGATAAGGTGGGTTCACTCCATGGCTCATCCCATCCTACCCGGTTCATTCCCACTGATCAAACACATGCTTCGCCTTTTAGGGAGGGAATACGAAAATAATTCCCCCAAAATTTACGACCAATAGCAATTTTCATTCCTGAATTCATCCACTTGGTTCACGTTTGGGCTCGTATTTGAGGAATTGAATTGGGTCGTGGAGTTGGAGGAGACGGGTGGGTCCGGACAGTGGGAATGGACGAATGTCAGCTAGCTTTTTGTTTACTCTGTTTTCCTTTTCTGAGGGGGTTTAGTTTTGTGCTGGCTTTATTCTCCCTCTGGGATCTACTGCTATTGTTCTCTTCCTCCGCTCTGGTTTCTTTTTGTACCTCGCCGCGGCTTACAGTACTGCACGTCGGCGCCGTACGCCGTGCTTTGGTGTGGAACTGAAGCAAGCACAATCTGGGTGAGGAAGGATTAGCAGCACGCAAAGTGATCCTAGGTTCCTTCTATACAGGCGCCAGTCTTTTCTTTCCCAACGCATGGGCGTGCAGGTTCATCGATCTGCTTCCTATATGAAATTTGGACGCTTACGTTCTCTATATAATTCATGTGCTATACTTTCATTTCTAAACAAAGAATTTAAGCACAAATCCGGGATAGCATCATGCCATCATTCTCGCCTTGTTTGTCTAGGAGAATTCTAGGATGAACGTATCACGAACTAGTAACCATGCATGTGCTTCATATTCAACAGGAGTGGCCCATGAACCTCAAAGTTTCAATTTTTTTTGTGCAGTAACAAGTTGGGCGTACTAGAGAAATCTTTATTTTATTTTTTTACGATTTTGCAATATTATATTTTCTCCTAACGACAATGCATATCTATATTCCAGCAGCCGTTTCATCCGACGGTAGGCTCATCCGCTCATATGAATTAGCTATTTTTACGTTTATAAGTATATTTTTAGTTAATTAAATTGTTATGAGTTGCATCCACATTCTTTTTACATCTTAGTATAAAACTTTGTTGATTTCGATAACAACCAAAATAACCGTACCAACTGAACTATCATCAGTTCTCCACAGATGCGCTAATCGACCCTCTTTTTCAGAGGACTTGCTCGTCTCTTTAATCTCAGGCTAATTTGGGCCGCCCCCGATAATCCCTCGGATTTATCACAGGAGGAACGATAGACACAATAAGATATTTATAATAGATACAATAAGAGACCGGTATTCATTCTGGGTCAGAAAAAAATGCTCATAATATATACAACAAGAGACCGGGATTAATTTCATACCTTTCGACTTATGGATTGATTCTCGGTCTCTCGTTGTGCATATTATCAGCCTTTTTTTTGTTTCCGATCTAGAATGAATCATAGTATCTTATTGTTCTATTATAAATATCTTCTTCTTATAGCTATGATTTCACCCGGAATAAATCCGAGGGAACCGAAAAGCCTAAAGCGGCGATAGCGTTGTACCGCATCATGCTACCGCCCGGCGCCTCCGCAGCGGAACCTTACCGCCAGAGGAAGTGGCGGTAGGCCTTCAGGTTTAGGCTCACTTTCTTTTAATCCTACCGCTATTTTATACGGCGGCATGTTGTATCTTTTCATACCGCCAAATCAAACAGCTGAGTAGTATATATTTGCAATTATATCACGAGAAAATACAATATTGTAAAACCCTAAAAGATAAAAGATAAAAATGAACAAAATCCATACTAGATAGCTGAAATGGGCTCAACCAAGCACCTGTATTTGGACATTTGGTGGCCCAAACATTTTGCAACTGAATCGCAAAGATTTAGGTAGGTCGTTTAGGTACGGTGGAGGGTTGAAGATATAATTACTTTCCCGATCCGAAAGCGTGGAGTGTGCACGGCAAAGTAATTATATGAACAACAAACACACTTAAATGAATTATGGATTGAATTGCTCACCATGCAGCTCCACCGGCTGATCAATATCATGATCGGGAAGTTAGTTGGGCACGTGTGTACATAAAACATACTATTTTAAATCACAATTTTTCATCAATCATAGAACTAAATCATCTGATTAATACACACGTGCTGGCAGTTGGTTAATACTTAATACAAAAAAAGCTAAAGAAAGCAACCAATTAAGCACTACATTATTAGTGATCGTTATCCCAACGATTAGAGCGAAAATCTTGTCACGGATGCGCATATATTCATCTAGAAGAAGATGAGAATACTCGAACCGGCACCACGAGCACGAGCAGTGTTCTAACCCTACCTACACTTGGGCAGATACAGGCCATGACGGTCGCCTAATTGATGCACCTTTGCTTCAGCGTCGTCTCCTCGCAGTACACACCTCACACCTCTAGGCATCATAGTCCATAGGCACGTTGTTGGCAAGTTTTAAATGGATGCTCCGGGACGGTAGTGTACATGTTTAGAATGTTAGAATATATTTGGTAGTTTAGATACGTGTAATAACTAGGTGACACCCTGCGCGATGCTTTAGAAATTTCTTAAACAAAATTTTAAAGTGAAATTAAAAATAGAAACACTAAGGAATTGTATGTCCATATTATTTTATAAATGACATTACCTAATTTTAAGGTAAAATTTGAAAATAGAAATACTAAGGTGATTTCATGAAAACATTCTTTTACGAATGATATTATACATGAAAACATATTTATTTTGTTGAGAGAGAACAACTCTTAAATGATTGACCATCCATGTATTTCTACTGTAGAAATTTTATAGCATTGTACTAGCAAAGACTAATAAATTGCATGCATGGATTATATTAGTCATAAAAAATCGGTGGAATACATTAATAGATGGTCCTAGTGGATGGTGACGTGGCGTCTGATATAATGAGTTCCTATATGATGTAGATAGCTTGGATGTTGAGAGAAATAGACTTAATGACTCTAAGTGGGGTGCATCTATATAAGTTATACAGATAAATTGCTATACGTAATATCATAATATAATTATTGCTAAGGATATGAATATTTGCTGCCCAATCTCAACATTAGAGGGAGGAGAGATCAGCAGATAGAACGGGAGACATAATCCAGAATTTGATCTAAACTGATCACTATTGTTTTGAAATTGTTAATATACTTTTGGTACAATCTAATGCAAGAAGCGTCGAATCATAGGCACAGATGGAAATACAGGACACATGCTGTTACGGTTGATATTACGGTAGAAGTGTATCCAAGATGATAGAACAAACTCGCCCTCCCTAGGAGGCTCCAAGAAGATTAGATCACAAACTCGCTTGATTCCAATCGAAGAGACCGTAGCAATTTCTTGACTTGAATGAGAAACTTCTTTGCCTATTTTCATGATTAGCTCATAAGCTACAATCTTGCTCAAGACTTAAGTTAGTGTCAATTTCTTGAAGTCTTCAAACAATTGGAAGTAGATGATGATGTTGGAGTACTTATCTTTGGCAAGAACTTCCATGATCTTTCTTGAGATACAAATCTCGCTTATTTGAATCAAACCTATTGCATTGGCTCACAAACAATGACATTTTAAGATGAATACATGTCATTAGCTAATTCATTAGGCAACATTTTGAAGGAATCAAAAGATTGCTTGACTAAGCAATACTTTTGTTCACAAACGTCACTTGTGCCGCCATGAATTTCCTTGATTGTTTTCCAAATTTCATAAGCGGTCTTGAGGCCGTGCACTCTATTAAACACACTCATGCCAAGAGATTCAAGGGCTGAGTTACGTGCAATGATATTGGGTTGCGACTCCTTTAAATCAGCCTTAGTGGGGTTTTTGGCCGAACATGGGTCTTATCCCTTCGTTTGTCACTCTCCAAACACCTAGCCCTCTAACTTCTAAAAACATAACATGTGAACATGCCAATAGGGGTAATTTGTGATGTTAAATTGTGGAGGCCTACCGATATCACTCCTAACCTCTTAGGATATCATTTTGCTCGATGGCGGTGAAGCCAATTGTCCAAATACGAGTCTCTAGCTCTTATACCCACTGAAGGGACCGTGACACCCTAAGAGAGGGGGTGAATCAGATGTTTTTAAAACTAAGGCTCCAAACACACATATAAAAACCTATTCCAATTTCTATCTGAATGGGCACTAGGTTTTTCTATGTGTTTCTATCCCTGCCGCTCAAAGTTTTTACACCCTAGGTTCCAATCCTATCAACTATACATGACAATTCTAGAAAGGGTAAATGTGGAAAATAGTGAAAGAAATAATGCAGACTGTAAATGATAGAGAATGCAAACTCCGGCACGGTGATTTATCCCAAGGTATCGAAAAGCAACGCTTTCCCCTAATCCTCGTTGTTGAATCCCCTCCCAAGGGAATGCCCGCGCAAGGGCCTTGCTCCCTAGTTAACTAATTCTGTGGATAGCCGATGGGCTCTCCACACGCTCGAGTGGGTCACCACCTCTTTTGGATGCTTCTTGTCTCTTCCACTCGGTAGAGCTTCGGTAAAACACCAAGGGCCTCTCCTCACTCCCACAACTTTTGGCAGCCACTCCACAAACTCGGTTGGCAGGTCTCGCAAGACTTATAAGCCCTGAATTTACAATACAAGGTGCACGCAAGCACCAATAACAAAGAGGTGTGCAAAACTCGCGCTAACTCTAGGCTAATTCGTAAAGCACTGTGCTAATAGGCCTAAACTAGGATTATTCAAGACCTAAGCAATGTTGCTAATTGCCCCAGTCTTCTCTTGATCACTTTGGTGGATATATCACTTGAATTTATGTGGAACACAAGTCTACAACTTTACTAAGCTCTAACACCCCTCCAAAGGCCGGCCAATAGGGTATTTATAGCCCCAATATGAAGAACTAGCTGTTACCATTTTACTGTAGACGCAGACTTATCCGATGATCCATAAACGACATCGGATGATCCTATGACCTCTAGAAGGTTTTCAACATAAAATCCTGTCACAGATTCATCATCTGAATGCGTTGATGGTCACCGACCCTTCCTCCGATTGACCCATATCTAGTTACTATTCACACCGACCCTTGCTCTGATTGATCACAGATTCAATCGGTGATAGCAGTACATACCCATACCCATATCTAGTTACTATTCACACCAACCCTTTCTCTGATTGATCACGGTTTCAATCGGTGATAGCAGTACATATCCATATCTAGTTACTATTCACACCGACCCTTTCTCTGAATATGTCAGCAATCACCGATTCAACATTGAATAGGTCGTTGATTTCCATTCCTTTGCAAAACTCATTGAATTCAATTTCTTTTAGTTTTGACTTTGTTCTTAGGCTACTTGATGGTCTTGTAGGGCCTTTATCAAGTACATTTAACCACGTTTGAGGTGTTTGATCCCCCAAGTCTATTACCGTGCATCTATTACATTAACTCATTGCATTCTACCAAACATTATTAGTTTTATGGTTAGTGTTGACACACAATCACTAAAATCACTAATGGTCTATGCTAGGTCTTTTTTTACACCAATGTTCTACCGTGAGCTATATATATATATATATATATATAAAATCCTAACCAAATACTCAATCACTAATGGTTTGACGCAAGTTGACACCAATGGACACCAATTCAGTGAAGTAGCACCGCTCCTCGCGACCGAACGACATCGCCTCGACGTCCAAACGCCGCGTTCCCGGACTCGAGAAGCTGAACCTCTGATCTGTGTGTGCCTCGCTCGCTGCATCGATGATTGATCGCTAGCGCGAGCAGGGCCCTCACAGACCTACACCACATGTGCTTGACGCTGGCGATAGAGGCGGGCCAATTGGCGCGTTGCACAGCATCGGCACCGGGGACCGCGTGAGTGTAGGGAAACAGGTAGGCTACGCTAGCATCACTACCGCATACACCCAAGATACTTGCGAGTAGACGATCATAGATCGTTACCACTAGACGCGCAGCGCAGCGGAAGAAGTCGCACGTCGATGTAGAGGAAGTAGTCGATCACGTCCCACGAACCAAGCTCCTCGTCCTTGATCCCAGCAGCCGATTAGCGCAACAGTCGCAACAGCGCCTCCATGGAGTCCACACGTACGGGGATGGAACACCGGGCGTCGGTGTGCTAGCACCACACGCACGGCAAGAGCGGCGGCCAATAGAGAGGAGGAGGCGGCGGCTAGGGTGGGCGCGGCTATTAGGTCATCTTGCCCCCCTAGCCCCTCCCTCGTATATATAGGGCGTACTAATGGGCTTCTATCTCATAGGCCCATTAGTAACCCTAATCCCTCTTGGATCAATATCCTCTTGGGCCTTTAAACTGTATTGTGATGATGGGCTCTTGGGCATATCACCAACAATCTCCCACTTGCACTAGAGACAATCATACAGGCAAGCTTTCCAACATTCCGAACCCCTTAAGTGTGTGTGACCCGTTAGGTTCATGTGTAGATGGTCGTGAACGGAAACCGTTTCCGAATCACAAGTCAATAGCGGCACCTAGCAGGGCACAGTGACTCACATATACACATAAATATTATATCGGCCGAACCTTAGATATACTCATACACCGAATCCCTTTGCCACACGATACTGGTCAAGCTCAAGGCGAGATGCGTGCCACCTTCGTGATAGCTCGACCATTCTCTCGATCTAATAGTGGATTCTATTCATAAATAACCTTTAGTCATCATGATTAACTCTTTAATCATTTTGGCATGGCCATGCACTTTTCAATCCAACTATCTCGAGGGGCCCAGAGATATCTCTCCCGTTATCTAGGAGGGGCAAATTCCATTTTAATCCGCTCATATCCCATTTCATGTTTCATGACACACTTGTAAGCTACTTTTGTAACTACCGAGTTACGGAGTAGCGTTTAGCAGCCCCAAGATGCACCACTACACATAGTGAGAAACAATGGCGATCTCAGGTCTGAGGATCCAGTAGGTACAACACTCAAGAACAACTGATGGCACATACAAGATAACAATCCCAACATTGTCTTGGAGTGGGTCAATCCAACACCATGTTCACCAACACGTGTCCACATCATTAATCCGATATCTCCATATCCATGATCCGTGAAACATGATCATCAATTAATGCATGTGCTAGTCTCAACGTCGTTGTTGTCCCACATAACGACATAAACTAGGGATAATTTAGAATCATATCCTTGTCAACAAAAAGTTTTACGAACAAGTCACATACTTGATAATTAATGTAAAAGATAATCATCCATGGAACAAATAACAATTATTCATTATTACATAAACATACTTATGACACAAAATCTCCCACGCACACTGGAATCACTGATGTAAGTATCTAATACCCATAGATCTCATGTGCGCCTCATGTTTTGGTTCTAGGAGAGGCTTCGTCAATGGATCAGCAACGTTTGAATCTGTGTGCACCTTGCAAACCTTCACATCACCTCTCTCAACAAAGTTACGTATGAGGTGATACTTCCACAGTATATGTCGGGACTTATTAGTTGTTCTAGGCTCCTTTGCTAGTGCAACGACACCACTATTATCACAATAGAGGTCATCTGGACTGGAGGCACTAGGAACAATACCCAAATCAGAAACAAACTTCCTGATCCAAATAGCTTCTTTTGCAGCTTCGGAAGCTGCAATATACTCGGCCTCTGTCGTCGAATTAGCCACTGTATCTTGCTTCGAACTCTTCCAGCTCACTGCCCCACCATTGAAGCAGAAAACAAAACCGGATTGCGATTTGGAGTCATCTTTGTCTGTTTGAAAACTAGCATCGGTGTAACCCTTTACAACGAGCTCATCTTCGCCTCCAAATATTAGGAACATATTCTTAGTTCTTCTAAAGTGATGCAAACCTGCTAGGGTTTGTGCCTGATCTTTCGATGAGAGGGGGATAACTTCGATTTAGACTGGAGAGACGTTCACGGCCTGACTACAACCGTCCAAGGACGCTGCACCTAGGCAACCGATACACCAACTCCAGCGGTCGCCGCGATCTTGTGGAGCACGATCAACCAAACCACTAGGGTAATTCCTGCAAGCAATCGAAGGACAAGCAAGAACAAGTAGAACAAGCAATTGAATTGCAAATTTGGAGATGATAACCAATCTGAAATCACAAAGGTGGGGTTCCGAAGACTCGAAGACGGGCGGCTGGACCAGCACGCGCGCTTACAAGCAAGTAGCAATGGCTAAACTTTCATCTAAACAAAACCCGATCTGTTTGTGGCGGCTATGGAAGTATAAAAGAGGGTGGAGGACAACCTGGACATGGTTATGGTCATCCCACAACCCTAGGACGCGCCCCTATTTGGCCCCACTTGATACACGGTCCATCGGCCCAAATTCATGTGACGCAGCATTGTGGACAGAAAAGGTATCTATGGTAAATCGATGATTGCGGCCACATCCGAAGAGATATGAAGGTGAGTCTAGATCCATCTGAAAGTAGACTTGATTATATTTCCACCAAGTACTTAAACACCCAAAACGGAGTCCGGATGAAGTCGTGGCGGCCGTCACAAGTCAGCACTTTCCTGCAGTCCGAATCCAGACTTTCCAAAACGTGTTGGATTTGATCTCTTTCCTTTCTTGGGCCAATGTGACGTGGTAGCCTGATTGGAAACGTGAAAATACTTAGAATTGGTCCCCAATCAACTTCTTTGGTCCTCCATGCCTTCCATTTATGTTTAACACTCTTTTTGATCCAGCTATATATTTCTGAAAATGACATTGAACACACATCATGGCGTATGGTCATATCCGAGCATGTGATGTCCTCATCATTCTCCCCTTCTTGGCTGCAAGTCGTCCTCGACTTGCTCCAGTTGCATTCAGAAGTTCTTGGTTTGAAGTTTGAATATGGAGTGAAAACTATGCTGTCCGACAACAACCAGGAATGCTCCCCTTCTTTGGGCTTAACCTGTTGAATAAGAGAAACACTAGGAAAACTTTGCGAGACATTGTTAGTGTTAGTGCAGCCCCCTATTTCATCATGGTATTGCAGCCCAAAAGAAGAATTTAGATTAGAGCAAATATAAACTTTATGCACCAAATACTCTCCTTTGCGATTATACTTGCCAATAAAGTGATATGTATGATTAGACAAGCATGAAAATTCAGAATATGCAAAAAGCTTATCCTCTAAACATTTTAGATCACAAAGAATATCAAATTCAATATAGCCCAAAGTATTTAAAGAAGACATCAATTTCAGTTCATCTTGTGCACAAGTAATAGGATGGAAAAGTTTTTCTTCAGTATATTTGTATCGTTCCAAACCAAAAGAATCACACTTATTCACTACTTGTGGCATATGAGTAAAAGAATCATCAACACACAAGTCCTCTTTATCACAAGGAACAACAAGTAACTCATCTTGTGACAAAGGTAAATCTACAATGGTTTTTACTATTTGTTGCTCTTGATAAGCATGCAAAGTAGACAAGTTTTTAATATCATGGGTCACATCATTCTTGCAAGTATTCGTAGATAACAAAATCTCCTTTTCAGCACTTACGGCAAGCCAAAACAATGAAGCAATGTTGTTGTATGATTTGCTAATTAGCATGGTTCGAATTTCAGAATTAAGCCCTTTCATGAACCTACTCATAACATCTTCCTTGCATTCATCTAATCCACCAAACATGACACAAATCTTAAAGCTATGATAGTATTCTTTGACAGTTCTACTACTTTGCTTCAATTTGTCTAATTTTGCAAGTAAGCAATCAGCATAATATTCAGGAACATATTCATCTCGAAAAAGCATTTTAAAATCTTTCCAAGTTTGTGGAACTCTATTGGGCCTACAAATATGTTTCCATGTAATCAAAGCATATTTTGTTAAAGCACTAGAAGCAGCAAAAATTATTTCATGTTCAAACAAGTCATAACTATCAAATTCTGCATCTACCTTAAGCTCCCAATCAATATAAGCTTCAGGATCAAACATACCAGCATATAATGGCAAATGTTGAATGACATCCGGAAGATGAGGGTCTAGTTCCAACTGCTCAAAAATTTCTGTATCACCTGCCTTGATTAGTAGAAAACAAGAAACACAAAAACAAGATGTATCCTCCTGTCAACTACTAGATGTGTTGGTTGTAATTCTCTCAAACTAAACTTGTTCAAAACAAGCTCTTACAAGTTCTTACCAAGCAAAACAGGAGGTGACGGCAACCAACAAGACAACAACCTCGAAGATAGTGTATCGGTGCCGCAGCAACAAGACCTGTCAAGCTGTAGTCGTATATGTGGAGCTATAGGTGGGCTGAAAACAAGGAATAGCTAGCACCACATTAATTAAAATAAAGCAAGTTGAATAATCATTCAACGGTGGTACTGTGCTGGTCCTAGCCTAGACCAAGCTAGAGACGCGAGCCTGGACACAAGGGAAGTCACAACGCACCACCGAAAATAATAGATACAATGAACAGATCAACCCCTTTCTTTCTTTTTTTCTTTTATTTTTTTCTTCTTTTTTTCTCATTTTTCTTCTTTTCCTTTTCTTTTGGGGCACTAAAATCTTCTGATTGATGGTGTAATAACCAAAACAAATGGCAGCATACAACACCTATCAAAATAGATTTACAATTCTTATTTCAGCTAGCCAGATGCGCAAATCTCCAAGGCGATTGCGGAGTGCTCAGAAGGAATTTTCGACCAAGGTCAGATGCATTGGAAAGAGCACGAGTTAAGCTTTTCAGATTGTACTAAAACACCCAATTTGGAGATTGGACATGGAAACTGCAGTAGTTTTTGTGTCATGCTGGACAGGAACTCTGAAACAAAAAGTGCCAAGAACTCGAAACTCTAAAGGACTAAACCAAGACCACCAACTCGACGCAACCGATGCAACCGAAAACTCAACAAGCCCT
Source organism: Echinochloa phyllopogon (assembly GCA_033239725.1). Taxonomy (NCBI): domain Eukaryota; kingdom Viridiplantae; phylum Streptophyta; class Magnoliopsida; order Poales; family Poaceae; genus Echinochloa; species Echinochloa phyllopogon. The sequence goes on from BTCW01000014.1 coordinate 35,108,849, forward strand.
AACTAAGCAGTACTAGCAAAGGCTCAAAGGGTTTATAGGATTGCGGTAAAACTAATCTACTATTTTTGTTTGCTTTTCTGGACTATAGGGAAAAATTCAGCAAAGAATTGGATAACTCTCACCGATAAACCTTGCTCTGATTACCAACTGATGCAAACTTGCTAAGGTTTGTGACCGATCTTTCGATGAGAAGGGGATAACTTCGATTTAGACTGGAGAGACGTTCACGACCTGACTACAACCGTCCAAGGACGCTGCACCTTAGCAACCGATACACCAACTCCAGCAGTCGCCGCGATCTTGTGGAGCACGATCAACCAAACCACTAGGGTAATTCCTGCAAGCAATCGAAGAACAAGCAATAACAAGTAGAACAAGCAACTGAATTCCAAATTTGGAGATGATAACCAATCTGAAATCACAAAGGTGGGGTTCCGAAGACTCGAAGACGGGCGGCTGGACCAGCACGCGCGCTTACAAGCAAGTAGCAATGGCTAAACTTTCATCTAAACCAAACCCGATCTGTTTGTGGCGGCTATGGAAGTATAAAAGAGGGTGGAGGATGACCTGGACATGGTTATGGTCATCCCACAACCCTAGGACGTGCCCCTATTAGGCCCCACTTGATACACGGCCCATCGACCCAAATTCATGTGACGCAGCATTTTGGACAGAAAAGGTCTCTATGGTAAATCGATGATTGCGGCCGCAGCCGAAGAGATATGAAGGTGAGTCTAGATCCATCTGAAAGTAGACTTGATTATCTTTCCACAAAGTACTTAAACACCCAAAACGGAGTCTGGATGAAGTCATGGCGGCCGTCACAAGTCAGCACTTTCCTGCAGTCCGAATCCAGACTTTCCAAAACGTGTTGGATTTGGTCTCTTTCCTTCCTTGGGCCAATGTGACGTGGTAGCCTAATTGGAAACATGAAAATACTTAGAATTGGTCCCCAATCAACTTATTTGGTCCTCCATGCCTTCCATTTATGTTTAATACACTTTTTGATCCACCTATATATTTCTGAAAATGACATTGAACACACATCATGGCGTATGGTCATATCCGAGCATGTGATGTCCTCATCATAAAGTACATAAGAATACTCTTTACAATTGTCCAGTGAGCTTCACCGAAGTCTGACTGATACCTGCTCGTGACACTTAGAGCAAAAGAAACATCTGGGCGCGTGCAAAGCATGGCATACATGATCGACCCTATGGCTGAAGCATAAGGAATCGTACTAATCCTCTTTTGCTCATCAGGTGTCGTAGCACACTGACTCTTGCTCAGAGCAATGCCATGTGACATTGGCAAGCAACCTTTCTTGGAATCTTGCATATTGAACCGATTCAATATCTTGTCAATGTACGTGTCTTGGCTCAATCCAATTAGCCTTTTTGATCTATCTCTATAGATCCTAGTACCCAGAATGTAAGCCGCCTCTCCTAAATCCTTCATCAAAAAACTCTTTTTCAATGAGGTTTTAACGGCTTCATGCATTGAAATATCATTTTCGATCAGTAATATGTCATCCACATATAGGACCAGAAACACAAGTGCGCTCCCACTAGCCTTTTTGTAAACACAAGGCTCATCTTTATTCTTGATGAAGCCAAACCCTTTGACTACTTCATCAAAACGAATATTCCAACTCCGAGATGCTTGCTTCAATCCACAGATGGACCTCTGAAGCTTACATATTTTCCCAGCATTTTTAGGATCGACAAAACCTTCAGGCCGTGTCATATACACATCCTCACTTAGATGTCCATTAAGGAAAGCAGTTTTGACATCCATTTGCCATATCTCATAGTCATAATATGCGGCAATTGCTAGGAGAATCCGAACAGACTTTAGCATTGCGACGGGCGAAAAGGTTTCTTCATAGTCAACACCTTGAATTTGTCGGAAACCTTTCGCCACCAATCGTGTCTTATAGATGTGAACATTTCCATCCATGTCTAATTTTTTCTTAAAAATCTACTTACAGTCGACAGGTCTAACACCGTCAATTTGATCGACCAAGTTCCAAACTTGATTATCATGCATGGATTTTAACTCGGATTCCAAGGCTTCAAGCCATTTGTCGGAGTCGGGTCCCATCATTGCTTCTGTGTAGGTCAAGGGCTCATCATTTTCCATCAATAATACGTGGCGCTCCTCCGTAATGAGGAGGTTGAGCTTGTCAGTAGCGCGATGTGCCCTTATAGACCTTCGTGGGACTGGTGCCTCAACTACGGGTTGTGCAACATCTTGCGGATCCCGTGGATCTTCAGTGGGTGCTGAAACAGTTTCGGGTGTTTCTTGAATTTCTTCAAGTTGCACCTTGCTCCCACTAAATCCTTTTGAGAGAAACTCCTTTTCTAAGAAAACACCATTGCGAGTGACAAACACTTTGCCTTCCGCCTTATTGTAAAAATAATATCCTTTGGTTTTTCTAGGATATCCCACAAAGAAGCATTTGTTTGACTTTGTAGTGAGCTTATCTGACATCAAACGTTTGACATAAGCCTCACATCCCCAAACTTTGAGAAAAGATAATCCGGGACGCTTCTCAGTCCATATCTCATATGGTGTCTTCTCAATAGACTTACTTGGAACCCTATTCAGTGTGAATGCAACAGTTTCCAGAGCATAACCCCAAAATGACAATGGAAGATCAGCTTGGCTCATCATGGACCTAACCACGTCCAACAAGGTTCGGTTCCTCCGTTCAGATACCCCATTCCATTGAGGCGTTCCGGGCGGAGTTAGCTGCAGAACAATTCCACATTGCTTCAAATGATCACCAAATTCAAGGCTTAAATATTCTCCTCCACGATCAGATCGCAGAAATTTAATTGTTTTGCCTAATTGATTTTGTACTTCATTCAAAAATTCTTTGAACTTTTCAAACGATTCAGACTTGTGCCTCATTAAGTAGATATAGCCATATCTGCTAAAGTCATCAGTGAAAGTAATGAAGTACTGAAAACCACCTCTGGCTATTGAGCTCATTGGTCCACATACATCGATATGTACAAGTCCCAACAAGTCACTCGCCCTCTCACTATGACCAGTGAAAGGTGCTTTGGTCATCTTTCCAAGCAAACAAGACTCACATGTGTCGAATGATTCAAAATCAAACGAGCTTAACAATCCATCTTTATGGAGTTGTTTAATGCGCTTCTCATTTATATGACCTAAGCGACAATGCCAAATAAAAGTGGGATTCAAATCATTTGTTCTAAGCCTCTTAGTATTAATGTTACAGATAAATTTATCCTCAAGATCAAGAATATATAATCCATTCACTAATGGACAATGAGCATAGAAAATACCATTGCAAAAAAATAGAACAACGTTTGTTCTCTATTACAATCTTAAAACCATCAACTTCTTCCAAACATGAAGAAGAAATAATGTTCTTGCTCAAAGCAGGAATGCAATAACAATTATTTAATTCTAAAACTAATCCGGAGGGTAGAGACAAGTGGTAGGTGCCGACCGCCAACACCGCAACCTTTGCGCCATTGCCGACACGAACGTCCAACTCGCCTCTTGCAAATCTTCTAGTCTCACTTAGGCCCTGCAACGATTTGCAAGTGTGAATCATCGATCCAGTATCAAATACCCATGATTCACCAGAAGATAATGCAATATTTATTTCTATAACATTTATACCTGAAGTGGAAGTCTCACTTCCCTTCTTCTTCTTCTTTTCTTCCAAGTACTTCTTGCAGTTCCTAGACCAATGTCCCTTTACATGACAGTGGAAGCATTCATCCTCAGAAGTAGGGCCAGATATGGCCTTAGGTGCTGGCTTTAGCTTAGAGCCCGAGGACTCACCACTGGAACTCTTTTCCTTGCCTTTACCTTTAGGAGGCGTCCAATGCTTCCTCTTTTTGTTCCCCTTCTGAATCATCATCACATGATTGGGATTTTTTTAATGCTCTCCTTTGCTTTCTTTAGCACCCATGCAACTCACTCAGTGTTTTATCCAAGCCATTCATAGCTCGGCGAGAGTGACTGGAGAATAACATCAGTAGCCAAGTCATGCTGAAGTTCAGAACCAAGTCTGTCCAAAGTCTCAATGTAACCAATCATTTTGATCACATGAGGACTGACCGGGCTACCTTCTGGTAGCTTGCACGCAAACAAGGACTTTGAGATATTGAACCTCTCAGTCCTGGCTTGGTTCTGAAACATCCCACGTAGCCCCTCGATCATGGTGTGAGCATCTGTATGCTCATACTGCTTCTGCAGATCTGGGGACATAGTGGCGAGCATCAGACAGCTGACATCAAGTGAGTCATTGCAGTGCTTCTCATAAGCTCTGCGATCAGCAACATTTGCATTGTCAGGGAGATCATCAGGATATGACTGCTCAAGAACATACTCCTTTTTCTCTTGCCTGAGAACAATTCTCAGGTTGCGGTACCAATCAATAAAGTTTGTTCCATTTAACTTTTCTTTCTCAAGAACAGAACGCAAGTTGAAAACGGAATTGTTACTGGCAGACATGATCTACAACACTAAAGTAAGGCAAGATTTCAGCACTAAGTTTATGTAAAGACTTTCATTAACTCATTTAACAAAAGACAACAGACTATATCTAAGTCATCTTCCCTTTAATGACATATAGTGCTTCAAGATCCACAATCACTAAAATCCTAGTGAGCTTTAGCATCACGGCTAGAAAAGTAGTTATACAGGTAAGCAACAAATTGCTAATCATATCTCTATACGACTCTTGTTTGTTAGGTGGCATCCAATGCCCCAGCCCCAACCCTATGCCTTAAAGCCCAAAACTGTTTTGATAGCTTTGCTGAGTAAACCAATACTATGCTTGTGAATGTCCAACATCCACCCTATACAAAAGAGATAGCTGAGGGTACTCTACTTTGGTAAACATACCACACAACGATCAAAGTTTATAGGTGCAGCTATCGGTAAAAGGCATAAAAAAACTCAACTTTTTCCGAGGGAAGCTATTCTATCATGATTAAAACATCCACCATATGTAAAAGCATGAAAGAATAATATGACAAGAAAATAAACATCACATGCATATAATCATATTATATTGTGAATATTATGGCCTCTTGCAACACTATGGGCTCCATCGCCATGGCTCCAATGTGACCTCCATTGCCATCCGTCCTGTCTTGTGGTGATCATCATCGCCATCATGATTGAAGCCTCCATGAAAAGATACTAAGCTACTACATCTAATAGCTGGTGAAATAATTACATGAGGATTCAAGCAACACAAGTCGACACGCAGGTCGTTATACAATAATGGTGCAACCTCAACCCGGTTGTGTTAACTTGCGACACGCAGGCCGCACAAATCATCACATATATCATCCATGACATTGAGGCCATACCATTCACATCATACCCTGCAAAAACGAGTTAGGCGTACGACGTGTTCTACCAAAGTAGCGCTTAGGAAGCCGCTATAGCGAGAAACCTTACGGAATTTACACAGATCGCATCTATGGAATCCTTATGAAAATCTCATCGGATTGATCGCATCACCACAAATCCGAGCCATTCATAATGCCTCAATTTTCACTAGGTCAATCACATTGACCGTGCAACCTTTGCACTTGAGAAGACTGCATCTACACATGACCTCGATCTGTTAGTTCAATCAGCTGACTATGCACACAGTCAGTCCCTGATGGTGATTCCAGCCGGTAGGGACATGTCGTATGCACAACAGAGAAAGAACACAAACTAATCTTTTTGGTCACATGCCGCGCAATCAACTCGCTCCAGTTTTAACCCCTTATGACCAATTGATCTAATCAAACCGTGCAAAAGTAATAGATCCAATCTACTACAACAACATATCACCTATATGCTAATGATCCAGACCAAAAACTATGCAACCTAGCTCTGATACCACTGTAGGGAAAAAGGTAGGCTACGCTAGCATCACTACCGCATACACCCAAGATACTTGCGAGTAGAAGATCATAGATCATTACCACTAGACGCGCAGCGCAACGGAAGAAGTCGCGCGTCGATGTAGAGGAAGTAGTCGATCACGTCCCACGAACCAAGCTCCTCGTCCTTGATCCCAGCAGCCGATCAGCGTAGCAGTCGCAGCAGCGCCTCCACGGAGTCCACACGTACGGGGATGGAACGCCGGGCATCGGTGTGCTAGCACCACACGCACGGCAAGGGCGGCGACCGAGAGAGAGAGAGGAGGAGGCAGCGGCTAGGGTGGGCGCGGCTATTAGGTCATCTTGCCCCCCTAGCCCCTCCCTCGTATATATAGGGCGTACTAATGGGCTTCTATCTCATAGACCCATTAGTAACCCTAATCCCTCTTGAATCAATATCCTCTTGGGCCTTCAAACCATATTGTGATGATGGGCTCTTGGGCATATCACCAACAGTGAGGCCTCCGATCTGGTGACAGTTGATGGGCTCAGGGAGCTGAAACTAGACAAATTGATCACCATCATGAACATCTATGCCCATGCTAGAGAAGATCTCTGGCATCAGATGAGAATTAATCTGCTCGCCCAAAGTGTCCCGACCTTTGTAGCTTTGACATCTCCTGCCTCAAGGTTAGTCGGTTACTAATACTTGCATTGCCGCTATTGTGCAACATAATCTCGATGTAGGATAATGCAAATTGGACACTCAGAACAATTGTACAATGTTTAGTATACATGAAGTTAAACTCATTTTGGGACACAAGCTGGCATTACACTAGTAAGAAACAATGGATTAATCAGCTTACTCCAAAGATTAGTAGCTTCCTTGAAGGCTGCACTGAACTGGACAGAGCGCCAAGTGATTCTAGTGTATATCAAATGATTTCATATCAAAGAGATTTGCACTTCTAATTATTAGTTTCCATACGAGTCGCAATGTCGCCCCCTCCCTGGTAGTCCATAGGCCGCATGCGACGCGGGGGAGCACTGCCTCCCTCCGCCCCCTCCTCCTCCTCCCCCTCCCCTCGCCGCCGCCCGAGCGGATGGACGGAAGTCTGGCCGCCTCACGGACGGTGGCGGTGAGGTGTTGGTTTCTGCTCGAGGGTTGGTTTGTGCCGGGCGGACGACGCGATCCTCCTCGGGCACCGACCGTGGAGGTGCGGCCGCCGACGGCCGGCAACCAGATCCGGCGTTCCCAGGGCCGGATCTACCATCCCCTAGGCGGATCCAGCGATGGGGCGACGGCGGTGCGGTGGGCGGTGTGGGCCATCCAGAATGGCGGCGGGCGGTGGCGCATGCTTTCCGGGCGGGCACGGCGGCATTGGTGCCTAGTGGCGGCGGCTACCACCTGCTGCAGTGTGGCGGCGGCAGCTTTGCACGGCCAAGGTGCTCTGCAGACGCATCAGTGGTGGGACGAAGGGGAGGCACGCGGGCGTGGAGGCCAGCGGTGACCCCGTCGGGTGGAGCCGCCAGCGGCAATGACGTCGTTGGCCGCCGTGGCAATGTCATCTGGGGCCAGGTGATATGCGCACACGCCCAGGACCCTAGTGGTTACTGGCGGCGGATGGGGTGGATGGCCGGCAGCGGTTCCTGTACCTGTGGCCGGGCCCTGCTAGTCGGCCGGAGAGTGGTGGTCTGGTGCAGGTCCTCAGGCGAAAGCCATGCTCAGTCTTCGACTGCGGCCGACGATGATGGTGCTCACGGTGCATCATTTTTCTTCTTGAAGGCGTTGTTACAAAGACCTTAACCCTAAGGGATTCCAAGTGAAAACCAAAGAACCATATCCTGGTTCGAGCGGCGGCAGCGTTTTGATGGCGCTATCCTCTTGAGGCGTCGCTATGGAGTCTTCGGATCATAGTATCAGAGTCGGATTGGAGGGATGGTGATGCCCGATAAGCGGGAGTGTTGTGTTGCGTGGTAGAGATCGACTTATTATGATGTCTATGTGACAAAAGACCATCAAGATGGGAAGCAAGGGTGGAAAAAAATTAGAAGAAGTTTAGAGCTTAGTCTTCCTAGCTAGATTTCTTAGTCGTTTTTCCCTTATCTTTTATGTTCCTCGGTATTGAGGTTTGAGTCTAAGTACTCGTGTATTTTCTGACTATATAATTAGAATTGTTTGTTTATGGCCGTAGACATTCACATGTGAATGTTTAAGACCAGATATTTTTCCTTAATCTAAAAAACGAGTCGCAATGTCTTTACTATCTAGGTTAGCATTTGCCATTTGACTGCACCTAACGTCAATGGAACGGTAAAGCACTGCTGAAATTGAAAGAAGGCAAGGGACAGGCCCATTTGGTTTAGCCAGCTATCCGTTCCCCTAAAGTCGATATAAATCTGTACCATTGAACAGGCTAATTAAAGATTTTCATGCATACCCTTGAATGCAGTTCGAAAAAGTATCACTATTAACAATGTGATGATGAATCATATTTTGCTTAAGATACACTTGCTACTGAGTATTTCGGAGAGGGATGGAGTACTATGATGTGTTGCCACTTACACCAAAGAGTTCCTTGCGTTGGATTTTCTGGCATATTCATAGAGCTCATTGATTTTTTTGGTAACATCAGTTCAAAGAATTAGCACTTCAAGCTCATTTTTAATAAATGATTCGTAAGTATGAGTATCTATGATCAAACTAGAGATGTCAGCACTGAATAACAAATAACTTAATTGCTGATTGTCCAATATGATCTTGGCAGTATCCAATGAAGCCAGCAAAATAAAATAATAATGTCATTAGCCAACCAGTAAATGGTTCCTGATTACACTGGCCTAATAAGTAGAGATAGTGCGGCGACGCCGCGCCTTCAAAACAGTAGAGGGAGCCTGCCTCATACCCTATGTGGTATGGTTTTTAAAACGGTACACAAGATTTCATTTCCCATTATAAAATATGATGATGTAACTGAAGATGATTATGGATGAGTAATGATGGCTATAAGAAAGAGGCGCTCTTCAATTTTATGCTAAAAACTATCTCTAACATGGCAACACACCGGCAAAAATCATAGGAGGCCGCCGCGCCAGAGTTTCTAGTGATATCTAAACTTAAGCCAACCCGCCGCTCTCAATGCCTTCCACGATCACTTTCAGCTGGTGACCTGCGCGGTGTGAGCGTGCTGGGCTGGCACCTGCAATGGTCAAAGTAATGTTATTAATTACATGATAAAGGAAATGTGATGAAGATATGGAAACGGGTGTCTTAAAAGATTGTAACGATTGGATACAGAACCTTGGCATGATGTGTCACAGGCGTCACAGTTTTCAGTACATCATTTAGGATGGATGCAATCTGATAGTATTTAGCCGTCTCCTCCCTAGGCCAATCAACAAAAAATAATTAGTGTAGCATAATATGATAATTTTTAAGTTTGCGAATACAGCTCAATATTGATGACGCTTACGGTTTCCTCTTCTCGTGATCTTGCTCTAGATATTTTGTACAGTAATGGTCATAGAACTTTTGTATCTCCCTTGCATCAGTTATGTCAAGCCTGCGCTTCGTCTCTAGTTCATCCTGCCAAACAAAAAAAGGGCAAACATGAAAAGACCACATGTATTGTTATTTTTGGTTGGATGGCAGACAGGGTAGTCGGCATAACGTGGCGTTTTACACTTGACGTACTGATAGCTGTGACATAAGTGGGATTATTACAAAACCTCTTCACAAAGTTCTCTAAGAAAGTAACAGAAATTAATGTTTGTGCACGAACCAGTAAACTGCTATCTTACAGACAAACAACCCCCGTGACTAGCCAAATGGTTTGGTGGGTGTCAGAACAGGGGTCCAGAAATTGATCAGTAAAACAAAAAACTGAGAGATGAAACTTTGTTTTTATTACTTTGACCGTGCAATACTAATTGTCATGCATGGTGCCAAATGAAACTAGCACAACATCGAGTCGAGATCTAACGCAGCAGACTATTAGTTGCTTCAGTTTGCAAGGACTGATGAAGCGATGAGCTAGCATGGAGCACAAGCGTGTACCTTTTCAAGCCTATCCAAGAGGTAGGTCTTGAACTGACGAACCCCGCGTCCGCTTGAGTGTGGTTCCATAGTGTGAGCCTTCTCGAATGCAGTGAAGCGACCTTTGAAGTTCAGAGAGCATGGATGAATAAGTGAGAGCAAAACATTCATATAGATGTACGTAGCTGGAGGCGGTGGACTGAAATATAAAAATATGCACACGAATATTGTCTGTTTCGCTGTTCAGTTCAAAATTTCAAATCAGAGTCACGATCGATACGCGCCGTATCACAGCAATCGATTAATCCACCTAGCTCGATCAGCTGCTTGTGTGAGAGGTGACAAAAGAGGTGGAGGCCGGCTGGGTGATGCACACACGCGCACATACATAGGTAGGCGACGCGCGGGTTGTCCTCCTCGATCTCCTTGGCGGCGCGGAGGAAGGGCAGCACGATCGGCGCCAGCGACGAGGGCACGAGCGCGAGCTCGCTCTCCTCCGCTTTCCCGACGCCGTCGGGGCGCACGCGCGAGGGAGCGCACCACATCGACGAGGACTGGCTGGGACCGCGGCACCCGGTCCCGATGGACGGTGAGCGCGGCCGGGGTGGTGGAGGTGCTGACGGGCTGCAGCTGCGGAGGAAGCGGCGGTGGTGAGGAAGGGAATGCTTCTCATCCTCGTCTTATAGAGGATGGGGAGGAGGAGGGAGGGTTGAGGCCGGCGGCAGTGATGGTGCTGGGTACCTGACTCTGACTGTGACTAAAGGCGGTAGTGCAAATGGGGGCAGGTTTATATGCTTGTTCTGTCTTTCACTTATGACATTAATTATCATCATCATCATTATTATTGTGGTTTTTTTACTATTAATTATCCTCTCTCTTTATTATTGTTCGTACTTTTGCTTTCATCCATCGTGTCTATCTCTATATTATGGGTGCCTATGGCTGGCCATGTTAGATCAAATCGATCCACAACAACTTAAAACAAGTTTAAACACGGGATCTCTAGTCTAGCATAGATCACACCTAACTTAGCCTAATGCGGAAACATGAGATGGTTCGGCTATTACCGGCGGCGGTGTCCATCATCGTCGGTGAAGCAGTGACATAGTAGATCGCGTGTGCGCTGTCAGGGACGTAGCGTAGGCGCTCCTTGAGCGTCTTCTTGGGGGTAGCGGTGGCCTTCAGGTCTCCACCGGCACTGCCCCGGTCGTGGTGCTCGAGCTTCCGAGCTTTCCAGCGCGCTTAGAGATCGGTAGGGTGGTTTAGGCTTTGGTAAACCTTGGATTGCGTGAGAGGAACCCTATGGGGTTGACCCTCTACTTATAGGTCGCGCTGTAGGCTTGGGACCGAGCCCAATGGTCTTAGGTTTCGCCTCCCGATCATGGCGAAATCGGACTCGGGGTTAGATCCCGAGTCCAGGATTAGGGGATGGATATCCCCTCCAACTCATGTTGGTTTGTTGCTGACCGAGGTCAAACTAAAATATCCAACAAGCCATGTCTGTTATATTAGCCAACTTTGTCACCACACAAACAAAGAAAACAAGAGAAAATGTAACAAGCAACAACAATTCAGTGTCACTTTTGAATGAGATCTTCTAAGCATACGAATGAATCACCAACCACTAAGACCTTGTTCGGTTAATCTCGGATTGGGAGGGGACGTGATTAGCTCATGAACGAGGCTTTAGGGTGCCAAATTCTCCACCACCTTCAAATGTTCATCATACGTTGGGGGACTGGGTGCGCGGGATGAATAGAAAACTCAGACTATTAACTTTGGTTGGAGCTGCTACTATATGTTGGACTATCTGGTTAAGTCGGGACGAGTTGATTTTTGACAAGGCTCTAGTGCCTTCATATATGCAGGTGACCTTCAGGGCGACGCATCGGGCGCAGTTTTGGACTTTGCTTCAGAAGGAGATGGATCGCCTTCCATTGAAGAATGGATGCCGCATTCTTCAAACGACAACCATGGAGATTTTCGCCCGGAATGGCCGGAGATTCAGCAATAGAATTGCTCTTTAAATCCTTAAGTCATGGCGAGATGAAAGCTTTTAGTTTTTACTCTATAAACCTTCATGTTTGAGATACCTTGGTTGTTTTGCCTCCTAGTTTGTTCATGAAAATGTAATAATGAACGACTTTATGCATTGATCGATGCAGCGGCTGGGATATTTTTAATATATTCTCTTTTCTAAAAAAGGTGCCAAATGCTCCAAATTTGTGACCAATAATTATTATTTTTATTTCCCAGTACATTGAAGTGTGCCTGTATAGATGCTTAATTATGCGATTACTTGTAATTAGCAAGAAACGCGTTGAACATTTTGCTACTTGACTTGTTGTCTTCTATGTACATCATCTTCAACAAGGACACTATCCGGTGCTGATGGAGTTGCAGAAAAGCACGCATGCAGCAAGCTTGATCTCTATGGCCCTGCTGGCCACAGCACACAGATCATACTCATATATGATCTGTTCCTTGGAGTGTCTGTTTCAGGACACTTCAAGTGCACACCTGATCTTTAGAATTTCCCAATTAGTATCAGGTGCTGCTTAGTTGATCTAGTATGCTTCGTTGGGGAGTTTTAATATATATATATATTTCTTATATGCTTTCGAATGTTATGTGATTGGCAACCCTACTTGATTCTACGAGCTAGTCTATCCAAACATGCATGTTGCTGTTCCATATGCCTTGTTATTATTCTTTTCCTTTTTGGAAAATGGGGGCAAGACCATGTGTTCTCTCTTTAAAAAAATGGTGTACAAAATGTTTTCTTTTTTGAAATGGGCAAGACCGCTCGAAAATAGTGGCGAAAACATGAGTTCTATTTTTTTTCCTAAATGGATGCAAGATCATTTCTTTTTAAATGGGGGCAAAGACCACATGCTCTTTTCTTTATAGACTACGTGTTTTCTCAACAGAAAACAAAGAGTAAACAATATACTCCATTGCAAAGCAGGGTGCATGATGAGCTAAAGGTTCTCTAAATAATTCATTAATAAGTTTCTCGAGACAACATATCGTGTAGATACTAAGAGCCCAGAAAATGGACACAACAAAGCAAAATAGATGATGACTAGTGTAGCAAAACCCTTCGCTTGATGTCTTTTCTGCATTGCCATTTTGGGAAGACTGTGTGTGTGCAGGCGTGCAGCGTGCGCCTTTTGCTTCGGAATGGAATAATCTCAATAAGCATCGATTCATATGCGTTCCTTGGTGACCAGACTATTCTAGCTCTACACAATCTACCACTCTTTAGCATTGTTATCCTATTCTTCGTCTTCCCAACCGTGCCAATCAACATCTGTTCAATCAGTCATTTTCTGGTCTTAAGAATTCCATCATCAACGGCATTAACACTCTGCAATATCTAATGTACAGCAAGAGATTGCTTAGTCAGATGGATAGAGATTTTCCCTGCCATGACTTTAAGAAATTCTAGATGACACAAAAAAGTGGAAAGAATAACAAACAACGAGAATCCACCACACGAACGAGAGAGAGAGAGAGAGAGAGAGAGAAGAGTATGAAAAGCAGCAACAATTCATTGTCCTGTTTGAATGGGATCTGCAACCTATATGAATGGTATCACCCACCACTAAGGGTGCCGAATTCCCCAAGTTTATGACCAATATAAAATTTTAGCCCAGAGTACATCGAAGTGGACCTAAATAGATCCTAAGTTTTGTGATTAATCATAATTAGCAAGAAACACATTGAATAATTCGCTGCTTGAATTCCTGTCTTCTATGTACACAATGTTCCGCAAGGAAACTTTGTTCAGTGCTGATGGAGTTTCTGAAAAGCGCGCACGCAGCAACCTTGATCTCTCTGGCTACAACGTTTCCAGGCACCATCCAATGAGTGCAAATTAAACTCTGATACCCCTACTTGATTCTAACGGCCGGACTATCTATCCAAACATGCATATGTTTCTGTCCCACATCAGGTTTTCTATCAATTTTTTTTGTGGAAAATGGGGGCAAGACCAAGTCTAACATACTAACATGTGGTTTTATTGGTTGTCAAAAATGGAAGCAAGATTAAGTGTTAGGCACGCTTGGAACTCTCAGTATGAAGTTGTGCGGGGCTTCTCGAAAACTGAGATACGAGCCTAGAAAATCGACAGCACACTTGGAGCAAAACCCAGCGCTGGATGTCTGCAGCGTGCAGTTTTTGCTTCAGAATCGAATCATATGCGTGCCCTGGTGACCAGACTATAGTAGCTCTACACAGTCTACCACACTTTACAGCATCATTATTCTATATTCTTGCCAACCGTGGCTATCAACATCCACCCGATCAGTCATTTTCTGGCCTTAAGATAGAACTTCATCATCAATGACATTAACACATCAATCTCTAGAGATTATTTAGTCACATGGTGAGAGATTTTCCTCTGCCATGACTCCAGGCCGGGTCCCTTTTCCATTATAAATGCACAAAGAGGTAGAAGAGCTCATAGCGAAATCTAAGATCTGCGAGCATCAAGTGACGAGAAAAGGTGATGGATAATGCAATGGGGGATCAAAAGGGTCAACAGGTGGAGAACTAGCTATGCACCATTGCCACAGCTTTTTTTCATCTCCGAATCAACTCGGAGTGCCTCTTATTATCCATCAATCGTAATCAAATGGAAGCACTCGTTGGCAATACCTTCCATCAACACCACACACCTTGAGAGTCCAGAGGAGTCAAAACTAATTTTTTAGATAAAGAAAATAAGTTACAGCTTCACCCTCCTTTTTAAGAAAGAGGGATCAATCCACTATTACAGGACATATAGACCACAGGTCTTGATCAAAGTAGTAAAAAGTTTAAATGTCAATCCGAAAACTAAAGGATCATCCATTGTTCGTGAAGAAACGTAGTGCAAGCACAGAATTGTAGCTCTATACAATCTAGTAGATTGAATGTACCACTGTTTACAGCATTATTGTCATTATATTCTTCACAAAGGTACCAATCAACATCTGTTCAATCAGTCATTTCTGGTCTTAAGAACTTCATCATCAACATTAGCACGGCAATTACTAATGTGCAGCACGCACGGCGGGAGTTTTTCCTCTGCCCCGACTCATATTCCCTTATCACTGCAAAAAGTAGAGGGAGGAGGAGCTCAAAGCCAAATCTATAAGATTTGCAACCAGTAAGTGAACAAAAAGGTGATGAATAATGCAGTGGGGGATCAAAAGGGTGAAAGCAGAGGGAGGACCAATGGACCATGGGTCCATAGCACAGCTTTCTTCCATCTCAGAATCACCTAGTTTCTATTATCCACCATTTGTAAGCAAATGGATGGACTCATTGGCAATATAGGTTCCATGATTCTATCAACCACACTTTGAGAGACCAACAGAGTCCAAATCAACCACACAGCATAACACGTAACGTAAGTACGTAACAAACACCTAGTCATAACTAAGCTTCACCTGATTCATTCAAGGTGACCTTCCTCTTTTACGGTGCGCCATACTAGCCTTAAAAAAGACTAGTATATAAAGATCGAACGGACCCGGTTAATTATATACTACTGTAACCGTGTTTAGTTGTATATATATTATGAAGTAAGTAATATAGGTAGTATAGGTATACTATGGGAAAAAAACAAAATGACATATATGTAATTTTGATATATCTTTAATTTTGGAATGACAGATATGTAATTATGACATATCTTTAATTTTTAATTTAATTATTTCTATCTCTCCTACTTTACCTCATTTTCATTTGTATGCAACACAGGGTCCGGCGGCCTAGGAAAAAAATAATTTTTTTATGTTACCATAATACCCCTGCTAATATCTAGTTTATACTACGTACTACCACCTGCTAGTATGGAGCACCGTAAAAGAGCTCATTAGTTGTCCATGGCCATATGAACTGTTCGGTTTTGGTTGAGGTTGCAAGGTATAGACATGATCCGAGAGCGTCAAGCACTAGTACAGAAACGATTTGCGCTCAGTGCTGGCGGTTAGTATTGGCCACCGCCAGCACAAATAGAATGGAAGCTGATCATTTACGGTCCGCCAACACTAATGTATTTGTGCACCACCATTTGTGCTGATGGGTGCTTAAGTGGCCCGCCAGCACAAATCAATTTCTTTACATTAACATAAATTTATTTAATTCTTAATAAATAGCAAATGAGCTCAAAAAATTGATAAACTCCTACGACACTACTTATATGTAGTATATTACATGTAGAAAATAATATGAGGTGTATATGGACAAAATAATGTTATATGATGCATTACCTTCCAAGTTTGACTTATGGTATATGAAACTATGTGAATGATGCATCAATTTGTAAATCATGTGTCCTCTAATTATTATTAAATATAGTGAAATATTTTTAACATATGATAGATACAAAATAAAATAAAGTTTCAGTTTTTTAATAATTCAAGTTTCTCTTAACTAGTGATTTGGAAACAATTATAATAACACCTAAAATTGGGTAAAAAGATCTGAAACTTGGCATGAAGTACTTTTATATATCAATAACCATGTCAAAAAAGTTTCAGTACATTATACATTAGTTAGAGTAAAGGTGCTTCACAAATCAATACATCCATCATATAGTTTCATATTCTCTAAGTAAACTTTGAAGTTCATACATCATATAAAAGTATATAACGGTGTATATAAGGGTGTATATAAGTTCGTATATCACAAATCAATACTTTAGATGAAGGTGTTCTAGGGGTTTAAAAAAATTTAAATACATCTACTATTTTTTATGATTTAAATGAATTTATGTGATGTAAATAAAATGATTTGTGCTGGCAGCTAAACGATTTGTGTTGGAGGTAGAAAAAACACCCGCCAACGAAAAACACCCGCCAACGAAAATCGTGTGCGGGAAACCAAAAATTGATTAAAAAATTAACACCGTATTCTCTCTCACACATACTCTTCCTCTCCTCTCACAGCGTACTCTCACCCTTATCTCTTCTCCCCTCACACTCCATCACCCTGTTCGTCTGACTGGTGGCCGGTAACGGGTGCTGATTTATTTTGAGAGAAAAGTACCGTTGGCTGGTGCCAGTGGCTGGTGATTGATCTTTTCTTAGAGAAAAGTAGCGCTGGGTGGTGGCTGATAAGCCAAATGAACAGGCTGCATGTCCATCTCTCTCTATCTTTCTCTCAGAGGAGGCCGCTGGCGGGCGCGGAGGCCAGCCTCGGGCAGCGGCGGAGGCGGCACGGAGGAGGCGGCTGGCCTCGAGTGGCAGCCGCGGGCAGGCGGTGACCGCGAGCTGGCAGCGAGCGTAGCTGCTGGTGTGGCAGGCGGCGCGCGGACCGGCCAGCCGCGGTCGAAGGGCATAGGCGGCGGGGCCGGGCACGAGCGGAGTGCGGCTGCGGACCAGTGCAGGCGGTCGTGGCGGCACTGAGCGCAGGGGCGGTGGCGGCGAGCGCGGGGCGGGAACGCGCGGGTGGTGGCTAGCATGCTTGGGCGGCGACGTGGTGGGCAGCAACGCTGGGGGCTAGCGTGGCGACGATGGCTGGCGCGGCGATGACGCGGCCGAGCGTCCAAGTGCGGCGGTGGCTCCAGCGGGCGGTGGTCCAAGTGCGGCGGCGGCGGGAGCGTCCTGCGCCGGCGAGGACGCGGGCGGGTAGGTATGGGTGTGGTCCCATTGGGCCCTTATTTTTTATTGGATTAATTCCTCTCGTGCTATTATAATTTTTAAAAATTAGAAAAATGTCACCGTCAGTGACTGAGGTAGTCCCCACCTGTCAGTGACACACCGATGTCATATTTTCAAACTGTGAATATTATAATGGCATGGATCTAACTAGCTTTTTTATTTTATATTATTATCTGTGCTGGCGCTCGAAATACATTTGTGCTGGCAGGCGTGGAGCCGCAGAACAGATGGAGTGCCACATTGCCACTGGGTAACCATCATCCATACTCAGATCTGTACCCGCTTAATTTGGGGAGGGGAGGTTTGACCCATAACATTCAGGGTGTGGGTAGGGTATATCCGTTTTACCTTGACCCTCGGGCCGTCACAGAACAGCGGCCGCGCGCTCCTCCCTTCTTGCTGCGAGGTTTCTCTGCCGGTGATCTAATTAATTAATCATCCTATAGTTTATTCATGTCCATTGGATAACCGTTGTCTGCTGGATATAAACAAGATAATCTCGAATGGGATTGGATAATTTCAGGTATGGGTATGGTAATCCAAACCCCACCCAACGGCAACGTGGATTGGAGGGCCGCCAACACAAATACATCATCTTTGCTAGCGGGCACCATCCCAGCGCAAATACTTATTTGTGCCGGCAGAGAGTTGCTGGGAGATGGAAAACCCGTCAGCACATATGTATTTTAACCGTCAGTAAAAACGTTTTCTGTACCAGTGAGATAAGCGTGTAATAATGAACATGTATTGATTGATGCAGCGGTTAGAATATTAATATATAGAAAAAGTAATCCGCAGTGATTGTTAATTATAGTGCTCCAGTGATGTCCTGGATCTAGCGCCCGTTGGTCAGTCCCTACGCCGCCGTTTTTCGATTTTCTGAATCGCTTGGGCACTGCAGCTATCAGTTTTGGTGCCAAGCTCTCGGCCGAACGCCCATCCAGCCAATCGTCCGACCAGAAGAGGTACGTTCACTGGAACTGAGATGGATTGCTTGAAGAATGTTTCAACCTCTGGTTCTACTGTACTACCCTGATGTTCAGTGCTAACCATGCCTGCTCTTTCTCTTAATGGAAAACATGCTAAGACACGGTAGCGAAAAAATGTCTGCTTTTCATCAGTTGTTTATAGCCAGACCCAGCGTTTTTGTAACGCGTTGCCTGTCAGCTTTAGATCGGCAATGCCCAAGCCTCCCAGATTTGTTCGGTTTACAAGCAGTTGTCCATAATTTAATTAATATTTTCTGGGCAATCTCAACATCATATCAGAGGGGGGGGGGGGGGGGGGGGGATGCATATAGAAAATGGCACGCGGGAGACATAATCCAGAATTTGATCAAAACTGATCATTATTGTTTTAAAACTGTTAATCTATACTTTCGGTACAGTCAAATCATAGGTTCAGTTGGAAATATAGGACACATGAATATCTCCTCGCCAAATCGTTATAATGCAAGCCCTTGCTAATTCTGAAACTAATATCTATTCTTTGATGTTAATTATTGATGCTCAAAGGGAGCGGATTTGCAGCCACTGTGAGAAGAAAATGGAAGATCATTTCTTAAGATGGAGGATCCGAAGAAGGCCACGAAGCTGATGTAGTGATGATACAAGCAAGCAAACGTCTTCAAAGACTCCAATAATGTGTGAAATTTTCTCAGTTAGATTTTTGAGAAAAATAATCTCATTTTAAGTTGATGCATTGGTACTGTGATGGTAGCTCAAACAAAATCAGCATGTATGCTCTATGTTTATGATGGAAATATGATATGAGCGTAATTGGACTGCAAGGATACATTGACAATGCAATGGCTAATTTTCATGGAAAGATTTAAACTATTCCTCCGATCCAAAGCCTCAAGTGCTCTGTTCCTGTGTTTTGGAATCATGTAGTATTTCACTTTTCGCTCCATCTAATATCTGCATTTTTTCAATTCATGTGTTCCAAATAGACCCTTAATTTTTATTATCCATCAATTTGTAGGCAAATGGATGGAATCATTGCAATACGTTCCATCAACCACACTTTAGCTAAGGTGAGAGTCCAACAGAGACTAAGCACTGTTGGATATGTTCCAAATTCCACATCCACGACATAGGCCGGGCTTCTGCCGAAGCGCAGCGGAGGCCCGTCGCCGGAGGCTTGGGCCGGAGCGAAGCGGAGGCTGAAGCCGGCCCATCAGGAACTCGCCCCCATGTTGACGCGTAAAGGGGGGTACGGGGGGCGAAGCCCCCCGTGGTACGGTATATATACCCTTGCTAGGGTTTCGTGGAGACTGAATTCTCTTGTAAGCCGCCATAGGCGTTGTAACCCGACTCTTGAGATATAGTGAGATTGTGCTGGCTGGTGCCCGTGGTTTTTCCCCTTCGCATTGGAGGGGTTTCCACGTTAAATCTTGTGTCCCGCTGTGTTTGATTACTTCGTTATTCGCCGCCGTTCATAACAAGTGGTATCAGACGTACTTACACCCTGGTCGCTGATTAGGGTTTCATGACGACGACGATGAAGTTCGATCTTCCGCTACTGGATTACAACACGCGGTTCTCGCTATGGCAAGTCAAGATGCGGGGAGTTCTGGCGCAGACTCACGATTATGATGAGGCGCTGGAAAGTTTCGGCAAGAGGCAGGAGGAGTGGACTCCCGAGGAGAAGCGCAAGGATCAGAAGGCTCTCTCTCTAATCCAACTTCATCTTCATAATGATATTTTGCAGGAGGTGTTGCAAGAGAAAACTTCTGCGGCCCTTTGGCTCAAACTGGAATCGATCTGTATGTCCAAGGATCTTACCAGTAAGATGCATATGAAGATGAAGTTGTTCACTCTGAAGATGAAGGAGGAGGACTCGGTGATGAGCCACATCGCCGATTTCAAAAAGATCGTTGCTGACCTAGTGGCGATGGAGGTGACGTATGATGATGAGGACTTAGGTCTTTTACTGTTATGTTCATTGCCAAATTCGTTTGCTAATTTCCGTGACACCATACTTTTGAGTCGTGATGAATTGACCTTAAAGGAAGTTTATGAGGGGCTCAAGTCCAGGGAGAAGATGAAGGGTATGGTTCAGGCAGACGGGTCGTCGTCCTCTAAGGGCGATGCGTTGCATGTGAGAGGACGATCTGAGAATCGATCCTCCAACAATGGAAACGATCGTAACAAGAATTTTGATGGGAGAAGTCGTTCCAAGTCGAAAGCTCGGAACAACAAGAAGTTCTGTAATTACTGCAAGCTCACGAATCATACAATTGAGGATTGCAGGAAGCTCCAGTATAAGGAGAAGATGAAGAAGAATTCTGATGGTAAGGTCTCTGTTGTCTCTGCAGCTGTTGATTCTGATTCCGGAGATTGTCTGGCTGTTCTCGCTGGTTGTGTTACTGGTCATGATGAATGGGTTCTGGATTCTGCATGTTCGTTTCATATCTGCACTAACAAAGATTGGTTTAGTTCATATAAGCCCGTGCAGCAAGGAGATGTAGTGCGGATGGGGGATGATAACCCACGTGAAATTGTGGGCATCGGCTCTGTTCAGATCAGGACGCATGATGGCATGACACGCACATTGATCAATGTAAGGTACATACCAGGAATGACAAGAAATTTGATTTCGTTGAGCACACTTGCCAGAGAAGGTTTCAGATACACCGGTGATGAGGAATTTTTAAAGGTATCGAAAGGTTCTCTTGTTTGTCTTTTGGGTGATCTCAATGCTTCGAATCTATATATTCTTAGAGGTACTACTTTGCTTGGTTCGGATTCTGCTAATGTCATTCATGTTGAACCTAGTACAACTAACCTCTGGCATATGCGTCTTGGGCATATGAGTCACCTTGGTATGGCAGAATTGATGAAGAGAAACTTGTTGGATGGCTGTACTTCGAGTAGCATGAAGTTTTGTGAGCACTGTGTTTTCGGAAAGCATAAACGGGTAAAGTTCAATACCTCGGTTCATACCACTAAAGGTACACTTGATTATGTACATGCTGACTTATGGGGTCCTTCTCGTAAGCCTTCGCTTGGTGGTGCTCGTTACATGCTTACTATTATTGATGACTACTCTAGAAGGGTTTGGCCTTATTTTCTGAAACATAAAGATGATACTTTTGCTGCGTTTAGAAACTGGAAAGTTATGATAGAAAGGCAAACTGACAGAAAAGTGAAATTGCTTCGTACTGATAATGGTGGAGAGTTTTGTTCTACTGCCTTTGATGATTTCTGCAGGAACGAAGGCATTGTGCGCCATCACACCATACCGTATACTCCTCAACAAAACGGTGTGGCCGAGCGTATGAACAGAACCATCATATCGAAGGCTCGTTGCATGCTGTCCAATGCACGGATGAGCAAGCGTTTTTGGGCTGAAGCTGCAAATACCGCATGTTATTTGATAAACAGGTCGCCTTCTATTCCACTTAATAAGAAAACTCCCATGGAGGTATGGTCTGGTACACCTGCTGATTATTCACAGTTGAAAGTTTTCGGATGCACTGCTTATGCTCATGTTGATAATGGAAAATTAGAGCCTAGAGCTGTTAAGTGTCTTTTTCTTGGTTATGGTTCTGGAGTTAAAGGATATAAACTGTGGAATCCCGAAACAGGAAAGACTTTCATGAGTAGAAGTGTGGTTTTCAATGAATCTGTGATGTTTAATGCTAGTTTGACCTCAGACAGTGTTCCAGATATTTCTGCTCCAGAGGTGCAGCGTATGCGCATGCAGGTGGAGCATGTTGATGAGGCAGTTGTGCAGGTGGAGCCGGTTGATGATCAAACCAATGATGTTGCTGATGATGTTGCTCATGATGGTGTTCAGCAAACTCCTCCCAATTTTCAGCAAGAGGAGGATTTACCTATTGCTCAACGCAAGACGAAGAGAGGTTGCGGTCCTCCAAAACGTCTTATTGAAGAATGTAATTTATCTTACTATGCTTTGAGTTGTGCTGAACAGGTGGAGAATGTTCATGAGCCAGCGACATATAGAGAAGCTGTTAGCTGTGGTGACAGTGAGAGCTGGGTTTCAGCTATGCATGAGGAGATGCAGTCACTTGAAAAGAACAACACATGGGAAGTTGTACCATTGCCTAAGGAGAAGAAGACCATCCGATGCAAATGGATCTTCAAGAGAAAGGAGGGTTTATCTCCAAGTGAGCCTCCAAAGTTTAAGGCAAGGTTAGTTGCAAAAGGTTACAGTCAAATTCCGGGTGTTGATTATAATGATGTATTCTCTCCAGTTGTAAAACACAGTTCGATCCGTACTTTCTTTAGTATTGTTGCATCACATGATCTTGAGCTTGAGCAGTTAGATGTGAAAACTGCATTTTTACATGGAGAGCTAGAGGAGGACATATACATGGACCAGCCGGAAGGGTTCATAGTGCCAGGCAAGGAGAAGCATGTGTGCAAGTTGAAGCGATCCTTGTATGGTTTAAAACAGTCCCCTCGTCAGTGGAACAAGAGGTTTGATTCATTTATGCTGTCACACAGTTTTAAAAGGTCGAAATTTGATAGCTGTGTCTACATCAAACATGTTAATGGATCACCTATATACTTGCTGTTATATGTTGATGATATGCTGATTGCTGCCAAGAGTCAGATAGAAATCACTAAGTTGAAGAAATTGTTGAATAGTGAGTTTGACATGAAAAATCTTGGTGCTGCTAAGAAAATTCTTGGTATGGAAATTAGTAGAGATAGAAAATCTGGTTTGCTATTTCTTAGTCAACAAAATTATATCAAGAAAGTTCTTCAGCGTTTCAACATGACAGATGCTAAAGCTGTTAGTACCCCCATTGCATCTCACTTTAAGTTGTCAGCTGCACAGTGTCCTAGTACAGATCAGGAGATTGAATACATGACAAAGGTTCCTTATTCTAGTGCTGTTGGGTCTTTGATGTATGCCATGGTTTGCTCTCGTCCAGATTTATCATATGCTATGAGTTTGGTTAGTAGATATATGTCTAATCCTGGTAAAGAACATTGGAGGGCAGTTCAGTGGATTTTCAGGTATCTCAGAGGCACATCAGATTATTGTTTAAAGTTTGGAAGAACAGATAAGGGGCTGATTGGTTATGTGGATTCAGATTATGCTGCTGATATGGACAGAAGAAGATCACTTACTGGTTATGTGTTTACTGTTGGTAGTTGTGCTGTGAGTTGGAGGGCTACGTTACAGACAGTTGTTGCTTTGTCTACTACTGAGGCAGAATATATGGCTATTTGTGAAGCTTGCAAGGAATTGGTTTGGCTGAAAGGTTTATATGCTGAACTGTGTGGGGCTGAATCTTGCATTACATTATATTGTGATAGTCAGAGTGCTATTTATCTTACTAAAGATCAGATGTTCCATGAGAGGACTAAGCATATTGATATCAAGTATCATTTTGTGCGTGATGTGATCGAAGATGGTAAGCTGAAGGTATGCAAGATCAGTACTCATGATAATCCTGCTGATATGATGACAAAGCCTGTACCCGTTTCTAAGTTTGAGCTGTGCTCAAGCTTAGTCGGCTTGATAGGATAGTCCAAGTGACTATCGTTGGCACCAGAAGCATTTTGCTCAAGATGAAGATGATTTATGCTACAAGAGGGAATTTGTCTCAAGGTGGAGTTTGTTGGATATGTTCCAAATTCCACATCCACGACATAGGCCGGGCTTCTGCCGAAGCGCAGCGGAGGCCCGTCGCCGGAGGCTTGGGCCGGAGCGAAGCGGAGGCTGAAGCCGGCCCATCAGGAACTCGCCCCCATGTTGACGCGTAAAGGGGGGTACGGGGGGCGAAGCCCCCCGTGGTACGGTATATATACCCTTGCTAGGGTTTCGTGGAGACTGAATTCTCTTGTAAGCCGCCATAGGCGTTGTAACCCGACTCTTGAGATATAGTGAGATTGTGCTGGCTGGTGCCCGTGGTTTTTCCCCTTCGCATTGGAGGGGTTTCCACGTTAAATCTTGTGTCCCGCTGTGTTTGATTACTTCGTTATTCGCCGCCGTTCATAACAAGCACACACGTTCAATTTAGCTTGACCTGACTCGCTAAGGTGAGATGCTAATCTACCTAGAATGCTAGACAAACTTAAGCCAACCCGCCGCTCGTATGCCTTCCACGATCACTTTCAGCTGGTGACCTGCAAGGTGTACATGCTGGACTCGCACCTGCAAAGGTCAAAGTAACGTTACTACTACATGATATAGGAAACGTGATGATGAAGATGAAATAATAGGCATGTTTCACGATAATGTAACGATTGGATACAGAACCTCGGCATGATATTTTACAGGTGTCACGGTCTTCAGAACATCATATAGGATGGATGCAATCTGGTAGTATCTGGCCATTTTCCTCTCAATGAAACATGAGCTCAGGCATAACCTCGAAAACATAGAGTATCTAGCCGTCTCCTCCCTGAGCCACTCAACAAAAAAATAATAATAATTAGTGAAGCATAATATTGCAATTTGTAAGGTTGCTAATACAGCTCAACATTGATCACCCTTACGGTTTCCTCTTTCCGTGATCTTCGTCTAGATATGTGTTACAGTAATGCTCATAGAACTTCAGTAGCTCACTTGAATCAGTGGCGGCAAGCCTGCGCTTTGTCTCTTGTTCATCCTGCCAAACAAAAAAGGGCAAACATGAAAAGGCAAATTTTGGTTGGATGGCAGAAAGACATAGTCGTTTTACTCTTGAATGACGGACAATTCACATTGACTGTTGCATCCAAAACCCCCCATTTCAGAGTACTCTGTTGCGTAAGTTGCACTGCAAAACCTCTACCCAATGCTTCGGCATGAACCAGTAAGCTGCTGTCCTACAGACAAACAACGCGTCATGAAGTACTGAGCCAAGCTACCACTGGTCCACTACCACCGTGATTAGCGTCACGTTCGTTTGACTTATCAGCTACCAGCCAGCAGTACTTTTTTCTCCGAACTAATCGATATCAGCCACCAGCCAACCAGCACTATTTTTCTCTCGGCACAAACCAGCACCGGCCACCTGCCACCCGCCGGCCGAGCAGGGCCAACCCGGCACCGGTATTAGATGGCTAATTAATTCCTTACAAATCACTCAAACTCATGACCGAGACATTTGTGGCTCAAGAAGGATTGAGACAGCTAAAGTAGTAGGAATTCGATTAAAAAAATAAAATAAGAACATACAAGGTGTTTGGCTGTTTAATTTGGTGGGTGTCAGGACAGGGGCCCCAGAAATCGAGCAGAGTAGAAGAAACTGCGAGATGAAATTTGTTGTTTTTAGGCTGTGTTTACATCCGTAAAAATGGTCGCATCGGCCACTATAGCGTATTGTATCACTTTTCGTTTGTTTGTAGCTAATTATTGTCCTACCATGACCTAACTAGGCTCAAAAGATTCGTCTCGTCCTGTACATCAAAACTATACAATTAGTTTTGTTATTTACCTACATTTAATGCTCCATATATGCGTTATTTGCTATATTTAATGTTTCAATGGGACGTCGATGCGATGGAAAGTTGGGAGGAACTAAAGACAAAGACAGCCTTAGACAAACTTCACCGTGAAATTAAATTGTCATGCCACCAAAATAAGCTAACACAACATCCAGTATGCCTAACGCAGCAGACTATTAATTCACTATTGGTTGGTTCAGTTTGGCAAGGATTGATGAAGCGATGAGCATCGAGTGAGAGCACAAGCGTACACACCTTTTCAAGCCTATGCAAGAGGTACGTCTTGAATTTACGAACCCCGCGCCCGGTTGAGTGTGGATCCATGGCGTGACCCTTCTCGAATGCAGTGAAGCGACCTTTGTCCAGAGATGGAGCGAGGAGTATATAAGTGGAAACGAAACATTCATTCATGTAATTAACTGGAGCTGGCACGCATGGACTGAAAAAAAGTCACATACATAGGTAGGCGACGCGCGGGTTGTCCTCCTCGATCTCCTTGGCGGCGCGGAGGAAGGGCAGCACGATCGGCGCCAGCGACGAGGGCACGAGCGCGAGCTCGCTCTCCTCCGCTTTTTCGACGCCGACGGGGCGCACGCGCGTGGGAGCCCGCCACATCATCGTTGCGCTCGCTGCCGCCCCGACTGGGCCGGGACCGCCGGCGAGCGCGGGGTGGTGGAGGCGGCGCTTGTCCTGGTGCTGATGGCTGGGTGCGGCTACGGAGGAAGTGGGGTGGTGGGGAAGGGAGAGGACTGGTGCAAGGCACCTCCTCGTCTTAAGAAGAGGCCGGGGAGGAGGGCTGCGCAGTGGTGGATGCTGCTGACCTGCTGAGTGTGACCAAAGGCTTGTGGAAATGGCCGCTTTCGGCGGGAGAGAGATTTATGCTTATTCTCTCTCGCTTATCAGATTTATTATCTTGTTGTTGCTGCGCTGCTCTCTCCCTCGCTTGTTCCTACTTTTGCTTTCAATTCATATATAGCTCGTCTGTAGCTCTACACTACAAGTGTGTATGATTGGCCATGTCGATCATACACACTTGTATATAACAGCAGCATATCGTATATAACGGCATATAAAGTAAGTATATAAACGGATCACCTACAACTATACACCAATTCAGAGTGGCGTCTATATAGGATAGTTTTTATGGTACTAATTGAGCTGTCACATAGTACCATTTGTTTATATTATATGTCATTGTATTAAATATAAGAGAGAAGAAAAAAAAGAAACTATAGTGTAGGATATAAGTCCCTGAGATGGTCCATAAGGAACCGCAGACTTACTGAACAAGTGTGATGATGGCATATCCCACAAGTCGCGTGACCCAGTATGCTAGTTACACTCGAATCCTAGGATTAGTTTCCTAAGTGTAATCCACTGTATTTAGATTTTAACCGACTTGTAAACACTAGATTGCTAGCCTATATAAATTGACCTAGGTTGATCCTCAGGGGACACGAGAATCATCGTTCTCATTGTAGCCACAGAACTTGCTATAGCTTCCTGAAGCTCTATCAAGTACAAACCATACAAATATCCACTAAAAAAGACGTAGAGTATTATAAAGACGTAGAGTATTATAAAGACGTAGAGTATTATACCTCTGGGTTGCTAGAATGATGGGTTATCAGGTGTGTTTGGTGTATTGTACTTGCTTTTTTACTCACTAGGACCATGTTGTACATTGGGACGAGACATTATAGGCGTCAAATTTGTTGGTGAATGACCTACCGAAGAGTGGCGCGACTAACGGCTTAATCTTCCGACCCTCCACAAACATGACGAGGCCCCAAAGGTCTAAAAAACAGTATAAACTAGAACTACTAACCACTGTTCCAGAATAAATGCGAAGTACTCCCTCCGTCCAAAAAAGCATACAACTATCGTTTTTTGAGGAGTCAAATAATTTCAACTTTGACTAAATTTATATGAAATATTAACAATTTTTGTATAAATTTAATCAAATTTAAAATTGTTTGTCTTCTTGGAATGATAGAGTTGCATGAACGGAGTAAATAACATCTGTTAACTTGTTCATTACCATGACTTTACAAGGCTATTTATAGAAAACCCAAGGGTCTACAAATACATCCTTTTCTGTTCATACCCTCTCCACGTTCCCTTGTGTCAAAAAGAAACAACTACATCCACAGATTACGTGAGGGGTACCATGGTAAAAACAAGAGTAAGGAGAAAAATTAAGAAACTTCGGAGTGATAGCCTTGGACTATATCGAGACGACTAAGAACCTGATAGATCAATTCACAGAGGGTTTTTCACGTAATATGATAGACAATGCATCCAAAAAATTGTATGGTCGGAGATCCCGTGTATTAGGATGGTGAATAAGCTAGTGATTAACTGAGAGAAGTGAACCTTTCAAATAGACTCATTCCAATGGAGGTGCATTTCTCTTCTTAAATTGTATGGTAGGTTGGTGAAAACCTTAATATGATCCGAGTGGCTCAATGTGGACAAAGATGTTAACCTACATAACATCTTTAAGGATTGCACCTATATGAGTTCGATTGCTGTCAAAATATATGAGATAGTGTGATCTCTAGATACCCATGAAAGGCATAGAGTATGACCACTCCAACCCGCGGGGATGCTTATAGCAGCCTAGTACTGGCAAGGGGCTCCAGTTAAGCTTATTTGCACGAAACTATCAATTCAAGGCATAGTACATTGGTCAGTTGTGAATACGTGTAGCTTTGCCCTAGATGGATATTCAACTTAGCAGTCTCCACCAAAAGGCTGGTATATCAAAACAACAGTTGATTTGAGAGCATTCTCTTGTGTACCTTGAAATTTTTGGTGGGGATTGTTGGATTAATTGGGCCTTGACCCATATTAGTCTCAATTAATCAATAAGAATTAAAAGATCCACTAGTGAGTTATTGGTTTTAAATCCTGGATAGAGAGTCAAAGAGAATCCTAACAAATTAAGTGTTTGGCCAGTTATGGACCGCTTGTGAAGTTGGCTAGAGTAGAAGGGCATGCCACGCGCGTGCGCGCTCGCTCGCCTCGCCGGATTGGGCCGTGGCTTGTGGCCGAGACGCGACATGGTGAGGTGAACGTTTTTTCCATAGATGATTGTGAATCATAGTCATTACTTCGGAGCGGTACTTGATGCTTAATGGCAATTCATGGCCATTGTTGGGTGAGTTCTTTGTCCAGGTGCATCCCCCCTCTCTTCTTGTGCGTTTATATAAGGAGGCCTCGCCTCCCTGACAACACACCTCTCACACTCTCAGGTACTCTGCTCAGGAGTCCTCTCTCCCTCACTATTTTACTGCTTTGCATTTCCAACGCAAGCTTTACGTACACTCTGCTTTAGGCCTCCAAACTTCTTGCCTTGATGGTGAAAACCAAACCATGATGATAGTTAAATGACTAAAAATGGACTTTACTCTTAAAAACAAACCCTCTCCGTACAACATCGACGCTTTACATGTTAGCTCTAGATTCCAAAGCTCAAGCAGTCACGCGTGCTCGAAACTTCAAGGAGCCAAGATCCCCATACGCCATTATTTGGTTGGGCTTGGGCGCGTCTGTACTCCATAGGTCTTTGCGGCACCCGAGCCTCAGCGAAGCTAGCTCTTCGGGAGCAATTCACGGCCTACAACAAAGTTTTCTTGGAAGCGAAGTTCAATGTAGGCCTAATAGTCCGAACGATAACTCAAACTTATACCCTCGAAGTGAGCTGCCGGTCACTGAGCCCGGGGCCAGTGGCGGACAGCGGAGGTCAAACTGGGCTCCGGCCCCCTTCCTCCGTACGCTACCCATTACAGGTGTTGCGTCAGTGCTCGTCGCTTTGGTTATTTGTATGACGCGTCCTATATAATATGCAGTTTTAGCTCCTCTACCCTCCCTTGGTTTGACTCTATGGATAACGAAGCACGGGATAATTAACCAATTGCCATTATATGCGGGTGAGTGGCAACAGATTTGTCATCCACGTGAGATGAGTGAATGTGAGAGGGATTAATTGACCATAGCTAAAAGTGATAAATAGTTAAATATCCCACGAAGCACGACTCCCCAACAGCTGGACATAAGAAACATGCGCGTTTTGCTTTGAAATAATCTCAGTAATCATCAAGCATCGAAACACATGTTGTGTACTAGGTCTACACAATCTAACACTCTTTACAACACTATTATATATTCTTGCCAGCCATGGTTACCAACACCCATCCAATCAGTCATTTTCTGGTCTTATAATATATAATTTCATCATCGATGACATTAACATAGTAGTAATCACTAGTCTGCAGCATTAGACTACTTAGTCACATGGTGGGAGATTTTGCTGTGCTATAACTCACAAAGTAGGTAGAGCAGCTCAAAGCGAAATCTAAGATTTGCGAGTATCAAGTGACGAAAAAGTGATGAATAATGCAATATGGATTAAAAGGGTCAACAGGTGGAGAACTATGGTCGACCATTGTCACAGCTTTCTTCCATCTCACTCAGAATCACACATTCACACCTAGGAGTGCCTCATATTATCCATCAATCATAAATTCGTAATCAAATAGAAGAACTCATTGGACTTAAAATACCTTTCCACACAACCACACTGACACACCAGCAGAGTCCACACTAATGCAAGTACAGCACACATACGTAACCCACACCTACTCGTAACTAAGCTTCACCTGATCCATTTTAAGGTGAGCTGCTAATCTAGCTAGATAAACTTAAGCAAACACGGCGCTGTTAGGCGTGACCCGATCACTATCGGCAGGTTGCCTGCACGGTGAGCGCGCCGGACTCGCACCCGGCGCCGGCGAAGGCGGCCGTGTGCTTCACCGTGCACGACTCCCTGCCGACGCACGCCGCCGTGAACGCCTTGAGCGCCGCCTTGGACTCGCACCCGCCCTCGTAGGCGCCGCAGCTGCCCCTGCCCACGCCGAAGCTGGCCACGTCCACGCTGGTGACCACGCGCCCGTGCCCGCCGCACGACAGCGTCACGTCGTCGCCGGCCTCGGCGCCCGCCACGCAGACGGCGCCGACGGCCACCGTGCGGAACGCGGCGCGCGCCGGGTCGCCGCCGGCCTCCTCGAAGAGCACCAGCGTGTTGGGCTCGCCGGCGCGGAGGAAGGAGCGGGGCACGTGGTAGAACCGCTGCGACGGCTCGCCGCACCCCGTCATACACCGGATGCCGTCGCCCTCCGCCTTGAACTTGCCGCGGTAGTCGCACACGTGGCAGCCCTCTATCTCCGAGGCCGTGTATGACGGCCAGTAGCGGCCGAGGCTGTTGCCGTTCACCCACGCCGCGCCCTTGTTCAGGCCCAGCAGGTCCACCACCACGGCCTCCTCGCCGGCGGGGGCGGCGAAGGAGGTCTTGTACCATGTGAACGGCCTGTTCACAGGGATGCTGCCGTTGTGGCTCCGCCATTTGTAACCGACCTTGTCGAGATGGATCTGCCTGTGCTCGCCGGCCAAACCAGACTGCAAAGAAATGCACGTTGTAATCATGGTGGTACAATATGGTTTTGCTTAAAAAAAGAAAGGGGATGCTCTAGAGGTATGATGTACCTTGTAAGACCAAGAGCTGTTGGTTAGGTCAATGCCGGTGCCATTTGCGCCGACAAGCTTAACTGGTCCTCCCACGATGCCCGCCGGCATGAGCTCGAACAGAGGTCCATAGTTCTGTTTCACAAAGGAAAACGTGTAACTCTCATCATATACCTGAGTCAAAAATAGAACGGATCAGTGTTGTTTTGCTTGACGAGTTCAGAACCTTGAGGCCGACGGTGCCACTCAGAAGGGAAATGTAGTTCTTCCCAGAATGAAGCTTCACGGGGGTCTCGAGCTGGAAGACGAATGCTCCATTAGCCGAGTGGTTTTTCCCCGTGAAGCATATTGTTCGGAGACCAACATTAGCACCAGAAGATTGATGGGAACAAAAAAAAACAGAGAGAATATGATGAGTTACACAGGAGCAGAGTACTGACCTACAAGCTTTCCATTCACAAAAGCGTAGATCTCATGGCCCGTTGTGTTCACATACAGCTTGTAACTTCCCTCTCCCTTGTGCTCAAGGCTGTAATTTATCAGAAATGTTACAGTTTTGCATCGCTCCGTTGAAGGATACTAAATTCCAATAAGGTTTATACTATAAACAAATTTTGTAGAGTACCTTGTCCTATACCACAAGTAGTCGCTCTGATCAGTGGATGCGGCGATCTGATCCAACAGCTGGGTTTGTCTGAAGCTGCCATGGTCGTCAGTCATAAAGGGCTTCAGGTTCTCTGGCATCCACGACCACGTCAAGGCTTCCGGCTCTTTCTCCACTGTATTCTCCTTCTTCACCATCACCGACGTCTGAGTCTTGATCTAACGATGGTGCAATCATTTGGCAAATGGAAACTGACATCAGTACTCAGCAACAACAATACACTGATGGCCGTATGCAGTTAAAATTGCAAAAATTGGAAATCCTGAAATGAGAACATCGCATTAATTGCTAAGATGAGCAACACACCTTGGCAGTGTTGTATGCAACAGTCTTGCAGTCCGGCAAGATGCTGACAGACCATGCCGGCACGAGGTGAGTTTTGGCGAGGGTCACATTGACATCCCTGTCGTCAAACTGGTTGTTGATGAAGCGAACCGAGGAACCACCATAGGTGTACTTGGTGACCTGCAATATTGTTTTAGTTGTGCATGTTGGAAGAACATGGATAATAAACCCTCTAATACAAGAAAATAGTTGGCATGAGATGTGTAACGCACACTGATATTTTTGCCGTAGCTAGTGTCATT
Organism: Echinochloa phyllopogon; assembly: GCA_033239725.1. Lineage (NCBI taxonomy): Eukaryota > Viridiplantae > Streptophyta > Magnoliopsida > Poales > Poaceae > Echinochloa > Echinochloa phyllopogon. The sequence goes on from BTCW01000014.1 coordinate 35,141,613, forward strand.
GTACTCTCCATGGACGAGGATTTTCTCCATCGACTTGAGCACGTTGTGGAGCTCCTTCAAGTGACCATATTTGGGCTGCCTAATGTTACCTGATGGGATATACATGTAAAACCACATTCCCAAGGTTACATCTCAAAATTGTAGCCGACTTAATAACACATATTATAAAGAATCCGCTGTACTAAATAAACTCACCATACTCATCCAAAGGTGCATCGTAGTCATAGCTAGTTGTGATGTATGGGCCACCAGAAGTACGCCCAAAGTTGGTTCCACCGTGGTACTGATAATTAACAGCAATGTGAAATGAGGTGATAATAACATACATGACATTACAAGATAATCATATGCAGTCCATGTTTTTAAAAACCCCTGACTATTATACCATGTAGTAGTTCTGGACAGATCCACGTTTCTGGAAGAACATGGCAACCGCGAAAGCAATGTCTTCAGCAGATCTATGGAAATCTGGCTTGTCCCAGGCTTTGAACTTGATGACATAATTTACAATCGCAATACATAACTAATCATGGCTACAAAAATTTAGGAAAAAAAGCAAGGCGACGACGTTGTAAAAGAGAAAAAAAAACTACCAGCCAGTCCAGTTCTCTGTCCAAATCTTGGGAATGCCGGTCCGATTTGGGAACCAGTCGTGGCAATAGAATCCATTGCACGTATTGATCTGACAAGAACCAGAAATTTGAAACGTTAGCTGAAGCTACAAAACGTACATCATCACTTCATAAACCATTTTATCACAAATTACAACTATGCTGAAAATCAAACTTACCACATTGTGTGGCACATCGTCATCCTGCTGCCACATGATCCAAGGGACGCCAACCTTCTGCTTGTTGGCCATGTCGGCGCACCAGTGGATGTATTGCGATGCAGACTGGTTGTTGTTCAGCTTGCCCATGATGTTCCCGTACTCGTTCTCGATCTAGGCAGGCAGAATTAAAAAAGGAATTTATTATAAGATGAAAAAATGTATATATATAGAGAGAGAGAGGATTTTCCATATAAACTAATCTTGATTATCACATCATCAGACATATAGTCCACAGTGCAAGTGAAAAAGAGAATGTTGTTTATATCTATATGCACCTGAGCTAGGATGATTGGGCCTCCCTGCCCTGCAAACATTTTGGCGTCCTTCATCTTGTTGACAATGAGGGTGGTGAAGGTCTCCATCTCGCGCTGCCATGTGGAGAACAAAATCATTACTTGAACTAAACTTGTATATATGTGCATACTTAAGAAGGGTAAACACTGGTGTGTTAGAGTGAGATGCAGCACATATATATATGTGTGCATGCTAGTTACCTCGAAGGGGTGATTGTGCAGCCTGAACTGCATGCCAGGGATGTCACGGAGCCAGGCGGGAAGGCCTCTGCAACAATATAATAGAGAACAGGAAGAAATAATGAAAATGAAAATGCCCAGTCGTTTCGTGAATTATTCAAAAAATGAAAATGAACATAAGACATCCTAGTTAGCATGCAGTACGATGAATGCTGAGAGGATGCATGTCAGTTGATATAGTACCCGTAGTTCCATTCCCCACAGATGTAGGGACCAATGCGAAGAATGGCGTACATCCCGGCGTTCTGGATCTCCTTGAAGAACCTGACGATGTCGTAGTTCCCCCCGAAGTTGTACTGCAACACATATATAGACAAAATGCACGACTTAACACGAAGAATTTCTTTTTATATGGGATCATCATATCAGTAGTATATGTATATATACAGATGGTGATGATGATTACCTGGCGCCGGCGCGGCTCGTGGCCATTCCAGAAGACATAGGTCTCGATGGTGTTGAGGCCGCCTTCCTTGGCCTTCCTGATCAGATCGGGCCACATCTGCATGCACACAGGGTGTTAATAACATGGGATCAGATGGTTGCAGATCGAGTAACATACACTATTAGAGAACGGTTGCTCGGTATCCATCTCACCTGGGGCGTGCTCCTGGGGTAATGGATGGACCCCGACAAGATGATCCGGCACGGTCGTTGTAGGCGACGGTGGTGGCGCCACAGCCGACGGCGGTGGCGGCGGCGAGCACGACGAGGAGGAGGGGCAGCGCGAGCGGCGCGGCCATGGCGCAACTAACTGAGAGCGAGGCGCGTGGCCGGGGAAGAGATGAAATGAAACTAGCGCTAGCTCCACTAGTGTAGGGAGTGACTGATCGAAAGGAAGAGATGCGTGCGGGAGGTATTTGTAAGGCAGGCGACTGGCGGCGGAAGTCAGGCTGACGACGACGCCAGCGACAGCTCCGGCCGGATAAGGCACCGCACGCAAGCATCCAGTGGCAACAGGTAACTGCTTCCGAGATGACAGCATATATGAGAGACCCCATCCTTGAGTTCGTTCTCCGGCCACGTGAAGATAGCACCGGTACGGTGACTGGTGCATGCCGATTTGTTCGTGCTGATGATATGATGAGCCCTGCGCCGGAAGGATAATTATTGCTGATGGCATGCATTGCAAACTGATGACTCTTCTTATCTCTTGTATGGTCGCGAGTCAACGTGGGTCGGTCGGCGTCTTTGGTTACAAAAGATTTTCATTCTCTCAGAAAAAAAGATTTTCATGTATATGTAAATTAATTTTTTCATCGAATATGCGAGGCTGTGTATCTTTATATTTAAGGTAGAAAGCAAAGGTACGACACAATATAAAAGAAAAGAGTAGGTGATCGATTACATACGGGAGATATCATCGCGCCATTGCTACTGCTACTCCACTAACTTGTATTACATAGAAACGAAGCAGTAGTGTGGGAGGGTAGTGGTGGAGCTCCCTAGCCCCGCCGAGGATGCGTGCAAGATGACAACGGTGGAGCTCGCCCCCCACCAGGGACAGGGAGGGTGCTATTACGGTACGGTCCTCATTTTTGCAACCAAATATTGGTCTACCAATGTTTTTCATGTATTTTTTTTGCTTTCGACTTTGTTTTGACTTTTTATATAAGTTTGGGACACAAAACTTTTTGCATAATTTTTCCTAAACTTTGCATCCAAGTGTTTGTCTTATAACTTTTTCTAAAGTTTGTTCATAACTTTTTTATTTAATATTTCGATTCTAAAAAAGTTGTTTTATTTTTAAGTGTTTGAACGTGCTTTCCAAATTTTATTTCTATTTTTTCATCACAAACTTTTTTTCTAAAAGTTTATGCCTAATATTTTTTCTGAATACTTTTTTGTTGTATCTAATTTTGTACAGTTTTTTGTTTATAAATATATAGGAAAATATGGTGACCAAACCGATAATAATCTGCGTAGGGGACCGTGCACATGCTCAGGTGGGTGCCACAGGTGGTGCAGAATCTAAAAAGAAAATAATGTAGGTGAAACTGAGAAGAGAAGAAAACACCTGGTCAAAAATTGACCAGTTGAAAGTCTCCCATGGGACCAAGTAAACTAAACACCCCCTTAAAACCGTTTTTGTTTCTTGGCATAATTCTTGCTATAAACCAGTTTTGATGCCTACCCGAGGATTTATGGTCGGTCACAAACCACCAAATGGTTACGACCATTACACTACCGGAACATAGGCCATTTGCACCTGTTGGGGAACATCTTTGGCACCGGTTTCCCAACCGGTGTTATGCATCCGATGTTAAAGGTGGACACCTTTAGTGGTAACTATGTTGAATACTATCCGACAAATTATTTATCAATGATTGAAGAATATGAACTTTCTACTTATGATCGTCATGAATTGAATTACAATCAAATTGCTTTGAGTCGGTTACCAATCTCCATAATGGGAGATTACACAATTCAAACAACATCAATTTGCAATGCAAACAACATAAAAAACTCTGGATAATTTTAAAATCAGACCAAGCGTCTTAATACATATGCAAAAAAATTCATTATTAGCCCACCATTGATTACAAGGTAGAAAAAAATGTGTGTTGCTGCGGGGATTCGAAGTCAAGACATCTTGGCTCACGTGTACCCACATTTTTATCTCACCTACGCAACGCGTGTGACTAAGTAGAAGATGCACTCATTTTCAAGTAGCATGCGACACCCCCTTTAGCACCGGGTCGTGTTACCAGCCGGTGCTAAAGGGTCCCCGAGGGCACCATAATTTTACACCCAGTGCTAATGTTGCATTAGCACCGGATCTTAAGTGTGCCAAGGCATATGAGGGGGGTGGATGATGGTTTCTCTAGTAGTGTTAGCAACAGAACCAGTTCTTGGCCTATCAATTGTTGATCATTCGTTAGTAGAAAATAGATTTTTCATCTACTATATTAGTCCCGGTTTTGATTGCATCCGGAACTAATATGAGCAGTAGTCCCGATTCTAACAAAGAGGGGGATAGAGGGGCCTTTAGTCCCGGTTCAAATCACCAACCGGGACTAAAAGTCACCCTTTAGTCCCACCCGGAGGCTCAACCCGGGACTAAAGGGTCTCATACATTAATCCCGGGTGGTGGCTCTAACCGTGACTAAAGGTCACCCTTTTAGTCACAGTTGGAGCCAGCACCCGGGACTAAAGGGTATTCAAGGAAAAATATCCCATCTAAAGTCACGTGTGTTGTGTAGGTGGGGTGGTTACGATGCTATACGTGATGCAATGTAAGAGGTTGTCTAAAGGTTCTACCCTCTAGTTCCGGACTCTTAGTCCCGGTTCTCAAAATCGGGACTAAAGAGGTTAGGAACAGGGACTAAAGGGCATTTTCCACTAGTGATTGGTGGAGCTAATGAACCGGCTATGATGCTGAGATACATATAAGTTTATAACCGGTTCTCTAGCAACCAGGGCAGATGTGCCGGCGATGATGTTTGGTTCTCAATTGCAAGCAAATTAAACGGATGGACTCATTGCCATATATTCCATGAACCACACTTATGTTTAGGGACCAGCAGAGTCCAAACCAAGCATATATAGCACACCTTAACCAACACATAAGCATCATTTAAAGCCTCACCCAACCAAGACGAAGTCTTTGCATGCTAAACCTAAGCCTGTCATGTGCCGATCGCTATCAGCAGGTGACCTGCACGGTGAGCTCCCTGGACTCGCACCCAGCGCCGCCGCCGGCGAACGCGGCCGTGTACTTGACGGTGCACGACTCCCTACCGACGCACGCCGCCGTGAACGCCCGCAGCGCGCGCGGCTTTGGACTCGCAGTCTCGCACCCGCGCCCCGGTAGCGGATTATGCAGGTGTGGATTATTCTTGGGATTCTTGTTAATTATTACATCATGACATACTAACAGTTGACAAGTGAAAGAGGAAATGGGCATGTGTCTATGTATATATGGACCTGGGCGAGGAAGATTAGGCCTCCCTGCCCTGCAAACATGCCAGCGTCCTTCATCTCGCTGACTATGAGCGTCGTGAAGGTCTCCATCTCGGGCTGTCCATGCGTATGAAGAGATATGACTAACTGAATCATCATTACTACATGAAATTCAACTTGAATTGTACTGCGTATCAAATGAGATGGCGCTCGCATATATAGATGAGTTACCTTAAATGGCTCGTTATGCAACCTGAAGTGCATGCCAGGGATGTCACGCAGCCAAGCGGGAAGGCCTCTGCAACAACCAAGTATGACTAGTGGAGCATAGCTTATATATATATATATATATATATATATATATATATATATATATTATTCTATTTTCTAAAGTATCTGTAAGTTCAAATAAGAGGACTATGTTTAAATTCTAACTTCACTAAAAATATCTTAGAAATTATATTTTCTAAAGTGCTTGTAGTAGTTCTTCTTTTTCGTGATTCCGTCAATATTTCACTGGAAATATGTTTTGCTAATTTGTCTTATCTATATAATGTTTGGGATATTTTTCCCATTTCCTGGTCGATTGAATTCAAAGAAAGGTCCCTTCACATGCATGGCATCTCGAATCAGATATATCTTCGGTCCTGTCTTCACCGCCTCTGCTTCCTTTCTTTGAGGACTCATTATTTTCGCTGCCGGTCCAAGAAGTAGAAGAGGCCAAATGAGCTGTTTCGGAGACTAGATTGTAACATGGAGGCGCTTAAAAAAACTCGACCCGGGGGGACTGACCTCCCCAAGGCTTTGACTTGAAAGATAAAATTTTTTTCTCTTCCACAGGGTAGAGAAAAGGCCACCAACTCCGGCTACCCGCCACTGACGGCGAGGACGTGCCTCCGGCCACGTATCACGGCTGCAACCGTCAGTGGACCACGTATATCTCTGTTTAAATAGCACAACGAGTGACCTTTTTTACTTTTTTTATATAAATTATGCCGCATCCAGGAATTGAACCTTGGGTGGGAGCTGCACCGTGAGCTCCTTGGCACAGCTCTGGCCTCCTCTCGCTCGGGTCGCTCCCCGCGCGAGGCGACCGAGCGCTCCCCTCCTCCATCAAAATAACCCTAGCCGCCACCCCTCCGACCGCCGCGTCGTCGCCGGAGCGGGCTGCCGGATGCCCATGCGGCCTGCGGGGAGGGCGGCGGCAGGGCTCCCCACCCTCCTTCCCGACAGACTCGGCGGGCGCAGCCGCCTAGTCCGGCCGAGGCGACTTGCCGCCGGCGCCTCTTCTTCATGGCGGCGGAGGCCCGGGGACCCAGATCTGGAGGTGCCTCGACCGGATCCAGGGTCCCCGCGACGGGGGGCGCGCCTTCGGAGCGTGGGTGAGGCGGCGGTCGCGCTGGGCGGCCCGGCAATGGCGTCGGCCGGTGACGGCGACAACGGCTGATGGGCTACGCGCCGTCGTCTGCGGCTGGTGTGGGCGGCCCGGCGGCAGTGCGCTGCGGCCGGTGCGTGGGCGCTAGGAGCTGGCAGCCGGCGGCGTTGCGGTCGGCCGTCGGTGATGCTATGGCCGGCTGTCGGCGGCGGGCACGGCCGGCAGGTGGCGTCGACGGCCGTTGGTGGGGGCAAGTGCGGCCGGTGCTCTCTAGCCGGTCGCCGCTGCCCATTCTTCGGTCTCACATGGGCGACAGGTTTGCGTTTCGTAAGTGGTGCTCCACCTTTTCCTCTGATGGCACGTTTGGTGCGGCGTCGTCTTGGTGGCGGGGCTGGGGGTTGGCGGATGCTTGTCGGTGGCGATGTGGTTGTGCTTCAGGCTGTGTTGGATCTTTTCCAGCAGGCGTTGCTGAGGTGAGGAGGGCTGTGCTACTGCCTTGTCCAAGTGTGTGCGGATGGCATGGTGTCGAGTCGGGCGAAAGCCTTCACTGACGGTCTTGTCAGTGGCAATGGTGGCGGCGTCCCAATGGCGGCGTTTTCCCTACTGGGGGCATCATTGCGATGCATCGCGTCTTTGTACATGGGGTTTCTCTATGACGAAAGATTTGTCCTTTTTGGGCGTGAGACGACGGCGCCACTGGCAGGTGGCGTCGACGGCCGTTGGTGGGGGCAAGTGCGGCCGGTGCTCTCTAGCTGGTCGCCGCTGCCCATTCTTCGGTCTCACACGGGCGACAGGTCTGCGTTTCGTAGGTGGTGCTCCACCTTTTCCTCTGATGGCACGTTTGGTCCGGCGTCGTCTTGGTGGCGGGGCTGGGGGTTGGCGAATGCTTGTCGGTGGCGATGTGGTTGTGCTTCAGGCTGTGTTGGATTTTTTCCAGCAGGCGTTGCTGAGGTGAGGAGGGCTGTGCTACTGCCTTGTCCAAGTGTGTGCGGATGGCATGGTGTCGAGTCGGGCGAAAGCCTTCACTGACGGTCTTGTAGGTGGCAATGGTGGCGGCGTCCCAATGGCGGCGTTTTTCCTACTGGGGGCATCATTGCGATGCATCGCGTCTTTCTACATGGGGTTTCTCTATGACGAAAGCTTTGTCCTTTTTGGGCGTGAGACGACGGCGCCACTGGCGTCGTGACCTTCTTGGAGGCGTCGCATTTGAAGAGACCCGCCTTGGATAGACAGTAGCGGTGGTTGGTTGGTGGTGTTGCTCGTGCGCAGCGAAAGTGGGGTGCGCTTGGTCCGTGCTGGCAGCAAGATGCAGAGGGCCCATGGGTGCTGGAGGTCTTTTAGTGACGCGCATGGTACTGTGGTGACTCCGGTGTCGGTTGGGCGGAGGTGTCGCTCTCATAGCGGTTTTAGATACCTGAGTCCTTGACAGAGGAGTGAGGTGGTGGAAGAGACGATGCCCCCACGCAGAGTGGTCAGAATTAGTGATTTGCATCAGCGCTGCGACGAGAGTGTTTTGCTGAAGTTCTATTGGGACTGGGAGATCGACGGTCCTGGGTGTGGCCTGAGGGTGATACTCCCATGATGGAGAAGCTCAAGGCGCCGCTCTGGCTTGCAGCGGGCTGTGTCTGGCGTAGCACAGCGTTGGCGACAACGGCGCAGCGTGCGGTGTCTTCTTTCGGCTCCTCTCCCAGTTTGAGATGGTGTAGTGTATTGTTGGGTGCATTTATTTGCGTGCGTTGTTTGTGTTTTGGAGTGTTCACTTCGACGCGTAAGGTACAATTGCTCTTTTTCTTACATGAAATGACAGTGCTCCCGTCTTTTCTTAAAAAAACAAAAAGCTCCTGTCACATGGAGGCGCTTAAATGCTTTAAAAACTGGCAACCAACCAGCTAGCGTGTGATTTGCCACCACATTCACTTCGCTTTGGCTGTCCTTTGCTCGCAGTGGAACCGGCAGTGATTGCTCGTCAAATGCACGCCAATTCAGATTCGTCGAGAGGGGGGCCTTCTTGTTTAGTCCCCAAACTCCACCCTAAATTCTACTAAATGTAGATAAAATCAAAAAACTAATTATACAGTTTTGTTGTACTTTGCGAGACGAACATTTTAAGCTTATAATTATTCACAAATACAAATGAAATACTACAGTGCCTTATTTATGGTAAAGTCTAAACTTTGGAATCCCCAAATTAGAATCTAAACAAAGCCTAGTTCATATGCATAAGACAAATATAAGTACTTGCTGACGAGTGGCCGGACGGCGCTACCGAGGAGAGTCACAGTTACTCTCGTGTCGTGCTGTTTGCGGCTTATCAGCAGTCAATATTTTTTTTCTAGCACTAGTCACCGGTATTTGAACCAGCACAATCCGAACAGGGCGACGCCCAAGCATGTGATTTGCAACAAGCTGCACTTCGGTTACCCGGCCCATTCATTGCTCGGAGTGGAGCCAGAAGTTGTTGCATGTCTAACGTAGGGCTAGACAAAAAAACTCGTGGCTCCCGCTCGATACGGTTCGTTAGTGGCTCGGTTCGGCTCGGCTCGTTTTAAATTGTTCACGAGCTGAGCCAAGGTTTTAGCTCGGCACAACATGTATTTTGTTTGTGTGATGTCTTGATTCTTAAATAGTGAATGGTGGTGACCATAGATATGCCATATAATTATAGTAATTTATGTTATCATGTTGTGAACTACTATTGCTTCTATCTGATTTTTGAGTTTAAATATATATATATTGTTTTTTATTTCAGTGTGCTATGAATATTTTTTGTACGAAAAATACATGTGTGCTAATGATAAACGAGCTAGCTCGCGAGCTAATCGAGCCAGCTCAAGCTAGCAAACCAGCCGAGCCGAGCTATTTCTCTGGCTCGCTTTGTTAACGAGCCAGCTTGGCTCGTTATGTTAACGAGCCGAGCTCGAGCTAGACCGAGTCGAGGCGAGCAGCTCGATATCCAGCCCGACTCTAATGTATGCACGCCACGCCGATTCCTCAATTGGAACCCGTTCATAAGCTGATTAAAGTACTTGCTGACGCGTCGCCGGTCGACGTGTCCCCATGAGATGAGTGAACAGTTTTTTTCTCGACTTGAAATGGAACTCCCGCTTTATTCGTTACATGAAACGAGATGCTAGCTCCCCGGGGGAAGAAAAACGACTGCTGGAAATAACAGTTCGATGCACCCCTTCTTACACTCAAGTAGACAAGTTTCAACACCTAACCAACTCAGATTCCAACGTATACATATGATATCAATCAAATGAAAACAACAATGAATATGAATCAAGTTTAAGAGGTGCAAATCCAATACACACTCAGATTGAGCGTTCTCACTTTTCAAACTGCGCGCGATGAACCTACTTCCTGATGCTGCCCACGATGGAACGGACAATAGTAGCGACGTAATGTCATATGGCACAACGAAATGGAGGACTCCACTTCCGCGGAAGAATCATCAGTCGCGCTTTGTGCTGCTCCCGTTCTGACCGGCGAGGATCCTCGAGATCTGCAAGCCGCGGCTGAAGGCCTGATTGAAGAGCAGTCGCGTCTGGAACTCGGAGACGAAAGGGAACCATGACAGCACGGAGATGGGCAGGAAGATGAGGAGCCCCATTGTGTACTCGTACATCCTCGCCATCTCCTGGATGGAGTCCCATGGCCCCATCTTCCGGAGCACGGCTCCGGTCCTCTGCCTGAACTTGGCACAGCAAGGACCCCTGCATGCGGCACCGGTGCCGCATGGGCAACACAACGCATGAAGTGGCTCTATGACCAATCTTCGGAATAGCGGTCCACATAGTTGTGCGATCTACAAGGAGTGACAGAAAGGTGACGTTAACATGAATCAGAAGATAAGTGAATACACAGAGTACATGAACAGTGTGGCATAAAAGTATAATTGCAGATGGTTACACAAAGCAATGGGTGGAAAACCAGAAGAATAGCTCACCAGAAGAATAAACCAGCCAGTGGGAATGAAGGCCAAGATGCTGGCGCCAACGTCTGAGACAGGAAGTTCAAAAGCAACAAATAGGAGAACAAGCAAACTGATGAGAACAAGGAAGACAATGCCCTTGAGGATGCGGAATACAAGTTGAAACCTCGTAACAAACTTCTCTCTCCCCATTGAAACAACCTGAACAAAGGGCACACTCCGAGTGTAAAATCTATATCAGATAAAACAGGATGCACTGCAACACTAAACAGACTTACCTTTAGTGACACAAGAACGACCGCAATAACCAGCCATGATAGTGCATATACCTGCGGGGAAGAACAGGACATTAGCTAACTTATTTTCTAAATGGGGATTACAATGACAAGGGCCATTCCAAGCAGGTAGAATACCATGAAGCTTCTGTTCCCGTGCACTATGTGCAAATGGTAAACAATACCATATTGGTAGATCAAGAACCGAAGGGAGAGGATGAACTCCAAGAGCAAGCTACGTATTGTTGCATTCTTCAGGTGATCATGTTCGCTCATCCACCAAGCCTCCCAACTTTGCTCAGGTGCTAGGCCTATACCACCTCTATTGTTCATCCACTTCCACCAGTCCATCCAGTCATCAACGGTCTTGTGCCACTCAAAGCAGGATGGGTTGAAGACAAAAGGTGCAAACAGCCAACAGAAAACAAGGAACCATATGGAAACTGTGACGTACAGATACAAACTGGAGCTTCTGTATGAACTACCATATGCTAGATAGACAACCAAAAGAATAAGCAGCTCCAATGCTTTCACAAAGTGGCTTCGGGAGTACATCCTATAATTCTCAGCATACTTTGCATGACGCACAACAAACCCTCTCCCTGTAGCTCTATACTTTGCTCCACCATGAAGTATTGTCCTGCCATAATAGTGAGTCTTTGTTCCAAGATGAAAAGTGAAGAACACAGGAGCTAACTGGAGTTGCATAATTACAAACTCTGCCAATGCTCTACCAAATCCTTTCTCCAGGCCAACCTCCATCACCATTGGGAGGATGAGCAACATCCCAAGTTGGAATACAGATTGAGTGGCAAGTGCATTTTCAAACGGTTTGATATTTTGAATATTTGGATCTTGGAGTATTGACTTTTCTAAGCCACTCAAAACAAGGTATAACCTCCCATATAAAAATACATACACTGTGAGAACAGCCACCTGAAAGTAATATATATAGCTCAAGGTCAATTCATACAAAAATTATATAATTAAAGTTGTAAAGCGCATCACAATCTATGTATCATGCGCTCCAGACAATATAATTTTCACCATTGTAAAAACAAATCTCTAAGGTAAGTGAGATGAAAAAAGATCAGGGAGCATAGTTTGCATCCCAGTTTATGCTTGCGAAAAAAATATTAGTGTTGATCTTTAAAACCAAAATCTTCTAATGGTTCCAGCAATGAGACCTTTTGCAAGTTTTGCTGCTCAAACATTGAAAGTACAGAGATAGCATCCTATAGAAATCAAATCTGGACCTTTTGCAAGTTCTGTTGCTCAAAAGTTGAACGTCCAGGGCCCAGACAAGGTTCTCGTATTTGGTAAAAAAAATTATAAGGTCTTTGTTTTTGTAAAACAAAAAAGTTATGGAATTGATCAATCTTCTTTCCTACTTCCTAGAAGTCATATTGTATCAGACTAATATGGTGAAGTATGAGACCCATACCATGCTATTGAAGTAGAAGCCAACTGTAGTGAAGTACAGAGATAGCATCCTATAGAAATCAAATCTGTGTCCTAGTCGATATATATCACGACATAGTGTCTGTTCACCATTTCCATTTGCCACCTTGGCCTCAAAATTGGATATTTGGTTCATTCCAACATCACGTCCTTTGCCCAACTGTATGTACTCATGATGCGTAACATTTCCTCTACGCAAAGTTGAGTTGAACCCTACGATGTCAACAGAACCATTATGAGCAAAGTGCGCAGAACTAAGCAACTATGCTCATTGCATAGTCTCAGGAAAACTTACCTGCAAAGATATCCTCGCTAAGGTTGATAACTTTTGATGCCTTGCTTATGCCACCCCTTGTGAGGTGAAAGAGTCTATCAAAAACATCAGGGTGGCCATAATGGAATCGTACCCTGCATTGGAAATTTCTTAGAACTAACACTCCAATATCCATAAACATCTCCAAAACAAGTTCCAACAAGAGCATTCTCATGATACCTATAAAATTTGAAATCTACCACTCCCACAAATTAATTAAAATTAATCATTACCAGCTAAACTCCAGAAATTATCCATATCACTCTATTTCATGTGCCGGTTCTACCAGGAATACAGAAAACAATCTGTGACAGTTAAAAAATCTGTGTAGCCCCATTGTCAATTCCTAAGATTTATCACTTCAACACCATGAAGTAAATTATCAACTTCAAAGGGTAGCAATCTGTGACGAGTACAAAATATGTGTAGCCCCAGTGTCCATTCCTCTAAGATTTATTGGTGAAGACAACATTTACCAAAAGACTAGGTATTTCACAAGTGACAATTGATAAACACTAAGGGTGCGGGCTGTGTAACACGCATCTATAAAGTAGTTCCAAGAATTTCGTTGATAGATAACACCAATATTTTACAAATCTTACGGCGTAAAATACTTTTTTTAATATATGGCAGTGTACAGATTCAGTAGGAGTGAGATGTGCAGCTATATTTGCAAATATGAATCAATCAATTCCCAAAGTAAAACATCCAGGATATAAAGACATATCGTGAAATGAAGACAGCAACCCTACACAATTTTCACACCTCAAGCTTCCAGTTCTTTATGTTTTCTTCATTAACAACATCACTTTCCCAATGAGGATATTATTATTTGTTAGTGCACAACTACAAATCTTGGACTAAGTACTCAAATAGAATATAACTATAAATACAACAAACGGATCATGAGTAAACCTTTAACTGTATTTTGCGGTTTTCTACAAATATCGTGCTACATGATGTAGGCTAGAACACTGTAGCAGGCAGAAGGTGAAGTGTCCTGCTACAGAGGCAGAGCAGATTCTACTTAAAACAATGCAACACAAATATCAAATTTAATGAGAGGAACCTGGCAAGCCTATCTATTGATGCAATCAGCAAATTACACATCTAGCTATCCTATAGTTGATCGGACTATGATTATCCATTATCATTTACTGTTCGTATAATATATCCACCAAAGTTATATGAAACATACATTAAGAATTAACTATGCTGAATAAACAAAAATGTTATTCCTTTTGGTATTTGTATAATACTTACACATGAATTGGCAATGATACTACAAATATTTCTAAATCTATGTTATTAGAAATTAAGCACGTCTTAAAAACTATTGCATAAAGTTACCAGCATTTTCCAATTTTCAAATACATTTTTAGGAATGGGGCAGCTATGTATGCCTGCCATGGCATCATTTAATTTGCTTTCTAGAGAAGTATTACATATGATAATATATTATCCGAATTCTTCTTATATAAACAAAGTTTCTTTAAGCCTTAACGAGTACCATATATCAACAAATCTTAAATCTTTACGAGCAGCATGGGAATTATTAATGGTAATCGGTTTCATGTTAAGCAAAAAGATCATAATCCACGACTACATTATAACAACAAAGAGTTAGAGAAGATCAGAGTTTGTTAAAAGTTGAAAGAGAGAAGATACATACTTAAGCGGGTTGGCAAGAACACGTTGTCCAATAGTAACGAAGCTGGTCTCTTGGTTGGACATAAACCAGGCGAGGGATGAAACACTACATGTGTGACAAAATGACAACGAGGTTAATAAAATTAGTGTAAGAAAAACTGGAGACATTTAAACATATTAGTACCAAACAGAAAAACCAACCTTCCTGTAAATATATGCTCCCGAACACCCAATATGGTAGGCTTTGACTTTCCATGTGTAATAAGGAACTCTTCCAAGAGATTTCTCATTTTAAATGCTTCCTCAAGGTAGTTATCCTGTATAGTAGAAAAATGTAAGATGTCTGCTAGCTTGAAACTCATTACATATAGATTAAGGCCTGTTTGGATCCAACTGCTAATGGGTTAAAGTGCTAAACTTTAGCACTAGCACATCCAAACAGGTGCTAATGAGTGGTGCTAAAATTTAGCCAAGACTCAAAAACATTAGCTGGGGGAAGGTTCTAATCTTTAGCACTAGCACTTTAGCCCATCCAAACAGGCCCTTAGTATACCTGATTCATGTCAATTGCTTGAAGTGCTTCTCCTCTTGTGAAGATTATGGCATGATTTTGATTATTAGGCTTGCCCTCTCCAACATCTGTTGGTTTACCAGGAAGCCTTATCCGATAAATTTCCTAAAAACAAATAAAATTTAAATGGCTACATTAATAGCAAGATCAAGGTAGAGTATTATTAGAGATATTAGATATGTATAACCGTATTTGGGCCATCGCCCCTGAGACGCCCCCGCGTCGCCCCTCCTGGGCGGCTCGGGAGGCCAACCCTAGCGCCGTCGCCCGTTCCCTCCCTCCTCTCCCTCCACCTCGCCGCCGCCGGAGGAACTTGCCGGAAGCCCGGCTGACCCAGGGATGGTGGCGGCGGGGCGGCTCACCGGCTGTCTCGCGTGGATCTGGCAGCGCCGTTCTCAGGCGCGGTGGCGGCCGGATCCACGACGGTCGGGGGCTCAGGCGAGGATTGTGCGGCCCGACGGGCGGCGCACGGTTGGCGGTGGCCGGCCTGGGCCTCTGCGTGGGCACACGCTGACGCCGACGTGGTGGCCGCGGCTCCCATTTGGTGCGGCGCCTTGGGGGCGGCCGGATCTGGGAGCTCTGTCGGCATCGGGATCGTGCGCCTGCGGGTGCAGTTGTGCGGCGGCCTCGGCTCGCGCGTCCTCTCCGGTGGCGGCTCTTGCCATCCTTGGCGGCATGGAGGCTGCGGAGTTGTAACAGATCCTCCGTCGCTCCGCGTCGCTCCCATGCGGGCAACTTGGGCGGACTTCGCTAGCAGCCGCGCCGCCGGCGGAACTTCTTCCTCTGGGTGGTGGTGTTTTGTTGACAGCGGCCGGCGTGTGTCTCGTCTTGCGGTGGCGGCGTCCTGAGCGAAGATGTTGGTGTCCTTCCGGTGAAGGCGACCTTTTCGTTGGCCGGGCGCAGTGGTGACGGTTGTGGCGGCAATTTGGGTGAAATCCTTGTCTGGCATGTTTGCCGGACCGGTGGCGGTGGAAGTGTCCGTGACACATACCTTGTTGAAGGCGCTGCTGAAGTCGTTGGTCAGACCGTCCACTGTTGCGCCTGTGGGTGATCAATAATTGGGTGAAAACCTAGCCTGGTTTCTCCAGGCCGGCGGCGGCGGTGCAGGTGCGTCGTCGAAGTTCTTGTTCGCCAAGGCCAGGTAGTTCTACCGTGTGGACACCCTGTTCAGTATTCAGCTCAGGGCGGAGGAGGCATTGGATGACGTAACAGTTTGAATGTTGGTTGGCAGGTTGTATCTGCACCAGGTCTTCGTGTTGTTGCCTTGGAAGAAGCACCAATGGTGGTCGGTGTCTAACGTTTTCAGTTCTTTGTAAGGTCTGATAAACGTGTTATAGCGACCTTGTTGGTCGCGTAGGACTACTAGAGCCCCTTGATGGGATGTAATTTTCATGTTAGTTTTTTAGCTGTAGCCGCTTTGGTCAAGGCCGGATAATATATTTTCCATTATCTAAAAAATGTATAACCGTATTTATACTTGACTTGTATGTCAAGCCATCCTGGTTATATATATATATAAAGGTCATCCCCCTCCTTGGGTGTGTGGTGGTTCCCCATCTTACTCTCTACATGGTATCATGAGTCCAGGTTTCCTAAATGGCCCAAACCTAACTTGTTCCTTTCTTTTCCATAGAATCAAATGCATATTTCTTATTAATGGTTCTCTCTATTTTTTTATGATACTCTTGTGACATATAACCAATAAAAATAATTTATGCACTCTAGTATTCATCGAGTTTTTCTATAATATGTGTCTTTTTTAATGGGCACGGGCGACCCGTGGGTACCCGTAAATCCGACGGGCATGGGTTTGGGAAAAATATCAAACCCGTGACGGGTCATGGATTTTTTAATGGGCGGGTTTCATTTTCACGGGCACGAGTTTGGGATGGCAAAACCCAGCGGGTTTGAACCCGTTGCCATCCCTAAGCAGGTAGGTTGGTAATGGCTCCAGTTGATAGGAAGGCCTCCTGGGCTCGAACCCAGAGAGTTTCCTGACCAGACAGGGTTCAGTACCCCTACCTTAAAATTGTAGTTGCTAATAACGTAATATCTACCTAAGGAAAGTGAAGATTCAAGTTCAATGCAAATTCAGTACCTCATCATCACCTTTCACAAGAACAGAGTAATACTGTTTCTCCATTTTACCATTTGGTAATTGTACTTCCTTCTCATCAATGTAAGCAATGCGCAATGCCGGATATCTGCATGTTGTGCACATGAAACTAAAGAAAAACGTTTAAAAATAATTAAAACGAAAAAGAAAAAGGCTCCGGAACTTACGTCAGCATAAGGTTTAAGATATTCTCATAGAGACCTTTTTCTCGGGAATCCTTGGATGCCTTATGCATGCCATAGAGTTGACAGGAGACAACATAAGTAAACTTGATATCAGAAATAGCCTTGGACCTTGCAGCTTCCTCTCCACTCAAATCAGCTTTACCAAGATGATTCCCCCAAAAAAAATGATTCAATACATCCGATCATAACCAAGCAATGCGATTTTCAATTGCATCCACATAAAACAAAAATGGAAGACCCATGTTCAGAGGACAAAGTGGCTAACCTTCATCATTTATCATATCCTCGTAGCATTGTAGTTCAAGAGCTCGTCTATAGTACATCATTCCCCTCACTATACATAACAAAATAGAAAGAATAAGATAGGCAGAGAAGACACATTTTTTATAGCTCAATAAAGGATAGGAAAAATCATATTACCAGTTCTGGCAAGTGTTTGACCACGGTAAGACGCCCATAAACGGATATCATCCATGTGCTCTTTTACTGATGCATCATCATCTGGGTCAACTCCAATACGTTCTAGAAAGTTGCTCCATTCATCTAATGAAGTAGCAAGACAAGTTATTAGAATTTAGCCTGCCAGTCATCATTAATAATTTTACCTACATAACAATCTGATGGAATTTGTTTAAGAAACACGGCACAAGGTGTCTGCAGTTCACCTGGGTAGATCTTTTGTAGGTAGAACAAAATTGAAATACCATCTTCGTTCTTTCTATTTAGTTCGTAAGATGAATAGAGTACTTCTTCGTTGTAGTATGGAGTCAGAACACTGAATTTTGAAGCTTGTTAGAATGTAAAACATCTCAAGATAAGTGCGTAAAAAAACATAACAGAAACTCAAAACATTTATGCACTTAAATATAAACTTGTGAATTTGGTTTCTTATGAAACACAAAGATGCCAATATGTTCATTTCTGAAAAAAAAATGTTTTTGTGTAAGGTCTAGAAAAGTGTAATAACAGTTCGACTGTGCACTTCACTAATCTGTAAATACCTACTTATACTACAACAGAAGCCCATGGATGATATATATACACACCTAAAGGAAATCATATCATGCACATGAGGTGCTCTCGGCATTTTCATAAAAAGTGAGTTTGCAAAGAAGGTAATCCTCCGTCGAGCATCCAAGTTTGATGGCACATCCATTGCAGAATCCTTCATAGTCAACAGTAAATGCAGCCGGACAAACTGAAATTGAAAAAGTTTATTCAGTATAATGAAAACATTAGCATCAAATTTTAAATAAATCACAGCAGGAATAGCAGACCTTCTCCCTCCAAAACTCATCCTTTAACATATTCATATTCAGCTTTGTAAAACTTTGCTTTCTCTCATTCTCATCTTTCAGAATGCTGCCACAATTTTGCATACAAGTAAACATCATATTTCAAAAGGAATTTTCTAACTCCACTGTTAGAACCCTACAAGATTATCATAGGTCTTACCTCTGTCCATCTTTCATGAAATCACGTGTTACAATTTCCATAAAATCTTGCAAGGCATTAATAATTTTCCTCTCTTCAGCACCATTAGTAGGTTCACTCTTCTGCGAATGTTAGATAGTGAGCAAAAATAAAACAGTAAATATAAAGGACATGCAAAGAAGCAAGTACATAGATTTCTTCAATACGCAAGTACAAAGATTTGTGGGAAAAATCTCAAAGAATTCTACCACTTACCAGCAGCTGTAATAATTTTGCCAATGTAGCACTTACTTTCCCAATTTCTACCATTTCAAAGTCTTCCAAGAATGTTTTATTTCTCATGCTATAGGTCACTTTTCTATCAATTTCATTGACAATACTGCAATAATATACAAAATTTCCACGTCAACACTTTCTGAGTGATTTAATACAAAAAAATAAGTAATTTAAAATCAAAATGACAGGGATGGTTCTTTACTTCTGATCATTGGAGTCTAATAGAATACTATTAAGTATAATCATCAAGGATTCATAACATTCTATAACTGCACTATATCTGTCTCGATCTAGTTTAACTTTTTCAATTAGCTCATGCACATCCCCTTCTTTGGAATTCATGGCCATATGAAGAGCTGCGGGTACCTGGTACATTCAAAAGGCCATGAGTATTCCTTATTTTACAATATCTGATCATTTGCATCCGATATAGCAATTATTTACCTTGCTAGCAAGGAGGAACGGTGGCCACTGAATGACAGATAAATTGCTTGAAAATGATGGAGCCATCAATATGTCCTTCTCTCTGATAACATAGAATCAATCAGATTTAACTTTAAGGTTAATGACATATTAGCCTGACATATTGTTTAGTGTTCCAACCTATCACTGATGAAGTCTTCCTCTCTTAAGGAACTGATGAATGAATTCCAAACACAAAAGAAACTCCTTTGCTCAAGTGCACGCTGGCAGTTAAGAACAACTAATTAGTCAAATACAAATAAACTGGTTGCAACCTTTGCAATCTTCAAGTGAAAGTAAGACATCTGCATGTTCAGGCACTTGAGGCATTAGCAAATAAAGAAGAGCATTTGATAGTACGAAACCTCTCTCTGTTTTGCAGCCCTGCATTTACGGAAAGCTTCTGGCATTGATTTGAATCTGGCTCTTAGCATGCCAAGGGTCCGTATCTACATTAAAAGAAAATGTAAGATCTGGTAACTAAAAATCCTACATATCGTGAACACCACAGTTTCGACCACTGACCTCACCCACATGACTGAGGGCGCCAGAAACACCTCCAAAGGCAGTGGAAAAAATGGCATACCAAATTTGTATGTCCATAAAGTACACCTAGAAGTATAGAGGTAGGTGAAATGGCTAACAGGAAACCATCAGAATTCTCATAATTTATTTACATACCAAGACAATCGGTGCCCATATGGTAATGACGACACCCAGGTTGTGTGGCACTGCAAGAAAAAATATTGTATGTCAGTATAGTTTTCCGCTTGATGAATCAATCAAAAGTTAAGCTTTCGAACACTTTCAGTTTAATTTAACATGCAAAACTACATAGTTGTATCATGAGAGCAATTTTAATACTCCTACTAACTAGATAAAAGTTTAAGATAAGGAAAAGAGTACTGACGTCAACGAAATTGAGAAGAGAGAACAACCATACAACTTTAACAAAAGTAAATTCAGAAGTTTTAGTCAGTAGTATTTTAAACACCAAAACTCATGAATTACTTTATTCATTCTAGAACTGCAAAACATTTCGAACGCACAATGTTCTAAATTTAGGGTCTTCTACACCATCTATATCTTGGTTACCATTACTACTTATGTTTGGTTTTTTAGGTAAAGGTTTAAACTTTTCCTAATTAATATTTCCTTATTATAAAGTTATAACTAGTGATCCTTCAAAAGAAACATTACAAACATTTCATATTCACGTGAGCTCCTTCAAAATAATCATAATTGCACTGATCTAATCTACTATATACAATATGCTTACAGAAAGGGAAGATTTCATGCCATTCGTAGTTCCCAACTTGTTGGTCAAGAATGAACTTTGTTGGATCAATCAATGGGGATATCTGTTTAAAATTGAACAGCATGAATAGAATAAATAAGCTAAAAAATAGTGCAGTCTAATGTTGTTTCTTCAGTTCTTTTTTAAATGTGAGAATTATCAAACAGAAGTATTTAAAAGCATATTATCAATGTAAACCTAGAAATTCCCACAAAAAATGCATGCCAGATTGTCCACATATACTATAGTAATTTGCATAATGACACTTAGTTCACTGCCATGTTTGCCATCATTAATCCTTAGTGAAGTCTGCCTTGCAGCTCCCTCTCATTGTAGTAATCTTAATAAATATCCTATGTGCTGAAAGTTTGAAATAAGATTTATCCCAAAAGCCTAATCTCTCGCAACTTTTTTCTCTGTGCCACTCAGCGTCACCTCATCCTCTCAGTCTACCAATCACCAGCTGAAAATGAAGTAATGGAGCTGTAGCCTGCGGCAGACACTGCTGTTTTTGGCCCATTTTTGTTGTTACCATGAAGCGAGGTTGCTTTTAGTGAGCAATGCAATACAAAGGATGTCAATGTAGGCCAGGCAATGCAATACAAAGGATATCAATGTAGGCCAGGCATGGCACAAAAAATAATATGTGACACAGTGAATCTCCAAATCGTGTCTCTCTATTTTCTCACTTTAAGCCAACCCTAAAGGTTGAAGAGGCACCCAGGTAAGCCTCGTTGCCTCAACAAAAAGAGTTGACCTTCATCATCCACTAGACTGATAAGTTGCTCAATGAGTAGAGATGAAGATTCCATTCATTGTTGCTTGGCCAACAGAACTCAATAATAATGGATAATCCCACCACAATGTGGAATTGGAAATAAATACCATGTTGTACTAGTTTTTCCTATAACAAATTCTTTTAGCATTGGTATTACTAAATTCAATCTATTGCTTTAGACTCTTTTTTTTTGTGAATTCCAAAATGGGCCAGGGGACATAATTAGCTAAATAGATATCCATACTATTTAAATACAAGTTATCTTCTATCACCATGACTTCCAACTAAATGAAATTTTTAATGTAACTGGGCAATTGTTTTTTTTTTGGGGGGGGGGGGGTGGGGGGGTGAGGGGGAATCTCGTAAGTTATCAAATAAGTATGTATTAACTGTGAAAAAATGCTGCTTAAAGTGTTAAATAATGTACCTCAACATAGAAACTAAATGCAAGCTTGGCGATGAGCAACACAGCCCAAAAGAAGACATACCTGTTGATTTAAGTTGACTGTCATTTTCAATTTTAATAAAAGTAATAGCTTGAGAAATATATGAAACACTTACTTAAGTATTGACAATATATCTTCATGCATTGCACGTCCAACATACAACCTTGGCTAAACACGGCAAAGCATCTCGTAAGCACTAATGATGCTCAACGCTTCAATTAGTTGTCTAAAGAAGAATATGAAGCACTGACCTGAATCCACCACATCAGAAGAACAAATACTCGCGAATTTGAGCGCTCCATGAAATTCTGAAGTAGTGGCAACAAGAAAAACAGGGCAGCAAGAATATCCGGGATCATATATATGACGATTGCAACATTATAAACTGACTGGTTATACCAATTCCCAATCAAGCTATTTAGGATTTTGCCAGCACCAGAGGGGTATTTAATCGAACTAGAATAGGTCACGGGAAGAATAATCAACCAAGCAATGGCCACAATGAACTTCAGTAAATATCTGACTATCATCATCCACTCCATACTTCTCCACGCTTGTACCGTAAGCAGTATATCCAGAGTTACTACACAAGTTGAAACTAGAAACTTGAGAAATGCAATGCAAAATAAGTCAAAATAAGTCTAACATAACATATTGCATGTGTATCATGATGAATGCACTGAAAAAGTATAACACCTGTTATGAAGTTGAGCAAAGCTGCTGTGATAAAGATACTTAAGACATTTCGGAAAACAGTTCCATCGGTAATTCCAGAAAGAGATCCAGAAGAATTCCTTGAAACTATGAGCATTGCCTGGATGCCAAAGGATATCTTTTGAATATTCACAAATTAAACTTTAAAATAATTTTCATGTACTCCAGAAGAGGAAATACCTGGAAAGCAAGTATGAAAAAAATCCACATCCGGTTAAAACTTCTAAATATGTGCAGAAATGTGCGTACTTCAACAAAATTTGTTTTGGGCTTTCTTGCTGTACCACGCTGTAGAAAAAGAAAATAAAAAGAGAAAATGGTGTAAACATTTGGTTAAGGTGAGCATGAAAATCTTCTAATTTTAAATCATGTTTAAATGCTTCTCTTGGAGATCATACTATAGCTGGGAGAACACAACTTTAATGTTTCCATGCAATTACAGTCTATGATGACCATTAAATACACAACTATTCCTATGGGTTCCAAAGACTCCAAGCTCCCAAAATGATAACCAAATTAAGGCCTCTACTCTCCTATGGTGCATGTGTGTTGTATGGGTTCTTCCTTCTCTAATGCAATTATACACAGCTCTTCTGCGTGTTCAAGGCAAAAAATTAGAGTCTATGATTCAATATATTTCAGAAAATATTTTGACATGTCCTGTAGTAGAATCTATCCAATTTGGGATTTTGAAAGAAACAGTTTATCATAATAATATATATGCACCTATTGCTCAAATAGCTGTAGTGAAGTATTTCAAAGAGAACAAAGGATCTAAATTCTGATAATAGCTTGCGCATCAAAATGAGTCTAGCTGTGTAAAATATAATTTGTTGGGCAAATATATGTTTCCCTTTGCATTCCTGGTATTTTTTTGTCCATAAGCTACAAGTACAACATTGGATTTGCCAGGTTAAGCATTCCAGTCCTGTGCGGAACACATAATTTTTCAAATTATTATAGGGTAGGAGTCCTAGTAACAAGCATAATTGTACCAGATTATATTGAGCACTCCAAAAATAATGCTCAGCACTTACAATCGTAATTATTGTTTATCAGACTATTGACAGTGAGCTCCCAAATAACTCCAGCAATTTTTAGGAGGGGGTTGCAATATACTGAAGGCAATGAAATTCATAACAATTGTTACATACCCCTTGATAAAAGAAGTCAGATGTGAGATCCCATGGCCACTTCAGCTTAGTAAAACAATTCTTTGACCTATGAGGAAAAAAACTCACATACTGAAAAAACAAATGCTAAGACAGTAAATTTTAAAAGAGGAGTGTCATGTGGAATTCATCGTATGCATCAGCAGTTCAGCACTCATCTTCATCCAACGCCATGTAACAGGTCTAATCTTTACCAAGAATATTGCCATTAACTACCCATGTGGCAAGTGTTGAAACATCAGCAAATGAAGTAGTTTAACACATGTGAGTATGGAACATGGGCCACCGGGCCCAGGCTGTTAGGTCTGTTTTCAATGACGTAAATTTAGCCTCACAAAGCAAAAGGTCAAAGAAAATGTCACTGTAAAATAAAAATACAAGCTTAATAGCATCTTTTTGCTATCGTTTGCAAAAGAACTGCAAATTTGAGAAATTTACTCAACATAATAAAATGGGATTACCAAAATAATTCATTCAGGTCATCATAATTTCTCCAAGCTGAGTGGCCCGCTGTACCTCCTCTGCTTTTTTGTGCTTCCTTTGGGGTGAAAGAAGAATAATAACTTTGTAAATATGATACTTCAACAAGCACAATGTAGACTATTCATTAAACTTTCTATACTCACTTTCTGCAGGACCTTAAAGATAGGTTGAATGACATTTTTCAGAAATGACCCCTCTTCCTCAAATCCTGGTGGTGTTTGAAAATAATTTTCATCAACCATGTCATGCAACTCTTTTGCCATCTGTCACATGAATTGAAATTTCGCAGCTATCAAAGCTTTATATTTAAAGATCAGAAAAGTTGCAATATAACAGTTGGAGCAAATAATCTCCAAGATCACATACAGCATATTAAATCAGGAAAGAGAACACAGGTCAGCCATCCTCAATAAGTTACCAAAGTTAGAACAACCTTCTAATAAATCAGGAGGAAGCCAAAATGCTGTTTTTAATAAGATACTTACATTGTGGAATATGTAGCACAGGCACTCAGGCATAAACCGAACATTTGAAGCCTCACCCCAGATAAGAAGATACAATCCGATGTGAAGAAGCTTCAGCTGTTGCTTCTTATGTTCTGTAACACCATGACTGATCCTACAAGACAAAAATGAAATTGTATAAGTTAATAAGGCATCGAAACTTTACGTGTTCTAAAAAAGTGGAGGTATGAAGTGCTAATGTACATGATAAGGATAGCTAATCAGAAGAAACTCACAAACTGTAGAATATTACTTGAGAAAAAATAGTCAAACAACGACACACGTACATGATATTGTAACTAACATGCAAGTAGCGACACCATGATTTGTAATTTCCAAATATTTTTCTCCACAATTCATTCACAGTGTCAACCTGAAAAAAAAAACATGCCAGCTCAGTATCAGATTTCTTTAAAACGGTTAGTCCAGTATTGTATAGAAAGAACTTGAAATATAAGATAAAAGCGTCGTACAGAATCTTCAAAATGGCATATATCTTACCAAAGGATGTCCTTCCTGTGCAGCAGTTCTGGTACTAATATTTGCAAGAAGCAAAACCATGTTTTCTCTTTGATTTTCTACATTTGATTTCTGTACACAAAAAGCGCACACCATTCAGTTCTCATATAATGATGTTTCCTAAAGATAATAACATGTGAACCAGTAAGACTGAAGCAGTGACAGTATGCCACCCTCTGTGAACATGTCAGAAAACAAATGAATAAACAATGACATCACCTGAAATCCAAATGCTAGTGAAAGCCAGTCAAGTAAATCTCGGATAGATTTATCCCCCTGCCTATGCATGGAAGACATGTGTGGCATTGGAAGACCGTCTATGGCACTTATTGCATCAATAGCAGCTCTTATCTACATATTTTACAGGGTAACCAAAATCAAAACTTATGGTAGATTTTCGCAAACAAGTAGAAATTAGTGTTATCAAAGGTAAGTGTAAGACCTCTGGAAGTTCCATAATTGCCTCCGAAGAACCAGGAAAATTGAGGGGAATAATGTTGTACTTGTAGTTCTTGAAATGACGACCCTTTTCCTCGATCATTTCCGCACACCTTATCACCTAAGTGGAAAATTGTGTTGAAGAAATTTACCAAGGAAATAGGAAATGACATATAAGAAACAAACAATTACAATGTCTCACCTGGGGATCAACTTTGTTATTTGTTACATCCCTTAACACTTCATAAAGAGCAGCGGCCACTTGGTAATATCTAGCCATCTCCTCGCTGGTTCAGTATTAGAAATGTTGATCAACAGTCCCAACACTGAAGAGTTAGCTCACAAGTGTATATATTTCTCCTCTCATGAAAAAGTGTATAGATTTCTTACAAGTTTCTCTTTTCTGAAATTTGACTCATACTAGCACAATACTTCTTATAAAACTGTTGCATCTCGTTTGCATCATTGCCCAGAACTTGTGTGTCATCCTGCCAGAGAGAGATTAACCTCAAGTATTCACTAATGAAAAAATGGTGACGAGTAAATAACACTCTGAAAGGATTAACTGGATCAAGATAAGTTGGTTCAAATTAAAGCAGGGATAGTCACAACATGATCATGCCTGGTTCAAATGCTAGCTACCATTGCAGGGGAACAATCTGCTTTATCTGTTATCAAACTATTTGTAAGTCAAGGGTGCAAAGCAGTCAAAAGTCATGACTAGGCAGTAAGAATCACTGACAATGGATTACCACTGATATTTGTTCCTCTGATCAGCCAATTGAATAATGTATATGGTTTGGTGCACCCAGGGATAAACACACCATTTGTGAGTTAAGATAATATTTTTAGTAGCGAGAAATATGAATCGTGATTTTCCCCTAGTGAAGAAACTTAGGTAATGTGAGGATAGGAAGATATTCAAATAACAGATAACAAGCAGTGGTTTAAATTTTAACCAGAAGATGAGTAAACTCAGTACTATAAATATGCGTAATGATTCTTTCTAAAAGCCTAATGAAAAGCAGATTACGATTCTAGGTACAGTAAAGGAGGGGAAATAGGAAGCTTACTTGGTCCAGCTTAATCGACATGTATGTTTTGAACTGACGAACACCACGTTGGGTTGATGATGGGTCCATTCTCTGGACTTTCTTGAAGGCATATCTGCGACCTTGGTATAACATGAATGGTAGATCCAACTTCATATCAGCATTAACTCTACTACTTGGTATATCAATAATGGGAACATAAATGACACATGTTCTAAAAGAAAATGATCTGAGATTTCATGAAGGTAGAGGAAAATTCAACAAAAGCTAAACTGGTCCATGATACAACTAGATATGCAATGAACCAATAACATAATGGGACTTATGCAATGAACAGTTTAAGAGTTATTTTAGAATGCTCCCGCAGGTGTTGCACAGTACACCTAGTTACTAGTTTCCCAAGTAACCATCTATGAAAACACTTTATGCAGGCAGTAAAATGCAGTAAATTATGTGGACCCCACAAGCAGCATATTCAAATGCTAGCATAAATGTACTCGTGCCTTACTATAGCCTGAAAAGTCTGAACCACTAGCTACTTGAATTGTTTACCCAATACAATAGTACGCATTGACATGATGCCTCATGTACCCTATCAAGCATAGATACCGGGTACTTTCAAGTAAAAATGGATCTTACTTCAACTCGTCATCCTTATCTACCAAACAAAACAATTAGAAAATCTTTATGTCAGACTTCCAAGACTGTGGCGGTCAAAACATGAGGAAATTTGTCCCACAGGTGAATTTTTACTCAAGCGGACACACTTGAAGATCAAAGTAAGAAACTATTGCTATGCACTTATACAATTTCTATTTTATATATAAAGTGCAAATATATTTTGCTGACAACGATCATAGACTTGAGCGCATAACAAAGTGCATACCCAGCGCGGCAGCGCTGATCAATTTGATTTGAACAATGACATTTTGTACAACATTTGTTCCCAGTGGCATTAACTGCAACTAATATCCCAAATCTCAACTAGTGGAATCATTCAGAGTGAAGGCAGCAAACAGTATTCTAGTTTCGTGAGGCAAACGTGTAGAACTACTACCAACCCCACTAGCCACTGCATTTCACTTGGGGAAGAGAAGGCAGGCGAGTGTCTACTCACAGAGGAATGCGACGCGCGGGTTGAGCGGCTCGACCTCGTCCGCGGCGCGCACGAAGGGCATGACCTCGGGTGCGACGGCCACGGGCACCCGCTCCCCGGCGTCGGCCGCCCCCACCGGCATCCTCCGCGACGCCAGCGTCAGCGCCAGCGCGTCCCGCCTCCGCCTCGACAGCGCTCCCGCCGAAGTCGACGCCCCCGCCTCCTCCATTGCTGCCATCGCACGCTGCTTGCTCGGCCAATGGGCGAGGCGGTCGGCGCCGGCGGCGATTTATACGCCATAGGAGAAAGTTGGGGTCTGAGGGGAGGGATGGGATGGAGTGGGGTGCGGTTGCCGGGGCGGCGGGGCTAGCGCAGTATTCGTATTCGAGAACCCGCCGAGGAAGCAAGGAATTCTGCTGCTCGGCTCGGCTAGCCGCGTGGCGGGGGAAGAGGAGAGACGAAGAGGAATGGTGGCTTTTTCTCGGCGCACCGCTTCGCTTTTCTCCGCTCGGTCTCCCCCGGTCCCCGTTGGCCGAATGGAGCCGGCCGTGCTGGAAAGCGGAAAGCCTGGCGCGCCGCGTCGCCGCCGTCCGCGACCGGGGGTCAAAGCAACCTGCTTAGAGGCCCCCGACACACTATACCATTTATGGTTATCCATGCACATTCTTCACGGGATTTTTTTCGTTCCATTAAAAACAAAGTCACACACTTATCTGTATTTGAATATTTTTTCGCACGAAATTTTATTAGCCTCCAACAGTTTAATATGATACTAGATTCAACATTTTTGTCAACCTAATTCAACATTTCGACAATATTGGTTCAACATTTATAGAAAACTAATTCAACATTTTCTAAAAAATATTGAAATAGTATATTACAAATGTTGAACTAGTTTCCGACAAATGTTGATTTAAAAAAACTATAAACAAATATAAAATATATTTAAATTGGAGCTTGTTTTGTCGTATAAATTCTAACGAATACCACAGTTCAAACAGATTTAAAAAATGATTTACATTTTGAGAGAAAATTGAATTTAAAGATCTAAACCTAAATGGAATCACGTCCGATCAGCTTATGCATGCAGCAGCGTACTTCCAGCTGTCCGCGTGCACCTCTCTCACCGCTGTCGATTCTTGTTTCGCGATAATCTGGTTCGTTCATATGATGTGCACGGATCTCAAACAGTGAAAGCTATCTAGCTTAAAAAACTTCCGGAAGCCATATAGATTTTCCGGTCCGCGATCGCTTTCTTTCTTCTCATCTTTTTTCTTTTTGGGCTAACTGACTCGGTGGGACTACCGGCCTTTTTCCTCTCATCAATAGAAGAGACGGAGCAGCGTGTGAGTTAGGCCCATGGGCCATGGCTTCTTGAAACCTCAAATCGTAGGACGGCGCAGCGTGTGAGTAGGTAATATATATACATGCAACCAAACTGGGACAAAGTAGCCCCATATTATACTAACACATACACTCGTGCGCTGCTACTGGTGAGTGACACTTTATACATATAAATAAATTTATATAATAAAAAATGATAGTAGAAATGTGGCTTCATTTCATATGGTCTTTTGATGTCAAAAAATGATAGTTCAATAAAGAGTAAAGTCCACAAGCGGTCCTCTAACTTGTTGCGTTGTATCATCCCGGTCCCTAAACTCATAAAATGACGATACAAGTCCCTAAACTTAGCTTCAGATGTCATCCCGGTCCCTGAATTGTCAAATTACATATTCAACCCCCTAAACTTAGCTTTAAGTGTCATTTCGGTCCCTAAACTCATAAATATATATGTTAGAGTATATTGGTACATATTTAATGTGTATATAAGCCTTAAATTTATATATTGGCACATATTTAACTCAAAAACTCTCATTATTCTGTTGAAAAGAAATTTTAGCTAAACACCAAGGTATTGATAGCCCTTAATAATGGTTGCAATTTTGATTCTTTCCTACTCATTTTGTTAACTACTCTAGTTTTTTAATAGATATTATCTTTTTTCTAAGCAATGAATAATGGTATGCCATGGATTCAACTATAAATATATGAAAATTGCATAGTTAATTACTGGAACTTCACAATTTATCATACGTTTGGCCTCATCCTAGTAATATTTATAGACACAATTAAACAAATCATTTTTTACATATATATACATGTTAAATTTGTATGGATATATTCTGAAGCTGTATATTTACGAGTTCGGGACCAGGTTAATAGCCGAAGCTAAGTTTAGGGGGTTGAATATTAAATCTACGAGTTTAGGAACCGGGATGACACCCGAAGCTAATTTTAGGGAGTCAAATCTGTAATTTGCAAGTTTGGAGACTGGGATGATATAGCGTGATAAGTTGAAGGACCGGTGATGGATTTTACTCTTCAATAAATTGTAAAATGCGCAAATAGTCACATGTATACTACCGAGCGTATTTTGATGCCATGTAGATTTTAGCTTAGATCTGAGGGTATTTTAGAAGTTTTCTCACAATAATAATAGATTAGACATCTTAGTAAAGATAATTAGATTGTTGATTAATATTTTTTTCTTATGTTTATGAGATTAGAGTGAAATAGCTTCTTGAGAGTTAGAACTCGGCTTTCCGTATGAGCTTAACTGTTTGATTATATAAATATTTTTCAATCTTATGTTTAATTTCTTAAATGGTAGTTGTAGGTGTTAGGATTTGTCTCTCAAAACTAGATGGATGTTCATGAGCCTGCTCGGCTTCTCCCAACTTATCTTCGTTTCTTCTACTGTGCGACGGTAGTTTGCCTATGGCTAGATAAATATTCGGTGTACATAGAGACCAAACAATTATCGCATAAAAAATCTAAAGAAGCAAACGGTATGGTATAAATAGTTCCTTGATGCGCACACATCGAGAAACTCCCAACTAGCTAAAGAAAAAAAATACAATGTAATGTGATAGTGTTTTTGTGGCCTGGGTTGTCTCTTATTTGAGATAAAATATACACACAATCTCACTCAAATATAAATATACATTTATATGCATACTACCTGCAATTTTTTTGTCAATATTATTGGGTGTACATCTGTAGATGTACACTTATGTCTCTTTGGTGAGTCCGCCCCCCGATAGAAGTTGTATGGTAGACATAATTTATTTTATTTCAAATATTCATTTATAATCCGTAATATGACAATTTTCCTTCCATTGCGGCTGCCCTTAGAACTTGGGTTGCAGATGAGCTTAACTATTTGATTATATAAACATTTTTCAATCTTACATTTTATTTCTTAACTAATGGTGGTTGTAGGTGTTAGGGCTTAGCTGCTCCCAACTTATCTTTGTTTCTCCTACCTTGCGATGGTAGTTTTTTAGTAAAGATAGGCATATGGGAAGAAGTTTGTTACAAAAACAATTTTGTTTTTGATTGATAAGTGCGTATTTTAAAAGATTTTACTATGCCAAAATATGCTTGATGGTATACATGTGGCCGTATACACATATATGACAAGTTTATATATTTGTCTATATATTTTATAACTTGTCGAATGAAATTGATATAGACATATAAGTCGTTGTACGATGGACACAGCTTATTTTATTTCAAATATTAATCTATAGCCAGCGTAGTCTCAGCAGCATTAAAATAACCCGTACTATATAAAAGAAGAGAGCCGCGCAAAGATTGCACTACGAGCTGATCGACTATCACCTCCTGTTTTATTTATAGCTTCCAGAAGGTCAATGCTCCGGCCGGGCACATGCATCCGGACGATAGCTAGGGCCGGCATTGGAGACAAAAGAAACCTGATTTCTCAGCGCGCTGGTTGCATTGGTTCTTCGCCGTTGACCATCATGGGAGGGAGCACGACGGCGGAGGGGGCTGAAGCTAGCGGCCGGGAGATGGACGACGCCGGCGCCGCCGCCGCCGGCGATGGAGGAGAACTCGACGACGACGAAGGCGCCGGCGGCAGCCGTGGGGCGCGTGCCGCTGCACCGGCTCTTCGCGTTCGCAGACCGGACGGACGCCGTGCTCATGGCCGTGGGCGCCCTGGCCTCGGTGGCCAACGGGATGGCGCAGCCGGTCATGACCTTCATCTTCGGCTACGTCATCGACGCCTTCGGCTCGGCCGCGTCCTCCAACGACGTGCTCCACAGGGTCGTCAAGGTGCCACAGCCTTCTTCTTGCCTCATTCTAGTATTCCTTTACCCTTTTTTTTCTTCTCGTTTTGCCTGTACAGAGAGAACAGTTTTTTTAGTCTCTAAAAAGAGCTCTATTTAACGATTTAACCTCAACAAACAGTCAATTATGCATGACAATAAGCTGAAATGATATTATTTAATTCCCTAATATATAAATTGAAAATTATTTTTTATTTTCTCTGCTTTTCAACATACAAAGCTTAGGGTTAATTATTTAGTTATCTTAGATATCATATATTTAAACATAGATGGAAGCTATCTTCGCTACCGCTAGAACCCGGCAGCAAAGCAGCCCGCCTATTATTCCAACTCTTGCATCGACCTCCTCCTGAATATGGATGGCAATTTTCCCCGCGGGGATCTGGGGACGGATCCCCGCGGGGACCCGACCCGAACGGGACAGGGACATGGCTCATTTTCCCCCGCGGGGGAGTCGGGGCGGGGCCCCGAAATCTTACCGGGTCGGGGGCGGGGATTGGTTTTTCCCCGCGGGGCTCCGATGGGGACCCGAGTTAAGCAGCCAGGTAGTTTTGCTCCGCCGGCCAGCAAGGCCCATGAGGCCCAATAACTCAGCGCCCGTCTCCACTCTCCAGTTTCCTGCGTGTATATATAACGGCACCCTCCCAAACCCTAAACCTATCCCACTCTTTCGCCTCTGGTACACCGGCAAGCGGCGGCCGCCGCCACTCCCATCCGAGACTCCCAGCCCCACTCGCCGTCTCCACTCTCCACCACTCTTCGTCCTCGCCGAGTCGCCGTCGACGCCATCACCGGAGCGGCCGACGGGCACGCCGCACGCAGAGGCGCCAAGTAGCAGCGCAACACGAGGTATGGCCGGTTCTTCGGCTTCCCTTCTCCCTAGCTTGCTAGCAAGTAGCACCTGCGACTCTAGTAGTACTCAAATACTTCAAGTTCTTTATTTGTTACTGCTTGTTCTTTAAGTAGTGCATCTCATTCTTAGATCTCGATTTATTTTTTTCATGACGTGAATATGTCAATCTATAAGTAGTCCATCTCGTTCTTAGATCTCGATTTATTTTTTGCATGAACATGTCCAGATCTATAAGTAATTCCTACGGATGTTTGTGCTTGAGTAGTTGAGGCTTTGAGCTATTTGTGGTAGTATTACCTGCTCATACATTGCTGGTAGTTGCTTGATCTGTGTGTTGTCTTTGTGATCCTGTCCTCATTATACTTATTTTTTTGCACAGCCATGGTGACCACTAGCTCCTCCCAAGCTGCGGGTGCGGGAACGCCAAGCTCTGGTGAAGATGCAGCTACTGGGAAGATCCAAGTCCAAGTAACTGACACAGCCCAAGCTGTAGTGGTGGACGTGGAGGACCAAGGTACAGATCAAGGTACGGATTCAGAGGTGGTAGCAGCAGCAAAAAGAAAGAGGCTTAAATCTGCTGTTTGGAATGAGTTTAAAAGGATGCAAGTGCATGGGAAATGGAAGGCAGAGTGTGTGTGGTGTCGTACTAAAGCTAGGTGGAGAAACTAAAAATGGAACCACACACTTACATGACCATCTTAAGTCTTGTCAGTCTAGGCAGGTTAGAAAGGGCCTGAAACAAGCAACACTGAAAATGGGAACTAATGCTGATGGGAAAGTTCGTGTTGAAAAGTACATTTTTGATCAAGATGTTGCAAGAAAAGCCCTTTCACTGATGATCTGTGTCCATGAGTACCCTCTCTCTATTGTTGATCATGTAGGCTTTCATAAATTCTGTGCTACTTTGCAACCAATGTTTACTGTTGGAACTAGAAATACTATTAGGCAAGATATCTTGGACATGTATGGAATTCAAAAGAATTGTATGGTGAAGTACTTTCAGCAACTGGAAAGTCGTGTTGCCATCACAACTGATATGTGGACAGCCAATCATCAAAAGAAAGGCTACATGGCAGTCACAGCCCATTTCATTGATGAGAAATGGACCCTGAAAAGTTTTCTTTTGAGGTAATTGCTGTTACACTACTGAGTTTCTTACTTGCTAATTTCTGTTTATGTGCTTTGATTATCTTATAGGCTGTACTAAAATTTTATTTTATAGGTTCATTTATGTGCCGCACCCTCACACTGCTGAGTTGATAGCTGATGTACTTCATGATGTCCTTTGCGACTGGCATCTGGAGAGGAAGATCTCTACTGTGACACTTGACAACTGCACTGTCAACGACAATCTGATGGAAACAATATAAGATAAGTTGCCTCTTGACTCTCTTATGTTGAAAGATGATGGGAAAAAGTTATTGCATATGCGTTGTGCTGCACACATTAAATCTGATTGTGAAAGATGGATTGGCTGCCATGGATAAGGATAATGGTTTAGAGAGGATTCGTGAAAGTGTTCGTTTTTGGTCAGCTACTCCAAAAAGGCATGAGAAATTTGAAAAGAAAGCATCTGAACTCAACATTAAATTTGAGCGTAGATTGTGTCTTGATTGTAAAACTAGATGGAATTCCACCTACATCATGCTTAGCACTGCAGTAGAATACAAAGCTGTTTTTGCACGTCTTGCTCTCCGTGAAAAGTTGTTTGCTCTAATCTGTCCAACTGAAGCAGATTGGACGGTTGCTAAGGATGTTTGTGATAGGTTGAAAATGTTCTTTGACTTAACTGAGCTAATGTCAGGAACTAAGTATGTTACTGCAAACCTTTTCTTCCCAAGGATATGTGGTATTTACTTGGCTATCAGAAAATGGACCAATAGCAATGACCCACAGGTTGAGAAGATGGCAACAAGCATGAAAGAAAAATTTAACAAGTACTGGGCAGATGTGCATGGATTAATGGCAGTTGCCACTATTCTGGATCCTAGATTCAAACTTCATATGTTACAGGCTCTCTTTACTAATATCTATGGTGCAGAAGGGGCACATATTAAAGTAAGAGAAATCAGAAGCTTGATGTACAACTTGGTGAAAGAATATCAGCAATCACCAGAGGATGTTTGTACTTCTGCTGTTTCAAATCCTTCTGTCTAGAATAGTGGGGTTGGACACGATGAGGTGTTCGATATCTTTGACCAGTACATGTCTTCACAGCCATCTAATCCCTCTTCCCATGTGCGCACAGAGTTGGACTTGTACTTGGAAGAGCGAACTGTTAACAGGACACAAGATCTTGACATTGTCAATTGATGGAAGTATGGTGGGATCAAGTATCCCACTTTGCAAAGGATTGCTCGAGACATCATGGCTATTCCAGTGACATCAGTTGCTTCTGAGTCTGTCTTCAGTACTAGTGGGAGGATAATCAGTCCTCATCGTAGTCGACTTGCACCCAAGATTGTTGAGGCACTGATGAGCATGCAAGCTTGGTCTCGTGTAGAAATGCTAGGTAAATGGATCAAATACTTATTTCTGTTTTTCCCTTTGTGTAACTAAGCACTAATATTATAACCACTTCCTATTAGGTGATGATAATCCTGCTATTGCTGCTATGATGATGTCGGGGACAAACCCAGGGGGTCCCCTAATCATCGGGGTAATCACCCTCTGGAAACGATATGCCACGAAAGGCCGAATCATCGACAGCCCGGAAGGGCCGCCAAGGCAGCTCGGCCCGTCACAGCCTGTCGCGGCCCAAGAACGGCCGTCCAAGCTCGCCTGTCGGGAGGACCCAAGTCGCTACCCCCGTCTCCGCCCCGCTCGAGGGCCGCGCACCCTTGAGCAGGCACAACGCAAACCCCGCCTCGCTCGAGGGTCGCGCACTCCCTCGAGCAGGCGAGCCGACTCCGCCTCGCTCGAGGCCAACTCTCTACTCAACACGGCGCACTCCGGCGCCCCGCCCGACAACGGCATTTAATGCCCGCCCCATCAGGCAGGCGCCGAAGTCAAAAGGCAATCTTTCCCCCACGCCGCGCCGCTGACACCGCAGAACTCGCTGTTCCACCTGCTCCAGTCACTGTGCGTCCTCACTGACGCTGTGCGGGCGCACGCGGCACTGCGCAAAACCCTGTGCGGACTGGCAGGCGTCATTCTGCACCACTGTTCCACCCGCTACCGTCTTTTCCCCCGGGACGCCCCTCGAATGAGCATGGGGAACCCTCGAAAGAATATCTAAACAGCAACCGAGTACAGACTCCGGTCAGGCGTGGCCTGGCGATGACGAACGCCGGGTCAAATCCGCCAACTCTCGACCAACCCTGGTGAACCGGACACACCGCGCACTGTGGTTGACGGCAACCACCATACCGACCCCTGTACCGCCAACTCCGGTCCTTCCTCACCTGCCCCACCCTCGAAGTCAACCAGCGAACGGGCAGCTGGACGCGGACTGCGGCAACGACACCCCTCGAAGCCGCTCCAGGACAAGCACAGGGACGGCCACGACACTCGCAGAAGCCGGGGCTCGCCATAAATCCCCCGCCAGGGTCAAAGACGAGGCACGCCCGACGCCATGCTCTCCGGTACCTGTCCCTGTAGCACGTCACGCTTGTACTTGTAAACCCTACCCCCGCCATTCTCTCCTTGACCTATAAAAGGAGGTAAGAGGGGAAGAAGAGGACACACCCGCCACACACGATATTGGCACTCACCTCAATCACACTCGCTTTCAGGGACTTGGAGACTCCTCCTCCTCTCCTGCCTTGCTTGTAGCCCCCCACTGCAAGCACTCCGGTGCAAGATAGTACAACGCCCCGAGCGCACCCTGCTAGACGTACGACCTCACGGTCGGAACCAGGATAAACGCTTGTCTCATCGTGCTAGCTCTTGCATCAACCGTCAAGGGACGGGACACAGCGCATTCTGTTTGGCGCTGGGGATTGGTCGACCGATCCCAGCACCGACAGTGGCGCGCCAGGTAGGGGGCTGCGCTGTGATCAACCTCGCCCGATCAGTTCCCTTGACGGCAGGCCACGCTAAGGCCATGTCGCCACGATCCGCCACGGGGTCCCCCGGCCCGCTTCCGCGCGGGTACCGGATCACGTTTGGGAGCCTGGAGTTCGAAGCGACCGGTGAGGGCCTCCTCATGCGACTCGCCTCCAGGCCGCCCAACATGATGCCTGCTACCCCGACGCCGCCAACGCCGGCCCAGCTTAGGAGACGACGAGGACTGCGCGAGCTGCAGATCCGCGCGGAGCGGCGCGTTGCTCCGCGTATCGTCCTCCCTGACTGGGACGCACACCTGCTGCTCCAGCCCGCCGCCACACTACAGGGGGGCGGACCCCCGCCGGCGGCTCCCGCGGAGGGAGCGCGCTGGGAAAATGTGGTCGGGCCGGCGCAGCTCCCCCACGGGATGAACAACGCGGCCGCAAGCTACTCCGCGGCAATCAGCGCCAACCCGAACGCGCACGAGGATTCGCCGAGTCACCAGCTGGGTTCAATCTGCGGCCTCAACATTTCCTCGCCCGGCAGACCCCAGTCCGAGTCGGGTGACGGAGAGAGTGCGCGTGGGCAGGAGCACCCGAACTTGGACTACTCCGGGTTGCGAGACCGCGAAGGCCTTATCTCCTTCCAGGCCGTCGCGGACTTCTGCCTCACCTGCTCCGACGACTCCAGCGAGGGGGAATACGACCCCACGCGGGAGTGCTTCGTCCTCGACGGCGAAGTAGAGTCCGTGGGAGATGATGGAGAGATGCGCGACGGGGCCGGACACGACGAACCGCCACCGGCGCCCGCTGAGCCAGCGAGTGAAGCCGCACTCGCACAGGCACAGCTTGCGCAGGTGCAAGAGCTGGAAGCCAAGCTCCAACAGGAGCGCCAACAGGTACGGGAGCTACGCGCAGCCCTGGAAGCCCGGCAGCCCAAACGCGGCGAACGAGCACAAGCTACCGGGCGCATTGCTCAAGCGCGCATCATGAGTGACGGCGACGACGCCGGTCCTGCCATGCCGCCAAGAGCAAGCCAGAAGCTCGTCGCCGCAGCAAACCTGATTCGGGCCATGCCCGAACCATCGACACCAGAAGCACGCAGCATGCGGCGTCAGGTGCAGGCCCTTGTCGAAGAAGCGGCCGTTCAACAAGCGGAAAGTTCCGCCTCCCGCATGCGCCAGCTGGACAGTTCGAGAGCCGGAGGCGGCAAGTGGGATAAGGAGCAATCCATCTACACCCCACCCAGGGGCGCGTGGACGCCTCACCGCCCGACGAACGACGGAAGGGCGCTCGTGACCGGCGACCGCGAGACGAGGAGGTCCGCGAAGGACCGACTCGTGGACACGCGGGGCGCCGTCGACGATGGCGATGCACGCAACGTCCTGAACAAGAAGAGGCAGGACGCGGCGCCTCCCCGCAGCAGGCACCCCCGACGGGGAGGTCGCTATGACAGCGAGGAGGACAGAAGCCCGACGCCGGAACCCCCGGGAACCCCGGTGTTCAGCCGGAAGATCCGTTCGGCCGCCATCCTGCCGCGTTTTCGCCAGCCAACCACCATCACCAAGTATTCGGGTGAGACGAAACCCGAGACGTGGCTCAACGACTATCGCCTGGCCTGCCAGTTGGGCGGGGCCACCGACGATGCCATGATCATCCGCAACCTTCCGCTTCATCTCGCGGACTCGGCGCGGACATGGCTCGAACACCTACCCGCGAACCAAATCCACGACTGGGACGACCTGGTCAAGATGTTCGTGGGTAACTTTCAGGGCACATACATGCGCCTCGGAAACTCCTGGGACTTGCGCGGGTGCCGGCAGGCGGCCGACGAGCCGCTGAGGGACTTCATCCGCCGTTTCTCCAAGCGCTGCACCGAGCTCCCGAGCGTGGGTGACTCCGAAATCATCCACGCCTTCCTCGAAGGCACGACCTGTCGAGAGCTAGTGCGCGAGCTGGGACGAAACCATCCCACCAGCGTCAACGCTCTATTCGACATCGCCACCAACTTCGCCTCTGGAGAGGAGGCTGTCGGGGCAATCTTCGACGGCAAGACCAAGGGGAAGCGCGCGGAGGAGCTGCCCGCGGAGGGCGGCAAACCCAAGGCCAAGACAAAAAAGCAGAAACGGGGCAGTAAAGGCAAGAGGCCTCGGCAAGCCGCGTAGCAGCAGCAGCAGGGCGAAGACTCTGACGACGCCCTCGTGGTCGAGCGAGGCCGCAAAGGCCCTCGGGCCCCCCCCCCCAGGGGGGAGGCCTGTTCGACGAGATGCTGAAGAAGCCATGCCCGTACCACAAGGGCCCTGTCACCCACACCCTCGAACAGTGTGGGATGATCAAGGGTTACTTCAGGCGCACCTCCGCGAAGGAGGATGGCCCGAAGAAGGATACGGGCGATGGCGGCAACGACGAGTTCCCCCATGTGGAGAATGTATTCTTCATCGTGGGGGGGCCCACCATGAACGCGACATCCCGGGAGCAGAGACGTGAACGCCGAGAGGTCTTCTCCATTCACCCCGCGACGCCAACTTACCTCGCCTGGTCGGACGAGACCATCTCCTTCGGCCGCGAGGACCATCCGGACTATGTCCCGAATCCGGGGCGCTATCCGCTTGTCGTCGACCCCGTCATCGGCAACACGCGATTCTCCAAGGTGCTGATGGACGGGGGCAGCAGCCTCAACATCCTCTACGTCCACACCTTAGAGCTCATGGGCATCGGCACGAACCAGCTGAGGCCAAGCAAGGCGCCGTTCCACGGCATCGCGCTGGGAAAACGGGTCCAACCCCTCGGGCAGATCGACCTGCCCGTCTGCTTCGGTACTCCCGAGAACTTTCGGAGGGAGACCCTCACCTTTGAGGTGGTGGGATTCCCAGGAGCGTACCACGCTATTTTCGGGCGACCGTGCTATGCCAAGTTCATGGCGGTCCCCAACTACGCCTACCTCAAGATGAAGATGCCAGGGCCAAAGGGCGTCATCACCGTGGGATCGTCGTACGAGCACGCCTATGCGTGCGACGTCGAGTGCGTCGAAGGCGCGGAAGCGCTCGCCTACAGCGAAACCCTGGTGGCGGATTTGGAGAAGATGGCGAACGAGGCCGTCGACTCCACCAAAAGGCACGCGGCCACCTTCGAGGCTGCTGAACACACCAAAGCGATGCCCCTCGACCCCACTGCCCCCGAGGGCAAGGCGTTGAGGGTCAGCACCACCCTTGACCCCAAATAGGAAGCAGTGCTCGTCGACTTTCTCCGCGCCAACGCCGACATCTTCGCGTGGAGACCCTCGGACATGCCGGGGATCCCGAGGGAGGTCGCCGAGCACAGCCTCGACATCAAGCCACACTCCAAGCCGGTGGTACAACGACTGCGGCGGTTCGACGAGGAAAGGCGCCGCGCCATCGGGGAGGAGGTGCACAAACTCCTACAAGCCGGATTCATCAAAGAGGTATTTCACCCAACCTGGCTTGCTAATCCTGTTCTAGTTAAGAAGAAAAACGGAAAATGACGCATGTGCGTAGATTATACCGGTTTAAACAAAGCATGCCCTAAGGTTCCATTTCCTCTGCCTAGAATAGATCAGATAATAGACTCCACCGCTGGATGTGAGTTGCTATGCTTTCTTGATGCTTATTCCGGTTATCATCAAATCAAAATGAAAGAGTCCGACCAGCTCGCGACTTCTTTCATCACCCCGTTTGGCATGTTTTGCTACGTCACTATGCCGTTCGGCCTCCGAAACGCTGGTGCTACATACCAGCGATGTATGCAACACGTTTTCGGAAGCCACATCGGGCGGACCGTTGAGGCATATGTTGACGATATCGTTGTGAAAACCAGAAAGGCGAACGATCTGGCCAACGATCTGCAAATCACATTCGGTTGCCTCCGGGCGAACGGGGTAAAGTTGAATCCGGAAAAATGTGTATTCGGGGTGCCGTGAGGCATGCTATTGGGTTTCATCGTCTCCCAACGAGGCATCGAACCCAACCCCGAAAAAGTCTCGGCCCTGGAACGAATGGGGCCAATTCGGGACCTCAAGGGGGTGCAGAGAGTACTGGGCTGCCTCGCAGCTCTCAGCCGCTTCATCTCTCGACTTGGCGAGAAGGGCTTACCTTTGTACCGGCTCCTAAAAAAGCACGAACGCTTTTCATGGACCCCCGAAGCCCAAAAAGCCCTCGACGGGCTAAAAGCATCGCTCGCACGCGCACCCATCCTCACGCCGCCGCGGAACGGTGAGCCTCTCTACCTATATGTGGCTGCGAAAACGCAAGTTGTCAGCGCCGTCATCATTGTGGAAAGGATAGAGGAGGGCCACGCCCTACCGGTCCAGAGGCCGGTGTACTATGTCAGCGAGGTGCTGACCGAAACCAAGATGCGGTATCCACAGATCCAGAAGCTAATCTACGCCGTAGTGCTCGCGCGTCGAAAGCTGCGACACTACTTCGAGGCCCACCCGGTCACCGTGGTCTCATCTTTCCCTTTGGGGGAGATAGTCCGCAACCCGGACGTCTCGGGTAGAATAGCGAAATGGTCTATGGAACTCGTCGGGGAAACTCTCTCCTACGCACCGCGTAAGGCGATAAAATCGCAAATCTTAGCGGACTTCGTCGCTGAGTGGACCGACGTCCAACTTCTGCCGCCGCAGATCCAGGCCGAATGCTGGACCATGTACTTCGACGGGTCGGTAATGAAAACCGGGGCAGGTGCGGGCCTCCTTTTCGTCTCACCCCTCGGAGAACATATCCGATACGTGGTTCGCTTGCACTTCCCAGCGTCGAACAACATGGCGGAGTACGAAGCCCTCCTCGCTGGGCTCCGCATCGCCATCGACCTCGACATCAAACGTCTCGACGTCCGGGGGGATTCTCAGTTGGTCATCGACCAAGTGATGAAGAACGCAAGCTGCCGCGACGAAACGATGGAGGCGTATTGCAACGAGGTTCGTCGTCTCGAGGACAAATTCCATGGCCTCGAGCTGAACCACGTCGTACGCAAATACAACGAGGAAGCGGATCAGCTGGCCAAGATCGCGTCAGAGCGAATCACCGTTCCTCCGAACGTCTTCGCCCGCGACCTCGATCAACCCTCCGTCAACTTCGAGCAAAGGGCCGGAACCCTCAGGACACCCTCGGGGGCTGCGGGGGTCGAGCCCATAGAGGAGTACCCCTCGAAAGAGGGGCTCGAAGCCCTCGACGCTGAAATTTCTTTGGCCGAGGCCATGGAAATCGACGCAGACACGCGACCACAAGACTGGCGTGATCCGTACCTCGCATGGATCGA
Source organism: Echinochloa phyllopogon (assembly GCA_033239725.1). Taxonomy (NCBI): domain Eukaryota; kingdom Viridiplantae; phylum Streptophyta; class Magnoliopsida; order Poales; family Poaceae; genus Echinochloa; species Echinochloa phyllopogon. The sequence goes on from BTCW01000014.1 coordinate 35,183,704, forward strand.
CCGCGGAGAGCTGCCCTCGGACCGAACCGAGGGGCGCCGCATCGCCAGAAGGGCCAAGACCTTTGTCTCAGTCGGCGGCGAGCTGTACAAGCGCAGCGCCTCAGGGATCTTGCAGCGATGCATCCCCATCCCCGAGGGAAGGCAGTTGATCCGCGACATCCACGCCGGGGCGTGCGGACACCACGCAGCGCCGCGCACCCTCGTGGGTAACACATTCCGGCATGGCTTTTACTGGCCCACCGTCGTGTCCGACGCAAACGAGGTCGTGCGCACCTGCGAAGGGTGCCAATTCTACGCACGAAAGATGCATCTCCCGGCGCACGCCCTGCAGACCATCCCTGTAACATGGCCTTTCGCGGTCTGGGGGTTGGATCTCGTGGGGCCCTTCCGCCCAGCGCCCGGGGGATTCACCCACTTGTTGGTAGCCATCGACAAGTTCTCGAAGTGGATCGAGGTCCGGGCCATCACCAGCATCAGATCTGAGCAGGCCGTGATGTTCTTCACCGACGTCATCCACCGATTCGGGGTACCCAACTCAATCATCACTGACAACGGCACCCAATTCACCGGCAAGAAGTTCTTGGAGTTCTGCGACGACCATCACATTCACGTTGATTGGTCGGCCGTGGCACATCCACAAACGAACGGCCAAGTAGAACGTGCCAACGGCATGATACTACAAGGCCTGAAGCCAAGAATCTTCAACAAGCTGAACAAGTTTGGCCGGAAGTGGGTTGCTGAGCTGCCATCGGTGATCTGGAGTCTCAGGACAACCCCAAGCAGGGCCACAGGCTTCAGCCCGTTCTTCCTCGTCTATGGCGCCGAAGCCGTCCTCCCAACAGACTTGGAGTACGGGTCTCCGAGGCTTAAGGCCTACCAGGAAGACCGAAACCGGCGGGACCGCGAGAATTCGCTGGACCAGGTGGACGAGGCTCGCGACGTAGCGTTGCTTCACTCAGCGCGCTACCAACAATCGCTTCGGCGATACCAAGCTCAGAAGGTACGGCGTCGAGACCTCCACGAAGGGGACCTGGTGCTAAGACTACGCCAGGACAATCGAGAGCGCCACAAGCTCACTCCGCCATGGGAAGGACCGTTCATCATCGCCAAGGTCCTCAAACCCGGCACTTACAAGCTGGCGAACGAGAAGGGCGAGGTCTTCACCAACGCCTGGAACATCGAACAGCTACGTCCCTTCTACCCTTAAAAACTCTCAGTATTTCTTGTAAATACTTCGTGTTCTTAGTTAACAATAATAAAAAGTTTGCGAAAAACATGAAAACATTGTTGCTAACAACACAAACAAGGGGGACTTGGTTCTATTTTCAAATAAAGCCAAGCCCCCCTCGGGGGCTGCAGGGGCGTTTACCCTCCCTAATCGTCCCAATTTTCGAAAATTGTGTTAAAACTCGAGGCGCTTAGAGAGGATGCGGGGCGCGAGCTAGCTAAAGCTGGAGCTGGTTGAGCCGTGAGACCGCCTATGCCCGCGAAGGGATACGGCATCTCCCTCTCCACTCCACGCTTTAATCGCTTGCGGATTCGAAATACCCGGCTAAAATCTCTCCAAGCCAAGAGTAGCACAATAGAACAATCGAACAAGTTTGAAACGCACGATCGACTTTCAATCTTAGTTTATTTACAGAGCTAGTCTCCTAAAAACTAAGATACATCTAGATACTAAGCCTGAACCCTTCAGGCTCCACCTTCCTGCGGGGGCGCGGTGGCCTCGGCGGCAACGGTCGAGGGAACCGATGCAAGCGCCCCAGGACCATCGTCATCGCGGCACACCGAGGCGATGTCCTCCTCAAGGGACGCCACGGCGTCGGCCTCAGGATCAACCTCGGCTTCGGTGGCGGTCGCAGCCTCAGGCCCAACGTCGGCGCGCGCATCTTCATCCTCCTCGGGGAAAAGATCGCGCCCGAACTTGGCGGCAAGTGCCGTGGCGGCATCCTCGGCGCCGTCATCAGCCTTGTCGAGGACAGCAAGAGCGGCGTCGTCGTCCAGGTCTGCGTCGATGAAGTAACCGCGTGCCACCGCCGCGAGGTCAATGTCGTAATGCGTCGACACCACGCCGAGTGCCTTCTTCACTCCAAGGTGAAGCGCGTGCTCGAGGCGCTCCGCCACGCAGCTCTTTAGAGACCTCAGGCGGCTGGGCAACGACGACCCCGACTGCACGTCGACGCACTGGACGTCCCGGCACGCCGCATCGGCGGCGACCTTCAGCGCCTCGAGCTCCCCTTGGGCCTCGGAGTAGGCGGCCTGAACAGCCATCACCTCATCCGCCTTCTCCGCCTCGGCCCTCCGCAGCCCTGACAAAGCTCAAGCACGTCAAGATGAACTCCAACACAGAAATCCAGGAAAGCGTAAGGACATACCGTCCACAAAGGCCCTGGCCTCGGTAAGCGTTGTGCGCTCTTGCTGGAGCAGGCCCTCCGCGGTCGCCAGCGCACCCTCTTTCTCTCGAAGCGCGCGGCCGAGCTGCTCGGCCTCCTGGGCCTTTTGCCCCGCCTGGGCCACCGCCTCCGCGAGCTGGGACTGCGCGGCCTCGCGCGCCTTGCGCTCAAGCTCGAGCCGCTCCAACGCTGCGGCCGAGGCTCGGGCCTCCCGCTCCGCCGCGCCTCTCTCAGCGTCGCGCTCCCGCTCCGCGCGAGCCTTGGCTTCTTCATGTGCGCGGGCGGCCGTCTCTGCTTCCCTCACCCGGACGGTGAGCTGGGTCACTTCCGTGCCCAGGTCCGCGTTCGCCTGGCGGAACCGGCGAAGATCGGCGTACAAGCCCGCGATGCACGCGGTCTTGTCTACCGCCTCTTGCCGCAGAAGCTGCACGAAGAGCCATCAGGGATAGGACACAGACTAAAAATAATCTCTAAGTGCTGGGACGAGCGCGGGGATACCTCAAAAAGCTCGAGCACCTGCCTGGAATGGAGATCGGCGGCAGCTGAGATGGCCCGCTCCAGGTCCGTCCCGACCCGTTCGGCCTGAGCCCACAGCTCGTTCTCCTCCGCCATGCTCTGCCAGACCCGGGCGGAGACGCCAGGCTCCTCCGGCCACGCGCTCGGGCCACGATGACCCTGGAGCAGCGCCACCTCGGCCGCATCCCACTCGGCCGCTCCCCCGGCCACGGGCATCTGCGGCGGCCCTTGAGACAAGAAGCGCGCCGCCGACACCTCGGCCGCAGACACCCCAGCAGGGGGAACGCGCCCGCCATCGCCACCCTGGGCCACGCCTTGTGCGCGGCCCAAAGCCGGCAGGATGACCGTGCCACCGACCGGCACGACCGCCTCCTGCCTCCTTCTAGTAGGGGCCGCGGCAGTGGCATGGCCCTCCTGCTCGCCCACTTCCGTCACCGGGGCGCCGTGCCCCGGCTCCACCTCAACCACCGGGGCGTCCTGCCCCGGCTCCGCCACCAGGGGCGTCCTCTCCCGCTCCTCCTCCGCCGACCCGGGGTTTCGCACCCCCGGCGCCGGATCCATCGGCATCGCTGCGGACATCGCTGCGGGACAAGGAGTCCCGCGCGAACGCGATCCTCCGGCGTGAGGGGAATCCGACCCCCCAACCTTCAACGCCTTCTTGGGCGCGAGGTTAGGGGCGGCCTTGGCGGCACCCCGCGTGCTAAATCAAAAAGAAAGAACGGAAATCACGAAACAAAAAACCGAACAAGGATGGAAAACTACGAAAAAGTTCATGGCAAAACTTACCGGATACAATCCTGCAGCGCCTGCAGCTTCCGCTTCGAGCCGCCCGTTGAGGGAGCCCTCCTCGAACTCGAGGACCCCCTCAAATCGCTCGGGGGCTGCGAACCCCTCGAGCCCTCGACACTCGCTCCGCTGTGGCGCGGCGCGCCCGCAGCGGAGGAGAAAATTGCTCGCGCCCGCGGCGCCGCGGGTCGAGCAGGCGCGACCACCGTCCGCGCCGCCACCGGCGCAACATCGCCCGGGGCCACCACGCCCGCCTCGGGCAGCGGCGCGGCCATCTCCTCCTCCTGACCGGTGGGCGGAACCCCGCCGGCATCGATCTCCTCCTCATCCTCCCCCTCGCTGGGAGGGTCCGGGGAGTCCTCGGGGGACGACGGCTGCGCCCCGCCGTCCCTCCTCCACCGGCGAAGCGCCGCCTGGAGCGCGTCCCGCCGGGCTTGCCTCCTCCGGCTGCTGGCTCTCTTCGTCTCCTTCGCGTCCCTCTCGCGGTCACGGCGAGCGCAGTTCGAAGCGCGCACCTCCGGAGTCGGCGCGAGGGAGCGGTAGAGGCCGCAGTTCACATCCTGAAATCACGATGAATTAAGGAAGGAAATTCTAAATTAATCAATCCAACAGCCCGGAGAGGGAGAATGACGACTCACAGACAAAACATGGCCCTCGTCGGGGTGCAGCCGGAACGACCGGAGGTCGCTCGGCATGGTGTCAGGATGCACCGCCGTTCGCACCCTCGTAACGACGTACTTTTCAAGCAGCGGCTCCGGCAACATGCGCGAAGCCGCCAGCGCCGCCGGGTCGGCACCCTCCGTCATCCGGAACAGAGGGAGCTGCCTCTCCATAAGGGGAACCACACGGCGGTGATGACAGTGCGCGAGCACGTGCGCCACGGTCAGGCCCGACCCCTCGAAGGCACGAAGGGCGTCGACGACGGGGCGGAGCCTCTTCCGCTGACTTTCGCCGGAGACGCCGTAGCTCCAGGAGTCGGCCTTCTCCGTCAAGACCTTGCCGGTGTACTCCGGCAACCCCAGGCCGTCGTTGCGCAGGTAAAACCACCCCTTGGCCCAGCCGCTGTTGTTGGTGGTCATCCTGCAGGCCGGGTACAAGTGCTTCCTGGACTCGACCGGCGCGAGCGTGAGACCGCCGGCGCACGAAGAACGGCGCACCCCCCTCCCCGCGCCGGACGTGCTAAGCTCGACGCGGAAGAGGTGGACCCACAGGTCCCAGTGCGCCTCGATCCCCAGCACAGCCTCGCAGACGCCGACGAAGGCCGCCGCCTGTGAGATGGCGTTGGGGGAGAAGTTGTGGAGCTCCACGCCGTAGTAGTGGCAGAGGCCCCGCATGAACTGGCTGGCGGGCGCGTTGAAGCCCCGCTCGTGAAAGCGGATGAAGCTCATCACGTACCCCGCCGGTGGGTTCGGGGCCCTGGCAGCCAGCGCCGGGACAATCCACGCCGGCCGCGCCGAATCGCCCCTCGGCGAAAGCTGTCCGCCGTTTACCAAGCCCTCCAGGAGGTGCTCGGTAGCGGTGGACGGAGTCCACTCCGTGACGCCTTCGATGATCACCATGGCGGACGGCGGAGCAGGGGGCGCAGAGCAAAGGCGACGAAGGCGTGAAGGACAAACAGAGTGCGACTAGCGGGCTCGCAAGCAAGCGAAAAGCAGAGGCGAGAGCTGGTGCGAGGAATGGCGAAGGTAAGAAATCCCCTTCCTCCCCTGCTTTCCTTTTATAAGGGAGCGGGCTCGTCCCTGCCGCGACACGCCAACCCGCTAGCAATGGGCCAAACCCACGCGTGGCCCGTCGCTGACAACCGGGGACCCCCCTCCCCTTTTTTCCCGCGGAACGGCACGCGTGGGCGGCGGCATTTACTGCGGCACGGCAAAACGAAACGACGCAACAGCGGCGCCTGACCGCCCGTCGCCTCGCCTCTCCCCGGTGCACGCCAACTCCGCCTAAAAAGGCGCGCCCACTACGTCCATCTCGCCCACTCCGCGCCACGTCAGCCACGACCACGCCCGCCAGCAGTCGTGCGCGGGCCCGAACGACCTAACCGTTGGATTCCTTCCCAGGTAAGACAACGACCCCCCTCCGCCTCGAGGCGCAGGGCGCTACTGATCAGGGGCTCGAAACCCGGGCCTCGAAAAGGTTCGACGGGCGCCCCAGATTAAGCGATGCGAAGGCAGCCGGTCACGCTCGACCAACCCTCGAGCCCGCTGCTCGAGGGCGACCTGCACCTTTCGCAAGGCCCTACTGATCAGGAGTACGAAGCTTGGCCCTCGAAAGGGTTCGACAGGCGCTCCAGATCGACAGAGTCAGGGACGATTCGGGCGTGTCCAACGGACTTTACCCCGAACGCGAAGTTTGGGGACGCCCCTGTTGTGTTCAAGGCCGGACAGAGGCAGCTAGTAGGGGGATCCCAACGAGGGAGAGCTTTCGCGCCCTCGGTCCCTGCGATGGGGACCGAGCCCCACCTAGCAAACCTTTGCAAGCGCTACATGGACGTGTCTCCGGACCACGAGCCGACCCCCAGCGAACGGGGCACGGACGTCCACTTGAACTACCCGCTAACAGCTCACCGAGGCATCCGTGTACGCTGCCCAATTTGAGGGTTGCACGAATGACCTCACCCCTCTCCCCCGCGAAGGGGAGGCGAGGGTCGCAACTCAAAGATAAGAAGCCCCTCCGATCGCCTCCGCGCGGGCCAGGAGCTCGGGGGCTCCTTGCGGCATCTCCTCCTCTTATGCGCGAAATACATCAAAGCCGTGCAGGGTCCGCCCCCCGAATTCCGTATAACTCGGTCTCACCCCCGCCACATCGAAAGGGGAACGACTGACACGACCCTCGAAAGTCAAAGCCCTTGCACGAGTGAACTCACTCCTCCAAGGGCTCGGGGGCTACACCCGCGGGTGCGCTCGCGCGCCCCCACGGAAGAACGTGCATAACCGAGAAGGAGTAATCCCCGCAGAATGCCCGGGAACGGTCCCACGAACCATCAGCCTCTGCCCGACTAAATCCTTAGTCCGGCAAAGGCTCGGGGGCTACTGTCGGGGACAAACCCAGGGGGTCCCCTAATCATCGGGGTAATCACCCTCTGGAAACGATATGCCACGAAAGGCCGAATCATCGACAGCCCGGAAGGGCCGCCAAGGCAGCTCGGCCCGTCACAGCCTGTCGCGGCCCAAGAACGGCCGTCCAAGCTCGCCTGTCGGGAGGACCCAAGTCGCTACCCCCGTCTCCGCCCCGCTCGAGGGCCGCGCACCCTCGAGCAGGCGCAACGCAAACCCCGCCTCGCTTGAGGGTCGCGCACTCCCTCGAGCAGGCGAGCCGACTCCGCCTCGCTCGAGGCTAACTCTCTACTCAACACGGCGCACTCCGGCGCCCCGCCCGACAACGGCATTTAATGCCCGCCCCATCAGGCGGGCGCCGAAGTCAAAAGGCAATCTTTCCCCCACGCCGCGCCGCTGACACCGCAGAACTCGCTGTTCCACCTGCTCCAGTCACTGTGCGACCTCACTGACGCTGTGCGGGCGCACGCGGCACTGCGCAAAACCCTGTGCGGACTGGAAGGCGTCATTCTGCACCACTGTTCCACCCGCTACCGTCTTTTCCCCCGGGACGCCCCTCGAATGAGCATGGGGAACCCTCGAAAGAATATCTAAACAGCAACCGAGTACAGACTCCGGTCAGGCGTGGCCTGGCGATGACGAACGCCGGGTCAAATCCGCCAACTCTCGACCATCCCCTGGTGAGCCGGACACGCCGCGCACTGTGGTTGACGGCAACCACCATATCGACCCCTGTACCGCCAACTCCGGTCCTTCCTCACCTGCCCCACCCTCGAAGTCAACCAGCGAACGGGCAGCTGGACGCGGACTGCGGCAACGACACCCCTCGAAGCCGCTCCAGGACAAGCACAGGGACGGCCACGACACTCACAGAAGCCGGGGCTCGCCATAAATCCCCCGCCAGGGTCAAAGACGAGGCACGCCCGACGCCATGCTCTCCGGTACCTGTCCCTGTAGCACGTCACGCTTGTACTTGTAAACCCTACCCCCGCCATTCTCTCCTTGACCTATAAAAGGAGGTAAGAGGGGAAGAAGAGGACACACCCGCCACACACGATATTGGCACTCACCTCAATCACACTCGCTTTCAGGGACTTGGAGACTCCTCCTCCTCTCCCGCCTTGCTTGTAGCCCCCCACTGCAAGCACTCCGGTGCAAGATAGTACAGCGCTCCGAGCGCACCCTGCTGGACGTACGACCTCACGGTCGGAACCAGGATAAACGCTTGTCTCATCGTGCTAGCTCTTGCATCAACCGTCAAGGGACGGGACACAGTGCATTCTGTTTGGCGCTGGGGATTGGTCGACCGATCCCAGCACCGACAGATGACCTGTCTGAATGATGAAGAAGAATCACTGGTACTTTCCTTGTTCACTTGCATCAATTATTCATGCTAGTTCTTAAACATCGTTACTAGACAGTGTCTCTTATGATCTTCTTCTTTCTAGGGTGATCTTGAGTCTGCTGTGGTTGATTGCTGATGGCGCATTGGTGAGTTGTGACATGGAGATGGAAGCATGACGTCCGAGGAGGCCAGGAGCCGATGATCCTGCTTATGCTCCTTAGTTATCTTTATCTATCTATCTAGTAGTTACTTTTGAACAATATTTGCTCGACCTTATGTTATCTGGACAACATTATTGTAATAGGCTAGTAATCTGCTACTTTATTTGCATGTCTAGACATGGATGGATGGATCTGAGCATGCAACATGATTTGGCTGCGTTGGTCACTGGTAGTTTAATTCTGATATATATGTTTCTGTGCGTGTATGATTCATCCCCGCGGGGACCCGTCGGGGTTCGGGGCTCCGCCGGGGACGGGGACGGGGCAAAAAATTTCCCCGATACGTGTTTCGGGGCCGGGGCGGGGATCTGATTTCGGGGACCGGGGCCGGGACAGTCCTCCGGCCCCGCCCCGCCCCGTTGCCATCCATACTCCTGAAGGTATCACTTCCTCACTTGCGCACCTGTGGGCCATGGCCAGAAAAAAAAAGCATGCCCTGGCCATGATACAAGTTGCCGCTTATTTTATCATAGACTGACACAAGTCGGATTTGTTTACCTCACCTTTTCAAATTAAAAGTGGCAAGTTAAGCTATGGGTGGTGTCGGTTCGTCTGGTGTTTGGCACATAATTTTCGAAGGACAAGAATCGGGAACAGCTGGACCATCACATCACCACTCTCACCCTTTATATACTCCGATCCCTCCCTACATTTTATATGGGCAGAAAGTCAAAGTAGCAGCTCAAATTACTCATACGACACTCCTTATTGAACCTAAATATGACATTTAGAGAAACCACATCCGGTCAGGCACTCACGCGTAGCTATTTATACAACTGGATAGTTTAAAATAAGAATGCCATTTAGTTCCAATTATCTGAGTGGTTGTTTATTTGTTACTTGTAAATCAAATCAAATAGCTCGAAATACCAGATGTAACAGAGTTTCATTTGGCCCACTTCATCGGTACAAACAACAAAACAAAACAAAAGATTGGGCCCATAAGGTATTTCAGCGCAAACCAGGACATGGCTTATCTGTCCTCTGCTTCCTGACTCCATGAATACGGGACATGGGCCCTGTTTGTTCAACTTATGGCCGATTTTCAAGGCTCAATTTTGAGAAATTCAAATATCAGATGACTTCTATAATCCATAATCGAGAATCCAGCTCATCCCATAATCCATAATTAATGATTTACATAGTTAGATGATACACCCAAGAGAGGCCTAGCTACATGCAGCCGCCGGCCGGCAACTTGCACCACCGCCGCCCACCAGATCCGTACTCTTCCCCGCCGGCCGGCCGGCCTTCTTCGTCGGCAAGTACTTCTCTTCTCCGTCGTCGAGTCTCTAGGCTGCATTCCCCGGCGTCCGCCCACCACCACACCACCGAGGCCACCCAGCTTGCCCCGATCCGCATTCTCCGCCGCGAGACACGTTCATCGTCCCAGTACTCTTCCCCTCGGGCCCGCTCTGATTGGGAGAACTTCTTCTGTGACTCCCCCCCCCCCCCCCCCCCGCCGCCGAGCAATGGCCGGCCACCGTCCGACAGCATTGATTTCGTGCCGGAGGCGCCAAATCCACCGGCCAGTGCGACGGATCCCCCCCTCTGCAGGCCTGGATCCGGTCGCTGACGAAGCGATTCGGTCCACCTACGCCGAGGTCGTTCGTAGGGGCAGAGTCAACGCCCCCAACAGTCGCCCCCCCCCCCCCCCCCTCAGCGCCCTCCATGCTCTGGCAGCAATCACCACGACTCCTTGAGGGGGAACCGCATTTACCCCTTTGAGGTGACAAGGCCATGGCACATTCACTCCGGTGAGGTGACAAGGTCGCGGCGCATTTACTCCAGCGAGAGGCCAACGACGCGCGCGGTCTGGGTTCCGCGTCAACCGGCGCGGCGTGACGATGAGCAGGGATGGACGACAGCCAGGCGCCGCGGAAGCCCACCCCCCCCCCCACGCCATACTGACAGACATCACCGGAGCGACAGCAGCAATTCAAGGCGGCCACACAGTGGTGGGGATTCAAGGCGCCCACCCAACCCAGGACTCCAGTCCTTAATCCAAGCAACGGCCGGGAGGTGCTTCATCTGCTTGGCGCGGGACCATCGTGCGAGCTCCTGCCGTGATCCTGTCAAGTGCTTCCGCTGCCTCCACTCGGGACACCGAGAGCGCTTCTGCAAGGCCGACCGCCGCAGCGGCCCCAAGACAAAGCGCCCGCCGTCGTCGCTCCCACCTCCTCCACCGCCTCCGCCACCTCCACCGCCTCCGCCGCCCCCTCCACTGCCTCCGCCTCCGCCTCCTCCACCACCGCCTCCCCCTCCAGCGCTGGCCCCAATGGCGATTGGTGACCCTGACACCCGCCCGAAAGAGGAGACTGTCTATGTGCCCAACTCCTTCGACCTCACGCGCGACGTGCGCGATTGGGAGGGCACGACACTCGTCCCTTGGGCCATCCACCTCCCGCACGGTGCTGCGCTAGAGAGATTGAGGACATCCTGCTCGAGCGCCTGTAACTCCAAAGGGGGGACATCGCCGTCACCGTCCACCAGCCGGAGCCGTTCCTGGTCCGGTTCATCGACAACGCCAAGTGCGCCCGCACTCGCGACTGTGCAAGGTTCCAAGGCCACGGCATCGACATCTTCCTTAGGCTGTGGCGTAGTCTGACGCACGCGCTGGGCACGTGCTTCTTCTATTGGTTGCGCCTCTACCTAGACGGCGTGCCTGACCATGCGTGGATGCCGGAGATCATCGAGAGGATCATCGGCCACCGCTGCGTGCTTGAGAGCATCCGGACGGACCTCGTCCAGCCCACCAACACACGACACATTGATCTCTGGGCTTGGACGGCGGATCCCAGCAGAATCCCGAAGAGAGTCTGGCTCACCTTCACGCAAGGGCCGGGCGACAGCTCCTCCTGCTGTGTCTCCACAAGGAAGCCGGCTCCTCGGCAGCAAGGCGTGCGATACGCGATCCTCCTCCATCTGGGCGTCTTTGAGGACTACACGGCGGTGGCTGATGACCTGGAGGGTGCGCTCAATGATCCTAGGTTCGCGCCGGCCCGCCGGCCTTTCGTCTGGCAATACCGGGTCCCGGACGGAGCGCCGACTTCGGCGCGCTCGACGTTCCCTGTTCGGCTCCCTCTCCCGCCGAGGCAGCTGACTGGCGAGGCGGAGCATGGGCGCGAGGATGCACGTCGTCACCACCACGATGGTCGGGTGTCTCGTCCCAACGGCCGTGAACGGGAGCGCGGCCGTGACGGCGAGCGCGCTCACCACAGGAGCGCGGGACGGGACCGCGATGATCGGCGCAGGTGGGACTCCAATGACAAACGGCGCGGCCACAATGGCGGCTCCTGCAATGACATGTCGTTTCAGTGGCCGCGCCGGCACGACGACGACGATGAGGATGGCGGTGACGACTACGAATACCCGGGCAGCGGGTGGGGCTCCCTCAACAAGCTTTACGATCGGAGCGGCCACGACGTCGTCCGGGCGGCGTTGGGAGAGCGAGTTCAGGGGGCGCAGCGCAAGGCGCACGGGGGGGGGGGGGCGGGGGGGGGCACCGACGACGCCGCGCCGCCGCAGTAGGAGCTCCGGCTCTTCCCGTCCTCGCTCCCCAGCATCGACAAGCTCCAGAACATGACGACCCACGAGATGCATGCTCTGTTCCGTGGTCAAGCCCTCGCCCTCAAGTTCAAGCTCCAAGTATTGGCATCCCAGTAGGTATGCCCAAGTGCCAAGGATCTCATGCCTACACCTCGTACTGGGCAACATGAGCAGGAAGCAAATTGGACGCTCGACGCACAAGACTTCGTCGACAAGGCATGCATCTTGGTGGACTCCATTGGGCTGGCTGTTCCCCAGCCCCGAAGTGCCGGGAATCAAGCCTGGTTCGTCCACGCCGCTGTGAAGGCGCCGCTGGTGCCGCTGCGCTGGGCCTTTGCCAGGCTGCATGAGGCCCTTGGCGGGGTCGAGTAGGAACCTGTGGAGGTCTGTGCGTCGCCGACCGTCGGAGAGGTGGAGCAAGCCCTACAGAAGATGCAGCTCCAAGTTATCCAGGCTGAACGCCAGCAACCTGACGAGGCCGCCGCTGATGCACTGACCACACCCAGACTAAGCGAGCGATCGGCGCCTCCTCCGTCTGCCTCCATCCCGGCGGTGGTGCCGCACGTCGACGACATCTTCACTGAACCGCCCCCGGCAATCGTCCAGCACCGGCCGGAACGCCGCCAGCGAGCAGCCAGGACTTTTGACATGACCAAAGTGCGCCGGAGCTCACGCTTGGCCAAGAAGCCGGTGCTCCCAGCCCTGGAACGTGCCCAGCATGTCCTCTGAAGACGAGCTGCGGCCCATAGAGTAGATCCTGCAAGACTTCATCCGCACCCACCAAGCACCGCTACTGGAGCACATCATTGCGGTGATGACGGCGCTCTTCGATCTCGACGACGACGGCGTAGAGATGGTGAACGACGCGCTCCTGCAGCACGCTGGACAGTACGTTGACGACATCTAGAACGAGCTCCACAACGCCCACGAATGATGCACGCACATATCTACTACTTTAGCCTAAGCGCTTCTACTGCATTGTTTTACTTATTCCCAAGTACTGCACTACGTATTATCTGCGTGCCTGCTCTACCCGTCCTACTTGCTACGACCTTCAGATGGGTACTAAGGCACTCGCGACATGAACACAGTATTGACTATGCCCTGCTGGCTGCGACCTTCGGGCTTCACGTGTGAAACATTGATCCTGCCCTGCTGGCTTCGACCTTCGGGCCCCTATTTCGTCTTGCCGATTTGCTTCCTGCGTCTCCATGGTTTTATCATGAATACGGATGACTTTAATCTCATAAGTTGGAAGAGGTTTGAATTCGGCCGCAAGATGCTTGGTGGTACATGAAACTTTGAGAACCACCAAATGCCACATCGTGTGCCTCCAAGAAACAAAGCTGAGCAACATCGATGCGCAACTATCCTCCTACCTTGGAGGCTATCGTCTTAAGAGCTTCGCTTTCAAAGCAGCGCAAGGAACACGTGGCGGCATTCTCATACTTTGGGACAGCGACCACGCTGAATTGCAGGACATTGATGTCGCAAGCTTTTCCATTACCACTTCTGTAACGATCAAAAAATGCGGCTCTGACTTTCGGCTAACAACGGTCTACGGTCCCTCAAGGCGAGAACAGAAACAGGCCTTCCTAAACCACCTAAGAGGTCTACGGCCAAACGACAACCCCAAGTGGTTAATAGTGGGAGACTTCAACCTCATTTACAAAGCCAATGACAAAAACAACAGACGGCTAAATCTACAACTTATGCGTCGCTTTCGCTCAGCCCTGGCCTTCTGTGAGCTAAGAGAAATACATCCCCAAAATCGTAAGTTCACTTGGAGCAGCGAGAGACGCCAACCGACCTTAACCCGGATCAATCGCTTCTTCTGCAATGCGGCTTGGGATATTGCCTACGATGAGCACACCCTGCACGCCCTGTCGTCCTCGCACTCCGATCATTGCCCGTTGTTCCTTGCTCGATTATCTTGGCCACGGAGACCGCGACCCTTCAAATTTGAAAATTTCTAGACAAACCTGCCACGCTTCCAGGAAACAGTTCAAGAAGTATGGAAGTCCCCACGCGACACACTGAGCCGTTCCACCGTTTGGGACACAAGCTGCACACCACAGCCAAGGCCTTGAGAAAGTGGAGTGCCACGCTTATCTCAGATGCAAAGCTTAAATTCAACATGGCTCAGGTCGTCATCCAGCTACTTGACAAAGCTCAAGAAGTTCGTCCACTGTCCAACGCGGAATTTAACATCAGGGCAAAGCTCAAAAAAGGCTCCTTGGCTGCGCGGTCATCGAGAGGGCGCGTAAGCGTCAATCCTCACGCGTTAGAAATTTGCGAGAAGGGGACGCGAACATAAAATACTTCCATCTCAAAGCTAATGCACGCCGGAGGAAAACTTCATCTAACGATTGAGAACTACAGGAGGATGGGCTTTCTCCCATCAAGACAAAAGCGAAATCGTCGTACTTTGATAACTTTATGACTGCCCCTACCCAGCGCACGCATGACATTAACTGGAACGAAATTGAATTACCAAGAACCGACCTCTCACAGTTGGACAAACCATTTGAAGAAAAGGAGATTGCATACGCCATATCTCAACTCCCCTCAGATCGAGCACCGGGCCCTGACTGCTACACCGGCATCTTCTTCAAGAAATGTCGGCCTGTTATCGAAGGCGACGTGATGACGGCGATTAACTCCTTCCATAGCCTGCGATGCGGTGATCTCAATTTGGCCAACAAGGCAAATATTGCTCTAATCTCGAAAAAGGAGGGGGCGGAATGCGTCGCCAACTTTCGCCCTATCAGTCTTATTCACGCGATTGCTAAGATAAGTACCAAAGCACTAGCGCTACGCCTCGCTCCGCACATGCACTCACTCATCTCACCGTGCCAGAGCGCTTTCATAAAAGGCAGGAACATACACGACAATTATCTATACGTACGCAATATCACTCGTTGTTTCCACCGCAGCAGGACGCCGGCCCTCTTGCTCAAGCTAGACATCTCCAAAGCATTTGACTCAGTCCGCTGGGACTACCTGATCTCATTAATGCAACACAGGGGCTTCCCGCTGCGCTGGTGTAACTGGATTGCCGCCCTGCTCTCCACTTCAACCTCACGGGTGCTTCTCAATGGTACCCCGCTCCAGCCGATTCAACACGGAAGGGGGCTCAGACAAGGGGACCCGCTCTCACCCCTGCTCTTTGTGCTGGCTATTGACCCACTACAACACCTCATTGATCAAGCAACTGCCAAGAACCTTCTCTCCAAGCTTGGAAGTAAAGCAGCAAGATTCAGGGCCTCCCTCTATGCGGATGATGCTGCAATCCTCATTAAGCCAATGCGAAAAGATATCACAAACTTGGCTCGACTTCTTCAAAATTTTGGGAAAGCTACGGGACTATGCACCAACCTCCAAAAGACACAGCTCGTCCCGATAAGGATGTGCTGACATCGATCTTGACGGTTTGCTGAGGGATCTTCCGGTCGCCAGGACCTCATTCCCGATGCGCTATCTAGGCCTCCCACTTTCAGTTAAGAGGTTGAAAAAGGTGGACTTCCAACCGCTCATGGATAAAGCGACCGGTAAACTCTCAGTATGGGCGGGGCGCAACCTGACGCAAGCTGGCAGAGCGACCCTGACAAAATCAGTTCTGTCCTCGCAACCAGTTTATTTCCTCACGGTACTCAGACCAACCAACGAGTTGATTGAGGACCTTGACAAGCTCCGGAGGCGTTTCCTTTGGGCAGGTGACAAGCAGCTAACGCGGGGGGGGGGAGTGCAAAGTTAACTGGACCCGCAGTTGTCTACCGAAGGAGCACGGGGGTTTGGGTATACTAAATTTGGAAAAGTTCGCCAGAGCGCTACGACTTCGATGGCTCTGGCACCAATGGGTATCTACGGACAAGCCCTGGGTAGGAACCGAAACACCATGCGACGACAAGGATAAGCTTCTTTTCGTTGCATGCACTACAATTACCGTTGGAGATGGGAAAAAATGTGTGTTCTGGGACTCTGCCTGGTTGCATGGGTGCAGGCCCAAAGACATTGCGCCAGTATTGTTTGAGATTTCACGGAAAAAGAGACGATTAGTCCACGATGCCTTGAGCAACGACACTTGGATCCATGACCTTGACATCAGCGGGCATATATCCAACGACCTCCTTTCGGCTTTTGTGAAGCTTTGGTCCTTGACGCAAACGATCCAACTACAACCGCACCAGGAGGACACGATCACATGGAAGTTCACAAAATCAGGAACCTACTCCACTGCCTCTGCCTCAGGGCTCAGTTCCTCAGATGCACCACAACACCACCGATTACCTCCATTTGGAAATCTTGTGCTACCCCAAATGCAAGTTCTTCGCGTGGCTAATCACCCAAAACCGAGTGTGGTTGGCTGATAGGCTTGCCGCGCGATGGTGGCCACACAACACTTTTCGTGTCCTCTGCCGACAAACTATTGAATCTGCCCACCACCTATTAGCAGACTGCCGATATACCAAGCGAATCTGGGAATTGGTGGCTTCTTGGACTGCATAGCCTGGCATGTCTCCAGTTGATTGGACGCCCACTCGTGATGCTTTACAATGGTGGATGATGATCACCACGTTGCCGGATGCTCCGAGAAGAGCATTGAGAAGTCTCACTTTGTTAATCATCTGGAAGATTTGGAAAGAGCGAAACGCTCGAGTTTTTGATCGCCACGAGTCATCTACGGCCACACTAATGGCAAAGATCAAGAATGAGGCGGCGACATGGGTCGTAGCAGGGGCGAAGAACCTAGCGCTTCTTATTTCGCGAGAGTAACACCTTGTATACCTTTTGCGGCTGTTAGTCGTCATCATGTACTCTCTTCTTTATCAATGAAATAGGCACAATCTCGTGCCTGTTCGTTCAAAAAAAAATCCATAATCAAGAATCTGATTATGGATTATGGGATGAGCTGGATTCTCGATTATAGATTATGGGAGTCATCGGACTTTTCGATTCTCCAAAATCGAGTTGTTTCAACTTATGACCGATTTTCAAGGCAAAATCGAGCATTCAAAATAGCGAAAGGGTCATGGCTTGCCGTTGCCGGCGGCTCGTCGCAGCCGCGAAGGCGATGTGGAGTCTGCAAATATGCTGTGGCCCCCTCCTTGAGCGGCAGGATGATTTGATCAACATCCGCATTCAGATATCTAGGAAGTCTCTTCGTCTTTTATTTGTCAAATTTGCGATTTCCGCGATGACGATTTTTTTTAAGTGCGACTTGCACATGCAGTTAGGAATGATTTCGTAGTTTGTTAGAGCCTTGACTTTCTGGTACTTTTTGTGCTCCATAAACTGAATATTGTTGATGTGCATGTAGACGGTACAAATCTTCATCTGTTGAGCAATCAAGTATGCTTTGATAGTTTGATAGGGATTTCAACCCTGCAGCCTACAATGCCACAACCATAATAATCCTAGAGAAATATTTTTAGTATTATTTGGTTGCAACCTAGATAAGTTTGCATTTTTTTTTCTGTCGCATTGCTGTTCTATTCTTTCTGTTGAACTATATTCCATTTCTTATTTCCAGGTGATCATGAACTTTGTCTATCTTTCCATCGGAGCGGGGCTTGCTTCAACACTTCGTAAGTGTATTTGCTACTGAAAATATATATCATATCACATTTCTGTACAGAAATTCCTTTTATCTCTCTAAATTTGAGAATTTGCCAAATAATATAAAAATGGTACTTATACTGAAGTACTGTTTTGAAGAGTTTTGTTTATGGAATGAATGTTACTTGAAAGAAACCTCATTCAATTTACCAAATTGATATTTGTACTAGAGGTGTCTTGTTGGACAATAACTGGAGAAAGACAAGCAGCAAGAATCAGAGCTTTGTACCTCAAGGCGATTCTGAGACAGGATATCACATTTTTTGACATGGAGATGAGCACTGGGCAAGTGGTTGAGAGGATGGCAGGAGACACATTCCTCATTCAAGATGTCATTGGAGAAAAGGTACAGTGTTTTGAGAGGATAATTCAAGACTAACAAAAAAACCATTATTAAGCTGTTAGATGATATTGGTGGTCAATATGGTGAAGCTTGTGGAAAAGGTATCTAAGTGCACTGTTCGATTGTACAGATCTCTACAATAATGGGGCAAAGCTTTGTATTTCTTGACATGAAAGCTTGTTATACAATGATTCCACATACAGTTGCGCACTTACCTACCTTACAACTGTACAGAAACTAAAAGCTTCTTCCTAAAAATGATCGATGAGTGAGAGAAATAAAAGCATATCATTCTTATTTTACATGTAAGAAAGTTTAATTTAGTTTTTTTGTCCACAGCATGCAGAGTTTGGGTTAATTACTCAAGTTATTTTTCAGTTAATATTATAAATTTGAGTTTCAATGCAACTCTTCTCCAATAAGAAGTGCATCTAATACTAGTGCAATGCTACACATTACTAGAAAAAGTAGACAAGCTACTCATACCTCCATATTCAGAAATAATGACTTTATGGGGACTAACAATAGTAAGCAATTCACTTTATTGTGGTATTTTCAAAAGCAATTTGATAGAGTTGCCAAAGCTGTGACTTGTTTTGGAAAATATTGGTAGCATGAACTTGCTACGCGATGTTGCAAAGTGTTGTAAATTAGTATTCTTAAAGAAATATGTACCCGTTTTGTGTGTGAGCGTCTGATAAAATATAACCAGTGCTCCATTGTTAATAATTCTTTGTAGTGTTTCTGAATTTAGGTTGGAAAGTCCATACAGCTCCTTTCTACATTTATTGGTGGCTTCATTATTGCATTTTTGAGAGGATGGCTCTTAGCCCTTGTTATGCTTTCAAGTATTCCTCCAGTTGCCATGGCTGGTGCAATTGTATCAAAGCTTATGACAAGACTTTCCACCCGCATGCAAGCAAAATATGGTGATGCTGGAAATGTTGTTGAACAAACACTTGGAGCTATTAGAACGGTTGGTTCTACTAGGCACTTGTTTATGATTAGTCATCCTTAGGTCTGTTGCTAATAGTGTCCTCATGTTCTTTCGACCTGGTTTATCTTCTTATGCTTTGAAGGTTGTTTCATTCAATGGCGAGAAGCAGGCTATAACAGCTTATAACAAGTTCATAAGAAAAGCATATGAATCTGCTCTACAAGAAGGTGCTGTAAATGGACTTGGATTGGGTTCTGTTATGGCAGTCTTATTTTGCAGCTATGGTTTGGCAGTTTGGTATGGATCTAGATTGATAGTTGAGCGAGGATACAATGGTGGCATGATTATTTCTGTCATAATGGCTGTCATGATGGGCGCAATGTAAGTTTCAGAAACTAATCATGATAACCGAAGGATTCTTAAATGAGCAATAACATTTGTGATAGATGAGCCATGTTTAAGCGTGGATGTGCCTCACACCTTCCCTGTGGCCATATCTACTTTTCTGTTAAAATGCAAAGTATAGTGTTTCCAATTTGTAGGACAGCATTCTCTAGAACTTGTAATATCAAAAATACTTCTCAAACAGATTTAGAATTACATATGTTTCAAATAGGGTCTTTCCATCTCTGCTTTGTAGACCATTGGCTTGCTAATTTCAGTTACATTCCTCTATTCTGAAGGTCCTTAGGTCAGGCAACACCATCAGTGACAGCTTTTGCAGAAGGTCAAGGAGCAGCCTATAGAATGTTCAAGACAATTGAACGGAAACCAGATATCGATATATATGATACAACAGGTATTATATTGGAGGACATCAGGGGTGATGTTGAACTGAAGGATGTGTACTTTAGCTATCCTACCAGGTCTGAACATTTGGTATTTGATGGATTCTCATTGCAAGTACCAAGTGGAACAACTATGGCCCTAGTTGGAGAGAGTGGCAGTGGGAAGTCGACCGTGATCAGTTTGGCTGGAGAAGTTTTGATTGATGGTGTTGACATCAGAAGAATGAAGCTTGGATGCCAGTGTTGTTCTCAGCTACAATCAGGGAAAACATTGCCTATGGGATGGAAAATCTAACGACTGACGATATCAAGAGAGCAATCGAGCTTGCGAATGCTGCTAAATTCATTGATAAGTTGCCAAATGTACACATATACTGGTGCACTCATAATGTTAACTTAGTTTCAAACTTTCTTGCACACGTTATTAAGCAGTATATTTTGTGAAATATTACAGGGTATTGACACAATGGTTGGGGAACGTGGAACTCAACTGTCTGGAGGGCAGAAACAAAGAATAGCAATTGCTAGAGCAATAGTAAAAAACCCTAGGATCTTACTACTTGATGAAGCAACTAGTGCATTGGATATGGAATCTGAGTAGTTCAAGAAGCATTGAATAGGGTAATGTTGGAAATGACTACAATTATTGTTGCTCATCGCCTAAGCACAGTGAAAAATGCTGATGTGATATCCGTCCTACAACATGGGAAGATGGTGGAACAAGGTATATATTTTTCCTATAACCTGTAGAAGATTTTATGTTGTCCCCATGTGTTGTGCTATAAGATTTAGGTCTCACAGTACAATATTTATGCTGCATAAAACTATATACATACACAAGTAATGAACCAAGTAATTTTTTAGTGTTTCTCTTTTTTTTGAACCAAAAACAGCAGGGGAGACCCCCACTGTGCTTACTCTTGCGAGCACAGTTCATCTAGATAAATTGAAATTTCCCGTAAGGTACCAAATGGAAGATGTTTCTGATAACCAATTAACAATTAGCTGACAACGTATTTACTAATCCTGCAATAGCCATAACACACCCTTATGGACATCATAAAAAGAACTACTCCTTTTTTACAGGAATAAAACTTTATTTCTATTTTTATCAGCATATCTGCAAGCTTCGGTATATAACTTGACAGTTGCTTGTGCTAATTCTTAACAGGTTCACATGTAGAGCTGATGAAGATACCTGAAGGTGCTTACTCTCAGCTGATACATCTACAAGGGACTGGGAAAGAGGCAGAATCTTCTAATGTGGACCCTGATATGATACTAACAAATGGTTTTGGCTCCAGATCTATAAATAACAAACCAAGAAGCCAAAGTATCTCCAGGAGATCAACTAGTAAAGGCTCTTCCTCTTTTGGGCATAGTGGTAGGCATTCTTTACCTGCTCCACTTGGCCTACCTGATCCAATGGAATTCAGTGAGGCTCCTCATGTGGAGACTACAGACAAAATGACTAGTACTCCAAAGAAAGCTCCAATTGGTAGACTCTTCTATTTGAACAAACCAGAAGCTTTTGTACTTGCACTTGGTTCTATAACTGCTGCGATGCATGGCGTCATTTTTCCAATATATGGCACATTGATTTCAACTGCGATAAAGGTGTTTTATGAGCCACCAGCAGAACTACTGAAGGATTCCAGGTTCTGGGCAAGCATATTTGCTTTGCTGGGCGCTTGTACTTTTGTTCTGATTCCGATAGAATACTTCCTGTTTGGATTGGCTGGTGGGAAGCTTGTGGAGCGTGTACGGTCATTGACATTCCAAAGTGTAATGCGCCAAGAGATCAACTGGTTTGATAAACCTGAACACTCAAGGTGTGTGGTCAATCTCTCTCTTTGTCATTTTGCTCTAATTAGAACTTCAGCATATATTATTTCTCAACCCAGCACCTCCTCCTTAGCTGTGTATTTGCAAGACAGTTCTGGCACTCTTTACTTCAGCAAGTTGGGCTTTCTGTCCATGCACCACAGCATGCTGATTCCTCCCTGGATGATTGGTGGATGAAAGTTGAGAGTTCTGTGACAGTGATGTGCAAAAACGGTTAAACTCTCTAATCATTCTTGGTGCCTGGACCATGGAGGCACCGCAATAATTGTAGTTTTGATGGGGCTGCACCAAGTTTTGCTACAGCCCTGAGGTTGGCTTGGGATGAAGCCCAGGTACGGAGTATGGCAGGAGCAAAGGGTCTCATCTTGCTCACTGCCAGCGGGATTGGTTAATCGGCTTTCTCTAGTGGTTGGGTTGTCTTGGATAGAAATGGGCGATTAAATTCCTAGACTTGTTTGGTGTGTGTGGTTTTGGGTCTACGTACGACTCTTCTTCTTCTATCAATACAATAATACGCAGCGTCGCAGCCTCCTGCTCGTTCGAGAAAAAAATATTATTTCTCTTTAATCCTGCAATGCAGAGATCTTATAACCCATCTTCCTAGTTTAATATTATTAACAATAGGAAAATCATAAATTGTGTTGACCCGACCATAAAAGATGATATTATTGTCTAACTACTACTGTGGTGTCAAATGCTCATCAGCCATCATTTATGCCTTTGGTGAACAGATTGTATCCTCTTCAGCAATATACCTATCAACTTTACTGATACCACAAATTTCATTTTTTGCTTCAGTGGATCAATTGGTGCAAGGTTATCAACTGATGCTCTGAATGTTAAGCGACTTGTTGGGGACAATTTAGCACTGAATGTCCAGACTCTGTCAACTGTCATATCAGGCTTCACAATAGCAATGGTAGCAAACTGGAAGTTGGCACTAATAATCACTGTAGTGGTTCCTTTTGTGGGTTTCCAAGCCTATGCTCAAATGAAGTTCCTGAAAGGTCTCAACAAAAATGCAAAGGTACACACAATGGATTAATCACAAGTGTATTTCTTACAAGCATTTATCAAATGGCAAATATTTTATGTCTAATTCTTTGGAGGGATGCAGTTGAAGTATGAAGAAGCAAGTCAAGTAGCAACTGATGCAGTTGGCGGCATCAGAACTGTGGCGTCGTTTTCTGCTGAGAAGAAGGTGATGGACGCCTATGAGAAGAAATGTGAATCTCCAATAAAGCAAGGAATAAGGGAAGGTGTTGTTGGTGGCTTGGGGTTTGGATTCTCGTTCCTTGCCTTCTACTTTACATATGCTCTGTGCTTCTATGTTGGTGCCAAGTTTGTTCAGCAAGGAACGGCCACATTTCCTGAAGTGATTAGGGTGAGATATATCAAAAAAAATTTATCTATTTTGCATTATCGTTATACATGTCGTGGTTAACTGACCAAGTGGCTTTCAGGTCTTCTTCTTATTAGTTTTAGCAACAAGTGGAATCTCACGAACAAGTGCAATTGGTGCAGACAGCACCAAGGCTAATGATGCGGCTGCATCTGTCTTTGAAATTCTTGACCGTAAATCCAAGATCGACTACAGCAGCGAGGAGGGTGTGACCATCGCAAGTGTAAGGGGAGACATTGATTTCCAGAACGTGTGCTTCAAGTATCCATCACGACCAAATGTTCAAATCTTCAAGGACCTATCATTGAGGATTCCTTCCGGAAAGGTCAGATTCACTCAAATCTTCAATTGAGCAGTAGTAATTTACACATTTCTAGCTTAACTCAATTTTACTTTACTATGCTATCCTTGCAGACTGTTGCGCTAGTTGGGGAAAGCGGGAGTGGGAAGTCCACAGTGATCGCACTACTCGAAAGGTTCTACGACCCGGACTCCGGTAAGATCCTCTTCGACGATGTGGAGCTCCAAGCCCTCAATGTCAGCTGGCTCCGGCAGCAGGTAGGGCTAGTTGCTCAAGAGCCAGTGCTGTTCAACGACACCATCCGCAGCAACATAGCCTATGGGAAGCAAGGGGAAGCATCTGAAGAAGAGATCGTTGCCGCTGCTGAAGCGGCCAATGCCCATCAGTTCATCTCCGCCTTGCCTGACGGGTACAACACCGTCGTCGGCGAAAGAGGCATTCAGTTGTCAGGCGGGCAGAAGCAGCGTGTTGCCATCGCCAGGGCCGTCATCAAGGACCCCAAGGTGCTGCTGCTGGATGAGGCGACGAGCGCGCTGGATGCGGAGTCGGAGCGGGTGGTGCAGGAGGCGCTGGACCAGGTGATGGTAGGGAGAACCACCGTGGTGGTGGCGCATCGCTTGTCGACGATCAGAGGTGCGGATATCATCGCTGTTCTGAAGAACGGGGCCGTGGCTGAGAAAGGCAGACACGAAGAGTTGATGCGGATAAAAGATGGGACCTACGCTTCGCTTGTTGAGCTAAGCTCTAGTTCGGCATAACCTGATGAGAGCTTGGGCATTATCAAAAACTTGATAATCCTCACGACCTCACATGGATTGGATTGGGATAATATGTAAAATGTTTCTACTATATAGGCTTTTTAGAGGGTTATACGGAGTACTACTCAAGGCTTGAAGTCGATTCTTATTCTGTTGATAGGCGACAGCAGCGAGTATCAGCATGCACCATTCATTTCTGTGCAAAAATCTATGCAGTGCGTGTAAGGATCTGCCCAAGTTTTGTATAGAGAAAATATTTTGCAAGTGTCCAAAAGGGCTTTAGTTTGTTATACTAATTAAATAAAAAATATTTCGTATGATCACCAAAACAATCCCTACCTATGTAAAACAACTAATTTAGAATGAGTAAAAATGAGTAAACTAATAATAGAACACACACAGACGTTATTGTTTTCGTACCTCGTCATACATAATAACAATCCTAGCCACGGCTCACCTGCTTCACATTTGACATATACAATAATTTATACAACTGCCGTCTGTCTATTTGACATACATAAATAGCTAAATAGATGGTTTTATAATGCGTTGTCTATTTTGCTATCTCTGTAATATTTAATATGTATGGTGGTTGGTGCTATTTTACATGTGAGTACAGAACAAAACAATAGACGGGATACTAGATAGAAACACACTCTTTTCTCATTTAACGATGGCTGTATCAACTCATTTTACTTATATAGACTCATACATACAATTGTTGTCTAACTGTTGTACATACCCTAATCCACCGCCCCAGAAGCTAAGGTGACCCAATAGGTATCGGGGCATGTGCAAGGATCAGTCCTTGTATCCACGTGTATATTTGATCTAGCAGATAGAGTCCGGCCAGTGTACGGTGTGCGTGCTTGTCGGCGTGGAAGCGCATGGGTGAGTACACGAGTCGCGTGTTGCCGAATCTAGATGGAAACAATATGCCCAACCATACAAAAAAAATCAATATGAGATTAGCATAATAAAACCGAGATCAACTTGAAGCCAAAAATCAAACGAACTCACCCACCTGAAAAAGATGTTGATAACGTGTTAAGAATCGAATCCCTAATCCAGCTTTTTCAATTCCAATTCAAGAATAAGGCATGAGAAAAATGTAGGTTAGATTCCATTTTCTTACCGCTCTCAAACACAAAGAACAATGTAAAGGATCCTTCCGAGATATATTTAGTATGATTCCACAATTATCTCTTGATTAGGAATTTCTTAATAGTCTAAACACCATCAAACTCAAACAGGGGAGAAGCCTCGCAAAATCACCCTTACAGCTGCACAAATATACTAGCTTATGGGAGGGAGATACTAGCTTAGGGCGAGGCCAATGTAATATAACTAGGAGCACCACTCAAAATTGTATTTTTAAATCGTATTTTGATCAAAAACATGTTACTAAGATGTACAAAGTAACCTTGTTACAATATTATTTTATTATTTTTTATATTTTGTTCATTTTACACCCTCAGCTATCTAATCGTTCCGATCACTCCTTCATAAGATTTGTCTTTCTTTGTTTCTCCACACACAAATAATATTTTAAGTTAAAATTTTGTACCATAAATCTACTATACCACAAAATTTATGCACAAAATCTATTATACCATAAAATTTCTCCATGCACAAATCTGTTATACTTCAAAATTTCAACTTAAAACATCATTTATGTATAGAGAAACAAAAATACAAATTTTACGAAGGATAAATTGTATTGATTGAGATGGTTGTGTTAAAATAGACCAAGACATATTTTAGAGGTTATCTAAACTTTGTCCATACATGAGGGTAGTAATTTGAATTTTTTTTCTTAATTTTAAATATATAATCTTAATTATCAATTTGAACATATAGGACCTCAATTTAAACATGTAGAGCCTCAATTTGAAAGTTTCTCAGTGTTTAAAACTTACTTATCACAATGACACGTGGGCTCACTCAATTTAGATCACCGACATCTGGAAAAAAATGAGAATTGTGTCAAATCCAAACCTGAGAACGGATTGTGTGTGAATCGGACCTCAACCGTGTCGGACTCGGAACTCCTTCCCTGACTCGCGCGCCCATAAAACCGAAGAAGCCCCCCGATCGCGAACATCAGGTTATTGGGGATACAGCCGCGCCGTCCACTGACCGTCCGGGCCCGCTACGCCGTGACCGTGCCGTGCGTCCGCCGTTACGCACGCACGCGACGCCCCTCTCCTCGCACACAACAAGGGGCCATCCTTCTCGAGTCTCGAAGCTTCCTCTTCCTCCGGCCGCCACCGACCCGGAACCCACCCCGACGCGGCGGCTCCCTACCACCATATATTCTTCCCCCTCTCCCCCGCCGCTGACGATCGTCGGGAGAGTGAAGAGGAGGCGACGGCAAATCGAAACGCGTTTTAGATCGGATCGGAGGAGGGGAAGAGAGAGAGAGAGAGAGAGAGAGAGAGAGAGAGAGAGAGAGAGAGAGGGAGGGAGAGAGAGAGAGAGGGAGGATTCGAGGATGGATTTCGAGCTGCGGCAGGCGCGGGAGAAGCTGGAGCGCGAGCAGCGGGACCGGATGCAGCGCGCCAAGGCCAAGGCCGAGCGCGAGCGCCGGGCCAAGGCCGAGGCCGCGCGCCGCCGGGAAGCGCTCGAGGCGTCCCACCGCGAGCGACGGCTCGACGCCGCGCGCGCCCAGGAAGAGGTAATCAACGCCACCGCCACCACCCCGCCCTGGTATCGTAGGCGATGATTACATGCCATGCCTGTATGACAAGTATATTGCTAGCACCGAATCCTTTAACTCTCGATTCCGTTTGCGTGCTTAAATTCCTCACCTGTTTAGTCGGCGAGCTGTTTGATAGGTTGCTCCCCAACTCGTTCGTGAAAATCCTCTCAATTTAAAAGGAAATGAAACATTTTGGTCCAAAAACCTGATTGGGGGCTCAGTGCAATGTACCATGTATTGGATTAAGAGTTAAATGCATCATTAGTACACAAACTTGGCGAGTGGGTGCATTTAGGTACACCATCTCGCTAATTGCTCATTTAGGAGCAACAACTTGGCATGTGGGTGTAAATAGGTCACCACGACGACAAATGACCAAAAAAAGGTCATGTAGCGTTGCAACGATGCGTTAGCCAGTATTTTTTCTGGCAAAAATTCCTTACTCATTATGCAATTTAGGTTAGTTTAGTAGCATCCTTTTTTAGATTTTGTTCGTAGCATCTTTTAGACAAATAGTATTGTAAAATGTTTAAAAATTATATATATTACGGAAAAATAGTTATTTTTGGTGAGGTGAAATGAAATAATATAACACAACAAGATATATATTTGGCATAGACCGTAGCCATCATATAAATGCAAAATTTTGACTTTTTGATTCGTAGCTCAGTTTGTAGTCCCTGCCGTTCAACAAAATTTGAGCCGCGATATAAATCCTCAAATTATTGTGTTGTGCTGATATATTGTTCATCATGTATCAGCATCATAAAAACTTGATATTTGTCAAAACTAGTATATGTCAAAATAAATCCTAATAAACAATAAAATAAGACCAAATATACACATATGCTACCAACATGTCGTTCTTTTGCCCATGTGTCATATAGGTGACCTATTTGCACCCATATGTCAAGTTGTTGCTCCTAAATGAGCAATTAGAAAGATGATGTACCTAAACACACCCACTCGCCAAGTTTGTGTATTAATATTGCATTTAACTCTTGGATTAATTTCGGTTTCTATCCACTTATAGTAGGAATACAAGGCAAACCTTTATACTAATCTGTTAGGATTCCCCTTTACTGACTGTTGCAAATAAGCTGCTTGCACTGTCCATTTTTACTACTTGCTGCAGATAATAAGTTCCTGAATACTGAATATGTTTGTCATGCTCATATCTAGTGGCTGTAGTCTACTAGTCTTTGTCGAATTTTGCTACTGGGTGCTGATCGACTTGTCTTTTATACACCTGATAGGCTGACCAGAAAATGGAAGAGGTGATGCAGCTGGGGAAGGGGGTTTCATTCTCGCACATGTTTGAGGCACTTC
Organism: Echinochloa phyllopogon; assembly: GCA_033239725.1. NCBI lineage: Eukaryota > Viridiplantae > Streptophyta > Magnoliopsida > Poales > Poaceae > Echinochloa > Echinochloa phyllopogon. Next base: position 35,211,593 of record BTCW01000014.1, read on the forward strand.
GATATGACGGCCCTGGGGATAAGATCAAGCTGCCACCATCTTCCTTTAAGGAGTTGTCTGATGAAGGTGCTCTGGATAAAGGTCCCATGTACTTCAGGTTGTCCAAGGTTAGGGACATAATCCCAGGTGCCACTACGGAACAGGACACCGAGGAGGCAACCTGTTGTGGTGTTCTTGAATTCACTGCAAGGGAAGGCTCTGCTGAACTCCCGCTGCATGTTTGGAACAACCTATTCCGGAGTGACACCCCAGACGTCCCTCTGATTGAAGTCAAGTACGTTAGTTTGCCCAAAGGAACATATGCAAAGTTGAAACCGGAAGGGGCTGGGTTTTCGGATCTCCCTAACCATAGAGCGGTCCTTGAAACTGCACTCCGCAATCACGCAACACTTTCTGAAAATGATATTGTTGTGGTGAACTATGGACAACTGCAGTACAAGTTAAAGGTTCTTGAACTAAAGCCTGCATCAAGTGTCTCGGTCCTAGAGACAGATGTTGAAGTTGACATTGAGGGATCCGATTCAGTTCTGGACAATGAGGAGAACCAACATGTGCTTGTGCCGCTTACGACTGGAAAGGTAGAATCCAGTGTTGTGGAAGAAGGAAAGTTCAGGTACTACAAATTTTCAGTCGAAGAAAGTGCGAGTGAGAAAGTAGCTTCAGGGCATGCTAATATCGAGGTTAAGATTGACACAGATGCAAGCGGTGGCGACACTGATATCTATGTTTCAAGGCATCCTTTGGTATTCCCAACTCAGCACCGACATGAGTGGTCTTCTCATGAAATGGGATCAAAGGTTCTCATGCTCAAACCACGAGATTCTAGTTTGGTCAGTGGTGTTTACAGTATTGGAGTTTATGGTTTCAAAGGGACTTCTAAGTACCAGCTCTCTGTAGCTATCAAGGATGTTAGTGGCCAAAGGATTGGTGAGCATGCTAGTGCCTCCGGAAGTGTCGATGTTGATTCAGTGCTGTGTAAGAACTGTAAGCGCCATATAGCCAGCCGATCTGCTCATCTTCATGAGGCATACTGCATGAGACACAATGTTGCCTGCCCGCATGATGGTTGTGGAGTTGTTCTGCGGAAAGAAGAAGCAGCGGATCATGTGCACTGCAACAAGTGTGGGCGAGCTTTCCAGCAGAGAGAAATGGAGAAGCATATGAAAGTCTTCCATGAGCCACTGCAGTGCCCCTGTGGGGTGGTCCTGGAAAAGGAAGATATGGTATGTCTTACCTTCTCTCTTCGTATACCAGCTGCACACTGGTAACTTACTTTCTAAAGCATATTTTTTCTGACTAAATTGTTTTGTTTATTATTTTTCAGGTCCAACACCAATCCTCAACCTGCCCTTTGCGCTTGATTGTGTGCCGATTCTGTGGTGACACAGTCCATGCTGGTGGAGAACCAGTTGATGCTCGTGACCGGCTCCAAAACATGTGTGAGCATGAGAGTATCTGCGGATCCAGGACCGCACCGTGTGACTCTTGTGGACGGTCGGTCATGCTAAAGGAGATGGACATTCACCATATCGCTGTTCATCAGAAGAGCTGATCACCTAGTGGCACAGGAGCTGAGCCTGCCGATTTGCTGGAAGCTACGAGATCGAACAAGACCCCTTGGGACTGCAAATATGTAATATGTTATGGGTTGTGGTGTTTCCGTGGAACACACTGGCTTGGTGCTATGTCTGTATCTTGTTTCTGTAAACATTATATTATCTATATATTTTTTCTTTGACATGTTAGTATATTTATTTGTTAAAACAACAGAGATTCTCTCTGATAAAAACTGTGCAACATACGTATCTATTCATTTCAGTGGATTGTACGGGTATTCCCTGTAGCAATTGTTCTTCAGTTCAGATTCAGAGGAGCTCTGGCTTCCACTGTTGGTTATCCGTTGAGTCTCGTCCCTCCAGCGAGTTGTTCCTGCTTCCTCTTTCACAGAGGCCTCTGAAACTCTGAACCCACTACTGGCCAAGCAGATGAAAGAGAGACGCTTCGCTGCTGAAGCAGACACGGCAACAATCCAACGCTCCCCGGCCGCCTTAATATCCCACGGAACCCAGCAATCATCCGTCTCCAGACTCCAGTTCTTCTAAAGTTTCATCAGGAATCAGGGCAGGGATAGGCGAAATATGACCAATATTGCGAACACATATATATGTTATAGAGTATTAACAGATGAGCGAACTAATGTTGGCGAAACAGGGAGCATTTTCTGCTCCTAACGACCTAACAAGATCACTAGAATCAAACGCAAAGAAAACTACATCAAAATCATAAAAACAATGAAAATGCAACAAATTAATACTGAGATCAAACCGATTGGCTGCTGGGAACCAACCTAGCTCCAACAAACTTTCAAATTACACCCCTCACTTTAGTCCCAAAACAAAACTGGTAACAGAGGCAAAGTAGTGTTTGCAAGCACAAAATGTAGTGCGAAAACACACCACCATCCCTGTAGAAAATTGAGCTGAACAAAATATGGTTTGGAATTGGAAGCATAGCAACATCCATGGAGCAAACTAAGATGAACCATCGTCAATTTCCCATAAACCACAGAGTACAGGAATTTCAGTTAATCCCAGCAACAACTTCACGAGTGAAGAAACAATTAACGGGAACAGATAGAAAATACACAAGGCAAAAAGAACCATACATGCATAAATATATATTGGCCATTACTCATTATTTGTATAAACTAGAGGTACCCAAAAGCATTATTGTGCCTTTCACTTAATATACATTGGAAAACTGCAAAAATTTTACAGCCGCTGATCATTTACAATTTCAGGCAGAGAAGGTGAATCCGAGCCATTGTATTTACTAGGGACAGGGGTGTTCCGTCTGGACTGCCGCTTGGTTGCCACCAGGACTTGTTCTGCCTCTGGTTCATCGGCGATCGAGAACTTCTCATCGTCATCGTCACCTTTGAATACTGGGTGGATGTAGGCATTCATCAGGTATCCTTTAAGATCAAATCCTGGGTCCCTTGCACGTTCTAGGGTATCCTTCTTCATTGCCTCCTACAAAAGGAAATGGAAATGTATTCCATGGTGTGACTGTTGTAAACATTTGAATTTATGCTGTGTTTAATCTAATCATATTTAGGTCATACATTTATTATATAATATACTGGTTGCATAAATAGCTGGTGTCATGGAATGAATGTACAAAAGTATTTAATATAACAATAGTCAATTGTTACAACAACCTTTCAGCCTTCCAAAAACACTAATGATAATTCGTAACAATTTAATGGGGCAAAAATTGTGTCGGTATCGACAAAATATCTAAGCAGCTAGCTATACAACTTTACTCCCTCCGTTCCAAGTGCAGGTCATTTTAGGGTTCTATCCCGTCAAATATTATTAAGTTGGTTCATCAATATATGAGAAGTTACACAGATGCACGACACATGGTGATGTTACTAGATTAATCATGGCTTTCATAATATATATAGTGCGTTTGGCTGGCAGCCACAGCCTGCCACGCCTAGCTGCGATGCCAACTAAGCTTCAGCGCCAGCCACAGTTGTGGCGGGATTTTGTGCTGGGGATGCCTGTGGCTGCCGCAGACAAAAGCTGAACCAATGGGTCTGGTGGAGCGCTGCACTTTAGGCAGTGGTGAAGCGTGGCATGGAACCAAACGTTCCCATAATTTTCACTATTTAAAATGGTATACTTTTACAAAAATTCCAAACTGTCACATTACAGACCATTTTACTGTCCTGAAGGACCTACATTTGGAATCAGAGGGAGCAGTTGACACTATTTCTCGGTCTAACTTGCCAAACTACATTCATGTTTATTTGAAGATCCACCAAGGACTGCCATTCTAACATCTATTCATGCATTAACTACCAAATTTGTAAAAAAAAACATACCTGTAGCGGGCATTTCACAAAAGTAGGTTCATAGCGGTTCTTGCAGTATTTGTGGAAATAAAAGGTGACAACAGGAAGAACAAGGAGCACCGGTGTTGACTGGCCAGCGCCTTTTGTGCTAAGTAATCCAAGGAGGAGGAACTGTGATATGATCAATGCTGTGATTATACGTCCATGAACACTTGGCCAAAATGCTGCTGCACTCTCATATTCTTGATTGTACACATTTATTATCTGAAACGGTGTAAATATTGTATCATGAGGGTTACACACAATGGTCAGAACATGTGAAAAATTAGTAACTTAATCCATAATAAATGCATGCAAACTTAATCCATAATAAATGCATGCAATACACCAATTAGATGAACCTGAATATTGATATATCTAAATAATGATTTTTTTTTCTCGAACACGCGGGAGAGCTGCACGTCTTTGTATTAAAGGTAGAAAGATCGGTCCGAGCTACAAGCCGATACCATGGCCATGGTTAGTTTTTTCTTACAGCACGCCCTAGCTAAATAATGATTTTGGTTAATGTAGCACAGCCCCATGAGATGCAAGAAGGCCTGACACAATGGTTAAAGAAAGTCAAGTTAGAAATGCCAAGCATCTAAGATATACCGCTTACCTGGTGGCGGTAAACAATGTATGCAAAACCGAAGAATATCAATATGAAAGGGAGCAAAAATGGTGTCACCGCAGCATAGACAAGACCAAGTAAGAAATAGAGCTGAATTTGAGGTTCACTTGAGTCAAAACCAATACTTCCAGGGTCCATTGCCTCTTCTCTGTCTTTCTCGGTCTTGACCAAGAAAAAGTTTTTCAAGTGGAAGATTACCAATGGCTTCAATCTTAATATTTCACCAGCCACCCCAGCCCAACCATCAACCATGACATAGGTTATAAAAAAGGTTGCCTTCATTGGAATTGATTCACCAACTGTCCTTGGTATTCTGCAAAAGAAGCAAATTAGATACTAGAAAATAAAAGCATACACAATTTAAAAGGAGAAATGATGGAATGAAGGGGTTCAAATATAACTTTTTAATAGCAACATCTTCAAACTAATACCAGATAACAAAGGAGAATACACTAAAAATAGCATGCTGATAAAATAATTTCATAACGGAGGAAACATGAATATTGTTACTCCCTCGAAAGTAACTATATGAAAATTTTAAGGGATACTCTCTCCATCCAAATCAAGTCCTTATGATGAGCATTTAAAGTACAAGTATACCATGGAAAACATATTAAAACCTAGATTCCGCAGCACCGTGCAACATTTATGGTACACGCATATCCAACATAACCACTCAAACATAGGGCTATTTTGTTGTCACAGCTTCATTAAAAAACTCGATCATGGTGGGAGACTCCCACCAAGTTTTGTTCTAAGAAGGTGCCGTGCTTCGAACCCGGGTCAGGACGGGAGTTTTAGTGACTCCCGGAGTTCAATGCTCTAACCGGTCCACCGCGAGAAGCTTGGCTTGTCACAGCTTCATAAAGATACTTTAACCTATGTGCTATGTCAAAAGGCAAAACATTGACGGCTCTAATAGCTACTTGTAAGGGTTGGAAATTGTAATTCGACCTGACAACATCCCAATAACATTGACAGGCGATTCTTTCAGTTAAGTAGTGAGTGCGTGAGTGTTTGTTCAAGTCTCTGTATGACTCCTTTCTTCTCCTATTAATATAATGATACGCAGCTCTCCTGCGTGTTCGAGAGAAAAAAAGGGTTGATCATTGTTTCATATTGATGGACACATATTTCTAGGTTAAGCACAAAGTGTAGCATTGGAGGTGGCACCAGATCAAACCACGACTTACAAAAAAGAAAAGGAGGGAGTGTCTTATTGCGTCCCTATAATATTTCAGCGACTACAAGAACGACAATGATTCATGGTGCAGCATAAAGCATAGACAAATATGAGAAGGACATACTCATTTGCTGATTGATGAATATAAGTTTTTAGCTGCTCTAAAGCAGATCCTGCAATCACGCTCGCCAGAAACACATTGAAGAATATGAAGATATAATATTTGGATGCAGATCTTCTCTCCAGTGAAGATATTGATGTCAACCCTTCAACCTTAGACATAAACATTAATATGCTTGGGAGCAATATAAGGAAGATCTTCAGAGCAATTCCAGGAAGGAACCCTTGGATGAATGATTTAATAGTACGTCTGAGCAAAAAATAGTTGCATTGAAAAGGTTTTAGAGATCAGAAACATGCCCACAGAACAATGCATAAGAAACAAGGTTAGTTTAAAACCAACAACATAGTACTACAGTAAAACCAAAAATAAAAACATTTGTGGAGAAAGAATAGCAAGAAAAAGTAGACATACATTTCAATAAGAGGCTTCAGAATTGGAGCTGCCTTCTCAATCCCTTCAAGATTTGCAAGAGACTGAACAAATGCTATTGGGATCACATAAAAGAAGTTCAGGAAGAAGAATGCCACTGCCACTATCAACCTTCGAACTGTAAGGGAGACAAATGGAATAGACAAATTATCCCAGTACACATCACGAGGTTCTGGAGCCCATTCAGTCAACCAAACAGTTGGATTACTGGTTTGTTGTGTCTGAGCACAAACTGCTGCACCCCAACGTGATCGGAAGGAAACAAATGCTGCTGGGACAACTGATTTGGAATCCTTTACAATCTTTTCACGTTCTTCTGCTTCCTAAATACAATTTACAAGCGGTGTTAAATCTGGTTTGCGATAGGTATCCTTTCTTCAAAAGAAAAGGAATCAAACATTGTGGAACACAAATATACCTATCAATTTTTTTTTCTGTTGCATGAATATAATGCTGATAGCCCTATCAAATATTATGCTGGAAGACAAAAAATATTTTTTTTTGTGTTTCATGCAAAATATCTATGTAAAAAAATATTAAAATACCACTTCAGTAGCACACTTTTTGTGTCACTACATACTCCACTTAAGAAAAAAGATATGCACAGCTAATTACACTTTTGTTAATGTGTGTGTGTTTGAAATAGGAAGAAGTCCATTTTTGACCATCAATCTACCGCTGGAGTCTGATTTTGGCCCACGAACTCCAAAACCAGATCTCTTTGGCACCCCAACTGTCAAAACCCTTTGTTTTTCACCCTTTGCCAAAGGTAATTTTACCTGGTGTTGTCACATCATCTGACATGTCGTCTATCACAGGCAAGTCAGCATCATTTCCACATTTTATTCCACCCCTCTCCCGTGATTGAGAGATGTTACTCTCATCGTCAATGGGCTAGAGCACTACCCTGCTGCACCTCGCTACGATGTGGGCCCTCACGCACACTACCTTGCTATACGCCATGCAGCAGCGAGCACCTGGCCAGCATCTGACGTCAGATGTGTCAAGCTGGGTCGAGGTGAGCTCCCTAGGAGCATGCAGATGCTCGAATGCCCTGTCTGTGCAATTCCAAGCGGTGCATCAAGCACGGAAAAGGGGCAGCAGTGCCTGGCCTCTGGCACAAGGAAATGTTGTAGTCAGGAATGGTCAACAGGAAGAAGTGAGACCTCAGTGTTTTTTTTATTGAAAAAGGTGTCATTTTGGTCAACCATGTCAACACCATGCAAGATGGCATGGCGTAAAACCGGGCAAAACCACATTTAAAACTGGCCAAGGGTGCAAAGCAAACTGTTCTGTCAGTTAGTGCCAAAGATATCCTGTTTTGGAGTTGGGGAGGACCAAAATCAGACTTTGGTGACAGTTGGACAGTGAAAAATGGACTTCTTCCATAGTGTGTATTTGATACACACCATCATAACCTTTTACTCAAATCTGACTATCAAACCAAATGATATCTTATTTTTTAAAATGACACAATTATAACTCAAGATGGATATTATTCATTAAATGATGAGCACTCAGCAGGTGGTATGACTCACTTCATTTTCTATCCTCTCAATTTCTGATTTGTAGTATTCAATAGCATCCACCTTGGTACCAAAACAACCAAGAAAACCAGTCTGCATCAGAAGAGAGTAATACAAGGAATTAGAATGAAAACAAAAAGGGTACCTATATGATTGGAAGATAAAGAAACTGCATGAAAGAGAAGTAGACAGATAAGGTTTATTTTTGTGAAATAACCTTAGTAGTAGGCCTCTTAGACGCATTTCTTTCAAACTTCAGTTGATAGTAGTCAAGCCAATTCTGCACATTTGTCTTCTCTTTCACCAATTTAGCAAGCTTGTTTGCATTGTAAACAACCTACAAAAGTGCATGCAATGAATCTATCGTAGCATGGCTTGTTCTGTTTTACAAAAAAAGAAAAATTTGAAATGCCAATTAAATTATACTTTACAAGGAACCGAATAAAATTCCAACTGAACTGGAATGAAATGTATCAAATTGAAGTCAAGCTAACATGGATCCACATAATATATGGAACATGTATTTGTATACACATGGAATCATGAAACCATACTAATCAGGAAGATGGTACACCAGAGAACCAACATAGATAAATTAGAAGAACAAACAAGGATCATACCATGGATATTCATGAAATACGTAATTATTACCTGGTGCGTCAGATAGTGATCAGGATGGTTCACAAGAAAGAAATGTTCGACAAGCTCACTAATTGATTCATCTGGGTCAGGGGGTATATTCCGCACAAGGACCTGAAACACTAACATTGGTTAATTACATTCAACAAGTAATAATCAAAACGAAACAAAATCCACTTTATTTTCTTTAAAAAAAATGGAACAAGTTCTCATAAAAAAAAGTCTATGTGAAATGAAGTAACGGTATGAATATCAAGTTTAACTCAGTTAAGCATCCAGATAGCATTAGGTTCTCGAGGAATAATTTAATCAATTGATATAAACCTTTTCTGCACTTTATCTAAAGTCTTATGTGCCCATGTGAGAGCATTATGAAATATCTTTTTCTCTGCAAACCTGCTCGCAATTAATGTGCAACATCACTATGGTAGTACAACTACAAACAATAAGTAGTATATCTTGCTTGCCCTTATACTAACTTATAACTTCCTCCCATTTTCTCTGCAGTTGATAAATACCCGGTCAATATTAAATGGAAGAAAGTACTGAGACGCAATTTTTTAACAATCATACAATTTGGTAAAACACTCGAACAAGCTATGAACTGCATTTCATCTGTTTAATTTTAGTAAATAAAAAGGAACACAACAGGTTCACAGGGCCATACCGTGAACTGGTCTGGTCTGCGTTTCTCTGATGCAAGAAAACGCAGTCTCATTTGTGCAACTATTTCATATTCACGTAACAGTACATAGCAGGTCCAAAATGTGAAGACATAAGCCATAGCCAAGTGGGCTATAAACCTTCACAAAGAGAAATAAGTTAGGACTCCTGAGCAATCAATGTAAACCCAAAACTACAATAATCCCTAATTTGAATGACAGGGTGTACCATGAACTGTAAACTTTGAAAGTACTTTTAGCACCTGAAACCCTTTCCCTAAATCTAATGCTTGAACTTGAATTATTTTTATGCACAAATTTGTCTTCTACATTCTACATCTTCCTCTCCAAAATCAGTTTCTGTCAGAGGCTGGGTAACAGGTCATGTTGCACTCTTCCGTACATATATATTGATGACTTCAATTTCACATCTCCCCTGACTCTAGTAGAAAAACTTACCACACAATGGTCATAACTCTTTCACAAGTCCCACCTATCCCGGCCAACCCCATAGACTATGTTTTTAATTATCAAATCATGCGCAAGGCATGCATAATTTCCCAGAATCGTGGTGTTATAACATAAACTTCATATAGGGCTGCAAATACATTTCGAAACGAAGAAATCATCGAGTGCTAACCTTTTTGATCCAGCAGGTATGTTTGATATTGAAAGTTTGTCAATGTCGCTGTGCTGTATCTTCGATAATGCCAGACTATCATTAGTCCAGTTAACAGGGACAAGAACAGCGAATGCTAGAATTGAGATTGGAGCAAATATTTTAAGCCTGCAATGATTGAAATAAAGTAGATAAGTAAAGATAAGAAGAAAAATATGGAGAAGGGCAGCAATCAGTGAACAATAGAAAACATAAAGCAAGTGGAAACAGCAAATTTTCTGATCTAGTTGAAACATTTAGTGATGGGTAAAATGACTGACAAAGTGACAAACAATAGACATATCGAAGTGATTTAATTCCCTTTCGTTTTCTCAAGACAAAATCCTGGAGGCTAGATATGCAATTGGCAAATTAGCAGTCTAATATAGAGTGGCTGACATAACCAAACAGAGCAAAGACACTGAATTAACCGACATAGCTAGCAGCAAACTTGGTAGCACCAGTTCTTTTTTTCTTTTGCCTAGCTTTTCGAATGTAAGTATTGCAAAGTAATCCAACAATTAGCAAAATTATGATGTTGATTGGCCATTTGGAAACCAAAAAGAGGCTCTATTTACAAATATGCCTAGGCCAACAGAAACCAACTTCTCCACTGACGAAAACTAGTAGTTAGTAATGTCCTATCTCAGGTGCAAATTGGGGGGAGATAAACTGATATGACAAACAAAAGTATTAGAACAAGACCACAGTATATGGACAACAAATCACATACCCAACTAAGTAAATCCGCAGATAGACAACTGAATCAAGCCCTGCATGGCTAATCAACTCATCCTCGGGCATTTTGAGAGCAGCGGGCATCCAACTTAAGAACTTCAAGTATGACCGCATATCCAAATTGACAAATTTCCGAACAAAAGTACCCCCATGACTTGGGCTCTCTCTTGCACCTTTGAGGTACCATTTTGGGAAGTAAACCCTATCATTGATTGGCTGCAGTCGTAGGAAAGCAAATGCTACCAGGAACACTATGGCGCTCAGTATGTTGATAGCTGCAGAGAGTCCTATATCTTTAATATTAGCCATAGTTGTCCTTTAAATAGCTTGGGAGAATTCCAGTAGAATTTATCTGCAAGATGTAAGGAAGAAGACAATCATTTACCACTAGACAGTATGATATTACGAGAACAGACTACTAAACATAACCAAATATAAGAAGTTGTGAATGACCAGGTTATAGAGAACATGATCAATCAAATGACAAACACTTCACATGGGGCAACTTAGTATAAATTGCAAAAGATAAACACGAAATCACTCTGAAACACTGAAACACACAAAATAACACAAATCTAGTTTGTAGTTTGGTATTGCCGTATTGGAGAACCATTTGTAAGTAACTACAGGTTGAATGGAAATGTTTGGAAATGGTTTTGAATTCTTTGAGCGCCAAGAATGTTGGCACATACCACAAACAAAAAAGTCATATATATGTTCCATTATAAAACTGTGCAACTTATCAGTATTGTAAATGCAATTAGTCAATCCTAGATATATGATGTACTGGACCAATTTTGACTTATCAGAACAAAATTAAGTCAAAGAAATCGTTGAACAGAAGCAAAAGGTAGGCATAATCAACCCTAAAAACATTGATTCGTGGTTGAATAGATGTGAATCAGAATTCTAAGTATCACAGGATAAACCATGTTTAAACTCTGGGATAATTCTATGTGACATAAAAAATGGTTTATACCAGAGAGCCAAAGAAATGAAGCCAAGATTATGATCCTAGTTAGTGTAATCCCACCCTCACTCCTGTTACTTTCCTATAGGCTAGGAGATATTTAATGGAAAGTAACAAACATCAGTGAAGTGTCAACATCAAACCCAAAAGATACTAGCTATGCAGCAACCACACCGCACTGACATATCTATATTCTCCATACCAGAAGAAATTAGTTGATCTTAAGCAGACATCCAGGCTCCAAAATTGCAAACTAGATTCATACTGGCATCGCTTGGATTAGACTCCTAATTGGATTGTTTGCCCATGTATACTACTGCTACGCAACAATAATAGTAGTAATAAACCTCCCGGGTTTTAAGTGCGGAATTTAAGGCGTGAGCCCGCGACAGCTCAAAAGATCATAAAACTTTGCATAAATTCGTTCCACTATGAAACGTGCGTGTGAAGCGTTAAGCCATCCTGGAAATGTTGAAGCGGCGCCAAGAAAGGTTATATCCGGCAAATCTTTAAAGGTGACATTAGGCAGGCCAAGTTGTCGACTTTAATTAAGCTGTCAGCTCAATGGGGAAAGGCTTAGTGGTAATAAGAAAATTATAAAAAACAAAATGATGGAAGCCAAATCGCATTTGTTGTACGACTAATTTCTCTTCTGAGAAATGGATACATGGTTAATTGAAAATGATTATAAAAAGAGAATGGTGCGAATTTGCCTCAGAAGTAGACGGTACAGTACTTGACTACTTATACGCTGCACTAGCAAATTCTCTAGTGCTCCGTTGAGTAGCGACTGTACTGTTAATTGGAACGGAACGAAATTCGACGAGTCACAAAACTGCGAGTTCCAAAGGTTGCGGTTGCGTTCAACTTCCCCCGTCAATCTTTTGGTGAAACGAATGCCCTTTGTATGGCTCCTCCATTCTAACCGTCGGAAAGGCAAGCAAAATCAAGCAATCGAAGGAGGCAAATTCTCGTTCCCAACCGGCAGCGAGAAGAGACGAAGAGATATCGAACAAAATGTTGGGGACAGCCAAGTTGTAGCAGCAAAGCAGAATTTTTTTTTGAAAAAAAAGATGGAGCGGGTGGAGCGCCGTGCGAGGCAGATCTGGCCCCCCAACCCGACGCGAAAGATAGCGGAGCAGGAAGGAGGCCACGAGACAGAGGGCGAAGAATCCGTGAGGGAGGAAGGGAGGGCAGCACATACCTGAGTCACACGAACAGAGCTAATAATCCTGGAGAAGCGAAGCGGGAGGAGCAACCACCGCGGCGCCCCTTCCAAGTGGCAAAGAGCCCCCGCCGCCCTCCGTAAGCGAAGCAGCGGCGCTTCCCCTCCGCCTAACCGCCGGCGCGGCAGCCCGTCACGCCATCCCCGGAACGGCGCCGGCTCCTCCCCTTCCTCCTCCTCCTCCTCCTCCTCCAATGGGCGAACACTGAGACTGAGACGCCTGCCTGGTACACACTGGCACTGCGAGAGCGAGAGCAGTGGAGACGGAGGAGAGGGACACCGGACGGCACGGGATTTTATCTCTCTCTCCCCCTGAGGGCTGCGGTCCCTTTCGTTCCTGGGGTCGACGGGCAGGCGTGGGGCGTTCGACGGGAAGGGAGACGTTACCGGCTGCTTCGCTGTCAGTGGGAGGAGAGAGAGGGAGAGGGACGGATTCAGTTACGACTTGCCTTGTTGCCACGAGGAGGGTCGAGAGGAGGGAGTCGGAAGGGTGTGTAAAAAAAAAGGAAGGAACCGAACTGGCTTCTACTGCTACTAGCAACGGGCAGCTCTGCCATTGTTGATTTGTTGTGCGCGTGGCCAGGGCCGGAGGAGAAGAAGGGGCCAAAAGCGTGGGACGACAGACGTGAACTGGAAGCGTCCATGAACCACGAGGACCGGAGTGCAGACTGCAGAGGCGGTAGGGCCCACATGGAGTATGCGAATACGACGGGGAGGCGAACAAAATAAACGACGCTAGCAGCTAGCTGTGCGCTGGCTGGTGCATGGAGCCGCGAATGCACCGGTAAGGCAATCCTACTCGTGCTCCAGACTCATCCCTAAAATAAATTTATGATTCCGTACTCTATCATCCATGGAGCCCACATGTCACGTACGTAGTATATTTTATTTCTCCATCCCACCCTCTCTCTCTCCTCACTATCCCTCTCCCTCTGCATCCTCCCTGTCCAAAGCCGACGGCCTCTCTCTCCCCCCACCCTCCCCTCCCCGCGCGGCCCCGCCCCTCCCCTTCCCTCCATCCCCTACCCCTCGTCGCGGCTGGAGATGTGCAGCGGCAGGTGGCCGCGGGCGGCGGAGTACAGCGGCTGCGGCGGCGACGCACGGGCGGGGTGGGCTGCGGCGGTGGTCCTTCCGTGGCATGTTGGCGGCCACGGAGCGGAATAAGCGACCGACATCGTCGAGGCCGACTGGCGCCCCCTTCCTCTTCTCCTCCCCGTCCGGCGGCGGGTCCTCGCAGGCCCCGGGTGGCGGACCGCTGGCGCGCGTGGCGCTCCTTCCCCTCCCCTCCCCACCGGCGTGGCGTGTTCGCACTCCTCGGCGCGCACGCGGCGGCGGGCTGTGGTGACGGGCGCCAGCGGCGGGTCCTCGCAGGCCCTGGGCGGCGAACATCCGGCGTGCGTGGCGCTCCTTCCCCTCCCCTCCCCCACTGGCGCGGCGTGCTCGCGCTCCTCCTTGGCGCGCGGCTTCCTGCGCTGGCCGCAGGCGGTCGGCGGCGCACACACGACGGGGCGGCCGCGGGGCGACGGCGTGGCGGGGCGGCCGAGCGGGGGCGACGGCCCGGTGGGTCAGCGAGAGGGGCGAGCGTGGGGAACCACGGGGACGGGCGTCGGGCGGCCGTGGGGCAGGGCAAGCGGTTGGTCGCGCGGGCCCGCATCCGCCGTGACAGGGTAGCACTCGAGCGCTACTCCTCTCGATTTGGCGGACGCGCTCACCTCAGCGGCTGTGCAGCACAGTGTAGCGTATCCTGCTGTAGCCGTTTCGTACGCCACGACGTATTGCCGCACGGGACAGCGCTTCCCGTGCAGGTAGCCTCAATTGGGAGTGTTTTATAGCGCGTTACGTGTTTCTGTATCAGCACACTGCAGCAGAAATGATGCCTTCTTCGATGTCAGGTGCTGGCATGGCGTCGCCTGGACGAAAATCCAGCAGTCAACAGACATGCATGGTCGTGTTTTTTTGGAGTGTGTGAAAATATTTTCACGCACGTTTGACTACTAATTAAGGATATTAAATAAAGTAAGTTTACAAAACTAATCTTAGGTTAATTCGCGAGACCTATCTAATGAGGCCTTTAATCGTATGATTGGAGGATTGTACCGTAGCATTAATGTAGTAAATCATGAATTAATTAGGCTCATTAGATTCATCACGTAAAATTACACTCATTCTTAAAAAGGTTTTACAAATAGACTTTATTTAATACTTCATACAGGTAAGATTCTCCAATTTTTTTTAAAAAAAACAAAGAAACATGCCCCAAGTCCGACAGTCCGCATTACCATTGTTTATCAAAGAAAAGTCCACATTACCATTATCTAAAGAACATTAGGTACGTACTACGTACGTTCAGGCAGTAACTCTTGCCTGTTGCCACCACTTGGGGGCGTAGTAAAACATTTGCAAAAATGGCGCCGCGGGGTAAAGGCAGTGCCAACCCTCCCAATAGAATGATTTTTATAGCATTAAATAGAGTGATACATAGGACTATTGGCTTTGGCGCCACTTTAAATAGGAGAGAGAGGGAAAAAGAGCAAGACACTGAGTCTCATGCAAGATCTAGTTTCTATACGAAAACCTATGTATAGGACACTATCAAGTTTATGTTGAGAGATGATAGTGTCTTTATTATAAATAAAAAATAAATACAATTGGTGAAGATGAGAGATGATGAATTTACTGAGTACTCATACTAAAAGTTCATGGGTTGGAAAACATAATGTCTAAAGTAATGTCTTGCTAACATAACATTATGGACACTACGTGTGGATATTATGGGTTGACTGCCCTAACCAGGGAGCAGTTTATTATTACTGCTACCGCAGCTACTGCTGTATTAATCTGTCACGCTGGAGAGGGGTAATATAATTAATTTGCCACCGGTTGCCCCTGGCTCGCATGTGGTGTCCTCACACATTTGGGAAGCGAGATGTAAAAAGAAGGTCGATGATGGACAGGGACGCGCGCGTATGTATGACTAATGACCGGCGTGTCCCGGCACGGTAGACTAATGACCGGCGTGTGCTTGTCATCGCGTGGTGCGATCCGGAGAGGCCGGCCGGTGAGCCGACACGTCGGCCACGCTGAAAATAAGAACCCAATAAACCCCACTTGAGTAGAGGATCCCGGCGCCGTCGGCCCGTCGCCATCCTCGATCTCGCCTCTGCTGTCGGCAACGCCCAGCTGCCCCCACGCCCACGGGGGCCTCCCCTTCCCCTTCCCGCTCATTCGCCGTTTCGCTGCCTTTTTTCCCGTAAAACCCGACGCAGCCACGCTTCTTGAGCCGTTCATAAGGTCAACCCGCTGACGAACAGCCAGGCCCGAGCCAACACGAACACGGCTCGGCTAGCGATGGAGCACGTGTTGCTTATGCTCGTGTCACCCGTGCCCACGCGTCGGCCGGTCGCGACGGGCGACGGCAACGACCGCGGCCGGCAGAGAAACTAACCGGCCATTCTGTTCGGTTCCCTCTATCCTGCAATATAAATATTTAAAACATTAAAATATAAAAAATAACAGAAGTACTAAAAACCTTATATATCCTTTATTTTACATTACTCACCAACTCTCCACCCACTTATCAACCCATTTAATTTTATTGTCTCTAAAAATATTTATATTTTAATATAAAATTTAAACTCTAGAAATGCTTATATGTAGGGACGGAGGGAGTAAATTCCGATCCCTTCACGGATAGTTTTTTTTACAAGAATTCACGGGTAGGTTACCACCGCACCGCACGATGCGGGCTTGTGTGGGCAGGTGGTCATCGATCCGGTGAGGCATGGTCACATGGATGACTACCGACCACGTTGCGAGCTGTGACTCTTCGTTGATCCGTCCTCACCTCTGATTTGCGCGCCTTCATAGGCTATTTAAAAAAACACATAGACATTCCTAATATATTTACGTAAACCCTATTTCAAAACCATATTTCTATAAGTATCTTTAAAAAACTAGACCGACATAAATCAAGATTAACAAAGTCATCACATGTATCTCGTTGTCGACGAGTACACCACCTAAAAATATAACGTCGATTAAATTCTAAAATAAATTTAAAAAATGTGACATATTATGATCTTTAAACTTGCTAAAATATACTACGTCCGTTCCAAATTACTATTCATTGTTGACTTTTCTCCGTGATATTTAACCATTCGTTTTATTAAAAAATTTGTCCAAATATACAAACCAATAAATTATACTTAAAGTATATATAATAATAAAGCAATTCACATACAAAATAAATGATAGTTGTGAAATATTTTAAATAAGACGAATGGTCAAACGTTAAACGAAAAAGTCAACAACAAATAGTAATTTAGAACGGAGGTAGTATCATTTAGGGCTAAAATTTCAAAAATAATCTTATATTGCTGGCGTTTGTCCATTTCTCAATGCCACTACGCTACGGTACAATCAAATAAAGTCATCAAGTATCGTGATGGCGGCAACCGATTTGTTGAGAGAGATTGTATGAAAAACCATGGTCAATTAATGCAATATCATCGGTTTATGGCGTATTTTTTGGACTTGAGACCTATTTATGTATTTTTAACAAGTACATGATACAATTTAACAAGTGTATACTTATGTATTTTAAGAGTTCAAAGATCTAGACATCACCATAAAACAATTTTAAAGACTGATGACATATTTTATTTAAAAAGCAAAAGGAAACAGCCTGGCTGCAACAACGACCGGAATGAGCTGTGGAGGGCTAAAAGCGCCCCCCGATGCTTTCTAATAATAGCATAGTTTTTTGGCCTTCACAGTGGATGTGCGGCCACGTGAGTGAGAAGCTGCTGTGGAGACCACTACTTGAACTCGTAGTGGCCACGTAGTAGTTAATTAGGTTACCGTTAAGGCGTTAACACGTGCAAAAGGGAAGCAAAGCATGCGAGATACTCCCTCCGTCCCGTGATATAATGCGCGCATGTAAGTTTTGATTCAAACTTTAAAATTTTTGACATTTAGTTAATCTTCCATAATAAAAATTTTATCTAACAAAAATAATATTATTAGATTTGTATTTAAAAGTACTTTTATATAACTATGATTTTGTTGCTACAAATATTATAATATTAAAGATATTAAGAGTCAAATGTTAGTATGAGAGATCATGCTTAGTTTGATCACGCTTTATATTTTGAGACGGAGGAAGTACAATGCGCGTGGTGACCAGCCCTTTCCATGCTTCCCGGGGCAACAACTACCACGGTATACTGTGTACTCATCGGTACCCATCGCCACGCATGACATGTGTAGATAGGACGTACGCACGCGCGCAAATCACAGACGCCGGTCAGCTACAACAGTTGTCCGGCCTGCTAGCATAGTTCTCGTACCGGTTTGTTTTAGCGTTGTTTAGTTCCCAAATTTGGTGGAAGTTTAGAGTCTCTTCGTAATCATTGCGTTTTCGTTTGTATGTGCAAAAAATTATCCAAAAAATGATTAATTGGGCTCAAAATGTCCGTCTCGCAGAGTACAACAAAACTATGCAATTAGTTTTTGATTTCATCTACATTTAGTACTCCATGCATGTTATGACATTCTGATGTGATGGAATTTTTTTTTTCATAGTAAATTTGGGAGTTGCTTTTTGGAACTAAACAAGGCCTCAAACTTTTCAAAAGGGAAACAGTTTTGTTTCGGTTTTGCCTGCGGCGTGACGGCCTTCATCGTTGTTGCTATATACTGTAGTGAGTAGTAGCGTGTAGCACGTACTGTATAAGCGAGCGTTTCAGCCTGTGCACGGCCTGCTCCGCCGCCTGACTCGTCGGGCCATGTACCAGGGTGGGCATTTGGGTTACCATAAAAATTCGGGTCGAGTTTTTCGGGTTTTAAAAAATTCAGGTTTTGAAAACTGAAACCCAAAATTTATCTAAAAAAGTTCGGGTCGGGTTTTTCGGGTTTTTGGTAAATTCGGGTTCGGGTTTGGGTTACCCGAATTATGTGTTTACAACAAAGTCAAGCAAAAATTAAGTAAGATTTGAGAGACTTGTACGTAGGGTGGGCATTCGGGTTACCGTAAAAATTTGGGTCGGGTTTTTCGAGTTTTAAAAAATTCAGGTTTTGAAAACTGAAACCCAAAATTTATCTTAAAAAGTTCGGGTCGGGTTTTTCGGGTTTTTGGTAAATTCGGGTTCGGGTTACCCGAATTATGTGTTTACAACAAAGTCAAGCAAAAATTAAGTAAGATTTGAGAGACTTAACATCATTTAAACGTAAAAATCACATAATTATGTATTCTATTAACCATAAAAATACCATACTAACATAGAGCAATAGTGATTTGACATAAGAGAAAAGGATATAACGAGATAAGACACTTTGAGTTGTCTAATGAACCGTAGTATATAGAATTTTTTATATATTTCGGGTAGATCAGGTTATTCGGGTACCGTGGAGTCAAACCCGAATTACCCGAATTTAATTCGGGTTATGGAATTTCAAACCCGATCTAACTTCAGGTTTTTTATATTTCGGGTTTTTCGGGTTCGGGCTCGGTTTTTTGGGTTCGAGCTTCGGGTATCGGGTTTTTCGGGTTCGAGCTTCGGGTATCGGGTTTTGTGCCCACCCCTACATGTACGTGACAATGCAAGTTGAGTGCGGGCGCCGCTTGCCGCAGGGCATGCATGAAAAAGGACGTTTTGCCAACCGACTTTTTTTTGTCGTTTTCGCGAAAAAGTTTACAAATACGTCTCTGACGAAAAAATTTCAAAAAATAGACCCTAGGGTCGGCGGTAACACATGAGCCAGCCCCCATGGCATCTAACGTGGCAGGGGGCTCGACGCCAAGATCTGTGGCGACGAGCCCCAATTCAAAACAGCACCTGCTGTCTGAAGATGCTGCATTTGTTTTTGGTTCCTCTCGGTTTTTCCTCCCTCCCTAACCCGTCCAACCTCCGGAATCGATATATTGGACCGTGGAAACTTATATTTTTTTCCATAGATCTTCGAGAGCAAGGTATCCTCTCGCATCCCCTCTTTTTTCTCACATTGATTTGGTTTATATTTTGTGTATTTTGCAATTCTAGATATGAAATTCGTTATGAGTTATTAGATGATTAATATGTGTACGTCTATTATTGAACACTACAATGCCTAAGCGTGATAGAAATAGTAAAGCAAAGTAATCTCCGTCCATAATATTAAAGTCTCCAATTTTGTTAGTAGGGTCGTTAATTTAACATATCCATAACCCCGGGTCTAAATATGTTTTGTTGAATAGGGGAATACCTTTCAACAATGGTCTCGCAATGCCTTCGAACCTTACCCATTATCTAGTGGTGTTCCCGTGTCGATATGCTTTTGCGGTGATCCTTGCAAGGTAGACCTTTCTGAGCAAGAGGAAACTTTTAGGCAAAGGCACTGGATATGTGCGAATTTTGCATTCGATCCACCACCGCAGATGGTCCGCAATGGCATGTTGGTGAGAACTTAACGGTGAAATCAGTTGTTTTTTATCCGTACGTATACATCATCTAATAGCAGTATAATGATTTTTTTTACAGACTCCACCGCTATGCGATTTTAAGTAGTGGATCGACACTGAGAGTAAGAAGAAAGACAAGGACTTTTGGGATGGAATGAAGTAGTGAGATGCATAGATAAATGAAAGGTTGGAGATGAGGCGCAAACATGAGATGAAAAAAAGGAGCGTGAATAGGAGCTAGAAAGGAGGCGTGCTACGAAGGCATGGGAGGAGAGGGAGAAGAAGCTTGAGCGTGCTCGTCGTGCGAAAGAAGCACTGGAGGATAATCCCGATGCTTTGAGGAAGGGAAAGTGAACGCGTTACACTCAGTAGCACTCTAGATTTGCATGTCTTATGAAGTAGTTATGAGCAATGCTTCAGAGTATTGGACTATTATGCTAGTTCGCATGTAATGCACATTTTATTCTCGCACAGTTAATCCATGAACAATATTGCACTTTTCATTTTGGTTGGTTGTGAAGCGGTATATTTTTCGTTTTGGTCTCATAGAATATGAATTAAAAACTCACGAAATAGTGCAGTAGATAATCGAAATGCAGAACACATGTGAGGCAGACCTATACCAAACAAGGGTAAACATGTCCTCTACTAAACCTAACATGCCTTAGGTAATTGACGCTTGTGAGCTTCTAGTCCATGGAATAATCAGTGATTTATCAGTGACATGTCATTTCATTTATTTACGGCATTACTGTCATGAATCTGTAGTATATATTATTTCTTTATTATCTATTGGTCTTATTTATTTATTTGAAACATGAAAGACATGTAAATACTTTCTAAATCTTGTTCTGAACATCTTATAAACTATTATATGTTATTCATGCTCAACGATATTATTTTCTTAGTTTTACCTGTAGAAACGCACTGACATTGTGCTAGTATTGCTAGTATGATATAATGCATTTACGGCGTGTTGGTTGATTCGTCCGCGCCCTTCTGATTTGCGGGGCCGCTTCAGGTGAGGCTATGTATTATGCAGTATGCTTCGGGTGACTCATTCATGGAGCTTTTTTTTTTTCTCTCTACCAACTGTAAATCATTTTGGCAGTTTTCTTTGGATTTGCTAGCTGACTCGTGTCACTCGTGCGTAAGGCCAGTCTCGTACTGTACAGTTTCACTACACGATTATCTAGACCAGATCAGAAACTAGGTAACCATGTCAAAGGAGTTTTATGGTGATAAAACTTCTCTCACGTACCATGAAACTCTTTCTTCTCTCGTATACCACATCAACACATTTAATGTCATGAAACTCCCCATAAAATTCCCACTGCTCAATGGGGATTTCAGGGCAATCCCAACCTACAATGTCTATAGGTAGTGTCTATAGTGTCATGTTAGCAAGACACTACTTTAGAAATTATATTATTCAATCCATGATTTCTTAGTATGGGTCATCAATAAATTCATCATCTCTCCTCTCCACCAATCATGTTTGCGTTTTATCAATCATAAAGACACCATCATCTTCTAACCCAAACTTAGTAGTATCCTATGCATAGATTTTCGTGTTGAAACTGTGTTTCATGTAAGACTCTGTTTCTTGTTCTTTTCCTTCTCTCTCATATTTAATCTGTTTCTTGTTCTTATTGGAGGGTTGGGACTGTCCTTACAACGCGTTTGTAAGCCGATGTTTTTGCAAAAATAACCCCCGCGACGTAGAGACGCCCTGCCGCGTCGTCTGGCGAGGCGACGGGGGCGGCCCGTTGTCCCAGGTGAAGGAGACGAGTGCGCCTCCGTTGTACGGCACCGTCGTCCGGAACCGACGCCGCGCTCGGATCCCGCGCGGGGGAGATTTTCGCGCCAACTGGATGGGGGCGCTGGCTGCGGAAGGAGCTGCGTCGGCAAACGGACGCCGCACCTGCTAAAAGAAGTATTGAGGTCGTTCCTTGCTGCTGGGTTGCCGGCCACCTCGCTCGGATCAGAAGGAGAGAGAGAACGAGAGTCAACGGGAGGAATTGAGAAGAAGAACCGGGTGCCCATAATGATACATCCACACAATGGTATACACAAATATATGTGTAGTTGATTCTAAGCTAACGCAGAACATTAAACAGATTACAGACGGGCTCTCTGTCTATGAGCTGTCTATATATATGTCTATATGCTAAGTTCGAGATTTTGCACACGACCCGTCGTCTGTGGGCCGTACAGTTTTATAACATTAAATGCGAGAGGTATCTGTGGAGTTAAATGTACATTGAGACTGAGCTATCGATGTTTCGGCAGACTCCGTGAGGCGCCTCCGTGAGGCGCGCGGCGTTCCTAGGCCGGATTCAACTGCGGGATGCATGCATGGATGGATGTCGGGCACTTGTCGACCACGCTGCTGCTATACTGTGCATATGTGTCCATCCCATTCATGATTTGCGCTCATGTACTGTATATGACGCTAACCTACTCCTACCAGTGTGCCACTAGGAGTTGTAAGTAAGACTAGGTAATTTCTTAAACAATATTTTAAGAAAAAATAAAAATAGAAACGCTAAGGTGATTGCGTAGTAATATTTTTTTCAAACAATATTATATATGATTTAAGATAAAATTTGAAAGTTGAAACACTAAGGTGATTGCATGGTGACATTCTTTTGCAAACGACATTATACATAAAAATATGTTCATTTTATTTTATTGAGAGAGAACGACTCATAAATTGTGCAAATTTTGTAGCATTATACTCGCAAGATCATGAGTGCTATTGGTCATAGAAGATCGATGGATGACATCTACCGTGTGAATTTTGTAGAATTGTACTCGCAAAGACCATAGATGCTATTGATCACAGAATATCGGTGGATGACATAAATATATGGTCCTAATGAATGATGACGTGGCGTTTGATATAATGGGTTTGTGGATGGCGTGAGGTACATCTATATAGGTTGTACGGAGTACAGATGTATAAGCACATGCATAGTTGCATACCCAACCTAGCTATCTATATACTCGCCGTTAAGCCTTTTATTAGGTACGACAAAGGACGCACGTACACGAATCCTTTGATTTGTGTGGCAAGAACGTAAGGGCGATTAGCGTAGCTACAGACAAGCGCAGAAATAACGGTACGGCATCTTCGGCCTTTGGATATATATACTCCAACTAGTAGCCTTTATTGTTATTGAGTACGTATAAGCAATAATGGAATCGTTACTTTTTTTTGCCTTATTAATCGTTGTTAACTCACCTTTTTCATTTCATTCCGTGTAAAGAAAACCTTAATAGGGGTTCATTTGAATTCACCTAGGTAGCAGAATTATCCATCTAATTTTAGTTATGATTGATCTAAGTAGGTCTAGCTAATTAGCAGCTAACCAACTAATAACTATCTAACAAGTTGTGTTTACTCGGTTAATCCTAGCTAACTATTAGTTCTAACTAATACAGGCCTAGGAGAGAAAGCGAAAAGAACAAATAATACGGTTTGCCGGCAACCAACGGCCGGATCGGAATGAGCTGTGGACGGCTAAAGCTACTAGCCAGAAATGATGATGATGATGGTGTCACTGTCACGTCCAAGTAAAAGTGTCCTCCGACGCTTGCTAACAATAGTATATAACTATATGTATTATACTACTGGTGTATAATTTAGTGTCCCCTCGACACGGTTGTGGATTCGGCCATAGTAGTTAATTAGGTTACCGTTAACCCTGGCAAAATGAAAACAAAGCAAGCCCCAACACCCCCACCCCCCCCCCCCCCCCCCCCCCCTCCCTGCTTTCTGGGGCAACAACTACCGTAACCACCTGCAGCGTGCCACACGGTACCGTACTCAGCAGTGCTCTGCGCCCACGGCCATGCGTGCAGGTGCTCAACTACGCCCTTGTTTAGACGTAAAATTTATACTTTAAATTTGACTTCTTATAGTGTGTGCGTCATTGTAACATTTTGTTTGTATTTTTATCTAAAAATTAATTAATTAGGCTCAAAATGTTCGTCTCGCAGAGTACAATAAAACTATAGTTGGCCAAACGGGCCGTGTTGGCACGGCAAGGCACTAGCACTATCTGGCACGACACTAAATGGAACGGCACTACATAGCACGGCTAACTAGCCGTGCCGTGCCACTTAGGGCCGCCGTGCCGAATGCCAGGCACTAGCACGATACTAAGGCCACAGGCCAGTGCCGTGCCGTGCCAACTGACACTATAGTGCCCGTGCCGACACTGACATTAAGTCACCAAACACATAACATATTAAACTTATCAGCATTTCATTAAGAATAACAAAAACACAACCTCAACTCCATAAAACATCACAAACACAAGAAGTTAACAAAATACCAAATAAATAGGGAGCTTGTGCAATGGCTGCCTCATTAAAAACCTGGCTAGGTAAAACTCACCCTTGTGAGAAACCCTAGACAGGAAAAGAGTACAGCCAAGCTCGAAAATAGAGTTCAATGTCTTCTTCTTACATCCACAGCACAAGTTCAGGACCTCCAGGTCCAGCAGTCACAAAATATTACAGTCCCATTACATAAATGATAGGTAACTAAAGCAACTAATCTAGATAAAGTCCTGCAAATGCTTCTTCAAGCTCCTTGTCATCCACAGCCTGTTGCAGCCTTGCTTCTGCCGCTTCCCAGTCATTGATGCAGGTCAGCATCTCCACCATGTCTGGACTGAGCCTCCTTCGCCGCCCCTCGATGATCCTGCCAGTCATACTAAATGTAGATTCTAAAGATATTGTAGAGACATGGACAGTCAAGATATCTTTAGCCATGATTGAGAGAACTGGATATGTAAGTTTGTGTTGATGCCACCGGTTCAAAATGTTAAAGTCATTAGACATGTGACTGACAGTGTCATAGTCCAAGTAGGAAACAAGTTCAGAAGTATTGGAGGTAGCAGACCTTACCGCATGCAGCAGAGAAACATCAGAAGTATCTCTAGGCATGTTAATGCTACTACTAGGCAAGATACCACCAGGCAAACCAGAACCAGAAACATGACCATCATCATAAATTTCATTCCAAGCAGATCTTGACTTACCAGCAGCCGGGTCAAGAGGATTAGACCTCTTCAACCTAACAACACCAAATTTCTCATCATACTTATTGTAGACATCTGCCAATTTAACTCTAGTGGTAACCAAATAAGTACTGTAATTTGAACCAGTGAGAACACCCAACCCTCTAAGCACCCTAGTAAAACCATTCATTTTAGCTCTAGGGTCCAGGATGAATGCAAAAGAATAAAGCAAGGATATGTCCCTCCAGTACTTTTATATTTTTCTATCATAGGTTGAACCACAGATCTAATAAGACAATCATTAGCATAAGTTTGTAGGTGCAGAGCAATCTTAATAAGATAATGAATCATAAGTGGTGATCTAGGATAATACACACCAGACAATGTAACAGTTGCATCATAAAACAACTCAAGAAATGTTAGGACCTTTTGTCCCACAGCCCAATGCTCATCGGTTAACAGAAATGACTCACCTTCAGCCCTAGGATACTGAGCCTGCATGAAAGTGCTGAAACATTGCTTGTGAGGATAAAAATGCTTAAGCATTAGATATGTAGAATTCCACCTAACATCCATGTCAAGCTGAAACTTTCTAGGCCTAACACCAGTTGCAATGCAATAACTTTTATATGCAGCAATTCTCTGATTAGATGAATTTAACCAAGAAATTGTATATCTAAATCTTTCTATCAAAGGCTTAAGAGCAAAAAGGGCCTCTTTAACAATCAGGTTAATAATATGACATGCACAACGTTGATGCAAGAACATAGAATTAACAGCATTAGAGGAAAAGTTTACCTCAGTATGGTTACCAGTAGTTTGTGGATCATCAATAACCTCAAAACCAAGGTATTTGGACAGTATAGGTCTTAATTTTTGCATGGTAGAAGCATTAGATGAAGCATTGTCTAAAGTAACAACAAACACTTTTTCAGACAAACAATAATCAGCAAGCACAGATGCAACATGATCAGCAATGTTTTGTCCATTGTGGGACTCATCAATAAGAACAAGACCAAGAACCCTCTTCTCTAGTTGCTAATCAGAATTAATGTAGTGAGAAACAACAGAAAGGTAGTCCTCTTTGGCATTACCAGACCAAATATCAGAGGTGAGACACACACAATTAACCGAAGCACCACCAAGAGTCTCAACAAGCATAGCCTTACACTCAGTGAAGTGTTTAGCAATGTCTCTAGTGGTGCTTTGCCTAGAAACTTTACCAAATCTAGGATTATGAGCAGTTTTAATGTATTCTTCAAAAGCATCAGTTTCACTAATAGAGATAGGAATATCAAGTCTAGCAATCAATCGAACAAGTTGAGCACGAGCAACAATAGGACAATAGTCCCAATTACGCACAGTACCATCAGAATTAAAAGAGATTTGAGACTGAGACATGTGAGTCTTTTCACGCCTCTTAACGCAAGATTTAATGTGACAGTAAGATGACTAGTGCCACCAGAGGAGAGTGCAGAGTACTCCTTAGAGCAATGCAAGCACCGGGCACCAAACCTAATCCTCTTACCATTTACCTCCTTGAAGAGCTTCTCGTAGTCATCCCAGACAGGAGATGTAGAGGGACGTAGGCGGGGGCGCTTGGTGCTATTTCGGCCAGAGGTAGGAGGGGCCTCATCATCTAGCTCGGCGCCGTCGACGGTCATGGGATCATCGACGCTCCGCCCAGGGCCAAACAGTGCCTCGCGGTCCTCGCGCATGTCATCTTCGTCATCATCTCCGGCCAGTCCGCACAACCGCCGCTCCTCGTTCATGCCTAACTCAACGGTCTCGTCGTCGGAGCTGTTCATCGTCACTCGCAGGCGACCTGGTCCCTCAACAGTTGCAGCGCAAAGAAACATCAAAGAAGAACATGGTTAAAGAAACATCAAAGAAGAACATGGAAGCACGGATCTAGACAAAGGAAGCACAGATCTAGACAAAGAAAGCACAGATCTAGCCATCTAGACAAAGGAAGCACAGATCTAGACAAAGAAAGCACGAATCTAGCCATCTAGGGTTAGGATTTTCTTGTACCTTTGATGCTGGAGCATCAGGTCCACCGGCGACGACGACGAAGCACAGATCCAGCCCCCTGGTCCCTCCACGGATCAAGTGTGCATCTGCAGAAGAAGAGAAACGATGAAGAATGGCATATCTGGAGCGCTAGAGTGGAGTATGAGTGAAGAGAGGGAAGTGGAAGGAAGACTTACTCTAGATCTGGAGCACCAGAGTGGCTAGAGATCGGCGACGGCGAAGTAGGCGACGGCGACGGCGTGGACGAGGACGACAACGAGATGGCGATACTACATCGTCGTCCCGAGATCGAAATCACGGGGCGCGACGGCCGTGCCGTGTGCCAGTGCCGACGCCCGGCGGTGCTAGACCACCACCGGATGCGAGAGAGGAGAGGAGATTGAGAGAGGAGAGGCTGGAGACGAAGAAGATGAACAGGAGCGGCGAGCGAGACAAGAGTTCGAGAGGGAGGCGCGACTGCACGAGGCGGCCGGCCGGGGGATGGAAATGAATTAGGGTCAGGGTCAGGGGAGGCGCGGCGGCTTATATATCCCCTCCCCCCACCGGCCGGATCCAACGGTCGTATGGAGCGGGGGAGGGGATCAGACGGCCTGCCGTGCCCCCGCCCGTGCCGCAAGTGGGCCGATGCCGGGCTGGCTCATTAGCCGTGTCGTGCCCGTGATAGTGCCACGGGCCTGGGCCAGGCACTAGCACAGCACTGGCACTATTGCTACGGGCCGGACCGTGCTTCGGGCCGTGCTGAATAGGGCCGGGCCAGTGCCGGCCCAGCGGGCTCGGCCCGTTTGGCCAAATATAAATAAAACTGTGCGTTAGTTTGATTCCATCTACATTTAATACTCCACGCATGTGTCAATATTTTGATGTGACGAGAATTTCTTTTTACATAGTGAACTTTGAGGTGAAATTTGAGATATAAACGAGGCCTACATCTGAGTTTTGTTTCCGCTTTGCCTGCGGGACGACGGCCTCCATCTCAATCAACCTGTGTGTATGTATGGGGTTTGGACTTCCAAATGGCCTTGATTTGGTGGAGGGAGATGACGAAATGGCGCTGCATGCAGCTCATCACCTCCACCCGCAGGATCCTTTGAAGAAAAGAAAAGAAAAAAAACATACGTGGTATACGGTATACATACCACCACACCGCCGCATATAAGAGGAATCTGCACCACGCATCGACCATGTCGTCTTTGCTATCATTGAAATGTGTGCATCGAAATATCAGTCGCGGTCTTTGTCGATGCACAGCAACAACGTAACAGCTTATGATCGAGCGCTGCACCGGCCTGTATATGCGGGGTCTGCCGACGGCGACGCTGCTGGCTAACGAGCATCCATCGACAACGACGGCCACTGCTCTTCATGGACTTGTATATATACATACAATACAACAGTCGCCGGCGTCCCTTTGCGGACGAAAATGAATTCAAGTTTGGTCGCCACCAATATGAATCGAGCGGCGTTTTGTCAGATGGAGAAAGATGGCGGCATTAAACAATGGGAGAGAATCGGTCCCAAGGATATTGGCACGCATGTTGCTATTACAAAACGGGCCTGTTGTGTAGTAGTAGTAGCAACCGGAGAAGAAGAATAGGAAGGACGTGTTGGATCATGGAACAAGTTGGCGGTTGGTAACGGCGAGGATACGATGCCACTGCATGTGTGGCCCACGTTTGAAGCCTACAGCTCATCCGCCGCGCCCGTTTGTAGGCAACAACATTTTTTTTTTTGGCGAGCATGGGTGAACAACATTTTTTTTTCCGAAATGAACAACGTTTTTTATGTGCCAGGCCAGCAGCGCAGTAGCAAAGCAGCATCGTCAAAGAATGAAGACGCTCGTACGTGCGGTCAACATTTTTACGTGACACTGTGACAGGCCACACCTCGAGCACGAGGCAGGTTATTTGTCACAATAGGCCGAAACCTGATGGGCCTCTTTTTTTTGGAGAAAATAAACCTGATGGGCCCTTTTTTACCTCAATCGTTCCAAGTCATTGTGACGAACCGGGTTCTCACCGACGAGAACCCGACTCTCTGTGCCCTGTGCCCTTGAGATAGTCCCAGGAATAGCAGCTATCTCGTACATAACTCATCTCAGTCGAATATCACATCCATACAACGATAAAAGATTCATTACATGACATATATAAAACATAGCGTCTGGTACTAGCCCTCTGGGCTAAATCGACAATAAGAAACATCTGCGCAGCGGTAGCTAGATCATCAGGGTCCACTCCTCCACAGCCATCCTTAAGCGTAGTGCACACCCTTCAGTCGTACCACCCGTCCTGGTTGAACTCGTGGTCGGGGTCTTCACCTGAGAACCCAAAGTCTGTCCCCAAGGAAATGGGACAGGTCCACGTCACCAACCATAATATGATGCAAGCTTTAAAGTGGCCTATTCTAGGGTATAGAAATAATCAAGGTTTGAGCTAGGGTTTTCTTATGCAAGCAGCAGCAATAACCCAAATTCATCTGATCTCCAACTCCTTCTCACACACACATCCACTCCCAAAACCACCTGTCAGCCTCACATTTTCCCATCGGGCTCGTCCTGCCACAGCAGGTTCCCGCAAACATTATTCACCAACACCTTTCTCTCTCTAGTCGACTCGGTGAGCTCCCTCCCCACCTTGTCTCAACAGCCTCAGCTGGACCAATCTCTCATAACCCGAATCAAAGGATGAGGTAAGAAAGCAGATTTCCATGCTAGTCGGAACTTATCAGAAATGGGTCGTCTGTAACCGTGGACACGGCTATACGTATAGTTTACACTCTGCAGAGGTGGCACTCCAGGAATCCATCCGGGCTGAAAGGCTAGTCCGCAACCAACCTGAGACACAGCCCACAGCAAAGACCCTAAACAGTAACGGCGCCAATCCTGTCTCCCTGGGCTCGGGAAACATCCGATCTAACATCTGCCCCAGGGTCGTGAAACCTTCCCACCGGGGCCAGTCGGGGGCCGTGGTAAATCAGGGAGATTACGCCGCAACGAATCCCCCTACACATATCAAGGTCGATTCTCCTACAGTCTCGGCGCCGCACTAGAGTAGGCTTGCTGGAACCCTCCCCATACTGGGTAGATGGTGAGCACGGTATTCCCACGTCCAAAGTTGGAACTCGACTCGGTCCTTAATTGTCGGTAAAGCGAGTATCTGCGTCATAAGCGATCCGCCGCAACGGTCCGCAATCGGCACCCATAACAGGTATAGCCGCCCAAACTCCTCAAGTACTCCTCAAGTACCAACATCCAAGAACCATGTACCAGCAACAGGTACTCCGTAGGGACTGCCCGAGTGCAGTCCCCAAGCACCTCGATCAAACGATCGAGTTGTTATTACTCGCTTACACCGCCTAGCTGCACTACTCCTCCCATACCACCCACAACTCATGCCAAGAGGATCAAATCACAACCATCCCAACACATGCATAGCATAGCATATCTCATAAAGTGAGTATAGGTAGCAAGGTAACAGGATAATAACAAAGGCAGTGCAGGTTTATCATGCGAGTAAAGTAAAGCGCTAGCATACTAGTTTGCATGTCTAATAGGTATTTCAGAGATGGTCGGGTGTGAACCTGGGCAAAGGTCTTCGTCCTCGTCAAAGCAGTTGTCGTAGTGGTCCGGTTCCTCCAGACTCTCCGGAGCTCCTAAGGTTGCGTAAAAATAAAATAAGGCGCGACTACTAGCAAAGAAACACCAATACAGTGATGAAAGAAGACCCAAATAACACCAAACTCTACACTAACGCGTAGGTCATGATTTTAGAAAAATATAGAAACTGGTTTCATATTTTTCTGAGCTAAGGTTAATTTATTATTATTTTTTGAAGTTTAAATTATTTACTGAAAATATTAAATAATTTCCGAAAAAGAAAAATAGATAAATAATTAGCCTGCTGACGTCAGCATGACGTCATGCTGACGTCAGCAGTGGGGTCCGCCTAGGATGACGTCAGCAATGGGCCCTGCTGACGTCAGCGTTGACCGGTCAACGGTCAACGGGTCAACGGTCAGCTCTGGTCAGTGGGCCCAGGTGGTCAGTGACTCGCAGAGTATGACAAGTGAGCCCCATACGTCAACGCGGTTAAAAGAAAAAGAAAAAGATTAAACGATGGCTGGGCTGGAATTGGGCCGAAAGTGACTGCGCCGGAAGAGTTTAGGGTGGTTAACTGGACTTAAACGCAAGATTCGGCTCACGAAGGGGGCGCTGCTGGATCCGCTCTGGTGGACTTGGTCCACGGTGAGCCGTGAGTGCGGTGCATGTGAACCAGGTGCACGGGATCAAGTGTGGCCGACTCGGGATCGTCTGCGGGTGGCTGTGTGGCGACTTGGTGTGGTCGTGCGTGTGGCCACGCCACGGCGCGACGCGACGCGCGCGCGGTGCGCACCAGAGCGCGGCCGGCGGCGACGGTCGACGGCGAACTCGCCGGAAAAGAGGTCGGCTCGGGCCAAGGACGGTCGGATTAGCTCGGCTAGGGTTCGGTGGACCTGATCGGGGAGAAAAAGGGCTCGGCTTGGCTTCGGTTTGGGCTCCCGACGCGAGCGGCGGCGGCGCGGCCATGGTGCCACGGCGGCCGGCGACGCGCGGGCAGAAACAGCCCGGGAACGGCTCAGCTTGGCTGTGTTTCGAACGCGCGACACCAGCGCGTGCTGGTGCGCGACGTCACGGGCGCTGCAGGGGTGCGCGTGCGCGGTCACACGATTGCCCGTGGCCGCGACACGGCCTCGGCGTGCGCGCGCGGCGAGCGGGGCTCGGCCGCGGCAGCCTCGGCTGCGGGGCTCGGTCGTCGGCGGGTTGCGGGAGTGGCAGCGGCACGACGGGGTCCTGCACACGTTCACGGCCACGACTCGAAGGTCGGGTCCCAGGGGGCTAGCAAGCGACGGCGGCGGCGACTGGCCGGAGACAGAGAAGAAAAGGGGGAAGAAGCGACGGCGCTCACCTAGGGGCTAGTTGGGGTACGCTGCAGCTCGGGGAAGTGCTCGTGGTGCTCCTCCGGTGCTCGTGCTCCCCCTCCCGTCCCAGGTCCGGCTCCTCGTCGGCGACTCCGCGGGCGGCGGCGCTCCGGGCTTTGGCGGCGACGTCGTGGAGATGCTCCGGCTCCTCTTCCCTTCCTCCTCTCCTCCACTGGTCCTCCTCTTCCCTCTCCTCTCACGAATTGGAGTTTGGAAACCCCAATGGGGCGGCGGCGGCTTGAACAGGGAGAGCGGCCGGCGGGGCTGGTTTTATAGGGCGGCGGCTAGGGTTCCTGGGCACGGACGGCGAGATTGGGGCGGCCAGGAGCCCGCGGACACGCGTTGCCATCGCAACGGGCCGCACAGGGGCGATGGGACCGGCTCGGTGGTTGGAGGTCACGGGCGCGCGCGAGAGAGAGAGCGGCGCGGGGAAGAAGAAAGAGAGGAGGGAGAGAAAGCTGACAGGCGGGACCCGCCTGTCAGTGGGAGAGGAAGGCGACGCGGAGGCGACGCGGTGAAGGGCTGGGCCGCGCTAGGCCGAAAGGCCGAACGGGCCGGCTGGCTGGTTGGCTCGGGGAAATGAGTTGGAGGGTGGTTTCCGGACTTGGCTTGGAGATTTGGCCCACGAACAGTTAGAAAGGTTTGACAATTTGTTTAAATAGTTAGAGTTTGAATTCAAATCTAGAATTTGAATTCAAACCAACCAAAAATCCAATTAAATCCAAATAACTCCAAATCACACTATTTGGTCCTTAGCACTTCAAATTGATTTTATATTTTTAAATTTAAATTGCTTAAGAATTTGGGGAGCAATAGAATTAATTTTAAATATTGATTTGCAAGCACAACAATTCACCAAAAATTTTTAAATTCACATTTTTGCACTTAACAAATCCTATAGGGAATTTTAGGGTTGTTACAGTCATTTTCCATTTCATTCCGTGTAAAGAAAACTTTAACAGGGATTCATTTGAATTCACCTAGGTAGAACTATATCCATCTAATTTTAGTTCTGATTGATCTAAGCAGGCCGGTCTAGCTACGGAGGAGTAATTAGCAGCTAATCAACTAATAACTACTATCTAACTAAATGTGTTTACTGGGCGAATCCTAGCTAATCAGATGAAAAGGGACGCTTTGCCAACTAGCTGCCGGCGCTGCGGCTCACCTCCAGTCGACTCCACTCCACCCGTCTCCGTCGCGTGCGTGTACTCGTAATTTCTTAGCGGTGCCGGCGTCATTTAGGAACAAGATCGACGAGCCTCCGTTGGTAGTTTTTTTTTCTCGAACCGCGGAGAGCTACACGTCATTATATTAATATGAAGAAGAAAGATAGTCCAATTACATATCGATGCCATGGCTTTGATTAGTTTTTTGACAGTCTCTTGGTAGTTAGTACATGGCTGCATCGGTCATGTGGCCACTCGGGCCGGCCTGACAGGCCTCATCCTTTGAATCCGTAAGCCCACGGATAAACGGGCCTCTTTACTTCAGTTTTATTTCCATTTTTTGACAAAGAAAACAAACAGCTGCATATCAGATTAAGATTAAGGGTGTTTTTGGTTGGGTTTTTTTTACTTTGGTTTTTCAAAAAAGCCAGTAGCCCAATCAAAAGGACTGACCATCAACAAAAGCCAAACTCAAAAGAAGCTTTTTGTTAGTTCATTTCTAAAAGCAGGTATGGAGGTGCTTTTTTGGGCTTTGGCTTTCACAAGTTTGAAGAAATTACCTACATACATATATGTACGTACATATATACATAATATATATATATTATATGATATTTATTTATTTATATACATATATCTTATATATAGATATATATGTATACGTTTATAAGTATATATATACGTATACATGTATAAAATATATCTTATATATATTATGTGTTTATATATATATATTTATTTATATCTTATATATATTTATATGTATAATATATATATGTGTATATTTATTTATTTATATGTGTATCTTATATATATGTTATATGTATAAGATATATATATTATATTCATACGTATATTTATCTATTTATTTATATCATATATATAATATATATCTATTTATATATATATATATTTGTATATATATATACAAATGAAAATTCCTTTCTACATGCGCATGTAGCTACCTTCACCTGTGTATCTCATGTTAGAAGATGTGTATGACTCAATGAAGAGTATGTACATGTAGTATATGATGATACTAGACTATCTGGGTAGTATGTAGGTTGAGTATATAAGCGTACTTTAAGTATGTGGACATACTAATTTCTACGTACTAGTATAATGATATAATCATAATAAAATTTTAAAATAGGGTTGTTTCTGAATTTTTTCGTGCAATTTGCTTTGAAGTATCTTAGAATTAGGATGCGAACATACTCAAACTGATAAATGAGTATGTAAACATACACACAATGGTATATTGATGGTGATGATAGCTACAAGCGCTCGTAGATAAAACTCGTCATATATTTGTATATATGATATAAATAAATAGATAAATATAAAATATATTATACATATAAAATTATGAACAACTATGTATATATTTAGTTATATATATATACATACGTATATATACATGACAAGTAGGGTCTGCTAGTAAGTTTTTAAAAAGCCACAGCTGTTTTACCAAACGGCTTTCAGCTTTCTCACCGCTCATAGCCCACAATAATTTTTTCACAGCCCACGGCCACAACCCAATCAAACACACCCTAAACCTCGCCGATCCATGTGCAGCTGTAAATAATCCATGACAACAAAGATTTAAGGTGGAACAGTAATAATCCATGTCAGAAGGCAGAATGCACACGATTCCATGCGAGTTCTTAATTCCGGTGGCACACACAATCAACCTTCCAGATATAGCCATCCTAAATTTGGTTCCCAAATTCCACTATATAAAAAGAAGATTCTCATCAGATCAAAATTTCGGCACATGTATGGAGTACTAAATGTAGATGAAATAAAAAACTAATTATACAGTTTTGTTGTACTTTGTAAGACGAATATTTTAAACCTAATTAATCAATGTTTAGACAATTTTTCATAAATACAAATAAAATACGCGTATCTATTAGAAAATGTAAACTTTGGACCAAAATTTGACACCAAAATTTGGATCTAAACAAGGTCATAGCAGGACTACCTCCTAATCTCCAACAACTTCCCTGACAAAAACCGTCAAGGAATGAAACGAAAGAGATGACTATCGGGCTTCCTGAGCTGTGATCGTCACTTCGTTGACACTATATAGCTCGAGATCTATATATAGGGCCTCTGCATTGGCGACCCTTAAGCATTGTAGCAACATCCCGCATGGCGGGTCGATCGTGTGCGTTCTCTTTTTTAGATAATGAAAATAAATCCAGCCTGGACCCAAAGGGCTACGGCCAAAGTTTATAATAAAGCGACACTTCCGTCTGCTCTCTTACTGAAAAACGAAATGAAACACACCATAGAGTTTGAAGATAACTAGCACTCAATCCTATTGCTAAATCTCCAACCATGATATGCGAAGAACCGCATTGCCAATGTTTCCAACGATTGACATGCCTCCTTTATCGCTTGGATGTCTTGATCATGCCGTTGGAGCTGCGCCCAGAACCGTAGCCAGTACGTCCCTCTGAACAAAACCTGCAGGTAAGTTTTCATAGGAGATTTATCAAAGACTAAATCATTCCTACTAAGCCAGTGTGCCTAACATAATGCAGAGGCCCCTATTAACATTTGCCTCCTTAACTTGCCACCCATCCCTATAAGCCAAGTATTAAACAAATAATGGAAACTATAGGGTGTATGTAAGTTAAAAGCAATCTGTACGGCCCTCCATAGGAATCTCGCCATATGACAGTCAAAAAAGAGATGTTGAATTGTTTCTGCATTAGAACAGAAAGCACACACTTTACTACCATTCCAATTCCTCCTGGCTAGGTTATCTTTTGTTAATATCACCCCTTTTCTTAAATACCAT
Organism: Echinochloa phyllopogon; assembly: GCA_033239725.1. NCBI lineage: Eukaryota > Viridiplantae > Streptophyta > Magnoliopsida > Poales > Poaceae > Echinochloa > Echinochloa phyllopogon. Next base: position 35,247,724 of record BTCW01000014.1, read on the forward strand.
AAGAAAATCTTAATCTTGAGCGGTAGTTTAAGCTTCCAGATTACGGTATCCTGTGTGCGTTCTCTTGGACACACAATAATGCAATATTAATGCATCTTTTCAACTCTGATTTACAATGCTCCATGACCAATGACGTGTCTACTAGTTCATGCCATTCGCCCTCTTTCCACAGCTCCCAGGCCTGCAGTAATACAATTTAGAGCGCTAGTCGGGTGGACCTAGGTAATAGTGAGTGAGCCGCCGCTAAAAAAATGTTAACAGTGATAGTTAAATTTTTTTATTATTGATGCCCCCACTTCAATGAAGTATTATGGTCTCATAGACCAAGAAATATAAGAGTGTGCCCCAGTCAATTTTTCTTCTAGGTCCGCCCCTGACGCTAGACACATGACCATGTTCCTAATTTTATATGCTTTCTTGAATATAATAATTATAGCAAGCACTTACATATCCTAGGAGATTGAGGAAACCACCTTTTTGACGAAAACCAGAGTTCTTTTTACTACTCACAATCTCAAGGAGTAGAACACCAAAACTGAACACGTCGGACTTGATTGAAAAGAGACCCTCGGATGCATACTCCGGAGCCATGTAACCACTGCAGGGGATATACAGAATTAGCAAACTAGTACAACCTAAAGCAGTTGAAGTTCTAATATTAGGGCTTGCAAATATATTGTAACTCTGAAGTATGCTTACTATGTCCCCACCACTCTGTTTGTGTTTCCTTCACTGTTGTTTGAACTGAAATTTTTTGCCAACCCAAAATCTGAGATTTTAGGACTCATATTCTTATCCAATAGGATGTTACTTGCTTTTAGATCTCTATGTATAACATGCAACCGGGAATGCTTATGCAGATAATTAGGTCAAACACAATTAGGACTCATATTCTTATCCAATCACAAGAACTATCTGAGACTGAATAATTTTACTACTTAGATAATTAGGTCAAATACAATTGGTAATGCTTTATCAAACTTTGCATACGAATTTTTCAAAAAAAAACTTTGCATACGCACCGAAGATAAATGAGTCCAAGCTTTTGTTGGGCAAATACTCATAGACTAGCAGTTTTTCTTCCCTTTGGCTGGAACATCCCAGAAGTCTAACCAGATTTGTACGTTGTAGTTTGGCAATAAGCTGAACTTCATTTCTGAACTCTATGAAACCTTATCCTGAATTTTTGGAGAGCCTCTTAACCGCAATCTCCATTCCATCAGATAATTTCCCCTAAAAATGAAATGCTAATAAGACTGATATTGCTACTGCAATTAACGAGATTACAAATACGTACATTGCATCTCGGCTAAGTATTTACTATACCCGCTATAAAAATATTTTTTTATTCATTTATTTTTGAAAGCTTTTCACAAGTCCCAAGTGTTTATCATAATATATTTTTATAAGCTATGCATGTTATAATTAATAAAGTAGTTATCACGGTTAGCTTTAGCTTTATCTTGAGACATTATGATCATTCTTGTTATATTATTTTTGGTAAAATGATTCATCTAAATCTAAAGATAAAAGTTTGACTAGAAGCATCTCAGATAAGTATGTATGTCCTGGACGATACCTTGTAAACTGGGCCAAATCCACATTGACCAAGTTTGTTGTCTGCAGAGAAGTTCCTTGTAGCCTCTTGTATTTGTGCAACGTCAAACAATGAGAACTCTGAACTGATGTTTTTTTCTAGGAAAGGCCGTAGCCAGCTTTATATATAAAGTATCAGCTTTATATATAAAGTATCGGGATTACCAGTTTACAATAAAGCACACACCGCTCGAAGAGCAGCATACAACATACCCGTAACAGGACCCTCTAGGCCGCGCGCCAGAGATAGGCAGAGACTACTCGCGACGAACAAACTAAAGGGCCATGAGACCGTTACAAATCGACTGGACCCGACCTTCCATGGAGCCTACGGCTCCACCACCAACGGCTACAGGAAAAACTCCAAACAACGCCTTCAGGAAGGCAAAGGCGCGACGACGCAGCATTTGGTTTTCACCACGGAGAGCTTCCACGAACCGCCGTCGAAGGAGACCCTGCAGACAACGCCCTCAAGAGGGAAGAGCAAACGCTGTTGCCCGACCCGACATTGGATCGAAGCTTACGCTTGAGGACCACCGCCCGACGAGCCGAGAGCGCCTGAACCAATCCCAGTCGCTTCCATCCACCTCCCACCATCGCAGCCGCCGAAGCTCGTCACTAGGTTCCATATGCACCTGACAGCAACACCCGACACCTCAGGAAGGTTTGGGGCCCCACCTTCCACAGTCTGAACTGATGTTTCCTTCCACAGTCCAAACAAATGCTTCCTCTTGTTGCAAATTCACTGCTGATTTTTCATGCAAGAGCACTTTTCCTAGGTAGGGAATTGGGTAGTTAGTATTTTACTTGAGAATTGTATTTGATACCAAATCTGTTGGCTGATTGGAAGTATGGAATAATGAGGAATAAAGAAACTTTGAACAACTAACCTTTTCTATGTGACCTGATCCATCCAAAGCCAATGGTAGAACATAATAGAAGCATCAGCAAAGCAATTGCTGTCCCAATAATAGTGATCTTGGTCTTCCTTCTGCTTCCGTTTCCTAGATGCAGTAACATGAAATTGAAGCTCATTACATATACCAAAACAAAAAATTACATATCATGAAAGCTACACTATGCTATAACTCAAAGATTTATTCATATAGACTGCGTTAGACTTTCTCCTAACATGAATCCCGTACTGCCTAAAGTTATAATGCAATTTAAATTTTCAGTTCAGAAAAAAAAATCAAATATGGTGACTGTTTTGAAAGCCAATATATGCAACTAATGAGACCCTGAAAACCACATTCTGATTTTCTCTGTGATCGGTCAACTTCAGTACTCGTACTTCAGATTTGTTCACCGCCTCCAGCTTGACATGGAGGGAATATCTATCTAACTTGTACTTTTATAATTCCTTAAGACTCATATGTCCCACATGCATGGAAAGTTAGATAGCACTTTCTTTTTTTGGGATCAGTTAGATAACAGTTTCAGCAAATACGTTATATATATATATATATATATATATATATATATATTGATACCAGATACACCAAACAATGTAAATAAAATATATATTTATAAAAATATAATTCGAGTCTATGGATGGTATGGGATCTGATTATAGCTAATCAAGCGCGTTCTATATTGTATCCGGGAGTAAGGGTATTATAATATACTGACGATTAGATTACCGCTAAGTATGCGCGGCCTATATCGTATAATATTGTACAGATATTATATTCGGTCGGATTCTTTATTCGGCTGGCCGGATTCTTTATTCGGCTTGATTAAGGAGTATTGTATTCGGTGCGATTAGGGGATATATAAAGTATTCGGCGGCGGATATAATATTCGGCGCGTGGATTCTTTTTTATATCAGGATCCTCTCACAGGCTGACGAGGCCAACGCGAACGCCGGGCTGGTTGTTTCTCTCTTTGTAAAAGTCCTACTCGGTACTCACCGCACTTCTCGCACGCTCCTGAGCCATAAAGGCTCAGCACCCCTCGCTTCCCCGGACATCTACGGACATGACCGACACGGCGCGGGATCCTGCCGTCTCCCCGGGCAGTTCCACCCGAATGGAACACTTCTCCGCGGACACGGCTCTCCAACACGCCACTCTCTGGGATTCAATGAGAGCATCAAACACGGAGGTTTCTCCTATAGGGTCCCTAGCACAGGTGCTCGCACCGCGCACGGACATGGCCCATAGACACAGGGGTCACAGAAGGGAGCTACTCCATTAAGACATGAGCGTACTTACATACGGCTTTCCCTTTCGGGAAGTCCCAAGAAACAGAGAAAGCTTACCTCGACTCGCCTAGCTTACAGTAGACACATGGTGCGCTAAGTAGTATACAGTGGTGTGCAGGGACTGGGACTGCTAGCTACTTTGACGCTCCACCGTTTTTCTTCTCTTGGTGCCTCTCGTGCTCTTCTTTCTTCTCCTCTTTCATGACCAAGAAACTTAACCTTTTCTTTGCATATTTCCATTTTCTTTTTAGATAAGATTAAACCATGTTGTTCAACCTTTCTAAAGAAAGTTTCTAAATGGGCGATATGTTCTTTGTATGTTTTTGAGAAGACAAGCACATCATCTATATAGACAAGTATAAATTCTTGATATTCATTGAATATATTTTGCATTTTTCTTTGGAATAGAGCGGGGGCATTTTTTAATCCTAATGGCATAACAAGCAATTCATAATGACCTTGGGGACATGTGAAGGCTGTCCATGGTATAGATTCTTCTGCCATTTTTATTTGCTAGAAACCAGCTTTTAAATCAAATTTTGAGAAATATTTACTACCTTGTATTCTATTAATCCATTCTTGTTTATTAGGAATATTATAAGCATCATCTATTGTATTATCATTTAGTCTTTTGTAATTAATTACCATTCTAGATTTTCCTCTAGCTATTTCATTGTTGTTTCTAACTATAAAGGCTGTTGATCTGTGTGGGCTTCTACTATCTCTTATTGCTCTTAACTTTAGTAATTCTTCAATATGCATTTTAAATTCATCTATATCTTTTGGAGTGGCTTCTATAGGACTTGTTTTAATTATATAATCCGGATTAATGATATTTAGTTTACATATTATATTATTTCTTTCCCAATGCTTCATTGGGATTTCACCAATTATTTGAATATCTTCTAACCTTTGTACAATTCTTTCTATATCTTTTTTAGATTTTATATCTCTATACCAGTTTGGTGCAAAAGATTAACCCAATACATTCCATATTATAATTTTCAACACAGTAGGATTCTATATTATCACTTAGTTCTAATATTTCACTAGCTTCAGATTCTTCATTATTTATTTGTAAGCATTGTGGTGATTTTTTAATTTTTTGTATTTCTGAAATATAAGGAACACTATCATGAAAAGGTATGAAAGCTACTCCTTGCTCAGTTAATATTAGACCACTTATAGAATACTGTAAAAACCTTAAGCCAATTATCATATCATCATTAATTAGTGACAGGTCTCTTACTGTAACCTCATCTATGGTATATTTTGTTCCATTAATATAAGTTTCAATATTATATGCTATTTGATTATGGAGTTTCTTTGTTCCTGACATATCTGTAGATACTTCTGCCTTATCATCATCTATAGTTGATACAAGTTCAGGACGCATTGCAAAGTACTTGTCATGGATTATATTTTTAGTACAGCCAGTATAGGGATTCTTATGCCAAGTATATCTTTGAATGGAAATTTTACTATATATTTACTACCAAAGTTTGTTATTGCATCTTTTAGCATTATCCACTTATCACCCTTATGATCTCTTATTGTTATCATTTCATCATTATTTTCTATAACAACACCCTTTGTTTATTGGGATTATTATAATTTACCTTATCTTTTAATTCTTCAAACTCTACTTCAAAATTGTTCATTCTATTTTCTAATGTTCTAACTCTCCTGGATATAATTTTTTCTTCAGGTTCTAATTCTACTTCCTTTCTCCGGCTCTGATTTTTTGACTTCACACACTCTAAGTATGTTTGCTTAAAGCATATGTTGCATGAAGCTTTGTGTAACATCCCAGATTTTCTGGAATGTTAAAAATGTGGATTTCAAAAAATTTTCGTGCTTGATGTGCTTTGCTCATAATCATAAGGCTGTCTTCTTGTGCTCTCTCCAAATTCCTAGTAATTAAACTAATAAAAATTCCTTTGTGTGCTAAGGACAATTTAATACTAGTGTGATTTGGCTCTTAGTTGGTTTCTTGGTTCTTTGAGTGTGGTTTAATTTGAATTCTAAATTCAAATTAAACCTAAAGCTAACAACTAATTCTTGGGCTCTAACCGCTAACTGTCCTAACCTCGATCGGCCCTCAGCTTGCTAACTGAAGCCTGCTAATTAACCAACTAACCCGTCCCGCTAATTATCTCAGCCATCTCAATCTCTCTGTGCTCTGGAATTTGATTAAATGAATTATGGCATAATTTTCCGACTCTTCGAATCAATTCCATGCTAATTGATTTGATATCGGAAATTGGTCTAATTCATTTGTATTAAATTTCTATGGGCTTCATTTGAATTATGGCTTTATTTTCTGGCTTCTCGAATTAGTTCTGTGCTAATTAATTCGGTCCTAGAAAATCAGTCTAATTCATTTGTATCAAGTTACAAAATAAATTGTTATTAATTTATTTTGTTGGTTATTAATAATCTGGCCCAAAACTTGTGGCCCATTTATGAGCCCATCTAATCTACCCCTAACCCTGACCACCTACTATAAATATCTAACCCTCTCTCTCTTTCCCCTCTCCCAAGCCGCCGCCAGCTCTCCTTCCTCTGCTCTTTTCTTCCACCCGAAGCAATGAACGCTGCAGCCTTTCTCTCTGCTCTCTTCTTTCTTCTCCCGCAAGAACGAGCAAAGCTGCTTGCTCTCTGATCTCTCCTCCCTCATTTCTCCCTCTGTTCATCCACCGAGCAAGCACCAGCAAGCAGCACAAGCCCCCAGATCTCCTCCGAGCTAAACAACCAGCAGCCTATCTCTCCTCACGAACTGCCTCTGCTGCTCCTCTCTCCATTTTTCCTCCACCGAAGTAACCCAGGCAGCTGCAGCCTGCCTCTCCTTGCCAAATCGCAGGCAGCAGAGCCCCTGTAGCTCTCTAATCTCTCCACCACCTCTCGTGCTGCAACAAGCAGCCACCGACCCCGTCTATGGAGCCTCCGCACCTGTGATCTGCTGGATGGAGCTCGCCATCACGAAGCCACGGAGCGCAGGGAGAACGACGGGAGGGAGAAGGCTGCAAGGGGACCTGAACGCGCAGAAGAGGCGAAGCTGTCCCTGATGTCGTGCAGCGGCCGCTTGGACTTGTCTGCACCGAGCAGCCGTTCTGGATAGCGACAACTACACCAAGCCAAGCTCTGGTCGTCCACAACTACATCGAGCCAAGACAACCACCGCCATGGCCAGGAACGACTACACCAAGCTGCTGTTCTGGACGCCCACGAGGTGCTCGATGGAATGCCCAAGCCGCTGCCCCTTCTCTGCAGCAACAACGACCGCACCAACCGTCGCCCCCAACCTGTTCGATGGAACGCCCAGCTGACCCTAGGTGAGCCGTGCAGCCCGCTCTTCTCCAACCCCTTGCTGTCCGGCCATGTGCCGATGGAACCTCTCATGTCCGGCCTTCGAGCCGTGTCTGCAGCGCCGCCGCCGCGCCAGCCTTTTGGGACCCGGTCTTCGAGCCGCGGCCATCTCTCGTGCAGGGACCCGTCGCCGCTGAACCTTGCGCAACCCGCCGTCGCCTTTTGCTCGCAGCCAACACCGCCGCAGACCGGAACACCGGCCACCGCGCGCGAGCCGAGGCCGTGCCGCGGTCGTGGGCAACCACGAGCACGCGCACGCGCACCCATTCGTCGCCGAGCCGTGGCGCGGCCCAGCATGAGTTGGTGCTCGCGCACACGCGCGCTAACCCAGCCGAGACCCAGCGCCGCCGCGGAACCGTGTTGCCGGAGTTCCCCGTCGCACCGCCGCCGCGTTGAGCCGTGCGCGCCACGCCGCGTACGCACGCTAACTTCGAACATCTCCACCGCCGCCGCGGGCTTGGAATGCTGAGACCCCGCGCGCCGCCGTCGAGCCTTTCTGTTGCTAACCTCGCCGTCGTTGAGCCATCGTTGGTCGTCGTCGCGCCGCACCGCCCCAGTTCGCGTGCAGCCGGCCACAGGGCGGACCACACCATCGCGCCACAACGTAAGCCGCAGAAAATCCCAGCAGCCACACCTGATCCCGTGAACCCGGCGCATGTAGACCTGCCTCTCGATCTATGGTGGACCGCGTCCACCGCGCCACTAACCCTAACCAGGCCGCAAGCCAGCTCCCATGAGACGGCCCATCTAACTAACCTAAGCCGGCCCGTCTAACCTTCCTTTTTCTATTTCCGAGTTAACCTGCTGACCAAAGGGGCCCACCTGTCATAGGCTGGCAGAGGCTGACCGGTGGGACCATAGACCCGTTGACTTCGTTGACCGCTGACCTTTGACCCCGTTGACCAAGTCAACGCTGATGTCAGCCGGGCCCACTGCTGACGTCAGCCGGTGACTGTTTGCTGTTTTTCATTTTCGGAATTAAATTAATAGTTTTAGAAATTGTTTTAACCTTTGAAAAATCCTAATAAATTAATCGTAGCTCAGAAAAATATGAAACCAGTTTCTATATTTTTCTAAAATCATGACCTACGCGTTAGACTATAGTTTGGTGTTATTTGGTTCTTCTTGCTTCTTCTTTTGGAGTTTATTTGCTTAGTTATCGTTGTTATTGGTAATCCGATTATTAGGATCCTCGGAAGACTCGGACGACTTCGTCGACCTCGTCTTTGACTACGTGAAGGAAGAAGATGAAGATATGGACTATGCTCCAGGTTCACGCCCAGCCATTCTCTGAAATACCTATTAAGCATGCAAACTAGTATGCTAGCGCTTTACTTTACTTGCATGATGATGATATGCCTGCACTGCCTTTTATCTATCCTGTATCCCTGCCACCTATGATCCACTATATGAGAATGCTATGCTTGCATGTGTTGGTATGGTTGTGATTGAACTTCTTGGCGTGAGTTGGGTGGCTTGGGAGGAGTAGTGCAGCTAGGCGGTGGAGGCGAGTGATAACAACCCGGTCGTTTGACCGGGGTGCTTGGGAACTGAACTCGGACAGTTCCTACGGAGTACCTGTTGCGGGTACATGGTTACTTGGTTATTTTTTGAGGAGTTTGGGCGGCCATACCTGTAATGGGTGCCGATTGCGGACCGTTGCGGCGGATCGCTTTTGATGCTGATACTCGCTTTGCCGACAATTAAGGACCGCATCAGGATGCCTTTCGGAAGTGGGAATTACAGTGCTCACCATCTACCCAGAATGGGGAGGGTTCCAGCAAGCCTATCTAGTGCGGTACCAGGACTGTAGGAGGATCGATCTTGATATGTGTAAGGGGGACTCGTTGCGGCGTACTCTCCCTGATCTACCACTGCCCCCGACTGGCCCCGGTGGGAAGGTTTCACATCCCTGGGGCAGATGTTAGCGTGCAGATGTTTCCCGAGCCTAGGGAAGCAGGATGGTACCGTTACTCTTTAGGGTCTTTGTTGTGGGCTGTGTCTCAAGTTGGCTGATCCCCAACTGCAGCCCGGGTGGTTCCTGGAGCGCAACCTCTGCAGAGTAAAAACTATACGTATAGCCGTGTCCACGGTCACGGACAATCCTTCATCTGATCCATCCAGATTAGCATGGGATTCTGCTTTCTTACCTCATCCTTGATTTTGGTTATGAGAGGTTGGACCAGCTGAGGCTGTTGAGACAAGGTGGGGAGGGAGCTCACCGAGTCGACTAGCGAGTGAAAGGAGTTGGTGGATGTTTATTGCGGGAACCTGTTGAGGCAGGACGAGCCCGATGAGGTTGTGAGATTGATGGGTGGTTTTGGGAAGAGTGTGTGCTGGTGAGGAAAGGTGTATGGAGATGAGATGAACTTGGTTATTGCTGTTGCGCGCATAGGAAAACCCCAGCTTACATACCTTGAATATTTTATACCCTAGTCTAGGCCACTTTAAAGCTTGCATATATATGGATGGTGACGTGGACCTGTCCCATTTCCTTGGGGACAGTTCTGGAGCTTTCAGGTGGCAACTACATCTCTGCTTTGGAGGGTTACGTGCTTCGCTTAAGGATGCCTGTGGGGAAGACCGAAGATGAAGACTTGAAGACCTAGCTACCGCTGCGTAGGTGTTTCCGCTTGTCGATGTAGCCCAAGTGGCATGTACTGATCTCGTACTTTGATATGTAAATAATGAATGCAGTCATGTTTATCGAAGTATGGATGTGATATTCGGCTGAAATGAGTTCTGTACATGATAGCTGTTGATTCTGGGACTATCACAATGGTACAGGGAGTCGGATTCTCAGTTTCAAGAATCCGGTTCGTTTCACTCTGTTATCTTGACTTGGATAATATATGCAGAAAGCACACTTTATATTATAATCACATTTGCCTCTTATCCAGTCATGTTCACAATCTACTTGACTCATCATTTCTGATTTTAAGACCCCTCAACCCCCCAATATCCATCAGTATTTGGTAGTGGTACTATCAATTCTTCGGGCGTGGTAAGCCACGTATATCCCGCAAATACATTATCTCGAATCAATGCCTACGCATATGCCGAACGCTTGTAAATATAATATGAATGCTTGTAAATATAAGTACCCTCAGAAGCGTGCATGTACTTGCCGCCGCTTGAATAAAACTATGAAGAAAGAGCTGGCCTCAAGTCTATCTCCATAATGGAGCCAGAGCTGCCGCTGAAGCTAAATGAGTCCAAGCTCCGTAGCTCCGAGGTATGCAGCCCGCGCGAGGCAATCAAGGCCATGCCTCAAGGATTATGATACTCAAGACCATCCCGCGGGGATGAGGACGACGCCGCTGATCCGCTCTCAGCTGCACTATAAAAGACGCTGCCCGGCTGCAACGAACGAGCAGAGGAGAAGAAAGAAGAGCACGAGAGGCACCAATAGAAGAAAAACGGTGGAGCATCAAAGTAGCTAGCAGTCCCAGTCCCTGCACACCACTGTATAGTACTTAGCGCAGTGTGTGTCTGCTGTAAGCTAGGCGAGTCGAGGTAAGCTTTCTCTATTTCTTGGGGCTTTCCGAAAGGGAAAGCCGTATGTAAGTACGCTCGTGTCTTAATGGAGTAGCTCCCTTCTGTGACCCCTGTGTCTGCCGGTCATGTCCGTGTGCGGTGCGAGCGCCTGCGCTAGGGACCGTATAGGAGAAACCTCCGTGTTTGATGCTCTCATTGAAGCCCAGAGAGTGGCGTGTTGGAGAGCCGTGTCCGCGGAGAAGTGTTCCCTTCGGGTGGAACTGCCCGGGGAGACGGTAGGATCCCGCGCCGTGTCGGCTGTGTCCGTAGATGTCCGGGGAAGCGAGGGGTGCTGAGCCTTTATGGCCCAGGAGCGTGCGAGAAGTGCGGTGCGTACCGAGTAGGACTTTTACAAACAGAGAGACAACCAGCTCGGCGTTCGCGTTGGCCTCGCCAGCCCGTGAGAGGATTCTGATATAAGAAAGAATCCACGCGCCGAATATTATATCCGCCGCCGAATACTTTATATATCCTCTAATCGCACCGAATGCAATACTCCTTAATCAAGCCGAATAAAGAATCCGGCCAGCCAAAAAAAGAATCCGAACGAATATAATACCCGTACAATATTATACGATATAGGCCGCGCATACTTAGCGGTAATCTAATTGTCAGTATACCGTACTCCCGAATACAATATAGAACGCGCTTGATTAGCGCTAATCAGATCCCATACCATCCATATACACGAATTATATTTTTATAAATATATATTGTATTTATATTGTTTGGTATATCTGGAAGACCCCCCCCCAATATCAATCAGTACTTGGTAGTGGTACTACCAAATCTCCGGGCTTGGTAAGCCACGTATATCCCGCAAATACATTATCTCGAATCAATGCCTACGCATATGTCGAACGCTTGTAAATATAATATGAATGCTTGTAAATATAAGTACCCTCAGAAGTGTGCATGTACTTGCCGCCGCTTGAATAAAACTATGAAGAAAGAGCTGGCCTCAAGTCTATCTCCATAATGGAGACAGAGCTTCCGCTGAAGCTGAATGAGTCCAAGCTCCGTAACTCCGAGGCATGCAGCCCGCGTGAGGCAATCAAGGCCATGCCTCAAGGATTATGATACTCAAGACCATCCCGCGGGGATGAGGACGACGCCGCTGATCCGCTCTCGGCTGCACTAGAAAAGGCGTTGCCCGGCTGCAACGAACGAGCAGAGGAGAAGAAAGAAGAGCACGAGAGGCACCAATAGAAGAAAAACGGTGGAGCATCAAAGTAGCTAGCTGTCTCAGTCCCTGCACACCACTGTATAGTACTTAGCGCAGCGTGTGTCTGCTGTAAGCTAGGCGAGTCGAGATAAGCTTTCTCTGTTTCTTGGGGCTTCCCGAAAGGGAAAGCCGTATGTAAGTACGCTCGTGTCTTAATGGAGTAGCTCCCTTCTGTGACCCCTGTGTCTGCCGGCCATGTCCGTGCATGGTGTGAGCGCCTGCGCTAGGGACCATATAGGAGAAACCTCCGTGTTTGATGCTCTCATTGAAGCCCAGAGAGTGGTGTGTTGGAGAGCAGTATCCGCGGAGAAGTGTTCCCTTCGGGTGGAACTGCCTGGGGAGACGGCAGGATCCCACGCCGTGTCGGCCGTGTCCGTAGATGTCCGGGGAAGCGAGGGGTGCTGAGCCTTTATGGCCCAGGAGCGTACGAGAAGTGCGGTGAGTACCGAGTAGGACTTTTACAAACAGAGAGACAACCAGCCCGGCGTTCACGTTGGCCTCGCCAGCCCGTGAGAGGATCCTGATATAAGAAAGAATCCACGCGCCGAATATTATATCCGCCGCCGAATACTTTATATATCCCCTAATCGCACCGAATACAATACTCCTTAATCATGCCGAATAAAGAATCCGGTTAGCCGAATAAAGAATCCAACCGAATATAATACCCGTACAATATTATACGATATAGGCCACGCATACTTATCGGTAATCTAATCGTCAGTATATTATAATACCCGTACTCTCGAATACAATATAGAACGCGCTTGATTAGTTTTAATCAGATCCCATACCATCCATATACACGAATTATACTTTTATAAATATATATTTTATTTATATTGTTTGGTATATCTTTTTTAACTTGTCTGCTTTTATTATTGTGCATGCAGGTTTGCAATTAGCAGTGGTGTTGCTTATACTTAGATTTGCAGGCTTAGAATCATTGTTTACTCTAGGGGTGGCTTTATTAATATTATTCCTAGATTCCATGTAACTAGTGTTTCTTATCTGAGAGCATGTAACTATTTTATCTTTCTGTAACTTCTTCGGCCTGGTTATTTCTCTAATAAAGTATACTTCTTTTTCTCTAATCTTGGACCATTCATGCATCATTGACTTATTATATTCCAGCCTAACGTTTTTTAATGTTTGCTCATAGTGTTTTATTTGAGTATCTATGTCTGATATATCCATGCATTCAGATATGCTATTTCTTCTACATTCTGATATTTTCGGTTCTAAGGATCCTACAGATTTTGATTTGTAGTTTGTAAACCTTATGCTTGTTCCTCCTATGCAATTATTATAACTGATATAACCTTCAGGGCTGCTTCAAAGATTTGCTTTGTATTAATTCACTAATTTTCCACTCTTCGCCTGCTCTTTCTTCAGAACTTATTTTGAGCGGACTCATAAATTTTATACCTTTAGACTGCATACTTTCTATGACATCATTGACATTTACTCTATATTTTATACCACTTCTATTAGTTAACCTTCCTATGAACTCTATGCTTACTAGCAAATTTGTTCCTTTGAAGTCTTCGTAACCCTTTGTCTGGAAACCAAAGCTCATTTTTTCTATAAATTCTTTTATTGGCATCATGAGATCTGGAGGTATATATGTGATTAGCATATTCTCATTCATATCATCTTCTACAAAACCTAGTGCTGCTTTATTTATTGTGTCCCACCTTTTGTCTAATAGTGTAACAAGAACCTTCGTTCCTAGCTTCTTTCTAGTCATTCCCTTTATTCCTATGATATACATCCCTTGATGAATATATTTATAACCTGAATATTTTAGTTGGGTCTCAATATTTGTACTTACTATTCTCAGCTCAACAGGGTGTGTTAAAACACTTAATTCAATTTCTCTAGATATTCTATATAAACCACCTCTGCTTTCAAATATTCCCATATGATATAGCTGTTGTGGACTTAAACACCTTAGTGTATTCTTTTGATATCTTTCCATAGTTTTTTCTATGTCTATGACTTCTTCCAGATCATTTATATCATCATTTTTACATTTTACTCTATTGATCATGATTAAAGGCTTTGAGTCTTGCCTTAGTAATTGGATATTTTTGTTTCTTCTAAAGAAGCTTTTAGATAATTCCATTTTTCTGAGTTAATTCCTTTGCTAGATGACATTATACCTGATGAAGCTAACACTAATTCTTTATTCTCTCGGCAAGCTTCAAGCTTTCCAAGGATTTGTAATAGTAATTGGAGGATGGTATTATTTTGCCTTATGATAATATTAGAGTCTTCTTTAGGAGTTTCGTAACTTGAGAAACCAACGGATGGAGATAAATATTTTATCGTTTCTTTTAATGCTTGACTATATTCGGACATATATTCACTTTAAGATTCAGCCCTTTAAATATTCGATTGTATATAACCTGAACCTGATACCAGATATACCAAACAATATAAATAAAATATATATTTATAAAAATATAATTCATGTATATGGATGGTATGGGATCTGATTAGCGCTAATCAAGCGTGTTCTATATTGTATTCGTGAGTACGGGTATTATAATATACTGACGATTAGATTACCACTAAGTATGCGTGGCCTATATCGTATAATATTGTATGGGTATTATATTCGGTCAGATTCTTTATTCGGCTGGCCGGATTCTTTATTCGGCTTGATTAAGGAGTATTGTATTCGGTGCGATTAGGGGATATATGAAGTATTCGACGGCGGATATAATATTCGGCGCATGGATTCTTTCTTATATCAGGATCCTCTCACGGGCTAGCAAGGCCAACACGGACGCCGGGCTGGTTGTTTCTCTATTTGTAAAAGTCCTACTCACCGCACTTCTCGCACGCTCCTGGGCCATAAAGGCTCAACACCCCTCGCTTCCCCGGACATCTACGGACACGGCCGACACGGCGCGGGATCCTGTCGTCTCCCCAGGCAGTTCCACCCGAAGGGAACACTTCTCCGCGGACACGGCTCTCCAACACGCCACTCTCTGGGCTTCAATGAGAGCATCAAACACGGAGGTTTCTCCTATAGGGTCCCTAGCGCAGGCGCTCGCACCACGCATGGACATGGTCGGCAAACACAGGGGTCACAGAAGGGAGCTACTCCATTAAGTCACGAGCATACTTACGTACGGCTTTCCCTTTCGGAAAGCCCCAAGAAACCGAGAAAGATTACCTCGACTCGCCTAGCTTACAGCAGACACACGCTGCGCTAAGTAGTATTCAGTGGTGTGCAGGGTCCGGGACTGCTAGCTACTTTGATGCTCCATCATTTTTCTTCTATTGGTGCCTCTCGTGCTCTTCTTTCTTCTCCTCTGCTCGTTCGTTGCAGCCGGGCAGCGCCTTTTATAGTGCATCCGAGAGCGGATCAGCGTCGTCGTCCTCATCCCGCGGGATGGTCTTGAGTATCGTAATCCTTGAGGCATGGCCTTGATTGCCTCGCGCGGGCTGCATGCCTCGGAGTTATGGAGCTTGGACTTATTCAGCTTCAGCGGCAGCTCTGGCTCCATTACTGAGATAGACCTCTTTCTTCATAGTTTTATTCAAGCGGCGGCAAGTACATGCACGCTTTTGAGGGTACTTATATTTACATGCATTCATATTATATTTACAAGCGTTCGGTGTATGCGTAGGCATTGATTCGAGATAATGTATTATATATATATATATATATATATATATATATATATATATATATATATATATATATACACACACACGTGTATACACTAGGTGGCTATGGAGCTATCGAGCATTTTAAGGAGCCTTAACGAGCCAGATGTATTTGGTAGTTGGCAAGCATTACAGACTGAACGTGTCTTTTTCGGGTAAAAAAAGGGAAATGGATCGGTGCCCGCAAAAAAAAAGGCCACCCTTAGAACAGTTTCTTTTCCCAACACATTGAGCCGTTTTGGCGGAACAATGTGAAACATATTGATGGCATGATATTACCGCAACGTTTACATCAGTGTAAAAATACAAATGGCTGGTAGTATAAACAAAAGGTCAAGCCTCTATTCGCAAATCGAAATGCAACTGCTGCTAACTCCGTCGATGACTCCAAACGAAGTCTGTGTTGAGATTAGTGAAAATGGGGTAAAAAAGTCACATCAGACACTGCAGCAGCACACTGTAACATTTTTCGTTTGTTTTTTGTTTGTGGTAATTGTTGTTCTACCACTATCTAACTAGGCTCAAAAAATTTGTCTCATCGTGTATATCAAAACTATGTAATTAGTTTTTTTATTTATCTATATTTAACGCTCCATGTATGCGTCATTTGTTATATTTAATGTTTTGATGTGACATCGATGTGATGGAAAATTTGAAAAGTTGGGAGGAAAACACAGCCGATTTACGCTGCCAATACATAAGCATAAGAGAAAAATGCACAGATCGCGATACAGAAAGAGGGCCAGGATTAAGTCCCTCGTGAGTGACAGGTCACGAAGATTTCGATGCTGTGTTCATCCACACGTGATGTTGTGTACTACATACACTATTTTGTGTATTAGTTTATTTACAAACAATCGTGAACCATTCATTTCTAACTACCCATAATTCTAGTGAACCCCAAACCCCGCATCGATACCTTCTCTACCGGATAACGGTACCTCCTCAAACAGCTATCGGTGCCTATTCAGGTGTAGGGTAACATAAATTTTTTTTGGCTATGATTATATATTTTTTTGGCTATGATTATATATCAGATCAAATTTATACTTTGTGCACATGATTACGTAACACCTTGTCAACTTGGTACCTTGAATATATTTGTGACTCATTTTTATATCTTAAAATAGAGTTTGTTTTTTATTATTCTCAACCGACATAACTATATCTCTATCATTAAAAATTACACACAAAACAAGCGGTATATGGATGTACTCCGTAGTCTTGAAGAAATGCAACCAGATTTATATATAAGTAACCATATCTCTAGGAATTAAAAAATCAACAAAAAGTGAGAACATTCAAACAATTGAAACAGACCTATGTTACATGGCTAACTGAACAGAATTGTTACACGAATAATATATATTTTTTCATTCAATTTGCATAGTTATCAGCAGATTTGTTGCCTTCTTATTTTACTTGGTATTTGAAAAATCTCGATTTCCATAGTCATACACAATACACAATTAATTCATGCTTATCCAACAGCCAAAATCTAACAATAAAAAGGATTGAGGCACCCAACGTTCTTATACTGCGTGCATCTTCGGTATGAATCTAGAACTTAAAAAAAAGCACCCAACGATCCTATCCACGAGCAGCCGTGTGAATCTAGTACTCACCCAACGAAAATTACTATTGATGCAAATGGTTAGCCACAGAGAGAATCACGCAGCAACACACAGGAGGTGGTTGGATTTAAAGATTAGTACCACACACATGATGAAATCAATCACGCAACAAACGAGGAGCAAAACCAAAACTACGCTCCTTAATCAACACAGTAACCACACACTGATGATTGTAACAAACACTTAATTAGACGGCGATCTCCACTCTAGGCTCGAAGGAGGCGGCGGCCAAGAACTCGTTGGCCTCCTCGTCGCCATTGACTACCTGGGCAGCTCCTCCCACCTGTTCGTGACGACGTCGCACATGAAGCAGCCGTTGGCCTCGGCGGAGCTGACGCAGACCATGAGGCGGTCGCCGTGGCCAACGCAGTTGATGTCGGCGCGCTTGCCGTGAAACCCGTGCCACAAGGCGGCCGGCATGGCGGCCACCTGCCGCCACGCGCTGGAGTCGAACCCCCACACCCGGAGGCTCGCCGTGTCCAGGTACTCGGAGAGCACGACGGCGTAGGTGGCGCCGCCGCATGCGACGACGTCGATGGAGTACTCAAAGTAGACGGGGAGAATCCGCGGCAGCTCCGTGAAGGCCAGCACGACGTCGTCGTTGTCCTTGCCGGCGCCGCCGCCACCGCGCGCTGGAGAGGAGGGCACGACCACCGAGGAGTACTGTTTGGATGCGCTGCACTGCATGTTGGTGGCCACCACGTCGTCGGACTTGCTCAGGAAGTAGACCGCGTCGTCGTCCCGCCCGCCGAGGAGGTATATCGCGACGCGGTGGCGGTACCCGTCCACGCTGTCGCAGCCGCCCGGGCCTCGGCGGAGCCGGCGACGGCGATGGCGTCGCAGCCGGGTTGTCGCACCCAGATCTGGGCTCGGTGACGGCGGCGGCATCGCGACCGCGTCGCGCTCGGCGACCTCGAGGACGGCGGCCGCGTTGTCGCACCCGCAACCGCCGCCACGGGTCGCGGATCTTCGCCGCGTACACGCCTCCGAACCGGGGCTCCGCGCCGTCGTCGGCCTTTCTCTTCCGGCCCCGGACGCCACCGCTCCGGGACGCGGGCGGCCACGGCTCAGCGCAGGGCTCGCCGCACCCAGCCGCCAGATCCCCTCCGCAGTCCAGATCTAGGCTTGCCGCCGCCCAGCCGTCGGATCCCCTCCGCGGCCCAGATCTGGGCTCGCTGCGCGCCAGCCGCCGGTGCCCCTTCGCGGCTCAGATCTGGGCTCGCCGTGCGCCAGCCGCCGGTGCCCCTCCGCGGCCCAGATCTTGGCTTGCCGCGCGCCAGCCGCCGACGTTCGGTCCGGGAGGAGAGAGAAAGAGACAGTGGTAGGCGGAGGAACGAAAGAGAGGAGAGAGGATACGAAATCAGGGAGCGGAAACGGTACATGCTGTACAGGAAACGAGGCGGTACAGATATATATCGTGTACAAATGTATCGTACACGCTGGTACACGAAGGTGACTAAATACCCTGCCATCTAACACCAGTCCGTATCTCGAAATGTGAACAGATACCGAAACGAACGTACAGGATAAAATCTAGTACTGTAGTACTATAAACTTATTCGTTTGGCTCTTTGATAGGTTAGGTAATTTAAAAGTACAGATTCACCCACTCGGTACATAAAAGAACAGCTTCATCTGTTCGATTCAATACCCTGACTTTTCACCAAATTAGCTTCGTCTGTTTAGATCCAAAAACAACTCCAAAATTTACTATGCAAAAAAAAGATTCTCCATCACATCAAAATATTATAACATGCATGTAATATTAAATGTAGATGAAATCAAAAACTAATTACACAATTTTGTTATGCTCTGCGAGACGAACATTTTGAGCCTAATTAATCAATTTTTAGACAATTTTTCACAAATACAAACGAAATGCTACAGTGACGCAATGATTACGAAGTGACATTAAACTTCCAAATTCAACCTTCTAAAATCAACATCTAAGGCCCCGGTATGCATTATCAGCTTTCGTCTGAGAGATTCTCTCAGCCACACTTCAGTACCGAAGGAGAAAAAACATTTTACGTTGTCAATACATAAATATAAGACAAAAATGCATAGATCGCTATACAGAAACGGGCCAGAATTGAG
The DNA here is from genome assembly GCA_033239725.1 of Echinochloa phyllopogon. Classification (NCBI taxonomy): domain Eukaryota; kingdom Viridiplantae; phylum Streptophyta; class Magnoliopsida; order Poales; family Poaceae; genus Echinochloa; species Echinochloa phyllopogon. The sequence goes on from BTCW01000014.1 coordinate 35,267,072, forward strand.
TCCCTCGTGAGTGATGGGTCACGAAGAGATTTTGCGCAGACGAAATCAAGTCAACATTGCTTCACGTCTTGTTTGGAAAATATATGGGCTGTGTTTCTTTCCTCGAGAATAATTTTTTAAAGAAATCTGGCATGGAGTATTAAATAAAGTCTATTTGTAAAACCTTTGTAGGGATGAGTGTAACTTTGCGCGATGAATCTAATGAGCCTAATTAGTTCATGATTTACTATATTAATGCTACAGTAACCATCCTTTAATCGTACGGTCAAAACCTCATTAGATTTGTCTTGTGAATTAATCTAGGGTTGTAAAGATAGTTTTGTAAATTAAATTTATTTAATACCTTTAATTATTGGTCAAACGAAATAAAAAACATAGCGGTGCTAGGGCTAGACCCAGGGCACCTTTGACGAAACGGAACCCGGCCGGCCTTGATGTGACGGTGAATTCGTGACGTTAGGTCGCTAGGGCTAGGCCCAGCCTTTTTGGCTTGTCAACAACACGATGAATGCCGGGGCGTCGCCTTTTATTCGATTTGATTTTCTACCGCGCGCAAAAACCTTACGCTTACGGCCACCAGAAATATATCTATACATCTATCGATTCAATCAATTCCGTGCCTCCCAAAAATCCCCGGTCCCCACGTCAAAAAAGAAAGGGCCCGTGCGAACGCACTGCTCCCTCCGTTTCCAATTACTATTTATTGTTGATTTTTTCTTGCTACGTTTGACTATTCGTCTTATTTAAAATTTTTATTCATATATGTGAAAAATAAGTCATACCTAAACTATATGTGATGATAAAATAAGTCACAGATATAAGAAATGATACTTACAAAATTTTTTGAATAAGATGAATGATCAAACGTTACAAAAAAATCAATAACGAATGATAATTTGAAACGGAGGCAGTACTGCTCTAGCCCTCGGACTTTCCATCCGGAGCCAACTCATCTCTCAACTCCTAGTAGAAAACCTGGGCCTTGTTTAGTTCCTGAAATTGAAGTTAAATTTGGATCTTTTGGAGTACGTGCGTTACTTTAGCATTTCGTTTGTATGTGTGAAAAATTATCCAAAAATTGATTAATTAGGCTCAAAATGTTCGTCTCGTAGAGTACAACAAAACCGTGTAATTAGTTTTTAATTTTATCTATATTTAGTGCTGCTATAATATTTTGATGTGATGAAAATATTTTTTTTTACAGTAAACTTTAGGGTGGGAACCTTGAGATCTGGCCAGCTGCCTGCCCGCAGAAATTCCCCATTCAAAAAGGAGGCTGCTCCACTTCACGCGCAGGCTTTGCTCGGAGCAGCTCCCCTGCACCCCCAGCGGCGACGCGGCTCCGCACCGGGCGGGCTAGCGACTCTTCGGCACCGGGAGGAGGGAGGCGGCGGAGGGAGATGGTGGGGGGAGGCGGCGGCCGCGGCGGCGGCGCGCTGCGGCGGGTGGGCAAGTACGAGGTGGGCCGGACCATCGGCGAGGGCACCTTCGCTAAGGTCAAGTTCGCGCAGAACACCGAGACCGGGGAGAGCGTCGCCATGAAGGTGCTCGACCGCTCGTCCATCCTCAAGCACAAGATGGCTGAACAGGTGGCCCACCCGAGCTCCCTTCCTATTTGTTCTTTTGTGTTGAGTCGGCTGCTCGGATTATTCGGCCCCATCCCTAGCCTTATTCAATTGTTTGGGGGTTGATCAGGATTGGGAGCTCCTGCTCTTGCTCCCCCAGATAATGCTGTCGGCGTGGCTCACAGAAGCATTCCTTTGCTCCGTGATTCCGTGCTCGGCAGGTCCGTGTGGTTTGGGTTAGTGTTTAAGACGCGGCTTTGTTTTTCTGTACCAGAGGATAGTTGCTCACTGGATCGAGTTATTGTTAATTTGATCCTTGCCATGCCGTTTTTGTGGACTAATTTATCCTCGCTTTCAAAGGGTGCGACCCAACTATTGCGCCTTGTGGCTTCTTTCAATAGATAAACAAATTGCTGTGCCAAGCTCCATGATGTGGATTGAAATGTTTTCGAAACAGTAATAGTTGCGCAAGTTTCATGATGTACAGCTGCACAAGCTAGCTGAAATGATAGATGCCCTATGGTGACTAACCTTCGTACACATAATCCTTTTTTGCAGATTAAGAGGGAGATATCAATAATGAAGCTCGTCAGGCATCCCAATGTCGTTAGGCTACATGAGGCATGCATATCGTTCTCTTCCTTGTAACCATTGCTTAACTTCTTTCTTACCACTTGTATTTTTTAAAGTACCCATGCTGTCATTCTGTTATGTGCAGGTTTTGGCGAGCCGGAAGAAGATATTTATAATCCTAGAGTTCATCACTGGTGGCGAGCTATTTGATAAAATTGTAAGATTGCTGTTGTTATTGATAACTGTCTTTTTCACTCTTGACTTTTAGATATGACCTATGAAATGTAAATATTAGTTCCATGAGTTTGTTGTAAAGATTATATACCTATCGTATTCCTTCTATGATGTTCAATTGTCACATGTGATTTTTATGTAAAAGGAGGAAAATGTCTTGGACACGGAAAACATGGCAAAGATGACACCCATTTCTCTCTGTCTTTGTATTTTAATTTAGATTTGCAAAAATGAACATGTCATTAACTCATTATGTGTTTCTTGTGTCCGGCGATTCTGTATGGTAAATTCCACTTGAATGTGTTACCCTTAGACCCTTACATTTCTTTTAAGATAATGATGTGTTACCCACTTACCCTTAGTCCCTTATATGTTTATTAATCCAAGGAGTTGAATTTAAGGCCACACTTGCTCTATTGTACTTTATCTTAGTTCAGTTAGAACAATATGTTTACATGAAATAGAAGCCTAATGATAATGTTAAACATACCAATTTCAGATTCATCATGGGAGACTCAATGAAGCTGATGCACGCAGATACTTTCAGCAGCTTATTGATGGTGTTGATTTTTGTCACAACAAAGGAGTCTACCATCGAGATCTAAAGGTGAACATTGAATATAAAAAATGCTTAAGTCTGCATTTTATGATTTGTAGGCTTGTTGATCTCATTTCACACACATGCAGCCCGAAAATCTCCTCCTCGATTCCCAGGGCAATCTTAAAATTTCAGACTTTGGATTGAGTGCGTGGCCTGCCCAGGTGTATATCTTTCTGAAGCTTCATCATACCTTCATTTCCCTTTGCCCCTTGCTTATTTGGTCCACTGCAGGGATCTTCCCTTCTACGTACAACCTGTGGAACACCAAATTATGTTGCTCCAGAGGTACTACATCTGAATCATACAGTTTGAGTTCAATTAACAATTACTAAACCTGCCTTTGCAATGAAGTGGTTGCTTTATTATGTCTTTATGTGTCAATTTGAAAAAAAAACTATGGCACTCGAATAGTTAAACACTTGAAAGAGCATGCGTGACAAAATGCCGCTCTGCTTTGTAACATGTCATGATTTCGATCATATCAGCTGCAGGTAGGGAGTTTAAGTGATGATTTATTGAAATAGAAAGCCACGCCTGTTTTTATACTGAACTAACCAAATAAAGGAGGGCATGTGATCTTCTATCCCGTTTGCGATTTTTGTATACCTTTGCTCAACTATACTCAACTGTCAATAGAACATCTCTTTGCACCAAGACTCTTTCAAATACGAATAATCAATCACTATCTATTCTTTCATGATAAATTCAGCTTTTCTATACATGAAAAATATTCCCTAGATATGCGTTTACTGTACTAACATGTTTATTTCATTTACTGAACCAGGTTCTCAGTCATAAGGGGTATAATGGAGCACTTGCTGATACATGGTCATGTGGAGTTATTCTATATGTACTTTTAGCAGGTTATCTTCCATTCGATGAGGTGGACTTGACTACCCTTTATGGAAAGGTTTGGTTCTTAACTACAAGTCAGCACCTCTTTTGAGATGAAATGCATATGGATTATGGACCTACAGAAAGGAATTATATTTGTTCTTTCTCTTAGTGCTCCATGGAATCTTTATGTCAAATCTCATGATGTCTTCTTCTAGTTTTCTCATAGTATACACAGATCTGCATAGGCTTTCCCAATGAATTTAAGCGGGCTGGGTGGTACTATTTAAGTATTTATGAAAATCATACGGTGCAAGTATCACCAAGATTACCAAATTAGTGCATAGAGAACTAAGGAGTCTAACCTATGACATGCTTGGATGTGTAGCACATACCAACGTTTCCACCACCATGCTAGGGATGAAAACGAAGTGGATACGGATGGATATATATATGGATATGGATATAGATAGTTCTTTTCTCCCAGAGAGCTGTGTCGGATATAGATATCCATCCTAATATAGATAGTTCTTCAACACCCCCCCTCTCAGATTCAGGTACAGACAGTGTTGGATGTGTCGGATATAGATATCCATCCTATTTGCATATAGGATATCCATCTTTGAGTATCTGGATTCAGATGTTGAATATCCAGATTCGGATGCAGACTATCTATTTAGTATCTTTTTTTTCTCGAAAAACGCAGGAGAGCTGCGTTTCATTATATTAAGAAGAAAAAGGAGGGGATAAAAACTCATTACAACTCACACCACCCACCCCCTAGATGTCTACTATATCTAGTATCTGAGCCCCTTCAGTCGGACGGACGGATGGATAATGTCTGCCTGTTTTAGTCACTATAAATAAATAGACTAAGTAAATGGTAATGAGCTTAAACACCTACTAATCCAACATTATTTTGATACATCTACTTATTAAATAGAAGAGAGGGAGGTAAAGTAGCAGAATTTTGGCATTACATGAACTCCAACTAGAACAATTCTTACTTTGCTTCATAACTTTTGTTTTGTTTAGATTCAAAGGAAATAAATATTGCCTCTTTAGATTCAAAGGACTTCTTATTGCCTTTTGGGCTGAACTGTATGTCGCTATTTGTTATTTTACACCCTTTGTATTCAATTCCACATATTTTTTGTGGTGGTCTTAACAAGAAATTTTATCTTAGGTAATTGATGCTTCTTGTGGAATGGAATTCCTATAACTTACTGTTTTCTTTTCTTATTTCAGATTGAGAGCGCAGAATATTCATTCCCACCCTGGTTTTCAGGTGGTGCGAAGTCACTGATTCGTAGAATCCTTGATCCAAATCCAGATACAGTAAGTTGAGCTCAACAATTTTTAGATGGAAGAAACTTGCTAAGAGCTGATACCTTGTCCTGACTTTGTGTATAATATTATGCTTTTAACTGTCCCAGCAATTCTGTAGTGTTCTAATATATCCCTTCAGATAATAACACAGAGACAATAAAATATAACACTTCTATAGTTCAATGTTAAGGCTGTAATTTTTGACATGTTAGCACTGTGGCATAAGTTTTGCTCAACTACAAGTGAAACTACTGTTTGGTATGTCATATGTCCAATTTTATTCAAATCAGACATCTAAAGGAGTCCGCATCATTTTTTTTCCTCGAATATGTAGGAGAACTGCACATCTTTGTATTAAGAGAGGAAAAAAAAAGCCCCAGTTACAAAGCAACATCCCCCCACTTTGGGCTAGAGTGTTGCATATCCGGTTTCACCTAAACTGACTCTTATAAAGAAACAAAATTTATAAGACCTGACCAAAATCTAACCAGTCACACAACCCTGGCCAAGAGCTGAGAGTCCTTTGGCTCCAGCCATCTGCCAAAGATGGGATTCGTCCTTGAAATCCTGCAGGGCTATTTGGACATTAGGAGCAGATCCTTCGAAAACACACGCATTGCGGTGTTTCCATAAAGAGATGTATTTAACTTTTCCATTTGTAGGTTAATTGACAAACTGAACTGCAGCCGAATTCTTGGTTTTTAGTAATGTTTGGTAGATCTAATCGACAGGTATCATTCAATTGGTCATCTTAACTATGTAATTCCATAATCTCTTTTGGTTTCATTCCACTAAAGATATTTTTTTTACTGGATTCAGTAACAATAGCTGTTGGGAGACATATAAAAGACAATTATAGGTTGAATGAAAAGGGATGTTCTTCCATATAACATACAACTATACAAGGACATTAAACAATTGATGGTTGCTATCATCATTGGTGTTTGTTGACTAGGTATGTTTTCTGACTTGGAACAGCGAATCAGGATAGAAGAGATCAGAAATGATGAATGGTTTCAGAAGAATTATGAACCTATCAAAGAAATAGAAAATGAAGAAGTCAACCTTGATGATGTTAATGCAGCTTTTGATGATCCTGAGGTATAGCCTTCTCCTTGAATTCATTTGGTAGGGGAATATTGCATATAGACATAGTATGCGGTGTACTCAAATACTTGGGTTCCAGTAATACCCTGGCAAAATGTTCCACTTGCCAATCATACTCATAAGAAAAAAAGCTGTGTTGTGGGTATTGAAAACATATTTATCCTTGCATTCCAGCACTCTCTTGAGTTTTGTGTACTTATGTACTTTACTTAGTCATAGCGAATTAGATGATGAGGTAATCAAACAGATAGTTGTTTTGTATTTGTTCACAATCATTCTGCCCACAGGGTTGCCTTCCTTGTGTCACAACACGTTAAAAGAGTGGAAGATAACCTTGAAAGAGAAACAAGCTTTAGTTTGAGACGAATTGGGCTTAGTTTTAGCAGTCTGTGTTAAAGAAATAAAACTGAATCACTTTAATTTCTCAATTATTCAGTAGTTGGTATATTCCATTATCAATAAGTCTTTATCTGACTTCTTTTCATATTTTTTGTAACTGTAGCAATTTTAGAATAACTGCCATTTTCTGGCAAATTGTTTTTGTTGAAATTCTGTGGATTTTTTTGTGCAATGTCCAGCTATTATTCATCTGATATCCTCTAGATAGTCTTCTTTCTTTTCTTTGTGTATTTCCATATCTCGTTAGGAAACGATTCTAACATCTGCAAATGTCAGCTCCCTCCCCTCCCACTCAATCTTAAATTGATGTTTTCTGGGGATAAGAGTCAAAATCTTGAGTTTTTGAGCTAAAATAACAGGAGAGAGTAGCGCCTAGATGGCATTTACATTTCTATATCATGGGTAATTGAAACAAGGCTTGGTCTTTCCATATGCATGTCACAATTAATAGCTCTCTACCCGTCATAGTAGACAAATGGAACACCCACCTTCAGAAAAAAAAGATCCTGTGTAGGAAAAAACTTCTTACTCCTCCGTCTAAGCATATATGTGTTTTTGCCATCACCTTACACATAATTGTTTGTAATCTTCCCTGTCTGCTTTGCCACGATCTTCCTCATCCCCTACAGTAGTTAGAATTCCTGTCAAAACTTGCCAGATCATTCTTTCCCATTGTTTTGTGATGAATAAACCATTAAGGTAACATTACTGATGGAATTATGTTTCATTATGATACTTTGTAAGCATAAGGAGGCAATGTTTTCAGGTTAAGTCTGAGGTTGACTCTGTACTTATTAGTAAATATTTCTTTTTGCCAATTTGTTTTCTGTGATTTCAGGAGGATACTGAGGATGCTTTTGATGATGAAGCAGGCCCTCTGACACTTAATGCATTTGACCTAATCATTCTTTCGCAAGGATTGAATCTTGCAGCACTCTTTGATCGCAGACAGGTAGGATGCTAGTGATTTTGTGCCAACTTATACTTTGACAACGAAATAATTTGGAATAAATAGTTGTAATATAAGTCCCGGATATAAGTTGTTCTCTTACCATTATGGATTTATGTTGTTTGCACATGGCAATGTGGTTGCTTGTTAGTTAAAGTGAATTGCTGAAACACTGAAGACCTGACTTAACTCGAATTTGTCTCTTCTGCATTCTCGTGTTTTAGACAGCACAAATTACAATTCGTTTTAATCAAATTAATGTTGTGAATAATGTTGGCTCAACTGACCACTATCAAGAAATATGTCTTCACTGTCCACTTTGGTGTTTCCCAATCCAAATCTTTTAAAAGATATTGATTGTCAAAGATTCAAAAGTTTGACCGCATCAGTGTCCTAATGAACAACTATTTCTAAATGAGTAAATGCTCTTAAGAATGATGTCACACCTGAGGTAATTCATATTATCCTAAGCAGGGTAGAATTACTGTTATATATGTGGGTAACACTCTGACTACGTTTAAGAATCATGTACTCACTTTTACGATCATTTTAAGCTGATGATGCCAATTCTTCTTCATATAGTGATGCATAGCTCTCCTGTGTGTCCGAGAAAAAAAATTGATGGTTCTATATGTGCCATGGACATTGCTGCAATAATTTTATATTGATTTTGTGTGTTTTCTTCTGAGACTTTATAATTGCTTGACCTACAGGATTTTGACAAGCTCCAAAATAGATTTTTATCCCACAAACCAGCAAAGGTTATCTTGTCAAGTATGGAGGTCGTTGCACAATCAATGGGGTTTAAGACACACATTCGCAATTATAAGGTAAGGTTTGTTTTTTCCCTTGACATGCAAATCTTCTGGCACTAGACCTTGACAAGCAAGGCTATTGTTCCATGCATGTCTATAGTTGCCAACAGTTGACTACCGGTGTTAATAAACTTGACTTGAGTCCTCTTCAGTTTCTTTGTGGTTTGAAATGAAATTACCACTCTTTCTTCAAAAGCAGTGCTATGTTTTCTCTAATGTGGCTACGTACTTATAAAGTTAAATAAATAACAATGTCCATGCACAAACTATATTGAACTCAGCAAAAGGTATGCAGTTTTCATTTTTCTTACCACTGGTTTCACAGTGCTGAATTGTATTGCCAGTGATATAACTCTTAGCTTTGTTATTTGGACAATTGCATCTTTGTTTTGCATCATGATGTTACAAATGTTTTCATGAAAAAGTGTAGGCTAAGTTTATTTCCATGTAACATAATTTTATCAGGAGATTTTTCTTTTGAGATTATTATGTCAAGTTGTTTTTGGTTGCTAGTCAGTTGTCATTACTATGAATGCAAATTTTTTGGCTAATTGCATTACTATAATATTCAGATGAGGGTGGAAGGTTTAAATGCGAACAAGACTAGTCATTTCTCAATTATGATTGAAGTGAGCCTTGCCTTCTTTCTGTGCTCAAGTATATTTCTCCTTTTATTGCATTCTGTTGTATTGTACTCCCATTTTTCTCATTTTGTCTGGTTTTAGGTTTTTGAAGTTGTTCCATCAATCTTCATGGTAGAGCTACAAAGAGCAGCCGGAGATACTTCAGAGTATAACACGGTCAGAGCATTTCTTTTGCACTTCTCTCTTTCACATGACTGTATATTTCCTACAGCTCTATGCAACAGATACATCTAAATAGGAACAAATTTACATAGGACATGCCTGTGAATGTGTGATGTTGATGCTTGTTGCATATTAGTCTGTAAAAATATGCATGTACAAATTGATGTGTTTAATTAGTTTTGATCTGGGGACATGCTCAGCTAACCCTGCAACTTTTCTTATATGGCAGTTTGTAAATAACTACTGCAGCAAATTAGATGATATCATCTGGAAATTTCCAGTTGAAAAGGGCAAGTCAAAGATTTCCCGGTTATCAAAGTGCTAATTTGTCCTCAACATCCATCATTTGTATGTTATTTTCCTTCTCAATGTTCAACTTCTAATGCCGTAATTTTGCATCCGAAATCCACCTACCTGTATCGTTTATCACTAAGTTGTGTTCTCCAATTATTTCAGGTCATGCATATCCTAGTGCTGTGATTTATCTGGATGTATCTGTGGAGTGTATCACAATTGATCTCTAATATTCTAGTTCTAGGAGTTGATTTTCGAGTAGTATGCCATGATTGTATATTGAGAGTCCCCATGTACAGAGAGGCCCATCCTGTAGAGGTTTCGGTACCTCAGTTTGTCTATACAAAATTTCCAGCGAGACTACCTGTAGATTTAGTCGAAAACATTGTTTGGTTGTAAGCACTACCCTGATGTATCATGTGTGGCTGTATCGAATGTTGATTCCTATTTATTCATGTTGATTCCTATTTCTACGCATTCTTGCAATCAACAGAGTTGTACGCCTACCGCCAAAATGAATTTCAAACAAACGCCAACTCGGAGAGACTCCTGATGCAGTAGATGTGCTGTGTTCTTCACCCAACAATAATATCTGGTTCACGATCATTTGCCCCTGTTATGTTTCGACTAATCAAAAGCTTGTACAACATGAATTCCATCTCTGCGGCTGCCAGATATCATGGTTTGCAACTTCACATCTTGAAAAGAATTATAGCACCAAACCTGTTCTTGGTTGCTTTTATATATGCCAATTTGGTATAGGACTGAATATGAAACTTGTGACATATTTCCCGTTAACTGCATCCCGCAGAGTTATCTGACCAAACTGAGCAATCTTGGATAGTTTATCTACATAAATCAAATGAATTGAATCAAAGAAATGATTTCAACCATCCTGGATCAGAGGCATATAACCAAGTCTAGCAACCAAGATTGTTTAATAACCAGTAGCTATCTAGGATGGTACCAATGCAACAAACAGTGATCCAGTTCTAGTTAGCTTGGAAGGGGGACAGGTTCACTGGCAAAAATGCCTTGATCCCACATCCATATAGTTGCAACAGCAGAAACTAACAGATATACAACTCTTCTTCAAACGAAAACAGATCTGCAACTCAAAACAAACAAATTTAATGCGTCATGATATGACCTTTCCTTATCTATACTAAACCCAAAGGAACAGCAACCTGAGTGAGCTGAGTTTGAGCAATCCTACTGTCCATCGAATAGCCTCATCTGGATTGCCTCTAGAAATTGTATGCCTACTGATGCTGAAGTACTGATCTCTGGTGAGTGACTCCAGACCTGAAAGCTGGCATAATACAGACACTGCTAGGTGGCAAACATAAAAAAGTATGGATTGATGTAAAAACGAACTGCCTTGCCCAATTGCCATTTTCACCAAGCATTGCCTAATCTGACTCATTGTATCAGGTGAACAAAGATGAGGACATCCACTACTGCACTGTCAAAAGTGTAATCCAGCTTGATGTAGTGATTTAGTGAAGGCAACTTGCTTTAGAAATAAGCTGGTGACAATGAAAAATGGTTGGTGGGATGCATGATTCGAGCAAGAAGACATAAGCTATTACTGCTTGGACAACTTCTGTAGCTGATGAACCGATGAACCATTAGCAGGAAGAATCTCTAATCTTTTGGTACATCCTCCTGTATATGGTTGCTCCTTCTAGCTCTGCATGGATTTCTCTTTCCGTACGGATACCCATTGGGTTGTCCAGAAGCCATCCTTCATTGTCACAATGAAGATCTTTATCAACGGAATCAACATGTGCCAAAATGTCAGAGTACCCATCAAATCTTTCTCTCATGTCTGCCGCTACTTCCAGTACATCTGATTGTATGAGAACCTAGTAAGTCAAATACACTGATATGTCAACTCTTTTGAAATAAAGAGCATGTCTGTGGACATTACAAACAAATGGGAGACCTCAACTGCAAAAATTAAAATGAAGTACACAACGAGAATTGGCCTTAGTTATAAGTGGTACAAAAGCATATTGGTCTGAATAGATAGTTTTGCATTGCGTTATCTTAAGTTTAGTTAGGGTCATGCAATGCATGGAGCATGCAGTATTGAGTGGAGAAATCATAATTATTATTACAGCTACGGAAGGAGTCAAACAAACCTTATGATGGCTCATGCTTTCGAGATTAGCAAGGGAACGCTTGTATACTAAGTATTGAGATGATAAATATGTTGCAAAACATTAAGATGATCTTACCATTAAACCATGACTGGTTTAGTGTGCTCGACGGAATTCATGCTTTCCCTTTGTTTAAATGGTTAAATTATACTCAGTGAAACGTATTTTAAGAGTCCTTGAGAGTATGTTTTTCATCAAAGGGCTTGTTTGCAGATGATAGATGTTTGAAGTCTGTGACATATTTTTTTTTTTAGAAAATAATGTTACTAGGGAACACTACACTGGATTGTTTTATAACATTTTCATAAGGTGAAATCAAATGACACATCACACCTACAAATCTCCACTAGTATGGCTAGAAGTCTAAAACTGACAAAATTAGTATTAGTCTAATTCTAAGGGAGTTCATTTTTGGAAAAGTTGCATAGAGAAGCACGCTGACCGCATCGACTACTGAACTGTGTACAGAATTGCCATACCCGTCCACCTAAACAGAGATTCTTGGTGATTGAATTGACCAATGGTGTCTGTAGAACTCTTCTTTTGTGATGTCTCTTCTTAAAGTGTGGATCCGGACACTACAAAGCCAGCCAATAGACATTTCAAGTCTCACTTCCATAACATTAGGAAACAAGAAAGCACTGCAGTACTGAACCAGAATAGTTATCACTGAGGTGACAAACAAATAAAAAAGACTTATGCTGGACCTGGAGACACTCACCAGTACTGAAACAAGTGACAATGGACCAGGATATGATGATATGATTTGCTCAAAAGAAACCGTTGCATTTTCAAACATAAAATAGCTGTAAAAAAGAGGAATAGTTTCAAGTGCTGTTAGTCTGTTGCATTATTGCATTAAGAAAGACCAAATGCCTAATCAGATGTAAGGATACTTACGCATTCCTAAGCCCCAATTCATTCACCCAAAATTGTGTTCGCTCCACTAACTACACAAACAAAACATCACCAAACTACAAAATTCAACAATGCATCATCTATTCCAAAAGCAAACAAGCTGCAACCTTAGAACCACTAAAACCTTTTGCCGGATTTCCAGCCCAAGGTAGTTCCGCCTCTGGCCAGAGTTCTTTGCGAGCCAAATCAAGAACCTCCCACTACCTGAACATCAACATTCCCTAAGAACTTTTCTTCAACCAATACATTGTCACAAATGAACAAGACAAAATTGCGCACCGCAGCCGATGTCGACCATGAGGGGCAGCAGGGGGTCCTCGAACACTTCCTTCCACTCTGGCGGCTCTGTGGGTTCCTACGCACCAGGCAACAGAGAACAAATCAGAGAAATGCGATGGGGTCCTGTGCTCGCTCAGCAATCTTAAAATGTTGATGGAATTGGGAGGATTTTACGGAGAAGGATGAGCTGAGCGGGTTCACGTGCTGCCGGATGCGCAGGTGATGGCCTCTCTGCGTACACAGACAGATGAGCGGTGAGATTGCTAGAGCGCTGCGGGTAGGAACAAAGGGAAGAAGGGTGTAGTGCTGACGTTGGGGTAGAGCGGCCGGAGATTGAGGTCGGCGTACTCCTTGTCCACCGCGTCGGGGCTCTGCGCAGCACAGCACCGGGATCGAGACAGGGGAGGTCGGTGCGCGGAGGGGAGACGGATGAGGCGGCAGCACAGGGTGGCCGTGGCCGCCCAAGCCATGCTGCGCTACGGTCCCGGCTGCCGCCGCCGCCGCCGCCGCCGCCTGCTGGAGCTCGACTCGACTCCCCCGGAATAGCGGTTTATGTTTATCTGTAACGTTCTCAACCTGAAATTTTTGCCTACATACCGGTTACTTTTTAGTCCCGCTAACTATTTTTTTAAATACCGGTTACTTTTTTTTGCCATAAAATCTCTTTTTCTTTCAAAGAACTGGCAATAACGCACGTACTATACGCATGTTTAATAGAAAAAAATAAGATTGTACAACAGATAGTTGATCGGAAACTGTATTAGTTACGAACTCGATGATTTCACGCAAGCGCGTAAAAATACGATACGCATGTTTAATAGAAAAATAAGATTGTATAACAGATAGTTGACCCGAGACTGTATTAGTTACGAACTCGATGATTTCACGCAAGCGCGTATTTTTTGTACGGACTGTTGGTTTGACGAAAAAAGCCTGGCAGGTGGGGTCGTAGAAGGGGTAATGTTTCAATCATTTGTGGATCCATCGACTCTCGAATGTTTTGAATCTTTATAATAGTATATAGATAAACATAAACGTTCACGTCGACACACGCACTCACCCATACTGAGTACAGGTACCATATAAGGACCTCTAAAAGACTAGATCAACTGATGTTAAGATTGACAAGTCACCATCGGTGTTTCACTGTCGACGGATGCGCCATCTACAAGTGAAAGAATAGCGCCGATTAAATCCTAAAATAAATCTCAAAAAATATGACACTCATGCCGAGTCGAGAACTTCGAATTCAGATGGACAGGTTCTATAAAAAAACCTTACTAACTCACCTACAATAAATTTATGCATTCATCCCAAAACTTTAATACAAGGTCACCTCCTAGCTATCTAGGAATGCAGGAAATAAAAAGGCACAATCAGAGAGACCATGAAAATTTTTAAAAATTGTTTTGTTGCACAAAAACTTATAAAAGTTGCAGGTGTTAAATGGTAACAAATTGGGATGCATAGCTTGTAGGTTTTGTTGCAAAAGAAGTTAGAAACAATGGCTTATCGTATAAGGTTGGCCAAGTCACCATCGGCGTTTCACTGTCGACAGATATGTCACCTATAAGTAAAAGAATAGCGTCAGATTAAATCTTAAAATAAATCTTGAAAAATATGACACTCATGCTGAGTCAAGAACTTCAAATTCAGATGGTCAGATTCTATCCAAAAAAAACTTGCCAGCTGTCCTACAATAAATTTATGCATTCTTCCCAAAACTTTAATACAAGGTCACCTCCTAACTATCCAGGAAATAAAAAAGCACAATCAGAGAGACCATGGAAATTTATAAAAATTGTTTTGTTGCAAAAAAATAACTTATAAAAGTTGCAGGTGTTAAATGGTAACAAATTGTGATGCATTGCTTGTAGATTTTGTTGCAAAAGAAATTAGAAACAATGACCTATTGATATAGATTTTATGTTTTGTTTATTTATTGTTGGTAAGGATAAAGGTCTAAATAAACATCTCTGGTAGATTGAGAAAGTTGATCATCTGTCCCTATATTCTACTACAAAGAGGATCAAACAAAACGTACTCTTAAGAGTGTCTTCCAATATTTGATTTACTTTTTCGGTTTATCCATTGGTTTGGGGATGATAAGCGGAGCTACGAAGAAGTTTGGTGCCTAGAGATGCTTGCAATTATTCCCAAAAATGTGCCACAAATTTTGGACCTCAGCCAGAAACAATAGTTTTAGGAATACCATGAAGACAACAATTCGATTAAGATAGAGCTCCGCATATTTCTTGGTGGAATAGGTAGTGTTAACCGTAATGAAATTTGCCGTCATTGTGAGCGCCTATCAACAATAACCTATATGGAATCATGCCTTTGAGAGTTGTGGGGGGTAAACCTACAATAAAATTCATGCTTATGTCCTCCTATTTTCATGATGGTATGGACAAGGGTTGTAGGATACCAGCAGTTTTTAAGTGACAAGCATTCACACGTTGATATGTATCACACTCTGAAGGCATATAGGTCCAATCCTTGTTGACTAACAATTTTTCATTGAGAACATGAGTATAGGTTAGTCCCGGGGTTGATTTGAGCTTCACGAGCTGATGTATTAATAGCGTCGATGATTCATATCAGGGAAAGCTCAAGGCAAATGTATAAGATAGGGTTTTACATTTAACCGGTCATGAGGTGATTAGAGGATGAAGTGTGACCGGATTAATAGGTTAGATAGCCATACTATCAAGAGGGATGAACGCCATTGGCTTGACATTTCTAAAGTGCCACTTTGATCAATGACCTACATGGTTTGCATTTAGATGAGTGGCGATTGAAAAATGTGGAAAACCTTGTTGAAAATCTCTGTAAAAAACAACGCCAACTAGACGAGTTGTTGAGCTAACTGACGGACAGTCCGTGGGGAAGGACGGACAGTCTGTGGGGAAGGACGGATAGTCCGTATAAGAAAAACTCGATTTAGACAGAGACATTTTCTAGCGTTTCAAGGGTTCAGACAGTCCGTCTGGTCGGGTCGGACAGTCGACAGACAGTCCGTGAGGCTCCAACGACTAACTCTGCCACACATTTGACTTTGTGATTTTACCGTTGGATTCAAACTCGGACAGTTTGTGACATAGGGTCAGACAGTCCGTGAGAGCCGTGTTTTTGAACGATTTGCACATAACGGCTAGTTTCGAGGAGAGGGGCTATAAATACTTTACCCCCACGGTTGGGTGAGATCTCTTGGCACTCTAAAAAGCTTCCTTGTTATATTTGAGCTCTTCCTCTCCTCTCTTTCACTCACTTTGCTTTGAGGTTGCATCCCTGTGAGATTGAGAGCATCTAGTGCATTGCATCAAGGTGTTGATCATTGTGGCACTAGGGAATCATCAAGCGAGCGGGTTGATTTGTTACTCTTGGAGGTTGCCGCCTCCTAGACGGCTTGGAGCTCGTGATTCCATTGAGCACTTCAAGAAGATTATGAAGTTGCCTTGCAATATTGTTGTGAGGGGTCTTGTGTTCACCTCGCCGGGGCGGTGAAGAGCAACTCTAGTGGAATCGTGGTTTGGAGAGGTTCATTGGTTCTAGCCGGCATATACATGAAGCAGTGCCTTGATAGAGGAGCGGTGTTGACACTTCTTACGGTCCTCTATCAGGATTGCAAATCCCAGTAATGGTGCAAGGAGTGTGCATTGGTATTCTTACGACACAGATGTAAATCTGCAAGCGCACGAATATCGATGTAGCATTTCTCCCGGGAGTATTCCTAGGTATCGTATTTATTTCCTCAGGGAAGCAATCAGTAAAGAGTATTGACTATTAACAAGGATGTAACTCCTAATTAAAGTACCGGCTAATAAGGCTAGGATAAATGATAGGATAGGAGTGATATGCAAATGACACACACAAGGAGAAATCTGGGATAAATGATATAGATAGAAGAGCGGTCTAGCTAGTGGTAGGACAACGAGACAGGAAGGGATTCCTATATACTTCCACTGGCCTTGAGATATCTCCAGCAAAGATTACAGCTAGCATGAAGAATGGCATCTATGGTTCTTTTCCTAGTTCTATTATCTCAGCATCGGGACAACAGAGCCTACGACACACAGAAAGGGATGAGAAGGGGTGGCATCTACCCTGCACTGGGGGATCCTACAAGCCGAGACGAATGTGATGCGCTACATAGGCCGTATAGGGCTGTCACCACCTAACGTCTACCACCTCCGTAGACTCAGGGACAAACCAAGGTTACTATCTAGTCTGGGCACCACGCCTATACTAGACAGTAACTACTTACTCTACTAGAAAGAGCAAGCAACCCTGTCAATACTCCACTGACAATTCACCGCAAGCATTGAGCAGAATCGACGAACCAGCTGAGACAAAGAACTAAGGAGAGAACTTATAGAGCCAGACTACAACAGCTTATAACCAAGGCTAGACATTCCATAATTACCCCGAAAATAAATGCAGAATAAATAACTCAAGTAATTGCGGAAGATAATATATTAAACAATCAGAGTCTTGCATAAAGAAAAGGAAAAGATACAAGAGCTTTACCAGAACTCCAGAAGACGACTCTGGAACCCCGAGCGAAGCTCGACCCTGACTCTAACTCTCAACAGGACTAGCCTAACTCTACATCTTGAAAGTGGAGAGTGGAGACTTGCTCCCAAGTGGTGTGTGTGATACAAGTGAAGTGCCACTGCATTTATAGGTGTCCCAAGGCGGTGGAGAGGAGTGGCGGCCAAGGGAGCCAGGGGGTGCCCCCTGGTGATTCAGGCGAATCGCCCGGTTCGGCCGAACTACCCAGTTCGGCCGAATCGTGGGATGCACCGCCATTTGCTCCCACGGCCTGGATGCACTCGTGGGGTCGGTTCCTGGTGCTGGGGTTGGTTCGGCCGAAGGCCATGCTTCGGCCGAATTGGGCTTGGCCCATTGTCGGCCTCCCCAGCACCGCCTTTGGTCTTGGATCTCCTTGGGCTGGCTTCTGGTGATGTACTTCGTGTTGTGTTGGCCCAAGGATGAGGTGGCAGTCGCCCATGTGTCATGTGTCGTCATCGCTTGGTCATCGTTGATGTGGACGACTCCCGGTTGTGCTCTGTGTCGTATACGGCTAAGGGGGGTAACCGGCCGAACGGAGTCGTTCGGCCAAATCAGTCATTTTCGACCCCTATAGCATGCATTTTTTGTTGTTGTACCTGCACAAGTGAAGCTCACCAAAACTCGTGGAACTTTATTAGAAGTAAACCTAAGTACATGGAATGTCACATATATCCTCTTTTATTCCCGAGTATTGGTGATTGAAAACGTGCCGTAATGACCACCTACAAAGCTCCCCCAAGCTTAGACATTTGCTCGTCCTCGAGCAAAGATAAAAACTTAGGCTCGGTGGATCAGGAGTTGCTACAATGCCAATATCTTGCAGGTAAACTTTATAAACAACTAGTGCTCAAAATTACTCGAATCATTAGCAAAGTATTAAATCACCATTTTACCTATGGGGCTTAAGCAATCTCCTTACTTGGGCGGTTAAAAGGTTGAACAGTTTGATTTAGTTTTTTTCCACTCTGCTCTTTTCAGGATCCCATCTTGGAGTTTCCACAATTTTGTGAAAAATGTAAGTTTGTTCCTCAATTGGCACGCTCAATCACTCAAGTGGTATTTGAATCCTCACCAAGGGCCTGTGCCTTCTTTTCATCCTAAAATCTAATATGGCTTTTGTGTGGCTCAGGGACAATGGATGAAGGCATGCATGTATCTTATATTTTGCTAAGTCAAAGACCGGACCTTTGGGGAACCAAATCACACCTTTAGATCAAGAAGTGCAAGTGTGTGGAATATGTGGAGTGGAATGGAGTGGAATATGGTGGAACTCCTTGGGATGATTCTTCCTCTCCTTGATTTATTTTTGAGATCATGGGCTATCTTTCTTTTTTTCTCATATTTTTGCCATGCCTTTTTGGCATGCTTTTCTTTTTCTCATTTTTCTTTTCTTTTTGCCATGCTACTTAGCATGCTTTCTTTCTTTTCTTTTTGCCATGCTCCTTGGCATGCTTTTCTATTTTTCATAGCCCATGTCTCTATCAAGGATATTTTGAGAGGGAATCATAAAACATGGAACATTTATTTTGTGGATGACTGATGGAAATGTTTGCTAACTCCCAGTGTAGGAATTGCAAATGAGAGGTGGTGTGTACGTGAATCTCGATCTTAGAAGTATGAAAGTTTTACCCAAAGGTCACAACAATTTGATAAAACTCACTAAGACAACAAGCAACATATGAGTAGAAGGTTTCAACTAAACTAAACATATGACTTTGGTAGGAATTTCTGACCAATGAGGAACTTTGTTTTATTTTTGAAAGCACAAAGCATCCGAACTAAGGAGAGAACTTATAGAGACAGACTACAACAACTTATAACCAAGGCTAGACATTCCACAATTACCCCGAAAATAAATGCAGAATAAATAACTCAAGTAATTGCGGAAGATAATATATTAAACAATCAAAGTCTTGCATAAAGAAAAAGGAAAAGATACAAGAGCTTTACCAGAACTCCAGAAGATGACTCCGGAACCCCGAGCGAAGCTCGACCCTGACTCTAACTCTCAACAGGACTAGCCTAACTCCACATCTTGAAAGTGGAGAATGGAGACTTGCTTCCAAATGGTGTGTGATACAAGTGAAGTGCAACTGCATTTATAGGTATCCCAAGGTGGTGGAGAGGAGTGGCAGCCAAGGGAGCAAGGGGGAGGCCCCTGGTGATTCGGGCGAATTGCCCGGTTCGTCCGAACCGTGGGATGCACCGCCATTTGCTCCCATGGCCTGGATGCACTCCTGGGGTCGGTTTCTGGTGCTGGGGTCGGTTCGGCCGAAGGCCAGGCTTGGGCCGAATTGGGCTTGGCCCATTACCGGCCTCCCCAGCACCGCCTTTGATCTTGGACCTCCCTGGGCTGGCTTCTGGTGATGTACTATGTGTTGTGTTGGCCCAAGGATGAGGTGGCGGTCGCCCACGTGTCATGTGTCTTCATCGCTTGGTCATCGTTGACGTGGACGACTCCCGGTTGTGCTCTGTGTCGTATACGGCTAAGGGGGGTAACCGGCCGAACGGAGTCGTTCGGCCAAATCAGTCATTCCCGACCCCTATAGCACGTATTTCTCGTTGTTGTACCTGCACAAGTGAAGCTTACCAAAACTCATGGAACTTTATTAGAAGTAAACCTAAGTACATGGAATGTCACATATATCCTCTTTTATTCCCGAGTATTGGTGGTCGAAAACGTGCCGTAACGACCGCCAACAAGTGGTTGAACATTGAATCCACCTCAACATGGATTAGGGATGATCGTCTTATAGATGAAGCGGTGCCTTGATGGAGGAGCGCTTGAACATTGAATCCACCTCAACGTGAATCCAGTGTTATGCTTTTAGTTTAAAACCGCCTATTCACCCCCCCTCTAGTCGGTATCCTAGATCCTACACACTTTGAAATATACTTGGCCATTTCCCTCTTCATTCTTGTTCACCAAAACCTCTCTCTAAGATCTTGATGCATTTGGGTACTTGTTGGAAGAATGAAGAATTTAGATAAATGAGCCTTGTCCAATATTTGTTTCCTAATAGAATGGTCTTTAGGAACAATTAGAGGATTTTAAACCATAGTACTCAATCATGATCTTTCCGAAAGCACTTATAATTCTCTTTTGCTTGCTCTAAGCCTTGCTTGATCAACCACACTCCTTTGTCCCTTGATTGTACCATAATGATTAGATCGTTCATGGTGGGTGTTGGCGGTCGTTACGGACCGATTTCCGACTTACAACCGAGTATAAAATAAATACAATGGAACCAAACACTTTAGCTATAGGGCTTATCACTAACTATTTCCACAAGTTTTGTTGATTGTCCATTGTGCAAGTACAAAATGGAGAAATACGTGCTATAGGGGTCGAAAGTGACTGATTCGGCCGAACGACACAATTCGACCGGTTACCCCCCTTAGCTGTACAAGCCACCAGGAGCCGTCCACGTCAACGATGACCAAGCAACAACAACACACGACACGTGGACGACCACCACTTCATCCTGGACCAATGCCACATCACTCTGGGCTTGTACAACACGAATCCAATCAAGAGAAAGCAGCCCAGAGCAACCCAGGATCAGAGGCGGTGCTAGGGGGCCAGGCTATGGGCCAGGCCCGGTTCGGCCGAACCCAGGCCTTCGGCCGAACCACCCCGAGCTGGGAACTGCCTCCCCAGGCTGAATCCTAGCCCTTGGAGCAAAGGGCGGTGGATCCACTGGTTCGGCCGAACCAGAGGATTCAGCCGAACCAGGATCTTCGGCCGAATCAGGGGAACCGCCTCCCAGGGCCCCTTGGCGGTTACTCCACCCATAACCACCATCACTTGCTATAAATGGAGGCTTCCAGCACCTGCAATCACACACAACACAAAGAGAGGAGTTCCTTAGCGAAGCTCTGCCACTTTCATACTTAGAAGATAGGGAGAGGGGAGAGGTGAGCGTCCGGAGAGGAGTTGGAGTGTCGACCACTCTTCCAGCTGTACCTCTACGGATGCGGCTCTGCTTCGAGTAACATCTGGGTCATGTCTGGTAACTCTTGTATCTCTTCCTGATTAATTGAGCAGTCAGTTCTACTTTTATTTACTTGCTGGTTCTTCGTTCAATGCTTAGTTGATTGGTATAATTGTATACTGGTTGCTTGGCTTGGGTGCTTGTCTTTCTATAGGAGATAAGTATTAACCGACTAGTGTAGGCGTGGTGCCTATACTTGAGGTTAACTTAGTTTGTCCCTGAGTCTACGGAGGTGGTAGCCGTTAGGTGGTGACAGCCCTATACGGCCTACGTAGTCCATCACGTTCGTCTCGGCCTGCAGGATTCCAGAGTGTAGGATTGGTGACACCCCTTCTCATCCCTTTCTGCGTGTCATAGGTTCTATTGTCCCGAAGCAAGTATCTATCTATACCCTCTGATTCGCTCAGTTAATCAGTAGAGTGTCTCTATTAGACTCGTACCCTCTCACCCTCTCATCGCTTCTCTTCCGTCTTTGTTGCTGTCATCCACTTCATCCATCCCATCCCATAACCCTTGGACAACTTAGTATAGAATTAGTTCACTTCTCGTTCCCCGTGGAAATCGATACCTTCAAATACTCCCAGGTGAAAGCTACATCGGTATGCGTCCGTTTGCGGATTTATCTGTAGGCCTTAAGGAGGGCCAACAAGCTTTCTGGCGCCGTTGCCGGAGACGGTAGCTGTTCTGATTCCGAACCCAAGTTTTCCGTGTATCCCCATCATCCACCATCCATATGGATTCCACTCTTACCTTATGTCAACATTCGGCTCCAAAGGGTGATTGTTTGGAGCCTGCACCATCATCACATCCCATCCACACACCTGACTATGAGCTGCGTCCCGGCTTCATAGCCATGGTTTGAGAGCAAACGTTCTCAGGAACGAATGCTGAGAGTCCCTATGCGCATTTACGAAAGTTTGAGCAACTATGCTCTTGCCTCACCATATCAGGCATGACACAAGAGACACTCAAATGGAAGGTATTCCCGTTTTCATTAACGGGAGGAGTAAAGAAATGGTACTCTCTGTCTGTCGGAAATATGGAAGGGAGGTGGGAAACCCTTAGAGAAAAATTCTGCCTAAACTTCTTCCCAGTTCCCAAGGTAGCCAGCCTCCGAATCGAAATTCTTACCTTTAAGCAATTAGAGGGAGAGTCGTTAGGAGGTGCCTGGGCTCGTTTCAAGCAAATTTTGACATCCGGTCCAGACCTATGCTTATCAGAACCTATAATTCTAAAACACTTCAGCCTTGGCCTCTGTCCCGTAGCCACCACCTTCTTGAACTCCGCTTCAGGAGGGTCGTTCTCTCATTTGACTCCCAGTGAAGTGAGGATAATCTTGGATCGTATCCTGGATGACATTCCCTACACTGGAGTTTATGACAAACTCCCCGATGAAGAAGAGAAGCAGCCCGTGATGAGGACATCATCGCCAACGATACAGCCACGCCATCTTCTCCTATCATTGCCGGTCCTATTACCCGTGCTCGTGCTAGACAACTAAATCATCCGGTGAGTTCACTCCTGAGTTCATGTTCATCATATTTAGACTATGGAGACCCGTGCACTCTTGTTTTGCTTAGGAATCATGGAGAGGATCGAGAACGAAAAGGATTCACGCGGGCTGGATTCGGACTGCAGAAAAACTTCAATTTGTGATGGATGCCACGGTCGCATACAGACTTGGATTGGGGCGTTCAAGTACTTCACGGAAAGATTATCAAGTATACTTTCCAACGGATCTGACCGCACGTCCATATCTATTCGGAGTCGTCTAGAATCGTCTATTTGCTCTGAGATGTTTTCTGCCCATGATGCTGCGTCATCTTATTTTGGCCCAATGGGCCGTGTATCATGTAGAGTCCATTATGGACGCGTCCTAGGGTTGGAGCACGACCCCAGCACCCCTGTGGTCATCCTCTCTTGTCTTATACCCCTTAGCCGCCGCCAAGAACACTTGGGTTTTGTTTAGATCATGTTTAGCCATTGCTACTTGCTTGTAAGCGCGCGTGCTGGTCCAGCCGCCCGTCTTCGAGTCTTCAGAACCCCACTTCGTTTATGATTGAGTTTGAGATTGAACACTTCATTCCCATCTAGTAATTTTAGTACTTTTTTGATACTTGTTCTTGCTAGTTCTTCGATTGCTTGTAGGACAGAACCGGGTGACGTGCTTCCACAAGATCACGACATCCATAGGAGGTGGTGTATCGGTTGCTAAGGCGCAGTCTTTGGAAGGCTGTAGTCGGGCCGTCAACGTCGTCTCCTCCAATCAAGTTATCCCACATGCCTCTCATCGAAAGATAGGGCATAAACCCTAGTGGGTTCCCATCAGTTGGTATCAGAGCAAGGTTGTTCGGTGAGAGATTCCAATCCTTCCCCCTATTTTTTTCCTACAGTACACAAAAGCCAAAAAAAATTTAGTAGATTAGTTTACCGTGACCCTATAAACCCTTTGAGCCTTGCTAGTACTGCGTAGATAGGGCTTGTTGAGTTTTCGGTTGCATCGGTCGTGTCGAGTTGCTGGTCTTAGTTCTGGTCGTTTAGAGTTTTGAGTTCTTGTCACATTTCGGTCACGGCTGTACACTACCTGTTGGTTCCTGTGATGGGTGAATTTGAGTACTCATTGGTGATCCAATCCGACCAGGAATCAGCTAACTGCGAGAAAAGGAAGACCAAACCGAACCTTCACATCAAGTTGCAATTCGAGTTGCAATCAGTTTCGGAGTCCGAGTTGCTTGCTACTTCGTGTTACCTTACCGTGCAGCTGTTGCTTTGTGCTTATATATTGACGTGTTCCGGGAAGGCAATAGTACTCCATATTCATACTTGACCTCTCCAAGTTTGTGCATAAACAGATCAGTGTGCCTTACTCTTGAGAGAGAGAGAGTGATTGGAATACCCCTGTACTTTCTGAAAAAGTTTATGTGGTGATTGACTGTTTGGGATCCTCTTTGTTCATATATTCAATTTTGAGGACCCCTGAAAAAAAAGGAAAAAAAGAAAAGAAAAAAAACAGAAAAAAAGAAGCAAAAGAAAAGGAAGAAAGAAAGGGGCTGATCATTGTGATTGCTTTTCGGTGGTGCGTTGTGACTTCCTTTGTGTCCAGGCTCGCGTCTCTAGCACGGTCTAGGCTAGGACCAGCACAATACCGCCGTTGAACAATTATTCAGCTTGCTTTGTTTTTACTAACGTGGTGCTAGCTATTCCTTGTTTTCAGCCCACCTATAGCTCCACATATCCGACTACATCTTTACAGGTCTTGTTGCTACGGCACCGATACACTTCATTTCAGGTTTGCAGACTTGTTGGTAGATGTGCCCTCCTGTCGAGCAAGGTAAGAATTGGTAAGAGCTTGTATCACAGGTTGAGAGTGAGCGCTTTACAAATAGCTACATCCTATTAGCTGTAGGGCTTTTATTTCTTCACCTGTTTCTCTTGTTGCCTCGGTTTGTTTAACCATGACAGGATCGGAAGGTGATGGTGATGGGTCTCCTAGTAACAAGATCCCACCGTCTCCTCGCACCAAGGGCATCATACAATATTTTGAAAGGTTGGTGAAGAAGCACAACGAGGGGATTGATAATGACTTGCTGGTGACGAATGAGAAAATGGGGCAATTGGAGGCCTCACAGATCACGACCAATAACAAGCTTACAAAGATGGAGGTGTCAGTGGCTCATATGGATAAGAGTCTTGCTGCACTTTCGAGACGATTTGATGAGATGCATGCTAAAACCACTAGTGGGCATGATGGAGATGACAAGAAGGACGGCAGCAAGACTGATAAGAAGGAAGAAAGTTTTGATGACAATGCATACAATGCGGATACTGAAGTCGATGACCAAGATCCTGCTCGCCGCCGGCTACGTCATAATCGCCGAGGTATGGGTGGTCATCGTCGATGTGAGGTACATGGTAATGATGATGCTTTTAGCAAGATTAAATTTAAGATACCTCCTTTTGATGGTAAATATGATCCTGATGCTTATATTACTTGGGAAATTGCTGTTGATCAAAAATTTGCATGCCATGAATTTCCTGAAGCTACACGTGTTAGGGCTGCTACTAGTGAGTTTACAGATTTTGCTTTTGTTTGGTGGATAGAACATGGCAAGAAACATCCTAATAACATGCCACAAACTTGGGATGCTTTGAAACGGGTCATGCGGGATAGATTTGTTCCTTCCTATTATGCACGTGATCTATTACATAAGTTGCAGCAATTGAGATATGGTGTTAAAAGTGTAGAAGAATATTATCAAGAATTGCAAATGGGTATGTTGCGTTGTCAAATAGAGGAGGGTGAGGAACCTGCTATTGCTAGATTTGTGGGAGGGCTGAATAGAGAAATTCGGGACATCGTTGAATATAAAGATTATAACAGTATAACAAAGTGTTTTCATATTGCTTGTAAAGCTAAGAGAGAAGTGTGGGGACGACGTGCAGGTGTAAGGTCTAATGTTTCTGCAGGAAAATCAGCACCATGGCAGCAGCGTACGACTACTTCCTTGACCGGGCATGCACCTCCCCCTACTCCATCGCCGAGTCGTTCAGCACCGCCACCTTCCTCCAGTGACAAGACATGTGTTGTTCCCACAAATTCAGCAACAAAATCTGCTCTAAAACCAGCCGGTAGTACTTCCTTAATTGCCTCCACAGGAAGAACAAGAGATGTCCAGTGTCACCGGTGTAAGGGCTATGGTCATGTGCAGCGTGATTGCCCAAGCAAGCGAGTTTTGGTAGTAAACAATGATGGTGGATATTCCTCTGCTAGTGATTTCGATGAACAAACACTTGCTTTGCTTGCGGCTGATGATGCAGGTAGTAAGGAGCCACTACATGAACAGATTGGTGCGGATGATGCGGAGCATTATGAGAGCCTCATTGTGCAGCGTGTGCTTAGTGCACAAATGGAGAAGGCGGAGCAAAATCAGTGGCATACATTGTTCCAAACTAAGTGTGTAATTAAAGAGCGTTCTTGCCGCTTGATTATTGATGGAGGCAGCTGCAACAACTTGGCTAGCAGCGGCATGGTAGAGGGACTTTCACTAACAACAAAACCACATCCACATCCATACCACATTCGATGGCTGAACAACAGCGGTAAGGTAAAGGTAACCAAGCTGGTTCGAATTAGTTTTGCTATTGGTTCATATGATGATGTTGTTGAATGTGATGTTGTGCCTCTGGAAGCTTGTCATATTCTACTAGGTAGGCCTTGGTAATTTGATACAGATTGTAGACATCATGGTAGATCAAATCAATATTCTCTCATACACCATGATAAGAAACTTGTTTTGCTTCCCATGTCTCCTGAGGCTATTGTGCGTGATGACATTGCTAAAGCTGCAAAAGATAAAACTGAGAACACTAAAATTGCCAAATCTGCTGAAAGTAAGAAAGATGAGATAAGATTAAAAGGGCATTGCTTGCTTGCTACTAAATCTGATATAAATGAATTGGTTGCTTCTACTTCTGTTGCCTATGCTTTGGTGTGCAAGGATGCTTTGATTTCACTTCACGATATGCAGCAATCTTTGCTCCCTGCTGTTGCTAACATTTTGCAGGAGTATTCGGATGTGTTTCCAAGTGAGATACCAGCGGGGCTGCCACCAATGCGAGGGATTGAGCACCAAATTGATCTGATTCCTGGTGCATCTTTGCCTAACCGTGCACCATACAGAACAAATCCGGAGAAAACAAAAGAAATTCAGCGGCAAGTGCAAGAGCTACTCGACAAAGGTTATGCGTGTGAGTCTCTTAGTCCTTGTGTTGTTCCGGTTATTTTGGTGCCTAAGAAAGATGGAACATGGCGCATGTGTGTTGATTGTAGAGCTATTAATAATATAACAATTTGATATCGACACCCTATTCCACGTTTAGATGATATGCTTGATGAGTTGAGTGGTGCTGTTGTGTTTTCTAAAGTTGATTTGCGTAGTGGGTACCACCAGATTCGTATGAAATTGGGAGATGAATGGAAAACTACTTTCAAAACTAAGTTTGGTCTATATGAGTGGTTAGTCATGCCTTTTGGGTTAACTAATGCACCTAGTACTTTCATGAGATTAATGAACGAGGTTTTGCGTGCTTTCATTGGGAAATTTGTTGTAGTATACTTTGATGATAGTTTGATCTACAGCAAATCCATGGTTGAACATCTTGATCACTTGCGTGCTGTTTTTAATGCGTTACGAGATGCACTTTTTTTGGTAATCTTGAGAAGTGCACCTTTTGCACCGATCGAGTGTCTTTTCTTGGCTATGTTGTGACTCCACAGGGAATTGAGGTTGATCAAGCCAAGGTTGAAGCTATACAGGGATGGCCTATGCCAAAGACTATTACACAGGTGCGGAGTTTTCTAGGACTTGCTGGTTTCTATCACCGCTTTGTGCAGTATTTCAGCACCATTGTTGCACCATTGAACGAGCTTACGAAGAAGGGAGTGCCTTTTCGTTGGGACAAAGAGGAAGAGAATGCTTTCAATATGCTGAAAGATAAGTTGACACATGCACCTCTCCTCCAACTTCCTGATTTTAATAAAACTTTTGAGCTTGAATGTGATGCTAGTGGAATTGGATTGGGTGGTGTTTTGTTGCAAGAGGGAAAACTAGTTGCATATTTTAGTGAAAAATTGAGCGGGCCTGTTCTGAATTATTCCACTTATGACAAAGAACTGTATGCTCTTGTTCGAACATTGGAAACTTGGCAGCATTATTTGTGGCCCAAAGAGTTTGTTATTCATTCTGATCATGAATCATTGAAACATATTCGTAGTCAAGGAAAACTGAACCGTAGGCATGCTAAGTGGGTTGAATTTATTGAATCTTTTCCTTATGTTATTAAGCACAAGAAAGAGAAAGAAAATGTTATTGCTGATGCCTTGTCTAGGAGATATACATTGCTGAACCAACTTGATTACAAAATCTTTGGATTAGAAACAATTAAAGACCTATATGCTAATGATGCTGATTTTAAAGAGTTGTTGCTTCATTGTAAAGATAGGAAAGGATGGAACAAATTCATCGTTAGTGATGGGTTTGTGTTTAGAGCTAACAAGCTATGCATTCCAGCTAGCTCCGTTCGCTTGTTGTTGTTGCATGAAGCACATGGAGGTGGCTTGATGGGGCATTTTGGAGCCAAAAAGACGGAAGATATACTTGTTGGTCATTTCTTTTGGCCAAAGATGAGAAGAGATGTGGAGAGATTCGTTGCTCGTTGCACTACATGTCAAAAGGCTAAGTCAAGGTTAAATCCACACGGTTTGTATTTCCCTTTACCCGTTCCTAGTGCTCCTTGGGAAGATATTTCTATGGATTTTGTGATGGGTTTGCCGAGGACTAGGAAGGGTCGTGATAGTGTGTTTGTGGTTGTTGATATATTTTTTAAGATGACACACTTTATACCATGTCATAAGACTGATGATGCTTCTCATGTTGCTGATTTGTTCTTTGGAAGGCTGTAGTCGGGCCATCAACGTTGTCTCCTCCAATCGAGTTATCCCCCACGCCTCTCATCGAAAGATCGGGCATAAACCCTAGCGGGTTCCCATCAGCCCAAACCTGAAGAGCCTACATGTTCTCAATCCAAATCTATCAGCTCTTCCATCCCATCAGAACCTGACGCTCATTTCGAACCACAACCATATTCTAGCCTGGACTACTATAAGCCACTCTACACCACTCCCTATGATTTTGACGATGATCTATTCGAGGACATCGGGAGTGCAACAAGTTTCTCATTGGAACAACGTGTAGAGTATAAGGATCAACCTCCTGACGAGGAAGAATTAGAACATCAGAGGGAGTACTTGGGACGTCTCTCTGCTGTGATGAGTCGGGAATGGTTAGAAGAGGCCGAAGCCTCATCTGAGGTGGTCAGAATGCCCAAGAAGATCAGAAGAATTTTCTATGAAATTCTGGGTTACGACCAAGAAATCGGGTACGACCCGAGCCTCAGAATTAACATTATCTCTAGCTCATTGGTACGAACCGAACTCCCTGATGAACCCTGATCATTGTCTCAAAAATGACTCAGGTTCACTTCAGGAAGAATCCTTGACTGTTTAGGGATCTTACGGGTCATACCCGTCAAGATTAACAACCCTGAGCTGTTCATGGATTTCCACATCTTCGACCTACCCAGTAGCACCACCCATTCCATCATCATAGGTAGGCCAATCATGAAGATTCTAGAGAAAACACCAATGAACCAGAGAATAGAACTTAGGGTTAGAAAGGAACTTGTCCCTGTCTCTTATTCTCATTCCCTAAACACTCCAATAGAGGCAGACCCCGATCCTGATCCCGTAGAGGAGGCCATGTCCACCTCATTGACTGACCTAGAACCACCCATTCCAGAAGAAGAAATCCATTCTTCTCAGAGGAAGAGGAAACCCATCCACCGATCAAGCTCGACACGAACGAAACTCCAAAACCATCTCCTATCGAGCTCAAACCTCTTCCCCCTGGACTAAGGTACGCCTTCCTCTTCGAGGACAAACAAACTTCAGTGATCATTAGTGATAAGTTATCCGAAGTAGAAACCCAACAGCTCATCACTATCCTGGAGAAGAATCGATCGGTCCTAGGATACTCTCTCCAAGACCTGAAGGGGATCAACCCAAATCTCTGTACCCACCGTATCCTGATCGATTCTGAGGCAACACCATCTCGAGAACCTCAACGACGGTTGAATAATGCCATGAGGGAGGTTGTGAAAAAGGAAGTCCTCAAACTCCTTCACGCTGGGATTATCTACCCGGTTCCCAATAGTGAATGGGTTAGCCCCGTTCAAGTTGTTCCTAAGAAGGGAGGAATGACGGTTGTGCGCAATGTCAAGAATGAACTCATCCCTCAGCGCACCGTCACTGGCTGGCGTATGTGTATCGATTATCGTAAACTCAATAAAGCCACCAAGAAAGACAATTTCCCCCTTCCGTTCATAGACGAGATGCTTGAACGGTTAGCCAAACACTTTTTCTTCTGCTTCCTTGACGGTTACTCTAGATATCACCAAATTCCAATCCATGCATATGACCAAAGTAAAACCACGTTCACATGCCCCTATGGGACGTATGCCTATCGGCGGATGTCCTTCGGGTTGTGTAACGCACCTGCTTCTTTTCAACGTTGCATGATGTCCATCTTCTCTGATATGATTAAGGAGATTATGGAAGTGTTCATGGACGATTTCTCAGTTTACGGGAAGACCTTTACCGAATGCCTGAAAAATCTGGACAAGGTCCTCCAGAGGTGTCAAGAGAAACACCTTGTCCTAAACTGGGAAAAATGCCATTTTATGGTACGAGAAGGGATTGTTCTAGGACATAGGGTGTCAGAACGTGGAATTGAGGTTGACCGAGCGAAGATAGAAGTGATTGAGCAACTTCCACCTCCCACAAACGTTAAGGGGATTCGTAGTTTCCTTGGCCATGCCGGATTCTATAGACGATTCATCAAAAACTTTTCCCAGATATCTCGGCCCTTAACCAATCTTCTAGCCAAGGAAACTCCCTTCGTTTTCGATGAGGAGTGTTACACAGCCTTTCACACCCTCAAGAAAGCTCTCATTTCCGCTCCCATCATCCAGCCTCCCGACTGGAATCTACCATTTGAAATCATGTGTGATGCGAGCGACTATGTTGTAGGAGCTGTGTTGGGCCAAACCAAGGACAAGAAGCACTATGCTATCTCATATGCTAGCAAAATGCTTGCAGGCCCCTAGCTCAACTATGCAACCACGGAGAAGGAACCCTTAGCGGTCGTGTTTGCTATAGACAAATTCTGGTCCTACCTAGTAGGGGCCAAGGTCATAGTCTATTCAGACCACGCTGTTTTGAAGTACCTATTAACCAAAAAGGATGCAAAACCGAGACTCATCCACTGGATTCTTCTACTCCAAGAATTTGACATCGAGATAAGGGATAAGAAAGGAGTAGAGAACTCAGTGGCTGACCACTTGTCTCGAATGCAAGTCTCGTCCGATCTTCCCATCGATGATTTTTTGCAGGACGACACGCTCCTTAAGGTCACCACTTCCGACCCATGGTATGCCAACATAGTGAACTACATGGTGACCGGGTATGTCCCACCTGGAGAAAGCAAGAAAAGACTGGCTTACGAGAGCCGACTCCACCTTTGGGACGACCCGTATCTCTTCAGGATATGTAGTGACGGACTCCTTAGACGCTGTATACCAGCGCACGAGGCTTATAAAATCCTGGAGAGATGCCATGCAACCCCATACGGGGGTCACTATGGTGCATTTCGCACTAACACAAAAGTCTGGCAATGTGGTTTCTACTGGCCCAGCATGTACGAAGATGCTAAGGCATTCGTCATGAGGTGCCCACGTTGCCAGAAACACGGGAATATAAACACTAGAGATGCAATGCCACTAACCAACAATCTCCAAGTAGAAATCTTTGATGTTTGGGGGATTGACTTCATGGGTCCTTTCCCGAACTCAGAGGGCTGCAAATTCATCCTAGTGGTGGTAGACTACGTCTCTAAGTGGGTGGAAGCCTTGCCTTGTGTGGCCGCCGACGCTAGGAGCGCAAAATGGATGTTTCATGAGATTATCTTTCCCCGTTTTGGAGTTCCTAGGATGGTCATTAGCGACGAAGGCTCCCACTTTATCGACTCAACATTCTGTAGGTATCTCTCAAGTTTGGGGGTTCAGCACAACGTAGCTACACCCTATCAACCCCAAACTAGCGGTCAAGCAGAAACTTCAAACAAGAAGATTAAGAACATTCTGCAGAAGACCATAAATGAGATGGGAAAACACTGGAAGGATAAACTGCCAGATGCACTCTGGGCGTACCGCACGGCCTATAAAACACCCATAGGAATGACTCCATATCAACTGGTCTATGGCAAGACCTGCCACTTACCACTAGAGATGGAGTTTAGAGCTCACTGGGCCATTAGGAAGTGGGGTATGAACCTTCCAGCAGCCGGCCTCAAATGGAAAATCCAGCTGTCGGAATTAGATGAAATGAGGTAACGAGCATACCATAGCTCCCGGCTATACAAAGAATGGACCAAGAGATGGCATGACAAAGGGATTAAGGTCAAAACGTTCGAGCCGGGAGACAAGGTCCTCGTCTTCGATTCTCGTGTCAAACTTTTTGGTCATGGGAAACTAAGAAGCAAATGGGACGGCCCATTCACAGTGATTATCGCTGCATCCCATGGGGCTGTCACATTGCAAAGTGAGGATGAGAATACCTTCAAGGTTAACGGGCAACGATTGAAGATCTTCCTGGAACCAGAACCTCCACTACTCGACGATTTAGATATTGTCGAGTTCATGGAACTCTGAAACCCGTCCGTGAAAGTCGGCCCAAATCCTTCAATTTCAAACCTTTCTGGGCCAAAACCCCCTCAAACCTCAAAACCCCTGACCAAAGGCACGAGACTCGACCTGGCCCGCACACCTGGAGACCCAGGGGCCAGTTCGGCCGAACTGGACCAATTCGAGTGAATTGGCCAACTTCGCCCGAAGGCTAGGGTTCGGCCGAATCAGGCCCCTGGTCCTCCGTGCGGATATTTTCCTCTGGACTCATCTATAGTTGCACCTATCCCGAAATCCACGAGGGAAACATCGGGAATCTCGTTTTTCGATCGGGAGAAACATCGATAAAAGCCAGGGGGTTTGTGTCGACTCCCTCATCCCATCTACAAGTTTCCTTGCCCATACACACAGCCACCATGGCCTCCTCCTGCTCTAAAGATACATCTTCAACCAATGGATTTAGCCTCGCCAGCCGGATCGGCGAGTCTCCCTGACGTGAGCAAGCGTTCCACGTTGCTGACGTTGAGCTGTCAGGCGATGGACAGCGAGGAAGGGCACATGCCCGCAGCCCTATGAGGCGGTCCAACTCCCAACGCCGCTCCCCGCCAGCGACGTTCAACGCCTTCGCACCACTGAAGGCGATCAAGAAGCCCCCTCGCTCACCATCGCCAGGGCGCCCCACTACTGGGCAGCTGCACCCGAAGTCGGCATCCTCCACAAGGGTGCTGGACTTCGTGCTCCCTGCAGTCAAGGAGGAGTGCACGAAGACGCCGGACTATACACCTGATAATCTGCCCCGTTTCAGCATCAAGGGCGAGCGCACCACCACGGGGTACGACAAGGTGTTGGTCCCGCCGCTGAACTGGGACGAGCTCGGACTGACAGAGTCCTCCCAGTCCACTCCTCCGTGGCGAAACCCCAGAGTTCAGCGCCGCAGGCAACCTCCAACCATCAAGGGGCCGCCAGGAAACATGGAGTTCTCCGATGAGGAGGAGGACGACGAGGAGGAGGAGAAGCTGCCCACACTGGAGAGCCTGCAGGCGGAGGTGGCGCAAGCGCGCCAGAAGATAAACCACCTGGACGAGAAGGTGGCGGAGGCCGAGCTCGCGTGCCTGGAGACGGAGGACAAGATGGAACTCCTCCACAAGGGTCTGGCGCAAAGCTCAAGAGGCTCTTTAAGGCCACATGACACTTGGAGCTCTACGACCCTCCTGCATAATAGTGTCCTGCTGTCGTTTCATTTTTAGATAGAGCACCATTAGATTGGTTTGCTAGTTTGTTTGTTTCATTTATTTCCTTTAGAATATTGTTTAGGGTGCTTTGAACTATTTCCCTTCCCAAATATTTTGTTTCCAATCTTAGCTTGATGAATAAATAAAATTAGAGTTGAAAGAATAAAATTATTGCTCCGGTTGGTGCATTTGAGCCAACCGGAGATTGCCCTGTTTAACGAAAAAGATACATGAGTACAGGACGACACAGGAGCAACCCGACACGACGGATCACACACCGAGACACATCGGCCGAACCAGTTGGTTTGGGCGAATTGGGCAATTTGGCCGAACCCACCAGTTCGGCCGAACCAGCCCGGCTCGTCCCGCTCGCCCACCTACACGCTGGTTTGCACTCTCCCCCCTGACCACTTTTTCTGTGTTGCCACGTTTCGAAATTTTGATCAATGCATGCCTCACATAAATGAAACGTTCTTGGTTTTTCTTTTATACCATGAACTTGCCTATTGCTTATTTCAAACCTAGTATCTTTTACCTGTGAAATATTTCATGATAGGACCCCCCTGATCTAGGTTGTTGATGATTGTGATATGTCTCAATAAAACAAACCACTTGTTCATTCCACCATTCGGGATAATTTAAATTTTGAAAACATAAAACTATACCCTATCCTTTCATCCTATCCACTACTTCCAACTACACATATGCTTGAGAAATTTATTCCTGAGATATTTGTCATGGCTAGTACAATGTCTTGTCGAATTTTGAGTCCCCAGAGATGATCATATTGCCCCAGGTCTATTGCAAGTACAAATTCATCAGAGTGTAACCCTCATGCTTTGGTGATACCCTGAAAAAAAAGCAAAGGACTCATGAAAGTCCAAATGAAAAAAAAAGAAAAGAAAAATCCCCAAAAAGGGAAGAGAAAAGAAAGGGGTCACAAAGCTGAGGACCGACATGCACTCTTCATCTTTAACTTGCAATCTGACCAAGGGCGACGATGAGAAAACTCCGGGAACCAATCTTCGACTCGACAGAAGTACATGACTTGACAAGGCCACCAACTGAGAGACAAAGAAAAACACAAAAGAGAGTGAGTGAAAAGGAGTGACTCCAGAGAGCTGAGAGTATCAGGGATGAAGGGACAATGGTTATTTATTTGTGAAAATAAAAAAAACCC
The DNA here is from genome assembly GCA_033239725.1 of Echinochloa phyllopogon. Classification (NCBI taxonomy): domain Eukaryota; kingdom Viridiplantae; phylum Streptophyta; class Magnoliopsida; order Poales; family Poaceae; genus Echinochloa; species Echinochloa phyllopogon. The sequence continues at coordinate 35,302,220 of BTCW01000014.1, forward strand.
CGAATGCAGGATGAGCAAGAGGATCCTGTTGTAAGAACCGTTCCGACTATCAACCGCCCAAGATCCAGGGAGTAGCCACTCCAAATTCACAGGTATGGAGAAAAGTTTGGGATATTCAATATGCAATTGTTCATGTCATAAAAGAACCCTTGTCTTAGTCTTGCTCTTATTTCAATTTCTTTACTCGGGACGAGCAAAGATCTAAGTTTGGAGGAGCTTGTTGGCGGTCGTTACGGACCGATTTCCGACTTCCAACCGATTATAAAATAAATACAATGGAACCAAACACTTTAGCTATAGGGCTTATTACTAATTATTTCCACAAGTTTTGGTGATTGTCCATTGTGCAGGTCCAAAATGGAGAAATACGTGCTATAGGGGTCGAACGTGACCGATTCGACCGAACGACACGATTCGGCCGGTTACCCCCCTTAGCCGTACAAGCCACCAGGAGCCGTCCACGTCAACGATGACCAAGAAACAACAACACATGACACGTGGACGACCGCCACTTCATCCTGGACCAATGCCACGTCACTCTGGGCTTGTACAACACGAATCCAATCAAGAGAAAGCAGCCCAGAGCAACCCAGGACCAGAGGCGGTGCTGGGGGGCGGCTATGTGCCAGGCCCGGTTCGGCTGAACCCAGGCCTTCGGCCGAACTGCCCCAGCTGGGAACCGCCTCCCCAGGCTGAATCCTGGCCCTTGGAGCAAAGGGCGGTGGATCCATTGGTTCGGCCGAACCAAAGGATTCAGCCGAACCAGGATCTTCGGCCGAATCAGGGGAACCGCCTCCCAGGGCCCCTTGGTGGTTACTCCACCCATAACCGCCATCACTTGCTATAAATGGAGGCTTCCAGCACCTGCAATCACACACGACACAAAGAGAGGAGTTCCTTAGCGAAGCTCTGCCACTTTCATACTTAGAAGATAGGGAGAGAGGAGAGGTGAGCGTCCGGAGAGGAGCCGGAGTGTCGGCCCCTCTTCCAGCTGTACCTCTACGGATGCGGCTCTGCGTCGAGTAACATCCGGGTCGTGTCTGGTAACTCTTGTATCTCATCATGATTAATTGAGCAGTCAGTTCTACTTTTATTTACCTGCTGGTTCTTCGTTCAATGCTTAGTTGATTGGTATAATTGTATACTGGTTGCTTGGCTTGGGTGCTTGTCTTTCTATAGGAGATAAGTATTAACCGACTAGTGTAGGCGTGGTGCCTATACTTGAGGTTAACTTAGTTTATCCCCGAGTCTACGGAGGTAGTAGCCGTTAGGTGGTGATAGCCCTATACGGCCTACGTAGTCCATCACGTTCGTCTCGGCCTGCAGGATCCCAGAGTGTAGGATTGGTGACACCCCTTCTCATCCCTTTCTGCGTGTCATAGGTTCTATTGTCCCGAAGCAAGTATCTATCTGTACCCTCTGATTCGCTCAATTAATCAGTAGAGTGCCTCTATCAGACTCGTACCCTCTCTATCCTCTCATCGTTTCTCTTCCCTCTTTGTTGCTGTCATCCACTTCATCCATCCCATTCCATAACCCTTGGACAACTTAGTTTAGAATTAGTTCACTTCTCGTTCCCCGTGGAAATCGATACCTTGGAATACTACCGGGTGAAAGCTACATCGGTATCCGTCTGCTTGCGGATTTATCTGTAGGCTGTAACGAGTGCCAACAGTGGGTTGGATGGAAACATTATTCAACATGCCATGAGGAAGAATTTCCATGCGGAGCTTTTCCAACTCACACATAAAGTGTCACTACATGATTCCAAAGTAGAGCAATTACATTGAGCGTTACAGATTAATGCATCCGCAATTACATTAGCTTTTCAGGGATTATGTGCACTTCGATATCATAGTGTTTAATTAATTCTAACCATCATCTTTCCCTCATGTTCAAGTCAGCTTGGATAAAGTATACTTGAGACTCTTATGATCGGTGTAGATATTGCAATGAACCCCCATAAGATAATATCTTCATATTTTGAGTGCATGCACTACGACGACTAATTCAAGATCATGGTGGGATAAGTCTCTTCATGAGGTCAGAGAGCTCGAGAGGCATAGGCAATGACTCGATTTTCTTACATAAGTACACAACCAAGTCCAATGCCCGATGTATCACAATAGACATCAAATGGTTTGGAGGTGTCAGCTTGAGCTAGTATGGGAGCAGAGATAAAGTGTTTCCTCAAGATATAGAATGCTTCCTCACACTTCTCACTCCATTTGAACTTATTTTACTTCTTGAGTAATTCGGTCATTGGTTTAGCAATTCTAGAAAACTCCATAATGGACCAATTAAACATTGGTAGGATCACTAGTAGAGAAATGACTTTTCATCCACAACATTTGTCTCGGTTGAGTTTTGACTCGAGACAAATGCTACCTTTAGTCCCAGTTGTAATCTACAGGGTCGCGAAGGACCTTTAGTCCCAGTTGGTAAGGCTTACATTTAGTCTAGTTTGGTGTTACCAACCGGGATTAAAAGTCCCCCACAGGTTAATTTAAAAGGAAAGCACTTAGGATTATGTCACATGTTCTCTGTAGGTGACATGGTAAGGATGCTATACACGAGGCAAGGGGTCTCGGGTTCGAGTCCCCCGCATTGCATGTGCGCACTTCCGCGAGAAAACTCGTGTGTGCCTATTTTTTATTTTTTTGAACTCGTAACTGGAACTAAAGGGCCCTTTTAGTCCCAGTTTTGTCCTACATTCCTAGTCCCAGTTGGGAAACCAGGACTAAAGGCCATTTCCATCCGAATTCATTTCCGGTTGTCGGTGGCCGGATCTATTTTTTAGGCTCAGGTCCGCTGCTCCCCCGTCCTGATCTGCCACCTCTGAAGGTTCAGATGGGTGGCGAGAATGGGCGCCATGGCGAGGTCGTGGCTAGTGGCACTCTCCCTCTCACGCGGCGCAAGTGCGCTGGCGTATTTTGCGTGGGAATGCCTGATTTGCGAGGGAGTGTGCGTGTGTGGCCTGTGCTGGATCTCTTCTTTGCGGCAAGGCATGGTGGCGCCCAGCCGGCCCTTGGGCGACGAATCTAGTTGGAATGACTCGTCTCAGTTGGATTCGGTTGTCGGCGGATCTTCGCAGGGTTGGGAGACCAGCGGTGGGCATTGCACGCGGGCCGCCTATGATGTGTTTAGCCGCACATGAATGGGTCTGCTCATTGGGCGGCAACTTCCTTATTGGTTGCCTCGTGGGAAAGCGTCTGGCGTAACTTTGTAAGTCCATTTGGCCAAAGGGCGGTGGATTTGGAACATCTGCGGTATGCTGTGTTGCTTTTCGCCACTGCTCGACGGCGGTGACGCCTGCGGGCGCCACTACTCCTCGTTGGAGGTGTCGTTGCACCCTACAATTCTGGATGGATTTCTCACGGGTGAAAGCGCAAGATTGGTTTATCCAGTCACGCGATGGCATTGTCGGTTGATGTTGTTTTCTTCCTGGAGACATCGCATTGGGAGGATCATTAAGTGCCGGCTGCGGAAGGCTAGTGTCTTCAACGTTGGTTGTTGCACTTCAGGTCTTGGTTGCCACTCCAGTATCCGGTGTCTCCAATGACGGATGGTGTCTTATGTAATTACTTTTCCTAATGGGAGGTGAGACCGTTATGACTGTGATATTACAATGAAGTATATATTGCATGGTTAGAAAGCATCGTACGAGGGATGTCATCATTTTAAATTCTAGAGCTACTTATAAAGGAGGTGTTGGATCGATCTTCCGATAGGTACAATAAATTCAGTTGGTGGAGAACTCCACGTTCAGGATATGGGCTTCTAATCTAGCCAAATTTAAACCCTTGCAACTGTTACGCTATTGTTCTGTTGGTTATCAATCATGCACAACACAATTAATCTCGTAAAAAAGGCTATCCCTATATTCTAATGGAGAACACAAGCATGAGCATAAATAACAATTTGTAATTGTAGATGCACATGCAGTATAAGGGGGAACAACAGTTGGACTCGGTGTCAACCTGTAGTACTATGTTGTCTGTTTCACAAATGAAAACTAGAACTTAGCAAAACTCGAAAGTCTAAGACAATGACTGATTATCTGTTTCACAGAAAAAATAGAACTAAATAAAACCCAAGAGTCTAACACGGTGGCTACTGAGTCTATGGTTGGTGGAGACTAGGGGGAGGCACATAAAACATAGCGAAAGACCCAACAAAATTACAAAGGCCCAAGATAGCCGATAGGCCCAAGCCGGCTGATTCCGGTGAGATAAAACCTTTATTTGGATGACCTAGAATTACCCCCTAGGCCTTTAGAGTTTAGACCAGACTGAAAGGATCAAGATGCTTAAGAGGGGGCGCCTTGAAATAGGCTTCTACAAATTTTTCTCACGAAATGTAAACCTATCAAATTAGCCAAATCACCCCAAGTGCTTAAACCTTAACAAGTGTGACTATCTAGTCGTAGAAAGTTTAGCGACCCTAAGTTCCAACCCTAACTAACATGACAATTCTAGAAATTAAAATTACGGAAAGTAAAGAGAGGGTTAGAACGCCGATTTTTTCCTGAGGTATCGAAGAGTTGGCATTGTCCCCTAGTCCTCGTTGGAGCACCCGTGCAAGGGTCTTGCTCCCCTTGATCCACGCAAGGATCAAGTGCTCACTGGCGGTAATCCATTCTCCAACTTAGGATCGGTGGATTCCAAACCGAGCACAACCTTCTTGGGGCTTCTCACAAGACTCCTCCTTGAGAGCTCACCAAGAACAAGAACTCCAAGCCGTCTAGGTGATGCAGATCACCAAGAGTAACAAGCAAAGAACCTCACTTGACCTGCACAAGCCAAAGAGATGGGTGGATGCACACTTGCTACTCCCTAAGCACTAATGATGTCCGTAATCTTAGTTTAGGAAACTTGCTAATCACTTCTAGTGCTTCTCTTGCTCTTAAACTCAAATAAATGGCATAAACTTCCTGAGTGGCAAGAGAGATCAATTGGAGGTGAAGAACATGTATATATAGACCCCTCCAAATGAGTTGGGCGTTGGCCAATAATTGTGCCTGCGCAGGCAAGACCGACTCATTGGTGTACCTCCAGACACGGCACCAAATCAATCGGTGTAGCCTTTTAACTTGAATTCCAACGGCTAGTTACTGTATAGTCAAATGAGTCGGTGTCACTATTTGCAATAGCACTGAATCAATCTGTGTTTTCAGAACCGTTTTCAACTTATGGACCTACACCGACTTATTTAGTGTCGACCAGAGCTACCACCGAATCATACTGTGCTCATGTACCCTTATCCTGTACATGAGCACATCACCGATTCATTCGGCGCTTATCTGGGTGGGCACGAACCAATCGGTGCTCATGTGCATTTACTCAATAAGTGCACAGCAGCACCGACTGATTCGGTGTCAATCGGTGCACCTGGGCACTTACTGTGTAGGTTCACAGTAGCATCGATTGATTCGGTGTTCCCCATATAGGGCACCGAATCAATCGTTCTAATGAGTCGGTCTGACTCTGAAACCATTGAAACTCGTCCAATTCAATCTCTCTGAGTTTCAAACTTTCCTCAACATCTCCGGGGCTACATCTGAGCTATCTAGTGCTAGAAATTTCACAAGTGTGCATCACACCTAACTCTAGGCTCACATAGGTCAAGCTAGTAAACTTTGCCTCCCTTTATAGTACGGCCAAAGGAAAAACAAAACCTAAACTACTCCTTGTATCTCTCAACTTCAAACGACATAAGGAACTAGCTCATCATTAGTCTTCGCGCATATCCTTTGATCAAATACAATAAAAATCAATGACGGGGCCAAGAATATCATAAAAGCCCATCATTGTGACTCAACTTTTAATTGCCGCCGCAAAACACACGTTAGTCACAATGATTTTCTCGTCATTAACCATTAAAATCAAATTAGGGGCCTAGATGCTCTCTTTCACGGACCCGGACCAAAAAGAAAACCGTCAAACTTAGCTTTCGAACGCATCAACATAATGCTTTACTGATTGAAGAAACTGTTCAACCTCTGTGCTGTCTGCCATGGACATCGTGGTCCTCCTCCTCCTCTTGCCATTCGCCGCTGCCCAATGGCCATGGTGCGGCAACAGAGGCAACTACATGACGGCCAGCAGCAACCAAGCCAACCTTAATCAGTTGTCAGCGGCCCTCCCCAAGAAAGCCTCTTCGAGCACGACCCTCTTCGCCACGGCTACCACCGGTACAGCCCCTGACACGGCCTACGCCCTCACGCTCTGCCGCGGGGACATCAACGCCTCCGCCTGCAACGATTGCGTCGCCGCAGGCTTCCAGGACGCGCAGCAGCTATGCCCGTTCAGTAAGGAGGTCACCATGTACTACGACATCTGCATCCTCAGCTTCTCCAGTATAGACTTCCTCTCCACCACCACCAACAGCAACGAGATCCTCCTCATGAACGTCCAGAACTTTACGGAGCCCGTTGACTCCATCAGGCTCCTCTTGTTCACTCTGCTGAATGACACGGCCCAGTCGGCGGTCAACAGCTCGAGGAGGTTTACGACCGCGCGCATGGACATCAGCTCCCTACCGACGATGTACTGCCTTGTTCAGTGCACGCCTGACCTCACTTCCGGCGAGTGCGCAGCCTGTTTGCAAGACTTCCCGCAGCTGACGATGAAGTACCTCGACGGGCGGCAAGGAGATCGAGTCCTCGGGGAGCGGTGTAACATGAGGTACGAGATCTACCCTTTCTACCTAGGGGACCCGATGCTGCGTATTATCTCTCTGGCCGCTGCAGTGCCGGCAATCAACAATACACCGCCGGGAACGCCAGTCACGGTGTTTCCGCAGCCACCAGCTGTCGCTCCATCGCCGGCGGAGATAACACCCGCCGCCCCAGCACAAAAACAGAGAGGTACGTAATAAGGTCATATGCAATTATTCAACTCTATCCTTGAGGCGCCACAAAAATAATTAAGGGAAGGAGATTAATATTTGTTCCGATGGTATTGACAACCCTTTCCATAAGACAACCATGCTGCGCGCGCCCTATTACCATTTTACAAAACATACTCCGTAATAGAAACAAAAGGATGCGGGATAAAAATTGAAGATAACTTTCACGGTAAAGAACAATACTCTGTTCCCCTCCCCCGCGTCACTCTCTCCCGAGGGTGGTCCAACCCTAGCGCCGTCGTCAACCCTTCCAACCCCCCACCGCGCCTCGCCGCCGCCGGAAGCCCGTGCGGCGGCTATGATGGCGGCGGCCAGGCCACTTGCTCGGTTTTAGGTCTCCCGTGCGCGGATCTGGGGCCGCAATGTCAGGGGAGGCGGCGGCCGGGAGCAAGGCGCTGGACGCCGGAGCGGTGGCCGGCGGCGCGTGGGCCCGTGGCGGGCGGCCCAAGGACCCGCGAAGGCCGCCGCGCGGGAGCGGGGATCGATGACGTGGGGCCCGCAGCTACCGTCGACGCGTGCGGCGGCGGCCGGCCTTGCGCGGGGCCGACGGCCCGCGGCCAGGTGGCTGTGGCGGCCGGCCAGGGCACGGCTAAGGCGCGGCCAGGCGCGGAGACTAGCGGTGGTGGCTTGGAGCGCGTGCGACGGCAAGGAGAGGGCGCGCGCTGGCTAGGGCGGTGGCCGCTGACCGCACGGGCCAGTGTGGCCGTGGCCAGGCGAGCGGTGCGACCCCTAGCGGCCGGCGGTTGGGTGTGCGGCGACCGGCGGCTGGGACTGCGATGCGGCGGTGGAGGAGCACGGGTGACGGCCGAGTGCGCGGGCTGGAGGCGGTCGTGTCTGGGTCGTGCGACGACGGGTGGCGGCGCGCGGGCCACCGGAGATCGGCGTCCGGCACGAGGAGCGTGCGAGCATGGTGCAGCGACGTCGCATCTCCGGGAGCGAGGCCGGCGACAGGGAGATGGGGCGTCGGCGGCAGGCTGAGTGGTACTACGTCAGTGATGTCCTCCCGGTTTGGACGGTCGCAGTGGTGGTGCCAGCTTACCGCGGTGAACGCGTGTAGTGGGGGTTCGACACTCCGGGCGAAAGCCCTTGCCAGACTCTTCTGGTGGAATGACGGCGGTGCCTTTGGGCGTCGCTCTCCCTGTTGAGGGCGTCATTTGGGAGTTGCAACCCTGTTGCACGACGTCTCTGGGTGAAAACCCGGTCCAGCTCGTGGACGAGCGACAACGGCGCCTGTGGGCGTCGTGACCTCCTTGGAGGCGTCGTCTCTATAGACACGTTCGATCGGCGGCGCGGCCTGCCTACTACTCGCGATTGCTCCGGCCGGTGGGGACAAATCTGTCTGAGGGCATGTGAACAGGGGTTGTCTACCTCACGCCAAGATGCCTGCTCTCCGATTGGTGGCCGACAGTCTTCACTCGGGTGTTGTTCGGCTGCGTGCAGCGTTCCGCGGTGCCTGCAGTTGCTTGGCAACCTCCAGTGCCGTGCGGGACATCATTGAAGGACGGCGCTCGCGGCAACGACAACCGGTGACAACTTGGCTTGTAGCGGATCGCGGCGGGGTGTTCAGCACGGCTGAACCCACCTGGTGCGGTGCAATGTCGGAAGACGGCGTGGGTGACATCTTCGGTCTTCTGATCCGATGGTGGTGTCTTGTGCAAGGAGGAAAGCAACGTGATGATTCGAACCTCGGCGGTGGTCTGGAGGTCTGAGAAAGTTCCCGGGGGGCCGGGCATCTCTTCTTGCTACCTTGACGACAATTCTTGAAACGAGTCAAGAGCGTGGAGCCGTGTGGCAGGGTTGAGGCCCCCGCACACGAGGAGGCGTGCTAAGTGGCGGGTTGGAGGTCCCCGCGCACGCGAGAGACGGCGGATGTGGCGAGGCCCCCGCGCGTTGAGTAGCTTCGGACTCGGTGGTTTTCATGCCGTCCGGTGGTTTGTTTGGGGTGCAGCGGCACGACGGCAGTGGGTCCTGTACGGCGGTGGCCCTCTAGGTGTGGTGTTGTCTGCCCTTCGGCCCCTTTATCGGCGCTGGATCGCTTCAGAGGTGTCGATACCCGCAGATGTGCGGTTGTAGGTGGGAGCTGCGGTTGTGCTTTGTCCCCTCTGTCGTCGTTGTGACTAGTGTGTGGCCGTGTTGAGGTCCCAATCCAACCGGCTAGTGAGTGTAGTCGAGTGGTAACCCGTGTTGATGTCCCAATCCAACCAGACGAGTTGTTGTCGTTTGTTTTTCTTTTTCTTTTCTATTTTCTGCCTATGGCCTTCCAGGGCCGTAGTTTTGTATTTTTCTGCTATATCAATAGAAACGCACTCCTCGAGTGTTGTTTGTTCAAAAAAAATTTGAAGAGACTGTGTCTCTACGGAACATATCTGTTGTGATGTTATATTTATTTATGCATAGGGCGCAAAAGTAAGCTGTGGAGTATTGGTATAGCAATTCCACTGCTGGCAGTTCTCTGCTTTACTACCTTTCTATGGATGAGGAGACGCAGGAAAGGTTTGTTCTGTTTTATGTATTCTATTCTGCTAATCTTTTACTATTCTTTAAGTCATAAAATTTTTTATAGCTCAAATTGATGCTGTATTTATGTATGCTTTCAATTCAGGAAATGTGAGCTTGCTGGACAAAGCTGTTGTGGATACTAGGATTGAAGAAAACGCCTTGGTTTGGAGAATTGAAGAGAAGAGTTCAGAGTTTACTCTTTTTGCCCTTTCTCAGTTACTGGAGGCCACGGAAAACTTTTCTGAAGGAAATAGGCTTGGACAGGGAGGTTTTGGGCCTGTGTATAAGGTAAAGTAAGCATGATGCATGAGCATATTAGCTGACACATAATGAAGCATTACCTTTTGTGCAGACATTGGTCTTTGCTAACAATACCATAACTTCTGTAACTATGGGTAAATTAACAACAAATCATATGGTTACAATGTTTCATTGTGTTGACGGCTTGATGCCAAAATATGCCGTCACACGAGCCCTAAATGGAACCCACAAAGATGCTCATTGTAGCGCCTTTGTGGAAACTGAAATCTCTGGTTGCAGCAGATTAAATCTGCCGGTGGATCCATCGAACACCATAGGTTTTGGTTTTTATTTCTGGAGGGTAAAATTATCATAAATCTGCCGGTAAACGTTCAACAAAGTTATGATTATATTTCTAAAATAATCATAACTTTTTCATCCTGAGTATAAATTGAACGTTCTACATATACATTTCAATTGTCTCAACAAGAGCTATGCAATGGTGAAGTTGAATTTATGATATGACACTTTTCCACCTGATGTTTGGTTCTAGGAAACCAGACACTCCACTTTACCCAGATGTGCCAATTTTTGTTTTCAACAAATTGTCATGGGAAAAATAGTACTAGTTCATCCTACACTTTCAAAACTTGTTCCCACATTAAGTGTGAGAAAAAAATCAAAAATAAAATAAGCTCCATGCTGAAAATATGAAAAAGGAAAGATAAGAAAAAAGAAGTTCCATCTCACATCCTGGAAACAGCTTACTGCTTATTCAATCCTATTGATAATGTTCATGAGTGCTTTCTTAGGCATTGTCTTTGATAACTATGCACGTACTTTTACCATTTTGATCCAGTACTATTGAAATGAGATAGAGCTTTCAGATATATTTAATCTCTCTGGGCCAGTAATATTAATAAGGTATTAAGTGTATATTTCAGTGGCACTTTGTTTTATCTGTAGATTCAATAACTTCGACGTTATTAAGCCACACTTAGAAGACTAATAACATTTTCTTACATACTTTCAGGGGCAATTATCAGATGCGCAGGAAATTGCAGTTAAAAGTCTTGCATCGCATTCAGGGCAGGGTTTTACAGAGTTTAGGAATGAAGTCGAACTTATAGCGAAATTACAACACACAAATTTGGTTAGGCTCTTAGGATGCTGCATTGAAGGCGAAGAAAAAATTTTAGTCTATGAATATATGTCAAATAAAAGCCTGGACTTCTTTATCTTTGGTAGGAAGATTACAGTTTACTCAGATAAAACTGATCTGATCATGACTGAAATTCAAATTCTTTTAATCATTATCAAATATACACTCTAATTTATTGTTACATCTGAGTGATGTGTAGATGAAAACCAAAGAGGTTTACTTAATTGGAGTAAATGACGTGTGATAATTGAAGGGATAGCACAAGGTCTTCTGTACTTGCACAAACACTCTCGGCTGCGTGTCATACATCGAGATCTTAAAGCAAGCAACATTCTCTTGGACCAGGAAATGAACCCGAAAATTTCAGATTTTGGGCTCGCAAGAATTTTTGGCTCTAATGATACCGAAGGAAACACAAAGAGGGTGGTTGGAACATAGTAAGTAAATATGTATTTATCAACATTGTGATCAAGCAATTCTTATAAGTTAACATAATTTTTTTTCTCATTTATTCATGATTTCAGTGGTTATATGTCTCCAGAGTATGCCTCTGAAGGTATCTATTCTGTTAAATCTGACGTGTTCAGCTTTGGTGTTCTACTTCTTGAGATCCTTAGTGGAAAAAGGAATTCTGGTTTTCACCAATATGGAGGCTTCCTTAACCTTCTTGGATTTGTAAGTATATATTTTCTCCATGTTGTTATGCAGCCACAGTCGTACATATCATGAAGACTTGATGAACTTTCTGCAGACCTGGCACCTGTGGGAGGAAGGTAGATGGCTTGATCTTGTAGAAGGATCAGTTTCTAAGGAAATGCATGCAGCAGAGGCTAGGAGGTACATTAACATTGCACTAATGTGTGTCCAAGAAAACGCAGACGATCGGCCCGCCATGTCAGACATTGTTGCTGCCCTAAATAGTGAGAGTGTGGTTCTACCTGAGCCAAAGCATCCAGCGTACTTCAACCTAAGAGTGTCTAAAGCAGAAGAATCAGCTACTGCTGTTGAGAGTTGCAGTCTGAACGATGGAATTATCACTCAGGACCCAGAAGGCAGATAGGTCCTTCACCACGTTCTGTTTCAATGGAATATCATATACAAGGAGTACACATGACAAACAATTGTCCTTCACCGATACCTTGAGAAGGTTCTCAAAGATTTAGTAAAAATGGGAAGCGTTAAAGGTCTTAATTTTCTTTTTGGGACAAACAATTGTCCTTCACTGATACATGAACTGATGAACTTTTTTTTATCCCTTTTGGGTTGAAATTGTCTTGAACCAAAAAAAGAATTAAGTTGACATAGGAGCTGAAAAACTTGATATTATTCCACCACATCCAAACTGTTATGAGTAGATGTCTCCTTCTAGAAAGGCCTTCTTAGGATGATCTCATACAACTAATCAAGACACATCCAAGCGGCATTGTCCCTAGGCGAACAAAGAAGGACATCCGATCAGAAGGGACACCTCCTGAGTTGATTGACACCCTTTCATAGTATCCCCTTACTATGTATATATAGAATCAAACACATCAACTAATACAATGTAATCATTAACTCTTGTATGTGTGTTATTTGTCTCTCTACTTTTGGTTATGTTTAACACGTTATTAGCATCCTCTTCCTTCCTGGAGCGTAAGAGAAAACTGGAGCCTCAGCGGCCCTCACACGCAAGATGAAGTTGATGATGATATAGTGTTTCTTTTCTTCCTGGGGTTGCAACAGGGCCGGCTCTATGATTTGAAGGGCCCCGGGGCAAACTCAGCACCTTAGGCCCTTATAGCTAGAGAACGATGGATTGTTCTCCGGGGCAAACTCAACATCTTAGGCCCCGGGGCAAAAAACACTGAATTTAACCCTAAACGATGGATGAATCCGATGGATGAATCAGTTGAAGATCACCAACAACTAGAGTAAATTGATTGGAATCAACAAGATAAATAGAAAAATCGAATGCTTACTAATTGTTCAAATTGATTGTTGCAACAATTTTGGGGATAGGTCCTGCCAACCTTTTACCGCAGAGAGGATCAGAGAAGACGCAGACCAGCGAGCAGCGATTTAGCAAATGTTAATCCAGGCATCCAGCATAGGTTGCCGTCATGGTGCCGTGCCCATCGAACACCCGTCGCTTTGTCAAAGAAGTTTGCCGCGCTGCCGCCGCACGCCGTCTCGTCTATCTAGACTCTAAAGGTCACGTGTCACGACGGCGACAAGGAGGCCAGGCGTCAAGCGGATCGCCGGTTGCAAGTGAACAAAATAAAGCAACCAGGCCTCGTAGTTGTGGGTGATGCCGTGATGGGCTGCTATCTCCAATTGTACCATCTGGGCTTGGCCGGTTAGTGCTTGGGCTAAGGATTGAGAAATACACATAAGCATACATATACATATACATACTTACGGTCTGGGCCCCTACTGGGCTGGGCCCTAGGGCGTCGCACTTTTCGCCCTAGCCTAGAGCCGGCCCTGGGTTGCAATGCACTTCCTCGTGAGCACGAGAGAAGAAGATGGGGCCACTAGTGAGAGAAGACCTTGTTGGAGCCTCCCAGGAAAACACACACTCTAACAGCTCACTGGAACCCAAGGAAGAAGATGAACAATGGTCTCCAGCGATGAACGCTGCGGCCGCCGCTATGATCTGTATCTTGGCAACTATATTCTCACGACTTGGCAAAGATTATTGAGGAGCATTAGGGTTTAAGTAGACTCCGGAGCTTGCATCCACACCCGGTTCTTGCGCCAAGATCTGAGGGACCTAGTTAGCGACATTGCGGTGACCCGCATGCCATGGCCTCTTTCACTTGAATTGACACCGCGCACCACTCCTCCTAACTGCCTATGACTCGATCAACACAGCAGCTAGGGGACAACAAACATGTGCACGTCTTGCACCTAGACCTGGACTCGGTCCATGGCATGTTTATTCCAACAAACTCCCATTAAACATGACATGACATACACCGCCATCATAACAGCGTCGGCACGTTGTCAGCATTGGCGAGCAGCGTCCTCTCCCTCCTCTACTTGGGGCAATCCCTCATGATGTGGTCGTCAAGCACCTTCCTCGATGACGCCTACTAGCGCCTGAGCTTGTGCTGCTCGTGCCCTCGTCATCTACTCATCGCTGCCGCTACGGCCAACGCCCTTCTCGCCTCTGCCATGGCATGCATCATCGCCACGTGCCCGCTCCTTGCCACCGTGCTAACGCCACTGTGCCTCTCACTGCTCCTCAATGATGAACAGCCGCATGATGCCTTCTGCAGCTTCTTCAACGTTAGCATCCTCCGCCATGCACAGCCAGCCGATGAGCTGTAACACCCTAAAATTCATCAAAATTAAATTGTAGCAACATTCTGAATTTTTCTAGGATTTATTAAGGCCTAAATAATTTTTCTATGATTTAATTAGAATTTCTAGCCTTTTATGAATTTAAATATCATATTAAATAATTTTAGTCAAAATAAGTTGTTGATGCATTCATGCTGTTGCATTTATATTTTGCTTGCTGTTAAATTAAGTTGGAATTTAAATTCTGTTTAAATTTGAATTTAATTTGATTTTGTTTGAGCCTTGGAATAGTTGTTTTCTGTCGAGTTTGGTTTTGCCCCTCGAATTCTTGGACAGTCTACTTTTGCCCCCCTTAGATTTGGCCGGCGTCTTCTTTCTCTCCCCGCTGTTTCCTTCGGCCCAAATCTTTCCCGGCCCAACCTTCCTTTCCGGCCCAAGTCTTCCGCGCCGGCCCACTCCACCTTCCCCCTCTCCATCTCTCACTAACGCGCGAGGCCCACGCTTCAGCTTCGTCTTCGCCGAGTCGGACTCGAGTCCGACCCGGGGCTTGGCCGCACCGCCGCCTCCGTCTCGGGCACGGACGCCAAGAGCGGGCCCAACCCCTTAAACCGCGCGTCGTGGCCCCCTGTGCCTCTCCGCTTCTCTTCCGCGCGCCGCCCAACTCGCGAAACCCTAGTACAGCACGCCGCCACCGCGTTTCTTCGGAGCTCCGCCGCCGCGCCGTCGAACCGCACCGTCGTCGCCCCTCTCTCGCCAACATCTACTCCGGGAGGTTCGCAAGGAGGTAGTGAAGCTCCCGTTGTGCTTTGATTCGAGTTTTGGCCGCGCCCTTGTCTAACTTTCACTCGCCGACGATCTCCCAGCGCCGCCGCCCGCTGAATCTCGTCGTCAGTCGTCGTCGAGACTCCTCCGCCGCCAAGGGCCACCGGGGTGAGCTCGCCATCTTTCCCTCTCCCTCCTCGACCTATTCCCGTCGCGAATCGTGAACCGTACCGCGCTATCGCGTTTGCGCCGGCGATGCTCCGCCGTGGGCGCCAGCGGCGCCGCCGCTCGGCTTCTCCCACCGGTGAAGCCCCTGCCCGATCCATCCTAGGCCGCCCGATCTTGATCGAACGGCCCACGACAGCCCGAACCCCCGAGTCAAACAGTTGGCGTACCGGTCAACTTCGGCAGTTTTGCAAAGAGGCCCTCCAAGTCGAATCAACCCGCAGTCCTAGCTCGTCATTAGCCCGAACCATACCTTGCAGCTGAGTCATTAAATCAATTTGATTGGTAGATGATGCTTAGTTTGCTCAACTGGGATTGGTCTAATGAAACCCCTACTCTATGTTCCGCTATTATCTTTTAATATAATAATGACAAGATCACCTATTTTTATTGGAACATTGAGCGACCACCTAGGAAAACAGTGCAACCATAAGTGCTATGTGGCTCTGGCTTTGACTGACTAATTAGGTATTCTGGTTTGGGATAGTTTTACCCGAAAGGGGCAAGAGGTGCAGCGGTTGACGAGGTATAGCCCGGTCCTCTTGAGCGGTAGGCTTTGCTAAGATACGCGACTCACTAGGGAGGGTTATGCTTTGCTCCTGAACCGGAAACCTTAGCGAACTATTACTTATTAGAGTATCTTTGTAAAGGTCTCATAGTGAAACCCAGTATTTGGTCCACGTGGTGTGGGAAGGGTACATGCTTTCGGGCAATGGGAATCACGGCTTATGGTGAATGTGTACAACCTCTGCAGAGTGTAAAACTGTTATAACAGCCGTGCTCACGGTCATGAGCGGCCTGGACCCTCACATGGTTAATCTATCTGAATATGATCTAAATTGTGGTTACCTGAATTTGATGTGTTTGTGTTATCATTTAATTGTGGTTGGTATATACTTATATTTGCTAGTAAATAGATGCTTAATAAAATTTGACCAACTAAAAGTGCTTAATGCAGCTATCCTTTCAGCCTTCCACTTTATAAAGCCTAGCATGTCATTTATTTCCATACTTTGCTGAGTACGACATGTGCTCACTCTTGTTTATTTATATTGCATCGACCACACTCGGACTGCTGCTCAGATTGGGAGAATTTTGAGGATTATACTACTGATTTTGAGGAATTCTAGGCGAGTCCTCCAGTCAACTGCCTGTGGAGATGGAGATTGTAATAAATATACTTTAATACTCTTTCGTATGCATGGTTATGGATATTCACTTGTGATGTCTACCATATGTGTGTAAACTTGATCCTGGCGCACAGATGAGATGCACCTGGTTTTATTCCTAAAATCGGGTGTGACAGAAGTGGTACCAGAGCTGTGTTGACTATAGGACGAAAACCTAGATAGCAATGGTCATTCTTTAAGAATTAATTTGCTTAATCAATTTTTTTTAATTACCCTTGCTCTCATTTTTACTATATTCTTGCTCTTTGATAATTTATCTCCTCCTTGCATTTTATTTTATTCCTATCCCATTTAATTTATTATCTTACATTGTCTCGATATCTATAGATTTGTTCTAACCCCCTCTTTCTTTCTAACCCATAGATGGTTTTGACTAGACAAGGTGCTCGTAGAATGGCTAGAACTCCTTCCCCTCTTCCACCCCCGTCAGTGCATGAAGAAGAAGATGCTGAAGAGGTGGAGCCGGAAGTGAATCAGGAGGAGCACGCTTCAGTAGCATCAGCAGCGGGAAGTGTTGGACCCCCTCCTCCACCAGCTAGGTGGACTGCGTCGGTTCACTACCACACTGGAGACCATGCTCATTTTCCGATGCTACTTCGGACGATGTTCGCTCGTCTTCACTATCATGTGGAGATAGAGTACCGCGGAAGAAGAAGAACGCATCCGGAGTACCCAGAGGAGTGGGACGTGTCAGTGCACATCCGTGAGTCTGACTATGAAAATGGAGGAACCAAGGAGATTGGAGTGCACCATGCCGTCGCCACTAGAGCAACTTTTGAAGTTGGAATTGAGAATGCAGCTAGACAGGCACTCTCCGCGCTTTGCTTTGAGGAGGCTGCAGTGGTGGATTACACCTCTTGGGCATATCTTCCTAAGAGACAACTAGGCACTCTAGAGGGTGTGGTGCCACAAGTCCCCGGAGTGCTGAGTTCCACGCTTATCAGTCAAGTGGCATTCACTGAGATGCTGAACTCGCACATGGATCGCACTGCAAGAGAACTAAAAAGGGTGCGTGAAGAACTTACTGCTGAATGAAGGAAGAACAAGAGGCTTAGAGGTGAGCTCAGGGGAGAAGCACCCCCACCTTTAGATGAAATCGATGAAGATCGAGCGGCTCACTCTCCACCCCACCTTTGAATCCGTTTGGATCACCTAGTTGCACCACCTATACCCAATAGGTTAGGTTGTCCTCCTATTTATTAGCTTGGTACGTTTAGAATCATTGAGACTCGTGCGTAGCGTGTGGCGAGTCTTGTTCTAAGTGTGTTAGAGATGCTTGTTTTTGTGCCAAATGTGTGATTTGGTTCTTTGTAATGACTGCGCTTAATTTGTGGAGTGATGACCACAATTAAGTATTTTTAAATCAATAAATTTAGTTAGTTTGGGTTTTATCTCGGTCCCTGTTTTTATTAGTTACTTATTTCATTATCTATTTTATTTTATCTCTCATATAAACCATATCATACTCCAATCTGTTCTCGTAGCTACTCGATATCCTGGTACTGTTTGATTTAAATCTGAAGCTACAGAACTCCAATGGACAAAAAACCAGTTGGGTTGGATTAAGGACTGGATAAGCTATGTTCTGGGAAGTTTTTGTGATTTTTGGACATTCTGACAGGAAGATACAGGTGTTTCATTGGAGTGTTCAGAATCTGTCTCGAGTTCTGACGTGGTTGTCTTAATTATTTAATATCTCGACTTATAGAAGTCTGATTGAGTTCATTCAAGTTGGGTTAGTTTCAGAATTTCGTAATCTACAATCTGACAAAAGATCATTATTTTTGGATGTTCAGGATAAGAGTTATGCCTGTTTCATTGTGATGCACTGAATCTGCCTTTGAAATCAGAAATTCTTATCTGTGTTGAATCTTTCTATGCATGCTTTTATCTACCACCATCTGAATCTCATGTTTCTAACCATCAGATGATGAACACCAGGTCTGGAAGTGGAGAGGATCGACCAGCTGTGATTCGCCAGGGACGTGACAACCCCAATTCCAATCCCCCGCCGAATCAAGCACCACCCGTCGCAATGGACCAGATCCTTGCCAACCAGACTCAGATCCTCCAGAACTTAGCTACTGCTATGGCAGGCATTCAAGCTCAGCTGAACAACAATAACAACAACAACAACAACAACAACAACAACAACAACAATAACAACAACAACAACAACAACAACAATCAGCCAAGGGACAAGCACTAGGAGTTCATGAGCCACAAGCCCCCTACTTACTCCCATTCTTCAGATCCTCTTGACGCTGATGATTGGTTGAAGACCGTTGAGAAGAAGCTGGATATGGCTCAGTGTACTGATAGGGAGAAGGTCTTGTATGCTTCAGGCCGCTTGGAGGGATGAGCTTCAGATTGGTGGGATGCTTACCATGCTGCTCATGCCACCCCTAATGCTATTACCTGGCAGAAATTCAAGGACATTTTCAGGAGTCATCATATCCCTGCCGGTGTCATGAAGCTAAAGAAGAAGGAGTTCCTCTCTCTCAAGCAAGGGGGGATGTTAGTCAGCGAGTACAGGGACAAGTTCATTCAGTTGTCTCGCTACGCCCCAGATGAGGTGAAGGAGGATGAGCAGAAGCAGGAGCTGTTCTTGGAAGGATTGATCTCACTGCTCCAGTATCAGCTCATGGCTCACACCTTCCCATCATTCCAGAAGTTGGTGGACAAGGCTATTGGCTTGGAGCACAAGCGTCGTGAGTTGGGGGAACAGAAGAGGAAATTCCTGGCCTCATGACAGTCAAGCAGTAACACTCGCCCTCGTTTCCAGCAGCCTCAGCAGGGCGTGCCCGTTCGCTTTGGTGGGCAAGGGGGTAACTTTGGGCAGAGTCAGGGTCAGCGCTCAGCACCTCCACCCAGCGCCCAATATTTCAGCAGAATCGCCAAACCACTCCAACTCAAACTCCAGTGAAGACCCCTGCACCAGGCAGTGCTACTACCCCTCGTGCTTGCTACATATGTGGAGATCCGAGTCACTTTGCCAACAATTGTCCTAAGAGGAATGCTCAGACTCCGCAGCACCAGAATAGCAATGCACCTAGGCAGAATCCTCCTCAGCAGCACAACCGGAATGGAAACCAGATGCCCCAGAGCAATAGAGATCAGCAGAACCAGATACGTGGTAGGGTGAACCACGTTGCCCTAGAGACCGCGCATGAGGCTTAGGATGTGGTGCTTGGTATGTTCCTTGTCAACTCAGCCCCTGCATCAGTTTTATTTGATTCTGGAGCATCCCATTCTTTCATTACTGCTCATTATGTAGCTAGCCATAACATACCCATGCACCCCATGAAGCGTGATATGATAGTCAGCTCCCCTGCAGGAATCTTTAAAGCCACTTTTATCTGCCCTCGTGTTAATTTGAAAATAGTAGGGGTAGATTTTTCTTGCTGATCTGATAGTCCTGAAATCTGAGTGGATTGATGTCATACTTGGAATGGGATGGTTGGCTGCATTTGATGGGATAATTCAGTGTGCCAAGAGGTCAGTGTTGTTAACAAGCCCTCAAGGAGAAAAGGTTGAATTTGTTGCTACAGTACCCGTAGCGGCAGATGGTACGGTTAATCAGCTGAAGGGAGCATCGCTTGAGGACATCAGAGTGGTTTGTGATTTCCCAGATGTCTTCCCAGATGATTTGCCAGGTATGCCACCCGACCGAGACATTGAGTTTCTTATTGAGCTTTTACCTGGTACTGCTCCTATTTCTAAAAGACCCTATAGAATGGTTGTTAATGAACTAGAAGAACTTAAGAAACAACTTAAAAGAATTATTGGATAAGGGTTATATTCGTCCTAGTTCTTCACCTTGGGGAGCACCTGTTATTTTTGTTGGTAAGAAGGATGACACTCAGAGGTTGTGTGTGGATTATCGTTCTTTAAATGAGGTAACAATCAAGAACAAGTATCCTTTGGCCAGAATTGAGGATTTATTTGATCAGTTGCGAGGAGCTAAGGTTTTCTCCAAGATTGATTTGCGATCTGGCTACCATCAGTTGAGAATCAGGCGCTCAGATATTCCTAAAACAACATTTACCACCAGGTATGGATTATATGAATATACAGTGATGTCTCTTGGACTGACAAATGCACCTGCCTACTTTATGTATCTGATGAATAAGGTGTTTATGGAGTTTTTGGATAAAATTGTGGTGGTATTCATTGATGATATTCTGGTTTACTCTAAGAATGAGGAGGAACATGAGGAACATCTGAGATTAGTATTGCAGACTCACAGGGAGAACCAGTTGTATGCCAAGTTTAGTAAATGTGAATTTTGGTTGAATCAAGTATCTTTTCTTGGTCATGTGGTTACTGGTGGAGGTATTGCAGTGGATCCTAGCAAAATCAAGGATGTGTTGGATTGGGAACCTCCAACTTCTCTGTCCAAGATCAGAAGCTTCCTGGGATTAGCTGGATATTATAGGAGATTCATCGAAGGCTTTTCTAAAATAGTGAAACCTCTTACATCGCTATTAGAGAAAGGCAAGGAATTTGTCTGGTCAGAAGCTTGTCAGGCCAGCTTTGAAGAATCGAGAAGGAAGTTGACTACAGCCCCAGTGCTTGCTAAGCCAGATATTCACAAGAATTTTGACATATATTATGATGCTTCTCGAAAAGGACTTGGTTGTGTTCTTATGCAGGAAGGCAGAGTTATAGCTTACGCATCAAGGCAGTTGAGAAAACATGAGCTAAATTATCCTACTCATGACTTGGAACTAGCAGCTGTTGTTCATGCTTTGAAGATCTGGAGACACTATATCTTGGGTAACCGATGTGAGTTGTATACTGATCACAAAAGTCTAAAGTACATATTCACTCAGAAGGATCTGAACTTGAGGCAAAGAAGATGGTTGGAATTGATCAAGGATTATGATATGGGAATCAACTATCATCCAGGTAAGGCAAATGTGGTTGCAGATGCGTTGAGCAGGAAGTCACAAGCTAATCTAGTGCTTGGTCGTCAGTTGCCAGAAGAGCTGTGTGCCGAGATGGAAAGGTTGAACTTGGGATTTCTTAATCAGGCAAAAAGTGTGACTATGGAGATTGAGTCTACACTTGAGCAGGAGATTCGAAAGGGTCAACTTTCGGATGAGAAGATAAAAGAAATCAAGGCAACTATGTTAGCAGGAAAAGCTCCAGACTTCACCGAAGATGAGCAAGGTACGATCTGGTTCCGAAAACGGATATGTGTAACTGATATCGAGTCTCTTAGGGAGAAAATATTGAGAGAGGCTCATGATTCTGCATATTCGATCCATCCTGGAAGCACTAAGATGTACCAGGATCTGAAGGAAAGGTATTGGTGGTATGGATTGAAAAGGGATGTGGCTGCTCATGTAGCATTATGTGATGTCTGTCAGCGGGTTAAGGCTGAACACCAGAGACCGGCAGGTTTGCTTCAACCCCTCAAGGTACCTGAGTGGAAGTGGGAAGAGATTAGTATGGACTTTATAGTTGGTTTACCTCGTACTAGTGCTGGGTATGACTCTATATGGGTCATAGTGGATCGATTGACCAAGGTGGCTCATTTTATTCCAGTGAAAACTACTCATTCTAGAGCTATGCTTGCAGAGTTATATATGTCTAGAATTGTTTGTCTGCATGGTGTGCCTAAGAAGATAGTTTCTGATAGAGGTACTCAGTTTACATCTAGATTCTGGCAAAAGTTGCATGAGTCCATGGATACAAAGTTAAATTTTAGTTCTGCTTATCATCCACAGACAGATGGTCAGACAGAGAGAACTAACCAGATTTTGGAGGATATGTTGAGAGCTTGTGCCTTGAAGCATGGAGGCAGTTGGGATAAGAGTCTTCCATATGCAGAGTTCTCATATAACAACAGTTATCAGGCAAGTCTGAAAAAGGCTCCTTTCGAAGCCCTTTATGGTAGAAAATGTAGAACACCTTTGTATTGGAGTGAAACATGTGAAAGTCAAGTGTTTGGGCCAGAAATTCTGCAGGAAGCTAAGAGACAAGTTCAAATCATTAGAGAGAACTTGAGAACAGCTCAGTCCAGGCAGAAGAGTTATGCAGACACAAGAAGAACGGAATTAACCTTTGCGATAGGTGATTATGTGTATTTGAAAGTTTCTCCTATTCGAGGTTTGAGAAGGTTTAAGGTAAAAGGCAAACTATCTCCTCGTTTTATTAGACCTTTCAAAATTGTTGATAGGAAAGGTGAGGTTGCTTACCAATTAGAACTACCATCTAGATTGTCAGATGTTCATGATGTTTTCCATATCTCTAAGTTGAAGAAGTGTCTTCGAGTGCCTGAGGAAGAATTACCTTTGGATGAGTTGAATGTGCAAGATGATCTGACTTATATGGAATATCCAGCTAAGATTTTGGAAACTACTGAGAGATTTACTAGGAGTAAAGTGATTAAGATGTGTAAAGTTCAATGGAGTCATCATGGAGAAAGCGATGCAACTTGGGAAAGAGAGGATGAGTTGATGGCAGAGTTCCCTCAGATTTTCTCTAATCCATCCGAATCTCGAGGACGAGATTCTCTTTAAGGGGGTAGGTTTGTAACACCCTAAAATTCATCACAATTAAATTGTAGCAACATTCTGAATTTTTCTAGGATCTATTAAGGCCTAAATAAATTTTCTATGATTTAATTGGAATTTCTAGCCTTTTATCAATTTAAATAGCATATAAAATAATTTTAGTCAAAATAAGATGTTGATGCATTCATGCTGTTGCATTTGTCTTTTGCTTGCTGTTAAATTAAGTTGGAATTTAAATTCAATTTAAATTCAAATTTAATTTGATTTTGTTTGAGCCTTAGAATAGTTGTTTTCTGTCGAGTTTGGTTTTGCCCATCAAATTCTTGGCCAGTCTACTTTTGCCCCCTTAGCTTTGGCCGACGTCTTCTTTCTCTCCCCGCTGTTTCCTTCAGCCCAAATCTTTTCCCGGCCCAACCTTCCTTTTCGGCCCAAGTCTTCCACGACGGCCCACTCCACCTTCCCCCTCTCCATCTCTCACTGATGCGCGGGGCCCACGTGTCACCTTCATATTCGCCGAGTCGGACTCGAGTCCGACCCGGGGCTTGGCTGTGCCGCCGCCTCCGTCTCGGGCATGGACGACAAGAGCGGGCCCAGCCCCTTAAACCGCGCGTCGTGCCCCCCTGTGCCTCTCCGCTTCTCTTTCGCGTGCTGTCGAACTCGTGAAACCCTAGTATAGCTCGTCACGTTTCTTCGGAGCACCGCTGCCGCGCCGTCGAACCGCGCCGTCGTCGCCCCTCTCTTGCCAAGATCTACTCTGGGAGGTTCGCAAGGAGGTAGTGAAGCTCCCCTTGTGCTTTGATTTGAGTTTTGGCCGCGCCCTTATCTAACTTTCGCTCGCCGATGATCTCGTAGCGCCGCCGCCCGCCGAATCTCATCGTCGGTCGCCGTCGAGACTCCTCCGCCGCCAAGGGCCACCGGGCTGAGCTCGCCATCTTCCCCTCTCGCTCCTCGACCTATTCCCTTCGCGAATCGTGGACTGTACCGCGCTATGGCGATGCTTCGCCGTGGGCGCCAGCAGCGCCGCCGCTCGGCTTCTCCCGCCGGCGAAGCCACTGCCCGATCCATCCTAGGCCGCCCGATCTTGGTCGAACGGCCCACGACAGCCCGAGCCCCCAAGTCAAACAGCTAGCGTACCGGTCAACTTTGGCAGTTTTGCAAAGAGGCCCTCCAAGTTTTGGGAATCAACCCGCAGTCCTAGCTCGTTCAAAAATATTTCAACTTAGGTCCTTTTTCTTTCGGTTTGGCCCCTGCAAGTTCTAAAATTGTGCCCGAGGTCAAAGTTTTACCTTTTTACATGAAAACCCTCGTAGTTTTATACAAAATTATGTTTTAGCCCTTGGATTCACAATTAAGCCCCTGGAACTTTTAAAACTTCGCCAGCAAGTCCTTCAACCTTAGAAAAGCCATATCTTTTGCGTTTTAACTCCGATTTTAGTGATTCTCGTGCTCACGTGTTCGTGGTAACGCATAGAATAGTTTTGTGCTGTTGTTTTCTTCTGTTGAAATTGTTTGGTGTACTGTTTCTTATTTGTTGTGTTGTTTTCTTGTATGTGTTCGTGTGCTGCGTATAGGAAACACGTCGTTCGAGGAAGTGTTTGAAGAACCAGCTGTTGAAGAGTTTGAGCAGCAGCAGGGTTGGGAAGAAGGCAAGTATTCCTTGATCATACCCGTTTATACATAAATGACATGCATTTTAATTACAACGTTTATTTATCGCTTGCATTAATATTGCTGGGTCCCATTAAGTATTTCGTAGTCTGTTTACCATACCTTGCAGCTGGGTCATTAAATTAATTTGATTGGTAGATGATGCTTAGTTTGCTCAACTGGGATTGGTCTAATGAAACCCCTACTCTATGTTCCGCTATTATCTTTTAATATAATAATGACAAGATCACCTATTTTAATTGGAACATTGAGCGACCACCTAGGAAAACAGTGCAACCATAAGTGCTATGTGGCTCTGGCTTTGACTGACTAATTAGGTATTCTGGTTTGGGATAGTTTTACCCGAAAGGGGCAAGAGGTGCAGCGGTTGACGAGGTATAGCCCGGTCCTCTTGAGCGGTAGGCTTTGCTAAGATACGCGACTCACTAGGGAGGGTTATGCTTTGCTCCTGAACCGGAAACCTTAGCGAACTATTACTTATTAGAGTATCTTTGTAAAGGTCTCATAATGAAACCCAGTATTCGGTCCACGTGGTGTGGAAAGGGTACATGCTTTCAGGCAATGGGAATCACGGCTTATGGTGAATGTGTACAACCTCTGCAGAGTGTAAAACTGTTATAACAGCCGTGCTCACGGTCATGAGCGGCCTGGACCCTCACATGGTTAATCTATCTGAATATGATCTAAATTGTGGATACCTGAATTTGATGGGTTTGTGTTATCATTTAATTGTGGTTGGTATATACTTATATTTGCTAGTAAATAGATGCTTAATAAAATTTGACCAACTAAAAGTGCTTAATGCTGCTATCCTTTCAGCCTTCCACTTTATAAAGCCTAGCATGGCATTTATTTCCATACTTTGGTGAGTACGACATGTGCTCACGCTTGTTTATTTATATTGCATCGACCACGCTCGGACTGCTGCTCAGATTGGGAGAATTTTGAGGATTATACTACTGATTTTGAGGAATTCTAGGCGAGTCCTCCAGTCAACTGCCTCTGGAGATGGAGTTATTTCGTTTCGTTTAGTTAAACGTTTATTTAAGTCTTCCGCTATGACATTTGTGTCAACTCTGAGATTGTAATAAATATACTTTAATACTCTTTCGTATGCATGGTTATGGATATTCACTTGTGACGTCTACCATATGTGTGTAAACTTGATCCTGGCACACATATGAGATGCACCTGGTTTTATTTCTAAAACCGGGTGTGACATGAGCTCCACTATGGACGTGGTGTTGAGGTCCGTAAGCATCTCAATCGCCAACGCCACCTACTTGAACTTCTTCGAGACCAAGTGCAGGACACGGAGAAGGTTGGTCATGAGGCAGCAGCTTGTTGGTACCGTTATGATGAGGATGAGGACTAGTAGGGTGGCAAGACCGCAAGAGCAACAACCATAGGCTAAAATGTTGACACCAACTAGTACGTTGACAGTGGTGCCATAGATCACATTACAGAGGGGTAAAAGATGACGTTATAGGTGTTTGTCTCAACTTGCTCTGTAATCGATTACCCTGTAATCTGATAACGGACTACTCAAATCCCATCCCACCCCTCCTCGACCGTAATCGGATTACGTTCGCACAGCTCCTCTGCCGACGGAAGCGATATCGATACGCCAGCGAACCAAACAAAGTTGGTAATTGTCCATTCCAGCGCAGATACCACTGCAATTTGATTACGTTTGTGTTTTCGTTACCGCTGCTGCAACCAAACACTATCTAAAAGATGAGAGTGATTGCTACAATGGGCATGATCAAGTACACACTGCAAATGGAGCAGGTATGAGACTTAGTAACATTGGGCGTACTACTTTACATACTCCTTATAAATTTTTTTCATCTAGATAACATTCTATATGTTCCCAGTGCACATAAAAATCTTGTTTCTATCTTTGTTTTAACATCTAGCAACAACATCATCCTTGAATTTCATCCAAGTTTTTTCTTATCAAGGATTAGGAAATGAAGCAAATTCTTCATGAAGGCAGATGCAGAGGTGGCTTGTATCCTCTCGTCCCTTGGCCGTCAAAAGAGGATACAAGGAATCAAGTCTATCGAGTCAATAAGCCATCGCCATAAAAAATGGCATAGTCAATTAGGTCATCTTGCTTTTCGCATTGTTGAGTGTGTTCTTAGAGAGAATAATCTTCCTTTCACTAGTGAAAAAAACATTGAGCACGTATGTGATTCCTACCAAAAGGCAAGAGCCATAAGCCCTTATAACATTTCCAATACAAGTTGAGTACTCCTGTTGTTCTAGTTTTTTTAGATGTTTGGGGTCCAACACCTGTTTCGACAATTGGTTACAATGTGTATTATGTTAGCTTTATCAATGACTCCAGGAAATACACATGGATATATCTTTTGAAAAGAAATATGATTTCTTTCAAGTATTCAGCAACTTGAATCTAGTTTAAAGGAAATACAATAGAAACTTATCTTTATGCAAACTCACTGATATAAGGCTCATCTAGTAGCACAAGGATTCAAGCTGCACTATGGTATGGATTATGAGGACACATTTAGCCTTCTCGTTAGAATTTCTATGAGGATACATTTAGCCTTGTTTTTAAAATTACTTAGACTTATTATGTCTATTGTAGTCTTCAGGGGATGGTGTCTGCATTACTTAGGCATTCCGAATGTGTTTCTGGCAGAAGAGGTGTACATGAGCCAACCTCTGGGTTTTGAGTGTGCAAGCTTGACAAGGCCATCTATAGGCTAAAGCAAGCACCAAGAGCCTTGTAGTCTAGGTTGAGTTCGAAAGTTTTAGATCTTGGGTTTAAAACTTCAAAGTCGGTCACTTCACCATTTATATATCAAAAATCACAAGTAACTATCTTTATGTTGATTTATGTGAATACTATCATTGTCACTAACTCCTCTCAAGAAGCTGTTACAACATTACTCCAGGATCTCAAGAAGGATTTTGTGCCAAAGGATCTTGAGAATTGCATTATTTTCTAGGTATTGAGTTGATGAAAGGAGATGGTATACTCTTGTCACAAGAGAAGTATGCAGAAGACATTCTATTTTCTATAGAGAAGTTATCGAGCCATGAAGGAGAAGTTCTTGGACGAGAGGGTAGTGATACAGGAGTATAGTAGAAGCATTGCATCATCTCACTCTTACTAGAAGTATGCTAGTTTCTTCAATCTCCCACCAGGACAACAGTTAAAAGGGTCTTGAGGTATGTTCAGTATACTATGAAGTTGGGATTCAAAATTCATAAGTCTAGTTCTTTCCTTTTCAGTGCTTTCTCATTGATGATAGAAGGCCCACTGGGGGATTTGTAATATTTTTTGGTGACAACCATGTCTCAGTCAAGTACTAAAGCAGGTTTGGTTAATACCTTCAGGTGATCAACTAGCTGACGGTTTTACAAAGGCAATACCAGTCCGCAAGCTTGAACACTTTTGAAGCAAGCTGAATCTCAACACAAGGAAGAGCTTAGATTGAGAGGGGCTGTTAGAAGTAGTTGGACTTGAGATAGTTTAGGAGATCCTTGTAACAGATATTAAGAGTTGTTGACATACTCCCTTCGTCCCAAAATAAATATTCATTTGAAAAAATTAAGACAAATTAATGGTCATGACAAAGGACTATGTTACCCTTCATTGGAACTATAAAAGTAGCATTTACTAACTATTTGATTGGCTTTATACGTTTCTCTATGCACTTTTGTATTAATGTATGCATCCCTTAAAAATTAAATGGATACTCTTTGTGAGACAAAATTTGAATGTTATATGGATATTTATTTTGGGACGGATGGAGTAGTTGGCTACATGTAGAGTTGAGATAGGTTTGGTGTACCGATAGGATTACAACCAACTTGGATCACAACTACCTGCACGGATATTGTAATCTCCATGCGGTGATTCAGGGGGTGTTTGGATCCCTCGGACTAAAGTTTAGTCCAGTCATATCAGATGTAAGGAGGTTAATTAATAGCATTAAATATAGATTAATTAAAAAAACCAATTACATAAACTAGTGCTAATTTGTGAGATGAATCTAAGTCTAATTAGTCCATGATTAGACAATGTAATGCTATAGTAAATATGTGATAATTATGTACTAATTATAGGTTAATTAGACTTGTTAGGTTCGTTTCGTGAAGTAGACATGACTTATGCAGTTAGTTTTATAGTTAGTTTATATTTAACACTTATAATTGTTATTTATTTAAGGGACTAAACTTTAGCCCCTTGATCCAAACACACCCTTATCTCCTATATAAACACATACATGTGGTATGCAGGATTGGGCAACCATGTTCCTCTCATTCTTTACAACGAAGGCACGCTACCACAAAAAAGAGCCAAGACCATCAGGACACTATAAACCGTGGTCTGAAACATATTTTGCCACTTAGCTATGATACACGGTTATATTTTCTTCACCATGGGATACAAGCCCCGTAAAAGGTTCTATCTGGCAAAACATAACGTGTCACTAAAATTAAAATTGTATTTTTTGTCGAAACGATGTCTATTATTAAAATTGAAATATGCGGCCGTTATGGAATTATGTTTGTTTAAACTGTCTGCATTTGTTGATGGATGGCAGATGTGTTATTCGTAAGCCCTTGAAATATTTCCACACCTTTTGACTCTGTTGACGAAATCTCAATATTGAGATCCTGACATATGTACCAATGTTATAGTCCTAGGATACCACAAGTATCATGTACACAGTAGAAAAAAATAGTCGATCTTCATCATGATTACGAAGGTTGTTATACAACATCTAAATAAAACAACCACATAAGTCAGGACAATGTTGGGCTAAATTGGACGACGCCCATGATGGATGTGAATTCCACCATGTAGGAATTTGCACACGTTGGAGTAATTGAACCGGAGAAAATGTGTTGAATTACACACACTCACTGGTAGAAAACTTGGCATTAGTCCCGGTCACCAACCCCCTTTAGTCCCGGGCGTGGTGACCGGGACAACGGCCCCGAAACTAAAGAGGTCACCCAGTCGCGTAGTCCCGGTCGGTAACACGGACCGGGGCTAAAGGGTACTAAAAAATTAAAAAAAGCGACGAACCTCACGCCGCCGGTCCCCGTCGGCCACCACCATCCCGCCCGGCCGCCGCCATCCCCGCCGGCCGCCGTCATCCCCGCCTAGCCGCCGCCATCCCCGCCGGCCCCACCATCCCCGCCCCTCCTCGCCTGCCGCCCCTCCTCGCCCACCCCTCCTTGCTGCGCTGCCCTCCTCGCCTACCGCTCCTCCTCCATCTGGATCGGGATCCGGAGGGGGCCATCAGCGCGGAGAGGCGTGGGCCGCCGCCGTGGAGTTGCGGAGAGGCGCCAGCCACCACCATCCCCGCCCCTCCTCGCCCGCCGGCCACCACCATCCCCATCCCTCCTCGCTTGCCGGCCACCACCATCCCCGCCCCTCCTCGCCCGCCGCCCCTCCTCGTCGCGCCACCCCTCCTCGCCTATCCATCCTCGCCGCGCTGCCCCTCCTCCATCCGGATCGGGATCCGGAGGGGGCCGTTGGCGCGGAGAGGCACGGGCTGCCGCCGCCGCCGCCGCGGAGTCCCAGGGGGAGTGCTAGTGGAGGTGGCGGCGGGGAGGGGGGGTGGAGAGATAGAGCGGGGGAGGCAGGGGAAGGGCGACAGAGGGAGCGGAGAGAATGAGAGATAGAGCGGGGAGGGCAGGGGAAGTGGAGAGATATAGGAGAGAGAAACGAGGGAGGAAGAAAAAAAGAAAAATATGACGGCATACCACTTTTAGTCCCGAGGAAAAACACTGACCGGGACTAAAGGGTCTCGAAACTTTTTGTCCTGGCTAGAAACACCAACCGGGACTAAAAGTTACCTTTTTAGTCCCGATTGGTGTTTCCAGCCGTGACTAAAGGTCCTCCGGAACCTAGAAAAAATGCGAACCAATACGAACTAGGACTAAAAGGTTATTTATCTCGGGTCAAAACGTAACCAGGACTAAATGGATGGATGGAAAGTGGTTTCTCTACCAGAGACCGGAAGGTCCTAGGATATATACCAAACTAGAAGGATACTGTATGTAGATGAATGAAGATTTTTTAAAAAAGGACTGTTGCGTGTGTAAAAAAGTTCCCAACCGAGAAGTATATGTTCCCCTCAAGTAAATTATGGTTAGAAACCCACCACCAAAGCGACAAAACATAATTAGTATATCATCAAAACTTAATTAATATATCATCAAGTACACACGGAAAGATGTCCACAATGCAAGTTCACTTCGAAAAGCAATGCAAAAGGTACACACGGTATATATACACACTCTGTATATAGCAGAAGCAATAATATTATATCTATACATATACAAGGTGGACAAATTGGCAGGGCGAGTAAGCTTGCTGTCCTGGGTTCATGGTGCAAAGCAGGAAAACCTGTCTCGACGCGCAATCGGAACAGCTGTACCCGGGCTGCACCATCCTCATCTCCACCTCAAGCTCCAGGTCTCCCGTGCGGAGCTGCGACGCCATGGCATAGCGCAGCGCGTCCGTGAGCACCACGTCCGTGTGCGACATGGCCGCCCTCACCTCCACCGACCCGCGCCCCACAGCGCAGAGGTCCGGCGCGCGCGGCGCCCCAGCCGACGACCGCGCCGCCGCAGAACACCGTGATGGGAGTCCCAGCAGTCCCCGGCGGCGGACATCCCGCGGTTGTCGACGCGGAGGTCGAGGCCGAAGGACGGGCGGATCACGGGGCCGTGCGCCGCCGGGTCGAGGCCGCCCACGTCCGTCGCCCTCACGTGGAACACGATGGCCCCGCGGGGGTATAGGACATACATGAAGATCGCGAGAAAGGCGGCGACGAAGGCAAACACAACAACGCCGCCGATAACGATGATGACTTTGGCCTCTTATCTAGTACTTTAAAATATCGACACATGTATAGAGTACTAAATGTAAATGTAAATAAAATAAAAAACGAATTCACAGTTTTGTTGTACCTGCTAACGAATGTCCCCATAATGTTTTGAGCCTAATTAATCAATTTTTAGATAATTTTTTATAAATACAAACGAAATGCTACGGTAATGTACGCACTACGAGGAGCCAAATTTAAAGCCCAAATTTTGCATCGGTCTTTGTTTGTTTGCTGCTGCGTCGGGGGCCCCTCCACAGGAGCGGCGTCGCCGGCGGGAACCATCGCGGCGGAATTAAACTCTGGTGGATATGTATTACATAGACGTCGCCTGAAGGTACGCCCTTGCAGTAGTATAGTAGTTATATGTATATATATATAACCTGAGAAAGCATGTTAAACTTCACCCTATGTACTCCGGCCGGCCGTGGCTAGTTGAAGCGAACTCGGACTCTGTCGTTTGATCCATTCCTCAATGGCTATGAAACTTAAACATACTCATGTGGTATGAGTCGGTTCTCCAGGCTCAGGGTGCTAATTCCCATGGAAGTCTGTCACACTTCCGCGAACTGCTTCGGCACGAGCGCCTGCTAAAGTCCATAGGAATTGAATTATCCTTTTCTCGTTTTGCCCAACAAAATCCTTTGACTCTAAATCACATGAATGTTTATATCCAACTAAGTCCAAATTCAAGTGAATTCAAGAGTCAAAATCACTACAAGAATAGTGGTGATACATGACATCCACAATTTGTCACAATTCGCATAAAAAAACGTCACAAAGGAGCATCTATGATGAAATCTAAAATCATCATGAATCGAGCGTCATAGAAAGCAGTGTGACGTCCAACTAAAACCGTCACAGATTCACAATGTCTATGACATTTCTTGACCGTCACAATGTGAAGCCCACTTAGCCCAGTCCTTTGTGACAAAATTGATCGTCACAACTAGGTGTCACGTATGATGTTGGTCGTCACGGTTGAACTGCCACATGAGCGTTACGTATGTGCCAACTTAGATGCTGACATGTCTGCCAATTTAGATGGTGACGTATCTTCGGCCCAATTATGAGTTATGACCTAATTAGTATATTCAGCCTTTATTTCCAGGCCCTATTGATTGGACCAGAAATTCACTCGTAGCCCAAGAATCTAATGGGCTAAATATATGTGTTGATAATATTTCAGCACCATTGGTATCTTCCTCGGCAGACCCATCTGATCTATGGAGCCATTATCATTGTTATGAACATGACCAGGAGCTTCAAAAACATCTACATTATTGTCCTCTCCATGATATATCCACCGAGTATATGTACAGTCCATGCCACTCATCAATATGTTATCCTTGACATTGGCCTGATGCAAGTACTTATGATTAAGGCATCTAGTACATGGACAGAGAACCTCATCATTCTCACCAAATTTTTCTTCAACCATTTTCATAAATTTTTTGACACCATTGACATACTCACTTGAAAAGAGTGTGCCGTGGGCCCGGCTTCTATCCATCTAATCATGCATTGTAGAAAAAACAATTCAAGAGGCTTGCATACAATTATATGCTGCATTCAACTAAATCAAGAAATAAATGGCAAAACCATGCCCATTGAGTGCAGAGGAGACTCACGGCTGGTCATAGGAGGGGTCTGGGCAGCGCCTGCCGCCGCTGTAGTGGATGTGGGAGGCCGGCAATCCACCACATATAGAGGCACCCTCGAAACTTTAGGAGGTCGTTCAACACACTACTTCGCCTCCTGGTGACCGTGCATCAACAGGGTGATGGACGACCGCCGACGCAATCCGGCCATGACCGATTCCGGGGCAATGACGGGCGACAACGATGCGTGAAGCCACTGCGAAGAGGCAATCCTGTAGTGGGCGGCTGCTCAATAGATCTGCCTACCCGACGGCGCGGCGCGGCTTGCTGTTGGTAGATTGGGGTGGCTTCACGGGGCTCAGGGATTAGGGAATAGGGGGCTCCAGTTCGAAGGCCATAAATAAAGTACTAATAGATAAATATTGAAAGCTCTAGCACAACCAACAAATTAGCCCTGTGGTAATGTGACATGGGAAGTAGAAGCTCGTGGGTTCAAACCCCTTCGGCGCGCTTCATGTTTACAATTTATCATCTGCAGCACCTGACAGGTGGGCCCCAATGCTGACCTGTCACAGCCATGTCGGCATATCACTGGATCAAAAAGCAAAATATTTATCGCTTTGTCACACCCGAAATACAAGCTCAGTGGTAATGTGCGCTCGTTGGAAGAGTCAGGTTTTGTGGGTTCGATCCCCTTTAGTGCACTTGTTTTTCCAATTTTCACGATTTATAGGGCCCATTCCAAGCAATTCATGATGTTTAAAGGTTGAGACTATGACGGCCGCAAATTTTTCGTCACAAAACCGTCGGCCCATTTCTGTAAGCCAAATGAGCCATCCCTGGTCCATGAGGATAACTTGAGATCCATCACGGATATGGTCTTATTTGTGACGTTTTATAAATATCTCACTCGGAATTAGTATGGATCACAAGATTTGTTGTAGTGAATCCAATTGGATCATGAATTCACTACCAGAATCCTTCACATCCGCCCGCCTCCTCCGCCTCGGCCATTTTTGGACCCGGTGCTGATGGGGCTTCAGCACCGGGTCCAACGGCTAGGAGCGGGGGCAGCGCGGAGGTGTGTCCGGGCGGACACATTAGCACCGGGTCGTGGCAAGACCCGGTGCTAATGTTCACCCTTTAGCACCGGGTGCAGCCACGACCCGGTGCTAATGTGCCCGAGGCCTTTAGCACCGGGTCGTGGCTGCACCCGGTGCTAAAGGGTGAACATTAGCACCGGGTCTTGCCACGACCCGGTGCTAATGTGTTTGAATATAGGGGCTTCCCCTCCCCCGCCCGAGCCAGCTGAACACTTAGGCGCTGTGTTCATGCTCGGCCGTGGGAGGGGAGGTGCTGCCCAAATTTTTTTCAAAATTTGTGAAGAATCTACTCATCTAAGGAGCACTACAAGGTACACTCTTTCATTCTCTAATGTTTTATTTAGCTTGTAATCCTTCTATGATTTAGAAATAGAGGGATTTGTGAATCAAAGTAAAGCTAGCTAGAGAGAGATTGTGTTCTTGGAGGAGAGAGAGGAGAGAGCTTGAGTTCATGGTGGAGAGAGTGTTCATGTTGTGTTTTAAATGGAGAGAGAAGGCAAGCTAGTTAGTATTTTGTTTTGTATGACTTGTGAATAGTTGTAAGGCTTATAGTAATGTGGTTTTAGAAATTACTAGAAAATCAATATAAAATGCTAGAAAATCTTATAAATTACTAGAAAATCTTATAAATTACTAGAAAATCTTATAAATTACTAGAAAATCAATATAAAATGCTAGAAAATCTTATAAATTAATAGAAAATCTTATAAATTACTAGAAAATCAATATAAAATGCTAGAAAATCTTATAAATTAATAGAAAATCTTATAAATTACTAGAAAATCAATATAAAATGCTAGAAAATCTTATAAATTAATAGAAAATCTTATAAATTAATAGAAAATCTTATAAATTAATAGAAAATCTTATAAATTAATAGAAAATCTTATAAATTACTAGAAAATCAATATAAAATGCTAGAAAATCTTATAAATTAATAGAAAATCTTATAAATCTTATAAATCTTATAAGGCTTATAGTAATGTTATATTTAATGAATATAGTAATGTAGTTTTAGAAATTTATTTATATAATGGAATATATATTATAATTTGTATTTATTTATATATTAAATTTTTTTATCTTTAAATTGTATTGTATATTTGTTATTGGTTAATAATGCAGATGAATAGACAATGGATGTACGGGGACCCCCACGCTCAGGCCTTCCGTGATGGCCTTAGGACGTTTCTCGATGCCGCCGAGGCTAACAAGACGCCGTCCGGTTTCATGTTCTGCCCATGCACCCATTGTAAAAATATACAATCGTACAAACAAAGAGGTTGTCTTCAAGTGCATTTGATGAGGCACGGTTTCATGAGGAATTATTCTGTTTGGACGAAGCACGGTGAAAGAGGAATTCTAATGGATGAAGATGAAGAAGACGAGGCCGATGACGACATTCCGTTATTGGCTCAATACTACGGTTCCTTTGCATATGCTGCAATGGGTGATGCCGATGAGGAAGATGTTGCTCGGGAAGGCGATGCTCAGGAAGATGTTGCTCAGGAAAATGAACCTACTGATGGGCTCGGGCAAATGTTGCGTGATGCCGAGAAAGACTGCGGCAATGATAAGGAACTGAAAAAGATACAGCGCATGTTGCAGGACCACAAGACTGACCTGTACCCAGATTGCAAAGAGGGGCTAAAGAAGTTGGGTAGCACACTTGAACTTCTGCAGTGGAAGGCAGCAAATGGTGTTACTGATAAGGGTTTCGAGGAGCTACTGAAACTCATAAAGAAGATTCTTCCAGAGGGTAACACATTGCCATCGACAACGTATCAAGCAAAACGTGTTGTTTGCCCTCTCGGTTTGGAGGTGCAGAAGATACATGCGTGTCCTAATGACTGTATCCTCTATCGCGGACAGTACGAACACTTGGATCGTTGTCCGGTTTGCACCTGCGCGCGATACAAGATCAGGCGGGACGACCCTGGTGATGTTGGGGGAGAGCGTTCTAAGAAAAAAATCCCTGCGAAGGTGATGTGGTATTTCCCTCTGATACCCCGTTTGAAGCGTTTGTTCAGGAACAAAGACCATGCCAAACTGATGCGCTGGCACAAAGAAGAACGTAAGCAGGATGGCATGTTGAGACACCCCGCCGATGGATCCCAGTGGAGGAACATCGACAGAGCATTCCCAGAGTTTGATGCTGATGCGAGGAATGTTAGGCTTGGTTTAAGTACCGATGGCATGAACCCTTTTGGTGAAATGAGCAGTAGTCATAGCACTTGGCCCGTGACTGTTTGTATCTACAACCTACCCCCCTGGCTCTACATGAAGCGGAAGTTCATTATGATGCCAGTGCTCATCGAAGGCCCAAAGCAACCTGGCAACGACATTGATGTGTACCTAAGACCATTGGTTGACGAACTTTTGCAGCTATGGAAGAATGAAGGTGTTAGCGTGTGGGATGAGGACAAGCAGGAGCAGTTTGACCTTCGAGCACTGCTTTTCATAAGCATCAACGACTGGCCTGCACTAAGTAACCTATCAGGACAATCAAACAAAGGATATAAAGCATGCACTCACTGTTTAGAGGAAACCGAAAGCATGTATTTGAAACATTGTCGTAAAGTTGTGTACATGGGTCACCGTCGATTCCTTCCGGCGAAGCATGAGCTACGAAAGAAATGTGCGCATTTTGGCGGGAATGCTGACCGCCGTACAAAGCCGAGACACCGGAGTGGAGAAGAGCTATTTGATATGGTGAAGGACCTACACGTGGTGTTTGGCAAGGGAGACGGAAGCCAGGCTGCTCCGACGGGCGAGGATGGTCGTGCCGCGATGTGGAAGAAGATATTTCCACCATCCTTCTTCAATATCATGACACATCTATTGGTTCACCTCGTCAAAGAGATTCGTATATTGGGCCCAGTATTTCTACACAACATGTTCCCATTTGAGAGGTTCTTCGCAGTCCTAAAGAAGTATGTCCGTAATCGTTCTCGTCCAGAAGGATGCATTGCTAAGGGATACGAAACGGAGGAGGTCATTGAATTCTGTGTTGACTTTGTCGACGATCTTATGCCGATTGGTGTGCCCGAATCCCATCACGAGGGGAGACTTGGTGGAAAGGGCACACTAGGGAGAAGATCGATGGTGATCAAGGACGTTGAGACATTTCGTAAAGCGCACCTCACAGTTTTGCAACAATCAACCTTAGTTGCTCCGTACATCGAGGAGCACATGCAGATTCTCAGGGACGAAAACTCAACAAAGTCTGCGGCCTTCATTCAGCGTCTGCACAATAGTACTTTCGCCGATTGGTTGCGAAGACGTCTTATGGGTGTCGAGGGCATTGATGCGCAGCTAGCTTTTGTAGCTAGAGGTCCATCGAGCACGATCTTGACATTCCAAGGATACGACATCAATGGGTATACATTTTACACAAGAGCCCAGGACAAGAAAAGCACCAACCAAAATAGTGGTGTCCGGATCGACGCGACAGACACCAATGGCAATACAAACTCATACTATGGAATCATAGAGGAGATATGGGAACTAGAGTACGGACCTTTGAAGATCCCACTGTTCAAGTGCCAATGGGTGAAGCTGACTGGAGGAGGTGTTAAAGTTGAAGCGGACTATGGAATGACGTTAGTGGACCTAAGCAAGATTGGCTTTCTAGACGAACCGTTCGTCCTGGGCAAAGCTGTCACACAAGTTTTTTATGTGAAGGACATGGCTAGCAGACCGAAGAAAGGGGCCGATAAGAAAGGTGGGGGTAAGCAATTGGACCCATCACAAGACGAGCCAAAGCGTCATATAGTTCTTCCAGGAAAGAGAAAAATCGTAGGAGTTGAGGACAAGACGGATGAAGATTATGATATGCTCGATGGCCGGCCTCCATTCTCAGTGGCTGATGACCCAAGCATCCTGTTAGCGGCGGAGGAGACACCGTATCTACGGCGTGATCACAATCAAGGAACATTTGTAAAGAGGAAGTTTATTAGTGTCCGAGTAA
Organism: Echinochloa phyllopogon; assembly: GCA_033239725.1. Taxonomy (NCBI): domain Eukaryota; kingdom Viridiplantae; phylum Streptophyta; class Magnoliopsida; order Poales; family Poaceae; genus Echinochloa; species Echinochloa phyllopogon. The sequence goes on from BTCW01000014.1 coordinate 35,340,242, forward strand.
ACGATGATGCCATGTAATTTCTATTGATTTATAGGATTTTCTAACATTTTATATTGATTTTCTAGTAATTTATAAGATTTTCTAGTAATTTATAAGATTTTCTAGCATTTTATATTTATTTTCTAGCATTTTATATTGATTTTCTATTAATTTATAAGAGTTTCTATTAATTTATAAGATTTTCTAGCATTTTATATTGATTTTCTAGTAATTTATAAGATTTTCTAGTAATTTATAAGATTTTCTAGCATTTTATATTGGTTTTCTAGCATTTTATATTGATTTTCTATTAATTTATAAGAGTTTCTATTAATTTATAAGATTTTCTAGCATTTTATATTGATTTTCTAGTAATTTATAAGATTTTCTAGTAATTTATAAGATTTTCTAGCATTTTATATTGATTTTCTAGCATTTTATATTGATTTTCTATTAATTTATAAGATTTTCTAGCACTGACTGGGCCTAAGGGCCTTTAGCACCGGGTCGTGGCTGCACCCGGTGCTAAAGGCAACGACCGCGGCTGGCCACGTCACCGGGCGCACACGAGCCACGTCACTGGCCCGGTCGTGGCCTTTAGCACCGGGTCGTGGCTGCACCCGGTGCTAAAGGCCTTCGTCTGGCGCACAGTTACGGCCTTTAGCACCGGGTGTAGAAGACCCGGTGCTAAAGGGCCTTTCGCACCGGGTCGTGGCTGCACCCGGTGCGAAAGGCCCCAGTCCTATATAGGCCGGGGACTTCTCTCCCCTCCCTCACTTCGCCCTCAATCCTCACAGAAACCGCCGCCTCGTCTCCTCAGCCGCTGCCGCCCGTCGTCCCCGCCGCCGTCGTCGTCCCCGCCGCCCGGCCGTGGTCACCCGTGGTCCCCGCCGCCGTCGTCGTCCTCGCGCCCACGCCGCCGCCCGTGGTCCTCGCGCCCACGCCGCCGCCGCCCGTGGTCCTCGCGCCCACGCCGCCGCCGCCCGTGGTCCTCGCGCCCACGCCGCCGCCGCCCGTCGTCCCCGCCGCCGTCGTCGTCCCCGCGCCCGTCGTCCCCGCGCCGGCGCCCCTCGTCCCGCGCCGCTCAAAATGTTCGTCTCGTAGAGTACAACCAATCCATGCAATTAGTTTTTGATTTTATCTAGATTTAGTACTCCATACATGCTATGATATTTTGATGTGATGACAATCTTCTTTTTGCATTGTAAACTTTGAGGGTGAAATTTGTGATCTAAACAGTGCTAAATGGAAGTTGCATCCGTGAAGCGTGGTTGAGCCAGAACAGGAAATTGCTTCCACTGCGAGGTGTTGGCCTGTAGTATTTAAACATTGTAACAGACACAAAAATATATATATGATTTAACAAAGCGAAAGAAAAACAGCAAAGATTTGTAGCGCTCAAATACTTTAGTGAATTTTTGAACTAGCGAATGGAACCATCAAGCAGATCAAAATTCCAGGTTTCAGGGCTTGCAACTGATGAACTTTGGGATAATTTAAGTGAGTGCATGGGTTGGGAATGGTTGTTTTGCAATGAACAGGGAAACAGTGGCTGTAGGATTGGGATTGCTTTGGGTTTTATACCTAATACTAGTATGAAATGTATATTGGAAAATGCTTCATTTAAATGTATTGGAGATATTTACATTGAAATGTATATTGGAAATGTTATATGTTTGAAATGTATATTGGAAAATGCTTCATTTAAATGTATTGGAGATATTTACATTGAAATGTATATTGGAAATGTTATATGTTTGAAATGTATATTGGAAAATGCTTCATTTAAATGTATTGGAGATATTTACATTGAAATGTATATTGGAAATTCTATGTATATTAGAAATATATGTGCTTCATTTAAATGTATATTAGAAATATATGTGCTTCATTTAAATGTATATTGGAAATGTTATATGTTTGTATAATGTATACTATCGAAAATGTTTATTATCGGAAATTCTATGGCGTACCCGAACCCATCGCGCACCCGAACCCCCTTAGCGAACCCTTAGCGAATCAATTCACACCGCGCACCCGAACCCCTTGGCGAATCCGTTTTTCACGCACCGACCCCCTTAGCGAAAATGTTAGAAATATTGGGAATATGTATGCTTTGTATATATTTCTTATCAATTATTTTTAATTCTATAGATGGCGGACAACAACAACAACGTCCCACCCATGCAAGAGGACAACAACACCCCTGTCCCACCCATGCAAGAGGACAGCAACACCCCTGTCCCACCCATGCAAGAGGACAACGACACGTTTTTTGCGAATCAACTTTTCAATATTGTAACCCAACCAATGTCCATGGATGATGTGTTGGGCATCATTGGAAGGGACGACAATGTCCAGGGCGACAATGTTGCAAGGGCCGAAGATGTTGAAGGGGCCGCAAATGTCCAGGGCGACAATGTTGCAAGGGCCGAAACTATTGAAGGAGCCGGTAGCGCGCCCTCGTCTAGTCAGGTGTGTATATAGATAACATAAATTTGTACTGTACATGTCAATTATGTATACCATCTCTATATCATCTCGTATATATGTAATTTGTGTAGGCCGCCTCTGCTAAGAAATCAAAACGATCGACCACGAAGAAGCTGAAGGATGTCAAGTTACACATCACCCGAGTGGAGGATTTGATCACGAGCCGAGTGGATGTCAAGTTACACATCACCCGAGCCGGTAGCGACGCCATGGACGTGGATTTGATCACATGTTGGACACTGTAAGTACTTTGTTGTTGCTTATAATTCACAGTTTGAAAACAATAATTCCAATCTATGTTGACGCGGGCTTTATTTATTGCTTAACATATGCAGAATGGAGATTCAAAAATGTCGCAGAGACAATATATATGACGTTGGTTTCGTTGACCCTCGAAGGATAAGTGAAGCAATGATAATGCACAATCCTGAGGAAACATATTTAAACCTATACAAATATATCAAGAAACAAAATTACTGTGACTCCATACTAATCCCGTACAACATCGAGTGAGTACATTCACAGCCTTCTTCTTATACTGTCTGTGTAACAATTCATTTCTGATTATAATGTATACATGTGCACAGATTCCACTGGTTCCTAATTATATTGTGTCCTGATCGGGGTGTCGTGAACGTCTTTGATTCATTGCACACCCCAAAAGAAAAACTACAGAACATCATGGACATGATGGCAAGGTGATGTATATTTTCCCCTACTTAATCCACCCCTTCCACTCGCAATGACTTAACTCAATTTTTTTGTTCGCAGGGCCTGAATTCAATTTCGTACAGAACACACGGGTATACAACATGAAACACTAAAATGGAACATTGGCTTTCCGGTAAGCAAGTAATTTGTACATGTAGGCATCGACTAATATATTATATGAATTTTACTAGATTTCTTTTGGTCGACAGTGTGCCAAACAGGGACCGGGAAATAATTTATGTGCATACTATGTGTGCGACTACATGTGGAATTGGGGACATAAAAAGCTCACACAACGCGATATTATGGTACGTAATAATAAACACATTTCCATTATTATTAAGTGCACAATTATTGTCTCCAACTCGACGGATTAAATATCTTTCAAATATTTTTAAATTATAGATGTTCAACCTGAAGGAAGAGTCCCTAGAGATAGAAAGAATTGACGCAATTGCAGAACAGCTCGTCGGATGGATCTGGGATGAGGTCGTCAATCCCCGAGGAGAATTCCACTCGCCAATACTGGAGGACGTGCCGGACAGTCCAACGAGAGCTAGCTAGTCGTCAATCTTAATTATGTAGAAAATACAGTTTAAATATATATAACTCGAGTTGACATGCATGAATATCTACTTTTGTAATATATATGTCTTCTATTTTGATGAAATGTCAGCTAATATGAATATAGAGTCGGCCGAATACGCATTAGAATACACGTATTAGAATATATACGTATATACACGTGTATAGACGCGCATGCATGGCTACTGAAAAAAGCAAAAAAAAAAGAAATCCGGGGCCTTTAGCACCGGTTGCAGACAGCAACCGGTGCTAAAGGCATGCCCTTTAGCACCGGGTGCAGCCACGACCCGGTGCTAAAGGCCCTGCTAGAGGCGCTGTGGGACAGGCCCTTTAGCACCGGGTCGTGGCTGCACCCGGTGCTAAAGGGACCCTTTAGCACCGGTTATTCAACCCGGTGCTAAAGGGGTACCCCTTTAGCCTCGGATTAGTTGCACCGGGTGGGAAACCCGGTGCTAAAGGGCTTTCCCACCCGGTGCAGATGTCGATCATTCTGGTAGTGATTGGATTAGTTATCCTGTTCTGGATTAATTATCCTGTTCGTTTTGTCCAATAATAATAATCTAATACTATTGAATCTAAATAAAATGAATGTCCATAGCCAAGTAAGTCCAAATTCAAGTGAATCCAAGTCAACATTCAATTGGATCTTGGATTAAGCCAAATCCAATCCTATGGCTAGACACGTCTATGCCCTTGATGGATGAAGTCGGGACTCGAGATTCATCGGCTGACTTAGAGTGCAACTAATGTGTATCGTTGTATGTGAACTGATTACATATGATACTCGACTCACCACAGGGGTTGCATTTTTCTGGTTTATTCCAAGATTTAACCAGCACTACTATTTCAGTAGCAGGCGACAACGCCCGTCGACAGTGAGCCATATTTGATGACCTTGCTAATATCGATATCTACCGGTCCAGTCTTATGGAAGTGCTCATAGATTTTGCGTATATGTATTTATAGAGATGTATGTGAGTGTCTATGTCTCTACTTCGGAAAAAAAATATGTGTCATCCTAGGGCAGCCGTGAGCCTATATAGTACAAGTATATAGGGCAGCCGCAATGGGAGAGAAAAGTGGCTATTATAGACCCATATGACCTGGCTCACCATTGTACAGCTAGTCCTTATAGCAGTCCATAGTTATAGTCTTACAGCTACCCATAAGCTTAAATGCCGCCCTTATGAAATAAAATATTAATAATCTCTCTTTCCTCTATCCTCTCTCTCCTCGTGTGTGGATGTTAATGCTCCCTCTACCAGCTCAATCTTTTTTTATCTATACTAAAAGGATCTTGGAGAATTGAAAACACTTCCCACCTAAAATACCCACACCCACCCCTCACATAGGACCCACCTGCCAGGGTTTTTTGGGTGAGAGACGTGGGAAATGTGGGAAAAATTGATGTTACAGTCATTTTTCGTCGTTTTGTCAGTTTTTTTTTCACTGTGAAATTTTTCTACACGCCCGCGTGTACCCACCGCGGGGGGATTTTGGAAGGCCTGCGTCGTCCGCTGTTGGCGGTCGTTACGGCACGTTTTTGACCACCAATACTCGGGAATAAAAGAGGATATATTCATTCCATGTACTTAGGTTTATTTCTAACAGAGTTCCACGAGTTTTGGTGAGTTACACTTGTGCATGTACAACAATGAGAAATACGTGCTATAGGGGTCGAAATTGACCGATTCGGCCGAACGACTCCGTTCGGCCGGTTACCCCCCTTAGCCGTGCACAACATCGGGAGTCGTCCACGTCAACAATGACCAAGCAGATGACGATGCATGACACGTGGGCGACCGCCACCTCATCCTGGGCCAAATCAACACGAAGACCATCACTAGAAGCCAGCCCAGGGGGGTCCAAGACCAAAGGCGGTGCTGGGGAGGCCGGCCATGGGCCAGGCCCGGTTCGGCCGAATCTCCCAATTCGCCCGAACCGACCCCAGCACCAGAACCGACCAAGGGGGGCAAATCCAGGCCGTGGGAGCAAATGGCGGTGCATCCAAGGGTTCGGTCGAATCCTAGGATTCACCCGAACCCGGGCAATTCGCCCGAATCACCAGGGGGTACCCCCCTGGTTCCCTTGGCCGCCACTCCTCTCCACCATCCTAGTTCACCTATAAATGCAGTGGCATTTCACTTGTAACACACACACTCAAGCCAAGGAGCTCTCATTCCACTTCTTTCTAGTAGAGTTAGGATAGTTTAGTTGGGAGTTAGAGTTGAGTCGAGCTGTGCCAATAAACTAACCAATAACAGCGGAAGACTAATAAACTCTCAAACTAATGGAGCCGCAATCCACAGGGACTTTGACTGGGAGATCACAACTCAGTAGTACGGCAAATCTTCTGGAAACTTAGCAGCAGACTCATGCCCAGCCCAATCTATTTACCCGTCCGGGATTTTGTTGAATAAATGACAAGTGTAAGTAAACAATAAATTAGCAAGTATAGCACGGGTATATGAGGGCTCAAAATAAGGCTAGACACGGCTTAACTGCATTTGCAATTTTAGTTGGTTCATTTTAGCATTATCCTAGTTACTACAGTTAATGAAACCTAGTTGCAACCCAATTAATAAAGTATAAGTGACATTAAATATAAATAAATATCATATTCTAATAAAAAAGGATCCAGGCCGCTCGTGACCCTGAGCAAGGCTATCATGATAGAATTTACACTCTGCAGAGGTTTCACCCTTTACCCACCAGTCGCGTAAAAGCTCAAACGAACTTTAAACCCAACCATGCGGAGGTGGATCAGACCTCACAAATCACACTACCGAGGTGTGACCGCATAGGGACGCTACGAGGTTTTTCACAAGACACCCTAGCAAGACAGTGGTCGATTATGGTACAGCACAGGCAGCACGGCCCAGGCACCGAGATTGGCGTACGCCTACGGAGTCACACCATAGGGGCGTCAATGGCGTCCAGAGCGCGGGCATCACACCCAACAACTGCGCAACGTGTGGAGTTCCCCATCGCAGGGACTCCCAGCACGGATTGTGCCTCACGGGGGCATAGCCGATGGATCACCCGTCCTCGGTGGATCAAGACATACTCTCACCCATGTTTCCCATAACGCCGTCGGTCACTCCGGTAACCACTGGCAAGCTAGAGACGTATAAGTTACTTGACCAAGACAAAAGCCATAATAGTTCTAGCGGTGGCGACAGGCTCCTGGGTTGCCGCTTTAAGAACCGGACCTTAGGGAGAGACACTGGAGCAAAGCACACGGCACATGCCCCAGTTCCCTAAACCATGTTGCTAAAAAGATAGTTTTATCATTAATGTTGTAGTGAACCATTAAGTCAAAATTAACAGTTAAACAAGACTAGGTACAACCTTAATGGTACATCAAATTAGACACATGCATGTATGAAATAATTTATTACAAGTGGGTAAGTAGCTAGGATTGTTCGTGCTATAACTTGCCTTCCTCAAAAGGCGGCTACTGCTGCTGCTGTGAGTCCTGTCCCTAGAAGTCCTTGTACTCGAAGTCCAACGGGAAAGGCTCACCGACTGGACACGAATCACCACGCAAACATGCACACAAACCATTACATGCAATCAAATAATATTCTATTAGAACAGCACACCAAAATTAGAAACAGTACAAATAAAGGTTCTAGATATATTCTACGCTTCACTACGAACACATGAGCGTAAAAATCACACTAATCGGAGCTAAAACGAAAAAGATATGGGTTTTCTAAGATCTAGGGACCTGCTGGCAAGTTTTAAAAGTTTCCAGGGGCTTATTTGTGAAAAACCAGGGGCTAAAACATAATTTTACTTAAAAATATAGGGGCCTACGCGTAAAAACAATTAGCTAGGACTGCGGGTTCTATTTTTAAAAAGGTCAGGGGGTTATTCGTGAAGAAAGGACCCAGATGCAATTATTTTTACTACTCGAGTGGACCGCGGGTTGATTTTGGAAAAATAGAAGACCTCTTTATCAAAATGGCCAGGCTGACCATTACTTAAGGGTTTGACTCGGGTGGGGAGGAGTGTGGGCCGTTGGATTTAGATCCAACGCCACTAGTTGATCGGGCAGGAGGGGGGTGGTCACCGGCAGGGGCCACGACGACGCCGCCCATGGCCGCGGCGGTCCTTCGCCGGAGCTGGGCAATTCAGGAGCTAGGGGCCACCATTGGCCACGGTACTTGGCTCGTTGGCACCGGGGCGACATGACGAGTCCACCTGGGTGGATCATGTCGAGGCTAGCGTGGCGGAGGGGGGTGGACGACGGCGAGTAGTGGCGGCAGAGCTCCGGTGAGCTTGAGCGCGCGCTAGGGGCACGAATGGGGGGCAGGAGATGGTCGAGGAGACTCCTTACTGCAGTGTGGAGCTAGCAGGGGTGTCCGAGGGGCCAGAGAGGTGGCGAGCCGGCGAGTCGACGACGGCCGGCGGCGGAGTTGCTCGGGCGGCGTCGGAGCGGGGGAAGAAAGCTGCTGGGGGGCGCTTGGAGCTCGGGAGGAGGATCGGTGAGGGCAGGGGGCTCTGGTGGGCGGCTTATATAGGCCGGAGGGGAGGTACCATCAGCATGCGGCTCGGGATTTGGGCTGCGGCCGTCGGCAGCACTTTCCATCACGGGGGATTGCCTACCATGCGGGCGCGCAGCTAGGGAAGGAAAGACGAGCGGGGAAGGGAAGGGGAGGTGGCAAGGAAGCTTCCCGCGGCTGGAAGGGGGGTCCACAGGCGCGCGGGAATTTTGGCTCGGGTGCTCGGGCGCCATTCGCACGGGAGGGGGAGAGGGAATGGAAGGTGGGGGATGAATTTGACAGGTGGGGTCGGGGCGTCAGCGGGAGAGGGAGAGAGGGAGGGAGTGCGGGCTTACTGGGCCGGGGAGTGGTTGGGCCGGCGCGGGAGGGGAAGTGCTGGGCCGTTGCGTGGTGCTGTGCCGAAAGGAAGAAAAGGGAGTGAGGGCAGGCCGGGGAAAGAGTTGAGGGGCCAAAAATGAATTCAAGGCTTTACAATTTTTCTAGAGGTCAAACATATGCAAATTAAATTTGAATTTAAACAGAATTTAAATTCCAACTGAACTTACTATCAAACAAAACATAGTGCAGCAGCATGAATGCAACAAAAATATTTCTACAACATATATTTGATTTTAATATTCATAAATAATTCAATTAACCTATAATAATTATGAACAAATTAAATAAAAGCAAATAAATTACTAAAAATTTTAAATAGGCTATTTTTTGGTGTTACAAACCTACCCCCTTAAGATGAATCTCGTCCTCGAGATTCAAATGTAGATGCGAAGAGCTGCGGGTACTCGATCTTGAGATCTTCTTCCCTTTCCCAAGTTGCTTCATCCTCCGAGTGACGGCTCCACTGTACCTTGCACATCCGGATGACCTTTTTTCTTGTCACCCTCTCAGATACCTGTTGACACTTCTTACGGTCCACTATTAGGATTGCTAATCCCAGTAATGGTGCAAGTAGTGTTCATTGGTATTCTTACGATACAGATATAAATCTGCAAGCACACGGGTACCGATGTAGCATTTCACCCGGGAGTATTCCTAGGTATCGTATTTATATTTCTGCAGGGAAGCATTGGATAAAGAGTATCGACTATTGACAAGGATGTAACTACTAATTAAAGTACCGGCTAACAAGACGGGGGTAAAGGATAGGATAGGAGTGATATTCAGTTGACACACACGAGAAGTTCAGGATAGAGATAGAAGAGCGGTCTAGCTAGTGGGAGAACAACGAGACAGGATGGGATTCCTATATACTTCCACTGGCCTTGAGATACCTCTGGCAAGGGTTACGGCTAGCATGAAGAATGGCATCTATGGTTCTCTTCCTAGTTCTATTATCTCAACATCGGGGACGGAGCCCGTGACACACAGAAAGGGATGAGAAGGGGTGCCACAAACTCCGTGCTCTTACGGGGTGCCTGCAGACCGGAACTAACGTGATGGACTACGAAGACCGAAAGGGCTGTCACCACCTCACGGCTACCACCTCCGTTGCGACGGGGACAAACCAAGGTTACCATCTAGACTAGGTACCACACCTACGCTAGGCAGTAACTACTCACTCTTCTAGAAAGAGCAAGCAATCCTGTCAATACCCCGGTGACAATTCACCGCAAGTATTGAGCAGAAACGAGGAACCAGCTAAGACAAAGGACTAAGAGAGAACTTATAGAACCAGACTACAACAGCTTATAAATAAGGCTAGACATTCCACAATTACTCGTGAAATAAATGCAGAACAAATAGCTCAAGCAAATGCAGAGGAAATATATTGATTACTCAGAGTCAAACATAAAGAAAAGGAAAAGATACAAGAGCTTTACCAGAACTCCAGAAGACGACTCCGGAACCCCGAACGAAGCTCGACCCTGACTCTAACTCCCAACAGGACTAGCCTACTCTACATCTTGAAAGTGGAGAATGGAGACTTGCTCCCAAGTGGTGTGTGTTACAAGTGAAGTGGACGCCTCTATTTATAGTGGTACATGGCGGTTGAGCTTGGGTAACCACCAAGGAAGCCAGGGAGCATCTCCGGCTGATTCGGCCGAATATCCTGGTTCGGCCGACTCCTAGAGTTCGGCCGAACCGTGGATCTCCACCGCCTTTGCTCCCACGGCCTTGATTGCTCCCCTGGAGGCGGTATCTAGCTTGGGGGCGGTTCGGCCGAACTGAGGTGTTCGGCCGAACTGGGCTTTCGGCCCAGCACGCCTCCCATGCACCGCCTTAGGTCCTGGGCCATCCTGGATGACTTGTTCGTGGTGGACTTCTTCTGATTTGGCCCAGAAGTGACGTGGCAGTAATCTACATGGTTTGCACAGTCGTCTGCTTAGTCATCGCTGACGTGGATGGCCTCCGGTTGTGCGTCTCGTCATGTTCGGCTAAGGGGGTAACCGGCCGAACGGAGTCATTCGGCCGAATCGGTCAATTCCGACCCCTATAGCACGTATTTGTTGTAGTTGTACCTGCACAAGTGACACTCACCAAAACTCGTGGAACTTTATTAGAAATGAAACCTAGGTACATGGATTGTCACATATGTCCTCAATTATTCCCGAGTATTGGTGGTCGAAATTGGGTTGTAACGACCGCCAACAATACCTCCAGAATCCTGACTGGATACTAATCGTAGGTGAGATCTTCTTGCACATTCAGCTCATCTATCGGGATCTGCTCTTCGGGCACCCGCAAACATTTCTTCAGCTGAGACACATGGAACACATTGTGCACTCCGGCCAATCTCTCGGTAGTCCCAACTGATATGCCACTTCGCCTTTCCTTTCAAGTATCTGGAAAGGTCCAATGTAACGAGTTGCCAGTTTGCCCTTGATATTAAACCTCTTTTCGCCCCTCATCGGAGACACATTGAGGTACACAAAATCTCCAACCTCAAAACTGAGATCCCTTCGTCTGACATCAGCATAACTCTTCTGCCTGGACTGTGCCACCTTCAAGTTCTGCCTGATCACTTGCACTTGGCGCTCTGCCTCTCTGAGTATCTCAGGCCGAAAGACTTGACTCTCTCCAGTCTGATTCCAGAATAGTGGTGTTCTGCACTTCCTGCCATACAAAACCTCGAATGGTGCCATCTGCAGGCTCTTCTGATAGCTGTTGTTGTACGAGAATTCCGCATAGGATAAACTCATGTCCCAACTAACACCATACTGCAGTGCACAAGCCCTCAGCATGTCCTCCAGAATTTGATTAGCCCGCTCTGTCTGTCCATCTGTCTGGGGGTGGTAAGCTGAACTAAACTGCAGCTTAGTGTCCATGGACTCATGCAGCTTCTGCCAGAAGTGTGAAGTGAACTGAGTACCACGGTCAGACACTATCCGCTTTGGCACTCCATGCAAACACACAATCATCTCCATGTATAGCTCTGCCAGTCTGGCTCCGGTGTAAGTGGTCTTCACTGGAAGAAAGTGTGCCACTTTGGTCAAGCGGTCCACAATCACGCAGATGGAGTCAAATCCTCGTTGAGTGCGGGGTAGACCCGTTTTGAAGTCCATACCAACTTCTTCCCATTTCCATTCCGATATCTTCAAGGGCGGGAGTAATCCAGTTGGCCTCTGATGTTCAGCCTTGACTCTCTGACAAGTGTCACATAGTGCCACATATGTTGCCATATCACGTTGCAATCCATACCACCAGAATCTTTCCTTGATGTCTTCGTACATCTTGGTGCTTCCTGGGTGGATCGAGTATGCTGAATCATGCTCTTATCTTAGGATCATGTCCTTGATCTGCGCTATATCGGGCACACATATCCTATTTCCGTGCCACAAGGTTCCCTGTTCATCCACTCGGAATCCAGGGGCCTTTCCTAGGGCAACATTCTCCACAATCTCCTTGATCTTTTCATCACCAAGCTGACCCTTCCGGATCTCTTGTTCAAGAGTTGGTTCTACAGTCATCTCTGTGATGCTATTCATCTTCTCAAATTCCCGGCTAAGTTCTTCAGGCAGACAATGGCCGGTGATCTTGTTCACATAGCTTCTCCTCCTCACAACATCTGCCACCAAGTTAGCCTTCCCTATGTGGTAGTGGATCTCCAGATCATAGTCCTTGATCAACTCCAACCATCGGCGTTGCCTCATATTCAGCTCTGACTGAGTGAAGACGTACTTCAGGCTCTTATGAACGGTGTAGATGTCACACTTGTGCCCAATCAAGTAATGCCTCCAAATCTTCAGAGCATGCACCACAACTGTCAACTCCAGATCATGTGTCGGATAGTTCTGCTCATGTTTCCGCAACTACCTTGATGCATAAGCCACACCTCTTCCCTCCTGCATAAGCACACATCCCAGTCCTAGACGGGATGCATCGCAGTAGATGGAGAAGCTCTTGGCTATATCTGGCAAAATCAACACATGTGCTGTTGTCAGCCTATTCTTCAACTCTTCGAAGCTGGTTTGACACTCTTCTGACCGGACGAACTTAGCATTCTTCTCCAATAACGCCGTTAGGGGTTTAGCAATCTTGGAGAATCCTTCGATGAACCGTCGATAATATCCAGCCATCCCAAGGAAACTCCTGATCTCGCTAACATCCCGGGGCGGGTTCCAGCTCAACACATCGTTAACCTTCTTCGGGTCAACTGCCACTCCTCCATTAGATAGCACGTGTCCCAAGAATGCCACTTTCTTCAACCAGAACTCACACTTGCTTAACTTGGCATATAGCTGATGTTCCCGGAGTCTCTGCATCACCAATCTCAAATGATCTTCATGTTCCTCTTCGTTCTTGGAGAAGAACAGAATGTCATCAATGAACACCACCACGAACTTGTCAAGGTAGTCCATGAACACACTATTCATCAAGTACATGAAGTATGCAGGAGCATTGGTCAGTCCAAAGGACATAACCGTGAACTCGTATTGGCCCGGTTGGCCTGCACCTGCTGCTGTCCAGCCTATTGGTTGGCGTTCTTGGTCTTCTTGGGGCAGACTTTGGCAAAGTGCCCCTGCTCTCCACAGTGATAACACACTCTGGGACCCACTAGCGTGTTGTTGACGGGGTTGGGGCGCTGAATGGGACCCTGCTGCACCGGGTTGCGCTAAGCTGGAGCATTCTGCAAGAGTCGCTGCTGCTGTGGCGCCTGGGGGTACTGGGGACGCTGCTGGTACTCGCCACGGTTGAACGAGCCGGGCTGACTCTGGAAGCGTTGTTGGCTCCCCATCTGCTGACTTCCCCGGGGAGGAACGACATGGGGGCGACTGCTGCTCCCGATCTGTTGGCCCTGTAACTTCCTCGTCTTCTCCTCCATCTCACGGCGCTTGTGTTCCAGCATCAAAGCACCGTCCACCAATTCCTGCAAGTTGTGGAACCTAGTGCACATCAGCTGGTACTGTAGTGCATCCTGCAAGCCGTCACGGAACCTGGACTGCTTCTTCTTGTTGGTGTCCATGTCCTCTGGAGCATAGCGGGCCAACTCGATGATCTTGTCACGATAGGCAGTGACACTCATCCCTTCCTGCTTTAGTGCCAAGAAGTCCTTCTTCTTCAGGGTCATCAGGGCTTCTGGCACATGGTGGGAGCGGAAGCTGCTACGGAACTCCTGCCAGGTGATCTGAGTACGGTCAACGTGAGCGTACTGGTATGAGTCCCACCAGTCCAAAGCCGGTCCCTGGAGCTGTCCTCCGGCATACAACACCTTCTCTCGGTCGTTGCACTGCGCGATGTTGAGCTGTCTCTCCACCGCCTTGAGCCAATCATCAGCCTGCAGGGGGTCGGTGGCCTTGCTGAAGGTAGGAGGACGTCCCTTCAGGAATTCGCCCCTCTTGTCATGGGGCGGCATGTTGTGCTGCGGTGGCGGATTCTGCTGGTTCTGCTGTATCATCGCCATCGTCTGAGCCATCTCCTACATCAGCTGGGTATGCGTGAGCATCATCTGCTCAATGGTGGGAGGTGGTGGGGCAGTTCGCTTGCACCAGCATTGCTCCTTGTGTTCACCATCTATCATCAATAAATAAGTCTCATAAAAACTCCGATGGTTATGACTCCAGAGTTTCACTAACTTGTTAGGATGAAGGGCTTGAACCTTAGTCCTGCATCTAGATGGTAGTAGACTTGCGTCTACGCCCATCGCAATCATTACAAAAATCCAAATCAATCATAAGCATAATGACAATCATTTCAAGCACCTAAGGACATGACTCACACAAGACTCAACTGGATTTGAGTTTTGAAAAAGTGAAACTAGACGACACATAACACATAATCATGGTGATCTCCTAAGATTTGTCAACCATTCTAACTAGGCTGCGATCCTACTGTCAGCACGGCTTTGATACCAATCTGTCACACCCGGAATTTCACAAAAACCCGAATGCGGCCATATGTGTGCCCAGAAAGTCATAGTACACATATATTGAACAAATATGATAAACAAAGAACATATGCTTGAATAAATTCTTCATCAAATAAAGTTTTACATCAGAGTACTTCATAAATAAACTAACCAATAACAGCAGAAGACTAATAAACTCTCAAACTAATGGAGCCGCAATCCACAGGGACTCTGACTGGGAGATCACAACTCAGTAGTATGGCAAATCTTCTGGAAACTCAGCAGCAGACTCATGCCCAGCCCAATCTGTTTACCCATCCGGGATTTTGTTGAATAAATGACAAGTGTAAGTAAACAATTACTTAGCAAGTATAGCACAGGTATATGAGGGCTCAAAATAAGGCTAGACACGGCTTAACTGCATTTGCAATTTTAGTTGGTTTATTTTAAAATTATCCTAGTTACTACAGTGAATGAAACCCAGTTGCAACCCAATTAATAAAATATAAGTGACATTAAACATTAATAAACATCGTCACAGTGCAACCCACCAGTCGCGTAAAAGCTCAAACGAACTTTAAACCCAACCATGCGAAGGTGGATCAGACCTCACAAATCACAGTACCGAGGTTTTACCGCATTGGGACGCTACGAGGTTTTCACAAGACACCCTAACAAGACAGTGGCCGATTATGGTACAGCACAGGCAGCATGGCCCAGGCACCGAGATTGACATACGTCTACGGAGTCAAACCATAGGGGGGTCAAAGGCGTCCAGAGCGCGGGCATCACACCCAACAACTACGCAACGTGTGGAATTCCCCATCGCAGGGACTCCCAGTACGGGACTGTGCCTCACGGGGGCATAGCCGCCGGATCACCCGTCCTCGGTGGATCAAGACATACTCTCTCCCATGTTTCCCATAACGTTGTCGGCCACTCCAGTAACCACTGGCAAGCTAGAGATGTACAAGTTACTTGACCAAGGCCAGAGCCATAATAGATCTAGCGGTCGCGACAGGCTCCTGGGTTGCCGCTTTAAGAACCAGACCTTAGGGAGAGATACTAGAGCAAAGCACACAGCACATGCCCCAGTTCCCTAAACCATGTTGCTAAAAAGCAAGTTTTATCATTAATGTTGTAGTGAACCATTAAGTCAAAATTAACAGTTAAATAATGGCGATAGTAGCTGCGCATGGCAAAGATTCTACCCATATGCAAAAACCCAAGGTAAAAAGGATAGGATAAACAAGACTAGGTACAGCCTTAATGGTACGTCAAATTAGACACATGCATGTATGAAATAATTTATTACAAGTGGGTAGGTAGCTAGGATTGTCCGTGCTATAACTTGCCTTCCTCAAAAGGCGGCTGCTGCTGCTGCTGTGAGTCTTGTCCCTGGAAGTCCTCGTACTTGAAGTCCAACGCGAAAGGCTCACCGACTGGACATGAATCACCACGCAAACATGCACCCAAACCAATACATGCAATCAAATAATATTCTATTAGAACAGTACACCAAATAGTAGAAGGAAAGAGGAGCGGGCGCTTTCCATCACGGGGGATTGCCTACCATGCGGGCGCGCAGCTAATGAAGGAAAGAGGAGCGGGGAAGGGAAGGTGGCGAGGAAGCTACCCGGGGCTGGCAGGGGGTCCACAAGCGCGCGAGAATCGTGGCTCGGGCGCTCGGGCGCCATTCGCGCAGGAGGGGGAGAGGGAATGGAAGGTGGGGGATGAATACGACAGGTGGGGTCGAGGCGTCAGCGGGAGAGGGAGAGAGGGAGGGAGTGTGGGTTTACTGGGCCGGAGTGGCTGGGCCGGCGCGGGAGGGGAAGTGCTGGGCCGTTGCGTGGCGCTGGGCCGGAAGGAAGAAAAGGGAGTGAGGGCAGGCCGGGGAAAGAGTTGAGGGGCCAAAAATGAGCTCAAGGCTTTACAACTTTTCTAGAGGTCAAACATATGCAAATTAAATTTGAGTTTAAATAGGATTTAAATTCCAACTTAACTTGCTATCAAACACAACACAGTGCAGCAGCATGAATGCAACAAAAATATTTCTACAACTTATATTTGATTTTAATATTCATAAATAATTCAATTAACCTAATAATGATGAACAAATTAAATAAAAGCCAATAAATTACTAAAAAATTTAAATAGGCTATTTTTGGGTGTTACATAACCCTGATCTCTAAGTACTGGCTCTTCAGCCACTGTATCTCTAAGCCCGAGTGACATAGGTAGATAAAGTACCCAAGATTCCTCTATCTATTCTCATTGTCCTCCCAACTATCTATTCCTTCTCTTTCCTATCTGAGCCACCCTTGAGCTGTGTGTCACGGTATAACTACTCCTATACAATACCGTTTATCCCCTATCTTGCTAGTAGTGTACCCTTCTCTGATAGTCTCTGTTGACGTAAAATCCGCACTTCACGCCAAGCACACAGCAAGCCGAATTAGCTAGCTTCACACGTGGCCCGAGCATTTGAATCCGAGAGCGTGCCAGTCAATTTTCCTGAAAACTGACAAAGGGAGAAAAGATGTTTAGATAACACCTGGAACGTACCGGGTGATACCAGTCAGTTCCATATTTGTGGCTACGGAGCCAGTTTCGAACGACATATATCTACAGAGAAGCTATCTGTCAGCAGTTAAAGCACCATTCGGCAATCGGCAAAGCACTCAGGAAGCGTATTGCCGAATGCGTGACGTAAGCATGACGAAAGATCGGTTTTTGACTGAATGAACATTGTAACGCATATTCATAACCGATTAACGAGGAACATAGCATGATGGATAAATAGAAGGGCGAAAACATGACCATAATTTCGTAATAAACAAGAATGCATAGATTAAAAGCACTAGTCTACCGCATGTCTAGGTACTTTTCAACCCGTCGAGTATGAAACAAGCAAGTTAATCCACCGCATGATACGACTTGCTTGGAATCATACCACCAACCAAGAATAGATCAATCCACCGCATGATACGACTCTAAACGTGGAAGGCTAAAAGCATTCTTTATTTAAAACAAAACTGTGAACATGTTTCGCTCGTGGCGATACTGCCGAATACAGCTATATAGCCGAATCGGGTTCCATGAAGAAGGAACATGCTTCGTTGATGATGATAGGTCTATCAGATCGAATCGAATTCTAATCCACCGGATGATTAGCTCTAAGACGACCCAAAAACCTGCATCCACCGCATGATACCCGGTTCTGTCAAGATCTACACAAGACCAACGAGCTTGGACCCGCAACACGTGGCAATCTAGATTGACTTCGAATTCGGCTATGGAAACGCAGTGCATTATGAGCTAGAACCGAATCTGATCAATCTAGACTGGGCAAAAGAGTGCTGTAATGAATTAAACATAAAGGTAAAACCCAGAGCAACACATGGTAACTTAATGGATCTATCAGATCTTGCCAAAATCCAATAGAACCGATAACTTGTTCCAAGCTAAAACTTAGCCCACCGCATGGCTCATGATCTAACAAAGGAACCTTCCTGAACCAAAGCCTAAATCCACCGCATGATACTAGGCATGGTGCAGGGTTGCCGGTACTTACGGAGGTCGACGGATCGATGATTCCTCTCGAAGAACTCGACGACTCGACTAAAGGACTCGAAGTTGGCACGGGGCCGGTTTGTTGTATGATTGATTGAATGATCCTTTTACAATTACCATGGGTTTATATTTATACCCAGGTTTCGACACGACTCCTAGTCGATTACGGTTACATTATTTATTTCCTAAAAAAGATAAACGCCGGGGCACCGTATCCGTCTTGCACTCGAAGTTAAACCGGCCTTTTCCTTATACTTGATCCATGTCATCACGCACTCCCGAATGCCTCCTGCGGAACAGTTTTCTTGCCGAATGACAATGCGTTCCCGACCGCAGAACGTCTTTGCCGAATGCTCTGGGGAAAAAACTCCTTTGCCGAATGATATCTCTTCAACGAATCCGGCCCACATGTCAGCCTCTTCCTGGTGCCAATTTTTGGTGTCAACACATGCCCCTTCAATTTTGGGATAAAAGATAATTTTATTTCGGAATTGACCAGAAGCACTCAACATTCCCAAGTTAGTTCTGCTCGACACCCGCTTCTCCTTTTGAATCTTTAGAGCTCTCATCCAGATCCGAATCCTAGGTTATCGACTCCCAAGATTCAATCTTCAAATGGCGGACCAAGATTTTGCCATCCAGGTAAACTTCAATCCCCTCAAGCA
This sequence comes from Echinochloa phyllopogon, assembly GCA_033239725.1. Lineage (NCBI taxonomy): Eukaryota > Viridiplantae > Streptophyta > Magnoliopsida > Poales > Poaceae > Echinochloa > Echinochloa phyllopogon. The sequence continues at coordinate 35,359,045 of BTCW01000014.1, forward strand.
CATTCGGTATTCTTCTTTCGATTTGCATTTTAAATTTCCTCTCATCTCTTTCCATTCTTGATAGGCACTAGCTGCCGAAATCCTCATCCCCGTTGAGGAAAAAGCTCCATCCTACTTCCTCGGCCCTGTAGGGAATTCAGATCCTTCCGAACTCATCGCGGCCGAATCTCAGAGGGTTCCTTTCAAGATTTCATTGACAAAACCTCATGAGTGGCAAGACGCCTTCAAGAACTGGCCTTTGCCCCCAATCGCCGGCTGGAGAAATTGGTACAAAAGGATATCTGATGACAAAAGCCCCCAAACACAGAACTGGGACCATCTGCGTATTTCTCATTGCCTGGAGCTGTCACTAGCCGAAACACCAAAGAACGAGAACCTTCTGATTGCAGCTTGTCATTTTTGGTCCAATGGCGCAAATGCTTTTCTCTTCGGTCATGGCCTAATGTCTCCCACTTTGGCCGATGTCTACATGATGACCGGCCTGAATGTTACAGGAACTGTATATCCATATGACCACAAAGGTTCCTCCAAGCAGACAGGAGTAAAAACAGGGGTTGGATACAAGAAATATATCCAGAACCATATGTCTGATGGCCCTCTGACCGATGTCGAATATAGAGCCTTCCTGAACATGTGGCTATGCAGATCAGTCTTCTGTGGCAAAGCCAATGAGCCAACCCTGAACCATATCGTGATGGCTGAAGAGCTGGCTGCCGGAAAACTTATTCCACTTGGGAAATACCTCCTGGGAAGTGTCTATCGTATGCTCAATCAAACCACCCACCTGATGCACACCAGCAAGAAAATCCCCTGTGTCAATGGTCCTTGGTGGTTTGTCCAAATGTGGCTGCAGTTGTACATGCATCAAATCGTCGCTATTGATCTCAACAGCCGAGACTTTCCTTCAATTAATTACAAAGAAGGAGAAATTCGGAGAACCAAAGGTTGTCAAACCTATGGAGAAGCTGCCTCCACTGTATCTATTAACAAGAACATCGGTGAACTATTTGAGCTTTTCTTCAAAGGCTTTGCTCACCCTCTTTGGTTCCCATATTTGGACAACGACAACCTCACTCTCCCCTGCGAATTCAGCTTTGAAACTGGATGCACTGATGTACAATCTATAGCAATCTTCAATGCCTTCATCCAGCCCTGTATCCTGCCAGCCGAATTCTGTGGAGGAAGACTGGTTCAAAGCACTTACGAATATTATCAGCCAAATATGATGGCTAGACAGTTGGGATGTGGCCAAGTGCCCCCCAGGCTATTTCTTCACGAATTTCTCAAGCCTAGGGAGATTGTCAAGGACTCCACAGAGACAAGAAGGATTTTTACTTATAAATGTTGCGGAACTATCTATGCACCTGATCCTTTTGTGCCAACAATATCTGCCCATCCTTCCTTCACTCTCTGGTGGCAAGAATTCCATGATCATATCTTCAACATGCCAATCCATCCCTTCTGCTTCGAATTAATGCCTGATTATCAGCCAACTTCAGAGGTAATACGCTTATCCCTTATTTGTCTCAATAATATTAACCCCAATTGATTCTGATTCTGTCATCTTGCAGGATATAACACCTGCCCCTCTTGCCAGGGCAATCTCATACAAAGCTGCAGGCCCAATATCTGCTTTGGGGCACCAATCTCCTACCTTGGCTCAACTGATGGCTAGACAGGCTTCTCTAGATCCAATACTTACTAGACCATCATCCGTCAAGAGAAAAACCCTTCCTTTAGCTGCTCCATCAGTTGTAAAGAAGAAAAGAACAAGCAGCAAAAAAGTTATCAAGGTCAGAGCCTTCTTTCTTTGACCATAATGCCATTGGTGTTTTGCTCAACTTTATCTCTTCTTGGTTTCAGGCCAGAGCACAACAACTAGCAATCAGTGCAGATCTTGCCGATGCTTCATTGACTGGTAAAGTTCTACCACTTTATCCTCTTAACTTCTTTTTCATCCGCATTCATCCCTTGTTAACTGCAGAACAATCCTCAATGGATCCAATCTTGGAGAGCTCTTCTTCTCATCACGATTCATCTTTAGCTTTGCAACTTCTTCCTCAATCAGAAGCATTATCTTCACCAAGAAATCTTCCAGCTTCTCCTCAGCAAGATACACAGAATCTTTCCATTGAGCCTGAGAGGCTTCCTTCCCCCATTCAGGAAGTCAGGAACGAGGTAAACAAAAATCATTCAACTTTCTCTACCCTTTTACTCAGCGGATTATTACTAATTCGGCAAGATTCTCTTTCAGGAGAAATCCATTTCATCATCCAGCTATTCTTTTGCTGTGGACGACTTGGTTGCCGAACAAGGGGAATAAACATCTTCTGGCCAAGCTCTGTCAGAAGAAAATCAAACAAAGCTAAAAGATATCCTTGCTTTGCTGCACAAGAGTATTCAAGATCAAGTCAAAGATGCTGATCTCTTAAGGGATGTACTGGAATCCATTGACCAAGAACTCCCTGATGATATCAAAACTTCTTTGGAACCAGTTTCTCATTTGGATCAACAATACGCCGCAGTAAAGCAGGCTCTAAAAAACCAATCTTCTCAACCAGCTCTGGAACAGAGGAGATCCACAGCCAAACAATCTGTGAAAGACCTGCATACTCAAGCTCAGAACAGCAAAGAATTACTGACCAAATTGGAATCTGAACTTGAAAGGAAGAAGGTCAGAAAAGCTGCACTTGAAGCCGAATTGAGAGATCTATCGGCCGAAATTGAGGCTGATGAGAAGAAGATAGCTGAGCTCCCCAAATTAACAGAGAAGATACGCAAGGAATCTTCAGCAGCTCTGAACGAAGAAAAACAACTCAAGGCAAAGCTCGCTGCCCTGGCTAGAACCCAAGAAGCTGACAAAAACTTACTAGAGAGTATTAGCAATATGATATCAGATGCTAGAAATGTGATCTCAAAGTATTTGGGCTTGTAATTGTAACAAATAGTTGATAACCGAATGCTCTATCAATCCTGTAACTTTGTTATTTCGTAACTCTGTTTTTCTCCATTGTGAATAACTCATTCGGCAATGCTGATTGTAACAGTGTCAGACCCGAAAATGCTTCAAACACGACACAGCCGAATCTCATTCAGTCAAAACCGAATACGACTTCGGCAAGAATCCCAAACGACATGGAAATCGATCGGTTGGAGAATCCTTTCCACCTTCCGAACTCCTTGGGATATGCACCACAATTTTCGGCCACGATCTCTTCGTTAGTTCCATAAATAAGAACCTTGAGCACTCCTAATCTTTTATCAAATCCTCCGTCTTCAACTTTTCTGCTAGCCTGAGCCCCCTCTTCTTCGAGCACAGTAATCTCCAGAAAAACCCCAATGACCAACAACAACGGAAGACGCCCGGCCGTCGACGAAGCTGAAGGGAGTCGCGCCGGTGCTCGTCGGAGGTGACGACTGTCTGCCTCTCCTTATCCTTTCCTCTAGATTTTGCCTTATTCTCAACTTTCTTTGTGCTTTCAGGCTCATCCAATGGAACCCCGTTACTGCCCTGATTGCGGCTCCGGCTGCAGCGGGTGATTCTTCGGAGTCATCTAGTCGATCCCTCAGGCCCAACTGGGATCTGCCCTACTCAGACAGCGATGCCCGCCGATTCAAGCAAGAACGTGACGACACTCGGCATGAGCTGGAGGTCATCTCCAAACAAGTCGGGATCGCAGATCTAGAGTGGCAACACCAGCGTAAGCAGCTGCTCGAGACCATCGACGGTAATTTCTGCGGTTCGCTTAACTTCAATCTGACCTTGGACTAACCCGTCGTTGCTTCGTAATCCTACAGATCGCGACGCTGAACTCGATCAGCTGAAGACATTGATTGAGTCTTTGGCAAACAAGGTGAATGCTCCCGGGGACACGCTAGAAGCTCGCCTCGGTGCAGTGGCAGGCCGTATCGATGAGGTGGCCTTACACGGCGTCCGTCTGGGCACTGCCGCAGGCCTAGTCGCCATGTCGACGCACACCGGCGCTGACTATTCCAGGCTACCGCCCGGCTTTGCCAATGGCAATCCGGAGGAGATCGATGATATTGAGGCCTCCATAGATCGCCTTGATGCTCATGGCGTCGCCATTGCCGATTCCATTCATCCCCAGTCTGTTCTGAACAGGTTGTTCCATTAGTTTGTACTAGGGATTACGGAATTTCGGCAATAAAACTTATCTTTTGCAGTCTTTTTTGTGATAACTTGGTCAAACTCATGATGCAAAATATTTGTACTAAGGGCAATACATTCTGGTATTGGCCATTTTCCTTCTGTTGGCTTTTGTTCTGAAGGCGGCTCCTTCCCGAATGCCGGCTGTTTCAGTTATCCTGGCATTGAATATTTCAATCAGCGATCAACCTCAACACTAGGATAATATTTCTTCAAGTATCTCCCATTGATAGCAGCAGTAAACTCTTCTCCTAGTAAAGTTTTCAGGATATATGCATTCCCAGGCACGCATCTGACCACTCTGAAAGGACCTTCCCAGTTCGGAGACCACTTACCGAATGCACTGTATTTAGTTCCAATCGGTAATATTGCTTTCCAAACTAAATCTCCTTCTACAAATTGCTTGACCTTCACCTTCTTGTTGTAATATTTAGCAACTCGCATTTTATTTTTCTCAACATTTTCCAAGGCCCTGAGACGAATCATATGCAAATCTTCTAATTCGTCCATCATTAAATCATTATAATCTTTAGAACTTAAATCTTTTTGCAACTTTATTCTCCTTGAGTCTAATTGCATCTCCCATGGCAAGATAGCATGATGTCCATATACCAATTCATAAGGGGACGTCTGTGTAGCCCCATGTGGAGCCATTCGGTAAGCCCATAAGGCCTCATTTAACACCGAATGCCACTTTCTTGGCTTCTGATCAATCTTCTTCTGTATAATTTTAATCATAATCTTGTTAGAAGCTTCTGCCTGACCATTAGCTTGGGCATAATAAGGAGAAGAATTCAATAATTTGATGCCCGTACTTTCAGCAAAATTTCTAAACTCTGAAGATGTAAACTGAGTTCCTTGATCTGTGGTGATTGTTTGAGGAATTCCAAATCTGTAAATGATATGTTCTTTAACAAATTCAACCATATTCTCTGATGTCACCTTCTTTAATGGAATCGCCTCAACCCACTTAGTAAAATAATCGGTTGCTAAAAGCACAAACTTATGCCCCTTGCTAGATGGAGGATTTATTTGGCCAATCAAATCTATTCCCCATCCTCTGAATGGCCATGGCTTGATAATAGGATTCAGGACCGATGCTGGAACTCTTTGAATGTTTCCAAATCTCTGGCAATCTTGGCATCCCTTGTAATATTCAAAGCAGTCTTCTAGCATTGTGGGCCAATAGTACCCAGTTCTCCTAATAACCCATTTCATTCGGTAAGCCGATTGATGTGCTCCACAAAGCCCATCATGCACTTCACTTATCAGCCTTTTTGCTTTTTCTTGATTTAAGCAATGTAACAGCACCCCATCCAAGGATTTATAATATAAATTATCATCAAGAAGAACAAACTTTAAAGCTTTATACCTGAGCTTTCTAGAAACCTTTCGGGATGGATTCTCTAGATAATCAACAATTTCTTTTCTCCAATCATCTTCTGCCAGATTACTCCCGAAAGCATAAACATCATTAGCAAAAACTTCTTGAAGCTCTCTATAACCCGAAGCACTTTGAGCTAATCTGTTCGCCTCTCCATTGTCTCTCCTAGGAATATGCCGCAGAATTACTGACTGAAACTCCTTTAAGATTTGCTTGCATTCCTCATAGTAATTCCTTAAGATATCGTTTCTGCACTCATATTCGCCATTTAGTTGCCTTATGACTAATTCTGAATCTCCAAAAATTTCAACTGCAATGGCCTTTGCTTCTCTCAAGTATTGAAGTCCTCTGAGCACTGCCTCATACTCGGCTTGATTATTAGTGACAGTAGGTTGAATAGGAATAGCAAATTCAAATACCTCTCCTCTTGGCGAAATTAACAAAATACCTACTCCACCACCTTTGTCACATGAAGATCCATCGAAGAATAATACCCAAGGAGTAATTTCAAGCAAATTAGTTGATGAATCGCGATGTTCAGTAATGAAGTCAGCAATAATCTTTCCTTTAACAGCTTTTGCCGATTCAAACCTTAACTCAAATTCAGACAAAGCTAAAATCCATTTGCCAATCCTTCCGTTCAAAATTGGCATAGACAACATGTGCTTTATCACATCAAATTTTGAATACACAATGCATTCGGCATGTAGCAAATAGTGCCGAAATTTTGTACAGGAATAATAAACACATAAACAAAGTTTTTCGGTAGCCGAATACCTCGTTTCGGGATCAAGCAATTTCCGGCTAAGGTATGCAACTACCCTTTCCTTTCCCTCAAATTCTTGTATGAGGGCCGATCCAATAGTTTGGGCATCGGCCGCCACGTACAACTTAAAAGGCTTGTTTAGCTGTGGAGGTACCAATACTGGTGGTTTTTTCATGTATTCCTTGATCTCATCGAAAGCCCTTTGTTGTTCGTCACCCCATACAAACTTCTGATCCTTCTTGACTTTTAGCAGCGAAGAGAAAGGTAACACCTTTTGCGATAAGTTTGATATGAATCTTCTCACGAAATTAATCTTGCCAAGTAATGACTGTAATTCCTTAAGATTAGTTGGAGGAACAACTTCATCAATGGTTTTCATACTTTTCTTGCCAACTCCTATTCCTCCTTCATGCACCAAAAATCCCAGAAATTCTCCTGCCGAAACTCCAAAAGCACATTTATTCGGGTTCATCTTGAGCCCATGTTTCCTAGTGCACTCTAGAGTTTTCCTTATGTCGGCCAAATGTGCTTCATGATCCAATGACTTAATCACAACATCATCAATATATATTTCCACAATCTTGCCGATCAACTCATGAAAAATATAATTCATGGCTCTCTGATAAGTTGCACCAGCATTCTTCAAACCAAACGTCATGACAACCCATTCAAACAACCCTATATGTCCTGGACATCTGAAAGCTGTTTTCGCTATATCTTCCAATGCCATAAAAATTTGATTGTACCCTGCATTACCATCCATGAAACTAATCACTTTATATCCAGCAGCAGCATCAACCAACGAGTCAGCAATAGGCATCGGATATTCATCCATGGGCGTAGCTCTGTTCAGATCTCTAAAGTCTATGCAAACTCTCATCTTCCCATTTTTCTTGTACACAGGAACAATATTAGAGATCCATTCTGCATATCTGCATGGCCGAATAAAATTTGCTGCTATTAATCTTTCCACTTCTTTCTTTACATCGGTCAACACTTCATCTTTGTAGATTTTTCGGGGTGGTTGCTTGTAAGGTTTATAACCAGGCTTGATCGGCAATCGATGCTCAACAATGGAACGATCTAAACCAGGCATCTCCGAATAATCCCAAGCAAAGCAATCTTTGTATTCTTTTAACAACTCAATCAACTTTTCTCTGAAAACTGAATCCAAGCTAGCACTGATGAATATCGGCCTTGGTTTGTCACCATCTCCAATGTCTACTTCTTCTAATTTATCAGCCGACACAAATCCATGTCCTAGCTTCCCGTCAGTCCCATCGATTGGATTATCCATTAAAAATTACTAAAAGAGCCGACTGCTTCGATCGGCTGTTGATCACTGCTGACTGGCTCAACAGGACCTTCTCCCCAGTCCTTACCTGAGAAACAATCTATGCCTTGATATTCCCAGAAGGCTGGTTCCACATTAGCCACGCTAATTGAATCATCTGCTGGGACAATTTCCACTTCATCATCTATCCACTGAATAAGCTTCTTATGCATAGTAGATGGAATACAGCAATTCGCATGGATCCAATCCCTTCCAAGTAGCAAGCTGTATGCCCCTTTGCCTTCAATAACAAAGAAGGTTGTAAGCAGAATCTTAGATCCAATCATCAGATCTACATGTACACATCCTTTGGTGTCTGAAGGATTTCCAGCAAAGTCATTCAAAACTATGCTTGTTGGCGTTAAATCTCCAGGGCTCATGCCAAGTTTCCTGAATGTATTGTATGGCATCACATTAATAGCAGCTCCACCATCAACAAACATCTTCGTCAGTGGCTTTCCGTTGACATATCCTCTTAAGTACAGTGGCTTCATGTGCCGATTCTGGACTGGCTTCTCGAAAATAGCTCGCTTATTCAATACCAATTGTGCCATTAACCCACATTGCTCGGCTTCATCCACTTCTGACAATATCTCTTCCTGTACAATTTGATTAGCTGGAGCCATAAATTCATTCGGCAAGAAACATACCATGCATGTAGGAGCCGAATGACTCGATTCGTCAGGTTTGTCTTTTGGACGCCATACCGATCTCATCCTGGTTCCTGCTCGCTTCAACTCTTGATTCCTCAGGCGTTGGACTCTTCTCTTCTGGCTCTTTCTTAAACCAGGTGGACACCACTGTCCTTTCTGCCAGACATACTCACGATCTTCTTCTTCATGATCAATCCATCTACGATCAGCATGTCTTTTCCTTGGTTGATCATCATTCTTATATATTTTTAGACGCCGATCATCACTAGGATGTATCCTTCCAATTCTTTCGTGGACGGATCGGCGACTGGCACCATTTTGCCTATGTTCGACATATCCTTTACTGCATTCAGGACAGTTATTCCATGTAGGCAGCTTTAAACCCGCGTTCCAACAGTGTCCGAAGAAGACACAATCCCAATGTGCACGTTCTCGTTCTCGGACATATTCCTCTTGTTCTTCCTCATACCTTTTTTCTTCGCACCTCCTCTTCTCCTCCTCGTACTCACGTCTCTGATAGCGTTCTTTTTCTTGCTGACGCTGCCACTTATTGAGGAGAATGCGCGATGTGACTCTGGGTTTAGAAGATTTCCCAATTTCACATCGACTATTCGGGAAGCGAGGCTTTTCCTCGCGAATCTGTTCGATCGTGATTTGCCGATTAGGATCGACTGAGCCATTCTGCTTCGCTTCCTTCGACGTCAGGACTTTCATCTTTCCCTTTTCTCCAGATTCGGCAACACTCACCATATTGATTGAGAACCCAATCATGTTCTGAGGAAACGGGTTATTGTCCAACTTCATCTTATTGTCGAATTTCAGATGCCCTTCTTGGATAGCTTTCTGAATCCTCACTCTAAAAACCCTGCATTCATTGATGGAATGAGAATTTCTATCATGGAATCCACAGTACCTTTTATCTTTCACTCCATCAGGCCGAAGCATAGAATGCCCCTCTGGTAGCTTGATCCGGCCTTCTTTTACAAGATAGTCAAACAATTTATCCGCCTTAGTTACATCAAAATCATAGGTGCCCTTATTCTGTTTAATCCACCTCTGATTCACCATGACTGGTTCTTTACCCCACACTATCTCTACTGCGGCTATCTCCTCGCTATCTTCATACTCATCTCCTTGATCTGCTCTTTCAAGGAATTGGTTGTAGATGTCAGCTACATCATTATGTTTAGCAAATCTGGCATCTTTCTTGAAACCATATGCCTGGTTACTCATTAAGGCCAATCTGTGTGACAACTGGCCCAGATCATCGAACTCCATTCCGAATAGCTTTTCCCGAATGGTAGGCAGCATGCCAGCTACAGCCATACCAGCTAGCTGGTCATCAGGTATGTTCAGAGAAAAGCACATGCTCTTTGTTTCCCTAAACCTCCTGAGGAACTCCGTAGGTGTCTCATTATTTCTCTGCCTTAAGCTGGTCAAATCAACCAACTTTTTCTCGGTACTGCCAATGTAGTAATGAGCATGGAATTTCTGCTCCAGATCTTTCCAAGTACAAATTGACTGAGCAGGCAAAGAAGCAAACCATGTAAAAGCTGGACCCGTCAGTGACAAAGGAAAGTATCTGATTCTGAAAGCCTCATCTGCTGAAGCTTCTCCAAGCTGCATCAGATATCGAGCTATATGTTCCACAGTGCTAGTATCGTCTTGTCCTGAGAACTTAGTAAACTCTGTAGGCACCTTGACTCTATTCGGCAATGATACCCTTTGGTACCATTCTGGGAAAGGAGACGAGTACATGTACCCCTGATTTTTAGGCTTCAGACCGAATTGATTTTGCAATACATCGGTCATCTTTTGCACCATGAGGTCAATATTGGTATCTTGATTCCCTGGTCTCCCAGCAGGCATCCCTGTAGTACCAACATACCCGGGATTCGGGAGAGCGTCGATAGCATTGTAATCCATAAACTCTGAATATCCGTTCCCATACACATCCCTTTGCAGCCTGTTGTTCAGAGGGGATATCTTGTAAGCAGAAGCAGGTAGATTTCCCGTGGTGCCGAATGCCATATCACCATATGTACGAGGTTTCAGAAATGCATGCTAAAGCTCTTGCTGAATCGGCTGTCCATTCGCGTCTTTGGTTCCAGAAGCTTCAGTTTCTTCAGTACCTTTACCATGACGTTTTGGAACCGATGCTTGAACATTGAAATATGTCGGGCCACCAAGTTGTCCATGCGCTTGCTCAAAAGGTTTATCCACGTGTTGACCAAAGATGTTGACCAGTATGAGCCGAAAACTATTCAGGAATGCAGCATTATGATTGGTCATTGTTTCTCCTAAAGCCTTGTACAACAAGCTAGAGAACTTCTCCCTTTCTTCATCTTCAGTAAGATCAGATTGTCCCGGCAAAAGAACTCTTGGCAGATCTGACTTTAGAAACGGTGCACCACTCCTGTTCTTAGCAAAAGACAGCAAGCATTTCTTGATGAACTGATCTGCAGCAGTCTTCACCATTTGTTGATGTTCATCAGATAATTCTTCGAAAGTGACATCCAGAATGTCTTTTAATTCAGGCATCTTCGAAGCTTGTTGTCCCACCGGGCGTGCCAAAAAGTGTGTTGACGTAAAATCCGCACTTCACGCCAAGCACACAGCAAGCCGAATTAGCTAGCTTCACACGTGGCCCGAGCGTTTGAATCCGAGAGCGTGCCAGTCAATTTTCCTGAAAACTGACAAAGGGAGAAAAGATGTTTAGATAACACCTGGAACGTACCGGGTGATACCAGTCAGTTCCATATTTGTGGCTACGGAGCCAGTTTCGAACGACATATAGCTACAGAGAAGCTATCTGTCAGCAGTTAAAGCACCATTCGGCAATCGGCAAAGCACTCAGGAAGCGTACTGCCGAATGCGTGACGTAAGCATGACGAAAGATCGGTTTTTGACTGAATGAACATTGTAACGCATATTCATAACCGATTAACGAGGAACATAGCATGATGGATAAATAGAAGGGCGAAAACATGACCATAATTTCGTAATAAACAAGAATGCATAGATTAAAAGCACTAGTCTACCGCATGTCTAGGTACTTTTCAACCCGTCGAGTATGAAACAAGCAAGTTAATCCACCGCATGATACGACTTGCTTGGAATCATACCACCAACCAAGAATAGATCAATCCACCGCATGATACGACTCTAAACGTGGAAGGCTAAAAGCATTCTTTATTTAAAACAAAACCGTGAACATGTTTCGCTCGTGGCGATACTGCCGAATACAGCTATATAGCCGAATCGGGTTCCATGAAGAAGGAACATGCTTCGTTGATGATGATAGGTCTATCAGATCGAATCGAATTCTAATCCACCGGATGATTAGCTCTAAGACGACCCAAAAACCTGCATCCACCGCATGATACCCGGTTCTGTCAAGATCTACACAAGACCAACGAGCTTGGACCCGCAACACGTGGCAATCTAGATTGACTTCGAATTCGGCTATGGAAACGCAGTGCATTATGAGCTAGAACCGAATCTGATCAATCTAGACTGGGCAAAAGAGTGCTGTAATGAATTAAACATAAAGGTAAAACCCAGAGCAACACATGGTAACTTAATGGATCTATCAGATCTTGCCAAAATCCAATAGAACCGATAACTTGTTCCAAGCTAAAACTTAGCCCACCGCATGGCTCATGATCTAACAAAGGAACCTTCCTGAACCAAAGCCTAAATCCACCGCATGATACTAGGCATGGTGCAGGGTTGCCGGTACTTACGGAGGTCGACGGATCGATGATTCCTCTCGAAGAACTCGACGACTCGACTAAAGGACTCGAAGTTGGCACGGGGCCGGTTTGTTGTATGATTGATTGAATGATCCTTTTACAATTACCATGGGTTTATATTTATACCCAGGTTTCGACACGACTCCTAGTCGATTACGGTTACATTATTTATTTCCTAAAAAAGATAAACGCCGGGGCACCGTATCCGTCTTGCACTCAAAGTTAAACCGTCCTTTTCCTTATACTTGATCCATGTCATCACGCACTCCCGAATGCCTCCTGTGGAACAATTTTCTTGCCGAATGACAATGCGTTCCCGACCGCAGAACGTCTTTGCCGAATGCTCTGGGGAAAAAACTCCTTTGCCGAATGATATCTCTTCAACGAATCCGGCCCACATGTCAGCCTCTTCCTGGTGCCAATTTTTGGTGTCAACAGTCTCGAATATCTGTTTGCTAGTAATCTTGCCAAAGCTTCCCTGCGGAAATATAAATTACGATACCTCAGATTACTCCCTGGTGAAGTGCTAGAGCGGTAATTCTGTGCGCTTGCAGAATATTTATATATTTTACTGAGCCATAAGAAAAACCACTGAAACACTCCTTACCCTAGTACCTGGATTCACAATTCTGATATTGGATCGTAAGAAGTGCCAACAAGCATTTCTGGCGCCGTTGCCGGGGAAGCAATTGGCTAGATACTTTCAAACCTTTATCTCGAGCTATCTTAGTTGAGTATACCGCTACTCAAGCGGGTTTATCCTTGCTCTGTTTCGTTGGTCTTGTGAAGCAGAGCAGTGCATGACTGGTTTCCAACTATAGTCAAACTACCAAGAAAATCCTGAGTCTCTTGTGAGGAAAGTGCGACCCCGTGTTGTACCTCCTCAGAAACAGCTCATTCCGACGAGCCCAGTCTTTCCCGTCGTTGACCTGGCTTCATCGAGGATGGCAAGCAAGACGATTCGCGAGTTCTCTGCTTCATCGAGCGAGAACGTGCGTGTCAGACCAGCTCCACCAGTCGGAGAGGGGAACTTCGAGCTCAAGCCAGCCCTCATCAACATGGTGCAGGCTAGCCCGTTCTGTGGCAAGCCGCACGAGGATGCCAATGCTCATCTTCGGCATTTTCTGGAGATTTGCAACACCTTCACCATACGCGAGGTAAGCATTGATGCCATTCGCCTTCGTTTATTCCCTTTCTCATTATTAGGCAAGGCGAAATAATAGTTTTATGCTAACCGCGAAGCCATAGGAACTTGGGATAAGTGCACTAGCGCATTTTTGCTAAAATTCTTTCCGGTTGGGAAAAACAACGCCCTCCGGAACAAAATTGCTAGTTTCCAGCAGCTAAAAGATGAAACAGTCCCGGAGGCATAGGATCGCCTCGAGAACCATATATCTGTTTGTCCTCACCATGGTATGCAGAGTTGGTTTATCATTCAAACCTTTTACCACGGGCTTAGAAGCTCTACCCGTGAGTATCTGGATGCTGCTGCTGGAGGTTCTTTCTTCTCTCTTGAGGAGAGCCGTGCAAAGGCCCTCATAGAGAAGATGGTCGAGAACCAAGGTTGGTCCGACGATTGAGCCCAACCTCGGACCCGAGGAGTTCACCAAGTTGAAGCCCTGGACATGCTCGCTGCCAAGATGGACCTCCTGATGAAGAAACTGGAGGCCCCTGCTCAAGAAACGGTGCAAGCCATGGATGCTCGCATGACTTGCGAGGTCTGTGGCAACACTGGCCATTCGGGGAGCGATTGCCCCGAAACGCGAGAAGATGCCCACTACGTCAACAACTCCAACAACAACAACGGGTATCGACCGAACAACTACGACAATCAAGGCTGGAATTCACGCCCAAACCTCCTATTTGAGAGGCCTCAACAAGGTAACAATTTCAATTCCAGCAATTTCAATAATCAGCCATCACTTAGAGATCTAGTGTTTGGCCAGGGTAAAATCACTGAAAATATCAATTAAAAGCCTGCTGCTAACGATAAAATCCTGGAAAGCATAGACTCTAGGCTGGATTCCTTTGCTTCTGCTATGAAAAGCCAACTAAGTTTCAATAAAATGATAGAAACCCAAATTGCTCAGTTAGCTGCAGCCGTTCCTGTCACTGAATCGGGGAAGATTCCGAGGCAACCCGAACCTTCCATCGAAAAAGTAAATGTTGTTACTACGAGACAAAGTAAGGTGTCTCGTAGTACGTTCCGTACTAATCATGCAGGTAAGATCGCGCACATCCAAGTACAAATACCAAGATGGACATACCTACCAAGAGCTGCTAAGAGAGCAATCACGAAGACCTCTCCGGAGAGGAAGGAAGATCCCAGAGTACCCATCATTCAGTGCACAATCTGGAATCGCCGCATTGATGATGCTCTCTGTGATCTGGAGGCTAGCATAAACATCATGTCCAAGGTATTATTTAAGAAATTACGCTACCCTACTTTGTCATCTACAAATGCCCAGGTACAACTTGCGGACTCAACAATCCGCTATCCCGAGGGGGTGATTGAGAATGTACCGGTCCGCGTTTGCGGACGTTATGTCCCTACGGACTTTGTCGTCCTTGACACGGGGAACGATTATTCATTTCCCCTTATGTTGGGCCGGCCATTCTTGAACACCGCCCGGGCTAGAATCGATATGGATGCCAGAGAAATCACGTTCCGTATCAACGGAAGATTGATATACTTCAAGTTTCAACCACGGGAAGAGAAGAAGACAAAGCCTCTCACACCGGAGCAGAAGAGCGCCGAGTGTTTCCTGAAGGCACTCATCAATGGAGAGCTAGTAATACTCGATGTCGAGCAGTTCAAACGGAATGAGCCGATAGGACCAATGCAAGCAGAAGAGATGGATCTTCTCATAAAGAAATACGAAGAAGACCAAGCCCTCTGGAATTCACCAGAGGAACCGATCCCACCGCCACCGACACAGAAGAAGACTAAGAAGATGTGGTGGAAGAAGGTTGCATCGCCTAAACCACTCACTCTGGGATCGGACGATGACAAAATCAACTGAAGACAGGAGGAGTCCCGCTCACGGACTTTAAACACGAGCTTTGGCCGTGAGGAAAACCGGTATGTATCTCATGTTTCCCTTCCAAAATTTTATTTTCCATAATTGCATTTGCATGTTTCCCTTTCCAAAATAAATGAACCACTTGTGTAATTAATTTGAAAGAGAGTAGAAAAAAATTGCAAGCATGGTAAAAATAAATGGATAACGTGTTGAAATTTATTTATAGTGGGTGTAAAATGTAATTCTCATCACTTTTACCCCTTCTAGAACATCTCTATTTATTTACCATCATCACCAACCAGCACAAAACATGTCTACCCCACTCAACATGACTGCACACTCACCAATTATCACAAAACATGGCAGCATGGGGTGACTCCACTAACATCCACTTTGGTCATGTCAATTTTGCATCTCACCTACCAAAAACCACCAAAATACCCATGCCCTAGTGTTGGACCTAGGCCAATTTTTAGTGCTGCTGGGAGGCAAGAAAGAGAGCACCCACATGGGGCATTCGGACGAATTGGCCTCGTTCGGGCGAACCAGGCCATTCAGCCGAATGAGCCCCAGCTCTCTCCCTTGCCTATAAATACCACCCCTTGCTTGCTAGCTTCTTCATTCCACCTTCACACACTGAAAAATTTCCACCAGAAGCTCTCTCTCTCTCTCACTCTCTCAAGTTCCTTGCTCAAGTTGGTTCACTTGCATTGCTGAAAAATCCCAAAAAAATATTTTGCCTTTGTTCGATCTTTGTGCTGAAACTTGAACATGTTTGTGGTGGTTTCCAACGCCCACAAGAACGACTAATATTTTGTGGAGGTTTTCATCCCCGCAAGAACGACTAACTCTCTCGAACGACTGACTTGATTTACTTGTGCTAACCCCGTATATTCAGTCCTTCGGGTAGTCGTTGTGCTAACCTTTTGCAGGAAGCATGTCGAAGCTCTTCTCCGCGTTCTGTCGCTCCGCCCGGCTGAGAAAACGCTCGGACGATGCTAGGAGCTCCTCAGCCCCGTCCCGCGGTTCAAGCCAATGGATGTGGACGAGTCAGGGGCAGCCGACTTTGGGAGAGGCTTCACCTCGCACCCAACCCGGAAGCTCCTGAACGAGAGTGACATCATTCTCCGGACGGATCCGGAGCAGAACCTCTTCAACATGCTATGCCTGAAGGAGTTTGAGCATACCCGTGTCTTCGAGTAGGACCTGCTTGTAAGAACGGTTATGGATGAAGAGTTTCCAGAAGTTTTCGAAGCCATTGGCTGGGGCAACTTCTAGCATGTCGACGAACAAGGTTTGTATCTCCTCACCATCGAATTTCTTTCGATTCTCACATCTGGACGGGAGGGTGTTCGCTTTTGATTTTTCAACCAAGAGTATTCCTACTCTTGGAGGGATTTGAGTACGGCTCTGGATTTTGCTAGTCATTGTTCTTTGGAGCCTGCCAAAACTTTGAAAAGTTTCAGTCGGGATGGGTTCTGGAAAAAGATTTCGGGAAGCACCAATTGTTCTGCACCACGCACTAACAATATTCATAACCCCACCTTACGTTTCATGCATCGGTGGATGGCTATGATGGTGTTTCCACGTTCTTATTTGCATCTCGTTAATGTAGTCGAGTTGCGGTTCTTATACACCATGGTTAAACGAGTTGTTGTCTTTCCGGTAAAAGATTTGGTTGCCCATTGGATGTCTCATCACTCTCACGTGGGTAGCGTGGCGGTTACTTCTCTAGTCACCGCCTTGCTAACCAGTTGGGCGTTCTGGAGGGCACCCAACTTGTGTACTTAGAGACAGCGTGACTGGTCGTGGATGCTGAGCACTTTGTGCAAGGTCACATGATACGACGGGCGCCCGATGCAACACTGGTTATGATCTATCACGGTTGTACAACCAAGGTGCCCTTGCCTTGTGCAGGACTGAGGTTGTATACCGCTAAGAAATTAACACTCCGGTTGAGTGCCGAGGTGGATGACTCTCCTCCTTGGAGAGAGCCGGCTCGGCACAGTGTTGCAGGAGAGGGGCCATTTACCCGGGGGCAAGCCAGGCGTGACGCCGGGCTTTTCACCGCTCAAGAACTAGAAACTTCACCGACGCAGCCACATTGACACACGTCTGCATTCGAGGCAGCTTACAATGCATATGGAGGTTCTGGGACGTTTGGAGCAGGAGGCTCTAGACAACCCCAGGACCCAGACTACTTCGCCTCATGCTACTGGGACTATGCTCCGAGTACGGACTCAGAGTACCCCTAGGGATGGTACGGAGGAGGGTACGACAGTGCCTCCCGACCATACTTCCCTGGGCACTCTCAGTCCGCACGATTCGCTGCACCCAGTGGCTACGACATCGGTCGAGAGTTGTCTTACATCTCCGACCGGGTCGACCTCCTCGACGATCGTACATAGAGCATTGAAGACACCCTGGCACGCCATTCTCAGTATCACCAAGAGAATAGCAGCGTGTTGGACTCTCTACGGTACGACGTTCAGCAGCAGACGGATCAAATGTCAGAATACTTTTCGAAGTTTCGACCCTACCAGTGAAGAATCCAAGCTTGGGGGAGGACACCCATCAGGTATGTTCGATGTCCCTTCAGCACTTTGATCTTGCATTTGCCATTTCCCTTTCCATTTTATTTCCACCTTAAAATGAAAACACCAAAAATATTTTCCTTGAATAAAATAACTTCCAACTATGCATGGAGTGAACCATATGCCTCTCACCTTGGAAATGATGAATAGTTGCTCTGTCATCAATTTTGCAAGTGCCTTGTTTTCAACTAGTCGCTTTATAGTACTTGAGTTATTTGGCATGAGTAAAATGAACCTGAAAACCTCGTAGGAGCACATGCTTTATTCCAAGTTTCAGTTATTGTGAGGAATGATATAGTGAGATTTGGTTGAGTTCTTGCTTTTGCTTTTAGTACGGTGAATATCTCGGATGTCTTTTACTTTCAAAAATAAAATAAAGTTCCTCATTGGTCAAAAATACCTACCAAAGCCATATGCTAAGCTTAGTTAAAAATTTCTACTCATATGCTTCTTGTTGTCTTAGTGAGCTTTGTCAAATTGTTGTGACCTTTGGGTGAAACCTTCATGCTTCTAAGATCGAGATTCACGTACACACCACACTCACTTGCAATTCCTACACTGGGAGTTAGCAAATATTACCATCATCCATCCACAAAATAAATACTCCATGTTGTATGATCTCCTCTCCAAATATCCTTGAATAGAGACATGGGCTATGCAAAAAGAAAAGCATGCCAAAGAGCATGGCAAAAACAAAGAGAAAAAGAAAACATGCCAAAGAGATTGGCAAAACTAAGAAATAAGAAAAGCATGCCAAGTGGCATGGCAAAAAAATATGAGCAAAAAACAGATAACCCATGTTCTCGAAAATAAGTCAAGGGGAGGAAGAATCATCCCAATGAGTTCCACCACATTCCACATTCCACTCCACATATTCCACACACTTGCACTTCTCGATCTAAAGGTATGATTTTAGGATGAAAGAAGGCACAAGCCTTTGGTGAGGATACAAACACCACTTGAGCGACGAGTGTACCAATTGAGGAACAAATTTAAATTTTCGAAAATTGTGGAAACTCCGAGATGGGACCCTAAAAAGAGTAGGAGTGCAATAAAAAACTAAGTTAAGATGTTCAACCTTTCAACCGCCTAAGAAAAGGAGATTGCTATAAGCCCCATAGGTAAAATGGTGAGTTAAACTTTGCCAATGATTCGAGTATATTCGAGTACTAGTTGTTTATAAAGTTACCTGCAAGAAAATTGAAATTGTAGCAACTCCTGATCCACCGAGCCTAAGTCTTTATCTTTGCTCGAGGACGAGCAAAGGTCTAAGCTTAGGGGAGCTTGTTGGCGGTCGTTACGGCACGTTTTCGACCACCAATACTCGGGAATAAAAGAGGATATATGTGACATTCCATATACTTGGTTTATTTCTAACAGAATTCCACGAGTTTTGGTGAGTTACACTTGTGCAGGTATAACAACAAGAAATACGTGCTATAGGGGGTCGGAATTGACCGATTCGGCTGAACGACTTCGTTCGGCCGGTTACCCTCCTTAGTCGTGCACAACATCGGGAGTCGTCCACGTCAACAATGACCAAGCAGATGACGATGCATGACACGTGGGCGACCGCCACCTCATCCTGGGCCAGATCAACACGAAGACCATCACCAGAAGCCAGCCCAGGGGGGTCCAAGACCAAAGGCGGTGCTGGGGAGGCCGTCATGGGCCAGGCCCGGTTCGGCCGAATCTCCCAATTCGCCCGAACCGACCCCAGCACCAGAACCGACCAAGGGGGGCAAATCCAGGCCGTGGGAGCAAATGGCGGTCCATCCAAGGGTTCGGCCGAATCCTAGGATTCGCCCGAACCCGGGCAATTCGCCCGAATCACCAGGGGGTACCCCCCTGGTTCCCTTGGCCGCCACTCCTCTCCACCGTCCAAGTTCACCTATAAATGCTGTGGCATTTCACTTGTAACACACACACTCAAGCCAAGGAGCTCTCATTCCACTTCTTTCTAGTAGAGTTAGGATAGTTTAGTTGGGAGTTAGAGTTGAGTCGAGCTGTGCCTCGGAGGTTCCGGAGTCGTCTTCAGAAGCTCTGGTATAAGCTCTTGTATCTTTTCCTTTTGTAAGACTTTAAGTTATCAATATAGTTATCTTTATCACTTTGCCCTTGTCATTTATAGCTTGCTTCTACTTTATTCTAGTTACATCTATATCGTGTTTAGACTATAGTTAGTTGTAGCTCTAGTGCTTCTAGATCTTGATTAAGTCTTTGTCTTAGCTGGTTCTTCGATCTTGCTCAATACTTGTGGTGAATTGTCACTGGGGTATTGATAAGGTTGCTTGCTCTTGCTAGCGGAGTAAGTGGTTGTTGACTAGTGTGGGAGTGGTTCCCAGACTAGCCAGTGGCCTTAGTTTGTCCTCATGTCTACGGAGGTGGTAGCCGTTAGGTGGTGACAACCCTATACGGCCTACGTAGTCCATCACATTCGTCGTGGCCTGCAGGATCCCAGAGTGTAGGACTGGTGGCACCCCTTCTCATCCCTTTCTGCGTGTCATAGGTTCTATTGTCCCAACGCTAAGACATTAGAGTTAACCCTGATCTCTGAGTACTGGCTCTTCAGCCACTGTATCTCTAAGCCCGAGTGACATAGGTAGATAAAGTACCCAGGATTTCTCTATCTCTTCTCGTTGTCCTCCCAACTATCTATTCCTTCTCTTTTCTATCTGAGCCACCCTTGAGCTGTGTGTCACGGTATAACCACTCCTATCCAATACCGTTTATCCCCTGTCTTGCTAGTAGTGTACCCTTCTCTGATAGTCTCGAATATCTGTTTGCTAGTAATCTTGCCAAAGCTTCCTTGAGAAAATATAAATTACGATACCTCGGATTACTCCCTGGTGAAGTGCTGCAGCGGTAATTCTGTGCGCTTGAAGAATATTTATATATTTTATTGAGGGATAAAAAAAACCACTAAAACACTCCGTACATATTAGATCCTAAGAAGCGCCAACACCCGCGTACCCAGACCCTCCGCTGCAAGCGAGTTGTTTTCAAACCCTACCTCGCCCTTCCTCCACCGACCCCCCACTCTGCGATCCTCTCGTTACCCTGCGCTATCCGCTCGCCCGCCCCTAAACCCATAGTCCCATCTCCTCGTGGCGGAGCCACGAACCCGCCAACCGACTACCATGTGGCGCCGCCCCCGCCCTGCGCCGGGCCGCCACCGCTGCCGCATCCACCCCCACGGCGCCCGCCGCCTGCTCCGCGGCCCGCGCCGCCACGCTCTCCTCGGCGGCCGCCGCATTCCGCTGCACCAGCCCACTCCTCTCAGGTAAGGATTCCCTCTCCCCGGATGTCGATCCCCTGGCGGCGTCCGGCGTTGATCGAGTGGCGGTGACCGCATGGGTGTGGTCCTTGTTCGGGGCTCCGTTGGGGGCGTCGGGGGTGGAATGCACGTCTGATTTGGGTCTGGGAAAGGGTCCTCGTTCCCCGATCTGATCTTTGTTTTGCAGGGAAAGAAGCGGTTTGACCTGGATGCAGCCGTCGGCCCATTTGGTACCAAGGTGAGTTGACTATCGTCGATTGGATAGTTATTTCTGTTGTTTTGAATCTTGGATGGGGATCATATATTGCTGCGATGTTTAGTTTTGTCAAGTTATTTGGTGGTTCATGTATTGGTAGTGGTAATAAAATGGCCGTGATGTATAGTTCTGATAATTGCTAACCTCTGGGTAAGTAAATCACGGACAAGTGATCATATTTGCATTGTGTTGTAAGCTGTTGGTATTTTATTATTAGGGAAAATACCTCATTTATCAGTATCCATGTTTTGTTCTCTGATTGTACTAGGCCTGGATATGAACATCAATTCTGCTTATGATACATTGTTTTAAAATTTTTGAGTCATGCACAATATCTTGTGGCTGATGTTTTCTGTCTTTTTCCGTTGTGTCTCTAAGATACTTAAATTGGCTGAGCATCTAAGAATTGTATATAGCTGCCCTAGATTAGATGCTTAAATTGGCTGAGCAAATTTATAATGAATATTTGGTTGCACATGCGACTCATAAATCTCATTTATATTTACAAATGAATCTGATCAGTTTATTATGATACTGAGATCCAGTTATCTTACCATTTTATAACTAATCCAAAGATTTAGGGATTTCATTGCTCTATTGTTTCTTGTTCTATTGTGTACTGTGACTTTTTACTGCTCTTGCGAAAAAATGAGCAACACCGATTACCGGAGTAGTAAATTAAAAATATAGACAAATATAGCGCTTGTTTCACCGGTTCCATAGCAGGTTAATGTCTGGGTACTTTTTGTTCAGTAGATTAGCTGATGCAGACCTATTTGATTTTAGGTGATCAATGGTTCTATTATCCACTGCAGATTAATCATGGTTGGTCCAAAATTCCTAATTTTCATAATACCAGATTAGGAGTATTTGGTGAATGTTTTTTGTACATATTTTGAACAAACTTGTACTTTGTTTCAAATGATGGTATATATTTATACAAAATAGGATGGGTTTCCTAATTGTAATTTATGTTATTTCTAGGCTTCTAGCTATTTCTAGGATATACCAGCAACCTAGAAAAAACAGTAAGTTGTATGTTGCATCTAACATCTTCGCAGAATGTGCAAATAAGCTTTTATCCCTTTCCATCTGAAACTTGATTTCAGGTGAAGAGAAATAATTGAGTCACCAACAGATGTTTTGGAATTAAGAAAAAGTTGAATTGGAAATATGGGTCTGCAGTGAAAGTGGAGGTCTGTAATTCTTCTCCCCTCTAACACTACACTAGAATTTTTGATTATTGGCCTCAACCATTTTTTTGGGACATACTGGACAGAGAATAAAAGAAATGAGGTAGCATCTTTTTTGTCTGCTAGCAAGATGTGATATCATATGCTAGATACATGTTTGTCGAAATGTTTCTTCCTTCCAATGGTTGGTGGTGAAAATGTGACATGAAAGTAGTGTTGAATTAGAGTTGCTACTGACAGGTTCAAAACTATAAAAGCTATCTGTTCTCATAACTCTCTTCAGTGTAGCATATTTCAATTTTCTGTTTGTTTAAGTTCGTAAAATTCATAAAAACTGATCATCACTGGTCGCAAATGTTTCCTAATGGTTTATTCCCTGCTTCCTACACAGATGGAGACCCAAGATGAGAGGTGCCTGCTCCTGGCTTGAGGTGACACTGCCGAGGAGATCTCAGCGACCACCTCTCCCCAGCCACCACTGCGCGTGTCTTGGTCGACTTCTACACCCTCTGGTGCGGCCACTGTCAGGTGCTTGCCCTGGACAACGTCGCCGCACCAGGGGAAGTTGCCACAAGAGCCAGCAATCAGGTGTGTACTTTTTTGACATCTGATTTCATGAGTAATTTATATAGTATTAGCCAGATTCATTCAGAATTCTTTTACCGTAATTTATAGTCAGAAGAAATTATAGCACACACAGCACCAAGAATATGAGAAGAGGATAACTTCATGTCTTTATGGGATGATTTTTTTCTGTATCATCTATTGATCTGGCAATGCATTTCTTTGGCCCCTGCATCACTCAATAAACCTTGCAGATTAGAAGGTACAGGATGCTGGTAGCTGATCTAGGTTCATCCATTCATCAGCGGCATTTTCTTTATTGTTTTTCAAAACACTATTTAAGTTCATACCGTTTAGAAAAATTCAGATTTGCACGGTTCATAACCATTCCTTTCTGAAATGTCTCATCCTAGAACTAAAACAATATACTATAGATTGTTATACTCTTTTTTATTTGTATCCCATTGGAATATCAATAATTAACTTGCTATTATACATTTAGTTTTCCAGTAGCCGTGAACAAATTTTCTATAGTAAAGGAAAAGCCAAATCTTCCATCATACTCAGAGACCCTTAGTTTGAAATATAAATAGTCAACAATTTGCACTTGGTAACAGAAGGGCTTTTTCCTGTCCATGAATTAAATCCGTGTCAAATGGCATGATGGTGTCACACGCAGATTTTCACAAAACCCGAATGCGGTCATATATGTACCCAGGAAGTCAAAGTACACGTATAGTGAACAAATATGATAAACAGAGAACATATGCTTGAATAAATTCTTGATTAAATAAAGGTTTACATCAGAGTGCATCATAAATAAACTAACCAAATACAGCGGAAGACTATAACTCTCAAACTAAATGGAGCCACAATCCACAGGGACTCAGACTGGGAGATCACAACTCAGTAGTACGGTAAATCTTCGGGAAACTCAGTAGCAGACTCATGCCTAGCCCAATCTGTTTACCCATTCGGGATTTTGTTGAATAAAATGACAAGTGTAAGTAAATAATTACTTAGCAAGTATAGCACGGGTATGAAGGCTCAAAATAGGCTAGACACGGCTTAACTGCATTAGCATTTTTAGTTGGTTTATTTTAACATTAACCAAATTACTACAAGTGGATAAAACCCGGTTGTAACCCAATTAATATAGTATAAGTGACTTTAAACATATATAAACATCATCTTCTAATCAAAAAGGATCCAGGCCGCTCGTGACCCT
Source organism: Echinochloa phyllopogon (assembly GCA_033239725.1). Classification (NCBI taxonomy): domain Eukaryota; kingdom Viridiplantae; phylum Streptophyta; class Magnoliopsida; order Poales; family Poaceae; genus Echinochloa; species Echinochloa phyllopogon. The sequence goes on from BTCW01000014.1 coordinate 35,383,239, forward strand.
GAGCAAGACTATCATGATAGATTTTACACTCTGCAGAGGTTTTGCCCTTTACCCACCAGTCGCGTAAAAGCTCAAACGAACTTTAAACCCAACCACGCGGAGGTGGATCAGACCTCACAAATCACACTTCCGAGGTGTGACCATATAGGGACGCTACGAGGTTTTTCACAAGACACCCTAAAAAGACAGTGGCCGCTATGGTACAACACAGGTAGTATGGCCCAAGGCACCGAGACCGACTTACGCCTACAGAGTCACACCATAAGGGGGTCGATGGCGTCCAAAGCGCGTGCGTCACACCCAACAATGCGCAATGTGTGGAGTTCCCCATCGCAGGGACTCCAAGCACGGGACTGTGCCTCATGGGGGCATAGCCGATGGATCACCCATCCTCGGTGGATCAAACTATACACTCACGAGTGGTTCTCATAGCGCCGTCGGTCACTCCAGTAACCACTGACAAGCTAGAGACGTACAAGCTACTTGACCAAGACCAGAGCCATAATAGTTCTAGCGGTGGCGACAGGCTCCTGGGTTGCCGCTTTAAGAACCGGACCTTATGGAGAGACACTAGAACAAAGCATGAAGCACATGCTCTAGTTCCCTAAACCAAGTTGCTAAAAAGTAAGTTTTATCGTTAATGTTAAAGTGAACCATTAAGTCAAAATTAACAGTTAAATAATGGTGATATTAGCCACGCATAGCAAAGATCTAACCATATGCATAAACCCAAGGTAAACAAGGATAGGATAATCAAGACTAGGTACAACCTTAATGGTACATCAATTTAGACACATGCATGTATGAAATAATTTAATACAAAGTGGGTAGGTAGTAAGGATTGTCCGTGCTATAACTTGCCTTCCTCAAAAGGCTGCTGCTGCTGCGAGTCATGCTACGGAAAGTCCTCCGCGTACTCGAAGTCCAAAGCGAACGGCTCACCGACTGGACATGAATCACCACGCAAACAAGCATGCAAACCAATACATGCAAACAAATAATATTCTATTAGAACAGTACACCAAATAATAGAAACAGTATAAATAAAGGTTCTAGAAATATTCTACACTTCACTACGAACACATGAGCGCGAAAATCACACTAATCGGTGCTAAAACGGAAAAGATATGGCAAATCTAAGTTCAAAGGACCTGCTGGTAAGTTTTAAAAGTTTCTAGGGGCTTATTTGAAAGTAAACAGGGACCTAAACATAATTTTACATAAAAACTCGAGGGCTAACAAGTAAATAAGCGAAAACAGGACCTCGGGCGCTATTTCTAAAAAGATCAGGGGGCTTTTCGAAAACCAAGGGCATGGATGTAAATATTTTTAAAACTAACGTGGACCGCGGGTTCTAATTTAAATCTTGTAGGGCTTTTTAGCAAAATGCCAGCGCTGACCGGTACTTGGGGAGTTTGACTCGTGGGCGGGGGTTTTGTGGGCCGTTGGATCCCGATCCAACGGCTCGGATGGGATCAGGGGGAAGGGCTGCCGACGGGACACAAGAGAGCGGCGGTGCTACTCTCCCATGCGGCGGCGCATCACCGGTGTGAGGCCTAGAAAACGCTAGGGGGCTCAGCTGGCGGCACAAATGGGTTCCACGGCCGCGGGGCGGCACGGCGAGTTCGCCCCGTGGGTCCAAGGCGACGGTGGCGCGGCGGAGACGTCCCGGGACGGCGAGCAGTGGCGGCGGAGCTCCGGCGAGGCGCAACGCGCGCGTCGAAGCGAGAAAGAGGAGGCATGGTGGGGCTTGGGGGGTCCTTACCACGGCACGCCGCTATTCCGGTGACCAATTTGAGCAAGGGGTGGCCACGGCCGTGGATCGACGGCGAGCTCGGGAGGACGGCGGCGGGCGAGCTCGGGAGGTGATGGCGCAAGCAAGCTTAGGCGATTGGGGGTGGGTAGGGGGCTCGGTGTGGGTGGAGGCTCCGGATGGGGGGTTTATAGCTCAGGAGAGGGCCGCCCTAGGCGTGTGGGTCACGGCCGGGGATGGGGCGCCGACGGGGGAGACTCCTTCCTTGTGGGGAGCGGAGCCAGGGAAGGAAATGAGCGGGGAGGAAGCTTCGGAAAAGCTCAGGGGCGGTCCACTGGGCGCGGGTCGGGGCCAGGGCGGCCGGCTGAGTGTCGTTAATCGCGCCGGGGAGGAAGTGGGAGCTCGGGCGGAAGGAAGGGGGAGGGTCTGACAGGTGGGCCACGGCTGTCGGCGAGTGGGGGAGAGAGGGGGAAGGCGGGTGTTGGGCCGGCGCGGGGGAGCGGTGGGCCGAGCGGGAGGGAGTGTGCTGGTGGGCCGGGGCGAGGGGGAAGGGTGCTGGGCCGGCTGGGGAGGAAGTTAAGGGAGCGCAAGCGATCCAAAGTTAAAGTTTGAGGAGCAAAAGCGGACTCGGGTAAAAATAACTTTTCTAGGATTCAAACAAATGCAAATTAAATTCGAATTTAAACAGAATTTAAATTCCAACTTAACTTGCTATCAAACAAAACACAGTGCAGCAGCATGAATGCAATAAAAATATTTCTACAACTTATATTTAATTTTAATATTCATAAATAATTTATTTAGCCTATCTTAATTATGAACAAATTAAATAAAAGCCAATAAATTACTAAAAATTTTAAATACGCTATTTTGGGTGTTACAAACCTACCCCTTAAGATGAATCTCGTCCTTGAGATTCGGATGTAGATGCGAAGAGCTGTGGGTACTCGGTCTTGAGATCTTCCTGTTCCCAAGTTGCTTCGTCCTCCGAGTGTCGGCTCCACTGTACCTTGCACATCCGGATGACCTTGTTTCTTGTCACCCTCTCAGACACCTCCAGAATTGTGACTGGATACTCCTCGTAGGTGATATTCTCTTGCACATTCAGCTCATCTATTGGGATCTGCTCTTCGGGCAGCCGCAAACATTTCTTCAGCTGAGACACATGGAACACATCGTGCACTCCGGCCAATCTCTCGGGTAGTCCCAACTGATATGCCACTTCACCTTTTCTTTCAAGTATCTGGAAAGGTCTTATGTATCGAGGAGCCAGCTTGCCCTTGACATTGAACATCTTCACGCCCATCATCGGAGACACCTTGAGGTACACAAAATCTCCAACCTCAAAACTGAGATCCCTCCGTCTGACATCAGCATAACTCTTCTGCCTGGACCATGCCACCTTTAAGTTCTGCCTAATCACTTACACTTGGCGTTCTGCATCTCTGAGTATCTCAGGCCCAAAGACTTGACTCTCTCCATTCTGATTCCAGAACTGTGGTGTTCTGCACTTCCTGCCATACAAAGCCTCGAATGGTGCCATCTGTAGACTCTTCTGATAGCTGTTGTTGTACGAGAATTCCGCATAGGGTAAACTCTTGTCCCAGCTAACACCATACTGCAATGCACATGCTCTCATCATGTCCTCCAGAATCTGATTAATCCGCTCTGTCTATCCATCTGTCTGGGGTGGTATGCTGAACTAAACTGCACCTTAGTGTCCATAGACTCATGCAGCTTCTGCCAGAAGTGTGAAGTGAACTGAGTACCACGGTCAGACACTATCCGCTTTGGCACTCCATGCAAGCACACAATCCTATCCATGTATAGTTCTGCTAGTCTGGCTCCGGTGTAAGTGGTCTTCCTTGGAAGAAAGTGGGCAACTTTGGTCAAGCGGTCCACAATCACCCAGATGGAGTCAAATCCTCGCTGTGTGCGGGGTAGACCCGTTATGAAGTCCATACCAACTTCTTTCCATTTCCGTTCGGGTATCTTCAAGGGCTGGAGTGTGCTGGTGGGCCGGGGCGAGGGGGAAGGGTGCTGGGCCTGCTGGGGAGGAAGTTGAGGGAGCGCAAGCGAGCCAAAGTTAAAGTTTGAGGAGCAAAAGCGGACTCGGGTAAAAATAAATTTTCTAGGATTCAAACAAATGCAAATTAAATTCAAATTTAAACAGAATTTAAATTCCAACTTAACTTGCTATCAAACAAAACACAGTGCAGCAGCATGAATGCAACAAAAATGTTTCTACAACTTATATTTAATTTTAATATTCATAAATAATTTATTTAGTCTATATTAATTATGAACAAATTAAATAAAAGCCAATAAATTACTAAAATTTTTAAATAGGCTATTTTGGGTGTTACAAATGGGTGCAGGACTTCCAGTGGCATTAAGATAGGATCAACTGGTTTTTTTGTTACCATGGCGTGCAGGTCTGTGTGGACTTGAGACTGCACTGTTGGTATATTAGGCAAGCTTTACTCTATTTTTAGTTCACTTCTTTCAACAAAATGTGTCATATTTGATTGTTGTTCAGGCGTAAGAAAAGAGAGGAAGAGCTGAGTGATAGTCTGTCAATGGAATCTACATTATCCTTGATGGGTGAGTATTTTTATCCTATTTTGCTTAACAAAGATACTCATATGAATTATGCCCTTGCAAAACAAGGACATCTTTGGTTAGCATAATAGGATGTGAGAATCATTGATGTGTGGTCCTGTACATGTAACTAGAGAAAGTTATCTCATAGGATATATCCTTAATGAGGTTTAAATGTTTGTGTGCTATACTATTATTGTAAAAATGCTTTACATGATACTTATTTTTCCAGCTTAGTAAGCACTAGCTTCAGGAAAACTCTAAAACAAACGCTTGGCAAGTTCATGATTCTTATATTCTTTTCAAAGCTTCATGAGGAAAAGTTGCAGGATTAACCCAAGGGAGGTTTAAGCCTTAAGGTTCCATGTTTCTTTGATTTCTATATTTGGTCCTACTCAACTGTTGAATAGCATCATAGCGATTTCTGAAATTTGGTCTAACTAATGTTAACCTGTTCAGAGTAGCTACTAACTATTGAAATTCTGAAAGCCTTATGTAGTAAGTGTTTATGGTAACAATGAAGTGCGAACACTGTCATTATTCAGGCCCTACTTCAGTCAATATTAATCCACTGCACTTTGCCCCTCTCAATATTACCTAGAAAACTACCTTTGTTTTTCAGGGCTTCCGGACAGTTTAATGTCCTTTGTGATATACTTATGCACTATTTTCAGGGTAAATTTATCTTGTCTATTGACTTGGCCCCAGCTGCACAAAGTTTGGAGGTCAGAACCTCAGGTATCTTTGGTACCAAAACGTACTATAATGCTTCACTATGCTTAAAGATATGCTTGCTTTCCTATCTCTAAGCTATCGATCATGGAATGTTGGTTGATGACCATATGTTATGTCTGCCATTTTGTAGTCTGTGTGAACCTGCACCTGCTTACAAGCGGAGGGGCTTCTAATGCAATTTGCAACCTTGCAAAGGGTAAAATTGTACGATACTTAAATTTTCATTTCTGATTAAATTTGCTAAGCATTTCCTCATGGGCTCCCTGAAAAGGCAGGGGCATTTTGGCTTGTAAGAAGATATTAAAAGTAAGTTAGCCTGTAAAAATACCAACAGAATATACCTTGCAAAGGGTAAAATTATAGGAAATTAGGGGCATTTTGGCTTGTATTAAAAGTATTGTTTCTGAGGCCTAAACCTGATAATTCACATTACCCCCAGATAGTTTAGAAGGCATGCAATTGCAGGCTTAAATGTACAATGCACTTATGAAGCATGGAAAAGGAAGAAATACTGATCCAAATATATACCAAGCACACATTTTATTTTGTTTGTTTTTAGAGCGTTTACATGGTGATTCTCAATCAGAAAGCTTATTTCACAGTTTTGCATGGCAAACAAAAACTAATGAAATCCTGCTTGAATTGTGATCACTATTGTGATCAGGTTGCTGACCTGAAACCAAAGTTTTTCACCTAAATGAGCTTTGTAAAAAATATATATATTGTGCCAATATCTGAATGGATAAAATAGGCCTCTTTCACAGAGAAGGAACTGACGACCTTGTACTCTTTGGAGTATTGCATATGAGCCTTCAATACTGCATTTCTTAATTCATGAATCCATAATGTTCTATATTCTTTGAGACATGCATACTAGATGTTCTTATGTTTCATGATTATTATTTTAAAAAATATATATTGGTGGGTGAGTAAGTGACACTCACCAATACTCACCAATACTCACGCAGAGTTGATGACAATTATTTGCAATTGCATTGACTAAAAGATACTATTTAAACCATCCTTGTTTGGGTATGATTTCACGCAGGGAGTTGGCTCCCATGCCATGTTGGATGCTTTATCAAGAATCACAGTGTCTTTTAACTCTTCAAATATACTTCCATTTCTGCTTATACATACTTATATATCTTGAATCTGTATGAACATTGAAGTTCCTTCCTTTTGTGCTTGACTTGATGCTGAAACTCAAAATAGTTCCGAGAAGCGAAATTAGCTTCATAAGTGATGAGGACATCATCCACTATTATCCGCTGGCAAAGACGCAACAAAAATGGGCCAAGTGGCCCAGTTGTAGTCGGGCGGCGACCGTGTGAACCTCTGAATAATCCCACCTTGCTTAGCTAGGGAGGAGGAAGTCACCTTAAAAGGAAGAGCCACCCTTCCCCTATCAGACTAATCTTTTAGGGAGATTGGGCATTTCCTTGAGTGGGTGTGCCTAAGAACTGTTGGGGGCCGGACAACCTTAATTTGTTGGGCCTCGGCCAACCCCACGCCTAGGCTGGATGCATCAATAAGGGAACATGGTTGTTTTTTTCGAGAGGGAACATAGATGTAGATAAATTATCTTGATAACTTTTCCGATTACCTGGCAGTTGCATATGGTTGATTGTACTTAGATGGTTGAATTAAGGTGTATATTGTTTCGATTGTTGCTGCTTAAATTTGCAAATTAAACATTTTCCTCTCACATCACTACCTAATTTAGTTTCCTTTTCACTACTGCTAACCTACCATTCCAATAGTTTAACTCAGGTTAGTTTTGCTTTCTCTGAATTTCTGGTGACTAAGAGTTCCACGTGGCCAGTGCAAATAGTTCAATTCAATGTGAAAGTGGGCTCTAGCCTGCTTGTTTCCTGAACCAAGTGATCTGACTCCATGGACTATCAGTAGACATACTCTAGCTGGCTGTTAGCTATTGTCTGCCTGGTGGCCTAATCATATTGCTGAATCACAATTTGTCCTCTTAGCACTCTACTATGTGTGGCTACAGGAGAAGGGTGCATGTGGTTCTTGAGGACCTATTGACTTGATCTGTGTTTATCTTGTGCTTGTATTATACTTTATATATATTGCCACAATGTCCATTCTAGCTAGTTTAATAAAGGTAATATAAACGAAACTGTGTTTTATTTTATAGAAGCAGGATCGAAACAGAGCCAAGCTTCACAGGCTAATAGATGGTGTCATGTTGGCCAGCTGAGTAAATAGAGGAGGGGGCAATGCTGCTGCAGATTTGGGTAAGAACTCTTATTGTCGGTTTTGATGATCAATATCTCTATGTTTGTACGTGGATGCAAATGATCCGGATTGGTAAAATGTTGGGTTTACTCTTTAAGTTTTCAGTTCCTTTTTTTTGTTTTTAGTTTAGCTCATTTCACGGTTGTCATACTCTTTAAGTGTGTGGGCCACGAGTTCTTACAAGTTTATTTATCACGGTTTTCAAGTTGAATTTCGATCATGGCTGGATCAATTGTTTCTCTTTTGATCACCTTGTAGATTCTTCTGTTTCATTATTATGGGGCAACGAGATCCCCTTGGGTCAGTTACAAACAGATCTAAACCTGTACAATGTCGTGGTGTTAAGAGACCAAGTGGAGAGTTCACGCCAACACCATTCTTCCACAACATAATGGTTCTAGGGGAAGAAAATAGTAAGAGTTCAAGGTAATCTTTATAGTGAAGATTCATATGTTGAACTTTTGTTTGTGTTCTTTGCCCCCCAGTATTTTCACGACATGTTGATGCTCCAACATAAACATCTACATATGAACTGTACCTCAGGTACAATCCCTTTTTATATACTCTACATGTATAATGCCTCGACCAAGCAGTGACCAGTCCTCCCGGCAGCATGTAGCTTGCAGCTCGATCAGGTGTGTGGCTCTGCGCTCCATGGCAACGCGGCCTCGCTGCTCGCTGGTCTTCACCACCACGAAGGGGCCAAGGCCCAAGGGCAGGTCGGCAGGTGGAGGTGGAGCTGTGGAGGGACCGAGCGAGACGAAGAGTACAGCGGCGCCGGGCAAAGAAGATGAACAATATGTACATATACAAGAACATGGATCAGTAATTTGGGCCTATTTTGCTTACTCTCTCAAATTACTGTAATTTTGCACACATTAATCATCGTTGGAGTAGGAGTAGGAGATGGGCCAGTTAACCAATAACCCAACAGCCAGTAGGCCCAAACGTCCGGCTCTTGTCTCTGCATATCGGCAAGCTCCAACGCTGGACGCTGACCAAACACGTTCCACGATATCGTTCCAAAATTTATGGTTTGCGACCCACATTTCATCTCAGCGTCCCATAGAATTATACCCCCTTCGTACCATATTTTTGCTAGACGGCGTTCCTCGTTCCCATTCCACAACCCTTGGAAGCTAGCAAAAAATCTATATGCATTATCTATTTCTTTAAGTCTAATGTTATTGATTTTATATCTATGTAGTATAAAAAGATTATTTTATATTATAATTTTAATGCAGCCATATAAAGATATAGCACGCGGGGGGCATTGTTACTAGTTTGTTATAATAGCCCACGTTAGAGTTAACAGATGACTCATCATTGTGACAATCTAGAAATAACTAAAGACCGCATCAGTAGGGTCCACTCCTATGGACTACTTGGTTCATAAACATTGCTCTTGCCCTTAGTCTGTTTACTCTTTTTTTTCTTTATGGGAACATGGCGTGTGTTAAAAAATAGTATGAGTTTTCTTATAATAAAAAAGGTTTAAATTACTAGCCTCGTGTATAAAGGAAGTCCGGATAACCCTCTAGTATATTTTGGTTCATTTTACGCCCATAACTTTCTTAATCAGTCCGATTTATTTTTGTAAAATTTGTATTTTTTTGTTTTTCATGCACAAGTAGTATTATAAGTTAAAATTTTATGGGACGACATAGGGACACTATTTTTTTAAAGAATATAATATACAATTTCAATATTATTCCACAAAAAATTTTATATTGGTTAATTTATTATTACACATCATTGTTTTTCAAAATAAATATAAAATTATAATATATTTTTAAATATAATTTATACTTCCCTTTATTATATCATAAATTTCAACCTAAAACACTATTTATGTGTGAAAAAAAGATAAATAGTATAAAGAGATATATTGGACCGATTAAGGTAGTTATATGGTATAAAATGAACCAACATATTTTAAAGTTATCGGAACTTTATTTATAATAATTTGGGCTGTTTTCAAATCCAAAATCGGGGGAGAGGCGGATACGGTAACAGCAGGCTGAGCGAGTCAGTGATGAGATACCTCGCACCGACAGGTGGGATCCACTCATCCTCGTGTGGGCTCCGGGCGTCAGTGAGAGCCGCCTGGTTCGCTCACCTAGCCTTACCAACCTGTTGGCTGTTGCAGTGTTGCGAGTGGGTGCGTTGTTGCGGGAGCGCTCGGGTGTCGTCCTTTCGTCACTGCCTTTTCGATTCCGTTCCCTTCCCTTCCGTGTGGGCGTTGCGATGAGATGCTGTCACCACTGATGCTGCGGCCGCGGCGAGGAGCTCATCCCGACGGCGACGAGCACAACCACCACCGGATCTAGAGCCCCCTTGCCCCCTCGTCTCCCTCTTTCCACGAGTAGGGGCTTGCACTGCGTCGGGGCGGCGAGCCTGCGAGGCCGGCGCCGGCAAGGCCCCGCCGGGGCAGTGAGCTCGCCTGCGTTGGGGCCGGTAGCGCGGCTGGGCAGCGAGCTCGCGCCGCGGTGGCACCCGCCGCTTCGGGGAGGATAGCGCGTCGGGCGCCGGGCTTCCCGCCTGCTGGAAGACGAACCCCTTCAGGTGAGCGCCGTCACGCTGTCAGCCTCAGCTCGATCCCATCGATTCCCAGTGAGGAATCTGGCTTCGATTATGCTGATTGCGGTCGCGATATTGATGAAGTCGAAGTGCAACCGGATATGCCCTTTTGATTTGTTCAATTTTGATCGCCAATTTCAGCTTAAGACCTTTTTTTTTCAGTTCTTCTAATCCGACCCTCAAGAAGAAGAGTGAGAAGACCATGGCGATGCGGGGCGTCGATTTCAAGTGGTGCGTCTCACCCCTTTCGTCTCTGCGCTTCTCCCCTAGTTATTTCCCTCTTTAATTTGGAAGATCGCATCAAATGAAACCTAACTAGTTAGTCGGACGGTTAGTGCGGTTGATTGATTAAGAGACTGGATTTACAATTGATTGCAGGTACGACGGGTTCTTCCTCTCCATGCTCGCCACTAGCGTGTATCCTACTTCACCCACTAACTCCCTGACCAACTTCATCCAGTTTATTATTTTGTTGCTAAATGTTATTCCTTAATAATTATCTAATACGTGTTTAGAATCATTGTATCCATCAATTGGAAGAGGTATCGCCTCTGTGCCCATCCGCTCCACATTTGGATAGTGGTTAGATTTCTGCCCTGCCCCAGTTCTTCCTTTTGCCCACATTCCACTTGAAAGTCTAGTATCTAGGTTTGGTTTGTTATCTCAGTTTTGACTAGTCATTTGAGGGTTGATTCTACTGTTGTTCATTGTTTCTACTGCCTACCTGCCACAGGTGGACTACACCACTGTCTTCATCTTCCGTCTCCTCATGTTTCTGGATAATGGTCTTGCTGCAGGGATGGGACTGTGAGTCATTTCTTAATTCAACGGAGTTTCGCAACAAACTAATAGTGCCATGCAATTTAGCGTGCCGTGTCTATTCACACAACACACTTTGCTCGCCCTAGCCGCAGTTGTGCATCATGATCTCACTGCTTTACCAGCCACTGAAAAAGCTAAAAAGTGATGACCTCACCAGTCACTACACTAGTCATAACCAGAGATTGCAAGCTTGATCCTGTGTGCCCTTGGTTTAAAATAATCAAATTGTTAGTCCTGTAGAAACTCTTGGTGGAAACAGATTACAGAGATGCATAAAGCTAAATAGATTGCCTTGCTTCTGTGTGATTTGACACTAGGAAGTAGCAACATGGCATATTCTGTTGCCCACATAGTCATATCTCTAATTAGTCTGCAGATCCAGTGGATAACACTATAGCTTATGTTTAGGTCATTTAGTTTCGATAGTAATATTGGGTTTCTGAAACTGTCTCAATTTTGTTTTATCCAAAGTACTTTCAAGTTTCTACCAGCTAATGAAATATTATAAATTTGGATATCTCAGTTTTCCGATATATGATATTTGAAAATTGAAATGAAGCCTGTTAATAGCATATTCTATATGATGGCAGGTGATTACTTGCATGATTCTAAGATTTGAGTTACAGTATTCTTTAGATTAAAGTAATTATATGACACATAGACATTTATGATTTATCTTGGCGCATGGGAGGTTCCTGACCTTCCATTTTCCTACCGCAATAATTGCTACTTTAGGTTTTTCATTCGCATACAGTTGTTTTAAGTTTCTACTTTCTAAGCTTTGTCTTGTTTGTCCGCATTACAACCAATGACTAACTGAACTTTGCAGAAGCATGGCTTTCAGTTAATTCTTTTCTTTTTTTGTTGAAATCTGTAGAGATCTCGGATGGCAACAGAGATATGCTCGCTTTTGTGGAAGAATAGTTGTCCTCTCAGTTCTTGTACTACTTCTCTACCCCTTTCTTTGGGTTTGGACTGTGATAGGAACATTGTGGTTTAGCACTGCAAGAGGCTGCGTGAGTTCTCATTCTTAATATAGGTACTATACTATCTGCATCACCATATACAGTGAATTATACTAAATGCACATTTTTTCCTCTGTAGTTGCCTGAGGAAGGACAAAAATGGGGCTTCCTGATATGGTTGTTGTTCAGTTACTGTGGGCTTGCCTGTATTGCTTGTGTTGCTGTTGGAAAGGTATTACTATGAAGTTTGTATATGCATTTGCAAATGCTTTTGTTTATCCAACAGTGATATTGTACATGCCCTTCCTAGAAAAATGCTAGTTTATTTAGTCTGGTGATGCTGTTAGCGGAGTTAGGTCTGCTGGCCATCTTAATTCCATTATGCATGCATATTACAATTTGATCTTACTTGGATTGAAATTGTATAGCCTACTTCATAGAACTGTTATTTAGTCATGATATTTGATATATTCACATCTGCCGTTCATCAGCTAGAACAATATTGGGCTACTCTAGGCATTAAGATGTATTAGTATTAGTTCAGAAGGGGCACTGATGGGTTCTGTTCTAATGGACAAAACTGTAATGGTCTGAACACTGTGCAAAGGGCTTGGATGCTTCATTGGATTCACTAAAAGGATAAAATGTACTGATCCACTCTTGTGTAAAGTCTTTAATCTTGATATACTTCTAGTCAACATACTACCATATTTGATATATGTTTACTCACTTCCACACATATATGCCCCTGCCTAAGTGCACATCTATCACATGCTTGAAAAAACTATAACACTGTTTTTCATGTGCCTTTTCAGTTTTCACTCCATATTTGACTATTCTTGTGCAATATGACTTAATGATAAAAGCATGTTCCTGTGATTTAATAGAAGTGTATACATGTAAGGAGGAGAATGTTATTGACTTGTTACTACTGTGGTTTTGATTATTCTGAGGATCATTTGAGCAGATGCTAGTTCATGGAGAATTTATGATTTTTATTTTGTAGTGGCTAAACCGAAGGCATGCACTTCAACAAAGGGCACAACAGGGAATTCCTGTCTCTGAATATGGGGTACTGCTTCCCTCCATTTTCTGTGTGTCCTGTTACATAATGAGCTGTTGACGGTTGCAGTTCAAAAGTATCAAATCGTTTTGTACCTCTTTATCTGTTTTTCTTTCATATTTAGTTCATCTTATATTCCCCCATGATATTTTGTAGCACATTATACTTGAACTTGTTTGAAATTGGGATATTTTTAAAATGTTCAAATTCATGAGTCAGCTGTAGGTATAGCTACACCAAGTGTTGGATTTGCCTTTTAACCATGTCCAAACTGCCTTTTGGTCCGGGGCAAGATTGTATATTTTAATTGGATGCACAGGTCTAATATGGTGTTCATCACGCAGGTTTTGGTTGATATGATCCGTGTTCCTGACTGGGCATTTGAGGCTGTTGGCCTGGAAATGAGAGTGGGCCAAGATACAGCATATCATCCTGGTCTTTATTTAACTGCAGCTCAGGTGAGTTGATTTGGGTAATAATCTTGTGCAAGTTTTTAAGGTACAGCTAAAGTCTTTTCTTCTATGCTTAGGTGTAGGTCCAATGATTGTGCAGCTTGCTAGTTGTCGGTTCAGCCATGAAACTTATGCATTTTTCTTGACTGTTAGCAATAAGCATTCTGTAATTGTCTATGAAGAAAAAGCAATGTGTTAATTGGACAGAGAGATCAGAAGTGCTTAAGGGCTAAAAGCTAAGGAAACTTTTACCATTATTCAGTAGTACTCTAGGATTTTGAGTGAAGAGAGGGACAGCATTTTTTCGTCGGACCAGACATCTGGTGCCAGTCAATGCTGAAGCTGGAGATGAATTCCTTGCGTTTATATGTCTGAATGATTTAGTGCTCTCTTCTAGTTCTAAGTAAGTAGAGTGAAACTCTTCTAATTCCACTTATGGAGCGTCATTACAGTATCAATTACCTTATCTCGTATCTACTACTTTGTGTACTAGCATTAAATCAAAATTTCCTTCAATGGATTATGCACTTCTGAATTTTGAGGGGTCCTTTTTTTGCAGAGAGAAGCAGTTGAGGCACTGATTCAAGAACTTCCAAAATTCAGGCTGAAAGCTGTTCCGACGGACTGCAGTGAATGTCCTATCTGCCTTGAAGAATTTCATGTTGGCAATGAGGTAAAGCACATCAATTCTAAAGCAAGTGGAGATGCATTGATTTGGTAGTGCTATATATGCTCATGGGTCCAATCCAATCAATGTCCATGCAGGTCCGTGGGCTCCCATGCGCCCACAATTTCCATGTGGAGTGCATCGACCAATGGCTCCGGCTGAATGTCAAGTGCCCGCGGTGCCGATGCTCTGTCTTCCCCAACCTGGACCTGAGTGCTCTGAACAATCTCCGGTCGACCAGCGAGCCAGACCATCCATCTGCCAGTGCAAGCGATGTAACAACAGCAACTGCAGCGACGAGATACGTGAGATCACAGCCGGCAGGGCAAAGCTACTTGGTGCGGTTGCAGGGGCTGCTGCTCCGCCCAGTCCGGCACGAGAGCATGGAAAGTGGGGGTGAGCCTGCGGTGGCCAGCAGCAGCTCGGTTGGCCCTGAGGAGATGCCTAGCATAGTTGTAGACGGTAGCCATCAGCTGCCAGATCGCTGACTGGTTTGATGGCCTAAATCATAGTAATGAGTAGAGGAAAAAATAGGAAGGGAATCAAATTATGCAGCGGTTTTCCTTTTGCTGTGTATTTTGGGAGTAAATAATATTGTTATATTGTCGTTTCTGACCTATTCGTCGTTTGCGCTCCAGTTAGGCAGGATCATCGATGTATGTTTCGTGCATGTAATTGTGTATTAGTAACATGTGATTAATTTCGTACTGGGCTGATGCTTGTCTTGTTTGTTCTTGTCTGGGAGCTTTAGGACTCGCCCAGTGGTACGTAGCAGAGCTGATCAATGGTGGTACAGAGAAATGAAACAGTAGTAGAGTTTCCACTGTCAGCCATCGATTATATCACTATAGTCATGGTGCGTGCAGATTTACAATACTGTTTTTTAGCTTTTCCTCAGCTGCATTTCTGTTCCCAACCCCGCAGTTCGTGCTACAGTATCTCTGTCCGCAGTTTTTTTAAGGTTTAGGGTAACTGCACATCTATTATTCTATTCGGCCGTCAGTTCGTGTCTTCGCGCTGCATTGGGTGACTGAGATCACCCAGTCCTAGCAGGCCGTCGGGGGAAATTGCAAAAGCACTGCCCAAGCCCAGGTTGTGAGGCCCTGAGCCCATTCGAGAAAGCAGCTGTAGTTAATGGGCTGCCCCGGGCCCATCTCGAGAGGTTTGTTGGCCCAGCAAAATATAATGTGTTTCTTTTTTAAGTACGAGTATTTGGGCTGCACAGTGCCGAATTAAACCGAAGAGAAAAATAAGTTTATTCTTCAATTTGAAGGCCGTGAGCAAATTCCAATTCAACTCATATAGGGTAAAAAAGCTATCTATTTCCATCAATCACTTGTGGCTCATCACAATCACTTTTTATGTGATTTTCCAAACAAATGGTTCTTCTATGCTTGATGTACCGTTTATCATGGTCCCTGTTCCTGCAAAGCTACTAAATTTTTCCAAATATTACTTATCGCACAGCAGCTGTGCATGTTTCCATTTCAAACATGTGAATATTTTATGATGTGTTGTGTCCGCAGCAACGCACAGGGTTTTGGCTAGTTTTGATATAAAGCTTATAGCATGGATATATCCTAGGGCGCAGATTTTTTATTGCGTAGGGTAAAAGCACTGGCTTAGATATAGATTATTTAGATTTTTAATTTTTGTTACGTTGCCAAGTTTTGAAGCACTAATTCAACCCGACTTTATACGAAGAGCTGGGGGCTTTTTTGTCTAGCCAAGGATAGAATTTTATTCAGAGCCCCAGTACCAAAATATGACCACGCACGCGAGCCGCGCAACAGGCAACACTGTCGTGTTTGCTTTTGCGCAAATGAGTTAATTCGGGAGTTGGACACGTTTGAGGCACGATGGGGCTAATCTTCACGTACACACACATACAATGGCCACAACAGTGATCTTATCCTTTACGGGTCAGCCGTTCAGATACTCTTATCGCTTTAAGAAAAGATCAGGCTATGATATTTGGGCTTTTTCTCTGATATTAGCTACTTTGAAGTACGTGCTGCAAATTTTTTGCTTAATTTTAGTGGTGAAATGGATTTCATGTGAGCACTAACTAGTACTCCGTTCTGTCATAATAAATCCCAACGTCAAGTATTTTTTTTCACTTGACATAGCACATGTAACAATTCACCTACGCTGCACACACACACAGTGACACAGCTACCTTGGTGATCGCCAATCCCACCCTAAGGTATATCCATTTCTTTTCTTGGTGAAACACTACAATCCATTGAAGTTATGCTGCTAACTCTTGACAACAGGCACGTAGATCATTAATTAATATTTTGTGTTCGATACTTCCTAGTGAACACATATTAATTACAGTACCAGCAACGAATCAGTTAATTAAGCTTATTCTTTTCCTTGTCCTGATCGACTAACGTGAATCGAACTCACTGAAGCTCACCTTGAATCGTTCAATGGATGATCTGTTATGGCCATATTCCCTCCTCGAACTCATGAATTCCGGCAACGTGAAACTGCGGTACCGTGCAGGCTTTTCTGGTGTCACCAGCTCCGGGAGAGGCCCAAAAAGGTCGGACTTGTCACGCTTAGCAGGATTGAAGAAGAGGGCAATGGAGACCCTGGCATCTTGTGTGGATTTGATAACCACCCTGTGCTCCACGCTCTTTAATTCATCGTTGGCAATTGCCTGCTTGAAAGCACAACAATTAACCTTACTAGTCACAAATAATTAATATTTTGAACACAATGCAGTCACTAAATACTACCTTGACCTTATGTTTTTGATGCAATAACTATAAAGCAAAGTAAAAAAAGTATACTTCGTTAAAGTACTTGTCCAAAATTGGTTTGCTAGTTAAAACTCTTGAATCTATTAGTTTGCTTGTTAAAATCTTGTCAAAAAGTTTTAACTACCAAACTAAAATTAGTTGATTAAAAAGCACCATTGAGCAACCACTAGTTAAAACTTTGGCCATTCAGCACCAACGAGTTTGCTAGTTAAAACTCTTGAATCTAATTACACTAGTTGTCCGTGGGGCGCGTGTAAAAAAGTTAAAGCTACAGGAAGGGAGAAAGTTGGCCTAAATGCATTTTTGCAGAGGAGCATAAATGTCTACTAGCAAGAATGCACAAGCAACACACAAGTTCAATACAAAATAAGACTTCACATAAAAGAGAATCAATGGAATTAGGAAGGTCAATATCTAAAGATTGGAAAGTCTTAACATGGGCAAGTATAAGTGTGGGTTCGCAAAGTGGGTAATTTTTTTTAAATAAGGCTGCATAAAAGAGAATCAATGAAATTAGGAAGGCCAATATCTAAAGATCGGAAAGTCGTAACGTGGGCAAGTATGGGCGTGGGGTTCACAAAGTGGGTAATAAGTTTTTTAGCTGGTGAAGAAAAATAGCCTCCAAACGATGGAAACCCTCTAAAAGGTGCTCTTTTTTTGTTCGACATTGCAAATTTTAAGTGAAAATTATTTTTAATTCTACTTTATTGTTATATATTTTTATGTTTTTTTGCGACCATTATATATTATTATGTGGGTTTATTAATTTTCCTAACTCATGTATGTTGTTTATTAGGGCATATTTGGATCAGTTAGAGCTAATAGTTAGTGGGCTAATGTTTCTAGTCTTTTATTATCTAGGGTGGTTTGGATCTATCCAAGTCTAATAAGGTGTCAGATTGTTGGTTGTGGGTATTAATTATCTGTAATACCCTTGCTAATAATTATGTTGGCACCAACGCTGTAAGCTGCTATTCTCATTTGCGGGTAATTCTCATTCGTGACCATGCACATTTTAGTCCATTTGCGGTACACTAGATGGGTATAGCTAGGTGAAGACAGATAGCTAGATAGTTACTCTCAGAACTACATTTAGTTTTTTCCAAAGTCAAACCGTTTTCACTTTATTTCAGAAAATAAATTATTTTAAATAGAAAATTTTGTGTATTATAATAGTTGGTTTCATAATAAATCTACTCATATATTTTTATGCTATTAGTATTTATGATTTTTTTGCTATTGATAATCAAAAAAATGAAAAACAATGACGTTGCGTTGCTATATTTTGGGACTTAGGGTGTACTCGGCTAGTTGGATGGTTAAAAGCAGGGAATTCGATTAGTCTATTTGGATAAATTAGAGTTAAAATAAGCCGGTTCTGAACATAATAACATTGTAGTTAAATATTGACCATAAATAAGTGATGATTTTTTGTACTAACAAGGTCCCAGAAACATAACTTTGACATATATCTTTATTACTCCCTCTATTTTTAAATAAATGACTTTTAGAACATGAAATCACCGTGTATCTAAAAGTGGACGCATCATAAAATATTTAAATGGAACAAAGAAACGACATATTTTTATGAGTTTTAAGAGAAAATGTACTCGTATCATTTTAAAATATTCAAATTCAAATATAAGATTAATTTAACTCAAGTTTGAGTTATAGACAACTCAAGATGTTACTCTAAAGTAGGAACATGTTTAAGCTAATTTAGACTATTTGGTCTTTACCAATGAAAATTTCAAATCTACCAGGGCAGTGACTCAGTGAGATTTTTTTTTTCGAAAATAAACTCGGTGACACGTTGAAAACAACATGTTCATTTAATAATTTTCATTAGAGATCGTCTTGTAATCGTCTACTTGTGTATATATGAAGATAATAGAGATAATATAATCCAATGGCTTCTACTAACAGCTAGACGAACACCAAAGATTGTACCTTGAGCACGTCTCCGATATTGACCAAAAGCGCGCCGGTCACCGGCGCCACGTCTACCCACTCTCCACCGCCACCGGTGCTGTCGTCTCGCCGGACCTGCAGCCCGCCGACTCCGTCCTGCGCCAGCACGGTGAACAAGCTGGGGTCGGTGTGTTCAAGGCTCCCCACCACCCGCGCCGGCTCCGGGCACGGCGGGTAGTAGTGGCACGCCATGAGCCACCCTTCCACCCGCATCGCCTGCTCCAGCCGCTCCGCCGCGACGCCGAGCGCCTCCGACAGCACCCCGGTCATCTCCTTCCCGAACCGCGTCAGCGAGCGCTGGTACTCCCGTAGCGCGTCCCGGCACGCCGCGGGGAGTCGGCCGAGGTCGGGCTCCCCATCCCCTGGGCCGAAGCGGACGCGGAGCGTGTCGCGCCACGGGAGGAGAGGCGCGCCCTGCTGCGGCGCGACGGGGATGGTGGAGTAGGCGACGGCGCCGGCGGGCTCGAGGGAGTAGAGCGCCTGGCGGGCGGCGCGGGGCTGCTCGTGGAACGCCCTCGCCGCGGAGACGGCGGAGTCGACGACGCCGGCCGGGACGCCGTGGTTGATGGCGTGGAAGAAGCCGCACGAGCGCGCCGCGGCGCGGACGAGCGCCACGGTGTCCGGGCGCGGGAGGGAGAAGTCAACGGCCGGGATGGCGAACGCCGCGGTCGCCGGGGGCTGCGGCGACGGCGTGGTTTGGGAGAGGAAGATTGGAGGCACGGCGGTGACGCCGGACTCGACGAGCCCGCGGACGCCGGCTAGAGACTCGTGGAACGCGGCCAGCGCCGCCGCGGCGTCGTGGTCCTCGGTTGCGGCCATCCCTTGCTGGCCAAATTTGGTCTTCCTGCTGCTGTTGCTGGATCGCCCGGGTGCGATGAGCTGTCTTAGACTTTGGCTTTGTTGACCTGTTTGTGTGGCCATTCCCAGTGAGGTTTCATCCACAATTATTACAGTGTCACGTCAGCATTTTTAATAATGTAGCAGAGAATTAATGAAGATAGATGGAATGAGTTTTATACTGATGAAACCTCGTTTACACTGTTTAATATAGTTGTGTCTTGCATGTAGCACCGAAAACAATAAACAATGAAACTTTGCATTGGAAGAAGCTATTTCAACTATGAATTAGGAAATGTTATTTTTACTTATGTTGCATTCTTGAAAACAAGAACATGAATGGTCCATTGAGAATGGCCTTGAACAAAACTGGATCGTGCAGACGTCCTTCATTTATTATTGCAACTTGGCCCTTGTTTAGTTTCCAAAAAGCAACCCTAAAGTTCACTATGTAAAAAAAAGATTCTCATCACATCAAAATGTCATAGTATGCATGGAGTACTAAATGTAGATGAAATCAAAAACTAATTGCACAGTTTTGTTGTACTCTGCGGGACGAACATTTTGAGCCTAATTAATCAATTTTTGGATAATTTTTCACACATACAAACGAAATGCTATAGTGACGCAATGATTACGAAGTGACCCCAAACCTCTAAATCTCCACCCCCTATTCTCCGTCTAAACAAGTCCTTGCTTAAACTGGAGAATGCATGACTGTGACTGAACATTGAGCAACCCCCGGTTTAGTACTCCGTGCACGAAGAATTGTATGCACTATCGTCATGCAAGGCATGCAGTTGGACTGTCCACGCAATCTCATCAAAGGAATGCAGAACCTCCACGTTCATGTTGCCCTCGAGATCTAAAGGAATAAAAATGCGACTAAAAACAAAAAAAAAAGATTCAAATACTGGAGGCATCACATTTACACGGTGCAAGTGTCTAGGTAGAGTGTTGGACACACAATGTTCATGGAAGCTGGGAAAAAGTTCCACAAGATACTGACTTGTTTACTGATTCTGAAAATTTTAAGATGCCTCCCTAGGATCATCCCAATTTGAAGGGGATCACGACTCTAGAATCCCATAACTTGTTCTCTGAGGGCATCGATGCCTCCCAAGAGAGAGCTGGAAGAAGACGTTGGCGAGCACATAGAAGGTGCGCCGGCAATACGCGGGCTAGGTGTCCAGCCCAAGGGAAAAAAATCCCATACGCGCGGTGCGTTACGGGGTGCGCCCCCCCCCCCCCCCCGCGCATCGACGCCCGTTCTCCATCGGATGTGAGCCCCCGCGCGCCAGGCTCCTGCACGCCCCGCGCGTCAGGCTACCACATCGGCTCGTTCGGCCCGCGTCGGACGTCGGCTGCGGAAGGCCCCCTTCGCGTCGTTCGGCTCGCGCGGCTCGTTTGACATCAACACCACCGCGCAATCACGTCGTCGGAGTCCTCATCGCCGACCACGCCCGACCAAAAACCGCCTACCCGCTCGCCGTCGTACATCTACTCATCTTCGCATCCCACCGCGCGCCAATCCAAGAAGCTCGTCGTGCCACCGGAGTTCAAGGGATCAAGAACGCTCGCCGCGCCACCGTATTCTAAGAAATCAGGAACCCTCGCCACGCCACCGGAGTCCAAGAACCGCCGCCGCCTTCACCCAATTACTCGTCGCCGTCGACCTACCAGTTCTCCCACCTCGCCTCCCACTTCTTTCTCGGGCGTGATCACCGACAAGCTCGCCACGCCCGCACCTCCACCATGAACAGACCGCCCGATGGAGAACGGACACGGCAGGCATCGCCGCAGGGGTGGGGGCGGGGCGCCTCGTCTACAGCAGCGCGCTGATCAGGGAGCGCCCGTGCAGACCGGCGGCGAGGAGGAGGCCGCGCGGCGCGCTCGCTTGGCCGCTGTGATCCAGCCCGTGCAGCGCCTCTGGGCGGGACTGAAAGGCCTCAGACGCCTGCTTCGTTCTTTCTTCACGCCTTCCGAACAGATGCCACCCTTCCGCCGTGGGCAGTCACGGGGCGGTGCGTGCGTCCGGAATACGATTCGACGAATGGCGCTTCCTGTAACCCTACAAGCCGCGCGGGAGCCTAACACGCGGGCCGAACGAGCCGATGCGGGAGCCTGACGCGCGGGGGCTCACATCCGATGGGGAACGGGCAGCGATATGCGGGAGCGCGCACCCCGCGCGTGGTACGCACTGCGCGTATGGGATTTTTTTCCAGCCCAAGGTGGATGTCGACCTAACGCACGAGGGCATTAAAGTCCAAGCCAGGGAGTCGGATCCATAGGATGTGGGGCTCCCTGGTGAGGCGGGGTTCAATCCAAGTCGCAGAGCTGAAGGTGGCCGAGATGGTTGGCCACGAAGTCCAAAATGAAGAGCATGGGTGAGACGCAAGCTTGGGATATAAGCCGTAGCTCGTCGTCGCCAATGTCGACAAAGTCGGGGCACCCGAAGCAGATGGAACCACCGGGAGCACCGTGGCTTGATCCCATGTCAAAGGAGGCCATCGAGTGTCCGATTGTGCAGAGAGTGGGCAACTTCTCCTGACCTGGTGCGCCAATTCTCGGTGTTTTGCACCGCTGACTCGTAAATGTACATGCCACGCTTCTTGGGCTCGATGGCTAACACTAAATCACAAGGATTTATATTGGTTCAGGCAAGTGCTTACAACGGGGTGTTCGCAGGCTGGAAGAATGGAAAAAAGTGTGGAAGTGGTGACCAGAGGAGAGAGAAGAAAAGAGGCCAGCCGCCCCTTATATATGTCGGGGAGGTTCTGGTACACGAGCGAGCATTTAGCGCGTGATTGTTTTCGATCTCAACCGAGCCAGGCTACATGAGACAGGTAACCAATCAAAGCAACATTGCACGTGCTGGGCCTGGCCACCGGCCATATCCGGGCAACCAATCACCCCCTCAGTGCTTCGTGTCAATCGGGTGTCGGGGCCCCCAAAGCAGAATGAGTCTTCACTAGTAGAGAACCGGGCTTTAGTCCCGGTCCTCAACCAAGTCCCTGACGCAAAAAAATGTTTGCACCCAATGGGATTCAAACCCACAACCTCTTGCATGGTGTCACACACACCCACCTACCCACTCTACCTACGCAGAACATGTGATGAAAGGTGAGATGCTTTCTCTTTATTGTAACCCGTGAAACACCTTCACCCGGGACTAAAGACCCTTTAGTCCCGATTGGAGCCACCAACCGGGACAAAAAGTCACCATTTTAGTCCCAGGTGAAACCACCGCCCGGGACTAAAGGTCCTCTTTGGACCTAGAAAAATATGAACTAGGACTAAAGGACTATTATCTCGGTTCAAAACTGTTGGGGACATCCATTAGGGGTCCCCTAACCTAAGGGATAATCACCCTTGAAAAACGCAAACGAACCTCTAACAGAATCTCCACAAACCAGAAAAAGGTCTAAGCGCACAAATCCCACGGCCCATCATAGACCAATGGCCCATTCGAGACCCCCCTGAAAGGGTCTCGATGCGTGCGCTACATCTTCGCCTCAATCGAGGGTGCCGACCCCCCTTGAGCGAATAGCAAACTCTGCCTCGATCGAGGCCTCTGCGGTCGAGCCCCGCGCGATCCTCGACTCCAGAAACCCCTCAACCAGCGGTACACGCTCGTCTGCTCCGCTGACTGGCGCATTCAATGCCCTGCGCTGCCACGGGACGCTGAAGTCAAAAGGCAGATCACAAGCCATCCTGCACAGACGATATGACCTGGATCATGTCCGCCAACTCCGGTCACTATGCGGCCATCCCCGACGTTGTGCAAGACTACGAGGCCCTGTGCAGCCGACTCCAGTCACTATACGGCCAACTCCTGTCACTATGCCGGCCTGCGAGGCCCTGTGCGGCTCTGTGCTGCTAACTCCGGCACTCCTGTATTGCCAACTCCCGTACTAACTCCATGACGAAGCCCTCCATAAGGCATGGGAGAACCTCGAACGGGTGTACGGGTGTTCGCACTTCTTACGATCCAATATCAGGATTGTGAATCTAGGTACTGGGGTAAGGAGTGTTTCAGTGGTTTTTCTTATGGCTCAGTAAAATATATAAATATTCTGCAAGCGCACAGAATTACTGCTGTAGCACTTCACCAGGGAGTAATCTGAGGTATCGTAATTTATATTTCCGCAGTGAAGCTTTGGCAAGATTCTAGCAAACAGATATTCGAGACTATCAGAGAAGGGTACACTACTAGCAAGACAGGGGATAAACGGTATTGGATAGGAGTGGTTATACCGTGACACACAGCTCAAGGGTGGCTCAGGTAGGAAAGAGAAGGAATAGATAGTTGGAAGAACAACGAGAAGATATAGAGGAATCCTGGGTACTTTATCTACCTATGTCACTCGGGCTTAGAGATACAGTGGCTGAAGAGCCAGTACTCAGAGATCAGGGTTAACTCTAATGTCTTAGCGTCGGGACAATAGAACCTATGACACATAGAAAGGGATGAGAAGGGGTGCCACCAATCCTACACTCTGGGATCCTGCTGGCCGAGATGAACGTGATGGACTACGTAGGCCGTATAGGGTTGTCACCACCTAACGGCTACCACCTCCGTTCCTCCTGATTCGGCCGAATCGGATGGGTTCGGCCGAACCGACATGTTCGGCCGAACCGTCCATCTCCACCGCCTCAATCCCACGGTACTGATCAGCTCCTGGAGGCGGTTGTGCAGTGGGGGCAGTTCGGCCAAATTGGTGGATTCGGCCGAACTGGGCTGGAAGCCTAGGCCTGCCCCCGTGCACCGCCTTTGCTTCCTGGGCTTCGTGGATTACTTGCTCCAGGTGGTCTTCGTGTTGGTTTGGCCGAGGAGTGACATGTCGGTCGCTCACGTGTCGTGTGTTGTCATCGCTTGGTCATCGTTGACATGGACGACTCCAGGTTGTGCTTTGCGTCATTTACGACTAAGGGGGGGGGGGGGTAACCGGCCGAACAGAGTCGTTCGGCCGAATCGGTCAATTCGGACCCCTATAGCACGTATTTCTCGTTGTTGTACATGCACAAGTGTAAATCACCAAAACTCGTGGAACTCTGTTAGAAATAAACCTAAGTACATGGAATGTCACATATATCCTCTTTTATTCCCGAGTATTGGTGGTCGAAAACGTGCCGTAACGACCGCCAACAAGCTCCCCCAAGCTTAGACCTTTGCTCGTCCTCGAGCAAAGACAAAGACTTAGGCTTAGTGGATCAGGAGTTGCTACAATGTCAATTTTCTTGCACGTAACTTTATAAACAACTAGTACTCGAAAATACTCGAATCATTGGCAAAGTTTTAACTCACCATTTTACCTATGTGGCTTATAGCAGTCTCCTTGTCTTGAGCGGTTGAATGGTTGAACAACTTAACTCAGTTTTTTTTTCTACTCCTACTCTTTTCAGGATCCCATCTCGGAGTTTCCACAATTTTCAAAAATTTAAATTTTGTTCCTCAAATGGTATACTCGATCGCTGAAGTGGTGTTTGTATCCTCACCAAAGGCTTGTGCCTTCTTTCATCCTAAAATCTAACAAAGCTTTTGTGTGGCTCAGGGACAAAGGATGAAGGCCTACTTGCATCTTATATTTTGCTAAGTCAAAGCCCAGATCTTTGGGGAACCAAATCACACCTTTCGATCGAGAAGTGCAAGTGTGTGGAATATGTGGAGTGGAACGTGGAATGTGGAATGTGGTGGAACTCCTTGGGATGATTCTTCCTCTCCTTGACTTATTTTCGAGAACATGGGCTATCTCTTTTTGCTCATATTTTTGCCATGCCACTTGGCATGCTTTTCTTATTTCTTATTTTTGCCATGCTCTTTGGCATGCTTTTCTTTTTCTCTTTCTTTTTGCCATGCTCTTTAGCATGCTTTTCTTTTTGCATAGCCCATGTCTCTATTCAAGGATATTTGGAGAGGAGATCATAGAACATGGAGTATTTATTTTGTGGATGGATGATGGCAATATTTGCTAACTCCCAGTGTAGGAATTGCAAGTGAGAGCGGTGTGTACGTGAATCTCGATCTTAGAAGCATGAATGTTTCACCCAAAGGTCACAACAATTTGACAAAGCTCACTAAGACAACAAGCAGCATATGACTAGAAATTTTTGACTAAGCTTAGCATATGGCTTTGGTGAGTATTTTTGACCAATGAGGAACTTTATTTTATTTTTGAAAGCAAAAGATATCCGAGATATTCACCGTACTAAGAGTAAAAGCAAGAACTCAACCAAATCTCACTATATCATTCCTCACAACAACTTAGACTTGGAATAAAGCATGTGCTCCCACGAGGTTTTCAGGTTCATTTTACTCATGCCAAATAACTCAAGTACTATAAAGCAACTAGTTTAAAACAAGGCACTTGCAAAATTAATGACAGAGCAAGTATTCATCATTTCCAAGGTGAGAGGCATATGATTCATTCCATGCATAGTTGGGAGTTATTTTATTCAAGGAAATGTTTTTTTGGTGTTTTCATTTTTAAGGTGGAAATAAAATGGAAAGGGAGATGGCAAATGCAAGATCAAAGTGCTGAAGGGACATCGAACATACTTGATGCTGGTCCTCCCCCAAGTTTGGATTCTTCACTGGTAGGGATGAAACTTCGAAAAGTATTCTGACATTTGATCCGTCTGCTGCTGGACGTCGTACCGTAGAGAGTCCAGCATGCTGCTATTCTCTTGGTGATACTGAGAATGACGTGCCAGGGTGCCTTCAATGCTCCGTGTACGGTCGTCGAGGAGGTCGGAGATGTAAGACAACTCTCGACCGACGTCGTAGCCACTGAGTGCAGCGAATCGTGCGGACTGAGAGTGCCCAGGGAAGTATGGTCGGGAGGCACTGTCGTACCCTCCTCCGTACCATCCCTGGGAGTACTCTAAGTCCGTACTCGGAGCATAGTCCCAGTAGCCCAAGGCGAAGTAGTCTGGGTCCTGGGGTTGTCTAGAGCCTCCTGCTCCGGACGTCCAAGAACCACCGTATGCATCGTAAGCTGCCTCGAATGCAGACATGTGTCGATGTGGCTGCGTCAGTGAAGTTTCTGGTTCTTGAGCGGTGAAAAGCCCGGCGTCACGCCTGGCTTGCCCCCGGGTAAATGGCCCCTCTCCTGCAACACTGTGCCGAGCCGGCTCTCTCCGAGGAGGAGAGTCATCCGCCTCGGTTCTCAACCGGAATGTTAATTTCTTAGCGGTATACAACCTCAGTCCTGCACAAGGCAAGGGCACCTCGGTTGTATAACCGCGATAGATCATAACCAGCGTTGCATCGGGCGCCCGTTGTATCATGTGACCTTGCACAAAGTGCTCAGCAGCCACGACGGGTCGCGCTGTCTCTAAGTACGCAAGTTGGGCGCCCTCTAGAGAAGTCACCGCCACGCTACCCACGCGAGAGTGGTGAGACATCCAATGGGCAACCAAATCTTTTACCAGAGAAACAGCAACTCGTTTAACCATGGCGTATAAGAACCGCAACTCGACTACATTAATGGGACGCAAATCAGAACGTGGAAACACCATCATAGCCATCCACCGATGCATGAAATACAAGGTGGGGTTATGAATATTGTTCGTGCGTGGTGCAGAACAATTAGTGCTTCCCGAAATCTTTTTCCAGAACCCGTCCCGACTGAAACTTTTCAAAGTTTTGGCAGACTCCAAAGAACAATGACTAGCAAAACCCAGAGCCGTACTCAAATCCCTCCAAGAGTAGGAATACTCTTGGTTGAAAAATCGAAAGCGAACACCCTCCCGTCCAGATGTGAGAGTCGAAAGAAATTCGAGGGTGAGGAGATACGAACCTTGTTCGTCGACACGCCAGAAGACTTCTGGGAACTCTTCGTCCACACCGTTCTTACGAGCAGGTCCTGCTCGTAGACACGGGTATGCTCAAACTCCTTCAGGTGTAGCATGTTGAAGACGTTCCGCTCCTGGTCCGTCTGGAGAATGATGTCACTCTCGTTCAGGAGCTGTCAGGTTGGTTGCGAGGCGAAGCCTCTCCCCAAGTTGGGTGCCCCTGACTCGTCCACCTCCATTCGGCTTGAACCGCGGGATGGGGCTGGGAAGCCCCCAGCATCGTCCGAGCGTTTGCTCAGCCGGGCGGAGCGATGAAACGTGGAGAAGAGCTTCGACATGCTTCCTGCAAAAGGTTAGCGCAACGACTACCCGAAGGACTGAATAACCGCACAAGTAAATCAAGTCAGTCGTTCGAGAGAGCTAGTCGTTCTTGCGGGGATGAAAACCTCCAAAAAAGATTAGTTGTTCTTGTGGGTGTCGGAAACCACCACAAACACGTTCAAGTTTCAGCACAAAGATAGAACAAAGGCAAGATATTTTTTTTGGGGATTTTTCAGCAATGCAAGTGAACCAACTTGAGCAAGAACTAAAGAAGAAGTTGAGCAAGAACTTGAGCCAGGAACTTGAGAGAGAGAGCTTCTGGTGGAATTTTTCAGAGTTGGAAAGTGCAATGGAATGAGCAAGCAATGACCAGCATTTATAGGCCAAGGGGGAGGTACCCAAGCCATTCGGCAGAATGGGTTGGTTCGGGCGAATGGACCGATTCGGGCGAATCAGTCCTGCCCTCCCCCAGCACTCCCATGTGAGTGCACATCCACCTTTGCTTTGTTTGCACGCAAGTTTATGTGGCTAGCATCCAAGTATGGTCATTTTAGTGGAGTTTAGTGGTAGGTGAGATGCAAAATTGACATGACCAAAGTGGAAGTTAGTGGAGTCACCCCCATGCTTCCATGTCTTGTGATAATTGGTGAGTGTGCAGCCATGTCGAGTGGGGTAGACATGTTTTGTGCTGGTTGGTGATGATGGTAAATAAATGGAGATGTTCTAGAAGGGGTAAAAATGATGAGAATTACATTTTACACCCACCGTAAATAAATTTCAGCATGTTGTCCATTTATTTTTATCATGCTTGCAATTTTTTTCTACTCTCTTTCAAATTAATTACACAAGTGGTTCGTTTATTTTGGAAAGGGAAACATGCAAATGCAATTATGGAAAATAAAATTTTGGAAGGGAAACATGAGATACATGCCGGTTTTCCTCGCGGGGAGAGCTCGTGTTTAAAGTCCGTGAGCGGGACTCCTCTGTCTTCAGTTGATTTTGTCATCGTCCGATCCCGGAGTGGGTGGTTCGGGCGATGCAACCTTCTTCCGCCACATCTTCTTAGTCTTCTTCTGTGTTTGTGGCGGTGGGATCGGTTCATCTGGAGAATTCCAGAGGGCTTGGTCTTCTTCGTATTTCTTTACAAGAAGATCCATCTCTTCTGCTTGCATTGGTCCCGTCGGCTCATTCCGTTTGAACTGCTCGTCACCGAGTATTTCCAGCTCTCCATTGATGAGTGCCTTCAGGAAACATTAAGCGCTCTTTTGCTCCGGTGTGAGAGGCTTTGTCTTCTTCTGTTCCCGTGGTTGAAACTTGAAGTATATCGATCTTCCGTCGATACGGAACGAGATTTCTCTCGCATCCATATCGATTCTAGCCCAGGTGGTGGTCAAGAATGGCCGGCCCAACACAGAGGGAAACGAATAATTGTTCCCCGTGTCAAGGACGACAAAGTCCGTAGGGGCATAACGTCCCCAAACGCTGGACCGGTACATTCTCGATCACCCCAAAGGGTAGCGGATCGTTGAGTCCGCAAGTTGTACCTAGGCATTTGTAGATGACAAAATAGGGTAGCATAATTTCTTAAATAATACCTTGGACATGATGTTTATGCTGGCCCCCAGATCATAGAGAGCTTCATCAATGCGACGATTCCAGATCGTGCACTGAATGATGGGTACTCCGGGATCTTCCTTCCTCTCCGGAGAGGTCTTCGTGATTGCTCTCTTAGCAGCTCTTGGTAGGTAGGTCCATCTTGGTATTTGTACTTGGATGTGCGCGATCTTATCTGCATGATTAGTATGGAACGTACTACGAGACACCTTACCTTGTCTCGTAGTAACAACATTTACTTTTTCGATGGAGGGTTCGGGTTGCCTCGGAATCTTCCCCGATTCAGTGACAGGAACGGCTGCAGCTAACTGAGCAATTTGGGTTTCTATCATTTTATTGAAACTCAGTTGGCTTTTCATAGCAGAAGCAAAGGAATCCAACCTAGAGTCTATGCTTTCCAGGATTTTATCGTTAGCAGCAAGCTTTTTATTGATATTTTCAGTGATTTTACCCTGGCCAAACACTAGATCTCTAAGTGATGGTTGATTATTGAAATTGCTGGAAATCAAATTGTTACCTTGTTGAGGCCTCTCGAATGGGAGGTTTGGGCGTGAATTCCAGCCTTGATTGCCGTAGTTGTTCGGTCGATACCCGTTGTTGTTGGAGTTGTTGATGTAGTGGGCATCTTCTCGCGTTTCGGGGCAGTCGCTCCCCGAATGGCCAGTGTTGCCACAAACCTCACAAGTCATGCGAGCATCCATGGCTTGCACCATTTCTTGAGCAGGGGCCTCCAGTTTCTTCATCAGGAGATCCATCTTGGCGACGAGCATGTCCAGAGCATGTCCGAGGTTGGGCTCAATCATCGCACCAACCTTGGTTCTCGACCATCTTCTCGATGAGGGCCTTTGCATGGCTCTCCTCAAGAGAGAAGAAAGAACCTCCAGATACTCACGGGCAGAGCTTCTAAGCCCGTGGTAAAAGGTTTGAATGATAAACCAACTCTGCATACCATGGTGAGGACAAGCAGATTTATAGTCCTGGAGGCGATCCCATGCCTCCGGGGCTGTTTCATCTTTTAGCTGCTGGAAACTAGCAATTTTGTTCCGGAGGGGCGTTGGTTTTCCCAACCGAAAAGAATTTTAGTAGAAATGCGCTAGTGCACTTATCCCAAGATTCTATGGCTTCGCGGTTAGCATAAAAGCATTGTTTCGCCTTACCTAATAATGAGAAAGGGAATAAACAAAGGCGAATGGCATCAATGCTTACCCCGCATATGGTGAAGGTGTTGCAAATCTCCAGAAAATGCTGAAGATGAGCGTTGGCATCCTCATGCGGCTTGCCACAGAATGGGCTAGCCTGCACCATGTTGATGAGGGCTGGCTTGAGCTCGAAGTTCCCCTCTCCGACTGGTGGAGCTGATCCGACACGCACGTTCTCGCTCGATGGAGCAGAGAACTCGCGGATCGTCTTGCTTGCCATCCTCGATGAAGCCATTTCAATGACGGGAAAGACTGGGCTCGTCGGAATGAGCTGCTTCTGAGGAGGTACAACACGGGGTTGCACTTTCCTCACAAGAGACTCAGGATTTTCTTGGTAGTTTGACGGTAGTTGGAAACCAGTCATGCACTGCTCTGCTTCACAAGACCAACGAAACAGAGCAAGGATAAACCCGCTTGAGTAGCTGTATACTCAACTAAGATAGCTCGAGATAATAGTTTGAAAGTATCTAGCCAATTGCTTCCCCGGCAACGACGCCAAAAATGCTTGTTGGCACTTCTTACGATCCAATATCAGGATTGTAAATCCAGGTACTGGGGTAAGGAGTGTTTCAGTGGTTTTTCTTATGGCTCAGTAAAATATATAAATATTCTGTAAGCACACAGAATTACCGCCGTAGCACTTCACCGGGGAGTAATCCGAGATATCGTAATTTATATTTCCGCATGGAAGCTTTGGCAAGATAACTAGCAAACAGACATTTGAGACTATAAGAGAATGGTACACTACTAGCAAGACAGGGGATAAACGGTATTGGATAGGAGTGGTTATACCGTGACACACAGCTCAAGGGTGGCTCAGGTAGGAAAGAGAAGGAATAGATAGTTGGGAGAACAACGAGAAGAGATAGAGGAATCCTGGGTACTTTATCTACCTATGTCACTCAGGCTTAGAGATACAGTGGCTGAAGAGCCAATACTCAGAGATCAGGGTTAACTCTAATGTCTTAGCGTCGGGACAATAGAACCTATGACACACAGAAAGGGATGAGAAGGGGTGCCACCAATCCTACACTCTGGGATCCTGCAGGCCACCACGAACGTGATGGACTACGTAGGCCGTATAGGGTTGTCACCACCTAACGGCTACCACCTCCATAGACGTGGGGACAAACTAAGGCCACTGGCTAGTCTGGGAACCACTCCCACACTAGTCAACAACTACTTACTCCGCTAGCAAGAGCAAGCAACATTGTTAATACCCCGGTGACAATTCACCACAAGTATTGAGCAAGATTGAATAATCAACTAAGACAAAAACTTAATGAAGATCTAGAAGCACTAGAGCTACAACTAACTATAGTCTAAACACGATATGGATGCAACTAGAATAAAGTAGAAGCAAGCTATAAATGACAAAGGCAAAGTGATAAAGATAACTATATTGATAACTCAGAGTCTTACAAAAGGAAAAAGGAAAAGAAACAAGAGCTTATACCAGAGCTTTTGAAGACGACTCCGGAACCTCCGAGGCACAGCTCGACTCAACTCTAACTCCCAACTAAACTATCCTAACTCTACTAGAAAGAAGTAGAATGAGAGCTCCTTGGCTTGAGTGTGTGTGAAACCGGGCATGGGACACCTCCATTTATAGTGGTTGATGGCGGTTGAAGTGGAGTACCGGCCAAGGGAATCAGGAGGCGGTTCCTCCTGATTCGGCCGAATTGGATGGGTTCGGCCGAACCGACATGTTCGGCCGAACCGTCCATCTCCACCGCCTCAATCCCACGGTCCTGATCAGCTCCTGCCCCCCTGCACCGCCTTTGCTTCCTGAGCTTCGTGGATTACTTGCTCCAGGTGGTCTTCGTGTTGGTTTGGCCCAGGAGTGACGTGTCGGTCACTCACGTGTCGTGTGTTGTCATCGCTTGGTCATCGTTGACGTGGATGACTCCAGGTTATGCTTTGCGTCATTTACGGCTAAGGGGGGGGCGGGTAACCGGCCGAACGGAGTCGTTCGGTCGAATCGGTCAATTCTGACCCCTTTAGCATGTATTTCTCGTTGTTGTACTTTCACAAGTGTAACTCACCAAAACTCGTGGAACTCTGTTAGAAATAAACCTAAGTACATGGAATGTCACATATATCCTCTTTTATTCCCGAGTATTGATGGTCGAAAACGTGCCGTAATGACCGCCAACAACGGGCGACGATTGGGCATGGATGCCGGTCAGCATATACCCCTCGAAGACACTCCGGGACAAACACAGGGACACATACTCTCTACAGGAGCCGCCACGCCGCCCACTGGAGCTGGTAGATGCTCACCGATTCGCGCTGGCCAGAAGGATCTGCAAGGACGACGGCCACACCCAACGCCATGCTCGCCAGTGCCCGATAACAGTAGATTCAACTATGTAACATGTGTATTGCTGCCCCTCCTTGAACTATAAAAGGAGGAGGTAGACTCCCGGACAGAGCCGGGACGATGCCTAGACGACCAGACGCAACGCATTTGCCAACACCACGCATCCACACCCCCTGATATTGGCATTCACCTCAATTAGCTTAGACGCTTGGGACTTGGAGGCCTCTCCTCATCTCCCGCCTTGCTTGTAAACCCCTACTACGGGCACCCCGGTGTAAAGTAATACAGTGCGCGTGCACACCTTGCTGGACGTACGGCCCCGCGGCCGGAACCAGGATAAACCTTGTGTCATTGTGATAGCCTTTGCACCAACCATCGAGAGACAGGACACATTCATTCTAGTTAGTGTCGGGTGACTGAACCGAACAACGACAAAAACCTAACCGGGACTAAAGATATGGGATGAAAGGTCCTTTTTCTACCAGTGCTTGTAGCATGGCGTCTGTCTCGGACTTGGTCATGTGGCGAGCCGAGGGCTCAGTTCACTCCATGCCAGAGGAGTGACGACAGGGTACGTAGCATAGGTCCAAGTCATCACATGGAGCGCAAGGCATGGCAACGTGGTCAAGAAGTTGTTGTTCTGTAGTTCCCAAAGGCATGGCTGTCACCTTATTTAGGCCTCCCTATGTGAGAGTTGGTGGCAACGCAGGACATGCACGGTGAAACGTATGGCGCACTTTGTCGTTCTTTACTGCGCCGACAATCCACTCACCACACTTATCCTCTCTGAGCCGAGGGGGTCGGGGATATCTCCATGTGTTGCTGCATCGACCTCTCCTCGACCTCGAGCGAGGGGGTCATCTGGGGGAGCTCTCCTCACCAGCTCGTTTTTCCTATCAAGAGGGTGTAAGTAAGAGCAACTCCAATGTATCCCTTTTCCTTTATTTTTATTATAGGGGAATTTCCTTTCAGATTTTTAGAATATTGGGGAGAGGTGCTCCAGCACATCTCCTTTCTCTTCTCCCCTTTCCATATCCTTGATAGGTGGGATCCACTTATCAGTGGCTAAACTACTCCCCTCTCCATCTTCTTCTACCTCTCTCTTCTCCAAGCTCAGCAGTGGAAGACTGCGACCACCATGGTAGGCTTGCTGGCGCATAGCCTGGCGTGGTCGGGAGCCGCAGCTCACTGGCGTGCGGTCTGGCACGCGGCCGGGCGGCGTGGCTTGCCGGCGCAGAGCCTGGCGCGGTCGGGCGGCGCGGCTCGCCGGCGCAGAGCCTGGCGCGGTCAGGCGGCGCGGCTCGCCGGCGTGTGGCCTGGCGACGCTGCTCGCCGACGCGGGGCCTGGCGCGGCACGCCGGCGCGCTGCGGGACCGGGCGGCGCGTGGCCTGCCGCGGCTCGCTGGTGCGCTGCCTAGCGCGGGCGGGCGGCGCGGGGCCTGTCATGGCTCGCCGGCGCGCAGCCTGGCGTGGCCGGGCGGTGTGGCTCGCCGGCGGGGCACGGGCGGCCGACGGGGAGGAGGCAGGAAAGGCAGCTGGGAAAGAGGAGAGAAGAAGGAAAGGGTATTGAGAAAAAGATGAAGTTGATTGAGAAAAGAAAGGGGAGAGGAAGTGTGATAAAGGGGATTGAGAAAAAAAATAAAGGGAAAGGGGATTGTGAAAGAGAATCTATTGGGGTTGATTTTTTTATTCCAATTCAATTTAACTAGCGATATTGGGAAAGATGATTGTTTTTATTAATTTGTTGGAGTTGCTCTAAGTCCTTATTGGGCCGCGTGGCCCAGCTGACATTCTCACATGTCCTTTGTTCGGGTAACCTTTGGTATGGGTACCCATCATTATATATGTTATGATATAAAATTCTTGTTTGTTAGTTTATTCTAAATAGCATAACTGTGACATATGCATCTCCACTGGTTAAGTTAAATGGTTGACCATGTAAACGGTAAACAGAGGGGGAAGAGGCCTAAATGGCTGAACATACAGAATTAAACATTACCATAAGGGCTAAACGGTCAGTTAAGACGCTGTTTAGTGGAACCCTTGCTATCCACTTGAATCCTTACATGCATCGATATGTATACTTAACTTTTGCTATGGATAAATATGCGGACTATATATTCCATACATGCATGTGTTTTTTTTAATTTTTTAGATGCATACGTACATATACTTGATAGAACACTTGATTTTTATAGGCATTTTATTTGGATATAAATATAAAATATGCGTACTAGATTTGATACATGCATAAATATGTATATTATACTTTTTATGCAAAAATATGCATACTCGATAGAGTATTTGATTCCCCTAACCCAACTCACGAATGGACCAGAGGGTTTTTATAGTCATGATTCATGAAGACAAAATAGGTAAATTTGTCCCTGAACTTTTGCTCAGGGGTCAACTTCATCCTCTAACTCTTGAAAAGACCGATTTAGTCCTCAAATTTTGAGTTTCTGGTTCAATTTCGTCCCTCGTCTGAGCTGGATAGCCAAGTAGGCGCGCCACATCATCCAACTATGCTACAACAATCAAGGGAGGGGCATAGTGTATTGCATCTTATTCATTCATATCAGCCAATGTTCATAAGTAATTCTCTCGAAACAATAAGATGCAAAATCAATGCAATACAAATATTATTCGTGCAACTTTTATATGCATGCCTAGTGATGCTTCAGTTAGACAGTAATTGGAGCTGTTGCCTAGGCCACGAGTTATCATTTATGTTCATGGATGAATTAAGCAGCCTAGCCGGCCTGTGAAAGTGAACCCTAAGATCTGGTTGGATGATGTGGCACGCCTACGTGGCTGTCCACCTTGGATGAGGGATAGAATTGAACCGGGAACATGAAGCTCGAGGACTAAATCGACCTTTTTAAGAGTTGAGGGACCAAGTTGACCCATAATCGCAAAGTTCAGGGGCCAGTTTGCCATTTATGAATATGTATGAAACTACTTTTCAATTTTAATCTACTCCGTATAATTTTCAGGCTAGAAAAGCAATGGGTAGCCCACTGGAAGAGCCGTGATAATTGGATAGTGTCACATTAATTTAGTATTCGGGGTCTAGGAGCGAGGATATCAAATCCTGCCAGTGAGATATGCCAACATTAATGTGGGAAGGGATATATTTCACTCTATATAAAGCTAGCACAAGCTCTTGGCCAATGGCCACGAGCACTCAAAACAGAAGAGTTGCAGGCACGAGTACTGACGTACTGTTGACACGATCGATGAAGGCCGTGCACTCGGTAGCTGCTGCTATTTGCGTCATTGCTCTAGTGTTCCTGTCTTGCACCCTGACATCCACCTACGCAGGTACCTGACGAAGCTACTTTCTTTATTTTACCGATCTGCAATACTTGGGGTCTTGTTTAGATCCCAAATTCCACCCCCAGAGTCCACTATGTAAAAAGAAGATTCTTATCACATTAAAATGTCGGCACATGCATAGAGCATTAAATGTAGATGAAATCAAAAACTAATTCCACAGTTTTGTTGTACTCTGCGAGGCGAACATTTTGAGCATAATTAATCAATTTTTGGACAATTTTTCACACATACAAACGAAATGCTACAGTGGCGTATTTATTACTACAGTAGTGCAAATTTTGCACCTCCCAAATCGGGAACTAAATAAGGGCTAACTGTGTCTGCCGACTTATAGATGAAGAGGAGGTATGCAGACCGGAACGTCCAAAGTGCATCGACTACTTGTGCAAGAATGCATGCATGAAACACTTCCCCAACAAGTTGCTCCGTATCACTTGCAAGAACGCTCAAGATCCTCCGGAGTGCTGTTGCACCATCAGGAAGCAGCAGCCACCCACAGCCTGGCGGGGGTGACCGCGGCTGTTGGAACAGCTTTCTGCTGGCTTGCTTGAGCCATACTGCGTATGCTGATGGAGTGATGGTTCATGACTTCATGATAACAATGTCATGCATCTGTTTGATGCATGTATCTGTTTGATGCATGCAGTTCTAATTAATAAAACATGTTTTCATGCATTATATCATCTCTCGTAACGTGTGTGCCAGTGTCTTCCTCCATTTTAACGACTTGTTCGCTTGGCTGATGATGACTGGTGGCTGGTCGCTGGTGCTGATTTATGCTGAGAGAAAAATACTGCTGAATGGCTGGTAGCTGGTGGTTGTTGCTAATTTCTGCTGAGAGAAAAATATTGTTGACTGATGGCTGATAAAACATGGACAGAGTGCTACTTAATTTCCAGGGTATCCGTTAATGTATCATTCGATCTTTCTAATCCGATGGTTGAGATTAGTTTCATAATAATGATGGTCCGACTACTAATACGGTTATATATGAGACTTAGTATGTCTGGTATAATAGTAGTACTGGAAATGAAAATGCGTGGCGGAAGAGCCATGTGAATTGGATAGCTATGGCATTTAGTAATTGGGTCCTGGATCTAGGATACTAGGCAGGAGGCACGCTAACGCCGCGCCTGGCTGCGGCGGCAACGGTGGACGGAGGCCCGACTTCGTCGGCCGGCCTTGCTGCAGCACTGGCGGCGCGCAGGACGTTGGCAGCTACCAGCGTGGCTCCCGGCGGCGCGCGCCAGTTGCAAGCACGGCCCCACGGCGGGGCGGCCAAGGTGGCGGCAGCGCAAGCGCGTCGGAGTGAGGCGAGAAGGATAGGGCGTCGGGAGCGACAGCCCGGCGGGGCTGCGACCGGCCGAGTGGGAGCGGAGAGGCGGTGGGGCGACGGTCCAGCGGAAGCAGTCGGGCCACGGTCCATCGGAAGCGGTGGGGCGATGGGGCGGCGGTCGTGCGGAAGCGGCGGGGCGTTGGGCGAGCGGGGCAGTGGGGCAGCGGCAACCTCCGCGCAGCGGCGACAACGTCTGGCTGGGTCACCAAGACGACGGCGGCAACGTGTAGACCAAGACATGGCAGCGGTCCTCCACAGCGTTGACGGCCTCCATGGCCAGCGTCGATGACCCGCCGGGGCGCCGCCCGGGACGAGAAGGGCGACGACGCGGGGGAGGGAAAGGACGAAGAGGGCGGGGCCGCCCGGGGCGATGGGGATGGGGCGGCACGGGGCACGGAG
The DNA here is from genome assembly GCA_033239725.1 of Echinochloa phyllopogon. NCBI lineage: Eukaryota > Viridiplantae > Streptophyta > Magnoliopsida > Poales > Poaceae > Echinochloa > Echinochloa phyllopogon. Next base: position 35,421,043 of record BTCW01000014.1, read on the forward strand.
GGCACGGGGCGCCGTGGCACAACAGCGGAGGACGGTGAGGGAGCGGCACAGAGGGGAGGGAAAGGAAGGGGACCGGTGCGGTGCCCCGGTGCCAGCGCGAGATCCGCAGCCGGCACGCGAGCACGACGGCCGGGCGAACAGGGGTGGCCGGTGTGCGGTGCGGAGGGCGACCGTGAGTGGGAGCGGCCGGAGCACAAGCTCCGCCGGGCGTGGGGGAGAGGGGGCTGGGGAGACGGGGCTAGGCGGGCGGCTATTGGCACTCCTTACGGCCTACAGATAAATCCGCAAGTGAACGGATACCGATGTAGCTTTCACCCGGGAGTATTCCAGAGTATCAATTTTCATGAGGAACGAGAAGTGAACTAAATCTAATCTAAGTTGTCCAAGGGTGATGGAATGGAGTGGATGACGACGAAGAGAAGGAGAGAAAAGCAGTAGGAGGGTAGAGAGGGCACGAGTCTGATAGTATTGTCCTTCTGACTAACTGAGCAAGAGGTGAAATAGATAAATGCTAGTGTCGGGACACGAAACCAGCAACACACAGAAAGGGATGAGAAGGGGTGTTGCCAATACCCGCTTTAAGGATCCTACGGTTTTGAGTCGGACGTGGTGGACTACGTAGGCCGTATAGGGATGTCACCACCTAACGGCTACCACACAACCGTGGACTCGGATGTAACCCAAGCTAACCTCAAGTATAGGCATCAAGCCAACACTAGTCAGTTAATACTTATCTACTGCAGAAAGATAAGCACCCAATCCAAGCAACCAGTATACAGTTATACCAATCAACTAAGCATGGAACGAGGAACCAGCAAGCATATAAAAGTAAGAACTGATGCTCAATTAATCAGATAGGGATACAAGAGTTACCAGACACGACCCAGATGTTACTCGAAGCAGAGCCGCATTCGTAGAGGTACAAGTGGAAGAGGGGTCGACACTCCGGCTCCTCTCCGGCACGCTCACCTCCCCTCTCTCCCTATCTTCTAAGTATGGCAGTGGCAGTGCTTCGCTAGGGAGCTTTCCTTCTCTTCACTCTTGTGTGTTGATACAGGTGTTGGAGGGTCCTATTTATAGTGGAGAAGGGCGGTTTGAGGTGGAGCAGCGGCCACGGCACCGCAGGGCGGTTCCGGGCACTTCGGCCGAACTAAGCGGGTTCGGTCGAAGTGGGTCAGTTCGGCCGAACCACCCATTTTGCACCGCCTCTGCCTCCTACGGTCAAGATTGCATCCCAGGGTCAGTTGTGAGGCGCTGGGCTTGATTCGGGCGAACTGAGGGGTTCGGCCGAACGCCACGTGTTCGGCCGAACCGCCTCTTGCCTCCAACGTGCTGGATCACTCCCTAAGACGGTTCATAGGTCGGTTCTCTTGTTTGGATAAATTGGAGGCCATCGGGTGTACTGGGCCTGGGCCTCTGTTGCATTCCAGCCCACCTCCTTTGTGTTGTGATACGCTCCGGGTTCGCGGACAGAGTTCGGTCGAATCTCAGGATTCGGCCGAACCCATCACTTTGAATGGTTTTCCCTCGACTTTAGTAGTTCACCTCCTAGAATCAAATAAACACCAAAACTTGTGGAATTGATTAGAAATAAACCCTATAGCTATGGTGCATTGTTCCATTGTATTCATTTTATGATCAGTTGGAGGTCAAAAATCAAACCGTAACGACCGCCAACAAGCTCCCCCAAACTTAGATCTTTGCTCGTCCCCAGTAAAGAATTGAAATAAGAGCAAGACTAAGATAAGGGTTCTTTCATGAAATGAATGAATGCATATTGAGTATTTCAAACATTTCTCCATACCTGTGAATTTGAAGTGGCTACTCCCTGGATCTTGGGCGGTTGATGAAAGGAACGGCTCTTACAACAAAGTCCATCTTGGTCATCCTGCACTCGGGGGTTTCTAATGTTTTCACAAATAAATGACCATTGTCCTTTCATCCTTGATACTCTCATGCTCTCTGGAGTCACTCTCTCTTTTCACTCACTCTTTTTTTTGTATGTCTCCTTTTGTCTCTCAGGTGGTGATCTTGTCAAGACACATATTTCTGTCAAGTCGAAGACCGGTTCCTGGAGATTATGTCGATTGCCTTTTATCAAGTTGCAAGTCCGGGATGAAGAGTTCATTGTCGATCCTCAGCCTCATGACCCCTTTCCTTTTTCTTTCCCTTTTTGGGAATTGTTTTTTCATTCTTCTTTTTCTCTCTTTTCTTTTTGCATACTTGGACTTTCATGAGTCATTTATTCTTTTCTCATCATTTTTTTTTAGGGTATCACCAAGGCATGAGGACTTCTAATGCGACTCTGATGATACATTTTCTTGCAATTGATCTGAGGCGACATGACTATCTTCAGGGACTCAAAATTTGACAAGACATTATACTAATCATGACAAGCTTTTCATAAGTGATCTCTCAAGCAAATATGTCAAGTGGATGTAGGGGTATATGGAAAGGATGAAAGGATAGGGTATGATTTATATTTTCAAAATAAATTCACCCGAATACCTGAATGAACAAGAGGTTTGCTTTATCAAGTCATATCACATTTATCAACAACTTAGACCAAGGGATCCTAACATGAAAGATTTCACAGGCATGTGGTTACTTAGTTTGAAATAAACAATAGACACAATTCATGGCATGAAAGATAACCAAGAACGTTTCATTTAAATGGTTTGTGCAAGTTTCAAGTATTGAAACATGGCAACACAGGAAAAGCCAAAATTGAACAGGAGTAAGGAGTGCAAACCAGCGCGCATATGCGTGAAGTGGATGAGCCAGGCTGGTTCGGCCGAACCAACCAATTCACCCGAACCAAATGGTTTGGCCGAACGGGTTGTTCTGCGCGTTCTCGTCCCATTCCTCTCTTGTGTCATCCCTGTACTCGTGTAACATATGTTAAATTGGGTATTCTCTTACTGGCTCAACTACACCAATCGGAGCATTGTTTTGGACAATTCAAACTTAGATTTTATTTTATTAATCAAGCTAAATTTGGGGAAACAAATATTGGAAGGGAAATAAAGACAGCACCTCCTAAATAATGATCTAAAAAAGGGAAATTGAATTTGGTACTAATGGGCATCTATCTCATAGGCCCATTAGTAGCCCTAATCCTTCTTGGATCAATATCCTCTTGGGCCTTTAAACCATATTGTGATGATGGGCTCTTGGGCATATGACCAATAATCTCCCACTTGCACTAGAGACAATCATACGGGCAAGCTTTCCAAACCCCTTAAGTGTGTGACCCATTAGGTTCATGTGTAGATGGTCATGAAAGGAAACCATTTCTGAATCACAAGTCAACATCATCACCTAGCAGGACATAGTGACTCACAAATACACATAAAGATTATATCGGCCGAACCTTAGATATACTCATACACCAATCCTTTTGCCACACGATACCAGTCAAGCTCAAGCCGAGATGTGTGCCACCTTTGTCATAGCTCGACCATTCTCTCGATCTAATAGTGGATTCTATTCATAACTAACCTTTAGTCATCATGATTAACTCTTTAATCATTTTGGCATGGCCATGCACTTTTCAATCCAACTATCTCAAGGGGCCCAGAGATATCTCTCCCGTTATCTAGGAGGGGCAAATTCCATCTTCATCCGCTCACATCTCATTCTATGTTTCATGACACACGTGTAAGCTACTTTTGTAACTACCCAGTTACGGAGTAGCGTTTAGCAGCCCCAAGATACACCACTACGCACATTGAGAAACAATGGCAACCTCAGGTCTAAGGATCCAGTAGGTACAACACTCAAGAAAAACTGATCGCACATACAAGAGAACAATCCCAAAATTATCTTGGAGTGGGTCAATCCAACACCATGTTCACCAACATGTGTCCACATCATTAATCCGATATCTCCATATCCATGATCCGAGAAACATGATCATCAAATAATGCATGTGCTAGTCTCAATGTCGTTGTTGTCCCACATAACGACATAAACTAGGGATAATTTAGAATCATATCCTTGCCAACAAAAAGTTTCACGAACAAGTCGCATACTTGATAATCAATGTAAAAGATAATCATCCATGGAACAAATAACAATTATTCATTATTACATAAACATACTTATGACACAATCTCCCACGCACACTGGAATCACTCATGTGCGCCTCATGCTTTGGTTGTGGGAGAGGCTTCGTCAACAGATCAGCAACGTTTGAATCCGTGTGCACCTTGCAAACCTTCACATCACCTCTCTCAACAAAGTTACGGATGAGGTGATACTTCCGAAGTATATGTCTGGACTTATTAGTTGTTCTAGGCTCCTTTGTGTCGGTGTTTAGAAATCGAGGTTCCGACACCAACCAGAAATGCGCTGTGTTCCCTCCCCTGATGGTTAATGTAGAAGATAACACGAGACACAGGTTTATCCTGGTTCCGGTCAGAAGACCGTACTTCCAGCAAGGCGGTGTGTGCGACGTATTATTCTGCACCGGACTGCAAGTAGTAGGGGGTACAAGCAGGTTGGGACGAGAGGCTAGACCTCCGAGTCCCGGATGATTGAGGCAAGGTGCCAATATCGTGATTTTTCTGAGTGTATGTGGATTCTTTCTCTTCTTTTCGTCTGTCTCCTCTTGCTCGGTCACCCCCTCCTTTTATAGGCCAAGGAGGAGGGTTTACAGGAGCGTGTTGCTGCTTAGGCATAGTTGTCGCACAGTAGTAGGAGTGACGTTGGGCGTGCTTCTGTGTCCTTGTTTGTTGTAGTCGATTCTTGTACTGGTGATGACGTCGAGGAGTGGTCTTGAGGATCCGAAGCGTCTCCCATGCCTGCGCACAGCTTATTTCGTGGAAAATCGCTGTGGGAGTCGGTGGCACATGGAGTTAGAGTGACCCGGCCCTGTTCGCACGGCGGCGACATGTCCGCACAGCGTCGGGGTTGGTCGCATAGTGCTCGAAATGGCCCGCCATACCTCTGTCATCCTGTGCTCTTCTCTCGTTGTGTGCTCGAGGGTCTCTCCGTCCGACGGAGGTCTTCAAGTCGTTGGAGGTTGCAGTACAGGAGCTCGGAGTGACGGGCTCTGTTCGCACTGTGCCGGCCTGCCCGCACAGAGCATCAGTTGGCAGCATAGTGACGGGAGTTGGTGGATGCGATGGGAGGGGTCGTGGACGTCAGGGCAGTATGGCAAGAGATCTGCCTTTTGACTTTGGAGGCACGGTGGCAGAGGGCGCCATTTATTGTCCGTCGGAGCGAGGGTCTCGACCGAGGCGGAGCTTTCCCCATTCCGTGGGTTGCTCGAGGCTGGGTCCCCAGGCCTCGACCGAAGCGGAGTTCTCTGATTCGCTCGAGGGGTCGGTCCCCTCGAGCGAAGCGGAGATTTTGGTTCGCGTCGAGGCACGCCGCGGGGCGTCTTGGCTGGGCCTTCAGTTGTTGCTGGGCCGTGGGCCTTAACTTTCGTTTCTTTTTCTGGTTACTTGGATAAGATTAATGTTCACTGGGGCGGTTATCCCATAGGTTTGGGTACCCCTAATGATCGTCCCCAACACTTTGCTAGTGCAACGGCACCACTATTATCACAATAGAGATCCACTAAACTGGAGGCACTAGGAACAACACCCAAATCAGAAACAAATTTCCTGATCCAAACAGCTTCTTTTGCAGCTTCGGAAGCTGCAATATACTCGGCCTCTGTCGTCGAATCAGCCACCGTATCTTACTTGGAACTCTTCCAGCTCACTGCCCCACCATTGAGGCAGAAAACAGAACCGGATTGCGATGGAGTCATCTTTGTCTGTTTGAAAACTAGCATCGGTGTAACCCTTTACAACGAGCTCATCTTCGCCTCCAAATATTAGGAACATATTCTTAGTTCTTCTAAAGTACTTAAGAATACTTTTTACAATTGTCTAGTGAGCTTCACCGAAGTCTGACTGATATTTGCTCGTGACACTTAGAGCAAAAGAAACATCTGGGCGCATGCAAAGCATGGCATACATGATCGACCCTATGGCTGAAGCAGAAGAAATTGTACTCATCCTCTTTTTCTCATCAGGTGTCGTAGCACACTGACTCTTGCTTAGAGCAATGTCATGTGACATTGGCAAGAAACCTTTCTTGGAATCTTGCATATTGAACCGATTCAATATCTTGTCAATGTACGTGTCTTGGCTTAATCCAATTAGCCTTTTTGATCTATCTCTATATATCCTAATACCCAGAATGTAAGCCGCCTCTCCTAAATCCTTCATCGAAAAACTCTTTTTCAATGAGGTTTTAACGGCTTCAAGCATCGGAATATCATTTCCGATCACTAATATGTCATCCACATATAGGACCAGAAACACAAGTGCGCTCCCACTAGCCTTTTTGTAAACACAAGGCTCATCTTCATTCTTGATGAAGCTAAACTCTTTGACTACTTCATCAAAACGAATATTCCAACTTTGAGATGCTTGCTTCAATCCATAGATGGACCTCTGAAGCTTACATATTTTCCCAGCATTTTTAGGATCGACAAAACCTTCAGGCTGTGTCATATACACATCCTCACTTAGATGTCCATTAAGGAAAGCGGTTTTGACATCCATTTATCATATCTCATAGTCATAATATGCGGCAATTGCCAGGAGAATCCGAACAGACTTTAGCATTGCGATGGGCGAAAAGGTTTCTTCATAGTCAACACCTTGAATTTGTCGGAAACCTTTCGCCACCAATCGTGCCTTATAGATGTGAACATTTCCATCCATGTCTATTTTTTAAAAAAATCCACTTCCAGTCGATAGGTCTAACACTGTCAATTTGATTGACCAAGTTCCAAACTTGATTATCATGCATGGATTTTAACTCGAATTTCATAGCTTCAAGCCATTTGTCAGAGTCGGGTCCCATCATTGCTTCCGTGTAGGTCAAGGGCTCATCATTTTCCATCAATAATATGTGGCGCCCCTCCGTAATGAGGAGGTTGAGCTTGTCAGTAGCGCGACGTGCCCTTATAGACCTTCGTGGGGCTGGTGCCTCAACTACGGGTTGTGCAACATCTTGCGCATCCTATGGATCTTCACTGGGTGCTGAAACAATTTCGGACGTTTCCTGAATTTCTTCAAGTTGCACCCTATTCCCACTGAATCCTTTTGAGTGAAACTCCTTTTCTAAGAAAACACCATTGCGAGCGACAAACACTTTGCCTTACACCTTATTGTAAAAATAATATCATTTAGTTTCCCTAGGATATCCCACAAAGAAGCATTTGTTTGACTTTGGAGTGAGCTTATCTGACATCAAACATTTGACATAAGCCTCACATCCCCAAACTTTGAGAAAAGATAATCCGGGACGCTTCCCAGTCCATATCTCATATGGTGTCTTCTCAATAGACTTACTTGGAACCCTATTCAGTGTGAACGCGGCAGTTTCAAGAGCATAACCCCAAAATGACAATGGAATATCATCTTTGGCTCATCATGGACCTAACCATGTCCAACAAGGTTCGGTTCCTCCGTTCGGATACCCCATTCCATTGAGGCGTTCCGGGCGGAGTTAGCTGCGGAACAATTTCATATTGCTTCAAATGATCACCAAATTCAAGGCTCAAATATTCTCCTCCACTATCAGATCGCAGAAATTTAATTGTTTTGCCTAATTGATTTTGTACTTCATTCTGAAATTCTTTGAACTTTTCAAATGATTCAGACTTGTGCCTCATTAAGTAGATATAGCCATATCTACTAAAGTCATCAGTGAAAGTAATGAAGTACTCAAAACCACCTCTGGCTATTGAGCTCATTGGTCCACATACATCGGTAGGTACAAGTCCTAACAAGTCACTCGCCCTCTCACTATGACCAGTGAAAGGTGCTTTGGTCATCTTTCCAAGCAAACAAGACTCACATGTGTCAAATGATTCAAAATCAAACGAGCTTAATAATCCATCTTTATGGAGTTGTTCAATACGCTTCTCATTTATATGACCTAAGCGACAATGCCAAATAAAAGTGGGATTCAAATCATTTGGTCTAAGCCTCTTAGTATTAATATTACAGACAGATTTATCCTCAAGATCAAGAACATATAATCCATTCACTAATGGACAATGAGCATAGAAAATACCATTGCAAAAAATAGAACAACGTTTGTTCTCTATTACAATCTTAAAACCATCGACTTCTTCCAAACATGAAGAAGAAATAATGTTCTTGCTCAAAGCAGGAATGCAATAACAATTATTTAATTCCAAAACTAATCCGGAGGGTAGAGACAAGTGGTAGGTGCCGATCGCCAACACCGCAACCTTTGCGCCATTGCCGACACGAACGTCCAACTCGCCTCTTGCAAATCTTCTAGTCTCGCTTAGGCCCTGCAACGATTTGCAAGTGTGAATCAATGATCTAGTATCAAATACCCATGATTCACTAGAAGATAATGCAATATTTATTTCTATATCATTTATACCTGAAGTGGAAGTCTTAGTTCCCTTCTTTTTCATCTTTTCTTCCAAGTACTTCTTGCAGTTCCTAGACCAATATCCCCTTTCATGACAGTGGAAGCATTCATCCTCAAAAGTAGGGCCAGATTTGGCCTTAGGTGCTGGCTTTAGCTTAGAGCCCGAGGACTCACTACTGGAACTCTTTTCCTTGCCTTTACCTTTAGGAGGCATCCAACGCTTCCTCTTTTTGGTTCCCTTCTGAATCATCACATGATTGGATTCTTCTTAATGCTCTCCTCTACTGTCTTTAGCATCCCATGCAACTCACTTAGTGTTTTATCCAAGCCATTCATCTGAAAGTTCAAGATAAAAGGCTCATAGCTCGCCGGGAGCGACTGGAGAATAACATCAGTAGCCCAGTCATGGTGAAGTTCAGAACCAAGTCTGTCCAAAGTCTCAATGTAACCAATCATTTTGATCACATGAGGACTGACTGGGCTACCTTCTGGTAGCTTGCACGCAAACAAAGACTTTGAGATATTGAACCTCTCAGTCCTAGCTTGGTTCTGAAACATTCCACGCAGCCCCTCGATCATGGTGTGAGCATCCGTATGCTCATACTACTCCTGTAGATCAGGGGACATGGTGGCGAGCATCAGTCAATTGGCATCAAGTGAGTCATTGCAGTGCTTCTCATAAGCTCTGCGATCCGCAACATTTGCATTGTCAGGGAGATCATCAGGATATGGCTGCTCAAGAACATACTCCTTTTTCTCTTTCCTGAGAACAATTCTCAGGTTGCGGTATCAATCAATAAAGTTTGTTCCATTTAACTTTTCTTTCTCAAGAACAGAACGCAAGGAAAATGGAATTGTTACTGACAGACATGATCTACAACATTAAAGTAAGGCAAGATTTCAGCACTAAGTTTATGTAAAGACTTTCATTAACTAATTTAATAAAAAACAACCTACTATATCCAAGTTATCTTCCCTTTAATGACATATAATGGTTCAAGATCCATAATCACTAAAATCCTAGTGAGCTTTAGCATCACGGCTAGAAAAGTAGTGATACAGGTAAGCAACAAATTGCTAATCATATCTCTATACGACTCTTGTTTGTTGGGGGGCATCCAATGCCCCGGCCCCAACCCTATGCCTTAAAGCCCAAAACAGTTTTGACAGCTTTGCTGAGTAAACCAATACTATGCTTGTGAATGTCCGACATCCACCCTATACATAAGAGATAGCTGAATTTTTCAAAAAAAAAACAAAAGAGATAGGTGAGGGTACTCTACTTTGGTAAACATACCACACAACGATCAAGGTTTATAGGTGCAGCTATTGGTAAAAGGCATAAAAAAACTCAACTTTTTTCGAGGGAAGCTATTCTATAATGATTAAAACATCCACCATATGTAAAAGCATGAAAGAATAATATGAGAGGAAAATAAAAATCACAGGCATATAATCATATTATATTGTGAATAGTATGGCCTCTTGCATCACAATAGGCTCCATCGACATGGCTCCAATGTGACCTCCATTGCCATCCGTCCTATCTTGTGGTGAACATCATCGCCATCATGATTGAAGCCTCCATATAAAGATACTAAGCTACTACATCTAATAGCTAGTGAAATAATTACATGAGAATTCAAGCAACACAAGTCGACACGAAGGTCGTTATACAATAATGGTGCAACCTCAACCCGGTTGCGTTAACTTGCGACACGCAGGCCGCACAAATCATCACATATATCATCACATGACATTGAGGCCATAATTCACATCATACCCTGAAAAACAAGTTAGGCGTACGACGTGTTCTACCAAAGTAGCGCTTAGGAAGCCGCTATAGCGAGAAAGCAACGACATCGCCCTGAAAACCTCACGAAATTACACAGATCGCATCTATGGAATCCTTATGAAAATCTCATCGGAGTGGTCACATCACCACAAATCTGAGCCATTCATAATGCCTCAATTTTCACTAGGTCAATCACATTGACCATGCAACCTTTGCACTTAAGAACACTGCATCTACACATGACCTCGATCTGTTGGTTCAATCAGCTGACTATGCACACAGTTAGTCCTTGATGGTGATTCCAGCCGGTAGGGACATGTTGTATGCACAACAGAGAAAGAACACGAACTAATCTTTTTGGTCACGTGCCGTGCAACCAACTTGCTCCAGTTTTAACCCCGTATGACCAATTGATCTAATCAAACCGTGCAAAAGTAATAGATCCAATCTACTACAACAACATATCACATATATGCTAATGATCCAGACCAAAAATTACGCAAGATGGCTCTGATACCACTGATGACTATACAGGTAGGCTACGCTAGCATCACTATCGTATACACCCAAGATACTTGCGAGTAGAAGATCATAGATCATTACCACTAGACGTGCAGCGCAGCGGAAGAAGTCGCGCGTCGATGTAGAGGAAGTAGTCGATCACGTCCCACAAACCGAGCTCCTCGTCCTTGATCCCGGCAGCCGATCAGCGCAGCATTCGCAGCAGCGCCTCCACGGAGTCCACACATACGGGGATGAAACGTCGGGCGTCGGTGTGCTAGCACCGCATGCACGACAAGGGCGGCGGCCGAGAGAGAGGAGGAGGCGGCGGCTAGGGTGGTGGCGCGGCTATCAGATTGTCTGTCGCCCCCTTAGCCCCTCCCTCGTGTATATATAGGGCGTACTAATGGGCTTCTATCTCATAGGTCCATTAGTAACCCTAATCCTTCTTGGATCAATATCCTCTTGGACCTTTAAACTGTATTGTGATGATGGGTTCTTGGGCATATCACCAACAGCAGGAAAAGGCTAGAGCGGTAGAGCCACCTTCAAAGAAACACAAATATGTCTGATTGTGTAGAATAGGTGACTTTTCACCTGGTTGATGATTTCAAGAAATGCTATATTCAATGATTCTCCCCATGTATAAATATGCGCATGCTACATATTTTGTAGATTGTACTTTTATACCGGGAAGTTGAGTATATTGTGCCTTTTCCGCTCTTGATTACTTACACAAATGCATCAACTAATGAATTGTAACACTATTATTTTTCAACTGGGCAGAGGGTACGCATCCTTCGTTGCTCATGTTTAGTCATTTCATGGTAGGGGTGGATGTCGAGCCAGCTTGCCTTATTTTTGGCTCGGCTCGTTCGAGCTCGTTAGCCAAACGAGCCAGCTCGGCTCGTTAAGGAAACGAGAAAAATTCTTAGCTCGACTCGGCTCATTAAACTCGCGAGCTAGAGTTAAATTTAAAATTACTATAATATATATAATATAAAAATTTATAGTATTTATATGGTCTTAATACCTTTAAAATATATTCTGTCATACTATAATAATAGAATATAACCATAACATTATCTAGAACTATGCAGAATATACATATATTATTATTAATTAATAATTTGCTTATTAGTCTATTAGGTTTTCTAGCTCATTTGGCTCTTGAGCAGCTCGCGAGCCAGCTCGAACTCGCTCGTTATACTAACAAGCAAAAACTCTTGCTCGGCTCGTTAGAAATATGTACCGAGCCGAGCCGGCTGCTATCCGCGAGCGAGCTAACGAGCTTCGGGCATTTTGTTCAGCCCTATTTCATGGTAACAAAAACAAAATTAAACATGCTTGTTATCCTAATCATATGCACTGGTTCCTTTCTTCGTATGCCATTACAAGACCAAAGTCTTAGTTATCATCAATATTTTGCTAGGCTCAAGCAATCGAAGAAATTTGAATGGAGTAGTACCAAAACATGTTGATTTTGATGTGCAGTCAAGAAGCTATATAACAGATTCCTATGTGGTGGTGTTCTTGAGGATCAACTTAACGCTGAGAAACAAGAAGATTACAACTTCGACCATGAGTTAGATACCACAACCACAAGGAATCAGTCGGAAGATTTAGAAGCAAGGATTCAAATCCAATCACATCAGCTTCAGAGTTTGAAGGAGAGCTAGCACAAGAACCTGATACACTTGTCTTGGTCAACTTCTTTAAGAGCATCTTCGAGAGCTCTTGTATATTCCCTTGGATAGCTAAAAAAGAAGAAAAAAGAGAAAAAATTGCATCCAACAGACTAGCCAACTGAATAGCTATCTTTCCACGCTAGCTATCTCCTCTCTTTAGCTAGGTATCTTTGCCTAGCTAGGCGTGCTCTCCATCCACGCTTGCCAGTTTTAAAGAGTTTATTAGTTTACTCCTGCTTTTGGAAAGCTTTTTATTTTTTAGCTAGCCTCTTAATTTTTAAATTTAGCTAGGATTATTGCTAGTCTCTTGGATACGCTCGCAGAGGTTTAAGGTTGATGTTACCCTTTAAGGCATGTGTTGATGTCAGTTTTATCTTGTAATAGCTTGTGACCTGAGATGAACAACTTGTTTTGTGGGAGAAGTATAATTTGTGAGCTTGTCACGAATATATGTGTCCTGTTTATTATTTACTTTTATGTTATAGCGACCGACTCAGATATGTTGTCTACTCAAATTAATTAGCCCCAAAATAATTTATATGTAATATGAAACTATATCATATTTTAATTACCTATAACATGAGCTTAATCCATATATAATTGGGCCAATATGGGTTGTGCTAAACGTAGTTCGGGTAAAAAGGGCCGAAAACTAGGCAAATGTTGGCTTCAACCCAACAACACAGGTGCATAGCAAGTTATGACGATAGTCAGTACTAGGCCAGGTCTAATTCCATTTATGATGAAAGAAATGTTAGAATTGTCGTGTCATATAGGATGTCATATCATATTCTTATCCATTGTGGCAAAATTTTAGGTGCGACAAATATGAAACCCACAAACGAAACAAATGGAGAGAAGGTGGCATATGACATTAGGTAGCTACGGAGTTATTGCTATAGCTAAAGATTAGCTAGCAATAGCTAGCTTTTCGATTCACCGGCTAATTGTACTAGTTAGATTATTCTACTCTTATTAAATTACTTGATTTTAGTAAAAAAAATATAGGGTATTTTGTTTTTTGTCCTAATTAGCTGGGTATGAGTAGATATAGCTGAACTTAGCTACATTGTATTTGGATCCATCACAGTTAAACACTAGCGGAGAAAGGAGCATTAGTTTCGGTCACCAACCCCATTTAGTCTCGGGCGTGGGGACCGGGGCTAGGAGTCCCTAAGTCCCTAAAACTAAAAAAATATTACACCCAAGGGGATTCAAACTCATAACATCTTGCATGGTCTCACGCAGACCCACCTAGCCACTCCAACTAAGCAGTACACGTGATAAAAGGCAGGATGTTTTCTCTTTATTGTAACCCGTGAAGCACTTTTACCCGGGATAAAGACCCTTTAGTCCCGGTTGAAAAAGTCACCCTTTTAATCCCAATGAAACCACCTCCCGGGACTAAAAGGTCTCGGGATTTAGTCCTGGTCGGTGTTTTCGTCCGAGACTAAAGGTCCTTCTTGGACCTAGAAAAATACCAACCGGGACTAAAGGTCTATTGTCTCGGTTTAAAACGTAACCGGGACTAAAGATAGAAGATGAAAGATCATTTTTCTACCCGTAAAAATTGGATAGTTTGGATCCAAACAGGATTATATACATTGACCGATCTGATTTAAAGTGAGTGGTTCTAGGTGAATATCCGATCTCACGTGGTCTGGGTCTAACGTGGCCTAGTTCCTAAAATAGAGGCATATATATGCGTATGTCTAGGTAAATTTCAATTTTGCGCACAGAGAGCCATTATCAAATAATGTTGCCACCACACTGCTAACTATCTGTGTTTGTTGCTTCGCACGGAAGCTCGTTACAATAATTAAGTAGAGCATATCGCAATATATTAACGCCCAATAATTAGTTCTGATATTTGGGTAATTTCTAGAGCGTGGCAACGGCACGGCGAGTAGCCTTATCCCGGCCTTACGCGGCAGTACTGGAAGATGTCGCGCGCGCAGGACTCGCACTGGTGTCCCTTAGGAAACAGCATCTTCAGCTCCACCGAAACCTCCAGCTCGCCTGCTCCGCGCAGCTCCAGCGCCATGCTCCGGCGTAGCTCATCGGTGAGCACCACGTCGGCGTGCGACAGCGCCGCCGTCACCTCCGCCGACGCGCCCTTGTCCACGCAGAAGTCTCCCACGTGGCCCCAGCCGAGGACCACGCCGCCGTAGGACACCGTGGCGGTGGCGTTCTCCCTGCACATCCTCGAGTCCATGTGGTTGTCGACACGGAGGGCGAGGCCGAAGGCTGGGCGGATCACCGGGCCGCGTTACGGGTCGAGGCTGCCGGTGTCGGTCACCGCGGCGGAGAAGCTGGGAGCCCTGTTGGGCGGCGTCGCGGTGCTCATCCACCACGTTTCGGCTCCAATCGCAGCGAGCAGCAAGCAGCAGAACAGCACGGCAACGATGATCTCTCGAGATTTGTCGCCATTGCCGCCGGATGCTTCCATCACGGTTTGCCTCTTGAAGAGCTCCGATCCGATCGATGACAAGAATGATCGGCAAAATGGTGTCTGATCTGGCAGGCCGCGGTAGGGGTCAGTTATATTGGGAGTATACTACGGCACATAGTTTCCACGGAATTGGATACACATACGGCGTACCTTGTGCACGTAATGTTGTCAGCGATAATGCCAAAAACAAGATCGAACACGAGACACTATTTAACATGAAAAAATCTTTATGGGAAAACCCCCGGAAGACAATCACTATTGAGGAGAGTTTACAAGTACGGATGATACATGGCTCATCTAAGATGTCTTATCTGTCTTAGTCTTACCCTACCGTCTACATAGGCTTACGTATATATAGGTGGCTCACACGACCGTGCTTGGTTGCGTTTTCGAGGTGGGACTAAACTGTACGCTCATGAGAGAAAACACAGCACCACTTCGCTCCGGCCCAAACCTCCGGCGACGGGCCTTCTCTACGCTCTGGCAGAAGCCCGGCCTTTATCGTGGATGTGAATTTAAAACATATCCAATAAACTCCACATTGAGATAAATTCCCTCCTGTAGACGAATAATAAACCTCCATATTCAAATCTTGAATGCCAATGTCCATTGGACTGAGTAAGATCACTTGAGTATTCTCCCAACACTTCATAGGAAGCAAAAATTTGAGCAAAGGTTCAAACACACAGCTATCAACAAAGCAAACGAACAATTTGGGTCTTCAACAAATTCATAATCCAAGCAAAAGTCTGAGTCTGTGCAACTGACCTCAAAAGATAATGCTCAATCATCAAACGACATAAAGTCGCAATATCACTCGTGGTATTAAATATCCAGTGAAGAACTCATCTCATGAAATAATATATGCTCCATCAGGAACACTAAACTTTGGCAAAATAACACTCTTGCAAGAGCAACTAGCACATGTATCCATCACGTACCATAAACTTGTCAATTGTAGAAGAAATTAAATTCCATGACATGGTCAATTACTGCTCCATTCAAACACGGTTCAGATGTAGGCATAAATGTGCAACCAACAGAGTTAAACCTTTGAACTAAACCCCTCAACACGAGCAAAGACAGCAATAAACGTACTGCTCCTACAATACAAAACGTTGTAGTATCTAGTCAAACAAACCTCCTCTGTTGCACTTGGAATCCTCTACCTCGAACTCAATTCAGAGCAAAACCTTCATTTTATATTAACCAACTCCATAGGAGTAAAAGAAACCACTAGGGTGACATGAACGATGTTGTCAAAACATCAAGAAGAATTAACTCAAAGTGATCCAATAATAATCTCAATATCTCCTCCAAATCTTAATATGTTTCAACAGTGCAAATCATATCATATATCAAAGAAGCCATATGAAGAAAATAACCAGAAGAAAATAATCTACAGTAATAATCTATGTATGTTACTGTGTAAATCTAGCACTAACCTGCAGCCTTGTGTACAACTCCGTGTACGTTCAGCAAAGCTGAGAAAACCTTCTGGTAGCTTCTCATGGATTGGTCCGCAGCTTCTGGCAAATACGGAATCAGATTCCGTCTTAAACTCCACGTCGACGAGTCTTGCACGAGGTAACCAATCGCAGATTGATCCGGCTGGCAGCGCGCAATAAACAGGGATGAAACCCTAATTAATTTTTTTTTCACGTGATCTCGTATCAAGCTCGGATACCACTTGTTAGCAAAATAACGTAAAAAATAAGATCGAACATGAGACACGATTTAACGTGGAAAAACCCTTACGGGAAAAAACCACGGAAGACAATCGCTATTGAGGAGAGTTTACAAGTAGGGATGATACATGGCTCATCTAAGATGACTTATCTGTCTTTGTCTTACCCTACCGTCTACACAGACTTACATATATATATATATATGCGGCTCACACGTCCGTGCTTGGTTGCGTTTTCGAGGTGGGACTAAACTGTGCGCTCCTGAGAGAAAACACAGCACCACTTCTCTCCGGCCCAAACCTCCGACGACGGACCTTCTCTGCGCTCTGGCAGAAGCCCGGCCTTTATCGTGGATGTGAATTTAGAACATATCCAACACTGTCTTACTCGATCTGCTTTATATCATGATGTATCTGCTGTAATATTGGCTATGATTTAATTTGGTTATTTGCCGACCTCCGTATTTGTGTAGGATACGCCGCCGGGCCGTACCGGCCGGCCGGGCGTGCAATTTGATTGATGACAATATAACGGCGACCTCGGCACCTTCCTCGATCTCTCTGCAGAACAACGAACGCCTAAATTAAAACGATGGACAGCAGAGCTCGACTCCTGCCGCGTTCCGATGATGCCCAGTGGATGGCAATCAAACCGTGGATGAAAATCCTCTACTTCGTGCTGATAGTGTCAATGATCTGCCTCATTGCTTTCATGGCCTTTGACATGCTCCAGGGGGTTGGAAGGATAAAGTTCTCCATGGAGCCCGTCGTCTCCACCGGGCTCGACCTGGCTGCCGAGCCCGACGCGACGCCGTCGTTCAACGTGACCCTGCGCGCCAAGAGCACCTACGGCCTCATCAAGCGGTGCACCACCGGACGAGTAGCGATGGAGGTGTCGTATTCCGGCGTGACCATCGCCATGGCAGACGCCGTCGAACCCTTCTGCGTCGACCCCAGAGGGGAGAAGGTCATCGCCGCGACAGCGTCGACGGGATGGCCGGTTCTGCCGGTCGAACTCCGGGAGAGCATGGAGAGTGACCGGCGGCACGGCGGGGTGCAGCTGGAGGTGGGCTTCGGCTTCGAGGACGAGAACTACGCACGGTGGGTGCGGTGCCGCACCACGTTGGATGACAACAAGGCTTCCCCGTGCAATGTCTACATTATCAGAGGTTGCTAGCTAGCTCCTGGAAGAATATGTTATAGCCTTAGATACATATATTCCAAGCAATGTTTGCCTTTCCCCATATTTTTCCTTGTTTATGCATATGGTTAAGTCATTGATATGAATCGATGGACTTGAGGTCCCATGCATATCTACTTTCTGTGAAGTTCATGTTCAGCATGGGAACTTTTCTCAAAGCCCATGTTCCCGTCATATATCAATGGTAGTTGGAGTACAAAAGCAAGATTAGAAGCTGGAGGCCGAACTTTTTAATTCTAAAGATCCGCTGTCATGAATTACAGTCTCGTCTCGATAAATAATGCCACCACCAAGGTTAACAACAGTACGTGCAAAGTAGGAGGCTACAAACTACAAAGTATAACGCTTTCAGCCTCCCAAAAATATGAAACATAGCCCTTGCGCGCAGGAGCAAATAGGGGCTCTACACTCTAGTGCTCTCGTAGTATGACATCCATACATTTTCACTCTAGTCCTCAAGAAGCTGATCAAGAGGACATTGGGATGGTGCTGCTTCGTTGAGGGCGAAAAGGATGAGTAGATTGACATCTTTTGCACTGATAGTTGGAAGTAAAGTTAGGTTGTGTTAGTTCATTTTGGAGCCTGTGTGAGAGGTTACAGCCATAGCAAGGACAGTGTTGTTCTTGTTCTTGGGGACTTTTCTGTACTGAGTGGTGGTCTGGTGGGCTTGTTACTACCCTCTGTGTGTAGTAGGCCTATCCAAAAGTTTAGCTGGAGTATATCTGCTAGATACTTTACATTTGTAACTTTGTTGCTTTTAAGTAATGAAATTCGGGTTCGCCCGTAGTGGAAAAAAGGAGGGGAAAACTATGCCCGTCGAGTGTCTTTCTTCAGTTGAACTTGAATGTTACTTCCTGCTATTTCAAATTATAAGTTATATCAAGTCAGTGATACGTTTTTCATATGATGGTTTTGACAAATTCATCCAGGTTGAGAGGTTTGCAAATATTGAGGTTTAGAGCCCCAAATAGACTTCGAGTGTAAGCACATCACTAGCTTTTAGAGACAAAGAAATTTGGCTTTATGCAAAGCAGACAACTTGGATCTCCATTGAGAGAGGCAACAACATTCCATATTAGAAAGTCTATAAGTTGGAGGATATAAGAGAGTAAAAGGGTTATTGTAATTTCAGCGATATAGAAATCTCTTGTCTTCGCTACTTCACATTTAAGTTCAGATTTATTAACCTGTAGTGCTTCTATTCTACATCTTTTAAACTGATTCAATAAACCATATTAGTCTTAAGGGGAAAAAACAGACAGTATATGAATAAGGCTCGATTTGATGAAGCACATCACATACAACAAACACAAGGAAGAGTGCCAAAAGAACAGCAAACCACGCCAGTTCAATAAGCCACACTCAGATAAATTTGTGCTCCAAGGGGTTGCTTTCCACTAATCACAGGGTGACTCAACAACAATGACATAAAACATGAAATTGGCTTCCATATGCAGTTTTATTCCCTTTTATTCAGTAATCGTATTGTACAGTTTGCCATCATCATTGGCAATAACCATGTTGCACAACATCGCAAGACAATTCGATCACACCAATACCATGAGAAAAACAACTACAACAAATTAACAATAAACATTATACATGAAAGCAAGCCAGCAAGCACAAAAGGAGGATGTGCGTGTACCTCCAGAAGCACTGCCACACATAGATGGGGATGCATTCACCTCAATGACTAGCTGCTCCGAGCTCTGCATCAATGGCACTGCGTGCAGTGTCCAGATCCTCGTCGAGGAAGATGTCCCAATGCCCATCCCATCGGATGAAGAACTCTGTGTCCTCGAAGTACTTCACCCTGTGCACGTCCCCAGCCGGAGTGAAGAGGAAATCTCCGTCCACAAGGTCGTAGCTCTCCTTCTTGGTGAGGTTCCAGACCTTCTTCTTGCCATTGATGACTACCAGATCATGGCCAAAGGTGTGGTGGTGCGCTGGCTCCACGCTGCCGGCCTTGAACCGGACGTACGCCGAGGTGGGGCTCTCCCGCACGATCCGCATCTCGCCCCCGGGCATAATCCCCACCGGCTCGAACTCCATCCCGCTTCTGAGGCAGCAGATGGCGCAGGCGGAGTCGGGGGGTCCCTGGGCCTCGGGGATGGCGGCCATCTCGTCCGGCGCCGTGTCGAGGAACCGCTGGATGTCCTCCGGCCAGGGCGCGTCGCCGGAGGCCGGGCAGGGGGCGCGGAAGGGCGTGGCGAGCCAGGTGTCGGCGATGGCGGCGGCGGCGTCGGGCGGCGTGGCCATCCCAGAGAGCGCGAGGACGTTGCAGGCGTTGATGGAGCGGGTGTTGACGGCATCGGCGGGGGAGGCGCAGTGGGTGGCGTAGACGCGCGGGTACTTGTTGGCGAAGATGCAGACGCCGGCGCCGGTGCCGCAGACGACGACGCCGCGGACCTCGGGGGCGTCGGGCGCCGAGTCGGGGGAGGAGACCTGGCGCGCGACGGCTGCGGCGGCGGCGTAGTACTTGTCGACGCCGAGGTCGACGACCTCGGCGACGGCGGGGTGCGCGCGGAGGTGCGCGACGACGGCGTCCTTGAGCGGCTGGCCGAAGCCGTCGGCGGCCGCGAAGATCTTGAAGCGGCGGTCGGCGGCCATCGGCTGGCGGCTGATCTGATCTGATCGGACCAGAGGCGGGAGAGGCGCAGTGGCTACCTGCTACTGCTAGTGCCCAAGTGAGTGAGGACTGAAGCGAGGAATCAGGCGGGCCTGGATGAGGAAGATGACGGTGCGTGGACCTTCGGACGGACGGGAAAGCCCTTTCGCTTACATGCGGGACCCATGCCGTCCCTGATTCAGGTCCAGCGATAGATGGAACATTTCATCGTCAGTAAAGAAATGGAACTCATGCTGGAGGACACCTGGATCAGATCAAGATGGTTCTAAACTAAGGCCTTGTTTAGATCCAAACATTCAAAGTTTGGATTCTACCATAAATACATCACTTTAATATTTTATTTGTATTTGTAGAAAATTATCTAAACATTGATTAATTAGACTCAAAATGTTCGTCTCGTAAAGTACAATAAAAGCATGCAATTAGTTTTTGATTTTATCTATATTTAGTAATTCATGCATGTGCCGATATTTTGATGTGATGATAATCTTCTTTTTACATAGTGAAATTTGGGAACGAAACGAGGGCTAATAGTGATTCGTATTAAGCTATATACCTTGCCAATAAACATATTATTATTTTAGTTGATAGTCCTCCGCGGCAGGACAATTGAAGGAGACTATCCAGTAGTTTATGAGAGAGGTCCAATGTGATTGCGACAAATGTAATTGTGCAACATGGCCAAGGTGTGTGGTGTGTTTTTCTACACTCTTTTGACAAGTTTGCTTAGATCCTGATCTCTATCTTAATATCTGATGATCTCGCAAAGTCACCACGGTTTGTCGATGCCACATCTGCCATAATAAACTTTATTACCATATAAGTTTATTGATAGTTGTGAGAAATTAAATTTACCAAGTTTGATATGCAATGGTTTACTCCTTTTGCATGTGATGATATTTTAAATAATGTAATAATCAATATATGTGACCTTTGGTTGAATAATATCTAAAACTAAATTGGTCTGAAAACAACATGAATAAGTGCACTCAGAGTATACGAGATTCAGTTAAATTTATGGAAATCAATATTATATGTCCAATGTAAATATTTAAAGGAGGAAAATAAAAAGGTTAAATCTTATTATCATTTCATATTATTTTCCTTTCCACACTAAATTATTTTTGCTTCTCATTTTACTGCAAAAGTACAAATATTCCTTGCAGTCCTCGACTTCTTCCCCAAAATCAGTGAAGTCTCAAACTGCTTGTCTGAGGCCAAGTTTATCTACGGGGTTTGATGATTCAGTAGAGAATGAAGCCATGTTGCGATAAACGGGGCATGTGGTGGAGTTGAAGGTTAACTATACATAGATGAGATACAGATTTAATTTGTTGAAGATGAGGAAGGTTCGCTGATTTTTTTTTTCAGGGGTAAGTGGACTGCCGTTAACGGAATCGTTTCACGATGATTTTATCAGCCTTTTTGAAAAAAAGTACTGTGAATTTGAGCGTGGCTCTGTTCGGTGACGTGGAAGTCGCCGGATTCTCATGCTGTAAGCCAATCTGCACTGGTGATACCCTATTTACATCCCTAACAGAAATATTCTCGTCTGGTCATCCAGATTTTCCAGTACAACTTCAGTTTTTTCATACTCGTCATCTCCTATAACCCCGTACTCTATACCAGCTACCATGATAGGGCCCACATGTCACATATATTTTATTTTTCACCCTGCCGTCTCTCTCCTCCCTATCCCCTCTCTCTTCGCCTCCTCCCTGTCCCACGGCGTCTCTCTCTCCAGTCCACCGGCGGCGACGCGGGGGCGGCCAAACGACGGTGGGAACGGGAGCGGACAATGGCTCCCCTCCCTTCCTCCTCAAGCTCCTCCGCAGCGCCTCTCGCCGCCCCGCCTCCTCAAGCTCCTCAGCAGCACGACGGCGGAGGCCATGGCGCGGCGGCGCCCCATCGGCTGGATCCGACGCCGGCAGCCTCCTCCTCCTCCTCCTCCCTGTTCGTCGAGGCCGTTGGGATGGCGCGCCGAGGTCGTGGGCGCGCAGGCCCCACGCCACGGTGGCTGCTTCTAAACGCGCGCTACTTCGTCAGAAATAGCGCACACAGAACTGTGGCGCACGAGGTACTGTCCCTTGCTGCAGCTTGAAAAACGCAAAACTCACTGAACGCTGTTTTCCAGTACCTAGTGTGCACGAGCGGCCCCCCACAAGCACCTCGTAGTGTGTTCGAGCTAAGCGTGGATAATATCGTCATGTTTCTTTGGCTTATCAGCCACCAGCCAGCAGTATTTTTCTCTCAGCAGAAATCAGCACCAGTCACTAATATTTTTCTCTCAACTCAAACCAGCACCTAGCACCGACCGCCCAGCCAACCGAACATGCCAGCATTCCTCTCTCTCTCCTCGTTTTCTCTGTCCTCCACATAACTAAAATACCGAGCCATTGGAGAAGGTCTAAGCCCTTGTTTAGTTCCCAAATTTGGGAGCCAAATTTGATCTTTTGGAGTACGTGCGCCACTGTAGCATTTCGTTTGTACGTGTGAAAAATATCCAAAAATTGATTAATTAGGCTCAAAATGTTCGTCTCGTAGAGTACAATAAAACCGTACAATTAGTTTTTGATTTCATCTACATTTAGTACTCCATACATGCTATGACATTTTGATGCGACGGGAATCTTCTTTTTATGTAAAAAGTCAAATAGCAAACCTACCCGGCGTAAACCAGGAGAAAGCGAGCTAGTCAAAGTCAACGGATTCTCCAACGGATTATTCGATCGATCGATCCGCCGAAGCCTCCCCTCGCTCGACTGTTCCGCGTTTCCCCTCCACCACGTCAAGAGCGAAGCCGCCGACCGCACATCCCCCTCCCTCGCGGCGGCGGAGATGGGACTGGAGGTGCCGCCGGAGGAGAGCAACCGGTGCGTGCGCGGCTGCTGCCGCAGCGCCGCCATCCCGCTACACCTCCCGCCGGCCTCCTTCTCCCTCCTCTCCCCCATCGCGCGAGGTATCCACCCCCACGCCTTAATCCTCGCTTCTCGTGTTCCTCTTTGGGCGGTGGTTCTTCGGAGGAGGGACGGCGCGCGGTAACGGTGAAATGTTGCAGGTTCGGAGAGCACGGTGTACGAGGCGAGGCTGGGCGGCGAGCGCGTCGCGGCCAAGAAGCCCGTGCTGGCCACGTCCGAGGACCTCGACAAGTTCCACTACCAGCTCCAGCTCCTCTGGTCAGTTTCATGTTCTTCTCTGTCCCACTTGTTGTATTACCCATCGGGTTCGATCGAATTGCTTATAAGGGGAAGTTTCTGCTAATGTTCTTGTTGGAGTCGCGCGAGTGGGGATAATAAGGAGAACGGGAATGCTGTGCTTGTGCTGACATTGTTTGATAGATTAAGGTAGTCACCGTTTGTCCCCAAAGAAATTGTGAATCGGATAGAAGCTTGTTAGTTTTGTGGTCCACTGGGTTACCATGGTCCACGGTAGCAGCAGGAAAAACGGGAACCATATTGCTCTAAAAAAACGGGAACCATATTTTCTTTTTGTTATAAGGCTATAGGAGTAAAGCTGCTGCCTGACCACAGCTGCTGTGGGCGTTGATCTCATGAGGAAATCACGGATGGTCTCGCATTCAGGATGCACTGTTCTTACAGACATTGTAGCAAATGGTACCTTTTGCTGCATGAGCTGTTTATTGGAATGGGCGTTCGCATCCAGAATAAACCAAAAGCTCCTTACCATGTTTATTTGGTTAATTTTCAGATTTGTTATGTGTATGCAGTGAGCTGGATCACCCAGGGCTGGCAAAACTGATCGCAGCACATGCACGCCCTCCGAATTACTTGATGTTCTTTGATTTCTTCGAGCCTCCAAACCTTGCGGACAAGATTCATGTCGACGAGTGGAGCGCTTCTGTCCAGCAAGTGGTTTCTATTGCCAGTGACCTAGGTCTAAGTTTGCTGCTTATCTTTTGATGCTCCTAAGATATCAAAACAAGTATAGACCTTAGGGTTTACTCAGGGTTGGATCCATGCTATTTTGATGTTGTCACTTGACAGCAATGGATTTTTCAAATGCAAGGCAAAATTATGTTTATCTAATAGACCAAAAGACCAATGATCATGCTTTCAACACATGTCTCTCTATTCTGGATCTGCCCCTCGGTTTACTATAGGGTGCATAATGTTGAACTGAAAGCACCCTTGTTTGAGGATCTAGTTTAACAGATTTGCATGAGTGTTACTTTGGAACATGCTTCAAGCGGAATGTCATCAAATAAGAATCAGTTGTTAGCATGAAACAAGCATATTTTGCCATAGTATGGTCTCCTGACCTCATGCTTTTGAATTCCAATCTACTTCAACCTTGCCCAATGCTCTGTAATGTTTACCTTTTTATTTGTTCACTTGATTACGCAGACAAGCAATTATAGAATTAGCTGTACTCAACGTCCCTTTGTTTTTCTGGATATTTGCAGTTTTAGTTTCACCTGTCATTCTGAACCACAGTATTTTCTTTCTTACCCTTAGATGGTTCAAAATTTTTGTATTTCACTGTGGTCAACTAAAACTTTCACACTGAAAATTGCATAATACATTTTGTTCTGTAAACATGGCAAAGTGCTTCTAGCGTCAAGATGATGCATAAACATATTACTAGAACCTGTACTGTTAAATAAATTGTGAAGGGAAAAATTGTGGCTAAAAGTTTGGGTATAAGGACATTAACATGGTCAGCATAAAGTCCATAGGACAAGAATTGATGCTAATCCAAATAAGCACCAGTTGTCATCCAATTGAAAATAATAGAACACGCACAAATATTGTTTGTCCTTGTTAGGTGGCAATGTCCTGTTTGATACTATTTTTTGTTACATATGTGTTGTTGCAAAAGTTGAAAATTAGAAGTTTGACTCCGTTTTGCATGATATATTTGCAGCAAAGGCTCTCCAGTATTTACACACCCTTGGGGTAGTTCACAGAGATATAAAACCTGCAAATATTTTGGTATGTGCATTCATTTTTCTTTTATCTTTGAAGAATCACGTACTTCCATGCACAACAGATTTCCATCTTTTACATACGTTAATGGAAGCTTGTAACTCTGTACAGCTAGACAAAGACCTCCATCCACATCTAGCAGATTTTGGCTTGGCCATGTTTCAGAAGGATATTAAGCGTGTCTCAGTTGAGAACTGGAAATCATCTGGCAAGCCCACTGGTGGTTTTCATAAAAAGAATATGGTTGGGACACTAATTTACATGGCACCAGAAATTTTGAGAAAGGATACACATACAGAAAAATCTGATGTATATAGCTTTGCGATATCTATCAAGTAAGGCCTGTCTCCTTTATAATTAAATGTAAAATAACACCAGTGGCTTCTGTAAATTCGTAACATTACAGTATAAACTATTTCTCTGTAGTGTTTCTGTTGGTGATACATGCCATGTAGCAGCAGTAGTTTCACCTGCTTATAGGAAAATGGTTGTTCCGACAGATGCCATATCTGTAGGAGGGACTGGCTTGTTATATATAGACCTAGAGTACATGGAGAATTCTACTAGGTGATATAAACCCTGTCCAACACGTGTCTGGCACTAAAGCAGTAAAGCATACACAATACTTCTACACATGTAATCAGTTCCATGTTCGCACACTGAAACAAGGTATGCAGTATTTCTTGTATTATACATTGTACATATATTTTTTTGCGTAGTTACAGCGATATTAGCATATCGTTTACCATTCAATTATACTAAATTTTCAGATTGTGTTTGGACACTTGATTTCTTGATTTAAGTAAACAAGTGCTTCTGCTATGGTTTGTCAGAATAAAATAACTACCATGATGCTAGCATATGAGTGATTCCTAGGAACTCCTTCGCCACCATGTTGATGTTTAAAAAAAAAACTCGACCTGCGGGGCGTAAGACAGTCCCCGGGCATTTTGCTAAGAAGAAGACCTTCTCACGCACCATGTTGATGTTTAGTTGAGCCCCTAGGATGCAACCAGGTGTTTGATGATTTGATCCAGGTTACCTGCATTCATATTGTCCTTGTCCTTTCTACTGATGGTGTGCTCTGATGTAACTGGGTCCACCAGTGATGACAAATAGGCAAGGGACATGGACTTGAAATTGCAGGCTAGAATGTTGCTGGATACTTCATACAACGAATCCACTTTAACTTATGATGTGATGTACAAGATATTTTGCTAGCATATTCAACTAACTTGTGGTGTTTCTTTGTACATGTAAAAATTTATTCAGTATGAGACAAAGTATTCTGCTAGCATAATTATTGATGATGCCTTAACAGTTGCACTCTGTTTCTCTAATTTACAGTGAACTTCTTACTGGTGTGGTGCCTTATACAGATCTGCGAGCAGAAGCACAGGTATTTATTGTTCTTTTGTCTGCTGTGCTGGTTTGTTAAAGCTAATTATGCTATCATATTTTCTTGTTTAATGCAATTTTGTTGGAAAAATTCATCTGACTGACAATGATCATTCTATAGCATAATATCTCATGATGCCTAGCACAAAAGGTTACCATAATTGCTTTGCCATTCTGCTGCTCTAGATAGTTCCTATTCGATGTTATTGAGATTCCATTCAGTATTAAACTTCAATAATATTAGCTTCAGATGTGTTTTACTGGGTAATCACATGAAACAACGGGCAGTTCTCCTGCGTGGTTCGAGAAAAAAAATCACGCATTTATTCCTTTATTAGTTCTGTACAATTCATATTACAGTTCTCTGCAGTTGACATGACAGACCCATTTATTTTCCTAGAAACGACCATTGACCATATTTTTTTAGGCACACACCGTTCTTGAAATGACTTACACTGAACAACAACTTACAGCAGCAGTTGTTTCTCAAGGATTGCGCCCTGCACTTGCCCTTCCTAAGTCTGGTGTTCCTTCAACACTTCTGGCACTTATCCAGCGTTGCTGGGATCCCTATCCTGAAAAGAGACCATCGTTTGAAGATATAATTGACGAGTTAAATATAATCCAGAAGCATTTAGTTTGCCTTCCAGCATCTCCTGCGAGCAAGGGTCAAAATGACAACATAGCAGCACACCATTATCAAGAAGCATTAAACTGGTTCAGCCAAGGAGAGCTCTTTGTTAAGAGATCAGAAGTACCAGATCTTACAGAGAATCTTTGGTCTGACTGTTTCAATCAGTCCTCATCAGAGTATCATCCAACATTAAGTTGGGGCTCTTTTGCAACATGCGGTCGAAGGGAAACTATGGAAGATACCCATTTTATGCTTCCCGATATGAGCGAAGAAAAGGATGTTTTTGCCTTTGGCATTTTTGATGGCCACAGAGGTTTGCTAGTCAAAGAAACATGGTTGGTTAATTTTTACTAGCTTTTACTTTAGCCTATCTTACACAACACTTTCCACAGGTTCAGCAGCTGCTGAGTTTTCTGTCCGAGCAGTCCCTGGGTTTCTCAAGCAATTTGGTCGGGGTACAAGGTTTGTGTTGAATGAAAAAAATTGGAAAAAAAATGTTTGCCATGTTAAAATTTTGACCTGAATTCTGGCATTATGCAGCCCAATCGATGTCCTTGCAGAAGCATTTGTAAGGACTGATGTGGCATTTCGAGAAGAACTAATTCTTCACCAAAAGTCAAAAAGGATCATCCGAAAAGACTGGCATCCTGGTTGCACAGCTGTGACAGCCCTGGTAGTGAGAAACAAACTTTTTGTAGCAAATGCTGGTGATTGCCGAGCAATCCTGAGCCGTGGTGGTAAACCATTTCCTATGACCAAGGTTGGGCTTAATGTTTCTGTGTCATTACTACATTTTTTTTTGGAATTGTGACATGTCTGCTGAAACTCTATTTTCATTTTGTTGTTATAGGATCATGTTGCTAGTTGTCTGAAGGAAAGAGAGCGTGTAATAAAGGCAGGAACTGAAGTAAAATGGAAAATAGATACTTGGCGTGTGGGTGCAGCTGCTCTTCAGGTGCTCAATTTGATTACTTTTGGCAAGTGTTGACTAGATCATGCATTGAAATGGCCAATGACCGGCAAGAAACTGGCAAAATTCTTGTGTTTATCCATGAAGCAAGTACTCATTTATGAAAAATGTTGCAAAAAGTCACTTTTCTGCTATTGCCTTCTGATAACCTTTTTTGTCAATTTACTTGTTCCTTCTCTACTATAAGATGGTGCTTGACAGCTTGCGCTTTTGCCAACAAGGAAAACTATCTAACCATTGTGTTGCCTACTTGTGCACATGACTGGTTGCTAGACAGCAGTTTCTTGGAACTATACTTCTTGCACGGTAAAACCTGCTCACAAAAGAAATATTAGATATGGAAAATAATTGCCATACAAGATTATCTGGATAAAGGAAGACTGTCAAATAATCACATCACATGCTCAGAAAAGTCATAAAGTTTTATTTACTCCCAGGATGTTTTCTGCTGCCATAAGAATCTTTAATGGTGCCTTGGACTTTTCAGTTTGAATAAATTTTTGCTTTGACAGTCCATACACCCTCTTAAATTTCGTCATCCCAGTATTCTGGTAGTCTAGCATTATGCTATATCATTAGGAATATAGTCCTCACACTCATTTTACTTCTGTGTATCCTTAAATTAGAAATGAAGCGATGAATAGACTAGAACCAAGGTCATAAGAAAAATGTTCATTCTCTTTTGTCACTATATTTGCTTGTGGCAATAAGTTGTATAAATGTTGTGGTGGGAGTTTTAATGCTTAAAAACAATAGTCGAGGACTTTATGAGGAAATTTGTGTTCATAGAAATGTGGGTTTTCCTAACAGGTCACAAGGTCAATTGGTGATGATGATCTCAAGCCAGCAGTCACAGCACAACCTGAGGTTATTGAAACTGCTTTATCAGATGATGATGAGTTCCTGGTAGGTGCTCTTCTGTTATTTTGCTATCTGCAGTTTTTCATTGTAAATCAATGGGATACATCGAATTTCACTTATTTCTTTAGTTGTCATATACCTATTGCCTTGTATTGAATTGGAACAGGAGCATTTTTCTTGTTTCATAATTGAGAGTGTTTCGCTACACACAATTTTTGTTGCCTAAGAATAGAGTATATACTATATATAGATGAATTAACTCTTTAGATCTCATGTTCCCCGAAATAAAGTTTTCTTTCTGGTGTACACAACGCCATGGAAGGTGTTTAGGAAAGGGGTAGGTCATTTTTCCATAGTAGATGCTATTTAATAAAGGAAGTGATAAGGTATGATTGCATCCTTTGCATAGTCCAACATGAAGTATATATGTTATGTGGGGATTTGCTTAGTTCTGATGATGTCCAATATGATATTAATTTATCAAGTTGTGCAACTCAACATTGTAGGACACTAGTAGTTATTAGTTAGCAGGTTAGTTTGCCTAAATTAATCTTCTTCTATAGTTGAGAGTACGAAGTGTCGTTATGATATGCCACATCATCCCAAAATCCACTTGAAGCTGGCTTAGAATTCTGGTTTTGCAAAAAGTCTTGGACTCAGGGTTCTATTGGACTATTGGTCCCTTTCCTGTCCCAGTGTTTTAGCTAGTCCAACTTGAACTCTAATTTTGAATCTAGTGGGGTCCTCATCAAATGATTGGAATTCTCCACATGAAACCACTTTCCGTCATAAACCAAAACTTTTGACACAGCTCCTGGTGGTTCTGGCTCCCCTCTGAAGCTGCACTGTTTGGCACTGTAGTGACTCCCACCCAAAATGAACCAAGGGATTGATTGCTTCGTCGCCCGCCATATCCTGGCTTGCACCAGCCGGCCAGGCTCGCCAGTTGCAGAGGCGGTATGATTGGTTACCGTTTTCTACTGGACAGGACAGATAGACTTTGTTTGGTTGCCCAGCTGAACAGTGTCAGTTCCCTCTTTTTGCGTACCTGTGTGTTATGGTCGGCATCAAGTACAACAGGCGCAACAAGAGTCAGTAGGGGTTAAGTTTGGTTAGTTAAAGAGTCCTGCTTTGTTTTAGGAAAGTTCAGATATGTTAGTTGAGATAGCGTCTGTAATCTTTGGGCTATTTATAATGGCCGGCCAGAAGGAAATGCAATTAAGTTGATTGCAATCTAATCTCCCGTCCCCTTCTCCAATTCGCATCCCTTGCTGTTGTCGCCGTCCGGCGACTGCTATCTCCACCACGGGCAAGAAACCGGCAGCGCAGCGGTCGGCTACTTCCCACGACTACGCTCTACGATCGCTACCCCAGGGTCACAACAACTTGGTATCAGCTTCCTCGATGGCTGGACATATGGCAGATGAGTTCAAGTGACTCTTGAAGGAGCAGAAGGACCTGCTACGCCAAGAATCCGCCGATGCTGTCAAGCTCGTCAAAGATGGCTTGGAGACGGTCACCACGGGGTTGGAGACGGTCACCACATCAGTCCAAGGGATTGATGCCACCCTCACCGACCTCAAGACCACGCCCACCGGTATCATGGAGCGCCTTTCGAAGCTGGAACGCCAGAAGGGCGTCCAAACCGATGCATCTGAGGCATCGACCACCACACCCGCCGCCGATCCGGCCGCGACCGCCAACGACGCTGCGCCGATTCCACCTAAGATCCCGACTGCGCCGCCACAGCTGTTGCGCTTGGCTGGGCGTGGGATCCTCGACCTCGACGGCCAACTTGTTCATGGGCAAGACCTGCTGCCCAAGCGACGCATGGATGAGGCCGTGCACCCTCGCGTCTCGCTTGCTTCCGGTTCCTTAGCAACACCGGACGCACTGGACGGCATGGTGCCGCGCTTCTTCAAGTTCGACTTCCCCCGCATTGACGGCAAGGACGATCCGCTGCCGTGGTTGAGCCGTTGCGAGCAGTTCTTCCGCATGCAACGGACCGACGCACAGCTCCAGGTGCCCTTGGCCACGTTCCACTTAGATGGGGATGCGTACCACTGGTTCGCCCATCTGGAACGCAGTCGCGGTGTGCCTCCGTGGGAAGAATTTTGGGATCTCTGCAATAGGTGGTTTTGGCCTCCGATCCACAGTAACCCGCTCGGTGAATGACTACCAGAGCAAGTTCCTGGCTCTGCTCAATCGCGCCGATCCACTCACCGAGCGCCAAGAGCGACAAATGTTCACGTCGGGCCTCGCCGACGACATTCGCATCGACGTCGAGCTTCAGGACCCCCGGTTGCTGGATCATGCCATCTCCCTGGCCCGGGCGTTCGAGAAGAAGGTGCACCGGCCCAGCTACGTTTCGAGCGCAAGACCGCCGCCACTAGCCCGCGCATCGCCGTCCCCGGGATCTGGTTAGCCTGAGGGGACTTCCTCGCGTTCGATCCAACGCTTGACACCTATCGAGATGCAAGAACGGCGTCGCCAAGGCTTGTGTTTCAATTGCGATGAGAAGTTCGTTCGAGGGCATAGGTGCGCGCACCTGTCTACATCGAGTACGACGACACCGAGATCGACTCGCTCGAGCACGAAGACACCGATGACCGCGCTGAAGAACCGCACATCTCCTTGTACGCGGTGGCTGGCGTTCAGATGGCGGACACGGTGCGCGTGCGCGTCCGTGGGCAGGAACTCCTCGCTCTGGTGGATTCAGGATCATCGCACGATTTCATCTGCGACGAGGTCACGCGGCAGATCAGGGTGGACCTCCAACCAGTACGGTCTGGCCTCAACGTCATTGTGGCTAATGGTGACCGCTTGCCGTGTTCTGGGGTGTGCAGCGCACTGGACATCGTGGTAGGAGCCGAACAATTCCAGATCGCGTGCTTCGCCATGGCTCTGGGAGGATATGATGTCATCTTGGGCACTCAATGGCTCCGCACCTTGGGGCGCATTCTATGGGATTTCTCGCTCATCACGATGCAGTGCTCGATCGGTGGCCGGAGCGTGTTGTGGCAAGGCGAGCCCGGGCGCACCACAACCGCGTGTTGCGCAACACAGCAGGAGTACCTCATTATACAACTGCTGGATGAGTTCAGTGACCTCTTCCAAGAGCCCTCGGGGTTACCACCACAACGGGCGCATGATCATCACATTCATCTGGTTGCTGATGCCCAGCCAGTGGCCGTACGTCCCTACCGGTACCCCCAGTTGCAGAAAGATGGGCTTGAACGACAATGTGCAGACATGCTGCGCCACGGGATTATTCGCATTAGCACATCTGCGTTCTCATCACTGGTCCTCTTGGTGCGGAAACAGGATGGCTCATGGAGGTTTTGCATTGACTATCGGGCCCTTAATGCGATCACAATCAAAGACAAATTTCCAATCCCGGTGGTCGAAGAACTGCTTGATGAGCTCCATGGTGCACGCTACTTCTCCAAGCCTGACCTGCGCTCTAGGTACCATCAAGTCCGCATGAACACCGCCGACATTGCCAAGACGGCGTTCCGGACGCACCAGGGCCACTTTGAGTTTTTGGTGATGCCCTCCGGCCTCACGAACGCGCCCGCGACGTTCCAAGCACTGATGAACGGCATCCACCGCCGGTATCTTCGTCGTTTCGTCCTTGTTTTTTTGATGACATCTTGATTTACAGTAAATCGTGGGCGGAACATGTTCATCACCTTTGTTTAGTCCTGGAAGTGTTACAGCGGCATAAGCTTCGACTGAAGCGCTCAAAGTGTGCCTTTGGCGTGCGCACGGTGTCCTATTTGGGCCACTTCGTCTCTGCTAGCGGCGTCGCAATGGACAGTCAGAAGGTTCAGGCGGTGAGTGACTGGCCGACGCCGTGCTCTCCACGCGCGCTCCGAGGGTTCCTTGGCCTCGCAGGGTATTACCGCCGATTCATCAAGGGCCATGGCGCCATTGCAGCGCCACTGACTTGCCTGCTCACGAAGGAGGGGGTCACGTGGACGACAGTGGCAGACTAGGCGTTCGCGACCTTGAAGCAGGCACTCTCATCTTCGTCAGTGCTCCAGCTGCCAGACTTTGATCGGCCGTTCGTGGTCGAATGTGACGCCTCGGGTACAGGCATGGGGGCGGTCCTGCACCAGGAACAGGGACCCATGGCCTTCTTCAGTAGAGCGATGGCGCCACGACACGTCGGGTTGGCGGCTTATGAGCGCGAGCTGATTGCATTAGCCCAAGCTGTGCGACACTGGAGGCCGTATTTGTGGGGCCACTCTTTCCTCGTCAAGACCGACCATTACAGCCTCAAGTTCCTTTTGATCAACGTCTCTCGACGATTCCGCAGCACCAGTGGATCAGCAAGTTGATGGGCTTCGATTTCACGGTTGAATATAAACCCGGGAACGCTAATACGGTGGCAGATGCGCTTTCCAGGCGTGAGATGGAGGAAGGAGTGCTCTCCGCCTTGTCCTCGCCGCCATTCCAGCTCTGGGAGGACTTGCGGCGTGAATTGGAGCCTTTGGATGATTATAGGCGTGTCCTGGCCGATGTTCTCGCAGGACAGAAGGGGCCGGAGTAGTCAGTACAGGATGGCTTGGTCACGTTTTTGCGCAGGGTTTGGCTTCCTGCCACGGCGCCGTCACTGTCTCGTGTATTGGCTTTGGCTCATGACTTTGGCCACGAGGGGGTTCAACGCACCCTTCACAGGTTGCGTGCTAACTTCCGGGTTCCTGGTGATAAAGCATTGGTGCAAGCCTTCGTTCGCGACTGCGTGGTCTGTCAGAAGAATAAAACTAGTCACTTGCATCCTTCAGGGCTCCTGCAGCCTCTCCCAGTGCTACAGATGATTTGGGCCGACTTAGCGATGCATTTTGTTGAGGGGCTGCCAAGGGTTAACAATAAAACGGTTATTCTGACAGTGGTTGATCGTCTTTCCAAGGCTGCACATTTTATTCCCTTGGGCCACCCTTATACAGCGATATCAATGGCTCGAGCCTTCTTTGATGAGGTCGTTCGTCTCCATGGCTTACCGGCTTCTATTGTCAGTGATCGAGATGCTGTGTTTACCAGCACATTGTGGCAGGAATTGTTTCGTCTGTCGGGGACCAAATTGCACTTGAGCTCAGCATCTCATCCACAATCTGATGGTCAGTCTGAAGCTGCTAACAAAGTGATCATTATGTACTTGCATTGCCTGATGGGGGACTGGCCGAAGCAGTGGTAAGGTGGTTGCCGTGGGCCAAATTTTGTTTCAATACCGCCTATCGTTCAGCTCTCAAGACAACCCCGTTTAAATTGGTGTATGGTCGGGATCCACCGTCCCTGGTGCAGTATGAGCCGAGCAATGCCAGAGCGCCCGCGGTTGAGCAGCTGTTGTGTGATCGTGATGCTTTCCTTTGGATGCTCAGGAACGTCTGCTGCAAGCTCAGGAATATGCTAAACTTTATTATGATCAGAAGCATACGGACATGGCCTTTGGCGTCGGTGATTGGGTCTGGGTGAAATTGCTGCATCGCCCAGTTGCTTCGCTGCCTGCTCAGACGAAAGGGAAGTTGGCGCCACGGTTTTATGGGCCTTACCAGGTGCTGGAACGCATCGGAGATGTTGCTTACAAGGTGAAATTGCCAGATGGGGCACGCATCTATAATGTTTTTCATGTTGGAGTTCTGAAACCCTTCGGAGGGGTGCCTCCGGAGGACGTTGCGGTCTTGCCACCACTGATTCACGGTCGTGTGCTTCCGGTTCCAGTGGAGGTTGTGCGCAGTTGGCTGGCCAGGGGTCTGTGGCAGATCTTGGTTCGTTGGGCTGATCGTCCTGCATCTGAAGTCACTTGGGAGGACGTGGAGGAGTTCAAGAAGACGTATCTGGCATTCAAGCTCGAGGACAAGCTTTTTTCGAAGGAGGGGAGAGATGTTATGGTCGGCATCAAGTACAACAGGCGCAACAAGAGTCAGTAGGGGTTAAGTTTGGTTAGTTAAAGAGTCCTGCTTTGTTTTAGGAAAGTTCAGATATGTTAGTTGAGATCATGTCTGTAATCTTTGGGCTATTTATAATGGCCCAAAAGAAGGAAATACAATTAAGTTGATTGCAATCTAATCTCCCGTCCCCTTCTCCAATTCTCATCCCTTGCTGTTGTCGCCGTCCGGCGACTGCTATCTCCACCACGGGCAAGAAACTGGCAGTGCAGCGGCCGGCTACTTCCCACGGCTACGCTCTGCGATCGCTACCCCAGGGTCACACAACACTGTGTGCTTGTCAGCATGCACCCGGCACCGTGGGAGCCTGGCTCCGGGGAAACGAGGAATTTGGCCGCACCCCGGGAACCAGGCTCGGGCATCCCTTCTGCACCCCGCAGGCCAAGCTTACCTAGCCCAGGCAACCAATCAACCTGAAGTCGCATCTTAAGAGCCTAGGTGAAAGGGGATACAGGTAACCAATCACACCATAACTGGCTTCACCGGCCATGCCAAACGGGCCTAAATGGCACTGCACACCAATCTGAAACTGGTTCAGTGGTTCTCCTGGCACACTTTGGGACCTGATCCAGACAATATAAAATTGAATAGCTAAACACACCCACACACCACAAGCAAACACATTTTTAAATGGATTCCTTGTAGCTGTTAGGGAGGAGTTCCGTTTGTGAGAGGCTCACATCCTCGTCCAGTTGCCAACAGGATAGGCTAGCAGGCCTCTGTTTCTTGTGGTCATGTAGTCGTGATTTTTTAGTGTAATGTAGCTGGTGTGTTCTTGGGGTTGTTTCTAAGGAATTTTTTCGTGACAAAGCAACAGAGGCCTCCTGTCCTGGGGTGCTTTCACCCTTTTTCTCTTCTTAATATATAGATACATAGCTCTCCTGCGTGTTCGAGAAAAATAAGCAAACACATTTGCTATTTTGATTTAATAAAATTGAATATTGGGTAATAATTAATTAATAATAAAGAACACCTACCAAATCCTCAGCCAAAACATAGTGCTTAATCCAAGCATGTGGATTTGCATTTGAAGTTTTCGGAAATATCAGGCCATGCTTACTCTGCTAAACTTGTGATATGCATTGAAGGGACATATATACTTCTGGTAGATGTTAGTTATGAAAGAAGCTCATTGAGTAGGATGCTCCTAATATCATGTCCTTCGTTGCATCAACAAAAGCCTTGTTGAATGTAATAGTTTGCGTGAAATCATTATCATAGAATTCCTACTGCAGTTTTTTTAGAGCAATTCCTAAAGAGATGCCAAGAGATCTACTGAAATGAATTATCTAAAGCTTCACCATCACTTCATTCGGTTTCCTGTAGGTGATGGCTAGTGATGGCCTGTGGGATGTGGTAAGCAATGAGGATGTGCTGTCAATAATCAAGGACACAGTAAAAGAGCCTGGAATGTGCTCCAAGAGGCTGGCTACGGAGGCTGCAGAGCGGGGCAGCAAAGACAATATCACTGTCATTGTCGTATTCCTTCGCCCTGTCTCCACAGCTGAGCGGATATACTGAGTGATCACCGAAACCCTTGCTCAGTAACTTACACGCCTTCTGATATGAACTCGCTATTTTTTTATTAAATTTATATCGGTAAAGAAGAAAAGAAGCTACACATTCATTCTTGTGTTTGTATACAGTTGGTTTGTCTTGTCTCCAGGCTAGAAAGAACAAAGCATGTCCACCAGATGGCAGCCTTAGTGCAAATTCTTGTCTTTTCTAATATTTATCCCACATTTGTACACTATACGAACAAAACAGATAATTTTTTTCTTTTCTGTTGCCACGCGATTGAGGTGTGCCCATTTGAGGATGGAAAATCATTATTCTACTATGGTATAAGAAAGTGCTAGTATAAACTAACTCTAGCCCATGGTGTCACGAGAGGAGATAAGATGACAAAACAATCTTCTTTTATTACCATCTTTTGTTTTTAATGTACAGGACCCCCTCCATCCATTGATGAAGTCCACGCAAAAACAATGCTATACAAAACTTCATTCACTTCATATGTATATATATAAACAGATGACTCCAACACCTTGCAGCATCAACCGTGGAATATACAAAGAAACTATGGCTCGTGTTATTTCGCAGAAAAAAAATGACTTGTTGCGTGTAACGTAACAAAAGAAAAAGCGTGCTTTTTTACAGAAACGCAATGATGTGGGCAAGCACGGCAATTGTTGTGTCTTCAGATAACCTCGGCCTGGACTCCGTCGATGTGATAGGCCGCCCATTCACCGCTGACAGGTCAAGTTTCTCCTCTTAATTCCAAGCATACACAAGCACAATACAGCAATGACTGTACACGCTAGAAGAATTTCAACAACTTTCAAACGGTGAACCTGAAATTTGGGAGAAAGAAACTAGATTGATTAGTGCCAGCTCAGACCTAGCAATGCCAATGATTCCGAAGTTGATATCGGAATAGTATACGTTGAATTGGGGCCCTTTATTGCGTTCAAGAAAACGAAAACGTGCGAGCCCTACCCAGACAGCAATATCTTGCAAGAAAGTGACACCAATTAAAAGCTACGTCATCTTATTGACCTGCCATTTATATTTAATTGGGCAACATGTATAAACTTGGAGCTTGCTTCTTATCCATCTTTGGCAAAGTTTGGCATTTAATCCTTTTATATGGAACTGACGGGCGGTTGAAATACACGTGTGGTTGCTTGCAGGTTATCTGAAAATCAAATTGATACATACTTTTGTACGTGCTCAACAATAAGCAACATTACATAATTGATGGATTAGTCTCTGATAATATGGCGTGTTTTCTTTTGTAAGGTTCAGACTTTAGACTTAGCATTTGCTTTGGAGAACACACCATTTACTTACAAAAGGAAATCTAGTTTTGCTTGTGTTAATGGTTGCTTTCAGCGGAGAACAAATCCCTATGATGAATAGCTTGCGACAGAACTAGAGCTTTCCATTCACCAATCAGTCACTGTCAAACCTAGTATTTGTTTAAATTTCAAATAACACTACAAATTATATAACCACTTGAACAACAGTTCGAAGTTGTGATACAGAGATAGCCACAAGCCAGGAAAAAAGAAGACAAGACAAGATAATAGTAAATCATTTGTTGTACCTTTTTCTTTGGTATATGCTCATGTATTTGTGACAAGTAATGGCAGCTTGGCTTCCTCTCTCGATCCTTTTCTGAAGTATGCATAAAGCAACAGCTGTATAATACCCAATATGGTTCCAATCCCATTTGGAATCTGACATTTAGAAGCAAACAAGGTGAGCACAACTAACAGACATACAGTTAGACACCCTTCCAAGCAAAAGCTACAACAAACAATATGAAACTTGAACCGTACATATATGAAGAAATCATGCAGCAGGACTCCATATAAGAAGAACGATACACTCATCAGGAACATGGATAATGACAAATAGAAGGGCATGTACTCCACACTCTTTGTCCTGATGACCAGATTCTGTAAAACAACAGTAGAAGAGAAGTGGGGATAAGGATCATCCCAATGTCCTTAGAGAGATGTGGTCAAATCACAGCTAATAGTATTGGATTGCATAGTGGCTACATCCAACTGAATTTTTGTCAGTCAATTATGAAATCCAATGAAGACTACCAAATCAGGATATGCAGAATAATCACATCAATCCATAAGAACTCACAATGATCGACAAGGGGGACGCAAACATGAATATGAGGGAAGCGACGCTGAGATATCCGACGAAGGTCTGCCTCGTTTTGTGATCAAGCCACTCCAAACTAACATACACAATCAGGCCGAACACCACAAAGATGGCGGCCAGGAGACTAGAGACCTTCAACTGCAACAAGGACATCCATCCCCATTCTCAGAAATTCAGTATGTCGAATATGCAGAAGCTAACCAAGAAAGCAGGAGCAAGTGCCCTGTACCCACCCTCCCCTTGGCGTCGGCGTAGACGATGAATACGGCGGTGTAGGCGAGCTGGAAGGCGGCGCCGATGGAGTTGACGGTGGCGACGAGGACGACGCCGTAGGAGACAAAGGGGAGGCCGTACCACATGCAGATGAGGCAGTTGAGCAGCGAGTAGATGTAGGGCATGGCCGAGAACTGCTCCGTGGATCCATTCCGAACGATCCGCCTGAATGTCGGCCTGCAAGAAACGGGTATTATAGCTTCTTCATAGTTGGATCGGTTGGGGATGGAAACAAGGGGGGGGGGGGGGGGGGGGGGGGGGGGAACTTGAGTTCTTAAGAGTAATTTAACCAAGAAATCAGCATAATCAAGAAAAGAAAAGGGGAACTTACAGTGGGGAGATGAAGAGCACGAAGGCGAAGACGTTCCCTGAAACCAATTGCAAACAAGAAGATTATAAGATGAGATGAAGAAACTCTAGCAATCAAATTCAGCAATCTTCTTCTTGCAACCCTCCGGCATCCAATCCCATGCCCAAGGAACCTAACAAAAGCTGAACCAATCCAGGAGTCACAACAGTCCCAGAACCATAAGGGGAAAACGAACAAGAAGCCAACAAGAATGTTTGGCTTTCTCCCTGGATGGATAGCAGGGAGACAAGAACAGAGAGAATGGCTGCCTGGTAGCGTGAGCTCATGTAGTAACTACTAGTACTAGCTACGGATAAGGATTGCAGCTGACCTGCGACTCCGGCCCCGTAGCAGCAGAGGTCCCCGAAGGACGGGTTGGCGACGGAGTTCATTAATGCCGGAACACCCCAATCCATGGTGCTCCCACCCGCCCACCCTTCAGCGTCCTCCCCACTTCTCCCGTCGAGGAGGGAAGACACTTTTCTCCGCAGACTGCAGAACTGCTCCGCTCGGTTCGGTACGGATCTCAGGATCTGAATATATTAGCAGGAGCGGCGGCAGGCAGGGAGGCAGGCAGGCGCAGCACCGGCTGCCTGTCGCCAGCCGAAGTGCGTGGGGAGCGGCCGGCCGTGACGGCACTGGCAGGCGGACTTGGGATCGGGACACGGAGGGGGGTTCTTGCTCCTTTTGCTCGGCGGGTAGCATCCCCTTTTATAGAGTTTTTTAGTATCCTTAATTCCTTCTCGATCAGACGATCAGGTCCTCGTCAGATCGGCACAGCAAGCAGCACATGTGGGATTTGTTTTGTGGATATCCTCCCTCGCTGTCGCTGCAGCGATTGCTCTCGTGGACGTGGTGCTGACGATGATGGCGACAGGAGGCCGAGGCTATCTCCATTGTCATACGGAAAAAGGTACTGCAGTTCGGAATCCCGTGAAAATTCGCTGCAGCGGCGTACCGGAAGAGGAGGAACGACAAGGCTATCCACACTTGGTACTCTAAACTCATCACTAAAAAAATATTCGGTCCTGAACATTGAGATTCTATACTCTATACTACTTTTTCTACACTCGTCGTACTCCATCACATCTCTATATCAACTACCGGAACCACAGATACTATAATTTTTCCCTCCCTTCCCCTCCTCTCTCTCCTCTCTCTCTCCCATCCCCAACGCCTCCTCCCCCTCTCCCTCCACCCGCGTGCCTCCCTCTCCCTCCGCTTCCTCCCCTCGGTCGGCGCCGCCGCCACCGCCCCGTCCCCTTCCCCACCGCTGCCGTCGCTCCCCCACCGCGGGCCAGGCAGAGCGGCGGCCGGTCGAGCGGGACGGCAGCCCTGGCCGGGCGGCGGCGAGCCCGCGCCTCGAGCTCCCTCCGTAGGGTGGCGGCGGGCTAGGCGCGGCGGCGGCCGACCGAGCGGGGCGGCCGCTTACGCGGAGCAGCGGGATGCGCGGCGGGCGGTGGGATGCGCGGCCGGCGGGGCGTGCCGCGGCGGGCGGGAGGCGCAGGCGACACGCGTGCGGAGGCTCCCGGCGCGGCGGCGCGCGGCCTTCCCTCCGCCATCGGCGCGGCGGCCCTCTCCCGCGGCCGAGGCGGAGCAGCGCGACGACGCGCTCGACGAGGGCCGGCGCGAGCGGCAGCAAGAAGCCGAGCACGAGCGGGCGACGACGGCAGCGGCGGCGAGGAGCATCAACACATGCCCTTCGACCGCCTCGGCGGCCGTGCGTCGCTGGCGTTCGGCGACCTCCCCGCCCTCCACGCCTCCCTCTACGGGATCTTGGCCGGCGTCGTGCGGCGGGAGCGGCGGCGGCGGCCTCCGCCTGGAGCCCTCCCCATCCACGACGCCAATGGCAATGACGGTGGCGGCGGCGGCTCCCCAGCGTTCCCCGCGGCGGTGGCTCCCTGGCGCTCTCCGCGGCGGCGGCGGGCGGCGGGTGGCGGCGTCTCCAGCGCGGCGGTGGTGGCTCCGGACGCTCCCCACGACGGTTGCGGCGTGCGGTTGGGATGGGATGGTGCGCGAGCCCCGCGCCACGTCGGCACATGGCGTTCATTCTCTATCACGCTTGATTTTCCACTCGGCGTTGCCTCGACTCGCGTGTCGTTGTGTTTTGCGTACGCCGCTGCAGGGATTTTTACGCCAAAACGGTACTGCCGTTGCGTTTTGCGTATGCCGGTGCGGACTGCCTAAGGCCTCTGACGGTTTCGGGTGCGGCATTCTTAGCGCACCTCGCGTATACGGCATCCAGTCCATGGTGGCACGGGGGCCACACGCCAACCGTTGTGCGCGTGCGAAAGCCGAAGGGAGCGGCGGAGGGGGCGACTCCGTGCCGGCGTTCTTCGAGCCCGGCGATGACTTCAATTGCCTCGACCACGGCCCACGCGCCTGTCGGCCGCCGCCGCCGCCGCGCGCAGGCCACCCGCCGCCCACCACCGCCGCCCCGCCACTAGAGAGAGGAAGAGGGAGAGGGGCGGCGACGGAGGGGGCCGGGGAGGGGATGAGGAGCGCGTCGAGGAGGAGCGCGAGCACGCCCGCCTTGCATGCTCCGGCCGCCGCTGCCCACACGCTGGCCGAGGCACCGGCTCCAGCTCCCGCCGCTCCGTAGGGTACGACTGCAGTACGGACCGCGTCGTGGATGAGCGCGCCAGCGCGTTGTCAGAGATGGACGAGGACGTCGACGCGAACGACAGCGCCTTGCTGTGCGATAGGGAGCGGCGGCGGTGGGGGAGGAGGGGGCGGTGGCGGCGGCGGAGAGAGAGAGAGAGAGGAGGAGGGAGAACGAGTGGGAAGGAGGAAGAAAAGATAAATAAATATGAGGCGTGGAACCCAGTAGGTGGCAGTTATTATAGGGGATGATATATAGAGTATGACGAGTGTGGAAGAAATTATTTTTAGAGTACGAAATCTCGATGACTAAAACAAAATATTCTTTTTAGGGATAAGTTTGGAGCACAATGAATGCGGTTAGCTTGAGTGTCCCGTCTATGGAGGCGTGCATCAATATACGATTCACGGGCATTAATAGATGAGGTCATACCCAGGCGTGTTTGCTTACTACGTCAAAATTGAAATCAAATTTATATAAAAATAACACTAATATCTGTATCTTTAAATATATATATATTTACTATAAAAATATATTCCATAATTAATTGAATGATACTTATTTTATATCATAAATGATAGTAATTTTTTTATAAATCTGATAGAATTCAAAATTATTTGGCTTCTTTCTGGGACGGAGGGAGTAGTTTTCAGGAAATGTTTTTGAATTCTACATTTTTATCAGGGAGTAACAGTGACCAAAGATTGTAGGCTACATGAATCTTTGGTTGGGTATATCGAAAGTTTTGGCTTAATTTAGCACGTGGTCAGGGTTTCAAAAAAAAATATAAAACTGGTCCAAAAGGATAACAGTGATTTTGTTGCTAGCCATAAACACCAAGATAAGATAGGCCGTCGTGAATCGTGATGCCCAAAATTGAAGGAAGGGAAAAAGGTGAAGATGTAGTAATTGTTCTTTGCTAAATGTACGTAAGACTGTAAGA
This sequence comes from Echinochloa phyllopogon, assembly GCA_033239725.1. Taxonomy (NCBI): domain Eukaryota; kingdom Viridiplantae; phylum Streptophyta; class Magnoliopsida; order Poales; family Poaceae; genus Echinochloa; species Echinochloa phyllopogon. The sequence goes on from BTCW01000014.1 coordinate 35,464,025, forward strand.
GTCTGTTATCTGGATGTTGGTTGTCAGCTTTAGGTTGCTTTGTTCTTTCCATGTATCTGTGGTGTGATTGTCTCCAGGATTTGCAATCGCAATCTAAAGCTCTTAAGAAATATTTTGGCCTGTGCTAGATTCGGCTCGGGGAAGTTGCTCCCTCGGACTCTAAAAAGACACCAAAAATGTACAGGGCACTTCTTCTTGACAAATAAAAATGCAAAACCGGTCTAGCGCCCGAATGTCCGACGGAGGTTAAAAAATCGGATGATACTGTAGCAGTCGAAAATTCCCGCCACAACGTGGGTATGATGCTGCATGCAACATGTAAAATTTTTACAACATCCAAGAATAGCATATGCAACTTCAAACAATAGTATTCGCAACATAAATAGTCATCATTTGGAACACTAAAAATAACATCCAAGAATAGCATATGCAACATCAAACAATAGTATTCGCAACATAAATAGTCATCATTTGGAACACTAAAAATAACGCGCTCTCAACTCTCAACCATGCACGTCCGCAGTCAAAATCTCTTAATAAAAATGCAACATCCGGATAAACGCTTACAACATACCTGTGAAAATATATGTAACATCGCAGCATCTAGATCTACTTTACAACATTCACGTAAAAGAATTGCAATATTCTTTTAAAACATATGAAACACGTGAAATATACACTTGCAACATACAGTAAAAGCTAGCCCAAGTGGATAACTACACAGTTGGACGGAGTAGGAGGAGGAGGTTCGCGAGCAGAGAGTGCAGGATCGGAGGAGATGGGTGGCGGCGGCCGCCGCCGCGCGGAGGATCAGTGATAAGGTTCATGTCGCAGGGCACGATGCGCTCGTGGCACCCGGTGTCATCGTCCTAGCTGGTCTCGGCGGGCAGCCGCGTGCCGTGGCCGCTGTAGTGGAGGAAGAGCAGGTCCCCGGACCGCACATCCCCGACGAGGCGCGCGAACTCCCGTCGGATGTTGGCCCCCCGTGGGCTGCGGCCCTAAGCCGTCGTCAATGAGGCCGGGGATACCGGACTCGTCGAAGCCGAAGCGGTTGACAAGGCAGCGGCGCATGCGGGCCACGTCGTCGTGGCAGCCCTTGAGCTCGCCTTGGTGCCCGTGTAGTTGATCCCCACCAGCACCGCGCGCTTCGCCCCCATCGCCCCCTTTCTGGATCCGAGGGCGCATCAATCGGCCGTCGGCGATGGCGACACGGCGGCGGGGGGCTGCAGGGCATTCGAGGAAGAAGAAGGGCCGGCGGCGGCGCATGAAGGGCCGCGGCGGTGCGTGAGTGGAGCGAGGAGGAAGCTGCGGAATTTTTTTTTGGAACGGCGACACGCGGAAGGTGTCGGGATTTTTTTAGGAATCGCGGTGCGCGGAATGGTGCCGGCGTCCTATGCATCGGACGCCCGTAGAAAGCATTACCGATGCAAAAAAAAAAACATCGCTATAAACTTTCCTTGTAATTGGAAATGAGTTATTATGTGTAATTGACGTTAAAGACGCTGTACTAAATCTAGTCAATGTCATGCCATCACAAGTACTAGGAGCATAATCTTTTTATGAGATGGCATGTTTTAACTCTCGAGCCTTTTTCAGTGAAATATACTTCTTCCGTTCTGTGGTTTTGTTTATCTAGATATATAATTTTTTATATGCACGAGGAGATAGCGTATGCTAAGTGCATTGCAACAACAAAAATAATATGTTCAATGTGACAAATATAAAATTAAATGCGTACTCCGTATGTGCATATCTAATGCTTTAATATCACAATTGAGAACTGAATGCCCAAGATTCCAAGAGCCTAAAGATAAAAATTTCCAAGCTGAAAGTTCGATTTTCAACATCATCCAGTTGTAGAAGTCAGATCGACTTTGAACTCAAGTTGATCGTATATATCGTTATTAGTTCGAAACTAATGTTCAGGCCTTAGTTAAGGGTGGACATTTCCTTGGGCGGATGCCAAAAATGTGTTTCCAGATATTGTAAATATTGCTCGAAGTCACTTTTTATTTGTCCATTTATATTTATTGACCAGTGATTAGCTTGATCACCTTTTCGATAGAAAAATGTACGTACATAGATTAATATGGACCGGCAAACATGTATATATACTCCACCTGTTTATTTGACCGTTGCATATATCTTTCTCTAACACCATTATTAATAGATGTATACACTCCACTACTACAAAAACTTACATTGATCGCTGTCAATCAGTATCGGCCATTGAAGAACCGGTACTAACGCACGCGGTTAGTACCGGTTCTGCAGCACAGTGCCGCCGGGGCAGTACTAAACGGCTCCCGCACCGATGCGCGCCAACGGCTAGTGGGCAGTTTAGTACCGGCTGGGGCTACAGCCGGTACTAAACTCCTCTGAGACATTTAGTACCGGCTGGGGTCATAGTCGGTACTAAACTGCCACAAATAGTACCGGCTATGGCCCCCAACCGATACTAAATGTTCACCCATATAAACCCACCATGTCTTCCTCCCCGAGAGCTCAAGCACACACATTTTGCTCGAGCTCGGCCTCTTCATCCATGGCGGGTTAGAGGGGAGGTGCTGCCCATTTTTTCCAAAAATCGTGGGGATTTCACTCATCTAAGTACGCCAAATGTTTGCAACTTCATCCTCTTCTCTTTCATTCTGTTTGTGCTTTGTTTCATCCATTATACTTAGAGATTTTATAGTTTTTTAAAGGAAGGAAGAATGAGTAAGTTTTCTTTATTTAGACATTAATTGAAGATATGTAAACTTGACGAATTTAATTAAGGACGATGCTTATTTGATTGCTTGCATGTGGTAAATTATTTAGACATTATTTGATCACTAGATAAACTTTTATTATTTATTATTGATTATAAAACACTAAAAATCTTAGAAAATTATGAGCACATTTTTTATTTAGACATTAATTAATAGGAAACCCTTGATTAATTATGTAGGACTGTAAGTGGGAGAGCCAAGTGTATATGATGGTGAGGTGGCTGAACATGCTGTGTCATGCCAATGTCCGGACCGGTGTCACGCCAAAGTTCAAGTTATGTGCAAGGTCTGTACTTGGCGTCAGTCATGCCAAAGTTCAAGTTATGTGCAAGGTCTGTACTTGGCGTCAGTCATGCCAAAGTTCAAGTTATGTGCAAGGTTTGGACTTAGCATGACGTCAGCACGTTCACCCATCTCTGGGACACCCGATCATGAAGGAATGATTTCACCAAGTTACCTGATGAGTCAAAACAATAGGGCTTCACCAAGGATATCGATACTACAAGGACAACAAGTAACCATTTGATGATGAACCTCAATCGCTTTGATCAGATGGCCCAGGTACTAAAGTGCATTGCATAGTGGCCCAGGTGTACACTTTAGTACCGGCTGGTATTACTAGCCGGTACTAAAGTGCCTAGGGCACTTGCACTTTAGTACCGACTGGTAAAACCAGCCGGTACTAAACTGGCTACCATATATAAGCGCGCCCTCTATTCTCCCTCCTCACTTAGCGAAATCCCCCCACCGGCCCTCCCGCACAAGATCGACGTCGCTGCCATCACCGTCGCCCGTCGCGCTGCCGTCGGCTCGTCCCGCCCCGGCCCTCCGCCGCTCCACCCCGCCCCGGCCGTCGTCGTTGCGCCGCCGCCCCGCCCCGCCCCGACCGTGTCGGTGCGCCGCCACCTCCGCCCGCCCCGGCATCGTCGTCGTCGTCGCGCCGCCGCACCCCGCTCCGCCGCCGACTCGCGCCCCGTCCCGGCCCGCACCAGCCGTCGTCGTCGCGTCGCTGCCCCGCCGTTCCGTCTTCGTCGCGCCGCGCCGCCGCCCTGCCCGGCACCGCCGTCGCCGCCCCCGCACCGTCGTTGTCGCCCCACCCGCGTCGTCATCGTGGGCTCCGCCGCGGCCCGTTGCGGGCTCACGTCGCTGCCCCACCCCGCCTCCGCCCGTCGCCGCCCTCGCCGCCGGCCTCGTCACCCCGCCTCTACTATTTTCTATGATTGTTTAGTAATTTATGTTATTTTTATAGTAAACCCTACTATTTTCTAGAAAATTTATAGTACTTTCTGCTATTTTTTAGTAATTCCTAATATTTTCTAGTATTTTTTTGCTATATGTAGTGCATGAGATAGGCGCAAGGGACAAACCTATGTGGTTACTACGTGTGCGAGTTCATCAACACTTTGTCGGTCTAGAGGGACAAATGACGCCACAAGCATTCAAGGTACGTAAGCAAAAATCAGTTCTGCTCGTTCTTTTTTAAGTCATTATTTTTTCATTGTGCTAATGCTTTGATATCATTGAAATATACAGAAATGGTGCATGAAAGAAGATCTCATCCAATCAGAACGAGTCAGGGCAATTCAAGAACAACTATGTGGATTCCTGCTCGATGAAGTCATAAATTCCAACGGGGAATTTCATGCCGATCTTCATGTAAGCGTGGCTGCACTAGATCCTAATAGGGGGTTATTTGATGAGGACACTTAATTTGTAATATCTCGAATATTTTGAAGTACTTGTAACAATTCAAATGTATATATTCTATATGTATGATGTATGATAAAGTGTGTGTATATACATGTATATAACGTAATATCACGACGTACACATAGAGATATAATATATATACACGTACTCATATTATAAGCCTTAAAACCAAAATGAAAAAGAAAAGAAACAAAAAAAAGAAAAAACAAAATATGTTAGTACCGCACGGTAACACCAGCCGGTACTAAACTGCGTGCCCTACGCTCCTGTGCGGGCGCGCAGTTTAGTATCGGGTGGGGTTACCATGCGATACTAAACACAGCTTTTAGTACAGGGCGCAGCGCCCGGTACTAAATAACCGGCACTTTAGTGCCGTCCAGCTCGTACGGGTTAGAGAACCGGTACTAACAAGGGTTTCCTGATCGGTATTGATGTGAGTTTTTCTAGTGGTGCTCTCATCGGAAACGTAAGTCCGTCTAAATTTGTTCAAAGTCAAAAAATTATCTTTTACTACAAAAGTATACAGATTAGTGTTAACCAGATTCACTATGGAAAATATTTTCATAATATTTTATTCTTTCTATTTAAGATGAACTATTTTTTTACAAATAAATTTAGCCAAAGGCTATATTCGAGATGGCACCAGTATCCAATAGATTTATGGTATTTCGATGGGAGTTGAGGAAATGTTTAAGGTCCCTAAACTCAAAATACCATCTGCTTTCAAACCAAAACAAAGATGTTTAGGGAACATTGTCCAAAATGCCATGGAATCAGCCATGCGGGCCCCACCTCAAGATGCTGACTCGGACAAGCCGGGACAGGCGGAGAATACCCCGCGTGTCTAAAGTCTCAAATGCGGGCCCCACCTCAAGATGCTGTGTGTGGTGTGTACTTCGAACTGCATGATCCCTGGACCTCCTTCAATAATCAATGTGTACTTAAGGCTCTGGGTAATTTGTGGATTTGGGAAGAAACCTCATAAAAAAACAATGGAACGAGGAGCATTTTTCTTCTGGAGGACGATTCATTGGCTTATTAACGGCTAGTCAGCAGTATTTTTTGTTGTGAAACACGTCGTCAACGGTTGAATCTTCTCCCTCTCACGCCTCTCACGATAAGCACAAGAACACAAGTATAAAATAGACAAGACACGATATAGGTGGAGCTTCTCTTTATTCATCAAATCGATATCTTACAATAGGGGTGCTCCTCCGTATTTATACTCCGAAGTAAAGGTAGAGTTTGGTAAGAGCCCACAACATAACCGGACTAGGACTAGAAGTCATTTATCTCCCCTACCTTCTATGGTTGGTAGGTCCGGTTAGGACTCTCCAAGAGTCTTTGTTTTACAACACTCCCCCTTGGGCGATTACCACGAATACATATGCCTCATCAAAAACTCCATCCGAAAACCCAGTGGGAAAAACGGTACTTGGAGAAAAGAGTACATATCATCCGTTATTGTATTGCACATATTGCCTCATTAAAAACCTTACGTGAGAAACCTTCAAGGGAAAACTCACAAAGGAAAAGAGTACAACATTAAACCTTCTTGGTAATATAAATTCTATATTTGTTATTCTTCATGAATAGTTATCAATCTTCAAGATTTATATATGAACTTTCAGATTCTTATAATAATGATCTTCTTGATCTCAAATAGTCTAAGTGGTAAACCTTTTAGGTTCATTTAATAATTAATCATCAAGTTGATTCCTTCTAGGTACAACATAAAATTTTCAAATCTATACATGCTCCCCCTCACAATGATATCATTTAAACTTCAATGTTTAAAATGTTTTAGTCATATTTTTCAGAAATATGAGTAAGCAATTATGTTCAATTATCATAATACTTCGTCTTCATAGACCCTTCTTGATTATGAGTAATTGGAAGCAATGTGCTTCATGCACTCATTACCACTTTTAGTTGTACAACACAAATGGAGTTTAATCCTTTCATAGGATTGTGGGGATTAATCAGTCTTCTTTTGACATTAAAAGGGGATAATTTAATCTGCCAATCACCAATATACCTTCTATGGTATTTGAGGATCCTTGCTATTTAGTGCTAGCTAGCTGTATATGCACTTGGAAGTGCTTGCATGGTTCCTCGCTTCTTTTAATTCAATAACTCGGTTCTATGTGAGTCGTCATTCATATCTTCAGAATTGTTGGTGTTCATTCAGGAATAGACTGATAAGTCATTCATTGACTATTTCCTTCATGGATTTCTAATTCTTCGAGAATAATATTTCTTTTCGCTGTGAGAAATTCTCTCATGCAAGAGAGAAGTGATAGTCCTTTTATATTAACTTAAATTCTTCATTGAACTTTTTACAGAGAAAGTGTTATTCATAACAAGTCATTTTATGACTTAATTTCCTTCTAGGATTTTTCTCTTCTCGAGACTTTTAATATTCTTCTAGAATATTATCTACCTTAGACATTTAGTACTTAATATAAGATTAAATTCTGTTTCTTACAATTTTATCCTTCAAGGAAATTATGAGTCCTTCAAGGATCTCTTCTCATGGATTTTCAGAACCCACTAATTAACTGCATAATATTTATTTTATTCATTCATGCCATTTGCCAGATATGTAGCAGAATATCCATTCATATATAATGGGAGTTTACTAGCCTTTCTCAAAAGACTTATGAACCATTGCATTTCACCATATCATTATTTCATGATGACTCTCTAATTTGAACTTCTAGGTTCAAGTATTTTCTTCATGGTTCAACCTCAATTTCATTCTTTCATTGACCCGATATGAGCGCTTCATGCGACCCTGCCATGGACTTTGTTATGGATCCATTTTCTCATTAGAGAAACATTTCCAATAATAGAGGTAATGTTGTCGACATTCATTATTCTCTCTCTTATCTCCTGGATAAGACTATTATATAGTCAACTAGTATCTGCTATGCCAACACAAAATATTCCGCGCGCTTTATAGTGTTAGGCATTCATCTTCATGATGATTTTCTTAGTGAGGTAACGATCTTCTTTTCAGAATTTATGGAGATTTCATTCAGATTATCTGACAAGTTCATTTGGTCCAAAACCAACAGGCGTCCCCGTAGATTTTAAATTAATGATCAAGTCATTTGCGATGGTGAGCATACTATTAGATACCCGGGGTATACTTCCACACATAGCATTATGTTTACTGCAAGTAAACTTAACTTCTGGTTAATAACTTCATGTTGTTTCTCCTGATTCCGGATTCCCATTTGCGAGTTTTCATTGTGTACACATTCTCGCTGTGGTCAAATCCTTCAATGATTTTTCACTTCTAGTGTGTTTCCACTTCGGGTGATGTCCTATTCTAGGACTTCCTCACATTTAGATTTTCTGGCATTATACTCAGCATCATGTAGATTTTGTTTCTTCTAGAAATCTAGTGCGTGATTATATTCCCGCTTCAAGCTTTCTAGGAATACTTCAATTCTAATATAAGGCATTCGATAGGTATAGGCTTTCTCTCCCCCCTAATGCCGATATTAGATATTCTTAATCGCATACTTTTCATAAGATATCCCCATATCATGAGCTTATTTTTAATGAAAATTCAGATCCATAGTTCTCCAACTTCAAGTGGAAGCCCACTCATGTATGCTAAATTGGTGAAATTATTTCATAATTTTTTTCACGCACATTTACAAGTATTGACATTCATATATGCAGTGATCTCGACATATTACTGTAGTGGCATGAAAAAAAATACATATACTTCATAAAGTTACTTCAAGTTATAATTATGCAAATATAATTTACATGGAATTTCTACTAGAAAATTTAATTTCTCGCTCATTCAAGAATTCCCCATATTCATTAAAATTCTGAACCCATTAATACCAAATTATTTTCCACACAATGGACTTACATGTCCATTTTCTTTTCACAATCCGCAAACCCATTCTAATCGAGTCATCCAATTTCTAATTAGATAAATTCAATATTGAGCCAATTTCAGACCGATTTTCTCCCCCTCATCTCAACCTTCTTGATTAGAGATGAACTAATGACTTCTAGCCATATAGAGCATGCAAGCTAATTGATTGTATGTTGTAATAGCTTCCTGACTATCTCAACTAAATGGGAGATGTTTCTCAACAGGAGAAATTTGAGTGTGCATAGAATACAAGCTAATGCAATGACAGAAATATATGATAGCTACAAGCCAATGTAGAGCGAAATTTTGATGTAATACCGTTGCAAGGGTTACAAATTAATGTAATGACATGCAAGTCTTTACATTAGTGTGGAATTTCTTCTACTGGCTATTCTTATTGACATAGTGGTATATGGATCACAAATGCTATGCACAAAGCTACATGCTTAGTCATTATAATGAACATGGCTACGGGCCAACTTGCGCGTTGGTTTGTCCATCAATCTAACAGGATGCGGCTCTAGACCAACAATCTTGCAAGATTAGGGATATGCCTATTAGAATTTTCAAGTTTATCCACATTCTTCATATATGCCTCTATATCCCCAGTTTCTCTCCCTTTTCATATCATAATTACACTTCATGTGATGCTATGCTTCAAGCATAATCTATGAATCATTTTAATGTTCCATAGACTTCAATTATACTTCTAGTATATATATTCATAAAGTGGTATGAAATTCCCATATAGATTGTACTATTCGGTGTACAATAATATGATTTGGGTAGAATAAACTTCAAGTTATAGGGGTTATGTATTTGGTACATAATTAAGTAATATACAATTTCATGACTAAATTGAATCTTCTGAGATCAATTAAAAGTATGTATATGATTAGTTCATATGCATAATGGAAATTCAGTTTCCATTCTACCTGCATGGTAGGAATGCACAATACAAATATAACCTCCAAGATTACTTGAGGCCTTTTTCGTGGAAGTATCACTTCAAATGATCATCAAATAGGCATTTAAAGGCAATAATATTTACAATATTCAGCATATAATTCTTTATTTATTCCATGATATTAAATAATTACTGCAGGTAAAAAAATGCTACGAGCAAATAGGCACAAAAATAAGGTGATAAAACCAATATAGAGGTAAGAAACACCAATTTACCAAATTTGCCCTTCTATTCTGGGAAAAATTCATAAACTAATCTTAAACTTCTAGTTTAAAAACGACAGATATTTGCTCTTCATGAGTATAACCATATTCTTCATGAATATAACTAATAGTGCAGCTTATGTAGGAAATTTTATTTACTTTTGGTTAACGGAGTATGAAACTTCTTTGTCTTAATTCATCTCCCCCTAAGCCTAGCATTACTTCTAGAATGTACCTTATTTTCCGTCCACTTCTATAATTTATGCATATTCTATTTGCATAAACATTTTCGGTATGAGTCTATGCATTTCTTCTTGAATTGCAAAAATGCTTACATGGCAAACAATATGATTCTTCAAGAAAACATATTGAATGTGTGTAACTTCATGTTATATAAGAACTCAACTATTTGGCATGCTTCGTACGAATTAGCTGCTATTGTAAAAGCATGATGCCATGTTGGAAGGAAAATGTGACGTGTATAAAATAACATTTAGAGTTATACAATATTTCTTCTAGAAATTATGTTGTGCATGGCTTAAAACCAATAATATTTCTTCAGGTAATAATAGACTTATCACTCCTACATTATACATGCATTTGCTACACGCTCACTTCATGTGTTTAAAATGCATATAATAAGTGTAAAATTAATTTACATTGGTTAAATCTATTTAATAGATAATTCAATTAATTTCCCAGAATTTTCCTAGCAAAACATTTACCCCATCCTCAAATTGCTAGGAAAACAAATAAAATATGACACTCTCATGGGGGTTATGTCTGAGGTTCTTCAAGATTGAGAGAGGTCATAAACCTAAAACCGTATTTCTATGATTAAAGGTAATTTTCTAGCAACTTCAAGGATTAATGGTTCAAATTTTCAAAATTATGTCCATTAAACATGCTAGAAAATTTAAAATATGAGCCTCAAAGGGGTTTTCAAATTTAGAGAGCTCATACACCTAAAACCATGTTTCTATGATTAAAGGCATTTACTGTATTATGCGACATTATATCATAAAACAATAAATAGTTTCATGAATATTAATTTACAGAAGATGCACACTGTAAATAAAAATAAATTCTTCATCTGCCACAGCTAAAAAAAATCTTCTGAGGTGTTTTCTGCTAGAAAACTTTAATACCTCAAATTTATTATGTTTTCAGGATTTACTCCGCAAATAAAGTCTTAGTGGGTTAATTTTTTATTTCCTCTGGTCCCACTGATCGTCCCATCTCCTTCATAGGTTGCGGATGAATGTAATTAGCATTGCGGCAACAGGCCAACAACACACGACGGCGTTGCAGCTCTACTGTGAGCTGACATATACATGCGTATTTTTTCGGTGGCGGGCGTTGTCGGCTCGCGTGCAGACGAGCGAATTAGCGATCGATGCCAGCATTTAGGCGGGCAATGACGTCAGTGCGCATGCAGGCGCGGCGGTGGTGAGCTTTGGCTGCAGATGCAGCGAGCTTAGTTGTGGGGCTTCAGGTTCTGGTGATATATGGAGCGAGCTTGGGGCACTACATGTATGTAGTTCGGCCACAGGCAGCAGCACAACAGTTCATCCGATGTGCTCTACGGATGATGGGTTCGTCTCAGCCTCACAACTGTGGGCGTGGATCGGCTTCTGGCTTGATTCGTGGTCAATGCGGTGACGTGCTGTAGCTGCATCCGGTGCTACAGGATTCCGGCTGCTATATCATGTTAGTTTTTTATTTAATGGGACATGGCCTCACACGGGTGTGAATTATTCTTGCCTTCTTGGCTTTTTTAGATGTATTCATGTGCCTGTACTGCAAGTATCCATGCATCTATGCATATGACTGAAATTGATGGAGGCAGTGCGAGCTTCAAGCTAACGCATTATTCATGATTGCATAATCAATGCAAAAAAATTCTTATTATTGCGGCCTTCCAGAATATTTTTAATTAATACAAAGTACAACGTAATATACGAAACCACATGCGGGTGACCTATGGCAGATACTCGCCTTCATGGCTGATAGTAGATTGGATTTTTTTTGGCTTGATGACATGAGCACAAATCTAATCTACTACATAATTTAAACAAATCATACCATATGTCTTGTTTCAATGAACGGATACGAAGCCTGTCGCGTAGGACAGTTCGGCAAGGCCGGGGACCTGCCGGCGTGATGACGAGTCGGTGCAGATCCACTCGCTGGCGACGTTGATGTAGTCGTCGTCGTCGAAGTAGTCGTTGGCGAGGACGACGGCGATGATCACCGACGTTGAGCTTGAAGGTGACTCCTCCGGCGCGTAATCGACGAAGAGCGGTCGTGCTGATAACATGTTGTGAAACACGTCGTCAACGGTTGAATCTTCTTCCTCTCACGCCTCTCACGATAAGCACAAGAACACAAGTATAAAGTAGACAAGACACGATATAGGTGGAGCTTCTCTTTATTCCTCAAATCGATATCTTACAATAGGGGTGCTCCTCCGTATATATACTCCGAAGTAAAGGTAGAGTTTGGTAAGAGCCCACAACATAACCGGACTAGGACTAGAAGTCATTTATCTCCCCTACCTTCTATGGTTGGTAGGTCCGGTTAGGACTCTCCAAGAGTCTTTGTTTTACAATATTTTTCTCTCTGCACAAACCAGCACCAACCACCAGTCACCAGCCGGCCAGCAGTATTTTTCTCTCAGCACAAAGCAGCACCAGCCACCTGCCACCCGCCAGCCGGACAGGGTAACACCCAAAAATAGCCTATTTAAAATTTTTAGTAAATTAATTGGCTTTTATATTAATTGTTCATGATTAATATAGGATAAATGAATTATTTATGGAAATTAAAATCAAATATAAGTTGTAGAAATATTTTTATTGCATTCATGCTGCTGCATTTATTTTTGTATTGCTTGTGGTTCAAGTGAGAGTTTAAATTTATTTAAATTCGAATTTGAATCACTTTGTTTCGAGCTTTAGAAAAGTTGTTAGGCCTGTAGTTCACCTTTGCTCCCTGATCTATTTTTCCCGGTCCACTTCTGCCCCTCCAGCTATCTTCTTCAGCCCAGCCTACTCCCCCGTCCTTCCCCGGCCCAATAGCTCGCCCCCGCAGCCCAGCCGCGCATCTGGCCCAGCAGCGGCCCAATTGTCTCCCCCGCGTCTCAGCCACCCCACCCCCAGCCCATCGCTACGCGCCCCCTCTCTCCTCCCACTGTCGGACGGGCCCCGCATGGTAGGGCCATCCCCTACCTCCCGCCGCGCCTCCCAGGATTTCTTTCCCCCGCGCGCTGCGCCTCGGCCAGCCCCCCTCCGCCCGCCATCTCCGCGCCCTGGGCCCGCGCGAAGCTTCCCCGAAGTTTCCCCCCCCACGCCTTTCCTTTCCCGGCGTCTTCCCCGGAAGGAAATCCCCTCCCCGCAAGGAAAGGGGCGATTCAATGCCCGATCGCCGCCGATCCTCGCGGCCCGCTCGCCAAGGGACCCCTGAGCCCTATAAAAGCCACACCCCGAGCCCCCTGACCCTCACGCGATCCTCACCAAGCTCTCCTTGAGCTCTCCGAGCTCCCCCCAGCGCCCCTCCGCACTGCTCACCGCCGCACGAGCGTCGCCGCCGTCGCAACTCCGCCTTCGGTGCACCACCGTCCTCCCCAACACCCCTGGGAGTTGCGCGCGAAGGTAAGGAGCATTCCGAGCCATTCCCCGCCCCTTCTCTTGCTCTGGTTCGCGCGCGCCGCCTCGCCGGAGCACCGCCGCCGCGGTTCGCCGCCGTCAGCCGTCTGCGCCACCCCATGGCCGACTTGAGCTACCCAGGTGGACTCGCCACCTCCCCCCGATTCTCTAGGGCCAAACCCCACCTCGATAGGAGCTCTGTAGCGCGAGATTGGAGTTTCTCTGGCGGACGCGGGCGGCGCCGCCGTCTGGGTCGCCGCCGTTGTCTTCTCCCCCTCGCCCGATCTGACCACCGTCCGATCTAAATCGGATGGCCCACATTTAATCCGAGTCGGGGTCAAACGTCCTGATAACGGTCAGTGCGGTGATTTTGTAAAAGAACCCCCCAGCTTCTATCGAATCAACCCGCCATCCTTCTCTGTTGAATTATATTTACAAATAGGTCATATTTTACTCGTTTAGCCCCCTGAGCTTTAAAAAATTTGAACCCGCGGTCCGGCCAAGCCCTTTTTCGCGTTAGCCCTCAGGTTTTAACGCGTAATTACGCATAGGTCCTCGGTTTTCTTCAAATAAGCCCCTAGAACCCTTTAAATTACTAGCAGGTCCCTAGAACTTAGAGTTACCATATCTTTTCCATTTTAGCTCCGATTAGTGTGATTTTCACGCTCATGTGTTCGTAGTGAAGCGTAGAATAATTTTAAAAGCTTTATTTGTTTGGTGTACTGTTTGGTGTACTGTTATAATAGAATATTATTTGTTTGCATGTATTGGTTTACGTGCTCATTTGTATGGTGATTCGTGTCCAGTCGGTGAGCCGTACGCTTTGGACTTCGAGTTCGGTGAGGACTTTAAGGAGCAGGACTCACAACAGCAGCAACAGCCGCCCTTCGAGGAAGGCATGTTATAGCACGGACAATCCTTGCTACCTAAACACAATTTTTACATACATTTACTTTCATATGCATGTGTCTAAATTGATGTCCTATTAAGGTTGTACCTAGTTTGTTTACTCCTGTCCTTGTTACCTTGGGATTATTGCACATGGATAGAATCTTTGCTATGCGCAGCTACTGTCACTATTATTTAATTGTAAATTTTGACATAATGGTTCACTTCAACATTAATGATAAAACTTGCTTTTTAGCAACATGGTTTAGGGAACTAGAGCATGTGCTGTGTGCTTTGCTCTAGTGTCTCTCCCTAAGGTCCGGTTCTTAAAGCGGCAACCCAGGAGCCTATCGCCACCGCTAGAACTATTATGGCTCTGGTCTTGCTCAAGTAGCTTGTACGACTCTAGCTTGTTAGTGATTACCGTCGAGGCCAACGGCGTTATGGGAAGCATGGGTGAGAGTATGTCTTGATCCACCGAGGACGGATTATCCGTTGGCTATGTCTCGTTAGGCATAGTCCCGTGCTGGGAGCGCTCGCGTTGGAGCTCCACACGTTGCGCATTGGTTGGCTTGCGTAGCCCGCGCTCTGGACGCCATTGACCCCCTCACGTTGCTCCCTGAGGGTCAGTCAATCTCGGTGCCTGGGCCATACTGCGTGTGTTGTACCATAATCGGCCACTGTCTTGTTAGGGTGTCTTGTGAAAAACCTCGTAGCGTCCCTATGCAATCACACCTTGGAAGTGTTGATGTGCGTGGTTGGGTGCAAAGTTCTTTTGAACTTTTACGTGACTGGTGGGTAAAGGGCAAAACCTCTGTAGAGTGTAAAATCTATCATGATAGCCTTGCTCAGGGTCACGAGCGGCCTGGATCCTTTTTATTAGAAGATGATGTTTATTTATGTTTAATGTCACTTATACTTTATTAATTGGGTTACAACCGGGTTTTCATTCGCTTGTAGTAATTTGGTTAATGTTAAAATGAACCAACTAAAAAGGCTACTGCAGTTAAGCCGTGTCTAGCCTATTTTGAGCCTTCATACCCGTGCTATAATTGTTTTCTTACACTTGCCATTTTATTCAACAAAATCCCGGATGGGTAAACAGATTGGGCTGGGCATGAGTCTGCTGCTGAGTTTCCCGAAGATTTACCGTACTATTGAGCTGTGGTCTCCCAGTCAGAGTCCCTGTGGATTGCGGCTCCATTAGTTTGAGAGTTTATTAGTCTTCCGCTGTTATTGCTTAGATCATTTATGAAGCACTCTGATGTAAAAACTTTATTTAATGAAGAATTTATTCCAGCATATGTTCTCTGTTTATCATATTTGTTCGCTATATGTGTACTATGACTTCCTAGGCACACATATGACCGCATTCGGGTTTTTGTGAAAATCCGGGTGTGACAGAAAATTAGATTGCATAATAGATAGTTGGCCAGAGACCGTATTGTTACGAATTCGGGTTTGGTGACGAGGAGTGGTGGGTTCAGACTTCTTGGTTAAGCGTGGTTTGATGAAAAAAAGAGCCTGACAGGTGGAGTCGTAGGAGGGGTAATGTTTCAATCATTTGTGGACCCATCGGTCGTTGACAGTTTTGAATTTTTATAGTATAGATAGATAGATAGGACTGTGAGGCATTTTGCTCTGCAAAACGTCATCTCTAATCGACTTAGTTGATGCCATTTCTTTTTAAAAATTTTATTAAACATGGCAGTTGTTATATATGTCCTTCATGTGATTGGCGCGAATTTGTCAGGTTTCACCCCCTCCCGAGAAAATAAATCAAATCGAGCTATGCCCATACTTAGGCTCCAGCCTTCACACATGTAACACGGCTGCATTTTAAACTTCGTGCGATATTTTTGAAAGGGACTTTTGTGATTAATTGGAGAAATTTGGTGAGCCCAAGGCAAGAATCATTCACACGCCATGAGAAAATGCTGTCACGTGCTAGGGGCCGGCAGGAGCCGGGCCGACGTCAAGGGTCGGTAAAAGACCTATTCTAGGGCTAGATTCGAGACTTTAGTAGTATTACAGTAGCTACGGTATGAAAAAAAAATCGATCCACGCGTGGGACCATGGCCCTAGTGGTCCATCCTTCTATCCGCCCCTGCAAGTACTCACGTGGCTAAGCTCCAGCACCAGCGGTATGCCAGTATCTGATCACCTGTGTGGAGGCTTGAAAATTTAACTTGTTTAATGTAACTCATGAAATAAATGTGGGTTTTTTTAAATAAGTTTTTTGTTAAGCTGTCTCGTGATGGCATGCGGGTGGCGAGTTGTGATCAGGACTGCCGACGTGGCGCACTTGCTCCTGCCGTGTCGCCTACCGGCCGAGCTGATTCTGCGACGAAGTGATCCTGACCACCCCCTGGTGCATGCGTGGACGCTCGCTCTGCTTTTGCCGGCACTTTGCAACGAATTCAACGGCTTAGGTAGACGCCAGCTCGATATGCTTGTGCACGCCACGCGCCCTCGTTACCTTTTTATCCGAGCATATTCCATGCTTTTTACCAGGTTCACACTGCACGTCCCGTCACAGACTCACGGTAGGCCAGTAGATGATCAGGTTTCCTGTTTCGCCTTTGCTTGCAACAAAGGTTCGCGTAGATAAAATCTGTTGCTATTCATCTATCTAACGACTAGTCAGTTATAAAGCTCAAAATTACTTAATTAGTACTGTCTCTGTTTCAAAATATAGATAATTTAATTTTTTATACTATAAGTTCTATAGATTTTTTTAAATAAAACCAGCGGTCAAATTTAGAGTTAAAAAAATCAAACGAACTATAATTTAAAATGAAGGGAGTAAAAGGGAGTCCGGGAGTCATTTTCCTTTCCTTTCTCTAATAAAAAACGTCTTATGGCCCGACGAATATTGCAATTTGTCTTTAGAGGACTATAAACTTCAGGGAGAGACGAGCAAACGTCCTCTTTAGCAAGCTTTTTTTTTCAATTCCGCTTTTTGCAGCGGCAGGATCAGCCAAATTGTATGCATAATATTCTACTACTACTCTAATTATGGAAGAGGCCCCTTTGATTGGAAGCGAAAAATTCAACCACAGTTCCGTTAGTAAGACCAGGTGGGAAAAATAAGAACAAATGTTAATTAAGGATCTTACAGCACAATAATGGTGGCCTATATATATCTATCTATCTATCTATTCCTCCTAATTCTAAAGCAAGTATTACCTCTGCCAAAAATTTTCATACGTCAACAACAATTAATAACCGTGAACCATGCACTTGGCGCGTGTTCCTCTGGAGTCTTTGCCGCTGGGCCCGTCTACAACCAACTGCCTGATTCCGACTCTGATGCAATCATGAGAGACTAGGACGAAACAATGGTGATGCTCTTGCGCCTGTAGCTGGGCTTGTTACCAGCGCCCACGGGCTTCTGAACCAGGATGACAGCTGGGATGGGCCACAATACCAACTGATTCTCTCGGTCCGAAAAACGAGGATGGCAGCCCACAAAGTGGGCTGGGAGCTGGCTTGTGCGTAAGGTAAAGAATAAATTTCCTATTTAACACTGAAATAATATATGTTCCTTCTTTTTTGCCACAATCTTTTGCTCTAAAATGACACTGCCGTCGATTCTGTTAGCCCTAACCGTGAAACACATAGAGAAACCTGTCAGTTTTTGATTGAAGGGACAAAAATGCTCATGGGCCACTGAACCGATGCCTAATGGATGTATTTTTATTATGAAAATTTTGTAGCATTGTACTCGTAGAAACTAATAAATTACACGTAATACATGTTATTAGCCATACAAAATTGAGGAAAGACATAAATAGATGATCTTAGTGGATGGTGACGTGGCGTCTGATATAGTAGGTTGCTATATGACGTGGATAGCTCGCATGTTGAGATAAATAAAGTTAATTACTCTTAATGAGGTGCATCTATATAGCTTATACTAGGTGATACCCCGCGCGATGCCGCAGGAATTTCTTAAACAATATTTTAAGGAAAATTTTAAAATAGAAACAACTAGGTGATTGCATAGCAATATTCTTTTACAAACGACATTATACATGATTTAAGATTAAATTTGAAAGTGGAAACATTTAGGTGATTGCATAGCAACATTTTTTGCAAATGACACTATACATAAAACATGTTCATTTTGTTGAGAGAGAACGACTCTTAAATGATTGATCATCTATGTATTTCTACTGTGCGAATTTTGTAGCACTGTACTCTCAAAGACCATGGATGCTATTAGTCATAGAAGATTGGTGGTGAAAGGATCAACACTAGGCCTAGAGGGGGGGGGTGAATAGGCCTGTTTAAAAATTCCTGAAATAATTCTCAGAAAATCTGTCAGACAGTCGGATGATCCGACACAATCTCGGATCTTCCGACAGGAAGATCCGACAGTGTATAGGATCTTCCGAAAATAACAGAAACTCCGGAAGATCCGAAGATAAGCCGGATCTTCCGACAGGCAGTTCAAGTAAACTTCGGGATTTGAAAACTAATGACCTTTTAACAATTCCACTTGAATGCAAAGCTCACAAATGATGTATGGAACCTTCTAAATATGATCAATATCAGAGTATAGCCACAAATAAGTAGATCGGGACAAATCAAGATATAGAAACGAAATGAACAAGTATGAAAGTGGAGACAAAGGATTTTCTACCGAAGTTCACTCCACAAAGGAGCTACGTCTCCGTTGAGATGCTCACAAAGAGCCGGGCTGTCACACTAACCCCAAGTCTCTCCCAATCAACCACAAAGGAGGATTGAGTTACTTACTATGTGCTCCCACAAAGGGAAAGGGCAATACAAACTTCCTGGACTCAAACCACAAGAGAATGGGAGTTCACCGGCACCTCTAACCGTCTAGGAGCAAGCTCCAAGAGTAACAAACGCAAATCGACGAATCCAAGTGCTTCAAGTGCTTGAGAGATGAACTAGTTGAAGAGGCACACAAGTCTCACACCATGAAGCTTTTCTCTCACTCAAACCCTAGTTGAATCTTGGAAGAATCAAGCTTGGAGGGGGAGTAAAGAGAGGGAGTGAATGCTCAAGTGGAGTGTTGGCTCGAGTTAGGTCAGTATCAGCAGCAGCAGTGAATGAAAGGGGGTGAGGGGTATAAATACCAACCCCCAAAAATATGACCGTTATGTTCACTGCGAAGGGGTACCGGATCTTCCGACACTTGGTCGGATCTTCCGATGAGCAACAGAAATGAGTGAGAAAAACTCCAGGTAAGTTCCGGGGGCCGGATCTTCCGACAGAGTGTCGGATCTTCCGACGGACCCCGGAACATCCGACCCAGCGAGAAACCAAGACAGAGCCAGCCGGAACTTCCGGTCGGATCTTCCGGCCTCGGGTCGGAACATGCACACAGGACACTCGTGAGCTCGAAAAACGGCTAAGTCTTGTATCTTCCGAAGCCACGGCCGGATCTTCCGGCCAGGGAAAACCCGAGACCGAGCTGCCCGGAACTTCCGGTCGGAACTTCCGGCCAAAGTTCCGGCCGAGCAGAAAAGGAGTTTGTGAAGTGTTTTTGTGGCTCTGAAAAGTTTGTCATCTCAAGCAAAGCACTTTGAGCAACTAGAATTCATCAACTACGTCCCCCTTGATAGTACGGTGGTCCTATACTCAATTTCAAACGGAAAATAGAATTTAAATTCACCAATTGAGTCTTCCACCACATGAATATGAATTGGGATCCTTGCTTGAGTGCTACCTTTCTTTTATTTCATTTTATTCCTGCACAACTCATGCACAACATCATATCCAAATTTCTATTGCCA
Source organism: Echinochloa phyllopogon (assembly GCA_033239725.1). Classification (NCBI taxonomy): domain Eukaryota; kingdom Viridiplantae; phylum Streptophyta; class Magnoliopsida; order Poales; family Poaceae; genus Echinochloa; species Echinochloa phyllopogon. The sequence goes on from BTCW01000014.1 coordinate 35,483,886, forward strand.
ATAATCACCAAAATAGATTAAATGCCTAGATGCACTTTCAATCTCCCCCTTTTTGGTGATTGATGACAATACAAATTTGGGTTCATAATAGGAATAAAATACATGTAGCTCCCCCTCAATTTGTGCATGGTGTGATAAAATCATCGTGATGCATATGACAAGATATTCACAACAACAAAGTGAGAAATAACATCACATCATCCATAAGCATTTCACTAAGAAGATAACGAGAAATACATCACACTAGCAATAACCATGAATAAGTCTTACAAATAGAAGTTTCACTTGTCACACCATTCATAACACAAATTAAAGTCTTACAAGTTCACAAGCTCACAAAGATAAACGATAGATAAGGCCCAAATTCACTCCCCCTTTGTCATCAAAGACCAAAAAGGGAGCTACTCGTCCTCGTCGTCGTCGTCGTAGTCGTCACCCTCATCATCGTCGCTCTCATCATCATCGGCTACAATGGTCTTGCCCTTGCGACGATCCTCATCCGTCTCGGGCTCACTGACATATTCTTCTTCCTCTTCCTCAGATTCTTCTTCTTCTGCCACTTCTTCTTCTTCTTCTTCCTCTTCTACTATCTCCTCTTCTCCTTGTCCTTGGTATTGAGAGGCACCAAAGACATACTCCTGAGAATAATCCTCCCAAGGGTTTGCAAAAGGAGGTGGAGGGGTGACTTCCCGGAGTGGGCGAACTGGAGAATGTGGCAAGTTTAACTTCTCAAGAAGTTCTTTGTGGCGCTTATCCGCCAAGTATCTATCATTCTCGGCTCGTTGCTCACGCTCATGAGATTTCTTGACTTGATATTTGCACATATTAAAGCAAGAGAACATGCCTTGGAGCAGAGAATCTATTTTGCTCTTCTTGCCTTTGGGGGTAAAAGAGGGGCCACTAGAAGGAGCTGGAGCATCTGATGGAGGAGCATGAGAAGATGAAGCACCTTGAGAAGATGGAGTTGGAGCACCATGATAAGGCTTAGATTTAATCTTCAGAAGTTGGGAAATCTTGCCTTGTGGAGACTTGTAAGCCGGATGGATCTTGTCAGTCAAGATGTTTACCCCAGTGACATGCATAATCATGTGAAAGATATATGGGGCATAGTGACAGCCACTGGAAGCATCATAGGAGCAGTAAATGATTTCATTCCAAATGAAATTGAAAACTTTGAACTTTGGCTTCCCGGGGGCCATTTGAAACAGCAAGTTCTTGGCCCTCTTAGAGATGTTGTCGGCATCTCCTGCTCTCGGATACAAGGTCCCTCTAAAAAGTTGATTCAGCAACTTGTAGAATGGAGAAAGACCCTTGTACTTCCCAAAAACCACCTCACCATAGGCATGATCATACATGAATGCCAGTTTTGTGTCATCTAAAATTCTACCAAGATGAAGGTCAACCTTGCTACGATCATTGCTTGTATGGGCATAGGCAGTCTCCTCAGCAAGGCCAAACAAACCAGCAAAGTCATGCAAAGATATGAAAAGGCGTTTTCCACACAAGGTCCAATGCATCTCATACCTGTCCTCATCTACCCACAGAGTGGCATAAAACTGAGCGATGACCTCCTCATTGTATGGACACTCAAAAGCCATCAACTTGTCCAAGTCCATCTCCACACACCGCTTGTAAACATCATCAACAACTGGCTTAAGCGGTGGTGGGAAGCTCTTCAAGTACTTCCAATCGACCCAATACATAGGAGTGCAAATTCGGGTCATCTTCAGAATAACTGACTCATACCAATCGGCTTGATGTGAAAACCAAAAGCGAGGATCACCTTTAAATGGCTTGTACTGAATGCTCCTAGGATCCTCATGTGCACTGAATCTGAGGGGCTTCATGCTATTCTGTGCTAATTTGAAGTTGACCAGGAGATTGTCTTCTGGGTGCCGGAAAGGAATGGCAGTGCTAATGAAGTTTTGAGACAGAAAAGATATGTCAATGTCATCATTGTATTGACTCCCCGGTCCTTCTCCTTGATTAGCCCTCTTAATTCTGGGGCGAGGAGGAATCTTGCGCCCCGGCACACTGGATTGGGCTCTTCCGCGAACAGAACGAGAAGTGGTTTCCTTTATTGATCTCTTGACCTTTCCCACTTCTCTAATCTCCCCATCTGAAGTAGTGTCCGGATCAGAGGATGAACCGCTGGGAGGATGAAATGAGCTCTTAGTGCGACCGACACTTGGGCGCACTGTCAAAGATGTGGTCTTCTTCTGTGTAACCTTCTCTTTAACCATCTGATAAGATATGAGAGAATATGTTAAGAGATAGGAATAAGGATTTGCAACTAAGTTGATAGGACAGAACTCGACTTGGTCGGATCTTCCGGCACTGAGTCGGAAGATCCGGGGGTCCGGATCTTCCGGCCCAGAGTCGGATGATCCGACAGAGTCGGGCCAAACCCTAAAAACTTAGGAACAGAAGATTTAGCTCACCAAACTTCGTGAAATCATAGGGAAGTATTCTAGACATGTATAGAAGATGATTCACCGAGGGAAAACAACTAGAACCTCCTACATTGGTAGATCGGGCGAAGGGGATTTTTGAATCAATACCGTTGAGATTTCCCGCGAAAACTCCGGAAGATCCGATGGAGATCGAGTCTTGGAGAATTGGGGAATCAAAAGATGTCACTTGAAGAAGAAATCCACGGTCCAAGCTCCAAATCGCCGTATGGGGTGAAGTTTGGAAGAGAGTAGGCGTTTGTGGATGAAGAGAGGAAGAATGGGGCACGTAACGGTTCAGTCCAGATAATTATATCCGCGCACAGGCCGGAAGATCCGACGACGAGCCGGAAGTTCCGACCGAGACAGAACCAGAGAGACCAGAGCGGAAGTTCCGAGATCTCCCAGGTCCGGAAGATCCGACAACATGTCGGAAGATCCGGCCGGGTCGGAAGATCCGAAAATTCTTCGGAGAGAGCGATTTGAGACAGAACTACCCGGAACTTCCAGTGGCAAGTTCCGGGGGTATGTCGGAAGATCCGAGGGTCCAGAAGAGATATGACATAAAGATGATTTTGCAAGATGAGATTTGATTTGATTGAAGATTTTGAGAGAGCTTGCTTGTGAACTAGTAAGACACTTGTCCCAAAGTTGATCAGCAACAAACAATCAACAAATTAACCATGATCAACTTGAGACAAGATGTGATCCAACGATCACAAGATCAAATATTTTGAAATACTCACACAAAACTAAGATAAAACAATTTTTCTCCTAGTCTAGGCATCAAACAATTGTGTATGCAACAAGTCAAGCCAAGTTACGAGAATCCAAAATATTTAGCTCACTCCTCAAGGAACAAAACCTTTGCTCATCAAGAGGCTTGGTGAAGATATCGGCTAATTGTTTTTCGGTTCCTACATGGCATATGGCGATATCTCCTTTGGCTTCATGATCTCTAAGGAAATGGTGTCGAATGTCTATGTGCTTGGTTCTTGAGTGTTGAACGGGGTTGTTTGCTAGTTTTATGGCACTCTCATTGTCACACAAGAGTGGAATGTTTTTGAACTCACAACCAAAGTCACTCAAGGTTTGCCTCATCCAAAGTAGTTGAGCACAACAAGCACCGGCTGCAACATACTCGGCCTCGGCGGTGGATAGCGCAACGGAATTTTGTTTCTTAGAGCTCCATGACACCAAAGACCGACCAAGAAATTGGCAAGTCCCCGTTGTACTCTTTCGATCTACCTTGCAACCGGCATAATCCGAATCGGAGTAGCCAAGTAGATCAAAAGTGGAGCCCTTGGGATACCACAAGCCAAGGTTTGGAGTATGCACCAAATATCTAAAAATTCTCTTAACAGCCATTAGATGACATTCCTTAGGATTGGCTTGAAATCTTGCACACATGCACACACTAAGCATAATATCCGGCCTAGATGCACAAAGGTAAAGCAAGGAACCAATCATGGAGCGATATACCTTTTGATCGACGGATTTACCTTCTTTATTTAGATCAAGATGACCATTCACAGGCATAGGGGTCTTGATGGGCTTAGCATTGCCCATGTCAAACTTCTTGAGCATATCACTTGTATATTTGGTTTGACATATGAACGTGCCATGCTTTAGTTGCTTGATTTGAAGTCCGAGAAAGAACTTCAATTCCCCCATCATTGACATCTCAAATCTCTTGGTCATTATCCTACTATACTCTTCACAAAAAGTTTCGTTAGTAGAACCAAAGATTATATCATCAACATAAATTTGACAAACAAACAAATCTTTGTCTATTTTTCTAGTGAAGAGGGTAGAATCGGCTTTCCCCATTACAAAGCCATTTTTGAGAAGAAAATCCTTAAGGCATTCATACCATGCTCTAGGTGCTTGCTTAAGCCCATAGAGCGCCTTATGGAGTTTGTAGACGTAGTCGGGATGCTTGGGGTCTTCAAATCCCGGTGGTTGCTCTACATACACTAGCTCACCAAGAGGCCCATTCAAGAATGCACTCTTCACATCCATTTGATATAACTTGAAGTTGTGATGAGATGCATAGGCCAAAAGGATACGAATTGACTCAAGCCTTGCCACCGGAGCATATGTCTCACCAAAATCAAGTCCTTCAATTTGAGTAAAGCCTTGAGCGACCAATCTAGCCTTGTTTCTTGTGACAATACCATTTTCATCTTGTTTGTTCCGGAAAACCCACTTGGTGCCAATCACATTTTGCTTGGGTCTTGGGACCAATTCCCAAACTTCATTTCTTGTGAAGTTGTTCAACTCCTCTTGCATTGCAATGACCCAATCGGCATCACCAAGAGCTTCTTCCACCTTGAGAGGTTCCAAAGAAGAAACAAACGAGTAACATCCACAAAAATTTGCTAAACGTGAACGAGTGATTACCCCTCTTTGGATGCTCCCGAGGATATTGTCAACGGGGTGATCCCGTTGAATACTTTGATGAACTCTTGGGTGTGAGAATGTTGATTGACGTTGGATGAATCCATCATCATCTTTTTCATGATGTGACTCAACATCTTGAGTATCTTCACCTTGAGCTCCCCCTTGATCATTGTCATGGTCATGATCGTCACCATGATCTTGGACTTGATCTTGTGACGAGCTTGGTGGTTCAACTCTTGTTGATGGTGATGGATCGATGTTGAACATGATTTCCGGATCTTGGTCTTGTTCCTCATCTTCATTTGAAAGCTCTTGAGGCTTTACTTCCCCTAAGCTCAAGTTCTTGATAGCTTGATTTGGCGGGACTTCATCTACAAGGTCATTTATAACTTGCTCTACTTGAGAGCCGTTTGATTCATCAAATTTTACGTCTACCGTGATCTCAACACAACCGGTGGTTTTGTTGAAAACACGGTAGGCGTGTTCGTTAGTACCATATCCAAGTAGAAAGCCTTCATCGACCTTAGGTGCAAACTTTGAGGTTTTGGCTTTCTTGTTAAGAATGTAACATTTGCAACCAAAGACTCGAAAGTAGTGCACCTTTGGTTTGTTACCGGTTAGTATCTCGTATGGAGTCTTGTTCAAATACTTTTGAAGATAGAGACGGTTAATGGCATGGCAAGCCGTGCTAATCGCCTCGGCCCAAAAGTTGTCCGGAGTCTTGTACTCATCAAGCATGGTCCGTGCCATCTCAATCAAAGTCCTATTCTTCCTCTCAACAATGCCATTTTGTTGAGGTGTATATGGTGCGGAGAGTTCATGCTTGATTCCCTCTTCATCAAGAAACTCTTCAATATTTGTATTCTTGAACTCCGTCCCATTGTCACTTCTTATATGCTTGATCTTCAATTCAAACTCGTTTTGAGCTCTTCTAATGAATCTCTTGATGATTGTTTGAACTTCACTCTTGTCATGCAAAAAGAAAACCCACGTGAACCGAGAAAAATCATCTACAATGACAAGTCCATACTTGTTCCCTCCAATGCTAACATATGCAACCGGTCCAAATAAATCCATATGAAGCAACTTGAGTGGTCTTGAGCTAGTCAAAATATTCTTGGGTGGATGTGGAGCACCAACTTGCTTCCCGGCTTGACAAGCACTACACAACCTATCTTTCTCAAACACAACATTTGTTAGTCCTAGGATATGTTCATCCTTTTGAAGTTTGGCCAAGTTCCTCATCCCAACATGAGCTAGCCGGCGATGCCAAAGCCAACCCAAGCTAGATTTTGCCACTAAACAAGTCTTCGGTTCCACTTTACTAGTTGTGAAATCAACTAAGTAAAGTTTTCCCTTGAGTCGACCCGTAAAAGCAATAGAGGAATCCTCCCTTCTTAGGATGCTCACACCCTCATTAGTAAAGAGACAATTGTAGCCCTTCTCACAAAGTTGTGAAACCGACAACAAATTGTATCCCAAAGAATCAACAAGATAAACATTTGAAAGGGATGAGTCTTGTGAGATAGCTATTTCACCTTGGCCTATGACATCACCATGATTGTTGTCACCAAATGTGATCTTCTCAACGGGTGAGTCATACTCTTGTAGCTTCGCAAACATATTCCTTTCTCCGGTCATATGATTAGAACATCCACTATCCAACAACCATGAAGGTCCACCGGAGGAATATGCCTACAAAACAAGTTTTAAGCCTTGGACTTAGGTACCCAAAAGTGGTTGGGTCCTTGAGCGTTAGCTTTTGACATTTTAGGCACCCACACACTTCTCATCATCTTCCTAGTATGAGCACCTATATACTTTACCACCATCTTCCCATTTTGGTCCCAAGTTACCATATAGTCGATGGAGTAGTTTGGCGATGGCTTGTGCTCAATGACCTTCTCTTCTTTCTTGGTCTTGATCTTGACATTTTGAGTGGATGCTTTTACCTTTGTCAAGGACTCCGTGGGTCTTACCACCCCATGAGCCGCATCCATTAGTTCACCTAGATAGGTCCCCTTGGTGAACAGTGTCACATCACGATCATTTACCCTTTTTGTGCCATTTGCCTTTCCTCCTCGAGTGTACCCAAGCCCATCCTTGATAGTACCATATCTACCGGCTTTATATGCCGGGTGGGTCTCGAATACACTCTTGCCCTTACCTTGGTCTTGACCAATGGCATTGTTCAACTTTTGGATTTGAGCATCTTTAGCCTTGACTTTCTCTTCTAGCTTAGAAATGTTAATTGCACAAGCATCTAAATCAATTTTATAACATCTTGAGCAACCTTCACTAGTAGAGACACTTGAGTCAAGAATAGTTTTGGAGTTGCTCTTGGTACTTTCCCAAAGAGAGCTAAAATTGGCTTCTAGATCTTTGTATTTGATCTCTAGGCTTGAATGCCTTTCTTGAAGCTCACTTTTAGCATTCTTTATGTTAGTTAGAGAGTCATTTGTCAAAGACAAGTTCTTTGACATCATCTCCCGTGAGTCATTTGCTTGAGATAACTCACAAGCCAACTTCTCAACCTTGAGTTTCTCCTCAACTAGAGCCTCTTCTAGGACAAGGTTTCTCTCCTTTTCAAGAATGAGCAATTCTTCTTGTCTTTCAAGAGACTCCTCTCTTTTCTCAATTTTCTCTAGTAGCTTTTTGATAAACTTGTAGCCATCTTTTCCGAACTTCTTTATCATGTTTTTCTCATATTCGGCTTCTTCACTATCTAGATCATTTTCAATGTTTCTAGATGACAAAGGGGTGGATGAGAGAGGTGATGTGGTGTCCAATACCTTAGACCCTTGAGCCATGAGGCACATGGGTGCTTCGTCATCACTCTCATTGATGTAGTTGAAGAGTCGTGGAGTTGAAGTAGGAGCTTGAATGGCACAAGTGGCCATTTCTTCATCGCCGGAGTCATCACTTGATGAGTCCCAACCTTCACCAACGTGGGCGCTTCCAAACTTCTTCTTGTAATCTCGACTCTTCTCTTTGTAGTTCTTGTCCTTGTCATCGTTCTTGTTCTTGAGCTTCGTGTTATCCTTGTCATTCTTCTTGTGGGGACAATCGACAATGAAGTGACCTTTCTCCCCACACTCATAGCATCTTCGTTGAGAGAAGCTCTTCTTTTCACTTCTTGCCTTCATGAATCTCTTGAAGTTTCTAACCATCATAGCGATTTCTTCATCGGTGCTCTCATGATCACTTGAGTCTTCACTTTTCTTGGAAGTTGAGATCTTCTCATTTGACTCAACCTTTTTGCTTGGCTCGGCCTTAAGAGCGATGGTCTTGACTTCGGTTTGTTGAGTTGATCTTGTCACATCCAAGCTATTCATCTCATGATATTGCAACTTGTTGAATAACTCCATGGGCACCATTGTCTTGAACTTGTCACTTTCTCTAATCATTGTGGCAAGCATTGGGTTCTTGGGTGCGTATGCTCTAAGCAGTTTCTTTGTGACCTTGCTCTCGCCCCAATCATTGCTTCCAAGCATTCTAATTTCGGTGACAAGGAGCTTCAATCGATCATACATCTCTTGCAAGGACTCATCCTTCTTCATGACAAAGGCTTCTAGTTCTCCTTGTAGAAGATCTACCTTGCCTTCCTTGACTTCTTCCGATCCTTCATGAGCCATTCGAAGAGTGTCCCATAGCTCTTTGGCACTATCGATTCCCCTAATCTTGTTGTACTCATAATCGCTTAGAGCCCTTCTAAGCACGGTCACGGCTTGAGAGTTGCGGAAGATGTCGTATTCTTGTTCACGACTTGGCGTTGCACTCTTGTCAATACCTATATTCACAATAGTCCAAAGAGATGGATGAAGACCATGCAAGTAAATTTTCATATCATCACTCCATCGGGCATAGTCAATCCCATTGAATTTGGGGACTTTGCCCATTGGAATGGATGAGAAATTAAGACTAGAAGGGTCAAAAGATTTGTTAGAAGAAGATGTCTCATATCGATAAGACACCGAGTGAAGTCCGTCGAGAGCGTCTCTTTCTCGTATCTTCTTCTTGAAAAGCTTTTGTGCCTCTCTTTCGGCCTTCTCCTTGATCTTCTTCCTTATCTTCTCCCTTCTTTGCTTTTTCTTCTCTTGTTCATCCAAGCTCTCATCAACATCGCTAATGTTGAATTCATCATCGCTTGAGCTTGACTCAATGGGCGTCGGATGTTTATCTTTGTGGGCGGAAGCCATCTCGGATACTTCTCCCATACCGGCCATAGTGTTTTCCCTTAGCGGTTAAGCCTAAACAAGGGATTATGCTCTGATACCAATTGAAAGGATCAACACTAGGCCTAGAGGGGGGGGGGGTGAATAGGCCTGTTTAAAAATTCCTGAAATAATTCTCAGAAAATCTGTCAGACAGTCGGATGATCCGACACAATCTCGGATCTTCCGACAGGAAGATCCGACAGTGTATAGGATCTTCCGAAAATAACAGAAACTCCGGAAGATCCGAAGATAAGCCGGATCTTCCGACAGGCAGTTCAAGTAAACTTCGGGATTTGAAAACTAATGACCTTTTAACAATTCCACTTGAATGCAAAGCTCACAAATGATGTATGGAACCTTCTAAATATGATCAATATCAGAGTATAGCCACAAATAAGTAGATCGGGACAAATCAAGATATAGAAACGAAATGAACAAGTATGAAAGTGGAGACAAAGGATTTTCTACCGAAGTTCACTCCACAAAGGAGCTACGTCTCCGTTGAGATGCTCACAAAGAGCCGGGCTGTCACACTAACCCCAAGTCTCTCCCAATCAACCACAAAGGAGGATTGAGTTACTTACTATGTGCTCCCACAAAGGGAAAGGGCAATACAAACTTCCTGGACTCAAACCACAAGAGAATGGGAGTTCACCGGCACCTCTAACCGTCTAGGAGCAAGCTCCAAGAGTAACAAACGCAAATCGACGAATCCAAGTGCTTCAAGTGCTTGAGAGATGAACTAGTTGAAGAGGCACACAAGTCTCACACCATGAAGCTTTTCTCTCACTCAAACCCTAGTTGAATCTTGGAAGAATCAAGCTTGGAGGGGGAGTAAAGAGAGGGAGTGAATGCTCAAGTGGAGTGTTGGCTCGAGTTAGGTCAGTATCAGCAGCAGCAGTGAATGAAAGGGGGTGAGGGGTATAAATACCAACCCCCAAAAATATGACCGTTATGTTCACTGCGAAGGGGTACCGGATCTTCCGACACTTGGTCGGATCTTCCGATGAGCAACAGAAATGAGTGAGAAAAACTCCAGGTAAGTTCCGGGGGCCGGATCTTCCGACAGAGTGTCGGATCTTCCGACGGACCCCGGAACATCCGACCCAGCGAGAAACCAAGACAGAGCCAGCCGGAACTTCCGGTCGGATCTTCCGGCCTCGGGTCGGAACATGCACACAGGACACTCGTGAGCTCGAAAAACGGCTAAGTCTTGTATCTTCCGAAGCCACGGCCGGATCTTCCGGCCAGGGAAAACCCGAGACCGAGCTGCCCGGAACTTCCGGTCGGAACTTCCGGCCAAAGTTCCGGCCGAGCAGAAAAGGAGTTTGTGAAGTGTTTTTGTGGCTCTGAAAAGTTTGTCATCTCAAGCAAAGCACTTTGAGCAACTAGAATTCATCAACTACGTCCCCCTTGATAGTACGGTGGTCCTATACTCAATTTCAAACGGAAAATAGAATTTAAATTCACCAATTGAGTCTTCCACCACATGAATATGAATTGGGATCCTTGCTTGAGTGCTACCTTTCTTTTATTTCATTTTATTCCTGCACAACTCATGCACAACATCATATCCAAATTTCTATTGCCAATAATCACCAAAATAGATTAAATGCCTAGATGCACTTTCAGGTGGATGACATATACTCTGCGAATTTTGTAGCATTGTACTCGCAAAGACCATGTATGCTATTGGTCATAGAAGATCGATGGATGACATAAATAGATGGTCTTAATGGATGGTGACGTAGCGTTTGATATAATGGGTTCCTGGATGACGTGGCTAGTTTGCATGTTGATAGAAATAGTTAGTGGGGTGCATCTATATTGTATAGATATATAAGCCAAGTCCTCTTCAAATGGATCACATATTAAAATTAAAGTCGTATTTTTACAGGAAAATATGGTCCTAACTATATTTATCTCAGAAAATCTCTTGCCAAAATTAAAAATATAGAGATGTAATAAGTAGTCGGCTAGAGATCCTTTTAGTGCAATGAAAATTAATAACAAATATAAAAAACAATATGAGTTTTGAAAGAAAATGATACAATTTAGTATTTTATCGTAGCAACGTGTCAGCATTGTGCTAGTATATACTTAAAACAATCATATTAGGAGGAGGCGTTGGCATGGCACCTAGCGCTGTTCAGGTTTGACACTGCACAAAAATATTAGTAAAAAGTTTGTTGTAAAATTCTGGAGAGCATAGTTTTTAAAATAGAATCATTCTCTTCTGCTATAAAAAATTAGCTGAGTTTTAATAAAAGGATAGAAACTCAAGTTGCTCAGTTAGTTGCTTCTGTTCCTACGTCTGAATTATGGAAAGTTTTGGAGCAACTCGAACCCTCCTGCTGAAACTATTAATGCGTTGACCACGAGATGGGGTAAGGTGTCCCCTGGTCCGTCATGCACTAATCATGGAGGCAAGCCCCCGTATACCAAAGTGCAAAGACCCAATGGAGTCTACTCTCCAAGAGCCGCAAAGAAGGCGATCCTATGGACCGCTCCGAAAAGGAAGAAAGACCCCAGAGTGTCGTTCATCAAGTGGTCGATCTGGAATCAGCGCATTGAAGATGCCCTTTACGATCTGGGAGCTAGCGTCAACATTATATCCAAGATAATATTTGACAAGTTACGCTACCCTACTTTGGCAGATACAACTTGCCGACTCGTCAATCTGACACCCAGAGGGGGTGATTGAGAATATGCCCATCCGGATATGGGGTTGTTATGTCTCTACAAATTTCGTTGTCCTTGACATGGGAACGATTACTCATTTCCTCTTGTTTTGGCCGCCCATAAAATTGATATGGACGCGAGAGAAATCTCATTCTGCGTCAACAGAAAGATGGTCTTTTCAAGTTCTGACCCCGAGAAGAGCAAAGGATAGAAACACTCACTTTGGAACAACATAGCGCCAAGATCTTCTTAAAACACTCATAAAATGGAGAGTTGGAAGTACTTGATTGGGGTCAAGCTACTTGGGACAAGCCCGCTGAGTCATCAGAAGAGGAATATATGGACCTCATGTAAAGAAGTATCTGGGGGAGCAATTTATTTGGAATGCACAAGAAGAGCCGGTTCCACCACCACCTACACCAAGGAAAATAAAAAAGGTATGGCGGAAGGAAGAAGTTGCATCATCCCAACTATCCACTTTGGGATTGGACGGTGTCAAGAATAATGGAGGGAAGGATAAGTCCCACTCATGGTCTTAAAACACGAGCTCTCGCCGTGAGGTAAACCGGTATGTATCTTATATTTCCCTTTCCAAAATTTTAATTCCATAACTGCATTTGAATATTTCCCTTTCCAATTTTGAATCACTCTTGCATTAGAACTGAGAGAGAGCAAAAAGAAGAGTTGATAAAGTACTTCTGACAAGAGTTTAGTTGGAAGCAATTTAGTAAACTAAACCTTTCTACCGAAGAAGAAATTTGCACCTACTTGGTAAAAGTTAAAAAGGAAGCATGTCATTCACTCGTTAGGCTAGGGCTTTGTATATAAATTTCATGTTATCGAGCATGTGTTCTTTATGAATCACTCATGTCTATAACTTTCTTTATGATTGAGTTATTGCACTCATAAGCATCATACTTGTCTTTGTGTCATTGCCATGCTTGAGCTCACACATATGGATCTCATGTCATTTAGATACCATGCTAGCTAACGGAGACTACGAGTGGGTGTTGGAGCCTAAGAGTTAGCCGCGTGAAGCTGAAGTCCACGTGTCCGAGGTTGTTAAGCAAGACCCGAGCCAAAGTTCGGAAGGGCCCAACTCCGCTGAGGAAGGCAAGCACCGAATAATAATCCTATGTTTGAAAAATATGCAATGTGCTTTACTTTTTGTTTATGTGCATTTACATTTATAGGAATTGCTTGAAAACTTAGGATACATGATCCTAGGAACCTATGTTATGCTTACTAGTATGTTCTTTGATGATAGATTGCCATGCTAATTAGGACATGGTAGAAGTCGAGTGATTGCCTGTCACTCGCGAGTTATAGGAGTTGCTTGTTGTTGGCACTTCTTACGACCGCTATCAGGATTGATAGTCTAGGTAATGGTGCAAGGAGTGTTTTGTTGGTTTTTCTTATGGCTCAATAAAATAAATAAATATTCTGGAAGTGCATAAAATTACCGTTGTAGCATTACACCAGGGATTATTCCAAGGTATCGTAATTTATATTTTCCACAGGGAAGCACTATGGCAAGAGTACTAATAAACAAGTATTCGAGGATATCATAGAAGAATACACTACCATCAAGACGGGGGATAACAGTAATGATAGGAGTGGAGGACCGTGACATGCAGCTCAAGGATAACTCAGATAAGATAAGAGAAAGGACTAGCTAGTTGGGGGAATAACGAGACAAGATAAGATTCCTATGTACTTTATCTATTCAGGTCACTCGGGTAAAGAGATACAGTAGCTGAGGAACTACGCTTAAAGATCAAGTCTAACTCTTTTGTCTCAATGTCGAGACAGGGCCCATCGGCAAGTTCACGGAAAGGGATGAGAAGGGGAACTACCAATCACCCAGCGGGTAGGTCCAACAAAGCCAAGACTAACATGATGGATTGCGAAGGCCGATAGGGCTGTACCACATGTACATTGAATTGGGGGCATTCTAAGCTAAACTTCAAGTCTAGGCACCACGCCTACTGATGGGAACTAGGGTTTCCCGATCTTTCGAAAGGTTCTGATAACTCTCGATTTGGTGGAGTCGTGACTCAAATCGATCCGGCTTCCGAACTACACGTTCCGAACCCCGCAATCGCAGCACCACGTCTCCTCAGGTTATCAACCGGCATTGCACGGTTGACCTCACCCAGAAGGCTAATCCTTGCCTGCGAATCGAAGAACACAAGCAAGAACGAGAAAGATTGCAACACAATTGCCGATGTATGATTAAACTCACGAAGTTGGGGTCTCACAAACCGACGAGCGGCGACACTGTTCTTGACAGAATTGATCTAAGCAAAACCCCAACCCTAACTTGGGTGGTGGCTATTGTTTTAAAGAGTCTAGGGTCGTGGTCGAACCCCCTGGACGTGCCCCTATTGGGCTCAACGCGATACACGGCCCAAAGACCAAAATACGACGACGCAGCGCCGAAACAGATTCTGGACGTCAACTTGTTTCGTCGATTCCCGATGACTCTGGACGAATTTTGAATGAGACCAGTGTCATTGCAAAGATTATCTTCTTAGCTTTCCATGCATATAAAGAACGTCCAAATCCGAGCCCGTATGCGACCTGGGCGTCCGATTTAGCACTGACTGCTCCTGGACTCCGAGGTGGACTCGAAGTCGAATTGATTTGGGCCTCTATCTTGACTTGCATGTCCTTGCTGGTCCTCTCCACCTTGAAGCCCTTCTCCAATTATCCTCTAGTCCTCTCCATGGTTCCTAATTACAATATAATCATTAGGTAGCAATCTATTCTCATAATCACATATAGAAGTACTTAGGAACGAGCTCACCTCTAAATTCAATTGTCGCGCACGAGCTCTAGTGATTGGACCTTGAACGATCAATGGAGGGTTGTTGTGAGTATCCATTCGTTTGCATGGTATGCCGTCTACTATTGTTTCAGATTGCGATGCTAAATTCTTGAGTCATTTTTGGCGGACTCTGTGGAACAAGTTGGGTACAAAATTGTTGTTTTCTACTACTTGTCATCCACAAACTGATGGACAAACGGAGGTCGTGAACCGTACTTTGGGTACTATGTTGAGAGCTATTTTGAAGAAAAATTTGAGGATGTAGGAAGAATGTTTGCCTCATGTCGAGTTTGCATATAATCGAGCAACACATTCTACCACCAAGGTAAGTCCTTTTCAGGTAGTGTATGGTTTCAACCCTCGTGCTCCTATTGATATTTTGCCTTTGCCTACTAGTGAAAGGATTCATAATGATGCGAAGAAACGTGCTGAATTTATTTTGCAAATGCATGAAACAACTAAGCACAACATTGAAAAGATGAACGACAAGTATAGAATTGCTGGTAGTAAAGGTAGGAAAAAAGTAAAGCTTGAAGCCGGATCGGTGTGTTGCGCTCCGCCCAAAACGAGCTATCCTTCACCTGACGGAAGATCGGGAAACCCTAGTTCCCATCACCTACATTAGTCAAGTTCTACTTACTCTCCTAGAAAGAGCAAGCAACCCTATCAATATCACATTGACAATTCACTGCAAGTATTGAGCAGAATCGAAAAGACCGCTGCGACAAAGACTTAAGAAAGAACTAAAAGAATTAGAGCCACAACTATCTATAGTCTAAACACGATATACTTGCAACCAGAACAAAGTAGATGCAAGATATAAATGACTCAAAAGATAATGATAAAGATGATATATTGATAACTCAAAGTCTTACGAAAGGAAAAGTAAAAGATACAAGAGCTTATACCGGAGCTTCTGAAGACGACTCCGGAACCTCCGACAGAAAGCTCAACTCAACTCTAACTCCTAAACTAAACTATCCTAGCTATACTAAAGAAGGTGGCAAATGGAGCTCACTGGCTTGGTGTGTTTTGAAATGGGGGGGGGGGGGGTGGAAACCTCCATTTATAGGTGGGAAGGTCGGTTGGGTGGAGCACCGGCCAAGGTACCCCGACAGGCGGTGCCCGGCCAGTTCGGCCGAAGCAGTCCAGTTTGGCCGAACCATCCCTGCTCCATTGCATTCCCTTCTACAGTCCTAATCTTCTCCTGGGTTGGTTCTGGTGGCGGTTGCATATCTGCATGCACGGGGCTGCTTCGGCCGAGCTGAGGGAGTTCGCCCGAAGTGGGCCCAGCCCTCAGTTGCCCTCCAATGCACCACCTCTACACTTGGATGCCCTAGATCACCTCCACTTAGCCAAGGTTGTGTTTGTTTATCCTAGATTGTTGATGTCATCGATCCGTGTGACCCACCCCGTCATCGCTTGGTCATGGTTGATGTGGAATTCATGCATTGGACCTCCTCTAGCTGTGCTTCACTGCATGGGATTGGGCCACATGTGTATGGGCTAGGGGGGCGGGTGGTTTGGCCGAACCAAATGGTTCAACCGAATTGGCCACTTTTGCCCCCCTTAGTCCATATTTGTCAATTATGTACCTACACATTAGATATTCAACAAAACTCATGGAACTTTATTAGAATATAAACCCAAGTGTATGAAATGATACATATGACCTCATTTATTTTTGAGAATTGGTGGTTGAAATCGTGCTGTAAGTTCCGCCAACACTTGTGCTCTTGATCATGGTGGAATCAAAAAGTTGGTGGACGGGGTCTTTTGCGATATTCCTGATTGTGGTGATCACCCCGTACACGTATGCTTAAATTGTTAATACCCGTCCATAGTTGACACCATTGGTCAAGTTTTTTAACTTACTAGTTGCATGCCGGTTTTTAATGGGGCTAGTAAACTGACGTACATTTCTTACTCCTTTGCTCCCATTCATGCACCTGCCCCCTTTTATTGTGTGACACTCATATATCCTTGCGGATGAGAGCGGCCTAGTTGTTAACTCGCATGACAGGCTCTAGGAAGTACTAGTGTGGGGACTAGTGTCCGGAAGACATGCGGTGATGGTGAAGTAGTTGATTTAAGAGTTGGGAAATGCTGTCATATAAAACCTCTGGGTGTGCATATGTCGTGTGGTTAGGTTTTCCCTTGCAAGGTTGTTGATATCAATTCAAATTGTCCGTCCTTCGTGGTATGTGAAGCTACTTGATCACTGTGTCATCATGTAGTAACAACTAAACATAAGCAAAAGAATGAGGAGAATGAATTTGGTTGCTTGCTGAAATTTATTTCTACTACTTGTATGATTTTGGATAGTGCAAACCTAGATGATAGCTTGCTGAAATTTAATCAACTTTGAGCTAAGACTTGAAAGTAAGGTTGAACTCTTAGTTGCTCTTTGGAAAAATAAACCCCGAGCAAAAGCCTTGCATACCTTATAAGTGTCTTGTTGTTTTCTTTATGTCAGTTATGTCTTGCTGAGTATTAGCATATTGTGACTTATTTTTTAGACACCGTTAGACTCGAGGAGCAGTTGGCTTCCTTGGCTTGGCCGTGTACCCTTCCAGATGGTTGCTATGTGGAATTTGAGTTGTACTCTTAGTGAGAGGGACGTGGTCATCGTCGTTGTTGTCATATGTTGGGCTATCATATGATGACTTGTATCGTTGATTAGAACTCGTGATGTTTTATTTCAACTGCACTTGAACTCTGGTTTCTAATAACTTAATATCTGAACATGACTTGTAATATCATCTATGTGAACCGTGTGGTTAAAATTAGTGCTGAGTTGTAATCCCCATACATTGTTTTGATCGCGTAAGAAGGTGGTTAATCCGGACTCTACCCGACAGCTTCCTAAATTAATTCATTTAAAAATGCCAATGACCTTTGATGCCGCTTATGGGGCGAGGTCTAGTGCTGGTTGGATCGAGTTAATTTGAGGGACTGCAACAATCAGAGATTTATAAATTTTGTTTCTTTAGTACTATAGCTTTCATAAATGTGATTGAAAGCTCAACCGATACTAAATGGCTTGCACGTTAGTGCTGGCCATCCAGTACTGGATTGGCTAACCGGTACTAACGTGCCCATGTGATCGGCACTTATGGCATATTTTCCACTAGTGACAGCACTTAGATTTTATACTGCACAAAGAATGATATTCTTATGTTATACTGATAAACTGTATATATCTATTTGTTCTTAAATAGATTATCAGGGATTTGTAAATTTTGTTTCTTTAGTACTATAGCTTTCATAAATGGGATTGCTGTGTCTTTGATTTTGTGATTTTTATTTGACTTGTCTATTCCATACTTAACTGCATGACCTAAATATGGGTTTTCATATTCTTATTGCTACACCCTGCCCTGGCCTCTCTCTCTCTCTCTCTCTCTCTCTCCCCGCTCACTCACACACTCGCCTCTTTCTTTCTCCCTCGCTCACTCAACACGGCCACGTGCCATCACCGGAGTGCCACCATCACCCCATGCTGCCTCTCTCTCTCCCACCTCATAGGCAGCCTTAGCACCACCTTCTCAACCTACCCATGCACTGCCAAGGCCATCTACCAAAGCTCATCCGCTCAATCCAGCTGCACAGGTAGACTCCCCATGTCCCTGTCATGATTGAGCTCGCGCGTTTTGGCCTTGGCCGTTGCACATGCTCCAGCTCCATGAGCGCATGAGCTGCCGGTCCGCTACGCGCGGAGGGACCGAAACACCATTGCACAATAGGGGCAAAAGACCCTTAATATAGGTGTTGTAGAGGTCGGGGAAGCTCTCAGGCTTTTTCTCGATGCGGTTTGATGGTCGCAGCGGCCGTTTTGGCCATGTGCCACCGCCAGTCGGCGAGCCAGCCGCCGGGGGGAGGGGGGGGGGGGGTGGGGAGGTCACGGTCCCCTTTGTATGTGAAATTCAGGGGGTGTTTCATAAAATCAACGGGCTAGTTCGCGAGCCTTCAAATCTTGAAGGGGTGGATCCTCAAAAAACGCCAGACAGTTTGGTGGAAGGACCTGGGGGCTAGCTTGTGATTCACAATACTTGTTATAGATCTGGGGGCTAGCTTGTGATTCACAATACTTCTAGGGCAAGATCTATAGTTTTCCAGGGTCCTTTTTTGTTTTGGGCTGAATCTTTCAAAAATCACCAAATTCGTAAAAAATCCGAAAAAACAAACTCAATTGTTTTAGCTTCCTTGTGAAAAGATATTTCCAATGAACTAACACAAATATATGAAATTGTTTATTTTATGTGAAATAAAATAGTGTTTCATGTGTGCCTTTTACCTTGTTAAAAATGATAAAATGGTGAATATTGTTCCATTGCACTGTAGATAAATAGATTTACACAATGGTGTTACATGCAATCACAAGTTCACTTTTATGCAAGTTTTGTATTTTTATACTTGCATGCATGCTTATTAGCTTGGAAAATGCATATTTATTTCTTTGAGAATGATAAATTGCTAAACTCAGCTTGTTCATGTTGCATGCAAGTAGAAGTACTGTTTGATGCATTTTATTTACATGCAACTGTTGTCTTTGCTATTTTTATTATTCATGCAAGTTTAATCAAGAAAAATTTGAATAAATAGTAAATATGCTTGAAAATGTTTGAATCTTGTTCTTTTCATCATTCGGGAGCCACTAAGAAAAGTGGAGCCTCTGCATGTCATTTTATTTGAAGTTATGATGTATTTACTTAACTAGTTATTTGATCTTGTTTAAATTCTTATAAATTTTAGGCATGTCTTTAAATCCTTACAAATTCACAGAAGGCTTAGTATGTCAGTTTTAAGGTTTGGGTAGAAGCTTGCTGAAAAACTATGCTGCTAACTCCAAATAAAAATTCCTAGCTCGAAAGCTTGTTTAATTATGAATGCATGATTAAATGTGATTTCTCTGGTCATTAACCAACTTTTATTGCTTAGGTTAGGTAGCAGAACTAATGTAGAAAGAATCACCCAGTTTTCGTATCATTTGAATAAGTTTTGCTATTTTACATAAAAACTAGCATTGCTAGGAAATTTATGTATTTCAGTAACTTAAATTTCTGTTTTCATGCAACTTACTGTCCTACTAGCTTGTACATATTATGTTGGTTCGTTCCTTGCCGTTTGACAATTTTTAGATGCCTACAAGTAAACTTTTTGAATTTCCTATGTTATATGTGCATTGTTCCATTAGCTCTTGAATCCTCTTCTTAATGCAATGATACATAGCCCGTCTGTGTATTCAAGAGCAAGAGTTTTGGAAATTTAACTTCAGTCTCTAGAATTTCTTGATCTGGCCCTAGAAAATGTAATAGACTAATAGTTCCAGAACAATGGCTATTTCTTGATCTCTGTTATTTCTTGATCCTATACATCAGAACAATGGCAACTGAATACTTATTTTGATGTGGATGTCACTCAGATGTTTGCAGAAAGAATGATATTCTTATGTTGTGGAACATACTGAGTATCTGTTTGTTTTTAATTCTTGTACATTTGACAATTCCCATTTTTCCCCTTACTTGATGCCTTTTTCCCGAGATTGGCTTCTGATTTGTCATCCAATTTTATATTTCTCACTGTCCAGAGGATTGGGTCAAGCACTGACCCCACTGACCCGATGGAGCTGAAAATTGAGTTTGTCATTGATGGGAAGAAAACAGGCTTCCTCCAATGTCCTTTACGCAACCAATTTGTTGGTGTGGCTAACAGAAAGGTATGGGCTACTTGTTTTCATCTAGGATTAGAATTTGATGCTTTACCATTTATTGTTTGAACTTTGAAGGCTTCTTCTAATGTCGGTTCACATGTTTGTCTAGCTGCAGGAGCTCCTAAATCTGCTCTCCATGGAGACTCAGTGGGAAGATGACTCATTGCAGCATTGGCTATAGTCAAAGGGTTACCCTGCAACAGTGATCCATGGTCATATGTGGCCAATGTATAACAAGGTGACTAATGCTTTCACACATTATTTCCCTTTTCCTCGGAGTCCATCAAGCATTGCCGGTTTGATCGCCTTTTTGGGCAAAGTAGTTAAACCATCAAGTAGATCAGATGTTTAGAGGTGATTTTAAATATAGCTGGAATGGAATTTTGGACAATTTTCTTTTCCAATGTTTTATAGAAGTCATTTTACTTGCAGTATCTTGATACAACACTCAATAATTTGGATATACTAGTACATTTGTGTATTGAAATACTTGTAGCATTTGTAAATGTTAATGTCACCAGTGTTCTTGTAATTGTTGACTTCTTTTTAAATGCTTTCTGTTTTTAGCAGCATGATCTTGAGATAGGTGTAGATGTTATTGTTGCAACACCTGGAGGCCTTGTGGACTTGGTTGAAGGATCAAAGATCTCTGTTGAGGCAATCAAGTTTATGGTT
The DNA here is from genome assembly GCA_033239725.1 of Echinochloa phyllopogon. NCBI lineage: Eukaryota > Viridiplantae > Streptophyta > Magnoliopsida > Poales > Poaceae > Echinochloa > Echinochloa phyllopogon. The sequence goes on from BTCW01000014.1 coordinate 35,504,856, forward strand.
ATGGATGAGCGTGAAAGAGTGTTGGATATGGAGTTTGAAGCTCAGAAACAAAGATGGTTGATATGTTGCATTCAACAAAAGATTCTGCGAGTAATACTGTCCTCTTCAGATTTCCTTTTCTTTGTGGTTGAATTGATATCTTTTCCTTTTTCATTATAAAATGAACTTGGCTGTGAATCGATAGGTTTTCCTTTTCCTTTTTCATATTTCTTTTGGAAGAACCTAGGAGAGCTGCACATCATTTATATTATGAAGAGATTGGGTATAAGAAGCCAACAAAATACACACACCTACACACAACACTACACCATACTTTGTAACATAAACACGCTCACGGCAGGGGAAGGACGACCTACAAACCTAGTCACCTGGAGAGGGGCTGTCAAGAGGGAGAGCCCTAGAGCCCCTGCCAAAGACCATAACCGGCATTCCTCACCCGCCATGACTGAAGCCTAAGCAACACTTGGAGGTGATCCATTGAAAAAAAACATAGGTTGTGATGGTTCCATAAAGTCCAAGCCCCAAGAATGAAGAGGGAGTTGATACCTTGCCTGAACAGCTCTGGCGTAGCATTACTAGCCCTTTCCAACCAGTCAATAACGGAACTTTCTGCAGGTTGTGGGGATAAGTTCTGAAGGCCGACTTCTCTTAGCAAAAGAAACCAAATTTCCCTTGCGAAAACACAGTTGACCATGAGGTGATTGATGGTTTCCTCTTCCTGGTCACAAAGTGGACAACACTCTGAGCGAGGCAGCCCGGAACGTGCCAGGCGGTCGGCCGTCCATCACTTGTTATCTGCAACTAACCACACGAAGAACTAGCATCTAGGAGGTGCCCATGATTTCCAAATCCGTTCCCATGGTTCAAATAAGGTATCTGCTAGGAAGAAACCCTCATATGCCAACTTGGCTGAATATTGACCACCATTGGGAGAGAGCCTCCATATATGTTTGTCCTCCACCTCTGGTTGTAGCAGAATATCAGAAAGGATGTCCTATAGGTGACGACAGTCAAAATTTCAATCGTGCCATTACAATTTTAATTTTTTTGAAAAATGCCACTGTCAGTGACTGTGGTGGCCCCCATATGTCAGTGACACACCGATGACATATTTTCGAAATGTAAAAATTATAATGGCATGAATCCAACTAACCATAAAGGCCTTTTTGATCGATACCATTATAATTTTCGCAGTTTAGAAATATGCCATCGGTGTGTCAGTGACAGGTGGGGCTACCTCAGTCACTAACAGTGGCATCTTTCTAATTTTCAAAAATTATAATGGCACGAGAGAAATTAATCCCACTGTCAGTGCTCCCTGCATGTCAGTGATCCAAGCACGGTTGGTGAGAGCTTCTTTCACTGTACACCGCTTGATCCTACGCTTTAAAATGACAGGAAAAAGTCAAGGAGCCAAGTCTTCACATTTTCCATATTTTATTTAATGTGACAGAGGGTAATCCCGTCTATACATATGAATCAAGTGACGAATTAACCACAAGTGGGGAATCAGCAGCGGGTGAAATTTTTGGAACAAAAGCTCTTGAAAAGAAGCAAGTTTACTGGATGCTATGATTCTGCTGGTCAGCTGCTAAATTATTCCGTGCTTTTCTTTCTTATTAGGAGGCTGCACACGCGATTAGCATGGTAAAATTTTGTTTCTTGCAGACATTAAATATTATGACACATTAAGGAATCAATTGTTGAGTTTAAACTGTATGCACAGGTTTTTCTTTGCTGGACATAAATTTCATCTTTCCGGTTATGGTCAAGGTATGCGCTCTCCACATTCTAAGTAAATTTCACTCACAGTAGTAAATAAAATGACAGTAAATATTTAGTTTTCTTTCGTGCACCCTTCTTACCAAAAGAAATGTAGATGTATGTGAATATTGATTCTTTTGAGACATACCTATTAAAAAATATTCTTTCAGTGTTTTCTTTTTTACTCTTCTAAAATATTTACATCAGACTATTCATTATGATTTCTTTTGTATGCTACATTTTTAGGATCTATCCCTAATTTTCCTATCGCGGATTCTATGATTCAGTCAAGTTCCAGTAACAAATAATGCTAAGGACACATGCCCTACACCGTTGTTGCATATAGAGTACCTGCAGTTTGAGAGACACATGTATAAACTTATGGTGCACCATTATTTGAGAAGCTTGATCTTGAATACCAATCTCTTTTTGATGCACATGTGGTTCCAACACCTGGTGTAGTTATCTCTCTCTTAGCAAATTTTGGACCACTATGAATTGAATATTCATTACTTATATTTTTTGTGAAAACCATATAGCATAACTAAGTCACTTCACTTTTTTTATAAATAAAGTTTTGATACTGAACATGTAGTCTTTTAGTGAGAGATATATAGGTTTGTGCTTCCAACCCTATTAACAATTGAAATTTTTTGCATGTAGAAATTATGCATGTTTGTTTTTTTAATAGGAGTTTATTCCCACTATAGATTATCTAACAATTTTTTTTCTCTTTTTTCACTGTTTGCTTACTTGGGAGATTGGAGATGCTGATCCTATATGGCTATTATTTGTTGGATTATCTACTCTCTTGTATGGTGAATCCATTGTATTATGGTTTGAATACCTACTTGTTGAACAATCTGCAAATAACTTGAGCATTATTTTGGTATTCATTGCCATTCTTTGAAACCTATTTTACACCATTAAATTCTAGTATGTTACAACTTTGGATTGCAAACATACGGTCACCATTCTTCTTCCTTTTTCTCTATTTGGCATTGTGGGGGTATATTGATTCAACTACAATTGGCATATTCGGTCTCATATTAATATCATGTGGCCATGCTAGCGGTATTATGTTAGGATCATTGTATGCCCGAGAATTCAATCGGTTTATCCTATCTTAGTCCCTTTATGGTGTTGCATCGAGATTAGTTCGTTACAAATATAATTTTGAGGCCATGACACTCTTTAAGGTATGGTTATTTTTTAAATGCTAAACATGTCCAAATTTTGACTAGATTATACTTCATAGAAGAAAATATCTATAAACACAAGTTGTTATGAGTAGCTAAATAGTTATTATGATATGGATACCCGAGAACATGACATTCTAGCACAATAAATATTAAATCTAGTAGACAGTCAAATAAACATTGAATTGGTATAACACTTTTATTTTTGTTAACTTGAACTTAAAAAGTAGTCAAATGTTCATAGTTGGCCATTGGATAAGGTATTAGATTTATTTAAAAGAAAGTGGAGGATCGAGCTTATTCGTGCGGCGTGTGAAGTGTTTTGCGGACTAGCTACTATAATAGAGGTCTTCGTTGGCCATACATTATATAAGAGGCAAATATTTGTATTTATTCTTCAATACTTTGTTCTTTTTGAACCACTTCTTTAGCTTGAACAAATAGTGCAGCTATTGTAAGAAATATCTCATGGATATTGATTTAAAATATGTTTTATACTCAATCTTCCAAAAAATATCCTACACCCACAAACAACTAGAATGTCAATACTAAATTAAACAAACCACACAAAATTAATCATTTAATGAATAGATGATAATATTTACATAGTTGCAAAGGTAATGATAGAACACCATGACGAGAGTCATCTCCCTAGCTTGTTGTGTTCGCTCCACAGTACTCTAAAGTAAAACAAAAATTAAGTCGATTTGTAAGGCAATAATAGCTTCATACCTAGGAGACATACATAGGAGGAAAGGAAGGAATTCTGTGAGCATATTAAATAGAAAAATGCAAAATTTAATACTGCCATCACTAGATTTGTAAACTTATAATCAACAAGGTTACCATTAATATTTGAGTAAAGCCACCCATGACCATGTACTCTTCAGTATCCTTCCATCGGCCTGGCCTATCACTACTGGAAAACTCGATATCAGTACCGGTCAGAAAACCCCTAGTACCGGTCACCTTGCCTGATACTAAATGCGCAATTTAGTACCAGTTGGTAACCCCAGCCGGTACTAAGTGTTTTTTTTCTTTTTTTATTTTCATTTCATTTTAGTTTTAGTGTGTATTTTTATTCTTATTTTTATCATTTTTATGCGTATATGAGTAATATGTAACACCCAGGCACCACAAAAGCCCGACATGTCACTAAACTCCCTTCCCACATGCTCGAGCACCAATCTCGGCAGGAAAACCCCATACACAGAGTAAAACGCGGAAGCAACAACATAAACGTTATTTTAAAGATAACCCACTACTAGCATTTAAACAGCTTAAGAAATTAACATTTAAGAAACATCATCCACACTCGAAGACATTAAACCCCAAAGGGGCATAAAGAGGTCTACTCTAATATCATTACAGCAAGACAAAGTTCCATTATTGTTATAAAAGAAACAAGTGGACAGTGATGTGATGATGTGCAGCTAATCCTGTCCCTTCAAGCAAAGCATCCACTCAAGAACCTGGAATGGTAAAGGGTGTGAGAATAAATCTCTGCAAGCAAACTACTTGAACAAGTCATTTAAACTACAAGTTCATTAGACAACAATTTAAAATAGAGACATGTAACACCCCAGAATAGCAGCAACATTCTGAAGCATTACCACGCTACGTTACACTACTAGAAGCGCTGCAAGAGAGAAAGTATAACAGAATATGCGGAAGCAACATAAACCATTTTGATAGGACAAGAGATAAGACTTCAAAGCCAAGCAATTTTATTATAAATTATTTTGTCCAAGACATTTATACAGAGAAGTGTGTGCACACGTGATGCTAGTCCCATCCAACGATGCACCATCGGAACTCTAAAACCTACGGAGGGGGAAAAGCGTATGGGGTTTATGAAAAACCTCAGCAAGCAAACTGCTTCAACTGAGTTATTCAAATCACAATTGATTAAGCATCAATTTAATAGTAGAGGCACATAAAATACAACATACATAAATAATATATAACTTCAAGTAGTAAAGTAAATGATAGATACTTCATATCGATGCTTCATAACTGCTGATGCAATAATGTAATGCAATATGACTTCACTTCTACCCATACATCCCCAGGTTGGAAGTGAGGGCTGCAACCACATTGTTATATCTCAACGTGCGTTGATGTACCGGTACTTACTGCACCAATCCGGCTACGGTTTCTTCATGTGCACATACAACATGACGATGCAAATGCAAGATTGCAATGCATGAACTTAAGATACTTCATGATTCAAACTTCAGGAGTAAAGCCACAAGTGCATCATATAATACTTCAATATCAAAATCAATTTCAGATCGTATGACTCATGTGGGGTACTGAAATTAAGTGGAGGCAATTTAAACAACAAAGTTAAAGCATGTGGACCACAACGCCACGCTTACTTGCCTTCTTGGATGATAAGAACATGAGCTAAGCATGATCCGAAGGTGCACCACCTGTTCATAAATATAACTTAGCACCAACACAATCACACAAGCATATACAAACTTAATTTGAAGCATTCCTACGCTCAAACCCAACGTCCTCACATAAACACACCGAAAACTAGACACAACAGCGACACTGTTGTTCTCTTTTTTATATCATTTAATTCTAATGTCCAAAAATTCTCATCTTGAGCTGAAAGAAATTTAACTTCAGGACCTATAACTTTCTAGTTATCTCAAACTAGAGTAAAAAATCATCATCATAGCCTAATCTTGAAATGAACCTTAACCTGATAATCTGATAGAAATTGCAGAACATCTCCACAAAAATAAGTATAAATGGAGCTCCATAATTTGTATGACAATGAACTCTACCAATCTGGAAAGCTTATAAAATTTCCTACAACTTTGCTGAATATCATAAAGCCTATTTCTGACATTAGGTTTCCATAAACTTGAAGTGAACAGATTCTGTACAGAATTACGAGACTAAAAAACTGTCAGAATTAATCTTCAATTACTCCCTGACCTTAACTCGGATTGAGTTGTTCTTTATGTTTGTGGAAAGATCTCAAAGTCCTCTACAACTCATATAAAGGTTTAATATATTTTTTGAGGCGAAGAGAACACGAAAAACTGACATGAACGACGACTACGCAGATTGACCACATGCTGAAAACAGCGACAAGGGCAAAACCTTAACCATAGCCTTAATGGCGACAAACTCCACTATATGCACCATCTAAAACATCAATAAAATAGGGGGAAAACACTTTTTACGGATAGGACATGCCTCACCTAGGGTTCCCTCTTGGAAACAACAAGGGCAACGGTGAAGAGACGTTCCTGGCGACGAATCCCGCCGCCAACGAGACGGCAGCCCCGTCGATTGCCTCCAACTACACGACACACATGGGGCACCATGATGAACAGCAAGGAAGATTACAATTTAGGGAAAAATGGAGATGGGAGACGTAGCCCAACCAATTTTCGGGGAGGAACGGCGACGATCGACGACGACGAGCCCTAATCTCCCTTCTCTTCTTCTCTCTTTTCTCCTCTCTCTTTTGTTTCTTCTGTGCATGGAAAAAGGAGGGGAGAAGTGGCGGCGCAGTGGAGGAAACGTCGTGGGGGAAGGGTTTTTTTGTCGGAGGTATTGTAGCATAGTGTACTGTAGCATCATGGACCAAAAAACCCCCCACCGCACGCACATCACATGTGGGTGGTCAACTGAAATGTACTCGATGGGCTCTACACATCTGTAGCCTCAGATCGCTCATCAGAGCGACGGATCAAAAAGTCAATTTTTAATTATCATCTTTACGTATTCCAACATACAAAGCGCATTTGGTTGTTTTATGCATACTAGGTGTCACAAGACATTAGAGGGAAAGAACAGTATTGAACCACATGTGAAAAGCTATCCTCATACGAAATAAATTAATAAACTAGAACTTCAGGAGAACAATTAAGAAAACGCATAACCACTTCAATGCCCATGCATAATAATCCAACCACAATGAATGCAAGTGCAATACATATGCCATGTCCACTGCCTCCATTCCCAACAAGGTACGAAGCTATATCGTACCCCTCCTCGGGCAATGTATGATGTTGTACCGGTACAGTCGCGGCCATAAGACGGTGGCATAATCCACAAGAGCACTCCGCAATAGTCATATAATTTTCTCACCGACCTGGCTCAATTGCACTCCAAAATATTTATATGACTTTCTCACCGACCTGGCTCAAATGTACATGATCATAACTTGAATGCACATAATGCAATATATGTTGTAGTTGCAAGAATACATACCACATATGTCGTATAGAATCACATAGTTCATCGGAGCGATGGACCCAAAAAATCAATTTTTAATTATCACTTTACGTCTTCCAACATACAAAGCGCATTTGGTTGTTCTATACATACTGGGTGTCACATAATATTATGTTATAATATATATAAACATCACGTATATTATATATACATCTCAATTATTACAAGTATTTTGAAATTTACACACGTCAAATATTAGAAGTATTTGAGATATTACCAAACCTCATCTTCAACTAAGACCCTATTAGGATCTAGTTGAGCCATGCTTACATATGGATTGGCATAAATTTCTCTACTGGGATTTATGACATCATCAAGTAGGAATCCACATAGTTGTTCTTGGATTACCCTAACTCATTCGTTTTCAACGAGGTCTTCTTTCATTTTCCAAAGCTGCATAATTATAAATCAAAACATAAGCATAATAAAATATAAGGACTTACAAATAATAAATAGAATTGATTGTGCTTATGTACCATGAATGCATCTAGCGTCATTTGCCCCTAGGAGCTACAAAGGTGCCAATGAACTCACAAATGTAGTATCTGCATAAGTTGTCTCCATCCTCCTGTCTCGAGCACTATGGGCAATTGGGTTATGAACTAATCTAGTGTTTGAGTAAGAAATGACACTAGAAGTAAGGATAATATTCATACCAGAAAGTTAGTATTAATGTAAAGATCGTCGATGTGGTCGGTTACTCCTATGTTTTTTTGAGGAAGCGAGCCCATGCATTGTTAACCAGGTTTGTGACATTTTGGTAGTCTCCTTTTGATGCCCTCTTAGTGTTGTATACCATGACCTGGCCTTTATCAACCTAGATACTAAGCAGTATCTATTGGAACTTGTTCATATACATATACAAAGGCAATATTGAATGTATGGACATGTATTTTGCCTATCCATGGCATTGAATATATTGTTTGTAGTATGATTTGGATATTTCTTTATGTTCTCCTCGTGTATAAAATCGGGGCCCATGAAGCTGATGTTACAGTAACCCTTTTTTGTCATTCATTAACCTTCATCCTACGTGGCATAAAACAAAAGTGTGCTTAGTCAACACACTAGGGATAGAGCTAAAATAAGAAAATGAGAGGACATACTTACATTACTCATATACTAAGGAGGGACTTGTGAAGGACATCGTGATGGTGTAAATCATAAAGTGCAATAACATGAAAAACCAAGGTTTAATTATGCTAAACAAGAATAATTAAACCTAAGTTTCAAAATAATAACATGCATGCTTCATAATATGCTCTTATGTACTTGTTTTTGCATTTAAGTCAAATTTGATGCAAACTTGATCATTTAGAAACATGAATTTGAAACTTGTTAGGGTAGCATCATTTCATGTTCACATAAGCATGTTTATACGTTTCAAACATCACCATGTTAAAAGATATTGTACAAGCATCATTTACATGCACGTGATCATGGGCCAAATTTATTAAAATTTTGCTTAAATAGTGCATAAACATATTTGCATATTTGAAAGCTAGAGAGCAATATCTTTCCAATGGTATAGCTCATGTTAAAAACTTTTGACTTTAAGCCATTCAAGTTCTCAGCCAAACCTTGGTCAAACCGCTATTTTCCAATTCCAAAAATCATTTTTTTTGCACAAATTTGACTCCCTATAATATGAATTCTTTGAAAGTTCCAATTGTGCATGTGGTTACCAATGAAACTTGGTTGTGTCCTCTTCAAAAAATGCTACTTCAAGTTTAAAGTTTTGAACTCTAACTATTTTAAATTTGAGCTCCAATTTGGTTTAGCCAAAATTCAAACTATGAAAGGTATAGAGCTTCAATTTGTTTTAGCCCGATCTACCTTTTGGCTTGGTTTTGGCAAAAATGTTGTAAATAAAAGTTGTAGAGCTTCAATTTGTCTACAAGTTGTAATTCAAATTTTTTTGTAGTTTAGATCAAATGTCAAAAGATTTTTGCCAGTCAACGTGAGTCGCTCCCTCAGTTTTTTCTATCTCCCGCGCCCTTGGCCCCACCTGCCAGGTCACTATCACCACACGGGCGCACACCACCAATGTCGTCGCCACGTGCCACGTGCACGCGTGCGCCAGCTTGCCCCGCGCCTAAACTCCGCCCCGGCCGTGCTCTCTCTCTGTCTCCCTCTCTCTCCGCTCACTCACACACTCGCCTCTCTTTCTACCTCACTCATTCAACACCGCCACGCACCGTCACCGGAGCCACCGTCACCTCAAGCTGCCACTCCCTCTCCCACCTCGCAAGCAGCCTTAGCACCACCTTCATAACCTATGCACTGCCAAGGCCATCTACCAAAGCTCATCCGCTCAATCCAGCTGCACAGGTAGATTCCCCGTGTCCCTGTCATGATTGAGCTCACACATTTTGGCCTTGGCCATTGCACATGCTCCAGCTCCACGAGCACCTGAGCCACCGGTCCGCCATGCACGGTGGGACCGAAACCCCATTGCACAATAGGGGCAAAAGACCCTAGATATAGGTGTTGTAGACGTCGGGGAAGCTCTCAGGCTTTTTCTTGACGCTGTTTGATGGTCGCAGCGGTCGTTTTGGCCATGTGCCGCCACCAGTCTCCCATCTCGCAAGCAGCCTTGGCACCACCTTCTCAACCTACCCATGCACTGCCAAGGCCATCTACCAAAGCTCATCCGCTCAATCCAGCTGCACAGGTAGACTCCCCGTGCTCCTGTCATGATTGAGCTCACACGTTTTAGCCTTGGCCATTGCACATGCTCCAGCTCCACGAGCGCCTGAGCCGCCGGTCCGCCATGTGCGGCGGGACCGAAATCCAATTGCACAATAGGGGCAAAAGACCCTAGATATAGGTGTTGTAAAGGTCGGGGAAGCTCTTAGGTTTTTTCTTGACGCGGTTTGATGGTCGCAGTGGTCGTTTTGGCCGTATGCCGCCACTAGTCTCCCACCTCACAAGCAGCCTTAGCACTGCCTTCTCAACCTACCCATGCACTGCCAATGCCATCTACCCAAGCTCATCCGCTCAATCCAGATGCACAGGTAAACTCCCCGTGTCCCTGTCATGATTGAGCTCACACGTTTTGGCATTGGCCATTGCACATGCTCCAGCTACATGAGTGCCTGAGCTGCTGGTTCGCCATGCACGGCGGGACCGAAACCCCATTGCACAATAGGGGCAAACGACCCTAGATATAGGTGTTGTAGAGGTCGGGAAAGCTCTCAGGCTTTTTCTTGACGCGGTTTGATGGTCGCAGCGGCCGTTTTGGTCGTGTGCCGCCACCAGTCTCCCACCTCGCAAGCAGACTTAGCACCACCTTCTCAACCTACCCATGCACTGCCAAGGCCATCTACTGAAGCTTATCCGCTCAATCCAGCTGCACAGGTAGACTCCCCGTGTCTCTGTCATGATTGAGCTCACACGTTTTGGCCTTGGCCATTGCACATGCTCTAGCTCCATGAGCGCCTGAGCCGTGGGTCCGCAATGCATGGCGGGACCGAAACCCCATTGCACAATAGGGTCAAAAGATACAAGATATAGGTGTTGTAGAGGTCGGGGAAGCTCTCCGGCTTTTTCTTGATGCGGTTTGATGGTCGCAGCGGCCGTTTTGGCCTTGTGCCGCCACCAGTCACCTAGCTGGCCACTGGGAAGGGGGCAGGGGAGGGAGGTCGCGGTCCCTTTTGTACGCGAAATTCAGGGGTGTTTCATAAAATCAAGGGGATAGTTGACGAGCCTTCAAATCTTGAAGGGGTGGATCCACAAAAACGGCGGACCATTTGGTGGAACGACCGATTTGTAATTTATATTTTTCATCTAGGGGCTTTGTTGTTATAGATCTGGGGGCTAGCTTGTGATTCGCAATACTTCTAGGGCAAGATCTATAGTTTTCCGGGGTCCTTTATTGTGTTTTTGGGCCGAATCTTTGAAAAATCACCAAAATTCGTAAAAATCTAAAAAACAAACTCAGTTGTTTTGGCTTCCTTGTGAAAAGATATTTCCAATGAACTAATGCAAATATATGAAATCTTTTATTTGCTATGTGAAATAAAATAGTGTTTCATGTGTGCCTTTTACCTTGTTAAATATGATAAAATGGTGAATATTGTTCCACTGCACTCTACATAAATAGATCTACACAATGGTGTTACTTGCAATCACAACAAGTTCACTTTTGTGCAAGTTTTGTATTTTTAATACTTGCATGCATGCTTATTAGCTCGGAAAATGCATATTTATTTCTTTGAGAATGATAAATTGCTAAACTCAGCTTGTTCATGTTGCATGCAAGTAGAAGTACTGTTTGATGCATTTTATTTACATGCAACTGTTGTCTTTGCTATTTTTATTATTTATTCATGTTTAATCTTGAAAAAATCAAATAAATAGTAAATATGCTTGAAAATGTTTGAATCTTGGTGTACGTGAAGCTACTTTTCATCATTCGGGAGCCACTAAGAAAAGTGGAGCCTCTGCATGCCATTTTATTTGAAGTTTTGATGTATTTACTTAACTAGTTATTTGATATTGTTTAAATTGTTTTAAATTTTAGGCATGTCTATAAATCCCAAGAAATTCACAGAAGGCTTAGTAGGCCCAAGCCTAAGCCTCCTGGCTATGTGAAGATGCCTGGTAGGCCAAAGAAATTTAAGAGAAGAGAACCTAGGGAAAAGGCTACGAGCACTAAAATGTCAAAGCTAGGTGAAAATTTTAGGTGCAGGAAATGCAAGTCCACAGGTCACAACACTACAACTTGTGACAAGAGACATGGAGTTACTTCTGAGACAGCACGTGCTGCAAGTTCACCTCCAGTCCATAATGCAACGGTAAGTCACTGTCCCTCCATACAAGTCCACAGGTCACAACACTACAACTTGTGACAAGAGACATGGAGTTACTTCTGAGACAGCACGTGCTGCAAGTTCACCTCCAGTCCATAATGCAACGGTAAGTCACTGTCCCTCCATACCTTCACTCCAGAGGTGCTAGTCACTAAATAATGTAGCTATCAATTTTTTCATATTGTAGTTAATGGGTCACAACAGAGTACAACTAATGCTAGAAAACGAAAGATTAGCTCCATTTCAGTTTCAACACAGGGAAGTACCCAAAGCTCTCGTTCTAGAAGCACCATGACCCAGGTAGCCTAGCTACTAGTACTCTCTTTCTGATGTTATGTTATGGTTCTCAGTGGTTGTCTTACATATTGCCACTTTTCATAGGAACTTGATGTTAGATCATCAGCTACAGTCAAGGTTCAAACTCTGCAAGGTGGATCTGCTACTCTCAATGTAGAGGCTCACGTGCCAACATCTCAGGCTTCTTCAAAGGCAACTGTCAGAGTCACTTTTGGGTCAGCCAATGCTCAAGTCAGTGCCCATGAACCATTGATTCCAAAGAGGGCTAAAGTTGTTCCACAACTACAAATGACACCAGACAATTGAAGACTGTACAACTTGTCTGTGTTCAAGCCAAACTTATTTCTCATTTGTGCGTTCAACTTGTGATCTTATGTGTGTGCAATCAGACCGTTGGTGTTTGTGGGTTATCTGTTAGACACATTATGCTGTCATTTGTGTGTTGAAGCCAAACTTATGGCAACCTTGTTTGAACTATGTACGTATGCTTAAGTCAAACCTGTATGAACTATGTGCTTATTCCAAACTTGTATGAACTCTGTGCTTCAGTCATTTCAAACTTGTATGACCTATGCAAATGATCATGTCGCCGAGAGTAGACAATTGGCATTACATATGCTTCATAACCATAATCAAGTCATTTGCCATTACATCCAAAATACTCTTACATCCAGAACCTGAAATATATTACAAGAGCAGCACATCCACATCCAACTAAAGCATTGGCAAACATGGACCTTTCCTTCTCTAATTTTCTAACTCTTTCAGTCAGTGCAACAATTTCAATGTTTTTGGCTTCCAATTCTACCTGAGCAGCTATGAGCTCTACATTTGCTCTAACTCTGTTCCCTCTAGCTTCATCCTCACTTCACCTAGGGCAGACATCAACTCTTTCTTATCCCTCCTCAATCGCCAGACCATGTCGCGCAAATCAACCAGAAACTCCCTCACAAATTCAGTGATGGTCGAATCCTCGTACCAATCCCAAAACTCGCAGCCACCAGCCCACAACAAATCACGCGAATGCTCAGACTCAGCATAAAAAAAACAGATCAGGATGAAAATATTGAGCACTCCAACTAACCCATCGATGCATGCAGTTCCAATACCTCCTGCCTGGGTTCTCGTCGCTCCATGATATCCATGGAGCGGCCTTCTTCCCACACTTACACATTTTCTCTGGCCAGTATTGCAAAGGCCCTACACGGTAGGGAATCGGTGATGACGCCGGTTCCCCATCCAATCGAGCCCACGATGAAGACGATGAACGACTTGACGACCGGCCCAACCCTACCGAGCTTGCCATCTTCGGCGGTTGCCACGGAGGATGGCGGGCGGCGCTGCTGGTAGATGAGGCTGGCGGCGGCGGTAGGAAGAGAATGAGGATGAGAGAGACCCAGCGGGCTCCTTGCGGCCTTTTTGGCCCATAAGCCGGGCTGACGTGGCCGGGCAAGCTGACGTGGACAGCGGGCGGGGTCAAAACCGCTGTGAAATTCCATGGGGGTGGGTAACTTGCACGGTTTCAACATATGAGGTGCGGAAGGTAACTGGTTTTTTTATCTGGGGGTGTTTTAAACTTTCGTTTCATTTGAGGGGGGTAAAATGGACTTTACTCATTAATAAACTTAATGTAAATTAGAATCATGAGCAATTATACGCTCGACAGACACGCTCATTCATGCCACAACTCCACTATGGCATGAACCTTTAGCTGCGCGAGGAGCTCATGCAATTCCACTATGATTTTTCTCACTCTTTACATGATGAAGGATCATCACTTGTAGCATGCGGTATGACACCAGTACTACATAACGTGTTTCCACCCCCAGCATTTTCACCCCTCGGCAAACCCAGTGATGAAACAATTTTATCGCCTATTCTAGCCATGGCCGACCGGCAGTAGGAGTTGTTTTGCCCTTCGCATCTATGACTATCTTATTGGATCGGCACAACGAATTCAAGTAGCTTTTCCTAGTACTTCACGTACGTCTCACCACATCCATTAGTTGTGGAGGCATCAGGCTCCGGAAAAAGCGGATCTCGTGATGCAACTCCACGCGCGCGGCGCCTGACCCTCCTCTCCCCACCTTGCCACCACCGGAGCTGGCCACTGGAAGTCCGTTTGGCAGCTGTCATGGTGGCGGCGGGGCCAAACGGTGGCGGCCGCACACGGGGTCGGTAGCGGTGGCGGCAGAGGTGGTGCAGACCGGAGGTGGAGCAAACCGGCGGCGGCCGGATGCGGTGGCGGAGGAGACCGGCGGCAGCCGCACGACGAAGCCAGCGCTCGGGTGCGTGGCAGCCGAGCTCGAAGTCGGCAGTGGCCTGGCGTGGAGGAGATGAAGGTCGACGGTGGCTGCGTGAGGGTGCAGGCACTCGGGTATGCGGTAGCCGTGCCGCCTCGCGCGGGGACGGCGGCGGCAAGTGCGGAGGCGATGGAGGGCCAGGTGGTCCTCTGGTGCTGCTAAACAGTCCAACTGCGTCAGGGCCATCTCGGGGCTCTCCGAGTTTTTCCATGGAAGGAGCAGGCGGTGGTCGGGCTGCTCAGATCTACGGAGTCGTGGCCTGCTTAAGGTGGGTAGCGGCATGGGCGGCGAAGGCTCGCTGTTGGGTGGTTGTTCTCGGTGCCTACCTTGCCCAGACTAAGTTCTGGGGAAGGATTTGGACGCCGGTGATCATTCCCGGAGGGAGTTTGGAGGTGGCCTGTGGGAGATGGTGGCTTCGATCGGCGTCACGTTCCAGCGTGCGTATTTATCCCGAGGCCTAAGTGCAGCGGAGGTCCGCTGGTGGGCAACGCTGTGGCGGTGGCGGTGGCGGCTGCTGCGGGTTGCTTTCATCCTCGATGTCCCCGTGTGAAGAGGTGGGCCTCACCAGTTTGTACCGGTGCGCCGGTGAGCTGAGTAGGGTGTCACGACTCTCACATCGTTCATCGGCGGTCAGGTCGAGGGGAGCCTAAGTGCTCGTCCCTCACGCTACCGACCACTGTGACCAGAGTTGTGGTTCATCGTGTTCTTCGTCGACGGGCCGGCATTGGACGGAGCTTTGGGCGAAAGTCTATCCCGGCGCTGGTGCCGGGGTCAGCAACGGTGGCGTCTTCGGATGTCGTGAACCTCCTTGGAGGCGTTGGTTGAGAGGCTCCCAGCTTGGTCTTTGATTTTTCAGGTGAAAACATTTCTCCGGCTGACTGGAGAGGGGACGACGGCGGCTTCGACGTCGTATACTTCTTGGAGGCGTCGCCTTGGAAATCAAGTGATCGGCTTCAACTGTGGAGGAACGGTTTGGTGAGCGGTTGGAGGTTTGATTGGAGCATGGACAGAGAAGAAGATTGAAGCTTAGTCTTTCTTTTTCTTTTTGTTAGTGCGTTTTTCTTGTTTCTTGGTTTACCTCGGTGTGAGGTTTAGAGTCTAAGTACTCTGATGTCGTGTAACCTTTGGTTGTATATATTCACTTGTGGATATAGAGGCTGTGATTTTATTCCTTAATTAAAAAAACATCCATTAGTTGCACCCCACCCCCCATCAGTTAGATTTTGCTAGCTTGGAATAGATTTTCTGTTTAAAATTTCTAGATTCCTTAATTTTTTTTTCTATAAACAAGAGTAAATTGCACCCACCATACAACAAATTGTATGATCGTATCATTTTAATCTAACAAGTAGCAAAATATGTAAATAGATACACAAACTTACTCTATAAACAAGTATAAAAAATGTGACCGTATATGCACACATTTAACAAGTTCGTGTATCCTTCTGTATGATTTGCTACATGTTGAACTAAAATGATACAAGCATACAAGTTATTGAATGGTGGGTGCAATTTACTCTATAAACAATGTATTGAGTGATCATCCCTTTTGACTACACAGTAAAAATTGATGTATGTAGAAAGTAAAATTGAGGTACTACGGTATACATAGGACAGGGACCTAGCTAGCAAAAGCAACCCCTAACAGTGTAAGATCTGCATGAGGAAGGCTGGTCGCTATTCAGCATCGTGGGGCACCGCACCCACCAAGTCAGTTCGTCGTTTGGGTGAGCATGGTCCTTGTTCCGGAAGCTAAAGTCCACCTGTATCTGAACGCCGCCGTTCCGCTGATCACCCTGCATTCGCTCCTGGAAGACGTCAGGCAGAGCCGGCCACCCCGACGACACGGTCGCGGCGATGACCTTCTCCCCTCCGGCAGCATCGACATCGACGCAGAACACGGCGCGACGCCGTCCGTGACGGCGATGGGCACGCCGGAGTAGCTCACTTCCATCCTGCCTTCCTTGACGCTGCAGAACTTGACCCAGCCGTAGGTGCTCTTCGCGCGCAGCGTCACGTTGAACGACGGCGATGACGCCGCCGGAGCAGGACCGCCGTCGGCGGCGAAGCCGAGCCCCGTGTAGGCGACGGGCTCCATGGAGAACTTCAGCCTGCCGATGCTCTCCAGGGTCTGGAAGCCCCCGTAGACCATGAGGCAGACCATGGGTGCGATTAGCGCGAACAAGAGGATGCTGATCACTATGTTTCTGATGGACAAACGTGGCCCCTCGTCGTCTTCGTCGTCGTAACCAAGCAGCAGGAGGCCAGTCTCACGATCATCCATGGTAATTCGGCTAGCTCGAGTTTAATTTGTTGCTTGCTCCGGATCGAGAGACGGGTGGGGAAGAATCATATCCGTCGTGCAGGCAGTTGCCCAGCTTATATGGTGGATCATTGGAATAGGAATTAAAACCAAGTGCATCGATCTCCTTAGTTGGACTGCAAAAAGGTATTGCTGTGTGTGTATCGGTTTCCTTGGACTCTAGTGCCTGTAGCCCTCGTTCATGGTACTATAAACTTAGGAGTAACGCGTACCTGCTGGCCGGATTATTCTTTCGTTGGTAAAAAAAAAAAACTCACGAACCTCGATGGCAGTATCCGCCGGGAACGAGGAGCTCGCCGATGACAAAAGTGGAGAGCTCATATTCATCAATAGAGCCAAACAAGTTTGCACACCAAGAACCCCAATAGAGCAATAATTCTTGCATCCATAAATCTCTTTGTGGAAATGTACACCAAGAAAACTATACGGCAAAGCCAAACAATTTTGCAAGATAGAGAGCTATAATGCTATATATATGGCAAGCAAACAAATGTGTATACAGTGTAATATACATTTTCTTCTAGCTAGGCAAGAAATAAACGAACATATATATACTAAGGAACAAAGACAAAATTTTGAACTAGCATGTGTGTGTACATATATGCATCTATCACCAGGTGCAGTTATTTCACAAATGCACAATGATCTCCTTTTATTTTGCACAAGCAAGAAGCATATCCTGCCAGCATCAACGTGTCGCTTCAGCCGCTGTTGGCGATCCACACGAAGAGCGAGCGGAAGTACTTGGCCACGGCGCCCTTCTGCCACCGGAGCCTTTTCCACCGGCTTCCCAGCAGGACAGGGTGCAGCCCAAGAATGTGTTCTGGCATGAAGTCATGCCTCGTCAAGATGCCCACCACCGGCGACCTCTGCAATCAGATCGAGCACATATAAATTCGGTGAACGCTGCAAATTACTAGTGCAAAAGAGTTGATATATATGTATATATGTAGTTGCACTTACGTCGCAGGCCTTTGGGACGACAAGTAGGTGGCGCAGGCCGACCTCCCGGAACAGCACGAGCGCCTTGGCCAGCGACATGGTCTCCACCACCGTGTACGGCGACGTGTTGGTGAAGGGGTGCAGGTCCACGTACATCTCCATCTCCTCCGGCGACAGGTCCACGTCGCCGATGGCGTCCTGCTTCCCGGAGCCGCGCTTGTCGAAGTCCTCCGCCTGGAACCTCCCCTCCACGTACTCCTTGGGGCACCTCTCCGGCGCCGCCAGGAACTCCCTCTTCTTGAGCAGCACCAGGAGGTGCGCCCGCAGCACCAGCCCGTAGAGCACCGGCGCCTGCGAGAAGGGCGGCTCGTCCACGACGGGGAACGCGTGGTGCCCCGTGGTCCGCAGCGTGTGCACGACGTTCCCGACCTTCTCGATGCCGGCGAAGCTCCGCAGCGGGCCGGCCACGACGTCACCGACGGTGAGCTGCCGCATGTAGGGCTCGGCGTGGCCATCGAGGTGCGGCAGGCCCTTGAGCTGGAGGATGAGGTCGTAGACGCTGGAGTTGAAGGAGTCGGCGATGGTCTTGGAGATGAGGAGCACGAGCATGACGAGCGGGAGCAGGAGCAGGTTGTTGGTGAGCTCGAGGATGATGACGCACACGGACACCGTCATCCGGAGCGTGCCGCCGAGGAAGGAGGCGGAGCCGAGGATGGCGACGAGGCCATGGTCGAGGCCGGAGCGGTCGCCGAGGAGCATGGCGACGAGCCGGCCGTAGGTGGCGCCCGTGAGGATGATGGGGACGAACAGCCCCGACGGCGCCACGACGCCGTAGCTGAGCACGCCGAAGGCGTAGGACGCGAGGAAGAAGATGAGGACGGAGCCCGGGTGGTAGACGTCGTTGGTGCCGGTGGAGTAGAGGTTGCGGATGGCGTCGTCGTTGATGTTGAGGAAGAGGCTGGCGAGGTCGTTGTAGTGGCCCGGGGGGCAGTGGAATCGCCGGAAACGGTAGAGCTCGTGGCAGGTGCCGTCCGGGGACGAGCGGGGCCCGGTCGTGGGGCACGGCCGGCATGGCGCCAGCCACGGCAGGCCGAACACGAAGCAGGACGTCACTATCGAGACAGTGGCAGCCAACAGTAGCTTGTGCGCGCCGCCTCTCCTGCAAGAGAATTCATTCATCATCAGTACTCATTGATCATGTTGATATGGATCATTGGTCTTGGCAGAAACATCCGAAATTGCATTATGCATTGCAAAAAGAAAGAAGAGAGGATGAAGGGACGAAGGAAGAATTGATGCATCGTACTCATTGATCATGTTGTACACTCGTAGAACCTTCACCATGAGCAAGTTGTAGAGCCCCCCAAGCAGAGCGCCGGTGACGCCGATGAGGATGACGATGGGGATGTCCTTGAGGTGGTAGGTCATGAGGTCGTCGAACATGGTGCTCACGTCGTACATGATTAGCCCACCCTGGCCGAACATCCCGCATCTCCCGTTCCCGCACAGGTCGACGAACAGCCGGAGCACGACCGCCACCACCGCCGTCGTGAAGAAGGACCGCCAGATCAGCGCGCTCCGCCACCTGGATCACATATCAACATGTCTCTGCTTCGATCAGACCTCAAAGTGTGTTGGAGAGGTTTGCCTTGCCGGCCAGCCTCGATCATATATTTACCATGAGGAGAGGGACTCGAGGGCGAAGAGCACACCGCCGACTGGTGCACGGAACGCAGCGGCGACCCCAGCGCCGGCGCCGATGGTGACGAGGTCACGGCGGTCGCGGTCGTTCTTGAAGTAGCGTAGCCAGCGGCAGGTGAGGCCGTACTTGCGCGAGCCTCCCTGGCCGAAGATGGCAGCGATGCACGCCCCGGTGTGAACCATTGGTCCTGCTTTTCCGATGTGCAGAGAGGACGAGACGGCGGCAATGTTCCCTACGGCCTGCACACAGTATTTGCATTTATATCAGCGTTGTGTTTTTTCATACATTTTGGCATTAACACATTTCAGATCTCAACTACCTTCCAAAGTTGATTATTATTTGTGGCCAAACATTTAAACATTAACACACCACGACATGGTATTTGGTCTGTGTAGTTTGTAAAGCTTTACTTTCTTGGTCCACAAAGATAAGCATTTTTAGGATTATCCTAAATCAAATATTTGAACTTGATTGTTAATAGCAAAAAAATCCATAAACATCGATAATGTAAAATAATGTTAGCTAAAAATTCATAAATGTCGACAATGTAAAATAGTGTTACTAAATTCATCGTGATACAAACTATATTAATCGTTAATTTATATGTGAATATATATTTTTGTATTTGTGATTTTTTTCACACATTTTTGCATTACAACATTTCAGATCTCTACTACCTTCCAAGATTAATTTGTGGCCAAACTTTTAAACATGAAAACGCCACGACATGGCATTTGGTCTGTGCAATTTGCTTCAAAAGTTTTAATTTCTGTGTACACAAATATAAGCATTTATAGATCTATCCTAACTCAAATATTTCTAACTTTGACTATCGATAACAAACCAAATCATAAAGATTGATAATGTAAAATAATATTAGTAAATTCACCATATCATAACACTTTGTATTGAAAACCATTACTCTATCCACAAATATAAGCATTTTAAGTTTGTTCTAAGTAAAATATTTTTAGCTTTGATTATCAATAGCAAAAAAATCATAAAAATTTATAATGTAAAATAATGTTACTAAATTCATCGTATCAGAATACATAACTCTTTGTATTGAAAATAGTTTACATAAATCTAAATTATCACTCTCAAGTATAGCTTTCATTTTGGAACAAGGTCCAACACCAAAGTGAGAAGAAGGTGTGCCAACTCTTATTAAGACATAGGACGGCTTTTATTATGTGCTTGCTCTTATAACAAGTATTCGTGGTGTCTCTAATTAGTAGTCGTCACAATATTTAATAGGTTGTGTGTGATCTTTTTCTGATTTGGTGGGCTGTGATGGGTTTCACTGTGTGTTTGTGGCCCTGTAATTAGTTGCTACACACATAAGCTGAATGCGTGGCCCAACAGAAGAGCACGAAAATGGTGGGGAGGCACTGACGACGCCGACAGCCAGCCCAGCCCAACAACAGGAAGAGCAACCAGGATAAATGGGCCAGCACTGATGCAATGCAAGGTTGCATCGGACAATGGAAGCAGAACTGAAGCCCATGCGAGTGAAACTGGCACAGGCGAAATCGTGCACACGCGTGGGCGACGATTCGACGTAGGCAGCAGAGCTCCTGCGGTAACTGCAATTTCTTCGGGGATAAGAACTTAGTTGTTATTTTTTGTCTTCACTAGTCATTATTAGTTACCCACCCTCTGGATCATGATTTTTTTATGTCGATAAAATAGATATAGCGAGTCCGATGGGTTCCTTTTAGGACTGTATATACCGATTGCGTGCACGGTCCCGTTTGAAAATGAAATCTTTTTTTTGAATCGTCTTTCAAACTGAAGTTGTCCAGTTACATTTCACTTTCAGTGACATGAACATCCAAATATTCTATCCATACTGATTGATTCATACTGGCGACAATCTCAGCCACTAAGAGAACTTTGGATAAAATAAACTGATACCTGACGTGCTGGATCCAGACAAGATAAAAAAAAGGACGAGTCCTCAATTATTAGTGGTGTCCGGGTCAACAAAACATTGACAGAAAAAAAATATTTGCGGCAAGAACATGCGAACATGCCCCCCAATAATTTAATAACGAAAAAGTACAGTAGCAACTAAACTCTATGCAGAAATATCTGTTTGCGATTATCCCGTGGTGGATCGCTTTTATTTTTCAGATGGTTTTCTCATGCAATATATTGAAGGAATTGATGTCCTCAATGAACAACAATTCAGGCGCACAGCTGGCAGGGGTGCTGGGGCCACGTGCAGGAGGGTGAAAGAGACGGTTGCGCTGGAGGATAGGATAGGAACGCACCTTGACAGCGAGGGTTCGCAGCGAGAAGATGTTTGGCGCGTCCACGCCGTTGAGGTAGGCCTTCACCTCCGGGATGCCCGACCCGCCGGCCGCCGGCGACACGAACGCCGTTATCGCCGACGCGAACAGCAGGAGCACCAGGTTGGAGCCGGCGTACACCCAGAACGCCGTCCAGTAGCTGCTCCGATCCAAGAGAAATTACAGCATTATGATCGTGAGCTGAGATGTTCAGTTACAGTAAAAAGCACTGAGCTTGCAGATTTGATCCACATGGATTGAGAAACTAGTGATGATCGGATCTGGAACACTAAGGCTTGCTATTGGTGGACACAGTAGAGACAAACTCGAGGACCAAACATTTGTCGCGTCCAGCAAAAGCGGGGTACACTTTTTGTTGGAAAAAAAATAATGGGCGGCGCACCTGCTGGAGTTCATGAGGTCGGAGACGGCGTCGTGCTTGAAGCCGGCGACGTTCTCGACGGCCAGGTTGATGGCGAAGCCGACGATGCCGGTGAGGATGCCGATGGCGAAGCAGAAGGTCCACTTGAGCACCACGTACCGAACCTGGTCGGCCTTGGACCTCGTCCTCCAGTTCTGGTCGAACAGGTCGTTCTCTATCATCCTGTGAAGGAAAGATGAAAACGAAAGGGAAATCGATTGGCCACACACCAAGGGACGCAGATTGCGGATGCGGATTGATAACAAAGAAACAACACCAAATATGTGACGAAATGAGTGAAGAATGAGGATATCCTCTGGGATAAGGTTCTTGGCAACGCAAGGCTCTTGTGAAGCAGCAAATTTGAGATGCCGAGTGGACAGAAAACATGCACAGCTTCATCTTGAGACGACAAATCGGAACAAACAACGTTGCAATATATATCTTGCCATATGGATACAGTAGCAGTGATCAAGCAAACATTGGCCCTTAACATATCGATCAAGGATGGGAGAGCAGAGGTTGCTTACTCGTAGTCGAGGCTCTCGATGGGGCAGGGGTTGGAGCCGACCATGGCCACCTGGGAGGTGTTGTTGGTGGCGCTGCGGTGGAGAGCCCGGGTGAGGGGCGGGCGCTGCTCCTCCTCCTCCTCCTCCATGGGAAGATCCTCAAGCGGCGACGCCATGGGAGGATCGGAGGCAGGGACGAGGGAGCAAGAAGCAAGTGGGCCAAGGGGGGATGAGAACAGAGGAGGTGGTTATATTGTGATCAAGGGGAGACTGATATGATGAGGCTCGCAAGTCCTGGTCTATGGACCGAGACGAGGAGTTCTATATATTGTATGTATGAAGAAGAATGTGCACATCATAACGTCTACCTGTTCAGCAGTTTATTTTAGCTTTTTTATTTGGTCTCCATGTGAGTATGTAACATCTTTGTTATCCATCTATGACCATGCAAGAAGCTTATTATCCTCCTCCCTGCGTGCCTCCGTATCACCATGAATCTTGGTTAACTGACAATATGGTTTCTCCTTGTAAAAAATAAAAGAACGTTTACTGTCAAAACATTTCTCGGCATAAGCACAAATTTTTTATTTAGGCGGGGCATAAATAGGGAATTTTTCTTCATAATTTTTTCAATAATGTTAGAAACTACACCAACAAACTAGGTAATGCACTGACCATCTAGGTCTCATTGCGAACTTTGGCCATGAAGAAGTACCTTGAATTTGTGTATCTTGATATGTTATCTGTATTGTGAAATGTAAATTTAAATAGACACTTAAACCAAACAGAGACCTGCTCTGGCTCTTTCTTCAGTAATGCTCCATTGGCGCATCTTTGGGAGCCCCGCTTCGGTTAGCTTCGACACCAGATTGGATCAACTGGATACGATAGTAAGCACACATGGGAACGGCTGTAAAAAGGTGAGCAATGATAACATACAATCAACGCCGACCTTTCGGTATCATTATAGTACACGAGTTTATTCCAAGCACATCGCCCCGATTGAGAAAATGATCTGAGAAACTACAAAAGAGATTTTGTATTTTATAAAACAAAGTTCTTTTGTGGTATAATACTCTAAATCACTAGTTTAGCCAGAGAGATGGAAAATCACCAAGAATCAATGTGTTACTTTATTGTAACGCTAACATAATTCAGAACACCACGCGTTGAAATTTGACATGGCAATGTACATAAAAGAACAGTTGCGTTCAGTGGAATACCCGTGCTCCCTCTTCGTTTAAAATGCTAAAATTTGGAGCGAAAAGTTTGGCGTTGAAAGGATTGGTCAAGCAGATAATCAACGATACAAGGATCTAACATAAGAGTAGTATCACGCGTTGGTGTATCGACACAGACCACCAAAACTGGCCACACGCATAGATCGCATAAGGGACATAGACGCGGCGGGGGGGGGGGGGGGGGGGCTTTGTTGTGCGCCCTGTGGCTTTTCGGCTGCCCAAGAGGCATATGGCTTGGTATGAGCCATAAGCCCATAACTGCATGCCCGAAATTATAATTATCAAATGAGAGAGAGAGAGATAAAACGCATGTTCTCTATGTATATACGTATTTATTTAATCTTTCTTAGATGACTCAGAAATATTATTTATCCATAACTGATTCGACCTAAGTAAAAATGTTCTCTCTTTTCCCAAAAAAGAAGTAGATTTTCGCAAAATAAAAAATGTTTTCTCTGCACCGACAGATCAATTCCAATCAAAACATTTGTTTCTTGATTCAGAACCACAAACGGGAGGACTAAATGGTACTCCATCTCTCCCAAAAAGAGAACACATACAGTTTTATCCCGGGTCCATTTATCTTTAGTTTGACTGAATTTATAGCAAAGAGTATAAACATTTATGAATACATATACTATGAAAATATATTTAATCATAAATCGAACTATACTTATTTGATATATATATAATAAATATTGGTACCTTTTATAAGCTTGGCCAAACTATAGATTGTTTGACTTAGGACAAAACTAAAACTGCGCTTAACAAAGACGGTATAATTTGACAACCATTAACTTCACATAATAACAATTCTTGTTATGCTTTTGAAAGTACCAACAAAAAGCTATCTGAGTTCGAGTTTTCGACTTAGCACGGTGTCGCTGTTTCCTAGGTTTATTCCAGCATTTAACTAGTACTATTCTTTCAATGATAAGCGATATACTTGTCAACAGTGATGCGCTTGTGGTGACTTCGTCAATCTTAATATCTCCCGGCCCAGTCTCTCGGAGGTGCTCATAGATGTAGGATTTGCATGCGTGCATTAATAGGGCTGAGTGTGCGTGTGTTGTGAGCGTTTACATTGTACCGGTCTTTCAAAAAAACAAAATCTATTATACATGTCAATGCAAGGTAAGCAGAGTTGAACAGGGCAAAGGCCTGAATAGTAACAATTGTTTTGGAACAGCTATGGTTATAGGAGTTAAGCCAAGTCCGATGGTATGAAGGTCTGTTGACAGGGGGGCTGATGAGTTGAAATAGAATTATGATGAAGAACTGGGGTCGCGATTGGAAGATCAACGAGGTCCTCCGAAGAGGATGTATGGAATCTAGGATGAAAGATCATAGAATTACCCCCAAATATGTCAAAAATGTATTAGTTGATATGTGTCCACATGTAATTTTCTGTAATGACTTTTACCTCCGTATAAGTAGAGAGGCAATGTAATGGAAAACACAACTCATGAATGGATGGAAATGAGCTCCAAAGGCCAAGTGCTTCGTTTTCTACCTATGTTTTCTAATGTTCTTTCGAGTAGAAGTAGAGTGACCAGAGAGTGTGATGGGGTACTTGCCCCAACAATTCATTTCAGACATCTATATTTGGCAAGATAGCAGTTTATGTGTGTAAGGAAAATGACCCTAGGATGTGTTCATGGGGACTGAAGTGTTTATCAAGATGTATATTGGTAGGTTTAATAGATCTCAAGGTTTGATTCCAAGTCATCCAAATGCTAGTGAAAGAAACGACTTACTAATATTCTAAGCTTCCAAATGGTAAGATCAAAGAAGATCATATGGAACAAAGACTCACAAGAAACAAAGATACCGCACTGACTCAATTGACCGATTTGTATGGTGAAGACAATAGAGGTCATCGGATTAGTGGTGAGCTAGACACATCACATAGATGTCATCGAACGAGTAAGTAATCAATTAAAGGGCAGCTGAGCCATGGCTACTAGAATGATCAACTCATTTGGTCATGACAAAGAAAAGTCTCCAAATCATTCGGCGGTGGGGCGACAATGAAGAGTGTGGCTTTGGAATGACCGACACATTCGATCGTTCCCATGGAGGCTTCACTGAATTAGTCAGTGAAGCATACGAGGCCTGGGCGATAGTATCCCAATGGCTACCTAGCACAGAGCCACCGATTCATTAGTGATGCACTATGAGGGTTACCAAATGAGTCAGTACGTGAAGGACGAGTTTCTGCCCATTAGAGCAACAAACTAATTTTTTTGTTCAAGCTATAAATATCCTTCCACTGGCCATTTCAAAAGTGTTTGAGCTTGGATAAGTTGTTGGTGTGTCTTGTACAAATATTTGAGTGTTTAATCCATCAAAGTGATCAAGAAAAGATGAGGGCCTATCAACAAGGCTTATGTCTTGATTAATGCTAGTTTAGGCCTATTAGCGCATTACTTTAGGAGTTTGCCTAGATTTAGCTGAGGTTTGCACACATATTTGATATCGGTGTCTGTGCACACCAAGAGTTGTAAATTTAGTGCTTGTAAGTCTTGTAGGACTCTCCAACCGAGTTTATCGAATGACCTCGGGTAGTTATGAAAAGAAGGAGAGGCTCTTGCTGGTTTGCCGCAGTTCTACCTAGTGGAAGTAGCAATAAGAATCCGGGATAAGCAAGGCGGTGACTCACTAAGGAGAGCTCATCGACTATCCATGAAGTTACATGACCGGGGAGCAAAGCCTTGTTGTGGGATACGGGTACTACTGGGCCCATTATCAGAGGGGATTACATCCGACTTGGGACCACATCTGACAAGGTTGTGGGCCGACCCGGAGGTGACCCACAAGGAATCCCTAACTTGTTAGACAAGTTTGATGAAGACATAGCAAGTACGAGCCTGTATACTCGGCGGATCAAGTCCGAATATCCCGGGATATCTGTAGTTGGATACAATTCATTGTTGTATTCTAGTATGTCTAGGGGCAAACCAACTTGTAAACCCTAGGATGTTGGCTTATATAAGGCGGTCTAGGTTAACCCTCTGAGTGTAATCCCATCTATTGTAACCATAAAGCTTGTCATAGCTTCCTGAAGCTTTGCCGAGCACAAGCAATACAAATACCACCTGATACAGGACATAGTTTATTATACCTTCGGGTAGCCCGAACCTGTCTAAATGTTGCGTCTTGTGTCACCATCAAGTTAATCGACTCAACGATCCTCCTCCTACAAATCAACCACTCGGGTATCCCCTGGTGGATTGCGGGTCCTTAGGTCCGACAGTTGGGGTGCCAAGTATAGGGGTGATCGTTTGGTTACTTACACCTAGCTTGATGGCAGATCAATCTCGGGTCATCTTTCCAGCGGGCATGGAGAACAACCCCAAACATTTGCTGGGGGTCATCTTCTTCGCCGACTGCCATAGCGACTCTAGAAGCCCCAACAGCGTCAGCACCGATGGAATCTACCACAACAGGCTCGGGGGCTTCTCCCGGTGTTGTCGATCTGCTCCTGCAGCAGGTCGAGGAGCTCAGCGTCCAGGAATGGATCCCAGATCTGTTTCCTCGACACGAGTCCCACCACCCAACGAGATCATCGCATCGCCGGGCTTGACCGCATCAATGCTACCCTCGCAGAGTGCATTGCTCTGTCGGAGGAGGCGCTGAATCGCCCTGGGAGCCGGCTCCCCTTTGGTCTCAAGAATGCCAGGCCGAGTGCTCTAGCCACAACCAATGCAGTGGAACTCAAATCCAATCTAAAAACTCGCCCGCACCCATTCAATTTCCAAATTGTGGTGAGTTCCAAGTCGCCACAGTTGTCCTCCAGCCAACCGAGCACTCGGCTGATGGGGAGTCCAGCTACCTCGGCGCGCCATGAACTATGTGATGATTGTCTCAGAGCTTTACAAGAAAGTAGCCTCTTCAATCGTATTCATGAAGTGCATCCTACAAAGCGAGGGCCTAGCGCTCCTCCACAAGATTCATTCGGCACTTGCAGTAACCATGCAACAGCCAAGATGTTGGTTGGCAAATCATACAAATCTGGATTATTCTGGCCGACTACGCTAAACGACACCAAGGAACTCATCCAGCGATGTGCCGGATGCCAATTTTTTTAAAAGCAGAAAGTCCTACCGGCCCAAGCTCTGCGGTCCATCCCATGTACCGTCCTGGCCTTTTGCGGTTTGGGGCCTTGACAATGTGGGACCATTTAAGAACTTACTCGTGGTGCTGGACAAGTTCACCAAATGGATCGAGTACAAGGTCGTCACAGATACAAAGTCGGCCACGGCCGCCGCCTTCATTGAGGAGATCATGCACATGTTTGGCATCCCCAACCGAATCATAACCGACTTGGGCCCGTAGTTCACAGGGCACAAGTTCTGGGATTTCTGTCGAGACAGCAACATGAACGTCTACTACTCATCCTTAGCGCACCCATGGTGCAACGACCAAGTAGAAAGGGCTAATGGCATGTTCCTCAATGCACTCAAGAAAGATATGTACGACACACTGAATCCGCGTGCAGTTAGATGGGCTAAAGAGGTGCCACATGTGGTGTGGGACCTAAGGACACAGAAGAGTCGGGCTACCGGCTACACTCCGAATCATACAGATCCTTGTGTACGGCTCCGAAGCCGTGGTTCCGGACGACTTAGCACATGATGCCCCCACACATCTAGTTTTATGAAGAAGGAGAAGCCGTGTCCGAATGAATCATAGACTTAGATAGTCTTAAACAACACATGATAAATACCCTGATCCAGCACGCTCATCATGAACAACAGATCCGACGCTACAATGACAAGAATGTCCAAGAATGTTCCCTTAATGTCAGTGACTTGGCGCTTCGAAGGGTCATGACTACGAAAGAGCAACACAAGCTGTCAGCTCCCTGGGCCGACCCGGAGGTGGCCCACAAGGCATCCCCGACTTGTTGGACAACTTTGATGAAGACGTAGCAAGTACGAGCCCTGGTATACTTGGCGGATCAAGTTTGAATATCCCGGGATATATGTAATCGGATACAATTCCTTGTTGTATTCTAGTAGGTTTACGGCCAAACCAACTTGTAAACCCTAGGCTATCGGCTTATATAAGCGGCCTAGGTTAACCCTCTGAGGGTAATCCCATCTATTGTAACCATAGCTTCCTGAACCTTTGTCGAGCACAAGCAATACAAATACCACCCGATACAGGACGTAGGGTATTATATCTTCGGGTAGCCCGAACCTGTCTAAACGTCACGTCTTGTACGGTCACCATCAAGTTACTAGACTCAACGATCCTCATCCTACAAATCAATCACTTGGGTATCCCCTGGTGGATTGCCGGTCCTTAGGTCCAACACTTGTAGGTGGGTTGCAGGTATGTACAAATTAGAAAATAGCATTCAATGTGATGCCTTGCACTAAAAATCTGATGTTGCTTCCTATAATTTGAAGATACTTGTTGTTGCAGCTTTTAACTCTTCCATTTGTGTGCTTGTTTATGCAGGAAAACTTGATCCATGATGACCAGAAAACTGATATTGTTGGCTTCTCTTAAACTCATTGGAATATATAGCCGATTAAGTTGAAAGTTAATCCTATTATTGACGGCAACGTATCAGGTGGAAACCAACCCCTCCGTGCAAACTTTGAAAACCACAATCTGGTCCACACGATGTTGATCTAATGAGCCTCCCACCTCCCATGCATGTTGGTTTTGCCAATCCCCCCTCCCACCTTTCCTGTGATTTTGCAAATTTCCCCTCCCACCTCCCATGCATGTTAGTTTCCAAAGTTTACACGGAGGGGTTGGTTTGCACTAGATATGTCCCGGGTGAATAACCTGATTGATTTATATTAACATTGTGACACCCATTTTATTTAAATTCTCACTGTGAATTATTGGTTGTGTATACCGAACCACACGATAAAAACCCCTCAACTATAAAATCAGAATTTAACCCCCTAACGTCTGTAAAACTATTTAAATAACCCCTAAGATGGTTTTGCCACATTGATTCTCTTAGGTGTACCGAGATACAAACATGGATCGGTTAACACCAAGGACTCCTCTTGTAATTGGTAAAATAGTTGATCCCCATAAATATTAATTCTTTTTAATTTTTGTGGGACTAATAGAACTCACCAGTACCAAAAAATATCATGCCACCTATTCCGTTAATATCCTCCACAAGCAAGTAAGACTCTTCATTCTTCTCTGCAATGAACCACGCACACCACTCCCTTTGTTCTTCTCTATTCCTCAAGTTCATGAGCAAGGCGCTCAACAACAGCCGTTTTGCATAGAGTATGGCGACGGCAAGCAGGCGAAGGTGAGTGGTAGATGTGAGAAGAAGAGAGGGAACCCTGGCTTACCCACTTATAGGTGGGATCCATGTTTTTAGCTGGTCCATGTCAGTATATTGGTAACCTCAGTACACCATTAGGGCAAAACCACTAAACAAAACCATCTCAGGGGGTTACTTTATTGGGTTTACAAAGATCAGAGGGTTAAACATCCAGTTTTATAATTTAGGGGTGATGTAGTCGATCCTCGATACATGTGGGGGGATCATATAGCCTTTTTCCTTTCCAAAAGGTCTTTTGACTCTGGCTAATGAGTAGACAAGGCTAGCTATTGATTGTGTCCAGTGTTGACATTGGAAATGCAACTGGAGGCCATATATCACATGTAGGTACAAGTCTTCAAGAATCTACTGTCATCACTTTGTTAGCTATATTCTTTACCAAGAAATCCTTGATCAATATAAATTTGAACAAGAAATGACAAAAAGAAAATATGTCAGAAGATCAAGATGCTGAAGAACCTGATGACTATTATCTCCCTTACAACTCAGGTATGTACTCTAGAATCAGGTATCTCTCATCATATTATAAGGCCAAGTTATGCTATATATATTGCTTGTACTTATGGATTGTAAGGGAAGTCCTCAAGATATATAGCCTTGTAATAATGAACAACAATATCTAATTAACAAAATCTGAGTTTTTTCTTGCAAATCTTTCATTTAATGGTCAATTCTCACTGTAGTGAGAATTAGCATATGAGTATACTAAAAGTTGAAAATGAGATTTAGATGCCTAGGCATCCAAGTAAAAGATCAAGTTAATTGAAAGCTTGTTAATCGAACACAACAGATAGCACGCTGGGATAAAGAAATGACTCCTTATATCATAGAATCGAAAAAGGAATAATGTATTTGGTGGGATTTCCAGTGTTGTTGTTAATGCATCAATAGTTTGTTTTTATTTTAGCTGGAGCCTTACGTTTTGCTATAAGCTGGTTCTGTAAACTGAGACATCTTTCTTCATCCCAGTGGAATAAGGTCCTCATCCCTTCGACACCTGGTCGTCCCTTCACTAGTGGAAAAACACACATTCCTCCACTACAGTTAGTACTGGTCATAAAAAGTGGCACTGAGCCATTTTAGTACCGGGTCGAAACATGAAAATCCCCGGAGTCATTTTAGTACTAGCTGAAAACAACAGCTGGTACTAAAAGTTGTATTTTAGTATCGGTTGGTGTCTTGGCCTAGTACTAAATGATGCGCCCATTTAGTACCAGCTCAAAACACCAGCCGGTACTAAATATTACACTTTAGTACTGGCTGGTGTTTTTAGCGGGTACTAAATGGGCCTCCATGGGTTACTTCAAAAGGAAAACATCCTCCACTTAATCACATGTGATGCATAGGTGGGATGGTAAGAAAGCAACGCATGAGGTTGGAAGTCATGGATTCGAATCCTCGCGGCCGCGTACACGCAATTACGCGTGAAAAAATTGTGTGACTTGTAACTTGGGATGTGCGCGTGTGTGCAGGCCTCCAGCCGGGTCAAATATTTGCTCCAATGCCCAACTATATGGACTTAGGATGGAGTCTATATTGCCTGCGCGAAAAAATTAGGAAGTAGATTGGATGGTTGTTGGAGCGTTATTGTTTCATATGGTTGCCAAATTAATTATTAGGAGTGCACATTAGATACTCTTAAAAAATGCTCTAAGGTCTATTTGACTAACTTATTGTCAACACAAATATATGCCAAATGCCGGGTACTCAACCTCCAACCTTTGAGGAAACTCGATATACGAGTTTGTGGCTAATTTGAGCATTTTGCGGGCTGGGCTAGAAAAAAATTAAAAATTTCTTGGTCTAAAATTTATGCCCAGTACCATTTCATAACCAGCTACGTTCCTATTTTTTGGGTCAATTTATGTTTTGCTTTTTTTTGCCATCTAGTACCGGCTTGGATGACTGATACTAGATATCAGTTTTGCCCGGTACTGATGAGCACATATTTGTAGTAGTGCTTGCTCCAATGCCCAACTATATGGACTTAGGATGGAGTCGGTATTCGGTGCATGAAAAAATTAGGAAGCAGATTGGACGGTTGTTGGAGCGTTATTGTTTCATGTGGTTGCCAAAATTAATTATTTGGAGTGCACATTAGATACTCTAAAAAATGCTCTAAGGTCTATTTGACTTACTTATTGTCAACACAAATATATGCCAAATGCCGAGTACTCAACCTCCAACCTCTGAGGAAACTCGATATAAAGAGTTTGTGGCTAATTTGAGCATTTTGCGGGCTGGGCTAGAAAAAAATTGAAAATTTCTTGGTCTAAAATTTATGCCCAATATCATTTCATGACCAGCTACTTTCTATTTTTCAGTTGTGCTGGGCGTGGGTTTCCCGTTCTTTTTTTAATTGGCAAATAATTAAATCGCATTGATACCAAAATTTTTTTGGGCCCAGTTTTCTTAGGTCATGTCATGTTCCATAGCAGTTGTGGGTGGGCCAAAGCCCAGCAGTCTCAGGCTGGGCCTCAAATGCTCAGGTCTAGTTCGAGGTGAAGAATGACTCCTATCTTTATTAGGAGTAATCTAGCAAAGAATAACTAACACACTTGTGATGAAAAATTATTAGTGACGCATCTAGGTTTTGACGATGCCAGTGTAATATGCCATCGATGTTAAAGTGTTTCCGGGGGCACCCTAATTTCGCACCCGGTGCTAACATCACATTAGCACCGGATCTTGAGTGCACCGAGGCATATGAGGGGTGCGGATGTGAGTTATTCTTGTAGTGATCTATGATCATGTAGACCAGTAAACGAACAAAAATGGAGATTTGGAATGAGAGTGAGTCCAGGGCAAAAGATAAATGCATGTTTGATTTGATTTGGTGCATTGCAATCAGCCTTGGCCGTTTATAGATATAGGATTGGGAAGCCTAGCCCATGCGAGAAGTCAAATCCATACAAAAAGATCTTAAAAATAAGAAAACGATCCAGAACCGACCTGCAACTCTTATTTCTGACTTTGTCTAGTAAAAATCTTCATCCTAGCTAATAAACTTGATCCTCCGATTTCCTAACTTGCATAGCTACCAAAGCTAGAGCCTCCAGCATCCAAAACCGAATGCCCAAACACAATATAGTCATGCAGCCACACAAGAAGATGTTAGATATATGGGCTGACCCATATAAATAATCTGAATCTCAAAAGCCCATTAGCGTTGAAGGGGTACACCATCTATTAGTACTGTATTACTAATAGACGAGGGGGTGAGAGTTTTCCTCCATATAAATATGGACCACCTCTTCATTAAAAAGATGTGCCACAGACTACTACATACAAGGAGCCCCCTGGGCTTGAGAACTCTCGAGGAAGTCTGTTTGAGTTAGAATTTGCCTCTTTCTTAGTGTTGCGCTGCCTTCATATTCTACTCCATCCCGAGCGTCGGCGTGCACCGGTGACCGGGAGAGCAGGTCTTCGGAACCGCTCGTCCTTGTGATCCTGCATTGGGACAGGATGAATAAGGTTTTTGGGAAGCCCTCTGTGCAACTGCTCAAGGTCTTCGCCACCATCTACGACACAAGTTGCTGCACCCCGTCAGCATCGTCATCGTCCCGACGGCACTCGCCACCATGGCTGCGTCTGCGTCTAACAAGTACGTACGCCGTGAACCAATCGATTCTTTCATCATGTTTTCTGAGATCATGGTGATGTGCTTGATGATTATAATATGTTAGAGATTTGCATTCTACTTTTAATTCTTGTCATGTTTTATTCAGTTTGGAATTTAATCATTGAATTGCCTATCTTTCCAACTATCCAAAAACCTTATAATAGGCAATTTATTGATTTTGGTCTGGCTGGTTTTGTTGATTCGATGAGGCCTGACAAGTTTAGTGGTGTGAACTTTAAGACATGGGCAGTAAAAGGTCCATATCTGGTTTAGCGCTATGAACATCAGGGACACGAGGTTGGGCAAACCTGAGGGTGAACTAACTATTGATGAGTAGAAAAAGTTCACTGATGCTAACAACCTGTTCTTGGGATGTCTCATTAGTGTTATCTCTGACCGTCTAGTGGATGTCTACATAGACATGACAGATGCGAAGGCGTTGCGGGATGCTCTTCTGCAAGATATGATGCAACAGATGCAGACAGTGAACTTTACCTCATGGAGAGTTTCCATGACTACGGGATGGTGAACAACCGTTCTGTGGTAGAGCAGGCGCATGAGATTCAGTGCATTGTGAAGGATCTTGAACTCCTTAAGTGTGTCCTTCCCGACAAATTTGTGGCTGGTTGCATTATTGCAAAGTTGCCCTCATCATGGAGGAACTTCGCCATTGATCTGAAACACAGGTGACAGGAAATATCAGTTGAAAACCTAATAGCATCTCTTGATGTTGATGAGAAAGCTCGAAAGAACACTGCTGAGAAAGGAGATCAAGGTCAATCCAACGCCAACATGGTCAAGAGCAAGTTCCCACATAAGAACAATGACAAGAACAAAGGGAACAACAACAAGGTCTTAAAGACTATTACCTTTAAGAGGAACATGACTGAGTTAGCTAGTTTCGCTTGTGGTAGTCTGGGGCATTTCTCGAAGGAATATCCAGATCATGCAGACCGCAAGGGAAAGATGGCTAATCCTGGATCTAAGTCTAGGAGTGTGAACATGGTGACATTGGGTAATACTATATACGAGTATGGTAATTTACCGACTGTTCTTTCAGTATTTCAAGCCATGAGTTGGTGGCTAGATACGGGTGCCAATGTTCACGTGTGTGCTGGCATATCTATGTTCACCTTTTACGAGATTGTCCAAGATTCCTCCATGCTGATGGGGAATGGGTCACATGCTACCGTTCATGGCATTGGTACGGTGGATCTGAAGTTTACTTCGCTGAAGATCGTACAACTGAGGAACATGCAACATGTTCCTACTATCAACAAGAATCTCATGAGTGGGTCGGTCCTATGCAAGGACAGTTTAAGGTAGTTGTAGAGTCCAATAAATTAGTCGTGTCGAGACATGGACAATTCATTGGTAAAGGTTATGATTGCGAAGGCCTGTTCCGTTTTTCCCTTTTAGAGTTTTGTAATAAGTCAGTGAACCATATTTGTGTCAACGTTAGTGATGATACGAGTGTTTGGCAATCACGTTTGTGTCATATTAATTTTGGTTTGATGTCACGACTTTTCAGCTTGTGTTTAATTCTGAACTTCACCATTGCCAAAGGTTCTAAGTTCCATAGCTGTGTGCAATCGAAGCAACCTCGCAAGCCTCACAAGGCGGCCGAGGAGAGACACTTGGCACCTCTAGAACTCATACATTCTGGTCTGTGCAAGATGAATGGTGTGTTGACAAAAATTGGAAAGAGATACTTCATGATGACATTAATTGATGATGCTACTTGATTTTGCTATATTTATCTGTTGCAGACTAAGGATGAAGCGTTAGACTACTTTAAAATTTATAAGGTTAAACTTGAGAACCAACTTGAGAGAAAGATCAAGCGTCTAAGGTCTGATCATGGTGGTGAGTATTTTCCTATTATATTTGATGAATTCTGTGAGGAACATGGTATTATTCATGAGAGGATGCCTCCCTATTCGCCCGAGTCAAACGGGATTGCTGAGAGGAAAAACCGCACGCTGACTGACTTGGTTAATTCCATGTTAGACACTGCTGGTTTATCTAAGGCATGGGTGGAGGCTGTATTGACTTCATGTCATATCCTGAATAGAGTTATGAACAAGAATAAAGATCAAACTCCATATGAGATGTGGATTTAGAGGAAACCATCACTTTCATATTTGCGCACGTGGGGATGTTTGGTGAAAGTCAATATACCTATTCCAAAGAAGCGCAAGTTGGGACCTAAGACAGTGGATTGTCTTTCTAGGATACGCTCAGAGGAGCATTGCTTATAGATTTTTAGTAGTTAAATCTGAGGTACCTGATGTGCATGTTGATACTATTATGGAATCTCGTGATCCAACATTTTTTTGAGCACATTTGTCCTTTAAAAGATAAAAGATATGAATAGCATATCTAGATTTTTCTACTGAGATAATTCCTGAACTTCCTGCACCTATTGAGACTTATGAACAACCCAATAACCTCAAGCATGAGGATGTCCTAGGGAAGGATGATAGTGAAGGTTCTAGAAGGAGAAAGAGACTGAGGGTTGCGAAATCCTTTGGTGATGATTTCATTGTGTACCTTGTGGACGATACTCCCACGTCAATTACTAAGGCATATGCATCTCCAGATGCAGATGATTGGAAAGAAGCTATCCAAAGTGAGATGGACTTGATTCTTTCTAATGGGACACTGAACGACCCTATGGTTGTAAACCATTGGGATGTAAATGGGTGTTCAAGAAAAAGCTTAGGCCTGATGGTACTATTGAGAAGTACAAGGCTTGACTTGTGGCTAAGGGCTACACACAGAAGGAAGGTGAAGATTTTTTCTTTGATACTTATTCACCTATCACTAGAATGACCACTATTCGAGCTCTACTTTCGTTGACTGCATCATATGGTCTTAACATTTGTCAGATGGATGTAAAGACAACTTTCCTAAATAAAGAGTTGGATGAGGAGATCTCCATGGATCAACCTGACGGATTTGTAGTGAAGGGTCATGAGAGCAAGGTGCGTAAACTACTGAAATCTTTGTATGGCCTAAAACAAGCACCTAAGCAATGACATGAGAAGTTTGATAGAACTTTAACTTCTGCGGGCTTTGTCATTAACGAGGCTGATAGATGTGTGTACTATTGCCATGGTGGGGGTCAATGTGTTATATTATGCTTGTATGTGGATGACATACTGATCTTTGGCACAAACATTGATGTGATCAATAAGGTCAAGTATTTTCTATCGAAGAGTTTTGATATGAAAGATCTGGGAGAAGCTGATGTTATTCTGAACGTCAAGCTTATTAAGAATGAGAATGGGATTACTCTGTCGCAATCCCATTATGTAGAGAAGGTCTTGAGTTGGTTTGGCTATTTGGACAGCAAACCTTCTCCAACACCTTATGACCCAGTGTGATACTCAGAAAGAACAAGAAAATTGCTACATACCAATTAAAATATTCTCAGATCATTGGTTCGCTCATGTGCTTAGCTAGTGCAACGAGACCTAATATATCTTTTGCTATGAGCAAATTGAGCAGGTTCATGTCAAACCCGGGTTCTAATCATTGGCATGCACTTGAAAGGGTTATGCGCTGCTTGGTGGGGACTACGAGTTATACGATTCATAATTCCGGGCACCCTGTTGTGCTAGAGGGATATAGCGATTCGAACTAGATTTCAGACGCCGATGAGCTATAGCCACAAGTGGGTATGTGTTTATCCTTGGAGGTGGTGCTATATCATGGAGGTGTTGCAAGTGGACCATTTTGACGAGGTCAACCATGGAAGTAGAACTTACTGCTTTGGACACAGCCACTGTTGAGGCAGAGTGGTCGCGTGAGCTCTTGATGGACTTGCCGGCGGTTGAGAAACCAGTGCCGACTATCCTTATGAACTGTGACAATCAAACAATGATAGTCAAAGTGAACAGTGCTAAGGATAATGCGAAGTCATCAAGACACGTTAAGAGATGACTGAAGTCTGTCAGGGAGTTGAGAAACTCCGGAGTAATAAGTGTGACTTATATTCAAATAGACAAACATCTGGCAGATCCCTTTATCAAAGGGCTATCAAGGAACGTGATAGAAAGTGCATCGAGGGAGATGGGTATGAGACCCGTTTAAGTTGCCGAAGTGGTAACCCAACCTATGTTATCGAAGATCCCGTGAATTAGGACTCGGGGAGAACAAGTTGTCGGTTGACTGAGGAGAGTAACCTTTTGAAACCCTCTCTAAGTGAAGATGCAATTCTCTCAAATATTGTAAGATAGGTTAGCTGTATACTTTAATGTGTTTCTGTTGGCTTGGTTAAGCAAAGATGTTGTCCTACACGGCATTCTTGAAAGAACACACATATATGAGCCTGGTTGTATTATGTTGCAGTCTATGAGATTTGCGTGATCTCTAGTATACTCATGAAGAGACCAGAGAGTACGACGCATATGCTCCACCCGCGGGGTAGGCTACTAGCAGCCAAGTACTGTTTTTTTGACTTTGAGTGAAACTTGTTCACACAAAACTTGCAATTCAAGGCTTAGTCCATTGTCAAGTAGTGGATGAGTGTAGCTTGAAGTTCTAGGCGAGAGTTAAACTTAACAGTCCTTACTGAAACACTAGTATATTAAACAGTGGTTGAGAAACAGGCAAATCTCTAAATGGACATGTCACACCCGGATTTTCACAAAAACCCGAATGCGGCCATATGTGTGCCCAGGAAGTCATAGTACACATATAGCAAACAAATATGATAAACAGAGAACATATGCTGGAATAAATTCTTCATTAAATAAAGTTTTTACATCAGAGTGCATCATAAATAAACTAAACAAATACAGCGGAAGACTAATAAACTCTCAAACTAATGGAGCCGCAATCCATAGGGACTCTGACTGGGAGACCACAGCTCAGTAGTACGGTAAATCTTCAGGAAACTCAGCAGCAGACTCAAGCCTAGCCCAATCTGTTTACCCATCCGGGATTTTGTTGAATAAAATGACAAGTGTAAGTAAACAATTACTTAGCAAGTATAGAACGGGTATGAAGGCTCAAAATAGGCTAGACACGGCTTAACTACAGTAGCATTTTTAGGTTGCTCATTTTAGCATTAACCAAATTACTACAAGTGAATGAGACCCAGCTGCAACCCAATTAATAAAGTATAAGTGGCATTAAACATAAATAAACATCATCTTCTAATCAAAAACGATCCAGGCCGCTCGTGACCTTGAGCAAGGCTATCATGATAGATTTTACACTCTGCAGAGGTTTCACCCTTTACCCACCAGTCGCGTAAAAGCTCAAAAGAACTTTAAACCCAACCATGCGAAAGTGGATCAGACCTCACAAATCACACTACCGAGGTGTGACCGCATAGGGACGCTACAAGGTTTTTCACAAGACACCCTAACAAGATAGTAGCTGCTGGGGTACTACAAGGCGGTGAGACCATAGGCACCGAGATCGACGTACGCCTACGGAGTCACACCATAGGGGGGTCGATGACGTCCAGAGCGCGGGCATCACACCCATCCATGCGCAACGTGTGGAGTTCCCCATCGCAGGGACTCCCAGCACGGGACTGTGTCTAACATGACCTAGCCGACGGATCACCCGTCGTCGGTGGAATCCGGAAACACCCTGCACCTTGCCTCCCACAACGCCGTCGGTCCGTCGGTAACCACTGGCAAACTAGAGACGTACAAGTTATTTGACCAAGACCAGAGCCATAATAGTTTTGGCGGTGACGACAGGCTCCTGGGTTGCCGCTTTAAGAACCAGACCTTATGGAGAGACACTAGAGCAAAGCACACATCACATGCTCTAGTTCCCTAAACCAAGTTTCTAAAAAGCATGTTTTATCATAATTGTTAAAGTGAACCATTAAGTCAAGATTAACAATTAAATAATAGTGACAGTAGCTACGCATAGCAATGATTCTACCCATATGCAAAATCCCAAGGTAAACAAGGACGGGATAATCAAACTAGGTACAACCTTAATGGTACATCAATTTAGACACATGCAGGTATGAAATAATGGAGTACATAGTGGGTAGGTAGCAAGGATTGTCCGTGCTATAACTTGCCTCAAATCCATTATAATTACTCATAGTCTTCAAATCTTGATCTTCAGACTCTTCTGCTTGAAATCTCTCGATGACGTTCCTCTACTCGCAGCAATCATCGAGCACAACATGCAGCTAAACAAGCAAGCAAACAATATACAACTAAGAACAGTACACCAATCAAAATAAAAGGTTTAAAAGAGCGCACTAAAGGATAGGGCTCGATTCTAGGATCACGTGAGCGTAAGAATCGCTGAAAACGGAGCTACGGTTGAAAAGATACAACTATCAAAAGATTAGGATTATAAAAGAAAATAAAAGTCTACATGCTTGATAGATTTTAATTAAGTAAATAATATAAAAGATATTTTACATAAATATCTTACATTGGAATTAATTTAATTATATTTGAATTTGTAAAACCAGGAATAAACTAATCAAATTTTCTTTATGAATGTTTATGTAGAATTTATACAATTAAACATTAAACTTTAAGTAATAAAAATATGTGAGAGCATCTAATTGAATAATAAAATATTTTGTGTTTAACTAGCCAACATTATATTTAGAACATATTAATGTTGATATTATTTGAATTAATATTTAATTATGAAAACTCGGAGTGAAACTCTAATTTGCTTTTAATTAGAAAATTGATTTAATAAATTATTAAGCAAGTTAACATTAGGTTATCAAAACCGATATATCACCTAGTTAAGTTTTATTTATAAAACTAATTAGATAAATATTAATCAAATTTATATTAACATTTAAAACCGCGTATAAATCTTAATTAGATTTTAGTATAGAAAACATAGTTAAATAATCTTTAGCCAAATTACTATTTAAATAAAATTCAGAAATAAATGACATGATAAATGTTAGTGCTAACGCGTAGTTCATGTTTATACGAAGCTAACGCAACTTGAACGAGTTGAAACGGAGCTACAACGCGGAAACTAGAGATTAAACAAGATTGCAGGGACCTACACGTAATTAACTATAGTTTTCAGGGGCTAGCAGAGAAGATTCCTGAGACATGTCAAAAGGTGGCTGCGAAACTCAAAAAGTGCAGGGTTAGATCTATAAAAGGCCTCGAGTTGGGTTTATGTGCAGGAGGGGAAAACTTGCAGGGGGTTTTTCGAAAGATGGCCAACACACAGAATTAGATCTAAAGTTTTCTCATTTCCTTGGGGACCTAACTGTAAAACCATCTCCTTCTTCCTCGGGACAGCACGGGGGAGCTTCTCGCCGGTGCTACTAGCGGCTCGGCTCGCCGGCGCTGCGGTGGGTGGAGGCCCTAGGCGACGTAGCTCAACAGGGAAGGGAGGAGTAGGGGGTCGCGTGGGGGGTGCTTACCGGCGGCGCAGCGGCACAGAGGCATCGAACAGCGGAGGAGGAGGTGCTCGAGGTGCCCTCTGACCGACCCGGCGACCAGCGGAGGTGGTGGAACGACGACAATGGTGGCGGCGGCGCTATGCTTGCTCTCGGCGGCGGCGCTGTGCGCAGGGAGGAGAGGGCGGCGATGGTGAGGCGGTGCTGAGGGACGGCGGGGGAGCGTCGGCTTAAAAAGGGCCGAGGAAGGCGTACCGAAGCTCGGGCAGCGAGGCGGCATCAGCGCCAAGGCGCGGCACGCACGCCGAGGTGGCGGCGGTGCTGCGCGTCGGGAGGCGCGGGGCGGCAAGGCTGGGCCGTGACGGGCTGAAAGGGGAAAGCAGGACGGGCTGGCGCACTGGGCCGAGGCGGCTGGCTGGGCCGAGCGGAAAAAGGAAGGGAGCGGGCCGGCACGGACGTTGGGGCGAGCAGGGTGAGCGGTGGCTTGGACCGGGAAGCGC
Source organism: Echinochloa phyllopogon (assembly GCA_033239725.1). Lineage (NCBI taxonomy): Eukaryota > Viridiplantae > Streptophyta > Magnoliopsida > Poales > Poaceae > Echinochloa > Echinochloa phyllopogon. Next base: position 35,546,756 of record BTCW01000014.1, read on the forward strand.
GGGGAAGGGAGGAGTGGGCCGGAGGGGGTTGCTAGGCCTCGGAGCGGGGGAAAAGAGGAGGGGCAAAAGCGGACCAAAGGGAGAGATCAGGGGCAAAAGCGGACTGGGCCGGAAGAGGGGATGGGCCAGGTTGGGTTGGAGGTTTGGGCTGGGTTTCGGCCCGAGATGGATCTGGGTTTTTATTTTCAGAAATATTTTACCGTGTAAAGGAATATCCAGAAAAATCTAGATAAATCATTTAAGCCACAACAAATACTCCAAAAATTCCACGAAAAATCCCAGAGGTAGTGTTGGACATGAGGAACCCAAATAAAATATTTGGAGCTCATGAAAAAGAATTTAGCACCTTCCAAAAATTAGAATTAGCTAAAGAAAAATAGGAATAAATCCCAGAAAACTCTGGAAAATTCCCAAAAGGCTTCTAGACGCATTTGATGAAATTGTCACACATAAAACCACTAAATGCAAACCAGCATGAAGGCAAGGCACACAACATAAAACCTACACGGCTTTATTTTAATTTAGAAAAATGTTTTTTTTCCTGTACTAAATTCCCTGTAAATTAAATAAAGTTGAGAAAATTTTTAAAATTATGAGAAATTCTGTATTTAATTATTCTTTAAAATCACATCCTGAAATCCAAAAATTTTAGGGTGTCACAGGACATTTGAAATCTCTAAATGGTTGTTAGATATATGGGCTAATCCTTAGTAAATCTCAAAAGGCCATTAGCGTTGAAGGCGTACACCGTCTATTAGTACCGTATTACTAATAGACGAAGGTGTGGGAGTTTTCCTCCATACAAATACGGACTAATACATACGAGGACTTCTAGGCTTGGGAACTCTCGAGGAAGTCCGTTTGAGTTAGAATTTGCCCTTCATAGTCTACTTCATCCCGAGCGTCGGCATGCACGAGTGAAAGGGAGAGCAGGTCTCCGAAACCGCTCGTCCTTGTGAGAGGATGAATAAGGTTTTTGGGAAGCGCTCTGCGCGTCTGCTCAATGTTTTCGCCACCGTTTGCGACACCAGTTGCTGCACCCCGTCAACAACATCGTCATCGTCCCGACGGCACTCGTCACCACGCACGTACGCCATGAACCGATCGATTCTTTCATCATGTTTTCTGAGATCATGGTGATGTGCTTAATGATTACTAGTATGTTAGAGATTTGCATGAGTTTTAATTCTTGTCATGTTTTCTTCAGTTCAGAATTAAATCATTAAATAATGGCCTGTCTTTCCAACAGAAGAGAGGAGTTTCGAAATGCCCAGGTTTGCACCAGGCCCGGCCCTGAGGGGGGTCGAGCTGTGCGGCCGCCCTGGCCCCCAAAAGGAAGTTTGACGTGTGTTTGTTGTTCGTCGTGCGCTGCTTTTTGGACACACGGTTTAGCCTGTGTGCTTTTTGGACGCACGGTTTAGCCTGTGTTTGCCGTGTGCCCGACAGAAAGCTCACGGCAAATGTCTGGGCACACGGCAACCTACGGTTTCCGGTAGTATATACACTGTGTATGTAGATTAGGAAGCAGGTTGTAGTTAGTTTGTACCGAGTAGTCAATATACGTTGTTTAGTTGGGCCAGCCAGCTAGGTCCAAAGAAAAAACAATCCAGTGCAACCGGTCCCTAAATTTACTTGCATCCGATCCGACCTCGTCTGCTGCATCGATGCGGACGCCGTCAATAACGCGATGCCGGCTCATCGTCTCCTCGCCTCGTACTCTGATTGATCTGAGGCCTCGCCGAAATGTTGGCAACTCTTTTTATCCGATGCGGCGACGCCGACGAATGGCGGGCGATGACGACCACACGAGAGCGCAAGACAGTAATGCATATTTATCCCTATGTTGATCTTAAAAGTTTAATATTCATCTTTATGCCTAAACATCTGTTATGTACTTTATTGTCTGTAATTTTTAGTATTTCTTCTGTTTTTAAATATATGACGTTTAGAACATGCTATTTAGTTTATTTTTAAACTAATTTATTTGTCCTAAACGATATATATTCAAGAACAGAGGTAATACTTCGCAGCTTAGCTGTTCAGGATTGAGAATACATTGTCCACGCATTAGGCCAGGACATTAATTTAGGGCAGGCAGCCTAGACGGAATTGATCCATTAACAGGTGCAGAAGCACGGGAGTACTGTAACCCGGTAATTTTGAATACTAGTACTACTATTATTAAAGGTCCCGATTTTTATTTTCGCCCCGGGCCACCAAAATCTCAGGACCGGGCCTGGTTTGCACCAGCACACAAGGGACACGGCCCATCGGGCCATCATGGGAGACCGTCCAGGTACTGTCACTACCAGAATCCTTCACATCCGCCCGCCTCCTCCGCCTCGGCCATTTTTGGACCCGGTGCTGATGGGGCTTCAGCACCGGGTCCAACGGCTAGGAGCGGGGGCGGCGCGGAGGTGTGTCAGGGCGGACACATTAGCACCGGGTCGTGGCAAGACCCGGTGCTAATGTTCACCCTTTAGCACCGGGTGCAGCCACGACCCGGTGCTAATGTGCCCGAGGCCTTTAGCACCGGGTCGTGGCTGCACCCGGTGCTAAAGGGTGAACATTAGCACCGGGTCTTGCCACGACCCGGTGCTAATGTGTTTGAATATAGGGGCTTCCTCCTCCCCCGCCCGAGCCAGCTGAACACTTAGCCGCTGTGTTCATGCTGCTCGGCCGTGGGAGGGGAGGTGCTGCCCAAATTTTTTTCAAAATTTGTGAAGAATCTACTCATCTAAGGAGCACTACAAGGTACACTCTTTCATTCTCTAATGTTTTATTTAGCTTGTAATCCTTCTATGATTTAGAAATAGAGGGATTTGTGAATCAAAGTAAAGCTAGCTAGAGAGAGCTTGTGTTCTTGGAGGAGAGAGAGGAGAGAGCTTGAGTTCATGGTGGAGAGAGTGTTCATGTTGTGTTTTAAATGGAGAGAGAAGGCAAGCTAGTTAGTATTTTGTTTTGTATGACTTCTAAATAGTTATAAGGCTTATAGTAATGTAGTTTTAGAAATTACTAGAAAATCAATATAAAATGCTAGAAAAACTTATAAATTACTAGAAAATCTTATAAATTACTAGAAAATCTTATAAATTACTAGAAAATCAATATAAAATGCTAGAAAATCTTATAAATTAATAGAAAATCTTATAAATCTTATAAATCTTATAAGGCTTATAGTAATGTTATATTTAATGAATATAGTAATGTAGTTTTAGAAATTTATTTATATAATGGAATATATATTATAATTTGTATTTATTTATATATTAAATTTTATCTTTAAATTGTATTGTATATTTGTTATTGGTTAATAATGTAGATGAATAGACAATGGATGTACGGGGACCCCCACGCTCAGGCGTTCCGTGATGGCCTTAGGACGTTTCTCGATGCCGCCGAGGCTAACAGGACGCCATCCGGTTTCATGTTCTGCCCATGCACCCATTGTAAAAATATACAATCGTACAAACAAAGAGGTTGTCTTCAAGTGCATTTGATGAGGCACGGTTTCATGAGGAATTATTCTGTTTGGACAAAGCACGGTGAAAGAGGAATTCTAATGGATGAAGATGAAGAAGACGAGGCCGATGACGACATTCCGTTATTGGCTCAATACTACGGTTCCTTTGCATATGCTGCAATGGGTGATGCCGATGAGGAAGATGTTGCTCGGGAAGGCGATGCTCAGGAAGATGTTGCTCAGGAAAATGAACCTACTGATGGGCTCGGGCAAATGTTGCGTGATGCCGAGAAAGACTGCGGCAATGATAAGGAACTGAAAAAGATACAGCGCATGTTGCAGGACCACAAGACTGACCTGTACCCAGATTGCAAAGAGGGGCTAAAGAAGTTGGGTAGCACACTTGAACTTCTGCAGTGGAAGGCAGCAAATGGTGTTACTGATAAGGGTTTCGAGGAGCTACTGAAACTCGTAAAGAAGATTCTTCCAGAGGGTAACACATTGCCATCGACGACGTATCAAGCAAAACGTGTTGTTTGCCCTCTCGGTTTGGAGGTGCAGAAGATACATGCGTGTCCTAATGACTGTATCCTCTATCGCGGACAGTACGAACACTTGGATCGTTGTCCGGTTTGCACCTGTGCGCGATACAAGATCAGGCGGGACGACCCTGGTGATGTTGGGGGAGAGCGTTCTAAGAAAAAAATCCCTGCGAAGGTGATGTGGTATTTCCCTCTGATACCCCGTCTGAAGCGTTTGTTCAGGAACAAAGACCATGCCAAACTGATGCGCTGGCACAAAGAAGAACGTAAGCAGGATGGCATGTTGAGACACCCCGCCGATGGATCCCAGTGGAGGAACATCGACAGAGCATTCCCAGAGTTTGATGCTGATGCGAGGAATGTTAGGCTTGGTTTAAGTACCGATGGCATGAACCCTTTCGGTGAAATGAGCAGTAGTCATAGCACTTGGCCCGTGACTGTTTGTATCTACAACCTACCCCCCTGGCTCTGCATGAAGCGGAAGTTCATTATGATGCCAGTGCTCATCGAAGGCCCAAAGCAACCTGGCAACGACATTGATGTGTACCTAAGACCATTGGTTGACGAACTTTTGCAGCTGTGGAAGAATGAAGGTGTTAGCATGTGGGATGAGGACAAACAGGAGCAGTTTGACCTTCGAGCACTGCTTTTCATAAGCATCAACGACTGGCCTGCACTAAGTAACCTATCAGGACAATCAAACAAAGGATATAAAGCATGCACTCACTGTTTAGAGGAAACCGAAAGCATGTATTTGAAACATTGTCGTAAAGTTGTGTACATGGGTCACCGTCGATTCCTTCCGACGAAGCATGAGCTACGAAAGAAATGTGCGCATTTTGGCGGGAATGCTGACCGCCGTACAAAGCCGAGACACCGGAGTGGAGAAGAGCTATTTGATATGGTGAAGGACCTACACGTGGTGTTTGGCAAGGGAGACGGAAGCCAGGCTACTCCGACGGGCGAGGATGGTCGTGCCGCGATGTGGAAGAAGAAGTCTATCTTTTGGGAGCTACCTTATTGGCAACGTTTAGAGGTCCGTAACGCGATTGATGTGATGCATCTGACGAAGAATCTTTGCGTGAACTTGATAAGCTTCCTGGGTACTTATGGGAAGCCAAAAGATACACTGGAAGCACGTCAGGATCTGAAACGATTGAAGCAACGGACTGATCTACACTGGAACCCCTTAGCGAATCCGTTTTTCACGCACCGACCCCCTTAGCGAAAATGTTAGAAATATTGGGAATATGTATGCTTTGTATATATTTCTTATCAATTATTTTTAATTCTATAGATGGCGGACAACAACAACAACGTCCCGCCCATGCAAGAGGACAACACCCCTGTCCCACCCATGCAAGAGGACAACAACACCCCTGTCCCACCCATGCAAGAGGACAACGACACGTTCTTTGCGAATCAACTTTTCAATATTGTAACCCAACCAATGTCCATGGATGATGTGTTGGGGATCATTGGAAGGGACGACAATGTCCAGGGCGACAATGTTGCAAGGGCCGAAGATGTTGAAGGGGCCGCAAATGTCCAGGGCGACAATGTTGCAAGGGCCGAAACTATTGAAGGAGCCGGTAGCGCGCCCTCGTCTAGTCAGGTGTGTATATAGATAACATAAATTTGTACTGTACATGTCAATTATGTATACCATCTCTATATCATCTCGTATATATGTAATTTGTGTAGGCCGCCTCTGCTAAGAAATCAAAACGATCGACCACGAAGAAGCTGAAGGATGTCAAGTTACACATCACCCGAGTGGAGGATGACGGGGAGCCAGTTGAGCCCCCAAAAGTGGCCAAGAAATTTGCATCTCAGTGCGGGGTAATTGTATGGGACAATGTGCCCATTAGTATCAGAAAATGGAAGTCCACGGACCCCACTGAGGAGTACGTGCTCCCCGATACAGAGAAGGAGATGCTATGGAGGGAATTAAAGGCAATATTCGACTGGCCTAGCACTCATGAAGCAGAACTGAGGGATTGGACAATGAAGAAGATGGCAGTTCTGTTTCAGGATTTCAAGAAGAAGTTGTACTCGCAATTTCTCAAAACCGGAGAGGCCCCGGATCCTGAGAAGTATAAGAAGATCACCAATGACGAGTGGGAAGCATTCATTGAGTACAAAACCTCCGAAGAGGGTGCAACGGCTAGCGCTAGAAACGCTGGAAACGCCGCAAATAAGAAGTACTCTCATAAGATGGGTTCGGGAGGTTACAAGGCAAGCATCGCTAAATGGGAGAAGATGGAAGAAGATCTATATGCTAGAGGCATCACTCCAGCGACACATGACTGGCCCACAAGGACCAAGCATTGGTACTATGGTCATGGAGGCACCCTAAGCCCAATCGACGGCTCCTTAGTTTTTCCCGAGGACTTGCGAGAACTAGCTCATCGTCTCCTCGATATCCTCAGGGCATCTGATAGGGGAGAATTTGTTGCCGATAGAGACAGAGATGAGCTAACCTATGCCTTAGGGAACAAGGAGCATCCTGGATGGACGCGCGGCGTAGGCACAAGCATCTCATGGAAGAAAGGTTTCCAAGAGCACGCCGCCACCTATAGGAGCCGTTCGAGGAAGAAGGCCGAATATGAGCAGAGGGTGAGGGACCTAGAGCAAACGGTTGCCGCCTAGGGCTCAAAGCTCCAAGAAATGGAGTCAGAGATGGAGCGACGGATGAAGGTAGCATGGCTGCAGATACAACAAGCCACAGGCGGGACCGGTTCCACAGAGCCTGCACCTCTCCAACAAGCCACAGGCGGGACCGGTTCCACAGAGCATGCACCTCTCCAAGATGCGGCCCTTATTAGCCCTCCACAGCAATATCAAAGCAGTCACGCTTCCACACAGGCCGCCGAAGCGGTCCGTTACACCGTGGATGAAATAACTCAACGGACCGCGTGCGAGCTTGTCGTCAGGCAGAAGAACTTAGCTGTGGTGGTACGTATGCGACCTTAGTTCATACTGCATACATTTCACCGTAAATACCATTCATTTACTAACTTTCTTTGTGACTACTAACTTATCAGGTCGCATACGGTATGACCAAACGTGTGGAAGAAGGGCAAAAATGGCACTGCAATGACATTCCACATGGTTACGTACCTGTTGAGGTGGAGCAAGTCGTCACCAGCTGGGAAGACTTGGAACTTGACATCCCCGGAGGTGACGGAGAAACAAAACTCGGTCAGTGTTCTCCCTGCATCATTCTATGGAGCAAGGCAGACGTCGTCATACCCGGTACACCTGCGGCTACCAACAAGCCCCCGTCACCTCCAAGAGATCCACAGGATCATGACGATTCTCCGGGAGCTCCTGATGCAAGCCCGTCTCCTCCGCCAAAGAGGTCTCCGTCTCCTCCACCGAAGAGGTCTCCGTCTCCTCCGCCAAAGAGGGGACGCCGCACTAAAGCCTCTGCCCCCACTCCACCAGCGAAGAAGGCGCGGAAAACCAAAGAGAAGCCCGCACCAGAGAAAAGAGCGGGTGAGAAGACTCTAGAGGAGCTCGAAGCCTCGGTCAAAGCAGACACAAAGAGGCAAATGGCCGAGTGGAGGAAAAAACCTGAGCCGGAGCCGAAGCTTGATCCCACCGTCGTCAAGTCATTCCTCGGTAATTTGGGCAAGGGTCAACAGAAGGAAGTAACAGTAACAGACTATGACCGCTCATTACTGAAATCTCGCCGGAAGCGGAAGGCTGCAGATAAGGAGGCGGGCCCATCCAAAAAGGTTCCTCAGCTCGGCCAGCAACCTCAGCGGCCCTTGGGTCCATTGCCATCTCTGGACGAGCTTAACGTGCAACGAGTAATGGCCGAGACTGGACTAACCAGAGCGCAAGTCCTGGGGGAAGAAGAGGTGCCTGTAAACACAACGCTGAGGTGGCCGTTTAATCTTGGCGAGCCTATGGTCCCTCCTGAAATGGAGAGGAAGCTACAGACGAAGATGCGCCGATTCCATGAGTGGTACTTGGAAGAATCAAGAAGGAATAAACGGCGCATGATCAAAGTAGGCGTGAAGGACCATGATTTCTACAATGGTGACGAGGATTGGGTGTGGCTGAGGTTTAAGGATATATATGAGCTGTACCACCGCGACGCCATGGACGTGGATTTGATCACCTGTTGGACACTGTAAGTACTTTGTTGTTGCTTATAATTCACAGTTTGAAAACAATAATTCCAATCTATGTTGACGCGGGCTTTATTTATTGCTTAACATATGCAGAATGGAGATTCAAAAATGTCGCAGATCCGGGATATATGACGTTGGTTTCGTGGATCCTCGAAGGATAAGTGAAGAAATGATATTGATGAATCCTGAGGAAACATATGGAAACCTATACAAATATATTAAGAAACAAAATTACTGCGACTCCATACTAATCCCGTACAACATCGAGTGAGTACATACACAGGCTTCTTCTTCTTATACTGTCTATGTACTAATTCATTTCTGATTATAATGTATACATGTGCACAGATTCCACTGGTTCCTAATAATATTGTGTCCTGACCGGGGTGTCGTGAACGTCTTTGATTCGTTGCACACTCCAAAAGAAAAACTACAGAACATCATGGACATGATGACAAGGTGATGTATATTTTCCCCTACTTAATTCACCCCTTACACTCGCAATGACTTAACTCAATTTTTTTGTTCGCAGGGCCTGGATTCAATTTCGTCAAGAACACCCGGGAATTCAACATGAAACACTAAAATGGAACATTGGCTTTCCGGTAAGCAAGTAATTTGTACATGTAGGCCTCGGCTAATATATTATATGAATTTTACTTAATTTCTTTTGGTCGACAGTGTGCCAAACAGGGGCCGGGAAATAATTTATGTGCATACTATGTTTGCGATTTCATGTGGAATTGGGGACATAAAAAGCTTACACAACACGATATTATGGTACGTAATAATAAACAACATTTCCATTATTATTAAGTGCACAATTATTGTCTCCAACTCGGCGGAATAAATATCTTTCAATTATTTGTAAATTATAGATGTTCAGGCTGAAGGAAGAGTCCCTGGAGCTAGAAAGAATTGACGCAATTGCAGAACAGCTCGTCGGATGGATCTGGGACGAGGTCGTCAATCCCCGAGGAGAATACTTCTCGCCAGTACTGGAGGACGTGCCGGACAGTCCAACAAGATAGTCGTCAATCTTAATTAAGTAGAAAATACAGTTTAAATATATATAACTCGAGTTGAGATGCATGAATATCTACTTTTGTAATATATATGTCTTCTATTTTGATGAAATGTCAGCTAATATGAATATAGAGTCGGCCGAATACGCATTAGAATACACGTATTAGAATATATACGTATATAGACGTGCACGCATGGCTACTGAAAAAAGCAAAAAAAAAAAAGAAATCCGGGGTCTTTAGCACCGGTTTCAGGCAGCAACCGGTGCTAAAGGCAGGCCCTTTAGCACCGGGTGCAGCCACGACCCGGTGCTAAAGGCCCTGCTAATGGCGCGCGGGGCAGGCCCTTTAGCACCGGGTCGTGGCTGCACCCGGTGCTAAAGGGCCCCTTTAGCACCGGTTATTCAACCCGGTGCTAAAGGGGTACCCCTTTAGCCTCGGATTAGTTGCACCGGGTGGGAAACCCGGTGCTAAAGGTATTTCCCACCCGGTGCAGATGTCGATCATTCTGGTAGTGTGTTCCACAGTCACGTAGTTCATGTCCGGGTACAGATCCGTCGCCTCCACCCCCTCACTGGTTGATGCTCCGGTGCCGGCAGCCTTCTCCGTCAGCATAGCTTTCCCCGCTACCAGCGTCGCGTGTACCACCGCCCGTTGCAAATTCAGAGGGAATGGAGACTCTGCACACATCACAAAATGTCTCTGTCTGATTAACATGCGTATACGAGTGCGATAATTAGTGGACTTCTTTCTGTAGCATGTATTTGATGATGTGATGTCTGTACCTTGTACTTTCTTCACGAGCTCTTCTTCGCAAACATAGGTTTTCTCAAAGGTCTTGCCGATTTTATTCTCCCAAAGAGAAACAAGCTGGTTCATACAACGTAGATTCTCTTGAGGCCGCAAATGTAGAATCTTGTTAAGTGTGCGTGGGTCTTCCACGGCTTTAATAGCCACTGCGCCCACGTCCTTCTCGTTGACAAAGAACACTGGAAAGATTACACATCGATAGTGAGTGGTTATTAGATAAAACAATTAACCATCATGAATTGCAATCTAACATTTGAAATAAATAGAGAAATTGTTTCCCCTTCATCTAAGGTGGTGTTTAGATTCCGGTGCTAAAATTTAGCGCTTTAAATAAGTGATAATTAGATGTATTAAACATAAACTAATTATAAAACTAATTACATAAGTCATGTCTATTTCACGAGACGAACCTAACAAGCCTAATTTTGTTATAATTAACACATAATTACCATACGTTTACTGTAGCATTACATTGTCTAATCATGGTGTAATTAGGTTTAATAGATTCGTCTCGTAAATTACTCCTTGTTTATGTATTGGGTTTTTTAATTAATCTATATTTAATACTCCTAATTAACATATATTATATTCGATGTGACGGCGCTAAAGTTTAGCGCGCGGAAAACAAACGGGGCCTAATGACGAACCATTAAGGTCCAACATGAAAGGTAATTGTATAATGCATAAGTGACTGTCCTATACCTTGTGCTTTTCCATCACCGAAGATAGTTACCCTGTTGTCCGGAGGACCGTTTGCTTCAGGGTTTCCAGCCCTGGGCAGCAAGAACCCTTGAAACCAGTTGCTAGAGATGATGGTGTGCGGGATACCTGCAACCCTTACAGCTTCACGGACTCGAACTTTGGCCCCTAAAATGCTCCTTGCTGGCTCCAGCATTTTCTCTGCTAGCTCCACATCACAGCCATATTCAGATGGCACAAAGCGCTGCATTTTTTAATCCAAGAATTAAGGTTGTTTCTCACAAGTGTCCTTGATAAAGAGCTCTTCATAGTTTCCCTTCCCCAAGGTATTGGGAGGTGTCGGGACTATAAAAAGAACTAGGAACTATAAACCGTGGCAGATAACGGTTACCTCCTAACCATCAAATCCTTGCCAAGCCAACAACTGTTTTTTTTCCAAAACAAAGTACAAATGCAACTCTTAAATACATGTACACATGCTCACTCCTATATATAAAGATACGCATGTACACTCTATCCATCTGGACACCTTAGGGAGATTAGGCCAACGATAGCTTTCTTCACTGTGAATTAAACAATGGAATCCCAATATCCAATGATCCATATATATAGGATTAGGGGAAAAGGGCATGGTTATTAATTTCCATGAACTTGAATCTGTGCTAAATTTGCTGCAAATTAAATACATATGGATTAAGGTATTCTTTAGTTACCTAATAAGATTTTCTTTTTAGGGACTATTTATTTATTTATCTATTGACACATTTCATGAGTAAATCTGTCACATCTTCTGACCAGTGGATTAAAACCAAGAGTTTAGATTCATCCTTTTATGGTAGAAAAAAGTGAAGAAATTGAAAAGGTTATTTCCTCAATCTAGAACATTTTATTTCAATATTAGAACTTTTTTCCTCGTTCTGTTAGTCATTCTTGGTTTTCCTTTCGGCTGCTCTGCTTTCTCACATCCAACCAAACCTTTTCTTTTCTTGAACTCTGTTTGCTCTGTTTTCTTCACACTTCACCTGTTACTACTAGTGCTCATCTGTTTCAGTTATTGATGCTATGAGCTATCATGGGCCAGCCGTAAGTACTTCCTCTGTCAATAAATATATGATTTTCTAAGTTTGTTCTAAGTCATAATGAAACAGACTATCATAACATGTGTAATATACTTTATTTTAAAGATATTTTTTTATCAAAGTTGAGTCGATGTTCTAAAGTGCTTATATTTGTGGACATGAAGTAAGACAAAGCCACTGAGCTCAACCTCGAGTATCCTGATTTACATCTACGCAAAACGTAGCCCGCGGCGGCATATGCACCCCCGGGCAGAATGAGACACGTGGCCACTCAATCATCTCAAAAGTTAATAGTAGCCGGTAGATTATATCTAAGGCAGTCTTTAGGCCACTAAGTGCATGCAAGAAAGGGGGTGCACTGGTACTCCGCTTTTATAGTGACAAAATCTACCGCCCCGGTGTTACTGTATGTTTGACTCCAAATCTTGGTCTCATCCATTTTGTTTCTTTCTGGGAATATCGGCGCTTTATATGCAGCCATCCGTATTTGCAGTTGCACCCGGCCACGGAGAGAAGCATGTAGGTGAGTCAGATTGCTTGGTGACAATTTGCACGGTTACTTGGTTTGCTTTTGGGGACCGTAGATTTGACTCTTGGTTTGCTTTTGGGAACTATAGAATATATATAATAGATTGTTGTGGTTATTTTTCAATCATGTTCTTTAATGCATGTGACTCATGACACATGCTATTTATATTTTTCAATCATGTTCTTCAATGCATAATAGAAAAAATGTGTCATGCTACATACGAGACCTGTTTTATTACAACATATCATAACTCAAATAGAAACATGGCATATGTATGTTATATTTTTTAACATTTTATAGTATACATGAAAGTTTGTTTAGAAAGATCTACATGACAATTTTTTCTCAAAGATATATACATACGGGGAAATATATATATATATATATATAATGTGGAAGGAAAAAGAGGCATCACATCGGATGCCACTGCATGGCCGCACGCAGAAAGGGGAGCAGGGGGCAGGACACTCCTGCCCATACCTGGTGTCACTGTTCTCTGATGCGACAACACCTGTTTTCCCGCAGCATACTTTTAAAACTTATAAAAGTTTAGTGGCCGATCATTGCCACTAACAACCATTTTGCTACTGTGATATTATGCTCCAATCTAAAAGCACCCAAGATCTAAGGGCTGCATGGTAGGGGTGCATGTGCCGCCGATGGCATAAAAGTTGCTCCGTTGCATCTATTTTATTTTGGTATTTCATAGAGTAAATTCCCTATTTGACATTAAACTAATATATTGTTCCTTCTTTGGCCCTAGAAAATCTTCCATTCCCTATTTAACATCCACTCTAACCTCTATTCCTAATATGACACTTTTGTCCATTAAAGCTGGCTGTGAAATACCCATTGGCTGTGTTTAGATACGTGAAAAAAGGGTGAAAATGGTCTCATCGAACACCGTAGCGTACTGTATCACATTTCGTTTGTTTGTGGTAATTTTTATTTTACCATGACCTAACTAGGCTCAAAAGATTACTCTCGTCGTGTACATCAAAACTATACAATTAGTTCTTTTATTTATCTATATTTAATGCTCCATACATGCGTCATTTGCTATATTTAATGTTTCGATGTGATGTCGATGCGATGAAAAGTTTGGAAAGTTAGGATGAACTAAACACAGCCCTTAAAACATGTCAGATTTTATATGAGTGGACGAAAATACCCTTGGACAAATATTCCCTTAAAACCCACCGAACTGGTCCTCCTATTGTCGCCCCCGACCCCCATCTCTTCAAGAATCAAGACCCGCTGGCACGCGCAGGAGGCGCGGGCGGTCGAGGCTCGCCGTCACGAGGTGCCGCCCGATCATCCCCGTCCCGCCGATCACCAGTATGCTACTGCTCAACATCGTCGCTGAACTGGCTTTGGGTTAGTTGAATTATACGCTGAGCTGCTAGCTGCATTGCCTGCATATATACACGGCTTTGATAGCAGCGCACATGCTCAATTGTCATATGTGAGCCCCCTCTGACCGGCTGAGTAGTGTTCGGACGTATTCGAGAATTGGACGTGTGTGTGTGGCCATTTTTGTTTACACGTAAGACGCTGATTGAATAATATAATTGTCGACAGTCTGCTCCCATTTCAATTATCATGCCATCCGCTTGGTGTGTTCAGTTTGCTCTCTTAGGTGCTGTTCGGCTCAGTTACGGTAAAGTAAATGGTAACGTGAATGGAATACGGCGGTATCGGAAAGAAATCAAGTGAATAGGTACTTTGTTTGGCTCGGGAAATGTAACGGGATCCATTGCCGTCATCAACCAAAGGCCTCGTCTCTCCTTTGGGCCTCTATCTTGACTTGCACGCCCTTGCTGGTCCTCTCCACTTGAAGCCCTTCTCCAACTATTCTCTAGTCATCTCCATGGTTCTTAATTACAATATAATCATTAGGTAGCAATCTATTCTCATAATCACATAGAGAAGTACTTAGGAACGAGCTCACCTCTAAAGTCAATTGTCGCGCACGAGCTCTAGTGATTGGACCTTGAACGATCAATGGAGGATTATTGTGAGTATCCATAGGAGTGATGTCCTCATCACCGGATGCAATCTCGCTAGTATCAATGGTGCCGGGTCATGGCCAAATCATGGAGCACGAACTCACGAAATGCTTGCACTGCTGCCGATGCCCATGCTCGTGATGACCGAGGACACACTCCCCTCGTTCCCCTAGGTAGCGGCGGCCATGGATGGCAGAAGCGCATAGCCATGGACACCAGATCCCTGCAAGGCTGACTGAATCTATGCCAGCTATGTTCGTATCCAGCAGTAGCACCCATGAGAACCCTATCCTAGCGGCTCCGTGCGATGGTGAGCTTCGGTGGCGGCAGCTGCAGCGTGGGACACTGCGCCGGCTAGAGGTGCTGCTGGTGATCGCGAGGCTGCCATGGTGCGGATGGGAGGACGACAAAGAAGATGTGGGGCGGACGGAGAAGAAGGCGACACTTGAGTTCCAGACCAAGCTACCCACGCTTCACGCTCGAGTGTGAGCGGTAACAAATTTCTATAGGCCGGTATCTGATCACGGCGTGACCTGATAACAGCGAGATTGAAACAAACATAATCCAACGTAACATGTTACCGGTGTAAACAAATCATGTTACAGTTAACGAATCATGTTACAAATCCGTGAACCAAACAACACCTTAATTGTTTCCTTCTCTTCTAAGACATGCAATGCACATATTTTGGCATTTTCTTATTAGGATTAGCCCAACCATAAGATAGCCGGATCACGTCCTTGGTAATATTATGGTTAGGCTAATCCAAATAAACAAGAATTTATTTATATTAAATAACCAATAATTATGTAGTAAACAAGAATATCTAGAAAATGTCACACCCGATCCAGTTTGTATTGCCCAGTAGTGGCCTATGAGTACGGGATGCACTTGATTAGTGCCACCTTGCTAGTTTAGCAAGGTGCAGACAACTTATAAGCCATTGTCTTTCATCCATAGTACCTTCGGGTTAACCCTTTTACACGAAGCGAGGGTGAAAGTGCAAGTAGGGCGCTATGTGTACGCATGCACGCCCCTCGAAAGGGCATTGCATGGCGGCTTTGAGGGCCGGGGGTGTCACAGAAAACAACGATGCCTTATTTTTCTAAAATTCTAATAAACAAGAATTTTATATTAAGTAACCAATAATTATCATCAAATTATTCAATAGCAGATACCATAATTATTTATCTAGTCCTTAAGCACCTATTTTTAAAATTTCCGATAAACAAGAAATTTATTTATAAGAAAATTCCATTGACAATAATTTTAGATTTATAGCAAAACTATACATGCGGCACTCATGTGGTATGCCATTTGTTTAAAAAAGTAGATTAGATTCCAAAATCCCTTGTGTTATGAACAAATCATGTGGTTAGAATTTTCGAAATTTGGCTGATATGCAGAATAGTCTCAATCGCTTGCATCGTATTTATAACATAAAACTAATATTAGAATCGTCTTTGGACCCGAGTCACTTGCATGTACCAAAAGTGCCACCCACAAAGATGAAAACAGCTCAGCTATCCAAACACCCGAGTCAGAAAATATTTTTCAATAGAGGCCGCGCTTGGTATAATCACATGGATAACATGGATCGAAAACCGAGGAGATCCAGTAGAAATGCAAAACCCGCAAGGGGCCAGGACCTAACCATGCACATTCATAAATATTAATTAAATCAGCCAGCGTGTTATGCTTCCATTAAACTAAACTTTGTTACTCAATGAAATAGACTTTGTGATGGCTCAATGCAAGCTTGTGAGAGACATGCTCCTAATCATTCCTCTTTCTGTCCTTTGGATTCAGTTGTAGGTACCTGCAAATGTGTCAAGACTCAAGGCAGAGCACTGAGCCACTGATGATCTATTCATGAGATGGATGCCTGATGGTAATGTTCTCTTTCTAATGGTTTTACACCTTGACATGATGACATGGTTGGGGAAGACGATGTATAAACAAGGCATTTCTGTGTTTTCTATACTTATAAACCCATTTAGGTTTTTTGGGCAGGATATCCACCATGCCAACATTGGAAAGTTCTAGTTGTAGGAACTAAAGAGAAGGCAACAAAAAGAGCAGGGCCTTAAGAAAAGAAAGTGTAGACGACAATAGTGGCATCTAAGAGCAACTCCAACGGCCTCTATAAATTGGTTTGGCTCAGTAAAAAAAAAGAAAACTACGGCAAAACACCGATCCAACAAACTTGGCATCTTCGTCCGCTCGGCATCCGCACCTCTCCGCTCGGCACCTCTCCTCCTGCAGTCCCGCCCGCCTTCCCGCCCTCCTGCCCTTCCGCTCGCGCCATGGCACCCTCCCGCATCAGCAGGCTGCCGCTGCCGCCTCCCCCGGCGGTGAGCTGCGCGAGCACGTCGCAGCCCCTGACGACGATGATGGGGAGGCCCGGCGGTACAGTGTAACACCCAAAAATGCTCAATTTAAAATTTTTGGCATTTAATTAATTAATTAGAGCTTGATCCTATTTATTATAGGCTAAATAATAAATTTCTAAAATTTAAAATCAAATATAAGTGATAGAAACATTTATTGTTGCATTCATGCTGCTGCATTTATTTCTGTATTGCTTGTGATTCAAACAAGAATTTAAATTTATTTAAATTAAAAATTTGAATCACTTTGTTTGGAGCTCTAGAAAAGTTATTAGGCCCATAGTTCGTTTCTGCCCCCTGAACTTTTCTTCCGGTCCACTTATGCCCCCTTTTCTCCTTCTCCAGTTCGGCCCAGCTCCGCTGCGGCCCACCTTCTCTCTTTCCTCCCCTTCCCTCGGCCCACCTCTCCACGGCCCAGCACCGCCTCGCGCTCAGCCCACCGCTCCGTCCTTCACCCGCTTCCGGCCCAACTCGGCCCAGGCGTGCGTCGCCGCCCCCCCCTCTCTCCCTCTGGCCACAGGGCCCCACCTGGCAGCCCCTCCCCCTTCCCTTTCCTTTCTCCGGCCGCTAATGGCACCCCCGCCGCGGCTTGCCATAGCAAGCGCGCGCACCGAGGACCCCTACACCCCCTCGCGCCTACTTAACTTGGCCTGAGCCGCCGCCCGAGTCCCCTCACACCCTCTCCAGCAACCCTAGCCACCGCACTCCCCCATTCGCGCCGCTCCCGAGCCGCCGTGCTCGAGACCGCCGACCGCCGTCGACGCGCCGCTCCGCCGCCCCTCCGCCCCGGTTGATCCTCGGAGCGGCACCACCGCGTCGCCAGGAGCACGCCAAGCCCCCGCACTACTCCTCCCGCGCCCAAGAGCTCCCTCGCGGTCACACACCGAGCCGCCGCTCCGCCGCTCGTCGTCGGCCGCCGTCCCCGCCACTCCTCCGTTGACTTGGACCACTCAGGTAGACTCGCCGCCCCTTCCCGATGCTCCTAAACCAAACCGCGCACCGAATGTTGCCTCGTAGCGCCCCCGCTCACCTCACCGGAGCTCCGCCGCCGCCGGTTCCCGTCGGCCGCCGCCCCTGCTAGCCCCCGGTCGACCAGAACCCCCTAGGATTGTTCGTCGTTCGCTCCTGAGTCCGTAGGGCGAAACCCTGTCACAAATGGCGGCCTCTAGCTCGAGTTGTGCCCAACTCCGGCGAGCTCCGCCGCCGGCCGAGCAGCGTCGCCGCGTTTCCGTTCGCTGCAGGCGACCATTTTCCCCCTTTCGCCCTCAACCTTTAGATCCAGATCCAACGGCCCTAGACTCAAGTCAATTTTCTAGTGTACCGGTCAACTCTGGCAGATTTTCTAAAGAGCCCCTGTGTTTTATCAAAATTAACCCGCGGTCCACTCCCAGTTCAAAAGTATTTACGGTTAGGTCCTATTTTATTCGTTTTAGCCCCTGCGCTTTTGAAAAATTGAACCCGCGGTCCAGCCTTTGCATTTTTGCACGTTAGCCCTCCTGTTTTATTACGAATTTACGTATAGGTCCTCGATTTTTCGCAGTTTAGCCCCTGGAAGTCTCAGAAACTTGCCAGCAAGTCCCTGAACCTTAGAAACGCTATAACTTTCACGTTTTAGCTCCGATTAGTGTGATTTTCGCGCTCATTTGTTCGTAGCGAAGCGTAGATTATTTCTAGCTCCTGTTTTTGTACTGTTTTCACTGTTTGGTGTACTGTTCTAATAGAGTTAATTTTGCTTGCATGTAATGATTGCTATGGATGCGTGCGTGATGATCGTGTCCAGTCGGCGAGCCCGTAGCTTTGGACTTCGAGTACGTTGAGGACGTGCCGGAGCAGGACTCGCAGCAGCAGCTGTACTCCGAGGAAGGCAAGTTATAGCACGAACAATCCTTGCTACCTACTCACTCTTTTAATACACTGTTCTTTACACACGCATGTGTCTAATACTGTTTACCATTAAGGTTGTACCTAGCATTTATTTCCCTGTCCTTGTATTCCTATGGGTTTTTGCATATGGGTAGTATTTTGCTAGGCGCAACTACTGTCACCTTTATTTAACTGTGAAACTCGTATTAATGGTCCACTTCAACCTTAATACTAAAACTTGTTTTTTTAGCAACTTGGATCAGGGAGCTGGGGCTGGTGTGTTTTGCCTGGCCCCAGTGTCTCTCCCTAAGGACTGGTTCGTAAAAGCGGCAACCTGGGAGCCTGTCGCCGCCGCCGGAACTATAATGGCTCTGGTCTTGGTTGAGTAGCTTGTACATCTCTAGCTTGGCAGTGGTTACCGAGTGGCCTACGGCGTTGTAGGAGGCAAGGCGCGAGGTGTTTTCGGATTCCACCGAGGACGGTAGCCCCGTCGGCTAGGTCCCGTTAGACCCAGTCCCGTGTTGGGAGCCCCGTGAGTGCGGGAGCTCCGCACGTTGCGCCATTTACTTGTTGGCATGATTTGCCGGCGTGTGGACGCCATTGACCCCCTCACGTTGCGCCCTGAGGGTCAGTCAATCTCGGTGCCTAGGTTCTCACCACCTTGTAGTACTCCAGCGGCTACTGTCTTGTTAGGGTGTCTTGTGAAAGCCTCGTAGCGTCCCTATGCAGTCACACCTCGGAAGTGTCGATGTGCGTGGTTGGGTGCAAAGTTCTTCTGAACTTTTACGTGACTGGTGGGAAAAGGGCGAAACCTCTGCAGAGTGTACGATCTATCATGATAGCCCGGCTCAGGGTCACGAGCGGCCTGGATCCTTTTATGATTAGAAGATGATATTTATTATTGTTTAATGAAGACTTACATTAATTAATTTGGGATGCAACTGGGGTTCATCTAATGTAGTAGTTATGATTAAAATGAACCAACTAAAAGTGCTAATGCAGTTAAGCCAGTGTCAAGCCTCTTTTGCCTCATCACCCGTGCTATACTTGCTAAGTAATTCTATTACTTACACTTGCTGTTGCTATTATTTTTGAGCAAAATCCCGGACGGGTAACAGATTGGAGTCAGGCTGATTATGCTGTGGAGTTTCCAGAGGACTTGCCGTACTTCTGAGCTTGCGTTCTCCTAGTCAGAGTCCCTGTGGGATTGCGGCTACGCTAGAGAGATGTATTAGTCTTCCGCTGTCCATGATTTATTTTTGAAGCACTCTGATGTAAACACTACTTTATGATGATTAAATGAAGCATTGTACTCTGATTTTTACCATATTTGTTCGCTATATGTGTCTGTGGATTTCCTGGGCACACATATGGCCACATTCGGGTTTTGTGTAAATCCGGGCGTGACAGATTGGTATCAGAGCCGTGCTGACTGTAGGAACGCAGCCTAGATAGTACAGATGACAAATTACTAGGAGACCCCCATGTTTTAAATTTAAAAACCTAACAGTCGAGTCTTGTGTGAGTTTATGTCTTTAAATGTTTGTACTTATTGTTATTATGCATATGTTTGATTTGGTTCTTTGTAATGATTATGATGGGCGTAGACACCTGTCTGCAACCATCTAGATGTTGGAATAAGGCTTAAGAACTTTATTGTTTAGAAAGGAGGGGGATATATATATTTTTCTCGTACTAATCAACTGACATCTGACCTT
The DNA here is from genome assembly GCA_033239725.1 of Echinochloa phyllopogon. Classification (NCBI taxonomy): domain Eukaryota; kingdom Viridiplantae; phylum Streptophyta; class Magnoliopsida; order Poales; family Poaceae; genus Echinochloa; species Echinochloa phyllopogon. The sequence continues at coordinate 35,567,028 of BTCW01000014.1, forward strand.
TGTGATTATAGATGGCTAACCCCAGGGGCAATGCGGGCGGCCAGCCTCCGTACTAGAACCCGCCCCCGAACCTGAATCCGAATCATCAAATCCCCACCATTGAGCAGCTGATGTATGCTCAAGTTCTGATGATGCAGCAGATGGCTGAGACCATGAGGCTGATCCAGCAGAAGCAACACAATCCACATCCTCAGGCAGCTGCTCCGCCCAGAGACAAGAGGGGCGAGTTTTTGAAGGGACGCCCGCCGACCTTCAGCAAGGCCAGTGACCCCCTTGAGGCAGATGATTGGCTCAAGGCAGTGGAGAGACAGTTGGACATCACCCAGTGCGATGACAGAGAGAAGGTGCTGTACGCCGGAGGGCAGCTTCAGGGGCCGGCGTTGGATTGGTGGGATTCATACTAGTCCTCACGCCCGGCCGGTACTCAGATCACCTGGCAGCAGTTCTGCAGCAGCTTTCGTGCACACCACGTGCCGGAGGCTTTGATGGTTCTGAAGAAGAAGGAGTTCCTGGCACTGAAGCAGGAAGGGATGAGTGTCACGGCTTATCGTGACAGGTTCGTCGCGTTGGCCCGTTATGCTCCAGAAGACGTGGCCACTGACCAGAAGAAGCAGGCCAGGTTCCGTGGCGGTCTGCAGGATGCTCTCCAGTACCAGCTCATGTGCACCAAGTTCCCGACCTTTCACGAGCTGGTGGACGGCGCTCTGATGTTGGAGCACAAGCGCCGTGAGATGGAGGACAAGAAGAGGAAGCTCCAGGGACAGCAGGTGGGCAACAACAGTCGTCCACGCTTCGCACCTCCGCAGAGTCAGCAGGTGGGAGGCCAACAGCGCTTCCAGGGCCAGTCCGGCATGCTCGGTCATGGCCAGTACCAGCAGCAGCGTCCTCAGTTTCCTCGGGCGCCACAGCAGCAGCGTCCCCAGGGTCAGCCATAGATGGGTCCAGTTCAGCGCAGCCAGGTGCCACCCAGACCAGTTCAGCGTCCGGGTCCAGTCAGCCCCGCAGTGACAGGGCAGAAGTGCTACTACTGTGACGAGCTTGGGCACTATGCCAATGCTTGTCCTCGCAGAGCTCAGGGTGTCCCTGGTCAGAGCAGCACTCAGAGAGTTGGGCAGCCGCAGGGTCAGCAGCAGGGAGGTCGTGCTCCGCAGACTCCTGTTCGGGGCAAGCTCAACCACACCGGAGCAGAGACAGCAGAGGCATCTACTGATGTCGTCGTGGGTACGTTCCTCGTCAATTCGACCCCCGCCACTGTTTTATTTGATTCCGGAGCTTCGCATGCTTTCATTTCTGCTGCTTTTGTGAAGAAGAATTTATTAGCCCTGAAACCCATGAAGAACACTATGCTAGTAAGCTCACCGGGGGGTGAGCAACGAGCCACTCTACGGTGCCCCCATGTTCCCATCATAATAAGGGGGTAGAGTTCAAGGCAGGTCCGATAGTCCTGGAGACCCTTGGATTTGATATGATCCTGGGTATGAGCTGGATGACCAGGTATGATGCAGTGATCCGGTGTGCTACGAGGACCATCCAGCTGACAGCAGAGTCCGGTGACAAGGTGGAGTATCAGGCAGCCAGTTCTTCAGAGCAAGGCCAAGCCAATCAAGCTGAAGGGACGACAACCGAAGATATGAGAGTGGTGAGCCAGTTCCCGGATGTGTTCCCTGACGAGCTGCCAGGTATGCCTCCGAAACGAGATGTTGAATTCATTATTGAACTAAAACCTGGCACTGCACCTATAGCCAAGAGGCCGTATAGGATGGGAGCTAAGGAGCTGGAAAAGCTCAAGAAGGAGTTGGACGAGTTGTTGGCCAAGGGGTACATTCGTCCGAGTGCTTCGCCGTGGTGAGCACCGGTATTGTTCGTCGACAAGAAGGATGGTACACAGAGGTTGTGTGTGGACTATCGAGCCCTCAACGAAATGACCATCAAGAACAAGTACCCGCTGCCAAGGATTGATGATCTGTTCGATCAGTTGAGGGGAGCTTGTGTGTTCTCCAAGATAGATCTTCGTTCAGGCTATTATCAGATGAGGATCCGCCCGTCAGACATACCCAAGACCGCTTTCACTACTCGGTACGGGTTGTATGAGTTCATAGTCGTGTCCTTTGGGCTGACGAATGCTCCCACATACTTCATGTACCTAATGAACAGCGTGTTCATGGACTATCTGGACAAGTTTGTGGTGGTATTTATTGATGACATTCTGATCTTCTCCAAGATTGAAGAGGAACATGAAGAACATCTGAGATTGGTGCTGCAGAGACTTCGGGAACATCAGTTGTACGCCAAGTTGAGCAAGTGTGAGTTCTGGCTGAAGGAAGTGGCATTTCTGGGACACGTGTTGTCCAATGGAGGAGTGACAGTTGATGCGAAGAAAGTCAGCAATGTATTGAGCTGGAATCCACCACGGGATGTGAGCGAGATCAGGAGTTTCCTTGGGATGGCCGGATACTACAGACGGTTCATTGAAGGATTCTCCAAGATTGCTAAGCCGCTGACTGCTTTGCTAGAGAAGAATGCCGCGGTTGTGTGGACAGAGGCGTGCCAGGTCAGCTTCGAAGAGTTGAAGAAGAGGTTGACTACAGCCCCAGTGCTAGTATTGCCGGATTTGGCTAAGAGTTTCTCCATCTACTGCGATGCATCCCGTCTAGGACTGGGTTGCGTCCTTATGCAGGAGGGCAGAGTCGTGTCTTATGCGTCCCGGCAGCTGAGGAAGCATGAGCAGAACTATCCGACGCACGACTTGGAGTTGGCAGCTGTGGTACATGCCCTAAAGATCTGGAGACATTACTTGATTGGGCACAGGTGTGACATCTACACTGATCATAAGAGCCTCAAGTATGTCTTCACTCAGACAGATCTGAACATGAGACAGCGCATATGGTTAGAACTGATCAAGGATTATGATCTGGAGATCCACTACCACCCAGGGAAGGCCAACTTGGTGGTAGATGCTCTGAGCAGGAGAAGTTATGTGAACAGGATCACTGGTCACTGTTTGCCCGAAGAACTCAGCCGAGAGCTTGAGAAGATGAGTCTGGGATTCGTCACCAGCATCACAGAGATGGCAGTGGAGCCCACACTCGAGCAGGAGATCCGGAGAGGACAGCTGCAGGATGAGAAGATCAGAGAGATTGTGGGGAATGTTGCTCTGGGAAAGGCCCCTGGGTTCCGAGTTGATGATCAGGGGACTCTATGGCATGGAAAGAGGATATGTGTGCCAGACATAGCGCAGATCAGAGAGATGATTCTGAGAGAGGCACATGACTCAGCTTATTCGATCCACCCAGGCAGCACTAAGATGTATCAGGACATCAAGGAGAGATTCTGGAGGTACGGATTGAAGCGTGATGTGGCGACTCACGTGGCATTGTGCGACACATGTCAGCGGGTCAAGGCAGAACATCAGCGGCCAGCTGGATTGCTTCAGCCGTTGAAGATCCCGGAGTGGAAATGGAAAGAAGTTGGCATGGACTTCATCACTGGACTGCCCCGCACTCAGAGAGGATTTGACTCCATTTGGGTGATTGTTGATCGTCTGACCAAGGTGGCCCACTTTCTGCCAGTGAAGACCACCTACGCAGGCGCCAGACTAGCAGAGTTGTACATGGAGCGGATTGTGTGCTTACACGGGGTGCCGAAGAAGATTGTGTCAGATCGTGGTACTCAGTTCACCTCACACTTCTGGCGGAAATTACATGAGTCTATGGACACGAAGCTGCGCTTCAGCTCGGCTTATCATCCGCAGACAGATGGTCAGACAGAGCGGACCAATCAGATACTAGAGGATATGTTGAGGGCTTGTGCATTGCAGTACGGTGTCAGCTGGGATAAGAGTTTGCCGTATGCAGAGTTCTCCTACAATAACAACTACCAGAAGAGTCTGCAGATGGCACCGTTCGAGGCATTGTATGGCAGGAAGTGCCGGACACCATTGTTCTGGAATCAGACTGGAGAAAGTCAGGTCTTTGGTCCGGAAATACTCAGAGATGCAGAGCGGCAGGTGCAAGTGATCAGAGAGAACCTGAAGGTGGCCCAGTCCAGACAGAAGAGTTACGCCGATGTCAGACGGAGGGATCTCAGCTTCAAGGTTGATGATTTTGTGTACCTCAAGGTGTCACCCATGAGAGGTGTAAAGCAGTTCAATGTCAAAGGCAAGTTGGCGCCTCGTTACATCGGACCGTTTAGGATACAGGAACGGATGGGCGAAGTGGCATACCGGCTAGACCTGCCTGAGAGACTAGCCGGAGTACACGATGTGTTCCATGTGTCCCAGTTGAAGAAGTGCTTGCGGGTGCCAGAGGAGCAGATCCCGATTGATGAGTTGAATGTTCAGGAGGACCTCACATACGAGGAATATCCGATCAGGATCCTGGAGGTGTCAGAGAGGGTGATGAGGAACAAGACCATTCGGATGTGCAAGGTGCAGTGGAGCCGGCATTCAGCAGATGAAGCGACTTGGGAGCGGGAAGAGGATCTCTAGTCCGAGTACCCACAACTCTTCGCTTCTACATCCGAATCTCGAGGACGAGATTCATCTTAAGGGGGGTAGGTTTGTAACACCCAAAAATGCTCAATTTAAAATTTTTGGCATTTAATTAATTAATTAGAGCTTGCTCCTATTTATTATAGGCTAAATAATAAATTTCTAAAATTTAAAATCAAATATAAGTGATAGAAACATTTATTGTTGCATTCATGCTGCTGCATTTATTTCTGTATTGCTTGTGATTCAAACAAGAATTTAAATTTATTTAAATTAAAATTTTGAATCACTTTGTTTGGAGCTCTAGAAAAGTTATTAGGCCCATAGTTCGTTTCTGCCCCCTGAACTTTTCTTCCGGTCCACTTATGCCCCCTTTTCTCCTTCTCCAGTTCGGCCCAGCTCCGCTGTGGCCCACCTTCTCTCTTTCCTCCCCTTCCCTCGGCCCACCTCTCCACGGCCCAGCACCGCCTCGCGCTCAGCCCACCGCTCCGCCCTTCACCCGCTTCCGGCCCAACTCGGCCCAGGCGTGCGTCGCCGCCCCCCCCCCTCTCTCTCCCTCTGGCCGCAGGGCCCCACCTGGCAGCCCCTCCCCCTTCCCTTTCCTTTCTCTGGCCGCTAATGGCGCCCCCTCCGCGGCTTGCCATAGCAAGCGCGCGCACCGAGGACCCCTACACACCCTCGCGCCTACTTAACTTGGCCTGAGCCGCCGCCCGAGTCCCCTCATACCCTCACCAGCAACCCTAGCCACCGCACTCCCCCATTCGCGCCGCTCCCGAGCCGCCGTGCTCGAGACCGCCGACCGCCGTCGACGCGCCGCTCCGGCGCCCCTCCGCCCCGGTTGATCCTCGGAGCGGCACCACCGCGTCGCCAGGAGCACGCCAAGCCCCCGCACTACTCCTCCCGCGCCCAAGAGCTCCCTCGCGGTCACACACCGAGCCGCCGCTCCGCCGCTCGTCGTCGGCCGCCGTCCCCGCCACTCCTCCGTCGACTTGGACCACTCAGGTAGACTCGCCGCCCCTTCCCGATGCTCCTAAACCAAACCGCGCACCGAATGTTGCCTCGTAGCGCCCCCGCTCACCTCGCCGGAGCTCCGCCGCCGCCGGTTCCCGTCGGCCGCCGCCCCTGCTAGCCCCCGGTCGACCAGAACCCCCTAGGATTGTTCGTCGTTCGCTCCTGAGTCCGAAGGGCGAAACCCTGTCACAAATGGCGGCCTCTTGCTCGAGTTGTGCCCAACTCCGGCGAGCTCCGCCGCCGGCCGAGCAGCGCCGCCGCGTTTCCGTTCGGTGCCGGCGACCATTTTCCCCCTTTCGCCCTCAACCTTTAGATCCAGATCCAACGGCCCTAGACTCAAGTCAATTTTCTAGTGTACCAGTCAACTCTGGCAGATTTTCTAAAGAGCCCCTGTGTTTTATCAAAATTAACCCGCGGTCCACTCCCAGTTCAAAAGTATTTACGGTTAGGTCCTGTTTTATTCGTTTTAGCCCCTGCGCTTTTGAAAAATTGAACCCGCGGTCCAGCCTTTGCATTTTTGCACGTTAGCCCTCCTATTTTATTACGAATTTACGTATAGGTCCTCAATTTTTCGCAGTTTAACCCCTAGAAGTTTCAGAAACTTGCCAGCAAGTCCCTGAACCTTAGAAACGCTATAACTTTCACGTTTTAGCTCCGATTAGTGTGATTTTCGCGCTCATGTGTTCGTAGCGAAGCGTAGATTATTTCTAGCTCCTGTTTTTGTACTGTTTTCACTATTTGGTGTACTGTTCTAATAGAGCTGGGACTGGGGCTGGTGTGTTTTGCCTGGCCCCAGTGTCTCTCCCTAAGGACTGGTTCGTAAAAGCGGCAACCTGGGTGCCTGTCGCCGCCGCCGGAACTATAATGGCTCTGGTCTTGGTTGAGTAGCTTGTACGTCTCTAGCTTGGCAGTGGTTACCGAGTGGCCTACGGCGTTGTAGGAGGCAAGGCGCGAGGTGTTTTCGGATTCCACCGAGGACGGTAGCCCCGTCGGCTAGGTCCCGTTAGACCCAGTCCTGTGTTGGGAGCCCCGTGAGTGCGGGAGCTCCGCACGTTGCACCATTTACTTGTTGGCATGATTTGCCGGCGCGTGGACGCCATTGACCCCCTCACGTTGCGCCCTGAGGGTCAGTCAATCTCGGTGCCTAGGTTCTCACCACCTTGTAGTACTCCAGCGGCTACTGTCTTGTTAGGGTGTCTTGTGAAAGCCTCGTAGCGTCCCTATGCAGTCACACCTCGGAAGTGTCGATGTGCATGGTTGGGTGCAAAGTTCTTCTGAACTTTTACGTGACTGGTGGGAAAAGGGCGAAACCTCTGCAGAGTGTACGATCTATCATGATAGCCCGGCTCAGGGTCACGAGTGGCCTGGATCCTTTTATGATTAGAAGATGATATTTATTATTGTTTAATGAAGACTTACATTAATTAATTTGGGATGCAACTGGGGTTCATCTAATGTAGTAGTTATGATTAAAATGAACCAACTAAAAGTGCTAATGCAGTTAAGCCAGTGTCAAGCCTCTTTTGCCTCATCACCCGTGCTATACTTGCTAAGTAATTCTATTACTTACACTTGCTGTTGCTATTATTTTTGGGCAAAATCCCGGACGGGTAACAGATTGGAGTCAGACTGATTATGCTGTGGAGTTTCCAGAGGACTTGCCGTACTTCTGAGCTTGCGTTCTCCTAGTCAGAGTCCCTGTGGGATTGCGGCTACGCTAGAGAGATGTATTAGTCTTCCACTGTCCATGATTTATTTTTGAAGCACTCTGATGTAAACGCTACTTTATGATGATTAAATGAAGCATTGTACTCTGATTTTTACCATATTTGTTCTCTATATGTGTCTGTGGACTTCCTGGGCACACATATGGCCACATTCGGGTTTTGTGTAAATCCGGGTGTGACTTACAGGCTGATGGGAAAGGGAAACGCACGCTGCCGCCACGGGGCTTGACCACAGTCCCCAGCAAGAGGAAGACAAAGTGCGGCAGTGCCGTCGCCGCGCCTTCTGCCGCTGACGATGATGCCGCCGCCACGGTGGCAACGGAGGTGGACGCCGTGTCGCCCCCCTGGGCGGTGCTGAACGAGGACCTCATCTACCCGGGCCACACCAAGCTGCGCGCGCGGGCGGGTCCGCTTCTTCAACCTCCGGACGGGCGCCTTCGCTAGCATCGTGCTTGGACTCGGTCGACGAGCTCCTTCTCCTCTCCTGCAGCGGGACCATGACATGGCCGAGGTGGAGGATGAGCTCGCCGGCCGGAGCGGAGGCGCGGCGGTGAGGTGCGCGGCGGCGAGGAGGCACGGCGATGGCTCTGCTGCGTCTGGTGCATGCGTGGCGGGGAGGTGGGGGGAGGAGAAGGATAAGGTTATGACAGGCGGGACCCACTAAAATTTGGCTGTTGGAATTGACTGTAATTTAGAGAGTAGATCTTAGCTAAATGGCTACCTAAATGGAAATATAGAGAGTAGAATTTAGCTAGTCTGTTGGAGTTGCTCTAACCATACCAAATCATGCTCATAATCTCAAACAATTTGGAGGATGTCCATCCTTGACCCTTATCAATAAGGGAAGAGATCCCATCAACGATCCACTACAAGGTCATGTGGTCTGCTGGAGAAAGTGTACTTGTTTATTCCTTATCTGTTTTAAGGAATAAGACAGTTATTGCTATAATTGTATTTTTTGGGGTTTTTTAATCTCAGAATTGCACTCATCGGATGGAGGGAGTTTTGCATGCAGATGACTAACGTCTAACGTCCACATCCTGTGGATTGGATAGAATACTGTCTTTTCTGTCTCATATATGAGAGCGAATGCGGTTTTGGAAGACAGCGAAGGATGTCTAGTGCAATGCATTTATATATGAGGTGGAAAGGTCAAAAGAAATTGAATCGTGCAACTTAGTTATAGATTGAGTTTTTTTTTTGCGATCAGTTATAGATCAAGTTTGTGGTTGCTATCTGAAACATGTTTTCTTCGTGCCATTTTTTCATGATCACGTGCGCAGGTGAAATTGTTATTGCATTTCACTTGTCAAACCATTAAAGACAGTTTTAAGTGCTAAATAGAATCCTAGAAATTCTCTAATTGGACAAGGAGATGAAATGAGGTACGCTGCTTACTTTGGGGTGGTTAAATTATAGAGGAATTTTAAAATGCATGCTAAATTATAATATCATAAAACAAACTAGATGGACTTGTCTGCCAAACTTTACTTCGATTAGATCTGGCAATTCTAAGAGACGTAAGTATTTAGAAAAGACATAAGCATTAGATTTTTCTTGATAGATTTAGCACCAATAGATGATCAAGATTATTGATTATTTCTTTACCCCTCATTTTTAATACCACAATACCATATAAATATTTTGTAATCTGTATCTGGTTGTGATAGATCTATCTTGTATTGGTTGTGTTGGATATAGAGGCCGGATTCGATCCTTTATCTAAAAATCTTGTATTTGTTGCCAATTGATCTACATGCTTTTCTAGGCCTATTCATATATTCTCCCCCCTCACATCGCACACCCGTGCATCTTCAACGTATGTTTAGTCGAAGCCTTAGCTTGAGCTATGTTAGCTCTTGTGCGGCCTATTTAATGTTTATAGTTTTCCTCCCTTGAGATGCACCACCATGTATGTTTGATGTGTTGAATTAACATATCTAAGTGTGACAATTTCAGCTCTTGTTGCAACCAATGTACCACAGCCAATCAATCTTCTGTTCATGAATTTTTTTTGGTTGTTTCCAGTTGTTTTAGACAGACCCACTAGTATGTGCTTTTGGTGCTGAGCACGTAGTTGTATTTTTATTTTGGGAAAATTTGCTACAGGACATGCAAAGTGGAGCGTGTTTGCTGAAACACACCGTTGACCGCGTTATATGCTGTTGGACACTCTCGTTTTATGCTAATTTGCTGAAAGACACCGCCTCGATTAGAATAATATTTTTTGGCTGCGGAGGAGAGAGAAAGGTGAGGAAATGTCCATTTTACCCTTGGTCCCATTTGTCAGATTTTTGGGGTGCGCATTCTGGAGGGAGCGCAACACAGCCTGCGCCGCAGCCGCCACTGCGGGAGAGGTGGAGCGCGAGCAGCGTAGTGCCGGTGCCGCCCGGCACGGCACGACACCAGTTGTATGCCAAGTCTGGAGGAGGAAGAAAGATCTGACAAATGGAACCAAGGGTAAAATGGACATTTCCTTAGCTTTCTCTCTCCTCTGCAGCCAAAAAATATTTTTCTAATCGAGGCGGTGTCTTTCAGCAAATTAGCACAAAATGAGAGTGTCCAGCAGCATATAACGCGGTCAACGGTGTGTTTCAGCAAACACGCTCCACTTTGCATGTCCTGTAACAAATTTTCCCTTTTGTTTTTGTATCTTTTCTTCTCCCTTCTAATAAAAATTCAGCAACTCTCTTGCCATCCGTTCAAAAAAAATGAACACCTAGATTTTGACATTTCAGTTTCGATCTTGCCTGCAGCAATTTGGGAGAAAAGATTTTTCCTCCGTATATTAAGAAGTTGAAACCCTAGCATACTTTTCTACACCACTTGTTCTGATAAACTATTTAGATTTTATTAGGAATGGGGAATTCAGGTTCTACAGTACTACACTCTTAGTTAAATACGATGATCAAATTTCTTCTATATAAGAGAACTAAGTATAAACCATATATTTTCGAAAAATTGAAGTGCTTATAACTAAACAATCAATGTGATATGTTATAATGTTTCATCAAAAATATAATAAATGTATATAAGCTAGCAACAACTTACACAACTCTTTGTCATGGATTACATGAATAATGGCTCAATTTAGAAGCATGTGCGGGAGTATTTAGATTGGGTTAGGTAATTTTGACAAAATATTTTTAAATGATAACAGACGTGGGAATTTAGGGATCACTATAAATAATTTTTTATGATGTCAAGGGTAATAAGTAATTTTTATGTGGTGGATTTATATGGCGTATTTAGGCTATTCTCATAATCATAGGTGCAATGAGATAAAATAATATTATTTGTCAGTAATGATTGTGTCTACAAAATCAATTATTATTTTTTGTGGGAGCTTTTTGTGATTTATCTCCTTTCAGTTACAACAATATATTTTTATGGAAAAATACAAGCATTTTCTAATTTAATATGCAATTCAATAGCATGCCAGGACAAGTATTATTATAATATTTAGTGATAGCAACCATAAGGAAACGTCAAAGAGACATGTGTACGTTGCAGAAAAAGAAGTTTTGTAGGCATTAGCTGCGTGTTCAGAGAGAGACGGCTGAGATAGAGGCAGATAGATTGGCCGCGCAGTATGGCGGCTGTTTCCTCTCGGCTCTAATAAGGATGATGATATCCGGGTGTGGTCTGTTGTATACGAGTACACCGTTAAATCAGAAGTGGTCTGTCTCCTGGTCCATGTCGCTGAGAATCTCTCGATCTTTAGCTCTCCTCCTCTGTTCCTGGTACGTTTTGCACAAAGCTATTATTATTACCTTCCGAGTAGTGCCAACTATTAGGCAGGGTACTGCGTCATGTAGAGGCATCACTGCTGGACTGTGACTGCAAACGAATATTGAAACTCCAAGCGATGTACTGCCAAAGGTGAGGTTTCATGGTGGCATGTGATCATGAAATGCTGCACGCCTGTGCCCCCCTGAAATTTGTCTATCTAAAGAGAAAAGCTGCTGCGATTATTTGTGCGTTGGATGACTAGGAACACACGATCCAAGAACTCACCCATGCCATCGCAATATGACACTTTCTCTGTTCGAAATTCACCACCGGATTTCAGGTGTTTGCCGTGTGTCGCAGGCGACACACGACAAATGCCCAAAAGCACACGGTAAAGGGTTTGCCGTGTGCCGCCCACGGCAAAGACCCGTCGGTAAATAGCCCCGACGGCGAAGGGAGCTTTGCCGTGTGCCAACATGCGCATACAGCAAAAATGACGACCCCCCTCCGTTAACGGCCGACGCGCCTTTTTTTTCAATGGAATGTTTGCCGTGTGTCAGAGGGGAGGCACACGGCAAAGCATTGGTCATTTTGCCGTAACTGAAATGGTCACTTTTCCATGTGCCAGGGGCCGGCACACGGCAAAATGACCAATATATTTATGTTTTTATTGTTTTTTCACGTAGAAAAATCCCCAAAAATCACGGACATACATATATATCATAACCAACATTGCAGGCATACATATATATCATATCAAACCTCATAAACAATCCCAAACATACATATAGATAAATAATCCACAAGTGCAGAAATTCATAAATACGTTTATTACAATTCACAAGCTCACATCTTCAAAGATAACAAGTTCACGACTGCAAGGTAACAAGCTCACATATTCAAAGATCACTGAGGTGGGTCGAAAGGCGGTTGAGATGGGAACATCGGTGCGCCCGGTGACAAGTCTGGCGTATTCGATGCCGCCGATTGATTCTGCAGAAAAGAGAATAGATTACATGTGTGGCAAATTAAGGCAAAAATCTAAACCATTCACAATTCCATCATAGTTTCTAATTGATAATCTAAACCATTCACAATTCCATCGAACATTCGAAATTTCATTGAATTCTCTAAGTGATTCTAGGTCTCTATGTTATCTAAGTTTCTAATAATTGAAATGAATCTAAAAGGTTGTGAAGTGGCGCACAAAAGGAGTTGCAGGAACCATAGCCGGGGCCGGAGGGAATATCATCGGTGGCAGAGGTTGACCCATCTGAACAGAAAGACTTTGAATGTAGCCGTACATCTGGGACATCTGCAGCTGCATATCGGCCTGGATTCTCGCCGCCTCCTCCGCTCGTATCCTCCTCTCTTCGGCCATCGCCGCCTCATGTGCCGCCGCTTGCGCCGCCATTTGGGCATACAGTTTTTCATTGCAATGTTAGAAAGCAAAGCAAGCATATGTAGAAATTGAATGAACGATGAATAAATCAGATATAACCTGAAGTTCCTGCACTTGAAGCTGTGCCGCGGACAGCCGTGGGCGTATGGCTGGGCTACTGCTCGTGCTCCTGGCTCGAACCTGGGCGAGAGTAGGAGTACTGGCCGTGTCTAGAGTGTCGTCGCCTATATAGTATCTGCCATGCTTCTTGCCTCCTCCCACCCTCATGATGATCTCTCCATCAAGGTCATGGCGGCTCGGATCCCACTCTGGCCCATGGACCTGCTTTCCCGCCTCTGTGTATGCAGTGATGCGGGTGTGGATGGAGGGATTGGTGTAGGCAGAGGGAGGGTGGTCATTCGGGCTGTAGGTGACCTCGGACGCCTTGCCCTTGTGGGCCAAAGCCCATCCCATAAACTGCGAGCACTCTGCGCCTTCATGCGTCTCGGACTGCCAAAAACAACAAGTTGATTACACACTATCAATAATCGAGGTTTAGAATAAAGAAATGAATCTGCATACCCATCTAGCCCTGTATTCGTCGTTGCTACGGCTGCCTTGATGGTGTGCTAGACCTGGCATCAGCAAACGCCGTTCTCGGCCAGCGTTGTGCTTCTCCTCCCACTCGGGTGTGAACCACTTGTCCACTATGCGTTCCCAGCACAAGTTATCATTGCGGCACTGCCTGTTCCTCGTATCCTTCCGCACACCTGTAGAAATCCTGCATATCAACAAGATATATACACTCATTATGTACATAAAAGTTCAACGAATACGATGTATTGAGAAGTGTAGTGCGAATGAAGGCTTACCCACAACTCGGCCTTCACACGCTCCGCCTTGTTCTCCAAGGACCTGTTTTCCCGATCAAGATAACTAGAGGCGGCGACGTAGTAGTTCCACGTCCAGGCGGGCTCGTGCCTTCCACCAATGTGGACTAGGCCTGGGAAGTGCTTCCTGACCAAGCCACCCAGGATGCCGTTGACTTTGCGAGTGTGAGCACCTCTAGTGAGTATTTTCCAATTCCTGCCAAAAGTGATTAATATAAAATATTAGTTTCTATTGTGATTTTTAGATAATGAAATGAAAAAATAGTGATAACATGTAAAGTTACTTACAATGGCCCAAAGGGTCGAATGATCGGACGTCCAGATAGAGGTATTGGTCTATCCGGGAGTCGCAAGGGACCTCGCTGCGAGATAGTCGGTGTACCCTCGGTTGAGACATCCTCCTCCTCCTTCGCCTCCGCCACCTCCTCCTGCTCCTCCTCCACCTCCTGCTCCTCCTCCGCCTCCGCCTCCTCCTCCTCCACCTCCTCCTCCTCCTGCGGCTGCTCTACAGGCCGAGTCGCTCGACTCCTCCCTTGGCTCTTGGGGCCACCCTTTCCTCGACCCTTGCCTCGGGTCCCCCTAGGATCATCAGACCGTAGCGCCATTAGTCGGAAAACCGACGAGCATGCACGTTGAAGTCCACTGCCCACCATCTTTGTTCAATCACCTGCAAATAAAAACACTAAACCAGTTAGCACGTATAAACAAAATGTAATTAGAAAGATAAGCAAAATAAACAAGACATGTATTTGAAACTAACATGATATTATAAATAATAAGCAAAATAAACAAAACATGTATTGGAAGATAAACATACATGTATTAGAAATAATCATCTAGATCGGGATTAGCTGGATCATAAGTCTCATCATCACTATCATGCATGTCGAGATAATCAGGCCCGTTCTCGAAAGGAGGAATGTCGTCTTCATCAAGGCCTAATTGTAATTGCTCAAGTAATTCTAAGTCCTTAGCATTATAAACCTCATCTCCAATGTCATCTTCATCAATCATTTCATCAACGTCTACTTCCATTCCGATCGCTCCGGTTAAGTCTATCTCAAAACATCCTTGCAGCCCCTTTTCTTGAAAGAACTCTCCGTCATATGTGTTTGGGTCTATGTTGTAATCTTCATTGTTTGGGACGGGTAGTTTACCATGTGGTGATACCTTGTTGACAACATCCCAACCCACAAGACGTGCATCGGTTTTGCAAGGGTATGATAGATAATAAACTTGTGTAGCTTATTGGGCCACAATATTGACATCATCTCCTGGATAGACGGATGACTGTCGAATTTCGACTAGTCCAAGATTAGGAGTCCATCGCACTTCGTTAGGATCAAACCAATGGCATTTGAATATGATGGGTTTAAGAGGTTTCCAACCATCAAACGTGAGTTCGTATATTTCTTCAATTCTTCCATAATACTCGACCCCATCGAGGGCTGTCGTACAAACTCCTGTATTGGTGGTTCTTTGATTGGGCCGAGTCTGCTTGTGGTTCTCTATGTGAAAACGATATCCATTCACGTCATAGCCGAAAAATGACATGACCCGATAGGCACAACCATTGGCAAGTTGTCTCAACTTGGGACTCATTGACACATCGTTTTGACCCTACAAGTAGAAGCTTGATATTATTCGCATTTACGAGGACTTGTAATGTCAAACAAAAAGTACGAGCTTCAGAATGATTGTACCTTTTGTTTAAACCAAGAAATAAAATCGGGCGATCCACGTCCTGTACCCTTTTTAAGAAGGGTATCAACTTGTTGCGGGATGGGTGCCCTATGGCCCTGCGAGAATTGATGAGTGAATTCCCTGTAAAACAAGATCGAGGGGGTTGGATGCAAAATAGCGATGTTATGGTATCAATAATCGAGAATTAGTTCTTTTGGGCACTTACTCATTGTACGGCTCCATTTCGGAAAGGTTGGTCAACACATACATCATGATAACACGCCACTCTTTATGTTGCAAGGTCTTAGGAGTCGCACCAGAGGCACTTCCGAGTTTCCCTCTGAAGAGGCTGAGGCTCAATTCATCTTCGATGGCTTTAGGAAGGCTGTCAGAGTAGTATTTTGTTGTGAAGTTTGACACCTCTTCAGTACAGTATGCCTCTGTAATGGAAGCTTCAATTTTGCATTTGTTTTTACATTTGGTTCGAAGGACCTTTTGCTGTCTCTCAATTGAATAGCACCAATGGCCATGCACAGGCCCCCCCCCATTCGTGCCTCATTCGGGAGGTGCAAAATCATATGCTGCATCGGATTGAAAAAACCGGGTGGAAAGATCTTCTCCAACTTACAAAGCAACACAGGTGCCAATTTTTCCATTTCTACAACCACGTCACGAGATAACTCTTTAGCACAAAGGATGCGGAAGAAATTGCTTAACTCTTCCAGCACTTGCCACATATGGTCAGGGAGATAGCCTCGAACCATCACCGGAAGAAGCCGCTCAATCCATATGTGGTAGTCATGACTCTTCAGCCCATTTATTCGCATAGTAGTTAAGTTCACCCCCTCCTCAGATTCGCAGCATATCCATCTGGAAACATTAAAGTTTGGAAGCATTCTAGTACTTCCTTCTTTTTCTTTAGAACAAATTCGGCTGGTGGCTTTTTCCATTTCTTGCCGTCTTTGGGAGGCGGAATGTCCAGCTTTGGTCTATTTCATAACCTAGCTTGATCCACTCTAGCCTTCACGTTGCCTTTTGTCTTATCAGGAATATCCATGATTGTACCCCAGAGTGCCTCGGCGACATTCTTCTCAGTGTGCATCATATCAATGTTACGTGGAAGAAAAAGGTCTTTCATGTAGGGGAGCCTCCACAAGCCCGACTTCAAGGTCCAGGCGTGTTCCTCACCATATCCCACAAAACCACCACCTTCTTCGTTTACCCTAAGTGCATCTAACTGCGCACGAACCGCGACACCTGTCAACATCTGCGGTGGAGGGTATTCAACCACGACACCCTTTGTAAAGTTCTTGATGTCTCGCCTAAATGGATGGTCAATAGGAAGAAATTGCCGGTGTTTGTCGAATGAAGAATACTTGCCACCCTTCGTTAACCAGAATAACTTGAGAGATGCCTTGCATACTGGGCATGGAAACTTCCCGTGGACACACCAGCCGCAGAATATCCCATACTTCGGCAAGTCATGCAAGGAGTACATGTACCACACTCGCATTTTAAAGTTTGTCTTTGTAGCTCGGTCGTATGTTCATACCCCTTCCTCCCAAGCACGTCACACTCATATTATCCCCAGGGTATCCAGGAATTATCAACGACAAGAATATGGTTTGTCGTTGAAACATGACGCTAGGGAGAAGATTGAGGGGGATAACAAACATAGGCCAACAAGTGTACAGGGCAGCCACCATTCCATACGGATTGAACCCATCTGTTGCCAGCGCAACACGTACGTTACAAGCATCCATTGCTTCCTCACGATAACACTCATCAAAATGTTTCCATGCATCGGCATCGGCTGGATGTACCATATTCTCAGAACGGTATCGTTTGCCATGTTTATGCCATGCCATCTGTTTTGCAGATTCCTTGGTCATGTAAAGTCGTTGGATTCTCGGTATGAGGGGAAGGTACCGTAGGATTTTCACGGGGATTTCTAGCTGCCGCTTCTGACCATCACTAGAATCTACCTCTAGGTACCTAGAGGCCTTACATTTAGGACAATATTTTGCATCTGCATGGTCTTTCCTAAACAAGACACATCCCTTCGTGCATGCATGTCTCTGCTCGTATGGCATCTTAAGTGCACGGAGGAGTTTTTGTGCCTCATACAAATTGCGTGGCAGATTGTGACCACCCGGAAGCAGGCTGCCAAAAACTGTCAACTTATTATCAAAGCCATCTCGACTAATGCCAAGCTGAGACTTTAAGGCCATAATGCGTCCGATGGCATCCAATTGAGAAACATCGGTGTGCTCGTGAAATGGTTTTTGTGCCGAAGACAGCATGTCGTAATAGGCTTTTGCGGATGCCTCCGGCGGATCCTCCCTAGCATCACTAGGCCCTTCATCAAAGTGTGCTTGATGAAAGTCATCTAGAATGTCTCCGCACCCGGCATCAGCATCATAATCTTCGATGCGTTGTCTCACGACCTCATCTCTCGCACGATGAGCTTCACCATGGCAGATGCACTAGGTATAGTTTGCTACAAACCCATTGGTACAAATGTGTTTACCCATATTGAATTGTGATTGAAATATCTTGTTTGCACATCTGCTGCAGGGGCACAGGGCTTTACTCCGTCCTTTATCAAATGCCATTTTCAAGAAATCTGCAACCTTGTGAACGAATTCATCTGTCCAGTCACGTTTACCCTTCCAGCCCGTGTACATCCACTCACGATCATCTATCCTTTACCATATAAGTGAGTTATATAAAAATAAATGGCATCTACACGATGTCTATCATGCTCTAATAGGTGAAGATAGGTCCTAATCCCACCCGAGGACGTGTAGATGGTATTAGTTTTCATGCTCTACTCCTATCTGAGACAGGATTTCGGCAGCACCTCCCCGCTGTTCTCCAAATACACGTCCTGTTAAGGAGATTATGTATCTGGAGAACAACGGGAACATGCTGCCGAAATTCTGTCTCGAATAGGAGCAGAGCATGGAAACTAATACCATCTACACATCCTCGGGCTGTCCAAAATACGTGGACAATTCGAAACAGATATGGTCATAGATGTGAAAAAGTATGCACATTTCCAACCCTATCTATTTCGAACGGGAGACGCATAGGTTACGTGAACTAAGGACATAAAAAGGAAACATAGGCATTTTGCACGTGCTCACCTAGTATCTCCACGGCGGCGAGACAGGGTCCGACGAGTCCTCCGGGCCAACAGCGTCGCGGCCTCCTACTCGTCCTTCTCCTTCAACGACGGCTGTGGCAACAGGGGCTTTCCTACAAAAATACAACAATGCTGAGTATCACTTCAAAATTTCGGCAGCACCTCCCCTGTGCGGGGAGGTTTCCATAACCTGCAACAAAAAGCACGACACGAAGGCCGGGCTACACATAGGTTCTTTCCTAACGGCTCGATGGCCGGACACATACCATCCAACACGTCTTGCAATTTTTTCTCACCTAGGGCTCGACGGCCGCCGGGGCAAGACGGACCTCAGGCTACTCCTCTCCTCTTCCCCCTCCTTCGATGTCGGGGTAGCTAGCGCCGGGACGGGGCGGTCATGGGGGCAAGATGAGCCTCAGCCTCTGCGTCTCCTCCTTCTCCTCCTCCTCCTTCTCCTCCTCCTCCTCCTCCTCCTCCTCCTCCTCCTCCTCCTCAACACGGGGCAGGGGCGAACGTGCGCGGGGGCAGGGGCAGGGGCGCGCGGGCGGGCGGGCGTGGGGGCAGGAGCGGGGCGCGGGAGGCAGGCCGCGGCCTGGGCGGAGGCGGCCGGTAGGCCGGGGCCGGTGCGCCTGGGCGGTGGTGGCCGGCCAGCCGCGGCGCCCGGGGGGGGGGGGGCGCTGCTGGGCGGGCGCGCGAGGGAGGCCGGCCGTGGCCGGGGCGAGCACGGGCGAGCGGCTGGCCGGAGCGGGCGCACGGGGGGCTGGACGCGGCGGGCGTGCGTGAGTGGGTGAAAGTCTGTGTGGGCGGCTGCCCTTTTTTTTGTGCGTGAGGGGTTTGCCGTGTGCTCCATATTCGAGGCACACGGCAAACTCTTAACTTTGCCGTGTGCCCAGATCTGGGGCACACGACAAACTTTTTTTATTTGTTGTTTTCACTGGTTGACTTTTTTTCTTCCTCTTTGCCGTGTGCCCCCCTTGGCACACGTCAAACTGTTAACTTTGCCGTGTGCTCAGATCTGGGGCATATGACAAACTTTTTTTTTGTTTTTCACCGAGGCCACATTTTGTTCTCTTGGTTTTTTTGCTTTGTTTTCCCTATTAATTATATTATTTAGTTGAAGATCAATAATATGATATGTACTTTTTATGTACTCTATTATTTTATGTGCTTCACTCAATAATACGAATAGTATTTTTCCACTCATGTTATTATATTATTTCATGTATTTCAAACTCAAATTCAAGTTATCCATAGCACGTGTAATGTCCACTTTATCTATTACTTAATATGCTTGACTCAGTAGCATGAATAACAATTATCCACTTAGTTTTTCCACTATTTCATGTAGTTAAACCTCATATTTATTATTGTCAATTAAAATTCTACAATTACAATTAATCAATTAAAATTACCGAACGGATCCGAAAGTTTACCAAAATTTAACATGAAGCAATCTATGTTGTGTGGAGCCTATAGAAAAAGTTTTAAAGTCCAACTCAAAATTGAACCTTATTGCGCTTATAAACCTAACCACGTACTTCACAACTCTATGGATCTTCTATGGGAAAACTTTAGTCTATAAGCATCGTACGTGACAAAACTTATGAGTACATGTACGTACCATGAAATATTGACTCGAAGTATGATAACGTGAGAATTTGACAAATCTCATGATTTTAGACAATATTTGAATTTTATAGTATTCAAACACTATTCGATCCCACATTCGTGCTATTGTTTCGTGAATACGGTTTTTGAAATTTGGTTTAAACTATAGGATAAGTTCTTACATTAGACTCATTATCACTAATATCATTTTTCCACTCACTTTATTCTATTATTTCATGCACTTGCAGTTCAAATTTGTCTTGTTTGAAAAAAATCCTTTGAATAAAATAAATTTGTTAAATATAGTAAAGTGATCAAGAAATATACCAAATTAAAACATTGAGTGTCAAACAATATAAGTAGAGTGGAGAAAAAGTTTGGGGGCAAAATTTTGATTTTTCTCTTATGCTTTGCCGTGTGCCATGGCAAGGCACACGGCAAAAACATGTCTTCGCCGTGTGTCATCCTTTGGCACATGACGAAAACAACACTTTGCCGTGTGCCTACCCATGCCACACGGCAAAGGATAACGACCGTCACTTGAGAAGGAGGGGTTCCATTTGTTTTAAATCTTCGTCGTGTGTTGGGTCGGCGGCACACGGCAAAGAGGTTGTTTGCCGTGTGTTGAGCTTCGGACACACGGCAAATAGGCTATTTGCCGTGTGTCCTTTCTTTGCCGTGTGTTATTTCATTGGCACACGGCAAAGAGGTTGTTTGCCGTGTGCCCGATAATTTACACACGGCAAAATATTGGGCACACGGCAAACAACGGTTTTCCGGTAGTGATTGTAGGTAATTTTAACTTTTCTATATACATAGTCTTTACTGTTTATCTAGACAAAAAGTATATCTAGATACATAACAAAACATTATATTTAGAAAAACTAAAATAACCTACAATTTAGAATAGATGGAGTATTTTTTTGTGGAGAGAAGACCACCGGAAATTAAGCCAGAGTGCAACACTGATGGTACTCTTGTTGCAGAAACACGCTACGGGAAACCCGTATATATCGAGTGTCTACATCTTTGCTGAGTGTATTCCATCGGGCACTCGGCAAAGATAGACTTTGCCGAGTATCTAGAAGAATACACTCGTCAAACAAAAGGCACTCGGCTAATTAAAGCCTTTGCCGGGTGTCTGCACCAAATACACTCGGCACAAAATATACACTTGGCACATCGAAGGCTTTGCCGAGTGTGCATATGCTGACACTCCCGCAGGCTGACATTCGGCAAAGGGCATGCACGTGCCACGGACGCCAACGGCCGTTGGTGGCCGTTTGGGACGTTAGTTCGTTGCCGAGTGTCTAACCCTAGCACTCGGCAAAATGGTGGAACGTGCCCAACACGTGCCACAGCCGCCAACAGCCGTTGACGGACGTTTGGGACGTAAGCTCTTTACCGAGTGTCAAAAGCTTGACACTCGACAAAGAGGTTGCACATGCCCAACACATGCCACGGTCGTTTCACGTGTTGGCTTTTTGCCGAGTGTATGAGGGAGACACTCGATAAATACTTTGAAAATTTGAAAAAAAAACTTTGAAAAAACTTGAAATTCATACTAAAAAAATTTAAAATTTTTAAATATAAGAGTTTTCTGCTCGCTGGGTTGGTGGCTTTACCGAGTGTTTGGCACTAGCACTCGACAAAATGTCGCTTTACCGAGTGTTTGCTTGTAGACACTCGGCAAAGATAGCCGAGTGTTTTTTGGGAAACACTCGGCAAAGCATAGATTGTTTCATTCAAACTTTTGATTTTATGCTCCAAACTTTTTCTCCTCTCCATGAGATTTGTCAAAAGCTCATAATATCTTATGTGGAGGCTGTGGTAAAAAGTTGAGATGATTTCGAAAAGTTTTTCATATACGGCCCTTACAAATCGGAGCATCTCCACATAGAAGTTTCAGAGAGTTCAGAAGGATGCGGTTGGATTTCGAAACGAAGTGAAGTTGAATTGGAGTTTCAGTTCATAACTTTTTTTCATAGATAGTTGACAACATAGATTGTTTCATTCAAAGTTATCATAATTTTTTGGACCCATTTGATAATTTTTAATTATTTTTTGTGACTATCTCTTCTTGAAATAATAAAATATCTGAAGGAATAATGAGCTATATATGCATGAAATAATGAAAACAATTCATAGAAGTATAAAATGTGTATTGCTGAATGTATTTGATGAGATATTTTGATGTGTATTTCAACAAATTTGAAAATCTTTACATGAAATAATGATTCTGGAAATTGTTTGCCGAGTGCTACACATGAGACACTCGGCAAAGAGTGTATATGCCGAGTGTTTCACACGAGACACTCGGCAAATAGGCCACATGGCCGGCCGGTTTGAAGCCGCGAGGGCCACATCATTGGCCAACGTGGCTTCTTTGCTGAGTGCCGGCACTCGGTAAAGGCTTGGTTTGCCGAGTGCCATGGCCTGTGCAATCGGCAAAGAGCCATGTGGTCGGCCGCTCAGTGGCCGCGCGCGGCCACGTGGCAGATCTATTTGCCGAGTTCCCGATCCAGGACACTTGACAAATTGGGGGTTTGGGGACTTAACCCTTCGCACGGCCCAGCTCACATGCACACGCACACAACGCACAACACACACACCGCCGCCGCCCCGCCCGGCCACCTCCACGCCCGCCGGCCGCCCCGCCCACCGCCGTGCCCGCCCGCCCACCGCTCAACTGATGCGAACCCGCTAGGGTTTATGCCCGATCTTTGGATGAGAGGTATGGGGGATAACTCGATTGGAGGAGACGACGTTGACGGCCCGAATACAGCCTTCCGAAGACCGCGCCTTAGAAACGGATACACCACCTCCTATGGATGTCGTGATCTTGTGGAAGCACGTCAAAGAACTAGCAAGCAATCGAAGAACTAGCAAGAACAAGTATCAAACAAGTACTAAAATTACTAGATGGGAATGAAGTGTTCAATGTCAAACTCAATCACAAACGAAGTGGGGTTCTGAAGACTCGAAGACGGGCGGCTGGACCAGCACGTGCTTACAAGCAAGTAGCAATGGCTAAACTTGATATAAACAAAACCCAAGTGTCCTTGGCGGCGGCTAAGGGGTATAAGACAAGGGAGGACGACCATAGGGGTGCTGGGGCCATGCTCCAACCCTAGGACGCGACCATAATGGACTCTACATGATACATGGCCCATTGGGCCAAAATAAGATGATGCAACATCATGGACGGAAAACATCTCGGTGCAAATAGATGAGTATGGCTGACTCCGAATAGATATGGACGTGTGGTTGGATCCATTGGAAAGCGGACTTGATAAGCTTTCCGTGAAGTACTTGAATGCCCCAATCTGAGTCGTATGCGACCATGGCATCCATCACAAGTTGAAGTGTTTATGCAGGAAAATCACCAGGCGCACGACAGTGTAGGCGGCAGCCGTGTAACCGGTTTGGCTAGGCACACAATAGTGTAGGCGGCAGCCGTGCATGCGGTTTGGTGAGGCGCACAACAGTGTAGGTGATAGCCATGCACGTCCGAATTATCCCACCTCGATTACCGAAGGAGGAGGAAGCCACCTTAAAAGGGAGAGCCACCCTTCCCTTATCAGACTAGTCTTTTAGGGAGATTGAGCATTTCCTTGAGTGGGGTGCCTAAGAACTGTTGGGAGCCGGACAACCTTAATTTGTTGGGCGTCGGCCAACCCCACGCCTGGGCCGGATGCATCACCAGTCCCAAACAATAAAGATTATAATATAGACCCAAACACATATGATGGATAGTTCTTCCAAGAAAATGGGCTAGAAGGGTCTTTTGAGATAGATTTGACCCAAGCGGTTGGAATGGCAGTAGACTCATAAATGTTTATTGACGAGGACACTTGAGATGAGATTCAGAATGTCAAGTACTTGGAGTTACTAGAGTGATTACAATTAGGCAATGACAGTGACGATGACATTCCTCCTCCTTTGGAGGACGGTCATGAACATCTCGAAATGTATGACAGTGATGATGAGACCGTTGATCCAGCTAATCCTGATCCTGATGATTATTTCTAATAAATGTATGTTTTTTATATATTGCATATCTTTCTAATAATTTATGTCGGTTCATATTTTTTGTTATTGCTTCTCTTTCTAATAAATGTATGTTTTAGTTGATTGTAGGTGATTGAACCAAGATGGTGGGTAGCACGGGCAGTGCAATGAGGAACGTCATGTCGCACTACCGCGCACTCTCTGGTGGAGGGTCTAATGCAGCTGGGTCATCCCGTCCCAAGCGTGGAGGCCGAAAGAAGGGTCCAGGCAAGGGGCCGTCCCATACCAAGGGGCGACAGTGGACCCCTGTAGCTTCGTCGTCCGAGGAGGAGTTTGTTCCTTTGGCGGCAGACCGACAGGCCGCGGAGGACGAGGAGCGCGAGGCCGAGGAGCACGAGGCCGAGGAGCATGAGGAAGAGCAGCAGGAGGAGGAGGTCGGGGGGTCCACTTCCTCTGAACTGTCGGCCCTTTGGCAGCGAGGTCTCTCACAACTCCCGAAGCGACCGATACCCATGAAGCATCGCCCTGTAGTTGCACCCACTGGAAAAAGGTAAGTAATTTTAGATGTTATAAGTACCTTTTCATTTCATATATTGGAAATCAGAATATAAACTAATAATTTACTTTAATCGCTTGGGCGGGAGGTTGTCACCCCGGGCGCTGCTCACGACCGCAACGTCAATGGCATCCTAGGTCTTCTATGCAGGGAGCTGTTTTCGGGTTTGGTTCAGATTGGCGGCAGGGAAAATTGATTATAATTTATTCTGAGATTAAGTACTTTCAATTCAATCTTGTTATATGTCGTACACTTGATGTCTTGTAGGAGATTTCGTGGTGGTGCACCGCGCATCTCCGGTGCTGGGAGGTGATAGTGGCGAAGTGGGTAAGCCCCGAGTGGGAGGAGCAGCACAACCTTTGGTGGGAGCGGCGTTTGCTGATGCCAGGTGTACCACACCATCAGGGCATCTTTAGACTCGACGAGTATCGGGCAAAATGGGTACGCCGAGTCATTTCTATATTCGCTCACTCAATTCTTTATAATTAGTAATCTTGTTCTTATTGTTTATTTCCTCAGTCGTCATCACATGGTGGTCAGCCTTAAAACCACAAGGGCAAGGCAACCTCCGATGTCCAGTACAACCCGGAGGATCCACCCTCGGCATACATGAACGCCAGCATCCACAGTTGCCTCACTGCATACACAGATGTGTCGAAAGAGGTCTATGGGCCAGACTTTGATCTGACCGCCCACGACATTGATGGAGAAGTGCTCATGAGGGTGGGATGAGGCAAGAAGCATGTGCGGTACTTCATCGGCGACAGCACCATCGACTGGGCCACTACCCCCACACTCTCCAGATTCGAGCCAGGAGCACGAGCTCTTCCCCGTCCATACACCAACCTCCTTCCGGTTCTACTTTGGGATGCAATCACTACAGGTTATTTATGTTTTGTTCATTGTACATTCACTTTACTTACGTTTGCAATTTATTTTAACATTGTGATTGAATTTTGCAGACCCGGTTGGATGAAGAGACGGACAGACGGGAGTAGATGGAGTTGCAGGTGAAGCGGATGCAGGAGGCGGAGGCCGAGAAACAGAGGAAGATCGAGGAGATGGAGCTCTAGAACCAGCTATGGCAGCAGCAGATGTATGCCTACATTCAGAACATTGATGGGCGGGTGGGTGGAGGTCCGCCGCCGGTGATGCCACCTCGCCTCCACCACGTGTGCCACCTCACCTCCACCACGTGTTCCCATTTCTCCTGTGAGTCGGTTACCTTACACAACTTGGACACATGAAAATCTCTTGTGGGCAGACTCCTGGCTCGGCGGTGTCAAATGACGGGCCTCAAGACGAAGAGGTTGCGGCGCGGGCGGCTCGAATGCTGTTCGGACCCCCTCGTGAGTGAGTTGGTGACTTTTGGAATGCTTATGAACCTTTGTGAATGTTTGGTGACTTTGTGTTGTTGTGAACGAGTGTAATTGTGAACCTATGGATGTTTAGTATCTTTTATGTCTTTGTCGAACTGACTATGATGTTTATTGCGGATTTATGGTTGTGGAAGGTTGATGTATATATATATGAACTACGTGTGATGCTTATTATCATATATATGAAATGCATGTGATGTTTGTTTTGAGGGTGTCCTTTATACGCAACCAGTAATAAAAATAGGGTGGTTCTGGGTTTGCCAAGTGTTATACTCCGCAAAGGTCATGTTTGCCGAGTGTTTTGGCTTTAACACTCGCCAAACAGGTTGTTTCTGTCATTTCTGGATAGGCCTTTACTGAGTGTTATTTGTTTGCCGAGTGTTTTTGCTTTAACACTCGGCAAACCTAGGGCCTTTGCCGAGTGTTAAAGCAAAAACACTCGGCAAATCATGTGCCTTCCGAGTGTTTTTGCACTGACACTCGGGAAAGCTTGGAGGCTTTGCCGAGTGCAAAACTTGGTAAAGCCTCCATTAAAAACTCACAGACAGACGCTGCCGTTTGCGTGCTGTCTGTTAGTGCTTTATTTTTCTGAGTGTCTGGTATGGCAATTGGTAAAGACTTTGCCGATTGCCCGACAAAAAACACTCGGCAAAGGCGGCCTTTGCCGTCACCCGATACGTCGTGAGGCCTTTGCCGAGTGTTACACTCGGCAAAGCTTTTGCCGATTATTTTTTGGGGTTTGTCGAGTGTTTGGGGGCGCGCACTCGGCAAACCCCTGGTTTCCCGTGGTGACGGGAGCAAGTAGAGTTGTTCTTCAAAAGGAATAACTTACAATTTAGAATAGATGGAGTAATTTTTTGTGTGGAGAAGATCACCGGAGCTTACTTCCGGGTTACGAACTGTGAGATCAACATGATCTTACTGCTTTGTAGATGGAGGCAATATATAGTCTGTTACTACCAATAACTGCTCATCTGTCATGTCCGATTTTAAAAACAAACCAAATGTACATAGTATTTGTAGCAGGATCAAGATTCACACAAACAACGATATTATCAATGTATAAAGATATAGTACCACGTAAATATTGCAAAGTACTTCCGGAGTTATACATCTAATTCTTCAGTAAAATCTTCACATATAGTTGACTCGGGGTTATGTATGCCTAGACTTCAGTAAAATCTTTAACAAAGTCCATATAACCTTATTCTTCTAAGCACCGTTTATTGATATGGAGCAAAAATAAGTTGAAAATAACGAGTGTGAGTACATTCATACTCCGCAAGTGTGAAAAAATATGACATTAAAGGCTATTACAAGGAAAGGATGACTGGTTGACTACGATAAACAATTCTAGTTGGTCAAGTTTTATTTGCACTTGATTATTATAGTAAAAGTATATGCCAACCCATCACTGAAAGCACGTACCAGAAACATAACCAAGAACCAAGATTTAATCCTTGTTGAAGTTCAATTATCATGTGATGGTCCATGTCACTCTTGACCATAAGCACGACTAATAAATTAGTTTTACGCTCTACAAAGGTTGCACATTTTTACCATAAGTCGCATAAACTATGTAACACTGTGCTGATCGGGTACTTATTACACTGCCAAGGTGTGACTACGTAGGGACGCTACAAAACCTTTACAAATATTACTTAGTAAACAATAATTGGGTAAGGTTTGAGTAAAAGCAAAGCATAATCCTCCCTACTGAGCATAGTATTTTAGCAAAGCATACTTTTCAATAGGCTAGAGCTATACCCCAACTATGCATCCCCTCTTGCCCTTTGGTAAGTTTACTATCTACTAAGGTTTCTAGTTAATTGGCCAGGACCGGATCCCATTAGTCTTACGATTGCATAGTGATCTTGTAATTGTTGGCATCCAAACTTTCAAAAAACTCCTAGTGAAATATTGGGACACAAAAAAATCTAAATACAATATTCGGAGCTCAAGAGGATATCTAAAACTGCTTCAAAAAAATTGAATTTAGCCCTAACAAAATTTGAGAAATAAATACCGCACTGCAACGGTTGGGAACCCCCCTTTAGCTCTGCTTTCCCAACCGGTGCAGATCTTCTGGTGCTAAAGGGGGTGAGATAACCGGTGCTAAAGGGGTCCTTTAGCACTGGTTTTAAACATCATCCGGTGCTAATGGCCCGCCACCACAGCGGTGATGGCAGGGCCTTTAGCACCAGTTGGTGTTCACAACCGGTGCTAAAGGGCCTGGATTTTTTTTTTACTTTTTGCAGCCGCCATGCATTTATATATATATATATATATATGTGTGTGTGTGTGTGTGTGTGTGTGTGTGTGTGTATTATGCTACGTATTCTAATACGTATTCCGTCGCCATGTAGTACTATATATTCATATTAGCTACACTCGTATAATCAAAATAAAAGACATATATATTACAATTGTTATATAGTACTAGATATCCGACTAGTGTTATATATTTTAACTGTATATTACAACTTAAGATATTCGACTAGAGGAGCGACTTGAGCTGATCTACTCTAGGGGGACATGGAATTCTCCTCACGGATTAACGACATCGTTCCAAATCCATCCAATGAGTTGTTTTGTAATTGCGTCGATTTGATTTTGCTCGAGACTGTCTTCCTTTAGCCGGTTCATCTATAATTTGTAAATAATTGAAAATATTAAATCCACAGAATTGAAGACAATAATTGTGCACTAAATAATCATGTATTATAAAATAAATGCTTTACTTACAAATCTAAATATATTTATGTTAAATATTCACACCTGACTAGACGTGGGCTTATTATTACTGCATTCATCCACATTGCTTCCATATGCAACCTTGTCGCTCCCTTGGGCTCCCAGGATGTCTTCCATGCTTGGTTGCGGGTCATTAACGTCAACGATATCAAATTATTGATTAATTAAGAACGTGTCATTATCCACTTGCGGTTAGGGTTGTTGTCCGCCATCTATAGAATTAAAAAAAAATTAGTAAGCAAAAAATATATATCTATAAAACATTTAACTAAAATATTTCTAAGCAATTCCGGGGTTTAGGGGTTACGTGGTTTAGGATTATGAGGTTTATGGGTTTGGGGTGTGGGGTTTGCGCGATAGGATTTGCACGTGCGCGTCTGATATAAACTAACTAAGAATTAAAAGTAATTGCATGATAGGATTTGCACGTGCACGTCTCATATAAACTAAAAGTAATTGCACAATAGATTTGCAAAAAATAGAAATTATATTTTCTAACTCATATATTTCAAACTCATATATATTTATAAATTTCTTCCTTGAGTACAAATTAGACCATATACTAATCTACATAAAAAATACATATAAAAATTACATATCAAACTTTTTCTAAGCATTTGTTACATATATGAAGCATTTCTCAATATATTAAGCATTTCTAATATATTTTCAACATTTAATCAATATATATGAAGCATTTCTAATATATTTTCAACATTTAACCAAAATATATAAAGCATTTCTAATACATTTCCTACATTTCTAATAGGGTTTAGGGTTTACGATGATGATGGGTTGCGCGGGGTTAGTGGCGTAGCGGAACCTGCAGAAAAACTAGGTGCGAAGGCCGGCACACAGAGGGCTAAGCGACGCACGCGCAAAGGGAACCTGCAGAAAAACTCGGCGCGAAGGCCGGCACATAGAGGTTTTAGCGGCGACGCTTCCCGTACGACGTGATCGTGTCAACGATGAGCAAGGGCGGAGGCCAGATTCGCATCGGCACGCGGAGGAGGTCGGCAAGGGAGACGACGTTGTACGAGGGTGGCGACGATGAGGGCGCGCGGCGGCGCATAGGGCGGGCAGACGGTGAGGGCGGGCGGAGGACTGGCGCGGTGCCGGCTCTTGCGCGCCCCATGTGCGACAGCCACGGAGAGGGAGGGGTCGAGGGGAGGCACGCACGGTGGCCACGGACGGGGAGGGGCTCTGCGGAGGGGACGCGCACGCGGCGGCCGCAGACGGGGTGGGCGGAGGGAAGGCATGTGCGGCGGCTGCGGACGGGGATGGAAGGCGTGTGCGGCGGCTGTGGACGAGGATGGAAGGCGTGTGCGGCGGCTGCAGACGGGGAGGGGCGGTGCGCGAGGTGGGCGGCGAAGGGGAGGCAGCGATGACGATGAGGACGACAAGACTGCGGCGACGAGCGACGAGGACGAGGCGGCGGCGGCAATGAGGAAGGCGAGGCGGGCGCGTGGCGTAGGGGAGCATAGGGGGCGGCGGCCCAATATATACGAGGGACTTTAGCACCGGGTCCAGTTACGACCTGGTGCCTACAGTCCTTTAGCTCCGGGTAGGTCAAAGACCCTGTGCTAAAGGTTTGTGCTTTAGCACCGGGTGTTCTTTCAACCCGGTGCTAAAGGCCCTTTAGCACCTGGTCAACACTCACCCGGTGCTAAAGGCTTGCCTAGAAGGCGGCAACTGAAATCCCGGGCGCCTTTAGCACCGGGAGTTAGATATTCCCGGTGCTAAAAGCCCTAGGATTTCAGTTGCCGCATATTTTTCATCCAAATTGACATTTAGCACCGGGCTTTTTAATATAATATAATGACTCACCCAGTGCACCCTTTTATATATAAGTAATAATTTATTATAAAACAAAAGTGCTTTAGTTACAAATATAGATTATTTACAAAACAACTATTTTAAAATAGTAATTATTTTTTCTAAATAAAGATTTTTACAAAACAACTTTTTTTTAAATAGTTATAAAATTCTACAAAAATAGTAGGAAGTACTAGAAAATAACAGAAATTATTAGACAATCTTAGAAAATACTATAAAATCCTAGAAATTAATAGAAAATCCTAGAAATTAATAGAAAATTCAAGAAAAATAGTAGGACAATAGAATGAGTCTAAAAAAATGCATAACAAACTAATCATATTATAATAAAAATAGTTATTACAATATAAATATGAATTTCTAGAACATAGTACAATTGAATTACACGGCATTATTGTTTACTCGGACACTAAGAAACTTCCTGTTTACGAATGTTCCTTGATTTTGATCACGCCGTAGATAGGGTGTCTCCTCCGCTGCTAACAGGATGCTTGGGTCAGCAGCCACCGAGAATGGAGGCAGCCCATCGAGCATATCATAATATTCATCCATCTTGTCCTCAACTCCTACGATTTTTCTTTTTCCAGGAAGAACTATATGACGCTTTGGCTCGTCTTATGATGGGTCCAATTGCTTACCCACCCCTTTCTTATCCACCCCTTTCTTTGGTCTGCTAGCCATGTCCTTTACATAAAAAACTTGCGTGACATCTTTGGCTAGGACGAACGGTTCGTCTAGAAACCCAATCTTGTTTTGGTCCACTATAGTGATTTTATACTCATCAACTGTAACATCTCCTGCAATCAGCTTCACCCATTGGCACTTAAACAGTGGGGTCTTCAAAGGTCCATACTCTAGTTCCCATATATCCTCTACGACACCATAGTATGAGTTCGTATTGTCATTGGTGTCTGTCGCGTCAATCCCGACACCACTATTTTGGTTGGTGCTCCTCTTGTCATGGGCTCTTGTGTAAAACGTATACCCATTGATGTCGTATCCTTGGAATTTTAAGATCATGGACGATGGACCCCTAGCTACAAAAGCTAGCTGCGCATCAATTCCCTTTACACCCATCAGACGTTGTCGCAACCAAGCAGCGAAAGTACTATTGTGCAGAGGCTGAATAAAGGCCGCAGACTTTGCTGGATTTTCGTCCTAGAGAATCTTCATGTGCTCCTCGATGTATGGAGAAACTAAGGTATTGATGCGAAACTATGAGGTGCGCTTTACGAAATGTCTCCATGTCCTTGATTACCATCGATATTTTCCCTAGTGTGCCCTTTCCACAAAGTCTCCCCTCGTGATGTGATTCGGGCACACTAATTGGCATAAGATCGTCGACAAACTCAACACAGAATTCGGACAACGAAGAACCTCTTAAAATGGAACATGTAGTGTAGAAATAATGGGCCCAGTATACGAATCTCTTTGACGAGGTGAACCAACAGATGTGTCATAATATTGAAGAAGGATGGTGGAAATATCATCTCAAAGCTGACAAGACATTGCACCACGTCGTTCTGTAGCTGAACTAAAGGGTCTCGATTGATCACCTTCTGAGAAATTGCATTGAGGAATGCACATAGGGGGTGATTAGTTCCCTGGCTAAGGGCATAGCCAGGCTTTCATAATGCACCCTCACCTTATTTGGATGCCTGCATGGAGCTCTTAGCTAGGCTCCAACTAGCCAAATGTGTGTACGACCTACATTAGGTGGAAATGCGAGGGAGTTGCATTTCCAGCTTGTGCAGCCTGCACAAGGCCCCAACGGGCCAGATGCTTGTTCAGGTCACCTCCCGTGCGGACGAGCGGCGGCGGAGTAGGCGGCGAGCGAAAGCGGCAGCGCGAGTGGGCGTGCGGCGGTGGAGCATGCGGCGAGCACAAGCGGCAGCACGAGCGGGCGAGCAGCTTGATGTCGGAGTGACGCGGGCCAGCGACGGTCCTGGCCACGAGCGAGCAGTGCAATGCGGCCGGACGGGGGCCGTGTGGGAGGAGGAAGGAGAAGAAGACGTGTTGCGATGTGGACAGGCAAATGGATGCGTGGATTCGCGGGCGGTAGAGCCACTGCTGTGAGCTCACCACTGGATCTATTCTCACTGGATTTGAGCACGAGGTTCTACCTCTCCTGAATGGATGGTGTGCCTGGTGCTATGCCCTGTCGACAAATCATCACCGGCTTGGCGTGTGCTCGTGCTACTCGATGTTCTGCAAGGGCAGCCGCTTCCCTGAGGTCGGCGAGATCCACCGTGTTGTGGCATGATTTGCGGCTGCTGCGGCGGTGAGTGCTCTACAAACTGCAGCAACCATATTGAAAATACTTGACCAAAAATGGAGAGAGAAATTAGAGAGAGTCGCGAGGGAATTTTCATACCTCGCTTGTTTATTCACCTTGGATTGGAAAGCTGTAGGTGCTCTTGATGCTTGGATTATGCTCAGCGAGGGAAAAAAGGAGCAGGGAGCAGAGAAGCCAGTGCCACTGCGATGTAGGCCAGGAGTATTCCAAGGTATCATATTTATTTCCTCAGGGAAGCATTGGATAAAGATTATTAGCTATTAACATGGATGCAACTACTAATTAAAGTACCAGCTAACAAGGTGGGGTAAAGGATATGATAGGAGTGATATGCAGTTGACACACACAAGGAGAAATCTAGAATAAATGATATAGATAGCAGAGCGGTCGAGCTAGTGAGAGGACAACGAAACAGGAAAGGATTCCTATATACTTCCAATGACTTCGAGTTATCTCTAGCAAAGAATGGCATCTATGGTTCTTTTCCTAGTTCTATTATCTCAGCATCGGAACACGGAACCAGCCGCACACAGAAAGGGATGAGAAGGTGTGATGCCAATACCCACTGTAAGGATCCTACTGTTCCGAGCCGTACGTGGTTGACTACATAGGCCGTATAGGGCAGTCACCGCCTAACGGCTACCACACACTGTAGACTCGGATGCAAACCAAGGTTACTATCTAATCTAGGCACCACGCCTAAACTAGCTAATAACTACTTACTCTACTACAAAGAGCAAGCAACCCTGTCAATACCCTAGTGACAATTCACCGTAAGTATTGATCAGAAACGAAGTACGAGCTGAGATAAAGAACTAGGAGAGAACTCCTAGAAATAGACTACAATAGCTATAACCAAGTCTAGACATTCTACACTTAATCGCGATATAAAGGCAGAACAAATAACTC
This sequence comes from Echinochloa phyllopogon, assembly GCA_033239725.1. NCBI lineage: Eukaryota > Viridiplantae > Streptophyta > Magnoliopsida > Poales > Poaceae > Echinochloa > Echinochloa phyllopogon. The sequence goes on from BTCW01000014.1 coordinate 35,600,438, forward strand.
AAGTAAACGTGGAAGATAATATAGTGAATACTCAGAGTCTCGCATAAGAAAAATAAAAAATACAAGAGCTTTACAAGGACTCCAGAAGATGACTACGGAACTCCGAGCGAAGCTTTAGCGTGACTCTAACTCCCAACTAGACTAGCCTAATTCTACATCTTGAAAGATGAGAATGGAGACTTGCTCCCAAGTGTTGTGTGTTACAGGTTAGGAGAGGGTCCAATTTATAGCAAGGAAGGGCAGTGGACGAAGGAGCAGCGGCCAAGGCAACGTAGGGCGGTGCCCGGCTCCTTCGGCCGAACCCAGGGCGTTCGGCCAAACTATGGCGGTTCGGTCGAACCGACCATTTTGCACTGCCTCAAAGCCAACACTCTAGATTGCCTCTTGGTGGCGGTGGTATGTTGGTTGCATGTAGGAAACGTCGGCCGAACTGATCCGTTTGGCCAAACTGGGTCCAGTGCCTGGTTGCCCTCCGATGCACCGCCTCTGTCTTGGGGACGTCCAGGATTGCTTCCATCCGCGCGGGGTTTGCTCAGATTATGTTTCTGTGCCTCGGATTGATGATGTCAGCGATCCATGCGACTATGAAAAACAGATGAAAGGATTAAGTAATCATGAGTCTAATTTGAATTTAAACCCATGTTTTGACTTAAGTCAAATTAAAGGTTGACTTAGTGTTTAAATCAAAGGTTTGACCAAAAAGCAAAATTTATTTTTTTAATGTTAAATCCCAAGAAGTGATCAAAATCAAAATCCTATCTAACATATGAGCAATATACAAATCAGAGTTAGAGTTAAAAGAGAAAATTTTTGAATTAAATATAAACTCATTTTCTTTCTTTTTATTTTTTTCAACATTATTTGAGTAGTTTAAAAACCACCCTTTTTCTGATGATTGTAAGGCTCAAATTAGAAACTGCCCAACATGAAAGTTGTAGGGAAGGAAATTTGGCACAACTTTCATTTTGGGAGATTTTGAAGTTGTACTGAAGAATCAGTGGATTTTTGAGGGTCAAACGAGCCAGCTCCTAGTCAACCTTTTTCTCCCCTTCCCCTGTTCATCTTCCTCCCCCGCGCTCAGGATCCGCACCAAGCCGAGCACCTCACATTCTGCACACGCCCGACTGTTGGCACTCCTTATGGCCTACAGATAAATCCGCTAGCGGACGAATACCGATGTAGCTTTCACCCGTGAGTATTCCAAGGTATCGATTTCCACGAAGAACGAGAAGTGGACTGATTCTAAACTAAGTTGTCCTAGGTAGATGGAATGGAGTGAATGGTATGGATGAGGTGGATGACAACAACAAAGAGAAGAGGAGTGATAGGAGGGTAGAGAGGGTATGAGTCTAGTAGAGGTATTCTACTGATTGATCGAGCAGATCAGAGGATACAGATAGATACTTGCTTCGGGACAAGGGAACCGGTGGACACACAGAAAGGGATGAGAAGGGGTGGCACTATTTACCAACTGGGGAATCCTACGGACCGGAACTAACGTGATGGGCTACAAAGACCGGAAGGGCTGTCACCACCTTACGGCTACCACCTCCGTTGCGACGGGAATAAACTAAGTTAGTTTCAAGTATAGGCACCACACCTACACCAGTCAACTAATACTTATCTCCTATAGAAAGATAAGCACCCAAGCTAAGCAACCAATATACAGTTATACCAATCAACTAAGCATTGAACGAAGAACCAGCAAGCATATAAAAGTAAGAACTGAATGCTCAATTAATCAGAGAGAGATACAAGAGTTACCAAACACGACCCGGATGTTACTCGAAGTGAAGCCGCATCCGTAGAGGTACAGCGGGAAGAGGGGCCGACACTTCGGCTCCTCTCCGGGACGCTCACCTCTCCTCTCTCCCTATCTCTACTGATACAAGTGGAGAACCAACAGTGCTTCGCCTGCACTCTACTCTTGTGTTGTGTCTCTTTGCAGGTGCTGGAGGCCTCCATTTATAGCAAGTGATGGCGGTTATGGGTGGAGTAACTGCCAAGGGACCCTGGGGTCGGTTCCAGCCAGTTCGGGCGAACGGATTAGTTCGGCCGAACCGACCTGTTCGGCCGAACCATCCGATGCACCGCCTCAGCTCCCCAAGGGCTAGGATTGGCCCTGGAGAGGCGGTTGCGCCATGGGGGCGGTTCGGCCGAAGGCCCCAGTTTGGTCAAACTGGGCCTGGCCTCTGGCCGACCTCCCCAGCACCGCCTCTGCCTGGTGGGCCCCTTGGGCAGGCCTCTAGTGCTTGGCTTCTTGTTGTTCTGGTCCGAGATGACATGGCGGAGGTCCGGGATGAGTTGACGGTCGTCCACGCGTCATGAGGTGTCAATTCTTGGTCGTCGGTGATGTGGACGGCTTCCGGTGTCGTGTACGGCTAAGGGGGTAATCGGCCGAATCGTGTCGTTCAGCCGAAACGGTCATTTCCGATCCCTATAGCACGTATTTCTCCATTTTGTACCTGCACAATGGACAATCACCAAAACTCATGGAAATAGTTAGTGATAAGCCCTATAGCTATGGTGTGTGTCTCTATTGTGTTTGTTTTATACTCGGTTGGGGGTCGGAAATCGGTCTGTAACGACCGCCAACAAGCTCCCCCAAACTTAGATCTTTGCTCGTCCCGAGTAAGGAAATTAAAACATGAGCAAGACTAAAGTAAGGGTTCTTTCATGACATAAATATTGCATATTGAGTATTCCAAACTTTTCTCCATACCTGTTTTGTAGTGGCTAGTCCGTGAATCTTGGGTGGTTGATGGTCGGAACGGCTCTTACAACAAGATCCTCTTGCTCATCCTGCATTCGGGGTTTTCTGGTTTTCACAAATAACTGACCCTTGTCCCTTCATCCCATTTCTCTCATCTCTCTGGGGTCACTCCTTTTTACTCACTCACTCTCTTTTATATTTGTCTTTGTCTCTCAGGTGGTGGCCTTGTCATGTCATGCATTCTTGTCGAGCCGAAGATTGGTTCCCAGAGTGTTCATCATTGCCCTTGGTCAGTTGCAAGTTTAAGGATGCAGAGTTCATGTCGGTCCTCAGCCTCGTTACCCCCTTTTTTTCTTTTCTCTTCCCTTTTTGGGAATCTTCTTTTTCTTTCTTCTCTGTTTTTTTTCATTTGGACTTTCACGAGTCCTTTATTTTTCAGGGCATCACTGAGGAATGAGGGCTTCTACTATACTCTGATGATGATTTGCTTGCAACGGATTTGAGGCAATGTGACCGTCTCTTGGGGACTCAAAATTCGACAAGACATCACACTAGCCAAGACAAGTCTCGGGAGTAAACTCTCAAGTATATGTGTAAATTGGAAGTAGTATTTGTGGACAGGATGAAGGAGTAGGGTGCAATTTTATATTTTCAAAATGTAAATTCTCCCGAATGAAAGAATGCACAATTGGTTTGTTTTATCGAGACATATCACAATCATCAACAACCTAGATCAAGGGGTTCCTATCATGAGAAATTTTCGCAGGTCAAAGGTACTTGGTTTGAAATAAACAAGAGGCAAAAAATTCATGGCATGAAAGATTTAACCGAGTTCGTTTCGTTTATGTGATGCATGCATAGTTCAAAATTTTTTTCGAAACGTGACAACACAGGAAAAAAAATGGACAGAGGGAAAAAGTGCAAACCTGTGTGCAGGTGCGCAAAGGGGGGCAGTCGGGCTGGTTCAGCCGAACGGGCTGGTTCGGCCGAACTGGCCCTCGTGCGCTCCCTCGGTCCTTGGTGCTTCAGAAAGGTCCCTGTGCTCGTGTGTCTTCTCTGTTAGTCATGGCAGTCTCCGGTTGGCTCAAATGCACCAACCGGAGCAACAACTTTTATTCTTTTCTTGCAAACAATTCTATCTTTATTTATTTATCGAACTATGATTGGAAACAAATATTTGGAAGGGAAATTTCAGAGCACCATAAACATTGATCTAAACAAATAAATGAATCAAGCAACAAGCAAACCAAACTAAACTAACGGTGCTCTATCTAAAAACGGGACGACCGCGGGACACTACTCTGAAGGCGGTCCATAGAGATCTTCGTGTCCCGTGGCCTTGAAAAGCCTCTTGAGCTTTGCGCACAGGGCCTTGCGGAGGAGTTCCATCTTGTCCTCCCATTCCATTCGTGCGAGCTCGCCCTCCGCCACCTTCTTATCCAGGTGGTTGATCCTCTGCTTCGCCAGTACCAGTTCCTCCTTCAGGCTCTCCACGGTGGGCGGCTTCTCTTCCTCTTCTTCATTGTCCTCCTCATCGGAGAACGCCATGTCCCCGGGCAGCCCTTTGATGGATGGGGGCTGCCTGTGGCGCCGGACTCTGGGGTGGTGCCGTGGCGGAGAAGACTGGGATGAGTCTGCCAGCCCCAGCTCGTTCCGGTTGAGCGGCGGGACGAGGACTTTTCCGTACCCTGCTCCCGGGATGCGTTCTCCCTTGATGACGAAACGCGGTGGACTTTCCGGCGTGTAGTCCGGCTCCTCCTCGGCCTTCTCCTTGGGCAACAACAACGCCAAGTCCGACACCCTCGAGGAGGATATTGACCTTGGGCGTAACTGCCCTACGTTTGGCCTTGGTGATGGCGAACGAGGCGGCATCTTGATCCCTTTTAGTGGGGCGAGGAGCTCGTTGAGTGCTGAGCGGTGAGGGGAGTTGCCGCGCCTCACCGGGCTACGTCCCGGCGTCCTCCCCCTGTGCACGTCTCCCGCTGCGTCGACGTCGGAGATGCGGAAGGCGTGCTCCTGCCGGGAGGAGTTGCCGTTCCGGCTACTGCTGCTCGAGCCCTGAGCCGAGGATGCGCCCTTGGAGGAAAAGGAGGCCATGGTGGCTGTGTTCTATGGGATGGAGTGGGCTTAGATGAGATGGGAAACGTCGACAGAGAGTCTCTGTTTTTATCGGGGATTTCAGATCAGAAAAACGGAGTTTCCCGGCGATTCCCTCGCGACTCTCGGGATATCTCTAACTTCAGATGCATCTGGACGAGCATATCTGTTCCTGGGGCCTGGGAGGCCAATTCGCCCGAACCAGCTGGTTCGGCCGAACTGGGCCTGTTCGCCCGAACAGGTCCCAGGTCCCCAGGTGCGTGGCCCGTGCCGTGGTTCGAAGTTTTGGTCATGGGAGATTCGGGTCAAGGTGGTTTTCAAGGTTCAGGAGGTTTTGGCCCAAAAGGATTTGAAGAATATGGATTCGGGCCGGGGTTCTATGGACGGGGTTCAGAGTTCCATGAACTCGAAGACGTCTAATTCGTCGAGTGGCGGAGGTTCTGGTTCTAGGAAAATCTTCAACCGCTGTCTGTTAACCTTGAAGGTGTTTCCGTCCTCGCTTTGCAAAGTGACGGCCCCATGAGATGCAGCATTGATTACTGTGAATGGGCCGTCCCACTTGCTCCTCAACTTCCCGTGACCGAAAAGTTTGACACGGGAGTTGAAGACGAGAACCTTGTCTCCCGGCTTGAACATTTTGACCTTGATTCTCTTATCATGCCATCTCTTGGTCCGTTCTTTGTATAGCCGGGAGCTGTGGTATGCTCTCTCCCTCATCTCATCTAGCTCGGCCAACTGGATCTTCCGTTTGAGGCCGGCAGCTGGAAGGTCCATACCCCACTTCAGAATGGCCCAGTGAGCTCTAAACTCCATTTCTACAGGTAAATGACAGGTTTTGCCATAGACTAGTTGATACGGGGTCATGCCTATGGGCGTCTTATAGGCCGTGCGGTAAGCCCAGAGTGCATCAGAAAGTTTATCCTTCCATTGCTTGCCCATCTCATTTACGGTCTTTTGCAGAATGTTTTTGATTTGCTTATTGGAAGTTTCTGCTTGACCGCTAGTTTGGGGGTGATAGGGTGTGGCTACGTTATGCTGCACCCCCAAACTTGAGAGATACTTACGGAAGGCTGAATCTATGAAGTGGGAGCCGCCATCACTAATGACTATTCTAGGAACGCCAAAACGGGGGAATATAACCTCATGAAACATTCGTCTCGCATTCTTAGAGTCAGCAGCTAAGCAAGGCAAGGCTTCTACCCACTTAGAGACGTAGTCCACTGCTTCTAGGATGAATTGACAACCCTCGAAGTTTGGGAAGGGACCCATGAAGTCTACCCCCCAAACATCGAAGATTTCTACTTGAAGATTGCTAGTGAGTGGCATTGCGTCTCTAGTATTGATGTTCCCATGTTTCTGGCAGCGGGGGCACCGCATGACAAATGCTCTCGCATCCTCATACATGCTGGGCCAGTAAAAACCACACTGCCAGACTTTAGCATTGGTCCGGAATGCACCGTAGTGTCCTCCGTACGAGGCTGCGTGGCACCTCTCCAGGATTTTATAAGCCTCATGTGCGGGTACGCACCTTCTGAGGAGTCCGTCGCTACAAATCCTAAAGAGGTACGGGTCGTCCCAAAGGTGTATTCGGCTCTCATAGGCTAGCCGTTTCCTATTCTCTCCAGAGGGGACATAACCCATTACCATGTAGTTTACTATGTTGGCATACCACGGATCGCCAGTGGTGACCTTAAGGAGGGTGTCATCCCGTAAGTAGTCGTCGATTGGGAGATCGAACAGGACTTGCATCCGGGACAATTGGTCAGCCACTGAGTTCTCTACTCCTTTCTTATCTTTTATCTCAATGTCAAATTCTTGGAGTAGAAGAATCCAGTGGATGAGTCTCGGTTTTGCATCGTTTTTGGTCAGAAGGTACTTCAGAGCAACGTGATCTGAATAGACTATAACCTTGGCCCCGACTAGGTAGGACCAGAATTTGTCTATAGCGAATACGACTGCTAAGAGCTCCTTCTCCGTGGTTGCGTAGTTGAGCTGGGGGCCAGTGAGCGTTTTGCTAGCATACGAGATAGCATAATGCTTCTTGTCCTTAGTTTGGCCCAACACAGCTCCTACAGCATAGTCGCTCGCATCGCACATGATTTCGAATGGGATACTCCAGTCGGGAGGCTGGATGATGGGAGCGAAGATGAGTGCCTTTTTAAGGGTGTGAAATGCGGCATAGAACTCCTCATCGAAAACGAAGGGGGCATCTTTGGCTAAAGGATTGGTCAAGGGCCGAGATATCTGGGAGAAGTTTTTGATGAAACGTCGATAGAATCCGGCATGGCCTAGGAAGCTACGGATCCCCTTAACGTTTGTGGGAGGTGGAAGTTGCTCAATCACTTCTATCTTCGCTTTGTCTACCTCGATCCCACGTTCTGACACCCTATGTCCTAGGACAATCCCCTCTCGCACCATAAAATGACACTTTTCCCAGTTCAAAACAAGGTATTTCTCTTCACACCTCTGGAGGACCTTGTCCAGATTTTTCAGACATTCGGTAAAGGTCTTTCCGTAAACTGAGAAATCGTCCATGAACACTTCCATAATCTCCTCAATCATATCGGAGAAGATAGACATCATGCAACGTTGAAAAGAGGCAGGTGCGTTACATAGCCCGAAAGACATTCGCCGGTAGGCGTACGTCCCATAGGGGCATGTGAACGTGGTTTTACTCTGGTCTTCTGGGTGGATAGGAATTTGGTGGTACCCAGAGTAACCGTCAAGGAAGCAGAAGAAAGAGTGTTTGGTTAACCGTTCAAGCATTTCGTCTATGAACGGAAGGGGGAAATGGTCTTTCTTGGTGGCCTTATTGAGTCGACGATAGTCGATGCACATACGCCAACCAATAACAGTGCGCTGAGGGATGAGCTCATTTTTGTCATTGCGCACTACCGTCATTCCTCCCTTCTTAGGAACGACTTGAACGGGACTAACCCATTCACTATTGGGGACAGGGTAGATGATCCCCGCGTGAAGAAGTTTGAGAACTTCCTTTTTCACGACCTCTCTCATGGCATTGTTTAACCTTCATTGAGGTTCCCAAGACGGTGTTGCTTCAGAATCGATTGGGATGCGATGAGTGCAAAGATTTGGGCTAATCCCTTTCAGGTATTGGAGAGAATATCCTAAGACCGATCGATTTTTCTCCAGGATAGTGATGAGTTGCTGGGTTTCTACCTCAGAGAGTTTATCACTAATGATCACTGGAGTTTGCTTATCCCCAAAGAGGAAAGCATACCTAAGTTCAGGCGGAAGAGGTTTGAGCTCGATTGGAGATGGATTTGGAGTTTCGTTTGTATCAAGCTCAATCGGAGGATGAGTTTCCTCCTCCTCTGTAAAGAATGGAATATCCTCTTCTGGAATAGGTTGTTCGAGGTCTAGCAAAGAAGCTGACCTGACTTCCTCTAGCGGGTCAGGATCGGGGTCTGCCTCTATTGGAGTATTCAAAGATTGGGCATAGGAGACAGGGATAAGTTCTTTGCTGATCCTAAGCTCTACTAGCTGGTTTATTGGTGTTTTTTCCAGAATCTTCAAGATTGGCCTGCCTATGAAGATGGGATGTGTGGTAGTGCTAGGTAGGTCGAAGATGTGAAAATCCATGAAGAGTTCAGGATCGTTGACCTTAACGGGTGTGACCCGTAAGATTCCCAAACAGTCTAGGATTCTTCCTGAAGTAAACTTAAGTCGTTTTTGAGAAAACGACCATGAGTTATCAGGGAATTCGGTTCGCACCAAAGAGCTAGAGATTATGTTGATTCTGAGGCTCGGGTCGTACCCAATTTCTTGGTCAAGGCCCATGATCTCACAGAATATCCTTTTGGTTTTTCTGGGCATCTTGACCACCTCGGTCGAGGCTTCGGCCTCATCTAGCCACTCCTGACTCATGATAGCATAGACACGTCCCAGGTACTCCCGCTGGTATTCCAATTCTTCTTTGTCGGGGGCCTGATCCTTTTGCTCTACACATCGTTCCCGTGGGAAACTTGTTGCGCACTCCCGATGTCTTCGAATAGATCATCGTCAAAATCATAAAGAGTGGTGTAGAGTAAATCATATTGGTCTAGGCTAGAATATGGTTGTGGTTCGAAATGAGCTTCAGGTTCTGATGGACTGGAAGAGCTAATGGATTTGGATTGGACTGGTATTGGCTCTTTAGGTTCAGGTTCAGGCTGCTTCTCTTCTTCATCGGGGAGTTCATCATAGATTCCAGTGTAGGGGGTGTTGTCTAGGATACGGTCCAGGACTACCCTCGCTTCACTAGGAACCAAATGAAAGAACGACCCTCCAGAAGCAGAGTCCAAGAAAGTGGTGGCTATGGGACAGAGGCCAAGGCTGAAGTGTTGTAAAACAACAGGTTCTGGTAGGCTTAGGTCCAGTCCTGAGACCAGTATTTGCTTGAAACGAGCCCAGGCAGCTCCTAACTATTCTCCCTTTAATTGCTTAAAGTTAATGATTTCTGCTCGAAGACTGGCTACCTTGGAGACTGGGAAGAAGTTTAGGAAGAATTTTTCCTTGAGAACTTCCCAGCTCCCGTCCATAGTACTGACAGCCAGAGAGTACCATTTCTTTGCTCCTCCCGCTAGTGAAAACGGGAATAGCTTCCATTTGAGTGTCTCTTGTGTCATGCCCGCAATGGTCAGACATGAGCATAGTTGCTCAAACTCGCGCAAATGCGCGTATGGACTCTCGGCCTTCGTTCCTGAGAACGATTGCTCACGAACCATGGCTATGAAGCCGGGACGTAGCTCATAGCCGGGTGTGGATATGGGATGTGATGATGGTGGTGGCTCCAAACAATCGCCCGTTGGAGCCGAGTGTTGGCGTAAGGTGAGGGTGGAATTCATATGGTGGATGGTGGTGGGGTACACGGACAACTTGGGTTCGGAATCAGAACAGCTACCGTTCCCCGGCAACGGCGCCAGAAAGCTTGTTGGCACTCCTTACGGCCTACAGATAAATCCGCAAGCGGACGGATACCGATGTAGCTTTCACCCGGGAGTATTCCAAGGTATCGATTTCCACGGAGAACGAGAAGTGGACTGATTCTAAACTAAGTTGTCCTAGGTAGATGGAATGGAGTGAATGGTATGGATGAGGTGGATGACAACAACAAAGAGAAGAGGAGTGATAGGAGGGTAGAGAGGGTACGAGTCTGGTAGAGGTATTCTACTGATTGATCAAGCAGATCAGAGGATACAGATAGATACTTGCTTCAGGACAAGGGAACCGGTGGACACACAGAAAGGGATGAGAAGGGGTGCCACTATTTCCCAACTGGGGAATCCTACGGACCGGAACTAACGTGATGGGCTACAAAGACCGGAAGGGCTGTCACCACCTTACGGCTACCACCTCCATTGCGACGGGAATAAACTAAGTTAGTTTCAAGTATAGGCACCACACCTACACCAGTCAACTAATACTTATCTCCTATAGAAAGATAAGCACCCAAGCTAAGCAACCAATATACAGTTATACCAATCAACTAAACATTGAACGAAGAACCAGCAAGCATATAAAAGTAAGAACTGAATGCTCAATTAATCAGAGAGAGATACAAGACTTACCAGACATGACCCAGATGTTACTTGAAGTGAAGCCGCATCCGTAGAGGTACAGCGGGAAGAGGGGCCGACACTTCGCCTCCTCTCCGGGACGCTCACCTCTCCTCTCTCCCTATCTCTACTGATACAAGTGGAGAACTAACAGTGTTTCGCCTGCACTCTACTCTTGTGTTGTGTCTCTTTGCAGGTGCTGGAGGCCTCCATTTATACCAAGTGATGGCGGTTATGGGTGGAGTAACCGCCAAGGGACCCTGGGGTCGGTTCCGGCCAATTCGGGCGAACGGATTGGTTCGGCCGAACCGACCTGTTCGGCCGAACCATCCGATGCACCGCCTCAGCTCCCCAAGGGCTAGGATTGGCCCTGGAGAGGCGGTTGCACCATGGGAGTGGTTCGGCCGAAGCGCCCAGTTCGGCCGAACTGGGCCTGGCCTCTGGCCGGCCTCCCCAGCACCGCCTCTGCCTGGTGGGCCCCTTGGGCAGGCCTCTGGTGCTTGGCTTCTTGTTGTTCTGGTCCGAGATGACATGGCGGAGGTCTGGGATGAGTTGATGGTCGTCCACGCGTCATGAGGTGTCAATTCTTGGTCGTCGGTGATGTGGACGGCTTCCGGTGTCGTGTACGGCTAAGGGGGGTAATCGGCCGAATCGTGTCGTTCGGCCGAAACGGTCATTTCCGATCCCTATAGCACGTATTTCTCCATTTTGTACCTGCACAATGGACAATCACCAAAACTCATGGAAATAGTCAGTGATAAGCCCTATAGCTATGGTGTCTGTCTCCATTGTGTTTGTTTTATACTCGGTTGGGGGTCGGAAATCGGTCTGTAACGACCGCCAACACCGACCATTTTCCGAACCTTCTTCCCCACTCCCGCGTGTGGACAAATGCGCTCTCACCGCGCTCTCGCCGTCGGCGCATCCGCTCTCGCCCGACCGCCGCAGCTTCTTCTCCCCACGTGACAGGCGATGCCTGAGCAGCAAGTCGCGCCAAGCCAATGAGCAGCTCGAACGCGACCGAGCTTGCAAGCTTCCACGCTCGCCCATGGCTGCGATCCAATGCCTGCCGTGTATCCTCGCCAGCCAATGCCATCGCGCCCCGATGCCGAGCTAACCGCGGAGCGCCAGCCCAAGCAGCAAACAGCCCTGCTCGCCCACTCCGGTGCGCATGCGATCCTTCTCCCCACGCCCAGATCGACTTCGCGCAGCACAACCCTGCCACGCGGCCGCCAAGCTTTGCCGCGGAGCCATTAAGCCGGTGAATGCCTCCGACACACCAATTCCTACGCCACCGTCTTTTGGACCAAGAACCATCCTCCCGAAGCTCAATTCCGCCTCCTATCGCCTATATAAAGACACCCCCGGCGCTGCATTGCTTTCCCCATGCTCGCCGTCGCCATTCCTGCCGCTCCGCCTTCGCCGATCCACCCCATTGTGGGCAGCTCGCCACGAGCCATCCTAGCTCAATCCAAGCCCACCATGGGACTCCCAATGAGCTAGCGCAGCTCCCTGACCCCTCAAACCACTTTCCCCGCCGCTCCCGAGCCACCTCCGCCATTTGCCGTCGCCACCGTCCACCGCCTCCACGTGAGCAGCTCCACCCAAGCCTTCCCAGTTCAAACCGAGGGCACCTACAGACTCCCGGCCGCCTCACGAAGCTCCCCGACCTGCTACTCGAGCTCGTAGGACAGCCATGGCACCGGCGTGACCTCGCCGGAGCCGCTAAGAGACCCTCACCGCCGCCGTCGAGTAACCTCCGACCATGAGACCTAGTCCAATCGACTCGAGGTGAGCTCCTGAACCTAGTAGGCTAGATCAAGTCGAGCATGGGGCCCCACATCGCCGGAATCGAACATACACCGCCGCCGGCCGGTGAAGGACCCCTGCGTAGAATTTTAAAACTTGAAGGGACTGAAACATAAGAAACCAAGGACTGAAATGTAAAGTTTAATTTATGTTTTGGATTTAACACAGTGGACTTTAAAAATCGATTAAGAATCGTAGAAAAATCATAAAAATACAAAATAAATTTTGCTAGGATCAATAAATGAAGATCTACAACTTTTGCAAAGCATATATATACTTTTCCTGAGTAGTTTTTAAATGAAGAATTAATCTAGGTTTAATCACTTTAATGAATAACTGAAGGTACAGAAATGCTACAGGGATAAATTTTGGATATGTTACTCCTTTGTGAATGCCTAACCCACTGTAGAAAGATCATCCAAAAATAATGATACTAAGTACCGTTTTTCATTGGTTTTAGTTTCTAGCATTGATGTAATAAATAAGTTTTAGTAATCTATTTACTCAGTAAAATGTACTCAACTTTTTCTGATAGGTCAGTAGTGATGTTAGCGATGCTCAGTAAATAATATAGCTAAATACAATAGGTCCTGCTGCCTAAAAGTAAATAATAGAATGAATTGTGAAAGCTGCAACTTGTTTAACCATGTAAACGTTGAGCTATCGAACCAATCATCCTGGTGCTGTATGAATGTTTACTCTATGTAATGCTACTGTGTAAAACTTTTATATATGTACACAATCACCATCAAAAAGGAAATAAGAGAGAATCACAACCTTTACAACCCTACTTACGTGAGTAGAACATAAATTGTTTTATTTATCTAGGTGAATATGGTCACAAGTAAACCCCCCCATAATAAGAGTTCCATGTTGCATAAATGTTTAATTCAGGCAAGCATATAAATGAAATCTTCATGCCTATGCATTTCATGTAGATACTAATCTAGCTGACGGGAACTACACGCTCGTACCGGAGACCGAAGGACACAAAGAGGTGTTGAACGTGATTGAGGTTAATCAAGACCCAAACCAAAGTTTGGAAGAGCCAAAGGCTAGTCAAGAGCAAGAAGGCAAGCCCTGGAGCATAACCCGGTTTTTCTCCAAAAAACATTTATGCAATACTTTTATGTACTTATGTTTGTGCATTTAGGTGTAGGAGTTGATTGGAACCATATTTGCATATCCATAGTTCCCATGTGTTGATTACTAGTGTATGGATCGCTAATGGCTATGCTAAACTAATATCCGGTAGAAGTCGGGTGATTTTCTGTCACTTGCGAGTTATAGGAGTTTCTTGCTTTACTTATGATTGAATCTTAAGGATGATGGGTGGGGATGGGCAAGTTGTTTTTGGACGATTATTGGTGCGCCGTCCTTCTAGTAATAATTTTGCTAAGGACGAAGGGTGTCGGTGTTCGTGGTCAAGTCTTTGAACGTACTAAACACATACTGAGAGATTTAATGGTAATCAGTAATCCTAGTACCTGATTGAACCGGGGCGTGGCTTTACCCCGCTACCCCTGGAATGAGATTCCCTTGGTGCATCATGTGGGTACAAGTGCGGCCACGGCACGTCGTCGTTCCGGGGACCGTTGGGGCCTTGTATCCAAGGGATGTGGGCTCTGTACACAAACTGGGAATTGATGGGAACGGTTGATAATGTGTGGACCCGTCGTGGTCATGCATGTCGTGTGTTTAGGTCCCCCTTGCAAGGTTAACAAATCGATTCGAATCGTCTGTATCTCACAGCTACTGAGACTGCTTGACCACTATGCTGCAATGAGTAAAAAGTTGAACATGAGCTTGGTATTGGATTTAGGTTGTTGTTTATGTTCCTTGTACAACATGCGTGCTGAAAATATGTGCTCACTTAGAATGGTAATACTACTAGAATATGGAAAATAAAAATTGAATATAAGGACCCACTATTTAATCGCTTTTGGCAAAACAAACCCCTCAGCCAAAAAGTCTGGCATATCTAGGAGTCGGTGATTTAGTCTTTCACCTATCGGGTAAGTCTTGCTGAGTATTAGTATACTCAGCATTGCTTGTGGCTAAAATTTTTCAGGTACTCTAAACGGAATGGTTGCTAGTCTGACTTGGCCGTGCCAGCTCCCTTCAGGTTGGACTGTTGAGTGGGACCAGTCCTCGGTTGAAGAGGATCGTGGTGATTGATATCATGTGAGGCTTCCTCATGATTTCAAGTGTATCATCGTTTAGCACCCGTTTGTTTTCCGCTGCTTTATGTTGCGCTCTGAACCTTTACTTTTGAACTCAGTTTGTAATAAAGGCAAGTGAACCTACTTGATGTAATAATTTGGATTGATGTAATCCTTGGGCTCGTCTTTGAACGGGTATTTGTATGCTTTGTTTCGATCTCCATTTACGTGGTTGTATCGGGTGAAACCTGACAGACGGCTATTTTGATCCAATTTAAGTGTCGGGTCGCATTTAAGGCGATGTAAGTACACTTTTATTGGGCTGAGATTAGCGGTTCTGCCACAGCTGGTATCAGAGCCAAAAAGCGTACACCAGAGAAAGCAACAAGCCTCAAAACACTTATTTCGATAAAAGTTGCCCACAAAAGTTGAGTTTTTCAAAAAGCGTGGGATCTTTAAGGAAAAAGATAGAACGTGAAGCCCTAGGGGATTAGGGGGATATTCAGGTGGCTACTAACTTATATGAGCTTACTTCCAGCACATTTACTTTCAAGAAATTTACTTTCATGCTTACCTACTTACCTACGCCTTGGTAAGTAGGTAAGCATTCTAGTACTTGTAGTCGTTTTGGTTCGCGCACGTGTTTCATATGGGCGCCTATCCTACCGCGCGGTGCGCAACAGGATGCGACTCAAGCTTAATTCAAAATAGCTTGTCGCCACCGGCTACAGGTGATAAGGCTCCAGTGATCCCCCGATGATCAAAATCGAACCCATTTTGGTATGCGGTGTATCCATGGGTTGTTAATATGTGCCTGGATCAGGAACATATGAATGATGTCCATGCAGCATTAAACGCATGGGTACCGTTCCTATAGTGAATGGTAATGAATGTGGACGCTTTCGTGAGTGCTGGCACGAAAGGTTCAAGCGGTTATATCTTGTTTTCGATGCAGGTACACTAACCATGTTAGTCTAAGAATGAGTAGTGATTCGGCTAGTTATTATAGGGAGTGACGTACAAATACCACCGAAATAATGACTAAATCCAAATTTATTTGGATATCTGGTTCTTGAGAGGACCAGTAGGATAACTGTCATCATGCATTAAAACTCGCTAGTAAATCAAATGAAACCCTGATTGAACTATGGTTGCCAAAGCTATGAAGTAAACCCTGTCACTTAAAAGATACTCAAAGCTTCCCTACCCAAAGACCAAGTCTGAAATTTTCGTTGACCATCCCCAAACAGTCATTTCTGGAAATGTTACCCAGGGAACGCGTTGGGAATCAAATTATACGCCCGCTATAGGAAGTTTGAGCATTTTTGTCCAATAAGTTGAATAGTGGGCTAAAAATACAAAGTGTCTGTTCTAAATTTTTCTTTAGGGAGCACAGTTGTAGGACAGCTCTAAACTTGAATAGCAAAAATCTTCAGTGCCAGGTTGGAATGTGTTGGCTGAAAATTATTTGAGAAGAAAGATATATACTTTGCACTAATATATTTCAACTTATGTGTCTTCTTCCACTTATATGGTGGTGTACTGAAATTTTTCCTTATGACAACCCATGAAACTGGTAAAAGTTTAGGAGCAATTAATTGCACAGGAATTGTTTCATTTTGGCTGTTGAATATTAGTAATTGGAATATAGCTGAATTATCCCCATCTGCCTGAACCTAGTGCTCGGTATTGTTGCTATATATACAAAATGGAATGTTGAACCTGCTAGTTGTGCCTACAAAATTGTGAAGTTGATGGCCACTGACTTACCAGTTCAAGTCACATCAACCATCAGTCTCCAGAAACTGTATAGTGATTTAACCAAGTCATTGCCTGTTCGGTTAAATTAAATACGCATGAGGCTTAGACGTTAACACTACCTTAGGCCTTAGTGTTAGTTGCATGTCTGGAGCTCGCAAAAATAAAATCATGTTGTGCTTCATCTTGGGCAAGATAGGAATCCAACCCCATTAGTTGTAAAACTCCCAGGAAGGTGTCAGGCTTAAAAATAGTTCTGTAATCTAATTTTCTTTCACTCCCAAAAACTTGTTTCTGGTAAAAATGATGAATATGAAAGTTGTTGATAATGAAGTTTTATACCTTCTGCCAAAATTTTGTATTAATTGGATAACTAAGCTAGGAGTTATGATTAAAACATTAAAGGTATATCTGTCTGAAAAGTTCAGTGTGGAATAAATTGCTGTGCTTAAGATGTCTCTGAATTTTTAAATTTCGGCCCTCAAAACTTGTTTTTAGTAAAATTTACCAATAAGAAATTTGTTTATAATGAAGTTGTTTACCTGCTGCTACAATTACTAATCGTTTGGACCACTAAAATAGGTGTTATGTCAGAAACATTAATGGATGTTTATCTAGAAATCTTCAGGGATGTGCTGAACTGAACTGCCGGGCTTAAAAAGGTTTCTGAATTTTGCGTTTTCGACTAGTTAAACCTCATTTCTGATAAAACTGATCAACATAAAAATTGTTGGTTTATGAGTGAACTACCTGCTGTCAAATAGTGAGATTCATTGGATGAATGAGCCGAGAGAAATGATTAAAACAGTAGTGACATGTCTGGCTACAGTTTCAGGAAAAAGTGGAAGTAAAAATGCATAGAATCTGGTACCTTCATGACCTGTTCCCCTTAAATTTTGAATAACTAAGATGTACATAAATCCATTCATGGTATGTTGGCAAAGATTGGGAACTGTTGGACAACAATCTCGTGAGCAAAAGGATTTCTATATTCGCTGTCCAGAAAATGAGCCTTTCTTCCAAACACACTTGATATACCCATATCTCACATATTGGTCTTGTTAATTTCAGATGGACAATCCAGTAATCTTTGAGGTCGATCCTGAGGGGCGTGTCCATTCAAACTGCCTACACTTGGAGGGATTCCCCACCATATTGTGGGATATGCTCAGTTCAGTAGGATACAATGTTCCTCCATACTATGTTGGACGTCCCTACGAAGAAATGGGGGTGCCACGCTGTCACGTACAGCTAACTGTGCCACCACACCCTATTTATCTTGAGTGGCCCTTGCTGAATTTAGAAGTCATTGGGTATCAATTGGAGGATGCGTGGGAAACAGCAGCACTTACCGCGCTAACCAACTTTTGCAGCTATCACCCATTGGAGGTAGCAGTTGCCCCAATGGGACTATTTCCTGCTGCGGATGAGAATGACCCAATGTGGCTGGACCGAATCAGCCACATGGAGTTGCAGGGGTATGTGTGCCCCCAAGAGACGATCCTCACATCTACTAGGTGCATGAATGCATTGTTTCGCCAGCAAGCCCGCCAAAACACGGCCATCACCCATCTTTCTGATTTGGCACAAGCTAATCTGATGATAGGCAATAACCAGGAGGCTCAAGTCCAGAAAATGGCTGCAAAAATTGTGGAATTAGAAATGGAAGTAGACGACCTTAGAAATGATTTAGATGAGAGAATCGAAATGGTGGATGTACTACAAGATCAGGTCCATGACCTGCAAGTAGAATTGGCCGATATACAGGAGGAGAATGTTCAGCTGCAGATGCATCAGGCACAGCAAGCCCCTCCTGAAGTTGTAAACTTAAATGGGGATGAACCTGAGATGATTGAGGGTATATCAGAGATGGACTTTGAGGGTGGTGAAAATCACTCTCCTGGACTTAGTCTCTCCTCGGTGGGCAATCTAGATGATTTCTAGATATGGTTAGCAAGTAGTGCACAAACTCCTCATAAGTTGCCTAGCTTTTGGACGGTGGTGATTAGGGCTAACTTAGAGTTGAGTGACTCCTTTTGTACTTAGTGCACGTGGATGTAACTATTTGATAACGGGGTTTGTCGCGGAAGAACTTCTAGATGTAACCCGAATAGAGCTGTCTTCGTTACAGCCGAAACCAAGTTGACGTCGCTAATGATAATTCCTTGCAAATATGGGTTTGGTTGTGAATACCAAAGTTGTTGTTTATAATGCGATCTGTTTGTTGCCAAAATTTCAACATCATTGGAGTAATCTAGAATGAGTTATGTCAAAAATTTTGAAGTATAGTTGTCTGAACCACCAGCAGTACAGCAGTATAATAAATATTTTTTTCGGTCATTTTAGCCTTTGAACATCAGGGCCTGAATACCAAAGTTGTAGCAAAACATGCAGGCTGTCTGCTCACAACAATTTAGCATCGTTTGACCATTCTACAGGAATCTGGACACCAAATACTAAAGTTATGTTCACTGAAAATTTTCAGTGCAGCACCCAAGTATAAGGCTATAGTTTGGTACATCTTAATTATGAGTTTAGGCCCTCAAATGAATACCAAACTTTAAGATACTAAAGTTTTCTAACTACAGCAGAAAGATGGGAAGTTTTGGACATGTAAAACGGAAGCCATGAATTTATTTACAACGTCAATATTCTGTCCAAAATTTTTACTATGGACTTAGTATAGTCCATTAATGTCCCTTATTTACCTGCTGAAGAACTGGATTTTATCGAGCTCTTTGGCTGACGATTAGGTTTTGAATTTCAGATGGTGGGTCCCACACGGCAAACACCACAGGGGTTCAATGGCGCTGGAGGGAGCGGACAAAACCCACCCTCCATTGAGGCTTTCATGGCTGCTCAAGTAGACTTACTACGACAACTAGTCCAAGGACAACAACAGCAAAGGGGTGGCCACAATGGCAATCCTCCCGGGACGGCGACTTATAATGATTTTCTGGACACTAAACCACCCATATTCAGCCAAGCTGAAGAGCCTCTTGATGCGGATGCTTGGATTCACACTATTGAATCCAAGTTTTCTTTATTGATAGCTCCTTGTTCAGATGAAAACAAGGTCCGCTATGCCGCACAGCAGCTTCGCGGTACAGCTCGTTTGTGGTGGGAGAGTTATTTTACTACGTTCCCTGCCGACTATGTAGTAACCTGGGCGGAATTCAAAAGTGCTTTCCGCGATCACCATATACCAGAAGGATTGATGGAAAGGAAGCTAAATGAATTCCTCACTCTCACACAAGGAACTCGCACTGTGTTGCAGTATTCCCAGGCCTTTAACAATCTTTGTCGGTACATAGGTTATAATGCTGACACTGATGCTAAGAAGCGTGATCATTTCCATCGTGGACTTAATACCAAGCTCAAGGAACGCCTAAATCCTGTCAAGGCTAACACTTACAATGAGGTGGTTAATCTAGCCATTACCCAGGAAGATTGTATTATGGCACACTATGCTGAGAAGAAGAGAAGGGCACCATCGGATCCTCGAGTGCTCCACCACGGAGGTATCCGTTTGTGCGTGGTGTTCCTCCGAAGACTGTTCAGAGGCCGCCTCAACAAGGACCCTGGGTTTTTAGGCGACCAGAACAGCCAGGGAATTTTCAGCCACCAAATCCTCGGCCTAATGGACCAAGACCGAATATGCAGCAGTCTGTTCGCCCAACTGTTAACCGTTGTTTCAATTGTGGGAGTACGAATCATTTTGCCCAATAATGCCCCCAGGGCCGGCAGCAGAATCAAACTCAGGGGTCAAAGCCCAACAATGGCAACAACAAAGGCAAGAAACTGATGGTGCAAGTACGCCAAGGGCGACTTAACTTCACGACTTTCACTGACCTTCCTGAGGGTGCTCCAATTATGACGGGTACTTTTTCTATTCAAAACCAGCCTGCTGTTATTTTGTTTGATTCAGGAGCATCACATAGTTTCATCAGTACAAAGTTTTGTGGAAAATGTGGGCTAGGGTTCACTCATACAAAAGGTGCTTACATGATCACAACACCGGATGGGAAAATTGCATCGAATCAAATAACACGTCGAGTGCCACTCAAGTTGGATAGTCAAGTAATTCCCACCGATCTTATTATTTTGGGCATTGAGGACATGGATGTTATTCTGGGAGTAAACTGGATGACACAACATGAAGTTACCTTAGACATCGCATCACGGGTTATAGATATCAATTCCCCCACACATGGGGCCAATACTCTTTATTTACCACCTCATAAATGCATCAATACTTGTGCCTATGCAATGATGGAAATCATAATAGAAGATATACCGGTGGTATGCGAGTATGCTGATGTATTCCCAGACGACTTGCCAGGGATGCCACCAGATAGGGAAATTGAATTTGTCATTGAATTGCAGCCCGACACTGCACCTATATCTAAGCGGCCATATCGAATGCCACCTACGGAACTAGCAGAATTAAAAATACAACTCCAAGAACTCCTTGATAAGGGATACATTCGCCCTAGTACATCACATTGGGGTTGTCCAGCTCTATTTGTTAAGAAGAAAGACAATATTCTAAGGCTCTGTGTAGACTATCGGCCATTCAATGCGGTGACTATCAAAAACAAGTATCCATTACCTCGCATTAACCTTCTCTTTGATCAACTAGTGGGAGCTAAGGTCTTTTCAAAAATTGATCTCCGTTCCGGCTATCATCAAATAAAAATCTGACCAAGTGATATTACTAAAACTGCCTTCTCCACTCGCTATCGACTATATGAGTACTTGGTTATGTCTATCGGGCTCACGAATGCTCCAGCCTATTTCATGTATCTCATGAATTCGGTCTTTATGCTGGAACTTGATAAATTCGTTGTGGTTTTCATTGATGATATCCTCATTTATTCCAAAAATAAAGAAGAACATGCTCAGCACCTTCACATTGTTCTTCAGCATCTCCGAGATCATAAGTTTTATGCTAAATTCTCCAAGTGTGAATTTTGGCTGAAAAGTGTTAAATTCTTGGGGCACACTATTTCCAGTAATGGTATTGATGTTGATCCCAGCAAGGTACAAGAAGTGATGGATTGGAAGCCGCCCACTTCCGTACATCAAATTCGGAGTTTTCTGGGTCTAGCAGGATATTATCGCCGGTTTATACCAGACTTTTCAAAAATTTCTAAACCCATGACCGAATTGCTGAAGAAAGGAGTTAAGTATGTGTGGAGTGAAAAATGCGTGGAAGCTTTCCACACTCTAAGAAAACTATTGACTTCAGCACCCGTTCTAGCTCAGCCAGACAACACCAAGCCATTCGATGTCTATTGTGACGCCTCAGGCACTGGACTTGGGTGTGTTCTCATGCAAGAACATCGGGTTATTGCCTATGCATCACGAGCTCTTCGCCCACATGAGCAAAATTATCCCACACATGATCTTGAACTAGTAGCAGTCATTCATGCCTTAAAAATTTGGAGGCACTATCTCATGGGAAATCGTTGTCACGTCTATACGGATCACAAAAGTCTTAAATATATCTTCACCCAAGCTAATCTTAACTTACGACAAAGGAGATGGTTAGAACTAATTAAAGACTATGATCTGGAGGTGCATTACCATCCTGGAAAGGCAAATGTGGTAGCGGATGCACTCAGTCGTAAAGCTCATTGCCATTGTTTTTCTGTAGAGCAGATCTCAGAAACCATATGCCGAGAAATGCAGAAGCTTAACTTAGAAATTGTTTCTCATGGTACAGTAAATCATATAGCACTTGAACCTACCTTGCAAGATCAAGTAATCATGGAACAACTAAATGACAAAGGTATCCAAATTATCAAACAAAAATTATCTCAAGGAGACTCTTCTTACGAATGTTTCCGACAAGATTATAAGGGAGTAGTATGGTTTGAAGATCGCTTAGTCGTTCCAAAGAATTCTGAGCTCCGTAAATAGATCCTAGATGAGGCACATCTTTCAAAATTCTCTATTCATCTAGGAAGTAACAAAATGTACCAAGATTTCAGACTACAATTTTGGTGGACTAGAATGAAAATGGAAATTGCTAAATACGTGTCGGAATGTGACACATGTTAGAGGATTAAAGCAAGTCACTTAAAAATAGTAGGTACTCTCCAACGACTACCTATTCCATCATGGAAATGGGAAGACGTAAGTATGGACTCCATTATTGGGTTACCTAACACCTCACAAAGGCATGATTCCATTTGGGTTATAGTGGATCGACTCACTAAAACTGTACATTTTCTTCCCGTGCATACCACCTATTCTGTCAAACGTTATGCTGAAATCTATTTGGATCGCATTATCAGTCTACATGGCATACCGAAAACCATTATTTCCGATAGAGGGGCTCAATTTATTGCTCGCTTTTGGGAACAAATGCAAGAGTCTCTAGGCACTCGTCTAATTAGGAGCTCATCCTATCATACACAAACTGATGGACAAACCGAAAGGGTAAATCAAATTCTGGAAGACATGCTTCGCGCTTGT
Source organism: Echinochloa phyllopogon (assembly GCA_033239725.1). Lineage (NCBI taxonomy): Eukaryota > Viridiplantae > Streptophyta > Magnoliopsida > Poales > Poaceae > Echinochloa > Echinochloa phyllopogon. Next base: position 35,623,018 of record BTCW01000014.1, read on the forward strand.
GTCATTCATTAAGGCAAGAATTGGGACAAAAGTTTGCCATTAGCTGAATTCTCTTATAACAAAAGCTATCAAACCAGTTTGAAAATGGCACCTTTTGAGGCATTGTATGGCCGAAGGTGTCGAACGCCATTAAGTTGGTCCCAAGCCGGAGAACAACAAGTGTTTGGGCCTGACCTAGTGATTGAAGCAGAAGAAAAGGTCAAGGTCGTTCAGAAACACCTCCAGGCAGCTCAGTCAAGACAAAAGAGCTATTTCGAACAAAGACGTACACCCTTACAATTTGAAGCGGGTGATCATGTCTATCTTAATGTATCACCGACGAAGGGGGTACAGAGATTTAGAAATGAGATAATTAAGAAATGTGGACCAGTGGCTTATCAAGTGAAACTTCCTGATCAACTTTCCGCTGTTCATGATGTCTTTCATATCTCCCAACTCAAAAAGTGTCTTCGAGTTCCAGACGAAGTAATTGAGCAAAAAGAGGTATGGATACAACCGGATTTATCTTATGTGGAATTTCCCATCAAAATTCTTGATCAAAAGGAAAGACAAACAAGGAATCAAGTGGTAAAGATGTTTAAAGTACAATGGAACCATCATACCGAAGATGAGGCCACATGGGAAACAGAAGAGTTTCTTAACAAAAATTATCAGGGATTTCTTCTTGTACACGAAGGTAACAACATTCTACCAACTATCGTAATCCCAAATCTCGGGGCGAGATTTCTTTCAAGGGGGGTAGGCTGTGAAAAACCGATGAAAGGATTAAGTAATCATGAGTCTAATTTGAATTTAAACCCAAGTTTTGACTTAAGTCAAATTAAAGGTTCACTTAGTGTTTAAATCAAAGGTTTGACAAAAAAGCAAAAAAAAAATTAATGTTAAATCCCAAGAAGTTATCAAAATCAAAATCCTATCTAACATATGAGCAATATACAAATTAGAGTTAGAGTTAAAAGAGAAAAGTTTTGAATTAAATATAAACTCATTTTCTTTCTTTTTATTTTTTTCAACATTATTTGAGTAGTTTAGAAACCACCCTTTTTCTGATGATTGTAGGCTCAAATTAAAAACTACCCAACATGAAAGTTGTAGGGAAGGAAATTTGGCACAACTTTCATTTTGGGAGATTTTGAAGTTGTAATGAAGAATCAATGGATTTTTGATAGTCAAACGAGCCAGCTCCTGGTCAACCTTTTTCTCCCCTTCCCCTGTTCATCTTCCTCCCCGAGCGCCGCCATCTTCTCTCGCGCCGTCGCCCCGGCCAACCGTGGGCCAGCCCTCCCGCGCTCAGGAGCCGCACCAAGCCGAACACCTCACATTCCGCACGCGCCCGGCCATTTTCCCAACCTTCTTCCCCACTCCCGTGCGTGGACGCACGCGATCTCACCGCGCTCTCGCCGACGCGCTTCGTCGCACCCGCTCTCGCCCGACAGCCGCAGCTTCTTCTCCCCACGTGGCGGGTGATGCCTGAGCAGCAAGTCGCGCCAAGCCAATGAGCAGCTCGAACGCGACCGAGCTCGCCAGCTTCCATGCTCACGCACGGCTGCGATCCAATACCCTGCCGCGTATCCTCGCCGGCCAATGCCATCGCGCCCCGACGCCGAGCTAACCGCAGAGCGCCAGCCCAAGCAGCAAACAGCCCTGCTCGCCCACTCCGGTGCACACGCGATCCTTCTCCCCACGCCCGGATCGACTTCTCGCAGCACAGCCCTGCCACGCAGCCGCCAAGCTCTGCCGCGGAGCCATTAAGCCGGCGAACGCCTCCGACACACCAATTCCTACGCCACCGGCCCTATGGACCAAGAACCATCCTCCCCAAGCTCAATTCTGCCTCCTATCGCCTATATAAAGACCCCCCCCCCCCGCCCCTGCATTGGTTCCCCCATGCTCGCCGTCGCCATTCGTACCGCTCCACCGTCGCCGATCCACCCCATCGTGGGCAGCTCGCCATGAGCCATCCTAGCTCAATCCAAGCCCACCATGGGACTCCCAGTGACCTAGCGTAGCTCCCCGGCCCCTCAAACCTCTTTCCCCGCCGCTCCCGAGCCACCTCCGCCATTCGCCGTCATCGCCGTCCACCGCCTCCACGCGGGCAGCTCCACCTAAGCCTGTCTAGTCCAAATTGAGGGCACCTACGAACTCCCCACCGCCTCACGAAGCTCCCCCGACCTGCTACTCGAGCTCGTAGGACAGCCATGGCGCCGGTGTGACCTCGCCGGAGCCGCTAAGAGACCCTCACCGCCGACCGCCGCCGTCGAGTCACCTCCAACCATGAGACCCAGTCCAATTGACTCGTGGTGAGCTCCTGAACCTAGTAGGCTAGATCAAGTCGAGCATGGGGCCCCACATCGCCGGAGTCGAACATGCGCCGCCGCCGGCCGGTGAAGGACCCCTGCGTAGAATTTTAAAACTTGAAGGGACTGGAACGTAAGAAACCAAGGACTGAAATGTAAAGATTAAGTTAAGTTTTGGATTTAACACGGTCGACTTTAAAAATTGATGAAAAATCAGAAAAATACATAATAAATTTTGCTAGGATCAGTAAATGAAGATCTACAACTTTTGCAGAGCACGTATATACTTTCCTGAGTAGTTTTTAAATGAACAATTAATCTAGGTTTAATCACTTTAATGAATAACTGAAGCTACAGAGAGGCTACAGGGATAAATTTTGGATATGTTACTCCTTTGTGAATGCATAACCCACTGTAGAAAGATCATCCAAAAATAATGATCCTAAGTACCGTTTTTCATTGGTTTTAGTTTCTAGCGTTGATGTAATAAATAATTTTTAGTAATCTATTTACTCAGTAAAATGTACTCAACTTTTTATGATAGGTTAGTAGTGATGTTAGCGATGCTCAGAAAATAATATAGCTAAATAAAATAGGTCCTGCTACCTAAAAGTAAATAAGAGAATGAATTGTGAAAGGTGCAACTTGTTTAACCATGTAAACGTTGAGCTATCGAACCAATCATCCAGGTGCTGTATGAATGTTTACTCTATGTAATGCTACTGTGTAAAACTTTTATATATGACACAATCACCATCAAAAAGGAAATAAGAGAGAATCACCTCCTTTACAACCCTACTTTCGTGAGTAGAACATAAATTGTTTTATTTATCAAGTGAATATGGTCACAAGTAAACCCCCCCCCCATAATAAGAGTTCCATGTTGCATAAATGTTTAATTCAGGCAAGCATATAAATGAAATCTTCATGCCTACGCATTTCATGTTGATACTAATCTAGCTGACGGGAACTACACGCTCGTACCGGAGACCGAAGGACACGAAGAGGTGTTGAATGTGATTGAAGTTAATCAAGACCCAAACCAAAGTTTGGAAGAGCCAAAGGCTAGTCAAGAGCAAGAAGGCAAGCCCTGGAGCATAACCCAGTTTTTTTCAAAAAAAACAATTTATGCAATACTTTTATGTACTTATGTTTGTGCATTTAGGTGTAGGAGTTGATTGGAACCATAGTAGCATATCCATAGTTCCCATGTGTTGATTACTAGTGTATGGATCGCTAGTGGCTATGCTAAACTAATATCCAGTAGAAGTCGAGTGATTTTCTATCACTTGCGAGTTATAGGAGTTTCTTGCTTTACTTATGAATGAATCTTAAGGATGATGGGCGGGGATGGGCAAGTTGTTTTTGGAGGATTATTGGTGCCCTGTCCGTCTAGTAATAATTTTGCTAAGGTCGAAGGGTGTCGGTGTTCATGGTCAAGTCTTTGAACGTACTAAACACATGCTGAGAGATTTAATGGTAATCAGTAATCCCAGTACCTGATTGAAATGGGGCGTGGCTTTACCCTGCTACCCCTGGAATGGGATTCCCTTGGTGCATCATGTGGGTACAAGTGCGGCCACGTCATGGCGTCGTTCCGGGAACCATTGGGGTCTTGTATCCAAGGGAAGAGGGCTCTATACACAAACTGGGAATTGATGGGAACGGTTGATAATGTGTGGATCCGTCGTGGTCATGCATGTCGTGTGTTTGAGTCCTGCTTGCAAGGTTAACAAATCGATTCGAATGATCTGTATCTCGCGGCTACTGAGACTGCTTGACCACTATGCTGCATCGAGTAAAAAGTTGAACATGAGCTTGGTATTGGATTTAGGTTGTTGTTTATGTTCCTTGTACAACATGCGTGCTGAAAAGATGTGCTCACTTAGAATGGTAATACTACTAGAATATGGAAAATAAAAATTGAATATAAGGACCCACTCTTTAATCGCTTTTGGCAAAACAAACCCCTCAGCCAAAAAGTCTGGCATATCTAGGAGTCGGTGATTTAGTCTTTCACCTATCGGGTAAGTCTTGCTGAGTTTTAGTATACTCGGCCTTGCTTGTGGCTAAAATTTTTCAGGTACTCTAGACGGAATGGTTGCTAGTCTGACTTGGCCGTGCCAGCTCCTTCTTGGTTGGACTGTTGAGTGGGACCAGTCCTCGGTTGGCGAGGATCGTGGTGATTGATATCATGGGAGGCTTCCTCATGATGTCAAGTGTATCGTCGTTTAGCACCCGTTTGTTTTCCGCTGCTTTATGTTGAGCTCTAAACCTTTACTTTTGAACTTAGTTTGTAATAAAGGCATGTGAACCTACTTGATTAATAATTTGGATTGATGTAATCTCTAGGCTCATCTTTGAACGGGTATTTGTATGCTTTGTTTCGTTCTCGATTTATGTGGTTGTATCGGGTGAAACCTGACAGACGGCTATCTTGATCCAATTTAAGTGTTGGGTTGCATTTAAGGCGATGCAAGTACACTTTTATTGGGCTGAGATTAGCGGTTCTGCCACAGCGACCTCGCTCGGTTACCACTGACTTGGAATCCATGGATTTGACCTTGTCTAGGTGTGTTTGCCCATGTGTTAGTGTGCCACATATTTATGGGCTAAGGAGGGTGATTTGGCCGAACTAGGGGGTTCGGCCGAATTGGCCTTTTTGCCCCCATTAGTCCATATTTGTTCAATTATGTACCTGCACATCACATATGCACCAAAACTTCTGGAACTTTATTAGAACTTAAACCTAGATTTATGAAATGATGCATATGACCTCATTTTATTCCTGAGAATTGGTGGTTGAAATCATGTCGTAACGACCGCCAATGGTTACTCATAGCTAGCTTGATGGCAGATCAATCATGTGTCATCATCCCGGCGAGCATGGAGAACAACCTCAAGCACCTGCGTGCGGGGGGGGGGGGGGGGTTAGCTTCTTCGCCGACTACCACAACGACTCCAGAAGCTCCAGCACCGCTAGTGCCAACTCGGCGCCAATGCAATCTGCGTCAAAAAGCTCGAGGGCTTCCCCCGGCCTTGTCGGCCCGCTCCTACAGTAGGTCGAGCACCTAGCCTCCAGGAATGGGTCCTACATATGTTTCCTCGGCGCCGAGTCCCACCAGCCGACGAGATCATCACCGGGCTTGATCTCATCAACACTACCCTCGCAAAGTGCATTGCTCTGTCAGAGGAGGCGCTGAACCGCCCTGGGAGCCGGCTCCCCTTACGGCTCAAGAACGCGGCGGCCAACGGAGCGGAACTCGGATCCAATATAAAAATCCGCCCACAACACCCAATTCCCAGATTGTGGTGCGTTCCAAGTCACCACAAGTGTCCTACCCCTAACCGATGGGGATTCTAGCTACACCACGCCGCCTGAGCGCGAGCTGTTCATTTCTGAGGATCAAGGTGGCCACAACGGTGAGACCGAGTCCTAGGAACTACTCCTTGGGGAGTGGAACAGAGATTGATCCTGGGGCTACTCAGATGAAGCCAAGAACGCGGCAAATCATCTTGTTGATCCGAAGGCTGAACACGTGGAAGACCCAGCTCACTAGATGGATCCACGCAACCTTGAATGTGAGTTCAACAAAGCTTGCACAGCGTTCCATATGCCCCAAGCCAACATCGTAGCCGCCTTTGCCAAGTTGGATCACCTACATGACACTCCGGAAGTGCAACGCATCAGAACTCGTCGGGCTACGGCTCAGGAACAAGTCGACTGCAACCAGCAGTCCAGATCCAGATCTAGAAGATCATGCTCTGGTTGGTCTACCGTACACAGGTCTATGCACAACAGATCCGATCGCAACCACCATAGATAGCGCGGCCCTGCCGCGAAGAACTGGACCAAAACCACATGGGCGACAACCGTGTGGAAGAGTCCGAGGGCCAGAACCCTCGCAACAATCGCTAGGCCAACCGCGATGAAAGAAGAGATAGACATCATCCCCAGCTTGACCTCCACGATGTTTGGGAGGACTGTTGGTGGTTGTTACGGTTCGTTTTTGACCACCAATACTCGGGAATAAAAGAGGATATATGCAACATTCCATGCATCTAGGTTTATTTCTAATAAAGTTCCACGATTTTTGGTGTGTAACACATGTACAAGTACACTAATGAGAAATACGGGCTATAGGGGTCGGAATTGACCGATTCAGCCGAACGACACGATTCGGCCGGTTACCCTCTTAGCCGTACACGACAACCGGGAGTCGTCCACATCAACGATGACAAAACAATGATGACACACGACACGTGGGCGACCGCCACCTTATCCTTGGGCCATTACAACACGAAGTACATCACCAGAAGCCAGCCCAAGGAGGTCCAAGACCAGAGGCGGTGCTGGGGAGACAGGCCACGGGCCAGGCCCAGTTCGGCCGAATTCTAGCCTTCGGCCGAACCGCCCCCGACACCAGATCCGACCAAGGGAGCACATATGAGCCATCCAGCATCCAAGGCGGTGGATCCTGGGGTTTGGCCGAACTACCCAATTTGCCTGAACCCAGGAAGTTCGGCTGAATTGGCCGGAATCGACCCCAGGGTCCCTTGCAGGACAACAAGGAAAAAGGTAATTAAACAGACTATGCACGGTTTATCATCTCAAGCAGTTCATGCGAGTAAATAAAGCATAGCATTTCTATGAGCATGTCTAATAGGCGTTCAGAGAATGGATGGGCGTGAACCTGGTGACTCCTCCTCGTCGTAGTACTCAACGAACTCCTCCTCCTCAGTCCCGACGTGAGTCTCCGGTCCTCCTAAATACCGATCCGTAATTCAATTACCGAGACTACTAGAAAATAACTCCAAACGAGAACCAAGGAAGAGCCAAACAACACCAAACTCTATTCCAACGCATAGGTCATGATTTTCGAAAAATAATGAAACTGGTTTCATATTTTTCTGAGCTACGGTTGATTTATTAATAATTTTTGAAGTTTAAATCATTTTCTAAAATTATTTAATTAATTCCGAAAAATAAAATAACAGACAGGGACACGTGGCAGCCCCTGGTGGCACCACGTCATCACTGGTGACGTCATCAGTGGGTCCGGGTATGCTGACGTCATCGTGGGCCCGGATGACGTCATCGTTGACTCGGTCAACGTTGACCAGTCAACGGTCAAGGTCAGTGGGGTCAGTGGGCCCACATGTCAATCTCGGTCAGTCAGTGACAGGTGGGGCCCGGCGGTCAGAAGAGTTAAAAAGAAAAAGAAAAAGGAAGGGGGCGAGTTGGGCTGAAAGCACTTGGCTCGGCCCAACAGGCGCTGGAATTCGGCCAACGAAGGGCTGGGTTTCGGCCTGACTGCCCTAGGGTGCGGTGGACCAGGTCCACCGTGCACCAGGTCTGCGGTCCACATGGACCGAGAGTACGGGATATGGGTGTGGCCGGACGGGATCGTCTGCGGCTGTTGCTGTGGCGGCTTGGTGTGGTCCGCGGTGCGGCGGCACTGGTGCGCGCTCTGGTGCGCGACGCGCGCGCTATGGCACGCCGGCGGGCGGCGGCGGCCGGCGACGGCGAGGGTCAGGAGCGGCCGACGTGGCTCGGGGATAGGGGAAAAGCTTCGGCCGGGTTTCGCACAGGTGTTTGGCCGGGAAGGGGGGAGCTTGGCCGGCGAGGCGGCTTCCCGACGTGAAGGGCGGCGGCGCAGTCATGGTGGCGGAGCGAGCGCCGGCGGCGACTACGGGAGGCCACGGCTTGGCTTGCTGGCGAGAAAGGAGGGTTCAACGGGTGACAAGGCACGGCCTTGCGGTGCGGGGCACACGCGCGCGCGCGGCACGGCCATGATGGAGCTCGCGCGGGCCGGGTGCTCCCGGTGCGCGGCGACCATGGCGGCCTGGGACGGCGGAAAGGCGACGGCGGCTGCGGTCTCGGTACGTGGCAAGGAACCTGCACATGGAGATGGCACGGCGCGAAGGCCGGCTCCACAGATGGCTTTCGCGGCGGCGGCGATGGTGACCATGGCACGACGGCCGGAACAGGGGAAGGGGAAAACGCCGTCGGCGACTCACCATGGCGGGGGTAGTTGTACGCTGCAGCTCGGTGAAGCGCTCGAGGAATGGTGGAGGACGTCGGCTCGCGGTGCTCAGGGACGGCGCCTTCTCCCCTCGCGTGCGGCGGCGGCGGCTCGGAGTCGATGGCGCAGACGGCGGCGGCGAAGCTCGTGGTCCTCCTCTGCTTCCCCCACTCCTCCTCCTTCCCCTCACTCCAGACAGCGACGGTGTGGTGTGGAAATCCCCAACGGGGGTAGAGGCGGCTCGAACGGGGAATGGCGCCGGCGGGGGCCTTAAATAGGCGGTCTGGCTAGGGTTAGCGGACGCGAGGGCGGGTGCGGACGGCTAGGAATCCTCGGCGTCCGTGCCCTAGTCCACGCGGCGCCCATCGCGTGGGTGTGCGGCGCATTTGGCGCGGAGCGCCGGCGCGGGGTGCGGCTGTGTGCTCGGCCGTGTGGGGGAGAGGGGGTGACGCGAGGTGGACGGTAAAGCTGACAGGTGGGGCCGGCCTGTCAGCGAGAGAGAAGGGAAGGGGGCGCGGCGCGGGGTGAAGGTTGGGCCGGCTCGGTCGGCGCTGGGCCGGCGGGATTGCTGGGCCGGCTTAGGAAGGCTGGGCCGCGGGGTAGGTTAGCATGCTGGGCCGACGGTTTAGTTAGTAGGCCGGGCTGTGTTAGTTTTGTTAGTGGGTTTCGGCCCAGAACAAGTTAGAGGGTTTTCAATTAGTGGGGGGTTTAGAGTTAGGGTTTTAATTTGAATTTGAATTGGATTCAAATTCAAATGCTCAAACAATTGCACTCCAGAAAAACCAAATAAGACCCAAAATCACACTAAGGCAAAAATACAACTTAATTCCAAATTAATGTGTATTTTAATTCTAGGAATTCAGGAGGGAATTAAGAAGACACTCTTATGATTTTCTAACTAGCACACATTCCACAAAAAGTTTTTGAAAAATCCACATTTTGCACAATAACATTCCGCATAAAAATACGGGATGTTACAGTCTCCCCCCCTCAAGAGAATCTCGTCCACGAGATTAAGAACTTACTCGGGAACGAAGAGGTGAGGGTACTTCTCCTTCAAGTCTTCTTCCTTTTCCCACGTTGCTTCTCGTTCAGTGTGATTGCTCCACTGAACCTTGCAGAAGGGAATGTTGGTTCTCCTGGTCTCTTTCACTGCCCTGTCCAGAATCTTGGTGGGGTACTCCATGTACTCGAGTGTATCTTGCAAGTCTAGGGCCTTTGCCGGTACCTCTTCTTCTGGAACTCGGAGACACTTCCTGAGATGTGACACATGGAACATGGGGTGTACTCCGGCTAGTGACTCGGGTAGCTCGAGTCGGTAAGCCACCTTGCCAACTCTCTTCACAACTCTAAACGGTCCCACAAACCTTGGTGCTAACTTGCCCTTGACATGGAACCTCTTGATTCCGCGAAGTGGGGACACTTTGAGATACACATGATCCCCAACCTCAAAGGACAATTCTCTTCTTCTCTTGTCAGCATAGCTCTTCTGGCGACTCTGCGCGATCTTCAGACTGTCGCGAACCTTGGCCACATTCTCTTCGGCCTCAACAATGGTTGCGGGGCCAAAGAGGGGTCATTCTCCAACCTCTAACCACATCAGCGGAGTTCTGCATTTCCTGCCATATAGTGCCTCAAACGGTGACATCTGCAGGCTAGCCTGATAGCTGTTGTTTTAGGAGAACTCTACATAGGACAAGCTCTTCTCCCAATCGCTGCCATAAGTCAGAACACAAGCTCTCAGCAAATCTTCTAGTATCTGGTTCATACGTTCTGTCTGACCATCTGTCTGAGGGTGAAAGGTTGTACTGTTCTTCAAATTGGTACCCATAGCGGCATGCAAGCTCTGCCAGAACTTGGCGGTGAACTAAGGTCCTCTGTCTGACACAATGCTCCTCGGAGCTCCGTGCAGCCTCAGAATGTGGGTGATATAGAGATCCGCCAACTTGCCCACGGCGTGAGATGAGTGCACCGGTATGAAGTGCGCTACCTTAGTGAGGCGGTCGACTATTACCCAAACGACATCGTGCCGTTTCTGCGATCGGGCTAGCCCCACCACAAAATCCATGTTGATATCATCCCACTTCCACACCGGAATGTCTAAGGGCTGTAGTAGTCCTGCTGGTCGCTGATGCTCAGCCTTGACTCGCCGGCACGTGTCACATCTGGCTACGTACTCGGCTATATCAACCTTCAGGTCCTTCCACCAGAAGCGATCCTTTAGGTCCTAATACATCTTGGTACATCCTGGATGGATGGAGTACCTAGAGTTGCGAGCCTCCTTCAGGATCGTCTGTCGGATGCTCTCATTCCGTGGTACACATATGCGCTCTTTCAGCCACACAGTGCCCTGCTCATCGATGCAGTAGTCAGCTGCAAGTCCTCTCTGCATCAACCCGACTAGGTCTTCAATCTCTGGGCAACTCTTCTGAGCTTGCCGGATCTGGTCTTCCAAATCGTACTTGACCCTCAACTCATTCAACTGCCCTGCTTCAACTATCTCCAGCCTCAAACTCTCCAGTTCTTTGTGCAGCTCGGGTTGATCTTGCTGAACCATCAGATTGTTGCAATAGTTCTTCCTGCTCAACGCATCAGCTACTACATTTGCCTTTCCTGGGTGATACTGAATGTTCAGATCGTAATCCTTGATCAGTTCTAGCCATCTCCGTTGCCTCATGTTCAGTTCTGACTGAGTGAAGAAGTATTTCAGACTGTTGTGATCGGTGTATATGTCGCACTTGTTGCCAATTAAATAGTGTCTCCATATCTTCAAGGCATGCACTACGGCTGCTAGCTCTAGGTCATGGGTAGGGTAGATCTCCTCGTGCTTCCACAGCTGGCGAGAAGCATAAGCGACCACCTTACCATCTTGCATAAGAACACACCCAAGGCCTTGCCTCGATGCATCGCAATAGACCACGAAGTCCTTTCTGACATCGGGAAGGGTGAGAACGGGGGTGGTAGTCAGTCTTGTCTTGAGCTCCTAGAAGCTGGCTTCGCATTTATCTGACCGAACAAACGGCAAGTTGTTCTTGAGCAACTCTGTCATCGGCTTCGCGATCTTGGAGAAGTTCTCGATGAATCTGCGGTAATAACCTGCTAGACCAAGGAAACTCCTGATCTCTGTGACGTTCTTCGGTTGCTGCCAATCGGACACTGCCTCAATCTTTTCTGGATCCACTGCCACTCCTTCAGCTGTCAGGACATGACCCAGAAATGCAACCTTCTCTAGCCAGAATTCACACTTGCTGAACTTGCCATACAACTGATTATGCCTGAGCTTCTCCAGCACAATCCTCAGATGCTCTTCATGCTCTTCGGCTGTCTCGGAGTAGATCAGAATGTCGTCGATGAAGACAACGACAAACTTGTCCAACTCCTCCATGAACACCTTGTTCATCATGTTAACGAAGTATGCCGGTGCGTTTGTGAGCCCAAAGGACACTACGGTGAACTCATACTGTCCATAACGGGTCACAAAGGCGGTCTTCGGAATGTCAATATCCCGAATCTTCATCTGATAGTAACCAGATCGGAGATCAATCTTGCTGAAGTACTTGGCCTTCTTCAACTGATCTAGCAAGTCAGCGATCCTGGGTAACGGGTACTTGTTCTTGATAGTAACGGCGTTCAGAGATAGGTAATCGATGCACAATCTCATGGACCCATCCTTCTTGCGAACAAACAGTACCGGGGAACCCCAAGGTGAGGCGCTTGGCCTCGCATAGCCTTTCTCAATCAGCTCCTTCAACTGTTTCTTCAGCTCTTCCAGCTCTTCAACAGACATGCGGTATGGTCGCTTGGCAATCGGAGCGGTTCCTGGAACCAGGTTGATCTCGAACTCCACATCCCGATCTGGTGGTAGCCCGGGTAAGTCATCAGGGAACACATCCGGGTACTCGCACACTACCGGAACTTGCCCCAACAACCTCTCTACCAGATGGCACAACATCTGAGTCTCCTTCTGCTGCAGAGGGGCTATCTCCACCTTTCCACCACTGGGGTGCTCTAATATCACAAGCCGGGGCGAACATTGAATCACGGCCTTGTGTGCTGTCAACCAATCCATCCCGAGAATGACATCAATCCCCTCCGACTTCAACACTGTCAGATCTGCCAGGAACTTGTTCCCTCTCATGATGATCTCAACATCTCTACACATGTTGGTGCATCGGATATCACCTAGCGGTGAGCTAGTGACTATAGGTCGAGAACGAGGTACCATAGGGAGAGACTTTTGTGCAACAAACTTTGAGGAAACATAAGAACCATGCACACCAGAATCAAACAGAACTAATGCTTTAGAACCATTAATTATGAACTCACCAGTCACGACGTCTGGTGCCTCCCTGGCCTCTTCCTCCGTGAGGTGGTTGAGCTTCCCACGAGTGCCAGAGGGGCGGGGCTGAGTCTGAGGGGGCCTCCCTCCAGAAGCTGGGGTCTTGGCGGGAATCAGGAAGTCTCGCTTCTTCAGCGGGCAGTCGTAGGACTTGTGTCCAGGCTGGTGGCAGCTGAAGCAAGTGTACGGCGCGTTGCCCGGAGTCCTTTGCGCGGACTGCTGGGGCTGCTTCCAGGCACTGCCTGCAGGTGTAGAGTAGCTCGTGTTGCGGTTCACCGCGAGCTGGCTGCTGCTGCCTCCTCCGTACCCACGGTTGGGTTGGCTGGGTCCGGAGCGGAAGCTGCTACCCCTCAGCAAGTTGCTCTGCCCACTCCTGGGGCGCTGCTGAGGCCTGTCACGAGAGTAGGAGTCTGACGGCCTCTTCCGAGCCCTCATGCGGTCCTCGTGGCCGATCCTCTCCTTGTCCACAACGATCGAGCGGTTCACCATGTGGCGAAGGGACTTGTGGTCGCTCCCGGCCACAATCTGGTGAATCCCGTGGTGCAGTCCCCTGTGGAACCAGAACTGCTTCTTCTCATCAGTGTTAGTCTCATCAGGCGCGTACCTTGCTATCTTCATGAAGTGGCGCTCGTACTCCTCGACACGCATGGTACCCTGTGTCATGGTACGGAACTCCTGTGCCTTCTGGATGAGCACCTCCCTCGGCACGTGCTGCTCACGGAAGGCCTCACAGAACTCCAGCCAGGTGATAGTGGCGGGGTTCGGGTGTGAGTCACAGAACCCGTCCCACCAAGACTTGGCAGGACCCTCGAGTCGGTGCAGTCCGTGAGGTCGAGCTTAGTCTCGATCACCTTCAGCTAGTCGTCCGCATCAAGGGGATCATCGGAGTAGCTGAAGGTCGGGGCCTTCAGGCGGATGAACCTCTCGATCTTGCGGGACAGGTCGTCTAGGCGTGGTGCATTGCGGTTGCCCCCATTGTTCTGCTGCTGCTGCTGCAGCAAGACGAAGGCGTCCGCCATCCTCTCCATGTGCAGGGCCTGGGTTGCCATCACCTCCGCCAAAGTAGGCGGCGGGGGCGGTGGATCCTGCTGCTGGTGGTTGTTCCTGCCCCTCCTGTTCTGCTGTGGTGGTTCAGCCACAACCTCCTGCTCGTCCTCTTGGGCATCTTCACGAGCGTCCTCACCGATCGGGTTCGGCTGAGGGGCGATGACACCTCGGCCGCGTCCACGACCACGACCCGGGGCAGGGGCTGCCACAGGAGCCCGGCCTCGCCCACGGCCACGGCCACGGCCCAGGGCAGGGGCTTGCTCTTCCGCCGCGGCTTCCTCAAAGTGTGCGGCCAAGCGGTTCGACCTTCTCACCGACATCGCTCTGCAATGTCGTGAGCAAAAGTTAGCGACAGTCGAAAGTCTATCATGCACTACGATAGGGGCACATCTCACAAAGAAAATGGGTTTTACTACTCAAATCTACACTCAATAGGAACAACGAGAAGAACCAAGAAAACGAGAAAGAACCAGTCACTCAATCAATCATCACAGACGTCGGTGCTAATACATCGAGTGATCTCAAAAGGGGGTTACATCTATCATGGGGTGTACATGGATATCTCATGACATGACAACATCTGCCGGAACATGCTCACGGCTCATGGATACAGACTCATGAACACTACTCCTAGCTTACAACTCTACTCCTACCATGATCATGACTCTCGAGTCCTACTCAGTGCGGGCCCTCTTGTAGGTGACAACGGTCCGCTCCTCCTCCGAGTGGTGCTCCATGAAGATCTTCTCAAGCAGCTTTGTGAGCGGCCTTGACCTCCTCGGTCTCCACTGGGGTAGGCATGCTCGCATAGGAGCACTTGTGCCACTTGAGCCCAGTGGGGTGGAGCCCGAGGTCTTCCTTCTTGAGTAGCGGCCGACGCGCCAGGGGAACCTCATCGAGGAGATCCTGCATCTCGACGACTTTGAGAGCGTCAGCTGCCTCCCAGGTCACCTGAGTCCTCATGGCCTTGTCCCGGTAGAAGATAGCAGCACGTGTCAGGTTGGCGATGTTGCCGACGTTGTGCGCGCTATCCTCCTCCATCTTCTTGAGACGCTCCTGGGCTGAGTGCAGAAGGTGTGAGCACATCAAATATCCTCCTCTGGAGCCCTCCAACTGGTCCGTCAGCTTGCCCACCTCGGGCCTGAGTCTCTTCAGCTCCTTTTCGGCCTGACTCAACTTGTTGGAGCGGTGTCCAAGCTCTCTCTTGATGTTCAAATTCTCCTGTCTCAGCCGGCGGTTCTCCTCCTCGACACGTGACAAGCTCTCCTTTGCGCACAGCTTGGTACACCTGGTCTCGAGCAGCTTGGTCCGCTCGACGTCGAGGTCGGCGACACACTTCCCGAGTCGGCTTCTCAGGGCGTCGACGCGCGTGCTGCTGGTCTCGCACTCACGTATCAGCTGCTGGTTGAGGATGCCGCTAGCTGAGAGCGTGTCATGCAGACGGGTAGTCTCCTGCTCCAGGTTGATGGTGTAGCGGTCCAGGTCGAGGAGGTAACGCCCGGTGGTCTGGGCGACTCCGTCCACCTCGAGGAAGGGAGCCTCCTCTATCAAGGTCAGCAGTGCGTCAAGGTCCTCTACCCCCTCGAGGGAGCGGGGAAAGAGCCTGAAGCTCGTCTCGCTGAAGGTCTCATCCCAGTGCTGAGTCATGAGCCTCCGCAGCATCTTCCATGCCGCGGCCTGTACCGCGGACTCCATGGTGAGTCCGACGGCGTGAACCACGTCTCCCGGGAAGTCGGGGACGGTCGGGGTCCTTGTGACGACGAGTGCGGCCATGGCATACACCGAAGCGTGGTCGGTGACCATGGTCACACCATAGTGAGCTCGTCCTCCGCTCATCCCCATCTTCTCGAGCACGCGGTCCAACCACTGCACCTGCCCAACTCGCGGGGCATGGCGCATATCCACCGGCGTGAACTCGGGGGACGGCTCCATCACTGCAAGGTCACGTAAGAGTAGTTAGCATAGATAAGTAAGAATTTTCAAGGTATGAGACAGATGTATGTAATACAAGGATAATATAGGGAATGGAATCGTTCGGAACTCTTAATTGCTAACGGCCATTCTAAGGATGCGTGCTACGGTCAAGTATGGCTCTGATACCAACTGAAACGAACCAGATTTTCCATACCGAAAATCCGACTCCCTATATCACTGCGGTAGTCCCAGAATCAACTACTATCGCATACAGAACTCATTCCAGAAGTTATCACATCCATACGTCGAATAAAACAGTGCATTGTTTAGGTTATTACATCTCCCAACATAGGAAGTACGGGTACAAGCCACTTGGGCTAAATCGACAGAAAGGAAAGCCAACGCAACGGTAGCTAAGTCATCAGGGCTTCATCTTCATCTCCTCCACAGGCAACTACTAGAGCGTAGCGCCGCACCTCAGTCGTACCATCCATCAGCGTTGTTGTCGAAGTCGGACTCGTAACCTGCAAGACCTTGAACTGTTCCCAAGGATTGGAACAGTTCCACGTCACCATCCATAGATGTGCAAGCTTTAAGGTGGACTAATCTAGTATACAAATAGACAAGGAAAGCCAGGGGTTTCCTATGCAGCAGCATGTAGAAGTTTGTAAAACAATTTCCAACACCAACACACACCTCCACGGGCAATCCTGACAGAACAGGCTCCCGTCTCCAACATCTATTCGATGGGAGAACTCCTGCTCCTCCCACCTCTTCGGCCATGCCGGGTCCTTAGTTTAAAAAGGGGAGAGGTAGAAGTTTTAGTCACCAAAACACTAACAGAATGAGCAGTTCAAAGGGGGTTGTCCATGACCGAGGACGCGACTATACGTATAGTTTTAACTCTGCAGAGTGTGTACACCTGGAATCTATGCGAAGTGCACCCAGGAGGTAGCAAGCCAACTGAGCCACACAACACCGAACGGAGGTCTAGTAGTTACGGCACCATCCTGCTTTTCCGGGCTTGGGCGCATCCTCCCGCAAGAGGTCACCCCAGAACTGTGAAGCACTCCCCCGGGACCAGTCGGGGGCCAAAGCAAATCAGGGAGCAAAGGTCAACACCAGTCCCCCTTACACTGAAACACTATCCTCCTGTAGGCTTGGCACCGCACTTGCTAGGCTCGGATCGAGCCCACCCTCATAATGGACACACAGAGTGCACGATAAGTCCCAATGAAGCAGCTAGTCCGACCGGTCCTCAAACTGTCGAAGTGAGCTCTTCTCTCGAAATGCGTACCCACCATGGTGGTCCGCTAGTCGCACCCATTACAGGTATCGCCGCCAACTCCTCAACAACGGGTCAAACCAATCATGTGCCCGCAACAGGCACTCCGTAGGAAGTACCCAAGTGTACTTCCCCAGCCCCCAATCCGAGGATTGGGTTATGGTGTGCTCACTTCAACAAAAAGGGGTTTTCGAATCCTCCAACTCCTCGGTTTTCACACTCACGCTGACAACAGTTTAAAATATTCATTTTCCTCACACGCATGCAAGCAAAGCATTCTCATTGGCATAGATATAAATATAGTAGTAGGACAACAAGGAAAAATGTAATTAAACAGGCTATGCACGGTTTATCATCTCAGGCAGTTCATGCGAGTAAATAAAGCATAGCATTTCTATGAGCATGTCTAATAGGCGTCCAGAGAATGGATGGGCGTGAACCTGGTGACTCCTCCTCGTCGTAGTACTCAACGAACTCCTCCTCCTAAATACCGATCCGTAATTCAATTACCGAGACTACTAGCAAATAACTCCAAACGAGAACCAAGGAAGAGCCAAACAACACCAAACTCTATTCCAACGCGTAGGTCATGATTTTAGAAAAATAATGAAACTGGTTTCATATTTTTCTGAGCTACGGTTGATTTATTATTAATTTTTGAAGTTTAAATCATTTTCTAAAATTATTTAATTAATTCCAAAAAATAAAATAACAGACAGGGACACGTGGCAGCCCCTGGTGGCGCCACGTCATCACTGCTGACGTCATCAGTGAGTCCGGGTATGCTGACGTCATCGTGTGCCCGGATGACGTCAGCGTTGACTCGGTCAACGTTGACCAGTCAACGGTCAAGGTCAGTGGGGTCAGTGGGCCCACATGTCAATCTCGGTTAGTCAGTGACAGGTGGGGCCCGGCGGTCAGCAGAGTTAAAAAGAAAAAGAAAAAGGAAGGGGGCGAGTTGGGCTGAAAGCACTTGGCTCGGCCCAACAGGCGCTGGAATTCGGCCCACGAAGGGCTGGGTTTCGGCCTGACTGGCCTAGGGTGCGGTGGACCAAGTCCACCGTGCACCAGGTCTGCGGTCCACATGGACCGAGAGTACGGGATCTGGGTGCGGCCGGACGGGATCGTCTGCGGCTGTTGCTGTGGCGGCTTGGTGTGGTCCGCGGTGTGGCGGCAGCGGCGCGCGCTCTGGTGCGCGACGCGCGCGCTCTGGCACGCCGGCGGGCGGCGGCGGCCGGCGACGGCGAGGGTCAGGAGCGGCCGAAGTGGCTCGAGGATAGGGGGAAAAGCTTCGGCCGGGTTTCGCGGAGGTGTTTGGCCGGGAAGGGGGGAGCTTGACCGGCGAGGCGGCTTCCCGACGTGAAGGGCGGCGGCGCGGCCGTGGTGGCGGAGCGAGAGCCGGCGGCGACTACGGGAGGTCACGGCTTGGCTTGCTGGCGAGAAAGGAGGGTTCAGCGGGTGACAAGGCACGGCCTTGCGGTGCTGGGCACACGCGCGCGCGCGGCAAGCCTTGAGCTTGCGCATGGCACGGCCATGATGGAGCCCGCGCGGGCCGAGTGCTCCCGGTGCGCGGCGACCATGGCGGCCTGGGACGGCGGAAAGGCGACGGTGGCTACGGGCTCGGTACGCGGCAAGGAACATGCACATGGAGATGGCACGGCGCGAAGGCCGGCTCCACAGATGGCTTTCGCGGCGGCGGTGACGCTGACCATGGCACGACGGCCGGAACAGGGGAAGGGGAAAACGCCGGCGGCGACTCACCGCGGCGGGGGTAGTTGTACGCTGCAGCTCGGTGAAGCGCTCGCGGAACGGCGGCGGACGTCGGCTCGCGGTGCTCAGGGACGGCGCCTTCTCCCCTCGCGTGCGGCGGCGGCGGCTCGGAGTCGATGGCGCGGACGGTGGCGGCGAAGCTCGGGGTCATCCTCGGCTTCCCTCACTCCTCCTCTTACTCCTCCTTCCCCTTACTCCAGACAGTGACGGTGTGGTGTGGAAATCCCCAACGGGGGTAGAGGCAGCTCGAACGGGTAATGGCGCCGGCGGGGGCCTTAAATAGGCGGTCAGGCTAGGGTTAGTGGACGCGAGGGCGGGTGCGGACGGCTAGGAATCCTCGGCGTCCGTGCCCTAGTCCACGCGGCGCCCATCGTGCGGGTGTGCGGCGCATTTAGCGCGGAGCGCCGGCGCGGGGTGCGGCTGCGTGCTCGGCCGTGTGGGGGAGAGGGGGTGACGCGAGGTTGAGGGTAATGCTGACAGGCGGGGCCGGCCTGTCAGCGAGAGAGAAGGGAAGGGGGCGCGGCGCGGGGTGAAGGCTGGGCTGGCTCGGTCGGCGCTGGGCCGGCGGGATTGCTGGGCCGGCTTAGGAAGGCTGGGCCGCGGGGTAGGTTAGCATGCTGGGCCGATGGTTTAGTTAGTAGGCCGGGCTGTGTTAGTTTTGTTAGTGGGTTTCGGCCCAGAACAAGTTAGAGGGTTTTCAATTAGTGGGGGGTATAGAGTTAGGGTTTTAATTTGAATTTGAATTGGATTCAAATTCAAATGCTCAAACAATTGCACTCCAGAAAAACCAAATAAGACCCAAAATCACACTAAGGCAAAAATACAACTTAATTCCAAATTAATGTGTATTTTAATTCTAGGAATTCAGGAGGGAATTAAGAAGACACTCTTATGATTTTCTAACTAGCACACATTCCACAAAAAGTTTTTGAAAAATCCACATTTTTGCACAATAACATTCCACATAAAAAATACGGGATGTTACATTGCATGCTACTCAAGCTCCACCGCCTCTTGATCACTATAAATAGAGGTGTCCACTACACTTGTAACACACACCACTTGGGAGCAAGTCTCCATTCCTTTCTTTCAAGATTTAGAGTTAGGCTAGTCCAGTTGGGAGTTAGAGTTAGGGTCGAGCTTCGCTCAGGGTTCCGGAGTCGTCTTCTGGAGTTCTGGTAAAGCTCTTGTATCTTTTCCTTTTCTTTATGCAAGACTCTGAGTATTCAATATATTATCTTCCACATTTACTTGAGTTATTTGTTCCGCATCTATTCCCGGGATAATTGTGGAATGTCTAGCCTTGATTATAAGCTGCTGTAGTCTGGCTCTAGAAGTTCTCTCTGTAGTTCTTTATCTCAGCTGGTTCTTCGATTCTGCTCAATGCTTGCGGTGAATTGTCACTGGGGTATTGACAGGGTTGCTTGCTCTTTCTAGGAGAGTAAGTAGTTATTGTCTAGTGTAGGCGTGGTGCCCAAACTAGCCGGTGGCCTTAATTTGTCCCTGAGTCTACAGAGGTGGTAGTCGTTAGGTGGTGACAGCCCTAAACGGCCTACGTAGTCCATCACGTTCGTCTCGGCATGCAGGATCCCAGAGTGTAGGATTGGTGGCACCCCTTCTCATCCCTTTCTATGTGTCATAGGTTCTATTGTCCCGAAGCTGAGGTAATAGAACTAGGAAAAGAACCATAGATGTCATTCTTCATGCTAGTTGTAATCTCTGCTGGAGATATCTCAAGGCCAATAGAAGTATATAGGAATCCTTTCATGTCTTGTTGTCCTCCCACTAGCTAGACCACTCTTCTATCTATATCATATATCCTAGACTTCTCTTTGTGTGTGTCAAATGCATATCACTCCTATTATATCCTTTACCCCCGCCTCGTTAGCCGGTACTTTAATTAGTAGTTACATCCTTGTTAATAATCAATACTCTTTATCCAATGCTTCCCTAAGGAAATAAATACGATACCTAGGAATACTCCCGAGTGAAATGCTACATCGGTATCCGTGCGCTTGCGGATTTATATCTGTGTCGTAAGAATACCAATAAACACTCTTTGCACCATTACCGGGATTGGCAATCCTGATAGCAGACCGTAAGAAGTGTCAACAAGGACCTCGACAACCATCACAGAGACAGAGACGTGACCGAGCTGGAGTGACGCGAGCGTTGCGACCGCGAGTATGGCCATGTCGAGAGAAGGGGTGCCCACCACCACGACAACAACAACGAAGATGACCGACGCTACGAGCTCGACTGCTACAATCGTCACTATGGATCACCATGCCATGAGAGGCCGCGTCGTCATGATGACCGACCTTACAATACCAGAGATCCGGGTGGCAACGATGACTACGAGTATGAGGGTTTCTCTGCCTTCACATTAAGGCTTCTCGCTATGCAATGGCCCGACACCTTCCAGCTGGCCATGGTGCACAAGGTTGACGTTCACTCCTACCCCCAACTCTAGCTCAGGACATAGTTCACCACTGTAAGGGCTACCCATGGCACCCCCGACCAAGCAGCTCCCTACTTCCCGGTGATGCTATGCAAGGCGGCGCTACTCTGGTTGTCAGGACTACCAGGCATTCCATCAACACATGGTCCAACCTCTGCTAAGCCTTCACTCAGAACTACCAAGGCACCTACACTAGGCCTGAGTCGATTCAATTTGGATCTGATCAAGTAGCGCAAGGGGGAGAGCCTGAGGGAGTACACCAACTGCTTCTTCGATGACCGCAACAAGCTTGTAGACAACAAGGAGCATGATGTCATCAATGCCTTCAGGTGAGATCTATTCGATGCCACCATCTTCAGAACCATATTCCAAGTAGACCCCAAGACAGTGGGGGAGATGATGGATGTGGTCGACCTGGAGGCCAGGGCTGACGCCGTGGAACAAGCACAATATAGGACTACAGATCGAAGGACTGATGATCACGACTGATACAGGATGTAGGGTAATATACTGTCGGGTATCCCAAACCTATCTAAACCTTGTGTCTTGTGTCACTATCAAGCTACTCCACTCGACGATCCTCTTCCTACAAATCTACCACTCGGGTATTCCCCGGTGGATTGTCGGTCCTTAAGTCCGACACCGAGAGTGCCATGAGAAGCTCAAGTGTAAGTGACCGAGGTTTCTAAGCAGGACCCAAGCCAAAGCTCGGAAGTGCCCAAGGCCCGTGAGGAAGGCAAGCACTGAAACATAAACTATGTTTAAAAATACATGCAATGTGCTTATTTATTGTTCTTCTGCATTAAGTTTCTATATGAGTTGCATGAAACCGTAGTATGAAAGATCCTAGGAACCAATTGTATACTTACTAGTATGTTCAATTGCGATAGTTGCCATGCTAGTAAGAGCGAGGTAGAAGTTGAGTGATTGTCTATCACCTATGAGTTATAGGAGTTGCTTGTGCGCTCATTATCATGTTGGAATCATAAGGTTGGTTGACGGGGTCTTGTGTGATATTCCTCTTTGTGGTGATCGCCATGTTCACGTATGCTAAAATTGTTAAGGCCCATCCATAGTTAGTACTGTTGGTCAAGTTTTTTTATGTATTACCTGCATACCGGTTTTTAATGGAGCCGGTAATTCCGATGTACGTTTCTTACTCCTTTGCTTGCATTCATTCACTTGCCCCTTTTGTTGTTTGACACTCTCATATCCTAGTGGATCAGAGCAGCTACTCGCCCGACAGGCTCTGGGAAAATAGTGAGGACCAGTGTCTGGAAGGCATGCGGTGGTGGTGGAGTAGTTGATTTGAGAGTCGGAAAAAGTTGCCATATGTGACCTTCGGGTGTGCATATGTCGTGTGGTTAAGTTTCCCTTGCAAGGTTTTGAAATCAATTTGAACTATCCATCCTTCACGGTATATGAAGCTACTTGTTCACTGTGTCATCACTTAGTAACAACTAAACATAAGGTTGAGAATGAGGAGAATGAATTTGGTTGAATGTTGAAATTTATTTGTTACTACTTGTGTTATATTTGGATAGTGCAACATAGAATGTAGTTTGCTGAAATTTATGTGTTACTACTTGTGTGATGTTTGGATAGTCCAAATCTAGACTATAGATTGCTGAAATTTATTTAACCTTGTGCTAAAACTTGAAACTTTTAAAACTTTTAGTACCTTTTTGGCAAAACAAACCCCAAGCCAAAAGCCTTACATGTTTAGTGGTCTCTTGTTATTTTTCTTATGTCGGTTATGTTTTGCTCAATATTAATATATTCAGTCTTACTTGTGGCTTATTTTTTCAGATAATGCTACAAGAGAGAAGCAGGTCACAGCTTTGACTTTGTCGTGTACTCTCCCTTATGGGTAGCATGTGGAGTTTGAGCCATCCTCTCGGTGAGAGGGCTGTGGTTGCTATTGTTGCTGCTGTTGCAGCATGTCAGAGTATCATGTGATGACTTGTATGGACGTTCTAGTACTTGTATGTTTTATTTCCGCTGCACTTGAACTCTAGTTGTACTAACTTAATAGTTGGACTTAGTTTATAATTTAATCCAAGTGAACCATGTGGTTAAAATTTGTGCTATGTTGTAATCTCCATGCGTTGTTACAATTGTGAAGGATGGTGGTTAATCGGTACTCTACCCCAAAGATTCCTAGATTAATTGGTTTCAACACGCCAATGACCCTAGATGCCGCTAATGGATCGAGGTCTTGTGCCAATTGAACCAAGTTAATTTGAGGGATTGCTACAGATGAATTTTGGATGTTGCAATAAGTAATTTATGATGCTGTAATTTAGTTTTTTATTGTTGCATTGCGGATGTTGTATATGTTTTGTGATCTGTGATTTTGCAATCATGATTTTGGTGATTTATACGATTGTGATGTTGCTTGAGGTGTTATCGATGTTTCAATAGCTGAATTTGAAAGTTCTAATTCTTCTAAGAAAAAAAAGGGATTTAAGTTGGTTGAGCGGATTACTTATTTAGCCCAGCTTGACTGCTGTCCCTCGGCCCGTAGCGGAGGGGGAAACGAATAGGCTACAGATAGAGAGAGAAAACAAGGTCGTCCCGTAGAATTGGAGCAGGCCAGATGTGCAAAACTATTTGGAAGTTGAAAACGATGTGGAAAAACTAAATAAACCGTGCCAAAGGAAGCCCACACGATAGTTTAAACTCAAACAAATTGTTCTAAGGAAACAAGAATAACAGATGCCACAACATGAATGTAGCAAACATGTATGAATATAACATATGGTTCATTATATTAATTTAGAAAATAACATATATATATATATATACCCTACAAATCTATAATTAGGTGATTTCCTATTATATTATATTATATGTATGTATGTTGGAGAATTTTATAAATACCAGAAAATCTATTAATTGAGTAGCACTATTTATTCGCATCCTAGATTTTCAAAATTGAAAATGCGAGATCGTTCATACGGGTGCTCACACCTATATGCAACAGCTGGTCCGATCCAAGCGATATATATATATATATATATATATATATATATATATATATATATATATATATATAGTCAGTCACATGAATTTCATTATGCACTTTGTAAGGAAAAAAAAATAGCACCACGACAATATATCTTACTTCCTTGGACCAAAATGAATGAAGCATGACAGGGAAACAAAGAAATCAGCCAAAAACACAACCGTACAAATCTAAAAAAATTGGGCTCGTAGTCCAATGATAGTACGGTCCAGTGGGACGCTACCCATCTGGGTTCAAATCCTGATGCTCGCACCTTTTCCTGAGATTTTCTCAGGATTTACCGGCGTTATGCGTTAAGTGGTAAGCGGCATTCCCGTCGACAACGAGACGCCAACGGTGACTTCAGGAATCTCTAGATCTATCGGGTGCTCAGTCCTTTGAAGATGATCATAGGGGTAGGGTTTGTGTAGTGTTGTGAGCATCTGCGTTGTACTGTGTAATTTCGAAAAATCTAAAAGAATTGGACCATCACAAACTGACTCAAATTTGCTTCAATTCTTTTTCTACAAAAAGATGTGCCTCAATTCTTTTTCATTTGAGTAACAAATGTGCTTCATTTCGGCGGAGGCTGAAAACAATTATTCTAAAAAAATACTGGCTGAAATTAACATATATTTTTAGCCAATTATTAGACAAAGATTTTGTTTGTGAATAGGTCAGTGTAAGGTTCCTTGACGTGGAACCTATCTACCCGGGTTGGAATTCTCAACTCATTATGGGCGTAGCATTTTTCTAGATTTATTGCTAGATTTAAACGTCGCTATTCTTTCAATGATCGACGATGTGTCTGTCAAGCAAGGCAGTAGTGCTATCTTTGTCAATCTTAATATCTGTCGGTTCAGTCTCTCGAAGGTGCTTATAGGGATAGGTTTGCGTGCTTATATATACAAAGGTGAGTGCGCATGCATTGTAAGCGTCTGCACTTTTTCGTTTCACTTTTACAGAAACAAAATATTTGGAGGATCGGGGATGAAAGCTTGTTGAATATTTGTCAGGATCCATGGCTGCCTAGGGGGTGGACAATTATCTTACCAAGAAGAGGCTCTCTGCTCACTAGAGTATCTATCTGATCATGGGATCAGGAGTTGCCACGAGAAACGTTCAATGAAGAAGATACTGAAACCATTGCTACGATTCCATTCTCTGAAGACGCGGAGTACGTACCAGATTGACACTTTGATGCGAAAGGAGTTTGCTCTGTGAAATCTGCATACAAATTAAATTGCATATCATGTACATGTATCTGAACGGTATACTGGCAGGGATGCAGGATCAAGCAGCAAGCTAGCGTGTGACTTATGGCTCAGGACCTCAGGTGACCGTTTTAGTCTAAAATTTAGTCCCTTAAATAACTAACAGTTACACGTATTAAACATAAAATAATTATAAAACTAATGGTATAAGTCATGTTTACTTCGCGAGACAAACCTAACCAGCCGAATTAAGCTATAATTAGTATATATATAATTATCACATGATTAACGTAGCATTATATTATCTAATTATAGGCTAATTATGTGTAATAGATTTATCTCTCGAATTAGCCCTCATAATGTGTTTTTTAATTAATCTATATTTAATATTTTTAATTGGTATTCAATGTAGGACTAAAACTTTAGTCCGAGAACTTAAACACCCCGTCGCCACCATGTCCTAGTAAGACCAAGATGTTTGTATGGAGATTCACCCACAATTCCTGGAGGGTAACCTGAATTTGAAGAAAGGAAGGTCAAAATCAATGTTTAAAATAGTGGCTAAGCCTCTTAGCTGCCAGCCCGTTTCTCTTTTTTAACGAATCAGGCTGAAAGACTTCCGATTATATTAAAAGAAGGTAAAACCAGATTGAAAATAACTAATCAGAAAAAAACAACTCTAGAGCAACACTCAGAAAACAAAAACAAACTACGGCGGCTTGATGGATTGGGACATCAACACATGCCAAAACTCAACTCATCTCCATGAAGAAACCTGCTTGGTTGGACTGCAACAACGACATGAGCCACAACGCACAGCGCCATCACTCCACTCACCTCTGGCCCACTAAAACTGCCACCACCGTTGTCCCATCGCTCATCGGTCTCCGTGCCACAATGCCACCATTGGAACAATGTAAAAACGTGTTGATATCCCATTGTACTGGCTTGCGCTGTCGAACCTAACAATGTTCCGCACCAAGCCCACTCATGCTAAGCATGGCTGATCACTCCGGACCGCTGCAAGTTGTCATTTGTGCGTCTGCCAACGTTGTTCTGCATCGGAATAACCTTGCCATACAAGGCTAGCCGTGAAAACCGATGCGCGACTGGCCGCCAATGGCCATCCACATAATGAGGAGGGGACTTCCATGACGATGCCTCCAAGGAGGACGCAACATATCAACCCATCATCGCTGGTCCTTAACGGAAAGAGTTTTCACACGGAAGACTATCGGCGCATCATACTCTGCCACGCAACCGAGTAAGTCACCACTAGCAACACCACCGCGACGTCGCTGCTGCACCGCCACGTGTTTTCGAGCCGGTCCACCATGCCTCACGCCGGCACCTTCACCGTCAGATTCTTCAGCCTCCATTCCTGCACTCGGGCCACCTCCACACCTGCTGCATCCAGACCCACGCCATGCAGCGGCAGCCACCATGCACCAACCACCGTGGTTGGCCGCCTCCTCCCCCTGTGTTGCAGTCATCTAGCACCTCTAGATCCATAGTGTGCGGCCGCCGCCTCCTCGCCGTGCCGCGGCCGCCACCCACCATCGCAGCTGGGCGCCTCCTACTCCTGTGCAGCAGCTGCCCGGTGCCCCCAGATCTGTACTACGCGGCCGCCAGGATGCCTCCTTCCCGTGCGCCACGGCCACCACCACGCCCGCCGATGTTTAGCCGTCACCCCCTATTTCCATCCGTCTCCTTCGTAGAGCGAGCAACACAACCCCACCGCCACTGACCTAGCCCTCACACAGGCTTTCGATGGCGAGGTGAGGGGCTCTGGGGGAGAGGGCTGGCAGCGGCTAGGGTTTAGGGTGCCACCCCTGGAGAGGAGATGCCAAAGGGCCATGCGGTCATGTTATGCGTGCCGCCAGCCTGATTTGCATCAGCTAAGATCAACTATAGCTGGCTATATGTACGGCTACAATTTTTAGCCGTGGCTTCGCCTAGAGCCAATCGTGTCTGGATTGTCTTAGATGTGAGTAGTTCATGTTTGAGTATTCCTTGGTTTGTGTTCAGCTTGCTCATCGACTTATGTTCATTTGGAGTCCATTTGGGTTGTTATCAAACGCTATAGTAACTTCTTCTTTGTCTTAACACAATGATATGCTAACACACGTATTTGAGAAAAAAATATTTGCGGTTTTGCTATTAGACACGAAAAAATGTACAGCTTAGATGTCTACTAACTAGGAAGCTACGTGTATACACTCATACCTCATTTGATTCATCATTTCATTACTAAATTCACACTTTCACAAGAGCTCTAACCATCACCGTCGGTTCACAGGAGTACATTACAGCTAGAAAGATGTGCTACCGCCAAGCTAGAAACTTAAATTCGAAGCCCGTGACTGATTCCAGCCCAGCTAAATACTTTAGCTGCCGCTAATTGTTGGTCCATTTAGCGGCAATCTCGGGTTAATAGCGTCAAACAAATCGTACGGCAAAAGTTAAACATCCTAGCAGTTCCCTCCCGTCCACGGCAGCTATCTTCGGCTATAGCGGCGAAAATCTGCGAAACACAATGCTTTGTTGCTGTGTCCTAAACTTTGACGAGGACGGAGCACACCTATTTGTAAAATCCAAGCGAGCAAAGAAATGCTGGCGCATGTTAATATTTTGAGTAAATTTCACCAACGGTCCTTAAACTACTCCCGAGTTCTCATCCCGGTCCGGTACTCTCAAAATACACATAATAGTCCTTAAACTTGTCCCTCCAAATTCACGTAAGGTCCTTAAACTTGTCTCATGCTCTCATCCCGGTCCTAACTTGTCCCACGCTCTCATCCAAGTCCATGTACTACCAAAATGCATTGATGTGTTTAAGAAATATTGGTTTCAAACTTTTAGGGTTTCAAACTAAATTTGAATTCACTCAAAATTCGTCCAGACTTCATGGGGAAATCATCACAATATATGGCTGTCCAAGAACCTTTGATACAAGTTTTGTTGAATTTTAGTGTTGTTATTTTAACACACTTATTAAATAATTGATTTTATTTTTGATATTACAAAGAGATGTGAATACTATTTAATTTTGGTATTTTGAATGGATATTTTAGAGATTTTGATATTTCACGCTCAATTCGTGATGATGACTGCCCCTTTAATTTTAAAGTTGGTTTGAAATAATGAAAGTTTAAATAGCTCACAAAAGTGTTTTCCCTATATAAAAATAACTCAATGCATTTTTAAAGTATATGGACCTGGTTGAGAGATTGGGATAAGTTTAAGGACCTAAATGAGAGGATGAGACAAGTTTAAGAACTGCTATATGCATTTTGAGAGTATAGGGACCGAGATGAGAACTCAGGATAAGTATAAGGACCAGGATGAGAATATAGGACAAGTTTAAGGACCGTTATGTGCATTTTGAGTGTACAAGGACCGGGATGAGAACTCAGGACAAGTTTAAGGACCGCTAGTGAAATTGACTCTTTAATAAAGAAATATGTATTAATATTAAAGTCGTTGTATCGCCTACATGAAGTTGTGTATTATTACAAGTCTATAAATCAGAAATAAGCCATATAATTAAAAAATATCTGAAAGTTCAAACTAGATAATAAATCTCAAACATTGCCATGAAAACCAACTAAGAGGCAATTCTATTGATAAAACTCCAACCACGAGTGGCAAAGAGATCCATGGCGACAGATTCAAGATTTCTGCAACCCATGGTAGATGCAAGACAAATCCAGTACGTCCCTCTAAAACGTACCTGGAATTATGACGGCACTAACCCTTTGTCAAGTACCACAATATTTCTAGATAGCCAAATTGCCCAGCAGATTGCACTCGCCCTTGCTAGTATCTGAAACTTAAGTTTCCAATTTATCCCGAGCAACCAGCCATTAAACATATCATCTATACTAGTTGGCGGACATAAATTAAAGCAAACTTGATCAATTCTTCAGATAAATTTTGCTATGTGACAGTCAAAAAATAAATATTGAATGGTCTCATTACTTTAGTAGAAAGAACATGACATATCACCATGCCAATGTTTACGGGCCCAAGTATCTTTGGTTAAGATTGCTCCCTTAACTAGATACCACATGAACACCTTTATTTTTAGTCGAATCTTTATCTTCCATATTGTCTTATTAAACGGTAAAGATTGAGTTACTAAGAGAGGTTTGTACATTGAATGAACGCTAAACACCCCATTATGGTGCAAACTTCAAACAAATCGATCACTCTTGTTGGATAACTGGACATTCATTACCATGGCCACTACCTGGTGCCAGGCCTGCAGGTTACCCCTGTGAGAGATCGTCTAAATGATACATTTAACGGTGTTATGGCCAAGACAGATTATATCGTAGTACTTCTTTTTCTTACTATATGGTACAGCGAAGGATAAATATCTTTTAAACGTTGAGTTCTGATCCACACATCCTCCCAAAACCTTATTTGTGACCCATCTCCCAGAGAGAAACTTCCAAGGTTAAAAAACGCATCTCTGACCTTCAGAACGCCAGCCCAAAATTGAGAATCGCCTGGTACGTGGTGAGCTTGTGTAATGGTCATGTTGTTTAAGTATTTCTTTTTTGACGAAATCTTCCACACCTCGTCGCCATTAATTAAATTAAATAACCATTTTCTTAGTAAGCACTTCTTGTGAACGCTTAAATTTAAAACCTCCGAATGGTCCTTGGTCTTTTGGAGTGGAAACCACACTCCACTTAGCCAGCCTATATTTTTTTATGCTCGTCACTTTGTCAGAGAAATCTAGATCTATAATAATTTAATTTCTTTTGGACCCATCTCGGTACCTAAAAGAATGATAGCATAAACACAGGTAAACTGCTTAGGACTGAGTTAATCAAAACCAACCGTCCACCCAGTGAAAATAGTTTATCTCGCTAACAACTCAATCGTTTCTGAAACTTTTCCTCCACATGACACGAGTCAATATTTCTGAGCCTATGGTGATGCTTAGGTATTCCCAAGTACTGAAAAGGTAGAGAGCCTGAATCACACAAAAATATTTGGGAATATTCATGTTCTACTTCCTTTGCCGCTCTGTAATAAAACATCACACTCTTATGTAAATTATCTTAAGACCAGATAGCTTCTCAAACACACATAGAAACATCTTCATGTTTTTTGCCCTCTCAAGATCATTATCTATAAAAATAATTGCATCATCCATGTATTGTAGTATAGAATGAACCATCATCGACCACATCAGGGATGACTCCTCTAATCTGGTCTTCCCTTTTAACTCTATTTATTAACACTGCTAGCATGTCAACAACAATATTAAAAAGGATCGATGATAATGGGTCGCCCTGCCCTAACCCCTTTTTTCAATGTCATCATTGACCTTTATAGCAACGCTCCCCTAAGTCATGATATTACGAATCCACTCACACCATGTTTGTGAGAGGCCTTTCATTCTAAGGATTTGTAGCACAAAAAGGCCACTTTAGATTGTCATAAGCTTTTTCGAAGTTTAATTTTAAAATGATTCTTTTTTTCTATGCATCTCATGGATTGTCTCATGTAAAACAACTACTCATTCCATAATATTTCGACCCGGAATAAAAGCAGCCTGAGAATGACTCACAAGTTTTTCAGCTGCTATGGAATGGCGCATGTTAATATGGGGGAGATGAGAAGGGAACTAGAGTACTACGGATCAGCTGCAATGGAGGTATTGTCCAGGCTTTGGTGTGCCTTCAACTTCGAGAGCAATATCTATATATTGGCGGTCCTTATATATGGTGGACTTGGTGGGAAAAATGAAACAATGCAAGTCCGGAAAGTTGATGCAGATCTTTCATGGGAAAGCATTTGCTTCAGAGCCCAGTGTTACACGGCTCAGTGTTTGCATCTGTTCATGGTGGAAAAGCAAGCAAAGCAGGTCAATACCTAAATCACAGCCACCTAGTCAGATCACTCTAAACGTCGTTGTTGAGATGGTGCATTCAAAGGTGGAGACGATGGTGGATGGGGAATAATTTTCGGAGACTACCTTGGCCATTTTGCTAGAGCAAGAACAGGGAATGCGCAGCATGTGGGATATGCATTTCCAGTGGAAATGTCTGCCATCCAACAAGCAATTAACCTGGCCATGGGACTGGGAGTTGGATGTTAATTTGGTGATTGGATCTCATGCACGACGCTGGTCTTAGCTCTCCGCAGAAGTGAGGCTGATTCCGCGCCGCGGACGGAGGACTTGCGTCAGTTATTCACCAGCAATATAATGTATCGCTGAGATTGTAGCAGGCGAAATGCCTGCAGAAGTTCAGTACTAAAAGCCCATGCTGTGTTTGTGTCAAAAATAGCGCACATCCTCTACCGGGTTTTTATTAATTTTTGGAGGAGGGAGGCTAAACATATTCAGAGGGAGTTTGTCCGGGACAGGGGCGGTAAAGGTCCCTCAATTTTATACTACAAATTTTAACGATCGGGTTCAATCAGGGCTGGCCCAAAATAATACCTAAATTTTGCTAGGGCCAAGTTGAATTGTGAAGAAGCAAAATGGCCATGATCCGGCCCATACAATTCATGCTACAGTCCAGCACTCCAGCTAGACTGCTGGCCCAATAACACATCACAGATCAGAGCCCACCACATCTCTTCAGATCTCACTGTCAACCAGCCCAGCCTTGCCTTGACCCAGGGATATGGAACAACACCCAAGTGCAAGTGATCAACACCAACACATCATGCATCACCCTTGAACCATATGCCTTCCTTAACCCTGGTTCAACCTTTATCTTTATGCTAAGTATGCAGCAGCCACCCAACCAACCCAAAGTCCCAAGCCCCAATGGAATCCGCAGCGGACACCTAACCTGAGATTCCAACGCCCTCTCTGGCCATCTCGCTTTCCTGGCTGCTTTTTTTCTTTGCCTGCCTCTCCTTTCTTTTCCCCGGGGTCGCTTTCTTCTCCACCAGACCACCACCACCACCGCACACCGGCCTTTCACTTCGTTTTTCCCCCACCGCACTTAACGCCTAAGCAAGCCAAGCTCGCCAAGGCTCTGCCTCCCACCTCCTCACCCCCGCGGCTATAAATTGGACACCCCTTCCAAGCCCCAATTCCCTTTTCCCCTCCTCTCTACTCGCCTCTCTAGGTTTCCTTGCAGCTGCATGCTGTCCCGCTGCAGCTGTTGACCCCCTGCCGCCCTCACCTACCCACTACCCTGCTGCATCTTTGCTTGCATGCCTTTAGTTCCCTGTGCCTTGGAGATTCCGTTCCTCTGAACCTTGTCGTCGGAGAGGCAGGCTGTAGGCTGTAGCAAAGGGGATCTCCGTGAATCCAAAACTCTGCCGGAATTTCCGGCCGGAAACCTTGCTGATCAGGGCAAGACTCTGCCGGAATTTTTTGACAGGGAAACCTCGCTAGCTGTTCAGGCTGTCACTCTGCCGAAATTTTCCACCAGAAACCTTGTTCGTTAGGGCGTCATTCTGCCCAAATTTCGAGCCGGGAAACCTTGCTGTGCAGGCCGGCACTCTGCCAAAATTTTGACATCGGGTTTCTTGGTTTCTCAGAGCGAGACTCTGCTGGATTTTTCTCTCGCGGCAAGCGGTTTCTTCGGTTGCTCTTCTGGCTTGTCTCCGTGCCTGTGCCACGAACGCTTTGATGCTGCCGCTCTTCTGCTCCCATCCCCCGTGTTTATGATAACATCCACCGTCCTCGTCCAGTCCTTCTCCGTCGTCTTCCTCTACTGGTTCTATGTCTTCTCATAATTAACCTACACATCACACACGTACCTAGCTAGTAATTCCTTGGAGATTTTCGTCCCGATTTCTGCCAAGAACTGCTAGTAAAATATAGCAAGAAAGTGATTATATTAATCAGCAGGTAATTTAATCGCTGAGACGACATACAGTAAGAAAGAACATGGCCTCTCCCAGCATGGTGTCCGCCGTGACCACGTCGCCGGCGTCGACTGCGTCAGACGAGGCGGCGCCGGCGCCCAGCCGCGACCCGCAGCTGGCCGCGGTGACCGCGGAGAGGAAGCGCAAGCGCAAGGAGTCCAACCGGCTCTCGGCGCAGCGGTCGCGCGCGCGCAAGCAGCGCCAGCTGGACGACCTGACGGCGCAGGTGTCCGCGATGCGCGCCCGGAACGGCGCCATGGCCGCCGCCGCCCAAGACGTCCAGAGCCGGTGCGCCGCCGTGCAGGCCGAGAACGCGCTGCTGCAGGCCATGAACCTCGAGCTCGGCGAGCGCCTCCGGTCCCTGACCGACATCATCCAGTGCATGGAAGCCACCATGTATCACCAACCGCAGCTGCTCGACGCCAACATGTACAACTACTACTGCTAGCACCATCCAGTCGTCTCTTCAGGTCTCTGCGTCAGACGAGCTCTCGAGCTGTGTCCATGATCTATGTACCTAGCTAGCTGTGTGTGTGTATCCGTGTGCTGCTTTGTCCAGCCCTGTCTTGATGTTATTGGGTACGGTGAGCATTGGGGTCGGGCAAGGGCAAAGTAGGGTTTTGTGGTGGTGTGTCACTTTATTATAGTGTGACAAGGACGGCAAAGAGCTAAGTATATGTGGTTAATTCGATGCCCTTGTGGAACAAGCAACTGTCCTATATATATCATTTTGTCAAGTCATTCACACTTGCAGCTAGCGGTTTTTCTCTTTGATGGTGAGAAAAGAATTAATTCCGCGAAAAAGATGGATGGCCACAACATGAATGATTGATCTCCAAGTCCAAAAGGATTTGCACCAAGATTCTTAATAATTCTAGTCTTTGTCCGATACAGGTTGCTTCTAGAATCTCACATCTGTGGTGTCTGCTGGTACGACGACCACCTACACATCATCAACCCCGTTGTAATACAAGAAAAATTGGATATGAGTTATATACTCCCTCCATACAGGATTTAGATGTCGTTTTTGACAAGATTTTAGTTAAACATTGGGAATATAAATCACGAATAACTTTTAAGTTATTCAGTTTGGAAATGTGAAAACCATATGAATAGATTTGTCTTAAAAATATTTTTATAAAAGTATACATATATTATTTTTTAATAAATATTTTTTGTAAAAATAAGAAGTTAAAGTTACGTTTTGGAGACCGTGTCATTGTCCAAAATAGCATCTAAATCATATACAGAGGGAGTATGTTGTATTTACCGTGAAAGATTTGGTGAACACACTCATCGAGATTTTCCTTCTGTAATTAATGAGACCCAAAGTACCAGAGTCATTTTTTGCATAGAAACTAGTAGTATAGCTGCAAAGTACTAGTACTGATGACTAACATCTTGTAGATTTTTCTTCATCCTAGTCTGTGGTCTGCTTTAGACATGACATTTGGCCAAATTTCTTTTTGTATGATGAGTTCCACCAAAGGTGCCAAAGTATGGCCACAAGAAATAATACTCCCTATGGCTTGTGGGCACCTCAAAGGAATCCTGGCCCACTTGTCATGTCTGATAGTATTACTTCAGGGACTGACTAATGCCACGAAAAAGAATCTAAGACCAGAAGAAAGCTTGCAGCACGGCAATGAAGTGGTCTGCACGAGTGAAGAACGTACTACCAGCAGCTTAAAGCTGTGGCTGTCTGGGGGATTCCTTTCTAAGCTTGGTGGGGCAGCGATGAGATCTTTGGAAAGCGGCGAATCATTTGCAAACGGGGGAGAGAGGAATTAGCGAGGGGTGGACGTGATCAATGACGCTTTGGTTAAAGGGAAAAAACAAAGGGTCCCCAAAACAAAAGCATCGCTGCCGTCCTTCCATGCTTAGCTTTTAAGAATTCCACAAAAGGAGAATGTAGTGGCTGTGGCTGTTGTCCGGTTTATGAGCTAGTGAACTTCTTCTAAGCAAATCTTTAAGGCCTCGATCAATCATATGTGTTGTGGTGATCGATTCATCTTCTATATGTGTACATAGCATCTGGGATATTGTTGTAAACATAGAGATTACGTTTGAGTTTGTTTCAATGGTTTTGCAATTGATGTTATCATGTTGTGATCTTATTTGGCGATATGTGTGTGACTCGGGACAAGCACACAGGGTACCTTTTCAGTTTCCCAAAAACAAGTGAATTTAGTCTGGTTTTAGCGGTGGATTCTTCTTCACTGTACTATGAACGAAGATATTCACTACCAGAATGATCAACATCTGCACCGGGTGGGAAAGCCCTTTAGCACCGGGTTTCCCACCCGGTGCAACTAATCCGAGGCTAAAGGGGTACCCCTTTAGCACCGGGTTGAATAACCGGTGCTAAAGGGTCCCTTTAGCACCGGGTGCAGCCACGACCCGGTGCTAAAGGGCCTGCCCCGCAGCGCCTTTGGCAGGGCCTTTAGCACTGGTTCCAGACACAACCCGGTGCTAAAGGGCCTGCCTTTAGCACCGGTTGCTGTCTGCAACCGGTGCTAAAGGCCCCGGATTTCTTTTTTTTTTTTGCTTTTTTCAGTAGCCATGCATGCACGTCTATATACGTGTATATACGTATATATTCTAATACGTGTATTCTAATGCGTATTCGGCCGACTCTATATTCATATTAGCTGACATTTCATCAAAACAGAAGACATATATATTACAAAAGTAGATATTCATGCATGTCAACTCGAGTTATATATATTTAAACTATATTTTCTACTTAATTAAGATTGACGACTTGTTGGACTGTCCGGCACGTCGTCCAGTACTGGCGAGTGGAATTCTCCTCGGGGATTGACGACCTCGTCCCAGATCCATCCGACGAGCTGTTCTGCAATTGCGTCAATTCTTTCTAGCTCTAGAGACTCTTCCTTCAGGTTCAACATCTATAATTTACAAATAATTGAAAGATATTTAATCCGCCGAGTTGGAGACAATAATTGTGCACTTAATAATAATGGAAATGTGTTTATTATTACGTACCATAATATCGTGTTGTGTAAGCTTTTTATGTCCCCAATTCCACATGTAATCGCAAACATAGTATGCACATAAATTATTTCCCTTCCCCTATTTGGCACACTGTCGACCAAAAGAAATTAAGTAAAATTCATATAATATATTAGCCGAGGCCTACATGTACAAATTACTTGCTTACCGGAAAGCCAATGTTCCATTTTAGTGTTTCATGTTGAATACCTGGGTGTTCTTGACGAAATTGATTCCAGGCCCTACGAACAAAAAAATTGAGTTAAGTCATTGCGAGTGTAAGGGGTGAATTAAGTAGGGGAAAATATACATCACCTTGTCATGTGTCGCCTTAGTGATGCCTCTAGCATATAGATCTTCTTCCATCTTCTCCCATTTAGCGATGCTTGCCTTGTAACCTCCCGAACCCATCTTATGAGAGTACTTCTTATTTGCGGCGTTTCCAGCGTTTCTAGCGCTAGCCGTTGCACCCTCTTCGGAGGTTTTGTACTCAAGGAATGCTTCCCACTCGTCATCAGTGATCTTCTTATACTTCTCAGGATCCGGGGCCTCTCCGGTTTTGAGAAAATGCGAGTACAATTTCTTCTTGAAATCCTGAAATAGAACTGCCATCTTCTTCATTGTCCAATCCCTCAGTTCTGCTTCATGAGTGCTAGGCCAGTCGAATATTGCCTTTAATTCCCTCCATAGCATCTCCTTCTTTGTATCGGGGAGAACGTACTCCTCAGTGGGGTCCGTGGACTTCCATTTTCTGATACTAGTGGGCACATTGTCCCATACAATTACCCCGCACTGAGATACAAATTTCTTGGCCACTTTTGGGGGCTCAACTGGCTCCCCGTCATCCTCCACTCGGGTGATGTGTAACTTGACATCCTTCAGCTTCTTCGTGGTCGATCGTTTTGATTTCTTAGCTCGACTTGTAGAAGGAGAGGCGGCCTACACAAATTACATATATACGAGATGATATAGAGATGGTATACATAATTGATATGTACAGTACAAATTTATGTTATCTATATACACACCTGACTAGACGAGGGCTCGTTACCGGCCCCTTCAATAGTGCTGCCCTGGACACGTTCGCCCTGGACATTGGCGGCCCCTTCAACATTTTCGGCCCTTGCAACATTATCGCCCTGGATATTGTCGTCCCTTCCAATGATCCCCAACACATCATCCATGGACATTGGTTGGGTTACAATATTGAAAAGTTGATTCGCAAAGAACGTGTCGTTGTCCTCTTGCATGGGTGGGACAGGGGTGTTGTTGTCCTCTTGCATGGGTGGGACGGGGTTGTTGTTGTCCGCCATCTATAGAATTAAAAATAATTGATAAGAAATATATACAAAGCATACATATTTCCAATATTTCTAACATTTTCGCTAAGGGGTTCGGTGCGTGAAAAACGGATTCGCCAAGGGGTTCGAGTGCGCGGTGTGAATTGATTCGCTAAGGGTTCGGGTACGTGACGCGAACGGGTTCGCTAAGGGGGTCGGTGCGCGAAAAATGGATTCGCTAAGGGGTTCGGGTGCGCGGTGGGTTCGGGTACGCCATAGAATTTCCGATAATAAACATTTTCGATAGTATACATTATACAAACATATAAAAATTCCAATAAACATTTAAATGAAGCACATATATTTCTAATATACATAGAATTTCCAATATACATTTAAATGAAGCATTTTCCAATATACATATAAAGCATATATATTTCTAATATTTCCAGTACAATGCATTTCCAATGTATGTGGTTAGCGAACGCGTTCGCTAACCAAATGCGCATGGCCGAACACGTTCGCTAAGCAAATGTGCGTGTTCGGCCATGCAACGGGTACCTGCACACACAAACACGTACACGGCACGAAGGCCGGCTTCACAGAGGCTCACCGTGACGGGCGCGGCGGGCGACGGCGGCGTGGGGACGAGCGGCGGCGGCGGGGAGGGGACGAGGAGCGGCGCCGGCGCGGGGACGACGGGCAGCGCGGGGACGAGGGGCGCCGACGCAGGGACGACGGGCGCGGGGACGACGACGGCGCCGGGGACCACGGGTTGCGGCGGCGTGGGCGCGGAGACGACGGGCGCGGGGACGACGATGGCGGCGGGGACCACGGGTGACCACGGCCGGGCGGCGGGGACGACGGGCGCGGGGACGACTACGGCGGCGGGACGACGGGCGGCGGCGGCTGAGGAGACGAGGCGCCGGCGGTTTCGATCTATGAGATGAGGGCGAAGTGAGGGAGGGGAGAGAAGTCCCCAGCCTATATAGGTCCCTCGTCTTTAGCACCGGGTGCAGCCACGACCCGGTGCTAAAGGCCCTTTAGCACCGGGTCTGTACATCACCCGGTGCTAAAGCCCCCCCTTTAGCACCGGGTCTTCCCACCACCCGGTGCTAAAGTCCCTTTAGCACCGGGTTTTCTACACCCGGTGCTAAAGGCCGTAACTGTGCGCCAGACGAAAATTGGTGGGGGCCTTTAGCACCGGGTGCAGCCACGACCCGGTGCTAAAGGCCCTTTAGCACCGGGTCTGTACAGCACCCGGTGCTAAAGGCCCCCCCCCTTTAGCACCGGGTCTTCCCACCACCTTTAGCACCGGGTCTTCTACAGCCGGTGCTAAAGGCCGTAACTGGTGCCAAACGAAAATTGGGGGCCTTTAGCACCGGATTTTAGATCAACCCGGTGCTAAAGGCCCCAAATTTTCGTTTGGCGCCAGTTTCCAAATCGGCCTTTAGCACCGGTGGCTACTATTTGGGAATCTTATAAATATAGTTTTTAATATATAGTTATTAATACTTGTTTTAATTCAGTTATTAATACCTATTAAAAATATATATTAAATAAGAAAATCTTATAAATTACTAGAAAATCTTATAAATTACTAGAAACTTGTGTGACAGCTTTGGCCAGGACGAACGGTTCGTCTAGAAAGCCAATCTTGTTTAGGTCCACTAACGTCATTCCATAGTCCGCTTCAACTTTAACACCTCCTCCAGTCAGCTTCACCCATTGGCACTTGAACAGTGGGATCTTCAAAGGTTCATACTCTAGTTCCCATATCTCCTCTATGATTCCATAGTATGAGTTTGTATTGCCATTGGTGTCTGTCGCGTCGATCCAGACACCACTGTTTTGGTTGGTGCTTTTCTTGTCCTAGGCTCTTGTGTAAAATGTATACCCATTGATGTCGTATCCTTGGAATGTCAAGATCGTGCTCGATGGACCTCTAGCTACAAAAGCTAGCTGCGCATCAATGCCCTCGACACCCATAAGACGTCTTCGCAACCAATCGGCGAAAGTACTATTGTGCAGACGCTGAATGAAGGCCGCAGACTTTGTTGAGTTTTCGTCCCTAAGAATCTGCATGTGCTCCTCGATGTACGGAGCAACTAAGGTTGATTGTTGCAAAACTGTGAGGTGCGCTTTACGAAATGTCTCAACGTCCTTGATCACCATCGATCTTCTCCCTAGTGTGCCCTTTCCACCAAGTCTCCCCTCGTGATGGGATTCGGGCACACCAATCGGCATAAGATCGTCGACAAAGTCAACACAGAATTCAATGACCTCCTCTGTTTCGTATCCCTTAGCAATGCATCCTTCTGGACGAGAACGATTACAGACATACTTCTTTAGGACAGTGAAGAACCTCTCAAATGGGAACATGTTGTGTAGAAATACTGGGCCCAATATACGAATCTCTTTAACGAGGTGAACCAATAGATGTGTCATGATATTGAAGAAGGATGGTGGAAATATCATCTCAAAGCTGACAAGACATTGCACCACGTCGTTCTGTAGCTGATCTAAATGGTCTGGATTGATCACCTTCTGAGAAATTGCATTGAGGAATGCACATAGCTTCACAATGGCTTTCCGCACGTTAACTGGTAGCACACCCCTGAGTATGACGGGAAGCAGCTGTGTCATCAACACATGGCAGTCGTGAGACTTCAGGTTTATGAACTTCTTCTCTTTCATATTTATTATTCCCTTAATATTGGAGGAGTAGCCAGACGGAACCTTGATACTGTTCAAGCATTCAAACATGCTTGCCTTCTCTTCTTTGCTGAGAGTGAAGCTGGCAGGACGCAAGTACTAGCGTCCTTTGTCTCTCTTCTCTGGATGTAGATCAGTCCGTTGCTTCAATCGTTTCAGATCCTGACGTGCTTCCAGTGTATCTTTTGGCTTCCCATAAGTACCCAGGAAGCTTATCAAGTTCACGCAAAGATTCTTCATCAGATGCATCACATCAATCGCGTTACGGACCTCTAAA
This sequence comes from Echinochloa phyllopogon, assembly GCA_033239725.1. Taxonomy (NCBI): domain Eukaryota; kingdom Viridiplantae; phylum Streptophyta; class Magnoliopsida; order Poales; family Poaceae; genus Echinochloa; species Echinochloa phyllopogon. The sequence goes on from BTCW01000014.1 coordinate 35,663,516, forward strand.
CGTTGCCAATAAGGTAGCTCCCAAAAGATAGACTTCTTCTTCCACATCGCGGCACGACCATCCTCGCCCGTCGGAGCAGCCTGGCTTCCGTCTCCCTTGCCAAACACCACGTGTAGGTCCTTCACCATATCAAATAGCTCTTCTCCACTCCGGTGTCTCGGCTTTGTACGGCGGTCAGCATTCCCGCCAAAATGCGCACATTTCTTTCATAGCTCATGCTTCGCCGGAAGGAATCCACGGTGACCCATGTACACAACTTTACGACAATGTTTCAAATTCATGCTTTCGGTTTCCTCTAAACAGTGAGTGCATGCTTTATATCCTTTGTTTGATTGTCCTGATAGGTTACTTAGTGCAGGTCAGTCGTTGATGCTTATGAAAAGCAGTGCTCGAAGGTCAAACTGCTCCTGCTTGTCCTCATTCCACATGCTAACACCTTCATTCTTCCACAGCTGCAAAAGTTCGTCAACCAATAGTCTTAGGTACACATCAATTTCGTTGCCAGGTTGCTTTGGGCCTTCGATGAGCACTGGCATCATAATGAACTTCCGCTTCATGCAGAGCCAGGGGGGTAGGTTGTAGATACAAACAGTCACGGGCCAAGTGCTATGACTACTGCTCATTTCACCAAAAGGGTTCATGCCATCGGTACTTAAACCAAGCCTAACATTCCTCGCATCAGCATCAAACTCTGGGAATGCTCTATCGATGTTCCTCCACTGGGATCCATCGGCGGGGTGTCTCAACATGCCATCCTGCTTACGTTCTTCTTTGTGCCAGCGCATCAGTTTGGCATGGTCTTTGTTCCTGGACAAACGCTTCAGATGGGGTATCAGAGGGAAATACCACATCACCTTCGCAGAGATTTTTTTCTTAGAACGCTCTCCCCCAACATCACCAGGGTCGTCCCGCCTGATCTTGTATCGTGCGCAGGTGCAAACCGGACAACGATCCAAGTGTTCGTACTGTCCGCGATAGAGGATACAGTCATTAGGACACGCATGTATCTTCTGCACCTCCAAACCGAGAGGGCAAACAACACGTTTTGCTTGATACGTCGTCGATGGCAATTTGTTACCCTTTGGAAGAATCTTCTTTACGAGTTTCAGTAGCTCCTCGAAACCCTTACCAGTAACACATTTGCTGCCTTCCATTGCAGAAGTTCAAGTGTGCTACCCAACTTCTTTAGCCCCTCTTTGCAATCTGGGTACAGGTCAGTCTTGTGGTCCTGCAACATGCGCTATATCTTTTTCAGTTCCTTATCATTGCCGCAGTCTTTCTCGGCATGACGCAACATTTGCCCGAGTCCATCAGTAGGTTCATTTTCCTGAGCAACATCTTCCTGAGCATCGCCTTCCCGAGCGACATCTTCCTCATCGGCATCACCCATTGCAGCATATGCAAATGAACCGTAGTATTGAGCCAATAACGGAATGTCGTCATCGGCCTCGTCTTCTTCATCTTCATCCATTAGAATTCCTCAATAATTTCTCATGAAACCGTGCCTCATCAAATGCACCTGAAGACAACCTCTTTGTTTGTACGATTGTATATTTTTACAATGGGTGCATGGGCAGAACATGAAACCGGACGGCGTCCTGTTAGCCTCGGCGGCATCGAGAAACGTCCTAAGGCCATCACGGAACGCCTGAGCGTGGGGGTCCCCGTACATCCATTGTCTATTCATCTACATTATTAACAAATAACAAATATACAATACAATTTAAAGATAAAAAAATTTAATATATAAATAAATACAAATTATAATATATATTCCATTATATAAATAAATTTCTAAAACTACATTACTATATTCATTAAATAAATAAATATACCTTCCGTTAAATAAATAAATAACTATTCTACCTTTTAATAAATAACTAATAATATATATTTCATTAAATTAATAAATAACTATTCCAACTTTTAATAAATAAACCTCTCTAATAAATAAAATACATAAGCCTTATAACTATTCACAAGTCATACAAAACAAAATAATAACTAGCTTGCCTTCTCTCTCCATTTAAAACACAACATGAACACTCTCTCCACCATGAACTCAAGCTCTCTCCTCTCTCTCCTCCAAGAACACAAGCTCTCTTTAGCTAGCTTTACTTTGATTCACAAATCCCTCTATTTCTAAATCATAGAAGGATTACAAGCTAAATAAAACATTAGAGAATGAAAGAGTGTACCGTGTAGTGCTCCTTAGATGAGTAGAATCTTCAGAAATTTTGAAAAAAATTTGGCCAGCACCTCCCCTCCCACGGCCGAGCAGCATGAACACAGCGCCTAAGTGTTCAGCTGGCTCGGGCGGGGGAGGAAGAAGCCCCTATATTCAAAAACATTAGCACAGGGTCGTGGCAAGACCCGGTGCTAATGCGCCCCCTTTAGCACCGGGTGCAGCCAGCAACCGGTGCGAAATGGCCTCGGCACATTAGCACCGGTTGCTGGCTGCACCCGGTGCTAAAGGGGGCGCATTAGCACCGGGTCTTGCCACGACCCGGTGCTAATGTGTCCGCCCTGACACATCTTCGCGCCGCCCCCGCTCCTAGCCGTTGGACCCGGTGCTGAAGCCCCATCAGCACCGGGTCCAAAAATGGCCGAGGCGGAGGAGGCGGGCGGATGTGAAGCATTCTGGTAGTGATTGAAGTGAGTGCAAAAGACTTGGATTGAACTTGTTTTATATCTGAACTCTTATTTGGAGGCAAGTGTGTGAGTTAATTCTCTTTTTTTATTCCTCTTAAAAAATGAACCTGTTTTTAATTTTTTTTAACAGAACCTGTTTTGGTCTTAGTTTTTGTCTTGCAAGCTTATTTGGCGACAAGTGTACGACTAGGAACAAGCACAGAGACCACAATAGCGTTTGAACGTCGGTTAGTGAAAATTACACTCGTGCTGCGTAAACTTTGATGGGTGCCAAACTGGCTAGTCAATTGAATACTCAGACTTTGTTGGCTGTAAATCAGCTATGAACCTCAGATAATCTTCACACATCATTATTGCTCTTTGCTGTGATTTTACATGTGTAGTCCCAACATGCATGGAGGGCCCAAACTTTATTTGGACTCAATTATTTGCTTACCTAGGGACACAAAAAGTTTCAGCAGACGCGTATATAATTAAGATTTGCCCTTATTTTAAACAAATTGCTTATCTCAAACCAGGTAGCTGCTAGAATCAGCATCGATCACGGGCAGATAAATGCCTTCCACAGATCTGTTAGATTCACATTGTAATACTAAAAGAACCCTATAAGATTCTCAGCATATCCTAAAAACAATACTAATCAATTGAACATAGTGCTAGCAACATGGACCTATCACACAGCACATGAAAACAACAACCACCACTCTGGTTTTAATAACATTCATCTTGCTAGGAGCCGGTTTGATCTGGATGTTTAGATCGCTAAAGACTGCAGGAGCAGCTCACTCAGTTGAGGCCGCCATACTAATTTTCTAAGCGTGCAAAGTTTGACCCGACTTGGGAAACAAATAACTGGGAATTCTCTAGATGTGACAGAATATTTTGCTGGTAATTTACATGGAAACTTATGTGTTATGTGTGGCAATGCACAGTAGAAAGAGTAAATTCAGTCATCAGTGGCATATTAAGTTTGAATTCTTCCAACTAGGTTTTCTGGAACAAGCCAAGAAATTGCGAAGGCACAAGACAGTGGATAATACTAAATTAAATTATAGAATATTACTGAACATGGTTCTGCGCCCAAAGCTCATGTGCAAGTTGAAAACACAGGTAATAGCATTACATTGAAAATCATACTGCACAGCACAATAATCTTCCAAATATATCCTATTCTCCGCATCAGCATATCCCTAACCCTAAGTGCCTGCTGCCTGTCCTAACATTTATCCAGTAGTTATATTTACAATCCTTCAAATAGTCTTAACATGCTGACAGTCAAAAAAAGAGATGCTTAATTGTTTCATTGCAATCACAGAAATAACATTTTTTTTACTTTTGTACTAGTTTGTATTTGCTAAATTATCATTTGTTAAAACAACACCTCGCAGGAGGTACCAAAGGAAAATCTTTATCTTTAGTGGAATTTTAAGATTCCTTATGAATTTATTGGTGAAGTGTTTATGATAAACTGCTAAATAGATCAAACTATAAAATAACCTTGACTATGTAGGTCTCAGGTCAAAATATCCCTCCGATTAGAAAGTTGATAAATGGTAATTTTAGCTAATAGGTTATGTCCAGCTATCAATTTATTCAGAACAAGTGTCTACTCAGTAAATGGCTTTTTCTTCTAATTAATGAGGATGGGGCACGGCAACAAATTCTTCGAAATAAATATTTATGTACTAGAACAATTACTCAAGTGGATGAAAAGGCTGGTGACTCTCAATTCTGAACAGGTCTGATGAATGTTAAAAGTCAATTTCTGAATTTCAGAAATTTCAGACTTCAAAGTAGCAATCAAATCAGATTCTGGGAAGATAAGTGGCTAGGTATGAACACTTTAAAAGATCAATATCCTAATATGTACAATATAGTTAGGAGAAACGATGCTATAGTTGGAGATATCTTGAGCACAATTCCTTTAAACATATCCTTTTGAAGAAGTCTAGTTGCACATAATCTCAATTTTTGGAATAACCTTGTCCTAAGAATTGCAGACATACATTTAAATGATTAGTCAGATGTCTTGAGATGGTCCCTAAATACAAATGGCATGTTCTCACTTAGATCAGTGTATAATGCAATGTTGAACTCAAACAATGGGCCTCATAATAGTTTACTTTGGAAGATCAAAATACCTTTAAAGGTTAAAATTTTCCTATGGTTTTTGTATAGGGGTGTTGTTCTTACTAAAGACAACCTAGTTAAAACAAACTGGCACGGAAACGAGAAATATTGTTTTTGTAATAATTATGGAACTATACAACATCTTTTTTATTGCATTCTTGCTAAGTTTGTCTCGAGAATGATACATTTAGCCTTTGGTCTCACACCCCCTTTAAACGCATTTCAAATATTTGGCACTTGGTTGAATAATTTGCCAAAGGGAAAAAACCTCTAGTTTTGGTGGGAGGAGGTGCCATGTGTTGGGTCATATGGTTAAGCCGAAATGATATAGTATTTGACAAAGCATTTACTTGATCTTTTATACAGGTTATATACAAGGGTTCACACTGGATAAGGACGTGGTTGATCTTCCAAAAGGAAGAGGAAAGGGGATTTATGCGATATGCATGCCGCCTTTTGGAGTCTCTGACAATGGAGATTTTTTTGCCAGGAAAGGGTGAAGGTTTAGCAATAGATTAAGTTTATTCTCTCTTGGCTGTTGAGTGTGTTAACTATGTGGACGATGGAGTCAACCACTTAGTTCAAACTTGTAATAATTATTGGCCTCATACATCTCACGATGTAGCAGCCGGGATAGTTTCATTTGCTTGATGAAATAGATTTCCCTTTATCTAAAAATCAATTTAATCTCGGTCTCAGCTCTTTGAAAAAAGATATTAAGTGGTGTTTGGTTGATTACATTTGCCACTATGACGTGGGCATAATGGCCAACATTTTACAAGCAAGGAAATTATTGCTTAAATGTCTAAAGTCCACCGAAATTTCCTCCCAAAATCTAGTTTGTGACCCATCTTTTATCTTGAAGGTCACATATCCCAGAAAAACTTCTTTTTCTGGCCTTTAAGCATGCATTTTGTCCAAGGGTCAAGACAGGATAGGACCTAGTGATGCAAATTTAGCATGTGTTTGGTTGGAAGAATAACTACGATGGAATGGCACAAAAAGAGAATATTCTTCCAGAGCGATTGATGGAACGATTCCACAAAACAGCCAAACGAGTTTCTCTCACGGAAACGGCATTCATCTCTGTCTCCGCGCACTCTTCTTGCCCCTGCATGCTAGAGTTCGGTCGGCTTCCGTCCTCCCCATGGCGCCCTCTGGCTGCCCCTCATTGGTGTCCTCATCCCACCGCCGTCGCGGCGTGCGAAGTGGATGGTGCCACGGCATGCACGAGGGGGGCAAGTAGATGGCTGGCAGCATGGTGTGGCGTGAGTGAGGAAGGCGGCAACCGGCAGGGTGGTATGCTCAAGGCGGTTGGAAGGCCAGCAGACAGCTACGCACGTGAGGAAAATTATGTCTGCAAATTATGTCGCTTGTCCTTCCAACTAAACAACAGAATAGGATAGTCCTATCACATTAACCAAACATTTGGGATCATCTCATCTCCAAAAATAGGTATGATCCTGTTTCACCACATCTTGACTCCCAACGAAACACACCCTAATCGACCTTTCCAAAAATATAAGTCTAGTTTTAATTTGAAACTGGGACGAACACTTTGAAGCCAAACATTTATTTCTATGTAAAATACGTGAGGTGCCTTCTTCATTTAGTAATTTAAACAACCATTTTATAAGAAGACATTCGTTTTTAATACAGAGATTTGTTATTACCAAACCCCTTGATTGTTGGGACTGTACAAGATATCCCATTTGGCTAGGTGTTTTTTTTCATACAAGATATCCCATTTGGCTAGGTGTTTTTTTTCATTTTTCATGGTTTTTCCAGAAAATTTTGGATAGATAAAAGTCCAGTCTTTTAATGACACCTTTAGGGATTTCAAGAAAAGTACATCATGAACATGGAGGTCTACTTAATCCCAAAGTTAATTAAACTACTAGTTGCCCCCATAAGATAAATGCTTGGCTTTCTAGGCACTCAGTTTACACTTAAATATTTCCTCGATTATATTCCAATCCATATTATGGAGTTTATGGCATTGCATCAGGATACCTAAGTCCCGGAAAGGATATGACCCTAGGTAGCAACCAAATAATTCAGTATATTCTCATTCATACTGTTTAGTATCTTCATAACAAAATATCTCTTGTGAAAGTTAATTTTTAATCCTGACAATTGTTGAAAGACAATGAGAAATAGATTTATATTGTTAGGTTACTCCAAATCATGATCCATTAAAAGGATTGTATGACCTGCATAGGCAATCCATCTTCCACAAGGTGAGGTTCACCTCTTTAATCTGGCTGTCACCCTTTACCCTGTCTAATTTGATTGAAATAGAAAGCATGTCTATCACAATATTGAAAAGGATAGGCAACATTGGGTCTTCTTATGTGAGGCCTTTCCTATTTGGATGTAGTTCCCAATATTATCATTAATTTTGACTGGTCATGCTTCCTTCTATAACAATATTTTCAAATCCACTTATGACACTACTTGCATAACCTCTTTATTCTTAGTGTTTGTTGTAGAAACAACCATATACCATAAGGCCTTTTCAAATTCAATTTTGAGAATCACACCATTAAGTTTTTTGGTGTGAAGATCAAGGATAGTTTCATGTAATACTCCTTCCATAATGTTCTAACCTGGCATGAATGTTGTTTAGGAATGTCGAACCACTTTGGTAGCCACTCCCATAACTCTATTTGTAGCTACTTCAACGAATATTTTGAAGCTCATATTTAGTAGACAAATTATGGTTCTATATTATTGTATTTGCTTTGCCTCTTTTATTATTGGTAGAAGAGTAACTACCCCAAAGTTGAGGCTATGCAAAGGAAGACACTCTTGATAAAAAATCTATGAATAGCGCCATAAGATCTGGTTTATAATATCCTAGAACGCTTGATAAGATTCAGCTGGAAAGCCATCTTTGTCAGGGGATTTATTCTGCTTCATTTCAACATCACCTCTTTCTCCACGAGCACTGCTATGAGGAGACTATTTTTCTCATTCGGCACATAAGGTATGTCATGATTATGGTTTTCTACTATGTTAAAATTATTATCCTCTAGTGATTCAAACAATCCTTATAATAGTTTGTGATATGTGCTTTCATTTCAGCATCACCCACTACTACTCCATCCTCTTGTTCTAATTTGAAGATTCATTGTTTTTTGTGTTTCCCATTAGCAACCAAATGGAAATATTGTGTGTTATCCTCACCTTCCAAAAGATATTTGGTTTTAGCTCTCATACCATTTAATTTCTACCAAGTTATAGATCTCGTTTAATACTACAGCTTTGATATATGATACGCCTTCATCCAAGGTCATTTGAAAATTCAAAATTTTGATTTTTAAAAACTAAGAATTTATAATGAATTTTTGGACCACTAAGCAATCGCTTGAAAAATTTATAAATTATAGAGTTTTAGACCCCATCGACCTCTGTAATTTTGATATATAGTTTATCAAGATCGTAAAAAAATTATGAATTTATTTGTGCATGACTATTTCTAGGGAGATTTCCAAGGTGGACTCAAACATTGGCCACCTCTGGAAATAATTCTTTAGGAGTGGCTTCCTGCTACATGGTGCCTATGAAGCAAGCAGGTCGGATTAATTCTTCGCAGGGACAGCTCTGGGGCCACGCAGCAGAGGCGACCGCTGGGGGCTAGAGCCGAGGGGGGCCCAACATCAATTACTCAGTTTAGAGGCCCAGACGCCTAGCAGGCCATCCATGCAAGAGGCAAAAGCCCAGCCGGTTAGGTCCCAGCCCAGTAATAGGAACGCTTCCGTCACAGTCACGGCACGCATCACGATCTTTTCTGGCCGCCGCCCTACCTGCATTGTCCCCTGAGGCACTGACTGCTAGTTCCGTCTGCGCTTGCGGTTTGCCTTGCCTTTATCCGGTCTCCGCGTCTCCGCGCGTCGCCGCCCTGCTGCTGCGCCATACCGTTGTGCCCCTCCCGTGCTGCACGGCTACTGCTGCAGGCATGCAGTACTACTAATCTAAAGTGCAGTTATGCCAAAATCTCAAAAGGTAATCAATTTCAAGTAGATATTTATTTTAGCATGTCTTCATCGTTGATCTCATAATCTATATTTATTTAGCACATGTTAGATATTTAGTTCTAATTTCTAAACTTTCAGTTCTACTGAACTGATAATTGTTTATTTTTTATACTTAAGTGATTAGATAATCATACTTATTTTTTATTTTACTGTTCTTTTAGTTTGTATTATTGACGTAGTACGTTCTTCAAGAATTATATACATATATAATCCTTAGTACTATTATCATTTTATTATATTACTACAAAGAGCCCATTGTGTTGAGTTCGCTCGGGGCCCTCAAAATCATAGAGACGGCCCTGATTCTTGGTCCCCTCCAGAAAAAAATCGGGTGCCCCTACAAATCGTTTTTTAGTAGTGTTGTGTTCCACTATTTGTTTTAATATTTTATCAGACAGTAGCGAGTACAACTTAAGTGGCTCCATCTTTCATGCATCTTTAGTAGTTGTTGTCTTGGAACAGGGGATAAGGTTAAATCACTCAATGATGAACCCACGAAGCAAGCACATCTGGTAACTTATAAGATTCAGTTCGTAATTAGGTAAAGTGTAGCAAAAAAGATAAAACAACTACACCTTTTGGAATGACGTTCTGATAGAAATTTTGCTATGATTGGGTAACTCTGCACGCACAGCTTTTGTTATAATTGTAAATAAATTAAAGCTCGTAACACCTAAAACATGACGCCAAAGTCCATTACTCATGTACAGCTACTCTGAAGGATAATTGACATTACAGTGGGGAGGGAGGAACCGGGTTGGTCTGGCCGCGACTATGGTTGGGACCCCCGTGGTGCTGTTTCTCGCTAGAATTTCGTAGAGCAGCATCGGCCAGACGTATTTATAGAATAAATGATGATAGTATTTGCTGAATCCAAAGTTTGCAATATAAATTATTTGTATTCGGCATCTCAATGCATGTAAATTTAGCCCTTGTTTAGATCCAAAATATGGGGGTGGGGATTTGGGGTCACATCGTAATCATTGCGCACTGTAGCATTTCGTTTGTATGTGTGAAAAATTATCCAAAAATTGATTAATTAAGCTCAAAATGTTCGTCTCACAGAGTACAACAAAACTGTGTAATTAGTTTTTGATTTCATCTATATTTAGTACTCAATGCAAGTTATGACATTTTGATGTGATGAGAATCCTCTTTTTGCATAGTGAACTTGGGGTTAATTTTTGGGAACTAAACAAGGCCTTAGTTTTCGAGCCAGGCTGATCGATATCCTAACAAACAGTGTGGCATTGTTAGACACTTCAATAAAAAACAGGAATGGTGGGACGAGAAACATAGTGGCACCTGATAAACTTCAGCACATACGATTTGCCCTAAGAAAAGGTTCAGCATGTACAATGGTGATCGACGAAGTTCCTTTGGCATCGAGATAAAATTGTGCCAAGCATTGGGAATATCCTGGGTTTTAGTGGTTACTAATGTCACATTTTTAGACCATGAACCGATGATGTACCCAACGTCTTTACCATGATAGGACAGCCAAGTGGTCCGCCGTCTTTACAAGTGGATTATGAGCTGTGTTACATGCCAAAATGAAGCCGATCGTACTCCAAGAAAATGATGAGATCAGTGTCCATTACACCCACTAATGCCTACAATTATGTGCCACTAACGAATAATCTTATACGGACTACATAGCAAAGAACAGTGAAGGTGTAACCAACAAAAAACTACTACGAACTACTTTTGACTACCACTCCTCATTCCCCACCCACCAAATATTGAGGTGAGGCCACGTACTGCCAGCTGAGTTATAGGCCGTGGGCATGTTTTTAGAGAAGTCCAAAATTATATAGTTCTACCAACACTTAATCTTAGGATATAGAAAATAGATTAATATTTTGAAGTAATTTACACGCTGAATTTCTTTGTATAATTACGTGACAACAGGGAAGTGTAAATAACCCCTAAAGTCACTTTAAGTTGCCAATACCCCTACAAAGCACATCATCATAAGTTTAAAAATCGTTGCAAAATAATCGCTTATGGTCTTACATGATGCAACATCAACATATTCGCTAGAGTTTCCATGCAAGTTTACTAGAAGGAACTGGGAGTGTTGTACTGCACATTATCAGGATCCATACGAATTCTTGTTTTTGTCTAATTTATGAAAAGAAGCACAATGACACACAATTGATGGACTGGAATTTACTGCACAATTAAATCTGTTTCTATGATATTTTACTAGTAGAAAAATAATTTTCCATCCACTGTATTTGTCTCAATTGGGTTTGTACGCAACCAAATGCAAGCTCTAGTCCTTGTTGTAATCTATAGGGTCTACGAGGCCCTTTTAATCCCAGATGTGGCTATTTTATTAGAACTCGACTGTGAGTCCTTATTTTAGAACCCCTTTAGTCCCGGTTTCAGAATCTAGACTAAATGGGTTTTAAAACCGGGACAAATAAGGTATTCTCTACTTAGTGTTTGTTCCATGCTGCCAACTTATATGAAGCATATACCGATGGCATATCAATCAATCAAGATACGATGATCTCTGGGCTATTCCGTGGGCGGGGGGCACTTCTTTCCCTAAAACCGATCACCGAACTGAACCGAATCATCGGTTTATTTGATTTTCGGTTCGATGTCGGTTTTTATTCTTAGACATCTCGGTACTCGGCGTCGGCGTCGGTTTTCTGCGGCTCGTACACCGAATAACCGATCGGACCGAACATTCTGTTCACTCCAATGTCCACGCACAGCCCGCAGCCCACCACTCCTCCCCGCGTTGCATCGGCCCACAATCCACATCACACAGCCCACCACTCCTCCCCGCGTTGCAACGGCCCAAAATCCACATTACATAGCCCACCACTCCTTGCATTGCATAGGCCCAGCCTGCACACACAACACCATCGTATCATTTCCTATCCCTATCCCTTGTTGCGGTGGCGGCGGCGGCACTGCGGCAGGTGGCGGCGGCGGCGCTTGGCGAGTCGTCGAAGGGGGGCCACGGGTGGGGCTACGTAGTGACCTAGCAGTGGAAACACTCAAGCAGGAAGTGAGACGAAGATGCCGTCCGCCATCCGCGTCCACCGGCGTGAGGATGTTCCGTCCCTGGGAGGACACCGGCTCCTGATTGTCATGAAGCTCTGTGGCTCCATCCTTGGTAGGACATGCCATGGAATTGAGATCTGCGTACGTCTCCTATTCTTTAGCTTGGGCCTTGTTTAGTTCCAAAGTTTGGCATGTCAAACTTGGCATTTTACCATTAGGGTACGTTTGGATGCTGCCGTAGCCAAGCCCCGCCAAACCGTTGGCCGGCCAAATCTTGACGGACAAAATGGCCGCCCAAGAATCGGCCGCGCTAGGGCCAGAAAATGAACTGCGGCTGTGCGTGTGGGGCATTGGCGAGCCAAACTTTGGCACTAATCCAAACTCACGCATCACGTTCAGTCAACGGCCAAAATTTGGCTGGGCAACATCGGGCACCAATCCAAACACGACCTTAATGCGTCAATGTAGCATTTCGTTTGTACTTGTGAATAATTATCCAAATATTGATTAATTAGGTTCAAAATGTTTGTCTCGTAAAATACAACAAAACTGTGCAATAAGTTTTTTATTTTATCTACATTTCGTACTCCATGCATGTGCCGACATTTTGATGGGATGGAAATCTTCTTTTTGTATAGTGAAATTTGGGGGCCAAATTTGGGGAATAAACAACGCCTTGTTGTTTTAACAATTGAACTACTCAATTTCTCATTTTTGTCCTATGTTGTGATGAAGCTCGGTTTTTTCGGTATCTACCGAACACCGAACCGAAGTAAGCTACACCGAATTGGTCGGGTTTTGCTTTTCTCCTACACTGATCGGTTCTTCGTTTTTGAACACCAAATTTCTTCAGCACCGAAAACACCGAACCAAATTGTCGGTTTATATTTGGTGCTTGAGCTTTGAAGTTGAAGTAATAACGTGTAAAAGGGTATTTGAAATTTTCTAAAAATTTTCATCAAGCTTTGATCGATCATACAGGCCGAGATAACACAACAATTACACATTCTGTATTTTTGGGCACAAGAGCCAAGTCAAAAGTCAAAACTTATGCTTGTGCAGTAAGGGCAGTCCCAACCCTCCAACTAAGATGGTTTCCATAGAATTAAATAGGGTGACACATAGAATTATTGGCTTACGTGGCGCTACATTAAATAGGAGAGAGGGCAAAAGAGCAAGACACTGGGTCTCATGCAAGATATCAGAGCCATAGCTCTCATTATAGGTTCGGATGTGTGCATATGGAGATATGCTTGGCTATAGATGAGTCTCTGATCGGTTCGTGATCTTGCTATGGTGGTCGTGTAACGAATTGCTCCTACCGGTCGAAATTCCGTCATCGGAGCTAAGTGATACATGTAAACCCAGTCATGGTAAGATGGAGATCAATTGGATTGGTCGAATCGAACTTAGGTCAATGGCCAGGCGCATGGCGATGCGCGACGGTGTATATTAGATCTGCTACCGGGCGGGTTTTATGCGAAAAATAGGTTGTTCGTAAAACAGCCATAACTTTTGCATACGACCTTGGATTGAGACAATTTTTATATGAAAATTCATCTACATAAAATTTTACACATGATTTTGACTGCCAATGGCAGTTTCGCTAAATTTAGATTTTCAAAATAAGGCCGGAAAGATAGAGTTTTTGGTGATTTAAGTTTGGACGTTAGAATCGGCTAACTTGTTTTTGCAGATTCATGTGATCGGTATGGCCCTATGTGTATGTGAAGCATGTATGTAATTAATCATGACCTACGTGTTGTGAGTAGGGCAATACGGCTGGAGCCATATGTATTGTCAATTTGATGTAATGGTCTGCGTGCCAACTTGTGATGATCTAATGCGCGGTTGTGTAATTTATTTTACTAGCATGCGTTAGATAGTTCTTGGAGGACTCATCACTGGAGGATGACATACATGGATCATGGAGATGGGGATCATCATGATGGATAGTACAATGGAGATAGAGATCACCATGTGTTAATTGGCCATACCGTTTCATTACTATGTGAATGTCATTCTTATTGTTTTACTTCTACATATGCGATGATAATGGTTATTTTTCTGCATGCGACGGTAGAAGTAGAACGATCCCTCAGCAATGTTTAAGTCTTGAATACCCTCCCAACTAAACCTTGCACTGTCACATGTCTTGTACAATTAGTGGTGGGTCTATGAAATTAGGGTGCCACTAGTTTTCCTTGACTAGATGGGTTCGTATCGGATACTTACTTGCACAAAAGGGTTGGTTAACTTAGACAAGGTCATCTTAACGGTTAAGGACCTTGGGGTATAAAGGTTGGGCGCCGAGACATAGCGATGTCACCCAACAACAGGAGTCGTATGTGATATGATTAGCAAAGGGTTGCTTACCGATATACCATGTCTTCTAGCGGTGATGCTAAAGCTCACTAATGGACTTGTTAGTTGTGGATCCTGAATCACTAAGTATCAATGGAGGGATATTGATTTTAGTGGGAGTAGATTCTGCTAAATTGTTTAATGTGATTTACTCTGTCGTAGATATTTTGTCTTAGTATTTTGCGTTATTTTCTGTTGTAGATCAATGGCACCTAGCACACCATTTTCTTTGCGTTCGGTCCTTGAGAAGGATAAGTTGAATGGAACAAACTATGCGGATTGGATCCGCAACCTGAGAATTGTTCTCAGGGCTGAGAAAAATGAAAACACTCTAGAAACCCCATTACCAACAAATGATGACATTAAGAAAAGCGCGGGCAGTAGCCATGTGATGGCAATCCAGAACAAGCCTACCTTTGAGAAAGGTAATTATTGGAATAAGGGTAAGGCTAAAGATGGGATATCTAAGCCAGCACCCAAGGCTAAAGCTGGACTAGCTGCTGATAATGAGTGCTTTCACTGTCATGAACTGGGTCACTGGAAAAGAAACTGCAAGTTGTACTTAGCTTCTTTGAAAAGCAAGGGAAGTAAGGGTACTTCCACTTCAAGTACACTTCATGTTACAGACATTTTCCTCGCTGATTCTAGTATTAATTCCTGGGTATTTGATACCGGATCGGTTGCTCATATTTGCAATACGATGTAGGGACTAATAAGAAGTAGAAGCGTGGGGAGAGGAGAAGTTGATTTCCGCGTGGGCAATAATGCAAGAGTTGCTGCGTTGACCGTCGGGACGATGCAACTTCACCTCCCATCAGGATTTATTATGGAGTTGAATAATTGTTATTTTGTTCCTAGTTTGAGTCGAAATATTGTATCTCCTTCATGTTTGATGAAGGATGGTTATTCATTTACGAGTGAAAACAATGGTTGTGTGATCTCTTAGAATGGTATGTTTGTGGCTCTTGCATCCATTGTGAATGGGTTATTTATTTTAAATCTTGATGATTCACCTATCTGTAATATAAGTGCTAAAAGGCCTCGGTTAGATGATTTGAATCATACCTATATGTGGCATTGTCATTTGGGTCATATAAGTGAGAAGCGCATGAAGAAGCTCCATTCTGATGGACTTTTAACTTCGTTTGATTTTGAATCATACGAGACATGCGAAGCTTGCTTGCTAGGCAAGATGACCAAGGCGCCCTTCATAGGTTTTCCTGAGAGGGCGCAAGACTTGTTGGAACTCGTACCTACGGATGTGTGTGGACCAATGAGCACGACAGCTAGAGATAGATTTCAGTACTTCATAACTTTCACTGATGATTTTAGTAGATATGGTTATGTCTACTTAATGAAGCATAAGTCATAAACTTTTGAAAAGTTCAAGGATTTTCAGCATGAAGTTGAAAATCAACGTGGCAAGAAAATTAAGACCTTATGATCTGATCGTGGAGGCGAGTATTTGAGCCACGAGTTTAGCACTCATCTGAAGAGTTGCGGAATTGTTCCACAACTTACGCCACCTGGAACACCTCAGAGGAACGGTGTGTCCGAGCGACGTAATCAAACCTTATTGGACATGGTACAATCAATGATGAGCCAATCAGACCTACCGTTATCGTTTTGGGGTTACGCTCTAGAAATAGCAGTTTTCACACTAAATAGGGTACCGTCTAAGTCCGTGGATAAGACACCATATGAGATATGGACTGGCAAGACTCCCAATTTGTCTTTTCTAAAAACTTGGGGCTGTGAAGTATATGTCAAGCGACTTCAGTCGGATAAGCTTACACCCAAGTCGGACAAGTGCATATTCGTGGGATATCCAAAGGAAACAATTGGGTATTATTTCTGCAACTGATCAGAGGGTAAAGTGTTTGTCGCTAGGAACGGTGTTTTCTTGGAGAAAGAGTTTCTCAAAAGCGAGAAAAGTGGACTGAAGGTGTATCTTGAAGAAGTTTGAGATGAGCCTATGAGGCAAGACTTTACGAGTGATGCTAATGTAGCAGAACAAGTTGAGGCACCTGTGGCAAGAAAAGAACCGCCACAACCACGAAGGTTGGAAAGGCCACGTCGCGCAACTAATAGAATGAATCTCCTAGTTACGGGAGAGCGCGACATATTGTTGATGGACAACAATGAGCCTATGACCTATGCGGAAGCAATGATGGACCCAGATTTTGAGAAATGGCAAAGTGCCATGAGATCCGAGATAGATTCCATGGGACACAATCAAGTTTGGAACTTGGTTGACCCGCCTGATGGTGTGAGACCCATCGTGTGCAAATGGATCTTTAAGAGAAAGAGAGATGTGGACGGAAATGTTCACGTCCACAAAGCATGACTTGTTGCAAAAGGTTTTCGACAAGTTCAAGGAGTTGACTACGACGAGACATTCTCGCCAGTAGCGATGCTTAAATCTATTTGGATCATTCTAGCAATAGCTGCATATTTCGATTATGAGATATGACAGATGGATGTCAAAACGGCTTTCCTAAATGTGAACCTGGAGGAGGATGTATATATGATACAACCGGAAGGTTTTGTCGATCCAACTAATGCTGGAAAAATATGCAAGCTTCAAAAATTCATCTATGGATTAAAGCAAGCATCTCGGAGTTGGAACATTCGTTTTGATGAGGTAGTCAAAGGGTTTGGCTTCCGTCAAAATGAAGAAGAGGCTTGTGTTTACAAGAAGGAAAGTGGGAGCTCTGTTGCATTTCTAATCTTGTATGTGGATGATATATTGTTGATTGGGAATGATATTCCTATGCTGGAATCTGTTAAGACTTCGCTGAAAAATAGTTTTCCTATGAAGGATTTAGGGGAAGCTGCATACATTCTGGGCATAAGGATCTATAGAGATAGATCGAGAAGGCTTATAGGATTAAGTCAAGATACTTATATTGACAAGGTGTTGAATCGGTTCAGCATGGAATAGTCCAAGAAATGGTTCTTGCCTATGTCACATGGCGTACACCTCAGCAAGACTTAGTGTCCTTCGACGGCTGATGAGCGGGAGCGCATGAGTAAGGTCCCTTATGCTTCGACAATTGGATCTATCATGTACGCCATGATAAGTACTTGCCCAGATGTCTCATGTGCTCTAAGCGTTACGAGCAGACACCGGCCTAATCCAAGTGAAAGTCACTGGACAACGGTAAAAAACATTCTTAAGTACTTTAGAAGGACTAAAGATGTGTTCCTAGTCTATGGAGGTGATGAGGAGCTCATTGTAACGGGTTACACTAATGCTAGTTTCCAAGCTGATCCAGACGATTCAAAGTCGCAATCAGGATTCATGTTCACGATAAACGGTGGGGCTGTAAGCTGAAAAAGTTCTAAGCAAGATATTGTGGCTGATTCTACAACAGAAGCTGAGTATATCGCAGCTTCTGAAGCGGCGAAGGAAGGTGTTTGGATGAGGAAGTTCCTCATTGAGCTTGGTGTGTTTCCCAATGCATCTAGGCCATTGGAACTCTACTGTGACAATAATGGGGCAATTGCACAGGCTAAGGAGCCAAGGAATCACCAAAAGAACAAACATGTACTATGGAAGTTTCACCTCATTCGAGAGTTCGTTAGACGGGGTGAGATAAAGATATGCAAAATACATACGGATTTGAATGTTGCTGATCCTTTGACAAAGGCTCTTCCACAGCCTAAGCATGAGTCACACATGAGAGCTATGGGTATTAGATATCATCTAGATTATCTCTAGTGTGATTGGATGATTGTATTATATCTATGACATATCGTTTATTTATTGAATATCCATGAAAGGCAACTTGTATATGATTGGCAATTATGTGAATTGTTTGTGAAACTCTTTACTTGTATGGTTATTCTAAAACTGTCCCTAATCTGATTAGCACATGTATTAGTTGATGACTATGTTTCACAAGTCATGGACATGGAGATGTCAAACTAATAATGTGGGCACATGTATGACATGGGGCTAGACTGACCCAACTTGAGATCTTGTTGTATGTTTATCTCTTTTCACAACGCGTATCCTTTGTTCTAAGACCTGAGATTGTCGCACGTACTCAAGATGTGAATTGACCTACTTAGGGACTACCAAACGCTACTCCATAACTGGGTAGTCATAAAGGTGGTTTTCGGGTTTGTCAGGAAACATGCTGTGAGGCGTGGTCAATCAAGATGGGATTTGCCCCTCTCTATACGAGAGAGATATCTCTGGGCCCATCGAGTGATCGGATCAAGAAATGCATGGCCATGCTAGGTTAAGTGTTAACCTCTTGAAGGATCCGACTCACATGTTCGAGAAAGAGAGGTCAACTTGGAGTTAGACCAAATATCGTGAGGCAAAGGGAATAGCTTATACGCGATGTTGTGGTGGTTCGTCTGATACGATCTTTACGTGCATATGGGAGTTGACACATCTTGCTTGAGACCGCTATCAACTATTGGACCGAGTAGAAGTACTCGGGACATGTCTATGTGTGCGTGAACCCATAGGGTCACACACTTAAGAGGTTTGGAACACTGAAAACTTACCTATGTGATTGTCTCTAGTGCAAGTGGGAGACTGTTGGATATATGCCCAAGAGCCAATCGGATTGGGATTGTTTATGGGCTTGATCTACGAGGGATTAGGTTAACTGATAGGGCCCATGAGATGGCAGCCCATTAGTACGGCCTATATATATGTGGGAGGGGCTAGGGGTGCAAGGACCAGTCGTCGACGCCCCAAACCCTAATAGCACCCGGGCTACAATAATTCCTATATTCCCTCCTCCATCAATATCCTTTAGATTGTAGCCATTCGTGAGGTGCTAGTACACCTACGTTCGGCATTCCATCCTTGTACGTGTGGATACCTCGGATGTGCTGCACTTGGAGCACAAGGACGGACCGCACGTGCAGGACCAGACGGGCGTGAGCAACTGCACAGTACTGCCACTTCGACGCGTTCGTCTACATCGAGACGGCTTCCGCTGCTTCTGCGCGTCTAGTGGTAACGATCCGTGATCTATAACTACTGTTGTTCCTGTTTTGGGGTAAACGAGTTTTTATATGCGCTAGCGTAGCCCCTCCTCGTTTCCCTTCAGGAGGCAGCTGATGCCCTCGTCGCCACACACGCCGCGGAAATGACAGACTCCGCCGTCGTGGCCTGGTGCTCGATGCCGATGTCCGGCGCCTGCAGGGGTCGTTCGTTCCTCAGCCTCGACCCCTCCACTGTTGTCAAGGTCCTTCGTGCCTACTACAGGTATGTAAACTCTTCAATTCTTCTTACAAGTAGTTACATCAGACGGCACTGACACAATGTTTACCCATCAAAATCCTTAATCCTGATCACTACCAGAATAGTTGATATCTGCACCAGGTGGGAAAGCCCTTTAGCATCGGGTTTCCCACCCAGTGCAACTAAACCGAGGCTAAAGGGGTACCCCTTTAGCACCGGGTTGAATAACCGGTGCTAAAGGGTCCCTTTAGCACCGGTTCTAGACACAACCCGGTGCTAAAGGGCCTGCCCCGCAGCGCCTTTAGCAGGGCCTTTAGCACCGGTTCCAGACACAACCCGGTGCTAAAGGGCCTGCCTTTAGCACCGGTTGCTGTCTGCAACCGGTGCTAAAGGCCCCGGATTTCTTTTTTTTTGCTTTTTTCAGTAGCCATGCATGCACGTCTATATACGTGTATGTACGTATATATTCTAATACGTGTATTCTAATGCGTATTCGGCCGACTCTATATTCATATTACCTGACATTTCATCAAAATAGAAGACATATATATTACAAAAGTAGATATTCATGCATGTCAACTCGAGTTATATATATTTAAACTGTATTTTCTACTTAATTAAGATTGATGACTTGTTGAACTGTCCGGCACGTCCTCCAGTACTGGCATGTGGAATTCTCCTCGGGGATTGACGACCTCGTCCCAGATCCATCCGACGAGCTGTTCTGCAATTGCGTCAATTCTTTCTAGCTCTAGAGACTCTTCCTTCAGGCTCAACATCTATAATTTACAAATAATTGAAAGATATTTAATCCGCCGAGTTGGAGACAATAATTGTGCACTTAATAATAATGGAAATGTGTTTATTATTACGTACCATAATATCGTGTTGTGTAAGCTTTTTATGTCCCCAATTCCACATGTAATCGCAAACATAGTACGCACATAAATTATTTCCCTACCCCTGTTTGACACACTGTCGACCAAAAGAAATTAAGTAAAATTCATATAATATATTAGCCGAGGCCTACATGTACAAATTACTTGCTTACCGGAAAGCCAATGTTCCATTTTAGTGTTTCATGTTGAATACCCGGGTGTTCTTGACGAAATTGATTCCAGGCCCTGCGAACAAAAAAATTGAGTTAAGTCATTGCGAGTGTAAGGGGTGAATTAAGTAGGGGAAAATATACATCACCTTGTCATCATGTCCATGATGTTCTGTAGTTTTTCTATTGGAGTGTGCAATGAATCAAAGACGTTCACGACACCCCGGTCAGGACACAATATTATTAGGAACCAGTGGAATCTGTATACATGTATACATTATAATCAGAAATGAAATAGTACACAGACAGTATAAGAAGAAGCCTGTGTATGTACTCACTCGATGTTGTACGGGATTAGTATGGAGTCGTAGTAATTTTGTTTCTTAATATACTTGTATAGGTTTCCATATGTTTCCTCAGGATTCATCAATATCATTTCTTCACTTATCCTTCGAGGATCCACGAAACCAACGTCATATATTGAGGATCTCCGACATTTTTGAATCTCCATTCTGCATATGTTAAGCAATAAATAAAGCCCGCGTCAGCATAGATTGGAATTATTGTTTTCAAACTGTGAATTATAAGCAACAACAAAGTACTTATAGTGTCCAACAGGTGATCAAATCCACGTCCATGGCGTCGCGGTGGTACAGCTCATATATATCCTGAAACCTCAACCAGACCCAATCCTCGTCACCATTGTAGAAATCATGGTCCTTCACGCCTACTTTGATCATGCGCCGTTTATTCCTTCTTGATTCTTCCATGTACCACTCATGGAATCGGCGCATCTTCGTCTGTAGCTTGCTCTCATTTTCAGGAGGGACCATAGGCTCGCCAAGCTTAAACGGCCACTTCAACGTTGTGTTTACAGGCACCTCTTCTTCCCCCAGGACTTGCGCTCTGGATAGTCCAGTCTCGGCCATTACTCGTTGCACGTTAATCTCGTCCAGAGATGGCAATGGACCCAAGGGCCGCTAAGGTTGCTCGCCGAGCTGAGGAACCTTTTTGGATGGGCCTGCCTCCTTATCTGCAGCCTTCCGCTTCCGGCGAGATTTCAGTAATGAGCGGTCATAGTCTGTTACTATTACTTCGTTCTGTTGACCCTTGCTCAAATTACCGAGGAATGACTTGACGACAGTGGGATCAAGCTTCGGCTCCGGCTCCGGTTTTTTCCTCCACTCGGCCATTTGCCTCTTTGTGTCTGCTTTGACCGAGGCTTCGAGCTCCTCTAGAGTCTTCTCACCCGCTCTTTTCTCTGGTGCGGGCTTCTCTCTGGTTTTCCGCGCCTTCTTCCCTGGTGGAGTGGGGGCAGAGGCTTTAGTGCGGCGTCCCCTCTTCGGCAGAGGGGGCGGAGACCTCCGCGGCGGAGGAGACGGAGACCTCTTCGGCGGAGGAGACGGGCTTGCATCAGGAGCTCCCGGAGAATCGTCATGATCCGGTGGATCTCTATGGAGACGGTGGAGGTGACGGAGGCTTGTTGGTAGCCGCAGGTGTACCGGGTATGACGACGTCTGCCTTGCTCCATAGAATGATGCAGTGAGAACACTGACCGAGTTTTGTTTCTCCGTCACCTCCGGGGATGTCAAGTTCTAAGTCTTCCCAGTTGGTAACGACTTGCTCCACCTCAACAGGTACGTAACCATGTGGAATGTCATTGCAGTGCCATTTTTGCCCTTGTTCCACACGTTTGGTCATACCGTATGCGACCTGATAATTTAGTAGTCACAAAGAAAGTTAGTAAATGAATGGTATTTACGGTGAAATGTATGCAGTACGAACTAAGGTCGCATACGTACCACCACAGCTAAGTTCTTCTGCCTGATGACAAGCTCGCACGCGGTCCGTTGAGTTATTTCATCCACGGGGTAATGGACCGGTTTGGCGGCCTGTGTGGAAGCATGACTGCTTTGATATTGTTGTGGAGGGCTAATAAGGGCCGCATCTTGGAGAGGTGCATGCTCTGTGGAACCGGTCCCGCCTGGTGCATGCTCTGTGGAACCGGTCCCGCCTGCGGCTTGTTGGAGAGGTGCATGCTCTGTGGAACCGGTCCTGCCTGTGGCTTGTTGTATCTGCAGCCATGCTACCTTCATCCATCGCTCCATCTCTGACTCCATTTCTTGGAGCTTTGAGCCCTGGGCGGCAACCGTTTGCTCTAGGTCCCTCACCCTCTGCTCATATTCGGCCTTCTTCCTCGAACGGCTCCTATAGGTGGCGGCGTGCTCTTGGAAACCTTTCTTCCATGAGATGCTTGTGCCTACGCCGCGTGTCTGTCCAGGATGCTCCTTGTTCCCTAAGGCATAGGTTAGCTCATCTCTGTCTCTATCAGCAACAAATTCTCCCCTCTCAGATGCCCTAAGGATATCGAGGAGACGCTGAGCTAGTTCTCGCAAGTCCTCGGGAAAAACTAAGGAGCCGTCGATTGGGCTTAGGGTGCCTCCATGACCATAGTACCAATGCTTGGTCCTTGTGGGCCAGTCATGTGTCACTGGAGTGATGCCTCTAGCATATAGATCTTCTTCCATCTTCTCCCATTTAGCGATGCTTGCCTTGTAACCTCCCGAACCCATCTTATGAGAGTACTTCTTATTTGCGGCATTTCCAGCGTTTCTAGCGCTAGCCGTTGCACCCTCTTCGGAGGTTTTGTACTTAAGGAATGCTTCCCACTCGTCATCAGTGATCTTCTTATACTTCTCAGGATCCGGGGCCTCTCCGGTTTTGAGAAAATGCGAGTACAACTTCTTCTTGAAAATCCTGAAATAGAACTGCCATCTTCTTCATTGTCCAATCCCTCAGTTCTGCTTCGTGAGTGCTAGGCCAGTCGAATATTGCCTTTAATTCCCTCCATAGCATATCCTTCTCTGTATCGGGGAGCAAGTGCTCCTCAGTGGGGTCCGTGGACTTCCATTTTCTGATACTAATGGGCACATTGTCCCGTACAATTACCCCGCACTGAGATACAAATTTCTTGGCCACTTTTGGGGGCTCAACTGGCTCCCCGTCACCCTCCACTCGAGTGATGTGAAACTTGACATCCTTCAGCTTCTTCGTGGTCGATCGTTTTGATTTCTTAGCTCGACTTGTAGAAGTAGAGGCGGCCTACACAAATTACATATATACGAGATGATATAGAGATGGTATACATAATTGACATGTACAGTACAAATTTATGTTATCTATATACACGCCTGACTAGACGAGGGCTCGTTACCGGCCCCTTCAATAGTGCTGCCCTGGACACGTTCGCCCTGGACATTGGCGGCCCCTTCAACATTTTCGGCCCTTGCAACATTGTCGCCCTGGATATTGTCGTCCCTTCCAATGATCCCCAACACATCATCCATGGACATTGGTTGGGTTACAATATGAAAAAGTTGATTTGCAAAGATCGTGTCGTTGTCCTCTTGCATGGGTTGGACAGGGCTGTTGTTGTCCTCTTGCATGGGTGGGACGGGGTTGTTGTTGTCCGCCATCTATAGAATTAAAAATAATTGATAAGAAATATATACAAAGCATACATATTCCCAATATTTCTAACATTTTCGCTAAGGGGGTCGGTGCGTGAAAAACGGATTCGCCAAGGGGTTCGGGTGTGCGGTGTGAATTGATTCGCTAAGGGTTCGGGTACGCGACGAGAAGTGGTTTGTTAAGGGTTCGGGTGCGTGACGCGAACGGGTTCGCTAAGGGGGTCGGTGCGCGAAAAACGGATTCGCTAAGGGGTTCGGGTGCGCGGTGGGTTCGGGTACGCGATAGAATTTCCGATAATAAACATTTTCGATAGTATACATTATACAAACATATAACATTTCCAATATACATTTAAATGAAGCACATATATTTCTAATATACATAGAATTTCCAATATACATTTAAATGAAGCATAGAATTTCCGATATAAAATTTCCAATATACATTTAAATGTAAATATTTCAATACAATGCATTTCAATAAAATAAATTTCCAATACATATAAAGCATATATATTTCTAATATTTCCAATACAACGCATTTCCAATAAAATAAATTTCTAATATTTTCAATACATATGAAGCATATATATTTCTAATATTTCAATACAATGCATTTCCAATGTATGGGTTAGCGAACGCGTTCACTAACCAAATGTGCATGGCCGAACACGTTCGCTAAGCAAATGTGCATGGCCGAACGTGTTCGGCCATGCAACGGGTACCTGCACACACGAACACGTACACACGGCACGAAGGCCGGCTCACAAACATGCACGCACGGCACGAAGGCCGGCTTCACAGAGGGCTCACCGTGACGGGCGGCGGGCGACGGCGGCGCGGGGACGAGCGGCGGCGGCGGCGAGGGGACGAGGAGCGGCGCCGGCGCTGGGACGACGGGCGGCGCGGGGACGAGGGGCGCCGGCGCGGGGACGACGGGCGCGGGGACGACGACGGCGGCGGGGACGATGATGGGCGGCGGCGTCGGCGCGGCCGGGGACGACGCGGGCGACGACAGTGGACGGAGGCGCGGCTGCGGCGACGGGCGGCGACGGCTGAGGAGACGAGGGGGCGCGCGGCGGCGGCGGCGGTTTCGATCAGTGAGATGAGGGCGAAGTGAGGGAGGGGAGAGGTCCCCGGCCTATATAGGTCCCCCGTCTTTAGCACCGGGTGCAGCCACGACCCGGTGCTAAAGGCCCTTTAGCACCGGGTCTGTACAGCACCCGGTGCTAAATGCCCCCCCTTTAGCACCGGGTTTTCCCACCACCCGGTGCTAAAGGCCCTTTAGCACCGGGTCTTCTACACCCGGTGCTAAAGGCCGTAACTGGCGCCAAACGAAAATTGGTGGGGGCCTTTAGCACCGGGTGCAGCAACGACCCGGTGCTAAAGGCCCTTTAGCACCGACCCGGTGCTAAAGGGCCTTTAGCACCGGGTCTTCTACAGCCGGTGCTAAAGGCCGTAACTGGCGCCAAACGAAAATTGGGGGCCTTTAGCACCGGATTTTAGATCAACCCGGTGCTAAAGGCCCCAAATTTTCGTTTGGCGCCAGTTTCCAAACGGCCTTTAGCACCGGTGGCTACTATTTGGGAATCTCATAAATATAGTTTTTAATATATAGTTATTAATACTTGTTTTAATTCAGTTATTAATACCTATTAAAAATATATATTAAATAAGAAAATCTTATAAATTACTAGAAAATCAATATAAAATGCTAGAAAATCTTATAAATTAATAGAAAATCTTATAAATTACTAGAAAATCTTATAAATTACTAGAAAATCTTATAAATTACTAGAAAATCTTATAAATTACTAGAAAATCAATATAAAATGCTAGAATTAATAAAAACAATCTTATAAATCAATAGAAAATCTTAGAACATAGGTGGAACATAAATGCAAATATAGTCATTACAAATTGGGTGGAACATAGTGCAATTTAATTACATGGCATCATCGTTTACTCGGACACTAATAAACATCCTCTTTACAAATGTTCCTTGATTGTGATCACGCCGTAGATACGGTGTCTCCTCCGCCGCTAACAGGATGCTTGGGTCATCAGCCACTGAGAATGGAGGCCGGCCATCGAGCATATCATAATCTTCATCCGTCTTGTCCTCAACTCCTACGATTTTTCTCTTTCCAGGAAGAACTATATGACGCTTTGGCTCGTCTTGTGATGGGTCCAATTGCTTACCCCCACCTTTCTTATCCGCCCCTTTCTTCGGTCTGCTAGCCATGTCCTTCACATAAAAAACTTGTGTGACAGCTTTGGCCAGGACGAACGGTTCGTCTAGAAAGCCAATCTTGTTTAGGTCCACTAACGTCATTCCATAGTCCGCTTCAACTTTAACACCTCCTCCAGTCAGCTTCACCCATTGGCACTTGAACAGTGGGATCTTCAAAGGTCCGTACTCTAGTTCCCATATCTCCTCTATGATTCCATAGTATGAGTTTGTATTGCCATTGGTGTCTGTCGCGTCGATCCGGACACCACTGTTTTGGTTGGTGCTTTTCTTGTCCTGGGCTCTTGTGTAAAATGTATACCCATTGATGTCGTATCATTGGAATGTCAAGATCGTGCTCGATGGACCTCTAGCTACAAAAGCTAGCTGCGCATCAATGCCCTCGACACCCATAAGACGTCTTCGCAACCAATCGGCGAAAGTACTATTGTGCAAACGCTGAATGAAGGCCGCAGACTTTGTTGAGTTTTCGTCCCTAAGAATCTGCATGTGCTCCTCGATGTACGGAGCAACTAAGGTTGATTGTTGCAAAACTGTGAGGTGCGCTTTACGAAATGTCTCAACGTCCTTGATCACCATCGATCTTCTCCCTAGTGTGTCCTTTCCACCAAGTCTCCCCTCGTGATGTGATTCGGGCACACCAATCGGCATAAGATCGTCGACAAAGTCAACACAGAATTCAATGACCTCTTCTGTTTCGTATCCCTTAGCAATGCATCCTTCTGGACGAGAACGATTACGGACATACTTCTTTAGGACAGCGAAGAACCTCTCAAATGGGAACATGTTGTGTAGAAAAATACTGGGCCCAATATACGAATCTCTTTGACGAGGTGAACCAATAGATGTATCATGATATTGAAGAAGGATGGTGGAAATATCATCTCAAAGCTGACAAGACATTGCACCACATCGTTCTGTAGCTGATCTAAATGGTCTGGATTGATCACCTTCTAAGAAATTGCATTGAGGAATGCACATAGCTTCACAATGGCTTTCCGCACGTTAACTGGTAGCACACCCCTGAGTATGACGGGAAACAGCTGTGTCATCAACACATGGCAGTCGTGAGACTTCAGGTTTGTGAACTTCTTCTCTATCATATTTATTATTCACTTAATATTGGAGGAGTAGCCAGACGGAACCTTGATACTGTTCAAGCATTCAAACATGCTTGTCTTCTCTTCTTTGCTGAGAGTGAAGCTGGCAGGACGCAAGTACTGGCGTCCTTTGTCTCTCTTTTCTGGATGTAGATCAGTCCGTTGCTTCAATCGTTTCAGCTCCTGACGTGCTTCCAGTGTATCTTTTGGCTTCCCATAAGTACCTAGGAAGCTTATCAAGTTCACGCAAAGATTCTTCATCAGATGCATCACATCAATCGCGTTACGGACCTCTAAACGTTGCCAATAAGGTAGCTCCCAAAAGATAGACTTCTTCTTCCACATCGCGGCACGACCATCCTCGCCCGTCGGAGCAGCCAGGCTTCCGTCTCCCTTGCCAAACACCACGTGTAGGTCCTTCACCATATCAAATAGCTCTTCTCCACTCCGGTGTCTCGGCTTTGTACGGCGGTCAGCATTCCCGCCAAAATGCGCACATTTCTTTCGTAGCTCATGCTTCACCGGAAGGAATCGACGGTGACCCATGTACACAACTTTACGACAATGTTTCAAATTCATGCTTTCGGTTTCCTCTAAACAGTGAGTGCATGCTTTATATCCTTTGTTTGATTGTCCTGATAGGTTACTTAGTGCAGGCCAGTCGTTGATGCTTATGAAAAACAGTGCTCGAAGGTCAAACTGCTCCAGCTTGTCCTCATCCCACATGCTAACACCTTCATTCTTCCACAGCTGCAACAGTTCGTCAACCAATGGTCTTAGGTACACATCAATGTCGTTGCCAGGTTGCTTTGGGCCTTCGATGAGCACTGGCATCATAATTAACTTCCGCTTCATGCAGAGCCAGGGGGGTAGGTTGTAGATACAAACAGTCACAGGCCAAGTGCTATGACTACTGCTCATTTCACCAAAAGGGTTCATTCCATCGGTACTTAAACCAAGCCTAACATTCCTCGCATCAGCATCAAACTCTGGGAATGCTCTGTCGATGTTCCTCCATTGGGATCCATCGGCGGGGTGTCTCAACATGCCATCCTGCTTACGTTCTTCTTTGTGCCAGCGCATCAGTTTGGCATGGTCTTTGTTCCTGAACAAACGCTTCAGACGGGGTATCAGAGGGAAATACCACATCACCTTCGCAGGGATTTTTTCCTTAGAACGCTCTCCCCCAACATCACCAGGGTCGTCCCGCCTGATCTTGTATCGTGCGCAGGTGCAAACCGGACAACGATCCAAGTGTTCGTACTGTCCGCGATAGAGGATACAGTCATTAGGACACGCATGTATCTTCTGCACCTCCAAACCGAGAGGGCAAACAACACGTTTTGCTTGATACGTCGTCGATGGCAATTTGTTACCCTCTGGAACAATCTTCTTTACGAGTTTCAGTAGCTCCTCGAAACCCTTATCAGTAACACCATTTGCTGCCTTCCACTGCAGAAGTTCAAGTGTGCTACCCAACTTCTTTAGCCCCTCTTTGCAATCTGGGTACAGGTCAGTCTTGTGGTCCTGCAACATGCGTTGTATCTTTTTCAGTTCCTTATCATTGCCGCAGTCTTTCTCGGCATCACGTAACATTTGCCCGAGTCCATCAGTAGGTTCATTTTCCTGAGCAACATCTTCCTGAGCATCGCCTTCCCGAGCAACATCTTCCTCATCGGCATCACCCATTGCGACATATGCAAAGGAACCGTAGTATTGAGCTAATAACGGAATGTCGTCATCGGCCTCGTCTTCTTCATCTTCATCCATTAGAATTTCTCTTTCACCGTGCTTCATCCAAACAGAATAATTCCTCATGAAACCGTGCCTCATCAAATGCACCTGAAGACAACCTCTTTGTTTGTACGATTGTATATTTTTACAATGGGTGCATGGGCAGAACATGAAACCGGACGGCGTCCTGTTAGCCTCGGCGGCATCGAGAAACGTCCTAAGGCCATCACGGAACGCCTCAGCGTGGGGGTCCCCGTACATCCATTGTCTATTCATCTGCATTATTAACCAATAACAAATATACAATACAATTTAAAGATAAAAAAATTTAATATATAAATAAATACAAATTATAATATATATTCCATTATATAAATAAATTTCTAAAACTACATTACTATATTCATTAAATAAATAAATATACCTTCCGTTAAATAAATAAATAACTATTCTACCTTTTAATAAATAACTAATAATATATATTTCATTAAATTAATAAATAACTATTCCAACTTTTAATAAATAAACCTCTCTAATAAATAAAATACATAAGCCTTATAACTATTCACAAGTCATACAAAACAAAATACTAACTAGCTTGCCTTCTCTCTCCATTTAAAACACAACATGAACACTCTCTCCACCATGAACTCAAGCTCTCTCCTCTCTCTCCTCCAAGAACACAAGCTCTCTCTAGCTAGCTTTACTTTGATTCACAAATCCCTCTATTTCTAAATCATAGAAGGATTACAAGCTAAATAAAACATTAGAGAATGAAAGAGTGTACCTTGTAGTGCTCCTTAAATGAGTAGAATCTTCACAAATTTTGAAAAAAATTTGGGCAGCACCTCCCCTCCCACGGCCGAGCAGCATGAACACAGCGCCTAAGTGTTCAGCTGGCTCGGCCGGGGGAGGAGGAAGGTGCTATATACAAAAGACATTAGCACCGGGTCGTGGCAAGACCCGGTGCTAATATGCACCAATTAGCACCGGTTGCAGCCAGCAACCGGTGCTAAATGGCCTCGGGCACATTAGCAGCGGTTGCTGGCTGCAACCGGTGCTAAAGGGGGAGAATTAGCACTGGGTCTCGCCACGACCCGGTGCTAATGTGTCCGCCCTGACACCCCGCAGCGCCGCCCCCACTCCTAGCCATTGGACCCGGTGCTGAAGCCCCATCAGCACCGGGTCCAAAAATAGCCGAGGCGGAGGAGGCAGGCGGATGTGAAGCATTCTGGTAGTGGATGTTTATTATGTTGCAGCGGTACCATTGGGTAGTTTGCCTCGAAGGACATGCGATACCGACTCCTTGGGAGTTTGCTAGGATGGCGCCGCGGCGAGTAACAGGCTAGCAGCTGCAAGTTTGCAACCTTGTTCAGGCTTTCTGGCATGCTGCCTTTGGGGCTCGGATTTCGCTTGCCTGCTCTGTCGGTAAGGATTTCACTACCTTTACATGTTCTTATTAGGCTTTCGTTACACTGATTTTAGCTACTCGAATTACTGCTGTTGTGGGTGGCTTTTGTGTGACGTTTATGGTATTGAAATTTTGCAACCCAAACCATATCATAATTCAATACCATACCGAATTACTGTTGTTTGGATTTTGTGTGACGTTTATGGTATTGAAATTTTGCTGACCAAGAATACTGATGCTGTAGTGCTACACCTATTATGTGCGCTACCAGACTACCAGAATTGGTTTTCTGAGCTGTACTGCATTAAAAATAAAACTTAAGCAAGGTTTCTTCTATTTCACTAAAGCAGACTGCCAAGTAATCGCAAAGGAAAGCAACTCTCCTTGGGGCCTGGAGGCTGGAGTAGAGACTGCAGATCATAGGTGATCTTATCAGAGTGCCAAGTAATAGCAAAGGAAAGCAACTAAGAGAATTGGCACCTTTGGTTACCTTTACGCATATGAAAGGAATACATAAATAATATTGTCAAATCTATTTTCTTCCTTTACAACTTTATTTTTTTCACTATAAATCACCGTGTATAAACATAGGAAAACCGAACCTTGAAGTACCAAAGTAGGATGTTTTTCTATTAATGCACTGAGGACCGAGCAGTAGCTCGGTTGGTCGGACTCCCGGGTGGGGGAGCGGCCGCTCGTGGGTTCGATCCCTGACTGGGACAGAATTTACGTGCATCACCGAGGATTTCCCCCAAGGGAGCTGCACCTCCCACAAATTTATGGAAAAACAAAAAAAGCCACTCGTTGTGCTATTTAAACAGAGATATATGTGGTCCACTGACGGTTGCAGCGTAATACGCGGCCGCAGACGCGTCCTCGCCGTCAATGGCATGTCCTGGGTAGCCGGGGTTCGTGGCCTTTTCTCGACCCTGCGGAAGAGAGAAACTTCTATCTTTCCAGTCAATGCCTCGGGGAGGTCATTCCCCCGAGGGTCGAGTTTTTTTTCTATTGCACTGCAAGTCTACCTGAAGAGTCAGACTTAGAGCCCAAACTTAGGGGGTCATCCTGTCTAAACTCCAAAGTTTGAATTAATAAGAAATTGATAGCATTTTCGTTTCCTTTACAGTTGATGTGGGGTGTTTTTTTTCTGATTTCACCTATTTTAAGATTCAAGTTCAGCCACGTGGGTGAAGATGATCTATTGCCATGCCAAATTTAATACTAGTAAGTCATTCCTTGAGCTTCCTATCCCTTCACTGAACATATACGACCATTCTGTTGTTTTTTTTTACTTAAAATGTTATTTTGTCTAGATCGTATTGTATCATTCTGTTGGAAACTTTATGGTGAGTTCCATGACCTGTCTGTTCAAATTGCATCCACTGTTTATCACTTTTGTCTTATGAAATCTTATCCAGAGTTAGAAAATTCAGCATCAAGAGCAGCCAGATAATAACAGTGTGCAGACTCAGAATTTATGACATGGCACCAAAGAATTTTCGTGGCATACAAGCAATTACTCAAAGCAAACAACCACACTGAAGCTATACATTTCCAAGGAAGAAAGGTGAAACAATAATTGGCAGATGTATGAATGTAGAATAAGATATTCCAGTTCCTGTGATGTATGAGTTGATTGATTATGTACTACAATATGAGGCAAATTCTTAGTCTGACGGCTGTCTGTATAAATTGCTGTAATCCATAAAACATATATTCCCAATGAATTAATAAAACTAAACCATATGTATCGACTATGAAGGGTAAATCTGATAGCAAATCAGCAGTGGCGAGGGATCAATCGCGAGCTGGGCTACCACACAAGTACCCGCTGCTGCCACGGTCCCATAAATCCCCATCGCCGCCTAAACCATTGAACGGAAGCCCTATAGATTGCCGATTGCCCCTTGGTGAAATTCACAATCTTCAATGGTTCGAGTGGAGGAGTGGAGCTGCTGCATAATGTATGCGGAGTGGAGAAGACAGGAGGGTTGGAGACGTGGAGTGGAGAAGATAGAGGAGGGTTTGTTGCGTAAATGTACCTTCAAGCAAGGTGTTCTATATGAAATACTCCAAGTGGAGTGCGGGGGGTTAATCGTAAAAGTGTACTGGTGTCCTGGGAGCTCATCTGTGTTGTGAAACACGTCATCAACGGTTAGATCTTCTCCCTCTCACGACAAGCACACGAACACAAGTATAAAGTAGACAAGACACGATATAGGTGGAGCTTCTCTTTATTCCTCAAATCGATCTTATAATAGGGGTGCTCCTTCGTATATATACTCTGAAGTAAAGATAGAGTTTGGTAAGAGCCCACAACATAACCGGACTAGGTCTAGAAGTCCTTTATCTCCCCTGCCTTCTATGGTTGGTAGGTCCGGTTAGGACTCTCCAAGAGTCCTTGTTTTACAACACTCCCCCTTGGGCGGTTACCACGAATACATATGCCTCATCAAAAACTCCATCCGAAAACCCAGTGAGAAAAATGGTACTCGAGAAAAGAGTACATATCATCCGTTATTGTATTGCACATATTGCCTCGTTAAAAACCTTATGTGAGAAACCTTCAAGTGAAAACTCACGAAGGAAAAGAGTACAACATTAAACCTTCTTGGTAATATAAATTCTATATTTGTTATTCTTCATGAATAGTTATCAATCTTCAAGATTTATATATGAACTTTCAGATTCTTACAATAATGATCTTCTTGGTCTCAAATAGTCTAAGTGGTAAACCTTTTAGGTTCATTTAATAATTAATCGTCAAGTTGTTTCCTTCTAGGTACAACATAAATTTTTCAAATCTATACATGCTCCCCCTCACAATGATATCATTTAAACTTAAATGTTTAAAATATTTTAGTCATATTTTTCAGAAATATGAGTAAGCAATCATGTTCAATTATCATAATACTTCGTCTTCATAGACTCTTCTAGATTATGAGTAATTGGGAGCAATGTGCTTCATGCACTCATTACCACTTTTAGTTGTACAACACAAATGGAGTTTAATCCTTTCATAGGATTGTGGGGATTAATCAGTCTTCTTTTGGCATTAAAAGGGGATAATTTAATCTGCCAATCACCAATATACCTTCTATGGTATTTGAGGATACTTGCTATTTAGTGCTAGCTAGCTGTATATGCACTTGGAAGTGCTTGTATGGTTCCTCGCTTCTTTTAATTCAATAACTCGGGTCTATGTGAGTCGTCATTCATATCTTCAGAATTATTGGTATTCATTCAGGAATAGACTGATAAGTCATTCATTGACTATTTTCTTCATGGATTTCTAATTCTTTGAGAATAATATTTCTTTTCTCTGTGAGAAATTCTCTCATGCATGAGAGAAGTGATAGTCCTTTTTATATTAACTTAAGTTCTTCATTGAACTTTTTACTGAGAAAGTTCTATTCATAACAAGTCATTCTATGACTTAATTTCCTTCTAGGATTTTTCTCTTCTTGAGACTTTTAATATTCTTCTAAAATATTATCTACCTTAGACATTTAGTACTTAATATAAGATTAAATTCTGTTTCTTACGATTTTATCCTTCAAGAAAATTATGAGTCCTTCAAGGATCTTTTCTCATGGATTTTCAGAACCCACTAATTAACTGCATAATATTTATTTTATTCATTCATGCCATTTGCCAGATATGTAGCAGAATATCCATTCATATATAATGGGTGTTTACTAGCCTTTCTCAAAAGACTTATGAACCATTGCATTTCACCATATCATTATTTCATAATGACTCTCTAATTTGAACTTATAGGTTCAAGTATTTTCTTCATGGTTCAACCTCAATTTCATTCTTTCATTGACCCGATATGAGCGCTTCATGCGACTCTGCCAAGGACTATGTTATGGATCCATTTTCTCATTAGAGAAACATTTCCAATAATAGAGGTAATGTTGTTGACATTCATTATTCTCTCCCATATGTCTAGGATAAGACTATTATATAGTCAACTAGTATCTGCTATGCCAACACAAAATATTCCACGCGCTTTATAGTGTTAGGCATTCATCTGCATGATGATTATTTCTTAGTACATGAGGTAACGATCTTCTTTTCGAAATTTATGGAGATTTCATTCAGATTATTTGACAAGTTCATTTGGTCCAAAAACAACAGGCGCCCCCGTAGATTTTAAATTAATGATCAAGTCATTTGTGATGGTGAGCATACTATTAGATACCGGGGTATACTTCCACACATAGCATTATGTTTACTGCAAGTAATCTTAACTTCTGGTTAATAACTTCATGTTGTTTCTCCTGATTCCCGATTCCCATTTGCGTGTTTTCATTGTGTACACATTCTCGCTGTGGTCAAATCCTTCAACGATTTTTCACTTCTAGCGTGTTTCCACTTCGGGTGATGTCCTATTCTAGGACTTCCTCACATTTAGATTTTTTGGCATTATACTGTGCTTCATGCTAAGATTTTGTTTCTTCTAGAAATCTAGTACGTGATTATATTCCCGCTTCAAGCTTTCTAGGAATACTTCAATTCTAATATAAGGCATTCGATAGGTATAGGCTTTCTCTCCCCCTAATGCTGATATTAGATATTCTTAATAGCATACTCCATAAGATATCCCCATATCATGAGCTTATTTTTAATGGAAATTTATATCCATATTTATCCAGCTTCATGTGGATGCCCATTCATGTATGCTAAATTGGTGAAATTATTTCATAAATATTTCACGCACATTTTCAAATAGTGACATTCATATATGCAGTGATCTAGACATATTGTTGTAGTGGCATGAAAAACTACATAACTTCATATGGTTAGTGTGCAATTTAGTATGTTCTACATACCTACTTGCTTAGGGTGTTCTCCCCTATTTTATGCACATCTTTTAAGTTTTCAGAACTTATTTTATTGTCTAGATTCTTTATTTCTTTAGCCCAAATATTTTCTATCCAAATACTCATACCATACACTTTAAGTAATTTGAATAATTAAACTTCAAGTTATAATTACGCAAATATAATTTACATGGAATTTCTAGTAGAAAATTTAGTTGCTTGCTTATTCAAGAATTCACCATATGTATTAAAATTCTGAACCCATTAATACCAATTTATTCTCCACACAATGGACTTACATGTCCATTTTTTTCACTATCCGCAAACCCATTCTAATCGGGTCATCCAATTTCTAATTGGATCAATTCACTATTGAGCCGATTTCAGACCGGTTTTCTTCTCCTGGTCTTAACCTTCTTGATTAGAGATGAACTAATGACTTCTGGCCATATAGAGCATGCAAGCTAATTACTTGTGTGTTGTAATAGCTTCCTGACTATATCAACTAAATAGGAGGTGTTTCTCAACAGGAGAAACTTGAGTGGACATCATACAAGCTAATGCAATGACAGAAATATATGATAGCTACAAGCCAATGTGAAGCAAAATTTGATGTAATACCCTTGCAAGGGTTACAAATTAATGTAATGACATGCAGGTCCTTACATTAGTGTGGAATTCTTTCTAACTAGCCATTCTTATTGATATAGTGGTATATGGATCACAAATGCTATGCGCAGAGCTACATGCTTAATCATTATAATGAACATGGCTAGAGGCCAACTTGCGCGTTGGTTTGTCCATCAATCTAACAGGATGCGGCTCTAGACCAACAATATTGCAGGATTAGGGATATGCCTATTATATATTTCAACTTTATCCACGTTCTTCATATATGCCTCTATATCCCCATTTTCATACCATAATTACACTTCATGTGATGCTATACTTCAAGCATAATCTACGAAACATTTTATTGTTCCATAGACTTCAGTTAAACTGTCACACCCGGATTTACACAAAACCCGAATGCGGCCATATGTGTGCCCAGGAAGTCCACAGACACATATAGCGAACAAATATGGTAAAAATCAGAGTACAATGCTTTATTCTCAACATAAAGTAGCGTTTACATCAGAGTTTTGCATAAATGAAATACATGGACAGCGGAAGACTAATACATCTCTCTAAGCGTAGCCGCAATCCCACGGGGACTCTGACTGGGGGAACGCCAACTCAGAAGTACGGCAGATCCTCCGGAAACTCCACCTCGTAGTCAGCCTGACTCCAATCTGTTACCCGTCCGGGATTTTGCCCAAAAGTAGTAAATACAGCAAGTGTAAGTAACAGAGTTACTTAGCAAGTATAGCACGGGTTATGAAGGCTCAAAAAGGCTTGACACTGGCTTAACTGCATTAGCACTTTTAGTTGGTTCGTTTTAACTTTATCCAAGTTACTACAAGTGAATGAGAAACCCAGTTGTAACCCAATTAATGATGTAAGTGACATTAAACAGGAATAAATACCATATTCTAATCAAAAAGGATCCAGGCCGCTCGTGACCCTGAGCAAGGCTATCATGATAGATCGTACACTCTGTAGAGGTTTCGCCCTTTACCCACCAGTCGCGTAAAAGTTCAAAAGAACTTTGCACCCAACCACGCACATCAACACTTCCGAGGTGTGACTGCATAGGGACGCTACGAGGCTTTCACAAGACACCCTAACAAGTCAGTAGCCGCTGGAGTACTATACGGCGGTGAAAACTTAGGCACCGAGATCGACGTACGCCCACGGAGTCACACCGTGAGGGGGTCGATGGCGTCCGGAGCGCGGGTATCCCACCCATACTGCGCAACGTGCAGAGTTCTCAATCGCTGAGACTCCTACACGGGACTGGGTCTAACGTGACCTAGCCGACGGGGCTACCGTCCTCGGTGGAATCGGAGAACACCCAGCATCGTACCTCCCACAACGCCGTTGGCCCCTCGGTAACTACTGCCAAGCTAGAGACGTACAAGCTACTTGACCAAGACCAGAGCCCATATAGTTCCGGCGGTGGCGACAGGCTCCTGGGTTGCCGCTTTAAGAACCGGTCCTTAGAGGGAGACACTAGAGCAAAGCACACAGCACATGCTCTAGCCCCCTAGTCCAAGTTGCTAAAAAGCCAGTTTTATCATTAACGTTGAAGTGGACCGTTAAGTCAATATTAACAGTTAAGTAATGGTGACAGTAATTGCGCCTAGCAGAATACTACCCAAATGCATAAACCCATAGGAATACAAGGACAGGGAAATAAATACTAGGTACAACCTTAATGGTAAACAATATTAGACACATGCGTATGTAATGAACAGTGTATTAAAAGTGAGATAGGTAGCAAGGATTGTCCGTGCTATAACTTGCCTTAAATCCAATTAATTGCTGTTCAAAGTCTTCAGTTCTTCATCTTGAGTCTCTCGAACGACCTTCCTCTACTCGCAGCAATCTTCGGGCACAAACATACAAGCAAACAAACAAGAACAACTAAGAACAGTACACCAAACAGATGAAAGCTTTTAAAAGAGCGCACTAAAGGGTAGGGCTGGGTTCGAAGATCACGTGAGCGCAAGAATCGCCGAAAACAGAGTTACGGTTGAAAAGTTTCGACTATCGGAAGACTTGTATTTAGTGAGAGACTAAGAGCTTCATTTATTTTAATTTAAGTAAAACCATGTATAAATAATGAATACAAATTATATTTTAATCTTTAGAAAATACGAAATAAACTTAGTCATATTTTAATTATAAATATTCAAGTATAATTTATTCCAATTAAAACATTAACTTGAAAAGAAGCATGTGAGAGCAACTAATCGAATACCTTTATGGACCGTGTTGAACTAATAAATATTATAATAGAAACACCTTTATGTTGATATCAATCAATATTAAAGATTATTTATGAAATCTCGAATTGAAACCCTAATTTGCTTTTAATTTGGAAAAGCTAGTTAATTAATAAGCATTAATCAATTAATATTTATTTCTGAAAAACCGAAGTGAAACTTAAGTGTATTTTATTCAGAAAACTAATGAATAATTATTAGTCATGTTAGCATTAATAAGAAAAACCGCATAACCTTAATTAGATTTTAATTAAGAAAAGACATGTATATAACATTTAGTTAACTTAGTATTAAATAAAAATTCAGAAACAAGTTGCATGTTAAATAACAGTGCTAACGTGTAGTTTAAGTTGACATGAATCTAACGCAACGAAAATGGATTAAATCGGAGTGAAAACGTGGATTTTATGCTTAAAACAAGATTGCAGGGATCTGATTGTAATTATCCATAGATCTCGGGGGCTAGCTGGTAACCTTTGCAAGACACAGAAAACAGTGCCAGCGAAAACGGCATAGGCTAGGGTTAGATTTGCAAAAGGGGCTCGGCTGGGTTTAAGTGTGACAGGGGAAAACTTGCAGGGGGTTATCGGTGAAATTGTCAAGACACAGGCTTTAGATCTAATATTTTACGCGATTTTCCAGGGGCCTAAACGCAAAGTGTGCATCTTCCACCTTTCGACAACACAGGGGAGCTCGCCGGCGTTCGGGTGGGCAGGAGCCTACGGTGGGGCGCGCAACAGATGGAGGAGGGGGCTACGAGTTCGCGGAGATGCTCACCAACGGCGTAGCTGAACAAAGGCGGCCGGAATTCGGCTTGCGGCGGAGCAGGCGGTCGGCGGCGGCGCCTCACGCGGGCGGTGGTGCTCCCGCGGCAGATTGGCGACGAGAACCGGCGGCGGAGGTGCTGCTTGGTGCGAGGGAGCTTCTGGTGGCCTCGGTTCCCGTCAGGGGCGACTAGGGCGGCCGGACTTCGGAGGCCGGCGGAGAACACGGCCGGCGGCGAGGTGCGCTCGAGGGCGAGCTCCTTCAGCGGTGGCGCGACGACGTTGCTCAACGGCGGGGGCTCCGTCTTGGCGATGTGAGGCTCGTCGCGGTGGTGGCTTGCCCCAATGGCCCCGGGGTGCGGTGAATCGGCGGCGACCGGCGCCGATGGCCGACGGCGGCACTCTACTCCGAGGAGTTCGCGGCGGTGGGCCTGTGCAGGGGGGGAAAGAGGGCGGCGGCTAGGGCAGCGGCTCGGATGCGCATGGTTTAAAGGGGGGTGCGGACGCCGAGGATGGAAGGAAGCAGGCGCGGCGGCGGAAATTGCGGCGGCGGCGGCGGTGGCCTGGGCACTGTGGCGGCGGTGCGTCGGGCTCTCACGCGGGAGGGCGTCGTGGGCCGCGCGCGGAGCTAGTGGACCAAGATGGGACACGGGGTGGGAAAGCGGGGATGCGGGCGCTGGGCCCGTTCGGCTAGAGAGGCCCAAGTGCGGAGGAAGGGGGTTGGGCCGGCGGAGAGAGTGATGGGCCGGCTCGGGACGGTGGGTTGGCTTGGGCCTCAACGGAGAGAAGGGGAGGACCTGGGCTGCGCAGAAAAGAAAGGAATGAGGGGGCTGGGCCGAGCTGAAGAGTTGGAGGAGCAAAAGAAGAGCAGGCCAAGACTTTAGGGAGCAAAAGCGAACTATTGGCCTAACAACTTTTCTAGAGCTCCAAACGAAGTGATTCAAATTCGAATTTAAATAATTTTAAATTCTTGTTTGAATCACAGCAATACAAAAATAAATGCAGCAGCATGAATGCAACATACAAGGAAATTTTATTTGTAATTCGTAAATATATTTTTGTTCTACTATAAATTCCCTGTAATTTAAACAAAGCTTGGAAAAATTTTAGAAAATTGAGAAATTATTGTGTTAATTACGTTGAAAAATTCACATCCCAAAATTCGAAATTTTTGGGGTGTGACATAAACTTCTAGTATATTCATAAAGTGGCATAAATTCGCATATAGATTGTATTATTCAGTGTACAATAATATAATATGGGTAGAATAAACTTCAAGTTATAGGGGTTACGTTTTCGGTACATAACTAAGTAATATGCAATTTCATGACTAAATTGAATCTTATCAGATCAATTAAAAGTCTGTATACTATTAGCTCATGTAGTTCATGGAAATTCAGTTTCCATTCTACCTGCATGGTAGGAATGCACAATACAAATATAACCTCCAAGGTTACTTGAGGCCTTTTTTCGTGGAAATATCACTTCAAATGATTATCAAATAGGCATTTGAAAGCAATTATTTACAATGTACAATATGTACTTCTTTATTTATTCCATGATATTAAAATAAATTACTGCAGGTAAAAAAAATGCTACAAGCAAACAGGCACAGAATAAGGTGATAAAACCAATATAGAGGTAAGAAACACCAATTTACCAAATTTGCCCTTCTATTCTGGAAAAATTCATAAACTAATCTTAAACTTCTAGTTTAAAAACGACTGATATTTGCTCTTCATGAGTATAACCGTATTCTTCATGAATATAACTAATAGTGCAGCTTATGTAGGAAATTTTATTTACTTTTGGTTAACGGAGTATGAAACTTCTTTGTCTCAATTCATCTCCCCTAAGCCTAGCATTACTTCTAGAATGTACCTTATTTTCCGTCCACTTCTATAATTTATGCATATTCTATTTGCATAAACATTTTTGGTATGATTCTATGCATATTCTTCTTGAATTGCAAAAATGACTACATGGCAAACAATATGATTCTTCAAGAAAACATATTGAATGTGTGTAACTTCATGTTATATATGAACTCAAATATTTGGCATGCTTAATACGAATTAGCTGCTATTGTAAAAGCATGATGCCATGTTGGGAGGAAAATGTGACGTGTATAAAATAACTTTCAGAGTTATACAATATTTCTTCTACAAGTTATGTTGTGCAAGGCTTAAAACCAATAATATTTCTTCGGGTAATAATAGACTTATCACTCCTACATTATACATGCATTTGCTACAGGCTCACTTCATGTGTTTAAAATGCATATAATAAGTGTAAAATTAATTTACATTGGTTAAATCTATTTAATAGATAATTCAATTAATTTCCCAGAATTTTCCTAGCAAAACATTTACCCCATCCTCAAATTCCTAGGAAAACAAATAAAATATGACTCTCATGGGGGGTTATGTCTAAGGTTCTTCAAGATTGAGAGAGGTCATAAACCTAAAACCATGTTTCTATGATTAAAGGTAATTTTCTAGGAACTTCAAGGATTGATGGTTCAAATTTTCAAAATTATATGTCCATTAAACATGCTAGAAAAATTTAAAATATGAGCCTCAAAGGGGTTTTCAAATTTAGAGAGCTCATACACCTAAAACCATGTTTCTATGATTAAAGGCATTTACTGAATTATGCGACATTATATCATAAAAACAATAAATAGGTTCATGAATATTAATTTACAGAAGATGCATACTGTAAATAAAAATAAATTCTTCATCTGCCACAGCTAAAAAAAATCTTCGGAGGTGTTTTCTGCTACAAAACTTTAATACCTCAAATTTATTATGTTTTCAGGATTTACTCCGCAAATAAAGTCTTAGTGGGTTAATTTTTTATTTCCTCTGATCCCACTGATCGTCCCATCTCCTTCATAGGTTGCCTACTATGGCAACCCATTACAGCCTCCATAACTGCCTAGTATGCCAGAAACCTAATCGTTGTCACCTCTCTTCCACTCATCTGCTTCATTAGTGGTGCCTATTCGGTCGCTTGCATGCATGTTTTGTGCGTGCAGGCACTTGCGCAGATGAATGTAATCAGCATTGCGGCAACAGGCCAACAACACACGACGGCGTTGCAGCTCTACTGTGAGCTGACATATACATGTGTATTTTTTTCGGTGGCGGGCGTTGTCGGCTCGCGTGCAGACGAGCGAATTAGCGATCGATGCCAGCATTTAGGCGGGCAACGGCGTCGGTGCGCATGCAGGTGCGGCGGTGGTGAGCTTTGGCTGCAGGTTTTGGGGCTTCAGGTTCTGGTGATATATGGAGCGAGCTTGGGGCACTACATGTATGTAGTTCGGCCACAGGCAGCAGCACAACAGTTCATCCGATGTGCTCT
This sequence comes from Echinochloa phyllopogon, assembly GCA_033239725.1. Taxonomy (NCBI): domain Eukaryota; kingdom Viridiplantae; phylum Streptophyta; class Magnoliopsida; order Poales; family Poaceae; genus Echinochloa; species Echinochloa phyllopogon. The sequence continues at coordinate 35,705,799 of BTCW01000014.1, forward strand.
GCGGACGATGGGTTCATCTCAGCCTCACAACTGTGGGCGTGGATCGGCTTCTGGCTTGATTCGTGGTCAATGCGGCGACGTGCTGTAGCTGCATCCGGTGCTACAGGCTTCCGGCTGCTATATCATGTTAGTTTTTTATTTAATGGGACATGGCCTCACACGGGTGTGAATTATTCTCGCCTTCTTGGCTTTTTTAGATGTATTCATGTGCCTGTACTGCAAGTATCCATGCATCTATGCATATGACTGAAATTGATGCAGGCAGTGCGAGCTTCAAGCTAACGCATTATTCATGATTGCATAATCAATGCAAAAAAATTCCTATTATTGCGGCCTTCCAGAATATTTTTAATTAGTACAAAGTACAACGTAATATACGAAACCACATGCGGGTGACCTATGGCAGATACTCGCCTTCATGGCTGATAGTAGATTGGATTTTTTTTTTGGCTTGATGACATGAGCACAAATCTAATCTACTACATAATTTAAACAAATCATACCGTATGTCTTGTTTCAACGAACGGATACGAAGCCTGTCGCGTCGGACAGTTCGGCAAGGCCGGGGACCTACCGGCGTGGTGACGAGTCGGTGCAGATCCACTCGCTGGCGACGCTGGCGACGTTGATGTAGTCGACGTCGTCCAAGTAGTCGTTGGCGAGGACGACGGCGATGATCGCCGACGTTGAGCTTGAAGGTGACTCCTCCGGCGCGTAATCGACGAAGAGCGGTCGTGCTGATAACGTGTTGTGAAACACGTCGTCAACGGTTAGATCTTCTCCCTCTCACGCCTCTCACGACAAGCACACGAATACAAGTATAAAGTAGACAAGACACGATATAGGTGGAGCTTCTCTTTATTCCTCAAATCGATATCTTACAATAGGGGTGCTCCTCCGTATATATACTCCGAAATAAAGGTAGAGTTTGAGAAGAGCTTACAACATAACCGGCCTAGGTCTAGAAGTCCTTTATCTCCCCTGCCTTGTTGGTAGGTCCGGTTAGGACTCTCAAGAGTCCTTGTTTTACAATAATCTGGACCGCATACTACACATTGAATGGATGAAATTCTGGTTTCCATGTTTCCACTGACTACATGGTTTGCACTGGATATTTAGCCCGATTGATTCATAGGTACAGTGAAACAAACCACATCATTCATAACTGAATTCAGTTTGCGACATCAGAACTAGGGTAGCACACGATCTCAAGAGATTCATAGGTACAGTGGAACAAACCACACCATTGATAATTAAATTCAGTTTTCGACATCAGAACTAGGGTAGCACACGATCTCAAGCGTCTACTAAGTAGACGTATGAAAAGCTTTTATAATATCAAATAACTACGAACTTCAATTTCCGACATGGAGCTTCAACTTCTTGTTGCCATCTACATTCTGGAAAAGAAAACATAGGATCATTAGAGTGAACGCATTAGTGAATATAGATGGATCATTCATGTCAACACATTCCAAAAAGCACTTGGCAACTCTGCATCACTGCATGCGCAATTCAAATCTGAACTGTTGATCCCTAATATCCACTAATGAGATAAACGTTCACAATATCCTAACTGTTGTAGCGGTGGCAAGGGCTGTTGATCAACAACGCCTGGATGAACAGAAGGCAGTAATCAAGACATGGATGAAGGGGCTCCTGGAGACTCCCACGAGAAGATTCTGGAAGACTTCATGTAATTCTGTCAGCGCAGCTGGCACTCTGTTTTTAGCCTACTTTTGTAACTTGGGTGGACAGTCCTTTCAAGTCCTAAGTCGGTTGTGCCTTTTTTCTACCTACGTCGTCTATCTTAGAAGTTGGCCAGGAGCAGTTTCTGCTGTTGGCTTGGAGCTGTCTCTGTAAAACTGGTATCCCCGGTTCTAGAGCCCATGGTGTACCAAAGAGGTCTTTTACGGTACGTTATACTTGTATGGTTTCTATAAAAGCAGGGTAAATCCTTTTTCTCAAAAAAAATAATCATTTCAGACAGCAAAACTTTTGTTGCATCCAACAAGAATGAACTGTTGCTTCTCCACTATCCATCCCTCGGTACAGGATTGCACCAATGCAAGCACCAATTGAGATCAAACATATCAATTCAAAGCTGTACAGTTGATTCGAACAAGCTGTCGGCAGAGTACCTGGATTCGAACAAGTTGATTCAAAAGCTTGTCCACAGTAAAAAGGGTATATATTTTGCAGAAATTAGATGTATAGGTGGGATGGGTAATTGTGTCACTTCAATCTTCATTTGAACAGGTGGGTGCACCAGAGCACCACGACAAACACAAGCACAGGATGATTGTTGAAGATTTGGAAGTCCAAACTCATAAAAAGGATTTATCTAGCTGTGTCTGTCGACAATGCGATGAATCTGTTTCACAGCAATGCCATCAAACCAAACCGCATTCACAACACTTAGATAGTGTTCGATTGGGCTGTTTTGCGTCAAAATCAGATCATAGAATTGACTATGCCAAGGCTACAGGTGGAGACATCACCAATAAACGGAGTTATCATGTGTGCCAATTTTTTTAAAGAAAATCTCGAATGTTTTATGAAGCTACTTTTTCAAATATACGGGGGGACAGGGGGAAGTCAATCAAAGAATATAAAGTTATCCATTGGCTTCATACTTGGGCTATCCTCCAGAAGCCCTTTACAGGATTTGGCTGCAGCGGCATCACAACAATTGACGCGCGTAGCCAAGGAATTTTTTACCCAGTCACATGGGTGGCAGTCTAGTCTTCGGATTGATAGTCATTAGCGTGCCTGTACTTTTTTTATTTATTTTTTGCTGTGTGCATCCTCATTATGCAAAGGCCGGGAAATGATTTAGTCTTGTATCAACTCGATGTAGAAACCTTGGAAATTAATAAATTTTCCATTATCGAAAAAAATTAATTGACTGCCAAACGAACTAGTGTATTCCTTATCTATAATACCTATATAGGAGCACCCCACTCCAAGGCACTACAGGAATTCTCTCAAACCTCATGTAGCCACGTCAACACCTAACCTCCCCCTTCTTTACTCAGCACAGCAGCTCAAGAAGCTCACTAATGGTGGTAGATGAGCAGCCTCCACTCTTCTTTATTGAATATGGCCCCTCAACTCTCTCGCCAATCCATCCAGCGGCTGTCATCAGAACCTCCGTGCGCTGGGCAGGCCATCGCCTGGGCTCCCCGGCGGGCGGCGGCTGGCACCGATTCCCCTGCACAGGAGCCAGAGCAACTCCTCGGCTCCTCTTCTTTACCCATTTTGAATGCTCCGTTCAGCAAAAAGGCAACATTAGCATTAATTAATATGATATTGGAGGAGCTACTAGAGATGGGATATTTCACTTCGAAATTCCCTCCACCACCTTACAGTCAAGAGGTTGTATAAGTTTGTGCACTATACAAAATGAAGAGACAATCCCGTGGTCTATATAAAATGAAGAGTCAAACATGTAGTCATGCCTGCAAATGCCTCTGCTTGATTTTTTTTTGACTACATAGAAATGATTCCTTTTATATCGCTTTGCTTGGGGATGGCCATTGCTTCCATGTGCTCAAGAGCTTTCGAACGCATGGAAGATCATATTTTTCTTTGCGTTCCATTAATCATCCACTGCATTAGGTATTTTATATTTTTCTAAATCACCAGGCATGCTGTTGGTGTACCCCTTCTTTTTCATTTTGCTTAATTCCTGCTGTCACACCACCTACTATATGCCTCAATCTTTGCATATTATACTGAGTTGTTGCAATTTACCTATCACTACGTCAACATGTTGATTATAATCCTCATTTGAGTTGCACTTTTGAGTTGGGCAGGTTATGTGTCATTCTATATTATCCACAGATTTGATTCTAATCCTCTTTTGAGTTGCACTGTCGTCACATATGGATTTTGTTCCATTGTTCAAAAGAGAATGTCACATATGGATTTTGTTCCATTGTTCAAAAGAGAATTAGAAATTTAGAATATATATGCTCATCAACTCATGTCATCCATATGAGGCATGGGCATGAACAATTACTAGTATGTGCTTTCGGAATAGATATTTTTTGAAAGCTATTTTAAATATAGTGGTTTAGAGTTCCGCAGCAACGCGTGGGCTGTCTCCTAGTGTTATATATTGTGTGGACCGAATACGCATCTATTCCTGATTTGTGGCTGGAAATCATCAGCACGGCGGCCGATACAGGGTCTCCAGATCATTTCAAAGGTCCAAGTGGCCCAAGCCCAACATACCACTTGCTCTCTGTATGAATGATGAGTGGGATGCTGGAGAAACAAAATTTCCATCTTCAGTAATGATGAGGGTGTGAGAGAACAAAATGATGAAGCGGCTGCACTTTGTGCCTCCCTGCAACTGCTATATCGATCACATCTTGCAACTTAGAACCCACCATATACTACACTCATCTGCGCGTGGGCCGGGCCATGGATTCAAAAGGCGACCTATCTGTTCTTTACTAACAGTGCTACTACTCTTACTTTTGTCCACAAAGAAAAGGTGCTGGCAGTTACTTTGTTTAGATGTTCGATTTTATTCAAAATATTTCAAAGTTGAAGAGAATGATCTTCTAGATAGAGAGTGGTGGACCAAGACCACCCTATGGTTTCAATTGTGCATATACCATAATTATTATATGTAAGCTCTGCACCTAACACCTGTCCCCATCTCATTGGGCTCCAGGCTAAGTGTTCTCTGGGAATGCTCTTTAGCACACATTGTTGCATTACATTGTCGGTTTGATAATACCCATCAGAATATGATATTGCACTAAGCTCGGAAAAAGGGGAAAGAGGAAGCATGGATGCATCGCCATTGGCCAGTGGTGGCGTCCTAAAGGTCATATAGAGTTCTAGTACCCTTCTTTGTTTTACGTCCAACGAGATAATTGTCCATCAGATTCTGGTGTCCAGTAGCACTCATCGTCTAGTGTCTAGGACAATCTGATTATCAGTCACAAGTGAACGGTTCTACCGACAATTAGCAGATCTCGATCGATCGAGTTGGTAATAATTGAAAAGTGGCAAAGAGAATGTTCATCTAATAACAAACCTAGAGTGACGTCTGAATCAACATGGTACGGCTTGAAAGCACTCGTCTACCTAAACAGGAGCCCGCGTAGAGGTGGATCACAATGCATGAGGTGGTTCTGGAGAAGAAACGACTAGTGTGCCATCTCAGATACAGGGCCAAATGAAACGACCTGAGTAAATTCGTGTCGCCGACACCAATTTGTTTGTATATCAAACCATGAGAGGACTAATGTGCAGCTCATGTTCCTTCACCGAAGATCCTGAAAGAGAAGAAGAAAAACTTTATGTTAATTTACTTATTGTACCATCATGCTTAATCTTTTGATATTTATGTTTTCTGTTGCACCAAAAGCAACAATAATTATTGACTGAAAGCACAACGAGCTTTGGACACGAAAATTTAATTTCCTTCTAATGAAAATGACAGCAAAAAAGTAGCACTGATATATTCTTTCAGAGGAATCATGAATCATTTGTTCTAAAATGCCTGTACTTGCGGTTTGAAAGCATCCCATAAAACAGAGTGAGTAAAATATTCTAGTGCTTTACAATTAAAATAATCTAAGGACAGGCTGTAAACAAGCAGAAAATAATGAAGCGGGGGAGGAACAGTTGAAATCAAATCGTCTATGAAGATTATAGATTTGAAAGGTTAAAATGCTTCTGTTGTTACAAAAATTGCAACTATTGATTTGAATATAAGCAGTAAACTCTCATTGACTTCATGTGTGTACATCTCTCATGTTTCATAGTATATGAACATTCGACAACAGTGCAACCGTTTGTCTGTTTTAGTTTGTCACTCCTTTTTGAACATCAATTCCGTATCAGAGCTAGATAATGACAGATCTCAACCATGCGGTTGAGAAGAGAGAAGTCTTCAGAACATCCTTCTTTGAAGAAACATCGAGTCACCTAAACCAAAACCAGGCTCAGGAGATCTGAACTAGAACGACATAGGTAGGAGAATATATTCTCTGAACTTTCGTTCCCATGCATTTGTCTGATTCTAATAAAGATTAGTACTATCATGTGTTCACACACAAGCTAATAAAATATGTGCATTGTTTGACTAATGTCGGCTAATCCTTCTCACTGGTCATGCTTTGATCAGTTAATCTAGAGTACCGAACTGAATGACCAAGAAATAAGAGTCGTCCCAAGAGTTTTAAATTAAAATTTTTTAAGGCATGGTGGAAAAGCATATACAATATCGATGCTAATCGCCAACAACTCACGACTTGTATGACAATCATATTCAGAGTTCACGGTGATATAGTTAATGGTTACATTGTAATTCAACAGACAGTTAGAGTTGTTCAACCAGTATATCTACGCTAGTCATGAATTGTATACATATCCTTTTGATAAAAAAAGATGAGGATGCTAGAGCTTTGCTTCATGGAGTACTATGGAATCATAAGAAAGGAACCATTTTCAGTTAAGAGTTGTTCCTATCAGAAAGATTCATAGCTACCAGTAGTACTAGACTAGGCGCGTCTTTTCTCTGATGAAAGTAATTCTTGGAGAGACTCATGTTCCCAGTTGACTTGCCCTCCTATGATTGGAATTTGTAACAGTATATGTCACCATGCTGTTGTCGCAAGGAAAGAATAGCTTGATGCCAAATGAATACTTGGCCGAGAAGTGAAACCAACATATTTCATTTGTCTACTACCTAGACTGTTAGGTGTGAGTGGTTGAAGAACTGTAACCCAACATATTTATATTATCTTTCCATTTTACAAAAAAAGGGAATGACTTCTGCTGGTAACTAGTCCTTTTCTGGGAAGTTAGGGCAGTCGTGTCAAAAAAATGTTTTTCCTATAGTGCAAGCCCTGGGGGCCTTACTAAAGTTTCTTACTTCTACGCCTGTTCGCTTGGCTTATCAGCAGCCAGCCAGCAGTATTTTTCTCTCCGCACAAACCAGCATCAGTCACCAGCCACCAGCCAGCCAACATTATTTTTCTCTCAGCACAAACCAGCACCAGCCACCTCTCACCGCCCAGTGCCTACTTTTTTATGTGTTTTACTCTGCTTCTTCAAAGATCAAAATCGATCTATAAACTCATATTTTGATGGTAATTTTCACGTGACAATTTTCCCTTTGTTTAATATTTCGAAAAAACTATTTGATAAGTGCATACTGATCGAGTTTGAAAATTAGGTATTGGTCCTTACTAAGGGGCTACAATGGCAGGATCACTCAAATTTGTTCGCATGCACAGCAACTACTGAAGAATATGTAAAAGCAGTTTTGCTGCTCAACATTGCTATATTAAAGGGTATCTTTTGGAACATTCGCAAAGATGAAAAAGCTCATGCAGCAAAACATGGAATTCCTTTTCTCTTTTTGATGTCCATGAAGTTAAACGAGGAGGCTAGGCTAACACATACAAAAACTCGTTTACCCCAAAACAGGAACAACAGCAGTTATAGATCACGGATCGTTACCACTAGACGCGCAGATGCAGCGGAAGCCGTCTCCATGTAGACGAACGCGTCGAAGTAGCAGTGTCGTGCAGTTGCTCACGTCCGTCTGGTCCTGCACGTGTGGTCCGTCCTTGTGCTCCAAGTGCAGCACCTCTGAGGTATCCACACGTATGAGGATGGAACGCCAAACGTATGTATAGTAGCACCTCACGAATGGCTATGATCTGAAGGATATAGATGGAGGAGGGATGGCAAGAATCACTGTAGCGCGCGGATACCGTTCACCCGCGGTACTGTAGCGGACGGCTACTGTAGCGCCGAGTACTGTAGCTCCGGGTGCGGGTTTGGGCGCCGACGATTGGTCCTTGCACCCCTTGCCCCTCCCATATATATATATATATATATATATATATATATATATATATATATATATATATATATATATATATATATATATATATATATATATATGTATGTATGTATGTATGTATATATATATATATATGCCGTACTAATGGGCTGCCATCTCATGGGCCCTATCAGTTAACCTAATCCTTCGTGGGTCAAGCCCATAAACAAGCTCAATCTGATTGGCTCTTAGGCATATATCCAACAGTCCACAATATCACTCTAGTTGTTTAAAATGTTTCATGCCATACAAGGCATGCATCATGCTTTCAGAATATTCAGAGATCTATAGATTGAACACGTTGAATGGTACCGATCGACGACACATGTGCCCAGTTACTACTAGGCTCTCACATTTTCCCAAAAGTAAGATAAAACTGGCTTGTTTACTTTTAGTAGTAAAACCCATACTCAACCACCTTCTTTTGAATGTTTTAGTGTAATTAATTCATTATTTTACATTTTCAAATAATTTATTCAGTATTTGAATAACTTGTTAGTGTCTGCTTGTCCTCACACACTAGGCGTGTTTTAAAAGAGTAAGATTATATTTTTCTTTGTTTCGTAACGAATACATAATTCACATTACTGTCAGTGGCGGAGCCAGGTATCTGGCGAGGTATGGCCCGCCATACCTAGAAAAATAAAAAAACTAAATATATGTATACAAATGCATGATATACGTCTACTTAGGCAATAACCAATGAGTCGATACGCAAGTCTACTTAACTGATTTGATAGTTTGGTGCTGCCTGTCCTGCATAGTTGATAGTTGTATTATACATATTTGACATTTACAAATCCGCCACACCTAGAAAATATTCCTGCCTCCGCCACTGATTACTGCATATAGAAATAAAAAATACAAATATATTGCATGAAGAGAAAGCATTACTAGTATTTTAAAGGCTTCACGAATTGGTTCTGATCACATATTTTCCCTTGAATAATTTTGCTTTCATAACAAATCTAGCAAGCAGTATGTAGGAAACCCTAGAATTTTACAAGGTTTAGTGTTTAATATGGCACAATTGGCTAGTTAAAGCTAATACAAGTTGACCCAGCATTTTTACTTGTTTTGCATTGTGTTCTTGAATACGTGTTATCGCCAGTCTTCTGCGCGTGGCTTTTCTCAAAGGATACAAGAAAAGAAGATAAGTATCATCACAAAGAGAGAGATGAATGATTGACACATTCAAAATAATATTTGGTTCTATGCCAAGGCCTTTCTTTTTTCCTTCTCCTTTTCCTTTTCCTTTCTGCCTTTAGAAATGTCCCCCTTTGCCTCCTTTACATCCATGCATGCACAAATAACTAAATCTACTGTGCACAAAAGCAGATGCCGATAGAATAACTTGTCCACCGGGGAACAAGCTAGGGTATTTGGTGCCTTGATAGCCCATACATACACTACCGGTCGCTGCCGCAGACGGTGGCCAGAATAACAGCTACTACTTAGTAGGCCAGTTGCGTGTGTACACCTGCATATGCTGCTCGAGTGGTCGACGAATTGTATTGCCATGCCCCACCGGCGATCAAAAGCTGCAAAAGTCAAAGAAGCTTCAAGGACATAGCCACCACGCACCCTCTTTTTTTCCCACGAAATATATTTTTGTCCCAAGATCAGAATAAGCTCACATGTTGCTCAAGGCATGCAGCTGGATAGCAAGAAGCTAGCCCTTGGGCACCTCTTTACCCCAGCTGGCTTATATAAACCCTGCCCATCCTGTTCTCCCGTCGCATCAGCATCATTGCAGCAAGAAGCCCAGCACAAACCAATACCTGTAGCTCGAGATGAAGCAGGGTGCAATGGCTGCCGCGGCCTTGGTGCCTCTTGCTGTCGCGGTGCTCTTCTCCCTGTCGTCGTCGGCGGCGGCGTCCCTGTCGAATGGGGGAAGCTGGACCCGCACTTCTACGACCACTCGTGCCCTCAGGCGCAGCAGATCGTGGCGGCCATCGTCGGGAAGGCGCACTACCAGGACCCCCGCATGGCCGCCTCCCTCCTCCGCCTCCACTTCCACGACTGCTTCGTCAAGGTACATACGCCATCAATCGATGCATCAGTAGAAGCTAGAGGTCTGGCACTTGTCTGAATAACATTCTGACGATATCGATATGGATATGATGCTGCTGATCGATCAGGGGTGCGACGCGTCGCTGCTGCTGGACAGCAGCGGGTCCATCGTGAGCGAGAAGAGGTCGAACCCCAACAAGGACTCGGCCAGGGGATTCGAGGTCATCGACGAGATCAAGGCGGCGCTCGAGGCCGCCTGCCCCGGCACCGTCTCCTGCGCCGACATCCTCGCCCTCGCTGCCCGCGACTCCACCGTCATGGTACGTATTTGTATTTCACGTCGTGCAGCACCTGTGTTCCTAATTATTGCGTGGGTTGTTTATCCTCGCGATATGATCCAATCAGGGAAATACTATACATACAGACTACACTCATCATTATATAAAATGCCTAGATGACAAACATTTTACTTTTTATGTGTGAACTGAAAGGATGGCTTTTCTTTTTCTGATGGAGCGCAATGCATAATTTTTTTCCCAAAAAAAATGGGGAAAAAATCTCAAGCTTGGCCTTTCAAGTTGTTACCTGTCCACTTAGCTGCTTGAACAAATTTGATGCAGCATTACTCTTTTGTGTATCTACAGTTTTTTCTCTCCCAGTTACACTGTAGTGTCGGTGGCTGTGAGCATATATACAGACACTCACCTGCCTGAAAAGAAGCAAGGGCTTTCTACGAGCGAGTAGTGAGTGATTTACATGGCCTTCTGATGAACCGCGCGGCACATGCGAAACAACCCAGCCGCTAGGTTTGCTGTTGCTCGATGTGTCCTCTCCACACATTTACTCTCACACCTCACCCAGACAGTACAAATCGATCAACATTGCTGATTCCCTGTGTCCACACACCGTAAAGTAAGAGACAGAGTTCATGTGGGAGCACGGCGCTCGGTAAAGCAGCAAAGTAGTGGCATCAGCTCATGTGTCTCGGGATAAAGACAGGGTAAATGCATGCATGGCCTCTCTACCATGCATGCATGCCATCTCTACTTTTTGACTCATCAACACGTACTGTAGCAGACTAGCAGCTACCGATTCAAAAAAATAACATTACTGTAGCAGCTAGCTGGGTTCACCATGCATAGAGTATATCAGGTTTACTACTGATCAACATGATATGATTGGCTGCACGTACGGATGTATGAAATTGTTGCAGACTGGCGGGCCCGGTTGGATGGTGCCGCTGGGGCGGATGGACGCGCGCGGCGCCAGCGTGCAGGGCTCCAACAACGACATCCCGGCGCCCAACAACACCCTCCCCACCATCATCACCAAGTTCAAGCTCCAGGGCCTCGACATCGTCGACCTCGTCGCACTCCTCGGTATGTTCATATATACAGCAACTCGATCCATCGATCGTGAAATCCCAACGCGAGACTTTAATTTGCCGGCCGGCACATAGGTTGTTTGTGTGGTGGCCGGCCAGCTAGCTAGCTTAGCTAGAGGTGTAGTAGCCACCATCTGCGCGTTCTGCCAAAGAGTGTGCACCAAACTGATTGAAAGCTAGATGAGCTATAGGCAGCGACAGGACTCTGCTGATTGGTACCAAAAGTCCTCGATTCCCATCGCTGTTGTGGACGATGCATGCATAGGACGTCCGGAACTGTATAGGTCAAATCTTGCCTACATATATAAAGAAACCACTCACCAAACAATATAGCATATATATGCAAAGCACCACCAACCACACGTACTGCTATTACCAATTTAAAGCTCGGCCTACATACGTACATGTAGGAAGAGATCGAAGTAGTCTCATCAGGCACAAATTATTGCACGGAAACTGTGACACCTACACCTCCAACTCTTACAATGCCCACCATGAGGTTAATTAAATTTGTACACCATCCATGTTGCAGATATTAGAGAGAAATACTGTGAACCGTCGAATTTTCCAATCTAGCAGTTCAGATTAATGTGTATGTTTTGACAGCACTGGCAGATTCTTGATGGTGGCTCTCTGACACTGACAGGTAGCCACACCATCGGCGACTCCCGGTGCACGAGCTTCCGGCAGCGCCTGTACAACCAGACGGGCAACGGCCTGCCGGACTTCACCCTGGACGCGTCCTACGCGGCGGCGCTCCGGCCGCGCTGCCCGCGCTCCGGCGGCGACCAGAACCTCTTCTTCCTCGACCCCGTCACGCCCTTCAAGTTCGACAATCAGTACTACAAGAACGTCCTCGCCCACCGCGGCCTGCTCAGCTCCGACAACGTGCTCCTCACCGGCAGCTATAGCGGCGCTATAGCGTCCAATAGCGTCCAATAGGGCCGTCAACCAGGACATCTTCTTCCAGCACTTCGCGCAGTCCATGGTCAAGATGGGCAACATCTCGCCGCTCACCGGGGCCAGCGGCGAGATCAGGAAGAACCCACGTTTTAAACAGCGCTATGAAAAATAGCGTCAGCCATTTCTGGGCGCTATTGGACGCTATAGCGCCGCTATAGCGCCGCTATGGCCGCGCTATAGCGGCAGCTATGCACCGTAGCGCCATGCTGCTGCTGCCGCTATAGCGCCGTTATAGCGCGCTATTTGTTTCAAAAATACAGGAAACATAAAAATATGTTATATTCATATATATATATATATGATATATATGATATATCCATGAGTTCATAGTGCATACAAATACAATCCATAGCCATAAAAGCATATAGCCATACATCCATGAAGGCATAAAAGCACCAGATAGGGTAGAGTTTGGGCCAGGTTGTTTTTTTTTCTTTTTTTTATCAACATATGGGCCGGCCTAATCAAATGACAATAGCGCCAGAATAGCGCGCTATGGTGCTATTCCAGGATAGCGGTGCTATAGCGCGCTATAGCGTGAATAGCGCAAATAGCGCAAAAAAGTGCAATTGTGTCGCGGCGTTTCAATTAGCACGCTATAGCGCCGCTATAGCGCGCTATTTAAAACATGGGGAAGAACTGCAGGAGGGTCAACCACAACTGATCGATCCATCGGTTTGCATTGCAGGTTCAGAGCGCGACAGGAGTTGGGAAATTCAATTGGCAGAGTGCTTGGACGGTTTGCTTATTTTTCTCCAGTTTTTGGTTGGTTGGTTTGTTGATTCAGTGGTCTCGTCTCTCAGCCTGTTGAGATTTCTCATTTGTGATTTGTTCCCTTCAACTGGTTATGAATTTTCCTTGTCCATGTGTTGTTTATTTCCTTGATGATGGAATTGTTGTTCTTGTTAGAGGAACCCATTTCGATTGTGAGTTGTAAGGTACATTAATGTTGGTTAAATCAGCTTCCAGCCAAGAAAATTTGGTGAGTAAATTTAACGTTTAGTCATATACTTCGAAGAGACTTATAATTAAGCTGTAACTTCCATATCGAGCTGTTTATTTTGAAAGACACATGTATACCCATTTTGTAATTCCGGCATAAATTGTTTTCAAACACACATGTATACCCATTTTGTAATTCCGGCATGTATATCATTAATGCGTATATTTCAACATGATACATCCATACACTAAACGTCATTGCCGAACTCAACTTAATGATAAAGATAAAAAGACACATATTCAATAATACACATTGCAAAAAGATTTTCAGAAACTATGTGCTATGACTATTATTTTTTTAGAAAAAGGAGATGTCTTTGGCCTCCGTAACCGCACTCAGCCAAGTTTTTACATAATTCTCAACTTACAAGTTGACCACAAGTAAAAGAAGAGAGAGAAATATTCATTGAATCACATATAGATTTTTAGGAAAGTAATTTCAAAATTTATGATCCTTGATGATTTTTACAAAAGCCCGTCAACGTTTGTTGCCCTTACAGGCCCGTACTGTGGCATGCCCTGCTGCAATCCAAATGGTGGTACACCCTATTTTATTGCATAAGACCATGAAGGAACTAAATTCAGCCCACTAGCATCCAAACATTCCACCACAGGATTGCTCCCCGCCCAATTCAACGGCCTTGTCAATTGCTCCTCCGATGAGTTCATATAAAAACCTGCAATTTTTCTTCATTTTGTTTGGTGTTATTTATACTATAAGGATCCGTTTTTTTTAAAACACTTCTCACATAAATAATTTCTACTCACTTCTCACGGAGGACCCATGTATCATGTCCAACGGAAAAGACGCGGAAAGTTTTCACAAATAAGAAAAACAATGTTTATAGAGAATTTCTGCCGTTTTGCCATATTAGAATTTCTTTATCCACTCATGTGCCCACCGACCAAATAAACCTCATAATAAAGTTAGCATGCGCATGTTGCACGAGCATATTTGCTAATCTTATATATATTTCAAAATCTATTTATCTAAAGTTTTGCAAAAAAAAGTCAATTTATCTAGATCCACTGTTATTGCCTTGTTCTTACTTAGCCTTTCTTATGCTCTTTCTCATTTTGCACCCATTTTTTGACACCCAAAATTATTGCGGAGAGTACCACTTGGCGTCGGCTGGTACTGCATTTTGATAGCAGGTCCTTGTCCACATGCTGGATCCGCCTGTCAGTTCCAGTTCCAAAGCCGATTCGCCCAAAATTTGTCATGCCCAAATTTGTGCCAGGTTTAAGCAGTAGATATACTGATTCTGTGAGATGTATGTAAAATGTAGACATGTAACCAACAGTGCGTCAGTGCCTTAAAAATGAGGAAGAATCATGTAGATCTGAAATCTTACTATTCCCTTTTTATTTCAAACGGACTATGATATAATCAGATTTTCTTTCTGACAGAATATTGGTGCTTGCTAGTTGAACTCATCACAACAAAGCTATTCAAGAACATTATAGAAGCTCTTTCTTCTTCTGAGAAGTTTGGGTCTACTATTCATAGCTTAATTCAAGATGTTCGATGAATTCTTATTCAAATTTTCATGTGCTCAGATTAGAACTCTTAGTTTGTTTGAAGGCATTTTTAGTGTTTTCTGCTCCCTACATAATGTTTGAACGAATTCAGTTTTACTAGCCGGACAGAGATTATTCAAGATAATTAAATATTATGTTCAGTTTTACATGTTGGACGGAGATTATTCAAGATATGACATATTTTCAAATTCTCAGTTTTTCAATTTTTTTCTATATGAATGAATGTGTAAGTATGTATATTTGATACCAAAAAAAATTGACGAATGGACATACAGATAATATGTACGTCAATGAACGTACACATGATATGTATGTGAATGAACATACATAAAACTCGAACGTGAATGGACATACACAGGATACGCAAGTGAATGGATGTACAAGAAATATGTAAGTAACTGTTTTTGAGAGAAACGAAATATGTACGTAAATGTTTTTTTAGAGAGGAAATTCGTACGTAATGAAACGTACACTTGCGTGCTTGTGAAAATATGAAAGCCCAAGGCAGGAACGGCCCAAAATTTCAGCCCAACAACCAAAATGAGCAGGGGCGGGCGAACCCTAACTATTCCATATTTCTTTTTATTCCTCACTATCTGCTCGTCTCCATAGGGGAGGGGGAGACCACCTGAGGCGGCGGTAACGAGCGCAAGCCTCGTGGGATCTTGGGAGGTTGCGAGCGAGCGCGCGAGGAGCAGGTGCTACGAGGTGGCAAGCGAGTATGCGTGGGGAGCGGCAGCTGCAGTGTGCAGATTGAGGTCAGTGCCACTTCTATTTCTAGAGCCGATCTGTTACTCCCAAGTTTTGTCATCCCCAAATATGTGCTAGGTTGAAGTAGTAGATGGAGTGATTCTGTGATTTTTATGTAAATGTAGCCAACGGTGCCTTCAAAAGTGAAGAAGATTCATGTAGATCTGAAATATTGCTGTCATAGAGGGGAGCTCTGTCGATTGTTCAAAGGGGCTAAGCTGATAGGTGCAGAAATCAATTTGGTATCCAGCGTTCGGAGTTTGGAGCCACCTTCCCGGCATCTGCATATTGGGATACCTACAACTCTGCGAGATGGATGAGAGTTCAAGCAAGAAGGAGCAAGTCTGTGGCAAGTCTCACCGAGGATATCCTCGTTGAGATCCTCTCACGTGTACCCTACAAGTCTCTCTGCCGCTTCAAGTGCGTGTCTAAGTCATGGCTTGCCCTTTGTTCCGATTCCATCGTCCGCAAGAAAGCGCCCCAGACCCTGTCGGGCATCTTCTACCGAAGCTACACAGAGCCTAGTTACAACCCTTCTGAACTCCGTCACCATTTCACCAACTTGTCAGGGACAGGACGGCCTATGGTTGATCCCTCCCTTAACTTCTTATTCTCAGCCAACTATGTGGATGTCGAGTTTGTACACTGCTGCAATGGCCTTCTTCTGTGCTGTTGTGAGAAGGGGTCTTCGGACCCAGAATATGACTATGTCGTGTGCAATCCTGCTACTGAGAAGTGGACTGTGTTGCCAAAGACAGAAGAGAGGCCAGGAAGATCCACCATGTATTTGGGTTTTGACCCAACTGTGTCCTCACACTTCACAGTGTTTTTGCTCGCAGAGTTCATGCATGGTATGCAGGATAATGAAGTTGATGAGGAGGATCTGATTGAGGATTGGTACCATAAAATCAGAGGAGTGGAGATCTACTCGTCACAAACTGGGAGATGGACCTACCACCAAAGTCAATGGGGTGACAAAACTATACAAATATTTAGCTCTGGTGTTTTCCTTAATGGTTCTCTGCATGTGACTACTCTTGATTCTTCAGTGAACAAAGTAGACACAGAGGGAAAGACATGGAGAACTATTCCTATGCCCTACTATTGTAGATTCCTCGGGATGTCTCAGGGGCACTTGTATGCTGTGCGTCGTCCCAGGTACAGCTCTCAGCTATCAATTTGGGTTCTCGAGGATTATGGTGGTAAAAAATGGAGCCTAAAGCAGACAATCAATTCGGTGGAATTATTTGGAAGACATAATATTTTATTTGAAGATGCTTTTCCACCCAGTGTGATTGCAATCCATCCAGAATGCAGTTTGGTTTTCATGATTCTGGGGCTGCGAAATAACTTTGTGTCTTACAATATGGATAACAAGAAAGTGCATGATATCTGCAATCTTGCAGACCAATCTGTGGACCCGTATCTACCTTATATCCCTTGCTTCTCAGAATGGTTTTCAGATGGGCACTAAAAGTTACAGCATTTTCGCACTTGCTATTGGCATGACATCGATGCACTCATGAATTGTTGGTGTGACGTAGGAGCTATATCTTTGAGGGCGCAGGGGACTGGATTTGTCATGTTTATTTCAATATGGTGCTCTTATTTCCCTGTACTGGGCTATTTCGATGGAGTTAGTGTCTCGATTTGATTTCCGTGTGCCAAGTGTTGTGAACTATTGTTAGTTCCTCAAATTTGCAAGCATCAGTGAACTGGTGATGTATTTCTGGAAATTGTGCTATGAACCAATGAACCATTTTAATTCTCTTCTTTATGTTTTAAAGATACTTCAATGAACTTAGTTACGGAGTACTTCATTTACCAGATGATGTGAAATATTGTTAGCTCCTCATATTGACAAACATGAGTGAATTTGTGAAATATGTATGGAAGTGGACACAATTTTTATTTTCTTCTCTGTATGTTAGGATGAAACCTAGTACAGATAACTCCATCCTATTTTTTGCCCACTGAATATCTTATCCATGTAGTATTTTTCCTTTTAGAGTTGTGCTTTCTATAGTAACCAATTGATTAGTACTCCCTCCATTCCAAAAAAGTGACGTTTAGGATAAGGTTTGGGTCAAACATTGGGAATATAAATCATTAATAACTTTTAAGTTGTTGAGTTTGCAAATGTGAAAACTATATGAATAGATTCGTCTTGAAAAATACTTTCATAAAAGTATGCATATATCACTCTTTGATAAATATTTTTATAATAACAAGAGGTCAAAGTTGTGTTTTGGAGACCGTGTCGCTGTTCTAAACGTCAGTTTTTTCAGAATGGAGGGAGGATGTTATCAAAGTTTCCGTCACTTTGTAAACTTTCATGCGGTTGTTCCTTTTCAGGATACACCTTTGCCACAAACAAATTGAAACCATCTACCTGCGCGTGTTCATCTTCTGCCTCTCGTGTTTTGTTGCCGACCATGCGGGTGCGCATCAGCCGACCCACAACTGTGTCGGCGAACTGCTCAGCTCTGTTGGCGTCGACGTGGAGCCGCTTGACGGTGTTCAGCTGTGTGGGCCAATGTCGTAAGTGGAACAAATTTAACGGTGATGGCGTTTAAGGAACGTCCTTTGAGGAAACGAAAAATTTATGCGGTGAGTCAAGAAAAATGAAGAATTTTGGTGGTATCGAGGGGGTTAATGTAATTTCCAGTGGCAACGAGAGAATTCTCTGAATGAAACCTGTGAAATACTCTAGACGTTGCTTCGACGTTCGCGGCAAACAAATGGAAACCATCTTCACAACGTTATGTTTAATATTCTTGGTGGATTCATGAAGCCTACTTATGCTTTGATCATGTCTTCCTTCCCCGTTTGGAACTCAAGCCGAGAATGGTTCAGAAACCAAACCAAATCCACACTCATCCATACTAATTCTAACATATTTACGAATCAATCCAATCTCATCCACTTAGCATTCGAACCGAACCAATCCAAACCATTTAGCTTTTCTCTCCTAACCAAACCAAAATAATTGGTTTCAACCCAAATATTAAAACCGGTTTTCACTAACTACTCGTAATAAGATATGTCCTATGGTGTGGGGCCCACATATTGATATAGTTCAACCAATTTGCACAGAGTAGCTAACTCTTATTCTGAGACATCTCCAACAAATTTCAGTAAAATTCGCTAAAATTTTAAAGTGTGAACGCGAGGTTTTAGTTTTAGGGTCCGACTTTTGACGTGGGGCCCACATGTGGATCTCATAACAATTTTGCACAAAGTAGCCGACCGTCGTTGAGAGTCATTTGCAACAAATTTCAGCCAAATTCGCTAAAATTTTATAGTGTGAACGCGAGGTTTAAGTTTTAGGGTCCGGCTTTTGACGTGGGGCCCACATGTGGATCTCATCACGTAATTTTGCACAAAGTAGCCGATCGTTGTTTTGAGTCATTTGCAACAAATTTCAGCCAAATTCGCTAAAATTTTACAGTGTGAACGCGAGGTTTAAGTTTTAGGGTCCGGCTTTTGACGTGGGGTCCACATGTCGATCTCATCCCATAATTTTATACAAAGTAGTCGACTGTCATTTTGAGTCACTTGCAATAAATTTCAATCAAGTTCGCTAAAATTTCATAGTATGAACGCAAGGTTTAGTTTTAGTCAAACTAATTCCGAACTGATCCAAACTGGTTTAAACCATTATAATTGTTAAACCAAACCAAACCAAACCATTAGATATCTCGACCCATTATACATCAAACCAATTAATCCAATTAGAAAACTAAACCATAAAAACCGGTTTCAACCCAAACCATTCTCAGCTTGATTTGGAACTGATATTAAAATTGAAAATTTTAGAGGATGCGAGAAAATTCTTTGATGCCATCCTTTCCTTTTCTTGGAACCGGCACTGCAAATCCGAAATTCTTAGATGATGTTAAAAAAAACTCAGAGCTCAGATGTATCCTATCGTAGTGATCGTTGTACCAGAATTAGTGCAAACATGCCATAAGAAAACAAATCTTACGGCATCCCCTTGTTTGTATCAACGAAACGGGTGACAGTCGTATAGCTCCAAGGAGAGATCCCATATGGAATCATCCCTTTCCAGCTCCTGTACCTGCGAATATAACTGCTCTAAACAAATGCCGAAGTCGTTGTTTGCCGCCAATAGTTTCCGGTTTGCCCGTGGCGAGGAATATGCTTTGTATGCTTTGAATTTTTAGTCACCGGCTCACCGCTCTCTCTTTATCAGACCTCCAACTCTCCGAGCACCAACCAATCTCCTGTCTTCTCTCTCCCCGGCACGGCGGCACCCCCTGCCCTCATTGGCACGCTTAGCATATGCCACTAAATATTCGGAGAAGCGCTTCCCTTGTCTCCCCTCCTCCCTCCCTCCATCCAAATGCTTACATCAACACCAACACCTCTGCTCTGCTCTTATATCTGGAGCGATCGATCGATCTGGGTGGATCAGCAATTAGTACTTACTTATCAGTAGGGAGTTCATTGATCGATTGATTTTTAGAGGATGAAGTTTGGCAAGTGGCTCAAGAGGCAGATCGAGCAGAGCCTGGCGGAGTGGCGGGGCCAGTTCCTGCGCTACAAGGAGCTCAAGCGCTGCGTCAAGGCCGTCCCCGGCGGCGGCCCGCCGTCGCCGGTGGAGGAGGCCGAGTTCGTCGCCGCGCTGGACGCCGAGATCGACAGGATCAACGCCTTCTTCATGGAGCAGGAGGAGGAGTTCGTCATCCACAGCCGGGAGCTCCAGGAGGACATCAACCGGGCGCTGGCCCGCAAGGCGGCTGGGCTCGTCACGCCGGCGCAGCACGAGGCCGCGGTCGCCGCCATCCGCAGCGAGATCGTCAACTTCCACGGCGTCATGGTGCTGCTCCTCAACTACAGCAGCATCAACTACATAGGTAAAAACCAGAACCCCCCATCAGCTGCAGGGAGATTATTAGACCTTGTTGATTGATGATGAACTCAGAACTCCGGTGGCCATGGCATTTTTTATATCTTTGAAGGTCTGGCCAAGATCCTGAAGAAGTACGACAAGCGCACGGGCGCGGTGCTGCGGCTGCCGGTGATCGAGGCGGTGGTGGGGCAGCCATTCTTCGAGACGGGGACGGTTTCGCAGCTGGTGCGGGAGTGCGAGGCCATGATGGAGGCGGTGTTCCCGGAGGCGCCAGAGGGCCAGGACGCGGCGCGCCGGGACAGGGAGGCGCTCGCCGTCGCCGAGCAGAGCATCTTCAGCAACACCGTGGCGGCGCTGCTCACCATGGAGGACGTGCGCGCGTGGAGCTCCACCAGAGGCAGCCACTCACTGCCGCCGCTCAACCTGCCGGACTCCGACTGGCTCCGTTCCTTCCAGCGGCGTCACCGATCCCCACCCGATGACGATGACAATTCTTGATTAATTGGCTTCCACCCTCCTCTGTTTTGCTCGCCTTCTTTGGCATCGCCCCGCCCGGAAATGCTGTGCTTGCTTGCATGTAATTTTACAACCTTTTTTTTAAATTTTATGTAGTGCGGTAGTAGCTTCTAGTTAGGCTGCACTAAATAATGGAAATTACAAAGATGAGATGTTAGCGAGCATACAAATTCATTCTGAACTTGGTGCGAAAATTGTACAGTCTACTGCGACTTATGAAAGAAACTCTGCTTTTGCACTTTTCATTCTTTGTTCAAGACTACTCCACGTGCTATAGATAGCAAACGTTAGCTGGACATTGGCATGGGCATGGCATCAAGACCCAACGCAGATTTCGATGTCAGATTTAGTCCATATTTCAAATGTGGTAAAAGTTGCTTGCAATCGATATGGGTCGGACTCCAACTCCGAACTTGATTCGGCGTGCATTTTATTTCGAGTAATTTTACCATGGGTCTATTAACTATTATCGAAGTTCTATCTAGATCGATCAACTTTGAAAACCTTCATCTAGATCCACAATCTGATTAAACATGGGAGTGGAGGTCTCCACGGAGGCTAAAGTTGCCTACACGACGCATCCAGCGTGGACCGCTGGTAGTTTTGGCTCTGTTGAACTCTCCGTTGATTTGGTTTCTGCGTATTTGTCGCACCCGGTTTTAGGAATAAAATCAGATGCATCTCATATGTGCGTCAGGATCAAGTTTACACACATACGGTAGACGTCACAAGTGAATATCCATAACCATGCATACGAAAGAGTGTTAAAGTATATTTATTACAATCTCAGAGTTGACAAAAATGTCATAGCGAAAGACTTAAATAAACGTTTAACTAAACGAAGCTAAATAAAACCATCTCCACAGGCAGTTGACTGGCGGACTCGCCTAGAATTCCTCAAAATCAGTAGTAAAGTCCTCAAAATTCTCCCAATCTGAGCAGCAGTCCGAGTGTGGTCGATGCAATATAAATAAACAAGCGTGAGCACATGTCGTACTCAGCAAAGTATGGAAATAAATGACATGCTAGGCTTTATAAAGTGGAAGGCTGAAAGGATAGCTGCATTAAGCACTTTTAGTTGGTCAAGTTTTATTAAGCATCTATTTACTAGCAAATATAAGTATATACCAACCACAATTAAATGATAACATAAACCCGTCAAATTCAGGTAACCACAATATAGATCATATTCAGATAGATTAATCATGTGAGGATCCAGGTCGCTCATGACCGTGAGCACGACTGTTATAACAGTTTACACTCTGCAGAGGTTGTACACATTCACCATAAGCCGTGATTCCCATTGCCCGAAAGCATGTACCCTTCCCACACCACGCAGAGGTTGTACACATTCACCATAAGTCGTGATTCCCATTGCCCGAAAGCATGTACCCTTCCCACACCACGTGGACCGAATACTGGGTTTCACTATGAGACCTTTACAAAGATACTCTAATAAGTGATAGTTCGCTAAGGCTTCCGGTTCAGGAGCAAAGCATAACCCTCCCTAGTGAGTCGTGTATCTTAGCAAAGCCTACCGCTCAAGAGGACCGGGCTATACCTCGTCAACCGTCGCACCTCTTGCCCCTTTCGGGTAAAACTATCCCAAACCAGAATACCTAAATAGTAAGTCAAAGCTAGAGCCACATAGCACTTATGGTTGCACTGTTTTCCTGTGTGGTCGCTCCATGTTCCAATTAAAAGATGTGATCTTGTCATTATTATATTAAAAGATAGTAATGGAACATAGAGTAGGGGTTTCATTAGACCAATCCTAGTTGAGCAACTAAGCATCATCTACCAGTCAAATTAATTTAACGACCCAGCTGCAAGGTATGGTAAAACAGACTAGGAAATCCTTAATGGGACCCATCAATATTAATGCAAGCGATAAATAAACGGTGTAATTAAAATGCATGTCATTTAGGTACAAACGGGCATGATCAAGGAATACTTGCCTTCTTCCCAACCCTACTGCTGCTCAAACTCTTCAACAGCTGGTTCTTCAAACACTTTCTCGAACGGCGTGTTTCCTATACGCAGCACACAGACACATACAAGAAAACAATATAATAAATAAGAAACAGTATACCAAACAATTTTAACAGAAGAAAACAACAGCACAAAACTAATCTACGCATCACCACGAACGCGTGAGCGTGAGAATCACTAAAATCGGACTTAAAACGCAAAAGATATGGCTTTTCTAAGGTTCAGGGACTTGCTGGTAAGGTTTTAAAAGTTCCAGTGGCTTAACTGCGAAAATCCGAGGGCTAAAACATAATTTTGTATAAAACTACGAGGGTTTTAATGTAAAAAGGTAAAACTTGGACCTCGGGCGCAATTTTAAAACTTACAGGGGCTAAACCGAAAGAAAAATGACTTAATTTGAAATATTTTTGAACTGACTAGGACCGCGGGTTGATTCGCACAACTTGGAGGGCCTCTTTGCAAAAGTTCCAGGTTGACCGGTATGTCGCGGGGATTGACTTGGGCTCGGGCTTTGTGGTTCGTCGAATCTTGATCCGACGGCCACGATTGGATCGGGCGAAGGCTCACCGGCGAGGGAACCCACGACGGCGGCGCCGCTCGCAAAGACGGCGGCGGCTCGCCGGAGCAGACGCGACTAGGCGCTACGAGGCACCAAAATGAGCGCGAGTTGGACGGGGAGCGAGAGGGGGACGAGACGAACTCACCCCGCTTGACCAAGTCGAGGGTGGCGCTTCGTAGGCGGCCGGTCGACGACGAATGGCGGCGGCAGCGCGGTCGAGAACAACGGCGAGGGATTAGCTCAGCGAAACGAGGACAAACTCGAGTAGGACGACGGGGAAGGCTTCAGCGCGTCGAGATAGAACTCCGGGAGTGCTTCACGGTGAGGGAGCGTCGACGACGGCGATGAACCCCGTGCGGCGGCGGCGGAGCTCCGGGAACGATGGCGGCGGCGTTGCGCTAGGGTTTCGTGGCTCGGCGGCGCGATGCACGAGAAGAGCGGGGAAAGCAGGGGGGCCAGGGGCGACTTGCGAACAAAAAGGGGCTGGGCCACGCTTCTTGGCGTGCGTGCCCCGGCCGGGGTCGGGCTCGGACTCAAGTCCGAGTCGGGGAAGAAGGCCCCGATAGGTGGGCCCCACTGTCGGCGACGAGAGAGAGAGAACGGAATGGGCCGGCGCGGGAACATTGGGCCGCGAGGGGAAGCTTGGGCCGGGAAAGGAAGAAGGACTGAGGGGGCAAAAGCGGACTGGCAAGAATTGGAGGGGCAAAACTGAACTCGACAGGAAACAACTAATCTAAACATCAAACAAATTCAAATTAAATTCGAATTTAAACAGAATTTAAATTCCAACTTAATTGAACAGCAAGCAAAAGACAAATGCAACAGCATGAATGCATCAATAACTTATTTTGACCAAAATTATTTAATATGATATTTAGATTCATAAAAAGCTAGAAATTCCAATTAAATCATAGAAAATTTATTCTGGCCTTAATAAATCCTAGAAAAATTCAGAAATTGCTACAATTTAATTGTGATGAATTTTAGGGTGTTACAAACCTACCCCCCTTAAAGAGAATCTCGTCCTCGAGATTCGGATGGATTAGAGAAAATCTGAGGGAACTCTGCCATCGACTCATCCTCTCTTTCCCAAGTTGCCTCGCTTTCTCTATGATGACTCCATTGAACTTTACACATCTTAATCACTTTACTCCTAGTAACTCTCTCAGCAGTTTCAAAAATCTTAGCTGGATATTCCATATAAGTCAGATCATCTTGCACATTCAATTCATCCAAAGATAATTCTTCCTCAGGCACTCGAAGACACTTTTTCAACTGAGAGATATGGAAAACATCATGAACATCTGACAGTCTAGATGGTAGTTCCAATTGGTATGCAACCTCACATTTTCTGTCAACAATTTTGAAAGGACCAATAAAACGAGGAGATAGCTTGCCTTTTACCTTAAACCTTCTCAAACCTCGAATAGGAGAAACTTTCAAATACACGTAATCACCTACCTCAAAGGTTAATTCTCTTCTTCTTGTGTCTGCATAACTCTTCTGCCTGGACTGAGCTGTTCTCAAGTTCTCTCTAATGATCTGAACTTGTCTCTCAGCTTCCTGCAGAATTTCTGGCCCAAACACTTGACTTTCACCTGTTTCACTCCAATACAAGGGTGTTCTGCATTTTTTACCATAGAGGGCTTCGAAAGGAGCCATTTTTAGACTTGCCTGATAACTGTTGTTATATGAGAACTCTGCATATGGAAGACTTTTATCCCAACTGCCTCCATGCTTCAAGGCACAAGCTCTCAACATATCCTCTAAAATCTGATTAGTTCTCTCTGTCTGACCATCTGTCTGTGGATGATAAGCAGAACTGAAATTTAACTTTGTATCCATGGACTCATGCAACTTTTGCCAGAATCTAGATGTAAACTGAGTACCTCTATCAGAAACTATCTTCTTAGGCACACCATGCAGACAAACAATTCTGGGCATATATAACTCTGCAAGTCTAGCACTAGAAGGAGTAGTCTTTACTGGAATAAAATGAGCTACCTTGGTCAATCGATCCACTATGACCCATATAGAGTCATATCCAGCACTAGTACGAGGTAAACCAACTATAAAGTCCAACTTCCATTCAGATACCTTGAGAGGTTGAAGCAAACCTGCCGGTCTCTGATGTTCAGCCTTAACCCGCTGACAGACATCACATAATGCTACATGAGCAGCCACATCCCTTTTCAATCCATACCACTAATACCTTTCCTTCAGATCCTGGTACATCTTAGTGCTCCCAGGATGGATTGAATATGCAGAATCATGAGCCTCTCTCAGTATTTTCTCCCTGAGAGACTCGATATCATGTACACATATCCGTTTTCGGAACCAGGTCGTACCTTGTTCATCTTCGGTGAAATCTGGAGCTTTTCCTGCTAACATAGTTGCCTTGATTTCTTTTATCTTCTCATCCGAAAGTTGACCCTTTCGAATCTCCTGCTCAAGTGTAGACTCAATCTCCATAGTCACACTTTCTGCCTGATTAAGAAATCCCAAGTTCAGCCTTTCCATCTCAGCACACAACTCTGCTGGCAACTGATGACCAAGCACTCGATTAGCTTGTGACTTTCTGCTCAACGCATCTGCAACCACATTTGCCTTGCCTGGATGATAGTTGATTCCCATATCATAATCCTTGATCAGTTCCAACCATCTTCTCTGCCTCAAATTCAGATCCTTCTGAGTGAATATGTACTTCAGACTTTTGTGATCAGTATACAACTCACATCTGTTACCCAAGATATAGTGTCTCCAGATCTTCAAAGCATGTACAACAGCTGCTAGTTCCAAGTCATGAGTAGGATAATTTAGCTCATGTTTTCTCAACTGCCTTGATGCATAAGCTATAACTCTACCTTCCTGCATAAGAACACAACCAAGTCCTTTTCGAGAAGCATCACAATATATGTCAAAATTCTTGTGAATATCTGGCATAGCAAGCACTGGGGATGTAGTCAACTTCCTTCTCAATTCTTCAAAGCTGGCCTGACAAGCTTCTGACCAAACAAATTCCTTGCCTTTCTCTAATAGCGATGTAAGAGGTTTTGCTATTTTAGAGAAGCCTTCGATGAATCTCCTGTAATATCCAGCCAATCCCAGGAAGCTTCTGATCTCAGACACAGAAGTCGGAGGTTCCCAATCCAACACATCCTTGATTTTGCTAGGATCCACTACAATACCTCCACCAGTAACAACATAACCAAGAAAGGATACTTGACTCAACCAGAATTCACAATTACTAAACTTGGCATACAACTGATTTTCCCTGAGAGTCTGCAATACTAACCTCAGATGTTCCTCATGTTCCTCCTCATTCTTGGAGTAAATCAGAATATCATCAATGAATACCACCACAAATTTATCCAAAAATTCCATAAACACCTTATTCATCAGATACATAAAGTAGGCAGGTGCATTTGTCAATCCAAAAGACATCACTATATACTCATATAATCCATACCTGGTGGTAAATGCTGTTTTAGGAATATCTGAGCGCCTGATTCTCAACTGATGGTAGCCAGATCGCAAATCAATCTTGGAGAAAACCTTAGCTCCTCGCAACTGATCAAATAAATCCTCAATTCTGGGCAAAGGATACTTGTTCTTGATTGTTACCTCATTTAAAGAACGATAATCCACACATAATCTCTGAGTGCCATCCTTCTTACCAACAAAAATAACAGGTGCTCCCCAAGGTGAAGAACTAGGATGAATATAACCCTTATCCAATAATTATTTAAGTTGTTTCTTAAGTTCTTCTAGTTTATTAACAGCCATTCTATAGGGTCTTTTAGAAATAGGAGCAGTACCAGGTAAAAGCTCAATAAGAAACTCAATGTCTCGGTCGGGTGGCATACCTGGCAAATCATCTGGGAAGACATCTAGGAAATCACAAACCACTCTGATGTCCTCAAGCGGTGCTCCCTTCAGCTGATTAACCGTACCATCTGCCGCTGCGGGTACTGTAGCAACAAATTCAACCTTTTCTCCTTGAGGGCTTGTTAACAATACTAACCTCTTGGCACACTGAATTATCCCATCAAATGCAGCCAACCATCCCATTCCAAGTATGACATCAATCCCCTCAGATTTTAGGACTAGCAGATCAGCAGGAAAATCTACCCCTACTATTTTCAAATTAACATGAGGGCAGATAAAAGTGGCTTTCAAGATTCCTCCAGGGGAGCTGACTATCATATCACGCTTCATGGGGTGCATGGGTATATTATGGCTAGCTACATATTGAGCAGTAATGAAAGAATGGGATGCTCCAGAATCAAATAAAACTGATGCAGGGGCTGAGTTGACAAGGAACATACCAAGCACCACATCTTGAGCCTCCTGCGCGGTCTCTGGGGCAACGTGGTTCACCCTACCACGTATCTGGTTCTGCTGACCTCTGTTGCTCTGGGGCGTCTGGTTCCCATTCCGGTTGTGCTGCTGGGGAGGATTCTGCCTAGGTGCACTGCTATTCTGGCGTAGCGGAGTCTGAGCATTCCTCTTAGGACAGTTGTTGGCAAAGTGACTCGGATCTCCACATATGTAGCAAGCACGAGGGGTAGTAGCACTGCCTGGTGCAGGGGTCTTCACTAGAGTCTGAGTTGGGTTGGTTTGGCGGTTCTGCTGAAAGACTGGGCGCTGGGGTGGAGGTGCTGAGCGTTGACCCTGATTCTGCCTAAAGTTACCCCCTTGCCCACCAAAGCGAACGGGCACGCCCTGCTGAGGCTGCTGAAAACGAGAGCGAGTGTTACTGCTTGACCATCTAGAGGCTAGGAATTTCCTCTTTTGTTCCCCCAACTCACGACGCTTGTGTTCCAAGCCAATAGCCTTGTCCACCAACTTCTGGAATGTTGGGAAGGTGTGAGCCATGAGCTGATACTGGAGCGGTGAGATCAATCCTTCCAAGAACAGCTCCTGCTTCTGCTCATCTTCCTTCACCTCATCTGGGGCATAGCGAGACAACTGAATGAACTTGTCCCTGTACTCGCTGACTGACATCCCCCTTGCTTGAGAGAGATGAACTCCTTTTTCTTTAGCTTCATGACACCGGCAGGGATATGATGACTCCTGAAGCTGTCCTTAAAATCCTGCCAGGTGATAGCATTAGGGGTGGCATGAGCAGCATGGTAAGCATCCCACCAATCCGAAGCTGATCCCTCCAAGCGGCCTGAAGCATACAAGACCTTCTCCCTATCATTACATTGAGCCATGTCCAGCTTCTTCTCAACAGTCTTCAACCAATCATCAACATCAAGAGGATCTGAGGAATGGGAGTAGGTAGGGGGCTTGTGGCTCATGAACTCCCGATGCTTGTCTCTTGGCTGATTGTTGTTGTTGTTCAGCTGAGCTTGAATGCCTGCCATAGCAGTAGCCAAGTTCTGGAGAATCTGAGTCTGGTTGGCAAGAATCTGGTCCATTGCGGCAGGTGGTGCTTGATTCGGCGGGGGATTGGAATTGGGGTTGGCACGTCCCTAGCGAATCACAGCTGGTCGATCTTCTCCACTTCCAGACCTGGTGTTCACCATCTAATGGTTAGAAACATGAGATTCAGATGGTGACAGATAAAAGCATGCATAGAAAGATTCAACACAGATAAGAATTTCTGATTTCAAAGACAGATTCAGTGCATCACAATGAAATGGGCATAACTCTTATTCTGAACATCCAAAAATAATGATCTTTTGTCAGATTGTAGATTACCAAATTCTGAAACTAACCCAACTTGAATCAACTCAATCGTACTTCTATAACTCGAGATGTTAAATAATTAAGACAACCACGTCAGAACTCGAGATAGATTCTAAACACTCCAATGAAACACCTGTATCTTCCTGTCAGAATGTCCAAAAATCAGGAAAAATTCCCAGAATGTAGCTTATCAAGTTCTTAATCCAACCCAACTGGTTTCATGTCAATCAGAGTTCTGTAGCTTCAGAATTAATTCAAACAGTACCAGGATATCGAGTAGCAACGAGAACAGATTGGAGTATGGTAAGATTTATATGAGAGACGAAATAAAATAGATAAGGAAATAAGTAACCAATGATAACAGGGACCGAGATAAAACCCAAACTAGCTAAATTTATTGATTTAGTAATACTTAATCGTGGTCATCACTCCACAAATTAAGCGCAGTCATTACAAAGAACCAAATCACACACTTGGCACGGAAACAAGCATAACTAACACACTTAGAACAAGACTCGCCACACGCTACACACGAGTCTCAACGATTCTAAACGTACCAAGCTAATAAATAGGAGGACAACTTAACCTATTGGGCATATGTGGTGCAACTAGGTGATCCAAACAGATTCAAAGGTGGGGTGGAGAGTGAGCTGCTTGATCTTCATCGATTTCATCTAAAGGTGTGGGTGTTTCTCCCCTGAGTTCAGCTCTAAGCCTCTTGTTCTTCCTTTGTTCAGCAGTGAGTTCTTCATGCACCCTCTTTAGTTCTATTGCAGTGCGATCCATGTGCGAGTTCAGCATCGCAGTGAATGCCACTTGACTGATAAGTGTGGAACTCAGCACTCCGGGAACTTGTGGCACCACACCCTCTAGAGTGCCTGGTTGTCTCTTAGGAAGATATGCCCAAGAGGTGTAATCCACCACTCCAGCCTACTCAAAGCAAAGCGCAGAGAGTGCCTGTCTAGCTGCATCCTCAATTCCAACTTCAAAAGTTGCTCTAGTGGCGATGGCACGGTGCACTCCAATCTCCTTGGTTCCTCCATTCTCATAGTCAGCCTGACGGATGTGCACTGACACATCCCACTCCTCTGGATACTCCGGATGGGTTCTTCTTCTTCCGCGGTACTCTATCTCCACATGATAGTGAAGACGAGCGAACATCATCCGAAGTAGCATCAGAAAGTGAGCATGGTCTCCAGTGTGGTAGTGAACAGACGCAGTCCACCTAGCTTGTGGCGGCGGGGGTCCAACACTTCCCGCTGCTGATGCTTCTGAAGTGGGCTCCTCCTGATTCACTTCCGGCTCCACCTCTTCAGCATCTTCTTCTTCGTGCACTGTCGGGGGTGGAAGAGGGGAAGGATTTCTAGCCATTCTGCGAGCACCTTGTCTAGTCAAAACCATCTATGGGTTAGAAAGAAAGAGGAGGTTAGAACAAATCTATAGACATCAAGACAAGGTAAGATAACAAATAAAATGGAATAGAAGTAAAATAAAATGCAAGGAGGAGATAAATTATCAAGAGCAAGAATATAGTAAAATGAGACCAAGGATAATTAAAGCAAAACTGATTAAGCAATTTAATCCTTAAAGAATGACCATTGCTATCTAGGTTTTCGTCCTATAGACAACACAGCTCTGATACCAGTTCTGTCACACCCGGTTTTAGAAAGAAAACCAGATGCATCTCATATGTGCGCCAGGATCCAGTTTACACACATACAGTAGACGTCACAAGTGAATATCCATAATCAT
Source organism: Echinochloa phyllopogon (assembly GCA_033239725.1). Lineage (NCBI taxonomy): Eukaryota > Viridiplantae > Streptophyta > Magnoliopsida > Poales > Poaceae > Echinochloa > Echinochloa phyllopogon. Next base: position 35,736,724 of record BTCW01000014.1, read on the forward strand.
GCTTACGAAAGAGTGATAAAGTATATTTATTACAATATCAGAGTTGACACAAATGTCATAGCAGAAGACTTAAATAAACGTTTAACTAAACGAAGCTAAATAAAACCATCTCCACAGGCAGTTGACTGGCGGACTCGCCTAGAATTCCTCAAAATCAGTAGTAAAGTCCTCAAAATTCTCCCAATCTGAGCAGCAGTCCGAGTGTGGTCGATGCAATATAAATAAACAAGCGTGAGCACATGTCGTACTCAGCAAAGTATGGAAATAAATGACATGCTAGGCTTTATAAAATGGAAGGCTGAAAGGATAGCTGCATTAAGCACTTTTAGTTGGTCAAGTTTTATTAAGCATCTATTTACTAGAAAATATAAGTATATACCAACCACAATTAAATGATAACATAAACCCGTCAAATTCAGGTAACCACAATTTAGATCATATTCAGATAGATTAATCATGTGAGGGTCCAGGTCGCTCATGACCGTGAGCACGGCTGTTATAACAGTTTTACACTCTGCAGAGGTTGTACACATTCACCATAAGCCGTGATTCCCATTGCCCGAAAGCATGTACCCTTCCCACACCACGTGGACCGAATACTGGGTTTCACTATGAGGCATTTACAAAGATACTCTAACAAGTGATAGTTCGCTAAGGCTTCCGGTTCAAGAGCAAAGCATAACCCTCCCTAGTGAGTCGTGTATCTTAGCAAAGCCTACCGCTCAAGAGGACCGGGCTATACCTCGTCAACTGCCGCACCTCTTGCCCCTTTCGGGTAAAACTATCCCAAACCAGAATACCTAATTAGTCAGTCAAAGCCAAAGCCACATAGCACTTATGGTTGCACTGTTTTCCTGGGTGGTCGCTCCATGTTCCAATTAAAAGAGGTGATCTTGTCATTATTATATTAAAAGATAGTAATGGAACATAGAGTAGGGGTTTCATTAGACCAATCCCAGTTGAGCAACTAAGCATCATCTACCAGTCAAATTAATTTAACGACCCAGCTGCAAGGTATGGTAAAACAGACTAGGAAATCCTTAATGGGACCCATCAATATTAATGCAAGCGATAAATAAACGGTGTAATTAAAATGCATGACATTTAGGTACAAACGGGCATGATCAAGGAATACTTGCCTTCTTCCCAACCCTACTGCTGCTCAAACTCTTCAACAGCTGGTTCTTCAAACACTTTCTCGAACGGCGTGTTTCCTATACGCAGCACACGGACACATACAAGAAAACAATATAATAAATAAGAAACAGTATACCAAACAATTTTAACAGAAGAAAACAACAGCACAAAACTAATCTACGCATCACCACGAACGCGTGAGCGCGGGAATCACTAAAATCGGAGTTAAAACGCAAAAGATATGGCTTTTCTAAGGTTCAAGGACTTGCTGGTAAGGTTTTAAAAGTTTCAGGGGCTTAACTGTGAAAATCCGAGGGCTAAAACATCATTTTGTATAAAACTACGAGGGTTTTCATGTAAAAAGGTAAAACTTGGACCTCGAGCGCAATTTTAAAACTTGCAGGGGCTAAACCGAAATAAAACGGACTTAATTTGAAATATTTTTGAACTGACTAGGACCGCGGGTTGATTCGCACAACTTGGAGGGCCTCTTTGCAAAAGTTCCAGGTTGACCGGTATGTCGCGGGGATTGACTTGGGCTCGGGCTTTGTGGTTCGTCGGATCTTGATCCGACGGCCACGATTGGATCGGGCGAAGGCTCACCGGCGAGGGAACCCACGACGGCGGCGCCGCTCGCAAAGACGGCGGCGGCTCACCGGAGCAGACGCGACTAGGCGCTACGAGGCACCAAAATGAGCGCGAGTTGGACGGGGAGCGAGAGGGGGACGAGACGAACTCACCCCGCTTGACCAAGTCGAGGGTGGCGCTTCGTAGGCTGCTGGTCGACGACGAATGGCGGCGGCGGCGCGGTGGAGAACAACGGCGAGGGATTAGCTCGGCGAAACGAGGACAAACTCGAGTTGGACGACGGAGAAGGCTTCAGCGCGTCGAGACGGAATTCCGGGAGTGCTTCACGGCGAGGGAGCGTCGACAACGGCGATGAACCCCGTGCGGCGGCGGCGGAGCTCCGGGAACGATGGCGGCGGCGTTGCGCTAGGGTTTCGCGGCTCGGCGGCGTGATGCACGAGAAGAGCAGGGAAAGCAGGGGGGCCAGGGGCGACTTGCGAACGAAAAGGGGCTGGGCCACGCTTCTTGGCGTGCGTGCCCCGGCCGGGGTCGGGCTCGGACTCAAGTCCGAGTCGGGGAAGAAGGCCCCGACAGGTGGGCCCCACCTGTCGCCGACGAGAGAGAGAGAACGGAATGGGCCGGCGCGGGAACATTGGGCCGCGAGGGGAAGCTTGGGCCGGGAAAGGAAGAAGGACTGAGGGAGCAAAAGTGGACTGGCAAGAATTGGAGGGGCAAAACTGAACTCGACAGGAAACAACTAATCTAAACATCAAACAAATTGAAATTAAATTCGAATTTAAACAGAATTTAAATTCCAACTTAATTGAATAGCAAGCAAAAGACAAATGCAACAGCATGAATGCATCAACAACTTATTTTGACTAAAATTATTTAATATGATATTTAGATTGATAAAAAGCTAGAAATTCCAATTAAATCATAGAAAATTTATTCTGGCCTTAATAAATCCTAAAAAAATTCAGAAATTGCTACAATTTAATTGTGATGAATTTTAGGGTGTTACAATATTTGCCCTCAAATCCATCCCCTCCGGTCTGTGTGGCATGTTGCAAGAGTTTAATCACTCGAGTCTTGACGTGTGTGAGTGTGTGACACTGCTAGGAAGATGAGTTTGTTCACAAATAAAAGAAGGATTGGTTTGTTAAGTCACCGCGGTGTTCTAGCAAGTATGCAGAAAAGAGTGCCTTCTTGAGCAGACATTGGAGGGTTATTAGTTTTCAGCCGTGGGTCTATGGCTCCTAATGTGTCAAAAGCCACGTTTTAAATAGCGCGCTATTTGAAAAATAGTGTCAGCCATTTCTAGGCGCTATTGGACGCTATAGCGCCGCTATGGCCGCGCTATAGCGGCAGCTATGCACCGTAGCGCCATGCTGCTGCTGCCGCTATAGCGCCGCTATAGTGCCGCTATAGCGCGCTATTTGTTTCAAAAATACAGGAAACATAAAAACATGCTATATTCATATATATATATATATATATATATGATATATCCATGAGTTCATAGTGCATACAAATATAATCCATAGCCATAAAAGCATATAGTCATACATCCATAAAGGCATAAAAGCACCAGATAGGGTAGAGTTTGGGCCAGGTTGTTTTCTTTTTTCTTTTTTTTATCAACATATGGGCCGGCCTAATCAAATGACAATAGCGCCAGAATAGCGCGCTATGGTGCTATTCCAGGATAGCGGTGCTATAGCGCGCTATAGCGCGAATAGCGCAAATAGCGCAAAAAAGTACAATTGTGTCGCGGCGTTTCAATTAGCACGCTATAGCGCCGCTATAGCGCGCTATTTAAAACCTGGGTCAAAAGTCAACGAGATCTCGAAAACGCATGGACGAGCGCACCGCAGCGGCCAAGCGTTGAACAAATCAAGCCGCCCTTGCTATTTCAGATCACATCACACAAGAGTCAACCCACCTCACAGGCAATTGGTGCCTGATGAAACGCTGCTGCCAACAGATAATTACATGGCGATAATATAATTTACTTGATAAGATAGGTTATGATCATATTAATCAGATGTCACACTTGCAATTCCAGACTACGTGACATTGATGATTCTTGGGATAAAAGAATATGCCTCAAGGTGTGGGTGCAAGTGCAACAAAATGGCACCTAATAATACAAGGTGGCAAGAAGCCAGGACTCACAGCGTTTACAAGTGCAAACTTGACGCAGGGGCTGTTTTTTTATTAAAAAACTTGTATCGGAATATCTATGTATTATTTATGCTAAGGTCGCTATGCACATATATATTGTTTATACTAGGAAACCGCCGGCTGATTCGCTCCTGACCAAATATAAAATCTTCGAAATTTCATGCAGACGTTAGAGAAAACTGCGTGCTAGACCGGAGGAATATTCTTACATGGCTGATGAGAACGTGCAGCTAGGTTAGTAGATGAACGAAAGCAGACGGGCTTGTCCAAGGATTCGTGCAGGATATTCCTCCAAAATGCCAAGACTCCAAGCAGCAGATGATGCCGAGTAACTTCTTCAAGACCACGCATACATCTGGAAGAGGCGGAAAGGTCTAGAACCCTTTTCTAATTAAGAGTGTCGGCGAGTCAAGAGTTCGGCAAGGCTTATGAAGTGCCAGCGATAACAAAAGATCTTCCATGTTCATGCACATCTGTATCTCTACATTACGAAACGTGGGTTCACAACAGGCCATTTTGAGAGCAGGTAATTAGGACAAGAAGGAGCAAGGAATGGAGAAGATGAGAGGATAATAAGTAAAAGAGAGGGAGGAGATGGGGGAAGAGGAAGAAGGAGTCCAGCCCCTTGCCCCCGCTGCCTGCATCCTGTTCGTAAAAATGTCCTAATGCAAGAATAATAATGCATATAGTTTGTGCATTTTAGCTCCCAAGTTGCGTAGACTGTTATCTATCAATTTGAACTTCGAAATATACATGGCCTTGTCGTGGAACTTGTGAAGCATTTTCCGTGACCATGCTTATGTAAGTATTTGAGAATGACTATATATTCATCATGATAATTTTGGTGTTAATTCTTATTGGGTTGGGCTTTCACAAATACTACTACATATTCAAAATAAATTCTTATTTTGGCCTCATTTTCCTCACAAAACCAATATACGCTCTTAATTTTAAAACATACGGTGTTTAGGACACATCATATATTTAAGTGAAGATTTATTTACTTCATGTGACAATTATTTCCAAGTAGCACCTCATCTTGTGCCATCTCAAAAGCTCTAGCTCCCCTAAATGGACACCAATCATATGCAAGCATTATCCACAAGAGTGACGATGGAGGTGTTAACCCGATCTTCCGTAAGGTAGTGATAGGTCGATTGGTGGAGATATGAAAGTTGACGATCCATGTTGCTAATCACTCAGATTCAAACCCATGCAACCGCTACACCACTGCTTCGTTGGTTATCAACCGTGTGCACAAAATTGACCTTGTCACAAAAGCTAACCCCTACATGCGAGTCGAGAACACAAGCAAGAACAATAAAGAACGCAATCTGAAATTGCAAGTATGAATGAAGCAAACATAAATATGGAGTTAAAGCTCTTATCACAGTAAAAACACTTGTCACCACGGCTACAATGAATCAACTCTGTTTCTCGAAAAAAAAACTCGAACTAAACAAAACTTAAGTCTCAAAGGCGGTGGATACTTAGTTTATACACTAAAGGGGTCGTGTTAGTGTTGGGGGTGACCAGGGGGCACCTACAACATGGGTTAGCCCTAACAAAGTTATAGAGCCCGAGTTAGCACAAATCTGGTGACACAATACTGTGTTTCATCCACCCAGAATGATACACTACGCTTCTAGATCTTGAATCAGAACTAAAAAAAATTCTTGTCCTTAGCTTTCCAACACATCAAAGAATGCCTCAATTGGACGTCGTATAGAGTATGTACGACCGTTTCGGTAAATGATTGTCTTCTGATTAAGAACCGGACTCGCGGTCCTTGTTGAAGACAACATGTAGCTCGACGTAGATGCTCCATCGTGTACGTATCAAGCGTAGAGATGTCCTCGTCATCAGATTACTCCCACCTAGGTGGGAAAGTCTATCAACACCCATCGCCTCCTCGTTTCTCCCTCCCCCTTTTCATGTAGTTAAAACAAAATTACTAACATCATCCACATTTTAATATAAAAAGCCCCAATTCTAAATTAAATTTTGATTGCACCATTATATTTATTATGATAATATCTTTGAAACAAGACCACACTGGAGTATGTTTTGATAATGTTTTCTCAGGAATATTTTTTATTAAGGTGGAACAATTACTTCATCTGGAACACTCGTGTAAAAAAGTGTACATATAGAACAAACTATGCACATTCAAAGAACAAAGATATGTCTACATGGAACACACATTTGGATATAAGGAACAATTAGTATATAAACTCATGTAGCAAAATATATACACATAGAACATATCATAAACACTTGTGGAACAGAAATTTATTTATATGGGACCAAAACTGTGTATATCTGGAACAAATCTTGAATATGTGGAATAAAATTTTATGAGCATAGAGCAAAAATTTATATAACAGGAACAATCAGTGTACAAACTCGTGAAACATAGAAAATATGTATGTGGAACAAATCACGACACAAAATTTTATACTTACGGAGCAAAAAATTATCAATAAGTAAAAATTAGTATAAAAACTTATAAGATAAAAGGAAATATAGACACTACGCAGCCCATGAAAACTTTTGGAACAAATTTTTTATGCATTGAACAAAAATTATACATTAGAATAAATTATTGGATAAACTCAGGTAATAAAAATTATACACATGTTATAAACCATGAACACTGGTTTCTGCACATGAAAAAAATATTTTATAATAAATACAATTAGTTTACAAACCTTTGGAACTAAAAAAATATACGTATAGAAAAACCATAAACACTTGTTAAATAATTTTGGCAAATTTTGTCACAGGACATAAAAAAATCTTATTTCATGAATAATAGAAGCACAAAAGGTATAGATATAAAATTTAGCAAAAATATAAGAAAATAAAAGTACTTTCATACAATTTCATACAATATAAGAAATTTAATTATACTAACATAAATTAGAGAAAAATAGTGCATAAAAGTTAATTTTTATAAAATTATTCATATAATATAAAGAAACTAAAGATGAACAAAGAAATAGAAGAATAAATTAAGAAAATAATAAATCAAAATATATTTAAAAGTAAGCACGGAAAAATAAAAAAGAAATGAAAGAAAAGCGAAAAAAATTTAAAGCTAGCGCCAGTTGAAAAAGAAGGAAGAAAGGAAAACACGTGTGAAGGAACAATGTTATGGGCCTAACTTTTCTTCTAGTACTTTAATGTAGTTGCTGAGCTACTTCGTTTTTCCTTTATATTGTCATGTATGCAATAATCCTTTCTATTACTACCTTTTTATGTTTCCTTGTCTTTTAATAAGTTATGCAGTACTAGCTTTATTTTAAGTTACTATTCATTTTCTCACCATGTTTGATCATACATCTTATTAAAAAATTTAGTCCAAATATAAAAAATAAGTCATATAAGTACATATGATAAAGTAAGTCACAAACAAAATATATGATATTTACATGATTTTTTAAATAAGATGAATAATCAAGCGTTATATAAAAAAGACAACAACAAATATTAATTAAAATAAATAATGCCACAACCAATTAAAAGAAATACTCAGATGCGGCTGAGATAAGACACCAGACATAGTGAGCATGGCTTTTTTTTATAAGCACGCAAAGCCTACCCTTGTAAACACCTCCGAGAGACTAGACTGAGAGAAGTCGAGATTAATAAAGTCACCACATACGTCTCGCTGTCGAGTGTCGGTTAAATCTTAGAACAAATCTAGAAAAATGCAACACCTGTGTTCAGTCAAGGACTCTAACCCTGATGGACAGGTTCCATCATAAAAAATCTTACCAATTGACTTACGATCAATTCACACCGTGTACGTGACTTTGTTTGGTTTGATTTTCTATTGATCTTATAAAAAACAACTATATAAGTCTTCCATGAAGCGATTTTTTTTCAAAATAAAGGAGAGGAAACATCTTACCATAGCCTGAGCATTAAATTTTTTTAAATTCTTTGTAAAATAACTTTTGTGTTTTTTAAGAAGTTCCGGTGGAATACAACTCGTATAAATGGCCACGACAGATACATAAATATTTAGTCCCATCCGTACAGAATAGAGCCCAATGTCTAGAGCAGAGCCCACTCTACCTGGTGGGCCGATCTAAGAGGACAACAACCCATATAGTGAAACAAAAGGCCGAGTGGGCCAATCCTGGATGCAAGATGGTCCATTTAGTCCCCCTGTGTCACTTGGCGGGAAATGCCACGCTCGTTCCCGCCCATTCCCCTCTTCCCGCCGCCGCCGCCTCCCGCCATTTACCCTCCCCTTCCCCACCATTCTCACCTCCCCTCGTCTTCCTCTCGCTCTGTTCCCGCCCCTCTCTGTGTCTCTGCGCGCAAGCCATGGCGTCTAACGGCGGCGGCAGCTCGCCACCCTGTAAGATCCAATTACCATCTCTTCTGAGGATTGCATTCAATTTTATTTCCTTGCAGATTTCTCGCTAAGATTTGGATTCCTGCTGGGTGTGTTGGTCTTACAGCCGCATCGTCGCCGGATGCTCGCCCGTCGAGCCCGCTCCCGGTCACCAACTCCTCCCCTTCCCAGTCCACCCGCCGGTCCGGCGGGCGCCGCCGCCGCGGTTCCGCCAGCCCCTATGTCTCGTCCCCTTCCCTTGGGGGATTCGAGACGCCGCCGCACCCTGGCCGCAGTACTCCGTCCGGCGCCGGGGCCGGTGCTGCCAGGCAGCAGCGCCAGAACTGGACTGGTCGGTTCCCGCCGACGCCCTCCACGCCCATGTCCACCGACGACATCCCGCCGTCCTCCGAGGCCGGGGACGACGAGACAGACGGCGGCGGCGGTGTCGACGCCACCCCGGTCTTCGTCTGGGGCACTAACATCAGCGTGCAGGACGTCAACGCCGCCATCCTTCGGTTCCTGCGCCACTTCCGGGACCCGCGCGACGCCGGCCGCGTCGACCCGGTCATGGACGAGGGCAAGTACATGCGCTCCATTCACCGCATCCTCGAGCTCGAGGGCGGGGAGTCGCTCGACGTCGACGCGCACGACGTCTTCGACCACGACCCGGACCTCTACAGCAAGATGGTGCGCTACCCGCTCGAGGTGCTCGCCATTTTCGACATTGTGCTCATGGACCTCGTCGCACGCATCGAGCCACTCTTCGAGAAGCACATCCAGACTAGGATCTACAACCTCAAGTCATCAATTTGCTTGAGGAATCTCAACCCATCTGGTAAATGGATTATTAATTTTGGCCATGGTGTCACTGTTAGATATTCCTGTTTTAAATTGTACACTGCTTTATCTGATCTGTGATTCCCTGTTTGTTTTAGATATTGAGAAGATGGTGTCGATAAAGGGTATGATAATTAGATGCAGCTCGGTCATACCAGAGCTCAAGGAGGCTGTGTTCCGCTGCCTAGTTTGCGGTTTTTACTCGGAGCCCGTCATGGTTGATAGAGGTATGATGCTAATATCGACATGTTGATTGATGCAATACTGACTTTGGCATAGCTTTTTCTAGAGGATACCATTGGTATCATTTTCAATGAAATTCCTACATTTTTCAATTGATGTCACATGTCTTGCATTTAATGGTGATTTCTTGGATATTATAAACATAATAGTGCACAATCCAATTATCCTTGTATGCTACTGGCCGGCAGATAAATCTCTTATGCAATTGTTCTATTGATCTATTTGACCTTTGCATCCAAAATACAATGGCACATCGAAGTAAAGATAACACTTCAACATATCATGTCTGTTAGTTTTCCTTCAACATATCTAAGAAAGTGGTTCTTATAGTCTGTCCAATGTTTGAGGGTGCCTAGATTGGTGATGGTGATTAGATGCTGTTATTCACTTTAATCTTCTTGGTGAATTCATCTAGGAAAATTTGGTAACTTGTAAACTCTGTTTGTCTTTAACGAATAAGTAGAGCTGTGGCCTTATCTTTTACCTTGAAATAGTAGCTGCTTCTTAAAAATTAAGTAGCTTCTTTGAAAATGCATACTGTCCAGGAGTATACAAAATTTATTCAGAATCCGATGTTGATATAAAGATGTGCATGTCATATGCAGATAATTTAAGTTTGATAGTTTGTATGGTTCTACCTTGAAACTAACATATCGGCTTTGCTTTCACAGGGAGAGTAACTGAGCCGCACATTTGTCAGAAAGAACAATGTAAAGCCACAAATTCTATGACCCTTGTGCATAACCGATGCAGGTAACTATGCTCTACCTGTTGCCATGTTTAACTTTGCTAGCATCCTTAATAGATTCATAATCCCATTGGATGTGAACACTTTTTCTTTACATGACTAGATTTGCGGACAAGCAGATCATAAAGCTGCAGGAAACACCAGATGAGATACCAGAAGGTGGCACTCCACATACAGTTAGTGTCCTGATGCATGATAAGCTTGTTGATGCTGGAAAGCCTGGAGATAGAGTTGAGGTTAGGATTGAACTTTGCTTAGCGATCAGTATCATAAATCTTAGCATGTGGTTCTTGTTTATGCAAATTGTCAATTTAACCCATTTTGCTTTATTACAGATCACTGGAATATACAGGGCTATGAGTATTAGAGTTGGACCGGCTCAAAGGACAGTGAAGTCTATATTCAAGGTAAAAAATACAGAACTTTATTGCATTCTCATGTTTGAATTGCTCTTAGCACAATGGAATTTCATCTTGTAGTAAAGTATTGTCTGATGTTATTCCTCCATTTCCTGATGGTATTGCTTCTTCATTCAGACATACATCGATTGCCTTCACATAAAGAAGACAGATAAGTCTAGGCTTCACGTGGAGGACACCATGAATATTGATAATTCCAATTCCAATGCTACCAAGTCTACTGAAGAGGATTTTCTTAGTGATAAGGTATTGTTTTGTTGCTATACCTTTCTTCAACGGCATGTGCTGTATTCTTGGTAACTCTTCTTTTCTGTGTTGCAGGTTGAGAAACTAAAAGAGCTTTCAAAGTTGCCTGATATCTATGACAGATTGACTAGATCATTGGCTCCAAATATATGGGAGTTGGATGATGTTAAAAGAGGCCTCCTCTGCCAGGTAACTTCATGGAACATTTGGATGTCCTTGTAGAAATTTTGTGTCATAGCTAACCATAGTATACTGAAACTGTACTTCTATGTGCAGCTTTTTGGTGGAAATCCTTTAAGGCTTCCTTCTGGAGCTAGCTTCCGAGGTGATATCAATATTTTACTTGTGGGTGATCCTGGAACAAGTAAATCCCAGCTTCTCCAGTACATGCATAAACTGTCTCCTCGCGGTATCTATACAAGTGGTAGAGGAAGTTCTGCTGTTGGTCTTACTGCTTACGTTACCAAAGATCCTGAGACTGGTGAAACTGTATGTGTGCTATTATTTTTTGACACTATTTCTTTGATCTCTCTTTTATCTTGTTGAGCTGTTCCAATGACTTCAACCATGATCTGTTTTACCTTTCAGGTTCTTGAGAGTGGAGCACTTGTTTTAAGTGACAAAGGTGTTTGCTGTATAGATGAGTTTGATAAGATGTCTGATAACGCCCGAAGCATGTTACATGAGGTTTGTATTGCTGAAATGTTTATCTACAATTTGCATGCCAAGATATGATTATCCATGTAAGCAAACTTTTGCAATTATTGTAGGTGATGGAACAACAGACAGTATCCATTGCAAAGGCTGGAATAATTGCATCTTTAAATGCTAGAACATCTGTACTGGCATGTGCGAATCCTACTGAGTCACGTTACAACCCAAGACTTTCTGTAATTGACAACATCCACCTTGCCCCAACACTTCTTTCAAGGTTATTAACTAGATGCCTGGATGTTTTTTTTTCTCGAATACACACGATGGCTGCATTGTTTTGATGTGAATGAGTAACATGGAAATGTTTTTACTTCTGACACAATTCAATATGCAGGTTTGACCTGATTTATCTTATCTTGGACAAGGCGGATGAGCAAACTGATAGGCGCCTGGCAAAGCATATCGTTTCATTGCATTTTGAGAACCCTAATGTAAAACACCTCACTCAATCTTTATAACTGAAGCTTTGGTTACTTCTCATTTTGGAGGAAATAGACAGTGTTCAGCAAATTAACAAGTACAACACTGCTGTTAGCTTATCCTGAGTCTAATTAGTTATGCATTCATCCTGCTGTGCAGTTAGAGGAGATTGAGGTCTTGGATTTGCCCACATTAGTTGCCTACATTAGCTATGCAAGGAAGTATATTCAGCCAAAGTTATCTGATGAAGCTGCAGAAGAGTTGACTCGTGGCTATGTTGAGATGAGGAAAAGGGGGAATAGCCCTGGGAGCAGAAAGAAGGTAGCATCTCTGTTCTACTATGCTCTTAGTTGTTTGAAAAGCATTTAAGTCCCTAATACATTGCTGCATGGTGGATAGGTCATAACTGCAACAGCTAGACAAATAGAGAGCCTGATTCGTCTCAGTGAAGCATTGGCGCGAATGCGGTTCTCTGAAGTGGTAAAGCATTCTGGAATCATGGTTACTGTTTAGTTCCATAACAGTTTTGGTTCTTGTGACTGATAATTTTGCTGCTGTTGTGTACAGGTCGAAGTCCGTGATGTTGTGGAGGCCTTCAGGCTTCTTGAAGTTGCTATGCAGCAGTCCGCAACGGATCATGCAACTGGTAGATAAACTTTCTTGGCTTTGTTCTTCATGCTCTGTTTTCCCTTGGAACCTTTGTTTCTAGTGCTGATATTATTTTTGTGAATCACAAAAGGTACAATTGATATGGATCTAATCATGACGGGAATATCTGCGAGCGAAAGGCAGAGACGGGAGAATCTTGTTGCAGCAACCCGCAACCTTATTATGGAGAAAATGCAGCTTGGAGGCCCCTCGATGCGTATGATTGAGGTAAAGAAACCTTTGCCTCTTTACTTGTCATCATCATTAGTTGCCCCAGTTCTAAGCTAACTATTGGTTCTGATTGGTGTACAGTTGCTGGAAGAACTGAGGAAGCAGAGCTCTATGGAAATTCAACTGTACGATGTAAGTCAGAAACTGTAGCTTGCACTACCCTGTATGTTTATACGGTACTAGCTCGACACATGCTAATGTGTTCATGGAAACTTGTTGCAGCTTCGCAGTGCTCTTGGGACCCTGATGACTGAAGGTGCCGTGGTTATCCATGGAGACAATGTGAAGAGGGTTTGATGTTGTTAGGCACCATCTGCCGCATTATGCGGAGATGTACAAAACTGGTCTACATCTCATCCACGGATAGCAAAGATCTGATGAAATGTAGAGCTGAGCCGTGCAGGACGCTAACATATTTGGTCTGAAGTCTAAACTGGTCCAGATTGTGCAACTCCCTAGATAGCTGTCTGCTAGCTGTAGTTTTTTTTTCTTACTATTAATCTTAAAACAGAATATTCTTGCGATGGCCGTGCTTACTGAATCAATGTAACTTTAATTGGCTCAAGTGAACCATATGTAGCATGTACGGGTTATTGGTGTGAGGTTAAAGCATACTCACCAGTAGTTCTGATGCAGACTATCGTCTCTTTCATCTTGACATGAATCCTGGTGTAGGCCTCGATCCGGTGTAGGGTCGGGCAACGGCGGTTGCTTTTCTATTGAGGGTGTTGTCTGTAGGGTGACGGCGACTCGTGGAAGCTCTTCATGGTGAAAATCAAACGTTGGCGTCGTCGCGCCTTTGCCTTTCTAAAGGCGTTGTTTGGAGTCTCCCTATAGCCCCGTTACTGATGAAGACGTAGGCTCCGCGAAAGATTGGGTCCAGTCGATTTGTAATGGTCTCATGGCCCTTTAGTTTGTTCGTCATGAGTAGTGCCTTGATATCTCTGGCACCCGGCCTAGAGTGTCCCATTACGGGTTTGTTGGATGTGGCTCTTCGAACGGTTTGTGTTTTATTGTAAACTGGTAATCTCAGTATCATTTGGAGGATGCTTTATATTTAAAGCTGGCTACGGCCTTTTCTGGACAAAAAGCCAGTCCATTGGAGAAAGCCTTATAGACAGGAGCTGTGTTTTTTAGTGCCATGTAAGCAGATCAAGCTGATGTGTACCAGACGCCGGAATCGGCTCGTGCTCCGAGAAGCAATCGGCGGATCAACGTGCCTCGTGCATCATCGCTACGCGACGACCGAACTGCTGTGGGCGAGGCGGCGAGCGCGTTTTGGCCTCCCGCTTTGCCAACGCAATGCTGCATTGCTGCGTCAGCGACGCCTTCGGCCCTGGACTTGCCGCCCATGGCGACCATGTGCAGCCGTGCAGGAGCAGCATGATGCTGGCACCCGAACCCCAGGGATCCGTCGCCTAGAGTCGCCACGATGTGACCTTCTCTAGCGCTTCAAATTTGTACGAGTCGTTCCATCTTTGATCTCTTTATTTGAGTAATATAAAAGTTCAATCAAGTGAATAGATTTGACAGAGGGGGTTGAACCGCAACAAGTTTTGGTGGTCCGATTAGGGGTGGATACGGAGCCAGCTCGGCTCGTTTTAGCTTAGACTTGTTATGTTCTGGCTCGTTAGTCAAACCAGACAGCTCGACTCGACTCTCTAAGCTCGTAAGCTAAAGATAAATTTAACATTGTCACAATAATATATATTAAATAAAAAATTATAGTAATTATATGATCTTAATGCTTTCAAAATCTACTATATCACACTATCATAATAAAATATAATCATAACATCATCTAGAATCACACAAATAGTATATACATGTTATAACTAATTAATAATTTGCTCATTAGTTTATTAGACCTTGCACGTGAGAAGCCGGCTCGTTAACGAAACGAGCAAAAACAACTTCTCGGCTCGTTAAAAAAATACATCGATCCGAGCCAAGCCAGCTCATGAGTTTCGAGCTTTTGGTCCAGCTCTAAGTCCGATCCTTAGCAATTCTGCAATATGATGTAGAAATCATACAGACTATCTTAGCCTGGAAGAAAGCCATGCACGTAAATAATAGAGTTATGTTACGCTGCTTTTAATAATTTTATATTCTCTTAAATGGTACGTACTACATACTCATTTTTAAGCCACTAACAAAATGTCATATAGAGATCATATTCATACTTGATCATCGTGGTTTTATATTCTCATATATGAATTAAATAGCTTATAGATAGCATAATAGACAACAATTGTATAACTTACTCCGTGTTTATCGTCTGGACGTGACATGACATATTCTTACATACATCAGCTATCTAAATTGTTGTATATATCCTAAAAGCTCGTACTTTTGGTTTTGAACTATGGTACTTTTTTTATCAATATTATCCGTACAAGGCAGAGAGAAATAGTCAAGCAATATCGAGTCTATTGCAGTAGTAGTTAAAGAAAAAAAGAGAATCTTAAAGGAACGGCAGGTAAGAATGTGTATATCTCCGCCTAAATTACTATTACCTCCATCACAAT
This sequence comes from Echinochloa phyllopogon, assembly GCA_033239725.1. Lineage (NCBI taxonomy): Eukaryota > Viridiplantae > Streptophyta > Magnoliopsida > Poales > Poaceae > Echinochloa > Echinochloa phyllopogon. Next base: position 35,752,000 of record BTCW01000014.1, read on the forward strand.
GTTGATTCTGGTCGACCGCAGACAAGCCGACTTGCGGTCGATCCGACCACCTACGTTCCAGAAACACCACCGACGCTCGGGAGCTCATTTCCTTTTTTTTTCTTTTCCATCACCCAGGCACGCACGCTCCCATTCCCCTTTCCCTTTGTCTGCTTCTCTCTCTCTCTTTATCTGTCTCTTTCTCCACTCCAATCCTCTTCGTGGCGATGCCTCTGGAGCCCCGAGCATGTCGCACCGCCGCCTCAGGGAGCCCCAACCTCCTCGCATGCGCGCACCCGTGGCCCCTGTGCTCCTTGCACTGCGGCCGCGAGAGGCGGAGATCCGGTCAAGCAGCGGCGGCGCAACCCTAGCACGGCAGCGGCGTGGATGGGGGACGAACAACCATAGGATGCGCGAGCAGCAGACGGCGCGAGATGCGGCTCGGTGGGCCAGGAGGCGGCTGGGGCTTTGCGTGGAGCGTGTCGTCGCCGGCAGATCGCGACGGGTTGGCGCGGATCGAGGAGCTCGACTCCAGTGTGCGAGCCTCCAGGAGCAGCTCGTCGGATTCAGACCCCTCAGTGACCCTGGATATTCGGTCAGTTGGATCTCCTCCGCTCTACATTTTTTTCTCTCCTTCCTTGGATTGGATGTGCTGCCGTTGTATCATTTTCACATGATACTAGCTGGAATATCCTTGTTGGCAACAGATTGGATGGAATTGCTGCTTCCTTTTGGCCATTATGACTAGTAGTAGAATTGTAGCTGCGTTTGGAAAAACCCTGACCTGCGGATCAAAATTGTTGGTAGCAATATCTTCCCAACATACTACAGACAAAAACTCTCTAATATGCTTGGGCTTCTGGCTTCCCTGCTACCCTGTTCAAAAACCTTGGCCACTCATTCAGAAATGGAAAGAAAAGAGCTAACCACCTACATGCCTTTTGCAAGCCATCGCTAATTACTACCCTCATGTTTGTTGCAAATTAGGTTTACGTTTGGCATGAAGTCACCCTTACTTGGGGGTAGCTAATTAAATACAGTTGGGGCTTAATAACAATTGCATATTACTGATTTTTTTCCAGTAGCCTTTTTTCATTGCTGATGCTATGAGCCATTATGTCTAGAAAATAATTGAAATCTAAAACCTGACACTTGCCAAAAGCATTTATTCACACATTTTTATTAGAAAATAATTGAAATTAGAAGTAATAGAAAAAATAGATTGCTGTACAATTTTTTTGTGAAAAATTATAACAATAACTCTGTTCTCTAAAATTTATTAAAAATATTGGTACCATTTTTTGCCTATTCTGATTGAAGTCCGTCTTACCCTGGGCTTGTTTTGCAATAACTTTTTCCATGCAACTTAATTCTTGATGCGGCGGTGGATCCATGTCTTCAGGAAGCCACATGAAAGACAGCAAATAGCATGAGACATTGAGCCACTACCGGGCTTGTTTTCATGTCTGTTTTGCTCATTGCGTCCTGCTTCCATGGAGACCGGATGGATTTCACCAAAGTACGGCTACCTTCTGGAGGTACTACTACAGGTTTTTCCCTTTGGATCGTGCTCATGTATGCTGCTCGCCTGCTCTCATTTAGGCTTTTGGAATAGTATCTTAATTCTTGATTAGGCCTTTTAGTTTAGTGGATACTAATTGGTACTCTCCTACTTAGGTGTCCAACATAACTCAATTGTTTCTTGTGTTGTGCTGTCTCTGTCCTAGTTTTCAGTGTTTTTGCCCTGTCTCGTGGAAAAGAAAAAACAATTCTCCATCTTCTAGGATTACTCTGCACCATATATCTTTTCATGGTGGTGGAAATCCTGAAAGGAATTGGGCACTAGAACTTGTGTCATGTAGTAGCATTAACTGGTTACTGTTTTGCATATTCATTACATGCAAGATTGTTTTCTTCGTGTAACATATCTGTAATGGCTGAAACCTGAACTCCCGATTTCTGCCATCTTTTTCAGCATTCCTACTGCTGGTAAAAGCATTAACTGGTTACTGTTTGCTTTTCCTCATTCTATTAATCATGAGAAGTATTTTACATAATTTCTTATTTATTGCCTTTGATCTACACATGCTTATTTAATGATCAATTTCTTGCACTACCCTTTGTTTACCATTTGTCCATTTTGTCAATCTTATAAATGCTTTTTAGGAAAAGTATTCCAAAGTAGTTTTCTATAGAACTTGTGTAATTTTTTTATAGATTCTTTTCTTGAAGAAATTCATATAGGTATTACCACAAGTTTTTATTGAAAAGCTTTATCTTAAAATGTTATCTACATAAAGATTTCAACTTAGTTTTGCAGAAGAGTTTTGACCAGCCCGTGGGTAAACAGCTGCGAAGCTACGACGGTGAGAGCAGCAGAGGCAGAAGCCTTCCACGAGGCTGCGAGCGGGAGCTCGCCATCGTCTGGTGCAGTAGCAACTGTAGATAGCGCATCATGGAGCTGCAGGCGGAATGGGCGAGCAACACCAGCAGGCAGCAGCTAGCACAACCCACTTGCGATTTATGAGCAATACTGGTTTTCCCACCTCCTTGTCAGAGTCCCGCCTGTGCTGAACGTCTTTCTGATATATGTGATTTGCAGGGAAGATGTGCAAGGCCATATCTGCTTCGAGAGTCAAGATCGTTCCATCCTGGTGAGTTTTTGGTTTGTATTTCGAATGTTCGATGAATTGGTTGTGTGGGGGCACCGACACACTGTCTGGGTTCACATGTGTGTCAGTGTGTGCGCCTCCTATTGTGTTTGTATGTGGATTTATCAGGTTTCAGGTGATAATTATCAGAGAAATATTTGTTAATAGAAAAGTTCTTTATCAGTAGCTTAGCACACAATTTCATATGAAATTATTTGTACTCAGAATTCTGAGTAATATTTTGTAATTACAGTAAAGTTCAAATAGCATAAAAATGTAGAGTACTTTGTTTAACCTTGCTACTAATTTCTGTGTTTTGTCTGTCCCTCTATAGATGTGCCATAATGGCGAAAATTAACTAGTAGCCGTAGTTAAATGGTACTACAGGCCTTCGTATTACTTTCTCTGGAAAATATTCTCGATAAATGGTGTAAATAGAAATTATGTAAAGAATTTTTGATGAAATAGTTGTTTTGCCAAATGTTTTTTGTAAGCATCTTGCACAACTGCACTTTACTTTGAAAATTAAAAATCACCAGACAGATATTTAGCCTATAGAAAATAGTTATTTTGAGCCAAGCGCGAGTTATAGTGGTGGTAGCAGTTTCTTCCCTCCAAGTAATTTAAAGGACTGCTAGGTGCGTGTTGGCATTTTTACTTTTTACTTTGCCCTTGCAACAATTTCTTTAGGAATCTCTGGTTGGTCTTTACAGTTTGGGGTGGTTGTCATTTGAGCTGTCCGTGCTCCTGTAAGTACTTCTTCCAACCCCAAGCTAGAAACATCCATCCTATTGATCATGTAATGAGCTATTTATTTATTTATTGGATGCTCGGAGGTCGCTACTGTGGGTGGCTCTAAGGTGCCACGGTGCATGTGAGTATTAGGAAATATATAGCTGATTGTAACTTGCCATGTATAGCTGATATGATTTATTTGTACTAGGATAATTTCCTTGTAACACAGGCCATATTGGCTATATATATATGAAAGGTCACCCCCCCTGATTGGGTGTGGTGTTTTCTCTTATTCTATCTCTCTACATGGTATCACGAGTCCGGGATCCTCCTGGCTCCCTTCCCTTCAGCTAAACCTCTGTCGCCGCCGCCGCCGCCTTCTCTGGCCGCAGCCCTCTATCCTCCCCTGCTGCCGCCATCTCTCCTAGCCGCATCACATCTTCTTCCCGATCCAATCTGCTAGCCTTCAGACGCTGCCATGACGTCCGCCTCTACCCACTCCACCCAAACCAGCCCATCTTCCCCAGGAACTCAAGGCGACTCCGTTGGTCCCCTGTTCGTTCATCCCTTTGCCTCCATCAATGTCAAGCACCACGTGCCGATCACCCTGGAGCTCAAGGGCGGCAACTTCGCACGGTGGTCCGCGAACTTCCTCGCCATGTGCGGCAGGTTCGGCGTCCTCTCCCACATCGACGGCTCTGTTCCGCCCTCCGCCGCCGATTCCTCCTGGCAGCAGTCCACACTGCTGCGTCCGGAGCTGGATCTTCGGCTTCGTTGCCGAGGCCGTCCTCGACATGGCCATGGATGGCACCACCCAGATCGCGCGCAAGCTCTGGGTCGTCTCTTCCAGGCGAACAAGGCACAACGGGCCATTTTCTTGAGTCACGAGTTCCACTCGTTGACCTAAGGGAATGCCTCCATCGATGACTACTGCCTCGGCGTGAAGACCACCGCCGACAAGCTCCGCAACGCCGGCCACCCCGTCACCGAGCCGCAACTCGTCCTCAATCTACTCCGCGGGTTGAACGAGGAGTTCTCCGGCACCGCCGACCACATCGCCGCCACCAGCCTTACCCTCTCCTACGCGCGCGACCAGCTCTCCCTCAAGGAGCTGCGTCTCACCAATGGGAAGAAGGTCGCCGCCGCCACCGCCCTCGTCGCCGGCTCTGCCTCCTCCTGTGGCCCCTCCGGCCATCGCGGGCAGCAGCAGCCGCTGCAGCAATCAACGCAGCAGCAGCAGCGCGGTGACCAGCGCCGCAACTTCAAGAAGGGTGGGAGGAAGCCCTTCGGCGGCGGCGGGCACGGTGGCTTCAGCGCCGGTTACGGGAGCGGCGCGTTCGGCGGACAGGGGTGCGGCTCGGCTCCTGCTGGGCCTTGGGTGTGTTTCAACCCCGGGGGGCAGCAGTGGGCCGCGCCTGGTGGGCTACCGGGCGGATAACAGTGGCGCGACGGGTCTGGCCTGCTGGGCTCCGGTCCGCAGCAGGCCCATACTGCCTTCGCGCCACTACAGTACCCGCATGGGCCTTTCTCCACGCCTCCAGCCCAGCAGCCGAACTGGGATCAGGCTGGGCTCATTGCGGCCCTGTAGCAGATGTCGGTCCAGGGGACTTCCCCCTGGGTCATGGACTCCGGTGCCTCCTCCCACATGACGTCCTCGGATGGTATACTCCTCAGATGACTGCCCACCTCTATTTCTTCTATTTTAGTAGGCAATGGTAGTAGTATCCCAGTCACATCTCACGGCCACTCCGTTTTGTCCACCACAACGTCCACCTTTGCCCTCAATAACGTTATTGTCGTCCCTTCCATAGTCCAGAATTTACTTTCTGTTCGACAGTTTACCCGCGACTACCGCTGTTCCATTGAGCTTGACGCTTTTGGTTTTTCTGTTAAGGACATTCTGACGGGGCGCGTGATTCTTCGCTACAATAGCGACAGGGATTTATACACCTTGCAGCCTTCCACTTCCACCGCGTCCGCACTTGTCGCCGCCTCCAGCTCCCTGTGGCACCAGCGCCTCGGCCACCCCGCTCCAGCAGCAGTAGCTTGATTGAATAAAAACAATATGTTGTCTTGTAATAAAGCAGGTTGCTCGCTTTGCCATTCCTGTCAGCTTGGCAAACACACTCGACTGCCGTTTACTTCATCCAGTTCTCATACTGCTGGACCTTTTGAGCTTGTTCATTGTGATGTTTGGACGTCACCAGTGCCTAGTATTTACGGTTATTCTTATTACGTGGTGATTTTGGATGATTTTCTCACTTCTGCTGGACATTCCCACTCAGACGCAAGTCTGACGTCCACCGTACCATTGTTGATTTCGTTACTTATGTTCGCACTCAGTTTAGTCTGCCCATTAAGTGTTTTCAAGCCGACAACGGCACGGAGTTCGTCAACACTGCCACGTCCACCTTCCTGGCGGCCCATGGCACCCTGTTACGTCTCTCGTGTCCGTATACCTCCGCACAGAACGGCAAGGCTGAGCAAGTCCTTCATATGCTCAATAACTCTGTACGCACTCTCCTGCTTCATGCGTCCATGCCAGCGTCCTACTGGGCTGAGGCTGTTCCAGCTGCCTGCTATTTGCTTAACAGGCGCCCCTCATCCTCCATTCACAGTGAGGTCCCCTACACACGCCTCTACAGCGAGCCGCCTAGCTATGACCACATGCGAGTTTTTGGGTGCCTTTGCTACCCCAATCTCCAGGCGACCTCCGCACATAAGCTAGCCCCGCGTTCTGCCGCTTGTGTGTTCCTCGAGTATCCTACAGCTCATAAGGGGTACCGCTGCCTCGACTTCTCTACCAGGCGCATCATTCTCTCTCGCCACGTCGTCTTCGACGAGTCACGTTTTCCCTTTGCAGACGCCTCCCCTGCTCTAACCTTGTCGTCCCTTGATTTTCTGGCTGATGATACTGTGGATACTATGCCTTGCTCTACTAACCATGCAGCTCGTTCTCCACCGGCGCCTGCGGTCGCTCCGTTCTCCACGAACGTTGAGCAGCCGCCCTTCTCCTCCGAGCCTGCAGGTCCGGGCGGGCATGGTTCAGTGCCCCCGTCAGGACCTGTGTCTTCGGGCGGGTCTGGCCCTACACCCCCGCCAGGACTCCCTCCGGCGCCGCTGCTGCTGGTCTACTCTCGCCGACCTCGAGCACCGGCGCCCCCTCCCGCGCCACTCGTGCCTGCCCCTATGCCTACCGCCCTGGAGTCCTCTGGATCTGTGACTCGTATACAGTCTGGAGTCATTCCGCGGGTGCAGTACAAGGGGCTGGCCGCCATCGTCCCGTCGCCAGTTCCGTCGAACTACCGCAGTGGGCTCGCTGACCCGAACTGGCGCGCTGCTATGGCCGATGAGTTCCAGGCTCTGATCGACAACGGCACTTGGCGCCTCATCCCTCGCCTGCCCGGTGCCAACGTCGTCTCCGGGAAGTGGATCTTCAAGCATAAGTACCGTTCCGATGGTGCTCTTGCTCGGCATAAGGCGCGCTGGGTCGTCCGCGGCTTCTCCCAGCAGCACGTCATTGACTACGACGAGACGTTCAGCCCGGTGGTCAAACCGGCGACTATCCGGGCCGTGCTCAGCATCGCCACCTCCCGCGCCTGGCCCATCCATCAGCTCGACGTGAAGAACGCCTTTCTTCATGGCCACCTCGACGAGACTGTCTACTGCCAGCAGCCGCCTGGTTTCGTTGACCCCGCTGCTCCAGACTATGTCTACCACCTGCAGAAGTCCTTGTACGGGCTCAAGCAGGCGCCGCGGGCGTGGTACCAGCGCTTCGCCTCCTTAATTCGATAGCTCGGCTTCGTCGCCTCCGCCTCCGACACCTCCCTCTTTATGCTCAAAGAGGTCGCAAGCATCGCCTACCTGCTGCTCTACGTCTACGACATCATCCTCACCGCCTCGTCCTCGACGCTCCTCCAGCAGATCATGGCCAAACTCGCCTCCGAGTTCGCCATGACTGACCTCAGCGACCTGTACCACTTCCTCGGCATCTTTGTCACGCGCTCGACTGACGGCTTGTTCCTGTCTCAGCAACAGTACGCTGTGGACCTTCTTCAGCGCGCCGGCATGGCTGAGTGTTACTCGACGGCGACCCCTGTTGACACTCATGCCAAGCTTTCGGCTTCGGACGGCGCCAAGCTGTCGGCCTCTGACAGCTCCGACTACAGGAGTCTGGTGGGTGCTCTCCAGTACCTCACCTTGACTCGCCCTGACCTGGCGTATGCAGTCCAGCAGGTGTGCCTCTTCATGCATGACCCTCATGTAGGAAAATAATTTATTTACATATATGTGTGTTTATTTATTTTTCTCAATTATTCTTTTCAAACATAACCAGCACTATCACATAAGTTTGATAATACTCCATATAAATTATGGGAGGTACAAGTGCTGACCGTTCCATTTTTTTTATCAGGTCTAGAAAGCAGTAAAATGTCGCAGGGAGCAGCTGGGGATCTGAACATATTTTTTATTTTTTTCCTGTATGATCAGGTTGATATATTGCACACTGTTAATTTTTATTTATTTAGTATTAAAACATTTTTGTTTTTCAAACTTTTAGTTGAAATTAGCTTTTATTTGACTCTACCACCCATTTTATTCACCCATTCTCCGCGATCCCGAATGACCTAAAAGAGAATTTATTTTTTGAACCCAGAAAGAGATTGGGCTGGAATTATTATTTTTTAAACCCAGAAAGAAAGGATAATGTTTTGAACCCAAAAAGAAAAGAGAATGAGCTGGAAGGCAGTTGCCGCGCGAGAGCTGGCAATGCGCTGGAATCCGTGCGGCGTAGAAAAACGCGACAGAAGGCTTGGCGTGTGAGTTGACGCGGTTTCCGAAAAGGAAATGGGTAGCGTCGGGGGTTCCAATTTTTTCCGTTCCGGGGCTGTCCGCGGATCGAACTCACGGTTCGCGGTCGACCGCAAACTAGAGGTGACCTACCTCCATCCTTTTTATTTGACGTTAGAACCAATCCGTTTAGACTATTTCCAATAGTATTTTTCTATCCTAAACGTCATCTATTAGCAGAGGTAGTGCTTGTGAAGTTTTTCTATATATTTAAACATAATGTATATCTAGATACATGGCAAAATATATGTATCTAGAAATTTGGAATTAAGGTAGTATTAGTAAATGACGCTAAGCAGAATCACATGTAGTAGAACAAACCGTTACGTAGCTTCCAAATTAGATCCTTTCAAATACTAAGTGAAGGTTGTTTCTACATTTAAAGGGCTTGCTGAAATGCCTTTTTTTGCTTGATCCTCTAAATTTAAAGCAGGATTTATTTAGAGGGTCTGCTGAAATTATTGCTATGGATCCAAATATGAATTGCAGCCCTCTCCTCGTATAATTCATCCCTAATAGGCCTTGCAAGCTGCTCTGCGAATTGGGGTCTTTAGATCCAATACCAAATGATAGTCATATTATGCACACAACTCTAATATATACGTTTTCATAGTAACATGAATACTTAAAAGGAGTACACACTTCTGCTCCATATATATAGTTAGTTAGTTACTGACTTTTTTTGTTGGATTTCACTCCACCTACAACAATATTGGATGGGCTCCAATTGAGCTTTTTGTCACTGGTTTTTGTTTGTAGTTCTCTGATTCTAGACACAAATTTGAATTTTGGGTCTTTTTTAATCCATTATAAACGATATGAAAGTTGTTTGATAATTTAGCAATCCCTTGAATCTTCTTTTGGGGTCAGCATATTGCTACATAGTATTAAATTAAGTGAGGACATCAATGTATATCTATCTATATACTATAAAAATCCAATTCTTTTGAAAACACTTCTCACGTAAATAATTCCTACTCACCCCTCGTAGCTACGAGGACCAACATGTCAGGTCTAACAGTGGAAAAGACATAAAAATTTTTCACAAACAAGAAAAAAGGATGTTTCTAGAGAGTTTTTACCGTTTTGATATTATTTTTCTCACCATAGAATTTGTTTAGCCAAACAGTAATTCTATTCATTGTCGGCTAGTACGGAAGCGTCTCGGAAGTCCTACGTCGTACGCCGAAGGGGCTCGGAAGTCCTGCGTCGTACGCGAGCCAAGACAGGATATGAGTGCCACGAGGATACTCTACATGGGTTGCATCATTTCATTACTTCAACTTGAATTCTCGTATTTGAAAGAATATGAGTCTGACTATATACACTTATACGTACGAGTGTAGAAGCCGGATCTTTTGCCCTTTATTATCTGAAAATTCGGCGAGAGCACTCACATACCTGAAAATAGTAATCGTAGGCCTGCGTAAGATATTGCCCAGAGAAGCGGCATCTAGGAAAAGGTTTCAATAAGCAGAGTATACTTATGCCCTCTCATGAGATCATCTCAAATGAATGAATGGTCACGTTTCTAAAAAATTTATTAGAAGAGGATGTTATTGAGCGCATCTTCAGCACACCCCTTGATCCCTCTCTTCTATCCACTTCAAAAGATTCCCCTCGTAATAAAGTAGCAGACGCATGTTGTGCAAACATATTTGCTAGTCTATACTAGAATCTAGTAAAATAGAAATCAATTTTTACCGAAAAAATTCTATCGGCGATTATAGAGGACCCATATCCCGTGTCTAAGCGAGAAAAAGACGTGAAAATTTTTAAAAACAAAAAAACCAATGATTTCTAGACTCTTTCTGCCTTTACGCGGCTGCTTTTCTCACAATTTTTCCTAACCACTGTCCGTATCCCCTCCCACGTCAATCGCACCTACATCAACAAATAGCGGCCTGAAAAAATCCATCTCCTGTTCACCTGCTGATTTGCCTTCACCGTGTCCATTAATCTCCTTTCCATGACAATTCGAAAAGTAATCCAGTGGGCCATACTTTTCTTTGGTGTTCAATTCGAAACGTCGTCAGAGCATCTTCAGCATCATTACTATATTAAATTGCTATACCTAACAACCGTCAAAATACCTAAAAATTCACTCCAGCAATATTGCTATATGAATATATGTACCGAAAATTTTTAGACTATAACCTAAATTTCTTTCTTACATGTAAATATAAGAATCCACGGAACCAAAATAGGTCTAGTTTCTTGCCACGTCAGTCAACTGCCCTCTTCACTCCTGTGGAGCTCCTGTTCTACACCCATCCGGCTAGGTCTGGCCGCCGGCGCACCACCTCCGGCCATTCCACCGGCCATCTTCGCGGCCTCTGGTCGCTGGGCCCGCCGCCGCCTCGCAGGCGGGCGAGCTCCGCCTCCGCCGCGCGGGCACGAGTGAAGGCAAGCTCCGACTCACCTCGCACGTGAAGTGGAGGCGCGGTAGGAGCAGGGGCCGGTGGAGGTAGAAGGGGTTGCAGGCATGGGACGGCTGCCACTGCAGGAGGGGCTGCCTCCTTCGCCTGCGAGTCGCCGAGCTCCACCGTGAGGAGCGGACGCCACCACATGCAGGCCGCCGGACTCCACCGTGGAGGGGATTTGAAAGAAGATAAAATTTCATGGTAAAATCGAGACCCGGCGTGGATGTGGCCAAGCTCCATGGCGTGGGGGACCTCGATCCCCGGGCGGGGGAGGCTGGGCGGTGCTCATCCTGACAGGCTCCTCCGGCGGCCTTTTCGATTTCGCGTGGGAGAAGGAATCGTCCGTCGTGGGTGAGGATAAGGCTGCAAGTTTTGCAAACAATACCGCAAAGAAGCATGTAATATTTGTATGATTTTATGTGTCTTGTGTCTTTTATGGTTAAGTCCCTATAATGATCTGACATTTATAACTTATTTTACGTATCCAGTTTTTTAAGTATGAAGGTCATACTTTCTAAAAGTCTTCTATCTCCTATACCTAAAACTTCAGTTTTACATATGATGCTGTTGGAGATGCTCTTACGCGCTAATTAGTCACGCGCTCTTGTAGGTTGGGCCCATGCTAAGTAATGAATACAGACTAATATTTTTGTCGTACTGGCGCCGGGACATCCAATGAAAAATCTCTCCAAGTCATCAGACGGTCCGTTGCAATATGAAGAATAAAAAATTGCGACATCAAAAATTATCTTTCGCAACATCAAATATATATAAAAAAATTTAACAACATCAGATCTCATATAATTATCATAAAAACAAATCCGTCTGTAACAAATGGTGATGTTTCATGCAACAATTAACTCGAATCCCTTTTTCTCTCTAGGAAGAAGGTGACTTTGAAATCCATCCATTGAAACATCCAAGAATATCTCATGCAACATCACAAAAATTATAATTGCAACATCACAAAAATCACGATTACAACGTCACAATTTGCAAAACATATACAACATCTGCAATGCAACCATAAAAAAGTTAAATCGCAGTGCCATGAATCACTTGTTGCAACGTCTACAACGACGCCTCTCCTACCTTTATCAGTAGACGACGCACGGAAGGCGGCGGCGGTGTTGCAACAGGAAGGGAAAGGAGCGAGGAGGGGCACGGAGAAGTGGGGATGGAGAGGCGGCAGCGGCGGCACGCGGATCGGAGTAGGATGGGAGGCGACGGCAGCGCGCGGATCGGAGGAGCAGGATGGGGAGGCAGCGGCGGCGCACATATCGGGATGAGGAGGCGGGTGGTGGCGCGTGGATTGGAGAAGCGGCATGGAGATCGGGAGAGAGAGGTGGCGGATCTGCGGAATGGGAAGGCGCCGGCAGTTACCGAGAAACACCGGGAGACGCGCGAGACAATAAGGAGGGCGGCCGCTCGTGAAAAAAAAAAGAGGAGTAGCAGACAGAACGGTTGACGGGGCGTCCTGTCAGGGCAGGTGCATTGCTACACGCCAGCGGTCTCATAGGTCGTCTCATGCAGTGTCACGTAGGATTTTTACTGATGTGGAGGAGAGGGAGCGAGGTGAGATAAAGATGTCGTTGCTTCACGAAACAACCGTCTCATGAGTTAAATTTTAGGACTATGAGACAACTCCTCCACTATGAGTTTTATTGCCATGCAACCAATAGTATTTCTTTATTTTTCCATAAATTAAGGGATATTGTATTACTACGAGACAGCCAAAACAACAACCCATTGTATAGGTTGTCTGATAAATCGTCTCAAGATTACGTGTCACTGCATGAGACCGCCTATTAGACGACACCAATGTACCTGCCCTCACGAGCATTACCCAATTTTTTTCTCCCATCATCGCCTACGTGCATGGATGGAGGAGAAGATCATCAGCGCCTGCATGATGCATGTATGGAAACCAATGACTAATAACGGCAAACCACTACGAGTCTACGACGTCCGCTGCTAGTCACGCGTCGGCGCAGATATTAGGAGCAGCGAGCTGTAGTGCTCCTCAGGTTAAGATAAGATCAAAAAATAAAAATGATAGCAGCAACATACTAAGAGGATCATGACATACTAAGTTAAGTATGGACTAGATGTTCCAAAAAATTAAAGCTCGCCGGGTGGCGGCCCGGGACGCGTCCGCCGCAAGCCCCCAGCCCAGAACTAGGAGGGGAGGAGAGCCCCCCTCCCCCGATCTGGCCACACACTGGCGCCGGGACAGACGCGCCACGGCGGCCCGCGCCTGAGCTGCGGCGGGCGCAGGGATGACGCGAAGGGGGCGCCGGCCGGTCGCTCACGGGGCGAGATCCAGATCTGGGGCCGCCCCCGGTGAAGCCGGCTACCACGGCGCCGTCACCGCCCCACCGACGCCCCGGCGACCCGCCGGGAGGAGCGCCCCCCCCAGATTCGGCCACACGCCGGCGCCAGGACAGCCGCGCCACGACGGCCCATGCCTGAGCCGCGAAGGGGGCGCCGGCCAGCCGCCCACGAGGCGAGATCCAGATCTAGGGCCGCCCCTGATCCGGCCACCACCGGTGAATCCGGCGACCACGGCGCCATCATCGCCGCACCGACGCCCCGCCGACCCGTCGGGAGGAGCGCCCCCCACCCCGCAATATCCGGCCAGACGGCGGTGCCGGGATAGCCGTGCCACGGCGGCCGACGCCTGAGCCGCTGCGGGCCCAGGGACGCTGTGAAGGGGGCGCCGACCGGCCGCCCACGGGCGAAATCCATATCTGGGGCCGTCCCCCGTATCCGGCCGCCCCCGGCAAAGCCGGCGCCGTCACCGCCCCATCGACGTCCCGTCGACCTGCCATTGGTGCCGCGCCGGCGAAGAGCACCCTCGCCGTCGCCCCCTAGCTCTCCGCACCCCCGCACCCCGCCGCCGCGTGAGCTGGCCACCGCCACGCGGTCGTGAGAACGGTGGCGGCGGGCCCTTTCCCCCTCTCTTCTTCCTCACGCTCTTCTCCGTTGGAGCCTCTGCGGCTAGGCGGTGCTCCTCGCTGGCGCTCCCCCTTCGGCGAGTCGCCGGGGTGTCGGTGGGGCGGTGACGGCGTCGTGGTCACCGGCTTCGTCGGGGGCGGCCCCAGATCTGGATTTCGCCCCGTGGGCGGCCGGCCGGCACCCTTTTCGCGGCCTCCTTGGGTCCGCCATGGCTCAGGCGCGGGCCACGTGGCGCGTTCTGTCCCGGCGCCGGCGTGTGGCCGGATTTGATGGGGGAGGGGCGCTCCTCCCCTCTTGGATCTGGGCTGGCGGCTTGCCCCTTGGTGTTTTCGTCGGGCGGCTGGGGGCTTGCGACGGACGCGTCCCGGGCGGCAGCCCGGCGCAGCGTCGGCAATGTGGCCGACAGAGGCTCCGGCCCTCTGCGGTGGGGAGGGGGGACGCCCCTTCCCCCCGCGGCCGCTCGGCCTCCGGGTTACGTGGTGGTGACGGTGGGAAGGAGCGTTTGCCTGCAGCTTCATCATGGCCGGTGGTGCCGCCTCCGTTTTCGCGTCGCCGACGAAGCAGTTCCCGTAGCGCCGTCAAGTCCTCGCCGCTAGGTTCATAGGTTCTATCCCACTCTGTGAGGCACGGTGCTGTCCTATTGAGGGGACGACAGGAGATTTGGGGCCATCGAGGGTTCCAAACCTTTCCGATGTGTCGGGTGTTGCTGCTCGGGTGCATATGGAATCTAGTGGCGAGCTTCGGCGGCTGCGATGGTGGGTGGTGGATGGAAGCGAGTGGGATTGGTACAGGTGCTCTCGGCTCGTCGAGGGGCGATCGTCAAGCGTAAGCTTCGATCCGGTTGCTTGGTCGGGCAACGACGTTTTGCACTTCCCTCTTGAGGGCGTTGTCCGCAGGATCAAGTTCAGCGGCGGTTCGTGGAAGATCTCCATGGTGAAAACCAAACGCCGGCGCTGTCGCACCTTTGCCTTTTTGAAGGCGTTGTTTCGAGTTCTTCCTGCAGTCGTTGGTTGTGGAGTTTTAGACTCCGCGGAGGGTCGGGTCCGATCGATGTTGTAATGGTCTCTTGGCGCTTTAGTTTGTTCGTCGTGAGTAGTCTCTGCCTATCTTTGGCGTGTGACCTAGAGGGTCCTATTATGGATCTGTTGGATGCTGCTTTATTTATAAAGCTGGCTTCGGCCTTCGAAGGAATATTATATAAAAATCCTCCTAACTTCAAGTAGCTGCAAACATAATTTTGGTGATGCCATGCAAGTTGTAGTCCTCGTTGTTTGAGCCCCTGTCAAAGAAATGCCATGCAAAGTCATTGCTCTCCGGTCAAATAATAACTCGGTGGATAGCCGTTGTAATTTTTTGTGATTGTGGTGTCAACACATACCATAAAACTAACAAAGTTTGCTACCATACAAGAACTAAAACTAATGAATGCATGATGATGTACTTAGGTAATCAAACACCTGAACGTAGTTAAATGCATGTGATAAAAACCCTATAAGACCATCAAGTAGCTCAAACGTAGGAATTGAATTATTGGATGAGTTTTGTAAATAATTATCACCGAAGAAATCATAGTATGAGTCGGTGATCATCGATACAATCATAGTATGGGTTTATGTGAATACTACACATGCATGCGGTGGTACTATAACATCGACTAATTCGATGATGCTATCCGAGTACAAATCAGAGTGAATAGTACACATGCATGTGTTGGTACTATTAACACTTATTGATTCGATAATGCTATCATAGTATAAGTCGGTGATACTGGTTTCACGTTGAAAACTGTCTAAAGGTCATAGGATGATCTGACGATGCACAAAACAATTTGTCGGTGATGCTTGGAGTTGCACGGAATGCATATGTACATGTGATTCCTACCATGCATCATCGCATAAGTCGGTGTCTCCTAAAATGTCACCAGCTATGTAAGAGCTAGTCCTTCATGTTAGAGCTATAAATATCCCATTGGCCGGTCATTTAAGGTGTGTTAGAGCCTAGAAAAGTTGTAGAATTGTCACTACCAGAGATCTTCACATCCGCCCCTCTCATATGCCTCGGTGCACTCAAGATCCGGTGCTAATACAATATTAGCGCCGGGTGTAAAATTGGGGTGCCCCGGGGACCCTTTAGCACCGATTGGTAACACCAACCGGTGCTTGCTAAAAGTCACCTTTAGCACCGGTTGGTGTTACCAATCGGTGCTAAAGGTGCTCCTCCATTTAGCACCGGGTCATAACACCACCCGGTGCTAAAGGATGACCCTTTAGCACCGGGTGGTGTTACGACCCGGTGCTAAAGGCCTTTTAGCACCGGTTGGTAAAGGGGGTGTCGAATGCTACTTCAAAAAGAGCACATCTTCTATTCTATCACATGTGCTGGGTAGGTGAGATGGTTAGGTGGGTACGCGCGAGCCAAGAGGTCATGAGTTCGAATCCCCGCAACAACACACATATTTTTTTACGAAGGTGCACCTTTAGCACCGGTTATTTAACCCGGTGCTAAAGGATTGCACCTTTAGCACCGGAAGGTTAGCACCGGTTGGAAATCCGGTGCTAAAGCCCGTTCCCAACCGGTGCAGATGTGGTTTTCTCTGGTAGTGTGTATTTCATACAAATTTAAGTGCTCTATCCACCAAAGTGATCTAGAGAAGATTAGCATAATTAGCAACAATGTTTAGGTATTGGTTAGTGCTAGTTTAGGTCTTCTAGCGCATTGCTTTAGGAGTTAACCTCGAGTTAGTAGTGGTTTGCACACATCATTGTTATCGGTGCTTGTGTGCATAGCCTCCAGGAGGTCTCGCGGCTCGCATTGTGCGAGTTGCATGTCGCCACGTGCCCTAGATGCTGGCGCAACGAAGCACACTGCTCATTCTAGTAACGATATTGGTAGGTAATTTAGATGAAGAATAGGGGTTACTTCAAATTATTTTTAAAATATAGGATACGGGCAATTTCGATATATATTTAGGAGGTTACATTGGACTATTTTTATAAAAGACAACTTTGATATAGATTTAGGTGTTACATTAGAGTATTTTCATAATGATATAGACAGATAATAATTTTTAGAAAACAAAACAGATTTGATGGATATTACCATAATACTAATTATGATTAGACTTTACCGAATTAATGGCTTATTGTTTATAGATTTTTAGGATATGTATCTTTTCTTTCTAGTACATGTTGTAAGATTCACACGGTAATGTTTAGACTTATGTAGATGCTCAGTGATGTAGCATTATTTTTATCCTTAAACAACATTTGTATAAGCGCCTTCACCTCTTACATGCGTGCTTAGACCATTTTCAATGGGGTTTATTTTAATTAAATGATATGATACCTAGGCATATACGATGAGTTGGCAAATATTTATGATGAGAGAATTTTGATCAAAAATCTGTTTGATGGTTTTATCTAGATGAAACTGGGAATACATATACGTATTGCTTCCAAGACAATGAAAACTAGCATGCCGGTTAGAGGATTTTATTTCGTCTGCTTATCCGGTACATCACAGTTAATTAAATTCTATTTTTGGTTATGAAACCATGGCGTGAATGTACGCATTAAAAGTATGGTTTCATTCATCAACAAAGATCAATTTAGACGATGCTGTGACAGTCTTGAATATTATTCTATGAAGACTTTTCTAGGCGTGTCTCTAGTTAATCCTTGTGCTACACACATGTGACTGCATTTCTAGAGCATCAAGAGGCTGGCTTGTCTAATAGAGTCGTTACTTACGTCATGCATGTGTGCCCTCACTCATACGCACCCACAGCAGGTAGGGCCGGGATTGATGTTTGATGAGTAATAAGAAATAAAAAAGAGCGTTAAAAAGGGAGGTTTATTTATAACTACACGCACACGCAGACTGTAGCTAGAGGAAAGATCGATCGAGACGTCGGATGGAGACGAGACATACGGTGTGACACGCATTCACACGGTGCCTTGTGTGGAGTACGTAAGGTGCGCTTTGCTGGAGTCGTTCTAGCTAGACCGAATATAGTTAATAATTTTAAGGGTTAATTTGATATATACCATTACAAATATAACGGATTAGAGTACCGCATCCACTAGACTCGACAGACCAGAGTGCGCCACCGCCGCGATAGCACCGCCGCCGTCCTGATCTCCCAGCTCCAGCCTCCTCGGCCTCAGCCGAAAGCAGATCGGAGCTCTCCTCCACTCGCTCTCTCCATTCGTTCCATTTCCATCTATAAGGTCCGTGATGCCTAAGTGGTTGTACCACGCACAGAGCAAGCTAGATACCATGGCTCTATCCATGGAGGTGCCATGGGTGTCAACAGATTCAAAAGGTCGCCTCCACTGTGAACTATCTCTATGCCACATGAGTCAATCATCGCCGCCATCGCGCCCTTCACAGTTAGAACGGAGCATCGCCTTCAAGAGATGGGCTCGAGGCAGATGCTATCGCTGCCTCGCATGTGATCACCAAGTCAGCTCGTGCAGGGACTCATTCCGGTGCATCGGTTGTCGTCGTCCTGGACAACGAGAGCGACATTGTCGCCTTCAATCTCCCTCTCCTCATCCACGAGTCAAGTCCCCCATTATGCAACCTCAACAAACGCGAAGTTGGGCTGTCATAGTGGCTATGCCTTCGTCGAGTGCATGTCCCTCTTCCTTGTCAGCGGGCATTGTAGCTGGGTCCCCAATGCATGGACATCTCAACTCGTCTTCAACTTCACGACACATTGGCTCGTGTGAAAGGGACACCGATCCTTTTTGCCTCGGTTGTTGTTGTGACTCTCATTCTATGCCTTTGAATATCTGGTCCATGATCTCGCCTCTGGTGGAATCGTTGCGATCAGAGCTCCAACACCTGATTGCAGTTTGTTTAGAGGAAGCAGTGCGTCCTCTCAAGGAGGAGACTTCTACCATCATGTTGTGGCTAACACATGTGGCCAACCATTTGGAGTGTGTTGTTACATCCGATATGGCCGAGCTTTTTGGCCCATGTTCTCCAGTTCATCGCTCTCCAACACCGCCGATCCCCACTTCTCTTTGCGACTGCTTGCAAGTGTGATGACTCCTTGGTAGGTGAGGACAGATCTACAAACGATGTAGATTCCTTCATTGATGAGATAACCGGGAGGATCTCTACTTCGGAGGTTCCCAGAGATATGGACCTTGGCATCAATGAGGTAGACACAAGGTCATTTCACACAGTCTCACCAAACAATACCAGCAAAGCAGGCCATTGAGATGCCCTCAGGGACCCCTGCTCCAAAAATACACGATCCAGACTCACCCACATAATGTACGTTGCTAGAAGCCATAACCTCTATGGAGGATGTTGTTCTAGTGGAGGATGCATCTGATGATGAGGAGGTTCTCTTAGATGTTCATGTGCCAATTGAGGATGCTATTTTTCTCATCACCATTGAAGATAGCCCCATGGTTGGGGTCAAGGCAGAAGAGACTCGGTTGGTAGAGGATCCACCGATATAGTGTTTGTTTTCTCCAGCGGCCACAGATAGGAAGGATGAGGACCTTGCATGTCTTCCTATACCTGCTTCACCACCATCCATGATATCAAGACGCCGATGCAAATCCTATGATAGATTGTCGCTTCGTCGAAGTGCACGCCTCGCCCAACATAGCAAATATTTGGGAATTATTAGGAACGACGAGAAACTCAACGAGGATGCAATTCAAGACTATGCAAACCGTCTAAATGATTTGTTGCCATCGGACCTCCTCAAGCCACGGAAGGGTTTCAAAGGGCGTGCCTTCTGGGACCTATTAGCAGAGGTTTTGCCTGGTTGCTAGGTGTTGTCTTCACCGAGAATGTTGTGTTGTTGTTACTCGTGCTATAAGCGAAGTTGTTTGTTAGTGGGGTTTGTCATAACTGGTTGTAGTTAGTTATTGTGGTTGTGTGTGTGTGTGTGTTTTTCCTTTTGCAGTCGACCTTTTGGTGAGTTTGACCTTGTTTGGCAGAGCTTCCAGAGCTGATTCTCTGGTGAATCCAGGAGGAGCTCTGCCAAACAGTTTTCCAGCGAGAAGTGATTCTCTACTGATTCTGAGAATTGATTCTCTGAAATGAACTAAGAGGCTGGGAGCTGAAAAAAGTAGCTTCTCTTGATTCTGTGAAGTGATTCTCCATCCTGATTTTGATAGTTTATGCTAGGAAATTAAAGAGAATCACTTTTAGCCACAGAATCACTTCTCTCAGAAAATCAGCTCCCACAGAGAATCAGAATCAGATGGAGCTCTACCAAATAGGCCCTTGTTTACCGAATCTGGGCCTTCTTCTTTATCAATACAATCAGCAGCTCTCCTTTTTGGTTCGTTTCAAAAAGAAAGTCAAGGATTGGAGAAATGCCATTACAATTCATCAAATTGAAAACTTGACATTACAATTTGAGTTGTATCTGAACGGTGCCATTTTCTACACCTTGAACGACGTCTGGCCCACCGTGCCGCGCACCGCCGACCCGTCCTTGTACCTGCAGCGTTGCCGCGGATCCCACGGAGAGTTGGGGTGGATGGGGCAGGGGCAATTTGGTCCATACAGATTTGGCGTATTCAGAGACGACCCTGCATGTGGGCCAGACATTGTTCAAGGCATAGAAAATGGCATCGTTTAGATACAACTTGAATTGTAATGGTAAGTTTTTAATTTAATGAATTATAATGGAATTTCTCCCGTCCGTACATTTGTAATAGTATATATCAAATTAACCCTAATTTTGATTAGCCGACCACCAGTAGCTAGCCGGCAAAAACGTATGCATGCGTATGTACGGCGCGCTCAAACAGTCCGTGCACGGTGCACTGTGTGCGCGCATGCTCGCATACGTGAGACACACACGCCAGCACACCACAGATATGACTTTGTACACCAGCATGGTGCGTACATAGTTTACACACATGACGGTATGACTCATGGATGTCACGACGACGTACGGGAGAAGGGTTAGTGTTTGCGGTCGAACACATAGACCTGTTCGTAGCACCAGATATGATGGCTGCAACATCTACATGCTCTATCTCGATCGGAAGCTAGGGGTGCGCGCGCGTGTTTATACTTGAGTCAGGGAATGAAACGACAAGAGCCACAAGCAGGGTGAATAATGACGATTGTTCCATCATAGCCAGCACGAATGGATCTCTGTTCGCCTGGCTTATCAGCAACGAGCCAACAGTATTTTTCTCTCTACATAAACCAGTACCAGCCACCAGCCACCAGTCAACCAGCAGTATTTTTCTCTCAGCACAATGTGCTAAGCATTATTTGTTGTTTTATTGCTATTTCGCCATTAATTTCTTCATGGCTCCTGTACAACATAGGAGAGTGAAAATTCAAAAGATCTCTCTATCACACACATTATTTCGCGACGACGACTAACAGTGGGTATATAAGGCCAGACACGGTAAGGTAGTGACACCGCCGATCTCAGAGGATAGTCTTGGTTTGGGGTAATTTTACATATGGATCAATGTCAGAGCAGATCCAATAGATGAAATTGGGGCGAATACATGGAGAAATTGGGCGTAGAATAGACTAAGAGAGATAAATAGGCCCGCAAGCTCTCTTGTTTTCCCCCGTTGATTCATGGTCACATGTAGTTGGATCAGCATGAGAAAATGGAGCTCCAATGACACAAAGTTAATTAAGATTCGTTCAGCAGAAACCAACAGTAAATTATATATTCATTAAAACACCAAGAAATATGAAATACTAATAGATAGAACAAACGGACCTGCCGACTTTATACAGCCTTCAAAAGGATTTCATAACTAATTTTCTGAAAGAAAAAGGGGTGGATAGGGAAGGTGTTGCGGTTGCTTTACCCGTGGTCGTGGAGCCATTATCACGATGCATCATGTCTGGACTGGGGGTCGGTGGGTTCCGAAACGGGCAACGCCCAAAAAGCTGCAGCGCGCTGGGATTTGATGCCAAAAAGTGGCTTTCCGAATTCCGATGCCTATGATTTACTTCCTCCAAGGCCGAAGCAAGCTCTACGGATAAAGCATAAAAAAAAGAAGTACTGAGATCATGGGTTTATAATAAAGCACACACCACCAGAAGAGAAACATCCAACGGATCCGTGACAGGACCCTCTAGGCCACACGTCAGAGATAGGTAGAGACTACTCGCGACGAATAAACTAAAGGGCTAAGAGACCATTACAACATCGACGGGACCGAACCTTCCACGGAGCCTAAAACTCCACCACCACCCGCTACAGGAAGAACTCCTAAACAACGCCTTCAGGAAGGCAAAGGCGTGACGGCGCCAGCGTTTGGTTTTCACCACGGAGAGCTCCCACGAACCACCGTCGGAAGAGACCCTACAGACAACGCCCTCAAGAGGGAAGAGCAAACGCCGTTGCCCGACCCAGCAACCGGATCGAAGCTTACGCTTGAGGACCTCCGTCCGACGAGCCGAGAGCACCTGTACCGCTCCCACAAGCTTCCCTCCATCGCTCACCATCGCAGCCGCCAAAGCTCGCCACTGGGTTCCATATGCACCAAACAACAACACCCGACACGTCGGGAATGTTTGGGACCCTCAATGACCCCGAATCTCCTGTCGTCCCCTCGATGGGACGGCACCGTGCTTCACAGAGTGGGTCATAAATCATGAACCCAGCGGCGGGGACTTGATGGTGCTATGGGGACGGCTTCGTCGGCGATGCGAAAAACGGAGGCGGCACCAACAGCCAAGATGAAGTCGCAGGCACGTGCTCCTCCCCACCCTCAACACCACGCAGGCCGAGGGCTGAGCAGCCACGGGGGGACGGGGTGGCCCCCACCACCGCAGAATGCCGGAGCCGCTGCCAGCCACACTGCCGCCGCCGCGCCACCGGCGCCGCCCCCAATACCCCGCCGGGACACGCCGGAGAGGGCAAGGAAGCCGCCGGCCCGGGATCGAGAAGGGAGAAGCCATCCCCCCAGATCCGGCATGCAGGCGCCGGGACAGCAGCGCGGCGGCGGCCCGCTGAGCCGCGGCAGGCCCCAAGGCCGCCGCGAAGGGAGGCCGGCCAGCCACCCACGGGGCGGGACCAAATCTGGTGCCCCCCTCGGATCCGGCCGCCTCTGGCGAAGCCAGTGGCACGGCACCACCACAGGCCAGCCGACGCCCTGGAGACGCCAGCGACCGTCAGAGGGAGCATCGCCGGTGAGGCGTCGCCCGGCCTCAGGGCCCCAACGGAGAAGAGCGCGGGGAGAAGAGAGGGTGGAGGGCCCCGCCGCCACCGTCCTCATGGCCGCGCAGCGGCGGCCCGCTCAGGCGGCGGCGAGGGCGGGCAGACGGAGCGGAGCGGAGAGCTGGGGCGCGGCGGCGGTGCGGGTTCCGCCCAAGCGGCTCTCGGGGAGAGAGCGACCGGGCTTCCCCCGGAAGGACAAAATTCCGCCTTCCGCCTATGATTTACTTCGGCGGCAAAAGAATACTAGTGTGGCATGTGGAGAAGTCAAATGATTTTAAATTGTATTAAATATATAAAAATATTAACATTTATATCTCTAAATAGATTTAATATAAAAATTGTATTCTCTTATTTTTTATTATAAATGTTACTAGTATTTGTATAAATTTAGTCAAATTTATAATTGTTTGACTCTATATAACAGTTGTATTTTTTTTCTGTGATGGAGCGTTTATGCAAATGTAAGCATGACAAGCTAGCAATGGCCCAAATGTACAATGATCTGCTATGTATGTCTCCTGTAAAGTTCCCTGACGAGATTGCATCTCTCCTAGTACAGCAGTATATTGCTGTACTTCTTCTGTTATTCCTCAGTGATCCAAATGTCGGTAAAGCTCGTCTCTCTCTCTCACACACATTATTGTCACATGTTATTATCCAGATAACAACAGCTTTTCCCGTGGCTTTACTACCAGGTGCGATGCTACAACTGGCTTTACTGCCAGTACACTCGTTGTACACTGCACCATAATCACACGGAACCAAACAAACACCACAGTAGAGATTCGTGCAGTTTTTGTACACTGCATGTGCACAGTAGTAGCGCGCGTTCTACTGTAGACTTTTGTCTCAAACACTGCACAGCAGTAGAAGAAAGGCACAAAAAGTCCACAGTGCACAATAGTAGGGCCCCGGAAAGGACGGAACAGTCTTGTTTAGCATTTATCAAAAAATATTTCTATAAAAAGTCGTCTATCATAGAAAGTCGTCTATGATAGTGACACGGTCTTCAAAACACAACTTTGACTTCTTATTTCTATAAAAATATTTATCAAAAAATGATACATGTATACTTTTATGAAAATATTTTCAAAATAAATCTATTCATATAACTTTTACAATTTCAAACTCAACAATTTAAAAGTTATTCATGATTTATATTTCTAAAGTTTGACTCAAACCTTATTCTAAACGACTTTATTTACCAATACGGAGGGAGTATAAACAACTATCCATCGGTAGGTAACAGCGAACCCTCAGTCGGTGCATGCCCATCCATCGACTTGGCTGCGCATTGTTGCATGCAACTAAAGCCTCTCGCAATGTTAACGACAGCTGAAAGGGAAAGAGAGAGACATCGAAACTGCGTCGCACTCGAGCTGATGCGGCACATGTAATGTGCACATCGACCACGTATATTATCTAGTCCTATAGTGGCTTCTGTCTTGCTACTACCAATTGCTAGCTACTCCCTCCATTTCAAATTATAGTTTGTTTGACTGTCTTCAAAAACGATGTTCAAAAGCTATATCCATGACAATGATGTCTGCCTTATGAGGCTGTCTAACGGAGCGCATCTCCCCCGGCTTATGTGGTTTAGGAATGCATGATCGATACATCGAAGAGAACTAAAAGAAAAGGAAGAAGAGAAATTGGGCCATGTTTCCCGAGAGAGACAACCTTACGTTTGACGCTCGTCTTATTTAAAATTTTGTGTAAATTATCATATTTTTATGGTGACTTACTTTATTAATAAAAATTCTTCAAAAATAACTTAAATTTGACTATATTTACATAAATTTTTTGAATAAGAGGAGCCGTCGAACTTGTGGTAAAAAACCTCAAACGAAATATAATTTAGAACGGGAGCAGTAGCTATATAGGACCCAGTGTGTGGACCGACCGACCGACGACAGCATTGTGTACTGTTTGCATCCAGCTCATTGCCCCCTCATGCAATGGCCACCATTGGCCACTTTATGAAATGTGTGCATCAGATGATGCAAGCAGGGTATTATAGTGAATTATACTGTTACTGTCCAATGCAATCTTTCAATTCAGAACAATACCGTCCATAGATTTCGGTCTTTATAGCTGACTTCTTTAATTAATGAACAAACGTTGTCAGTATATATGAGTGACAATAGTAGGAATGATGCTTTAGCATACTATACATCAGTCAACCCAAGAGTTCTTTATTAAATTGGGAAGACTTATATATACACATGGCTAATATGTTTTTTCTCGGGAAAATGATACATTACACATCAAGAACTAATTAAAATAAACACGTACACAAGTAGTTTTGTCATGAAAAAAAAATCATTTCTATGAATTTTGTTAGCTTGTATCCGTCATATATAGCAGTGTGCAGTGGAGACTGCCTCTAACTCGATTAGTACGTGCATATATAGCTACAAGAATTGAGGGGATGCCACAGCTATGTACATGTACCCCGAATCGTAGTACTAGTGTTGCGTGCTGTTCTTCATTCATCCAAAATGATTAAGTAGCTCCACTGCAGACAAATTATATATGGCCCCCATGAATTGAGGTATATATATAGTATATATAATAACCCATTCACCACAGTATACCAACGTGTTAATTAAACAAATTGATCCAAATAAGTAGGACCAGATCGACGATGAAAAGGGAAGAAAACAACGAACATGCCAGACAGGATGCTTTCCGGAGTATCTTTTGTTGGGTGATCGATCTTCTGATGAGAGGTAGTAGTGAAGTGTGCTGTGTGTGTATGTCTGTGTTTCTGTCGGTTGACTGATTTGGACAACAACGACAAGCTCTCTCGGCGTCGGAGTCAGAGGAAGTCGACGCTGAACTCGTCCTCCAGCGCGCTGCGGGCGAGGTCGAAGCACGAATCCGGCAGGTCCCGTGACATGGACCGGATCGGGAAGCTCCCCGCCGCGCCGCCGCCGACGGCGCCGTGCTGCTGCTGCCAGGGGCTGTACCTGGCCGGGTCGAACTGGTACGCCTCGGCGTTGCGGCCGAACACGTCCATGACGTGCGGCGGCATCGGCATCGGATCGCCGCCGCCGACGACATTGCCGCAGGTCCAGGTGCCGTTGCTGTTGCTGGAGCTGTCGCCGCCGCCGCACGTGTAGGCGCCGCTGTACGCAGTCGCGGCGTCGGAGGCCACGTCCACGCCGCCGCCGTAGTTGCAGAGGTTGTCGGAGCGGAAGGAGTGCGCGGCGGTGCCGTAGGAGCCCTGCATTGCCGCCGGGACGTTGGTCACGGACAGCGGGTCGAAGCTGACCGTCGGCGAGAGAGGGTCGCTGCTGGCGGCGCCGCCGCCCATGGCGAAGCAGTGGTCGTCTGTGGCGGCCGCCGGATGCTGCTGCTCGCGGCCGTCATCCTCCCGTGGCGCGTCGGCGCTGTTGCTGTTGGCGGCGGCGGAGGCGGCTTCGTCGTCGTCAAGCGGCTTATGGGTGGCCGGATCGATGCCCCGCTGCCGGAGCTTCTTCTTGATGCACGAGTTCCAGAAGTTCTTGATCTCGTTGTCCGTCCGGCCAGGCAGCTGCGACGCGATCTGGGACCACCTGATCACATTCACATCACATGCATGTGCCTTCGTAAATGGGAGCGCGACAAGACTGTGGTGCGTGTGATTGCATCTATCCAGAAGCTCCGGGCAATGCAAGCAAGATCGGCGCCATTTGGGTGGTAATGCAACACTAAAACCGGCAGGTGATGTGGCTGCTAGGCAGCTGCTTGCCATTTGTTACTAAGTAGAAGGTGATCTGTGCTGCTAGTTACTATTTTAGGGAGCGATTAAGTTACCTGTTGCCTAGGATCTTGTGGAGGCTGATGATGAGGTCCTCCTCCTGCTGAGAGAAGCTGCCCCTCTTGAGGTCAGGCCTCAGGTAGTTGATCCACCTCAGCCTGCAGCTCTTGCCGCATCTCTCCAAGCCTACACCATCAAGTCATCAACACATAGCACAATGCATTCAGCACCAGTCTGAAAGGGGCTAACTAATTAGCCGAAATGTTGCCACATGCTGCCAGTTAATTACTGAATAATATAATTGAAGTTACCTGCGAGCTTTGGGACTGAGCTCCAGCAGCCGACGCCGTACCGGATGATGTGGTTGTAGAGCTTCTCGTCCTCCTCCGGCGACCACAGGCCCCTCCGCAGCTTGGGCCTCCCCGCGGCCGCCTCACGCCCCATCGGTCGGTACGGTGGACTGATGATCGAGACCACGGCAACGTCTAGCCCCGGCCGTTGTGCGCTGGGAGCTAGCGAAGCGAGTGATCAGTTTCTTGACGACTACTAGTGCAGAGCAGTGCAGGCAGGCGGCCGGCCGGCCAGCTAGCGGCAGGTGATGGCAACAATGATGATGAGACGGCCTGGCGGGCGATATAAAAGCGATGGATGGCTCGCTATCGCAGCTCAGCTCAGCTCAGGCGACAGCAGCAGGCAGTTCGATGCTTGAGCCTTAAGCTAGAGGTAACAGCAGCCTGCTGAAATGTTATTAAAGTGGAGCTCAAGGAACTATAGCTCGTAACTAAAAAGCAAGCAGGCAGCAAGCAAGAGAGAGAAACTAACTGTTTAGAGAGAGAGAGAGAGATAAAGTCATATGCAGTCAGTGTGGTCTGATCTGCAAGAGAGAGAAACTATAGACCAAGAGTTAGAGAGAGAGAGGGAGGGAGGGGGATCAGTAATATGATCTGATAAAGTGGGGTTGAAGCAAGGTCAGGGCAAGGCCCCCGTGGGCTAATGGATGGGGGTGGGTTGGGGGAGATTTAAGGAAATAAAGCAGGTAGCTTGAGGTGCGGGGAAGGGGCGATCAAGTACAATAATCCGATGCGGCAACAAACTCTCAGCAGCAACGGCAATATGGCAATGGCGGCAAAGCTATCTAGCAGCTCTAGCTGCATGTGGGGGGAGGCAATGCAAGCAAGGGCAACGGCACATGCATCATCGCCGTCTCGTCATCATCGCCAATTCGTCAGCTCTGGGCAACAGTACATGTACGGGGTAAAGGTGCTTAGCCTTTTTAATCATTGTCATTAGCTACCCTCCGTTGCCTTTTCCCTTTATTTCCCCTTCTCCCATCCCCAGTGGTTGGTTGGGATATGACATACGCACTGATTATGGTTTATTCATGTACATATATATACTCCCTCCGTATCATATTTAGAAGTCGTTTTGGACAACGACACGGTCTCCAAAATGTAACTTTGACTTCTTATTTTTACACAAATATTTATTAAAAAATAATATATATATACTTTTATAAAAATATTTTTAAGACAAATCTATTCATATAATTTTTACGCTTCCAAACTCAACGACTTAAAAGTTATTCATGATTTATATTCCCAATGTTTGACTAAAATCTTGTCCAAAACGACTTCTAAATGTGATACGGAGGAAATACATGTATTATGTACTATGCAGTATGTACGTCTAGTGTGTGTGATTCACGCTTCTAGCTGTATCGTGCTACTAATGATTCTCTCTTTAATTGGTTGCAATTCTATTACGCAAGATAGTTTTTATAACCCTGTTTGTTCACTTGGGCCCATCTAAAATTGAAGATGGCATGAAAATAAATAGAAAAGTGAAGTTTTGCACATCGACACAATCTTTTTAAAAACAAACTGACCACTAAGTTTTGCAACAAGATTTAGAAATATAGGGCTTCATTTAATAATTACTATGTTTGTATTAATAAGAAAAACACTTTGTTTTATAATAAATGATTATTTAAATATAGACGGACATTTGTATTTGTAAGTAAAGTATTTATTTATATTAAATGTTTATTAATTGCACATTTGTTGTCTTCAATTCCATGGAATTAATATTTCCAATTATTTGCAAATTATAGATGATGAGGCTGCAAGAAGATAGACTCGATGAAGAGAGAATAGACGCAATTGCAGAACAGCTCATTGGATGGATTTTGGACGAGGTCATTAATCCCCGTGGAGAATTCCATCTCCCCCTGGAGGATGCGCCGTCAAGTCGTTCCTCTAGTCGGATTTCTTAATTTGTAATATACAATTCAAATATATACAGTTCAAATATATATACAATTCAAAATTATAATATATATATATCTTCTATTTTGATTATATGTCTAGCTAATATGAATATATAGTACTACATGCACGGCAGCTGAATACATGTTTGAATATGTATCATAATACATATATAAACATATATAAACGTACATGCATGACGGCTGTAGAAAGTAACCAAAAAAAAAATCCAGGCACTTTAGCACCGGTTGTATACACCAACCGGTGCTAAAGGCCGTCCTATCCCCGCTGCGTAGGCAGGGCCTTTGGCACCGGTTGGTGTTTAGAGCCGGTGCTAAAGGCCCCCTTTAACACCGGTTATTCTACCCGGTGCTAAAGGGTACCCCTTTAGCACCGGAAGTTTAGTGCCGGTTGGAAATCCGGTGCTAAAGCCCGTTCCCAACCGGTGCGGACGTGAGGTTCTCTGGTAGTGGAGATAACAAAATCTACTTTTCGAGACATTGGAATATACAAATTCAACACACAAAAGGAACAATGTACAACCTAAATTCGAAATGGCTGGCTTTAAACAATCTAAAAACTCACGTGTGTGTGTGTATATATATATATATAGGAAAAATCCATTCTACACGCGCGTGTAGCTACGCCTACCTATGTATCTCATGATACATGATGAATTTGATCCGACGAAGAATATGTACATGTAGTATGTGATGATACTAGACTATCTGTGATGATATATACATTGGGTATGTAAGCATACATTGAGTATATGGACATACAATTTTATATAGTATTATAAAGGTATAATCAAAATATATTTAAAAATAGGGTTGATTTAAAATTTTTTTCATGTAACTCGCTTTGAAGTATCTTAGAATTAGTATATGAACATACTAAAAATGATAAACTAGTATGCGGACATACGTACAATGATATAATGATGGTGGGTGTAGCTACACGCAGGTGTAGATAAAACTCGTCCTATATATATATATCCTATATATATATAACTGAAAGGGCTATCATCTTCTAGTCCCACTTTGTTTTAAATATGTTGGTTAATTAAGCAATTTTAACTTTACTAAAAAATCATGTACTTTTCCAAAAAATTTCAGACCGTGCTAGGTGGGAAAAAAACAACGTAACCCAACAAACAAAGAAATAGTAGTACTTCCTAGCATAGAAAACAAAATAATAGATAGGGAAAATTTATTTGGTTTACAAATTAAAATAAATCTAACCTTGATGAAGCCTAGTACAAAATACAAACAAAATTGCTAATGTGACATGCACACATAATATGATAGCAAGGTGCAGGGTGAGAAGAGTTCATTTATTTTAGACTATTTGTCGTGATTGTGATCTTAGATTTTTGAAGCCAATTATTATGAGCTGTGGATTTGTGGTATAACTATATATGAAAACTCCATGAAGTAATTGTGCTCGACACCCCGCAGCACGTACAACATGACAGCCACAAGCTAACAGATTTAGTAGTAGTCCCTCCATTTCCTTTACGAGCCGAGGCATATTATTAGGATCATGCCCACATGAAACCAGCAAAAGAGAGCTCTAGGGGGAAGTTACCATATTTCTCATATTTGTTTCGTTATGCCTGTCCACAGCACGCCGCGCCATGTGCAGTAACCAAGGAAATTTGAGTCCAATGAAATAAAATCAATGTGAAATGAGCATCCATGCCCCTACCAAATACAACTTCTTTCAAAACACATGGCCAAAAGGTAGAGAATGGAAATATAACAATAATATACTCTTGATGTCCTCAGTGAAAAACATTATGAAACATATTTTCCCTAGGCATAGACATAGTGAAATGGAGGGAGTAATGTCTAGAACGCTAAGAGTAGCTAGAAATGAGAGATGAATCAAATGAGTGGAAAATGCCAACCGAGAAGATTGTTGAGGTTGGCTCCATCCTTACAGGAAAACGTGAACTTAATTTGAGTTCGGGTTAGTTATTAGAGTCATGCACGCACATTTTCACCACCACACAAATTAATGGCGCCTTTTGTAGCTAGGCAGTATTGATTTAGTAATTACATACATTAGTTTGCAAGATTAGCATTATCATTATTTAAAAATAAAATACTGGTACTTCTAGTTGTTGGCCGTGTGGTTCAATGCATATACGTTTAGAGGCCTGATGCCTGCTGCATGATTGTGGCTTTGGTGAGGCTGACTTGACACACCAAGTGGCAACAAGCTAGGAAGAGTACGTACGTACTAAACTACTTGCCTGAGCGTTGTGCTTCATGACCAATAAGTCAATAACCGTCGTTCCCCGGCCTCCAGAGTCATCATAAATCGTGTTGACTCACCATCGCTACAGTCGCTAATATAACGACAAGGTCGTCAAATTAATTAAAAGGCAGGGTGGATTTACTTTAAGCACTAGCTTTGGCCCATGATCGATGCGCGCATGCAAGGGATCAGGTCTGGGTGTGCGAATTTGCAGGTCGAGGGGCCTGCTACAGTTTGCTGCCTAGCTGGAACAAAGGTACTAGCTCCCAACTTACATTGTACTGTTGGTACCACGCTGCCGCACCGTCTCTCACTTTTTTGTTTGGCTTCTGATCCTGCTGCTGGCCGGCCCTCTCTCCTTTTAAAAGCTCAGTGGGCTTAAGAAAGCAAAAAACCCTACCTCTTAACGTTTTGGAATGGACGTATGTACGCACGTATACGTCTAATGACGACTGAGATGAGATATGATGTACACGGCAGATTAAATGTAAACACAGCATGCAGATAAGATAATTAAGAGCCGTTTCATCGCTTCGTCCCTGTACATACGTCCCTGTCGCAAGTTGCTTGTAGTTCTTTTCCATGGACCAGCGCAGATTATCTATATATATCTCGATCTCTGCTTGATGCAAATTAAAGGCCGGCCGCGAGCTGAGAGACCTGCGCGCGTCACGGTAGCGAACGAATTCCTGCATGCGTGATGCATCTATATATCTCCCTGCAGAAATATCTCGGGGAAGTTATTGTTGCGGTCCAAATCCATGCATAGCTAGCTAGCTCATGGCAGCGTCGATCCGGCACTTTCATTTTTCGGACCTACAGCTCACTACATGATCAAGAACTATAACGTTCGAAGCCATGTGATATGAGCTGTGGTCTACTGGCCACACACGCACACACGACGGCTTGCTGATGAGAGCCAGCCGACATACATCACTGTTGACCGATGCAGCTCAAGGACGTACGGGGTACCTGCAAAAATCTCCAACAAGATTTCCAGGACAGTCAATGCGCGCTAGCGGCAACGTCTCCAGGGTTCGTTTGGTCACGGAGCTGAGATGTGGTCAAGATGAAGCTGGGTGCCTGACTGCCTGGGTACTATGCTTATACGTAGAGTAGCTATAGTAGCTGCACTAACAAGTGTTAGGTAATTGCTAGGCTACCGGGCTCAACAACACATGCATGCAATCATGTGGTACACATGGCATGGTTCATGCATGTGCTGACGTGCCTTAATTTGCTTCTCTTCGAATAATAAGCTTATGGTTAACATAGATCCTGTGTTTCCAATTGTTTCTGACATCTCGTTATCAACGAAAAAACAATGCTGCAGAAAGAATAATCTTAGATGGCTCAAGAAGAGTCACCTCAAATGGTTTCCCGAGCTGTCAAAAATATATAACAGTAATATATACGATGTTTTGGATAAACAAAATAAACTCTGTTTTGAATATAAGACATCAAAACATTCAAAATATGTAAGGCATTCTAAGTATATTTAAATAATAAATTGTTCATTTAGTTAAAGCTGGTAGAATTAGTTTGGTTGATTTCGTGGTTAATTAAAATGGAGTCCCTGGTTATCCGAAATAGCAACTAAAAACGAGCAAACACAACTCCTCATGTCATCATAAATAACTCATAACAATATGTACGCCTTTTGCCCATCCCTTATAATTTGTATGTAGTACTGATAAAGATCTTTAAAATGTCTTGTGCTCCCTATTTCATGGCGGAGGGAGTAGGTTTAGTTCATTTTGGTTGTGTAATATGTCACGACTGTAAAATCCCTTATCAGTACCGGTCAGGAATCCAGTTAGTACCGGTTCCCTGACCGGTACATGCTCGCCGGTACTAATGTGCCGGCCATTTAGTACTGGTCGAGCGGATCGGTACTAAATTCTAATTTTTGTGCCGGCTGGTAACCCCAGTCAGTACTAAACTGTCCGCCCGCACAAGAGCGCAGGACGCGCAATTTAGTACCGGCTGTGCTTACTAGCCGGCACTAACCTGTCTTTTTTTGTTTCATTCCTTTTTTATTTTTATTTTTATGTTTATATTATTCATCGTATATATATTATATCTGTATGCGTATGCGGCTGATATTACGTTATATGATGTATAATATATTACTTTATAATATGTATATACATCATCGGTCACATATAATACTTTAAAATCAAGTATTATATTAGAATTATTACAAGTACTTCAAAATAATCTAGATATTACAAATCAAGTGTACTCATCAAATAACCCCCTACTAGGATCTAGTTGTGCCACGCTTACATTAAAATCGGCATGAAATTCCCCTTTGGGATTTATGATTTCATCGAGCAGGAATCCACAGAGTTGTTCTTGAATCGCCCTGACTTGTTCCGATTGGATGAGATCTTCTTTCATGCACCATTTCTGTAAATTTCAATGAAATCAAAACTTTAGCGGAATGAAAAAAATAATGACTTAATAAAGAAAGAATGAGCAGAACCGATATAGGCTTACGTACCTTGAATGCTTCTGACGTCATTTGCCCCCGTGGACCGACAAAATTGTCGATGAACTCGCACACGTAGTAACCACATAGGTTTGTTCCTTGCGCCTGTCTCATGCACTATATATATGTAGCAAAAATTATTAGAAAATATTAGGAATTACACTCAAAAATAGTAGGAATGACTATAAAGTTTCTAAAAATAGTAGGGTCTATTATAAAATAGCATAAATTACTATAAAATTATAGAAGATAGTATGAAACACTAGAAAATGACACTAGATCGAAGTGGGGATTATATTCTTAGTGGGACATTAGTATTAATATGAAGATCGTCGCCGTTGTCGGTAGAAAGCAGTATCCAATGGAATCTGTACGTACATATAAATACTGAGAGGCAATATTGAGTATATTTTGTATTTATTATTAACTTGAAATGATTAAAAAAAGTCGAAGAACTCACTTATAGTTATACGACAAAAGAATGAATGGATATGTATTCTGCCGGTCCAAAGCGTTGAATAGAAGTGTAGTAGTTTCTTTTGCTCCATCCTTTACGGTCGTCTCGTGTACAACATTGGGGTCGATGAAGCCAATGTTGTAATATCCCTTTTTCCTGCACTGTTGGACCTTCATCCTATGAGCCATAAATCAAAAGACATCATGAGACAGCACACTAGTATATGTAGTGGATATTAAATAAAAAACACTGAGGCAGGAGGCACTTACATAACCCATACACTGATGAGAGACTTGTCAAGGGCATCTTGATGGAATAAGTCATAAAGTGCATTAAACTCGATCCAAATATCATCTAGCCCTCGCTTCAGATGGTCATCTATAATCCGAGCTGCGAGCATCGTCTGGCTCGACCGCGATTTCTCTAGGTACCATGTATGCAACTCATGCATTCTCGTTGGTATTAACCTCACCAACTCTTCCCAAATAAGCGGTTCACCCAGCACGAACTTTTTCCTGCCCCGGGTTTCTAGTAAGTTCACCTCTAACTCCCCTTGCAGTTGACCTTTTGTAAGGTTCGTATCCGCTATCATTTGGGCCATGACTGCATTATTTTCTTGCGCTGCATGTACCACCAACGGCTGGACTGTTTGGTTGGACTGCTCTCCGAGCTGGGGAATTGATTTGTTTGATTTACTACTACTACTGATCCAGTTATCGGGGTTGCTGTAAGACTTTCTGATTGACCGGTCGTAGTCCGACTCCCGCTCTTTCACCACTGGTTTCATCATTTTCCTAAAGAATGCCACTTTGGCCAGATTTATTGGTTTCGACGGATCAGGCTTTTTCGGATGAAAGTGGTCATGGACATGTTGAGCCACGTGAGCATCTAAATCTTTCGGGGTCAGATCACATACACGCTTTAGAGGTGGTGGCTTTTCTTTCTTCTTCCTCTGCTGCTTCGGAGCTGGAGGTGGGCGGGGCCGATCGTGCCTTTCTTGACTTCCTTTGTTGCTTAGGAGGTGGCGTTGGGTCCCGTGCTGGAGGTGGCATTGGGTCCCGTGCTGGAGGTGGTGTTGGGTCCCGTGCTACCGGTGATACATGTGGGTCAGGCCAATTCTCACAAACTGACGGTTGGTCTGGTGTTGTGGCTGCTTGCTGCTTCAATCTGATGTACTGTTTCGGCCAACAGATCCATTGATGGACTACTTGTAGTAGTTCTGTTTGTAGTAGTCCAGGGATCTCAAGGTCTAGATCTTCCCATCAATCCTCCACTCGGTCAACGAAGACCTTAGCATATCCCTCGGGAATCGGCACGCAATGAATTGTCGCACCGTCGACCGGAGCCTCAACGTATCCCTCCGCACATAATTTCAGCTTCTTCCCGCACAGATACAGAAGGTCACAATTGGTCCTTTCAGTGATGTCGTCCATGGGGTGTCGTTGGGCCTCATTCCCTACTTGGCTCTCTCCGACGCTGCTACGACACTGAGAGGCGGGGCTGACCTCCAAATTAGTCGTCGGCTGTTTTTGGTGTTGGCTAAGCACTCTATCATGTCTATCCCCTCTGGCTTCAACCATCACTAGCCTTTCTTCCAAGGCAGGGAACTTCTCTTCCATTACTTCCTTGCTTCTGCATCAGCTTCTGTATGTGTCGAGATCTCAAGTGAAGCCGTGGTTCCATGGGACTACGCCCATGCCTCGGGTCCGCCCAGTGTGTTCTGGGTTGCCAAGAGCATAAGTCAGCTCGTCTTTCTCTCTGTTAGGCTTGAAAGTTCCTTCTTGTGCAAACCTCATTGCATCTTCGAGCCTGTCAGTCGCTTCCCTGATTACGTCGCTAGTCACGAACGACCCATCTTCCATGTTAAGTGTTCCTCCATGGGCATAGAAGTACCACTTTGCTCTCTGTGGCCAATTCAGAGTCTGTGGTACGATTCCCCTAGCAATCAAGTCTGCTTCCAAATTTTCTCATTTAGGAATCGCCACCGCATAGCCTCCTAGCCCAAGATGGTGAAACTGTGTCTTTTTGCCCGCATTGATTTTGTTCTGATTAGATCGGGCCTTATAAGCATCGTCTGACAACTTGTACGCTACGAAATTACTCCAGAACTGGCGTTGGTTTTTGAATTTTTTGTCAAAGTCTGGTGTGAGGCCCTTGTTGACATATTCATTCATTAGCTTCTTCTTGAACGATTGAAACTGAATGGCCATCTTCTTGAATGCCCATTCCTTGACTTTTGGTTCCGTGCCTTCAGGGAATACAAAGTGTAGCAGAACTTCTTTCCATAACAACTCTTTCTCACTATCAGGAACAATATCTGCTGGATTATCATTGGTTTTTTTATTTTTCTTCCATAGCTTGTAGCTTATGGGGATCCTTTCCCTAACAAGATAACCACATTGATTTACAAAAGTTGTCTTAACAGCTTTAGGCCTCGGTTCGCCATCTTCGGCCACTTCACCGACAATGGTGGTTCCATCCATCTTCCTCTTGTGGCCTCTTTTCCGTTTTGGTCTCCTCGATTCAGATACCTAACAAATTATATATCAGTGGATGCTATCGATAATTTTATATAATTCAAATGATATATACATGAAATAATTTCTTATACCTCGGGTGCATCCTCTTCCTCGGGTGCATCATCTTCCTCTGGTGCAGCCTCTTCCTCATGTGCCTCTTCGTCAACATGCAAGTTTAGATATTGGGTTCCATCATCAGGTGCATCAAGCACGTCATCATAACCATGGATTATTGCGGCCATAAGTAGCTCATCATCGGGATTCAAAGGAGGATTATTCATAGCTTCTTTCTTTACACTACAACAACGTTAATAAACAAATATATAAGCAAATAAAAATATCATCAATATTCTAGTAATTCTACTATTTCTAGGATTTTCTAATAAATTCTACTATTTTCTAGGATTTTCTAGTAATTTTTTAGAATTTTCTAAAATTTTCTAGTAATATCAACTATTTTCTAGTAATATCAACTATTTTCTAGTAATTGTCTAAGATTTTCTAGTGTTTTAAAATAAGAAAATTAAATATATCATCAATTTCCTAGTCATTTTAGTCATTTTCTAGTAATTTTCTAATATTTTCTTGTAACAAAAATTCTTTCTAATAAGCAAAAAATATATATCAATTTTGTCATTTTCTAATAAAAAAAATATATATATATCATAAATTTTCTAGCAATTTCTAGTCATTTTCTAATATTTTCTAGTAAAAATGCTTTCTAAAAAGCAAATGACTAGAAAGTTTTCTAATAAGCAAAAAATATATATATTATCAATTTTCTAGTCATTTTTTAGTTATTTTAGTCATTTTCTAATATTTTTCATTAAAAAAATGCTGACGTCAACACAACATTACGCGTGCGGGCGACGAGCAGAGAACGCGGGCGGGCGCGTGGATTGGGGTCAACAACGGGCAGCTGCCGTTGATGGGAGGGACCGGGTCGGCGGGACGACGATGGGCGCCGGCTGGGGAATGGGCGCGCGCCCGGGAAAGGAGCGTGCGGAGGAAGCCAGCGGGCGGCGACGGGCGCGTGGGGAGGAGGCCGGCGGGCGGCGACGGGCGCGTGGGAAGGAGGCCGGGCCGGGCCAGGCTGGGCGACGACGGGCGGCGGGGCCGGTGAAGGGGGCGCGGCGACGGGCGAAGGGGGGCGCGACGACGGGTGAAGGCGGCGCGTGGGGATGGTGCGCGGCGAGGACGGGCAGTGCGCGGCGGCGACGGGTGACCGAGGGCGAGAGCAGGGCGGCGACGTGCGTCTAGATCGAAGAGTTGGGGAAGAAGAGGGGGCACACTTTATATAGGGTGGCCGGTTTAGTATTACCAGCCGGTACTAAACTGCCCCCAGGCACTACTGAACTGGCATGTTAGTAGCGGCCGGTGTTACCAGCCGGTACTAACGTGCTACTACTGTAGTAGTGGTGTGCACTTTAGTACCGGGCCGTTTGTGGCCCGGTACTAAAGGGCCCGCCAAATTTTGGGCTCCCGTCCAAATACATTTTCTTTTTCTTTTTTGGATTCTCTTTTTTTTTCTACAATTGGTTAATAAATTAAAACATGTAGGGAAAATTACAACCTAAATGTTCTTACTATATTATTAATTATATCTGTACACCTAAAATTTTAATTAAACTAAATTATATAATATAGTACTATTGCTATTTTCTCTATACAATCTGGTATTAGTGTGTTTCTGTTTCTATTAATTCATAATAAATTGAAAAAATTACTTTTTCATTCATGCAAAAATATACGTAAATGTTATCCTTAGGAACATAAACTATGTTTTAGTCAAATCATATATTACTTTCCTAATTTTGTCTAATTTAATGTTTCAATGATTCTATTAACGTCCAAATTAATGAAGTACTTATATTTTTAACATGCAATATTTTAATATTATATTTTTGTTGCGATTCATTCATGATATCTTATCTAAATTGCACAAACAATACCATTAATTCAGAGAAATACGACAAAATGCATTATATTACAACACTTGACGTAAAATACAACATATAATGGCCATTATTTAACGTCAAATACACCATAATGGTTCTAGAAACTACTCCTCATTATTTAATGTGACATTGATAACCTTCCTTCTTACAAATGTGTCGTGGTCATGATCGCGGCGTAAGTAAGGTGTGTCTTCTTTCGATAATAAGATGCTAGGGTCAACATCAATTGAGAATGGAGGAAGATCATCAATCTGACTTGTCTGTAATGTCATCAACCCAACAATTTTTCTTTTTCCTGGGAGGACAATATGGCGTTTAGGCTAATCATCTGACTTTTTTTCAACTCATTTTTCTTTTTCCTTGCCTTGCTTGACTTGTCCTTCACATAGAACACTTGTGCCGCATCCTTAGCTAGGACGAATGGTTCATCTCTATATCCAATCTTTTGGAGGTCCACTATTGTCATCCCAAACTTATCTTTTGTTACACCTCCATAATTGTTCACCCATTGACAACGAAACAGAGGGACGATAATGGGTCCATAGTCAAGCTCCCAGATCTCCTCTATGACACCATAATAGCTGTCCTTTTTTCCATTGCTGTCTAGTGCATCTATACGAACACCGCTGTTTTGGTTAGTGCTTTTTTTTTGGCTTGGGCTCTTGTGTAAAATGTATATCCATTGATTTCATAGCCTTGGTATTGCTGGAGCATGATCGATGGTCCCCTAGCCAGCCATTGAAGTTGTTCATCAATAGTGTTGTCGCCCAAGAATCTTCATCAGTGCCAACTGCCAAAGTTATCCATGTGCTTGAGTGCAATCCATGCCTCAGACTTCCCCGGGTTTTCACACTGTAAAATATTTTGGTGCTCTTCCTTGTATGGAGCCACCAAAGATGAATTATGTAGAACAATGAAGTTTGCTTTGCGGATTTCACTGTAATGGATGTTGACATTAGATTTCTTTCCTAGTGTGCCCTTTCCCTTCAGTCGCCCCTCATGGTGTGACGCAGGAAGTCCAATCGGACTAAGATCCTACATGAAGTCAATGCAAAACTCAATGTCCTCCTCTATTTCGTAGCCCTTAGCGATGCATCCTTCTGGCCGAGAATGATTTCGAACATATTTCTTCAGGACTGCCATGAACCTCTCAAAAGGGAACATATTGTGTAAGAAAACCGGTCCGAGAATAGTTATCTCTTTGACAATATGAACTAGAAGATGTGTCATAATGTTAAAAAAGGAAGGTGGGAAGACCATCTCAAAGCTGACAAGACATTGGACAATCTCCTTTTGTAGCTTTATTAGCTTCCTTGGATGAATTGCCTTTTGTGAGATTTCATTCATGAATGCACAAAGCTTAACAATTGTCAATCTTACATTTTCTGGTAATATACCCATTAATGCAACCAGAAGTAACTGTGTCATCAGGACGTGGCAATCATGGGACTTCAAGTTTGTGAATTTCTTCTGTTTCATGTTTATTATGTTCTGTATATTAGAGGAATACCCTGTGGGGACCTTAATATTGTTCAAGCAATCAAACATGCTTTGCTTCTCCTCTTTGTTGAGTGTGTAGCTCGCAGGACGTAAATAGTGTTGTCCTTTGTCTATTTTTTCGGGATGTAGGTCTTTTCGTTCTGCCAATAGTTGCAGGTCACGTCTTGCTTCAATTGTATCTTTTGGCGCCCCATAAACTCCAAGGAAGCCTAGCATGTTCACGCAAATATGTTTCGACAGGTGCATCACGTCAATTGCATTTCGAACCTCTAAGACTTCCCAATAATGTAGCTCCCACAATATAGACTTCTTCTTCCACATTGATGCATGTCCGTCATCGTCCTTGGCAACAGACTGGCTGCCACGGCCCTTTCCAAATACTACATGCACATCATTTATCATTGAGAACACACGCTTTCCATTACGGAACAGAGGCTTAGCACGAAGTTCGGGCTCCCCTTTAAAGTTTTTTCCTTTCTCTCTTAGAGGGAGATTGGCAGGTAGAAATCGACAGTGGCCCAGATACACGCACTTTTGACAGTTGCTCAAATAAATGCTATCAATTTCATCTAGGTAGTGGGTGCATGCCATGTATCCTTTGTTCGACTGTCCCGACAGGTTAGCAAGTGTAGGCAAATCATTGATGGTTACGAAAAGCAAAGCCCGGAGGTCGAACGATTCCTGTTTGTACTCATTCCACACACGGATGCCTTCTTCCTTCCAGAGCGATAAAAGTTCATCAACCAATGGTCTTAGATATATGTCAATGTCATTTCCAGGTTGTTTTGGTCCTTGGATAAGCACCGACATCATGATGAACTTCTGCTTCATGCACAACCAAGGAGGAAGGTTGAAGATACATAGGGTCACAGGCCATGTACTGTGACCACTACTAAACTCACCGAACGGATTCATACCATCTGTACTTAGACCAAACCTTATGTTCCTGGCATCCCTGTCAAAATTACAAAATTCTCGATCAACGTTTCTCCACTGGGACCCATCTGCAGGGTGTCTCATCATCTCATCTTGATTACGTTCTTCTTTGTGCCACCGCATTAACTTTGCATTCACCTTGTTCCTGAACAAGCGCTTCAAACATGGCATTACAGGGAAATACCACATCACCTTTGCGGGAAGTCTCTTCTTGGCCCGCTGCCCATCAACGTCACCAGGATCGTCTCGCCTGATCTTATACCGCAATGCGTCGCAAACAGGGCAGGCATCCAAGTTCTCATATTTAGGGCCGCGATAAAGGATACAGTCATTTGGACATGCGTGTATCTTCTGTACATCCAATCCTAGAGGGCAAACAACATTTTTCACTTCGTATGTTGACGAGGACAGTTCTTTGCCCTCGGGAAGCATGTTCTTTATGATTTTCATTAGCTCCCTGAATCCTTTATCGGTGACACCATTTTTGCTTTCCACTGCAACATCTCCAGCGTACTGCCCAACTTTTTGTGCCCTTGTTTGCATCCTGGGTATAACAACTTTTTATGATCCTCTAGCATCTTCTCAAACTTCTTTGACTCCGCCGTTGTTTCGCTGTCTTTTTGTGCATCTAACAACACTTGACCTAGTTCGTCAGGTGGCTGCGCTTCTTCAGCATTCTGTTCGGCCTCATTCATTGGCTCATCTTCCAAGGTGCCAGATGCATATAGCTGAGCCCAATCTGGAATGTCGTTTTCATCGCCTCCTTTATCTTCACCGTCTTCCATAACAACTCCAACTTCACCGTGCTTTGTCCAAAGGGTGTAGTTCAACATGAAACCGCTTTCATATATGTGGGACATTAGAGTGCTTCTTCTCTTCCAGTGCTTAACATTTCGGCAATGTACGCATAGACAACACATGAGACCCTCTAGTGACTTGTTGGCCTCTACCGCATCGAGAAATTCTTGTACGCCAAGAACCCATTCCTTGGTGCTGCATTTGCCGGCGTAAATCCATTGCCGGTTCATCTGCAATTGGATTAAAAACATCGGCAACTGGAATTACATATAAAATTTTATAGTAATACCTAGTAAAAAACATTAGCAACTAGAATTACATATAAAATTTTATAGTAATACCTAGTAATTTTTACTATAATTAATGTCTAAATAAAAACAATTTCTAAGATATTAAACATCTGCAATGTACGCATGTAATTTTCTAAAAATTTTTAGTGTTTTATACCAAATAAACAAATATATAATCAATAATAAATAATTAATTGAAAAATCTCCCTTACAATTTGCCACATGCAAGCAATCAAATAATTGGTGTCCTTAATTAAATTCATCAAGTTTACATTTCTCAAACTAATGTCTAAATAAAAAAACCTCGTGCTCATTCTCTCTAGCTTCCTCAAAAACTATGAAATCTCTAAGTATAATGGATGAAACAGAGCACAAACAACATGAAATAGAAGAAGATGAAGTTGCTAACCTTTGGCACGCTTAGACGAGTGAAATACCCACAATTTTTGGAAAAAATGGGCAGAACCTCCCCTCTAAGACGCCATGGACGAAGTGGAGAGCTCGAGCAAGTTCTGTGTGCTCGAGCTCGGGGAGGAAGAGAGTCCTCGGATATGAGGACATTTAGTACCGGCTGGTGGCTCCAGCCGGTACTAAAGTGTCCCGTGGTGCACGTTACTACCGGCTGGTGGCTCCAGCCGGTACTAATGTGC
The DNA here is from genome assembly GCA_033239725.1 of Echinochloa phyllopogon. Taxonomy (NCBI): domain Eukaryota; kingdom Viridiplantae; phylum Streptophyta; class Magnoliopsida; order Poales; family Poaceae; genus Echinochloa; species Echinochloa phyllopogon. The sequence continues at coordinate 35,794,654 of BTCW01000014.1, forward strand.
CCACTAGCCATTGCGCGTGCCAACACATGGCGTGCAGGCACGTGCTTGGTCATTTTAGTAAAGGTTGGTGGTTCCAGCCGGTACTAAACTGCCAAAACTTGTTTTTTATTTTCCAGCTTGTTTATTATTTTCCAGCTTATTTTTTATTTTCCATTAAATAAAAATGATGTTTTTTATTTAGTTTAAATCACTACCTTGTAAATCTTCTTTTTGCATAGTGGAATTTCGCGGTGGAATTTGGGATCTAAACAAGGCCTTAAGCTTGGTTTGGTGAGTATGCACAGCCATTTTGTAAATCTTAACAAATAATTGGAAGCAAAAAGTAAAAAAAACATGAATACATTATTAGACTCTTACAATATCATTCCAATAACACACACATTGTCAAGATCTTACAATATCATTCCGATAACACACATGATCAAGATCATCAAGATCATACTAAGGATCAACATTATGAAGCCTGGCAAGGTAGACAGAATTATTTATATCCAAAATATCAACCCCTAGATATTTGTCCACATAGTTTAGTGCGTATATTAATGCACTATCCTTTGCCTTGTATGGTGCATCTAATGTGTCACCGTATATTGTAAACGGGCCTTGACTTGACATCAAGGATACTGATGACTCAAAACCACCTTGTACTCGACACGAATATGGCGGCACAAATGAGTATCCCAAAGACAGCAGAATCTGGCGCAACACTTCTCCCAAACCATACTCTGTGTGTAGAAATCCATAATTCAGAGTGTCCTACATATACACGAGATATATGTACAAACAAATAAGAGTACAATTGATAAGAGAGCATATGTAGAAACAAAGAAGAGTATGTATAGAATCAAATGTATAGTAACTTACATATTCTGATTCATAAGGAGGGGAAATCCTTTTTGGAACTTGTGTGACGTCTGGTTCATTGAGCTCAAGAGCCTTCAACTTCAAGAAACTATAGTCTGTGATAACATGCCTCATATGAATTTCCATCTGTTGAAGTGCCTTTCTCACGGCATTGCGTGCAGCAACATATTCTTGCTGGTACGGGCCTTATTGGACGTGGAAAATAACTGTATCACCATGATTTGGGTCACACACGACACGTTCTTGGAGTGCAATAGAAACCACATAACTCCCATTGTATAAGCCGTTGTTCTGTCTCAGCACCAAAGGACGGGAGCCATGGATATGGTACACTATATCTTTCAACCATTGCACTGCATCAATAGCCTATTTTATATATAAATTATGAATATATCATCATTATGACATAATCAATATATGATTGTAGTATTACAAGTATTAAAAACAGGATCTCGTACCCGATTCTGACGGTTGTTAGCCTCGATAGGAATGAAGTTGAGGTCATCGAATACCGGCCTAGGACGGTGTGGTGGCGGTGGTGGGGGAAGGTCCGGCAATACATTGTGCGTGGAGTGTCCACCACGACTAGCTCTCTGGCGTTGTCTCGGCATTATTTTCCTAATAAATTATGTATATTGCTATATTTTTCATATCAACTATACCATTACTATCTAAACAACAGTTAACTCCAAAATACATATCATGCGGGACTCCAAAAAAATCTCTTGGCTCTCATGTGTCATAAGTATGTCGATACGAAAAGGACAACAAGTAACCATCCGATCGAAGAGATTGAGGTTGATGATCAGATGGTTACTGTTGTCCCTGTACTATCGATATACTTGTACCATTTGGACTCGTAAGGAAACTTGGCGACATCATTCCTTCATGATAGGGTGTCCCAGAGATGGGTGAACGTGCTGGTGTCATGCCAAGTCCAGACCTTGCACATAACTTGGACTTTGGCATGACACCGGTCCAGACTTTGGCATGACACCAACATGTTCAGCCACCTCACCATCATATATGTACAACTGGCTTTCCCACTTACAGTCCTACATAATTAACCAAGTGTTTTCTATTAATTAATGTATAAATAAAAAATATGATCCATAATACGAAGATCAAAGTTTTTTGTGTTTTATAATCAATACTATGAAGATAAAAAATTTTCTAGTGATCTTTATTATGATCCCTAAATTAATGTCTAAATAAAAAAATTGGAAATTATTCTCCCATCCCTAAAAAAACTAGAAAAAATCTCTAAGTATGATGCATGAAACGAAGAACAAACTGAATGGAACAGAATGAAAGAGAAGAGGATGAAGTTGCTAATTACCTTTGGCGTATTTAGATGAGCGAAAATGGGCAGCACTCCCTCTAACCCGCCATGCATGAAGAGGAGTGCTCGAGCAAATGTGATGTGTGTGTTGAGCACTCGGGGAGGAAGAGGTACGGTGGATTTATAGCCGGTAAACACATTTAGTACCGGCTGGAGAGCCTAGCCAGTACTAGTTCTAGAAGCTTAGTACCGGTTAGGGATACCAACCGGTAATAAATTTCCCGATGGTAGTTTAGTACCGGCTCGAGGTACAAGCCGGTACTAAACTGCCAACTAAATCGTTGGTGGCGTCGGTGCGTCGTCGGTGCGGGACAGTTTAGTATCGGCTGGTGGTTCCAGCCTGTACTAAACTGCCCTCGGGGGCACTGTGCTGCAGAACCGGTACTAACCGCGTGCGTTAGTACCGGTTCTACAACGGCCGGTACTAATTGACAGCGACCAATGTGAGTTTTTGTAGTAGTGTGTATTAATAACCGGAGTGAACAGGATAATTACTGAATCTACATCTCCTATGCATTTTTAGATAAAGGGAGTTCTATTTCATCAAGCGAATGAAAGTATCCCGGACTCTGCAATCAAGTTTGCATGTGACCAAATTATTACAAAGTTTTGTAACTTATAGACTCTATCTCCTTGTAGTGCACTCCCTACTCACAAGAAACGCATACATAAAAGAGTAAAACAACAAAAGACCTAAATGCCCAATCTATTGCTAAACCTCCACCCATGCATTGCGAAGATTTCCATGGGCATTATCTCCAGATGGTGGCACGCCGTTCTCATGGAGTCTCTTTCTTCCTCCTTTTGGAGCATCATCCATGATCTCATCAGTGAGTTCCTCTGAAGAGTACCTGTAATGGAGAATACATTAATATTTTATCAAAAACCGTATCATTTCCCCAAAACCATTTAACCACCGGTTAAACATATGCTGAGTATTTTGTGATGGTTTCAATCCAATTGATATTTCCACTAGTCCCCAGATAAATCTAGCTGCAAAGCACTCAAAAAATAGGTGGTGTATTGTCTCCCTGCAACCGCAAAAGCAACATCTTTTATTTCCTTTCTAATTCCTTTTACCCATATTATCTTTGGTGAGGATTACACCTTTCTTGAAGAGCCAAAGGAAAATTTTAATCTTCAATTGTATTTTTAACTTACATAGAAATCTGTTCCGAGGTAGTGTATTCTGATTTTGAATATGCAAATACATTGATTGAACACTGAATGTTCCATGCTGAACTATGGACCAAATAAACATGTCTGGTTCATTCGTTAAATGAATATTTGATACTCTCTCCACTAGCTCATTCCATGCCAATAATTTCGCGTCTGATCGTCTAAAAGCAATATTTAATGGTATGGAGCCTAGCACCTCGGACACAGTATGATTTTTCTTTCTCACTATATTATAAAGGATGGGGTACTGATCCTTTAAAGCAACATTCCCTGTCTATATTCTTTCCAAAATCGAAATTAAATGCTATTGTCACACCCGGATTTTCACAAAAACCCAAATGCGGCCATATGTGTGCCCAGGAAGTCATAGTACATATATAGCGAACAAATATGATAAACAGAGAACATATGCTTGAATAAATTCTTCATTAAATAAAGTTTTACATCAGAGTGCATCATAAATAAATTAACCAAATATAGCAGAAGACTATAAATCTCTCAAACTAATGGAGCCGTAATCCACATGGACTCTTACTGGGAGACCACAGCTCAGTAGTACGGTAAATCTTCGGGAAACTCAGCAGCAGACTCATGCACAGCCCAATCTGTTTATCCATCCGAGATTTTGTTGAATAAATGGCAAGTGTAAGTAAACAATTACTTAGCAAGTATAGCACGGTATGAAGGCTCAAAATAAGGCTAGACACGGCTTAACTGCATTAGCATTTTTAGTTGGTTCATTTTAATATTAACCAAATTACTACAAGTGGATAAAACTCAATTGCAACCCAATTAATAAAGTATAAGTGACATTAATCATAAATAAACATCATCTTCTAATAAAAAAGGATCCAGGCCGCTCGTGACCCTGAGCAAGGCTATCATGATATATTTTACACTCTGTAGAGGTTTCGCCCTTTACCCACCAGTCGCGTAAAAGATCAAACGAACTTTAAACACAACCACGCGGAGGTGGATCAGACCTCACAAATCACACTACCGAGGTGTGACCGCATAGGGATGCTACGAGGTTTTTCACAAGACACCCTAACAAGACAGTGGCCGCTATGGTACAACACAGGTAGTATGGCCCAAGGCACCGAGATCGACTTACACCTACGGAGTCACACCATAAGGGGGTCGATGGTGTCCAAAGCGCGGGCATCACACCCATCAATGTGCAACGTGTGGAGTTCCCCATCACAGGGACTCCCAGCACGGGACTGTGCCTCACGGGGGCATAGCCGATGGATTACCCGTCCTCGGTGGATCAAACCATACACTCACGAGTGGTTCTCATAGCGCCGTCGGCCACTCCGGTAACCACTGACAATCTAGAGACGTACAAGCTACTTGACCAAGACTAGAGCCATAATAGTTCTAGCGGTGGCGACAGGCTCCTGGGTTGCCGCTTTAAGAACCAGACCTTAAGTAGAGACACTAGAACAAAGCATGAAGCACATGCTCTAGTTCCCTAAACCAAGTTGCTAAAAAGCAAGTTTTATCATTAATATTAAAGTGAACCATTAAGTGAAGATTAACAATTAAAAAATGATGATGGTAGCTGTGCATAGCAAAGATCTACCCATATGCATAAACCCAAGGTAATCAAGGACGGGATAATCAAACTAGGTACAACCTTAATGGTATATCAAATTAGACACATGTATGTATGAAATAATTTAATACAAGTGAGTAGGTAGCAAGGATTGTCCGTGCTATAACTTGCCTTCCTCAAAAGTCTGCTGCTGCTGCAAAGACTGGTCCGAAAAGTCCTCCACGTACTCGAAGTCCAAAGCGAAAGGCTCATCGACTGGACACGAATCACCACACAAACATGCACACAAACCAATACATTTAAACAAATAATATTCTATTAGAATAGTACACCAAACAATTGAAACAATACAGATAAAGGTTCTAGAAATATTCTAGGCTTCACTACGGACGCATGAGCGCGAGAATCACACTAATTGGAGCTAAAACGGAAAAGCTATGGGTTTTCTAAGTTCTAGGGACCTGTTGGCAAGTTTTAAAAGTTCCAGGGGCTTAATTGTGAAAAAACCAGGGGCTAAAACATAATTACGCGTTAAAACCTGAGGGCTTACGTGAAAAAATGACTAGGAAGGATGGTGAGTTCTAAACATTAAAAGTACAGGGGGTTTTTCATTAAAAACATGACCTAGGTGCAATTATTTTTGAACAAAAGCGCAAGGCTGACCGGTAAGTTGGGGGTTTGACCTGGGGCTCGGGCGGATCGGGACCGTTGGATTAGGATCCGACGGTCCAGATCGGAGGGGGGAAGAGGCGGCCGGCGGGGAACAGGGGAGCGGCGGCGCCGCCCATGGCTATCAACATAGTGCAGTAGTATGTATGCAACAAAAATGTTTCTACAACTTATATTTAATTTTAATATTCATAAATAATTCATTTAACCTATATTAAATATGAACAAATTAAATAAAAGCCAATAAATTACTAAAAATTTTAAATAGGCTATTTTTGGGTGTTACAAACCTACCCTGTTAAGATGAATCTTCTTCCCTTTCCCAAGTTGCTTCATCCTCCGAGTGACGGCTCCACTGTACCTTGCACATCCGGATGACCTTGTTTCTTGTCACCCTCTCAGACACCTCCAGAATCCTGACAGGATACTCATCATCAGTGAGATCTTCTTGCATATTCAGCTCATCTATCGGGATCTGCTCTTCAGGCACCCGCAAACATTTCTTCAGCTGAGACACATGGAACACATCGTGCACTCCGGCCAATCTCTCGGGTAGTCCCAACTGATATGCCACTTCACCTTTCCTTTCAAGCATCTGGAAAGGTCCGATGTATCGAGGTGCTAGCTTGCCTTTGACATTGAACCTCTTCACGCCCCTCATCGGAGACACCTTGAGGTACACAAAATCTCCAACCTCAAAACTGAGATCCCTCCGCCTGACATCAACAATACTCTTCTGCCTGGATTGTGCCACCTTCAAGTTTTGCCTCATCACTTGCACTTGGCTCTCTTCCTCTCTGAGTATCTCAGGCCCAAAGACTTGACTCTCTCCAGTCTGATTTTAGAACAGTGGTGTTCTGCACTTCCTGCCATACAAAGCCTCGAATGGTGCCATCTGCAGACTCTTCTGATAGGTGTTGTTGTACGAGAATTCCGCATAGGGTAAACTCTTGTCCCAGCTAACACCATACTACAGTGCACATGCCCTCAACATGTCCTCCAGAATCCGATTAGTCCGCTCTGTCTGTCCATCTGTCTGGGGTGGTATGCTGAACTAAACTGCAGCTTTGTGTCCATAGACTCATGCAGCTTCTGCTAGAAGTGTGAAGTGAACTGAGTACCACGGTCAGACACTATCTGCTTTGGCACTCCATGCAAGCACATAATCCTCTCCATGTATAGCTCTGCCAGTCTGGCTCCGGTGTAAGTGGTCTTCACTGGAAGAAAGTGTGCCACTTTGGTCAAGTGGTCCACAATCACCCAAATAGAGTCAAATCCTCGTTGTGTGCGGGGTAGACCCGTTATGAAGTCCATACCAACTTCTTCCTATTTCCATTCCGGTATCTTCAAGGGCTGGAGTAATCCGGCTGGCCTCTGATGTTTAGCCTTAACTCTCTGACAAGGGTCACATAGTGCCACATATGTCACCACATCACGCTTCAATCCGTACCACCAGAATCTTTCCTTGATGTCTTGGTACATCTTGGTTCTTCCTGGGTGGATCGAGTATGCCGAATCATGCGCTTCTCTTAGGATCGTGTCCTTGATCTGCGCTATATCGGGCACACAAATCCTCTTCCCGTGCCACAAGGTTCCCTGATCATCCACTCGGAAACCAGGGGCCTTGCCCAGAGCAACATGCTACACAATTTCCTTGATCTTCTCATCTTTGAGCTGACCCTTCCGGATCTCCTGCTCAAGAGTCAGTTCTACCGTCATCTCTGTGATGCTCGTCACGAACCCCAGACTCATCTTCTCAAATTCCCGGCTGAGTTCTTCAGGCAGACAATGGCCGGTGATCTTGTTCACATAGCTCCTCCTGCTCAGAGCATCTGCCACCAAGTTAGCCTTCCCTGGGTGGTAGTGGATCTCTAGATCATAGTCCTTGATCAACTCCAACCATTGGTGTTGCCTCATATTCAGCTCTGACTGAGTGAAGACGTACTTTAGGCTCTTATGATCAGTGTAGATGTCACACTTGTGCCCAATCAAGTAATGCCTCCAAATTTTCAGAGCATGCACCACAACTGCCAACTCCAGATCCTTTGTCGGATAGTTCTACTCATGCTTCCGCAACTGTCTTGATGCATGTGCCACGACTCTCCCTTCCTGCATGAGTACACACCCCAGTCCTAGACGGGATGCATCGCAGTAGATGGAGAAGCTCTTGGCTATATCGGGCAAAATCAACATAGGTGTTGTTGTCAGCCTCTTCTTCAATTCTTCGAAGCTGGTTTGGCACTCCTCCGTCCAAACAAACTTGGCATTCTTCTCCAATAACGCCGTCATGGGTTTAGCAATCTTGGAGAATCCTTCAATGAACCGACGATAATATCCGGCCATCCCAAGGAAACTCCTAATCTCGCTAACGTCCTGAGGCGGGTTCCAGCTCAACACATCATTAACCTTCTTCGGGTCAACTGCCACTCCTCCATTGGACAGCACGTGTCCCAAGAATGCCACTTCCTTCAACTAGAACTCACACTTGCTCAACTTTGCATATAGCTGATGATCCCGGAGTCTCTGCATCACCATCCTCAAATGATCCTCATGTTCCTCTTCATTCTTGGAGAAGACCAGAATGTCGTCAATGAACACCACCACGAACTTGTCAAGGTAGTCCATGAATACACTATTCATCAGGTACATAAAGTATGAAGGAGCATTGGTCAGTCCAAAGGACATTACCGTGAACTCGTACAACCCGTACCGAGTAGTGAAAGCCGTCTTGGGTATGTCCGACGATCGGATTCTCATCTGATGATGACCCGATCGAAGGTCTATCTTGGAGAACACACAAGCTCCCTTCAGCTGATCAAACAAATCATCAATCCTTGGCAGCGGGTACTTGTTCTTGACGGTCACTTCGTTGAGGGCTCGATAGTCCACAGACATCCTCTGTGTCCCATCCTTCTTATCCACGAACAGCACTGGTGCTCCCCATGGTAAAGCACTAGGACGAATATACCCCTTGGCTAGCAAGGAGCTTAATTCCTCCTTCAGTTTCTCCAGCTCCTTCACTCCCATTCTATATGGCCTTTTAGCTATAGGTGCAGTGCCAGGTTTTAGTTCAATAACGAATTCAACTTCGCGTTCCAGGGGCATACCTGGCAATGCCTCGGGGAACACATCCGGGAACTCGCTCACCACCCTGATGTTGGCGGGAGCTGCACCCTCAGCTTGGTTGACTTGGCACTGCTCTAAGGAACTGGCCGCCTGGTACTCTACCTTATCACCAGACTTCGCTGTCAGCTGTACGGCCCTCTTGGCGCATTGGATCACTGCTTCATATCTTGCTAATCAGCTCATTCCCAGAATTAAGTCAAACCCAATAGAAATTCCGGACTATGGGATATACCTCAAAGTCTACCCCCCTTATTGCAATGATAGCCCTGGAGCAGCGTAAGCTGGCTCGCTGTTCCCCTCCTGGGGACTAACTAATATGGGGTTCCCCATTGGTCGCAGAGTCATCATATTCTTTTGGACAAATGCAGGAGAGATGAAAGCATGCGAAGCTCCTGAATCGAATAAAACAGTTGCGGGGGTCGAATTGACAAGGAACGTACCCACAACCATGTGAGTAGCTCTCTCTGCGGTTCCGCGCCCATGTGGTTGACCTTGCCTCTAGCGGGGTTCTGGGGTCCCCAGTTGGCCTGCTGATTGGCATTCTGGGTCTTCTTAGGGCAGACATTGGCAAAGTGCCCCTGCTCTCCACAGTGATAACACACTCTGGGACCCACTGGCGTGTTGTTGACGGGGTTGGGGCACTGAACGGGGCTCTACTGCACCGGGTTGCGCTGAGCTGGAGCATTCTGCAAGAGCCGCTGCTGCTGTGACACATGGGTGTATTGGGGGCGTTGCTGGTACTGGCCACGGTTGAACGGGCCGGGCTGGCTCTGGAAGCGCTGCTGGCTCCCCATCTGCTAACTGCCCTGAGGAGGAACGAAACGGGAGCGACTGCTGCTCCCGATCTGCTGGCCCTGGAACTTCCTCTTCTTCTCCTCCATCTCATGGCGCTTGTGTTCAGGCATCAAGGCACCATCCACCAGTTCCTGAAAGTTGTGGAACCTGGTGCACATCAGCTGGTACTGCAGTGCATCCTGCAAGCCATCACGAAACCTGGACTGCTTCTTCTTGTCGGTGGCCACGTCCTCTAGAGCATAGCGGGCCAACTCGATGAACTTGTCACGGTATGCGGTGACACGCATCCCTTCCTACTTCAGTGCCAGGAACTCCTTCTTCTTCAGGGTCATCAGAGCTTCTGGCACGTGGTGGGAGCGGAAGCTGCTGCAGAACTCCTGCCAGGTGATCTGAGTACGGTCGACGTGAGCGTACTGGTACGAGTCCCACCATCAGCTGGGTCTGCGTGAGCATCATCTGCTCAATGGTGGGAGGTGGTGGCGGCAGTCCGCTGGCACCTGCGTTGCTCCTTGTGTTCACCATCTATCATCAGTAAATAAATTCTTAAAAATTCCGTTGGTGTCTTCAGAGGATTACTAGCTAGTTATGATGGAGGATTTGATTGAAAGAGAGCAAGAGAAATGAATACCCCCTCTATGTAATCACTAAAGTCCTTAAACCTTAGTCCTGCATTTAGATGGTAGTAGACTTGCGTCTACGCCCATCACAATCATTACAAAAATTCAAATCAAGCATAAGCATAATGACAATCATTTCAAGCACCTAAAGACATGATTCACACAAGACTCGACTGGATTTGAGTTTTGAAAAAGTGAGACTAGACGACATATAACACATAATCATGGTGGTCTCCTAAGGTTTAATCAACCGTTTTAACTAGGCCGCGATCCTACAGTCAGCACGGCTCTGATACCAATCTGTCACACCCGGATTTTCACAAAGACCCGAATGCGGCCATATGTGTGCCTAGGAAGTCTAGTACACATATAGCGAACAAATATGATAAACAGAGAACATATACTTGAATAAATTCTTCATTAAATAAAATTTTACATCAGAGTGCACCATAAATAAATTAACCAAATACAGCGGAAGACTAAAAATCTCTCAAACTAATGGAGCCGCAATCCACAGGGACTCTGACTGGGAGACCACAGCTCAGTAGTATGGTAAATCTTTAGGAAACTCAGCAGCAGACTCACGCACAGCCCAATCTGTTTACTCATTCGGGATTTTATTGAATAAATGGCAAGTGTAAGTAAACAATTACTTAGCAAGTATAGCATGGTATGAATGCTCAAAATAAGGCTAGACACGGCTTAACTGCATTAGCATTTTTAGTTGGTTCATTTTAAAATTAACCAAATAACTACAAGTGGATAAAACCCAGTTGCAACCCAACTAATAAAGTATAAGTGACATTAATCATAAATAAACATCATCTTCTAATCAAAAAGGATCCAGGCCGCTCGTGACCCTGAGCAAGGCTATCATGATATATTTTACACTATGCAGAGGTTTCGCCATTTACCCACCAGTCGCGTAAAAGCTCAAACGAACATTAAACCCAACCATGCGGAGGTGGATCAGACCTCACAAATCACACTACCGAGGTGTGACCGCATAGGGACGCTACGACGTATTTCACAAGACACCCTAACAAGACAGTGGCCGCTATGGTACAACATAGGTAGTATGGCCCAAGGCACCGAGATTGACTTACGCCTACGGAGTCACACCATAAGGGGGTCGATGGTGTCCAAAGCGCGGGCATCACACCCATCAACGCGCAACGTGTGGAGTTCCCCATCGCAGGGACTCCCAACACGGGACTGTGCCTCACGGGGGCATAGCCGACGGTTTACCCGTCCTCGGTGGATCAAACCATACACTCACAAGTGGTTCTCATAGCGCCGTCGGCCACTCCGGTAACCACTGACAATCTAGAGACGTACAAGCTACTTGACCAAGACTAGAGTCATAATAGTTCTAGCGGTGGCGACAGGCTCCTGGGTTGTCGCTTTAAGAACCAGACCTTAAGTAGAGACACTAGAACAAAGCATGAAGCACATGCTCTAGTTCCCTAAACCAAGTTGCTAAAAAGCAAGTTTTATCATTAATATTAAAGTGAACCATTAAGTCAAGATTAACAATTAAATAATGATGATGGTAGCTGCGCATAGCAAAGATCTACCCATATGCAGAAACCCAAGGTAATCAAGGACAGGATAATCAAACTAGGTACAACCTTAATGGTACATCAAATTAGACACATGCATGTATGAAATAATTTAATACAAGTGAGTAGGTAGCAAGGATTATCCGTGCTATAACTTGCCTTCCTCAAAAGGAGGCTCCTGCTGCTGCAAGTCCTACTCCGGAAAGTCCTCCACGTACTCGAAGTCCAAAGCGAAAGGCGACACGAATCACCACACAAACATGCACGCAAACCAATATATGCAAACAAATAATATTTTGTTAGAAGAGTACACCAAACAATAGAAACAATACAAATAAAGGTTCTAGAAATATCCTACACTTCACTACGAACGCATGAGCGCGAGAATCACACTAATCGGAGCTAAAACGGAAAAGATATGTGTTTTCTAAGTTCTAGGGACCTGCTGGCAAGTTTTAAAAGTTCCAGGTGCTTAATTGTGAAAAAACCAGGGGCTAAAACATAATTACGTGTTAAAACCCAAGGGCTTACGCGCAAAAATGACTAGGAAGGACGGCGGGTTCTAAACTTTAAAAGTGCAGGGGTTTTTCATTAAAAACAGGACCTAGGCACAATTATTTTTCAACCAGGCTGGAGCACGGGTTGAATACCAGAAAGTTGGGGGGCTCTTTAACAAAAGCGCAAGGCTGACCTGTAAGTTGGGGGTTTGACTGGGGCTCGGGTGGATCGGGACCGTTGGATTAGGATCCGACGGTCCAGATCAGAGGGGGAAGAGGCGGCCGACGGGGAACAGGGGAGCGGCGGCGCCGCCCATGGCCGCGGCGGGGGCTTGCCGGAATTGTGCCTAACTCGAGCTAGAGGCCACCATCCGAGACGAGGCTTGGTCCTACAGCACCAGGAGCGAGCGGCGAGTCTAATTGGGGGGTTCTTGACAGAGATTATGCGGCGGGGGCGGATACCGACGGTGGGCGGCGGTCGGGTGACTCCAGCGAAGGCGCAATGACGCGCGGGGCGTGAGAGAGAAGGCAGGGAGTGGCTTGACACGTTGCTTACCGCCTTGCGAAGCTCAGAGTGGAGCCCAATGGGGCGGAGCGGAGCTGGAGGCGTGGGTTCGACTGCGGCGGAGCTCGGCTCGAAAAATGGCGGCGGCGCTTGGCGGGGAGGGGGGTGCTGCGGCTCTGGGCTCAGGGAGAGTTGGTCAGAGCTCGGGGTGTGGGGGCCTGGTTTTATAGGCCGGGGAGGGGCTATCAGCGTGTGGGCCGCGCGCGATTCGGTTGCCGGCGGAGCCGGGACTTTCCAAGTGAGGAGAAGGGGGTTGCCATGCGTGGCGCGGGCGGGAAAGGAAAGGAATCGGAGGAGGAAGCTTCGGTGCAGCTTCGGCGCAGCTGCGGGGTGGCTCGGCGAGGGTCCACGACGCGGGAAGCGGCCTTGCCTTTGCCGCCGCTCGGCGCCATTCGCGCGAAGAAGAAAGAAAGGGTGGGAGGCCCTGACGCGTGGGGCCGGGCAGCAGTGTGAGGGAGAGAGAGAAGGGAAAAGGGAGGGCGCTGGCTGGGCCGGCCGTTCGGCCCAGGAGCGGGGCGCGGGGGTTGTGGGCCGGCTCGGGGAATCGGCCCAGGAGCGGGGCTCGGGGAATCGGCCCAGGTGGAGGAAAAAGGGAGAGTGGGCCGGGGGAGAGGTGGAGAGGTGCTTGGGCTGGACTGGGGAGAAATAGGGGGAGTGCAAGTGAACCAGGGGAGAAAGTTTGAGGGGTAAAAACAGACTCGGCTGAAATTAACTTTTCTAGGATTCAAACAAATGCAAATTAAATTCGAATTTAAACAGAATTTAAATTCCAACTTAACTTGCTATCAAATAAAACACAGTGTAGCAACATGTATGCAACAAAAATGTTTCTATAACTTATATTTAATTTTAATATTCATAAATAATTCATTTAACCTATATTAAATATGAACAAATTAAATAAAAGCTAATAAATTACTAAAAATTTTAAATAGGCTATTTTTGGGTGTTACAGCTATCTTGTAAATTGAATCTTCTTATGGCTAGGAATTAATCCTTGACATTCATCAGGCTAGCCCAAAATTGAAAATCTCCTGGTTTTCTACTGACCTATGTGATTGACTTGTTACTCAAGTATTTATTTCATAATAGTTGTCGTCATAGCACATCCTCATTTATTATCTTATAGAGCCATTTACTCAGAAGGCACCTGTTTGAATATCTAGATCCAAAATACCAATACCCCCTTGGTCTTTGGGTCTGCACAAAATCTGACACTTAGCAAGTCTATATTTCTTTTTATGCTCATCTCCTTGCAAAAAAACGTGATCTGAAATAGTCATGTCTTTTTAGTACTTCTCTTGGTACTTCAAAAAAGGAACATATAGATGTCAAGGCTACTCAATATTGAATTGACCAGGACGTCCTCCATAAGATAGATGTTTACCCTTCCACAAAGTGAGGTTTTTTTCAAACTTTTCTTCTATAATTTCCAATCCTGATTACTTATTCTTCTATGATGCATTGGTATCCTGAGATACCTAAATGGGTAGTTTCCCATCCCACATCCAAATATTTGAATGTACTCCGCCTCATGATTCTTTGCTTCTTAATAGCAAAATAATTCGCTTTTATATAAGTTAATTTTCAGGCCAGATAGGTGTTTTAAAGCACTTAACAATAATTTCATGTTCTTAGCCTGTTCAAAATTATGATGATCCATAAATAGTATAGTATCTCTGCATACTGGAGGATTTATAGACCATTGTCTACTAGGTGTGGTACTAATCCACATCTCCCATGCATGGAGCTGTATGACAGTGGCGGTGAAGAAAAAGTAGCGTCGTTAGTGCGTGATTTAAGTGATAGCGGTATCGATGTTGGGGTGGGGAACTAAATGTGGTGGTGGGTGGAATAGAGCGATGGTTCTTGCTGAACCAAGTTTTCCTAGGGGTGTAAGGAAAGCTGCACTACAGGACAATGAAGCTTTTAATTAGTCACAAGTCGTATGTGGAACTGTGTGAAATGTATTGATCGTGCTAGATAGGGATCTAGCTAGATGCATGGCTGCTTCTGCAGTATTTCGTGATGAGACCAATGGTAAATGTTTCTCTCACTGTTCTAAGCAAAAACCATGACAAGTAACCACTTGTTTGCCATGGTCATTTTTCCCAACTGTAAAAGAGAAGTCTCACAAAATGGAAGCACGATGGAAAAAATAATCGAGACAAACAATCGACTATGAGCATTTTTGTAGTGAATAATAACAAGACAGCTAGTTACGGAGTATATATAAGCAAACTTATATAGCTAGGTTAAATGCTTCAATTCCCCAGTTAAAATACTTATAATAACTTAGAACTAATGTTTCTCAAGTGCTTGGCATTTTGATAATTATTTTCTAATTAATCTCCATAGCAGACAATTACTTTAACGTTCAACCACATATATGTATAGATGGCCATCTGGCCCGTGGCCCATGGGCCGGCCCATGGCACGAAATTTGGGCCCGGTCCCGGCCCGGCCCGGCCCGGCCCGATGTTAGATGGGCCCAGGCCGGCCCGGCACGTCCTTCGGGCCGGGCCTGGGCCGCTGCGCCAGCCCATGGGCCGGTACGGGCACGACACGATTAAGGGTTGGCCCGATGAGGCACGATGGAAAGCATGTTTAGGCACGCTTAAGCACGTTTCAACACGTTTAATTGCATTGTTTGTCTTCAAAAATTTAATTTAATGAAGATTTGTTTTAGTTGAACCGGGCTAGAATGGGCACGATGGGCCTTCATAGACACGACGGGCCAACGGGCCGGCCCGGCACGGCTAAACAGTGTGTGGGCCGGGCTTGGGCCGAAGCATCGGCCCGTGGGCCGGGCCGGCATGGCACGGCAGGGTGGCGGGCCGAGTCGTGCCCGTGCCTCGGCGGGCCGGGCCGAGCCGTGCCCGTGCCGAGCCGGGCCGGGCCGGCCCGTTGGCCACCTATACATATATGGGCATGCTAAATATCCAACTCCCCGCTCCACGTACATTCCAGTTTGATACTTTAATGTCTGCCACCTCATTTCCACCTCTATGAGTTTTAGGAATGCAGCAACAACCTAACTTTCGGAGAATATCGATCCCTGAGAGTTGGTACATCTCTATTGAGACCTACATTACTCCAATATCACTAGCTGATCGATGCATGGCTGGCGCTTGCGAGGCAGAGAGCCAACTAGCGTGCAACTTTGCCCTTCTAGAAAGAGCGTGAGGGCCATATGCGGTTCATTCACTAAGCGCTGGTTTCAGATTTTTTTTCTTCAACATCGAAATTATTGAAATTCATAAAATCTTATGAAGTTTCGCTGAAATGTTTTTAGAGTCTACCAAATTATATAATTTTTAAAGTCTCTACGTATATAATTTATGGCTAAATAATTATCAAATTGATGGATATGCAATATAAATAATAGAAAATATAAATTTAAAGTATTATATTTACAATAGAACATATGCGTAAGTGTTGTAGTAAATTTTGGATTTTTCTTTCAGTAACCACTGAAAATCACGAATTTTGGACCTGCCGGAGGAGGCAACGGCGTTAGGATGTAGCTAGATGTGATGATTGAAGACGCCATGCATGATATACGACATAGAAACATGAGGGAGAAATGGTATCTATAACAACTATATAATTGGTACCCACTAATAGTCCCACCATATTTCTCTCCACATGCAAGATGTCCACGTCATCATCCATTAGATCTCCTCTCAACATGCAAACTGTCCACATCACCATCCACTAAAATTATGAATTTATGTCTTCTACTGATTTTCTACAGCTATACATTGTGTTAGTCTTTGCGAGTACCATGCTACAAATTTCTAAGTAGTTCTCTCTCAATAAAATGAATGTGTTTTCCTCTACACTATTGTTTAAAAAAAATTGCAATGCAATCATTTTAGTGTTTCTACTTTTAAATTGCATCTTCAAATTTTATATAAATTCCAGCAGCAACGCGCGGAGTCCCACCTAGTTGGATAAAGTTCGCCGACCACTTTTCTTATTACCTGGCGGTGGCTTGCGTGTAACTGTGTAAGAAGCCCCGGCCCCACACGTGCCATCATGCATGCATCGGCAGCGGCTGCCCACGGGGCACAGCACACTTATATATATACACACTACCAGAAACACTCACATCCGCCCCCCTCAAAAGCCTCGGTCACTTTTGAACCCGGTGCTATATGTGCATTAGCATCGGGTCCAATAGCTAGGAGCGGGACGGCGCGTTAGTGCGGCAGAAAGAGCTCGTTAGCACCGGGTTGTGGTAAAACCCGGTGCTAAAAGTCCCACATTAGCACCAGATGTAGCCACCACCTGGTGCTAATTTGTCCGAGCTCATTTAGCACCGGTTAAAGGCTATAACCGATGCTAACGTGCTCCGCACCCCTTCTCTGTTTCGATCTCTTTTCCAATCTTCTCTCTTCTTCTTCTCACTTTGTTTCTTCCTTCTCTTCTCCAGGCCAGAGGGCGAGGCGAGCGCGCTGGTGGGCGGCGCGCTGGCAGGCAGGCGGGCGGCGCTGGCGGGCGGGCAGGCAGAGCCCTCGCGCGGCCGGGCGCGCAGGCGGAGCGCTCTGTGGACCGAGGCAGCTCACATCCGCCCGTGGATCGAGGCAGCTGCAGGTTCCAAGATTCTTAATTGCTTCCTGCCATACCCGACGACGACCTGGTGTCAACTAATTTCTAATTTCGTTGCCTTTCTTTCTCTGACCGTTGATTTCGTGCTGCTTTTGGGATGGAGTAGGAAGGAGACCGCCGCGACGCGCACCGAAGGAGTTCGACGGATTGCTCGCTCCACAGACGCACGGATTGTTCTCTGTAATCTCTGTAATATAAATTTCTCTGTTGAATCCTCGTTGAATCTTGAATGTTGAATCTTGGATCTCTGTAAATTTCTCTGTTGAATCTTAAATGTTAAATGTTGGATCTTGAGCTATTTCTACTCTTAATCTCTTTCTTTCTCCTCATCTTCTTTCTCTTCTTTCTCTGTTCTTCTCATTCTCGAAGAACACGGAGAGAGCGGGCAAGAAGAGAGAGAGGAGGGAAAGGGATGAAGAGTAAAAAAATATTTCATTTTTTTACGCGTAAAAAACTTTAGCACCGGTTGGTGTTTAGAACCGGTGCTAAAGGGTCCCTTTAGCACCGGTTATCCTACCCGGGGCTAAAGGGTACCCCTTTAGCGCCAGAAGTTTAGCAGCGGTTGGGAATCCGGTGCTAAAGCCCGTTCCTAACCGGTGCAGAAGTGGATGCCTCCGGTAGTGGTATATGTCTTTGTCAGGCATGGAATAGATCGATCACAACTGCATCTATCAAACTTGTGCATATCTTTGTTGAACCTTAGGAGGGCCCAATGACATTGCAACTACGTGCCAACCAAGTCCTGTGTGTGGTGCCCTAGTTTATTAGAAAAAAAATAATTATGCGAGAGGCGGCTCGGAAAGTTTCCAGTGGTGGGGAAATGATTAAAGGCCATGGTACTGTTTCTGTTTGGTGGCCTTTCAGACTCTGGGACCCTAGACTGTACATCAACACTAGCTTGTAGTTAGCCTTCTAAACTCGGCCCGGAGATTGGACATCATCAGAAATTAGGGACCCACGACATACATCACATAACAATCAGCTAGCTAGCCAAAATATTTCACGAGCATATATACCATGCACTACCGCAAACAGGGAGTTTGCCAAACTCCCGTGCGCCTAATTGTTTGCTGTGCACTTTATATCAGACGCACGGCAAAGACCCCACGTTGTCGTGAGCACGAGGCAAAACACACGGCAAACGTGTGGTGCACGACAGAACATCCTTTCACCGTGCAAACAAGGTCGGCAATCTAACACTTTGCCGTGTGCCAACGGTGGAACGCACGGCAAATATCGTGGACACATGCATGGCCCCCGCCCCGTCCGTTTGGCGAGTGACGGCCAGCGACGGACGTTAACCTTTGTCGTGCGCGGCAGGAAGGCCCATAGCAAACTACTTCCTTTTGTCGTGCGCGACCGCCAAGGCGCATAGCGAACGGCCGTCACGTGCACGGCGCGGACGGCCGTCGCTCGGACCGGTAACGGCCATCGCACGTGACGTGCACGTGCCGTCCTTTGCTGTGCGCCGCCAGCGCAGCGCATGGCAAAGATACACGTTTGCCGTGCATTTTTTTGTAGTGCACGGCAAACATATACGTTTGTCGTGCGTCTAGCCCTAGCGTACGACAACCTTTCAAAAAAATTGAATTAAGTCCCTCTGTGTATTTTTGTAATACAAGAATATTATTTTGTACTATATACTCCAATGTGATACATTTCTCGATATGTTTACTATATTTAACAAATTTCTGTCTTTTAAAGCATACTTTTTATTGAAGTCAAATTTGAACTGCAAGTGCATAAAATAATAGAGTAAAATTCGTGAAAAAATGGTATTCATGTAATTAAGTCATGTTTAAGACTTCACCCATGTATTTATTTGAAATTCTTAACATTTTGTTAGCGAAGCATGAAGATCCACGTGCGGTAGAACTGATTTTTAATTGTATAAACTGTAAAAAAGTTTTAAAATTATGAGATTTGTCGAGAGCTATTGGTATCCTATGTGGAGGTTGTGGTAAATAATTGATAAGGTTTTGAACAAGTCGTTACGTATGTGTCGGTGTTTGGAAATCGTGGTCCCGACACCAACCAGAAATGCGCTATGTTCCCACCCCTGATGGTTGATGCAGAAGGTAATACGATGGCATGAAATTATCCTGGTTCCGGTCGCAAGACCGTACGTCCAGCAAAGATGGTGCGTGCAATGTATTATCCTGCACCGGACTGCAAGTAGTAGGGGATACAAGCAGGTTGGGAGAAGAGGCTAGGCCTCCAAGTCCAAGATGATTGAGGCAGAGTGCCAATATCGTTGAGTGCGGAGAGTGTGTGTGTTGTTTCTTGCTCTGTATTCGATTGATCCCCCCTCTTCATGAGCGCACCCTCTCATTTTATAGACCAAGGAGGACGGGGTTACATACGTGTGTCGCTATGCAGGCACAGTTGTTGCACAGCAATTGGTTTGGCGCCGGCCGTGGCTCCTTGTCCTTGGCCACTGTTGCGCGGTGTTGCTGTCCCTGTGATGGATTCGTGTACTGGTGATGACGCCAGGGAATGGTTTCGAGGATTTGAGCTGACCCGCATGCCGTAATGACTCGCCCGTACGCCAATTCGAGGGTCTTTCATGCCTGTGCACAAACCATTCCGTGGAAAATCACTGTGGGAGTCGGCAGCACAGGGAGATGGAATGACCCGGCCCTGTTCGCACAGTGGCGGCGTGTTCGCACAGCGCTGGGACGGTCGCATAGTGCTCGGGATGGCCCGCCATGCCACCGCCGTCCTTCCTCCTTCTCCTGCTGCGTGCTCGAGGGTCTCTCCCGCCCGACCGAGGACTTCGGGTCGTCGGAGTTGGTAGCACAGGAGCTCGGAGTGACGTGCTCTGTTCGCACAGCGCCGACCTGTCTGCACAGAGCCTCGGTTGGCAGCATAGTGACGGGAGTTGGCGGATGCGATGGGTCCTGGCTGTCAGAGCGGCATGGCGAGAGATTTGCCTTTTGACTTTGGGTGCACGGCGGCGATGGGCGTCATTAATTGTTTGTTGGGGCGGAGGTCTCGACCGAGGCGGAGCTTTCCCCATTTCGTGGGTTGCTCGAGGCTCGACCCTCAGGCCTCGACCGAGACGGAGTTTTCCGATTCGCTCGAGGGGTCGGTTCCCTCGAGCAAAGCAGAGATTGAGGTGCATGTCGAGGCGCCCCGCGAGTTGCCTTGACTGGGCCTTTGTCCGTTGCTGGGCCGTGGGCCTTAATTTGCTTTCCTTTCTTCTAATATTTGCATGAGTTAGTGTTTAATAAGAGTGATTATCCCATAGGTTTGGGTACCCCTAATGATCGCCCCAACAGTAGCCCCTGAGCCTTTGTTGGAGCAGGTTTAATCCGGCAAAGACTTTTGTCGTGGGTGCTTCTGATTAGGATTTCCTTGAAGAATTCCGCTGGGTGCGCGCTAGCGCACCCGCGGGTGTAGCCCCCGAGGCCTTGGAGGAGTCGATATACTCCTGCAAGGGCTGTCAGCGTTTCTCGCTTTCGTGAGCTACAACATATTTCGTCTTCAAGGAATTAGATCTTGTGGCATGAGGAGCCCCCGAGCCCTGGCCCTAGCAAGGTCGATCAGGGCGATCCTCGACTTTGAGTTATGACCCCTGTCGCCCCATTCGTGGGGAGGAGGGGTGACGCTATCCATGCTTCCCTCGAGCGGGCTGCGAGTCATGGATGCCTCTGTGAGCTGTTAGCGGGTAATACAAGTGGACGTCCGTGCCTCATTCGATAGAGTTTGGCTCGTGGTCCGGAGACACGTGTCACTAGAGCACTTGTGGAGGTTTGCTAGGTTGGGCTCGACCCCGTTCGATAGGGGTCAAGGGCTCATTGCTCTCCCTCGGTGGGATCCCTCGACTAGCTGCCTCCATGTGGCCTTGAATACAACATGGGGGGTACCCTCGATCTTCACGTTCAAGGATAGGCTCGATTGCACGCGCCCCCAGTTTTCCCAGACTCTGTTGATCTGGGCGCCTGTCGAACCCTCGACGGGCCAGTGCTTCGAACCCCTGATCAGTAGGGCCTCGAGGAGAGGTGGCTTACCTTGGAAGCTTTCCTGCTAGCCTCGAGCGTTTATTTAGGGAATCGTGGCTGACGTGGCGTGAAGCATGTGAAGTGGGTGCGCCTTTTTAGGTGGAGCGGTGGAGGCGTGGGTAGTTACGATGGGACGTGGCGTCTGCAACGCCTGGGTTCTCGCGCGTGGTGGTTATCCCAACCGGTGGGGTCCGGCCGTCAGTGACAGCAGCACCAACAGCATTGAATGCGGATTCCACGCGGTTGTGATGCCAGTTGCGCTTCGTATGAGACTATAAATAAAGAGGCAGGGGGAAAGGTTCGGCTTACCAAGCCCTTTCCTTCATATTGCATCTACTATTTCCAAGCGCCATCGCTCTTGCCTTTCGCCTTCCCCGCACAAGCTCCGCTTCTCGCCGCCAACATTCACCATGGTGACCATCACTGACCCCGCTCCGTGGAGCCCTTCCATCACCACCGACGACTATCTCGCCGGGCTGGTGGAGGCCGGGATCCTACCGGTGAACAGCAACCCGGCGGAGCCCATGTGGATCGCGCCGCCGTCCACCCACCATGAGCCTTCTCCGCCGGAGGGCTTCGTGGTCAGCCTGGCGAGGCTGCATGAGTGGGGGTTCGAAATCCCCGCTTCAGCGTTCTTCCGCGGGTTGTGCCTCCACTACGGTGTGGAGCTCCACAACTTCGCCCCCAATGCCATCTCGCAAGCGGCGGTCTTCGTCGCCGTTTGCAAGGGGTTCTTAGGCATAGAGGCCCACTGGGACCTATGGGTTCACCTCTTTTGGGGTGAACTCCATACGGCCGTCGGTGAGTCTCAAGTAGCCCGCCGAGCAGTTCGCGCCGAGGGCCTCACCCTGCAAGTTCGGGGGTAGCGCAGCGGGCTCTACATCCCGGCCAGCATGACGTCCAACAACGCCGACTGGGACAAAGGGTGGTTCTACCTGCGCAACGTCGACAACAAGCTCCCGGCATACACCGCCAAGGTGCTGTGGGAGCGGCCGGAGTCATGGAGCTACAGAGTCTCCCCCGCCGACCGCCAGGAGCGGTTGAAGGTCTTCACCGACGCCTTTGCCGCACTGTCGCGGGCCGGGCTAACTGCGGCGGGGGTAATTGCCAACTTCAATCAGTGGCATGTCATGCCGCTGATGAAGAGGGCTTTGCACCTCGGCTAGCTCAAGGCGGAAGCGCCGTGGGTGGGCTCGAAGATAAAGGAGGGAAACCTTCTCATCGAGCACTGCATGCACCGAGCGCAGCGAGCGGTGGAGGTGTCCAAGCTCGACTGCAAGGAGGCGGCCCTGTTTGCCGTCAAGATGCGCCCCGATGCGGGGTACTTACAATTTGTGAGTTTTTTAGTTTGAATTAGATTCAATCTAATTTTTACCCTCGAGGGTTATTTATTGCTAATCCGCAATCTTTTTCTCTAGGGGTTGTCTCACAAGCGGTATCGCTCTGCCCCTCCTCTTCCCAAAGTCCGTGAAGCCAACCGCCTCTCTGCTGAGTGGCAGAAAGCGCGGAAGGACGCGGCCAAGAAGAAGGAGTAGAGGTGCCAGTGTAAAGAGGCGCACGAGAAAGAGTGCCACCGACGGACAAGGGAGGGGCTCTCCCCCCCTGCGACCCCCGAGAGCAGCCCAAAGGCGTCTTCCTCGGACGACCTCGTGGAGATCCCGCCACCTACGCCGGTGGCGGCCGAAGCGACCGTGCCCTCGAGGGGGCGAAGCCAGGAGACACCAGCGTCATCATGGGGTAGGGGGGCCTCGAGCAGCTCGGCGCCCTCGACGCCGCGAGCCACCCCCCTAAGAACCGCGGCGACCGCCCCGAGGGTTCAAGCTCGAAGCCCGCCCACGCCTGGGGCGGCCCCAGGGGCCACGAGGGCACGAAGCCCTGCACCCGCAGCCTCGAGGCCCGCGAGCGTGTCCCCACCGCCGAGGGGTCGGGGTCGTTCGGGGTCCCGGCAGCCCCCGAGCGGCAAGAAGCGCAAGCTGAGCAGCCTCGTTCGGGTTAGGTGAGTTTTGTTCTCTTCTCTTGGTCGTAGATCATCAGTGTCTTTAATCTAATTCTTTTGATTTGATTATCTGTTAGCAAACCCGGACCGCCGGCATCGCTACCGCTAGCGCCCACCAAGGCGCTGAAGGTGTCGACGCGCTCCACGCCACGTTCAGCGGCGCCGTCCCCGTCAGGAGTGCCCCAGGCGACGGAGATCGTCACCCGGTACCAGGCGGCCCTAGCGCAAGGGGTCGCCCGGTCGAGGGGGCATCGGCCGCAGTGGGCTAGAACCGGACCGGGGAGGTGACCCCGACCACCCTTATGGAGGAGGCGGCCCCCCACCATTGTGGGGGCGAGTGAGACCTCCGCGCCGACCGAGGCCGTGGTGGAACCAGAAGGAGGGGGCCGCACCGGAGACGCAGCTCGGACCTCGGCTGGGGGCGGGTACCACACTGGTGGCCCTCCCGGCCACCCTCAATGGCAGCCAATAGGAGGAGGAGGAGGAGCGGGATCCGGGCTTCCAGGAAGGGTCCTGGAGCCCTTGGGAGGAGTGGACGGTGGAAGCCCTACCTGGCATCCCGGCCTTCGAGGCCTGGCGCAATTAGGGGCTCAGCCGGCGTGGCTTCCCCCTGGCCTAGCAAGGGCTGCCGAAGCTGAGCGACTCCTTAGGGAGGAGCAGCAGGGCTTGGGGACCACGATACAGCAGGCCCTGAAGCAGGTCCTCGAGCTCCACCTCGGCCGAGGCTTGGACCTCCATCTAGTAAGTGCTCTAACTGCTAAATTCATTGTGTGCTTTCTGTCTTCCTCT
The DNA here is from genome assembly GCA_033239725.1 of Echinochloa phyllopogon. Lineage (NCBI taxonomy): Eukaryota > Viridiplantae > Streptophyta > Magnoliopsida > Poales > Poaceae > Echinochloa > Echinochloa phyllopogon. The sequence continues at coordinate 35,818,831 of BTCW01000014.1, forward strand.
TTTTCTTATTTTTGTCTATTGACGCGCCAATGGCAGAACTTGAGGGAGATGGCCGGCCGAAGGGTCACCGAGCTCGCTGATTTGCACAACGAGCTGCATCAGCTGAGGGAGGCTCTGGCCCATGCCGAGCGGGAGCGCGACCGCGAGAGGACCCTCGCCGCGGAGACGGCTGACGAGATCCTGTGGCAGGGGGATGAGCTCTATCGGCGGAACGAGGAGTTGGCCGCGCTCGAGGTCGAACTTCAACAGGAGCGCGCCGCCCTCATCGAAGCCCGGGGGCAGCTGCAGCAGCGGGATTCGACCCTCACAGCGGCTGAGGCCCAGTTGAAGACCTAGGGCAAGGCCATCGATCTGCTCACCGTGACGGTGGTGGAGGGAGACGTTGTCATCACCGAGCTGCAGGCCTCAGTCAAGGCCCAGCAAGGTGAGATGGAAACACTCCGGCAGGAGGTCAGTGCCGTCCGGGAGGATCTGGCCCAGAAGGAGAAGCTGACAGAAGGTAAATTCATTATAAACTCATCCTTAATTCAAATTCAGCTTTTTGAAACTTATCTGAATTTGCTTTTGGGACTTCAGAGCTGCGGAAGGTGGAGGAGAAGACTTCCTCATAGGCGGATTCTCTCCAGGTGGCCTATTCGAAGGCCCAGGAGGACCTCGAGGCGCTACGGGATGTAGCCCTCGCCGTCTGCAAGGAGGTCGAGGGGCCAGAAGCCCCCGAGTCCCAATCGGGCAGCTCGGTGGCAAGCCGCCTAAGGGCCTTGGGCGGCTGCATCACCGAGCGCCTGAAGGGGGCTCTCCGCCTCGGCGTGTAGAAGACCCTCGGGGTTATCTCGACGCACTTCGTCATAGACCTCGAGGCAGTAAGCACCGGGTACGTAGTGGCGAATGATCTCGATGACGACGCTGCGCTAGCCGTCGTGGAGAGCGCCGACGCTGGTGCCTCTGCTCCTGCTGCCGCCTTGCCACAGATCTTCGAGGGCGACTTCCTCCCCGACGTCGAAGACGAAGAAGACGCTACCCCCGAAGGCCCCGAAGACCCCGCTCCCTGAATAGTTATGAATATTTATGTAATAATTAGTTTTGTGGTTTGGAATTTTTATGCCTGTTAAACAATTTAATGTTTAAGCATACATTTGAGTTTTATTTGAATCATCATTTTCTTTATCACAATTTTCTCACTGAATTTGCAAAGGACTTGTCGAGGAAGATGTCGTTCATAGACTAACTTTAGCGTAGGGTGGCGAGGGGGATGCCGTATCCTTTTGAAGGCGTAGGCGGTCCCTCGACTCGGTTGGCCCTTGGCCTTAGTAAATCTATGCCTCGAACTGCCTTTTGGCAATTAATGGAGACGAACATGATGAACGAATTTTGAAGAAAAAAACTTAAAATTGGGACAATTTTAGGAGGGGGGTGCCCCCCGAATTAGCCCCCAAGTGTGACTTGGCTTTTTTGAGGGTAAGCCGAGTCTCACTCATTTAAGATATTTCTTTATTCATTTATTGAGATAAGTACAAATGTACATGAATGCTTGGAAACTTGGGGTAGAAGCGACGTAGCTGTTGAATGTTCCAAGAGTTGGCGAAAACTTCGCCTTTCTCGTTCGCGAGCTTGTATGTGCCTGGTTTGAGGACCTCGGCGACGATGTAGGTCCCTTCCCATGGCGGCGTGAGCTTGTGGCGTCCTGGATTATCTTGTCGCAGCCTTTGCACCAGGTCCTCCTTGTTGAGGTCTCGACGTCGAACCTTCTGGGCTTGATATTTTCGGAGGGACTGCTGGTACCGTGCTGAGTGTAGGATCGCCACGTCTCAAGCCTCGTCCGTGTTGGCGGTCATTACGGACCGATTTCCGACCTCCAACCGAGTATAAAACAAACACAATGGAATCACACACCATAGATATAGGGATTATTTCTGATCATTTCCACAAGTTTTGGTGTTTATGTGATTCCAGGAGGCAGGTTGCCAATGTCGGGGTAAAACCACCCAAAATCGTGCGTTCAGCCCAGTCTCATGACTCGACCGAACACCACCCTCATTCCCGGAGTGTACCAAGACCTAAACACACGTGATTTACCAAGACCCCGGGCATATGTAGACCATCAGGATCAACCTCAGCACAAAGGCGGTGGATCCAATGGCAGACGGGCACTCGGACCCATTCGGCCGAACTTCCAGGATACGGCCGAAGCCCAACCGACCCACAACCGACCTGGGGACGAAATCTGGAGCATTAGAGGCCAAGGCGGTGCAAATGGGTGGTTCGGCCGAACTGGGGAGTTCGGCCGAACCGACCCCATTCGGCCGAACCCGGCACCTTCGCCCTAATGGCCCGGAACCGCCCCTGAGGTCCCGTGGCCACTACTCCTTCCACCGCCCTTCCTTGCTATAAAAGGAGGCCTCCAGCACCTGCAAAAGCACACAACACTTGCGATTAGGCATTATCGAAGCTCTGCCACTTGTATCAATAGAAGATAGGGAGAGAGGAGAGATGAGGGTCCCAGAGAGGAGCCGGAGTGTCGGCCCCTCTTCCCGCTGTACCTCTACGGATGCGGCTCCGCTTCGAGTGACATACGGGTCGTGTCTGGTAACTCTTGTATCTCTTTCTGATTAATTGAGTAGTCAGCTCTTACTTTTATATGCTTGTTGGTTCTTCGTTCAATGCTTAGTTGATTGGTATAACTGTATACTGGTTTCTTAGCTTGGGTGCTTATCTTTCTATAGGAGATAAGTATTAGTCGACTCGTGTAGGCGCGGTGTGTAGACTTGAGGTTAACTTAGTTTGCCCCCGATTCAACGAACGTGTGGTAGCCGTTAGGTGGTGACAGCCCTATACGGCCTTTGTAATCCATCTCGTTAGTCTCGGTCTGTAGGATCCCCAGTGTGGAGCTGATGGTACCCCTTCTCATCCCTGTCTGCGTGTCACTGGTGTCCATTGTCTCTAAGCAAGTATCTATCTGTATCCTCTGATCTGCTCGATCAATCAGTAGAGTTCCACTTTCAGACTCGTACCTTCTACCCTCCTAGTGCCCTTCCAATCTCTTTGTTGTTGTCATCTACTCCATCCATTCCGTTCATTCCACTCCATCTACCTAGGACAACTTAGTTTAGAATTAGTTCACTTCTCGTTCCTCGTGGAAATTGATACCCTGGAATACTCCTGGGTGAAAGCTACATCGGTATCCGTCCGCTTGCGGATTTATCTGTAGGTCGTAAGGAGTGCCAACAAGCTTTCTGGCGCCGTTGCCGGGGATCGGTAGCTGTTCTAATTCTGAACCCAAGTTGTTCGTATATCACACCATCCCATCCACCATATGGATTCTACTCTTACCTTACGCCATTATTCGGCTCCAAAGGGCGATTGTTTGGAGCCACCACCATCATCACATCCTATCCACACACCCGGCTATGAGCTGCGTCTCGGCTTCATAGACATGGTTCGAGAGCAAACGTTCTCAGGAACGAAAGATGAGAGTCTATACTCGCATTTGCGAGAATATGAGCAGCTCTGTTCATGTATCGTAATTGCGGGCATGTCACAAGAGACGCTCAAATAGAAGCTATTTTCGTTTTCCTTAACGGGAGGAGCGAAGAAATGGTACTCTCTATCTGTCGGTAACATGGAGGGGAGTTGGGAATTTCTTAGAGAGAAATTATGTTTAAATTTCTTCCCAGCTTCCAACATAGCCAGCCTCCGAATCAAAATTCTCACCTTTAAGCAATTAGAGGGAGAATCGTTAGGAGCTGCCTGGGCTCGTTTAAAGCAAATATTGGCATCCGGACCAGACCTAAGCTTGCCTGAACCTGTTGTTTTGCAACATTTCAGCCTTGGTCTATGTCCTGTAGCCTCCGATTTCTTGAACTCCGCTTCAGGAGGGTCGTTCTCTCACTTGATTCCCAGTGAAGCGAGGGTAATCCTGGATCGTATCCTAGACGATACTCCCTACACTGGAATCTATGATGAACTCCCCGATGAAGAAGAGAAACAGCCTGAACTTGAAGAGCCTACAATCTCACAATCCAAATTCATTAGCTCTCCCATTCCATTGGAACCTGAAGCTCAATTCGAACGACAGCCATATTCTAGCCAAGATTATTATGACTCACTCACTCCCTATGATTTCGATGATGATCTCTTCGAAGACATCGGGAATGCAAAAAGTCTCCCATTGGGACGACGAGTAGAGCATAAGGATCAACCACCCGACAAGGAAGAACTCAAATACCAAAGGGAGAACCTGGAACGTCTCTCTGCGGTCATGAGTCGGGAATGGCTAAAGAAGTTGAAGCTTCAACCGAGGTTGTCAAATTGCCCAGGAAAATTTGAAGAATACTCTGTGAAATCCTGGGCAGTGACAGAGAAATTGGGTATGACCCAAGCCTCGGGATCAACATCATCTCTAGCTCTCTAGTTCGAGCCCAACTTCCTGATGAACCATGGTCAACATCTCAAAAACAACTAAGGTTCACCTCGGGAAGAATCCTTGATTGTTTAGGGATCTTACGGGTCACACCCGTTAAGGTTAACGACCCTAGACTTTTCTTGGATTTCCATATCTTTGACCTACCCGATGATTCCACCCATTCTATCTTTATCGGTAGGCCAATCATGAACATTCTAGAAAGGGTGTCGAACAATCAGCTAGTAGAACTCAGGGTCGGGAAAGAACTTGTCCCTGTCTCTTATTCTCATTCCTTGAATACTCCAATAGAGGCAGAACCCGATCCTGATCCTATAGAGGAAGTCATGTCAACCTCGTTGACAGACTTAGAGCAACCTATTCCAGAAGAGGATATTGAGTTCTTTGCTGAAGAGGAGGAACCTCATCCTCCGATTGAGCTCGATACTTCCAAAACTCCAAAACCATCTCCAATCGAGCTTAAACCACTCCCTCCTTGATTAAAGTATGCTTTCCTCTTTGGAAACAAACAAACTCCAATGATCATTAGTGATAAGCTATCGGATGTAGAAACCCAGCAGTTTCTCACTATCTTGGAGAAGAATCGATCGGTCTTAGGATATTCTCTCCAAGACCTAAAAGGGATTAGTCCAAATCTTTGCACTCATCGAATCCTGATCGATTCTGAGGCAACACCGTCTCGAGAACCTCAGAGATGGTTGAATAATGCCATGCGAGTGGTTGTTAAAAAGGAAGTTCTCAAGCTCCTTCACGCTGGGATCATTTATCCTGTTCCCAATAGTGAATGGGTTAGTCTCGTTCAAGTTGTTCCTAAGAAGGGAGGAATGACGGTTGTGCACAACGATACAAATGAGCTTATCCCTCAGCGCACCGTCACTGGGTGGCGTATGTGCATTGATTATTGAAAACTCAATAAAGCCACCAAAAAGGACCATTTCCCCCTTCCGTTCATTGACGAAATGCTTGAACGGCTAGCCAAACACTCATTTTTCTGCTTCGTTTATGGTTACTCTGGATATCATCAAATTCCTATCCATCCAAACGACCAGAGTAAAACCACGTTTACATGCCCCTACGGTACGTATGCCTATCGGCGGATGTCCTTTGGGTTATGTAACGCACCCGCATCTTTCCAACGTTGCATGATGTCCATCTTCTCGGATATGATTGAAGAGATTATGGAAGTGTTCATGGACGATTTCTCAGTTTATGGGAAGACCTTCATTGAATGCCAGAAAAATCTAGACAAGGTCCTCCAAAGGTGCGAGGAGAAACACCTCGTGCTAAACTGGGAAAAGTGCCATTTTATGGTACGGGAAGGAATCGTTCTAGGACACCGGGTGTTAGAACGATGGATTGAGGTAGACAGAGCAAAGATAGAAGTGATTAAGCAACTTCCGCCTCCAACTAACGTTAAGGGGATTCGTAGCTTCCTTGGTCATGCTGGATTCTATAGGCGCTTCATCAAAAACTTTTCCCAGACATCCCGGTCTTTAACCAATCTTTTAGCCAAGGATGCCCCCTTCGTCTTTGATGAAGAGTGCTATGCTGCCTTTCACACTCTCAAGAAAGCACTCATTTCCGCTCCCATCATCCAGCCTCCCGACTGGAACATCCCTTTTGAAATCATGTGTGATGCAAGCAATTATGCTGTAGGGGCTGTTTTGGGCCAAACCAAGGACAGGAAGCACTATGCTATCTCTTATGCTAGCAAAATGCTCACTGGCCCCCAGCTCAACTACGCAACCACAGAAAAAGAACTTTTAGCAGTTGTATTCGCTATAGACAAATTCCGGTCCTACCTAGTTGGGGCCAAGGTCATAGTCTATTCAGATCACGTTGTTTTAAAGTATCTTTTGACCAAAAAGGATGCGAAACCAAGACTCATCCGCTGGGTTCTTTTACTCCAGAAATTTGACATTGAAATAAGAGATAAGAAAGGAGTAGAAAATTTAGTAGCAGACCATTTGTCTCGGATGGAAGTACCCTCGGATCTCCCTATAGATGATTATCTACGGGATGATACGCTCCTTAAGGTCATGGCTTTAGATCCGTGGTACGCCAATATAGTGAACTATATGGTGTCGGGGTACATCCCGCCTGGAGAAAACAAGAAACGATTAGCTTAGGAGAGCAGACTTCATCTCTGGGACGACCCGTATCTCTTCCGGATTTGTAGCGATGGACTTCTCAGAAGATGCGTACCCACACCTGAAGCATACAAAATCCTGGAAAGATGCCACTCAGCACCATATGGAGGTCACTATGGTGCGTTCAGAACCAATGCAAAAGTTTGGATATGTGGTTTCTATTGGCCCGGCATGTACGACGATGCTAAGGCATTTGTCAGGAGATGTCCTCGATGCCAGAAACACGGGAAGATCAACACTAGAGACGCAATGCCGCTCACTAGCAATCACCAAGTAGAAATCTTTGATGTTTGGGGAGTGGACTTCATGGGTTCTTTCCCGAACTCAGAAGGTTGCCAGTTCATTCTAGTGGCGGTAGATTATGTCTCTAAGTGGGTGGAAGCTTTGCCTTGTGTGGCTGCCGACTCTAGGAGCGCGAAACGAATGTTCCATGAAGTTATCTTCCCTCGTTTCAGAGTTCCTAGGATAGTCATCAGCGACGGCGGCTCTCACTTTATCGATTCGGCCTTCCGTAGGAATCTCTCAAGTTTGGGGGTGCAGCATAATGTAGCTACACCCTATCATCCTCAAACTAGCGGTCAAGCAGAAACTTCAAACAAACAAATAAAAACATTCTGCAAAAGACTGTAAATGAGATAGGCAAGAAATGGAAGGATAAACTCCTAGATGCACTCTGGGCATACCGCACGGCCTATAAAACACCCATAGGAATGACTCCATATCAACTAGTCTATGGCAAAACCTGCCACTTACCAGTAGAGATGGAGTTTAGAGCTCACTGGGCCATTAGGAAGTGGGGTATGAACCTTCCAGCAGCCGGCCTCAAACGGAAAATCCAGCTGGCCGAATTAGATGAAATGAGGGAACGAGCATACCACAGCTCCCGGCTATACAAAGAACGGACCAAGAGATGGCATGACAAAAGGATTAAGGTCAAAGCATTCAAGCCGGGAGACAAGGTCCTCGTCTTCAATTCCCGTGTCAAACTTTTTGGTCATGGGAAACTAAGAAGCAAATAGGACGGCCCATTCACAGTGATCAACGCTGCATCCCATGGGGCCTTCACATTGCAAAGTGAGGATAGGCATACCTTCAAGGTTAACGGGCAACAGTTGAAGATCTTCCTGGAACCAGAACCTCCGCCACTCGACGATTTAGATGTTGTTGAATTCATGGAACTCTGAAACCCGTCCGTGAAATCCGGCCCAAATCCTTCAATTCCAAACCTTTCTGGGCCAAAACCCCCTCAAACCTCAAAACACCTGACCAAAGGCACGAGACTCAACCTAGCCCGCACTGGACCAATTCGGGCGAATTGGCCAGTTCGCCCGAAGGCTAGGGTTCGGCTGAATCAGGCCCACTGGTCCTCCGTGCGGATATTTGCCTCTGGACTCATCTATAGTTGAGCCTATCCCGAAATCCATGAGGGAAACGTCGGGAATCTCATTTTTCGATCAGGAGAAACATCGATAAAAGCCAGGGGGTTTGTGTTGACTCCCTCATCCCATCTACAACCTTCCTTGCCCATACACACAACCACCATGGCCTCGCCAGCCGGATCGGCGAGTCTCCCCGACGTGAGCAAGCGTTCCGTGTTGCTGACGTTGAGCTGTCAGGCGATGGGCAGCGAGGAACAGCGCATGCCTGCAGCCCTATGAGGCGTTCCAACTCCCCACGCTGCTCTCCATCAGCGATGTTCAATGCCTTCGCACCGCTAAAGGCGATCAAGAAGCCCCTCGCTCACCATCGCCAGGGTGCCCCACTACTGGGCAGCTGCGCCCGAAGTCGGCATCCTCCACAAGGGTGCTGGACGTCGCGCTCCCTGCAGTCAAGGAGGAGGGCATGAAGACACCGGACTATACACCTGATAGTCCGCCCCGTTTCAGCATCAAGGGCGAGCGCACCGCCATGGGTTACGGCAAGGTGTTGGTCCCGCCGCTGAACTAGGACAAGCTCGGACTGACAGAGTCCTCCCAGTCCACTCCTCCGCAGCGGAACCCTAGAGTTCAGCACCGCAGGCAGCCTCCAACCATAAAGGGGCCACCAGGAAACATTGAGTTCTCCGATGAGGAGGAGAAGGATGAGGAGGAGAAGAAGCCGCCCACACTGGAGAGCCTACAAGTGGAGCTGGTACAAGCACGCCAGCGGATAAACCACCTGGAGAAGAAAGTGGCGGAAGCAGAGCTGGCGTGCCTAGAGACGGAGGACAAGATGGAAGTCCTCCGCAAGGGTTTGTGCACCAAGATCAAGAGGCTTGCCAGAGCCACAGGACACTCGGACCTTTACGACCCACCTGCAGAATAGTGTCCTACGGTCGTTTTGTTTTTAAATAGAGCACCGTTAGATTGGTTTGCTAGTTTGTTGATTTCATTTATTTCCTTTAGAATATTGTTTAGGGTGCTCTGAACTATTTCCCTTCCCAAATATTTTGTTTCCAATCTTAGCTTGATGAATAAATAAAATTAGAGTTGATTGCACAAAGAATAAAATTATTGCTCCGGTTGGTGCATATGAGCCAACCGAAGATTGCCCTGTTTAATGAAAAAGATACATGAGTACAGGACGACACAGGAGCAACCCGACACGACGGAGCACGCACCGAGCTACTTCGGCCGAACCAGTCGGTTCGGGCGAATTGGGCAATCCGGCCGAACCCACCAGTTCGGCCGAACCAGCCCGGCTTGTCCCGCTCGCACACCTACACGTTGGTTTGCACTCTTCCCCCCTGACCACCTTTTCTGTGTTGCCACGTTTCAAAATTTTGATCAATGCATGCCTCACATAAACGAAATGTTCTCGGTTTTTCTTTTATACCATGAACTTGCCTATTGCTTATTTCAAACCTAGTATCTTTTTCCTGTGAAATATTTCATGATAGGACCCCCCTGATCTAGGTTGTTGATGATTGTGATATGTCTCAATAAAACAAACCACTTGCTCACTCCACCATTCGGGAGAATTTAAATTTTGAAAACATAAAACTATACCCTATCCCTTCATCCTGTCCACTACTTCCAACATACACATATGCTTGAGAGTTTATTCCTGAGAAACTTGTTATGGATAGTACAAAGTCTTGTTGAATTTTGATGTCCCCAGAGATAATCATGTTTTCCCAAGGTTTATTGCAAGTATACTATCATCAGAGTGTAGTAGAAGTCCTCATGCTTTGGTGATACCCTAAAAAAAAGAGAGAAAATAAAGGACTCATGAAAGTCCAAAAGAAAAAAAGAGAGAGAAAGAAAAGAAAAGAAAAAAATCCCCAAAAAGGGAAGAGAAAAGAAAGGGGTCAAAAAGCTGACGACCGACATGAACTCTTCATATTTAACTTGCAATCTGACCAAGGGAGACGATGAGAAGTACATGACTTGACAAGGCCACCACCTGAGAGACAAAGAAAAACACAAAAGAGAGTCAGTGAAAAGGAGTGACTCCAGAGAGCTGAGAGCATCAGGGATGAAGGGACAAGGGTTATTTATTTGCGAAAATCAGAAAAACCCCGAATGTAGGATGAGCAAGAGGATCTTGTTGTAAGAGCCGTTCCGACTATCAACCTCCCAAGATCCAGGGAATAGCCACTACAAACTCACAGGTATGGAGAAAAGTTTGGAATATTCAATATGCAATTATTCATGTCATGAAAGAACCCTTACCTTAGTCTTGCTCATATTTCAATTTCTTTACTCGGGACGAGCAAAGATCTAAGTTTGGGGGAGCTTGTTGGCGGTCGTTACGGACCGATTTCCGACCTCCAACCGAGTATAAAACAAACACAATGGAATCACACACCATAGATATAGGGATTATTTCTGATCATTTCCACAAGTTTTGGTGTTTATGTGATTCCAGGAGGCATGCTGCCAATGTCGGGGTAAAACCACCCAAAATGGTGCGTTCGGCCGAGTCTCATGACTCGACCGAACACCACCCTCATTCCCAGAGCGTACCAGGACCTAAACACATGTGATTTACCAAGACCCCGGGCATACGTAGACCATAAGGATCAACCTCAGCATAAAGGCGGTGGATCCAAGGGCAGACGGGCACCCGGAGCCATTCGGCCGAACTTCGAGGATTCGGCCGAAGCCCAACCGACCCACAACCGTCATGGGTACGAAATCTGGAGCATTGGAGGCCGAGGCGGTGCAAATGGGTGGTTCGGCCGAACTGGGGAGTTCGGCCAAACCGACCCCCTTCGGCCGAACCCGGCATCTTCGCCCGAATGGCCCGGAACCGCCCCTGAGGTCCCGTGGCCACTACTCCTTCTTCCACCGCCCTACCTTGCTATAAAAGGAGGCCTCCAGCACCTGCAAAAGCACACAACACTTGAGATTAGGCATTAGCGAAGCTCTGCCACTTGTATCAATAGAAGATAGGGAGAGAGGAGAGGTGAGCATCCCGGAGAGGAGCCGGAGTGTCGGCCCCTCTTCCCGCTGTACCTCTACGGATGCGGATCCACTTCGAGTGACATCCGGGTCATGTCTGGTAACTCTTGTATCTCTTTCTGATTAATTGAGCATTCAGTTCTTACTTTTATATGCTTGTTGGTTCTTCGTTCAATGCTTAGTTGATTGGTATAACTGTATACTGGTTGCTTAGCTCGGGTGCTTATCTTTCTATAGGAGATAAGTATTAGTCGACTAGTGTAGGCGCGGTGCCTAGACTTGAGGTTAACTTAGTTTGCCCCCGATTCAACGAACTTGTGGTAGCCGGTGGTGACAGCCCTATACGGCCTTTGTAATCCATCTCGTTAGTCTCGGCCTGTAGGATCCCCTAGTGTGGAGCTGGTGGCACCCCTTCTCATCCCTGTCTGCGTGTCACTGGTGTCCATTATCCTGAAGCAAGTATCTATCTGTATCCTCTGATCTGCTCGATAAATTAGTAGAGTACCGCTTTCAGACTCGTACCCTCTCTAACCTCCTAGTGCCCTTCCTATCTCTTTGTTGTTGTCATCAACTCCATCCAATCCGTTCATTCCACTCCATCTACCTAGGACAACTTAGTTTAGAATTAGTTCACTTCTCGTTCCTCGTGGAAATTGATACCCTGGAATACTCCTGGGTGAAAGCTACATCAATATTCGTCTGCTTGCGGATTTATCTGTAGGTCGTAAGGAGTGCCAACAGTCCGCTTGATTGAGTGAGTCTTCACAAGCTTGCTTGTTCCGCTCTTCTTGGTAGGTTCTAAGCCTCGGGGACCCATATTCGAAGTCCGTGGGGAGGATAACCTCGGTGCCATAGACGAGGAAAAATGGGGTGAAGCCCATGGCTCTGCTCGGGGTCGTTTTGAGGCTCCAAATTACTGAGGGCAGCTCCGACACCCATTTTCCATCGAACCTATTCAGCTTGTTGAATATTCTTGCCTTGAGGCCTTGTAAAATCATGCCGTTGGCACATTCTACTTGGTCGTTCGTCTGTGGATGTGCTATAGTCGACCAATCCACTCGGATATGGTGGTCGTCACAGAATTCCAAGAATTTCTTGCCTGTAAACTGGGTGCCATTGTCAGTAATTATCGAATTAGGGACCCTGAACCTATGAATTATATCCGTGAAGAACTGCACGGCAGAAGCAAACAGGCAGATCAATCTGCCCAAGGGGCTGAACTCGCTTTCCCGACGCAACGCCATGGAATGGCGCCTTGCTGGGGCGTAGCTTGTCACTCCCGATGCCCATGAGCTCCAAGGTCGAGACATACATGATGTTGAGGTTGCTGCCTCCGTCCATGAGTACCTTAGAGAACCAGGTGTTGCCGATGATGGGATCAACGACGAGCGGGTACTGCCCCGGGTTTGGGATGTAGTTGGGGTGATCCTCTTGACTGAAGGAGATGGTCTCCTCAGACTAGTCGAGGTAGGATGGTCCGGCCTTATGTATGGAGAACACCTCTCGGCGCTCGCGCTTGCGCTGTCGAGGCGTCATGTTCGCCGTTGGCTCCTCGAAGATGAAGAAGACGATCTCCACCTCCGGGAAGCCTTGGCCTCCCCCATCGCCCGCGTCCTTTTTCCCCCCATCATCCTTCGAAGCGGTGCGATTGAAGTATTTCTTTAGCATTCCGCATTGCTCGAGGGTGTGGGTTATGATGCCCTTGTGATAAGGGCAAGGTTTCTTGAGCATGTCATCGAAGATGCCACCTCCTTGAGGGGGGCCTCGAGGAGCTTTGGGCGTAGGGTCAACTGCTAGGATTTCGTCGGGGTCCTCAGTCCGCTCTTGTCGGCGTGAGACTTTTTGGGGCTTCTTCCCTTTCTTGCCTTGCTTCTATTTCTTTACGGAGCCTTTGGACTTGCCACCCTCCGTGGGCGTTTCCTCCATCCGTTTCCCCCTTCTGCCATCAAAGATGGCTCTAACCGCCTTCTCACCAGAGGCAAAGTTGGTGGCGACATCGAACAACTCATTGACGCTGGTAGGATGGCTTCGTTCCAATTCACGCACCAAGTCCCGATAGGTTGTGCCCTCGAGGAAGGCATGGATGACTTCGGAGTCACCCACGCTTGGGAGCTCGGTGCAGCGCTTGAAATAGCGGCGGATGAAATCACGAAGGGACTCGTTGGATGTTTGGCGACACCCTCGAAGGTCCCACGAATTTCCAGTGCGAACGTAAGTGCCCTGGAAATTACCCACGAACATCTTCACGAGGTCGTTCCAAACATGAATTTGGTTCGCGGGTAGGTGCTCGAGCCATGTTCGCGCAGAATCCGCCAAATGGAGCGGCAAGTTGCGGATGATCATGGCGTCGTCGGTCGCGCCGCCCAGTAGACAGGCAAGGCGATAGTCGTTGAGCCACACCTTTGGATCCGTTTCCCCCGAGTACATGGTGATGGTCGTCGGTTGCCGGAATCATGCGGGAATCGGGGCCGCGCGAATCTTGTGGCCAAACACCCGGGTTCCCGGGGGTTCCGGTGTTGGGCTCTTGTCTTTGTCGCTGTCGTAGGGGCCTCCACGGTGGGGGTGGAAACCGCGAGATGTGCCATCCTGCCTCTTTCTGTTGAGGATGTTGCGGGCATCGTCGCCGCTGGTGTCACCGCGTGTGTCAAGGATTCGCTCCTTGAGAGGCTTCCTCCCGATGCGTTCATGCATCGAGGGTGCCTTCCCCTTATTTGATGACGGGGGTGGCATCACATCGTCCCTTCGCGGGGTTTGCGCTGACGCCTCATGCTCCCGCATTCCTCCATCGGTTTTTGGGCCAGCAGAGTTGCGTATGCGGGAGGCTGAGCTTTCGGCTTGCTCCACAGCTGCTTGCTCGATGAGGAGCTACGCGTCTCGGTGCAGGTTTCAGCCTTCAGGCGTTGAGGGCTCTGGCATGGCGCGGATTAAGGTCGCCGCAGCAATGAGCTTTTGGCTCGCCCTGGCTAACGAGAGTAGGTTATCCACATCGCATCAACCTCGATGCGGGCTCGGGCTACGCGCCCGGCCTCCCCGGCATGCGCGCCGCGCACAAGGCGGTTGTCCTCAAGCGTTGCCCAGAGCTTTCGGACCTGTTGGCGTTCTTCCTCAAGCTTGGCCTCAAGTTCGCGGACTTGGGCTAGTTACGCTTGCGCAAATGCAGCGTTGTCAGGCGCGTGCTCATTATTCTTGGCTCCCGCTGGTTCTCCTGCCCCGTCATCTTCGCCACCCGTTCCTGGGAGGACGATGAAGCACTCCCTGGAGGGATCATAATCCCCCTCTCTAGAGTCGTCGGAGCAAGTTAGGCAATAATATGCTGCAGCCTGGAATGATAAAAAGGCCTCACGATCGCGAAGCCCTGAGTAGTCTCGTTCGGGGACCCTATGGCCGCTCTCGTGTGCCTCGCTGTCAGAGCCGGGGTAGTCATCGTCCGGCAAAGTTTCTATGAGGTTGCGAATTGAGAGCAGATGGTGCCCCGGCAGATCCTCATACGCCGTCATGACCGTGCCAACTGACGAGGAGTTGGTCATGGTTGTGGTGCGCATCTCACCGGGGATTTGCGACGGGTCAGCCGTGCTATCCCCGGCAGAGTACGACGTTGTGCCGAATGTCGCTGGCAGGATATTTTTTGCCACTGTCGCAGGGTTTAGCGTGCCGGCCTCAACCCACTCGGGTGAGCCGGTGCGGGCCGCTCTGCGCCGTTCCGCGCACGTTCGCCAAGCGCGTTGACGCGAACGCTTCCTGCGTGGCGGTGGTGGTGACGGGAGTGGCGCTGGCATGCTCACACTGGCGCTCCTCGTAAGCAGCTGCATGTGGTAGTCATTGCTAGTCGCCCTGAACTCGAGACTCCCGAACCGGATTTCGAATCCGACGGGAAGTGGGTCCGAAGTCCCCATTGGAAAAGGATTGTCACGTACGACATGGGTTGCCATCAAGGGAGATAGTGGATGGTGTGGTCGATCACAGCGCTACCCCTACCTGGCGCGCCACTGTCGGTGTTTGGAAATCGTGGTCCCGACACCAACCAGAAATGCGCTGTGTTCCCACCCCTGATGGTTGATGCAGAATGTAATAAGATGGCACGAAATTATCCTGGTTCCGGTCGCAAGACCATACGTCCAGCAAAGATGGTGCGTGCAATGTATTATCTTGCACTGGACTGCAAGTAGTAGGGGATACAAGCAGGTTGGGAGAAGAGGCTAGGCCTCCAAGTCCAAGATGATTGAGGCAGAGTGCCAATATCGTGGAGTGCGGAGCATGTGTGTGTTGTTTCTTGCTCTGTATTCGATTGATCCCCCCCTCTCTTCATGAGCGCGCACTCTCCTTTTATAGACCAATGAGGAGGGGGTTACAGGCGTGTATCGCTATGCAGGCACAGTTGTTGCACAGCAGTTGGTGTGGCGCTGGGCGTGGCTCCTTGTCCTTGGCCACTGTTGCGCGGTGTTGCTGTCCTTGTGATGGATTCTTGTACTGGTGATAACGCTAGAGAATGGTTTCGAGGATCTGAGCTGACCCGCGTGTCGTAATGACTCGCCTGTACGCCAATTCGAGGGTCTTTCATGCCTGTGCACAGCCCTTTCCGTGGAAAATCACTGTGGGAGTGGCAGCACAGGGAGTTGGAATGAGCCGGCCCTGTTTGCACAGTGGCGGCGTGTTCGCACAGCGCCGGGGATGGTCGCATAGTGCTCGGGATGGCCCGACATGCCTCCGCCGTCCTTCCTCCTTCTCCTGCTGCATGCTCGAGGGTCTCTCCCGCCCGACCGAGGACTTCGGGTCGTCGGAGTTGGTAGCACAGGAGCTGGGAGTGACGTGCTCTGTTCGCACAGCGCCGGCCTGTCCGCACAGAGCCTCGGTTGGCAGCATAGTGACGGCAGTTGGCGGATGCGACGGGTCGTGGCTGTCAGAGCAGTGTGGGGAGAGATTTGCCTTTTGACTTTGGGTGCACGGCGGCGATGAGCGTCATTAATTATTTGTCGGGGCGGAGGTCTCGACCGAGGCGGAGCTTTCCCCATTTCGTGGGTTGCTCGAGGCTCGACCCTCAGGCCTCGACCGAGACAGAGTTTTCCGATTCGCTCGAGGGGTCGGTTCCCTCGAGCGAAGCAGAGATTGAGGTGCGCATCGAGGCGCCCCGCGAGGTGCCTTGACTGGGCGTTTGTCCGTTGCTGTGCCGTGGGCCTTAATTTGCTTTCCTTTTTTCTGATATGTGCATGAGTTAGTGTTTAATAAGGGTGATTATCCCATAGGTTTGGGTACCCCTAATGATCGCCCCCAACAGTATGGTGTGTTCAAAATTCGATGAATCTCACGAGAAGTTTTAGAGCGTTGAGAGTCGCGTGATTTGGTTTGTAGCATTACGAAAAAGTTCAAAATAGAATTGGACTTCACAACATTTTCTGTGGTGAACGTACAACATAGATTGGACTTCACAACTCCCGTGTGCGATAGCTGCAGACTACTAGCCCACTAGGCCTCATTTTAACTTTGGTACAGGGCCTCGGTTTACGCATGGACTTCCCGGCCCTATTCGCAAGGCGACGGCAAGGCTCCTGGCGACGAGCCATTTTTGTCGGGGATTGAGGCCCCGATGCATGGCGGTGGCAGTGGCGTCCTGGGTCCTCACGCTTTGTGGGTTCCTCCAACAACGGATAGCCGCAGGCACGCACACCATGAAAGGCCAGCAAACGGCTGCTACTGGGCCTTGGACCCAAATGCGAGGATCTTTCTTTTTGTTGACATCATTGGTGAAGCTAGCAACTTAACCTCGCGGAGACATCAAAGTTTTTAAGTTCTTAATTGAGCTGGCTGCTAAATTATTGTTCTTTGTTAGGGCACGTAGAACGGTTTAGACAGTTCCTGTCTATTTAACACGAACCGACAGCTAAATAGACAACCCTACAAATTAATACGCACTCTGGTTACTATTGTTTTGCATGGGAGCACGAGTCAAAGCAGTAGACGAGATAGTAGAGAGCAATACTCTCTTTCCTCAAGAAATAATAGCCACATCAGCTCATTTTGCTTATGTGGCAACAAAAAGATAGCCGTTGTCTAACTGTTGTACATGCCCTCATGTTGTCTGACTCAAGATTTCATTGTTTTACTGTCTAGACAGATTCTTGGGATTATTCATTGAAAATAAGACCATATAGTAACAGAGACGTTGGATTGAGGGGACATTATTAAAGTTGCTTTAATCAGCAAAGGAACTTCAATATCATGTTAACTTGCTTAAGAATGGGATGTGAAGTTGTGCATTGATGAATCACAAGCTTAGGTTAGTCCAAAGTGAACATGTGCATTGTTTAGTGTTAAACATTGGTCATTTAGTCAATAGATAAATGTGGCAATCGATCTTTCTGATATACATGGGTGGACTAAATGGCCTGCAAGTCCAAGATTTGGTGTCGAACACTTCGTCCATGTCAACAAAGTGTATAAAACCCTTCTCCATGTTTCCATATACATGGGTGGACTTTCTTTATGATCGGTTGAGAAAGAGTGCCTCGCCTTGGTTAGCGTATCTCCAGTGATTGAAACCCATTTGGCTGCATTGATGCCTGCCTTAAAGATCTCAACCTTGCGAGCATAACAAGGGCAAAATGGAGAATCTTGCACCTGACACCTCACCATGAGAGCATCTACGGCGATAGCCCCTAGTTGAGGTCCCTACTTTCTTGAGTAGGGACTCTCCCTACTTTCTTGGTCCTGTTTTTTATAGCCAACTCCAACAGCCCCAACAAATGAGCACCTAATTTTATTCTAATATTTTTTGTTTATGACATATGGGCCCGATTTCTTCTCTCTCCACCCAATCTCTCTTCTCCCTCACACATCTGGATCCAAAAGGCGGCGGCTCAACCGGCCTCGCCAAGTGCTGCCGCTATGCAACATGTGGAGGAGTGGGATAGCCGGGGATGGAGCTTAGGGGAGGTAACTCCAATTCGGTGAGGAGGGGAGGCTAGTGCTCCTCATCCAAGTGCCCCGACGACCGCAGGGTCTGTCTACCGCCTTCCCTCCCATGCTCGTGGCCTTGGTGCATAGATCCGCACGAGCACGACGCGCCGGAGCACGGGCTTGGGGCGGCGGTGTCGGATTTGCCCGAGCTTGTCGTAGTGGAGCTTGAGGCTGTGGTGGCCGATCTTCCCAATCTCAGGGCAGCGGAGCTCAGGTTGGGGGTGGCCAAGGCGATGCGTCTAAGTTCAGGGCTGTGGCGGTAGATCCCAAGCTCGGGGTGGCCGAACTCGAGCTTAGGGTGGTGGCAGCGGTGGAGCTTGGTCATGGTGGAGCAAGCATGTAGCTGGAGCTTGGGAGGGAGAAGTAGCGACGCGGGAGAAATGAGAGAGTGAGTGGGAGGACGAAAAAACAAGTAGGGGATCCCTACTTCATCTGTGGGAGAAGGGGCCCGAGGGAGGAAACTTAGGGCCTCCCTAAAGTAGGGACCTGAGTAGGGTCTCCGTTGATGTGCGTTTGTGGCTCTAGATCCCTACTTTTTTAGTAGAGGCCTTGCTAGAGTTGCTATGAGAAACTCTTCGACACAACATGGTTCAACAGGACACCTACTGGTCGTGACGTAGCGCATGGATGCATAGAGCGCCTCCTCCTCCTCTATGGTCACCTCACCATCTGGAACCAGATGGTGTCCATTGTCACCATTAAATCTATCCTCCACGCTTTGGCTCGGTGCCTCGTCACCTGAGTCTTATCCTTGTCATTCCAATCATGACTGCTCTCCACCATCATAGTCATTGTAATCGTCATCCATTCAACTCCAAGGGCCTTTTGAACCATCAGCTAATGGATGCTTGATTACTCACCTAAATTTGGGCAAATAGGCTTGCCATCGTTGTCGTCAGCAAGGTCAAAGGCAACTAGGTCATCATCTAGCGTGATCCCTTAGAGTTTGTCTTTGAAGAAAGCAACATCAAAGAAACATAGGTAAGGATGTTAAAAGGTGATCTTCCTGTCAAGGAAACTAATATATTAGGAAATCATTTAAACCATCTGAATGTGATTAACTCATGATTAAGATAATTAATCACATTTTGGGATGTATTCAGTGGGCCCAAATGATTTCCATATGAGAGCAAGCCTCTGCCCCCACAACACTATAAATATGAGGGGTGGTTGTTCACCATTCACATCATTAGTCTTAATTCGTTATTAGCCACCTAAATCTGGTTGTTAAGGATGCTGGAGGGTAGCAGAAGCTCTTGCCCTTATCGGCTGCAATGCCGTTGACACCTGGAGGGACACCGCTACTCCTCTGTGATCGCTGCACCAACAAGTAGGACAACTTCCTCTATGGTTGAAGCGTCTGCCATGGCTTCCACTTACGCCGGTAATGATTAGTTAATATTTCTGCAGTAGTAGATTCATCATGTGTAGGTTCTAAAGATCATTTGTTTTATGTGCTACTCACGTTGATAGGCAAAATCCAACAAGGGAAGCACCCAACTTTCCTTGGGATGCATAGGATGATATATGTAGAAATTCTTGTTATTGGTGGTAACAACGATGAGGTCATCGGCGCTAGAAGAGCACATGAGCACCTTGCGGACCTCCAACGTTTGGCTGATGTTGCCGAGGACGGAGTCTAGCTTGAGGAGTGGTGCGGTCTTGCTGGAGAAGTGGTTGTGCAGCAGGTAGGTGTGTTTGCGCTTGACTTCGTTCTTGGGCTTGAGGAATTTGCTGCCATCGTACATGTCGCAACAGTTCATGCACCGGAACACATCGTCAGTGCAGTCGAGGATGAGCTAGCTGCCAGTGGCCCCGACTCAGGTCAAGTTCTCAAGCAGACTAGGCACACGGTGGAGGAAGGCGCCACTATCGCCGATGGTGTAGAAGGAACCATTCACTACGAGAAAACCTGTCATCAATATCGGGCAAAAATGTTAGTGCCAGCCAGCACCGGCTGGGCTGGCTGGTACTAAAGGGCGTCGTTTAGTACCGGTCGATAACAAACCGGTAATAAATGTCCTCGCACCCCAAAAACATAAAAAATATTTAGACCGCCGGGAGGATCGCACACCACGTAAGACACAAGTCACGCGATTTTTTCACGCGTGTGCGGCCGCGAGGAATCGAACCCATGACCTCCGGCCTCACATGTTGCTTCCTTACCATCCCACCTACGCATCACATGTGATTGGGTGGGAGATCCTTCTTTGGAAGTAACACGTGGAGGCACTTTAGTACCTAAAAGTGGCATTTTAGTACCGGGTACCAATGATTGCCATTTAGTGCCGGCTGGTGTTACCAGCCGGTACTAAAGTACAATAGTACCGGGTCTTTTTATGCCCGATACTAAATATCGTAGACAAATGTGTTCCACTGGTGATTGGGCACCATGATCCACGTCAGCTGCTATTCATGCTCGTCATGCTGGCGCACGGTGTGGTGCTATGCCCGGCAAACGGCCAAGGAGTGGGCGACATCGGTAGGCTGGAGGTGGGTGAGGACTTTGCTTAGGAGTTGTAGTGGGAGATCGAACCATGGCAGAGACAACGGCGAGGTCGCTGATGCCGACTCCTCGGGACTAAAATTGCCAGGCACTGCCCGTTGAGAGAGTATATAATGGAAGCCTCGGCCAACCCAACCAGCCCAACTGGTCCAACCGAACCACGTTCCCACGCCAGTCAACCCACACCCATGCCACGCATGCCGCCTGCGCTGACGCGGCATGCGGTTCCACCGAACCAGTCAGCAAACCACATGGGCCCACTTCTACCGCATGCGGCCTCATCGCCTATTTGCATATCACATCGCTCGCCACGGCTGGATCCGCCGTTGTCCGATGCCGAGTGGTGAGCGGCGGTGGATCTCTGGCAAGGCGGCTCCATCTCATCCCCCCTTCCATGGTGGGCTCTCTCCTCCAACGGTCTTCTCCCGAGGGTCCGGCGATGGGATGGCACGACGGCCGCTGCGCCCTTTCCTCCCTGGCAGATCTCTGGTGGTATAGTTGCATGGTGCGCAGGGGACCTCCGACAAGTGGTATAGCCGCATGGTGCGCAGGGGACCTCCGACAAGCGCGTTGATGCATCTGCCCAGGCATGGGGTTGGCCGAGGTCCAACAAATTAAGGTTGCTTGGCCCCCAATAGTTCTTAGGCACATCCATTTAAGGAAAGGCTCAATCTTCCTAAAAGACTAGTCTGATAGGGGAATTGTGGCTCTTCCTTTTAAGGTGGCTTCCTCCTCCTCTGCTAAGTAAGGTGGGATAATTCGGACGTACACGACTGACGCCTACACTGTTGTGCGCATGGCCAAGCCGCCTGCACGGCTGCCGCCTACACTGTTGTGCGCCTAGCCAAACCGTGCTCCCGCTGGGCCACCACCGCCGCCTATACTATTGTGCATCCGGTCAAATCGCATGCACAGCTGCCGCCTCACGTTCCTGGCCAAATCGTGTCCTAGGATATCCTCGTCACGCGTGGTGGCAACTGCCTCCTCCTCCATCGAGCTGGGTCGGCGACCTCACCGGCGCGTCCTGGCGGATGATGCGTGGTGTAGCAGGAGGGGGCAGTCACGAGCGCTCGGCAGTGGCGGCCGGCAGCGTCGAGTGCGGGCCCCTCCCCATGGTGGCAGCCGGTGGGTGCTGCTCCCTCCGCTCCCCACGAGCTCAGATCCGGTGGCCATCGCTGGCATCTAGATCCACTACGGCGCAACACATCCCCGACCCATGGGGGTCCTTGCTCCCTGCAGCGTGGCGTGGCGATGGGTCGAACCTCAACGACGACCTCGAGCAGACGATGCAGCTCCACGACTCCCCTTCTTGCTGCGGCTGGAGCTCCTCCCTTCCATGTGCCGATGAGCAACCTTCTTGCTGCGGCTGGAGCTCCTCCCTTCCATGTGCCGATGACCAACTCGCATGCAGGTAACTTTTTCGTTGAAATCCCTGTGAACATAGGAAATAGACTAAATTCTTCTTGCGGGGGTTTCGTTTTCAATTTTTTGTGCTTGTTTCTTTTGCAGATTTCGAAGATGGAGCAGCTGTCTGGTGGGTGTTTAGGCCTCCGGGCAATGACTTCCCTAATATGAAACAAAATCATCTCTGTCTGATCTATATCTCAAAATTAGGATTTCAATTTTTGTATGTTGTTTCTTTCCTTCAGCATTTGCTATTAGAGCTACTAATCTCTGCTGTGATTCTGCTATTAGAAGCACGCTCACTTGTTCATGTACGTGGCCATTAGCTGAGCTTTTGTCCTTCAAAATTGTTTTTTTTCAAACGCATACAACAGGAGCACCTAGGTACAAATGATCCAAGATTTTGATTTTCTAGAAATAGGTGGGCAGCCAGTAGCACGTACGTTTTTTGATCGCCATTCCCGTGAACACACAGAAGTTGCTAGTTCTTTTCATCAGAAATTTTTTCTGACTCTAGCCATCAGCCATTGCAGATGATGTTGATGTTTTGAGGGTGCTGCTTCTTTGCAGATGTTTTATTTCCTTTTCTTTTCTTTTCTTTTCTCGTGGATTTCTTATGTGTGTATGTATGGCTCTGAGCTATTGTTTTTATGTCTTTTCTGTCTGAACTATTGACCTATGATTTCTGTGATTTTCTCATAGACTTCTATGATATACTATGGTTTGTTTTGTTGTCATTCATATATATGTGTGCGTTCGAGCAAGATGATCTGTGACGGAGACAGCAGCGCGGGGAGAGGAGGGCCCTTTCTCTATGACAGGTCGAGCGCGCGTCCTAGCTCCTGGCGTGATGCTATGACCTCGAACCTCCAGGTTGGTGCAGTGCAGTTCTTTAGGCGTATCCATGCAGGTAGCCTATTCGATGAAATGCCTCCGAAGACCATGCACCCGCTGTCTATGCACTAGTCTGTGTGCGTGTCTGAGGAAACCATGAGCTCCTGCGTTAGGGCCCAAAGGGAGGGCTCCAGCTCCACAAAAATAGCTCCAGTTGTTGCTCCACCGAAAGAGCGACTTCTCTGGTGGAGCTGTAGTCATTTTGAAAATGTGTTTGGCAAAATAGCTTTTCTTGTATTTTTTGAATGAAAGAGAAAGTTCAATGGTCTATTATACCCATGGTTATTTCTCTTCTTCTCTTTCTCGATCACGCATCCAGCAGTTCTTCTGTTTTCTGCGTAAACAGAAATCTTCTGTTCTTTTTTTTGACCTGAACCTTTCAAAGGGTCCCGTTCTTCTGCATACTTATCTGCATAGCGTACTGATCACCCAATAAACACACAGCAGTACCATCCTCAAGAGAAAACAAAGAACTGGAAACTTGAAACCAGCCATGCAATCCACACAAGTGCTTTTGTTAAACTTAATACAGATATTTCAGATTAGTTTCTTCAATTCGCGGCAAGAGATCTAGCTAGTCAGTTAGCCAGGCTGACACGGTATTCACCACAAAGTTTAGAAACCTTGAATGCTGACCAATCTTCAGCTCTGAAACTCCTACCTCCCAGAGGATTCAGGTGCTTGTTTGATTGTCAAGACTCAAGAGACATAATTTAGCATGACCATAACCTGTTAGAAAAGTGGCATCATTTGCAGTTTTAAACATTAGGGACACAACAACATTTCAAAGTTCAGAAGTCATTTTATACTGGACTATTTCGAGAAAGTTGCCGAAGCATTCAGAGTTTCAGATAAGTCTATCTCAATACAAATCCTGCGGTACTGCTACACAGCCAAAGACAACACCGGTATTCCTGCAAATCTCAGCAACAGAGCCTATACATCAGGTCTTTCTGTAATGGCTACCACTACACTATGCTGTTAATCTCCTATCCATCGAATCGAACCACAAAGACTCAGGCTTTCATAGCTAACAGTGAGGTTTAGATGAATCAATTCATTACCTTGGATAAGTGAGGTCATGTCCATGGATGTAGAAGCAGTAGCAGCTGGCGATGGCGGCCTAGGTGCCCGGCCACCTCGTCGACGTGCCAGTCTTGCCCATCCCCCACCTCCAGGCATCACACCGCCGGACCACGCACCCGTCCCAGATCGACAGCGGCGGGGCCACTGCTCCACACAGCAGCGGCGAACCCGGTCGCCGATGCTCCAGCTCTAGGCGTGCTTGCTGCCACGCCGGAAGGCATTGCTGCGGTGGAACAGTGACACCATCGGACCTGCCGGCGCCCCCAGCACCATGGGTGGGGTGCCGCCCGGCCATACGACGGCCGGATCGGGCGTCCTATAGTGGGATCTGCTGCCCAGCCGGGCAGTCAGGAGCAGGCGCCCCTGGCCGGCCGGCCATCCGTCGCCGGAGAGGGAGCGAGAGATCGACGAGGGAGGAACGGCCGCTCGTGCGTATGGGAAAGGGGCAGTGGCAATTTTTATGTAAATAAGATGAACTTTAGGGGCAATTTCGTAACCTATACGTGGGGGAGGGAAACGGAGCTGCGCAGAGCCTTTTTTTTTTGGCTCCGTGTCCCTAGTGCAAACCAGAAACGGCTCCAGGATAGCTCCGTAGCAGGAGCTGTTTTTCTTTCCGGTGTTTGGTACGACTCTTGCAGGAGCCGGTGCTGGAGCTGGTGAAAGAGCCCTGCCAAAGGGGCCCTTAGTGTTTTCACTTACATGCCCTGGTTTTTATTTCCTATGCATTTCCACACAATTTCTTAGGCTTTTGGGTGAAGAACATTTGCTTGTTTCATCCAAAGACAAATATAAGCACCAGATGATGTACCTTTTTGTGTTGCTTCCCTTGCTTCGCAAATGATTCGTTTGAAATTGATTCTGTCTTGCGTTTGTGCATATGTCCTCTCCGTTGCTGATAGAAACCATTGGTTTTAAATTAGAAATTGAACCTGTACTGTATTGTGGTGGCAGCAGCTAGCATAATTGTAACACCCTAAAATTCATCACAATTAAATTGTAGTAACTTTCTGAAATTTTCTAGGATTTATTAAGGTCCAAATAAATTTTCTGAGGTTTAATTGGAATTATTGTGAATTAATTGAATTTAAATATTATATTAAATAATTTTAGTCAAAATAAGTTGTTGATGCATTCATCCTGTTGCATTTGCCATTTGCCTGCTGTTCAATGAAGTTAGAATTTAAATTCTGTTTAAATTCGAATTTAATTTGATTTTGTCTGAGCAATAGAAAAGTTATTTCTGTCGAGTTTAGTTTTGCCCCTCCAATTCTTGGCCCGACCGATTTTGCCCCATCTGCTTCTCCTTTTCGGTCGGGCGGCCCATGCTCCCTTCCCGGCCCAAGCCCTTCGCGCGGCCCAGCTCCCGCGCGCCGGCCCGTTTTCCCTCTCTCTCGCGTCGCCGACAAGCGGGGCCCGCCCGTCGGGACCTTCTTCCCCGACTCGGACTCGAGTTCGAGCCCGAGCCCGGCCGGGGCACGCACGCCGAGAAGCGTGGGCCCAGCCCCTTTAATCTCGCGCGCCGCCACCTAGTCGCCCCTGCCTCTCCGCTCCTCTCGCGCGTCACCCAACCCGCGAACCCTAGCGCATCCACTCGCCGCTTCTCCAAGCTCGCCGTCGCCGCACGGAGTTCGCCGCCGCATCGCCTTTGCTTCGCCGTGAAGCACCCCTAGAGGTTCCCCGCGAAGAACCGAAGCTCTCCGTAGGTTTTCCCCCATCTTTGGGCCTGACTTTCCGCGCTAACAAGCTCGTCGGACTTCTTGCAGCGCCGCCGCCCGCCATCTCTTGTCGCCGGCCGCCGTCAAAGCTCCTCCGCCGCCGTGATCTACCGGGGTGAGCTCGTCGTTGGCCCCTCTTTCTCCTCGACCAAGTCTCGTCGTGAATCATGGCCCGTAGCGTGATTTCGCGTCCTCGCTGGCGATCCTCCGCCGTGTCCACCAGCGGCGCCGCCGCTCGGCTTCCCCGCCGGCGAGTCCCTCCGCAGATCCATCCTTGGCTGTCGGATCGAGATCCAACGAACCACAGCCGCCCCAGCCCCCGAGTCAAACAGCCGGCGTATCGGTCAACTTGGACCATTTTGCAAAAAGGCCCTCCAAGTTTTCAAAATTAACCCGCAGTCCTAGCCAGTTTAAAAATAATTCAATTTAGGTCCTTTTTCTTTCAGTTTAGCCCCTGCAAGTTTTAAAATTGCGCCCGAGGTCCAAGTTTTACCTTTTTACATGAAAACCCTCAAGTTTTTATACAAAATTATGTTTTAGCCCTCGAATTTTCGCAGTTAAGCACCTGGAAGTTTTAAAACTTTGCCAGCAAGTCCCTGAACCTTAGAAGAGCCATATCTTTTGCGTTTTAACTCCGATTTTAGCGATTCTCGCGCTCACGCATTCGTGGTAACGCGTAGAATAGTTTTGTGCTGTTGTTATCTTCTGTTGGAATTGTTTGGTGTACTGTTTATTATTTATTGTATTATTTTCTTGTATGTGTATGTGTGTTGCGTATAGAAAACGCGTCGTTCGAGGAAGTGTTTGAAGAACCAGCTGTTGAAGAGTTTGAGCAGCAGCAGTGTTGGGAAGAAGGCAAGTATTCCTTGATCATGCCCGTTTGTACCTAAATGACATGCATTTTAATTACACCGTTTATTTATCGCTTGCATTAATATTGATGGGTCCCATTAAGGATTTCCTAGTCTGTTTTACCATACCTTGCAGCTGTGTTATATAACTAATTTTGATTGGTAGATGATGCTTAGTTGCTCAACTGGGATTGGTCTAATGAAACCCCTACTCTATGTTCCACTATTATCTTTTAATTAACTAATGTCAAGATCACCTCTTTTAATTGGAACATGGAGCGACCACCCAGGAAAACAGTGCAACCATAAGTGTTATGTGGCTCTGGCTTTGACTGACTAATTAGGTATTCTGGTTTGGGATAGTTGACGAGGTATAGCCCGGTCCTCTTGAGCGGTAGGCATTGCTAAGATACGTGACTCACTAGGGAGGGTTATGCTTTGCTCCTGAACCGGAAACCTTAGCGAACTATCACTTATTAGAGTATCTTTGTAAAGGTCTCATAGTGAAACCCAGCATTTGGTCCACGTGGTGTGGGAAGGGTACATGCTTTCGGGCAATGGGAATCACGGCTTATGGTGAATGTGTACAACCTCTGCAGAGTGTAAAACTGTTATAACAGCCGTGCTCACGGTCATGTGCGGCCTGGACCCTCACATGATTAATCAATCTGAATATGATCTAAATTGCGGTTACCTGAATTTGATGTGTTTATGTCATTAATTTAATTATGGTTGGTATATACTTATATTTGCTAGTAAATAGATGCTTAATAAAATTTGATCAACTAAAAGTGCTTAATACAGCTATCCTTTTAGCCTTCCACTTTATAAAGCCTAGCATGTCATTTATTTTCATACTTTGCTCAGATTGAGAGAATTTTGAGGACTATACCACTGATTTTGAAGAATTCTAGGCGAGTCCCCCAGTCAACTGCCTGTGGAGATGGAGTTATTTCGTTTCGTTTAGTTGAACGTTTATTTAAGTCTTCCGCTATGACATTTGTGTCAACTCTGAGATTGTAATAAATATACTTTAATATTCTTTCGTATGCATGGTTATGGATATTCACTTGTGATGTCTACCATATGTGTAGACTTGATCCTGGCGCACATATGAGATGCATCTGGTTTTATTCTTAAAACCGGGTGTGACAATAATCATTTTTTATTCATACTTTGTTCGCCGACCATATTTATTTGTTTCTTGTGCAAATGCTGGATTTGTCCTTGTTTTCTATGATTTTTTTTCATTGTTTCTATGCATGAGCTTGCATAACAAAAATAAATGTGGATCTAGCCTTGTTTTTATGAATATGTGCTGGCTTTGTCTATGTTTTTATGAATATGTGCTAGGTTTCTATGGCATTTATTTTGATGGAAAAATCATAGCATCTTGCCAGGTTTCTATGATTTTACGCTGGTGTGTCTATGAATGGATCAGAGAACTAGCTGTTCAACAATTTTGCATGCATATATACATGTATTTTCGATCATAGATACATAAAAACAGATATTTCTATGATTTTTCTTAGAGTTTTGTGCCCTTTCTTTGCCAGGTTGGAAACATAGATAATATTCAACTTTTTGTGCAGATGTTGTGCTTGGTGTTGGCTGGCCTCGACAAGCTCTTCGGCATGAATTTGTGCTGAAGTTATTTGATTTTTATTTCCTTTTCTTTTCTCATGAACAGGCTGCCGGAGGCTGATGGCTGTTGGCAGGTGTCAACAGAGGAATAGAAATTCTAGTTTTTTTCATAGAAAGCTTGTGAATGTTGACACTATTATGTGTAGTAGATACTTTGGAGTTTTCTCGAGGGTTCGAGATTTTGTGTGGTAGGTGCTTGCCTTGTTTCTATGATTTCGTGCTGGTGTTTATATGCCATTTATTGTAATTGGAAAAATGTGAGATCTTGTTGTCTTTTAACTCAACCACGTTGTATGATTATCATTGCTGCTTCCTATGACCATTGCTACTGATTGCTATGACATCCATTATGGGCTATGGTACATGTACAATGTTGAGGCATAGTTAGTAATTTCAAAATTTAGATAGAGAACAACTCGAAACACTATCTATGATTGTGTTAGTTGGTTTCTATGACTACTCGAAACACTATTTAGACAAAGAGAAGAACTTGAAACATGTAGAAACCACCCCCAAACATATTCTCTAATTCTCAGCGTGGATTTCTATGACTACTTATGCTAGGTAGCGTATACGTTGTTGAATCATGGTAATATTTGTACGCAAAATTTGTGTACTTATATCATTGTTTTTATGAATTTGTATACTAGAAAGAGATAAGAAATTCAAACTTGTGATGCAATTTAGTTGCATTGAAATTTCAAATTCTAAACAAACATACATAAGTTTCTATGCATGTATGAGTAGGTTTCTACTAATTGCGAAACTAGAATATACAAATTTGTTTCAATTGAATCGGTCATAGAAATCCCATTGAAAGGTGTAGATTTTGAAATTTAATTTTTTAAAAAATATATATATACACAATGGATCTCAAATTGTGACAAAAATGTCAGGAAACTAGTGGTCAAAACCGTTTCACCATTTGATGTTCCATTGAAGAATTATCACAAAAATTAGAATAGAATGAGATGAGATTCCATGCATGCAATCCATGCGTCATGTGTCAGTTACCACATGTGTCATTGAAGAATTATCTACGACTACAAGGGTAGATATTTATGACACTTGAATGTTGGTGGAATCGTAGAAATCCCACCGAAAGGTGTAGATTTTTAAATTCAATTTTTTAAAGAACATATATTCATAATGGATCTCATATTGTGTAGCTACACCCACCATCAGTATATCATTGTAGGTATGTCCGCATACTAGTTTATCATTTTTAGTATGTTCATATACTAATTCTAAGATACTTCAAAGCCAGTTACATGGAAAAATTTTAAAATCTACCCTATTTTTAAATATATTTTAATTATACCTTTATAATACTATATAAAATAGTATGTCCATATACTCAATGTATGCTTACATACCCAACGTATATATCATAACAGATAGTATAGTATCATCACATACTACATGTACATACTCTTCGTCGGATCAAATTCATCATGTATCATGAGATACACAGGTGGGTGTAGCTACACGTGCGTGTAGAATGGATTTTTCCTATAGGACGAGTTTTATCTACACATGCGTGTAGATACACCCACCATCAGTATACCATTGTACGTATGTCCGCATACTAGTTTATCAGTTTTAGTATGTTCATATACTAATTCTAAGATACTTCAAAGTCAGTTACATGAAAAAATTTCAAAATCAACCCTATTTTTAAATATATTTTAATTATACCTTTATAATACTATATAAAATAGTATGTCCATATACTCAATGTATGCTTACATACCCAACGTATATATCATCACAGATAGTCTAGTATCATCACATGCTACATGTACATACTCTTCGTCGGATCAAATTCATCATGTATCATGAGATACACAGGTGGGTGTAGCTACACGCGCATGTAGAATGAATTTTTCGGACGAGTTTTATCTATACATGTGTGTAGCTACACCCACCATCAGTATATATATATGGATTCCAATGTTGTTGGTACACAAACTATATGGATTTCAATGTCGTTGGTACAAAGTTGCACGTGATGTTTGTCTCGTGGATTATATAATCTAGATTATGAGCCATAGGTAGTATAGTAAAAGAAACTCTATAAGACCAC
This sequence comes from Echinochloa phyllopogon, assembly GCA_033239725.1. Taxonomy (NCBI): domain Eukaryota; kingdom Viridiplantae; phylum Streptophyta; class Magnoliopsida; order Poales; family Poaceae; genus Echinochloa; species Echinochloa phyllopogon. Next base: position 35,848,920 of record BTCW01000014.1, read on the forward strand.
AAATAATCTGAAATAATCTTTCCATGTGCAGCTTATTTCGGATTATTTGTAGTCCCAATGTGGTCGTAGAATGGACTTTTACCATATTATCCTTAAATTATAATCTAGGTTATATAATTTAGATGGATTATAATCAGAAACAAACAGGGCCACATCTTCTTCGGATGGGACTCCAGCCACATGTGCTGCATGCCTTCTTGGGTTTGACGAGCACTAGTTGTGATACCTTGTTTTGTTTTGCTTGCCCAATCAGGTCTGAAGTTAGCTGGCCCGCAACTGAAAGCAACCATATTTCTTCAAACCTCGTCAAAGATAATAAAAGTTGTGGTTTATACAAAGAATAAAAAGGATTATTTTTAGCTATTCAACTATCATTAGAGTTTGATGTTAGCCATCTAACTCTAAAGCCAAGTATATCTTAATTTAACCATTCAGCTATTAAAATTATTCACGTATGTATAGTCATCTAATTGTTTTGATGAGTGGTTTCGCTAAGATGGATGACATATCAATATTACGTTATTCCCTCTCCTCTCTCCCGGATTCTCTCTGGTCCGTCTCCTCATGGCCAAATCCACTACACTGAATGCCCACTCTCTCCCTTGTGCCTTTGAAAGCTCTGGTCATTGAAAGGGTGAAGTGAGGCACAGGAGACGCAGTCACGATACCATGTAGTCTAGCCGACTACCGGAGGGACATGGGCGGTGAGGATAGCCATGGGACCAGAGGAAGCGACGGTACGGGGGGTGAGCGTTACGGAAGAGTGTGTTGGCACGGGCACCCACTAAGGAGAACTCTGTAGGACGGTAAGGCTGACGCTCACAAGTGTAAGTGCAGTTCCAAGGGAGGCAATAATGTCGGCGGCAAGTATAGAGGTGATTACGCGAGGTGTTGTTGGAGGAGGTCAGCTTGGTGCCCATATATGTGGAGGATGAGAGAGGTGGAGACGTGGGGTGGCAACAGAAGTGGATGAGGACGAGGTGGAGGTGTGTATGGTGTCCGGTGGAGAGTGAGAGTGAGGTGGCGCCGCTCGAGTAAAAATGAAAGAGTAAAAGTGAAAGAGAAAAATGAAAGATGAGAGAGAAAGAGATAACATATGACCCTATTACCACGTGTTGTGTGTATATGACAACAAAATAATCTATTAATACATAAATGGTTAAATATGAACAATTTTAATGGTCAGGTGTTCTAAAATATCTGGTCTTAGAGTTATATGGCCTTAATCAAACTTTGGTCATTTTGGATGGTTAAATTGAACTACTTTTAGAAAGAAACCCTCTGTGTTTCCATGACTATGTACGATCACCATCCATAGACGAGTGGAAAATAGTGAGGTTATTAAAACTCAATTTTCATTATCCGGATTTGGTCTAATTTGTATTAAAAATATGATTGTGGAGATAATACCGTACTAGTTGTTAAGAATAATTATATTAGTGATCAATTAGGATAATTAGAATAATTAGTATAACTGTCTGTTGCAGTTCCCGTAGGGGTATGCCTCTTCCATTTGGATTTTTTTTCTTTTTTCTTTCTTTCTTTTCCTTTTAGCAGTCTAATTTGATTAGTATATAAATTCACTAATCTTAATTTAAATTCATGTGACAATATTTGTTATTTTGTACATTATGTCATTGTTTTATACTGCTGTCATTGTCATTGTAATATAATTTGTGGTTTGATTATATTACCATTGTCATATGTGATTCTATTATTATCAGTTTTCTTGAATTATAAGGGTCAATTAATTATCATAGTTGTAAATTAATTACTGATTCAGAAACTTAAAAAAAATTTCCACAAAGAAACGCATTCCGATAACAAAGAGGAATTTCTCTTCTTAACCAAACTTACGAAATTTGGCAAACAACTATGTGAGAAATTTTCTTCACTCCAAACTGGATTATATTATACATACATAAAGCCTATAGCACATGTTGCTTATAAAATAATTTTCCAAGACGTCGATACATTTCGAAATTGGGATGATCGACTTGGGCATCCTGGAATAGGGATGATGCGGAAAATTATTAACAATTCCATAGGTCATGATATGGAGATAACAAAATTTCCCCAAGATAAGAATTTTTGTTGCACTGCATGTGCAACAGGAAAATTAATTTTAAGACCCTCACATCTTAAAATTCGAGCTAAACCACTCAAATTTCTTGAAAGGATTCAAGGAGATATTTGTGGTCCAATCCAACCATTATCAGGTCCATTCAGGTATTTCATGGTATTAATAGACGCATCTACTCGATGGTCTCATGTGTCCCTTTTATCGACACGCAACCATGCTTTTGCTAAAATAATGGCTCAACTTATTAAGTTGAAAGCTCATTACCCTGAATATCGGATTCAATCTATCCCCATGGACAATGCTGCTGAATTTTCCTCCCGTGCTTTTAATGACTATTGCATGGCACTAGGAATTTAGGTTCAGCATTCTGTTCCATACGTACATACCCAAAATGGTTTGGCTGAATCATTGATCAAAAGAATTAAGCTAATTGCACGGCCTATGTTAATGAATTGTAAATTGCCTACATCGTGTTGGGGTCACGCCGTTCTGCATGCTGCTAACCTAATCCAACTACGACCAACTGCATACCACGAGACCTCCCCGTTACGGTTAGTACGTGGAAATCCTCCGAATATTTCCCATTTGCGTAAGTTTGGGTGCGCTGTATACGTACCCATCTCACCACCTCAGCGAACTTCGATGGGTCCTCATAGGAAACTAGGGATCTATATAGGTTTTTCATCTCCGTCAATTATTAAGTATCTAGAACCTCTCACAGGAGATCTATTTACTGCTGGGTTTGCAGATAGTATTTTTAAGGAAAAAGTCTATTTTTGACCATCCAACTCTTGGCTCAGTTTGGTTTTGACCATCAAACTCCAAAACCGGATATCTTTGGCCATCCAACTATTAAAACCGTTCAAATTTGGCCATCGGGGCGGTTTTGATGGGTGGTTTTAATTTTTTTTATTTACAATTTAGTCATTAGATCTTAAAATAATTATTACTTTTTGCTCGTACCTCTGATTTAGGTGATTCTTATGGTCACACGTTCATGATAGTGAGATTTATCTTTTAAAATAGTCTTTATAATATTTTATCACTATTTAATATATTGTTTTTATGTTATTGTATAAAACACCAATATAAGAAAAGTAAAACAAACAGTTAGAAAATATTATGTCCATGACTTTAAAAGATAAAGTTCATCGTTACAAACGTATGACCACAAGAATCACTTAAATCGGAGATAAGAAAAAATAGTAATCATTTGAAGCTCCAAGTACTAAACTGTAAATAAAATAGTTCTTGGATCTTAAAATAATTACTATTTTTTCTCGTATATCCGATTTAAGTGATTCTTATGGTCATGTGTTCGTAATGATGAGCTTTATCTTTTAGAGTCATGGACATATTATTTTCTAACCATTTGTTTACTTTTGTTATATTGGTGTTTTTACACAACAATATAAAATTAATATAATAGATAGTGATAAAATAGTATAAAGTCTATTTTAAAAGATAAATCTCACCGTTATGAACGTGTGAGCATAAGAATCACCTAAATCGGAGGTACAAACAAAAAGTAACAATGATTTTAAGATTTAAGGACTAAATTATAAATAAAAAATTAAAACCACCCATCAAAACCGCCCTGATGGCCAAATTTGAACGGTTTTGATAGTTTGGTTTTGGAGTTCGATGGCCAAAACCAAACTGAGGCAAGAGTTGGATGGTCAAAAATGGACTTTTTTCTATTTTTAATGAGGGTCATTTCCTGGCATTAGAGGGAGAATTGTACCAAAAGGAATGCCATGAAATTAATTGGAATGCAAATGGCATTTCTTTTTCTGATCCACGTACTACAGAAACCGAACTACAATTTCAAATGATTATTTATTTGCAAAATATTGTAAATAATCTGCCAGACGCTTTTACAGATTATAAAGGTGTCATAAAGTCTATCCATCCTGCAAGGAATGTGCCCAAAAGAGTGGAGGTACCAAATAAAACCACTCAACCCCAAGTTGGAAACAAAAGGGGGAGAAGCACTTCAAAGAAGCAAGATGTGGTTGCTAATAAGCAAAAGAAGACTAGAAAAACAACTAAAACTTCAGTTGATAGACACCTGGAGGACATACATTGTCCTGTGGATAGAAGTGATCCACCATCCAACTCACCTATGCGCATAAACACTGAGATTGGAGCATCGGAAGACCCTAGATTCATCATATCAGGAAATAATGGTGGACCCCTAAGGGTAGACGAAATCACTATAAACTTTACAGAGACTGGAGAATCTTATGATCGTAAGTCCACATTAGTCGACTGTTACCTCTCTGAACAAATTGCAAATACCCTTCAAACAGATCTGGATCCTAAGTCTATGACAGAATGCAAGAAGTGTTCTGATTGGGATAAATGGAAGGTAGCAATCGAAACAGAGATTGCCTCGCTTAATAAGAGGAAGTTTTTTCGGTTGTAATGCCAACACATCCTAGTATCTTCCCTGTGGAATACAAATGGGTTTTTGTTCGTAAAAGAAATGAAAACAATGAAGTGGTGAGATACAAAGCAAGGCTAGTGGCACAAGGTTTTACGCAAAGACCTGGCGTTGATTTCAATGAAACTTATTCTCCAGTAATATATCAGAATCCAATGACCCATATAGATATGCGGTCACTACGTCCATCAACTACATAGATAGACGATTTTGTACTGCCAATGATATTAAGTATCGAAAGGTTATTCCGCCAATGGCAAATCACAAATAGGTTTTGTATTTTTACAAGGAGGAACAACAATTTCTTGGAAATCTACAAAACAAACATTAGTGTCTACCTCCACCAATCATTTTGAAATAATAGCTTTATATGAAGATTCACGCGAATGCGTATGGCTTCGAAGAATGATAAACCACATCATACAATCATGTGGTATTGGTGCGATTGATACACCAACGATTATCTTTGAAGATAATTCAGCTTGTATTACTCACATGGACTCCGGTTATATTAAAAGTAATATGACTAAGCATATTATTCCTAAATTATTCTACCCCCATGAACTCCAAAAGAATGGAGAAATAGAAATCTTGCAAACTAAGTCATGTGATAATCTAGCAGATTTATTCACAAAATCTCTACCATACTCATCATTTAGTAAATGTGTTGAGGGCATTGGTATGAGAAGACTTAGAGACTTGCAATGATCAGGTGGAGAATCCATCTGAAATATAATTTATCTTATATTACACTCTTTTCTTTACATGAGTTTTTACTCTATTAGAGCTTTTCTCACGTAAAATTTTTAATGAGATTTTTTTCGAAAGATTCATGATTATAACTGTTGAACAGATAAAGGAGTAATACATGATTAATTGATCAAGGGGGAGTGTTAAGAATAATTATATTAGTGATCAATTAGGATAATTAGAATAATTAGTATAACTGCCTGTGGCAGTTCCGTAGGGGTATGCCTCTTCATGGCATTCCTTCATGTAATATATATATGTACATCACTGTTCACAGAATCAATCAATCATTATTCTTTTACTATTCACTTTACATTCAACACTAGTATCCAACTTGCACCTTTGCAAAATATGCAATTGATATATTATTTTGATGTAGATAAAAATGATACATTTATTGATATAAATTACTCTCAAATACTTTATTTTATTTATTTTATTAACATGTAATATTTTTTATTCATATATTCATAACCATTTATTTATTTATGAAAATATTATTTATATCTTTTAACAAGTGATTGCTGTCTACCTGTGTTGTATTTGACCCCGTATGTTTTATGATGACTGATTGATTTTATTATTATCAAATCATCAATGAACAAGTAGACACTTTTTTAAATGCTAGCATCTAAATAAAGTGGAAATCTGAATAGAATTCGAGCTATGCTTGGAGTTTCATCTACACATACATATGCTTGATGAAGGAGCAAGTGTGATTTTTTTTTAGGATTTAGCATTTGGGGTTGTGGATTTGCTAAAGAGTAGAGAGAAAGCTTGACTTGATTTGGTTGCTCGTTGGGAAAGAGAAAGACATACAAAATATGTAAAATGTTCGAAGCTAATTAATATATTTTCAAATGTTCGAAGAGAAAAATAATAAAGATAAAACAAATTATGTAGAGAAAAAAGTCTATTTTACGTCCCTCACGTTTAACCGTTATCCACTTTTCATCCTTAATGTATAAAACCAGAAATCTTTGATCCCATATTTCAAAACCGTGCATTTTACATCCTAACCCGGTTTTGACTGTGATTTAGACCGACGTGGCAGGTGGGACCCACATGACAGGTGGGATCCGTGCTCTCTCTCCATCTCATTTCTTCCTCTCTCCCGTTCGCGCCGTCCTACCGCGCCGCCCGCGCGCTGCCGTCGCTTTCCACAAGCGCCGCCGTAGCTCCGCCGCCCCGCCACCCGTGCGCCGCCATAGCCCTGCCGCCCGCGAGCCGCCGCACCGCATCCCCTTTGCCATCCTACGCGCCAATTTGATCCCACCCCCCGTCCGCGCGCCGCCATAGCTCCGCCACCCCATCACCCGTGCACCGTCGTGGCCTTAGCGCGCCGCCGTAGCCCCACCGTCGTCGCCGTAGCCCTCCGCGTGCCACGTGCTCCGCTGTGCTGCCCGCCTCGGACTTCTCCTCCTCCCTGCGACGCCCGCGTCTAGACCGTGCTCATCGAGTTCATCGGCCGCTCCGTCTCGCACATGTGTTGCACGATGCGGGGCGGTGTGATGCGCAGCGCAGCTGCGTGCGGGCGTCGGCGGCGCGCGGGCGGCGCGGTGGGACGGCACGAACGGGAGAGAGAGGAAGAAAGGAGATATAGAGAGCGCAGGTCCCACCTGCCTTGTGGGTCCCACCTACCATGTCGGTCTAAACCACGGTAAAAACGGGGTTAGGATGTAAAATATACGGTTTTGAAATAAGGGGATCAAATATTTTTTATTTTGTACATTAAGAATGAAAAACGGACGATTGCCAAACATGAGGACCTAAAATTGACTTTTTCCTTTCGTAGAATTGCTAACGGCCATATGAAAGTTCTGTAACAAACACTCGGGTTTATGGTATGCGCGGGAACGCCGGCGCCGCCGCGGCGGCGGCGGCGTGCAGCAATGGTGCCGCCCTGCCTCTCTCCCTCTCCCGCACCAAGCAGCTCCACGCGCGCCTCATTCTCGCCACCCCCTCCTCCGCCGACTCTCCCGCCGACCTCCGCCTGCTCCTCCTCCGTTCCTACGCCGCGCGCGGCGACCTCGCGTCGGCTCGCCGCCTGCTGGACGAGGCACCCCACACGGCCTCGCCGCTCCTCTACAACGCGCTCATCCGCGCACACGCCCGCCGCCTCGACCTCCCCGCGGCGCTCGTGCTCTTCGCCCGCATGCGCCGCTCCGCCACCGCGCCCGACGCGCACACCTTCGCCTGCGTCCTCCGCGCCTGCGCCGACTGCTCGCGCCCGGGCGCCGTCAAGGTCATCCATGGTGTCGCGTCATCTCGCGGCGTGTGCTCGCATCCGATTGTCGGGAGCGCGCTTGTCAGCGGGTACTCGAAGCTTGGCCTAGTGGACGATGCCCGCCGCGTGTTCGATAGATTGCGTGAGCCGGACTTAGTTCTCTGGAACTCCATGATGTCTGGGTATGGGTACCGGGGAATGTGGCATGATGGTCTCCAGATGTTTTCGGCAATGCGGAGAGCTGGGGAACAGCTGGATGGGTATTCAATGGTTGCCTTAGTCTCATGCTTCTGGAATCCGGAAGCGCTTGTTTTCGGTCAAGGGGTTCATGGAATGTGTGTCAAGGGGGGTTATGACTCTGGACACCATGTGAGAAGCGCACTTGTTTCCATGTACATGAGATGTGGGTCCATTGAATCTGGCCAAAGCTTGTTTGGTAACCTGCCAGATGCTGATTTGGTTACCTGGTCATCACTGATCACTGGGCTATTGCAATCTGGCAAGTACATGGAGTCATTTGATTTGTTCTGACAATTGTACTTTACTGGGAGGAAGCCTGACAGAGTCTTGGTTTCTAGTGTTCTCTCGGCATGTGCTTCTACAGCTACTATCAGCTGTACTAGGGAGGTCCATTGTTATGCGGTCAGGCTTGGAGCTGATAAGGACATTAGAGTATCATCTTCACTAATCGATGCTTATGCAAAATGTGGTTTTGCTGAGCTTGGATATTCGGTGTTCAGCCAAATACCCAATAAGAACCCAGTCATGTATAACACGATTATATCAAACCTTGGATCTCATGGGTTCACAACCAAGGCCATTGAAGATTGAAGTCCTTAATGAGATGGTTAATGATGAGCTCAGGCCTGATAATGCTACCTTTTCAGCTTTACTTGCTGCTTGTTGTCATGCGGGACACTTGGAGGAGGGATGGAAGTTATTCAGGAGAATGAGGGATGAGTTTGAGATAGTGGTTGAAATGGAGCACTATGTGTACATGGTGAGGCTTCTTGCAACATTTGGCCAGCTGAAGGAGGCATATGATCTTATACAAACAATGCAAGGACAGCCAGATTGTGGTGTGTGGGGTGCATTACTTTGGGGTTGCTGCGTCCATCGTGATTCCAGCCTTGGGAGGATTGTTGCTGACACGCTTTCTGAACTCAATCCAGACAAAGCTGCTTACAGGGTCATGCTTTCAAACCTTTATCCAGACAAAGATGTGGTGGGATGCTGAGGAGGTTAGGTATGAATTGTCAAAAGAAGATACATACAAGACCACAGGGATAAGTTGGGTTGGCGAAGTAAATAAATGATGACTGGCATCCTGCATCCATCACTGAAATGCATGTCAGATTTCAAGTGATGAACTTTGTAATATAATATTTTTGTGTTTCGTACAGATAAAATTTCTGAAACTCCACAAAATGTTATACTGTTTCTATTTTAGCTTAATATGTCCTTTACTCTGTCCTCTGTTATAATCATGCAAGCCCTTAATTTGCATACTTGAAATTGCTTACATGTTTATAATGGGACGCTAATTACTGGAAACGCTCCTTTATCTCCTTGCACTACAAAATATTAGTTACATCAGAATCTATTGCCCATTTTCTGCTGTGGTTATCTTATATACAGATCACTGTTGTGCCAGTGAGTTTGTAATTGTAATGTTTATATTGGGTATTATCTACAGTTCCTTGTACAAAACTCCAGGGATGACAATACATATTCCATGTCTACTTTTTGTAGTTCGACCCACCAAATCCCCCAACCATTTCCTTCACTCTTAGTGTTGAATTTAGCAGTTTCACAATATTTTTATTAATTCTACACCTGCTTTGTTACAGATTTTAAAGAAAATATTGAGCACTCGAAGGGGTAAAAGTTCAGGTAGACTACTGTTCAATTTTGTTTGTGTGCCCCCCATACAGCATTGACAGTTCTAGTTCCCTTATTGGTACAATCTTTTCAGGTAGACCTTTGGAAGTACAACCTCTCTACCATTTTGTAGTTTTGTCATCACATATGTTTGGCTAATTGTAAAATCAATGACATATTCTGGACTCTGGAGTACGAATTTCGTAAAAGATCAGAAATACGTTGCTTTCTATTTATATTGATGGATATTTGTTGCTGGTTTTATATGCCCTGCTGCAGTATTAGTGAGAAATAGTATGAATGAATAGTCAACATACTGTTTCAGTCGCCCTTAGAAAATTACTTAGGTCATGCTGTCCTCATGAAGTATAATGAGCTCTAAACCTTGCAAAGTATGCCAGATGTTGAAGCCAAAAATAAGCTTGACTCCTTCATAACCCATGACTCCATGAGGCCTGCAGCTAGCTGGCCAATTTCTTTAGTATGGGACTAGAGTTGGTGGACATTGTGAATAGTTTAATACTCTATAATGTCGTTTTCCTATGCTCCAAACCATGTAGAGCTTCAGGGAAGCGGATTTAACAACGAACAACAGTGGCAGCTGTGTCATAGCTGGCTGTGCCAGGCAATTGACATCCCAGGAAATCCAAGGTACCGTACAAGCACTAAAAGACAAGGTTATGCTAACAAATAAACCTCCTCTGTAACCAAATTTCATTTGCCTCTCCGATTGCTCACCATGGCTAAACTTGGTTTCCTTTTCTTCCTTGCCTTGTTTCTGCAGCATCACCATACCAGCACCTCTTTGATTGATTGGCCAAGAAGAAGCATAGCATCAACTGCAGAATGGCAACCCATGCACTGCAATGCTGTGTCCATCAACCCTTCATGCAATTCATTCTTCTATGTGACTCCTGAAGGGCGTAGCTTATCAGAGACAATCTCTGTATTCGATGGGAATGCATCTCTCATCCAGCCCATCAAGCGACTCTCTGGTTCAGAGGATATATTGATGGGTGTGCCATGCATGTGTGAAGTTGTCAACGACACCCTGACTGCTTTCTTTCATGATACTCAATACATGGTGGAACAGGGCGATACACCTGACACTGTCAAGATCAACAAATTCAGTGGGCTTGCAATGAATGTTGGTGATGGAAATGGACTGAATGCAAGTGACACGATTACAATTCACCTGCCATGCGGGTGTTCCTCAACAGCATCCGATGGAGTGTTGTCCTATGCAGTGCAGGAGGAAGATACCCTGAGCACTATTGCAACCTTGTTCAGATCAAGTTCACAAGATATCTTAGACTTGAATCCAAGTGGAACAAATCCTGATTTCATTAAACCAGGGTGGATCTTGTTTATCCCGATGGGAGTTGCTGGTTCTTCTAAGAAAAGCGAGTCATTGATTTTTGCCAACTAATTATTTTCATATTTAAATTTCTGTAAATTATTTTAAACTAATGCATAGGGCTTTTGCTCCAAGATATTTGTACCGTTCGCATTCTAAGATTGGTATGACATAAGACGTAGATGCTTCTTGCAATTTAGTTACGTGCTATGGAAATTAATTTTCTACAATCAGTATGATGTTTCTTGTGTTCTACCTATCACGAATTATAATAAATATTACTTTCTGCCCAATTGCTAACTGAAAACTAACTTTTTGCCTTCACTTTTTGTGATTCAATCGCTTTTAGAGATTGGTAGTTTGTCAATCATAATAGCAGCATCCATATCAGCTGCAATACTGCTCCTCTGTGTGTTCACTGTCATCATTCGCTTGAAAAGGAGGTCTTCCCAGAGCAATGTTGAAGCACTGGAGATTAAAATGGAGAGAGCTCCCAGCAACACAAGCATTGCTGCTCTGGAGAGCCGTTTCTTTCCATCCATGAGAATAACAGGTCTGCTGTGCTACCTTACTCTGCTATTAGATTTTTAGCTAAACATACTTATCACTCTGAATTGATTATTTGCAGATGTTGATCCATTCCAAACAGAAAGGCCTGTGATTTTCAGCCTGAAAGTAGTTGGAGATGCTACTGCTAATTTTGATGAGAAAAGAAAGATTGGCGAGGGAGGATATGGCAGTGTTTACCTTGGTTTCGTAGGAGCACGTGTAAGATTATTTATATTATTGTTATGCAGGCTATAGTAATCCTGAAGCAAAAAGATCCTTATGTGTGATTTTGATCGCAGGAAATTGCAATTAAGAAGATGAAAGCAAGCAAATCAAAGGAGTTCTTTGCCGAGCTGAAAGTTCTGTGCAAAGTACATCATATAAACGTGGTATGTATGTAATTCATGGAATCTAGGAGGAAATTAATATCTTTGTGTGATGATCCTACATGTAAACACAAACTTTCCTAATACTTAAATTACATAGGTTGAGTTAATTTGTTATGCTGCTGGGGATGATCACCTGTACCTTGTGTATGAATATGTCCAGAATGGTTCGCTTAATGATCATCTACACGATCCATTGCTGAAAGGTATGTATGCAACAGAAATACAACCATGGAATTATGTCAAGTTTAAGCAGCGCTCCCTCCAGTAACAGAATTGAAAACTAATGTCATTTTGATAATTAATGTCTTTATGGATGTTTAAGTATGCCATCTAGATAAATCTTTCACGCGGTTACTATTTATTAGGTTCCATAAATCATAAATGCATTACTAAAGAAACTAGAGGCCAGAATTGAAGTTGCAAACAATATTCGTTGTTATAACAATTTCTGGAATCAGAAATTTCTGGTATTATTTTGAATCAGAATTGAGTTTAAACAGAAAAAAACTTGCTTTCATGAGAATTTCAGGTCACCAACCTCTTTCATGGACTGCAAGAACACAGATAGCACTGGATGCAGCACGTGGTATTGAGTACATCCATGACCATACAAAGGCCTGCTATGTGCATCGTGACATCAAAACTAGCAATATTCTTCTTGATAATGGATTAAGAGCTAAAGTGAGTTTCTATTAAACCACCAAATTCTAGCGTGTATGTTCAGATATCACCGCCTTATTATTACCTCTTTAATAGGTTGCAGATTTTGGGCTAGTAAAGCTTGTTCAGCGCAGTGATGAAGAAGAATGTGTGGCAACTCGTTTAGTTGGAACACCAGGCTACCTTCCACCTGAGTTAGTTTTCTTTTGAATTTGATTTGCATTTCAACCAGCTGATGGAGTTTCATATGTAGTACTCACAAATGAATATAACGCTGCAGATCAGTTCTTGAACTTCACATGACTACCAAGACTGATGTTTACGCATTTGGAGTAGTTCTTGCAGAGCTCATCACTGGACTCCGTGCGCTTATGCGGGATAATAAAGAAGTCAATAAGATGAAGTCACTAATCTCAATTGTAAGAGCCCATGAAAACACTTATAATGTTCAGTGATTCGTTTTTGTGGTTTGCCTACTGATTTTCAGCAAGGTTATATCAATATTTTGCTACAACAAAATCAAGAAATATATGTTGGTCTGTGAACAGATGAGGAAAACCTTCAAATCAGATGATCTAGAGAGCTCATTGGAGACAATTATAGATCCGAACTTGAAGGACAATTACCCCATCGAACAAGTGTGCAAGGTTAGTGAAAAGAAAATGAGTATACGTACTATTTCGGGCTAATTTAATCTTTTCTTTGTCTGTTTTATAGATGGCAAACATTTCGATGTGGTGCCTCAATGAGGATCCAATGAACCGGCCTGAGATGAGGGACATCATGCCAACTCTTTCTCAAATTCATCTAACCTCAATCGAGTGGGAAGCCTCACTTGGAGGTGATGGGGAGGTATTTAGTGGTGTTTCCAACGGTAGATGATCAAACTTCATGCTTTCACGCAAGGAAGAAAAATGCACTCCTTTTAATTTTATTTGAAGGAGAATGGTTCTTGCACTGCCGTGTGAATTTATTCCATTCCTTGTGAACGTTTTGAAGTGTTCACTTTTTATATGAGTCTCCTTCCAAGTTTGTTCTCAAGGACATGCATATCCACAGTACTCACACAATTGTACGTGTATACATATATGTTTTTTTTTTCGGGATTTAGCTGTAGCAATATCTCGGCAAGCTAAAATCTAGAGTGGAATCGTTGTAATCATGAATTGTTGTAACGTGTATGCTGTGGAAAGCAAGAATACTAACTTGATCCGTTAACTACGCTACAGTTATCCTATATCTTAACACTATATTGCTTACTTCTAATTATTCACGTAGAGCCATGGAATTTTAGTTCCAAGCTATTTTTCCACCTTGGTCGCTTAGTATTCACCAATTATTGGTACTACTATTCTTGGAGCCGCCCTGTTTGGTGCGGCTTCTACCAGATCCGGCTCCAGCACAGTAGCACACACCAGACGGAGTAGGAGGAGCTACTTTTTTTTCACTTTCACCGGGTACTGTAGCACGCAGAAACCAGAGCAGGAGGAGCCACTTTTTTCCGCAATGGCTTCTCACTGCAATGCAACACATACCGCCACAGTATTTTTGCCGAGGAGCCGGAGCCAAGGGTCGCGCTACTTGGCAGTTAGCACTGATACAGTGCTACTTATTGTATGATTTTCACGCCTGTGTTTTTTTTTTGGTTGAGAGAACACTGCAGACGCAGATATTCATACACATATGTGCACTAATTTCTATAAATACAAATACGTATAACTCTGGCTCTATGAGTTGACTAACTGGACTGACATATCAGATCTTAAGTTTCACGGAGTTACCATAGTCATCCGTAACGCCGATTAAATCCAAAAAATGTGTGTATAATAGGTATAATATTTGTAAGAGACGAAATCATAAAATGGATGCAGGCTGGCCGGCAACTGATTAGTCTATTTCAAGATTGGGGCTATATGCAGGATGGCAGGATGCTTTTCATGTCCAGGCGAGGACGACCGGGCCGGGAGAAGCAGTCACCGGCATCCTCCATAAAAGAGTTAGGATCAGGCCAAACTTTTGCATATAATTCGACATAGTCCACCAGAGGCGTCGTTGAGCTTGTTCTCTTCATCCCTTGTGCCATTTGGTTCTAAACTAAACTGTCTCTACTCACTGGCTGGCCGGCCGGACTTATTCAATATTTAGCTTCGCCGCCTATTGGTAGTTTTTTTTTAGTTAATACATGGCCACCTGCTAGTTCATGCTTCAACGGGCACGACGTGGGGTGGCGTATGTACTCACAATATATTCTACACTGACCAATTGGTAAGATACGCCACTCACGATATATCCTACACTGCGAATTGATCATAGATCAATTGGTAAGGTTTTTTTTGTCGTTGAACCAGTTTATCAGGATTCGAGTACCCAACATCACTGAAAATAGAAGTAGCCTATAATCTTGACTGAATAAATCATAGTACTGAAAATAGTATACCTGAATCTGAAGCAAATATGTCCCATCCATCAATTCAGATGGTTGCTTATACAGATCAAGGCCCCTCGTTACTCAATTGCCTACACAGATCAATGTCCCACACATCAATTCACTGATTTGTTGTTGCCTGCACAAACAAGCATATAAAATAGAACATATTACACAAATAATCAAAGTATAAAGAGAACTGATTAATATAGATTGTGTCCGGGGAAACTATATCTGTCCAACAATTGATAAACCACAACGACTCTTGCAAGCACATGTCCATAAAAGAAAGGGATAAACTATATTAAAAAAGAAGTACTCTATTCCCTCCGTCCCGATATATAAGCGTTTCTAGAGTTCAAATTTTATACCAAAATATAAACATTCTTAGGGATAGAACAAAACTAAATGGGTTGGTGGGTGGGTGGAGAGTTGGTGGGTAGTGTAAAATGAGGAGTATAGAGTTTTTTTCAGTAGTTTTACTATTTTTTTTATTTGAATGCTTATACCGTAGGACGGGTGCCTAGAAAGCCACCCGAATTGATTGACCAGACAAATTGATGCCAAATTGCAGTAGCAGTACTCTCAAACCATTCCCTCGTTACTGTACGGCTGTTGGCCCCATGTCTGCTTGGCTCCCGTCTTGTCCTTGAATCTTGAATGGACATGTTCATGCCCTATTTCATCCCGGTTGTGTTTAGATTGTCCAAACTTTCCAAACTTTTCATCACATCGACATCACATCGAAATATTAAATATAACAAATGACGCATGTATAGAAAATTAAATGTAGATAAATAAAAAAATTAATTACGTAGTTTTAATGTACACGACGAGACGAATCTTTTGAGCCTAGTTAGGTCATGATAGGACAACAATTACCACAAACAAACGAAAAGTGCTACGGTGCGCTACAGTGTTCGATGCGACCATTTTCACCCATTTTTACGGATCTAAATACAGCCAGAGTGAACTATGCACGGCATGAATATGAAAAGAGGAAAAATGATATGACAAATCGAGCCAACTATTTGAGGTTTGAGGGAAGGTGAGTTCAGGAACACAAAACGAAAATAAATGGAGCGAAGGTTCCAGGCCGGTCTGCTATTGGAGGGGAGCTGGACACGACCAGTCAGCATTTAGGAGATAGAGGAACGGTGTGGGCACCCCCGACATTGAGCACGCCAATGGCAAATTTGGATGTGGCGAGAGGAGTTGGCCAGGGCGGTGATGCTGGCAGTGGCCGTTGCGATGTACCCGAGCCGCCCGCGGGAAGAGAGATGAGGGCTTTGCCATCTGCGTGGATCCCTTTCACCGGCAGGGGATGGTTGCGTAAGCAACCGTTCAAATTATTTCAACTGGATTGTCACCCATTGATCATCTCAGCTTAAGTAAAATAATCCCGGTAGTCCTCGGTATAAGTCTCGAGCATCATCTAGGAACAACTTACATACCGTATATACATCATAGAAACCATCACAAGGTATATATGAGAGCAAAATTTAAACTTCTTATTACAAGTGTTGATCATATTATAAAATCCTAGATTATTTATTACTGCAAATAAACAAGAGTGTTTCACCAATTGAAGTGCGGTTCTTTTCTGAACTTATGTAGCATTGATCTTGGTGGTTATCCTACCATGCTCTTCTATGTTGAAAGATGAACCGCGGAGGAAAGATAGAAAGAATTAAGAAGCAACAATGATGTCCTTACCCATAAGACACCACTTTGCATAAACAAGAGCAATATCCACCATTCATCCACTTTACCGGCTCCGGCGGGACGAACGTGGCCACCACTCCTAAAAGGAAAACCTGTAAATAGGGATGAAAGCGGATCGGATAGGAGCGGATAATACATTTTCCATATCCTCGTCCTCTTTTTTTTTGTCTGATGTGGATCGAAGCGGATATTACTCGAATACGGTTATTGATACAAATTTTTTCGGATATCGGAGATGGTGCGGAAGCGGATCGGAGTCGGTGCGGAAGCGGATTAAAATAGATGGATAATACATACTTATGTGTAACTTTTTATGATGGTGAATATTTTCTAAACGAAAACCACAAAGAAATAATATAACATGAAAAATATTCCCCTTTATTGTTTACGGCACAGCTAAAGTAACCTTAACAATTAACAACGCGAACAAAAATTATTCAAATCCTTAGTTCGAGTGAGCACGTAAACAAATTAAACATTACTAAAATATTATGTATATATGTGGGTTGGGCTTAAATTTTATTTGAGCAGGCTCACAAAAATAGTCGGATATCATATTATAAGCTTCGGATAATCCGCGATCAATTATCGGATAATCCATATCCATTGGATTTCACTAAAACCATATCCTACTCCGCATCCGTACGCAATCGGATTCGGATTATCCATATCCACACGGATATCCAAAACTCTTCTCCATATCTTTAAAATTTGGATCAGATCGGACGCAAAAATTATCCACACCACTTTCATCCCTACCTGCAAAACAACTTAACGGCAGCACCGTAAATACATTGCATACTTGCAGGACTTATCCACAGTACTAGAATTTGGTGAATGCATAAGGCTAGTCAAGTTTTACAATTGAGCCATAAAATGCGAGCAGTATTTATCAAGTGAATAAGCAAAAGACATAGCACCTATAATCTATATCAAACATCAATACAATTACATAAGTAAAAGGTGTTCATAAATCATGAGCTCGATCAATCTTTCATAAGCTATTCTCGGAAACTCTACAGTTAATGCAAAGTTACAAGAGCATGCGTAGTGATCGAGAGCGCGGCTATTGCAATAGATTACTACCCTGTAGGGGTGTACGACTTTTCCCACACGAGGCACAAGACCAACGACTATACTCACAGCCAGGGATAAGTGTTAATTCATGCCCTCAACCTTTCAAATACCCGCACCCAGAATTTAACGAACGGCCGGAGAAAATAGATACAACGGAACCACCGACTACACCTCATTTGACCCGCACTGAATCCGCCCAATACCCAGTGCAACTTATGCTAATTGGTTTATCATTACCATATTTAGACATGTGGTATGCACGGAATAGTGCTCAAGAACCCAGCAACAAAGATGTGGTCCTTGTCCGCTTTGCTTCATTGTTGCTCATCTTTTAACCATTCTCAACTATTCTAGTAAATTTAAGCAATCATCCTATAGCTCGCGGGTGGTACGGTGGTGCCCTAGCCACCTCCCGACTTCTACCGATATCTAAGCATGCTAAGCAAATTAATCCGATAAGGCTAAGCATACATATTTTCCTAGTACAAGTTGATCTAAAGTTATAGAAAAATATGTCAAAGTGGGTTCTACACATTTCATATGAACTAAGTAGGGTTAAGCCTATGCACAAACATTTAATAGTAATATCACATTATCATTCGGAAAATAGAGTGAGATAAGTAGGGGCCTGCCTGAGATTCAGTGCTCCACAAACACGTCACTCTGGAACGCCGTGCTCTAAAGAATTAAGCGAATGCATGAATTATAACATATGTCATGAATGCATATGCATATGAGGTGCAATGATTAAGATGGACAAAGGCTAACATGATTTAAGGTCGTCAAGCAAGTAATTTAAAGTCAGAATTTAGGTACACAAGCACCAACATAACTATTTATACATATTTAGATATCTTGCAAGACAAAAAGGTAACATGAGAATGCCCAATCTAATAGTAAATTAACCTTGTCACAACACCAAGCATTAACCATGCAAGTTATTTCATTTATTATTATCTATATTAGGTGATAGATTATACTCTTGCAAGATAATTCACTTGTATGATCAACATTAGACAATTCAAGAATTAAGGATAGCAAGCAACATCATATTTTAGTTAAGAGCAATAACATCATTATCTAATTTAGAGGCCAGCTAGTCTTGTTTCACTCTATGAAGGTAAGCTCATCATTCTAATTTATTTAAGCTAGATTTCAATTTAAAAAACATGTCATATTTGTTTACAACCAGTGGAAGAGACTAACCTTTAACTATTGAAGGACAATTACAGTTATTAGATATTTTACAATTTTAAACTATCTCTAGAATAAACTAAGTAAAGCTATATCCTTTCTTCAACCATTTTATGTGATTTATAAATATTAACAACATAGCATATTTATTAAAAAGGATAGAAGAGTTGTAAACAACATAGCATGATTTTAATCTCACAACTAAATTGACAATAACAAGTTGACAGGCTTTTACTCATGATATATCAAATAAACTCCCTCAACATAACCACTTCATAAGTGGTATCGATTTTAAACAATAGGTCAAAGCTAGTAAAAATTAGTTCCATAATGTTAGGGCTCATGGTAAATTATTATGCACTACCAATTTAACTAGTTACAACCAAATGTACATTCAACCATACTAATTTTCTATCCTAGGTTTATGAGTTTAGGATATTAGGTAAATTTATTATGAATACAACAAGTTAATTGGCTCAAAGAAATATATTTAAAATAACACCAATTTATAACTAAATTAAGCAAACAAATAATTGTATTAGGCATTATCTACCACCAAGAAGCTAGCACAATTAATTTCATAAATGTCTATATGTAAGAGATGCACAAAGAGAGAAAATGATTTGTATCATATATGCACAACACATTGTAATAGTTAACAAAAGTATTAGAGCAATTAACTATTTCATAGAACATGGTTCTGGTTCAAAAATGGTATAGTGGCATAACCATAAATAAGTCGTCAAGTGTCTGGCAGTGGCGTTCCCGATGATTCGGGTGACCAATCCTAATCGAAATTGAACCTAGAACTTCTATGGATGATGGGATTCTATTTTAGGGCTTAGCTTCGACATGCACGAGGTTTTGCTTTACCTACGGCTTCAATGGAGTCTAGTGGAGCTAGGGGGCCTGTCTAGGCTCATGAAGCATGGGAATATGAGGGAAAGCAGCAGGGGGACCTCACATAGAATGGGGAAGGATGATTCAGAGTGCCACAAGTTGAAGTAGAGTAGCGAGGGAGGAGATCGGCCTTGAACTTGCTTCACCGAAGTTGGAGAAAAAGAACACGAAGAACAACTTGATTCTTGTGAGGATGAAGTCAAGGTTGACATGGGGGAGAAGGAGGAGCTCACCCTAGCCCTTGATAGGGCCATGGTGCTGGCCTCCAACTTGCCGGCGCTGGGGCGTGGGTGACGAGGGGCGGAGCGGCTTCTGCGTCGGGGAAAAAGAACGGAGGGAGAGTGTGGGGCCAGGATCCCTATGGCCACTCATCTAAGGAATTAAACTACTCGATATGGAGAGTTGTGATCCGACTGCTTTGGACTAGCCAGATAAGGTATATGACGATGTAGTCAAATAATAAAACTACTCATATTCGAATAGTATACATGATAGATTACCTTATTGTAACCATCCAGGTCGAATACGAGTAGTCTGTGTAATCGATTTGTAACTCTGCTCCCCGGGCATATAAGGAGGAGCAGGGAGCCCCTCAAAACAACTCAACTCACATGCAATACAATCAAGCACACATGATGTAGGGTATTACGCTACTCGCGGCCCGAACCTGTCTAAATCTTTGTGTAGTTCGTGCACTGTCGTTCCTAGAACTCGGCGAGACCCACCAATCTACTCTCTGGGGTACCCCCAGACAGACGTGCTCGATATAAATCATCGACACTTGGCGCCCACCGTGGGGCCCCTCGCCGAAAGCTCACCATCAGGGACGATGGGATCAACCGCCTTCAAGATCGCCGATGTCGAGGAAGGAGCCTCCTTCATTTTCGGTGCATGGACCTTCGTCGCCTTAAGCAATGGCAGGTTCGCGAGCTACCTTGCGAACAACCCCGGCCCCTACTCGACGACTACTCCCAATTCGACCTCGGCCCCAACTCCGAGTTCGATCCTAACTCCAAGTTCGCTCGGGATTCCCCAAGTCGAGTCCGGGTACAATTCAACTCCAAATATGGAAAGAGCAGGGAACTCCGAGTTGGACACGCCATCGGACAACTCCCCAGATCGACTCCCGCTCGAACTCTCCAACGCAACACATCCATTTAAACAGATGCGTACCACAAAAGCAGAAGCAAGGATAATTCAGGAGCCTCACTCGAAGTCAGATCACCCCGACGACCTCGAGCTGGCATCAACGCCATCGAGGGACAACGACGATGATTTCACCATCCTGCTAAGCGACGCCCCTGACAACATCGTGCGCCTACGCCATCACGCTCACTTCAACACCAACTTTGTGTTGGAGGAACCACTCGTTCGCCTCCCGTCTGGACTAGTCGTAACCAGAACACCAGGAGGACTCGCTGTTCACTGGCCCGGGGCGATTCCGGCCGACACCTGCCGGGACAACGAGTCAAGACTTGCTGCCGTCATCCTGGAGGAACTGCCCTTCCAAGACGGCAAGACTGCGTCGCTCACTACTTCAACTGAAAGCTCAAGCGACAACTTCTCAGCCACCCAGATCGTCCTCTCCCTTAGCGAACAAGACCCAGGTCGTCAAGTGTTCATGGCTGGCAATGAGGACCAAGGCACCCAATACGATCACGAGCTAATCACCGACATATCACAAGAGGAACACATTGCTGACGGAGAAACAGAGGAGCAAAAAAACCTTGCGCCAAGCAAGGAACGCCAAGCGTAAGCAGAGGCGCATCAACGCCGCGATATGCGCCAACGCCATACGAAACCTTACACAGGATTCCGATATGGTCGGGGACCAGTTAGTATCTCAAAACGCGCCATTGAACATCTCCGTCGCGGCAGAACTTGTCAGGGCCATGCCCGACACCCCCGCCATCAGACAAGTACTCACGCTCCTCGACACAGCTCACAAGGCTACGAACCAAGTGAATCCGAGCCACCATACATCGGATACCAGGCACCCAGGTGCTGAGAGGCCTCCTCCACATGAAGCCTCAACCGCTACTACAGGGGGACATAGACGTGACCGAGATGCTGATCGCGATCACCAGCAGGGTAGAGGACGCGGTCACAACCAAGATGGTGCAAGGCCACGAGATCGAGACCTTCGCAATGTCATTAATGACAACCGCGATGCTCGCTCTGTCATCCAGTCGAGTCGACAGCTGCACGTGGAATCTGAACTCCGTCGTCACGCAGACTACGACCGCAACTACGGGCCTCCACCCCATCATAATTACAGAAACCGGCCACACGATCAGGAACGCCATCACGATCGCCCCGAAGAACGCCGTAACGATCGTCGAGGAGAGCGTTGTAACGATCGTCACCGACACCAAGAGTCATCAAATCACGACGACTGACCTCTCCAAAACCACAATCGTGGACGACAATATGACTCCAATCATAGCACCTCTAGCTTCCGGAGCGATCGTTCACCAAGTGATAAATATGACGGCTTCCTAGCTTTTTCCAGGTGCATAAAAGAAATCCAATGGCCAAGCAAGTTCAAACCAACAGGAATTGAAAAGTTCACATGCAAGCAAGACCCTGAACAATGGCTCCGAATCTACTCCACCGCTATCCAGATGGCTGGGGGATCCAATGACATCAAAGTCAGTTACTTCCCTGTTATGCTAGATACCACGCCCCTGACATGCCTCGAGGGCCTCCGCCCCGGGTCCATCGACTCCTGGGACGATCTCACCAGGAAATTCACCACCAACTTCCAGGGAACCTGGGCTCGGCCCGGAACCCGTTATGAACTGGCAGCTTGCAAGCAAGGAAAAGGAGAAACTTTGCGAAAATACATCAAGAGATTCTTCAATAAAAGATCTACAATCGTGGATATCTCTGATCAGGAAGTAATCGACTGCTTTCATGATGGCCTCTACATCCGGGAATTACACCGCGAGTTCGGCCGACGCTGTCCGGAAGACATCAGCGAGCTACGACGCATTGTCGCTGAATGGGCAGACCAAGACGACCGCGAGCGGGAGCGCTTTGACAGGCATCGCGATAACAACACCAACAATCACAACAAGGACAATGGTGACCAACGCAATGATCGCCCAAACAACCGGGATTTCAACCGCGACAATAGGAAGCGCAAGCCAGACAACACAGTCGCGGCAGTCCAGTTCCCTAGTCGCAAGACTCGTTCAGCGGCAGACGTCATGAACGGTCCTTGCCCATATCATCCCAATGGAAAGCACACAATGACTAAATGTTTCCACCTAAAGCAGGAGTTTGACAAGCAAACACCAGACGCGACCAAAACAGACAAGAAAAGGGAAGATAAAGATGACAAAGACCCTGGCAATAACTTTCCAAACGTCGAGAACGTCGTAGCCGTACTATTCAGTGGAGAAACACTGAACCAGTCGAAGCGCGCCAAGAAGCTAACCTTGCAAGAGATCATGGCAATAGAGCCTGCCACTCCAACATACTTAAAGTGGTCAGAAGTGCCCATCACATTTTCCAGAACGGACTAATGGACCAATTTCGCTAATCCCGGGAGATATCCTCTAGTCTTAAACCCAGTCGTGGCGCAAGCCAGACTGACCAAAGTACTCATCGATGGTGGCAGTAGGCTCAACGTCATCTTCGCAAACACGTTCAAGAAGATGGGCCTAGACATTACAAAATACCTCAAGCCTACAGATGCTCCATTCTACGGCATTGTTCCAGGCAATGCAGCAATCCCTCTAGGTCAAGTCACACTCCCAGTCACCTTCGGGACGGAAGCAAACTTCAGAACCTAGTACATCAAGTTTGAGGTTGTAGACTTCGAGACCTCATATAACGCGATTCTCAGGCGACCAGCCCTCACCAAATTTATGGCGATCCCGCATTATGTATACTTGGTTCTCAAGATGCCTGCTCCTAAAGGAGTACTTTCCCTAAAGGGAGACTTAAAGATCTCATACTATTGCGACGTTGAGGCAGTAGAATTCGCCGCCACTTCGCACGTCCCTACCCAGATGCTGGAAGTACACGCCTTGGCCAAGAAGTCGAAGGAAGACGACCTAGAAGTGCCCAGGAAGAAGTCGACAAGTACCAACTTCAAGCCCTCCGAAGAAGTACAGCTCAAAACTGTAGATCTTGGGACGGGCGATCCGTCCAAAACTGCCCTTATAGGGGCAGATTTAGACTGTAAATAGGAAGACGCGCTAATCAAGTTCCTCCGTGATAATGAAGATATATTTGCTTGGAAACCATCTGATATGCCTGGTGTTCCTAGAGAACTTGTCGAGCACAAACTAAACGTTGACAAGAACGCAAAACCCAAAAAACAGCGCCTCCGACGATTTGCACAAGATAGACGTGAGGCAATAAAAGAAGAAATCGCCAAACTACTCGCCGCAGGCTTCATCAAAGAAGTCTTCCATCCCGAGTGGTTAGCCAATCCAGTGTTAGTTCGGAAGAAGAACAACAAGGAGTGGCGGATGTATGTCAACTACACAGATTTGAACAAGCACTGTCCAAAAGACAGTCAGAACATCTCATCAGTGATCTTCAAGAGACCTTCGACAATCTTAGAACATTTCGTTGGAAACTTAACCCAACCAAATGTGTCTTCAGTGTTCCGTCAGGGAAACTTTTGGGGTTCATGGTCAGTAACAGGGGCATTGAAGCCAATCCGGCAAAGATCTTGGCAATCCTTACAATGGAAGCACCGAAGAATATAAAAGATGTCCAGAAGCTGACAGGATGCATCACGGCCTTAAACAAGTTCATCTCAAGACTTGGGGAAAAGGCCTCCCTTTCTTCAAACTGCTTAAAAAGAAGGATAAGTTTTCATGGACGAATGAAGCACATATGGCATTCGAAGAACTCAAAACATATTTATCTACTCCGCCAGTACTCACAGCACCTATGAAGGGTGATCATCTCTACTTATACATTGCAGCTACAACCCATGTGGTCAGCACTGTAATGGTAGTCGAAAGACAAGAGGACGGCCATGTATTCCCAGTACAGCGGCCAATTTACTACATCAGTGAAGTACTCTCCGAATCCAAGATTCGTTATCCGCAAGTCCAAAAATTACTCTACGCCATCTTCATCACATCACAGAAGTTACGATATTATTTCCAAGCTTTTCACATCACAGTCGTAACTAAATTCCCACTAGGCGAAATCCTCAATAATCCAGATGCAATAGGTCGCATCTGCAAATGGAAGGCCGAAATTGGAGCGTACCACCTTGACTTCACATCTCAAACAGCCGTCAAGTCCCAGGGTCTTGCTGACTTCACAGTCGAATGGACAGAAATTCAAAATTCTACGACAACCACTCGTCCTGAGCACTGGATGATGTACTTTGATGGGTCACTTAAACTTGAAGGAGGAGGTGCAGGTGTACTTCTCATATCTCCTAAAGGAGATCATCTCAAATACGTTCTACAAATTCTGTTTCAGGTCACCAACAATGAAGCAGAGTATGAGGCTATGCTGCACGGGTTCCGCCTGGCCGCAATACTTGGTATCAAGCGACTCGTTGTCTATGGCGATTCGGCTGTCGCCATTAACCAAGTTAACAAAGACTGTGACACTTCTAAAGAGACAATGGATGCCTATGTCCAAGACGTTCATAAATTAGAACAAAACTTTATTAGTCTAGAGTTTCACCACGTCATTCGTGACTACAACGTCGCAGCAGATGCCCTGTCAAAATTAGGATCTCGTCGAGCCGATGTCCCAGCAGAAATATTTGTCCAAGAACTACTCCAGCCATCCATTAAGGGACCGGCACGAGTTGAAACCATCCAATCCCAGTCTCAGCCAGAAACACATATCATGGTAATCGACACTGACTGGATGACTCCTTTCATCGAGTACTTGAAAGATCATAAATTGCCAAAGCAGAAGCCAGAGCAAATACATATTCAACGATGAGCTGCTAATTACGTAGTAGTGGACAACGTACTCTATAGGCGTGGGGCTTTGGCCAACGTCTTCATGAAATGCATCACAATTGATCAAGGAAAAGCCCGACTACAAGAAATTCACAGCGACGTGTGTGGTAATCATGCTGCTTCACGAACCTTGGTCGATAAAACTTATAGAGTGGGTTTCTTCTGGCCAACAGCCAAACACGATGCAGAGGACATTGTCAAAAAATGTCAAGGATGTCAGTTCTTCGCACGGCAAGCTCATGTCCCAGCACACGACCTCAACACTATCCCACTATCATGGCCTTTCGCCTGTTGGGGTCTTGACCTCGTTGATCCGCTCACCAAAGCTCCAGGTGGATTCGAGTGGCTTGTTGTAGCCATCGATAAATTCACTAAGTGGATCAAAGCAATACCCTTAGTAAATGCTAAAGCCGGTAATTTGATCAAATTCTTTGATGGTATTGTCCAGAGATTTGGAGTTCCTCACAACATCATCACAGACCTAGGCTCTGTATTCACCAGTGAAGAATTCCAAGACTATTGTGACAGATACTCCATCGAGATGCATTATGCTTCAGTTGCTCATCCTCGTGCTAATGGACAGGTGGAAAAAGCGAATGGTTTGTTACTACAAGTGTTAAAACCCAGATTGTATGAGCCTTTGAAGAAATACGACGGTAAATGGGCAAAGGAGTTGCCCGCGATGCTTTGGGGGCTACGCACCCAACCCAGCAGGGCTATCGGCCAATCACCATATTTCCTGGTTTACGGCTCCGAAGCAGTTTTGCCTGCTGATCTCTTATGGGAAGCTCCACGTCTGGAGAATTACGATGAACAACTCGCTCATCAAGAAAGGTCCCAGGATGTTGATAGCGTCGAGGAAGCTCGAGTAGCAGCTCTTATCTAGAACACGCGTTATCTTCAAGGATTGCGTCGCTTTCATCAACGCTCTGTTCAACCTCGATCCTTTACTATAGGAGACTTGGTACTACGCCGAATCCAAAAGCCTGAAGGGCTGCACAAGCTTATGTCTCGATGGGAAGGTCCATTTCTTGTAAAACAAGTCATTGGACCTGGTACGTATCGGCTGCAAACCCCGGAGGGAGAGGAATTGCCAAATGTGTGGAACATAGAGCATCTCCTCAAATTCTACCCGTAACACGGGAGATTGTATATGAGTCATTGTAAACAACCCTTGATCACAAATTAATAAAGTTATATTTTTCTGCCATCTACAAGTTATGTCATCTTTTATCTCATTAGATAAAACTCTACCGTGCGCATATCGACGCTAGTCGTCGCGTGGTATTTGGGTAGTCTTCTACCCCGTTCAAGAGAAGCCAATATTCCCTTTTAAAAGGAGGTATAAAAAACCTAAAAATCTTGGATGAGTTACCCTCACCTATACATGGTCGAAGGCGATAATCTTGTTTCTTTTGGTTATTTGGCTTTCTCGGTGAAAGCTTCAGGAATTAGTGTTGTACCAACTTCACTCATTCTCCTAAAAATGTCACCTAAAGGTGCTCAAAGTACTAACAAGTACAGAATACTTATGCCTATATGCATAACTTTTCTCCTTGCATTAGCAAAATTGCTGGACCTTAACAAGGCTTGATTCAACTATTTCTAGTTGTGAACCTTACACGACCACTGGACTACTTAAACAGTAGTCATTCATCAAGTATACTACTACCCATAGTACTTTGCGTGCGCACAAACTACTCAAAAGATATTACTTACATAGTAGTATTTCATAACGACTACTTTACACAAGTAGTAAATGTTATATACATGACAAGCATTTATATTGGCTCCAAAATAGAGTGCTCGAATGAGTACTTCAAGTTACAATGCAGAACTATTCTAATGAATCAATGAAAGCATCTGCGACTGGTTCTGTTTCTTTCACCAAAGCTTCGAATCCTTCGATGTCCACTCCTTCTGGAAGCTCTACGACTTCAAGTTTGGCGTTTGGATTGTGCGCTTTCACCATTGCTAGCAGCTGATTGATGCATTCCTTCATGGTACCGCGCTGATCGGCTCCAAGATCGACTGGTTAGCAGTAGCAACACTTTCGGGTGTTACCATCTCAATGAGGGGGAGCACTGCTTCTTCTATGGCCTTTTTCTCGGCCTAGAGATCCTCCACTTCTTGTTGTTTAGCTTGTTGTCCAGCCAAGGCCCTGGCACAAGATTGCTCCATGTCTACACGGATCTGATGCTCCTTGGCAAATTTTTCACTAAGATCTTCGAGCTCTTTCTCCAAGCGGGCACAGTCTTCGGTTTTGGATTGCGCCAAGTTGTACCATGATGTGCTGTTGCTCTGCTCTTCAACCAGTTCTTTCTTCAATCCTGCAGAAACAAGACAAGTCTATGATTAAACTTCATATGACTAAATTAATGATTAAGTGTAGAACACTTGCTTCACTTACTATTGTTGTCTCGGATCAATGCCCGGTTACGAGTGTCCAGTCGGGATTTCTCATCTCCCATTCCTTCGAGTTGTTTATGTAATCAAGAAACCAAGTCTTGATTATCAACTCGAGCTTTTCCCCGCGCCTCATAGGCAGCCGCAAGATCTTCTTCGAGTTCTTTTATTTGGGACTCTAGACTTGCATCTCTAATTTTCTCCAATTTATCTACCAATGGATGCATTTGACGTCAGTTAATGATTACTCTATTAACTACTTTCTATTAAGCTTTTCTCTTACCAGAGCGGCTTCCAAGTATTGTTTCAGCTTCATTATCAGAAGTCTTCCCTTGTGGTGGTGGAGTACTTTCTTTAATAACCATGTTGGCGACTTCTTCAGTCTCCATATCAACCTTCATGATTTCACAAGCATTATTCATATAGAATTCCAGGAAAAATTCAGAGCAAATGCTATATAATTTACCTCTACAAGTGATGGCGGCCCATCGGTACCTCCCTGGTTGGTGGTTCCCACTTGGTTTGCTTCTGAAGCCAGATTGGTATCAGATGACTTCTTCTCCGGCGATTGGCTCAATTTTGAAACCCTGCCACTTTCGTCAACGGCAACAGGGACGACTTATCCTTCAAGATGCTCTGTTTCTTCAGCTTTCTTCAATTGTTGTTCTTGATGCGCTTGCAGCGCGCTCACAAGTGCGGTAGATGGTGCTCTTCACAAAGGAAGCAATTTCAACAACTGAATGACAACACAATTGAAATGATATTCGATTTAACATACTTACTTTACCAGCGTAGTGGTTTTTGGCTTAAAGTTGAACTTCTTTAACTTCAGAACACATACTTTGGAGCTGGTTGTGCTCCCTGTGGTACCACTCGCCATGGCACTTGTGGTCGATGAGCTTTGAACGGCGGTAATAAATTTGGAGAGCTTGATTCATTGACCTTCTTCTGCTCCAGGCACGTATGCTCCTGATGGGGTTTCTGATCGAGATCGAGTAGTTCTCTTCCGCTTTACCCCTGCAGGAACAGTTGGTACTATTTTCGTATCCTCTGTTTTTCAGAAATAGTGCAAGAAAATTAAATGACGGAACAGATAAAGTACTCGGATTTTATTATGAGGAATTCTCTTACCTTGAAGATTAACTTGGTTGTCATCTGGGGTAGCTGTCTTTTTTTTCAGAAATTGCTTCGAGTTCTTCTACACTATCAGCAATCACCTCGACTTCTTCATTGGATGGCTCTGACTTGTCCGAAGAACTCTTTCCGAACTTCTCCCAATCTTGTGGAGAAAGGCCACCAACTGGTCCATCAGAATCAGTGGCCGACTACACCAGAAGAATCAGCATCAAGATGCAGGTTCATAATAACTCAAATTTAAAGGCTGCGAGTACTTATAGAACTAGGAGATTGTCCTTTACAGAATTCCTTGGTGACATATGGTTTCTTGTTGTTCACACCACCAAACATGCGCGACAGGCGCATCAGCACGGTCTCATCTGAAAGTTCTTCTGGCACCATCCGAGAAGGATCTGTATTCCCCTCATACTTGTATCCAAGGTTGATACACTCCTGGAGTGGTTGGATTCTTCTCTTGAGGAAATTGAACGCTATCCCTGCCCCAGTCAAGCCTTTATTCTTCAAGGATTGTACTCGCTTTAACAAAGCAGGCACATCCTTGGCTTCTTCAGCAGTTGGCTTTGTGTTCCAATTGGATAGATCCCTTGGATACCATCCATCTTTGACAGGACAACTCTTTCCATGATTCCCTGCTGTATTACAATTACACAGGAATAGGATTAGTGTATAACAAAGTACATTGATCGTAAATACTAAATAAGCAGTACTCGTTTTTTGACTACTCACCGATTATGAACCACTCGGACTTCCAATCTCCACACGACTCCTTAAGGGGCATGGAGAATCACTGTTCTTTCATCCTTTGGCGGAATTGAATTCCCGCTCCTCCAACCAGTTCCATCCATTGGAAATTTGGATGGGGCTTTATTTGATAAAGAGTGCGGAATAGAACAAGATTGGGAATTTGGGATTGATGCCAAGAAATGTTTCACAAGCATGTACAAAGACAGCAATGTTTAGAATCCCATTAGGATTCAGATGATGGAGTTGGAGTTTGTAAAAATCAAGGAGCTCACAGAAAAAAGGAAGAGATTGGAAGGCCAACTCCGCGTTCACAGAAAGACACGAATAAAGGAATTTCATTTGTGTTTTCAGTGGGAAATTGCGCATTGAAGCAAACTCTCCACTCAAGAGTTTCCTGGGACAAAAGCAAACCTTGCTCCACCAGGTCATAGAGATCTCCTTCCTTCGCGGTGCAATACTTCCAAGCATCGGTGGGAGAAGGATGGGTTTTGCAATCTGGCTATGTGTTTGGATCTACCAAGGAAACCCTTTTCCTTGGTGCTTTCTTCTCCGCAGGCTTAGCAGCAGTGGCTTTCTCTGTGTTTTTGGCGTCAGCTTTCTTTTGACCCATGGTTGCAGATCGAGTTAATACTTTGTTTTTTTCTCACATTCACAAGAGATGGAAACAGAGAAAGTTCTATATGCTCAGGAAGCTACGATAAAAAGACAAAAGGCAATGGTGCTGCGCTCAAAGTTATGAAACAAATGAAGGTTTCACATTAGATTTATAACCTTCGGTCAGGGTTACTGTTTGGAACAGTATTTCCGGCGTATCGCATTCTGTTACAGGGAAAGGTTTGGTATTCCTAAGTTAGTTTTTCCCGGTGAAAATATCGGATTCAATGACAACAGATTCTTGGTGATTGTTCAGATCTTCAAATCAAAGATATTCTTTGATTCAAAGCTCGGGGGCTGCTAGCGGATAATCCGGGATTTGATTCCTTCCGAGATTTAAGGAGGTAAGCCATGGAAAAAGATCTTCAACTGGTTTTAACAAAACCACTCGTAGATACAAAATTATAGCTGATCAATTCTTACATTTGGAAACAACTCGAAAGTTGTTGTGGTTATGCGGTTGTTCGAAAAAGTACGCACATTCTAGAGGAGACAATTATCGAGTATGTATTAGCATTCATTGCTTAGAGTAAATAAGGGGAGCAGTACTCGATCCAACGACTACTTAAAAGTACTCGTGGATTCAAGATCGCATTTGAAAGATACAATTTCTTTTAAGCCTATTATGCTTTATCCAAGGCCTTTGACTAGTTTTAACAAAACTACTCAAAGCTCGATGGTTGCATCTACTTGGTGCGCACCATTAGACTACTTAGGTGAAATTCATGATTAGTTTTTTGAACCTTCGACTGCTTAACGAGTACTCGGAGGCTCGGGGGCTACACCTATTGGGTGCATCAAAAGATGCGCTCTAAAGAAACTACTCGTTAGAAGAGATTTGAGCGTCTTGGGCTTAGCTCTAACTACTCGAAGATTTTAAAAAGATTCAAGAGTTGAAGCAAAGGCGCAAGATGCTCGGGGGCTTGTGGGGCCAGGATCCCTAGGGCCACTCATCTAAGGAATTAAACTACTTGATATGGAGAGTTGTGATCCGACTGCTTTGGACTAGCCAGATAAGGTATAGGACGATGTAGTCAAATAATAAAACTACTCGTATTCGAATAGTATACATGATAGATTACCTTATTGTAACCATCCAGGTCGAATATGAGTAGTCTGTGTAATTGATTTGTAACTCTGCTCCCCGGGTATATAAGGAGGACCAGGGACCCCCTCAAAACAACTCAACTCACGTGCAATACAATCAAGCACACAGGACGTAGAGTATTACGCTACTCGTAGCCCGAACCTATCTAGATGTTTGTGTTATTCGTGCACTGTCGTTCCTAGAACTCAGCGAGACCCACCAATCTACTCTCTGGGGTACCCTAGACAGACGTGCTCGATATAAATCATCGACAGAGAGGGAGAGAAAGAGAACGAAGAGGAGGGCGTTTGGGGGGTTTTGGTGGGGGCAGACAAAACGGCGTGGGAGCACCATTCCCAGTCGTAGAAGGGGAGTGTTGGGCGCATGGCTCCCCGAGAGGAGCGAGCCCGACACGCAGACGACCCCAAACAGTGATAAAACGACGTCAGACTCAAATTTTGTCGTGGGTTCGGAAGTTCTGATGGGACATTGGAAGTTCCGAGGGGGGTTAAAAAGGCTGGTTCAGATTCTGACCAGGGGTTCTCGGCTTTCACGTAAATATTTGCCGGAAGTTATGACGTAACTCTGGAGGTTCCGATAAATTTGATCCAGAAAAGTGATCAAAAGAGCTCTAAAAATCCTGAAAATTTTCAAGTAGATACTATAAATCAAGATGAATCCATTTTGCTCAAAACTGGCTTAACAAGCATTGCAGATTTGAAATGAAAATTATTCTCAAAACACTATTTTTGAATTTTCAAATAAATTGTTTGGCATCAAGATGGTCTCATAAAAATTCGGAAAAATCTTCCTAAATTCTTCTTTTGAAAACTAGTATTTTATAGATGAAGTTACAACCAAAGTCATATGTAAAAATGCACGTTGCTTCACAATGCATGTGTTTCTATTTTATTCAATAATTCAAATTCATATTCAAAAGCATTCAAACATAGCTCATGAATCAATATAATGGCAAAATCAATGATGCTCATGATGCAATGATTAAAACTGGGTCGTTACAGAAACGTCCCCTAAGTTGTCACATACTCACCCCCCTTTTGAGGACCGACGTCCTCGTCGTTCGACGGTCAACCCCAGGCCAGGAATGTCCCCTTCGGCCACGTCCATGTGCCTAGTGCCATGCCGTGTGACCACTCCGGGCCCACACTAGCCATGCACACCATGCGTGGCAAGTGCGACCCATGCACCCATGAAAACCGTGAGAGTCGACTCTGATACCAACTTTAACGTCCCGCCTCCCCGAAGCCGAGCCCGCCTACACGTGGTAGCTCTCTAGGACCTCAAGACTGCCCTCACAGACCAACACAAGTCTTTTATACACACTTTGTCCTGACTTGTGCGCACCCGGGAAGAACTTCCCGATCGGTCACCCAACCCTAAATTGCTGCGCTCCAAGCACGCTTAACCCTAGAGTTATTTGGAGATGAGCTTCAGGAAAAGAAGTTTCAACTTGTTGGTATGAGTATTTTATCAATCCTATTAAGCCCTAAGCTATTACAGGTTGGGTCGAGCTGTGATAGGGGATGGAGCGGAGGCGGATGGGATCGAGGGCTAGGGCTAGACTGAGATCGAGCTCCGTCTTCCTAGTTTCACGAGGTTGGGGTGGACGGTTTGGTGAGATAACAAAGACCCATATTGTAACACCAAGGCGCCACAAAAGCCCAAGATGTCACTAAATGCCCTTCCCACATGCTCGAGTACAAATCTTGGTAGTAAAACCCCAAAAAATGGAGTTAAACCCGAAAGCAACAACATAAATGATATTTTAAAGATAACCAACCACTAGCATATAAACAGCTTAAGAAATAACATTTAAGAAACATCATCCACACTCAAAGACATTAAACCCCAAAGGGGCAAAAAGAGGTGACAATGATGTGATGATGTGCAGCTAATCCCATCTCTTCAAGCAAAGCATCCACTCAAGAACCTGGAATGATAAAGGGGTCTAAGAATAAATCTCAGCAAGCAAACTGCATTAACGAGTCATTTAACCTACAAGTTCATTAGACAACAATTTAAAATAAATACATTATAGGGAAAGAACAATATCAAACCCTATGTGAAAAGCCATCCTCATACGAAATAATAAATAAACCAAAACTTTGGGAGGACAATTAAGAAAACACATAACCAGTTCAATGCAATTGCATAATATTCCAACCACAATGAATGCAAGTGCAATGCATATGTCATGTCCAATGCCTCCATACCCAACAAGGTATGAAGCTGCATTGTACCCCTCGTCGGGCAACGTATGATGTTGTACCGGTACAGTCGTGGCCATAAGATGGTGACAAATATCCACAAGAGCACTCCGGAATAGTCATATAACTTTCTCACCGACCTAGCTCAATTGCACTCCGGAATAGTTATATAACCTTCTCACCGACCTGGCTCATATGCACATGCTCATGACATGAATGCACATGATGTGATAATATGCTGCAGTTGCAAGAATACAAACCACATATGCCATATACAATCACATAGATAAACATTCCACTTACCTCATGATGAAGGATATGTCATAAGTCTTATCATATAACAAAATGATTTAAAAGGAATGATATAATATTCAGTTAAGGAGATCATATATCATGGTTAATATTTTGAATTTTTAGAGTGTAGGTAGAGGAAATAACAAGTCAAAGTTGTAGCAAAACAACGGCTACATTTACTTGCCTTCTCCGATGATGAGAAATATGATCTAAGCATGATCGAAGGTGCATCACCTATACACAAATATATCTCAGCACCAACACAACCACACAAGCATATGCGAATTTAATTTGAAGCGCTCCTATGCTCGAACCCAACATCCTCACATAAATACACCCAAAATAGACATAACAACAATATTGTTGCTTCTCTTTTTTTATCATTTAATTCTAATGGCTAAAAATTCCCAACTTGAGCCATATGAATGCTAACTTCAGAACATATATTCTAGTTATCTCAAACTAGAGTAAAAATCATCATCATAGCCTAATCTTGAGATGAATCTTAATCTGATAATCTGACAAAAATTGCAGAACATCTCCACTCAAATAAACATATCAGGAGATCAAAAATTCATATGAAGATGAACTTTATCAATATGGAAGGATTATAAAATTTCCTATAACTTTTCTGAATATCAGAAAGTCCAATTCTGATGTTAGATTAGCATAAATGTGAAGTGAACATATTGTGTACAGAATCACGAGATTGAAAAACTATCAGAATAAAACTTCAATTACTCTTTGACCTTAACTCCGATTGAGTTGTTCTTTATATCCATGGAAAGATATCAAAGTCCTCTACAACTCATATAAAGATATCAAACATATTCTGATATTTTTTGGGGCCAATACGACCACAAAAAACTGACATGAACGACGACTGCGCAGATTGACCATATGTTGAAAACAGCGATGAGGGCAAAACTTAACCCTAGCCTTAACGGCGATGAGCCCCACTACACGCATGATCTAAAACATCAAGAAAATAGGGAAAACACTTTCTATAGATGGGGCATGCTCCACCTAGGGTTCCCTCTTGAAAACAACAAGGGCAACGACAAAGATGAATCTAGCCGCCAACGAGACGCAGCCCCGTCGATTGCCTCCAACTACACCACACATATGGAGCACCATGATGAACAGTGAGGAAAGATTGAAATTGAGGGAAAAACGGAGAAGGGAGACAAAGCCCAACTAATTTTCGGGGAGGGACGACGGCGATCGACGACGACGAGCCCTAATATTCCCTCTCTTCTTCTCTCTTGTCTCCGCTCTCATTTTTTCTTCGTTGTACGTCAAAAGGAGGGGAGTGGTGGTGCAAGAGAGGAAACGTCCTGGGGAAGGGTTTGGCGTTGGGGGGTACTGTAGCGATAGGGGTACGTAACGACCCAAAAAAGGAAACCTGGCCCCACCACACGCAACTTCGTGATCTGAACTCCAAGTGAGACACATGTGTAGTCAAATAGAATGTACTAGACGAGCTCTACGCGTTTGTATCCTCATATGGTTCACCGGAGCGATGGATCAAAAAGCCAATTTTTTATTATGACTTTACGTCTTTCAACAAACAAAGTGTATTTTATTCTTTTATGCATATGGGGTGTTACACATATGTCAGCGCATTAAAATCACACGGAGGGGGAAATTCATCGCAAGTTTGATGATTAGTATAAGTGAGATAATTAGAGGTGTGAAAGATCCCTTAAGGACTTTTTAGGAATAGAGAAGATAAAGATAAAGAGCGAGACTTTTAGTACCGGTGATTTTAGAACCGTACCGGTACTGATAGCAGAATTATCTAGTAGTGAATGAACAGCACCAGAATTATACAAGAATTATTGTTTACTCAGTGTTGATGGAGACACAGTCACTCAGCTTGGTTTCTAACTAAACCTCCGCCCCTGGCACAATGCTTACTCGTCCTCCTTAGGGCATTTTCTTTATACATAGAAGCTTAGAGAATCAATATCATGTATCTCGAAGGTCAGCTCCATGTTTTATTTGTATAAATACCATCATTAGCAGATTAAAAATAAGAAATATACTTAGAGTACAAAATACACACACCATCTATTTTATTACACACGCCACTAGTAAAAGAAAATAAAGTTTATCTCCATGTGAACTTACAAAGAATGAAATTCATCTCTATTTGAACCCCACACATCTTTAAGTAACCAGTCTATAGGTTAATAGATAACCTGCATTCTTTCTATGTTCTTTTTGATTTTTGGTGATATGGCAAGAGTAAGAGATAGACAAGATCCCACCATTACATGGTTGTAAGAAAGGTAAATGAGCGGCATTCTGGGAGAGGCATTTCTTTCCTTGGAAGGAGCTATCGTTACAATTTCTTTGTCCTTAGTTGTAGTGTCTGTTTGGAAAATAAGTTTTTAGATTCAAATCCTTAAGATTTAGAACAAATTTCAACTGCATCCAAAAGTTTCTCGTGCAAACCCCCTCTTTCAAACGGACCCTAACACGGTAATCAAACCACTATATATATCCAACCTTTTTGACCATGTGATCCCCTATCTTTTGATGATAGAACTTTTACCCCTTAGAGCAACTCCAACAATAGCCCTTAAGAATTGAGGGCTCCCTAGAGACCCCCGAGGAATGGAGGGTGGGGGAATGAATTTGGAGGCATCCCAAAAATACGGGGTCAAGTAGAGGGTCTGTTGAAGTGCAACTTTTTTGTTTGACCCTCTAAATTTAGGTTGAGGGGTTGTTTAGAAGGTCTGCTGGAGTTACTCTTATAAATTGGATTTATTTTACTGGTAAGTGGAAAATGAGGTCAGTGATGCCATTTTTTGTCCCTAGCTTTTGATAGATCTTTTATCCTTTTGATGAATTGGGTTTCTTTTTTAATAGGGAGTGGAATATGATGTAAGTAACGATGCCATACTTCTTAAGAAACTATTCCCTCTATCCAAAAAAAAAATACAACTCTCACTTTCGGAGGAGTCAACTAATTTCAACTTTGACCAAATTTTGCACAAAATAGTACTAACATTTATGTCTCCAAATAGATTTAGTACGAAAATATATTTCATAATTAATGTAATGATATTTATTTTGTATCATAATTGTTACTAATTTTTGTATAAATTTGGTCAAACTTTAAAATTGTTTGACTTCTTGGAATGCAAGAGTTGCATTCTTTCTGGGACGAAGGGAGTACTTAATGTTCCATTTCACATTTACCGTTCAAATATTACATAATTGAGTACACCCGCAGATTTGTAATTTTAATTAATCATTATATAAAGAAAACCAATAAAAAGCCTTGAAATCTAATTCCCTGATTACGACCTGACTGCAGAAGATTTGCACAGGGTAAAGGATGCTCCGTTAGTGCCCCAGCAGACCTAACTAAAGTGAATTCCTAACCATCATGGAAGTCAAATCATATTTTGCGCCTGCGTGGGCACTTAAGCTTAAAGCCTGTAATGGAGGTTAAGATATTCTAATATGGGCAACAGCAGGTTCCCTATTTAGATCAAAGCATACTATCATCAGGACAAATTAGTCCCTAAACTTTAGACTATAGGTCAAGTCAGTCCCTCAACTTTCAAAAGGGCCAATCTTGTCCCTCAACTGTAATTTTTAGATCAAACTAGTCCATATGCTGATGTGGTGTTGCATGATGGCCTGAGATCAATGAGAATATCTCTTTTGCCCTTGGTCTGGAGTGGGACGGGTCTTATTGCCTTCTCGATGAGCTCACGAGCAGTAGTATATTAGGAAGACTTGTCATTATCGAGCTAATGTTGATTTATGGTTTGACTTCAACCATTCTTATTTTAATTTATAGTACAATTCATGTCATTTATTTGGAAGAAAAGCAGATGTAGAGCATTTTAAAAATCATATCAAGTGTTTCTGCCACCATGTAGGTTGACACAGAGATACCGTAAAGAGAGATTAATCAAGAAAGTTAATCGGTATGGGCAATATTAATTACCTACTATACCCACGCGTATTATGACTTATGACTTTATGAGTTGTATGCCTAAGTGTGTGTACATGGTGGTGTCACAAAGGGAGTAGGAAGTTGATCTTTTGTTGCCGAGACTACGATTGTACATGTGTGCTTGTTCTAGTGAAGTGAATGATGTGAATAGATGGTACATGCAGCTCTGGACGCAGCTCAGTCACCACGCCATGCGAAGAGGCAGCTAGTTCTGTTTCATGTAATGGGCAAAATAGTTATTTCTCTTTAATATCAGACCAGCATGCAACGCTAAGGACTAGTTTGACCCGATAAAAACAGTTGAGGGACTAGATTTAGCCCTTTTAGAAGTTAAGGGACAAACTTGATCCACCGTGTAAAATTTAGGGACGGAAATGCCTATTGTGCCAAATGAAAAATAGATTAGTAACAAATAACATTTCCCGGGTCACCGGAAAACTATGAGATCATAACACAAACAAAGTCCACGATTAATTTGTGCTGTGATCGTTGGGTGTTGAGACGGCCAAGCGTATTCTGTCTTCATCCAACTCCTCAGTCACAACCTGCGCATGAATGCAGCAGATCTGCCTCAGTCACGCTTCCAATTTTCGGTACCTCTCGCATCTGCACAGGTGGCCTTCGACTCTGCTTCGGAAGCAAGTGACGACGGCGGGCTCTGAAGTGCTGTTGAGCGAGACCACACGGGATCAAACTTTAGCTCCAGGGAGGGTGTGTTCTTAAGGTGGCGGAGGCTCGTTCTCGAGAGATTTTGTGGCGCCAAGGGGACATGCATGGTTGGGGGAGTGAGAGTAAGCGAACATACAGGGTGGGTAGGAACGAGCTGTCCATAGAGCAGTTGGTCAAGGCTTAAGGCTCCAAGGAGGAGACCCTGTAAAAACAAAAATTTTGCACCGGGCATACGTACCACTGTTCGGTAAAAAAAAACTGACATTATTTCAAATGGATTTGGATGATCAAATATATTTGTTTAGTTAACAAAAATGAAAGACCCTTTTCACCCTTAGATATTGCCAAATAATTATTCTGAACATAAGAGTCAAAAACCATATTGATGAGAATCAGACGAAAATTATTGTTTAGTTTCTGGTAATATACACCCAGAATGGCTCGAGCTTGATCTAAACTTCTGTAGCTTGGACTGGAGCATCATTCTCTTCCTTGCTGGCATCTACTTGCTCCGTACTCTTTGCCCAAAGAACACAATAGAGGCCACCAACCATGACGACTCCACCTAAGATACTGGAGGAAATTAAAGATGACGAATTGCAGGTTAAAATTTTGTGAAGCATTAATCAAAGGCTAATTAGAATTGGAATAGCAGAAGAAATTTAAAGACACCTTCCCAGTGTGACTGCTTCGCCTAGAAATGAAGACACCACTATTGTGACAAGCAGAGTTATTGGCATTGTCATGGACAAGAAAACCGGTCCACTCGTGTCAATCACCCACACCTGCATGTAATATCCAACTCCGGAAACAAGTATACCCTGCACCACGTCTAAACGTTTCAGAGAAGTCACAACCAATTCCCATTAGTATTGTTCTACTAAAGGGTTTCTTTGGCACACGGAAACAAAAAAGATATGAAAATAAAGACTAAGTGACACCACACAGGATTCATTTAAAATCTTAACAAAACCTTTTTGAAGTCTCGATGCCTAAAAATAAGGCTTACCTTGATGCTTTCTTTGAAATAACGGAATGTAAATTGAGTTCAAAATCTGGCATATATAGAGTATCTGAAAGTTTCCATGTTATTAAAACGAAAGCTGAACTGTTCCATGCTATATTGCTATGTGATGATGTCCCCTATGGAGCTTGAGATCTGAGGAGTGTACTGTTTTGAATGGTGCGTTACTACTGTTCCATTAGCTAGGATCAATATAGGTGGAAAGTTACCATACAGATGCATCCAGCAGAAAACTTCATGTAGGCGTTTAATTTTCCTAGTTCATAGTACTGCTACTACTACACAATAGGAAGACACATATTGAGCTTACAGAGTAAAGCACGGCAATAAGACTTGTATCCAATTTTAGCTTCCATCGTGAAAAATCTCTCTCAACCACAAGGGCGATGAAGAAGCACTGAATAGTTGCAAAGATAATTTGGAGAGTTGTGTTGAGCAGCTTAGATGGGTAAGCGTCCAACATAGCCCCCTGAGAAGAATGCAATGTATTGTTAATATGAATAGAATGCACAACCCCAGAGTACAATTTGATCATCTGCGAATATACTTAACAGCTTTAAAGCAGCTCTGACGAGATTCATACCTGTAGCACTGTCCAAAGAGCCCAAAATGTAGTTCCTAAGGTCATTAGGAAAATTCCTAATAACCAAGTTCTTACTGTCTCAACAGTAACTGTGGCATGTGAGTTACTTGTATGGTGAAGAAGATGGTGGTGGTTGAAAGATTTCATTTCGGGCCCCTGATAAAATGC
The DNA here is from genome assembly GCA_033239725.1 of Echinochloa phyllopogon. NCBI lineage: Eukaryota > Viridiplantae > Streptophyta > Magnoliopsida > Poales > Poaceae > Echinochloa > Echinochloa phyllopogon. Next base: position 35,889,513 of record BTCW01000014.1, read on the forward strand.
AAGTACAATCACACCAGCAACGCAAAACACTATACCAGTAACCTTTACAACTCCCTGGAATCTCTTCATATCCAAAGACTCAATCCTACAAGATATGGAACAGATATACCAATTTTTTTTTATCAAACTAGTTCTTGGACGGTATCACTAAGTCCAGAGAGAGAAGCATGGTGATATGATATCAACAGCTTGAACCCTGCTGGTGCTCATAAAGACAGGATTTTGCTAAGATACATGTCTTTAAGCTTGTTCCTAGGCAATCTGACCTTTGGCCCCTTTTCTCGACCTTTTGTGTCCAACCATATATGTCTCGAATTTTTTATATGGAAACTATGAAAGTGGGATGCAAACTTGCAGGGAGAGTTGCCTTATATTTCATTGAAACCCTTACCTCAAAAAAACTGCCAAAAAGAAAGCCACCACGGGCAGAACATTAGATATTGCAGATGATGATGTTGCCGAAGCATAACTGAGACCAGTGCCGTATATGTTTATAGAACCAGAAATCCTTAAAAATAAACATATATAGAAAATGGTTAATGAATGCGCGCTCCACTAGTAGTTATTAACACAAATTGACTACACAACCCACTGAACTTTTACTATTTACAATGTGAAATGTGAAGTTTTCACTCATGTACCATTAGAGTTTGATATTAATTTCAATATTAAGTATAACGTAAACTGAATAGCTTAATGCCGGATTGCTACTATGATATCTAGTAAAGTACTACAATCGATTCGAGTTTCAAAATATACGATGTTTAGGACATTGACAAGGTCTATAAGTGACACATTTAATAGAAATTCTACTAAAATATGAATTTCTGAATAAATATAATTTAGTATTGTGAAATTATGTTTCATGATGAATATATTTACGTTGTCAATTTTTTTTAATATACTGATGAGTTATACTACATGGATACTAATTAAAGCAGGATATATATATATATATATATATATATATATATATATATATATATTGCATCTGAAGGGGTACATAAATATGCTTACTAACTCTAACCCACAAGAGTTAAGAAATTTATCAGTTACACTATTGGTCAATAGCTGACCTTTATTGGCAGTTATCTTGATATAACTAAATTCTCAAACATGACTCAAAATTTCCGAAAAATAATATTTTCCCTATAGATTTTTCAATATCCGCCAACAAAAGCTGATTGGCTAGCAGAGTCCGGTAAAATTTCTAAACTGGTACAGTTAACTATGAGTAATAAAAAAAACACAAGGACACAGAAAAGAGCGGAAATATTGACAAACATCATAACTTCAACCAAGAAAAGAAAGAAATTAAATGTGAACAAATCCGTAGCATTAGAAAAAAGTTTAAACGCATATTTTCGTCAACACTTCTGAAATAAGGATCATGGAACACACATGGTTAGATATTAATCTGAGAACTAATGAAGATTTTTTTTTTCAAAAAGTTTTCAGCTAAAGCTTGCATTGATGGCCTGTGAGGTTTCAGGCATTCAGGTCAACACAAATTCAATTCATAATAAGAATGGAAACACAAGTACACAATAAGATCCCATTTACACATACCCGTATAATGCATGCACAAATAATTTCAAAGAGACTTTGAACGACAGTGCTGGTGATGTTTTTCTGAATTAAGAAAGAAACTTCATTTCATTCTTCCATGGTTGCTTGATGGAAATAAAGTTATGAAACTTGGATTACGTACCTTTCAAGCACAAAAGCAACTGGGACCAAGAAAAGAACAGCAGTTGCATGCCTGTATAAAACGAAGACAGATGTGCTCATGCCTTCATCAAAGGCACCTTTGGCTACTATATGCATGCCTCCATATATGGATCTCAGGATTAGTGCTACCACGAAAGCTGCTCTAGTGGCCATCATCACAGCAGTATGTTTGAAACTTCTGAACTTGGTTGTTTATATAGTCAAAGAAAGGACTAATGTAAGGAAAATGCACTCATTTAGGGGGGCATATGTGATTTGGTAATTGATAACAACATAGTCAATGGGATTAATATGCTTGCTAAGATGTGCAAGGTTATGTCTTTGGATGGTACATGAGCACAATATTTATCTTTGCAACAGAAATAAAAAAAAAGTATGTTTCATTAGCATATGTGCATATACAGGGCCTTCAAAAGTTAGGGCTGGCCTGGCCCTATTTACGTGGGTGTACAGGGCCCACAGAAAAGTATTTTGGCAAAAACGACTAATTGCTACGAAATATACTCCTATATGCCAACTTAATCTGTGAGAATACAACCTTATTTGATGCAATGATGTAGTTTGCATTGTAATATAGATAAACCTTTTGTAATGGAATTCAAGATTACGACAAGCAATAAATTCTTGGCAATATTGTCAACTGATCGCTCGCACCCATTTTGCAATTGGTGGAAATACCTATCTCTTGCAACGGGAATCAATATTATCACTATGCAAGAAACTCATGCTTTGTATGAGGACTTGAAGTGTGTTTCTTTTGTGGCTAAAGCTCATCTTATTAGTTGAAGGAAGAGGAACCATCCTCGGTAGACTTGATGAGCAGGAAATTAATTAACCCTTGGTGTGAGCTCCAAGACGGATTAAGGCTTTGTTTGTGACCATTGATACCACAAGAAAAATCATTTTTCTGTGTCCTCTTAAGGCCAGTCTCAGTAGGGTTTTATAGGGGAGTTTCATGGGCATTAAGTTTTAGTATCCAGTTTAATACTGTGCCATGAAACTCCCCACTGAGTCTTAGTGGAGTTTTTTCATGTCATTAAATTTATTGATATGCTAGAGGAGAGAGAAGATAGAGTTTTATGGCATGCGAGAGAAGATAGAGCTTTAGCATCAGCATAATTCACAATCAAATTAACCTGACAGGGTCAAACCAAGTAGGATCCTCTATTAACAACTTGTGCAATGCATATTTCTTTGTGGTGAGGCCATGCAGGTTACGTCGCCTTAATGATGGCTTAAACGTAAGATACTCTTTTTTTTTGCAAACAACAAAACTAAAAGCTATCACTAGATTCCAACAGGCATCGATGAGATTGAAGCGCATTAGGTCATGATTTTCAAAAGAAAGACGGAGGCATCTACCTCGCTCCTATAGAAGTACAGTTCATTATCAAATATCCATTAGCCAGCTCTCATTGGTGGGCAACAAGAAATGCAAACGAAGTCCGGCAAAGATTCATTTATCGATCTTAAGTAGAATTCAGAGTCAAAAGTTAAAAACATAATTCAAAATCTTGGCAATAGAATCAGTAATAATATTTATTCTACATTATGTATAATCAATAGTTCTAAAGTAGTTATACAAGTAAGCAGTTTGCGGTCAACAACGTCTGTTTTTTGATTGTTGGTTTGCTCGAATGGTCTAGGCTATCATCCAAGTGGCAAGTTCTATCTCACAACCCAGTAGTGTGGCGGACATGTTCGGATCGTGGCTGACGGGTTTTAGTACCAATATAAAACAAGTAATTTTGGTTGGAGCTGCAGCAACATATTGGTCTTTGTGGTTATACAGAAATGCAATAATATTTGAAAACAAACATACTTCTTTTTTGCAGGTTATCTTCTCAATTACACATTGGCTTCGTATATGGGCTATCCTCCATAACCCATCTACAAAGGAATTGGCTGTTCAGGCCTCTCAATGCTTGGTGCATGTGGCCAAGGAGTGTTTTACCCAGGCATGTGGGTGGCGATCTAGTCTGCAGATTGATGGTCACTAGAATGTTTGCTCATTCATTCATTCTTTCTTTCTTTGGCTGTGTGCCGGTAGGCAGAGGTCGGGAGGATTTCAAGTCCGGTTCTATCACCTTGATGTAACGTTTTTGAAATTAATAAAACTTCCCTTTTTGAAAAAAATAAAAATAAAGTGCCAGATTAAGGTACTGTTTGGATCCAAATGGTAATGGGTGAAAGTGTTAAACTTTAGCACTAACCATCTAAACAGAAGTGCTAATACATGGTGTTAAACTTTAGCCAAGACTCAGAATAGTGAAAAAAAACATTAGCTTGGAGAGGAGTACGTGCTAAACTTTAGTACTAGCATTTCAGCCAATCCAAACAAGCGCTAATTGGGTGGCTGCTATGTCTTGATGTAGAATTCAACTAAGTCATGTTCAATAGTTTAGACAGCTGTTGTCTACAAGTACTTGTCACGTCACACATAGACAATCAAATGGACAACTTTGTACAGTGGATTATTTATTTGACTGTCGGCAAATTGTTTAATGTATGCATGTATCAATGATCAAACAAAAGTAGGATATTCATGTACCATTTTGTTGCTTCTTTGATACAAGTGGCAGTAAAACGTACATATGTCAAACAAATAGATGATGTTAAATATTTTCACAAACAAGTACATGCAGATACTCATTTTGCTTGTAACTTCTGTATATATGGCCGTAAGCACGAGTTTCATGCCAACCCTGTGACTCACAAAACTAGTGAGGAAAAGAATGCCTACAAATTTGGGGGAAAAGTAGATGAAATCGACCAAGAAAATAGTGAGGAAGAAATTCCAAAAAACAACTGAAACATGATTGTCTTGCTGCAGGTGTCCCGGATACTACCGAAGCAGCAGGCTTGATGATGAACGTCCTTTTCTCGTCATCGGAGGACCATCCATACTGCTCCCGTGCACACCCGTAATGGCGAGCTTAGCTTGTACTTCCAACTAGTTTCCTCGCCTAAAACTCATGAGTTATTTGGACATAACTAGAGAGTAGGTGACAGTTTATTGACTACTTATTTAGACAGATTGTTTACGGACTTTGGCAGCCGTTTCTTTTGTGCACCTGAGTATTGGTACACAATGTATGTCACCTTTGAAATAGTACCTGATGCTATTCACACTATCTGCTTAGCTTCAGAAAGAATGGATGAGAAAGCATCCAGCTTCTAACAGATTTATATATATGCATAGCTTCAATGATAGCCACCCATAGTGAGAGAATACACACATCAATGTCGTAATTGGGGGAAGCACTTTGGGCGATCCTGACCCTCCCAACACACTAACTTTCAGAGTACATTTCTATAGCCTACAGCCATTTGATACTTTCCTATTTGAAAAATAGGAAGTGCTTGAGAACTTGTACCTCATGATTCTTAAACTTGTTTGTTCTGATTCTTGAACTGCGTCCTTGTAATAATTGTACTCGAAGATTTGATATGTGCTTGATTTGCTGCTGCAAACATACTTTTTTGTTTGTTTTACCTATTTCATAATGGCATTATGGACAAATTTCTTAAAACAACCATCACAGAAGAAATGAACCATCTGCGCATGTACAATAATTTTAGATGGTTCAACCACCTGCATAGTACAATAATTTTATATGGTCTTTTATGAATCATCATATGTAACATCAACTTTTACAGATGGTCATTTCCTTCCACCTGTTTCATGTTTGCAAAACCTGTCATTTTAACACCTTTATAACAATTTCGATCTTTTAAAAACAGATTATTTGTTTTTTCTTAGCTGTCTAAATTATGTGTTACCTGTAGTATACCTGAAATTTGAAAGATATCTGTGACATATATGAACATACGCGGTTACCCATCTATTATCTTCCTGGTTAAAAGAGTAATAGATAGTAACCGTGTGTCTGCTAATCCTTTTTGGCCCATAGATGCAGAACCTTTTTGAATTGCGAGTACACAAAATAATCTACTAACCAGAAAGCTTCTATTGAAAGGAGGGTCGTCATGCGTGGGTTTGTCGTTTGAGGAGTCCTTAAATCAGGTTTGAGCCTTCAATGCTTAGTGAAATGGTCATATAGTTTCCTTCTAAGTATTTTCATCAGGACCCTCACATTTGTAGGGGACTGGAGTTTCCACGTTGTGAGCCATTAGTAGTTTTCTCCATTTAGCGTAACTCTCCTCATTTCCTTGAAATATTACCATCACATCATTCAAGTATTATGTAACATTATTACACAGAGACACTGGGACACAAGAAGGGAAGGTGCAATACTGCAGTCTGCATCAGCAGTGCAAAACACACTTGTTTGAACATTGAAACCTTGAACAACTTAGAGATGACATTTACGAAAGGATAACATTACTTTGAAATTCTCTCAATTTTAGTAACTACAAAAGACAAAACAGCCTGAAACTACCATTGAGTTCTCGTGTACAAACAGAATAGCTAGTATGATCTAAACTTGTGCTGCCTCTGCTGGAGCAGCCATTTGTTGCTTCTTGAAATCTACATGCTCAGATCTCTTTGCCCAAAGAACACTATACAGACCACCAACCATAATTACTCCGCCTAAGATACTGCACGGAACAAGATAACTTCTGATGGTAAAACATGTAGATCATCTTCATTGTTAAAAAAAATAAGGGCAACAAACTGATCAGCACAAGGACAAACATACCTTCCCAGAGTAACTGCTTCTCCGAGAAACAAAGACAGAATTATGGTGACAAGCAGGGTTATCGGCATTGTCATGGCCAAGAAAACAGGTCCACTCTTGTCAATCACCCATACTTGCATATAATATGCAACTCCAGAAACAAGTATGCCCTGCATGATGTGTTCAGCAGTTCGAACGAGCTAAGCAAGTATCACATTCATATTATTGGTAGCTCCCTACCTTGATGGTCTTTTTGCAAAATAGTCAATAAAACATAGGGTAGATGTGCCAGCATTAATAAATAATCTACAGGATTAAGATGTACCAATATGTTTTTGTGGACAATCTCAGAGTATAACAACATGAAAAGAAATATATAGACTGCGAGAGAATGAGGGCTCTCGAAGTTTAGAAAGCTAATACGGAGGAATACTTAGACTTCAATTTTTATTTGAATCATGTCACATTCTAAGTGACGCTCTTGTGCTCTCTACTATCAAAATGAATTTCAGATCATTATATGGGAATGAAACTGTTTCATGCGAAATCCTCACACCATATGAACTTAGGGGAGCATACGATTCAGAACAGGCCTTAAAGATTACGGAACCTCAGTTTGAGATGACCTGAGCTGAAATGTAGTTTGGCACAGTACCCATTACATTCGTTCCATTTGGATCAACATGGAGAACTTTTTCCAATAAAAAAGATCAGGGAAACTTAATCTAGAAACTTTTTTATTACGTACAAACTAATAAACATAAGTTCAAAACTAAATGCTCATCCGTTGCTGAAAATAAACAGACACTGGTAACATCATCTGAGAATATATATTTGTGAACTTACAGAGTACAGCACAGCAATAAGACGTGCATCAAGTCCTAGCGTCCATTTTGCAAAATCTCTCTCAGCTGTTAGGGCAATAAAGAAACATTGGATTGTCGCAAATATCATCTGGACAGTCGTGTTGAGCAGCTTAGATGGATATGCTTCCAACATTGGCCCCTGAGAACAAGTGCTGTGCAGGTAAATGGCATGAGCAAGCCAACAGTGCTAGCTGTTTGATGTGCTATGATCTTCGAGCATGTAAAAATAACCCCAATAACTTTTGTACCTGAAGAACTGTCCAAAGAGCCCAAGATGTAGTTGATAAAGTCGTAAGGAAAATTCCTACTATCCAAGTCCTTGTAGGATGAGCAGTAACCCCACCATGAAAGTTACTTATGTGATGAAGGAGATGATGGCGGTTGAATGATCTCATTTCAGGTCCTTGGTAAAATGCAAGTACAATGACACCAGCAAGGCTGAACAGTATGCCACACACTTTTGCAATCCCATGGAACCTCTTCAAGTTCAAAGTCTCCATCCTGCCATAAATAGAATAAGGAGTACCTAAAATTTAATTGAGCCCACCTGATCAAGTTAATTTGTCTCAAACGGAACACGGATTTTGACAAATGTGACACTTTGGATTAAATGTCACGCTCTTGAAACTATCAATACTCCCATCATCAGTTTGTGTTCTGTCATATAAGACTGAATCCTATTAGACATTACACAAAAGGCAAACAACTAGGAGTAGCTAAATCTACTACAGTTTAGAAGCTACACATAAAGTTGTGCATGGTTTTGTCAAATATTGGAATCCAAAAATCTATAAATTATGGGTCTATTATTATGAAAAATTCAAGTGTGAAAATGAAAACCCTCACCCGAAAAGAACAGCCAGAATGAAAGCCACTGCTGGCAGGAGGTTAAATATTGCAGATGATGATGTTGCCGAAGAATAACTTAGTCCGAGGCCATATATGTTTATTGCTCCAGAAATCCTAACAAAATGAAAGAATAGAAACATAAACAGTACAGTCAAAACAACTTCGTCCCTTTCGTGTACCCATAGGATGGCAGACTTTTGGGGGTTCCTTAGGGACCAATTCACTCTGCGTAGATTGACCGAACGCAGAAAGCATTCCATTGGCAGGTGACTTTTTCACAGAAATTTTCGTTACTCATGTCAGCCTTCTCACTTCTGATATCTCCAGGTCTTGTCACCAAAACCTTCTCCGAACGACAAAATGTCCTGCTACTGACACTTGAAAAAGTAGCTTGCAAGGTCTCTTCGCTTCGGTCCAATTATGATTATGAGAATTGAAAGACATTGATGATCAGAACAATCCATTGAGTGTACTTAAATGGCTTAAGGTTGATAAGTTCTGCACAGATCTACCACTATCAGCAGGAAAACTTATGCTGTTCTTATGGGCTGCTAAAGGCTGGGTTGTTATTAGTTGTCGATGAAACGAAGATAGGGGAAAATAACAAAAAGAAAATTTGGTGGCACTGTTGGAGGAAGTATTGCACTTTAATAACCTATAGAAAAGGATGAATAGATGAACGACTGAACCAAGAAGTGGTGCAAAGATGTGCAAACAAAAGTTGAAGCATAGATCTCTGCTGGTAGGACCTTCAAAATTAAGATTATGGAACCCATGCAGTCAACATGGAGATTCTGAAAACTGTTGCTTATTGAAATCAATGGCAGCTTGATAGCCATTAACGTTGGAGACTTCAGGTCTACACTAATCATTTGGCCAAAAAATAAATATGAGAACGGTCAATGAATAAAACGGGAAAAGTACAGAATAAGATCCCACGTTCACCTACCCGTATAACGCATGCACAAATAATTTGAGAGAGACTTTGAATGAAAGTGGTGGAGCAGTTTTCCTGTGGAAAGAAGCCTCAATTCATTCTCCCATGAATGGTGGTATGCAAGCAAAATAAGTTACAAGACTTGCATTACCTTTCAAGCACAAAAGCAACCGGCACCAAGAACAGAATAGCAGTTAGATGCCTGTAGAAAACAAAGACAGTTGTGCTCATGCCTTCGTTGAAAGCATCCTTGGTTACTATCTGCATGCCTCCATATATAGCCCTTAGGAGAAATGCAACTACAAAGGTGGCTCTATTGCCCATTGATACAGCAGTCTGTTGGAACTTCAGGACATATGGTCTTTTATATATCGAGCTGGGCAGATTCTGGGTATGTAATGCAGCAATATTTGTCTTTATATAATCAAGTAGGGGGATCCTAGCAAGATAATGAGACCTCACTTTAGCGTCAGCATACACCGAACTTGATAGGTAGGACCTCTAACAAAGGATAACAACTTGGACAATGCGTATTCACTATGTGGAGACTATCACACATATTGGTCGCCCCGCCTTAATTGAAGCCTAAACAATAGAATACTTTTAGATGAGTTTTTGGATTCGGGTGCAACTATTTGTGCAACAATAGAATACTAAACAACAAAGGATTCGGGTCTGTTTGTTTATTTGAGGTGCAACTATTGAGTTTTTGGATGAAAAAATGGCTTTCTGACTTTTAGATTTTTAGTTGTTGTCCTTTTGTATTCATTTTTGTAGTACAATTTTATTCTCCGAGGACACCAAAATTCAGAAAAAAAAGCCTATCACGGCATGTTTTTTAGCTTTCAGTTCATTTCCTTGGAAGCTTGTTTTCCAGCTTTTTAAAAGCCAGCTTTCACCTTTTGGTTTCAGCTTTCTATCTCCTGGATGCTAGTAACCCAGAAAATCTGAAACAGACATGCCGGATTTAATGGTAGATGACTGATGTGGTGACAATATTCCTGCAAACAGTAATTTTGAACTATCAATAGATTCTGAAGCAAAGAAAGGGTTCCAACAAATAGCAGAACATTGTGAGGCTTTAAATTTCTAGTTAAATATAGTGGGACACTGGGACATCAACTTTTTGAAAAAGGACAATCTGCACTAGAACATCCACTAGCCAGCACTTTCCAAAGTGGCCACCAGAGTGTAAGGTTGAATACAAGTTTACTTATATTAATTGAGGACGTACAGTTGCACTTGGACAGTAAAATAGTGAGAACTTTTTTTGAGAAACACAATAGAGACGCAAACGCTCACAAACACGTGCGCATACTGACCCATATGAATACACGCACGCAACCCTGCCCCTATGAGCATCTCCGAAAGACTGAGCCGGCAGATCCTGAGATTGATGAAGTCACCCGAGACGCCTCGTTGTCGATGGGAACATCGCCTACCACTAAAATAGTAGCGCCAGTTAAATCTTGGAATAAATCCAGAAAAATGCGACACCGGTCCTGCTAAGTCGAGGGCTCGAACCCGAGTGGACAGAACTTTACCAAAGTGATAGATGAAATAATTGAATGCATGTTCAAGATTCCGCATCTTTCTATATCCATAAAAAATATGTTCCATTGGTATCTATATTAAATAAATGAGTGCGATTTAACATGTTTTGCAATAAAATCCGGTAACAGTATCCTAAAACAGTGCATGGAGTCTATTAAAAGAATTTCCTAAAATCCAACACAATGCTAAATAGAGCATAAGATTCTGCATGGCTGCATTTTAAAAATTAGAATGTGTTTGCAAATTTGTTTATCCGAGTCCTAAATCACTTTGATATAAACAATGCTAGATCAATTACTAGGCCAACCTGGACAACAACCACATCACACAATATTTCATACTCGTGAAAACAAACATCCAAACAAACCAGCAGTATATATAGTAATATACTAACTACAAAGGTACTTCCTCTATATTTTTTTGTCAAGAAAGAAAAATAAGTATACAGCGGTTTCTCTTGACTTTGTACACAATTTTCTCTGAACTAAAATACTATCAATATTACCTGCAAGGCATGTGTTCTGCTGATGCAATTATACCGTCATTAATTGGCATCTTCAGAAAGCATGTATGGATGAGAAAACATTGTGCGTTTGTGATCACACTACTGTATACAGCTTCAGTTAAGTTATAACCATCCGTACTGAGAGATGTACTTGTAATGCTATCAGATCAGCACTTTGGGACTGTTGTGGACGCCTTCGTGGGCATACAAAATACAAGCACAGACAGAAGAACATACAGGCGTCCACGTCAAGCAGTAGTTAGTATAAGTTGTTTTAGAGTTCTTGTTGAATAAATATTTTGGTAGTCCACGTCATCGGTCATGGTGGGAGATGGGCGATCAACCCTGTTTTGGAAGGACAAATGGCTCGATGGGCAGTCGCTACAACAGATGGCTCCTTGCCTTGTCCCGGCGGTACGGCCGAGAGTTCAGAGAACGAGGACAGTAGCCGAGGCTCTACAAGAGAGGCGATGGGTCGCCGATATCAGTGGTGCCACAACTGTGCAAGTGATCTTGGAATATCTGGCAATTTGGGATCGACCAGCGGAAGTCACCATTCAAGAGGTTACTCCGGACCAATTGTTATGGAAATGGACACCTGACCACTGGTGGATATGTACCCTAGAGTATTGGATTGGATCTGCTAATGGGTTTTGACGGATTTATTCCATTATGGTAATAGAGTCTTGATGGGCCATAAATATTGAAATGCCCATTAGTATAAATAAAGAGATGGAGGAAGGGGAAAACCCGAAGAGGTGCTTCAGTACCGTTGCCGCTACACTATCGCGCTACAGTACCCGCGTGAATAGTACACGCGGTGAACAGTACCCTCCTCCATCTATATCCTGTAGATCGCGGTCATTCGTGAGGTGCTAGTACACCTACGTTTGGCGTTCCATCCTCGTACGTGTGGATACCTCGGAGGTGCCGCGCTTGGCGCACAAGGACGAACCGTACGTGCAGGACCAGACAGACGTGAGCAGCTGCATGGCACTGCCACTTCGACGTGTTTGTCTACATCGAGATGGCTTCCGCTGCATCTACGCGTCTAATGGTAACGATCTGTGTTCTATAACTATTGTTGTTCCTGTTTTGGGTAAACTGAGTTTTTGTATGTGCTAGCGTAGCCTCCTCATTTCCCATCAGTGGTATCAGCGCCATAGCTGTCTCGTTATAGGTTCAGATGTGTGCATATGAAGATATGTTTGGTTGTAGATGAGTCTCTGATCAGTTCGTGATCTTACTATAATGGTCGTGTAATGAATTGCTCCTACCGGCCGAAATTCCACCATAGGAGCTAAGTGATACATGTAAACCAGTTATGGTGAAATGGAGATAAATTGGATTGGTTGAATCGAACTTAGGTCAATGGCCAGGCGCATGGTGATGCGCGGTGGTGTAGATTGGATCGGCTACCGGGCCGGGTTTTACGCGAAAAACAGGTTGTTTGTAAAACAACCATAACTTTTACATACGACCTCGGATTGAGACGATTTTTATTTGAAAATTCATCTACAAAAAAATTTAGAAGTGATTTCGATTGCATGTATGTAATTAATCATGACCTGCATGTTGTGAGTAGGGCAATACGACTGGAGCCATATGTATTGTCAATTTGATGTAATGGCCTGCGTGCCAACTTGTGATGATCTAATACATGGTTGTGTAATTTATTTTACTAGCATGCATTAGATAGTTCTTGGAGGACTCATCACTGGAGAATGACATACATGGATCATGGAGATGGGATCATCATGATGGACAGTACAATGGAGATAGAGATCACCATGTGTTAATGGGCCATACCGTGTCATTACTATGTGAATGTCATTCTTATTGTTTTACTTCTACATATGCGATGATAATGGTTATTTTTCTGCATGCAACGGTAGAAGTAGAACGATCCCTCTGCAATGTTTAAGTTTTGAAGGTCCTCCCAACTAAACCTTGCACCGTCACATGTCTTACAGACTAGATGGGTTCGTATTGGATACTTACTCACATAAAGGGTTGGTCAACTTAGACAAGGTCATCTTAACGGTTAAGGACCTTGGGGCATAAAGGTTGGGTGCTAAAACATAGAGATGTCACCCAACAACAAGAGTCATACGTGATATGATTAGCAAAGGGTTGCTTACCGATCTACCATGTCTTCTAGCGGTGATGCTAAAGCTCACTAGTGGACTTGTTAGTTGTGGGTCCTAAATCACTAAGTATCAATGGAGGGATATTGATTTTAGTGGGAGTAGATTCTGTTAAATTATTTAATGTATTTTACTCTGTCATAGATATGTTGTCTTAGTATTTTGCATTATTTTTTTATAGATCAATGGCACCTAGTAACACCACATCATTTACTTTGTGTTCAGTCTTTAAGAAGGACAAATTGAATGGAACAAACTTTGCGGATTAGATCCGTAACCTGAGAATTGTTCTTAGAGCTGGAAAAAGGAAAACGCTCTAGACACCCCATTACCAGCAAAGGGTGACATTAAGAAAAGCGTGGGCAGTAACCATGTGATGGCAATCCAGAACAAGCATACCTTAAGAAGGGTAATTCTTGGAAGAATGGCAAAGCTAAAGATGGGATATCTAAGCCAGCACCCAAGGCTAAAGCTAGACCAGCTGCTGATAATGAGTGCTTTCATTGTCATGAACTGGGTCACTGGAAATGAAATTACAAGTTGTACTTAGCTTCTTTGAAAAGCAAGGGAAGTAACGGTACTTCCACTTCAAATCCGAAAGAACGGATTGTCAGGCGTGTGCTCATGCGACGGGTTGAGACCAGCATGCTAAACCCTGCGACAACGGCAAAGAACATCCTACCAGCGACACTCGGCACAACATCACACTCTGCCGGGGGTAGCACGGCCGACCTGTCGCAAATCCCCGGTGAGACGCGCACCACAACCGTGACCAACTCCTCGTCAGTTGACACGGACATGACGGCGTATGAGGATCTGTCGGGGCACCATCTGCTCTCAATTCGCAACCTCATAGCAACTTTGCCAGTTGATGATTACCCCGACTCTGGCAGTGAGGCACACGAGAGCGGCCATAGGGTCCCCGAACAGGACTACTCAGGGCTTCGCGATCGTGAGGCCTTTTTATCGTTCCAGGCTGCAACAGATTATTCCCTAACCTGCTCCGATGACTCTAGCGAGGGGGATTACGATCCCTCCAGGGAGTGCTTCGTCGTCCTTCTGGGAAGGGGTGGCGAAGATGACGGGGCAGAAGAACCAGCGGGAGCCAAGAATAACGAGCACAGGCCTGACAACGCTGCGTTTGCGCAAGCGCAACTAGCCCAAGTCCGCGAACTTGAGGCCAAGCTCAGGGAAGAACGCCAACAGGTCCGGAAGGTCTGGACAACGCTTGAGGACAACCGCCCTGTGCACGGCGCGCGTGCCCGAGAGGCCGGGCGCGTAGCCCGAGCCCGCATCGAGGTTGATGACGATGTGGATGACCCACTCGCATTAGCCAGGGCGAGCCAAAAGCTCATTGCTGCGGCAACCTTAATCCGCGTCATGCCAGAGTCCTCAACGCTTGAAGGCCGAAACCTGCGCTGAGAGACGCAGCTCCTCATCGAGCAAGTAGCTATGCAGCAAGCTGAAAGCTCAGCCTCCCGCATACGCAACTCTGTCGGCCCAAAAACCGGTAGAGGAATGCGGGAGCACGAGGCATCGGCGCAGACCCCACGAAGGGACGATCTGATGCCACCCCCCTCGTCAAATAAGGGGAAGGCACCCTCGGTGCACGAACGCATCAGGAGGAAGCCTCTCAAGGAGCGAATCTTTGACACACGCGGTGACACCAGCGGCGACGATGCCCGCAACATCCTTAACAGAAAGAGGCAGGATGACACATCTCGCGGTTTCCACCCCCACCGTGGAGGCCGCTACGACAGCGACAAAGACAAGAGCCCAACACCGGAACCCCCGGGAACCCGGGTGTTTGGCCGCAAGAGTCGCGCGGCCCCGATTCCCGCACGATTCTGGCAACCGACGACCATCACCATGTACTCGGGGGAAACGGATCCAAAGGTGTGGCTCAACGACTATTGCCTCGTCTGTCTACTGGGTGGCGCGACCGACGATGCCATGATCATCCGCAACTTGCTACTCCATTTGGCGGATTCTACGCGGACATGGCTCAAGCACCTACCCGCGAACCAAATTCACGATTGGAACGACCTCGTAAAGACGTTCATGAGTGATTTCCAGTGCACTTACGTCCGCCCTGGAAATTCGTGGGACCTTCGAGGGTGTCTCCAAACATCCAACGAGTCCCCTCGTGATTTCATCCGCCGCTTCTCCAAGCGCTGCACCGAGCTCCCAAGCGTGGGTGATTCCGAAGTCATCCATGCCTTCCTCGAGGGCACAACCTGCCGGGACTTGGTGCGTGAGTTGGGACGAAGTCCTCGTACCAGCGTCAATGAGTTATTCGATGTCGCCACCAACTTTGCCTCAGGCGAGGAGGAGGTTGGAGCCATCTTTGATGGAAGGAGGGGGAAACGGACAGAGGAAATGCCCGCGGAGGCAGCAAGTCCAAAGGCTCCGCAAAGAAACAGAAGCAAGGCAAGAAGGGGAAGAAGCCCCAAAACGCCTCGCGCTGACAGGAGCGGACCGAGGACCCCGACGAAATCCTCGCAGTCGACCCTACGCCCAAAGCTCCTCAAGGCCAACCTCGATGAGGTGGCATCTTCGATGACATGCTTAAGAAACCTTACCCTTATCACGAGGGTGTCGTAACCCACACCATCGAGCAATGTGCAATGCTAAAGAAATACTTCAATCGTGCCACTTCAAAGGATGAAGGGGAAAAAGAACGCAGGTGATGGGGGAGGCCAAGGCTTCCCGGAGGTGGAGAACGTCTTCTTCATCTTCGGAGGGCCAACGATGAACATGACGCCTCGACAGCGCAAGCGCGAGCGCCGAGAGGTGTTCTCCATACACAAGGCCGGGCCATCCTACCTCGACTGGTCTGAGGAGACCATCTCCTTCAGTCGAGAGGATCACCCTAACTACATCCCAAACCCGGGGCAATACCCGCTCGGCGTTGATCTCATCATCGGCAATACCCGGTTCTCCAAGGTGCTCATGGATGGAGGCAGCAGCCTCAACATCATGTACGTCTTGACTCTGGAGCTCATGGGCATCGGGAGGGACAAGCTACACCCTAGCAAGGCGCCATTTCATGGCGTTGCGCCGAGAAAGCGAGTTCAGCCCCTTGGGCAGATCAACCTGCCTGTTTGCTTCGGCACGCCAGACAACTCCCGCATGGAGACCCTGCCCTTTGAAGTGGTGGGATTTTGAGGTGCCTACCACGCCATCCTTGGCCGCCCATGCTACACCAAGTTTATGGCCATCCCGAACTACACATACCTCAAGCTGAAGATGCCGGGGCCAAGGGGCATCATCACGGTGTCCCCATCGTTCGAGCATGCCTACATATGCGACGTGGAATGCGTCGAGAGCGCCGAGGCACTTGCCGAGGACGAGGCTCTCGTCGTGGACCTGGAGAAGATGGCAAACGAAACCATCGCCTCCACTTTGAAGCATGCAGGCAGTTTCGAACCCGCGGAGCACACCAAGGCCATGCCCCTCGACCCTAGCATCCTGGACGACAAGACGATGAGGGTCAGTTCGACCCTCGACAGCAAATAGGAGGTGGTGCTCGTCGACTTTCTCCGCGCCAACGCCGACATCTTCACGTGGAGCCCCTCGGATATGCCGGGCATACCGAGGGAGGTCGCCAAACACTCCCTTGACATCCTGCCCCACTCCAAGCCGGTGGTTCAACACCTGCGATGCTTCGATGAGCAAAAACGCCGGGCCATTGGCGAAGAGCAACGCAAGCTCGTCGAGGCTGGATTCATCAAGGAGGTATTTCACCCTAACTGGCTCGCTAATCCTGTTTTAGTTAAGAAAAA
Source organism: Echinochloa phyllopogon (assembly GCA_033239725.1). Classification (NCBI taxonomy): domain Eukaryota; kingdom Viridiplantae; phylum Streptophyta; class Magnoliopsida; order Poales; family Poaceae; genus Echinochloa; species Echinochloa phyllopogon. The sequence goes on from BTCW01000014.1 coordinate 35,906,530, forward strand.
GAATAAGAAATGGAGGATGTGCATAGATTATACTGGTTTAAATAAAGCATGTCCAAAAGTCCCTTTTCCTTTACCACGTATCGATCAAATTGTGGATTCAACTGCAGGATGTGAGCTGTTATGTTTCCTTGATGCTTATTCTAGTTTCCACCAAATTAAGATGAAAATTTCTGACCAGCTCGCAACCTCTTGTATCACGCCTTTTGGCATTTTTTGCTATGTCACGATGCCATTTGGTCTTCGAAATGCCGATGCCACATACAAATGGTGTATGCTTTGTGTTTTCGGGGATCATATCGGGCGGACCGTAGAGGCATACGTTGACGATATCGTTGTAAAATACAGGAAGGCGGACGACCTGGTAAATGATTTGCGCATTGCATTCGATTGTCTCCGGGCCAACGGGGTAAAACTAAATCCGGAGAAATGCGTCTTTGGGGTGCCTCGAGGCATGCTCTTGGGTTTCATAGTATCTCAGCGAGGCATTGAGCCCAACCCTGAAAAAGTCACGGCCCTCGAGAAGATGGGACCGATCCGAGACCTAAAGGGGGTACAAAGGGTATTGGGATGATTAGCAGCCCTAAGCCGGTTCATCTCGCGTCTCGACGAGAAAGGCTTGCCCCTGTATAGACTCCTAAAAAAGAACGAGCATTTTTCTTGGACCCCCGAGGCCCAGAAAGCCCTCGACGGGCTAAAAGCATCTCTCATGCAAGCGCCAATTTTAACACCACCTAAGGAGGGCGAACGCCTCTACCTCTACGTAGCCGCAACGACTCAAGTAGTTAGCGGAGTTATTGTCGTAGAAAGATCTGAGGAGGGACACGCTCTGCCCGTCCAAAAGCCGGTATATTACATCAGCGAAGTATGGACCAAAACCAAGACGCGATATCCACAAATCCAAAAGCTGCTCTACGCAGTAGTGCTAGCACGGCGCAAGCTGCGCCACTACTTCGAGGCTCATCCTGTCATCGTGGTCTTATCTTTCCCCCTGGGGGAGATACTCCGCAACCAGGATGTCTCGGGTAGAATAGCAAAATGGTCCATGGAATTGTTGGGTGAAGCCCTCACTTATGCCCCTCGAAAGGCAATCAAATCGCAGATCTTGGCCGATTTCGTGGCAGAGTGGACGGACACACAGCTGCCCCCACCCCAGATCCAAGCAGAATGTTGGATCATGTACTTCGATGGGTCGGTGATGAAAACCGGTGCAGGCGCGGGCCTGCTCTTCATCTCACCCCTCGGAGAACACATAAGACACGTGGTACGCTTGCACTTTCTGGCGTCCAACAATATGGCTGAATACGAGGCTCTACTTGCCGGGCTTTGTATAGCTATAGAGTTGGGTGTCAAACGCCTGGACATCCGAAGAGATTCGCAACTGGTCATCGATCAGATTATGAAGGAGGCAAGCTGCCACGATGACAAAATGCAAGTGTACTGCAACCCGGTACACCGGCTCGAGGACAAATTTCATGGCCTCAAGCTCAACCACATTGCGCGAAAATACAACGAGGAGGCCGATGAGTTGCCTAAAATTGCGTCAGGTCGGATCACCGTTCCACCAAACGTGTTCGCTCGTGATTTAGCAGAGCCAAGCATCAACCTCAAACCAACTCCCAAAGCTCCTAACGCTCCCTCGAAGGCCGAACCCTCGGGGGCTGCGGGCGTCGAGCCCATGGACAAGGATCCCTCAAGAGAGGAACCCGAAGCCTCGAGTCAGGATATATCCTCGGCGGATGAGGGTGAAATTATGGAGATCGACGAGGCCCCATCGTCTCGCGATTGGCGTGATCAGTATATCGCATGGATCGACCGAGGGGAGCTACCCTCAGATCGAGCCGAGGCTCGGCGCATCGCGAGAAGCGCAGCCCCTCGGGAATTTTGCAGAGATGCATTCCAATTCCTGAGGGAAGGGACCTCATTTGAGACATCCACGCCGGCATCTGCGGCCACCACGCGGCGCCCCGTACCATCGTGGGCAACGCGTTTCGCCAGGGCTTCTATTGGCCCATGGCTGTCACCGATGTCAACAAAATCGTGCGCACCTGCGAACGGTGTCGATTCTATGCACGTAAATCTCATCTACCGGCCCATGTTTTGTAAACCGCCCCTATCACATGGTCATTCGCTGTGTGGGGGCTCGACCTCGTCGGGCCAAAGCGAGCAGCGCTCGGGGGCTTCACGCATCTGCTGGTGGCCATCGACAAGTTCTCGAAATGGATCGAGGCTCGACCGATCAGCAGCATCAGATCGGAACAACCCGTGCAGTTCTTCACGGATATAATTCACAGGTTCGGGGTCCCTAATTCGATAATTACTGACAATGGCACCCAGTTTACAAGCAAGAAATTATTGGAATTCTGTGACGACCACCATATCCGCGTGGATTGGTCGGCCGTAACACATCCACAGACGAATGGCCAAGTAGAATGTGACAACGACATGATTTTACAAGGCCTGAAGCCAATAATATTCAACAAGCTGAATAGATTCGGTGGAAAATGGGTGTCAGAGCTACCCTCGGTAATTTGGAGCCTTAGAATGACCCCGAGCAGAGCCACGGGCTTTACCCCTTTTTTCCTCGTCTATGGCGCCGAGGCTATCCTCCCCACAGACTTGGAATATGGGTCCCCGAGGCTTAGAACCTACCAAGAAGAGCGGAACAAGCAAGCTCATGAAGACTCACTCGATGAAGCGGACGAGGCTCGAGACATGGCGATCCTACACTCAGCACGGTACCAGCAGTCCCTCTGAAAATATCAAGCCCAGAAGGTTCAATGTCGAGACCTCAACAAGGGGGACCTAGTGCTAAGGCTACGACAAGATAATCGAGGACGGCACAAGCTCACGCCGGCATGGGAAGGACCCTACATTGTTGCTGAGGTCCTCAAACCAGGCACATACAAGCTCGCAAATGAGAAGGGCGAAGTTTTCGCCAACGCTTGGAAAATTCAACATCTACGTTGCTTGTACCCTTAAGTTTCCAATCATTCATGTACATTTGTACTTATTTCAATAAATGAATAAAGAAAGATCTTAAATGAGTGAGACTCGGCTTACCCTCGAAAAAGCCAAGTCACACTCGGTGGCTAATTCGGGGGGCACCCCATCCTAAAATTGTCCCAATTTTAAGGTTTTTTTCTGCAAAATTCTTTCATCATGTTCATCTTCAGTAATTGCCAAAAGGCAGTTCGAGGCATAGAATTACTAAGGCCAAGGGTCGGCCAAGTCGAGGGACCGCATATGCCTTTGAAAGGATACGACATCCCCCTCACCACCCTACGCTAAAGTTAATCTATGAACGACATCTTTCTCGACAAGTCCTTTGCAAATTCAGTGAGAAAAATGTGATAAAGAAAGCGATATTTTAAATAAAACTCGAATGTATGCTTAAACATTAAAGTGTTTAACAGGCATAAAAATTCAAAACTAATTATTACATAAATGTTCCTAACTATTCAGGGTGCAGGGTCTTCGTGGCCTTCGGGGGCAGCGTCTTCTTCGTCTTCGACGTTGGGGAGGAGGTCGCTCTCGAAGATCTGCTCCAAGGCGGCAGCAGGAGCAGAGGCACCGGCGTTGGCGCTCTCCACGACGGCCAACGCAGCGTCGTAGTTGAGATCATCCACCACCACGTAGCCGGCGCTTACTGCCTTGAGGTCTACGACGAAGTGCGTCGAGATAACCCCGAGGGTCTTCTGCACGCCGAGGCGGAGGGCCCCCTTCAGGCGCTCGTTGACGCAGCCGCCCAAGGCTCTTAGGCGGCTTGCCACCGAGCTGCCCGATTGGGACTCGGGGGCTTCTGGCCCCCCGACCTCCTTGCAAACGGCAAGGGCTACATCCCGTAGCGCCTCGAGGTCCTCCTGGGCCTTCAAATAGGCCACCTGGAGCGACTCCGCCTATGAGGAAGTCTCCTCCGCCATCTTCCCAGCTCTGAAAACCCAAAAGCAAATTCAGATAAGTTTCGAAAAGCAGAATTCAAATTAAGGATGAGTTTGTACTGAACTTACCTTCTGTCAGCTTCTCCTTCTGGGCGAGGTCCTCCCGGATGGCGCTGACCTTCTGCCGGAGTGTTGCCATCTCGCCTTGCTGGGCCTCGACTGAGACCTGCAGCTCGGTGATGAAAACGTCTCCCTCTGCCACCGTCACGGTGAGCAGGTCGACGGCTTCGCCCTGGGTCTTCAACTGAGCCTCAGCCGCTGCGAGGGCCAAGTCCCACAGCTGCAGCTGCTCCCGGGCTTCGGCGAGGGCGGCGCGCTCCTGTTGGAGTTCAACCTCGAGCGCGGCCAGCGCTTGGGTCGGCCGATAGAGCTCATCCCCCTGCCGGAGGACCTCGTCAGTCGTCTCATCGGCGAGGGCCCTCTCGCTGTCACGCTCTCGCTCGGCATGGGCCAGAGACTCCCTCAGCTGATGCAGCTCACTGTGCACATCAACTCGGCGACCCTTCAGCCAGCCATCTCCCTCAAATTCTGCCATTGGCGCATCAACATACAAAGGTAAGAAAAAGAGGAAGACAGAATGCATGCAATGAAGTTAGTAGTTAGAGCACTTACCAGATGGAGGTTCAAGCATCGGCCTAGGTGGAGCTCGAGGACCTGCCTCAAGGCCTGCTGGATCGTGGTCCCCAGGCCCTGCTGCTCCTCCCAGAGGAGCCACTCAATTTTGGCGGCCCTTGCCAGGCTAGGGGGACGCCACGCCGGCCGAGCCCCTGATCGCGCCAGGCCTCGAAGGCCGGGATGCCAGGCAGGGTCCCCACCGTCCTCTCCTCCCAAGGGCTCCAGGTCCCTTCTTGGAAGCCCGGAGCCCCCTCCTCCTCCTCTTGGCTGCCCTTGAGGGTGGCCGGGAGGGTCACCATTCCGGTGCCCGCCCCCGGCGCTTCCTCCGCCTTCTCCGTGCGGCTGCCAATGGCCGCGGTCTGACCCGCGTCTCCAGTGTGGCCCGCACCTTCTAGCTCCATCGTGCCCTCGGCCGGCGCGGAGGTCTGACTCGCCCCCGCAATAGTGGGGGCTACCTCCTCCACAAGAGGGGTCGGGGTCACATCCCCGGCCCGGTCCTTGCCTCCAGCCGCCGATGCTTCTGTAGCCACCGTCTACCCCCTCGATTGGGTGACCCCTCGCGCTAGGGCCGCCTGATACCGGGCGACGATCTCCGTCGCCTGGGGCACTCCTGACAGGGGCGGCGCCGCCGAACGCGGCGTGGAGCGCGTCGACACCTTCAGCGCCTTGGTGGGCGCTAGCGGGAGCGACGCCGTCGGTCCGGGTTGGCTAACAGATAATCAAATCAAGAGAATTAGATTTAAAATGCCGACGATCTATGACCAATAAAAAAGAACGAAACTCACCTAACCCGAAGGAGGCCGCTCAGCTTACGCTGCCGGACCCCCAAACGACCCCGGCCCCTCGGCGGTCGGTACCCGATCGAGGGCCTCAAGGCCACGGGCGTAAGGCTTCGTGCCCTCGTGGCCCCTGGGGCCGCGGCCCCCTTGTCTGCCCCAGGCGCGGGCGTGCTTCGAGCTTGAACCCCCGGGGCGGTCACCGCGGTGCTTGGGGGGGTAGCTCGGGCCGTCGCGGGCGCCGAGCTGCCCGAGGCCCCCCTACCCCGCGATGACGCCAGGGTCTCCTGACTTCGCCCCCTCGGGAGCACGGTTGCTTCGGCCGCCACCGGCGCAGGTGGCGGGATCTCCACGAGGTCGTCCGAGAAAGACGGCTCTGGGCTGCTTTCGGGGGTCGCAGGGTGGAGAGCCCCTCCCTTGCCCGTCGGTGGTACTCTTTCTCGTGTGACGCTTTTCGCTGGCACCTCTGCTCCTTCTTCTTCTTGGCCGCGTTCTTCCGCGCTTTCTGCCTCTTGGCAGAGAGGCAGTTCGCTTCACGGACCTCGGGAAGAGGAGGGGCGGAGCGATACCCCTTGTGAGATAACCCCTAAAAAAAGATTGTGCTAGCAAGCAGTAACCCTCGAGGGTAAAAATCGGATTGAATCTAAACCAAACTAAAAAAACTTACAAATTGTAAGTATCCCGCATCGGGGCGCATCTTGACGACAAACAGGGCCGCCTCCTTGCAGTCGAGCTTGGACACCTCCACAGCTCGCCGCCCTCGGTGCATACAGTGCTCAATGAGGCGGCTTCCCTCCATCTTCGAGCCCTGCCAGGGCGAATCCTCCCTGATCTAGTCGAGGCGCAAAGCCCTCTCCATCAGCTGCAGGACTTGCCACTGATTGAAGTTGGCTATTACCCCCGCCCGTAGTCAGTCCGGCCCTCGACAACACGGTGAAGGCATCGGTGAAGACCTTCAGTCACTCCTGGCGGTCGGCGGGGGAGACGCCGTAGCTCTAAGACTCCGGCCACTCCCGCAGCACCTTGGCGGTGTACGCCGGGAGCTTGTTGTCGATGTTGTGGAGGTAGAACCACCCCTTGTCCTAGTCGGCGTTGTTGGACGTCATGGTTGCCAGGATGTAAAGCCCGTTGCGCTGCCCTCGGACTTGAAGGGTGAGGCCCCCGGCGCGAACAGCTCAGCGGACCCCTCGAGACTTACCGGTGGCCGTATGAAGCTCACCCCGGAAGAGGTGAACCCATAGGTCCCAGTGAGCCTCTATGCCCAAGAACCCCTTGGAAATGGCGATGAAGACCGCGGCTTGTGAGATGGCGTTAGGGGCGAAGTTCTGGAACTCCACACCGTAGTGGAGGCACAACCCGCGGAAGAACGCCGAAGCGGGGATTCCGAACCCCCACTCGTGCAGCCTCACCAGGCTGACCACAAAGCCCTCCGGCAGAGAAGGCTCGTGGTGGTTGGATGGCGGCGTGATCCACATGGGCTCCTCTGGGTTGCTGTTCGCCAACAGCACCCCGGCCTCCACCAGCCCGGCGAGATAGTCGTCGGTGGCGATGGAAGGGCTCCACGGAGCGGGGTCGATGATGGTCACCATGGTGAAATGCGACGGCGAGAAGCGGAGCTTGTGCGGGGAATGCGAAAGGCAAGAGCGGCGGCGCTTGGAAATAGTAGATGCAATCTGAAGGCAAGGGCTTGGTAAGCAGAACCTTTCCCCTTGCCTCTTTATTTATAGTCTCATACAGAGTACAATCGGCATCAAAGCCGCATGGAACCCGCATTCAATGCGGTTGGTGCCGCTGTCACTGACGGCCAGACCCCACCGGTTGGGATAACCACCACGCGCGAGAATCCAGGCATCGCAGACGCCACGTCCCATCGTAACTTCGCATGCTCCGCACCACATCAGCCATGATTCCCAAAATAAACGCTTGAGGCCAGCAGGAAAGCTTCCAGGATAAGCCACCTCTCCTCGAGGCCCTACTGATCAGGGGTTCGAAGCCCTGGCCCCTCGAGGGTTCGACAGGCGCCCCAGATCAACAGAGTTAGGGACAACTAGGGGCGCGCGCAATTGAGCCTATCCTCCAATGCGAAGTTCGAGGGCACCCCCATGTTGTATTCAAGGCCAGATGGAGGACCCTAGTCGAGGGATCCCACCGAGGGAGAGCAATGAGCCCTCGACCCCTATCGAATGGGGTCGAGCCCTGCCTAGCAAACCTTCACAAGTGCTCTTATGAGACGTGTCTCCGGACCATGAGCCGACCTCTATTGAACGAGCCATGGACGTCCACTTTAATTACCCGCTAATAGCTCACGGAGGCATCCATGACTCAAGGCCCGCTCGAGGGAAGCACGGATTGTGTCACCCCTCCTCCCCACGAACGGGGCGACGGGGGTCGTAACTCAAAGTCGAGGACCGCCCCTGATCGACCTTGCTAGGGCCAGGGCTCAGGGGCTCCTCGCGCCAGAAGATCGAGTTCCTTGCTGACAGCCCTTGCAGGAGTATATCCACTCCTCCAAGGCCTCGGGGGCTACACCCGCGGGTGCGCTAGCGCGCACCCAGCGGAATTCTTCATGGAAAACCTTAGCAGGAGCACCCACGATGAAAAGCCTTTGCCGGATTAAACCTACTCCAACAAAGGCTTGGGGGCTACTTTTGGGGGCGATCATTAGGGGTACCCAAACCTATGGGATAATCACCCTTTTAAATCACTAATTCACACACATATCGGAGAAAAGGAAAGCAAATTAAGGCCCACGACCCAGCAACGGACAAAGGCCCAGTCAAGACACCTCGCGGGGCGCCTCGACGCGCGCCTCAATCTCCGCTTCGCTCGAGGGAACCGACCCCTCGAGCGAATCAGAAAACTCCGTCTCAGTCGAGGCCTGAGGGTCGAGCCTCGAGGAACCCTCGAAATAAGGAAAACTATGCCTCGGTCAAGACCCCCGCTCCGACAAACAATTAATGACGCTCGCCACCGCCGTGTATCCAAAGTCAAAAGGCAAATCTCTCACCACGCCGCTCTGACAGCCACGAGCCTCCGTCGCATCCGCCAACTCCCGTCACTATGCTGCCAACCGATGCTCTGTGCGGACAAGCCGGCGTTGTGCGAACAGAGCACGTCACTCCGAGCTCCTGTGCTACCAACTCCGACAACCCGAAGCCCTCGATCGGGCGGGAGAGACCCTCGAGCACACAGCACGAGAAGGAGAGAGGACGGCAGAGGCATGGCGGGCCGTCCTGAGCACTATGCGACCATCCCTGACGCTGTGGGAACATGTTGCCACTATACCAACAGGGCCGGGTCACTCCAACTCCCTGTGCTGCCGACTCTCACAGTGATTTTCCACAGAATAGGCTGTGCACAGGCTTGAGAGACCCTCGAACTGGCATACGGGTGAGTCATTACCGCACGCAGGTCAGCTCGGATCATCGAAACCACTCCCTGGCAACATCACCAGTACAAGAATCCCTCACAGGGACAGCAACACCACGTAACAGTGGCCAAGGACAAAGAACCACGACCGACGCCACTCCTACTGCTGTGCAACAACTGTGCCTACATAGCGACACATGCTTGTAACCCCTCCTCCTTGGCCTATAAAAGGAGAGGGCGCGCTCATGAAAAAAGGAGGAAGAACCGAACACAGAACGAGAAACAACACTCACACACACTCCGCACTCCACGATATTGGCACTCTGCCTCAATCATCTGGGACTTGGAGGCCTAGCCTCTTCGCCCAACCTGCTTGTATCCCCTACTACTCGCAGTCCGGTGGAGGATAATACATTGCACACACCAACTTGTTGGACGTACGGTCTTGCGACTGGAACCAGGATAAATTCGTGTCATTGCATTACCTTCTGCATCAACCATTAGGGGAGGGAACACAACGCATTTCTGGTTGGTGTCGGGACCACGATTTCCAAACACTGACAGAAACTTTCAAAACGTTCAAGGAGTTTCAACATGAAGTTGAAAATCAACGTGGCAAGAAAATTAATGCCTTGCGATCTGATCGTGGAGGCGAGTATTTGAGCCACGAATTTAGCACTCATCTAAAGAGTTGCGGAATTGTTCCACAGCTTACGCCACTTGGAACACCTTAGAGGAATGGTGTGTCTGAGCGACGTAATCGAACCTTGTTGGACATGGTACAATCAATGATGAGCCAGTCAGACCTACTGTTATTGTTTTGGGGTTACGCTCTAGAAACAACAGCTTTCACACTAAATAGGGTACCATCTAAGTCTGTGGATAAGACACCATATGAGATATGGACTGGCAAGACTCCCAATTTGTATTTTCTGAAAATTTGGGCTGTGAAGTATATGTTGAGCGACTTCAATCGAATAAGCTTACACCCAAGTCGGACAAGTGCATATTCGTGGGATATCCAAAGGAAAAAATTGGGTATTATTTCTACAACCGATCAGAGGGCAAAGTGTTTGTCGCTAGGAACGATGTTTTCTTGAAGAAAGAGTTTCTCAAAAGGGAGAAAAGTGGACATAAGGTGTATCTTGAAGAAGTTCGAGATGAGCCTATGAGGCAAGACTTTACTAGTGATGCTAATGTAGCAGAACAAGTTGAGACACCTGTGGCAAGAGAAGAACCGCCACAACCACGAAGGTCTGAAAGGCCACGTCGCGCAACTAATAGAATGTATATCCTACTTACAGGAGAGCGCGACATATTGTTGATGGACAATGATGAGCCTAGGACCTATACGGAAGCAATGATGGATCCATATTCCGAGAAATGGCAAAGTGCCATGAGATTCAAGATAGATTCCATGAGACACAATCAAGTTTGGAACTTGGTTAACCCGCCTAATGGTGTGAGACCCATCGAGTGCAAATGGATCTTTAAGAGAAAAGAGAGATGTGGACGGAAATGTTCACGTCCACAAAGCACGACTTGCTGCAAAAGGTTTTCGAGAAGTTAAAGGAGTTGACTACGACGAGACATTCTCGTCAGTGGCGATGCTTAAATCTATTCGGATCATTCTAGCAATAGTTGCATATTTCGATTATGAGATATGGCAGATGGATGTCAAAATAGCTTTCCTAAATGGGAACCTAGATGAGGATGTATATATGATACAACCCGAAGGTTTTGTCGATCCAACTAATGCTGGAAAAATATGCAAGCTTCAGAAATCCATATATGGGTTAAAACAAGCATCTCGGAGTTGGAACCTTCGTTTTGATGAGGTAGTCAAAGGATTTGGCTTCCGTCAGAATGAGGAAGAGGCTTGTGTTTACAAGAAGGAAAGTGGGAGCTCTGTCGCATTTCTAATCTTGTATGTGGATGACATATAGTTTATTGGGAATGATATTCCTATGCTGGAATCCGTTAAAACTTCACTAAAAATTAGTTTTTATATGAAGGACTTAGGGGAAGCCGCATACATTCTGGGCATAAGGATCTATAGAGATAGATCGAGGAGGCTTATAGGATTAAGCTAGGATACTTAGATTGACAAGGACTTGAAATGGTTCAACATGGAACAGTCCAAGAAAGGGTTCTTGCCTATGTCACATGGCATACACCTCAGTAAGACTCAGTGTCCTCCGACGACTGATGAGCGGGAGCGCGTGAGTAAGATTCCCTATGCTTCGGCAATTGAATCTATCATGTACGCCATGATAAGTACTCGGCCAGATGTCTCATATATTCTAGGTGTTACGAGCAGACACCAGTCTAATCCAGTGAAAGTCACTGAACAATGGTGAAAAGCATTCTTAAGTACTTTAGAAGGACTAAATATGTGTTCCTAGTCTATGGAGGTGAGGAGGAGCTCATTGTAACGGGTTACACTGATGCTAGTTGCTAAATTGATACAGACGATTCAAAGTCGCAATCAGGATTCGTGTTCATGATAAACGGTGGTGCTGTAAGCTGGAAAAGTTATAAGCAAGATACTGTGGCTGATTCTACAATGGAATCTGAGTACATCGCAGCTTCTGAAGCAGTGAAGGAAGGTGTTTGGATGAGGAAGTTCATCATTGAGCTTCGTGTGTTTCCCAATGCATCTAGCCCATTGGAACTCTACTGTGACAACAATGGGGCAATTGCGCAGGCTAAGCAGCCTAGGAATAACCAGGAGTACAAACATGTACTGCGGAAGTTTCACCTTATTCGAGAGTTCGTTAAATGGGGTGAGATAAAGATATGCAAAATACACATGGATTTGAATGTTGCTGATCCCTTGACAAAGGCTCTTCCACAGCCTAAGCATGAGTCGCACATGAGAGCTATGAGTATTAGATATCATCTAGATTAGCTCTAGTGTGAGTGGAGGATTGTATTGTATTTAGGACATATCATTTATTTATTCAATATCCATGATAGACAACTTGTATATGATTGGCAATTATATGAATTGTTGAAACTCTTTACTTGTATGGTTATTCTAATGATTGTCCCTAATCTGATTAGCACATGTATTAGATGATGACTATGTTTCACAAGTCATGGACATGGAGATGTCAAACTAATAATGTGGGCACATGTATGACATGGGGCTGGACTGACCCAACATCATATTTTGTTATATAGTTCTCTCTTTACACAATGCATATGCTTTGTCCTAAGACCTGAGATTGTCGCATGTACTCAAGATGTGAATTGACCTACTTAGGGACTACCAAACGCTACTCCGTAACTAGGTAGTCATAAATGTAGTTTTTCGGTTTGTCATGAAGCAGTCAATCATGATGGGATTTTCCCCTCTATACGAGAGAGATATCTCTGGACCCCTCAAGTGATCGGATCAAGAAATGCATGGCCATGCTAGGTTAAGTGTTAACCTCTTGAAGGATCCGACTCACATGTTCGAGAAAGAGAGGTCGACTTGGAGTTAGACCAAATATCGTGAGGCAAAGGGAATAGCTTGTACGTGATGTTGTGGTGGTTCATTTGATATGATCTTTACATGCGCATGTGAGTTGACATGTCTTGCCAGAGGTCGCTGTTAACTATTGGACCGAGTGGTTCATCTGATATGATCTTTACATGCGCATGGGAGTTGACATGTATTGCTAGAGGCCGCTGTTAACTATTGGACCGAGTAGGAGTACTCGGGACATGTCTATGTGTGCATGAACCCATATGGTCACACACTTAAGGGGTTGGAATATTGAAAATCTTGCCTGGGTGATTGTCTCTAGTGGAAGTGGGAGACTGTTGGATATATACCCTAGAGCCAATCAAATTGGATCCGCTAATGGGTTTTGATGGATTTGTTCCATTAGGGTAATAGAGTCTTGATGGGCCACAAATGTTGAAAGGCCCATTAGTGACCGCTATAAATACAGAGGTGGAGGAAGGAAAAACCCTAAGAGGTGATACAGTTTTGCCACTGCTACAGTGCCGCGAGCTACAGTACCCGCGTGAACAGTACATGTGGTGAACAGTACCCCCTCCTCCATCTATATCTTGCATATCGCAGTCATTCGTGAGGTGCTAGTACACCTACGTTTGGCATTCCATCTTCGTACGTGTGGATACCTCGGAGGTGCTGTGCTTGGAGCACAAGGACGAACCGCACGTGCAGGACCGGACGAACGTGAGCAACTGCACGACACTGCCACTTTGACGTGTATTCTCTATGATCTTGACAATGAGACGATAACTCACCTACTGATTTGTTGTCCCTTCTTGAAGGAGGTTTGGCTTCAGGTGCTGCAATTGCAAAATTGGCAACACCTCGGACAAGCAGCGCTAGAATCATCGCTTACAGATTGGTAGCTGGCCGTCAGGAAACATTTGCCGTGGGTAGAGAGAAAGACTTTTGACTCCCTAGTAGTGCTCACAGTATGGAACATCTGGAAGGAACGTAACTCACACACCTTCAACGGACCTACCGCCACAAAAGAGCAGCTGGTCAGAATGATCACCGAGGGGGCTAGGAGCTGGACGCTGGCTGGGTGTGCTGACCTGGGGGAGATTGTTCATGGGGTGCAGGATAGTATGGTGTAACACCCTGCCCTCCACGAGCCGCCCCGCACAGCCCTTCCGAGGGGCGTGCACGCATACACATAGCACCCTGCTTACACTTTCGTCCTCGCTTCGTGTAAAAGAGTTAACCCGAAGGTGCTATGGCTGGAAGACAAAGGCTTATAAGTTGCCTCCACCATTGCTCAACTAGCAATGTGGCACTAAACATGTGCATCCCGCACTAATGGGCCACTACCGGGCCATACAAACTGGGCCGGGTGTGACATATGGGTATGGTGGGTCACCAAATCATGGTCATGTAAATCAGCATTAAACTCATGAATACCTCTAGAACACCCTGCTTCTAGAGGTCATGATGATGTAACCCCATCTTTCCTCTTAATGAAAAACGTGCTCAGGCACGGTGGCGAAACAAAATAATTGGTTAGGATTCAGTTGCCAGTAAGCCTATAAGTAGTCCACGTCAGAACTTTGTAATCAGGCAAGATCAAGGATCTAGTTTCTTATAGCCTCCTAGGGAGAGCGAGTTTTATATCCTCTTGCATATTCATCTACCGAACTAACAACCATAACAGGGACATCTTGATTGCACATTTGCACTGGATAAATGACTTTTTTGTGCAGTTGTTGGTGGCCAAAATTGGCATTATGCCGATCTGACTGGACCAACCGGTGTGACCTGTTCCTAGTAGTCACATCGGTTCTAAGTCGGTCTAACTGGTTTGTCCCAGACTGACTAGGTTTAGGGGAATCCATGCAGATCACGATTGTAATATGATTTTCTTGCGGGGAATGACCTCCCCACTCAAGTTTTTTTATCATACAACCGATCAATATAAGTGCCATTACTTTTTGTCACCAAACTATAGTCTTTCCAACCCCTTTTATTCTCCTTCATTTGTACAATTTTGTTTGAGTAGCATGCCAATCTTAGAGCAACCCTAGCTCCACAATCTCTGATAGGGTCCCTCCTGAGCTCGTGGTTTTAGGATTTTAGGTGTTTCTCCTTGAATCCGATTGTGGGATACCCATAGTCGGGGTACCTGCAGCTTCAGGCAAAAAACGATCTGACCGGGCAAGGCCACAGCAGACCACACTACAACAAAAGCCAAGAACGGCCACCAGTCCCCGACCGACTGGGTAGGTCCCACCAATCGGGAGACGTGGCGACCTACCAACCAATCGGAAGGTACTACAGGCTTGGCCACGTGGTTTTTTCCCAATCAAATCGGGCAGCTCATCTAAAGGCAACTGTCCCCGACCTCACAGAGCGCATGGGATATGAGGCGCACCTTCGACAACTCGGGGGGCATCCTGTACCAATAACAAGACTGGCCAAAGAGACCGTACAGTAGCCCAGGCAAACTGAACACCCCATCCTTATCCCAAATAGGGAGCCCATGATGCCTTCCAGAACGTCCAGCTGGGCCTATGACACAGCCCAGTTAGTCCAAGGAGGCAAGCAACCGTATGCCTGCTCCAATGAGGCATAGGCGTAGGCCAAAAAAAGGACCATGCCAGGCAGGGGCGCATGCCCACGCATATCACAAGAGTTCACACCCCGACCTCCCGGCAGGGTTGGGGGTGGACCGAACGGTGCCAATTCAGGCGAGGTTCGTACCCCTGCCAACAACTCCCCTGCCATACGATTTAACTGCACGGCCAACCACTCCCTGAACAGTGAGACACAATGGCAGGCGTGCTCACCCATGCAACCGTACGGATGGCTCGTGAGACCAGGGACAACACAAGCTTGCACTGTCTCAACCACTACATCAGTGCCATGGCCGGCAGGAATCACACAATGACTAGGCCAGGCTCTCTGACCTGCCGAGCAAGGTCGGGGGACGCAAGTGCGAAGCAGGTTGAAGACGAAGGGCCCACGAAGACCCTTTTCAACCTCTCTATTTTCTCCTTTTCCCATGTGTAACCGACCCCCAATCATATATAAGGGGGAAGGGGGGCCCTCAGGAAGGGCGAGACTGAGAAACCACAAGACACGACTCTCACATCCACGGTTACGAACATCCCCGTTGTAAGCCCGAGGCATCTTGCACAAGGAGCGTGACTCGCTCTCACTGGACATAGGGACATTTTGCCCGATCCAGTATACTTCTGCCATGTCAGTAGTTGCCTGCCGTCGAGAGCCATGAGGTAACGCCATTAAAATAAACCGTCAATGGTCCAAAACACCGACAGTTGGCGCACCAGGTAGGGGGAGAGCGGCGCTACTTCAATCTCAGCGGTTCCTCGATGGCCCCAACCGACCTGGGCTTGCTCTACGGAGCATTCATGGAGTACATCAGCTTTGGCAGCCTTGACTTCATCCACCGGGGTGCGGTCAAGCTTCATCTCGTGCTGCCCTCCAGCTCTAGCATCTTCTTTGGAAGCCTGGACCTCCTCGTGCATAGCTACGGGCAACTTCATCTTGACGACAGCAACGCGTCATCCTCTAGCTTGTTGTTCGCTGACCTGCCCCCGTGGCGGGGAAGCTGCTCTTACCATCAATGGTGAGGGAACTATGCGTTATTTCCATGGCAACATTGGGCCCAACCCAAAGCTCGAGCTGCATCTTGACGACTGGAGTACGCCCTCTTCTGACTTGTTGCCAGCCGACCTACCCCAAACTGCCCATTGCTCCATCTTGACGACTGGAGTATGCCCTCTTCTGACTTGTTGCCAGCCGACCTGCCCTGAGCTAGGAAGGCAACCCACACCTTCGATGGTGAGGTGATCATGCACCAAATCAATTCCTACCTCGGGCCCGACCCCGATCCTTAGGAGAGCCATCGCGTCTTCTACGCGCTGGCGAATGTGCTCTCCCAACTCTCCGGAGGAGAACCCATGCCACCCAAGCTTTAGTTTTGGGACTTGAGCACCGAGCTCCCCTACGGCATGAGAAATACCGCTGACGTCTGTGAGCTCAATCTCAGGGATTGCATGATGCGTGTAATCCACCAGACTTTTGTGGGGATCACAGATTCCGCACCATGCTCCGTGCATGATCTGCTGGCCTACTCAATGTTGTCTAACAGTGCCACCAGCAGCGCTGACTCATCATCACGTTACACCCCCTCGCAGGATTGTAACATGGCCCATGTGGCAGAAGCACCGTCCTTAGGACATAGCGACGGCGAGCACACTCCCCCGGTGCAGCGGAAGTCGGAGAAGATGGCGAGCCACCGTCGTGAGAAGGAGGAACGAATACGAGCCCACCGAGCCGATCTCGAGGCGGAACACATTTGTCTTGATGTGGAGCGTGCCGACCACGATAAGCATAGGAGTGCCCGAGGATGCACCACCGGAGCACGGTCCCGTGCACACCGCGTTCATGAGCAAATCCTCCGCGACTAAGCAGGCAGACCCTGCTTGGAAGCGAAAACGTGGCTGCTGCTGCCATGCTAATGCGCACCCTCGAGGTGAAAACCGAGCCCAAGGCTCTTAGCAAATTCCAAGAGATGAAGGCACTCATTGAGGCAGCAGCTGTGCAGCAAATGGAGAGCTCCTAGCGACATCCAGAGGAGTCCGCCAGCCATTGGTCTCATGCTTCCTCACGAGGAAGTGAGAATGTGGTAGGCACTCCTAGGAACGAGAATGGGACCCCTGCCAAGGGCACCTGCACAATTCCTACACGCAATAGCGCAGCAGCTGTAACACCCTAAAAATGCCTATTTCTAAAATTTAGTAATTAAATAGTTTTTATTTAATTTAATGCTCACATTTATCTAAGGAAAATAAATTATTTATGAGAAATAAAATTTAATATAAGGTTAGAAACATTTTTGTTGCATTCATGCTGGCTGCATTGAGTTTTGTTTGTGTGCGGTTCAATTGGAATTTAAATTCTGTTTAAATTCGAATTTGAATCGTTTAGTTTGGAGCCCTAGAAAAGTTTCAGCAGCCCAAGTCCGTTTTTCCTCCCTTAACTTTTTCCCCGGCCGAACTAGCCCCCTCCTACTTTTCTTTCCGCAGCGGCCCACCCCCCCTGCTCCGCTTGCGGCCCAGCCCAGCGGCCTGCTCCGCCCCGCGCCGGCCTGCTCGCCCTCCTGTTCTCGCAGCAGCCCGCGCTCCCCTCTTGCGGCCCAGCCCGGCCCAGCAGCGCGGCCTGCAGCTAGCCTGCGCGGTGCCCGCTTCCCTCTCCCAGCGCGGCCCAGCAGCCGGCCCGCCTCACGCCGCCTTCCGCCACTGACACGCGGGGCCCCCGTGTCAGGGTCACCCCCTACCTCCCGTCGGTGTCCGACCTGGACACACGCCGGAGTCCGGCCCGGCCTCGGCACGGACACCGAGGGCCACCCGAGCCGCCCACGTCCGTCCTATTTAAACCGCCGCCCTGCGCCACGACCCTCCATCGAGCCCCAGCTGCCTCCGCATGAGCTCTCCTCACAGCCGCCGCCATAGCCGCCGCCGAGTTCTGCGCCGCCGCGGATCCGCTGTCTCGCCGTCGCTCGGGTCCAATTAGGTGTCGGAGAAGCTTCGCGAGGAGTCGGTGAGCCGTACGCGTTTGAGTTCGAGGGTTACGAGGAGCAGGACCAACACCCGCAGCAGGAGCAACAGCAGCAGCAACAGCAGTTTGACAAAGGCAAGTACAGCACGGACAATCCTTGCTACCTAAACACACCTTTACATTATTTACTGCATATGCATGTGTCTAAATTGTTCCTATTAAGGTTGTACCTAGCTTTGTTTATCCTATACCTTGATTACCCTGGGTTATTGCATTTGGGTAGACCTTTGCTAAGCACAGCTACTGTCACCAATGTTTAACTGTTAATCTTGACTTAATGGTTCACTTCAATGTTAATGTTAAAATTTGCTTTTTAGCAACGTGGATCAGGGAGCTAGGGCGTATGCTTCATGCTTGGCCCTAGTGTCTCTCCGTAAGGACTGGTTCTTAAAGCGGCAACCCAGGAACCTGTCGCCACCGCTGGAACTATAATGGCTCTGGTCTTGGACAAGTAACATGTACGGCTCTAGCTTGACAGTAGTTACCGACGGGCCGACGGCGTTATGGGAAGCATGGGTGAGAGTATGGTTTGATCCACCGAGGATGGAGTATCCGTCGGCTATGTCCCCGTGAGGCACAGTCCCGTGTTGGGAGCTTCCGTATGGCGGGGGTTCCACACGTTGCGCTATTTATTTTGTTGTCATTTTCATTACCGCGCTTGGACGCCATTGACCCCCTCGTGTTGCGACATGGGCGTCAGTCAATCTCGGTGCCTTGGGTCATGCTGCCTAGGTTGTACCATAACGGCTACTATTTCGTTAGGGTGTCTTCTGAAAAGCCTCGTAGCGTCCCTATGCAGTCACACCTCGGAAGTGTTGATGTGCGTGGTTGGGTGCAAAATTCCTTTGAACTTTTACGCGACTGGTGGGTAAAGGGCGAAACCTCTGCAGAGTGTATAATCTATCATGATAGCCTGGCTCAGGGTCACGAGCGGCCTGCATCCTTTTTGATTAGAAGTTGATATTTATTATTGTTTAATGTTCACCTCTACTTCATTAATTGGGATTGCAACTGGGATTCACTTAATTGTAGTAATCTTGGTTTATGTTAAAATGAATCAACTAAAATTGTTAATGCAGTTCGGCCGTGTCAAGCCTTTCTTTCAAGCCTTCATTATCTGTGTTGTATTTGCTAAGCAAGACATTTACTTACACTTGCCATTCAACAAAATCCCGGATGGGTAACAGATGGATTAGATGGCACTGCTGCTGTTGAATTTCCTGAGGATCTGCCATTCTACTAGCTGTGCTCAACCAGTCAGTGTCCCTGTGGTTTATGGTTATCGGCTTCGTCTTCGTCTTCGTTTGGAGAGAGTTAATAAAGAGACTTCCGCTGTTTTATTTAGTTATTTGAGTCAAACTCTGATGTAAAACCTTTTTATTCGAGCATATGTACTCTGTTTATCATATTTGTTAACTATATGTGTTCTGTGGACTTCCTGGGCACACATATAGTAGCATTCGGGTTTCTGTGTAAATCCGGGTGTGACAGATTGGTATCAGAGCCGTGCTGACTGTAGGAACGCAACCTAGTTAGAAGGTTGACAAATCATTAGGGGACCACCATGACTTTGTTTCAGATCATTTAGTCACGTTTCTTTCAAAACCAGTGCTGTTGAGTCTTGTGTGAATCATGTCTCTGGGTGCTTGATTTTGTTGTTATTATGCTTATGTTTGATTTGGATTTTTGTAATGATTGTGATGGTCATAGGCACGAGTCTATCTCCATCTAGATGTAGGACTAGGGTTTAAGGAAAATTAGTGAATAAATAGTTGGGTTACCTATCCCCTTTGCACTTCCTCTGTCCTACTCTCTATACCTCTGAATCATATCTTTTCAAATACTGCTATCTTCTTATGCACCATCTACAAGCATGGGTTATCTATTACCTATTGACGGGAATACTGATGGGAGATATCTCGCTATGGTAGATGGTTAACACCAGAGGCAACCCCGGAGGCAGTGGAAGCAACCAGAACCAGAACCCACCACCTCCACCACCGCCACTTACCATGGAGCAGATGATGCAGATGCAACTCCAACTGACACAGCAGATGGCACAAACCATAGCACTGATGCAGCAGAATCAGCAGAACCCGCTTCAATAGCATCCCGTGCAGCCCAGAGATAAAAGGGGTGAGTTTATGAAGGGACGCCCTCGTACCTTCAACAAGTCGAGCGACCCAATGCAAGCAGAGGACTGGCTCAAGGCAGTGGAACGACAGCTGGACATCGCACAGTGCAACGACCGGGAGAAGGTGTTGTATGGAAGTGGACAGCTCCAGGAAGCAGCTTTGGATTGGTGGGATGCGTACCAATATGCTCACCCCGATCGTGATCAGATCACTTGGCAGGAGTTCTGCGACAGCTTTCGCTCTCACCACGTGCCGGAAGCGCCGATGACCTTGAAGAAGAAGGAGTTCCTGGCATTGAAGCAGGAAGGTATGAGTGTCACCGCTTATCGTGACAAGTTCATTGAGTTGGCCTGTTATGCTCCAGAGGACGTGAATACTGATAGGAAGAAGCAGACCCGATTTCGAGATGGCCTGCATGATACACTCCAGTACCAGCTCCTGTGCTCTAGGTTCGCCACTTTTCAAGAACTGGTGGATAGCGCACTACTGCTGGAGCACAAGCGCCGTGAGATAGAGGAGAAGAAGAGGAAGCTTCAAGGCACACCGTCAGGAAGCAATGTTCGCCCTCGCTTCAATCCTCAGCAAGGAAACCAGCAGATGGTGACTCCACAGCGTTTCCAGGGACAGTCCGGTTTGATGAACCGCAACCAGTATCAGCAACGACCCCAGTACCAGCCACGTCCCCAGTACCCCTCAGCACTACCTCAGCAGCGTCCCCAAAACCAGCCACAGAATGGTCCTGTCCAACGCCCCAACCCGACCAGCAATGCACCTACGGCTCCGAGGTGTTTTGGTTGTGGTGAGCTGGGACACTATGCCAGCGCTTGTCCTCGCAAGGCTTAGAACGCCGTTGGTCAGAACAACAACCAGAGGGTTGGACAACCACAGAACCAGAACGGGAATCAGCAGCAGAACCCAGCGAGAGGCAAGGTCAACCACATGGGTGCGGAAACCGCAGAAGGAGCAACGGATGTCGTTGTGGGTACGTTCCCTATCAACTCGACTCTCACAACTGTTTTGTTTGATACTGGAGCTTCGCATGCTTTCATATCTGCTGCTTTCGTGAAAAAGAACATGATGATCTTGCAACCTATGGGGAACCCCATGGTAGTTAGCTCACCCGGGGGAGAACAGCGTGCCACTTTACGTTGCCCCTGTATCACCATCACAATAAGGGGGGTAGACTTTGTGGTGAACCCAATAGTCCTAGAAACCCTTGGGTTTGACTTGATTCTGGGTATGAGCTGGTTAGCCAGATATGATGGGGTGATTCAATGTTCCAAAAGAACAGTGCAACTGACAGCAAAGACTGGTGAGAAAGTGGAGTACCAAGCAGCTAGTCCCTTGGGGCACAATCAGATCTACCAAGCCGAGGGTGTAGCACTGGAAGACATCAGAGTGGTGTGCGAATTCCCGGACGTGTTTCCAGATGAGTTACCAGGTATGCCCCCAGACCGCGAAGTTGAATTTGTTATTGATCTTAAGCCTGGTACTGCACCTGTAGCTAAGAGGCCATATAGAATGGGAGTAAAAGAACTAGAGAAACTTAAGGAGGAATTAAGGGCGTTGTTAGCAAAAGGGTATATTCGTCCTAGTTCATACCCTTGGGGAGCCCCGGTTTTGTTTGTGGATAAGAAAGATGGGACCCAGAGATTGTGTGTGGATTACCGAGCTTTGAATGAAGTGACCATCAAGAACAAGTACCCACTGCCAAGGATTGATGATCTCTTCGACTAGTTGAAAGGAGCATGTGTGTTCTCTAAGATTGATCTCCGATCCGGTTACCATCAGATGAGGATACGAGTGACTGACATCCCCAAAACAGCCTTCACAACCCGATATGGTCTATATGAGTTCACAGTCATGTCTTTTGGTCTGACAAATGCACCGGCATACTTCATGTATTTGATGAACAGTGTGTTCATGGACTATCTTGACAAATTCGTAGTGGTGTTCATTGACGATATTTTGGTTTTCTCCAAGAATGAGGAAGAGCATGAAGAACATCTGAGGTTGGTGATGCAGAGACTTCGTGAGCATCAGTTGTATGCCAAGCTGAGCAAGTGTGAGTTTTGGTTGAAGGAAGTAGTATTCTTGGGACACGTATTGTCCAAAGGAGGAGTGACAGTTGATCCGAAGAAGGTTAGTGATGTGTTGAGTTGGAATCCGCCTAAGGATGTGAGTGAAGTCAGAAGTTTCCTTGGAATGGCTGGATACTATCGGAGGTTCATTGAAGGATTCTCCAAGATTGCTAAACCCTTGACGACGTTATTGGAGAAAAATGCCAAGTTTGTCTGGACTGAGGAGTGTCAAGTCAGCTTTGAGGAATTGAAGAAGAGGTTGACCACGGCACCCGTGCTAGTGTTGCCGGATATAACCAAGAGCTTCTCTATCTACTGCGATGCATCTCGTCTAGGATTGGGATGCGTACTCATGCAGGAAGGCAGAGTAGTAGCTTATGCATCGAGACAGTTGAGGAAACATGAGCAGAACTACCCGACACACGATCTGGAGTTAGCAGCTGTGGTGCATGCTTTGAGGATTTGGAGGCATTACTTGATTGGACATAAGTGCGATATTTACACTGACCACAAGAGTCTCAAGTATGTGTTCACTCAGTCAGATCTGAATATGAGACAACGTCGTTGGTTAGAGTTGATCAAGGACTACGACTTGGAGATTCATTATCATCCAGGGAAGGCCAACTTGGTGGCAGATGCTCTGAGTAGAAGGAGTTACGTGAATAGGATCACGGGACATTGCTTACCGGAGGAACTCAGTTCAGAGTTTGAAAGGATGAGTCTGGGATTTGTGACCAGCGCCACCGAGATGGCAGTGGAACCGACCCTGGAACAAGAGATCCGAAAAGGACAGCTCACAGATGAGAAGATCAAGGAGATCATGGAACTGGTGGCATTGGGAAAAGCCCCTGGTTTTCGAGTGGATGACCAAGGGACATTGTGGTATGAGAAGAGGATCTGTGTACCAGATATAGTGCAGATCAGGGATGCAATTCTGAGGGAAGCTCATGAATCAGCGTATTCGATACACCCAGGCAGTACCAAGATGTACCAAGATATCAAAGAGAGATTTTGGTGGTACGGATTGAAGAGGGATGTGGCCACATACGTAGCTCTATGTGACACATGTCAGAGAGTCAAGGCTGAACATCAAAGGCCAGCAGGTTTGCTCCAGCCCCTGAAGGTACCTGAATGGAAGTGGGAAGAGGTCGGTATGGATTTCATCACTGGCTTACCTCGCACTCAGAGGGGATTTGACTCAATCTGGGTAATCGTGGATCGTCTGACCAAGGTGGCGCATTTCCTACCAGTAAAGACCACCTACTCGGGAGCCAGACTAGCGGAGTTGTATATGGAGAGGATTGTGTGTTTGCATGGGGTACCGAAAAGAATACTGTCAGATCGAGGTACCCAGTTCACATCACACTTTTGGCGACAATTGCATGAGTCTATGGATACTAAGCTACAGTTTAGTTCAGCTTACCATCCGCAGACAGATGGGCAGACAGAACGAACGAATCAGATATTGGAGGATATGTTGAGAGCATGTGCTCTACAATATGGTGCCAGTTGGGACAGGAGTTTACCTTATGCGGAATTCTCGTACAACAACAGCTATCAGAAAAGTTTGCAGATGGCACCATTCGAGGCTCTGTATGGCAGAAAGTGTAGGACACCACTATTCTGGAATCAGACAGGAGAAAGTCAGGTATTTGGACCTGAAATACTAAGAGAGGCAGAGCGACAAGTACAGATAATCAGACAGAATCTGAAAGTGGCACAATCCAGACAGAAGAGCTATGCAGATAACCGACGGAGGGATCTCAGCTTCGAAGTTGGAGACTTTGTGTATCTCAAGGTGTCACCAATGAGAGGCATGAAGCGGTTCAACATTAAGGGCAAGTTAGCACCTCGATACATTGGACCGTTCAAGGTACTTGGTCGGAAAGGTGAGGTGGCATATCAGTTAGAGCTACCAGGGAAGTTAGCAGGAGTACATGATGTGTTCCATGTGTCTCAGTTGAAAAAGTGCTTGCGAGTACCTGAGGAACAGATATAGATTGATGAGCTGAATGTGGAGGAAGATCTTACCTATACTGAGCATCCTGTCAGAATTTTGGAAGGGTCAGAAAGAGTCACCAGAAATAAAGTGATCCGGATGTGCAAGGTTCAGTGGAGCCTCCATTCAGTGGATGAAGCGACTTGGGAAAGAGAAGAAGATCTCAGAGCTGAATATCCACAGTTGTTCCCATCCACATCCGAATCTCGAGGGCGAGATTCATCTTAAGGGGGGTAGGTTTGTAACACCCTAAAAATGCCTATTTTGAAAATTTAGTAATTAAATAGTTTTTATTTAATTTAATGCTCACATTTATATAAGGAAAATAAATTATTTATGAGAAATAAAATTTAATATAAGGTTAGAAACATTTTTGTTGCATTCATGCTGGCTGCATTGAGTTTTGTTTGTGTGCGGTTCAATTGGAATTTAAATTCTGTTTAAATTCGAATTTGAATCGTTTAGTTTGGAGCCCTAGAAAAGTTTCAGCAGCCCAAGTCCGTTTTTCCTCCCTTAACTTTTTCCCCGGCCGAACTAGCCCCCTCCTACTTTTCTTTCCGCAGCGGCCCACCCCCCTGCTCCGCTTGCGGCCCAGCCCAGCGGCCTGCTCCGCCCCGCGCCGGCCTGCTCGCCCTCCTGTTCCCGCAGCAGCCCGCGCTCCCCTCTTGCGGCCTAGTCCGGCCCAGCAGCGCGGCCTGCAGCCAGCCTGCGAGGTGCCCGCTTCCCTCTACCAGCGCGGCCCAACAGCCGGCCCGCCTCACGCCGCCTTCCGCCACTGACACGCGGGGCCCCCGTGTCAGGGTCACCCCCTACCTCCCGTCGGTGTCCGACCCGGACACGCGCCGGAGTCCGGCCCGGCCTCGGCACGGACACCGAGGGCCACCCGAGCCACCCACGTCTGTCCTATTTAAACCGCCGCCCTGCGCCACGACCCTCCATCGAACCCCAGCCGCCTCCGCACGAGCTCTCCTCGCAGCCGCCGCCATAGCCGCCGCCGAGTTCTGCGCCGCCGCGGATCCGCCGTCTCGCCGTCGCTCGGGTCCAATTAGCTGTCGGAGAAGCTTCGCGAGGAGTCGGTGAGCCGTACGCGTTTGAGTTCGAGGGTTACGAGGAGCAGGACCAACACCCGCAGCAGGACCAACAGCAGCAGCAGCAGCAGTTTGACAAAGGCAAGTACAGCACGGACAATCCTTGCTACCTAAACACACCTTTACATTATTTACTGCATATGCATGTGTCTAAATTGTTCCTATTAAGGTTGTACCTAGCTTTGTTTATCCTATACCTTGATTACCCTGGGTTATTACATTTGGGTAGACCTTTGCTAAGCACAGCTACTGTCACCAATGTTTAACTGTTAATCTTGACTTAATGGTTCACTTCAATGTTAATGTTAAAATTTGCTTTTTAGCAACGTGGATCAGGGAGCTAGGGCGTATGCTTCATGCTTGGCCCTAGTGTCTCTCCGTAAGGACTGGTTCTTAAAGCGGCAACCCAGGAACCTGTCGCCACCGCTGGAACTATAATGGCTCTGGTCTTGGACAAGTAACATGTACGGCTCTAGCTTGACAGTAGTTACCGACGGGCCGACGGCGTTATGGGAAGCATGGGTGAGAGTATGGTTTGATCCACCGAGGACGGAGTATCCGTCGGCTATGTCCCCGTGAGGCACAGTCCCGTGTTGGGAGCTTCCGTATGGCGGGGGTTCCACACGTTGCGCTATTTATTTTGTTGTCATTTTCATTACCGCGCTTGGACGCCATTGACCCCCTCGTGTTGCGACATGGGCGTCAGTCAATCTCGGTGCCTTGGGTCATGCTGCCTAGGTTGTACCATAACGGCTACTGTTTCGTTAGGGTGTCTTGTGAAAAGCCTCGTAGCGTCTCTATGCAGTCACACCTCGGAAGTGTTGATGTGCGTGGTTGGGTGCAAAGTTCCTTTGAACTTTTACGCGACTGGTGGGTAAAGGGCGAAACCTCTGCAGAGTGTATAATCTATCATGATAGCCTGGCTCAGGGTCACGAGCGGCCTGGATCCTTTTTGATTAGAAGTTGATATTTATTATTGTTTAATGTTCACCTCTACTTCATTAATTGGGATTGCAACTGGGATTCACTTAATTGTAGTAATCTTGGTTTATGTTAAAATGAATCAACTAAAATTGTTAATGCAGTTCGGCCGTGTCAAGCCTTTCTTTTAAGCCTTCATTATCCGTGTTGTATTTGCTAAGTAAGACATTTACTTACACTTGTCATTCAACAAAATCCCGGATGGGTAACAGATGGATTAGATGGTACTGCTGCTGTTGAATTTCCTGAGGATCTGCCATTCTACTAGCTGTGCTCAACCAGTCAGTGTCCCTGTGGTTTATGGTTATCGGCTTCGTCTTCGTCTTCGTTTGGAGAGAGTTAATAAAGAGACTTCCGCTATTTTATTTAGTTATTTGAGTCAAACTCTGATGTAAAACCTTTTTATTCGAGCATATGTACTCTGTTTATCATATTTGTTAACTATATGTGTTCTGTGGACTTCCTAGGCACACATATAGTAGCATTCGTGTTTCTGTGTAAATCCGGGTGTGACAGCAGCCTACAGCCGCATTGGTGTAGGGTGTGACGACTGCAACACATTGAACGCCAGAAAGCGCGACAGGGTGGAGCGTGAGCGCCAGCGTGACTAGTAGCAAGCACTGAGGTAGCCCCGGAACCATCACCGGTCTCGACCTCCAATGGCACAAGCACGAGCCCTGATGAGCCGGGGCCTAGGGCCTTTGCCGCCAGCATCCAGCAGGCTGCTTGCCCCACGAGCTTCCAAGCACCGAGCACCATTGCCAAGTACGATGGGGACACTATCCCTAGTGTCTGGCTGGAGGACTACCGTCTTGCCTGCCGAGCTGGTGGGGCGGATGATGACAATTTTATCATTCAGTACCTTGCAATCTTTCTGGGCCGAGTCCATGAGGGCTTGCTGGATCACCTGCCGAGTAGGTGCATCATATCCTGGTCTGAACTCAAACGAATCTTCATCGGTAACTTCCAAGGCAGCTACATCTGCCCAGGCAACTCCTGGGACCTCATGAATTGTAGACATGCCACGGATGAGACTCTCTGACAGTACATTCGATGCTTTTCCAGGAAGTGCAACGACCTCCCCGATGTCATGGACGCAGAAGTCATTGGGGCCTTCATCTCCGGAACAATGAGTGAATCGTTAGTTCATGAGCTGGGTTGCAACGAGCCCCGGACTACTCGAGAGCTGTTCGACATAGCGACCAGCCATGTTTCTGGAGAAGAAGCTGTCTGAACCAATTTTCACAGGGATAAGGGCAAGAGCACCCTTACCCGTGCCAACGAAGACGCATGACCCTCGCGCCGACCTAAGGGTAAGAAGACCAACAGGAAGAAGTGAGAGGGCCGTCGAGCGCGGCACGAAGAAGGTGGCCAAGCCCAACAATGGCCACATTGAGAAGATGATTGATGGACCATGCCCACACTATGGCTTTCCCGTTAAACAACTCCTCTAGGATTGTGGCCTCATGAAGTGCTACCTCCGAGGCGAGCTCAAGCCGAACCCAGACACCAAGCATACCGACAAGCAGGTGGATGATGTTGGGGAGGACGAGGTCTTCCCCGACCTAAACAGGTCCCTGATGATCTTTGGGGCCCCCTCCGCCTGTTAATCCAAGCGTCGCCAGAAGCTCACCGACCGTGAGGTCAACACCGCAATGAGTGGCGACTCTGTGGTTCTGACCTACCTGCGATGGTCGGAGGTGTCCATCACCTTCGATCGCTCCGACCACCCCTACTACATCCCGCAACCAGTGTAACACCCTAAAAATGCCTATTCAAAAAATTAGTAATTAATCTAATTTTATTAATTATGCTCATATTTAATATAAGGAAAATAAACTATTTCTGAGAATTAAAATCAAATATGAGGTGTAGAAACATTTTTTATGCATTCATGCTGTAGCATTGACTCTTGTGTGTTTGTGAATTAAATTGGAATCTAAATTCTATTTAAATTCAAATTTAATTTTCTTTGTTTGGAGCTCTAGAAAAGTTGTTTTGGCCAAAGTTCACCTTTGCCCCCTGAGCTTTTCCTTGGTTCGCTTCTGCTCCCCTTTCTTTCCCTCCGGAACCAGCCCAGCCGCTCGGCTCAAGTCGTCCACGGCCCAACACTCCCCCGGCTCCGACCCAGATGCCCGCGCCGGCCCAGCTTGCTGCGCCCCCGCTCCCAGCCGCTGCCACGCGGCCCCCACCTGCCAAGGTCGTCCCGACCTCCCGACCGAGCCGAACTCGAGCTCAAGTCCGACCGGGGCCCACAGGCGCGCATGCCGAGGACCACCGTGGGCCCGAGCCACCCCACGCGCCTATTTAGCTCGGCCTCCACCGCCCTCTGCCCACTTCCCGCACGCACGCGCCCCAAACCCTAACCCTCCGCGCGTCGCCGCCATCTGAGCTCGCCCGCCGCCGTCAATCCGCCACCTCGCCGCTGTTCTGTGCCTCTCGGCACCCCATGAGGATTCGTGCGAAGATAACAAACACCCCGAGCCAATCCTTGCTCACCCCTGTGCCTCCTACGCACAGGCAGCCTCGTCGACATCTGCCGGCTACGGTGCACCGTCGACCGGCCGCTACGCCACCTCCTCGCCGGCGAGAAGCCCAGGGATAGCTTCCTCGGACCCCCGTTCCCTCCCCATCTAGATCTCATCGCCAAAGGGGCCCAAGAGCACCGGATTGGCTCTGCTCCGATGAGCCTCCGATGCGAGAGCTAGCGGCGCCCCCGCCCCTGTGCCCCGCCAGCGACCCCCTCTGCCCAGATCTAATCTGAGCCACCCGATCGAGATCCCATGACTCACACGCGCCCTAGCTCCAAGTCAAATCTGGCTGTTTTTCAAAAGAGCCCCTACCTTTTCCTGAGATTAACCCATTGTCCACCGTTATTGAAAAATAATTACGAATAGGTCTCTGGTCTTATGAAAACCCTCATACCCTTCTTAACATTTATGCTCGAGGTCCTATTTTGGCCTTTTTAGTCGTTAGCCCTTATGTTTTAAATAAAATTATGTTTAGGTCCCTGGTTTTTCACAGTTAATCCCCTAAAACTTCTTAAATCTTGCTAGCAGGTCCCTAAAACTTTATAAAAGCCATATCTTTTCCGTTTTAGCTCCGATTAGTGTGATTTTTTGTGCTCACGTGTTCGTAGCAAAGCGTCCCTATGCGGTCACACCTCGGAAGTGTGATTTGTGAGGTCTGATCCACCTCCGCATGGTTGGGTTTAAAGTTTCATGAACTTTTACGCGACTGATGGGTAAAGGGCGAAACCTCTGCAGAGTGTACAATCTATCATGATAGCCTTGCTCAGGGTCACGAGCGGCCTAGATCCTTTTTGATTAGTGGTTCCTCATTTAATATGATGTTTATTTATGCTTAATGTTACTTCTACTTTATTTATCGGGTTGCAATTGGGTTTCATCCACTTGTAGTAATTGGTTAATGTTAAAATGAATCCACTAAAAGTGCTAATGCAGTTCAGCCGTGTCTTGCCTGATTTTGAGCCTTCACACACTGTGTTATGCTTGCTAAGTAAACATTTTACATACACTTGCCATTATTCAACAAAATCCTGGATGTGTAACAGATGGAGTGAATGAAACTCCTGCTACTGAGTTCCCTGAAGATTTACCGTACTTCTAAGCTGTGGTCAACCAGTCGGTGTCCCTGTGGACTGCGGCTTCGCTTTAGAGAGAGTTAATAAATAGACCTCCGCTGTTTTATTCATTATTTATGTGGAACTTTGCTGTAAAACTATTTTTATTCGAGCATATGTACTCTGAGTTCACATATAGCAGCATTCTTGTTTTTGTGTAAACCTAGGTGTGACAGATTGGTATCAGAGCCATACTGACTGTAGGATCGCAGCCTAGTTAGAATGATCGATTAGATTTTGTTCAGTGCTTGCTCTTTTGTTTTTAGTTATAAAATGAGTTGAGTTTTATAAAATGGTGATCTGTGTTCCAACCCACCCCGATCTATTGTAAAGTTTTCCAACACCTTGGTTTATTCTTTTTTCCCTTTGGCTTTGTCTCCTCTCAGCAGCAGATGGCTCGCACGAAACTGACTGCTCGCAAGACAACCTATGGTTGCCTTCCACCTCGTGTCCCAGAGCAAACTTTGGGCACCCGTTACTAGGATGCCTACTAGGAGTGGGAAGACATACGTGAGGATGAGAGCCTGAGACAGCTGCAGGAACAGGAGCGTCAGCAGGAAGAGTCTGAGGAGGAAGAGGACCCTGAGCAGGTGGAGTCGTCCGACTCCGAGCGTGAGAGCGAAGAGCTAGAAGAGCGCCAACAGCACGAGCCAGTTCAGCCAGGTGTAGGTGGAGACCCCACCGGTGATCCTGATGATGATGGAGACAATGAGAGTGATGACGGGAGTGATGATGAAGCTGAATATCCATCAAATGACGATGATGATGACTCTAAGGAGGAGGAGCCTCCAGCACCTGAGAGACAGCCAGCACCTGAGGTTCCAGCAGCACCAGTGGCACCCAGGTGGAAGGTGGAGGTGATAACTTCTATCATTGGTGCCTCATGCGGATGCTTCGCGATCACTACAGCACTGGCAACGTGGCCACTAAGTACCATAGTAAGAGGTGGTCACACCCCCATTTTCCTAGCTTCTGGAGTACAACACTGCATGTCCGTACGCCTGATCATAGGGCAAGGGCTACTAGGACGAGGTCAATCCACTATGCTACCAGTGAAAGAGACTCTCAGGAGGCAGGGATAGCAGATGCAACTCGTCAGGCCTACTACTCCTATAGAGATAGGTTCTGGGCAGAGGTGCAGAATGGCCCAGAGAGGTGGTACCCCTGTCGGAGGAGCGGAGAGAAAGCTTGCACCATAGCTCCCATTGGAGGCATCGCCGACCCTGAGTTTGCTTCTACTGTGTCACTTGTGGCCACCCTCAACATAGATCTAGATGCAGCTACAGATGAGATCGCTAGGTTGAGGGAGCAGCTGAGAGGGACACAGAAGTGGGTTTATAAGCTTGAGCACCTGTTGGCAGCACCAGCGCCGCGCAGTCCAAACTACCGTGCAGAGTCACCACAGGATCTGCCGTCGTTAGCACCACCGTCTAGCGTGATCCTTAGGAGTCTACCATGAGTTTGTAATAGGGATCGAATAGTACATATTTTTGAGTCGAGTCAAAACCCAATGGTCGAGTCAGAACCTTGTTATTAGGTGCTTGATTGGTTTGTTCTTATGCTTATGAGTGATTTGGATTTCTGTAATAAGTGTGATGGGCGTAGACGCAAGTCTACATCATCTAGTATTGGATTAAGGTTTAAGGAAGTTAATGAATAAATAGTTGGGTTATTTATCCCCCTTGTTTTCATCTATCAAGTTCGCCTTTGCCTCTGGTTCATATCATATTAGTTCAGTAATCTTCTCAAAGTTTCTACTGCGCAAGTCTGAGTTATTCGTTTCTGACTGATGATGTACTTATGGGAATTATATGTTGATGATAGATGGTTGCGACAAGGAGCAACGCAGTTGGCAGTGGAGGCAACCAGAACAGTTGATGGCCATGCAGACCCAGCTGATGCAGTAGATGGCCCAATCAATGGCTATCAAGCAACAGAATCAGCAGAACCCGCCCCAACATCCTAACATGCCGCCCCGGGACAAGAGGGGAGAATTTCTAAAGGGATGCCCTCCTACCTTCACCAAAGCCAGTGATCCTCTGCAAGCAGACGATTGGCTCAAGGCGGTGGAGTTCCTGGCACTAAAGCAGGAAGGGATGAGTGTCACCGCCTACCGTGACAAATTGATTGAGTTAGCCCGCTACGCCCCAGAAGATGTGTCGACTGACAAGAAGAAGCAGTCCAGGTTCCGCGACGGCTTACAAGATGCACTACAGTACCAGCTGATGTATACCACTTTCCCCACTTTTCATGAGCTGTGGATGGTGCACTGATGCTGGAGCACAAGCGCCGTGAGATTGAGGACAAGAAGAGGAAATTTCAAGGACAACAGTCACGAAACAACGTCCGCCCCCGCTTCAATTCTCATCCAGGGAATCAACAGGTTGTGAACCCACATCGCATCTAGGGACAGCCCGGTCTGCTAAACCGCAATCAGTACAAGCAATGCCCCTAGTATCAGTAGCGTCCCCAGTACCTTCACGCGCCACAACAGCAGCAACAGCGTTTCTAGAACCAGCCGTAGAATGGTCCTGTTCAGTGCCCCAACCCAGCCAGCAATGCACCAGTGGGTCTGAGAGTGTGTTACCACTGTGGAGAGCAGTAACACTTCACTAACGCTTGCCCCCGGAAGGCCCAGAATACCGTAGGCCAGAACAACAATCAGCGAGTTGGTCAACAACAAGTGCAGAATGGGAATCAGCAGCAGGCGCAGGCAAACCGTGGTCTGCAGAACCCCGCAAGAGGCAAGCTCAACCACATGGGCGCAGAGACCGCGGGGGGAGCTACAGACGTGGCCGTGGGTACGTTCCTTGTCAACTCAACTCTTGCAACTGTTTTGTTCGATTCTGGAGCTTCACATGCTTTCATCTCCGCTGCATTTGTCCAAAAGAACATGTTGACCCTGCGACCCCTGGGAAACACCATGCTAGTTAGTTCACCAGGGGAGAACAACGGGCCAGTTTACGTTGTTCTACAACCATCATTTCAATAAGGGGGTAGACTTTAGGTATGCCCTATAGTCCTGAATTCTTTTGGGTTTGACCTAATTCTGGGAATGAGCTAGTTAGCCAGATACAGTGCTCTCATCCAATGCGCTAAAAGGGCAGTAAAACTAATAGCAACGAGAGGAGAAAAGGTGGAGTACCAGGCAATCAAGTCATCAGAACAGAGTCAAGTCAACCAAGCTGAGGGAGCATCCCCCGAGGACATCAGAGTGGTGAACGTGTTCCCGGATGTGTTCCCAGATGAATTGCTAGGTATGCCCCCAGAACGCGAAGTTGAATTTGTTATTGAACTTGAACCTGGTACGGCACCCATAGCCAAAAGACCCTATAGGATGGGAGTAAAGGAACTAGAGAAACTTAAGGAGGAAATAGGGGCAATACTAGCCAAAGGGTATATACATCCTAGTTCTTAACCGTGGGGAGCACCGGTGCTGTTCGTGGATAAAAAGGATGGGACTCAGAGGATGTGTGTGGATTACAGAGCGCTCAATAAGGTGACCATCAAGAACAAGTACCCGTTGCTAAGGATTGATGATCTGTTTGACCAGCTATAAGGAGCTTGTGTGTTCTGTAAGATAGATCTTCGATCAGGCTATCATCAGATGAGGATTCGACCATCCGACATACCCAAGACGACCTTTACTACTCGGTATGGGTTATATGAGTTCACAGTCATGTCTTTTGGGTTGACCAACGCACCAACGTACTTCATGTATCTAATGAACAGTGTGTTCATGGATTATCTCGACAAGTTTGTGGTGGTATTCATTGATGACATTCTGGTCTTCTCCAAGAATGAAGAACATGAGGGACATCTAAGGTTGGTGATGCGGAGACTCAGAGAACACCAGTTGTATGCTAAGTTGAGCAAGTGCGAGTTTTGGTTGAAGGAAGTAGCGTTCTTGGGTCATGTGTTGTCCAATAGTGGAGTGGCAGTCGATCCGAAGAAGGTTAGTGATGTACTAAGCTGGAATCCACCGCAGGATGTGAGTGAGATCAGGAGTTTCCTTGGAATGGCCGGATACTACAGACGGTTCATTGAGGGGTTTTCTAAAATTGCTAAACCCATGACCGCCATGCTAGAGAAAAATGCTAAGTTTGTTTGGACAAAGGAGTGTCAGGCTAGTTTCGAGGAGTTGAAGAAGAGGTTAACTACGGCACCTGTGCTAGTACTGCCAGAAATAACCAAGAGCTTTTCTATCTATTGTGACGCATCTCGTCAAGGGTTGGGATGTGTACTCATGCAATAAGGTAGAGTTGTGGCATATGAAACATGAGCAGAACTACCCGACACACGACCTGGAATTGGCAGATGTGGTACATGCACTAAAAATTTGGAGACACTATCTGATTGGGCATAAATGCGACATATACACCGATCATAAGAGTCTCAAGTACGTCTTCACCCAGTCAGAGCTGAATATGAGGCAACGTCAGTGGTTGGAACTAATCAAGGATTATGATCTGGAGATTCTCTGAGTAGGAGGAGTTATGTTAATAAGGTCACCAGGCATTGTCTACCAGAGGAGCTTAGTCTGAAATTTGAGAGAATGAGTCTAGGGTTTGTGACCAGTATCACATAAATGGCACTAGAACCAACTCTGGAACAGGAAATCCGGAAAGGCCAGCTCGAAGATGAGAAGATTAAAGAGATCATGGAGCAAGTTGCGCTAGGAAAGGCACCCGAGTTTCGAGTGGATGATCAGGGAACGTTGTGGTACGGGAAGAGGATATGTGTACCCGATTTGGCGCAAATCAAGGACACAATCCTGAGAGAAGCTTAAGAGTCAGCATACTCAATACAACCGGGAAGTACCAAGATGTATGAGGATATCAAGGAAAGATTCTGGTGGTATGGATTGAAGCGTGATGTAGTGACATATGTAGCTCTGTGTGGCACACGCCAGAGAGTCAAGGCTGACCATCAGAGACCAACAGGATTGCTCCAGCCCTTAAATATACCCGAATGGAAATGGGAGGAAGTTGGTACGGACTTCATAACAGGTCTTCCTCACACCCAAAGGGGATTCGATTCCATATGGGTAATTGTTGATCGCTTTACCAAAGTGGCACACTTCCTTCTAGTGAAGACTACGTATACCGGAGCCAGATTAGCAGAGTTGTATATGGAGAGAAAAGTATGTCTGCATAGGGTACCAAAAAGGATAGTATCCGATCGAGGTACTCAGTTCACATCGCACTTCTGGCTGAAACTGCATAAGTCTATGGATACTAAGCTGCTTTTCAGTTGGGCTTATCACCCATAGACGGATGGACAGACAGAGCGGACGAATCAGATATTGGAAGATTTGTTGAGGGCATGTGCTCTATAGTATGTGACTAGTTGGGAAAAGAGTTTACCCTACGCAGAGTTCTCTTATAACAATAGTTTTCAGAAGAGTCTGTAGATGGCACCATTCGAGGCTCTGTATGGCAGAAAGTGCAGAACACCACTATTCTTGGATCAGACCAGAGAAAGTCAGGTATTTGGACCTGAAGTACTAAGAGAGGCAAAGCGACAAGTGCAAATAATCAGGCAAAATTTAAAGGTGGCACAATCTTGATAGAAGAGTTATGCAGATGTCAGATGGAGAGATCTCAGTTTCGAAGTCGGTGACTTTGTGTATCTCAAGGTATCACTAATAAGAGGTGTGAAAAGGTTTAATGTCAAGGGAAAACTAACGCCTCATTACATCAGACCCTTCAAGGTACTGGAACGAAAAGGTGAGGTAGCTTACCAGCTAGAACTACCCGAGAGGTTGGCGGGAGTACACGATGTGTTCCACGTATCTCAGCTGAAGAAGTATTTGCGGGTACCTGAGGAGTAGATCCTGATAGATGAGCTGAATGTGCAGGAAGATCTCATGTATGAGGAGTATCCGGTAAAAATATTGGAGGAATCTGAAAGAGTCACCAGAAATAAAGTGATTCGGATGTGCAATGTTCAATGGAGCTGTCACTCTGAGGATGAAGCGACCTGGGAGAGAGAAGAGGATATCAAGGCCGACTATCCGCAACTTTTTCTCATCCACATCTGAATCTCGAGGACGAGATTCATCTTAAGGGGGTAGGTTTGTAACACCCTAAAAATGCCTATTTAAAAAAATTAGTAATTAATCTAATTTTATTAATTATGCTCACATTTAATATGAGGTGTATAAACATTTTGATGCATTCATATTGTAGCATTGAGTCTTGTGTGTTTGTGAATTAAATTGGAATTTAAATTCTGTTTAAATTTGAATTTAATTTGCTTTGTTTGGAACTCTAGAAAAGTTGTTTTGGCCAAAGTTCAACTTTGCCCCCTAAGCTTTTCCTTGGTTCGCTTCTGCTCCCCTTTCTTTCCCTCCCGAACCAGCCTAGCCGCTCGGCTCAAGTCGTCCACGGCCCAACACTCCCCCGCCTCCAGCCTAGACGCCCGCGCTGGCCCAGCTTGCCGCGCCCCCGCTCCCAACGGCTGCCACACGGGACCCACCTGCCAGGGTCGTCCCGACCTCTCGATCGAGCCGGACTCAAGCTCGAGTCCGACCGGGGCCCACAGGTGCGCCCGCCGAGGACCACCGTGGGCACGAGCCACCCCGCGCGCCTATTTAGCCTGGACGCCACCGCCCTCTGCCTGCTTCCCGCACGCACGTGCCCCAAACCCTAACCCTCGAAGCTCCGCGCGCCGCCGCCATATGCGCTCGCCCGCCGCCATCGATCCGGCACCTTGTCGCCGCTCTGTGCCTCTCGGCGCCCCAGGAGGCTTCACGCGAAGGTAACGAACACCCCGAGCCACTACTTGCCCGCCCCCGTGCCTCCTATCGCACGCACCACCTCGTCGACATCCGTCGGCCACGGTGCACCGTCGACCGGCCGCTGCGCCGCCTCCTCGCTGGCGAGAAGCTCAGGGATAGCTTCCCCGTGTCCCCCGCTCCCTCCCCATCTATATCTCATCGCCAATGGGGCCCAGGAACACCGGATTGGCTCTGCTCCGACGAGCCTCCGCCACGATAGCTGGCGGCGCCCCCGCCCCTGTGCCCCGCCGGCGACACCCTCTGTCCAGATCTAATCTGAGCCACCCGATCGAGATCCGACGGCTCACATGCGCCCTAGCTCCAAGTCAAACCTGGCGCATACTGGTCAGCCATGGCTGTTTTTTAAAAAGAGCCCCTACCTTGTAGGTAGCAATTGGGTTTCATCCACTTGTAGTAATTAGTTAATGTTAAAATGAATCCACTAAAAGTGTTAATGCAGTTCAACCGTGTCTAGCCTAATTTTAAGCCTTCATACACCGTGTTATGCTTGCTAAGTAAACATTTTACTTACACTTGGATGGGTAACATATGGAGTGAATGAAACTGGTGCTACTAAGTTCCCTAAAGATTTACCATACTTCTAAGTTGTGGTCAACCAGTCGGTGTCCCTATGGACTGCGGCTTCACTTTAGAGAGAGTTAATAAATAGACTTCCGCTATTTTATTCCTTTATTTATGTTGAACTCTGCTATAAAAATATTTTTATTCAAGCATATGTACTCTGAGTTCCATATTTGTTGGGCTATATGTGTGTTGAACTTCCTGGGTTCACAAATAGTAGCATTCGAGTTTTTGCGTAAACCTGGGTGTGACAGCCAGGCCGGTTCGCATTGGTCATCGACCCCATTTTGGGAAGCTGTGCCTCTCAAAGGTTCTCATGAACAGAGGCAGCGAACTGAATATCCTTTATGCTGAGGCCTAAGACGCCATGGGACACTCCCGGAGTCTCATACGCCCTATCGGAGCCCCGTTTTATGGGGTGATCCCTTGTTGACACTTCTTACGGTCCACTATCAGGATTGCCAATCCCAGTAATGGTGAAATGAGTGTTTATTGGTATTCTTACGACACAGATATAAATCCGCAAGCGCACGGATATCGATGTAGCATTTCACCCAGGAGTATTCCTAGGTATCGTATTTATTTCCTCAGGGAAGCATTGGAAAAAGACTATTGATTATTAACAATGATGTAACTACTAATTAAAGTACCGGCTAACGAGGCCGGGGTAAAGGATATAATAGGAGTGATATGCATTTGACACACACAAGGAGAAGTATAGGATAAATGATATAGATAGAAGAGTGGTCTAGCTAGAGGGAGGACAACGAGATATGAAAGGATTCCTATATACTTCCATTGGCCTTGAGATATCTTCAGTAAAGATCACAGCTATCATGAAGAATGACATCTATGGTTCTCTTCCTAGTTCTATTACCTCAGCTTCGGGACAATAGAACCTATGACACGCAGAAAGGTATGAGAAGGGGTGCCACCAATCCTACACTCTGGGATCCTGCAGGCCACAACGAACGTGATGGACTATGAAAGAGAGGAATGGAAACTTGCTCCCAAGTGGTGTGTGTTACAAGTGAGGAGAGGGGCTCTATTTATAGTGGAGAGGAGTGGGAGAGGGGCTCACCACAGTGGTAGCACACCCTTGGGCCCACCGGTACATTGTTGGCATTGTTGGGACGCTGGGCAGACCCTTGCTGCACCTGGTTGCGCTGAGCTGGTGCATTCTGCAGATGGTTCTTGAAGCGCTGTTGCTGCGGTACTTGAGGGTACTGGGGACGCTGCTGGTTCTGGCCACGGTTGAACGAGCCTGGCTGACTCGGGAAGCGCTGCTGGCTCACCATCTGTTGGCCTTGGGGAGCAGTGAAGCGGGGGCGGTTGTTGCTCCCAGTCTGCTGGCCCTGGAACTTCTGCTTCTTCTCCTCCATTTCACGGCGCTTGTGCTCTAGCATCAGGGCGCCGTCCACCAGTTCCTGAAAGTTGGGGACCTTGGTGCACATCAACTGATACTGCAGGGCATCCTGTAAGTCATCGCGGAACCGGGACTGCTTCTTCCTGTCCGTGTTCACGTCCTCTGGAGCATAGCGGGCAAGATCAATGAACTTGTCACGGTAAGCCGTGACGCTCATCCCTTCCTTCTTCAGTGCCAGGAACTCCTTCTTCTTCAAAGTCATCAGGGCTTCAGGCACATGGTGTGAGCGGAAGTTGTCATGGAACTCTTGCCATGTGATCTGAGTACGATCAGGGTGAGCGTACTTGTACGAGTCCCACCAGTCCAAGGCTGGTCCTTGAGTTGTCCTCCTGCGTACAGCACCTTCTCCCGTTCGTTGCTCTGGGCGATGTCGAGTTGTCACTCCACTGCCTTGAGCCAATCCACTGCATGCAGGGGATCGGTTGCTTTGCTAAAGGTGGGCAAGCGTCCCTTCAGAAATTCACCCCTCCTGTCACGGGGCGGCATGTTGTGCTGCAGCAGATTCTGCTGGTTCTGCTGCATCATGGCCATCATTTTAGCCATCTGTTGCATCAGCTGGGTCTGTGTGAGCATCATCTGCTCAATGGTGGGGGTGGTGGTGGCAGTCCACTGGCACTGGCGTTGGTCCTTTTGTTCACCATCTATCATCAACAAGAGATCCCCATAAATTTCAAGACCAAGTAACTTAGGAACAGAAGTATTTGAGAACATTGAACTGATTATGATAGAGCATAAGGTAGATAAAGAGCAAGTGAAGCAAATAACCCCTTCTATGTATTCAATAATATCCTTCTACCTTAATACGAAATCTAGATTGTAGTAGACTTGCGTCCACGCCCATCACAATCATTACAAAAATCCAACTCATACCTAAGCATAAGGATAATCAAACCAAACATCAAAAGAAAAGGTTCACACTGACTCGACTCACTGGTTTTTGACTCGACTGGAAAGGAAAACAATGACTAATCGATCTTATTACAGACTCATGGTAAACTCCTAAGGACCCTGCTAGATGGTGGTGCTGGCGGCGGCAGATCCGAAGTGGTGTCTCTTGCGAGGCGGTGACTCTGCACGGTAGTCTGGGCTGCGTGGCGGTGGTGCTCCCATTATCTGGTCCAGCTACTCCAACTCCTGTTGGGTCCCTCTCAGCTACTCCCTCAAAGCGGCGATCTCATCAGTAGCTGCCTCCAGGTCAGTGTTGAAGGTAGCCACAAGTGCCACAGTAGCAGCGAGCCGGGGGTCGTCGATGTCTCCAATGGGGGCGATGGTGCAAGCTGTTCCCCACTCCTCCTGCGGGGGTACCACCTCTCTGGCCCATCCTGGATCTTTGCCCAGAACCTATCCTTGAAGTAGTAGAAGGCACGGTGAGCAACATCTGCTATCCCTGCCTCCTGGGTGGATCTCTCACTGGAGGCATAGTGGATCGACCTCGTCCTGGCAGCTCTGGCTTCGTGGTCAGCTATACGGATCCTCAGGGTAGTAGTACAGAAGGTGGGGAAGCGGGGGTGCGTCCACCTCTCACTATGGTACTCCATGCCCACGTTGCATGTGCCGTGGTGGTAGCGGAGTATCTGCCTCAGGCGCCAGTGGTAGAAGTTGTCCCCAGCGTCTCTGACAAAGTCTTCCACGGTCCACCTTGGTGCTGCCGGTGCTGGTGCAGGCGGCTGGGGTGCTGGGGGCTCCTCAGGGTCAGCACCCTCGCCATCAGACGGATCATCACCACCGTCTTCATCATCATCATCATCATCATCATCATCACTGTCATCACCATCTAGGTCTCCCACAGCATTTCCACCACCTGGCTGAACTGGCTCGGGCTGCTCCTCTGGCTCATCAGCGGGCTCCATCTCCTTATCCTCGGGTTCTCCCTGCTGTTGCTCCGCCTCTTCTTCTTCCTTCCTCAGACGCTCCTCCTCTTGCATCTCTTCCCACTCCTGGAAAGCATCCTGGTAGGGGGCGCCAAAGTCCATCTCTGGAACACGGGGCGGAAGGTAGCCACAGGTGGACTTGCGAGCAGTCAGCTTCGTGTGAGCCATCTACTGCAGAGAGAGATAAAGAAAAATTTTAGAAAAAACTTTGCAAAGGACTGGGGTAGAGGAGACACTGAACACTATTTTACAAAACTCAACACTTTTATAAGTAAAATAGTGAAGACTGAACTTGGCTAAGACTGACCATTCTATTCTAGGCTGCGATCCTACAGTCAGCACGGCTCTGATACCAATCTGTCAGACGCGGATTTTCACAAAACCCGAATGCGGCCATATGTGTGCCCAAGAAGTCCACAGAACACATACAGCGAACAAATATGATAAACAAGTACAAATGCTCGAAATAAAATAGTTTACATCAGAGTATAACATAAATATTTATTACAGCGGAAGTCTATAACTCTCAACTAAAGCGGAGCCGCAGTCCACAGGGACTCTGACTGGGAGAGCGCAACTCAGAAGTACGGCAAGTCCTCAGGGAACTCAGCAGCAGTCTCATGCTCAGCCCAATCTGTTTACCCATCCGTGATTTTGTTGAATAATGACAAGTGTAAGTAAACAATTACTTAGCAAGTATAGCACGGGTATGAAGGCTCAAAGTAGGCTAGACACGGCTTAACTGCATTAGCATTTTTAGTTGGTTCATTTTCACATTAACCAAATTACTACAAGTGAATGAAAACCCGATTGTAGCCCAATTAATAAAGTACAAGTGCCATTAAACAAAAATAAACATCATTTTCTAAACAAAAAGGATCCAGGCCGCTCGTAACCCTGAGCAAGGCTATCATGATAGATTTTACACTCTACAGAGGTTTCGCCCTTTACCCACCAGTTGCGTAAAAGTTCAAAGGAACTTTGCACCCAACCACGCACATCAACACTTCCAATGTGTGACGACATAGGGACGCTACGAGGTTTTTCACAAGACACCCTAACAAGACAGTAGCCACTAGTTTAACAAGGCGGTGAGACCATAGGCACCGAGATCGACGTACGCCTACGGAGTCACACCATAGGGGGGGTCGATGGTGTCCAAAGCGCGGGCATCGCACCCATCCATGCGCAACGTGTGGAGTTTCCCATCGCAGGGACTCCCAACACGGGACTGGGTCTAACGTGACCTAGCCGACGGATCGCCCCTGCTCGGTGGATTCCGGAAACACCCTTTCACCTTGTGTCCACTAACGTCGTTGGCCCCAATGGTAACCATTGGCAAGCTAGAGCCGTACAAGTTACTTGACCAACACTAGAGCCATAATAGTTTTAGCGGTGGTGACAGGCTCCTAGGTTGGCGCTTTAAGAACCGAACCTTAGGGAGAGAGACTAGAGCAAAGCACACAGCACATGCTCAAGTTCCCTAAACCATGTTGCTAAAAAGCATGTTTTATCATAAATGTTAAAGTGAACCATTAAGTTAAGATTAACAATTAAATAATAGTGACAGTAGCTATGCATAGTAATGATTCTACCCATGTGTAAAAACCCAAGGTAAACAAGGACAGGATAGTCAAACTAGGTACAACATTGATGGTACATCAATTTAGACACATGCAGGTATGAGCGCGAAAATCACACTAAACGGAGCTAAACCGAAAAAAGATATGGGTTTTCTAAGTTCTAGGGACCTGCTGGCAAGTTTTAAAAGTTTACAGGGGCTAGTTTGTGAAAAACCAGGGACCTAAACATCATTTCGTATAAAAACCGAAGGTCTAACGTGCAAATATCCAAACCCAGGACCGCGGGTTCTATAATTAAAAAGGGCAGGGGGTTATTTGTTAAAAACAGGACCTATAGGCAAATACTTTTGAACTTTGGTGGACTGCGGGTTGATTACAGAATAGGGCAGGGGCTCTTTAGCAAAAGTGGCTCAGCTGACCATTTTCTTGAGATTTGACTCGGGGTAGGGGGTGCACAGGGACCGTCGGATCAGGATCCGAGGGCTGGGATGGGTTCGGGGGAAAAGGGGTCGCCGACAGGGAGCGATTCGCGGCGGCGCCGCTCGGCAGAGGCGGGGGCTCGCCGGAGTTCGACCGAACTCAAGCTAGGGGGCCCCAAATGGCGCTTGGACGGGCTCTACGACATCAGGGGAGCATGGCGAGTCCACCTAGGGTGTGCAAGTCATGGGATGGGCGGTGATGGCGACAGCCGACGGTGGCCGGCGGAGGTGGGCTCCGATGAGAGTTGACGGGGGTGCTAAGGGGCGAAAGAGAGAGGGAAAAGGAGCTAGACGCGGTCCTTACCCTCGGGCGATGCTCCTGGAAGCGTCTACTTGGCCGGAGCGGCGCTGAGGCGGGCCGTCGACGGTGGCGGAGCTTGGGCGGCGATCGGCGGCGCGGGGAGCTCGTGTGGGAGGCGTTGGGGTGGCTCGAGGGCTCGGGGAAGACTTGGTGAAGGCTGGAGGGTCGGGTGAGTGGCTTAAATAGCCCGGGGGGGTGCTCGGCTTGGCAAGTCGCAAGAATCCGCGGAGGCCGGCGATTGGGGCGGTGACTCGCCCCCTTTCCTTGCGGGGAGGGGGTTTCCTTGCGGGGAAGACCCCGGGGAAGGAAAGGTGCGGGGGAGGGGCTTCGGGGAAGCTTCGTGCGGGCCCAGGGCGCGGAGATGGCGGGCGGTGTGGCTGGCCGAGGCGGCGCCCGTCACGGTGGGGAAAGAGGGAGTGTCGGGCGCGGGGAAGAAGAAAGGGCCGACAGGTGGGGCCGGTCGGCAACGAGAGAAGGGGGGAGAAAGAGGGGCGAGCGGAGCTGGGCCGTGCGGGAAAGGATTGGGCCGCGCTGGGCCGAGCGGGAAAGGAGGGGGGTGTTGGGCTGGTTCGGGAGGAAGAGTAGCGGGTACAGAAGTGGACCAGGGGAAAAGCTTAGGGAGCAAAAGTGATCTCGGCTTGAATTAACTTTTCTAGGGCTCAAACAAATGCAAATTAAATTTGGATTTAAACAGAATTTAAATTCCAACTTAATTTACCAACAACCAAAACACAGTGCAGCAGCATGAATGCAACAAAAATGTTTCTACAACTTATATTTGATTTTCATATTCATAAATAATTCATTTAACCTATATTAAATATGAATAATTAAAATAAAAGCCAATTAATTACTAAAAATTTTAAATGGGCCATTTTTGGGTGTTACAATCAAGTGCTGATGCCGTCGTTAGAGGCTGACGTCATGAATTCTTTGGAGTTGAATATCTTTTTATCCGGAGCTCTTATCCAGCCAAATAATATATCCTTTAGAATCGTCTCGATGGGCTCTTCACAACGGTGGACTCCAGTTTGGCATCAGAGACTGTTTGTGTTCATGGTAATTTCGAGTGCATCTCCGAGCCCGACGGTGAATATTCAAGTAAATGTCGTTTTGGTTATAATTCTGCAAAACACTTTGGAAACACCAAGACTCGTGGAAATGGTTAGTATAAGCCTAATAATGCATGCGAATATGCTCATAAGCCTTTAATTTACCAAGACTTTGGCGGTCAAATGTAGTCAAAATAAGGCTGTAATGACCGCCAACATCCCAAAGTTCAAGCTCTCCTCATTGGGTAGATCAAAATGCTCATCACGTTTTGGGATCGGAACAATTTCTGAAAGGATGCTCTCACTTTTGAGGTCCCCGACCTCGTAGGATCATACCACATGATCTTGGGTCGGCCATGCTACACGAAGTTCATGGCTATCCCCAACTACACCTAATTCAAGCTCAAGATTCCTAGGCCACACGGCATCATCACGGTTGGGTCATGCTTCCAGCGAGCATACCTATGCGACCGTGAGGACGCAGACGCATCATACAGGAGGTTGCTCTAGACTATAGTGGCCCGTGTCACTCGAGGGCATTTGAGAAGCTGGAAGACACCAAGATTGTCTCTATTGATCTGGCCGATCTCACCAAGGTGACCAAGATCGGTGTCGGCCTCTCCAGCAAATAGGAAAGCACACTCATCGACTTTCTCCGCTCTAAACATGATGTCTTTGCATGGAAGCCCTCAGACATGCCGGGGATACCGAGGGAGGTCGCCGAGCATTCCCTCGACATTAGGTCAAATGCCCGACCTATCAAGCAATGCCTGCGCGTGACTTCTTGCAGCTGGCTTCATCAAGGAGGTCTTCCATCCCGAGTGGATCGCCAACCCCGTCCTGGTGAAGAAGAAGAATGGCTCTTGGCGCATGTGTGTCGACTACACAAGCCTCAACAAGCGTGGCCAACGGTGGCGCAGATTGATCATAGTGGTCAAATCCACAGCAGGGTGTGAAACCCTATGTTTTCTGGATGCCTACTCAGGTTTCCACCAGATAGCGATGAAGGAGTCCGACCAAC
Organism: Echinochloa phyllopogon; assembly: GCA_033239725.1. Lineage (NCBI taxonomy): Eukaryota > Viridiplantae > Streptophyta > Magnoliopsida > Poales > Poaceae > Echinochloa > Echinochloa phyllopogon. The sequence goes on from BTCW01000014.1 coordinate 35,951,342, forward strand.
TTTCAACCTCGTTCATCACGCCCTTCGGCACGTACTGTTATACGACCAAGTCGTTCGGCACCTACCAGTGATGTATGTAGAAGTGCCTCAATGACCTCATCAGAGAGGTCACCGAGGTCTACATTGATGATACTGTGGTACAATCGAGGAAGGCTGACCGCTTAGTCAACAACCTTGTGGACGTCTTCGCTCGACTCTGCCACTATCGCATCAAGCTTAACCCCAAGAAGTGTGTTTTTGGGGTTCCCAAAGGAAAGCTGATCGGCTTCATCATTTCCGAGCGTGGCATTGAAGCCAACCTGGAGAAGATTGTGGCTATCACAAACCTGGGTCCCCTGACCAACCTCAAGGGGGCACAGAAGCTTATGGGTTGTCTAGCCTCACTTAGTCGCTTCATCTCGCGGCTCGATGAGCATGGCATGCCCCTCTATAGGCTCCTCAAAAAGTCGGACCAGTTCCGGTGGACTAAGGAAGCACAACAAGCCTTCAACCGGCTCAAGACATTTTTGGCGGCTCCACCCACTCTAACCGCCCCGAAGCCCGATTAACCCTTACTTTTGTACTGCTGGCGGTCATTACGGCTTGATTTCCGACCTCCAACCGAGCATAAAATGAATACAATAGAACACTGCACCATATCTATAGGGTTTATTTCTAATTATTTCCACAAGCTTTGGTGTCTATTTGATTCCAGGAGGCATATGATCAAAGTTGAGGCAAAAACAACATGGAGTGATGGGTTCGACCGAATCCCGAGATTCGATCAAACTCCGTCCTTGAACCCGGGACGTACCACGATGTGAAGACATGAAACCCATCAGCACCTTGGTCTTGGATGGACTGCTACGGCTGTCATCAACACGAACCTAGTGGACCAGAGGACGGGAGAGGACCAAGTCCAACTCGACCGAAGCCCACAAGTACACCGGAGAGCCTCCAACACAGCCCAAACCAGGAGCCGACCTACAAACTGTCACACCCCAAATTTTTTTGATTTTGGGATGTGATTTGTTAGCAAAATTAATATGACAATTTTCTCAATTTTCTAAATTTTTTCCAAGGATTATATAATTAGTAGGTAATTTAGTGCAAGGAATAATTATTTTCTAAAAGAAAAATAAAGCAAAGTAGGTTTAGTGTTGAGTGCCTTGCATTCATGTCGGTTGCATTTAGTGGTTTTATGTGTGCAAAGTTTTCATAAATTCATCCAGAAGCGTAATGGGAATTTTCCAGATTTTTCTGAGAATTATTCCTAATTTTTTCTAGGGCAAACTCTAATTTTTGGAAGATTCAAAAGTCCTTTTCATGAGCTCCAAATATTTATTAAGGTTTCTTATGTCCCTAATGGGTCAAGCCCAGCCTGAACCTAACCCTCTCTGCCTCCCATCGGGCCAAACCCACTCGGCCCAGCCCAGCTTGTCCCCTCCCTCCCCTCTCCCCTCCCTCCCATCTCCACTTTCTTCTCAACCAGCAGGCTCGACCAGGTACGGGCGCAATCGGCCCAGCAGGCCTACTCCTTCCCCGCCCCTACTCAGCCCAGCCGAAGTCGTGCGGCCCACCTCGCCCCAACGCTCGCCCGCGGCCCGACCGCTCCCGCGCGGCCCAAGCGAGCCCAACGTCGCCGCTCTGTGGGGCCAGGATCCCTAGGGCCACTCATCTAAGGAATTAAACTACTCGATATGGAGAGTTATGACCCAACTGCTTTGGACTAGTCAGATAAGGTATAGGACGATGTAGTCAAGTAGTAGAACTGCTCGTATTCATGATAGATTACCTTAATGTAACCTTCCAGGTCGGATACGAGTAGTCTTTGTAATCAATTAGTAACTCTGCTCCCCGAGTATATAAGGAGGAGCAGGGATCCCCTCAAAACAACTCAACTCACATACAATACAATCAAGCACACATGACGTAGGGTATTACGCTACTCGCGGCCCGAACCTGTCTAAATCTTTGTGTTGTTCGTGCACTGTCGTTCCTAGAACTCGGTGAGACCCACTAATCTACTCCCTGGGATACCCCCAGATAAATCGTCGACACTTGGCGCCCACCGTGGGGCTTCTCGCTGAAAGCTCACCATCAGGGACGATGGGATTCACCACCTTCAAGATTGCCGACGTCGAAGAAGGAGCCACCTTCGTTTTGGGTGCATGGACCTTTGTCGCTGAAAACGATAGTAGGTTCGCAAGCTACCTTGCGAACAACCCTGGCTCCTGCTCGGCGACTACTTCCAATTCGATCTTGGGTCTAATTCCGAGTTTGATCTTAACTCCAAGTTCGCTCAGGATTCCCCAAGCCGAGTCCGGGTACAACTCGATCCCAGAGGCAAGGATGACCTAGGAGCCCCACTCGAAGCCAAGTCACCCCGACAACCTCGAGCTGGCATCAACGCCATTGAGGGACAGCGACGATGACTTCACCATCCTGCTAAGTGATGCTCCTGATAACGTCGCGCGCCTACACCATCACGCTCACTTCGACACCAAGTTCGTGTTGGAGGAACCACTCGTTTGCCTCCCGTCCGGACTAGTCGTAACCAGAACACCAGGAGGACTCACCGTTCACTGGCCCGGAGTGATTCCGGCTGACACCTCCCAGGACAATGATTCAAGACTTGCCTCCATTATACTGGAGGAACTCCCCTTCCAAGACAGCAAGACTGCATCGCTCACCACCCCAACTGAAAGCTCGAGCGACAACTTCTCAACCACTCAGATCATCCTCAGCGAACAAGACCCAAGTCGTTAGGTGTTCATGGCTGGCAATGAAGACCAAGGGACTCAATACGACCGCGAGCTGATCACCGACGTATCAGAAGAGGAACGCACTGCTGACGGAGAAACAGAGGAGCAAAAGACCTCGCGTCAAGCAAGGAACGCCAAGCGCAAGCAGAGGCATCTTAACGCCGCGATACACGCCAATGCCATACGAAACCTTACATAGGATTTTGATATGGTTGGAGACCAGTTAGTATCCCAAAATGCGCCATTAAACATCTCCGTCGCAATAGAACTCGTCAGGACCATGCCCGACACCCCTGCCGTCAGACAAGTACTCTCACTCCTCGACACAGCTCAGAAGGATACGAACCAAGCGAATCCTAGCCACCACACACCAGATACCAGACGCCCAGACACTGAGAGGCCTCCCCCACATGAAGCTTCAATCGCCACCACAGGAGGACATCGACGTGACCAAGACACTGATCGCAATCACCAGTAGGGGAGAGGACGCAATAACAACCAAGACGATGCAAGGCCTCGAGATCGAGACCTTCACAACGTCATTAATGACAACCGCGATGCTCGCTCTGTCATTCAGTCAAGTCAACAACGGCGCGTGGAATCTGAACTCCGTCGCCGCGCAGACTACGACCGCAACTACGGGCCTCCACCCCATCACAATTACAGAAACTGACCACGCGATCAGGAACGCAATTACGATCGTCACGAAGAACGTCGCAACGATCACCGAGGAGAGCACCATAACGATCGCCACCGACATCAAGAGTCCTCAAATTATGGCGATCGACCTCCCCAAAATCACAATCGTGGACGACAATACGACTCTGACCACAGCACATCTAGCTTCCGGAGTGATCGATCACCAAGTGATAAATATGACGGCTTCCCAGCTTTTTTCAGGCGCATAAAAGAAATCCAATGGCCAAGCAAGTTCAAACCTACAGGAATTGAAAAGTTCACGGGCAAGCAAGACCCTGAACAATGGCTCCGAATCTACTCCACAGCCATCCAGATGGCCGGGGGATCCAATGACATCAAAGTCAGCTACTTCCCTTTTATGCTAGACACCACGCCCCTAACATGGCTCGAGGGCCTCCGCCCCGGGTCCATCGACTCGTGGGACGACCTCACCAGGAAATTCGGCCCGGAACCCGTTATGAATTGGCAGCTTGCAAGCAAGGAAAAAGAGAAACCTTGTGAAAATACATCAAGAGATTCTTCGATAAAAGAGCTACAATCGTGGATATCTCTGACCGAGAAGTAATCGACTGCTTTCACGATGGTCTCTACACCCGAGAATTACACCGTGAGTTCGGCCGACGCCGTCCCAAAAACATCAGCGAGCTACGACGCATTATCGCTGAATGGGCAGACCAAGATGACCGCGAGCTCTTGCGCTTTGATAGACATCGCGATAACAACACCAACAATTACAATAAAGATAACGGCGACCGACGCAATGATCGCCCAAACAACCGGGACTTCAATCGCGATAATAGGAAGCGCAAGCCAGACAACACAGTCGCGGCAGTCCTGCACCCTAGTCATAAGACTCGTTCAGCGGCAGACGTCATGAACGGTCCTTGCCCATACCACCCCAATGGCGAGCACACAATGGCAAAGTGCTTCCACCTAAAGCAGGAGTTCAACAAGCAAACACCAGATGCTCCCAAAACCGATAAGAAAAAGGAAGACAAAGATGACAAAGACCCTAGCAATAACTTCCCAAGTGTCGAGAATGTCGTAGCTGTACTATTCAGTGGAGAAACCCTAAACCGGTCGAAGCGCGCCAAGAAGCTTACACTGCGAGAGATCATGGCGATAGAGCCCGCCACCCCAACATACTTAAAGTGGTCAGAAGTTCCTATCACATTCTCCAGAACAGATCAATGGACCAACTTTACAAATCTTGGGAGATATCCTCTGGTTTTAAACCCAGTCGTGGCGCAAGCCAGACTGACTAAAGTACTCATCGACGGAGGCAGCGGGCTCAACGTCATCTTCACAAACACATTCAAGAAGATGGGCCTCGATATTACAAAATACCTCAAACCTACAGACGCTCCATTCTATGGCATTGTTCCAGGCAATGCAGCAATCCCCCTGGGTCAGGTCACACTACCAATCACCTTCGGGACGGAAGCAAACTTCAGAACCGAGTACATCAAGTTCGAGGTCGCAGACTTCGAGACCTCATACCACGCGATTCTTGGGCGGCCAGACCTCACCAAATTCATGGCGATACCGCATTATGTATACTTGATCCTCAAGATGCCTGCTCCTAAAGGAGTACTTTCCCTAAAGGGAGACTTAAAGGTGACGTATGATTGTGACGTCGAAGCAGTAGAATTCGCCGCCACTTCGCACGTCCCTACCCAGATGCTAGAAGTACTCGCCTTGGTCAAGAAGTCGAAGGAAGACGACCTAGAAGTACCCAGCAAGAAGCCGACAAGTACCAACTTCAAGCCCTCCGAAGAAGTACAGCTCAAAACTGTAGATCTTGGGACAGGCGATCCGTCCAAAACTGCCATTATAGGGGCAGATTTAGACTGTAAATAGGAAGATGCGCTCGTCAAGTTCCTCCGAGATAATAAAGACATATTTGCTTGGAAACCATCGATATGCCTGGTGTTCCTAGAGAACTTGTCGAGCACAAACTGAACGTTGACAAGAACGCAAAACCCAAAAAACAGCGCCTCCGACGATTTGCACAAGATAGACGTGAGGCAATAAAAGAAGAACTCGCCAAACTATTCACCGCAGGTTTCATCAAAGAAGTCTTCCACCCCGAGTGGTTGGCCAATCCAGTGTTAGTTCGGAAGAAAAACAACAACGAATGGCGGATGTGTGTCGACTACACAGATTTGAACAAGCATTGCCCGAAAGATCCCATGGGACTTCCATGCATTGATCAAGTCATGGACTCCACTGCAGGATGCGCATTGCTCTGCTTTCTGGACTGCTATTCAGGATACCATCAGATAGCTCTAAAGAAAGAAGATCAGATCAAAACATCTTTCATCACACCCTTCGGTGCTTACTGCTACACAACTATGTCTTTTGGATTGAAGAACGCCGGTGCCACATATCAACGAGCCATACAAACGTGCCTATCCAAACAAATTGGGCGCAATGTAGAGGCATATGTTGATGATGTGGTCGTCAAAACAAGGCAGTGAGAACATCTCATCAATCACCTTCAAGAAACATTCGACAACCTTAGAACATTCCATTGGAAACTTAACCCAACCAAATGTGTCTTCGGTGTTTCATCAGGGAAACTTTTGGGTTCATGGTCAGTAACAGGGGTATTGAGGCCAATCCGACAAAGATCTCAGCAATCCTTACAATGGAAGCACCGAAGAACGTAAAAGATGTCCAAAAGCTGACAGGATGCATCGCAGCCTTAAACAGGTTCATCTCAAGACTAGGGTAAAAGGGCCTCCCTTTCTTCAAACTGCTTAAAAAGCAGGATAAGTTTTCATGGACGAATGAAGTGCATACGGCATTCGAAGAACTCAAAACATATCTATCCACTCCGCTAGTACTCACAACACCTGTTAAGGGTGATCATCTCTATCTATACATTGCAGCGACAACCCATGTGGTCAGCACTGTAATAGTAGTCGAAAGGCAAGAGGACGGCCCTGTATTCCCAGTACAGCGGCCAATTTATTACATCAGTGAAGTACTCTCCGAGTCCAAGATTCGTTATCTGCAAGTCAAAAATTACTCTACGCCGTCTTCATCACATCACGGAAGCTACGACATTATTTCCAAGCTTTTCACATCACAGTCGTAACTAAATTCTCGCTAGGTGAAATCCTCAATAATCCAGACGCAACAGGTTGAATCTGCAAATGGAAGGCCGAAATTGGAGCATACCACCTTGACTTCGCATCTCAAACAGCCGTCAAGTCCCAGGCTCTTGCTGACTTCACAGTCGAATGGATAGAAATCCAAAATTCTTCGACAACCACTCGACCTGAGCACTGGGTCATGTATTTTGATGGATCACTTAAACTTGAAGGAGGAGGCGCAAGCATACTTCTTATATCTCCTAAAGGAGATAAACTCAAATACGTTCTACAAATCCTGTTTCAGGTCACCAATAATGAAGCAGAGTATGAGGCTATGCTGCACGGGCTCCGCCCGGCTGCATCACTCGGTATCAAGCGACTTGTTGTTTATGGCGATTCGGCTGTAGCCATCAACCAAGTTAATAAAGACTGGGACGCTTCTAAAGAGACAATGGATGCCTACGTTCATGAGGTTCGTAAATTAGAATGAAACTTTCTAGGCCTGGAGTTTCACCACGTCATCCGTGACTACAACGTCGCCGCAGATGCCCTGTCAAAGCTAGGATCTTGGCGAGCCGACGTCCCAGCAGAAATATTCGTCCAAGAACTATCCAGTCATCCATTAAGGAACAAGCACGAGCTGAGACCATGCAATCCCAGTCCCAGCCAGAAACTCAGATCATGGTAATCGACACTGACTGGATGACTCCTTTCATCGAGTACTTGAAAGACCACAAATTGCCAAAGCAGAAGCCAGAGCAAATACGTATGCAACGACGAGCTGCTAATTATGTAGTAGTGGACAATGTACTCTATAGGCATGGGGCTTCGGCCAATGTCTTAATGAAGTGCATCACAATGGACCAAGGAAAAGCCCTACTACAAGAAATTCACAGTGGCGTGTGTGATAATCATGCCGCTTCACGAACCTTGGTCGGCAAGGCTTACAGAGCAGGTTTTTTTGGCCAACAGCCAAGCACGATGCAGTGGACATCGTCACAAAATGTCAAGGATGTCAATTCTTCGCATGACAAGCTCATGTTCCAGCACACGACCTCAACACCATCCCACTCTCATGGCCTTTCGCTTGTTGAGGTCTTGATCTCGTTGGCCTACTTACCAAAGCTCCAGGTGGATTCGAGTGGCTCGTTGTAGCCATCGATAAATTTACCAAGTGGATCGAAGCAATGCCCTTAGGAAATGCTAAAGCCGGTAATTTCATCAAATTCTTTGACGGTATTGCCTAGAGATTTGGAGTTCCCCACAACATCATCATAGATCTAGGCTTTGTATTCACCAGCGAAGAATTCCAAGACTATTGTGACAGATACTCCATTGAGATACATTATGCTTCAGTCGCTCATCCTCGTGCCAACGGACAGGTGGAAAAAGCGAATGGTTTGTTACTGCAAGGGTTAAATCCCAGATTATATGAGCCTCTAAAGAAATATGGCGGAAAATGGGCAAAGGAGTTGCCCAGCAGGGCTACCAGCCAATCACCATATTTCCTGGTTTACGGCCCCGAAGCAGTTCTGCCTGCCGATCTTTTATGGGAAGCTCCGCATCTAGACAATTACGATGAACAACTCGCTCATCAAGAAAGGTCTCATGATGTTGATGGCATCGAGGAAGCTCGAGTAGCAGCTCTTATTCAGAACACGCGTTATCTTCAAGGATTACGTCGCTTTCATCAACGCTCTGTTCAACCTCGATCCTTTACTATAGGAGACTTGGTACTACGCCGAATCCAAAAGACTGAAGGATTGCACAAGCTTATGTCTCGATGGGAAGGTCCCTTTCTTGTAAAACAAGTCATTGGACCTGGTACGTATCGGCTGCAAACCCCGGAAGGAGAGGAATTGCCAAATGTATGGAACATAGAGCATCTCCGCAAATTTTACCCGTAACACGGGACATTGTATTCGAGTCGTTGTAAAACAACCCTTGTTCACAAATCATGGCATCATTTATCTCCTTGGATAAAACTATACCATGTTCATTACGACACCAACCGTCGTGTGGTATCCGAGTAGTTTTCTACTCCCGCTCAAAAGAAACAAGGATTCCCTTTTAAAAGGAGGTATCAAAACACCTAAAAATCTTGGATGAATTACCCTCATCTATACATGGTTGAAGGCGATAATCTCTTTTCTTTTGATTCTGTGGCTTTTTCAGCGAAAGCTTCAAGAATTAGTGTATACCAACTACACTCATTCTTCCTCTCCTATAAAAGTCACCTAAAGGTGCCCTAAAGTACTATGAAGTACAGCATGCTTATGCCTATGCGCATAACTTTTTGCCCTGCATTAGCAAAATTGCTAAACCTTAACAAGGCTCGATTCAACTCCTCCTAGTTGCGAACCTTATACGACCACTTGACTACTTAAACTGTAGTCACTCATTAGATATACTACCCTCAGTACTTCACATACGCACAAACTATTGGATATTACTCACACAGTAGTATTTCCAAAGGAGTACTTTAAACAAGTATCAAATGTTATATACATGGACAAGTACCCATATCGGATTCAAAACAGAGTATTTGAACGAGTACTTCAAGTTACAACACAGATCTACTCTAACGAGTCAATAAAAGTATCTGTGACTGGCTCTGTTTCTTTCACCAAATCTTCAAACCCTTCAATTCCCATTCCTTCTGGAAGCTCTACGACTTCAAGTTTGGCATCTGGATTGTGTGCCTTTACCATCGCTAGCAGCTGATTGATGCACTCCTTCATGGTATTATTACAAAAATCAGTGATTTGTCCAGGCACTGCGCTGATCCGCTCCAATAATGGCTGGTTAGTAGTAGCAACACCCTCCGGTGTTACCATGTCAATGATGGGGAGCACCGCCTCTTCTATGGCCTTCTTCTCAGCTTGGAGATCCTCCACTTCTTGTTGTTTGGCTTGTTGTCCCGCCAAGGTCCTGGCGCAAGCTTGTTCCATGTCAACACGGATTTGATGCTCCTTGGCAAATTTTCCATTCAGATCCTCAAGTTCTTTCTCCAAGCGGGCACAATCTTCGGTCTTGGATTGCGCCAAGTTATACCACGATGTGCTGTTGCTCTGTTCTTCAACCAATTCTTTTTTTAATCCTGCAGAAACAAGACAAGTCTATGATTACACTTCATATGACTAAATTAATGATTAAGTATACAAAATTTGCTTTACTTACTATTGTTGTCTCGGATCAATATCCGGTTACGAGTATCCATCCGAGATTTTTCATCTCCCATTCCCTCGAGTTGTTTGTGTAGTCGAGAAACCAAGTCTTGATTATCAACTCGGGCTTTTTCCCGCGCCTCATAGGCAGCCGCAAGATCTTCTTCGAGTTCTTCTATTCGAGATTCCAGACTTGCATCTTTGTTCTTCTCCAATTTATCTACCAAAGCCTACATTTGATGTTAATTAATAACTACTATGTTAACTATTTTCTATTAAGCTTTCCTCTTACCAGAGCGGCTTCCAAGTGTTGTTTCAGCTGCATTGCTTCATTGTTAGTAGCCCTCTCTTGTGGCAGTGGAGTACTTTGTTTGATAACAATGTTGGCGACTTCCTCAGTCTCCAAACCAACCTTCATGATTTTACAAGCATTGTTCATATAAACTTCTGGGAAATATACAGAGCAAAGGCTATATGATTTACCTCCACTGACGGCGGCCTTTCGGCATCTCCCTGGTTTGTGGTTTCTACAGGGTTTGCCTCCGAAGTTAGATTGGCATCAAATGCCTTTTTTCTCCGGAGATTGGTTCAATCTTGAAACCCCACCACTCTCATCGACAGCACTAGGGATGACTTCTTCTTCATCACTCTCTATTTCTTCAGCTTCCTTCAATTGTTCTTGCTGCGCATGCAGCGCGCTCGCAAGTGCGCTAGATGGAACTCTTCAAAAAGAATGAGGGATTCAACAACTGAATGATGGCTCAATTGAAAGGATATTCGATTTAAACAAAGTTACTTTGTCAGCGTGGTGGTTTTTGGCTTAAAGTTGAACTTCTTCAACTTCAGCACGCCCACTTTGGAGCTGGTTGTGCTCCCTGTGGTACCACTCGCCATGGCACTTGTGGTTGAGGAGCTTTGAACAACAGTGATAAATTTGGAGAGCTTGATACGCTGATTTTCTTCTGCCCCAGGCACATATGCTCCTGCAGGGGTATCTGATCGAGACCGAGTAGTTCTTTTCCGTTTTACCCCTGCGGGAACTTTTGGTACTATTTCTATATCCTCTGTTTTTCGGAAATAGTGCATCCAAATTAAATGGCGGAACGGATAAAGTACTCGAATTTTATTATGAAGACTTCTCTTACCTTGAAGATTAACTTGCTTGTCATCCGAGGCAGTTGCTTTCTCTTCTGATATTGCTTCAAGTTCTTCTACACTGTCCGAAGAACTCTTTCCAAATTTCTCCCAATCTTGTGGAGACAGGCCACCAATTGGCCCATCAGAATCAGTAGCCGACTACAATGGAAGAATCATCATTGAGACGCATGTTCAGAATAACTGAAATTTAAAGGCTGCGAGTACTTACAGAACTTGGAGATTGGCCTTTACAGAATTCTTTGGCGATGTATGGCTTCTTGTTATTCACATTGCTAAACATGCGCGCCAAGCGCATTAGCACGGTCTCATCCGAGAGATCTTGTGGCACCATCCGGGAAGGATCTCTATTTCCCTCATACTTGTATCCTAGACTGATACGCTCTTGGAGTGGTTGGATTCTTCTCTTGAGGAAACTGAATGCTATCCCCACTCCAGTCAAGCCTTTATTCTTCAAAGATTGAACTCGCTTTAGCAAAGCAGGCACATCCTTGGCTTCTTCAGTGGTTGGTTTGGTGTTCCAATTGGATAAATCTCTTGGATACCATCCATCTTTGACAGGACAGTTTTTTCCATGATTCTCTGCTATATTACAATTACACAGGAACAAGATTAGTGTATAACAAAGTACATTGATCGTAAATACTATAGAAAGAGTACTCGTTTTTTGACTACTCATCGATTATGAACCACTCAGACTTCCAATCTCCACACGATTCCTTAAGGGGCATGGAGAACCAATGTTCTTTCATCCTCTGGCGGAATTGAATTCCCACTCCTCCAACCACTTCCATCCTTTGGAAATTTGGATGGGGCTTTACATGATACAAAGTGCGGAATAAAGCAATATTCGGGTTGATGCCAAGAAATGTTTCACAAGCGTGCACAAAGACAGCAATATTCAGAATCCCATTAGGATTCAGATGATGGAGTTGGAGTTTGTAAAAGTCAAGGAGCTCACAGAAAAAAGAAGAGATCGGAAGGCCAACTCCGCGCTCACAAAAAGACACGAACAAAGGGATTTCATTTGTCTTTTCAGTGGGAAATTGTGCGTCGAAGAGAGCTCTCCACTCAAGAGTTTCCTGGGATAAAAGCAAACCTTGCTCCACCAAGTCATGGAGATCTCCTTCCTTCGCAGTGCAATACTTCCAAGCATCAGCGGGAGAAGGATGAGTTTTGCAATCCGGCTTTATGTTTGGATCTACCAAGGGAATCCTTTTCCTTGGTGCCTTCTTCTCCGCAGGCTTAGCAGCAGCAGCTTTCTCTATGTTTTTAGCATCAGCTTTCTTTTGGCTCATGGTTGCATATCGAGTTAAAACTTTACTTTTCTCTCGCATTCGCAAGAGATGAAAGCAGGGAAAGTTCTAAATTCCCAGGAAGCTATGATGAGGAGACAAAAGGCAATAGCACTGCGCTCAAGGTTACGAAAGAAATGAAGGTCTCACTTCAGATTTATATCTTTCGGTTAGGGTTACTGTTTGGAACAGTATCTACGGCGTATCGCATTCCGTTACAGGGAAAGGCTTGGTTTTTCATAAGTTAGTTTTTCCTGGCGTAAATTTCGGATTCAATTACAACAGAATCATGGTGATTATTCAGATCTTCAAATCAAAGATATTTTTTGATTCAAAGCTCGGGGGCTGCTAACGGATAATCTGGGATTTGATTTTCCTCCGAGATTTAAGGCGTAAAATTGTGGAAAAAGATCTTTAACAGGTTTTAACAAAACCACTTGTAGATACGGAATTACAGTTGATCAATTATTACATTTGAAGACAACTCAAAAGTTGTTGTGCTTGCATGGATGTTCGAAAAAATACGAGGATTCTTATGGAAATAATTATCGAGTATGTATTAGCATCCATTGCTTGGAGTAAATAAAGGGAGCAGAGCTTGATCCAACGACTACTTAAAAGTACTCGTGGACTTAGAGATGCATTTGAAAGATACAATTTCTTCCACACCTATTATGTGTCATTCAAGACTTTTGACTAGTTTTAACAAAACTACTCAAAAGACTGAAGGTCTTACTTTATTCAGAGCTTTTGACTAGTTTTTAACAAAAGCTACTAAACATTCGATGGTTGCATCTACTTGGAATGCACCATTAGACTACTCAGGTGAAATTCAAGATTAGTTTTTTTGAGTCTTCAATTACTTAAAGAGTACTTGGAGGCTCGGGGGCTACACCTATTGGGTACATCAAAAGAGGTGCTCTAAAGAAACTACTCATCAGAAGAGATTTGATCGTCTTGGGCTTAGCTCTAACTGCTCGAAAATGCTAAAAAGATTCAAGAGTTGAAGCAAAGGCGCAAGATGCTCGGGGGCTTGTGGGGCCAGGATCCCTAGGGCCACTCATCTAAGAAATTAAACTACTCGATATGGAGAGTTATGACCCGACTGCTTTGGACTAGTCAGATAAGGTATAGGACGATGTAGTCAAGTAGTAGAACTGCTCGTATTCATGATAGATTACCTTATTGTAACCTTTCAAGTCGGATATGAGTAGTCTTTGTAATCAATTTGTAACTCTGCTCCCCGAGTATATAAGGAGGAGCAGTGACCCCCTCAAAACAACTCAACTCACATACAATACAATCAAGCACACAAGACATTGGGTATTACGCTACTCGCGGCCCGAACCTGTCTAAATCTTTGTGTTGTTCGTGCACTATCGTTCCTAGAACTCGGCGAGACCCACTAATCTACTCCCTGGGATACCCCCAGATAGACGTGCTCGACATAAATCGTCGACACGCTCCCCCGCCCCCGCCCGGCTGCACTGTGCCGCCGCTCCTTGCCTTGGCGAGTGCGCCACGGCCACCCTCGGTGCCCGCGCCTATAAAGGCCACTGCACGAGCTCCTCTCCCCGTTTTCCCTAGCAGTCGCCCATGCCTCCACCTATCTCCGCCTTGCGTGCGTGCCACGAGAGCTCACCGCCGGGACTGACCGCTGGCCACCTCCGATCCACCGCCTTGGTCAACACCGGATGAATCCGAGCCTTCCCGGAGCTTCCCCTCATCGAGTCGCTCATGTTGCGCCACCACCCGGCGCTGTCCCATCGTCGGTGAAGCTCCCCTGCGTGACGGCGTCGCCGCCGTCCACTACTTCTGCCGCGGGCGAAATTCCGGCCACCTCCGTGGATCCCGCCGTCGGTGAGAAGCCCCTCGCGTTCCCCTACCCCTCCCCCTCCTCTTGCGCGCGCCCGTCGCCCCCCCTCTCCAAAAGGCCCCAGACTACCGGCGAGCCGAACCGCCAGGAGCGCTGGCGAGCCCTCCCGCGCTGACTCAAGGTAGAAGATGGTGGTTTTGTGATTAGGCCCCTGGAGATTCCTGTAACCCTTAGATCTATTATTGTTTCTTGGCCATCTAGCAGAAAACCCCCTGCAAGTGTTCCCCTCCCGCACTTAAACCCAGCCCGAGCCTCTTTTACAGATCTAGCCCTGGGTTTTACCCTTTTCGCACCCACTGTTCAGGGTGTCTTGCAAATCTTGCAACCTAACCCCTACCGGCTATAGTTTATTATGTTTAGATCCCTACAACCATGTTTAAGCCCAAGATTGCGCGTTTTAATTCTGATTCAACCCGTTCTTGTTGCGTTAGCTTCATATCAACCTGGTCTACATGTTAGCACCGACATTTACTATGTCATGTGTTTCTAGATTTTATTTAATATTAATTTTGACTAAAGATTATTTAAATATATTTTCCTAATTAAAATATAATTAAGGTTCGTACCCGGTTTTCATGTAAATATTAATTTGGTTAATATTTATTCAATGAGTTTTATAAATAAAAGTTAACTAGGTTATATTTTGGTTTTTATAAACTAATATGAATATGATTAATGTTTATGATAACCGGCTTTTCTAATGTAAAAGCAAATTAGAGCTACACTTCAAGTTTTTATAAATAGATGTTAACATTGATTAATACCAACATAAATGTGTTTTAATTACAATATTGACTAGGTTAAAACACGACATACAATATGCTTCAGTTAGATGCTCTCACAAGTTTTATTTCAAATAAATTATTTAACTTTGCATAATTTATACATAAACAATAATAAATAAAATGAGCTTAAGTCTTACCTTGATTTTACAAACTCAAATATAATTTGAATTAATGGTAGCATAAGGTGTTTCTGTGAAACATCTTTTATAATATTTTATTTAATTAAAATTAATCAAGCATATAGTCCTTCATGTTCTTTTTAATACAAATCTTTCGATAGTTGTATTTTTCCAACCGTAGCTTCATTTTTAGCGTTTCTTGCTCTCATGTGACCTTAAAACCAAGCACTATCCTTTAGCGCGCTCTTTTAAAGCTTTTCCTTTGATTGGTGTATTGTTCTTAGTTGTATATTATTTGTTTGCTTGTTTAGCTACTTGTTGTGCTCGATGATTGCTGCGAGTAGAAAAATGCCATCAAGAGATTTCAAGAAGAACGAACACAGTTCGTGTGATCTGAAGATTAAAAGAGCAAGAGTTGAAGACTCTGGGTAGCGATATCTCTGTTGGATAAAGGCAAGTAACTTGTACGTCTCTAGCTTGCCAGTGGTTACCGGTGGGGCCGATGGCGTTATGGGAAGTAAGGCACGGGGTGTTTCTTGATTCCACCGAGGACGGTAGCCCGGTTGGCTAGGTCTCGTTAGACCCAGTCCCGTGCTGGGAGTCCTTGCGACGGGGAACTCCGCACGTTGCGCATTGTTGGGTGCGATGCCCGCGCTCTGGACGCCATCGACCCCCCTATGGTGTGACTCTGTAGGCGTACGTCGATCTCGGTCCCTAGAGTCTCACCACCTTATTGTACCTTAGCGGCCACTATTTTATTAGGGTGTCTTGTGAAAAGCCTCGTAGCGTCCCTATGGAATCACACCTCGGAAGTGTTGATGTGCGTGGTTGGGTGCAAAGTTCTTTTGAACTTTTACGCGACTGGTGGGTAAACGGTGAAACCTCTGCAGAGTGTAAATCTATCATGATAGCCTTGCTCAGGGTCACGAGCGGCCTGGATCCTTTTTGATTAGAAGATGATGTTATTTACGTTTAATGTCACTTATACTTTATTAATTGGGTTACAACCGGGTTTCATCCACTTGTAGTAATTTGGTTAATGTTAAAATGAACCAACTAAAAATGCTAGTGCAGTTGAGCCGTGTCTAGCCTATTTTGAGCCTTCATACCGGTGCTATACTTGCTAAGTAATTGTTTACTTACACTTGTCATTTTATTCAACAAAATCCCGGATGGGTAAACAGATTGGGCTGGGCATGAGTCCGCTGCTGAGTTTCTCGAAGATTTACCATACTACTGAGTTGTGGTCTCCCAGTCAGAGGCCCTGTGGATTGCGGCTCCATTAGTTGAGAGTTTTATTAGTCTTCCGCTGTTATTGGTTAGTTTATTTATGAAGCACTCTGATGTAAATACTTTATTTAGTGAAGAATTTATTCCAACATATGTTCTCTGTTTATCATATTTGTTCGCTATATGTGTACTATGACTTCCTGGGCACACATATGGCCGCATTCAGGTTTTTGAGAAAATCCGGGTGTGACAGATTGGTATCAGAGCTATGCTGACTGTACGGCCGTAGCCTAGATAGTACTGGTCATCCCTTATTGGCTATTTTTCCACACAACCCTTGCTTTCTCTATCCTTGAGATTTTTATTCATAAAAAGTGCTATCCTTGAGCATTTTACCCTCCTTGATGACTTATCGTTTGGTCATTATCTCCTTGGTTGTTTTATCCTCTCCTTGATAAATTACTTCTCACCATTGACTTCTGATTATTTACCTACACCTTGGTTTGATAAACTGCTGATCTTAAATTCTTGTCTATTTAACTCCTCCTTGCTTATTGCTTTACCTTGGTCATTCATCCCCCTCCTTGAGATTTTTGTTACTCTTGTGAATATCCTTGTTTACTCAGTCATTCATTGACCGTAATTCCATTTCACTCCTCCTTGTTCTTCTGTCACTTTGGATTCTTTCCTTGGCCTTTGACCCCAAAGTATCTTTTCCACTCTTCCTTTATCCTAAAACACTTAGATTGTCTGTATCGTCCTGATGCATTCCCAAGTCACTTGAAGAATAAAGATACTAGTCTACTACAAGAAGTTCAAGCCTGAGCGACTTCAGAGTACAAGACGACGTCACACTCACTACCGCTACAACCAAGAAGTTGGACACCATACTAGACGAGTTTGAAGATGTAGGGTGAATAAGACTGAAGAGATAACCTTGCATAGGAGGATTCCCTTGACATTATTGACAACATTTAGATTCACTTTTATGCTTGTGTGTTTAACTTTGGTTGAGTGTGCTTGTAATGCCTGTTCTTATGCTTTTGATTGATTTGCTTCTTTGGAATGATTGTGTAGTTGGGCTCTCTCTGTTTTCCCCGCACATCCTTGTTCTTCTTGCTATCTATTCACGTAAATCAAGTGAAGAACATCAAGAAGGAAACCAGAAGCCCATTCCCGCAATGAGGAAATGAAGCTAAAGAAGATTTGGAGTAGAGACTTCTCAACTGCATCAACAAAGAATACGAAGAAGATGGAACGAGCTACATCAAGTGACACATTTTGATATCATGTTTTCTCCCTTCTAGAATCTTGTTGTCCCGTTCTCCTCCTTGTCCCTAGTCCTTGCGAATCTCGGGATAAGATTCTGTTTAAGGGGGGTAGTTTGTAGATGTGAATTTATAGCATAATTAATACAATAATTTTCTCGATTTTCTAAAATTTTCCAAGCTTTATATAATTAATAGGGAATTTAGTATAGAAAAATAATTCAAAATAAAGTAACATAGGTTATAATATTGAGTGATTTGCATTCATGCCAGTTACATTTAGTGGTTTTATGTGTGTAAAGTTTTCTAAAACATGTTTAGAAGCCTAATGGAAATTTTCTAGAACTTTCTGGGATTTATTCCTATTTTTCTATAGCTAATTCCAATTTATGGAAGGTGCTAAAATCTTTTTCATGAGCTCTAAATATTTTATTTGGGTTCCTCATGTCCAACTCTATCTCTAGAATTGTTTCTAGGATTTTTAGAATTTTTAGAATATTTTTCATGGTTTTAATATCATTTCTGGACTTATCTGGAATTATTTTATAACCAAGAAAATAATTATTCCAAAAATTAAAATCACCCTAAATCTTAGTAGACCAGCCTTGGCCCAAAGTTGACCCTCTTTTAGGCCAAATCCATCCCACCACTTTATTGGGTCAAATTTCAAAGCTCATTCACATTGGAATGGGGCAACCCACCTTTAGTCCCATATTGCTAATGAACCTGGAAGTGTGAGGTTTTCTCCCTATATATACGAACCACCTCTCCTCTGGAAAAGGCACACCATTGACTCCTTTACAGGGAGGCCCCTTTGTTTGGGATTCCCTAAGGTAGTCTTCTTCCACCATATCTTCCACTACTGCCCATTCTTCGTCTCGTCGTTGCGCCGAGCCTTCCGTCGTTTTTGGCCTCAAGATTTTCAGTAAGTCTCTCAGTGAATCTTGTAATTTTCTACTATATTTGTTTAGTCTATACTCTTTCGTAGAAAAGCCCCTGCTAGTTTTAAGCGTCGGAAATCTTGTTTAGTCCATAGTTTCCACGTTTTAGATTCGTTTTAATCCTTTTTCGTTGTGTTAGATTCATGTCAAATTAAACTACACTTAGCAACTAGTTCATGTTGGTCACAAGGGTACAGATTCAAAGAAAACGAATGCCTAAATCCTGAATAGCCGATTCCAACGTTTTCTGAAAATTCGACTAGATTCCTTAGCTGCTCATTGTTTTGACCATAACTTTTGATCCTCTTAACCAAATCTAGCAAATAAATACATTTTGGATAGCTACAGAACATTTCCTACAACTTTCATTGAAGAAGTCAGGTCAAAATATTCATATAACTAAGTAGAAAATATTTAAACAGATTCCTGCACACTTTGACTGAAGTGCTTCAAAAATTTTCTTATTTGTTTGAACTCAAGTTTTACCTCGGTTTTAAAAATTCAAATAGAATTGTTTGAAATAACCATTACATATGATTTTGTTTAACTAAAATAAATCAAGCATATATTCATATTGTTTTATATAACCAAAATCCTTCGGATAGCAATAAGTCGCAGCGGAGATTTTTACCCTCAAAAACAGATTCTGAACGGTGCACTAAATCATGTGTCGTTTCTATACAGTAGCTCCTAAAATTGTGATCTTTATCCAGAAGATAGATTATCAAATTATGAAGCTAACCCATTTGGAATCACGTTAATCAGATGTCTAGAACTCGAGATATAAAATAAACAAGCAGACTTTGTCAGATGGCGACGAGAATTGATCAAGCCATGACTTTCTCGTTCTAGCTCCGATTAGAGTGATTATTGCGCTCACGTGACCATAGAATCGAGCCCTTCCGCTTAGTACACTCTTTTAAAGCTTTTATTTTGATTGGTGTACTATTCTTAGTTGTATATTGTTTGCTTGCTTGTTTAGCTGCATGTTTGTGCCCGATGATTGCTGCGAGTAGAGGAACATCATCGAGAGATTCCAAGTAGAAGAGTTGGAAGATCAAGATTTGAAGACTATGAGTAATTATAATGAATTTGAAGATTCCTTGCTACCCAAACACACTTTTTATATACATTTACTTTCATATGCATGTGTCTAAATTGATGTCCTATTAAGGTTGTACCTAGTTTGTTTACTCCTATCCTTTGATTACCTTGGGTTTATGCGTATGGGTAGATTTTGCTATGCGCAGCTACTGTCACCATTATTTAACTATTAAGTTTGACTTAATGGTTCATTTCAACATTAATTATAAAACTTGCTTTTTAGCAACATGGTTTAGGGAACTGGGGCATGTGTTGTGTGCTTTGCTCCAGTGTCTCTCCGTAAGGTCCAGTTCTTAAAGCGGCAACCCAGGAGCCTGTTGCCACCGCTAGAACTATTATGGCTCTGGTCTTGGTCAAGTAACTTGTACATCTCCAGCTTGCCAGTGGTTACCGGTGGGGCCGACGACGTTATGGGAAGTAAGGCACGAGGTGTTTCTTGATTCCACCGAGGACAGTAGCCCCGTCGGCTAGGTCTCGTTAGACCCAGTCCCGTGCTGGGAGTACCTGCGACGGGGAACTCCACACGTTGCACATTGTTGGGCGCGATGCCCACGCTCTAGACGCCATCGACCCCCCTATGGTGTGACTCCGTAGGCGTACGTCGATCTCAGTGCCTAGAGTCTCACCACCTTATTGTACCTTAGTGGCCACTGTCTTGTTAGGGTATCTTGTGAAATGCCTCGTAGCGTGCCTATGCAATCACACCTCGAAAGTATTGATGTGCGTGGTTGGGTGCAAAGTTCTTTTGAACTTTTACGCGACTGGTGGGTAAAGGGCGAAACCTGTGCAGAGTGTAAATCTATCATGATAGCCTTGCTCAGGGTCACGAGCGGCCTGGATCCTTTTTGATTAGAAGATGATGTTATTTATGTTTAATGTCACTTATACTTTATTAATTGGGTTACAATCGGGTTTCATCCACTTGTAGTAATTTAGTTAATGTTAAAATGAACCAACTAAAAATGCTAATGCAGTTGAGCCGTGTCTAGCCTATTTTGAGCCTTCATACCCATGCTATACTTGCTAAGTAATTGTTTACTTACATTTGTCATTTTGTTCAACAAAATCCTGGATGGGTAAACAGATTGGGCTGGGCATGAGTCTGCTGCTGAGTTTCCCGAAGATTTACCGTACTACTGAGCTGTGGTCTCCCAGTCAGAGTCCATGTGGATTGCGGCTCCATTAGTTGAGAGTTTTGTTAGTCTTCCACTGTTATTGGTTAGTTTATTTATGAAGCACTCTAATGTAAATACTTTATTTAATTAAGAATTTATTCCAGCATATGTTCTCTGTTTATGATATTTGTTCGCTATATGTGTATTATGACTTCCTGGGCACATCTATGGCCGCATTCGGGTTTTTGAGAAAATCCGGGTGTGACACATGTGTACCATCAAATTACATAAGGGAGTTATTGATAACATTGACCGTGCCCGAAAACAATGTCTCTGGACAGGAAATGACCTATCTAAAAAAGGAGGCAATTTGGCAGCTTGGTCAATGGTCTCCCTACCGAAGGAAAACAGTGGCCTTGGAATTTTAAACCTAAAACTGCAAAATGATGCATTACTACTTAAACAATTGCACAAATTCTATGGCAAACAAGATGTACCATGGGTCAGCCTAATATGGTCAACATACTATGAGGGCAAGGTACCCCATGGTACTAAGGAAATTGGCTCTTTTTGGTGGAAAGATATTCTAAGACTCAGTAATTTATACAGAGGTGTTGCTAGATGTGAATTAGGTGATGGATCTACTGTGTTGTTCTGGGAAGATCTTTGGGGTTCATATGTGCTTGCAGACTCCTTTCCAAGGCTCTTCTCGTTTGCTTCTAATCCTTTAATTTCAGTGAAAGACGTGTTCAAGCTGTTGACCTTGATTTTTTATTTGCTCTCCCACTCTCCCATGAAGCTTTTCAGGAATTGCAACACCTGCAAGAATACCTGCGGCAGGTGCCATACAGACCAAATACAAAGGACCATTGGTACTTTATCTGGGGCAATGCAACCTACACATCTAGTCGATTCTATAGTTTTGTATTCTCAGGATCTCTAGCAAGCCCAATATACACCTGGATTTGGAAATCTAAATGCACTCCAAGAGTTAAATTCTTCATCTGGCTAATTGTTGACAGTCAAAATTGGCTCTGGCCCAGCCAAACCGGTCTGACCGGTTTGCCAAACCGGTCAGACCGGTTTGGTTCTGTAATTCGAGTAGGATTAGAATTCCGAGTTTAATCCCATATTGTAACCTATTCGAAAGGGGTAAGACTTCCCCGGCCTATAAATATAAAGGCTAAGGCCGATTGAGATGTATTCCAATCGAATCAAACACGTTTATCCTTTACTTTTTTATCTCTCAAACCCTAATCTTTTCCAACCTCCATATTCTGTTCTTTGCTCGTCTCTACGGCGTTCAAGGGCGTTCTAGGTGGCCTGCCGACCCTAGAACAACCCTAGCTTGCTTGAGCTCCGACGGGGTCCCTCCCGAGCTCGAGTTTCTAGGTCTTCACGAGTTCCTGCTTGAAAGCGGTTAGACCGGTTTCAGGAACCGGTCAGACTGGTTTGCCCGAGGAGCTCAGGAGTTGGCCATTGTGACGGTTGTGCTGCGCGTTTGATCGGCTTAGAGTTTGTTGGCGCGTTTTCATGTCAACATACTTTTTGGCGACTCCGCTGGGGAGAGATTAATCTGGTTTCAAGACCGATTCAATCTACTCCAATGATGTCTGGATCAACGTGCGACCTTGACAAAGACAACATCATCACCGCGACGATGGAAGAGCTCACGGACGAGGAGCGGAAGCGGTACGTGGTCGCCGAGGAGCACTTCAAGGCGCAATTCTTGAAGGGCTTCAAAAAAGATCGCGGTGGTCTTGTCAAGAGAGTGGAGGAATTCGTCATGCGGACTTTCAAGCTGGCAAATGACCAAGTTGAAGAACTTCCAAAGGTAACTGGCGAATCCTCTGATTTAATGCAGCAAATTACTCGTATGGTTGATGATAAATTGATTGCTGCACAAACTGTTACTAGTGAGTTGATTGCTAGTATGTCGGGTAATTTTGATAAAGGTAAAAATAACGTAGAATCTAATGAATTACCTAACCCAGATCCTAGCTCATCAGGCGTGCCAGAAAATGTTTTAGATCCTAATTTAGGCATGCCGATGAATTTCTATGCGGGACAACCACCTCACCCTAGTTCTGTCCACGAACCGATCAGACCGGTTTTCACAACCGGTCAGACCGGTTTGGCCTCCTCTGGCGGTCAGACCGGTTCCATGGGTGCAGGGGCACCGGGTGCGATGGTTTTATCTAGTACGATTGCTTCTGGTCCTGTTTACACTACTCCACGCACTACGGTTGTGGGAAGTATACCCCACGGATCTGGCGTATCTCACGGGCCGATTCCGAATACTTCTCAAAGCGCGATGTATAATGTTCCCCGTTTTCCACAAAATAGAGGTGATGAGAACTATCAAGCTGAGTTAGCTAAGTTTAAAGAAGATATAGCTAATACACTTAGAGCAAGACTCGGGCTTGATTTGGGTAATTCACGATTGTATCAAAAACCGTATCCGCCTGAATTTGATTTAGTTGCTTATCCTAATGGTTGGCGTGTTCCTGATTTTATTAAATTCAGTGGCGAAGATAATAGAACTCCTTGGGAACATATTAGTCAATATATCTTGCAATTAGGAGAAGCATCATTTTATGAACCATTGCGTGTACGGTTGTTCTCATTATCTTTAACTGGAACTGCTTTTTCATGGTTTTCTTCGCTTGCTCCTAATTCTATTCAAAATTGGACTCAATTGGAGCGCAAATTTCATGATCATTTCTTTAGCGGAGAAAACGAGGCTAAATTGTCTGATTTAACATCAGTTAGGCAAAGCCGAGAGGAATCGGTTCTTGATTACTTCAAAAGATTTAAAGATGTTAAGAACCGATGTTTTAACATAATTGTTTCTAAAAAAGATTTAGCAAATTTAGCTTTTGCGGGCTTACGGTCTCATTTCAAGGAAAAGTTAGAGGGTTCTGATTTCCTTACTATTAATCACTTGCAAATGAAGGCTATGAGTCTAGAGCTTAAGTTTAAAAATTCAAAAGAATCTGCTAAATCTCATCGTTCGAATGCGCATATTGTTGATAATGATTCTGATAGTTCGGATGATGATAAAGAAATTTATGCTACTGAATTTGTTTGGTCATCAAAGAGTAAACCTGGTTCTTGTCCCTCGTTGAAGCCGATTCAGAAAAATCGGCAAGAGGAAATTAAGTTTACTTTTGATGTAGCCAAATGTGATCGTGTTTTTGATGAATTACTTAAGAATGGCTTTATTAAACTTTCTCATGCAATTCCACCAGCCGATCAATTGAAAAATCGTGCGTATTGTAAGTGGCATAATTCTTTTTCTCATGCGACCAACGATTGCAATGTTTTTCGATGATAGGTACAATCGGCCCTTAATGAAGGTCGATTAATACTAGCTGAAATGCAAGTTGATAAAGCTCCTTTCCCTGTTCATACCTTGGATTTGAATACTAAGGTGTGGATTCGGCCGTCACAAGCCGATGGAGCTAAGGGAAAGAACGTGGTGATTGGAGACCCAAGGCCGGAAAAAGTTAATGACAAAGTTCCGGTCAGAACAGTGATGATTGGGAGAACTCTTGATGGTGAAGAGTCTCTGAAGATTACAATTAACACATCAAGGCCCGGGGGGCAAGGAAGTTCCTTGGAAGAGAATCAGTTCGCTAGTCAGGCGAAACCGGTCAAACCGGTTTCCCAAACCGGTCAGACCGGTTTGTCTCCAGACCGTCCAAGGACTTTCAAGCCCAAGCACCCGGAAGTGGGTACTTGGAAGTTTAATGAGCCAAAGGTTCAAGGAAGGGTTCTAAAGCAAGGACCTACTTTCTCTTAGCTCATGAACAAGTACACAAAGGCCGTTAAAGTTGATCGGCCAACAAAAAAGAGACAGAGGTCACCGCAGTGTTGGATCAATTCTACAGCTTATAAGCGCCGTGGTGATGTTACTGGGACTTTGGTACATGACCGATTGGGCTCATACCAATCAGGTCGTTCGGCTGCTCCCAAAAGCGGTCAGACCGGTTTTGTGAACCGGTCAGACCGGTTTCGGTCTAAGCAGAGGTTCCAAGCTCCTCCTAAGCAAGAATATCGTGTCAAGGAGAAAAAGGAGGACGTGCAAGCCAATGCCAGTGGGATTGTAACAATTGGCAATATTCCAGTGGCTATGCAAGATTTGGGTAGAAAGCCGATAGTCATTGGAGTTTCGGCTCCTGTTCCAGTCAAAAAGCCGGTCATGGCTAATGATCATGAGGCTAGCAGTAGCAAGGGTGTAAAGAAGGTCTTCCAACCAAGGTGGTGTCCTTCTGGATTGACTCATACGCAGAAGCGGAAGTTACAACACCTGCGGAACAAAGAAAAAAGGGAACAGGAAGCTGAGAAGCTGAGGGATGAATACTTCAACAATTACAGGCCTATGATTCCTCAGATCAAGATCTGGCAAGCTAAGCCCGTTGTGCAATCAGCAGCACAACCGGTCAGACCGGTTTCTGAATCCGGTCAGACCGGTTTGGATCGGCCCACCGCTGCAGAAGCGGTCAGACCGGTTTCTGGAACCGGTCAGACCGGTTTGACGACAGAAGCGGGAGCTGAGATTACTTCAACCATCGATACTACTCCGCCAATTCCTCCAGTGGTTGAAGATGAAGAATTGGTTGATTTTGAGCCTTCTCCAGAACATGATAACATGCAAATCAATGTTGTATATTTGTCTTCTTATTATTATGTGGTACCGGAGGAGGTCTCTCATTTTCAACTTGGGCCTCGAGATGCCATTTTTCATAAGCCTAGTGAATCAGAGAATCATCTCAAGGCTTTATATATGAGGGGGCACATCAACGGGAAGCCAATTTCTCGTATGTTGGTTGATGGTGGAGCTATTGTAAATCTTATGCCATACTCTCTCTACAAGAAGATTGGCGGAAAAGACGAAGAATTGATCAAGACGAACATGACGGTCAGTGGAGTTGGTGGAGGTGATCCCATTGGTGCCAAGGGGGTGGCTTCTATGGAGTCGACCGTCGGAAGCAAGACTATTGCTACGGCTTTCTTCGTCTCCGAGGTGCAAGGTAACTTCAGTTTAATCCTTGGTCGAGATTGGATTCATGCAAATAAATGTATTCCATCTACCTTGCATCAATATCTTATTTAGTGGATCGGCGATGAAGTTGAAGTTGTCCATGGTGACACTTCTTCCTTTGTTGCAATGGCCGATTCCGATTCTCTTAGTGCAAATGAGAAGGTCAAGTGTCTGTCGGGCATGGATTTGACCGACTATGAGCTGATCAGTTGCACCAAGGATAGTTTTGTTCCTGCTACATTAAAGCCGATGAAAAATCGGTTGAATTACTTGTTGTAATTAATGGAGCAGATGAATCAGTCGAGCAAAATTGGTCAGACCGCTTCCAGGAACCGGTCAGACCGGTTTGGATCTGAACAGTGCCAGCCGAGGAAAATCGGTCAGACCGCTTATGGAAACCGGTCAGACCGGTTTAAGTCTGGACAGTGGCTTCAAGACCGAATTGATCATCATCGAGCACATTCGGCCGGTATGTTTGAAGCTATTGAAGATCTCGGTGATATGGATAAGTTGGGTCAGGGTTTCACGTCAGCCGACCCTTTAGAACAAATAGATATTGGTGACGGTACTATTCCTAGGCCGACTTTTGTAAACAAAAATTTATCGGCAGAGTTTAAAGCCGAATTAATAATTTTGTTGAAGGAGTATGTCGATTGTTTTGCTTGGGAGTACCATGAGATGCCCGGTTTGAGTCGTGATTTAGTTGAGCATCGTTTACCGATAAAAGCCGGTTTTAGACCTTTTAAACAATCGGCTAGACGTTTTAATCCCGCTATTTATGACCGAATAAAAGAAGAAGTTAATCGTTTGCTAGATGCTGGTTTTATTCGGACTTGTCGTTATGCAGAGTGGATTTCTAATATTGTTCCCGTTGAAAAGAAAGATACGGGGAAACTTAGAGTTTGCATTGATTTTAGAGATCTTAATAAAGCCACTCCAAAAGATTCATATCCTATGCCTATAGCCGATGTCTTAATCAATGAAGCTTCTGGGCATCGTGTTGTTAGTTTCCTTGGTGGTAATGCTGGATATAATCAAATCTTCATGGCCAAAGAGGATATGCACAAAACGGCCTTTCAATGTCCAGGATTTATTGGTTTGTTTGAGTGGGTGGTTATGACTTTTGGATTAAAGAATGTCGGTGCAACTTATCAAAGAGCTATGAATTTAATCTTTCATGATTTGCTTGAAGTTATCGTGGAAGTATATATTGATGATATCGTAGTTAAATCAGATGGCTTGGATTCTCATTTAGCCGATTTAAAACTTGCTCTTGAGAGGATGCGACGGTATGGTTTGAAGATGAATCCACTCAAATGTGCTTTTGGTGTTTCATCTGGGAAGTTTTTGGGATTTATTATTCATGAGAATGGCATAGAAGTTGATCCCAATAGAATTGAAGCTATGAAGAACGTTGAAGCTCCTACTTGCAAAAAGGATTTGCAAAAGTTTCTAGGCAAGGTGAATTTCTTGAGAAGGTTTATAATTAACTTGTCTGGAAAGGTAGATGCTTTTACTTCTTTACTTCGGTTGAAAGATGAAGCCGATTTTACCTGGGGGGCAAAACAGCAAGAAGCTTTAGAGAAGATCAAAGAGTACTTGTCTTCACCACAGGTGCTTAGGGCGCCTAAGAGAGGGGTTCCGTTCAGACTTTATGTGGCAGCTGAAGATAGAGTTATTGGAGCTGTTTTGACCCAACAAATTGATGCTAAAGAATATGTGATTGCTTATATAAGCCGACGGTTAATTGATGCAGAAACGAGGTATACTTTCATTGAGAAGTTATGTTTGTCATTATATAATGCTTGTGTAACAACCCTAAATTTCCCCTAGGATTTGTTGAGTGCAAAAATATGGATTTCAAAAAAATTTGGTGAATTATTGTGCATGCAAACCAATATTTAAAATTAATTCTATTGTGCTCCCAAATTCTTAAGCAATTTAAATTTGAAATTTAAAAATCAATTTGAAGTGCTAAGGATGAAATAGTGTGATTTGGAGTTATTTGGATTTAATTGGATTTTTGGTTGGTTTGAATTCAAATTCTAGATTTGAATTCAAACTCTAATTGGCTAAACTAATTCAAAACCTTTCTAACTACTTGTGGGCCAAATCTCCGAGCCAAAGTTCAGTTAACGCCCCTTAACTCTTTCTCCCGAGCCAACCAGCCAGCCGGCCCGCTCGGCCTTTCGGCCCAGCTGCGGCCCAGTCTTCACCGCGTCGCCTCCGCGTCTCTCTCTCTCACTGACAGGCGGGTCCCGCCTGTCAGCTTTCTCTCCCTCCTCTCTCTCCTTCTTCCCCGCGCCGACGCCACTCTCTCTCTCTCCCTCTCTCTGCCGCGCCGCCCGTGAGCACCCGAGCCGGTCCCATCAACCCCGTGCGGCCCGATGCAATGCGGACGCGTGTCCGAGGCCGCCCACAACCCTCATCTCGCCGTCCGTGCCGCAAAAACCCTAGCGCCATCCCCTATAAAGCCGTCGCCGGCCCTTCTTCCTCCCCAAGCCGCGCCGCCCCTTTGGGGTTCATCCCAATCCAATTCGCGAGGGGTGAGAGGTGGGAGAAGAGGTAGGGAAGGGATTGAGCGGGAGCAGGAGCAAGGAGCGTGAGCCCATCGTCTTCCCCGTGCCGCCGCCGAAGACCGGAGCGCCGCCGCGCGTGGGACCGCCGACACCAGGCCGAACCAGGGAGCGAGAAGAGGAGCACGAGCACCGCCGGCGTACCGCGAGTCTACCCTGAGCTGCAGCGTACGCCTACGTGACCCGAGGTGAGCCGTCATCGTCGACCCCCCTTTCCCCTCTGTTTCGGCCATGGCGCCGCCGTATTCGTGCCCCTCGTGCCAGCCTAGCCCCTGTGAGCCAGCCTTCGAGCTGAGCACCTTCTTCTGCAGGTCCCAGAGCCGCTAACCGCTTCGCAACCCGCCGTCGCCCTCTAGCAACCGAGGCCACCGCGGCCGAGCTTGCTCGCCGCGCGCGAACGCCGAGGCCGTGCCGCGGCCGTGGGCAGCCACGTGCCCGCGCACGAGCACCTAGCCGTGCCCCAACAGTCGCTGGAGGTCACGAGTGCGCGAGCCGCACCCTCCTTACCCCCCAACCGTGCACTGATGCACTTGGATCCCGTGTCGCCGTCGACGCTCACCGGCGTTAATGGTCGCGCCGCCGCTGCTTGCGTCGGAGGCTCCCCTAGCCGCCCAATCTTCCGCCTTTTCCCTACCAAATCGAACCCCCACACCCAAGCCGAGCCTTTTCCGGCGAGTTCCGCCGCCGACCATCACCGCCGGCGTGCTCTGGTGCGCGCCGCGCGCGCGTTCGCGTCGCGCCGTGGCCAGGCACACGCTCGACCACACCAGCACCACGCACGAGCACCCAGAGACGATCCCGAGTCGGCCACACCTGATCCCGTGCACCCGGAGCACATGGACCCCTCTCACGGCTCACGGTGGACATAGTCCACCAGGGCAGATCCAGCAGCGCCCCTTCGTGGGCCGAATCTTGCGCTTAAGTCTGGTTTGCCCCCTTGAACTATCTCGGTCCATCCGCCTTTCGGCCCAATTTCAGCCCAACCATCGTTTAATCTTTTTCTTTTTCTTTTAACCGCGCTGACGTATGGGGCCCACATGTCATACACTGTGTGTCACTGACACATGGGGCCCACTGACCAGAGCTGACCGTTGACCCGTTGACCGTTGACCGGTCAACGCTGACGTCAGCAGGGCCCACTACTGACGTCATCCTAGGCGGACCCCACTGCTGACGTCAGCATGACATCATGCTGACGTCAACAGGCTAATTTTTATCTGTTTTTCTTTTCCGGAATTATTTAATATTTTCAGAAAATGATTTAAACTTCAAAAATTAATAATAAATCAACCGTAGCTCAGAAAAATATGAAACCAATTTCTATATTTTTCTAAAATCATGACCTACGCGTTAGTGTAGAGTTTGGTGTTCTTTGGGTCTTCTTTCATCGCTGTCTTAGTGTTTCTTTGCTAGTAGTCGCGTCTTATTTTATTTTCCGCAACCCTAGGAGTTCCGGAGAGTCAGGAGGAGCCAGACCACTACAACAACTGCTTTGACGAAGACGAAGACTTTTGCCCAGGTTCACGCCCAGCCATTCTCTGAAATACCTATTAGACATGCAAACTAGTATGCTAGCGCTTTACTTTACTCGCATGATAAACCTGCACTGCCTTTGTTATTATCCTGTTACCTTGCTACCTACTACTCACTTTATGAAATATGCTATGCTATGCATGTGTTGGGATGGTTGTGATTTGATCCTCTTGGCATGAGTTGTGGGTGGTATGGGAGGAGTAGTGCAGCTAGGCGGTGTAAGCGAGTAATAACAACTCGATCGTTTGATCGAGGTGCTGGGGGACTGCACTCGGGCAGTCCCGATGGGGTACCTGTTGCGGGTACATGGTTTCTTGGGGATTGGTACTCGGGGAGTACCTGAGGAGTTTGGGTGGCTATACCTGTTATGGGTGCCGATTGCGGACCGTTGCGGCGGATTGCTTATGACGCAGATACTCGCTTTACCGACAATTAAGGACCGAGTCGAGTTCCAACTTTGTACGTGGGAATACCGTGCTCACCATCTACCCAGTATGGGGAGGGTTCCAGCAAGCCTACTCTAGTGCGGCGCCGAGACTGTAGGAGGATCGAGCTTGATATGTGTAGGGGGATTCGATGCGGCGTAATCTCCCTGATTTACCACGGCCCCCGACTGGCCCCGGTGGGAAGGTTTCACATCCCTGGGGCAGATGTTAGATCGGATGTTTCCCGAGCCCAGGGAGACAGGATTGGCGCCGTTACTGTTTAGGGTCTTTGTTGTGGGCTGTGTCTCAGGTTGGTTGCGGACTAGCCTTGCAGCCCGGATGGATTCCTGGAGTGCCACCTCTGCAGAGTGTAAACTATACGTATAGCCGTGTCCACGGTTATGGACGACCCGCTTCTGATAAGTTTCGACTAGCATGGGAATCTGCTTTCTTACCTCATCCTTGATTCGGGTTATGAGAGATTGGTCCAGCTGATGCTGCTGAGACAAGGTGGGGAGGGAGCTCACCGAGTCGACTAGAGAAAGAAAGGTGTTGGTGGAAAAATGTTTGCGGGAACCTGTTGTGGCAGGACGAGCCCGATGGGAAAATGTGAGGCTGATGGGAGGATCTGGGAAGTGGATGTGCTTGTGAGGAAAGGCGTTGGTGATGAGATGAAATTGGGTTATTGCTGCTGCTTGCATAAGAAAACCCTGGCTCAAACCTTGATTATTTCTATACCCTAGAATACGCCACTTTAAAGCTTGCTTCATATTATGGTTGGTGACGTGGACCTGTCCCATTTCCTTGGGGACAGACTTTGGGTTCTCAGGTGAAGACCCCGACCACGAGTTCAACCAGGACGGGTGGTACGACTGAAGGGGGTGCGCTATGCTCAAGGATGCCTGTGGAGGAGTGGACCCTGATGATCTAGCTACCGCTGCGCAGTTGTTTCTTTTTGTCGATTTAGCCCAGAGGGCTTGTACCAGACGCTATGTTTTATATATGTCATGTAATGGATCTTTTATCGTTGTATGGATGTGATATTCGACTGAGATGAGTTCTGTATGAGATAGCTGCTATTCCTGGGACTATCTCGAGGGTACAGGGAGTCGGATTCTCGTCATTGAGAATCCGGTTCGTTTCAGTTGGTATCAAAGCCATACTTGACCGTAGCGCGTAACCCTTAGAACGGAAACTTAGGACAGAAGCTCTAACTGAGTCCTCTACTGTATATGAAACCCCTTGGACTATTTGAAAACTATATATAAGTACATCTCAACTATTTACAAAACTTTTACCCTTACCTTACCTTACTAACTTGCTAACATACTAACAACCCACTAACTGTCTGGCAGATGGAAGCAAGAGGACCAACAGGTGAACGACGGAAGATCAGGACCACAGGGGCAGACTATGGAGGTTTGGCAGTGCTACTGAGGGAGGTGCTGCGTACAGTGGGGATAGACGTGGACAACGTCTTCTACGAGGGCTGGACCTACGGCCCTGGCGAGGGAGTACACACCCGGTTGCAGATGGAAGTACCCAATATCCTTGGACAACCAAGGTCACTGATGCTACGGGCAGCTACCAGCGAGAGCACCTTCAGTCGGGCAGTGCAGACTATAGCCATGAGGATACTCCGACTTGCCACACTTGTGTACCAGAACCAGCTCAGCCACACTCGCTTCCGGTACTTGCCACGGGCTCTTGAAGATCCAACAGACAGAAACGCAGTCAGCTTGCAGGCTCACGCAGCCGACCAAGAGCGGAACATGACGTTGCGGACCTCAGTTCAGTGCATGATTGAGCAAGAGTACCTAAACATTGGCCTAGAAGAGAAAGTTGCCAAGCTAAAAGAGAGGGTAAGGAAACAAGACATCCATCTACTGGAGAAGGACAACAGGATCGCCTTACTTGAGAAGCGCCTTGAAGCTAAGGCAAGAGAAGTCAGAGTCCTGGAATACGAAGCTCGCAACAACAGGCAGTTGGCAGGGCTGATCCGAGCAACTCACCATGCTCGAGATGTCCATCTAGAAGATCAACTCACAGAGAAAGACAAAGCACTGGCAGCCAAGGAAGAAGAGATAGAAGGACTAAAGGAAGAAGTATATTGGTTGGACAGTCACAACTCAGAACTCCAGGAAGAGGTGGATAGCTACAAGGAGAAGAGTGGATGAAACTACCAGCTGATGAAGTACTTGAGTCTTCAATAGATTATGGCAAAGGATGAAACTCGAAGGACCCTTAGTAGTTGGGTAAGGTCAGACAGGAAGAGGGTAGCAGAGGTAATCACAGTGAACCAAGGACTTCCACAGGAACACAGAGTTGAACTCAGGACAGAGCACTACAGGGTCTCACCAAGCTGGGTTGAGCCGATACCACTACCTGAGGCTCGAACCCTTACTCCCGAGATGACAAGACTGAGACAAGAACTGGCACACCTAGAGCAGCAGTTAGCAAGACCTGAGGTGGACACAGTGAGGTTGGCAGCGCGCCTCACGGACACTTTCCACGACGACAGGCAGTGATCAAGCAGCAGACAGAGACTGAGGTTGTGAGGTTGGCAGCGCGCCTCACAGGCACTTTCAGCAGCATGAGATGGATGCAATAGGCAGTATCAGCAGATGTCAGCAGTAGTGATGAGACTTGTATCTATCTTCATGAGAAGATGTTTAGACTTAGTAGATCATGACCACCTTTTGGCTCAGCCACGATGTAGCATCCGCTTAGATGTACTAATCCTCAAGGTTCCAGGAGCTGACCTTGGGATAGTACTCGTGTCTAGGGTGTAATGCTGTTATGAGTGATCGATCTTTGTGGCTGTTCTTGCAGTTTTATTGATGTTCATCTTGAGTGTACTTTAGTGTTGAGTCTATTTCATGTGTGCAGCTCCTACTCTAGTTACGCTAACCTAACCCTTACCGACCGCCACTAAACCTGCATTATGACAAATACAGCAAGATGTCGATCCGAAGATCCAACCGACTGCTTGCACGTTTCGAGGAAGCTGAGCAAGAAGAGGCAGCAATGGCAGCTAGAGGCAGAGGACGTGGCAGAGGTTGTGGTCGCGGAAGAGCAACAGCTGCAGTTGGAGGCAGGGGTCGTGGACGCGCAGCAGGCGTGCTCCAGCCCGAGAACAACGCACCAGGTGGAGAACAGGAAGTGGAGATGGAAGAACCAGCAGTGGAGCCTCAACAGAACCAGCAGAACGACCAGCAACCACCGCCACCGCCTAACTTGGCAGAAGTAATGATTACTCAAACACGGCTGATGCAACAGATGGCACAGGCCAACACACAGATGATGCAAGCTATGCAACAGATACAGGGAAACCAGAACCAGAACCGTCAGGGACACCGTGAGGAAGACCTACAAAGGAAGATTGAAAGGTTCATCAGGCTGAAAGCACCCACCTTCGACTACTCGGACGAGCCACTCGACGCACACGACTGGTTGCATACCATCGAGACGAAGCTGGACCTGACAGACTACACTGAAGAAGAATGTGTGGCCCTTGCGGCGCACCAGCTTGAAGGCGCAGCGAAAGCGTGGTGGGAGAGCTACTGTAACTCTCACGCGAACCCCGCTCAGATCACCTGGCTAGAGTTTTGTGAAGCTTTCAAGGAGTACCACATCCCAGAACAAGTCATGGTGCACAAGGCAATGGAGTTTAGGACAATGACCCAAGGGAGTTTATCTGTAGCTGAGTACGCTCGACACTTTGCTAAGATGTCAAGGTACGCTCCTGAAGACGTTAACACTGAAAAGAAGAAGCAGTTTTGGTTCCAGCATGGTTTGCACAGAGGTCTGAGGACAGCACTCGCAGCGAGTTCACACAGGTCACTCAGAGAGCTGATTGACAGGGCTATCGCAGTTGAGAAGGAAAGACTGGGTCTTGAAGATACTTGGAGAGAGAAGAAAAGAAAGGCTGAACAGTTGCACAACCACAGACTGAGTCAGAGGCTGAGGAGTGGCCAGAGCAACATGCTCAGGAGAGGCTTTCAGCAGAGCAACAGCCAAGGAAGCTCAGGGTTCAACAGAAACAGCTACAAGGGTAACCGAGGCTGTAGCAGCAACAGCTTTGGCAGCAGAGGTAACAACCACAGCAGTTTTGGCAACAGAAACAACAGCTAGTCAGGTCAGGGAAACCCCAACTGGAAGCCAAACAACACGCCCAGAGTTGGTGGAGGGACCTCAGTGGTCTGCTTTGCTTGTGGGAAGCCCGGTCACAAGTCCTTTGACTGTCCGGAGAAGAAGAACAAACAAACCCCAGCCAAGACACCGGCACCTGGAGGACAGGACAGGCAGCCAGCAACAGCGCAGAGGGGACGCCTCAACCACCTGACAGAGGAAGAAGCCGAGGACGCTCCCGACGTTGTGCTCGGTGAGTTTTTAGTAAATGGCATTCCAGCATTGATATTGTTTGACTCTGGAGCAACTGGATCTTATATCTCGACAAAGTATGTGAAAGAGCAGTCACCCCCGACAATACCTAAGGCTAGACCTATAGTCACTACTTCTCCCTTAGGAGAGCTTAGGTGCACCTTAGAGTGCCCAGCAGTTAGTTTGATGATAGGTGGGCAGGAATTCGTAGGAGACCTGACAGTCCTGGAGTCAGACGGAATTGACGTGATACTAGGAATGGATTGACTTACAGAGCACAAAGGAGTAATCAGTTGCTCGCCCAGGACAGTTGGGTTGACACACCCTAGCGGAGACAAAGTAACAGTAGAGCCACGAAGAAGAGGAACAGGGAAGAGATCCAGAACATGTATTCTGAGACAGTTGGTGTACTCTATCGAGAATAGGACGATCGAAGAAGTACCTGTTGTGTGTGAATACCCTGACGTGTTTCCCGAAGAACTACCAGGGCTACCACCTGACCGGGACGTAGAGTTCATAATCGAGCTGCAACCAGGCACAGGGCTCATTGCCAAGATACCGTACAGAATGTCAGTGGAAGAGCTGGAGGAACTCAAGAAGCAGCTGAAAGAGATGCTAGAAAGCGGGGTGATTCGACCAAGTGCATCCCCATGGGGATCGCCAGTGTTGTTTGTGAAGAAGAAAGATGGGTCAATGCGCATGTGCGTAGACTATCGATCCCTGAACGCAGTGACGATCAAGAACAAATACCCGCTACCACGAATAGATGATTTGCTAGATCAGTTGAAGAAAGCCAAGTACTTCAGTAAGATCGATATGAGATCAGGATACCACCAGATGAAGATTAGAGAAGGCAACATTCCCAAGACAGCCTTTGTGACCCGGTACGGGCAGTACGAGTTCACCGTTGTGTCCTTCGGTTTGACCAACACACCCGCATACTTCATGAACATGATGAACAAGGTATTCATGGAGGAACTAGACAAGTTCGTGGTGGTGTTCATTGACGACATACTAGTCTACTCAGAAATAGCCGAAGAACATGAGGAGCATCTAAGGATTGTACTAGAGAAGCTGAGGCAGCATCAACTCTACGGGAAGTTCAGCAAGTGTGAATTTTGGCTGGAGAAAGTAGCCTTTTTGGGTCACGTGTTTATAGCTGAAGGCGTAGCAGTAGACCCAAAAAAGATTGAGGCAGTAGCAGAATGGAAGCAACTGAAGAGTGTCACGGAAATCCGAAGCTTTCTGGGATTGGCAGGATACTACAGAAGGTTCATTGAAAATTTCTCCAAGATTGCCAAGCCAATGACCGAACTACTCAAGAACAACGTCCCGTTTGAGTGGACAGATAAGTGTGAAAGAAGTTTTCAGGAGCTCAAGCACAAACTCACTACAACGCCAGTATTAACCCTGAAAGATATTCGCAAAGATTTCGTAGTCTATTGCGATGTTTCGAGACAAGGTTTGGGATGTGTTCTGATGCAAGAGGGCAAGGTTGTTGCTTATGCATCAAGGCAGCTGAGGAAACATGAGGAAAACTACCCCACACATGATTTAGAATTGGCAGCAGTGGTACATGCATTGAAGATCTGGAGGCACTACCTGATTGGCAACAAGTGCGATATCTACACAGATCACAAGAGCTTGAAGTATTTCTTCACCCAATCCGAACTAAACATGAGGCAGAGAAGGTGGTTAGAACTGATCAAAGATTACGACTTGGAGATACACTACCATCCTGGCAAAGCCAACGTAGTGGCAGATGCCTTAAGTCGAAAGAGTTATTGCAACAACTTAATGATAGAAGAAAGTCAGCCAGAACTAGCAAAGGAGTTGTACATGCTGAAACTCGAGCTAGTAGAAGAAGGAAAACCCAAGGAAATGAGGGTGAAGTACAACCTGGAGGACCGTATCAAAGAAGCTCAGGGAAAGTGTTCAGAAATCCAAGAAGTAAAAGAGGATATCCAACGAGGAGTAGCACCTGACTTCCGAATAGATGAAGCAGGGACAGTATGGCTGAAAGACCGTATTTGTGTGCCGCAGGACAAAGAAATCAGGAGAACAATTCTCTCAGAAGCTCACGAGTCCAAGTACTCGATACACCCAGGATGTACCAAGATGTATCAAGATCTGAAAGATAAGTTCTGGTGGAAGAAAATGAGAGAGGACATAGCAGAGTATGTAGCCAAGTGCGACTCTTGTCGAAGAATCAAAGCAGAACATCAAAGACCAGCAGGATTGCTGAAACCACTGGAAATTCCAATGTGGAAGTGGGAAGATATCAGCATGGATTTCGTGGTTGGCCTACCTCGCACTCAGAAAGGAAATGATGCCATTTGGGTCATAGTTGATCGACTGACAAAAGTAGCTCACTTCATACCAGTCAAAAGCACATACCCAGTAAGCAAACTAGCGGAGCTATACATAGACAACATTCTCAAGCTACATGGGGCACTAAAAAGTATTGTGTCAGACAGAGGACCACAATTCACAGCTCAGTTCTGGAAAAGCCTACATCAAGCCATCGGGACAACCTTGGAGTATAGCACAGCTTACCACCCTCAGACAGATGGGCAGACCGAAAGAGTGAACCAAATTCTTGAAGACTTGTTGAGGGCATATATTCTAGCTTACAGCACAGACTGGGAGAAAAGTCTATCTTATGCAGAATTTTCCTACAACAACAGCTACCAGGCCAGCCTGCAGATGTCCCCCTTTGAGGCACTATACGGTAGAAAATGCAGAACGCCTCTAATGTGGTCAGAGGTGGGAGAACGAACATTCTTTGGACCTGACATGATTGTTGAGGCAGAAGAAAATGTGGCCAAGATCCGAGAGCACCTGAAGGTAGCTCAGAGCCGACAAAAGAGCTATGTAGATAAAAGGAGACGAGATCTAGAGTTCGAAGTAGGGGACTTCGTCTATTTGAAAGTGTCACCTATCAGAGGGCATAAGAGATTCCAAGTGAAAGGAAAGCTAGCACCCCGTTTTGTAGGACCGTATCAGATACTGGAGAGAATAGGAAAGCTAGCCTACAGACTAGACCTACCAGAGGACTTAGCTGGAGTACACTCAGTATTCCATGTATCCCAGCTGAGAAAGTGTCTAAGAGTACGAGAACATGAGGTCAAGATAGAGGCATTAGACCTACAAGACACCTTGGAGTACCTGGAGTACCCGGAGAAGATACTAGACAGAGCAGTCAAAGAGACTAGACGCACAACTGTCCCATTTTGTAAAGTGCAGTGGAGCAATCATTCAGAAAGGGAGGCTACTTGGGAGAAGGAGTCAGTACTGAAAGAGAAATACCCCCACTTGTTTAAACCATAGGTAACCACAAATCTCGAGGACGAGATTCTTGTGAGGGGGGGAGACTGTAACAACCCTAAATTTCCCCTAGGATTTGTTGAGTGCAAAAATATGGATTTCAAAAAAAATTGGTGAATTATTGTGCATGCAAACCAATATTTAAAATTAATTCTATTGTGCTCCCAAATTCTTAAGCAATTTAAATTTGAAATTTAAAATTCAATTTGAAGTGCTAAGGATGAAATAGTGTAATTTGGAGTTATTTGGATTTAATTGGATTTTTGGTTGGTTTGAATTCAAATTCTAGATTTGAATTCAAACTCTAATTGGCTAAACTAATTCAAAACCTTTCTAACTACTTGTGGGCCAAATCTCCGAGCCAAAGTTCAGTTAACGCCCCTTAACTCTTTCTCCCGAGCCAACCAGCCAGCCGGCCCGCTCGGCCTTTCGGCCCAGCTGCGGCCCAGTCTTCACCGCGTCGCCTCCACGTCTCTCTCTCTCACTGACAGGCGGGTCCCGCCTGTCAGCTTTCTCTCCCTCCTCTCTCTCCTTCTTCCCCGCGCCGACGCCACTCTCTCTCTTTCCCTCTCTCTGCCGCGCCGCCCGTGAGCACCCGAGCCGGTCCCATCAACCCCGTGCGGCCCGATGCGATGCGGACGCGTGTCCGAGGCCGCCCACAACCCTCATCTCTCCGTCCGTGCCGCAAAAACCCTAGCGCCATCCCCTATAAAGCCGCCGCCGGCCCTTCTTCCTCCCCAAGCCGCGCCGCCCCTTTGGGGTTCGTCCCAATCCAATTCGCGAGGGGTGAGAGGTGGGAGAAGAGGTGGGGAAGGGATTGAGCGGGAGCAGGAGCAAGGAGCGTGAGCCCATCGTCTTCCCCGTGCCGCCGCCGAAGACCGGAGCGCCGCCGCGCGTGGGACCGCCGACACCAGGCCGAACCAGGGAGCGAGAAGAGGAGCACGAGCACCGCCGGCGTACCGCGAGTCTACCCCGAGCTGCAGCGTACGCCTACGTGACCCGAGGTGAGCCGTCATCGTCGACCCCCCTTTCCCCTCTGTTCCGGCCATGGCGCCGCCGTATTCGTGCCCCTCGTGCCAGCCTAGCCCCTATGAGCCAGCCTTCGAGCTTGCTCGCCGCGCGCGAACGCCGAGGCCGTGCTGCGGCCGTGGGCAGCCACGTGCCCACGCACGAGCACCTAGCCGTGCCCCAACAGTCACTGGAGGTCACGAGCGCGCGAGCCGCACCCTCCTTACCCCCCAACCGTGCACTGATGCACTTGGATCCCGTGTCGCCGTCGACGCTCACCGGCGTCCATGGCCGCGCCGCCGCTGCTTGCGTCGGAGGCTCCCCTAGCCGCCCAATCTTCCGCCTTTTCCCTACCAAATCGAACCCCCACACCCAAGCCGAGCCTTTTCTAGCGAGTTCCGCCACCGACCATCGCCGCCGGCGTGCTCTGGTGCGCGCCGCGCGCGCGTTCGCGTCGCGTCGTGGCCAGGCACACGCTCGACCACACCAGCACCACGCACGAGCATCCACAGACGATCCCGAGTCGGCCACACCTGATCCCGTGCACCCGGAGCACATGGACCCCTCTCACGGCTCACGGTGGACATAGTCCACCAAGGCGGATGCAGCAGCGCCCCTTCGTGGGCCGAATCTTGCGCTTAAGTCTGGTTTGCCCCCTTGAACTATCTCGGCCCATCCACCTTTCGGCCCAATTCCAGCCCAGCCATCGTTTAATCTTTTTCTTTTTCTTTTAACCGCGCTGACGTATGGGGCCCACATGTCATACACTGTGTGTCACTGACACATGGGGCCCACTGACCAGAGCTGACCGTTGACCCGTTGACCGTTGACCGGTCAACGCTGACGTTAGCAGGGCCCACTGCTGACGTCATCCTAGGCGGACCCCACTGCTGACGTCAGCATGACGTCATGCTGACGTCAGCAGGCTAATTTTTATCTGTTTTTCTTTTTCGGAAATTATTAAATATTTTCAAAAAATGATTTAAACTTCAAAAATTAATAATAAATCAACCGTAGCTCAGAAAAATATGAAACCAATTTCTATATTTTTCTAAAATCATGACCTACGCGTTAGTGTAGAGTTTGGTGTTCTTTGGGTCTTCTTTCATCGCTGTCTTAGACATGCAAACTAGTATGCTAGCGCTTTACTTTACTCGCATGATAAACCTGCACTGCCTTTGTTATTATCCCGTTACCTTGCTACCTACTACTCACTTTATGAAATATGCTATGGTATGCATGTGTTGGGATGGTTGTGATTTGATCCTCTTGGCGTGAGTTGTGGGTGGTATGGGAGGAGTAGTGCAGCTAGGCGGTGTAAGCGAGTAATAACAACTCGATCGTTTGATCGAGGTGCTGGGGGACTGCACTCGGGCAGTCCCTATGGGGTACCTGTTGCGGGTACATGGTTTCTTGGGGATTGGTACTCCGGGAGTACCTGAGGAGTTTGGGCGGCTATACCTGTTATGGGTGCCGATTGCGGACCATTGCGGCGGATCGCTTATGACGCAGATACTCGCTTTACCAACAATTAAGGACCGAGTCGAGTTCCAACTTTGGACGTGGGAATACCGTGCTCACCATCTACCCAGTATGGGGAGGGTTCCAGCAAGCCTACTCTAGTGCGGCACCGAGACTGTAGGAGGATCGAGCTTGATATGTGTAGGGGGGATTCGTTGCGGCGTAATCTCCCTGATTTACCACGGCCCCCGACTGGCCCAGGTGGGAAGGTTTCACATCCCTGGGGCAGATGTTAGATCGGATGTTTCCCGAGCCCAGGGAGACAGGATTGGCACCGTTACTGTTTAGGGTCTTTACTGTGGGCTGTGTCTCAGGTTGGTTGCGGACTAGCCTTGCAGCCCGGATGTATTCCTGGAGTGCCACCTCTGCAGAGTGTAAACTATACGTATAGCTGTGTCCACGGTTATGGACGACCCACTTCTGATAAGTTCCGACTAGCATGGGAATCTGCTTTCTTACCTCATCCCTGATTCGGGTTATGAGAGATTGGTCCAGCTGATGCTGCTGAGACAAGGTGGGGAAGGAGCTCACCGAGTCGACTAGAGAGAGAAAGGTGTTGGTGGAAAAATGTTTGCGGGAACTTGCTGTGGCAGGACGAGCCCGATGGGAAAATGTGAGGCTGATGGGAGGATCTGGGAAGTGGATGTGCTTGTGAGGAAAGGAGTTGGTGATGAGATGAAATTGGGTTATTGCTGCTGCTTGCATAAGAAAACCCTGGATCAAACCTTGATTATTTCTATACCCTAGAATACGCCACTTTAAAGCTTGCTTCATATTATGGTTGGTGACGTGGACCTGTCCCATTTCCTTGGGGACAGACTTTGGGTTCTCATGTGAAGACCCCGACCACGAGTTCAACCAGGACAGGTGGTACGACTGAAGGGGGCACGCTATGCTCAAGGATGCCTGTGGAGGAGTGGACCCTGATGATCTAGCTACCGCTGCGCAGTTGTTTCTTTTTGTCGATTTAGCCCAGAGGGCTTGTACCAGACGCTATGTTTTATATATGTCATGTAATGGATCTTTTATCGTTGTATGGATGTGATATTCGACTGAGATGAGTTCTGTACGAGATAACTACTATTCCTAGGACTATCTCGAGGGTACAGGGAGTCGGATTCTCGTCGTTGAGAATCCGGTTCGTTTCAGCTTGTACTCAGTTGAGGCATTATTTATTATCTAGTACTTGCATCGTATTATGCCAAACTGATGTTATCAAACATATGTTGCAAAAACCGATTTTAAGTGGTAGGATCGGTAAATGGGCTTATGCTTTAGTTGAGTATGATTTGGCTTGTGAACCTTTAAAATCTATGAAAGGCCAAATTGTAGCTGATTTTATTGTTGAGCATCGAATTGATGATACTTGTGAATTCAACGTCGGCTATTGTTGAGCATCGAATTGATGGATCAGTTTGCAATGATGGGCAAGGAATTGGTGCTGTTTTGATCTCTCCAAGTGGTGCCGTCTTTGAGTTCTCAAACCGATTGGAAGAAAAGCGAACCAATAATCAAGTTGAATATGAAGCTATTCTATTTGGTTTGGAGTTTTTGCAAGACATGGGAATAAAGCATGTTGAAGTTTTTGGTGATTCGCTCCTGGTGGTACAACAAGTGTCAAAGGTATGCCAATGTTATAATGGTTCATTAAATGCATATCTTGATAGATGTCTTGATATCATTGCTTCTTTTGATGAATTTACTATCAAACATATTCCAAGAGAAGAGAATGACAAGGCAAATACTCTGGCTCAGAAAGCATCTGGTTGTATGGTTGCAAAGAAGTATTTCTATCTCCAAAAACCGATGCAAACGAAAGCCGAGGTTCTGGTTCTGGACGAACCGGTCACACCGGTTTCAGAAACCGGTCAGACCGGTCTGACTGCCAGAACCGGTCTGACCGGTTCTGAAACCGGTCCGACCGCTTCATCCCCTGACAGAAGCAAAAATCCTTTGGATGATGCTAATCAATCCAAAGTTGAAGATCAGGATTGGAGGGTGCCTATTATTACTTATTTGAGAGATCCTGGTCGTGGTGCAGAAAGAAATATTCTGCGAATATCGTTTAAATACGTTTTGCTTGACGATGAACTCTATCGTCGAAACGCCGAAGATTTGTTGTTGAAATGTCTTAATTCGGATCAGGCCAAAGTTGCCATGGGTGAGGTTCATGAAGGTATTTGTGGTACACATCAATCGGCTCCAAAGATGAAGTGGTTACTTAGACGAGTCGGTTTCTATTAGCCTACTATGATGGCAGATTGTTTCAAGTATTACAAAGGATGTGAGGAATGTCAGAAGTTTGGAAATTTGCAACTTGTTCCTGCTGCATTGATGGATCCTATTATTAAGCCATGGCCGTTCCGAGGTTGGAGATTGGATTTTATTGGACAAATTAATCCTCCATCATCAAAAGGACATCGTTTTGTGTTAGTTGCTACAGATTATTTCACTAAGTGGACCGAAGCGATTCCCTTGAAGAATATGATGCGTCGAGAGGTAATTAAATTTGCTACGCAAAATATTATTCATAGATTCGGTATTCCTCAAACTTTGACAACGGATCAAGGTACTTCGTTTATGTCTAAAGAGGTACGTGAATTCGCCGAATCCTATAGAATTAAGTTGCTCAATTCATCTCCATATTACGCTCAGGCTAATGGACAAGCCGAGTCAAGTAATAAAATTTTGATCAAATTAATCAAGAAAAAGATAGAAGAAAATCCTAAGAGATGGCATGAAGTTTTATCCGAAGCATTATGGCCTCATCGTATATCTAGACATGGTGCTACTAAAGTTACTCTTTTTGAGCTTGTGTATGGTCAAGAGGCCGTTTTACCCGTTGAGGTAAATCTGGACGCTTATAGATTGGCTAAACAAAATGACCTTGATGCTGTTAATTACCACAATTTGATGTTGGACAATATTGATGAGGTAACCGACAAACGATTGAAAGCTTTGAAGGAGATTGAGAAAGATAAGCTTCAGGTTGCTAAAGCTTACAACAAGAAAGTACGAGGAAAATATTTTCAGATTGGTGAGCTTGTTTGGAAGATGATCTTGCCTATTGGGATGAAATGCAACAAGTTTGGTAAATGGTCACCAAGTTGGGAAGGACCCTATAGAGTTGTCAAAGTCATTTTTGGGAATTCTTACATGCTAGAGACGCTGAAGGGAGATCATTTGCCTAAAGCTATCAACGGAAGATATTTGAAGAAATTCTATCCAAGTGTTTGGCAAGACGCATGAAGACCAATGGCCGATATATTGTTGGTATCGCCTTAGCATAAATTTTAGCTCCTGAATTGTAATTACTTGCTTTTTAGTTCTCAAGTTCACTAA
The DNA here is from genome assembly GCA_033239725.1 of Echinochloa phyllopogon. Lineage (NCBI taxonomy): Eukaryota > Viridiplantae > Streptophyta > Magnoliopsida > Poales > Poaceae > Echinochloa > Echinochloa phyllopogon. The sequence continues at coordinate 35,995,103 of BTCW01000014.1, forward strand.
AAACGCAGGGGGGCATGTGTTGACAGTCAAAATTGGCTCTGGCCCAGCCAAACCGGTTTGCCAAACCGGTCAGACGGGTTTGGTTCTGTAATTCGAGTAGGATTAGGATTCTGAGTTTAATCCCATATTGTAACCTATTCGAAAGGGGTAAGACTTCCCCGGCCTATAAATATAAAGGCTAAGGCCGATTGAGATGTATTCCAATCGAATCAAACACGTTTATCCTTTACTTTTTTATCTCTCAAACCCTAATCTTTTCCAACCTCCATATTCTGTTCTTTGCTCGTCTCTACGGCGTTCAAGGGCGTTCTAGGTGGCCTGCCGACCCTAGAGCAACCCTATCTTGCTTGAGCTCCGACGGGGACCCTCCCGAGCTCGAGTTTCTAGGTCTTCACGAGTTCCTGCTTGAAAGCGGTTAGACCGGTTTCAGGAACCGGTCAGACCGGTTTGCCCGAGGAGCTCAGGAGTTGGCCGTTGTGACGGCTATGCTGCGCGTTTCATCGGCTTCGAGTTTGTTGGCGCGTTTTCGTGTCAACACTAATGGTCATGGATAGGCTGAACACAAACGACATCATGCGAAGAAGACATTTCCACACTCAGTCAGGCATAATTTGTGTTTTGTGTCAGGAGAATGCTGTGGAAGATAGGGAACACCTTTTCTTCAGTTGCCCTTTCGACAAGACATGCTCGAACAAATTGCACATTTGATGGGATATGTCATTGGACATTCATGGATGAATCGGCAATGCTAAACAGGAATTTGTGCAAGGTTTCTTCATGGATATTTTTATCATAGCATCACGGGAAATTTGGAAGGCCCGGAATGCAGTCATCTTTGATGGTGCAAGCCCCTCCACCCGAGCCTGGACTAGGAATTTCAAAAACCAGGTCCTGCTACAACTCCTTCGGTTTCGTGAAGAACACAGGCAGCAATCTCAATCTGGATTGAGTCCATTTACTAGCTTTCTCTAATCCATGTTCCTGCCAAGCTTTCTCTTTTCCTTCAGTAGGACCTTCAGTTTTCAATTTTCAGTCTTTCCTTTCCTTTCCATTTCTCTTCCTGTAGATTTTTTATAAGGATGTACTTCTTCCCCTTTTATTTATTTAAATGAGTGCTGTGGGGAACTCCCCCACAGTTTATTTTCAAAAAAAAGAAAGGATTGTTTGAACCTGTTGTGCATGACAAATCGGTAAGACCGGTTGCGAAAGTTGGTCAGACCGTGTCACACCCGGTTTTAGAAAACAAACCAAGTGTACATTGTATGTGTGCTAGCACAAAGTTTCACACATACAGTAAGCCAGTAGTGAATAAAAAATATGGTATCACGTAAATAAACTATAAATGACTAGGGGTTACGTATCCTGGAAACGAAGGCTCCAATCTTCACAGGCAGTCGACTGGGGATTGCATATGCCTAGGCTTCAGCATGAACTTCACAACTCTTCACAGCAACCTTCTCTTCTGAGCAACATTTATTGATATTGAACACAATAGTTTGGAAAACAGCAAGCGTGAGTACATGACATACTCAACAAATGTAATATGACATACAATGCTGAGGCAAAACGGGTTAGCTGACATACTGCAGTAAGCATTTTTAAGTTGGTCAATTTTTTTATTAGCGCCTAATTACTAGCAAGTAAAAGTACATACCAAACCATAATTAATTGAACAAAATAAACCCATAACCATATTCAGGCAACCACAATTTGGATCATATTCAAATATATTAATCATGTGAGGGTCTAGGATGGTCTTGACCGTGAGCACAGCTGATATATCAATTTTACACTCTGTAGAGGTTGTATGCTTTCCCCACAAGTCGCATAAAAGTTCAAATGAACTTTAAACCCAACCATGCCAAGGTGGCGAAACCTCTTAAATTACACTACCGAGGTGTGACCGCATAGGGACGCTACGAGGGTTGTACAAAGATTCCTTAGTAAATAGTAACCCTCTAAGGTTTCCGGTTCAGGAGCAAAGCATAACCCTCCCTAATGATCCGTGCATCTTAGCAAAGCCTACCGCTCAAGAGGACCAAGCTATACCTCATGAACCGCCATGCCTCTTGTCCTTTTCAGGTAACGTTACCATCCACTAAAGTCTCTAATTAACTAGCCAAGACCAGAGCCATATGATGCATGTGGTTGTACTATTTTCCTAGGTGGTTCTCCACGTTCCAATTAATGCAAGCGATCTTGTAATTAAGATAAACATATCTAGGTATAACAAAGTTCATCATTGTCATAGTTAACATAATTTCCCACCATATAACCAAGTAGAGCAACTAAGCATAGCTACCCAACAAGAATATAAAAACCTAGGTTTCAGGGATGATTTTTATGGTGGCTAGGCATATCCTTAATTAGGACCCATCAAATTAAACACATAGCATGGATGGTGAAATTAATCGTTATTATGACATTTCATGAACATTATACACTTGCCTTTATCCAAAGTATAGCTTCTCAGAATTTTCAATTCTTGATCTTGAAATCTCTCGACGTCGTTCGTCTACTAACTACAATCATCGAGCACAAACATGTAGCTAAACAAGCAAACAAACAAGATACAACTAAAAACAATACACCAATCAAAATAAAAGCTTTAAAAGAGTGCACAATGGAATAGGGTTTGATTCTATGCTCACGTGAGCGCAAGAATCGTTGGAAACGAAGCTAAATTTGAAAAGATACATCTATCAGAAGATTTAAATTATTCAAAAAAATAAAAGACTATATGCTTCATTTTATTTTAATTTAAGTAAAACCATGTATATAATGAATACAAATTATAATTAAACATTCAAAAAAGACAAAGTAAACTTAATCAAATTTTATTTACAAATATTCAAGTACAGATTATTCCGGTTAAAGAATTAGGATAAAATAAATATATGAGAGCATCTAGTCAAATAAAACTCATGATCCATGTTGAACTAATCATATTATTATTGAAAACACATTTATGTTAAGATTAATCAGATTAATACTATTTATAAAGAGACGTGTAACTCTAGTCAACATTTAATTAGAAAATTGATTTCATTAATCACTAAGCAAATTAACATTGGTTTTATGAAAAACCAAGATATATAACCTAATTAGATTTTATTTAGGAAACCAATTGAATAATATTAATCAATGTAACATTAATATGTAAAATTAGAGTATAAACCTTACTTAGCTTTTAATTAAGAAAGTATATGTAATTAATCTTTAATAAAATTAAAAATAAACAAATTTCAGAAATAAAATATATCCTAATCATAGTGCTAAAGCATAGTTTAAGTTGATACGAAACTAATGCACCAAGAACGGATTAAATCGGAGTCAAAATGCGGATTTTATGCTTAAAACATGGCTACATGGACCTATACGTAAATAACCTTAGATGAAAAGGGCTAGCAGATAACTTTTACTAGACACTATAAATAGTGCTCGCAGATAGCTAAAAGGTTGGGGTTAGATCTATAGAAATCCATGGGTTGGACTTAAGTGCAGGCATCAAATAGATCTAGGGGGTTATCCGAAAATTTGTCAAGACATAAAGAATTGGAACAAATTACAGATTTGCTTGAGAGATTTTCTGCGAAAGCATGGAGCTTCGTGCTCCCGTGGCCAATGCGCGGCTCGGGCCATCGGGCTCGCCGGCGCTACGGTGGCAACAGAGAGAGGAGACTGAGGGGGTCACGCGAAGGCGCTCATCAGCGGCAGTGATGGACGGCGATGGACGGAATTCCGCCTGCGGCGGAGACAGTAGTCGGCGGCGGCGCCTTCACGCGGAGGAGCTCGTCCGGCGGTGGGTGTAGGATCTAGAATACTGTCTAGAGGGGGGGTGAATAGGTTGTTTTAATCTAAAAATACAACACTAGAGAAATTTAATTAGAACCACTAGGGAGGTTAAATTTCTAGTTTGCAACCTAGGATGACAAGAAATAATTCAATATCTAGAAAATAAATTGCTCAAAGTAAATTGATTAAAAGAAATTTTAGTAAAGATATAATCAAGCAAGAGAGACGAATTTTAGCCCGTGGTATTGATGACTTGCCGGTCACCCCTAATCCACGTTGAGGTGGATTCAATGTTCAACCGCTTCTCTATCAAGGCACCGCTTGATGTATGAGCCGGTTAGAACCAATGAACCTCTCCAAACCTCGATTCCACTAGAGTTGCTCTTCACCGCTCCGGTGAAGTGAGCACAATACCCCTCACAACAATCCTCCAAGGCAACTTCACAATCTTCTTGAAGTGGTCAATGGAATCATGAGCTCCAAGCCGTCTAGGAGCTAGGCGGCAACCTCCAAGAGTAACAAATCAACCCACTCGCTTGATGATTCCCTAGTGCCACAATGATCAAATCCTTGATGCAATGCACTAGATGCTCTCAATCTAACAATGATGCAACATCAAAGCAAAGTGAGTGAGAGAGAGGAGAGGAAGAGCTCAAATATGTCAACAAAGCCTTGAAGAGTGCCAAGAGACCTCACCCCACTATGGGGGTGAAGTATATATAGCCCCTCTCCTTGGAACTAGTCGTTACGTTAACAACGGTAAAAAACACAACCTTCACGGACTGTCCATCACCATCGATGGACTGTCCGAGCTTAAATTACAATGGTAAAAACATGAAGTCAAACGCGTGTCAGAGCTAGTCGTTTGGGTTGACGGACTAACCAACAGCCACCGTAGACTGTCCATGAGCCACCACGAACTGTCTGCCCAGCACAGACAGACAGTCAGACCCCCTGGAACCTTAGAAACCATCTCTGTTTAGTTTGAGTTGATTTTATATGGACTATTCGTCCTTTCCACGGACTGTCCGACCTGAAGCTCAACAACTCCAACAGTTCATGCATATTTTGACTAAGTGGGCCCACATAGGTACAAGGGTCACGGACTGTCCGACATTAAGCCTCGGATAGTCCGACCCACGATCGGACATGTATGAATAGATTTTCCCAAAGTTTTAATTAATTTCAACACAAAGGTCACGGATTGTCTGAATCCTGACCACGGACTCTCCGACCTATGAACGGACATGGTACAAACTAAATTTCCCAATTATTTTAATTAACTTTCAGCACAAAGGTCACAGACTATCCGAGCCCTGACCACGGACAATCCGATCCCCTGTCAGAACTTTGTTTTCTCAAGATTTTCAACGATGTTTTCACGATGTTAGTCGCCACTCATCTAAATGCAATCCATGCAGGTCAATGATCAAAGTGGCACTATAGACACGTCAAGCCAATGACATTGATCCCTCTTGATAGTATGGCTATCTAGCCTACCAACCCGGTCATATTTCATCCTCTAATCACCTCATGACCAGTCAGGAAACCCTATCTTATATCTTTGCCTTGAGCTTTCCCTTGACACAAAGCATCCATGATATTGCCACACCATCTTATAAAGCTCATATCAACCCCGGGACTAACATATTCTCATATTCTCATGTGAAATTGTTAGTCCACAAAGGTTGTCATCAATTACCAAAACACAACTTAGGGGCCTCGATGCCTTCAGTGGGGGTGGCGACGAGGATGGGCGGAGGAGGTGCGGCTCGGTCTGGCAGACCTCTTGGTGGTAGTCGTCCTCTCCGGAGACGACTGAGGGGGCCAGATTTCACAATAGAAATCCCTGCGGCAGTGACATATCCAGCCTTCGCGTGGCGGTGGCATTATAGAGGCAGGTAGGGGCCAACAAGCAGTGGAGGTCGTGGGGCTCGACATCATGAAGCTTGTGGCAGCTTTGGATTGTTCCGACGGGCGGCAGACGTGGCGACACGAGGCGGAGGGTGGCCGGCGGCCCTTGGCTCCCAGCGGCGGCGATGGTGTAAGAGTCAGAATGTGGCGGCGTCGTGCAAGAGAGCACACGAGGGCTAGGGCATGCAGTAGGGCGTGCTCGCCCTTGCATGGCACACATGCCATGGCGGCCCTAGTGCGCACACTGAGGCTTGGCCTAGCGGCGCCGCTGCCGAGTCCTGTCTACGACGGGCGCAGAAGTTGGGCCAGGTTGGGCTCGTATCGGGCTTCGCCCGCTCAGCCCGAGAAAGAAAGAAGGCGGGGGGGCCCAAAAGCAGGAGGAAAGGAGAGGTTGGGGACCAGTCGTGATGGGCTTAGCTATATCCGTCCCGGTTGGACTTATAGGTCTCCCTTTTCTTTTATTTTTGAATTATAATTTCCCATGAAAAGATAAATCCAGAAAATTGTAGATAAATCATTTAAGCCATGAAAAATATTCCAAAAATTCAAAAAATCTCACAAAAATTCTGAGAGATAGATTAGGACATGAGGAACCCAAATAAAGTATTTCGAGCTCATGAAGAAGATTTTAGCACCTTCCAAAAATTGGAATTTGTGCTAGGAAATTAGGAATAATTTCTAGAAAACTTCCAACGGGCTTGTAAACGCGTTTTTGAAACTTGCACACATTATCATCACCTCTTTAACTTGAATTTAATTTAGAAAACAAAATTTTTCTGTTCTAAATTCCCTGTAAATTATATAAAGCTTGGAAAATTTTAGAAATCTGAGAAAATCATTATATTAATTAGGCTTTTATTCACATCCTAAAATTCAAAAAATTTCGGGTGTGATAGACCGATTCTAGTAAGGGCCACCCCAAAATGTTGAAGCCCAACCATCTAAAGATTGCAACGTAGAAGACTAACTTGGCAACGGATCAAGGGACATTAGCACTGCAAAAACCCGCTTTTGATCAACTTTTGTCCAAGTATGTCATTCGAAAGGCCATTACAAGCAATTAGCCGCAAAAAAAATAAAGAACAAGGTCATCCAACTATCAAGAGAGGCAAGCTGATGGGGACTAGGGTGCCCAATCTTCCGTCATGTGATGGGTAACTCGTTTTGGACGGAGTGCAACACACCGATCTGGCTTCAAGTCAGCAAACATGAACCCTGCAATCTTAGCACCATGACTCCTCTGGTTATCAACCGTGTCACAACCCGGTTGACCTCGCCAAGAAGGCTAATCCCTATATGCGAAACGAAAAACACAAGCAAGAACTCGAAAGGACACAGCTCTCAATATGAAGTGACACTGTAGATGAATGATTAAGCACGAAAGTTGGGGTTCTATAAACCAATGACGGTGAAACTATTCTCGAAAGAATAATCTAAGCAAAACCCAAACCCTAACGGTTGCTGGCGGCTAGATAATAAAGACTCAAGGGTCGTGGGAAGACCCCTGGTCGTGTCCCTAATTATCTTACACATGATACACGGCTTAAAGGCTAAAATATGGCGACGCAACACTGAGACAGATTCTGGACGTTAACTTGTTTCATCGATTCCCGATGACTATGGATGAATTTTGACATGAGATTGGTGCCATTGGAAAGGTTATCGTCTTATATTTCCAAGCATATAAAGAATGTCCAAATCCGAGCCCGTATGCGACCTGGGCGTCCAATTTAGTAGTGACTACTCCTAGATTCTGAGGTGGGCTCGAAGTCGACTTGATTTGGGCCTCCATCTTGACTTGCACGCCCTTGCTGCTGATCCTCTCCACCTTGAGGCTCTTCTCCAACTATCTTCTGGTCCTCTCCATGGTTCTTAATTACAATATAATCGTTAGGTAGTAATTTATTCATAAAAGCATATAAATAAGTACTTAGGAACGAGCTCAACTCTAAATTTAATTGTCGCGCGCGAGCTCTAGTGATCGGACCTTGTCTGATCACTAGATGATTGCTGTGTGTATCCACAAGAGTGATGTCCACATCATAAGCTTCACCTCCAAGGGAAGCAACAAGATACTTGATGTTGTGACTTTCTAACAATCCACTATTCCATGGCTAGTCCGTAATATACTTCACAATATCCTATGATGGAGTACAATGGGATCATTCTTGATGGTCACTAACCCTAACATTCTATCATCAACAACACAACAAGATAAAAGAAAACCATATACATAGTATTTATTTCTAACCCAATACAACGAGATATCATGTATATCTATATGCAGGGGCCCACTAGACCGTGAAGGGCCAAATCAAAGGCCATGGCCCATCGCCCGATGAGGCATCAGCCCAAATCTAGCCCATCCTTGGCCAGACACAAGAACCACAAATCCAGTCTGGCAGGGATGTTGATTCGACATCGATACAATCCAAATAATGTGGTCAAGCCACATGTATCAACCATGGATTGAAGGCCCACAACTGGGACGATACAAAATCAAATTAACCCACCTCACATCATACCCACAACTCGGGGCCACATGTCTATGCCCTGGAGAAGTTGGGGCCGAGCAGCGCCAGACACCCCATCATAGGGGCCAAGCCGCACTAGGCACTGAGAAGCTAAGGCGGCTTGTGCCCCCCCTTTCACGTGCATGTTTGCTCCGCCTCTCAGAGTGCATCCGATCCATGTACTCGTTGAGGTGGTGCATTAGACGGACAACGAACACCACCTCGGTCGTCGTGTTGGTGGGCCCAGGATGCCCGACCACCTCCTAGAGCCCCTTACCGACCTCTAAGCCAATAAAAGGAGGAGCTTCATCCATTTAAGATCATCGTTGAGCGGTATACACACTCTAAGGTGAAGCCCTGCTCTTTGAGAGATATAAATAGAGAAAGAGTGAAGGAGAGAATTTGGGGGAGTTCCGGGTTTGTCGGTAACCCCTGTAGCTTGTACCTCGGCGGATATGTCCTTCATATAAGTGAGTATTCGGTATTCTTTTGTAATCATTTCTCGACTAGGTCAAGTAATTACCTTATTTACATTTACGGTTTCATTGTTTGTTTATCATTGAATGATTGCTTTAGTCATAGTGCAAGGATAGAGTAGTAATCCTTTGCATAGGCGGGATGCTTAGTCTAGCGATTATCCTTGTTTTCCTCATTCTCCACTTATTTATAGTGGTAGCCTGTAAGTGGTGACAGTCCTATCTATCACACCCGGTTTTAAAAAACAAATCAAGTGTACCATGTTTGTATGCTAGGATCAAATTTCACACATACAGTATGCCAGTACTGAATAATAGATACAATATCACGTAAATAAATAATATAAATGACTTTGTAGTATATTAGTGTATACAACGTATCCTGAAAATGAAGGCTCCAAACTTCACAGGTAGTCGACTGGGGGTTACGTACGCCTAGAACTGAACGCCATCTTCATGAATCTTCTTGACCGCTCTTTTTTCTAAGTACCATACATTGATATGGAACAAAAATAATTTGGAAAGTGTACCTATCTGGAGTAGAAGAGTCATAGAAGCCTTCCTCCGTATCCGGCTATTATGAAACTAATGTCCACACAAAAATTCTCAAAGTAATTAGCCAAGATCAAAGCCCATTAGTTTTTATGGTTGCACTGTTTTTCTAGGTGGTCGTTCCAAGTTCCAATTAAATCAAGTTATCTTGTAATTAAGAGGCATATCCAGTATAACAAGGTCCATCCTGTTTAACATGTATTTTCCAACCATAACCCAATAAAAGCAACTAGCATAGCTACCCAGCATGAATGTAAAAACCCAGTGTATATAGGTAAATGTGGCTACGCATGATCCTTAATAGGAACCATCAAATTAAGACACGAGCAGGTAACCATGATTAAAAGTTATTAGAGCATCTCCGAGAGATTAGCTAAAATATAGTCAAATTTACTGATTTAGCTACTCTCAGAAATAGAGTAATCCAACAGATTCTATAAACATGGCTAGTGAGGTAGGCTAGCTACAAATAGCTAGCGAATGAGGTGGGATGGAGAGCCACTAAATTTGGAGGGTCATTTACAGAGTCTATTGAAAACGTTTTTTCTCTAACAATAGCTAAATTTAACTGTAGAAAACGATTTGACTAGTCTCTTGTAGATGCTCTTAGAAAGCATATCAGATAAAATTGCCTTCTATCCAAATGATAGCTGCTCAGATAGTCTTCAGTTCTTGATCTTCAAATCTCTTGAATGACGTTCCGCCTACTCGCAACAATCAACAAGCATTCAAAACAAACATACAAGCAAATAAAAAGAATAAATTAAAAACAATACACCAATCAGGATAGACAAACGGATCACTCTAAATTATTCTACACGTCGATATGAATTCTAGAGCGTGAGATCGAAACGCTAATTTCCGGATATATGAGTTGAAAAGGGCACGAAGCGTAGACATTTTGGGACGTTAGAAACGTAAAAGGGAATTAAGAATTATTAAACAGGAGTGGGCATAGCGCAACAATCAATAAAATAAATAATTGAACAAAAAGATGAACATAGCTATGATGATGGCAATTCAAGGGGATAATGGCGTGAGCAATTAAAGCAATCTTTCTGGAACAAAGGAATTATTCGACGGGTCAAGAATGATAAATACCATCAGAGATATTTGATATTTAATTATATAGGAAGCATGCCTCTACTAACTTTGCTAGATAGCAATGACGTCAATATTTAACTTGTGTATGAATGTACACGTGCATTGAGCCTTAATTACTTACCTGCATGCACATAGCCATGCATGGCACTCTGCTTGCATGCACGAGATCGAAGGCACATGCAACTCTCGGGAGCAGATAGCACGAACTAGAGATGAGATGGAATGAGACGGACATGCAGAGATCCTCATCAGCGACGACAATGGAAAGTGCGACCAGATGCGAGACGTAATGCTTCCCGGTTTAGATTAGAGCAGCGGCGGCGGCGGTTACGTCGAGTCGGCTACGGCAGCGGTAGAGTACACTACCGGATTCTTCTTATTTCTCATGTGCCGACAAAGGCCATAATGCACAGGCAAGACCATAATTCAAAAAAAAACTAAAAATTATCAAACAGATCTGAAAATTAATAAAAATTTGGCACGAAACAATCTAACTTGTTTGCATATACAAAAAGTTTTGAAGTCAGATTCTAGTTCAAACTTAACTTTGCTTTGAGGATATTTCGATTTGTATGCAGCGTACGTGATAACTGGTGCAAACACTTCTCAATCTTTTACCACAGCCTGTATGCATGAAATAATGATATGACGATAAATCTTGGGATTTCCATACTTCGTTTGTTTTTTATAGAATTTTCAGACTTCGTCTTGAGATTCCAGACTTCGTTTGTTTCTTCGTAGACGTTCGTGACTATGGTTTGTGGACAAGATGTTCGAAATTTCTTTGCATTTCCTAGATACGGCTTCACATCGTAATCAATAACGTGAATATTAATTTTGGGTTCATTATATTCCATTATTCGAGACACTTGTAGTTCAAATTTGACTTATTTCTAATATATGTTTAAATGAAACAAAATAACTATGTATAGCAAAATGGCCGAGAAGCACACCAAATATTAACATAGAGTTAAACATACAGTACGTATATACCACAAAAAATTGGAAAGAGAGAAATCATTTTTTTAAATATTTGTCGAGTTCCTACACAAAACACTCGGCAAACATGAAAAACACACGACAAAAATAATGATTTAACGTGTGCCTGCTCCAAGGCACATAGAAAACATATTTTTTTTGCCGTGTGCTTTCTTGGCAGGCACACAACAAAGGCTCACGGCGGCCAACTCCGTGAGCCTTTGCCGTGTGCCGGCCGTTAGGCACACGGCAAAGAGAAGCCTTTGCCATGTGCCTCCTCTTTGTCGTGTGTCTTTGGTGGAGGCACACGGCAAAGCCCCATTTGTCGTGTGACCGAGGCTTTGTTGTGTATCATCTCCTTGGCAAGCGGCAAAGTTTGCCGTGTGCCCGAGAGAATGCATATGGCAAAGCCTCGGACACATGGCAAATAGAGGATTTCCGATAGTGGTAGCAGAGCGTCAGCAACATTGGGTGGTAAATAGAAACATCGTAACACATAATCAAGAAGAAATAGGGGCCATCATGAAGGAGTCCTCACCGAGATGATAGATGCAGGTCACCAAGCTTGGTGGCGAGCAAACGGGGAGCAAATGACCAGCGGCTGCCACTTGTGTGCGGAAAATAAAAAAAAAAGAGTGCTGGTGCCTGTGGCTTGCCATTATATTTGGGACGTGACGGGCTTGGTTGATTTGCTTCCGTGCGTGCGTGCTGCAAATGCAACCAAACTCGAGTCCAAGTCTGATTTACGATGTACTGCACCTAGTAGAAACAAGACGCTGATGCGAGGGACCAGCTTGGCAGCGAGCCAAAGATGGAGACCCAAAACGGAAATAACCTTGATGTGCCGCTGCTGGGATTTGGCCCGAGATAAAAGAAAACAGAAAGAGAAAAGGAAAAGTGCATTTCTATTCCCGCAGCTCACGCATGATCCTTTTATCAGTGGAGTACTTAGCAATAGATTAATCTGGCAAAAAGGATTAGATGGCAGCTCACCTTCCAGCATGGGCGTTCTCTGTTGACGATCTTCACGATGATGAGGAAAATTTGCTGGTCTCTGCCACGAAGGTTCTGGGCAAAGGCAAGCCTACGGCCTGCAAGCATGCAAGATGCTGGAGAGGGAGCTCGACGTTAGCGTGGCACACAGCAGCGAGTCCAGCGACAATGCATACACGGGCGGTAGAACAGGAGTTTAGGAAAGATGATGACGGAATCGGCGGCGCGCTGAGAGCCAACTCGGCGAAGACGGTTGCGGTTGGACCTTGGTGCGAACTCCTGCAGTACCTTGGCCACAACGACAGCGACAATGGGACGAACTTCGTGACAGTGCGGTAAAGCCTTGGGGCCAGGACAACTTTCACTGACGGCATGCGGCTTCTTTAGTGACGGTGACGTCGGTTCCACGGGGTAGGGCATGAGATGCAAGGCAAAGAACATTATAACATATATTGTTTTAATTTAATTTAGAAAATAATTATTCTCTGCACTAAATTCCCTATTAATTATATAAAGTTTGAGAAAAATAATTTATTAATTATTATTCATATCCTAAAATTCAGAAATTTTAGGATGTGACAGTACGTTGGCCTTTGTAATCCACCACATTATTTTTGGTGTAGAGCTACAGGCCGGAATCTCTAGTTTACTAGAGTAACCCGATGCCCGAAGTAAGTGTATTAAGTTGATCTTGACCATTACCAGTTCCGACCCTCAGACTCCTCTCTACCCAGCCTATCTAAGATCTCAATCAATCAAAAGTAGAACCCATACTCAAGATAGCATGTGCTTGTTCCCCAAGAAAATTGATACCTGGAATGCTCCCTCTGAAAGCTATTGCGATGGTTGTGCATTTGCAGTTATTTTGTTTGCCATAGACCAGGTCAACTAGCTTTCTGGCATCGTTGCTAGGGAAGCGCTAGTATCAGGTTTGGCCTAGTTATCTTTTCTTTTTGTCCTTCCTTTTAACCTTTCCTTTACCCTTCCTCCTCACACCACCCATGGAGCTTACTCTCAAAGCCTGCATCCACATCTGGCTACGAGATTCATCCTGAACTGATAAGAATGGTTTAGAATCATTCATATCAGTTCAAGCTGGTAGATATCTGGCCTAACACAAGAAGCACTATGATGGAAGTTGTCTCCGTTTTCCCTCGAAGGGAGAGCAAAACAATGGTACACACTCACCGTTCCGAGAGTAAATGGCAGCTGGGATGAACTAAGAAGAAAATTCTACTTCATGTTCCTCTCAAAAGACCATATTGCATCTCCACGAAGGGAGATAACCAATTCCAGCAAAAAGAGAAGGAATTCATCAGGGCCGCATGGGCTAGGTTTTCAGAACTCACATCGAGTTGTCCAGTCTTATCAATACCCGGCAATGAGTTGTTACAGGATTTCCGGTTTGATCTTGATAATGACTCTGGCTAAAAACATGACATAATCTTCAAAAGATCATTCCTATCTAAAACCACGACAAAAGCCAAGGAAATCTTAGAGCGTATTTTTCCTAATCCAACTTCTATACCTCCTAACACCTCTGTCCCTCTTGAAGATTCAGTCAAGCCAAGAGAACCGTTCAGCAGCAAGATCCAAGCTCTCGGCTCCCTAGTCCTTAGACTCTGCCACTGATCCCGACTCTGGACCAATGGGTCCGACGAAGAGTCTCTGTCCACCTCATCTGAAAAAGCTTCTGTGGGATGGCCATTAAAACTTCCACACCTGGCGATGTTGCATCGTATCAAATCTCTACCCCAAGGACAAAGAGATCACAGAAGACCTTGCATGTCAAGAGGAGAGGGGAGCACTAAGATCAACCTTGGAAATATTTAGTGGACCATGAAGGCCAAATCAAATCAAGAGAATTAGTTTTTTCCTGCAAATTCCATAACCTTCATGAACCCATCCACCCATAGAGATTAGAACGTGCACAACATGGCACGTGTGCATGAAAAATATGAGGGCAAATAGGCTCAGGGGCAGCTCCGCTGATGCTAGGCATCGGGCGGATGACCCCTGAGCCTGTTCGACCCCGTTTCACTCGTGCACGTTCTCCCAACATTCACAATGTCATTCCCAAGGTGAAGGAGCTAGTCAAATACCGTTGTCCACGAAAAATGGATAAATCCTCTTATCCCCCTCTTCTTCTACCCTCACTCTTGATTCTCTCACCCCCATGGAGGGTGAAGGAGAGAGGGGTGGAGTGGAGGGGAAGGGAGAGGTCATTAAAAATAGGATGATTTTACAGTTGAAGGGTAAAATTAGACAAACTCAAGAGCTGAGGAGTCAAAGATGCATGGACTTATGATAGATCGGGACACTTCTATTTATCACACAAACAACAACTAACGTACCGTAGCTTACATTACATTAAACAACTTCATTGTCCATGACTGCATGAAGATATATGGTTGATATAAAGCAGGATACAATATGTTTGGTCACTTGGTAGATAGGGTCTTTTTCATGTGTATAATATACTCGTGATAGGTAGGGTCGATGCTCTTGGAATAGCAATGCATGGTTAGATAATCAGTCAGGTCCTGGGGAGCAGCTGGATGTGATATCCTTGCGGGAACACAATCTCCGAGATGCGTAGCACATGTCCTCCTTTGATCTCCCTCCATCTGATCATCACAACCAAATAATCAATGCGTCTAATTTCATTTCATATTAACAAATGCATGAACATACACATGATGTAACGTAAAACATGCAGTTGTTATTATTGGACATTTTCCAAATAACTACCTGTACTTTGACACCAAAGTGTGGAGGAACAAGGCGATCAGAACTTTGCTGAACTCAGCGCCAACACAGAGCCTTATGCCTCCTCCAAATGGCATGAAATTTCTTAGCAGCTGGCTTCTCTTATCCTCCTCCTGTATAAATGAACTCAAACCTGTTGTCATAGCTCATACAATAGAGTATGATGTGCGCCTACATGCCTAACTTGGTGGTAGTTTAAAATTATTTAACTGGTAGTGTTTGTGGTATCCAGCTTACTTATCTCTGAAGCAGTCGTCTTTAGAAGCTCAAACCGATGATATCATTGAGTCTATCTGTATGTGTACAAGATTTATGACCCTCATGTATTGAGAAGTAATGCTGTTGGCATCATTTGTTTGTCTTGAATATGTGTTCTATGAAATTTTGCCTGCTGTAAGCAATTTTAGTTTGTCCATGTATACTTTGGATTT
The DNA here is from genome assembly GCA_033239725.1 of Echinochloa phyllopogon. Classification (NCBI taxonomy): domain Eukaryota; kingdom Viridiplantae; phylum Streptophyta; class Magnoliopsida; order Poales; family Poaceae; genus Echinochloa; species Echinochloa phyllopogon. Next base: position 36,010,628 of record BTCW01000014.1, read on the forward strand.
TATAGATCTATGGTTGCACTATTTTCAGTGAATTGTCTCAAATTACAGGACAAAGAGGCAAGCAGCCATGCAGTATTTGTTATAAATTACCTGCCACCTCCATGGATTAAAGGTGAGTGGATCTTCAAACAATTCAGGGTTCAGATGAACTGCCATGGGGCTCATCATGACCAGCCAACCAGCCGGAATTGTGTAGCCTGTGTCAAGAAATTTAACGATATAGCCTTAACTATAAGTCAACCAATATATTTTAGTTATGTACTGGAAACCTGTCAATGCAGTGCCTATAGAATATACCGTTCATATGGACGTCCTCGAGAGACTTTCTGAAGATACCAGGTGCAACATTCCCCAATCTAGTTATTTCATTTGTAACCTTCATCAGTAAAACAACCAATCACTGGCCTGACTTGATCTGAAAGTTTAATATTTTTATACATCTAACAACATAAAGATACATATTGAATTCTTTGCACTCATATAGAACTGACAATTCACATACAAAAGTGCCCAAAGTTGAGCATCAAACCCCCTATGCACATTAAATTTGTCACCTGGGCAGTGAATGCCATGGACCTGTACTCATTCCATGTGATTGAAGAATTTGTGCCCTCTCGCTTCTTCAGTATTGCCTCATGCTCTTCCTGTGAAAACATGAAATGAATTTATGTCTTTTAGCAGCATGGTGCTGTAGCAGAATAATATGGTGACAGATTAAATAGCCACGTTCAACTTTGTCAACATAAAAAAGAAGGTTTAGGCATCCAAATACATGGATATATTCTGACGATTGTATTTCTGAGACATATAGAATGGAAAATTAACTGTGAGTGCTTCGACAACTTCAGGGTGGTCAGTGAGGAATTTCATTGCAACCGTGAGGGTTGAACTGATCGTTGCAAAGCTAGCAAACAAGAACGCAGCCATTGCATCCATGGAAAATTTCTCGCTCGCCATTGGCTTTTCACTATGGAGATCTTCAATGATTACATCAAGAAGGTCCTCAGTATGTTTCTTAGGTGTACTTTTCCTTTCCTTCAGCAGATCAGTAAGAAGATTCTGCACCTTTTTCCTTCCCTACATAAGCATAGATCCGAGACAATTATAAGCTCAAACTCCACAAATGTGCATCTTTACCCAATCCAAAGCAGGAATGAACAGCTGATATGTTAGACCAAATGATGACGTATGTTGATCAGAGTACTGATCGATCTTGATCAAAATGTAGGAATATCATGATCAGTTGTAGCGGCATATATGTGGTACGGACTCTTACTTAAAGCCAAGAACTCGGGTGTATATATGCATGCACTTGCATTATAATATATTAAAATAATTGATCGATCCTAAAGCATCTAGTCACAAATCAATAAAGTTTTGAACAGGGGCAGAGTCTCTTTATCACACAATTTTGGCAATATTTTTTGTTATACACTGTAGAAAATAAGAGAAACCATGATGTATGGAAGTTTTTCTTGGGTCAATCTACCCATATTATTCACATATGATTAGCCTAAAGATTCATAGAGTATCCTCCATTCTCTAAGATAAGGCATAGACATCACCTGCATGCATCGGTAGAATGTTGTCCCTGGGAGATATAATGGAAATGCAATTAGCCCCTGGAAAAAGGTGTCGAAGTTCTTCCTCACCTCCCTTGCCCTCATGACATCAAGACTGATCAACTTCCTTGCCATCAAATCAAAGACCATCTACAAAAAACACATAAAAGCATAGCTCATAGCGTGTAATTAATGCCCAAATGCAATCTTTCCATAAAATTATTAAAAACCTATTTAATACCCGGCCTTCCAAAGCCGCCCTGCACATCCCTTGCGAGGGGCATGCACGCGTACACATAGCACTTAGATAACATTTTCATTCTCACTTCGTATAAATGGATTAACCTAAAGGTGCTATGATTAGAAGATAATGTCTTATTAGTTGGCTACACCCTTACTAAACTAACAAGGTGGCACTAAACATGTGTATCCCACACTCATGGGCCATCCAAATTGACCCAGGTGTCACAACCTACATGTTCATATTATAATTGAACACTTCGCATTTAGTAGGACTAAAAGAGAAACTTTTGATCCATGAACTCATATCATGGCCGTAATTCCTATCTAATAGCATGTGATGAGACTCAAAGGGCATGGCATGTGGGGTTCTTTTAGCTTTATAAGTCAAACTATAGTAAGTTTGATCAAATTTGTAAACAAAAGTATCAAAATTTATGACACAAAATAGAATAGTATCAATATATATATATTTCACGGTGAGTCAAATGATATTTATTTGGTATGATAAGTATTAATACTTTTTGGATAAAATTGGACAAAATCTAAAATGACTTTACTTAAGACAAACCTAAAAGAATTTATTTTGGGACAGAGGCAATAAAATGGTTGTGGGAACAAACTTTTGTGTAAGATTGGGATGATAGTGTTTTCTTAAGAGATCTGGATCACCATACATATATTATCGTAGTAGCCTGAGCTTTTTACTTGTGCAAAGTAATGAAATATATCAGTTTCTAAAGTTATGTTTTCTTTATTAGAATGCAGAGTTCATGTATCTTGAACCCTGTGATCAAATTTCTAAGGAGATGTGCAACCTAGACGTGAAAAAAAAGTCAATCAGGGAGAAGACATCACCACTGGCTTAGCTTTAAGAAGGGGCCCACCAGCACTGCCTTTTCTTTGGCAGAGTGGGACTCATCTGCAGCCGTTGCACAGGGAGGTGGGCACAACCTAGGCATGAAACACCCGCTACCATAGTACCACAGTTGGTAATACATACTTCCCATGGAGATTCAGTGAGGGATCATCTATCCCTTTCGCCAGAAAAAGGGCTCAAAGTAAGGAACAATATTCAATTGACCTTTCATAAAAAATCAATCAAATTTCTGGTGGTCATTATTCTTCCTAGTACTAAGCTTAGCTTTTTTATGTTTCAAATATACCATTTTAAATTCATTTTATTTTTTATTAAATTGATGCATAAGATGGTCCAAATGTCTAACTTTAAGCTAGAGTAGCTAATGTGTTGTTATGTAAATTAACGAAACTGATTAACGAAATGGCTAATTTGGCTAGAGGTCCTAATCCGATTTCCATTTATCTCACTTGTGGCAAATTGTAAGATTTAGTAGTTTAGGTTGATTGGGGTAGGGTGGTGGACTGGTGATTGTGTGTTCATAACCAATTCACTTATTTTTATAGAGGAGGCGTGACAGAAATTGATGACCTGTCACGGCTATGTAAGATAATTCTCTGACAATATAATTCTCATGACCGATAACTGCTGTGACAAAAGAGGGGTTTTGTGGATTAAAAATCTGAAAGGAATAGTTAAGTAGTAAGTATAAGTATTAAAGGCACTTTATTTGTTGAAAAGTGTGAAAAAAATTTGCCCTTTGAAGTATTTTAATATTTTTGCGAAAGAGCAGAAAGAATAGCACCGGTTAAATCCTGAAATAAATCATCTATGATGAGTTGACGACTCGAACCCACATAGGTAAGTTTCATGGTAAGGAACCTTACCAACCGATTTATGATCAATTCGCGTAACACATGTTTTATTTTCCTTATGTCCATTTAAAATAATGTGTGTATAACACCAACATCCATATAAAATGTTTCGCGTAATAGGTCATCAATAAACAACTATCCATATAACATGATTTATTTTCCTTATGCCCTTTCTAAGAAAATAAACAATTTGAATATATTTCATGAACAAATCGTATAGGCAAATTGTTGGATTAGATGTAACAAATTATTTTACATGCAGTTCCTCTAACAAAAATTGTAAATTGTTTCGGGCGTTGAGATAGCCTCCATGTTTGACTTGTAATTCTACAAAGTATTTTGATTTAAATAAAAAATATATTTAGATACTCCCATCTTTGATAAACCGCCGTGCTTGTCCACACAGTTATTTATCGCTTTGAGTACGTTCATGTACTCATTCCGAAATATTCCAGAGACAACTATATCAAAATATGCAAAAGAGGCCCTAGTTTGTAATGTATTGTGATAATACATTTCTATCAGCACAGAAAAAGAGTATCTCCACATACTATCTCATATACTGAACATACATAGCACCATGCATAACCTAATATGTCCACATACTACATATACATAGAGCTACCACCCTGCGTGTTTAATGGATTATATATTTATATAATGATAGTATTTTCATGTGGGAATAAAATGATTATGACATTTCGATTGCTGTTTCAATTTTCTTGGTATGTTTGTGTGTCATGCCCCCAAAAAATATTAAAAGAATTCTACTGTTTTAAATAAGCCATGGATTATTTATGAGCTATAGTTTGTCAAGTTAGTAAGGCACATACGTTTGATACGGACTCTTTGACCTCGACGCTTGGCTGTCCAGACCATTCCCGGAGACTGTCGGCAATGGTGCCACCCAACTCGGCGAGGAAGGCTCCCTTTAGGTTCTCGATGCCGAAGTGCCGTGTGGCGAGGCCACGGGCATACCGGTGGAGGGAACCAGCGTTGGAGGTGATACTGTCCTTGCCGAAGATGTTGTTTGATGTCTCGGGGTACCAGCTCCGGAACAGCTTGCCCTCCTGCTGGAATATGAACCGGTTCAGGTCCGCGTCCATGGACACCACCACTGGCTGTCCCACCAGGCTTGTCTTAAACACCGGCCCGTACCTTGAAATCAATGTATCAGTTGAATACGTACTGGATTTCTCAGGATTGACCATAAAAGCAAAATAAATCCTGGGCATGGTCATGACTGAAGAATTGTTGGTCAAAAGCAGTGCAATGTATGATGAGCTGCTCACCTCTTGAGCCTTAGTTTGTAGAAGGCCGGGACGTCCAGGGAAGGGCTTGGTCTGAAGAACTGGAAGGTTTCGCCAATTATAGGGAACCCCATGGATCCTGGAGGAAGCTTGCCGCGGCATGGAGGATTCATCCACCTGTACACCCAATGCAGCAGCCATGCTGCCACAAGCGTAGTGACACCATACAGAACTGCTTCCACTACTTGGGCCTCGTCCATACCTGTCACTAGCCTTTCACTGGCTAGCATACGTGTAGCGGTGTAGGTGTAGCACGCTGAGGCAGTGGCACATATAAAGCGGATGACAAGGTCCTGCATTTATAGGGAGAGATGGAGTCTATAGCGGATGACAATGTCTGGACCGTGTTTCGTTGCAAAACGGAAATATTTTTTTAAAGAAAATCTTGCATGCATGGAGTATTAAATGAAGTCTATTTGTAAAACATTTTTAGAGATGGATGTAACTTTGCACGATCAATCTAATGAGCCTAATTAGTCCATAATTTACTATCGTAATGCTACAGTAAACATCATATAATCGTGCGGTCACAAACCTTGTCTCGTAAATTAATCCGGGGTCGTGAACTAGTTTTATAAACTGACTTTATTTAAGAAATTTTTTTAAAAAAACACAGAGGATAAGACAAAAGGCTGAGCCCGCTGACAACGAGTTGCTAGATTCCGGTGACGATGGAGGATAAGACAAAAATTATTAAGTTCATGGTTCATGGAGGATAAGACAAAAGGCTGAGCCCGCTGACAACGAGTTGCTAGATTCTGGTGACGATCCAATGTGCGATTAGCTCCTGTGCGTTTGGTCAGATGCATTGTATATAGTGTATAATATAGTTGGACGGCCATGGCTTCGTATTTAACTAATTAATTGGCAAGTGGATTGACAAGTCTAATAAAAGAATGGTACGGTCTATTTCAGCCTCGTAGTGTGTCAAATATGTTTAGAAATTGGCTATGGAGTATTGAGAAGGAAATAAAACCGCTAGTTCTGCTAGGAGCAACTGCTACATATTGATCGTTGTGGGTATGCAGAAATGATATAGTTTTCAAAAAAAATATAACCATTCTTCATTGCAGGTTACTTTTCGATTATACGCTAGCTCCGTACATGGGCTATACTACAGAAACCATCTTCACAGGACATGGTTGCTGCGGCATCGCTGCATTTGGCACATGTGGCCAAGGATTTTTTTACCCCGGCTCATGGGTGGCGGTCTAGTCTATGGATTGATGGTCATCAGAGTGTTTGGATTTTTGTCTCTCTCTTTAGGCTATGTGCATCTTGTTATGCAGAGGTCGGGAGTGTTCTAAGACATTGTATTTTCTCGATGTAATTTTCTTAGAATTTAATAAAGCTTCTTTAATCAAATAATAATAAAAGAATGGTATGTACAGTTGACATACTAATATCATTACAGTTTCAGCTTTTTTTTACCAAACAGTAAGTTGCCTCAAGCCTAAGAGGAAAAGGGCATGAGGAACCATCTGAACTTACATATCCAGTCATGAAAAGAGGCCTTTAGGTAGGCTTTAGCTCCGTGAATCAACAAACACATTTTCTCTCTGAAAGCTCTCCATCTTCCTAGTGAAAGAGAGGCAGCATACACTAGAACACTAGTAGAGGAAAGGCTGAGCCCGCAGACAAAAGAGTTGCCAGATTCTGGGACCATCACTACTAGAGAACATCACATCCGCACCGGTTGGGAACGGACTTTAGCACCGGATTCCCAACCGGTGCTAAAGGGGGTACCCTTTAGCATCGGGTAGAATAACCGGTGCTAAAGGGGGCCTTTAGCACCGGTTCTAAACACCAACCGGTGCTAAAGGCTCTGCCTACACAGCGGGGATAGGACGGCCTTTAGCACTGGTTGGTGTATACAACCGGTGCTAAAGTGCCTGGATTTATTTTTTTGTTACTTTTTACAGCCGCCATGCATGTACGTTTATATATGTTTATATATATATTATGATACGTATTCAAACATGTATTCAGCTGTCGTGCATGTAGTACTATATATTCATATTAGCTAGACATATAATCAAAATAGAAGATATATATATTATAATTTTGAACTGTATATATATTTGAACTTTATATTACAAATTAAAATTCATATAATAGGTTAGCGGGACCTACACGTACAAATTACTTGCTTACTGGAAAGTCAGTCTTCCATGTGAGTGTTTCATGGATCATACCAGGGTTATCTTGACAAAATTGAATCCACGCCCTGTGAACCAAAAAGTGGTGTTAAATCATTGTGATTGTAAGGGCAGAATTGAGTTAAATGGGTAAATATATGTCACCTTGTAAACATGTCGATGATGTTCTGGTAAGCATATGTTGGAGACTTCAACGAATCAAAGACGTGGACGATACCCCGGTCAGGACACAATATGATTAAGATCCAGTGAAAACTGTATACATGTAGACATTATAATGAGAAATAAAATTGAACGGCAATAGTATGGAGTCCATAAAATTTTGTATAGGCACTACAAGTAGATACATGTATAGGTACTCACCCGAAGTTGTACGGCAATAGTATGGAGTCGCAATAATTTTGTTTTTGGAGGTACTTGTATAAATTTTGATATGTCTCCTCTGGATTGATCAAAATCATTTTGTCACTTATCCTTGTCGGGTCCATGTAACCAATGTCAAATATTCCTTCCCTCCGACATCTTTGAATCTCCATTCTGCATTGTTAAGCAATAAAGGGCGCGTCAGCAAAGATTAAAGTTTTTTTCAAGTGTCAAATGTAAATGAGAACAAAGCACTTACAATACCCAACAGGCGACCGAAGACACGTCCATGGCGTCTTTGTGGTACACCTCATATATATCCTTAAACTCCAACCAGAGGGTTTCCTCGCCATTGGAAAAATCTTGGTCCTTTACGCGACCTCCAAACATGCGCCTTTTGCTTCTTCATTGTTCCAGATACCACTAATGGAAACGACGCATCTTTGTTTGTAGCGTGCTCTCCATTTCTGGACCGACCAAAGGCTGGCCAAGCTTAAATAGCCACCTGAACGATGTGCTCACAGGGATTTCTTTTTCTCCCGTGATTTCCTCTCTCGAGAGTCCTGTCTCGGCCATTTGTCGTTGCACGTTCAGCTCGTACTCAGATGCCAACTGAGGCAACGACTCCTGAGGTTGGTTGCCGAGCTGAGCAACAGGTTTGGACGCCGCCGCCTTCCTCTTCCCTTGAGATTTCAGTAATGAGCGGTCATAGTCTGATACATGTGCCCTCTTTTGTTGTCCCCTAGTCAAATTTTGGAGGAAGGATTTTGCCGTGGCGGGGTCAATCTTTGGCTCTGGTTGTTTTCTCGTGAAAAGTTGCCTCTTTACGTCTTCTTGAACAGAGGCATCGAGCTCTTCTTGAGTCAGGTCGTAAGCTTTTTCGGTGGTGCAGGCTTCTCTTTGACCTTCTGTGGCTTCTTCTGTGGTGGAGGGGCCAAGCTAGCCAGTTTAGAGCGCTTCTTTGGTTCAGGATTCTGCCGCGGTGGAGACGGAGACTTCCGCCGCGGAGGAGACGGAGACGAGTTTGCGTCATGAGCTCCCAGAGAATCGTGATCCGGTGGACCTCTTGGAGACGGGGGATCTGAAGGAGACTTGGTGCTACCAGGTATGGCGATGTCTCGCTTGCTCCATAGAATGATCCCGTGAGAACACTCCCCGAGTTTTGTTTCTCCGTCACCTCCGACGATGTCAAGTTCCAAGTCATTCTGGTCAACGACTTGCTCCACCTCAACGGGTACGTAACCATGTGGAATCTCCATGCAATGCCATCTTTGACCTGGTTCCACTGGTTTGGTCATACCGTATGCGACCTAATAAAATAAGTAGAAAGCAAGTTAGTAAATGAATAATATTTATGATGATATTTACGAAATATACAAACTAATGTCGCATATGTACCACCACGGATATGTTCTTCCGCCTCATGACAAGCTCACACGTGGTCCGTTGAGTTATTTCATCCACGGGGTAACGAACCGGTTCAGACTGAGGTGCGGGAATGTCTTCATGACCTTGTACATGCTCTGTGGAAGCGTGGCTGCTTCGATGTTGTGGAGGGCTAAGAAGGGCTGCATTAGGATCTTGGAGAGGTACATGCTAACTTCATTCGCCGCTCCATCTCTACCTCCATTTCCTGTATCTTTGAGCCCTGGGCGGCTACCGTTTCCTCTAGGTCCCTCACCCTCTGCTCATATTCCGCCTTCTTCCTCGAACGGCTCCTATAGGAGGTGGTGTCCTCTTTGAAACCTTTCTTCCATGGTACTATGCCTACACCGCGCGTACGTCCAGGATGCTCCTTGTTTCCTAAGGCATAGGTTAGCTCATCTCTGTCTCTATCAGGAACAAATTCTCCCCTCTTAGATGCCTTAAGGATATTGATGAGACGTTGAGCTAGTTCTCGCAAGTCCTCCCCAAAAACTAACGAGACGTCGATCGGACTGAGGGTGCCTCCATGACCATAGTACCAATGCTTGGATCGTGTGGGTCAGTCATGTGTCGCTGGACGAATGCCTCTAGCAAATAGAGATTCTTCCATCTTCTCCCATTTGTCAATGCTCCCTTTATAACCTCATGAACCCATTCTATGGGTGTACTTCCTATTAGCGGCATTGTCAGCATTTCTAGCGGTCATACTTGACCCTTATTCGGAGTTTTTGTACTCCAAGAACGATTCCCAAGCATCAGGACTGATGGTTGGATGCTTCGCTGGATCCGTTGCTTCTCCGGTAATGAGATATATCTTGTACAATTTTTTCTTGTAATCCTGGAACAGAATTGCCATCTTTTTCATTGTCCAATCCTTCAGTTGCTCTTCATGACTGCTTGGCCATTCGAATATTCCTTTTAAGTCCGCCCATAGCATCTCCTTCTCAGTATTGGGCAACACGTGCGGCTCAGTAGGGTCCGTGGATTTCCATTTTCTGATGCTAATGGGCAAGCGTTCCCGTAGAACAACCCCGCACTGAGATATAAATTTTCTGACCACTTGTTTGGGCTCAACTGGCTCCCCATCGTCCTCCACTCGAGTGATGTGAAACTTCACATCCTTCAGCTTCTTAGTGGCAGATCGTTTGGATTTCCTAGTTCCGGCTGTCGACGCAGAGGTGGGCTACATAAATTACATATTAACGATACAATATTAAATGAGATATATTGAGATACAATACATATTAAATGAGATATATTGAGATACAATACATATTAAATGAGATATATTGAGATATACAATACATATTAAATGAGATATATTCACACCTGACTAGACGTGGGCTCATTATTACTGCGTTCATCCACATTACGTTGTTCCACATTTTCGCTCCCTTGAGCAATACCCAGCACGTCTTCCATGTTTGGTTGCGAGTTATTTTCGGCATCGATACCAAATATTTGATTCAATAAGAACCGGTCATTATCCTCTGGCAAGGGTTCGCTAGGGTTGTTGTCCACCATCTATAGGAATAAAAATAATTTGTAAGCAATAAATATAGATATGGGGTTTAAGGTTAGGGTAGGGGGTTTAGGTTTGGGTTTCGGGGTTTAGGGTTAGGGCTAGGGGGTTTACGGTTTGGGTTTTGGGGTTTAGGGTTTAGGGTGAGGGCTAGGGGTTTAGGGTTTGGGTTTCAGGGTTAAGGGTCAGGGCTAGGGGGTTTAGGGTTTGGGTTTTGGGGTTTAGGGTCAGGGCTAGGGGGTTTAGGAAATGGGTTTCGAGGTTTAGGGTCAGGGCTAGGGGGCTTAGGGTTTGGGTTTCAGGGTTTAGGGTTTAGGGTTTAGGGTTAAGGCTAGGGGGTTTAGGAAATGGGTTTCAGGGTTTAGGGTCAGGGCTAAGGGGTTTAGGGTTTGGGTTTCGGGGTTTAGGGTTTAGGGTTAGGGCTAGGGGGTTTAGGAAACGGGTTTCGGGGTTTAGGGTCAGGGCTAGGGGGTTTAGGGTTTGGGTTTCGGGGTTTAGGGTTTAGGGTTTACGGTTTAGGGTTTGGGTTTCGGGGTTTAGGGTTAGGGCTAGGGGGTTTAGGAAATGGGTTTCGAGGTTTAGGGTTAGGGCTAGGGGGTTTAGGGTTTGGGTTTCGGGGTTTAGGGTTTAGGGTTTAGGGTTAGGGTTAGGGGGTTTAGGAAACGGGTTTCGGGGTTTAGGGTCAGGGCTAGGGGGTTTAGGGTTTGGGTTTCGGGGTTTAGGGTTTAGGGTTTAGGGTTTAGGGTTTAGGGTTTGGGTTTCGGGGTTTAGGGTTAGATCTAGGGGGTTTAGGGTTAGGGCTAGGGGGTTTAGGGTTAGGGCTAGGGGGTTTAGGGTTTGGGTTTCGGGGTTTAGGGTTAGAGTTAGGGGGTTTAGGGTTTGGGTTTCGGGGTTTAGGGTTAGGGCTAGGGGGTTTAGGGTTTGGGTTTCTGGGTTTCCGCGTTCGCGAACGGTGGGTGAGCGACGCGAAGGGGTTCGGGTGCACGACGCGTTTGGGTTCCGGAAGGTTTGGGTGCACGACGCGTTTGGGTTCGCGAAGGAGTTCGGGTGCGCGACGAGTTTAGGTTCCGGAAGGTTTGGGAGCGCGACGCGTTTGGGTTCGTGAAGGAGCTCGGGTGCGCGACGACTTTGGTTTCGCGAAGGTGTTCGGGTGCGCGATAGTTTTGCACATACAAAATATGCACATATACAAAATTATATATACAAAATTACATACAAAATTATATATACAAAATAACATACAAAATTATATATACCAAATTACATACAAAATTATATATACAACATTATATATACAAAATTATATATACAACATTATATATACAAAATTATATATACAACATTATATATACAAAATTATATATACAAAATTATATATAAGCATATAAATAATAACAAATTATATATAACAAATTAAATAACAAATTATATACCAAATTATATAACAAATTAAATACCTAATTATATAACAAATTAAATAACAAATTAAATAACAAAATTAAATAACAAAATGAAAACAGAAATCAACCGAGGCGGCGGGTGCGGGCGACGGCGGCGTGTGCGGGCGACGGGCGGCCAACGACGAGCGCGGGCGAGGGGCGACGGGCGCGGGCGACGGCAGAGCAGTGGGCGGCGCGGGCGACAGGCGACCGGCGGCGCGGACGCGGCGGCGACGCGCCACGGGCGGCGCGGGCGAATGGCGGCGACGCGGGCGACGGGCGACGGCACGGGCGACGGGCGACCGGCGACGGGGACGGGCGACGGGCGCGGGAGCGGGACCGGCGGCGGAGGCGGGCGAGCAATGCGAGAAGTGAGGAGGGGAGAGCGGGCGGGCAGTTATATGGGGCGGCGTCGACCCGGTGCTAAAGGCTCATTAGCACCGGGTCTTTCCTCCACCCGGTGCTAAAAGCCACCACATTAGCACCGGGTGGATACAACACCCGGTGCTAATGAGTCTTTAGCACCGGGTGCAAGCACACCCGGTGCTAAAGAGGAGCCCGGGGTGCTAAAGGCCACCACATTAGCACCGGGTGTAAGCACACCCGGTGCTAAAGAGGTGCCCAGGGCGGCAACTGAAATCCTGGGCATCTTTAGCACGGGGTGTTGGATCTACCCGGTGCTAAAGGGTTAGGATTTCAGTTGCCGCCATTTTTTCATCCAAATCGACAATTAGCACCGGGTCTTTTTTCTATTTCTATTACTTTACTTTATTCGTAAATAAATAAAACAAAGCTCTTTAAAATTGTTAGAAAATTCTAGAAAAATAGTAGGAGTTACTAGAAAATATTAGAAATCAATATAAAATCCTATAAAATCGTAGGAATTACCATTTGCTTTCATTTTCTAGTAATTATTAAATGAAGCTCTTTATTTCTAAATAATAATTTTGTAGAAAACAAAGCCCTTTAAAATTATTAGAAAATTCTAGAAAACAGTGGGAGTTACTAGAAAATATTAGAAAATAATAGAAAATTCCAGAAAATCGTAGGAATTAACATTTGGTTTCATTGATCGAATGTTGCTACATTTCACGAAAGATGGGCTTCGGGTGGTCATATCTTTTGATGGATCATATGTCAAAATGTTAAAAACTAAAACCACATAAATGCATAACAAATACACGATGTCATTTATATAAATATGAATTTCTGGAACATAGTGCAATTAAATTACACGTCATCATCGTTTACTCGGACACTAATAAACTTTCTCTTTACGAATGTTCCTTGATTGTGATCACGTCGTAGATAGGGTGTCTCCTCCGCTGCTAACAGGATGCTTGGGTCAGCAGCCATCGAGAATGGAGGTAGCCCATCGAGCATATCATAATCTTCATCCGTCTTGTCCTCAACTCCTACGATTTTTCTTTTTCCAGGAAGAACAATATGATGCTTTGACTCGTCTTGTGGTGGGTCCAATTGCTTACCCACCCCTTTCTTATTCGCCCCTTTCTTTAGTCTGCTAGCCATGTCCTTTACATAAAAAACTTGTGTGACATCTTTGGCTAGGACGAACGGTTCGTCTAGAAACCCAATCTTGTTTAGGTCCACTAACGTCATTCCATATTCATCAACTGTAACACCTCCTGCAGTCAGTTTCACCCATTGGCACTTAAACAGTGGGATCTTCAAAGGTCCGTACTGTAGTTCTCATATCTCGTCTATGACACCATAGTATGAGTTTGTATTGCCATTGGTGTCTGTCGCGTCGATTCAGACTCCACTGTTTTGGTTGGTGCTCCTCTTGTCCTGGGCTCTTGTGTAAAATGTATACCCATTGATGTCGTATCCTTGGAATTTTAAGATCGTGGTCGATGGACCCCTAGCTACAAAAGCTAGCTGCGCATCAATGCCCTCGATACCCATCAGACGCTCTCGCAACCAAGTGGCGAAAGTAGTATTGTGCATCCGCTGAATAAAGGTTGCAGACTTTGTTGGATTTTCGTCCCAGAGAATCTTCATGTGCTCCTCGATGTACGGAGCAACTAAGGTTGATTGTTGCAAAACTGTGAGGTGCGCTTTACGAAATGTCTCCATGTCCTTGATTACCATCGATCTTTTCCCTAGTGTGCCCTTTCCACCAAGTCTCCCCTCATGATGTGATTCGGGCACACCAATCGGCATAAGATCATTGACAAAGTCAACACAGAATTCAATGACCTCCTCTGTTTCGTATCCCTTAGCAATGCATCCTTCTAGATGAGAACGATTACAGACATACTTCTTTAGCACAGCGAGGAACCTCTCAAACGGGAACATGTTGTGTAGAAATACTGGGCCCATTATACGAATCTCTTTGACGATGTGAACCAATAGATGTGTCATAATATTGAAGAAGGATGGTGGAAATATCATCTCAAAGCTGACACGACATTGCACCATGTCGTTCTGTAGCTGAACTAAATGGTCTGGATTGATCACCTTCTGAGAAATTGCATTGAGGAATGCACATAGCTTCACAATGGCTTTCCGCACATTAACGGGTAGCACACCCCTGAGTATGATGGGAAGCAGTTGTGTTATCAACACATGACAGTCGTGAGACTTAAGGTTTGTGAACTTGTTATCTTTCATATTTATTATTCCCATAATATTGGAGTAGCCCAACGGAACCTTGATACTGTTCAAGCATTCAAACATACTTGCCTTCTCTTCTTTGCTGAGAGTGAAGCTGGCAGGATGCAAGTACTAGCGTCCGTTGTCTCTCTTTTCTGGATGTAGATCATTCCGTTGTTTCAATCGTTTCAGCTCTTGTCGTGCTTCCAGTGTATCTTTTCGCTTCCCATAAGTACCCAGGAAGCTTATCAAGTTCACGCAAAGATTCTTTGTCAGATGCATCACATCAATCGCGTTACGGACCTCTAAATATTGCCAATAAGGTAGCTCCCAAAAGATAGACTTTTTCTTCCACATCGCGGCACGACCATCCTCGCCAGTCGGAACAAGCTGGCTTTCGTCTCCCTTTCCAAACACCACTTGTAGGTCCTTTAACATATCAAATACATCTTGTCCACTCCGGTGTCTTGGCTTTGTACGGTGGTCCGCATTCCCGCCAAAATGCGGACATTTCTTTTGTAGCTCATGCTTCATAGGAAGAAATCGACGATGACCCATGTAAACAACCTTCCTACAATGTTTCAAATACATGCTTTCGGTTTCCTCTAAACAGTGAGTGCGTGCTTTATATCCTTTGTTTGATTGTCCTGATAGGTTACTTAGTGCAGGCCAGTCATTGATGTTTATGAAAAGCAGTGCTCGAATGTCAAACTGCTCCTGCTTGTCCTCATCCCACATGCTAACACCTTCTTCCTTCCATAGCTGCAAAAGTTCATCAACCAATGGTCTTAGGTAGACATCAATGTCGTTGTCAGGTTGCTTTGGCCCTTGAATAAGCACTAGCATCGTAATGAACTTTCGCTTCATGCAGAGCCAAGGGGGTAGGTTGTAGATACATAAAGTCACAGGCCAAGTGCTATGACTACTGCTCATTTCACCAAAAGGGTTCATGCCATCAGTACTTAAACCAAGCCTCACATTCCTCGCATCAGCATCAAACTCTGGGAATGCTCTGTCGATGTTCCTCCACTGGGATCCATCAGCGGGGTGTCTCAACATGCCATTCTGCTTACCTTCTTCTTTGTGCCATCGCATTAGTTTGGCATGCTCTTTGTTCCTGTACAAACGCTTCAGACGGGGTATCAGAGGAAAATACCACATCACCTTTGCAGCAATTTTTTTCTTACAACGTTCCCCCACAACCTCACCAGGGTCATCCCGCCTTATCTTGTATCGTGCGCAACTGCAAACTGGACAACAATCCAAGTGTTCGTATTGTCCGCGATAGAGGATACAGTCATTTGGACATGCATGTATCTTCTGCACCTCCAAACCGAGAGGGCAAACAACCCATTTTGCTTCATACGTTGCCGATGGCAATTCGTTACCCTTGGCCTGAATCTTCTTTACGAGTTTCAGTAGCTCATCGAAACCCTTATCAGTAACGCCATTTGCTGCCTTCCACTGCAGAAATTCAAGTGTACTACCCAACTTCGTAAGTCCCTCTTTGCAATCTGGGTACAAGTCAGTTTTGTGGTCCCGCAACATCTGTTGTATCTTTTTCAGTTCCTTATCATTGCCCAAGTCTTTCTCAGCATCACGCAACATTTTCCCAAGTCCATCATTAGGATCATCTTCCTGAGCATCATCTTCCTGAGCAGCATCTTCATGATCGGCATCACCCACTGCAGCATCTGCAAAGGCCCCGTAGTATTCAGCCAATACCGGAATGTCCTTATCCACCTCGTCTTCTTCATCTTCATCCATTAGAATTCCTCTTTCACCATGCTTCGTCCAAACAGAATAATTGCTCATAAAACCATGCCTCATCAAATGCACCTGAAGAGCTCCTCTTTGTTTGTACGATTGTATATTTCGACAATTAGTGCATGGGCAGAACATGAAACCTGACGGTGTCCTGTTGGCCTCGGCGACATCGAGAAACCCCTTCAGGCCATCACGAAATGTCGTATCGTGATTGTCCCCGTACATCCATTTCCTATTCATCTGCATTAGTAACCAATAACAATTATTTGTATAATTTAATATATAATATAATACAAAGGTATTATATAAGACAATACAAATTTAATATATAACTAAATATAAATTTAACATATAATAGATTACAAAGTTAATACATAAGACAATACAAACTAAACACATTTCTAAAACTATAATTAATTTATTCATTTTCTAAAATCAAATATACTTCCATAAAAAAATAATTAACTATTCCAACTTTAAATAAATAACTAATAAATACAATACATAAGCTCTCACTCTCCACTATGAACACAAGCTCTCTCTCTCCACCATGAACACAACCTCTCTCTCTCCACCATGAACACAAGCTCTCTCTCTCCACCATGAACACAACCTCTCTCTCTCCACCATGAACACAAGCTCTCTTTCCATTTGGATTCACAAATTTCTCTATTTCTAAAGCATATAAACAATACAAGCTAATAAAAACATAAGAGAATGAAAGAATGTACCTTGTAGTGCCCCTTGGATGAGTGAAATCTTCACAAATTTTGAAAAAAAAATTTGGCAGCACCTCCCCTGTCCCGAGCACAACATGAACACAGCTCCAAGTGTTGATGTTGGCTCGGCCGAGGGGAGGGAAGGTATTATATACGAGCACATTAGCACCGGGTCTTGCGACGACCCGGTGCTACTGCTCTCACATTGGCACCGGTTGCAGCCAGCGGTGCGAACGTGAGCACATTAGCACCGGGTCGTCGCAAGATCCGGTGCTAATGTGCTCAGCCTGCCATCCCTGCGCGCCGCCCCCGCTCATAGCCGTTGGACCCGATGCTGATGCACCCTTAGCACCGGGTCCAAAATGTGTCGCGGCCTATGAGGGGGGTGGATGTGAGGTTCTCTGGTAGTGCATGCAGTGTGCGATTAGCTCTCCTGTCCGTTTGGTCAGATGCATTGTATTATAATGTATGATAGTTGGACGGCCATAGCTACGGACCGCAAGGTAACGAGGAAAAGGTGCAATTTCTACAGGAACTACGTTACATCATAGGAGCTTGTCTTGGGCCATGGATTATAGCTGGGGATTTCAATTTAATTTATAAAGTTGAAGACAAGAACAATTCAAATTATAATTGAGCTATGATTGGACGTTTTAGAATATTTATAAATGATCTTGCTCTAAAAGAAATACCTCTGCATGGCCGAAAGTTTACTTGGTCCAACCAGCAACATTCACCCACCTTGGTCAAACTGGACAGGGTGTTATGCTCAGTTGATTGGGAGGATAGATTCCCTAACTGTCTACTGCAAAGCTTGAGTTCAGATGACTCGGATCATTGACCCCTACTGCTCGGGCTCAGAGATAACAAGGCAGGCAAAAGACGTTTTCATTTTGAATCATTTTGGCCTAAGCTTGATGGCTTCCAGGATGCTATTGCCGCCGCCTGGGGATCTGTTCCTGCTGGACCTTGCCCTTTCATAACTCTGGATCTAAAGCTTAAGGCTGTCACCAAGGGGCTACAGAGCTGGAGTGATAGGAATGTTGGTCATATCAACTCGCAACTCGCTCTAGCCTGGGAAATTCTCCATCAATTTGAGATTGCCCAGGATTCATGTGCCTTGTCTCCTGCAGAATCTTGGCTGAAAATTACCTCAAGAAGCACAGCCTAGCATTTGCTTCCCTCCAAAGAACTGTTGCTTGACTCTGGCCAAGGCTTGGCTGGTTGAGGGATGGGGATGCAAACACAAAGTTGTTCCAACTCTATACTCGACACACAAAGAGAAAGAATCTAATTACCAGGCTGCTTGTTGAGGATGGACAAATATACACTAACCATAAAGACAAGGCTAGAATTACTGATGATTTGTATGAGGGCCTGATTGATACTTGCTTGGATAGAGAGCACACCATTAATCTGACAGAACTAGGTCTTAATGCCCGAGGTTTGAAAAACAATCAAGCAACTCCCTTCAGACAAAGCTCCAGGACTAGACGGGTTTATAGGATCGCTTCTATAAACCGTGCTGGCCAATAATTAAGACTGATATCATGGCTGCTATTTCAACAATATGGAGCGGAAAATTCATGAATTTTGGGGTTCTCAAAACAGCCTATATAACTCTCCTCCCAAAAAAGGAAGATGCTGACCAGCCCAAGTATTACTAGCAAGTCACTAAATTACTAGCAAATCGTCTAGCATGCCAATTGCACCAAATGGTGTCACCAAACCAGAGTGCATTTATAAAAGGTTATTTCATCCAGGATAATTTTATGTTGGTACAACAGACGGCAACATTCCTTCATCAAAAAAAGCAGCCGCACGTCCTCCTCAAATTGGATACATCTAAGGCCTTTGACTCAGTCTCTTGGACTTTTCTACTTGAGGTTTTTGCAATCCTTGGGTTTTGGGCAAGTTTGGAGGGCCATAATTTGTAGCTTGCTATCAACCTCATCCACTCAGGTGTTATTAAAAGGGATTCCCAATGAACATATCTCAAACCAGCGTGGGTTAAGGCAAGGGGACCCGTTGTCCCCAATGTCATTCATATTGGTAATGGATGTTCTGGGACAAATGGTTTCTAAAGCTGCAAATGGAGGATTTTTGCAGTCGCTATCAACACAGCCATTAAAACACAGGATTTCGCTTTATGCTGATGATGTGGTTATATTTCTTCGACCTGAAGCCAGTGACATTGTTGTCATAATGGATTTGCTTAATCTATTTGGAGAAGCTTCTGGCCTCAGAACCAATCTCCAAAAAAGCAATATTCTGCCCATCGGGTGTGATGACCTTGAGTTTGCTGTCCTGCGGGATTTACTTCCATGTGCAGTGGGCAATTTCCCTTGCAGGTACTTGGGCCTACCCCTCTCCCTAAAGAAAGTCACAAGAGAGCAAGTCCAAGCAGTTATTGATAGAATCACAGACCAACTACCTGGGTGGAAGGCAGACCTAATGACACGTGCTGGTCAAAAATAAGTACATGCTCAGTTTGTGTTAACTGCCATGCTTGTTTATCTCCTAATTGCCATTGATTTCCAGCCATGGGCTATCAAAGTGGTAGACAAAATCCGGCGGGGCTTTCTTTGGCGTGGTCAAAAAGATGCACAAGGTGGGCGTTGTCTACTTGCATGGGAAAAGGTTTGTCGTCCCCCTAAGTTAGGTGGACTTGGAATTTCATACCTCAAGACCCTCGGATGGGCCTTGCACATGAGGTGGGTCTGGCTCCAAAAAACAGAATCCGATCGTCCTTGGGACAACCTACCAATACAAGTTCTTGATCAGGTGCGCTCTTTTTTCTCGATGGCCATCACCTCTGAAGTTGGCGACGGGTCGTGGACCCTCTTTTAGATAGACCAATGGCTTCATGGGCAATGCATTATGGACCTTGCACCCCGGCTCTATCCTGCAGTTCCAAAGAGAAGAATAAAGCATCACACTATTCAGGAAGCACTCACTGATTGGACCTGGGTTATAGATATACGAGAGGCTCTCACAGTTGGGGTGTTAGTGGATTATCTGCACCTTTGGGACCTATTATCTAACTTTGAATTGTAGCCTGGTGTCGAGGACTCACACATTTGGCGACTCTCCTCCAATGGGCAATATTCATCCAAATCAGCATATGAGGGTTTTTTCTACGGATCCATAGGTTTTGGCCCCTGTGAGCGCATCTGGAAAACATGGGCACCGGCCAAGTGCTATTTCTTCATGTGGCTGGTTGCACGTAATAGGTGCTGGACTGCGGACCACCTCGCACGGCGAGGATTGCCTCACCCAGAGCAGTGTCGCCTATGTGATCAACATGATGAGACCATTGACCATATACTAATATCATGTTGAAAGGACCATGATGTCACCTAGAGGGGGCGAATAGGCGCACCTACAAATTTTCACTCAAATGCAGCGGATAAAATTCACTAGCTGTTAACCCGAAACTTCCGAGTTTGCAAATCCGGAGTTTCTGGGTAAACACAGATCAGTTATATGTACTAGGAACTTCTGAGGTTTGCAAGTCGGAACTTCCTAGTACACACAAAGCAGAGTGAGTACAATAAATATAGTGTGAGTAAAAGTTTGCTCGTTCAAACCCCAAATGTAGAGGTGACTCTGAGAGATTTCCTGAGCAGGCTTACAAGGCACCTCCACAAACAAAAACAACAATCTCTCCAAGAGCAAGGAGAGCTCCTCAAATCCACAGGACAATAATCAAGCACTAAGTGATACAAGGATTTTTACCAAAGTTCGGACCCACTGCATGAGCTACACAAGCTACAAGCTCAGTGGTTCCTAATCTCCGTTGAGCAGCCCCGCAAGGCCACCTCGCCAAGGTGTATACACGCCACACCTTAGCCTTCCACTATCGTGGTTCCCTTCAAGGTGGAAACCGACCTTTACAAACTTACCGTGACAGCCCACACAAATTGGGTGCTCACCGGGAAACACCTAGTCGTCTTTGAGCCAAAGCTCCAAGAGTAACAAATGTGAATCGCAAGATTTTGACCAAACTCAGATGCTCAAAGTTTTGTTGTGCGCAATGTATCTCTCAAGCTATCACTCTCTCAACCCAATACAAATATATCACTTTGAATGTGCAATCTCACAAAGAGAGGTTGGGGAGAGCTCACTTGGCTTCAGCTAAGCTTAGAACAATAGGGAAGCACTACAGCAACCTCAGAAGCAGCAGCTGGAAACTGTGGAGGTCATGGAGTATAAATACTCCATTCCCCCAAAAACTAGCTGTTGCCACCTCACATGTACTCGGAACCTCCGAGTACACAAATCCGGAACTACCGGAATTCAAACTCAACTAGCCGTTACAGCCCTATGTGTAATGTACCCGGAACTTTCGGGTTGTGTAATGTACTCAGAACATCCGGGTGTTGACATCCGGAAATTTCTAATACATACAGAAAAACCACAAACGTGCATGTGAGCTATTTTGTGTCTCTCTCAACTTACATAGGTTCCTTGAGCATTGAGACTTAACCAAAACAACATGTGATGCATCCCTCTTGCTAGTACGGCATACCTACACTCAAGATCAAATATAAATTGCATTTCATCCATTTGAGCTTCTCTTTTGTATATCACGCCGTGCTTTAATATTTCACAAACATAGGAGTGCATCATCTTGGTTCTTCTTAGCTAGGCACAACTTCCTTGAGCTAGTGACTTGAACCCTTGTCTAAGAAACAAAACCACTTCTAGTTCAATTCACTTGATTCTTATAATGATTGATACTTGCCTACAATAACACTCTCCATGACCAAGATTCATCGAAGTTGAATTCCAAGAAAGTTTCGTCACCCTAGCATAGGTCCCTTCACCAAGCTTAGTCCCTAGAAACACCATCCCGACTTCCAAATCTTAATCCTTGCATTATGTGGAGCTTCATATAGGTGTGTATCATCAATGAAGTCCATTCATCATTTTGACCATTTGATTTTATCTAAATCTTCATGTCTTGTATGCAAACCTTGTATCATAAGTATAGAGCAATGATGTCCCATACCACCATGTCTTTGGTTCATTTGCTCTTAGCTTGCATTTCAATTACAACATTCATTTTTATCTTCTCACAATAGATAGACCTTTTTATTCACAAGCAAACTCCATCTAGTGATATGTCCTTGACAACAAGCTTCATTATGATATGAGAACAATTTGTCGTCATTAAGCACGTATCTCAATCCATATACATTCATTACTTGCCAATAGTTACTTTGATCATAACCTAGTTATATATCTTGTTGTATAAGTCTATTTTCTTCATTGAGCTTCTCTTTTCTTCAAAAGTAATTCATTGTTATTATAATCAATCCCTGCTCATAAACTCAACAAGATCTTTATTAGTTCTTTAATCATGGTGTCATACAATTCACCAAAACCCACTAGGGACCTTGATGCAGTTATACATGTGTTTTTGCAAGGCAATTCTGGTTCCTTCTCCTTGGGTAGGTCGGGCTCCAAACATTAGCCCCGCAACCCTCGAATACTTCTTTTGATGGGTGGTGGGAGATGACAAGTGTTGTAGTGAATGGAGACATAAGGAAAGGAATAAATTCACTAATTATCCTTGGGGCCTAGACACTTTGGAAAAACCGAAACCAATGTGCTTTTGAGGGAGTGAGGCCTAGTGTTCCTAGGACTTTGGTCACTGCAGGGGAGGAGCGCCGGCTATGGAGTATGGCAGGTGCTCGGGGGTTGTCCTTCCTGACTGCCCCACTCCCTGATGGTTAGCTGGTTTGATTAGCTTGTAGGTCAACTTTCGAGTCTTTAACATAGGCACTAATGTAACAAGACATTCTTTTGTGGGGTGTGTGGTGTGAGTTGTAAAGGGTTCTTAACCTTTCTTTCTTCTTAACTTAATGAATCGTAGCTCTCCTGCATTTTTCGAGAAAAAAACTAATAGGCAAGTGGATTAACAAGTGTTGGCGGTCGTTACGGACCGATTTCAGACCTCCAACCGAGTATAAAATAAACACAATGGAACCACACACACCATAGCTATAGGGCGTATTGCTAACCATTTCCA
The DNA here is from genome assembly GCA_033239725.1 of Echinochloa phyllopogon. Taxonomy (NCBI): domain Eukaryota; kingdom Viridiplantae; phylum Streptophyta; class Magnoliopsida; order Poales; family Poaceae; genus Echinochloa; species Echinochloa phyllopogon. The sequence continues at coordinate 36,033,521 of BTCW01000014.1, forward strand.
CAAGTTTTGGTGATTGTCCAATGTGCAGGCACAAAATGGAGAAATACGGGTTAAAAGGGTTGGAATTGACCGAATCGGCCGAACGACTCCGTTCGGCCGATTACCCCCCTTAGCCATACACAACGCGAAGCACAACCGGGAGTCATCCACGTCAACAATGGCCAAGCAATGATGATGCCTGACATGTGGGCGACTGCCAAGTCACCTCTGGGCCAAACCAACCCGAAGTACACCAAGACGAAGTAGCCCCCGAGGCCCGGGGGGAGAGGATACACAGGAGAGCGCTTCCGGGCCACGGGACCCATTCGGGCGAATGCCCCAATTCGGCTGAATGAGCCAAGGAGCTGAACCGCCTCTGCACCGCCTTAGCATCAAGGCGGTGCAACGTGGCAGTTCGGTCGAATTCCCAGGTTCGGCCGAACCGGGAGATTCGGCCGAATGGCCCGGCACCGCCTCCCAGCTGCCTTGGCGCCTGCTCAAGCTCCACCGATTTCATCCACCTATAAATAGAGGTCCCGGTCGCCTAAATTCACACACAACACAAGAGAGGAGTTCCTTAGCGAAGCTCTGCCACTTTCATACTTAGAAGATAGGGAGAGAGGAGAGGTGAGCATCCGGAGTATCGGCCCCTCTTCCAGCTGTACCTCTACAGATGCGGCTTTGCTTTGAGTAGCATCCGGGTCGTGTCTGGTAACTCTTGTATCTCTTCCTGATTAATTGAGCAGTCAGTTCTACTTTTATTTACTTGCTGGTTCTTCATTCAATGCTTAGTTGATTGGTATAATTGTATACTGGTTGCTTGGCTTGGGTGCTTGTCTTTCTATAGGAGATAGGTATTGACCGACTAGTGTAGGCGTGGTGCCTATACTTGAGGTTAACTTAGTCTGCCACCGAGTCTACGGAGGTGGTAGCCGTTAGGTGGTGACAGCCCTATACGGCCTACGTAGTCCATCACGTTCGTCTCGGCCTGCAGGATCCCAGAGTGTAGGATTGGTGACACCCCTTCTCATCCCTTTCTGTGTGTCATAGGTTCTATTGTCCCGAAGCAAGTATCTATCTGTACCCTCTGATCCGATCAGTTAATCAGTAGAGTGCCTCTATCAGACTCGTACTCTCCCTACCCTCTCATCGTTTCTCTTCCCTCTTTGTTGTTGTCATCCACTTCATCCATCCCATTCCATAACCCTTGGACAACTTTGTTTAGAATTAGTTCACTTCTCGTTCTCCGTGGAAATCGATACCTTGGAATACTCCCGGGTGAAAGCTACATCGGTATCTGTCTGCTTGCAGATTTATCTGTAGGCCGTAAGGAGTGCCAACAAGCTTTCTGGCGTCGTTGCTGGGGAACGGTAGCTGTTCTGATTCTGAACCCAAGTTGTCCGTGTACCCCACCATCCACCACATGGATTCCACTCTTACCTTATGTCAACATTTGGCTCCAAAGGGCGATTGTTTGGAGCCACCACCATTATCTCATCCCATCCACACACCCGGCTATGAGCTGCGTCCCGGCTTCATAGCCATGGTTCGAGAGCAAACATTCTCAGGAACGAATGCTGAGAGTCCCTATGCGCATTTACGAGAGTTTGAGCAACTCTGCTCTTGACTCACCATATCAGGCATGACACAAGAGACACTCAAATGGAAGCTATTCCCGTTTTCATTAACGGGAGGAGCAAAGAAATGGTACTCTCTGTCTATGGGAAATATGGAAGGGAGCTGGGAAATCCTGAGAGAAAAATTCTACCTAAACTTCTTCCCAGTTTCCAAGGTAGCCAGCCTCCGAATCGAAATCCTTACCTTTAAGCAATTAGAGGGAGAGTCGTTAGGAGCTGCCTGGGCTCGTTTCAAGCAAATTTTGGCATCTGGTCCAGACCTAGGCTTATCAGAACCTATAATTCTACAACACTTCGGCCTTGGCCTCTGTCCCATAGCCACCACTTTCTTGAACTCCACTTTAGGAGGGTCGTTCTCTCATTTGACTCCCAGTGAAGCAAGGATAATCTTGGATCGTATCCTGGATGACACTCCCTACACTGGAGTTTATGACAAACTCCCCGATGAAGAAGAGAAGAAGCCCGAACCTGAAGAGCCTACATGTTCTCAATCCAAATCTATCAGCTCTTCCATCCCATCAGAACCTGATGCTCATTTCGAATCACAACCATATTCTAGCCTGGATTACACCACTCTCAATGATTTTGACGATGATCTATTCGAGGACATCGGGAGTGCAACAAGTTTCCCATTGGAACAACGTGTAAAGTATAAGGATCAACCTCCCGACAAGGAAGAACTGGAATATCAGAGGGAGTACTTAGGACGTCTCTCTGCTGTGATGAGTTGGAAATGGCTAGAAGAGGCCGAAGCCTCATCTAAGGTGGTCAGAATGCCCAAGAAGATCAGAAGAATTTTCTGTGAAATTCTGGGTTACGACCAAGAAATCGGGTACGACCCGAGCCTCGGAATTAACATTATCTCTAGCTCGTTGGTACGAACCAAACTTCTGTGCCCACCGTATCCCAATCGATTCTGAGGCAACACCGTCTCGAGAACCTCAACGACGGTTGAATAATGCCATGAGCGAAGTTGTGAAAAAGGATGTCCTCAAACTCCTTCATGCTGGGATTATCCACCCGGTTCCCAATAGTGAATGGGTTAGCCCCGTTCAAGTTGTTCCTAAGAAGGGAGGAATGACGGTTGTGCGCAATGATAAGAATGAACTCATCCCTCAGTGCACCATCACTGGCTGGTGTATGTGTATCAATTATCGTAAACTCAATAAAACCACCAAGAAAGATCATTTCCCCCTTTCGTTCATAGACGAGATGCTTGAACAGTTAGCCAAACACTCTTTCTTCTGCTTCCTTGACGGTTACTCTGGATATCACCAAATTCCAATCCATCCAGATGACCAAAGTAAAATCACGTTCACATGCCCCTATGGGACGTACGCCTATCGGCGGATGTCCTTCGGGTTGTGTAACGCACCTGACTCTTTTCAACATTGCATGATGTTCATCTTCTCTGATATGATTGAGGAGATTATGGAAGTGTTCATGGATGATTTCTCAGTTTATGGGAAGACCTTTATCGAATGCCATAAAAATCTGGACAAGGTCCTCCAGAGGTGTCAAAAGAAACACCTTGTCCTAAATAGGAAAAAGTGACATTTTATGGTACGAGAAGGGATTGTTCTAGGACATAGGGTGTCAGAACGTGGAATTGAGGTCGACCGAGCGAATATAGAAGTGATTGAGCAACTTCCACCTCCCATAAACGTTAAGGGGATTCTTAGTTTCCTTGTCCATGCTGGATTCTATAGACGATTCATCAAAAACTTTTCCCAGATATCTCGGCCCTTAACCAATCTTCTAGCCAAGGAAGCTCCCTTCGTTTTCGATGAGGAGTGTTACGCAACCTTTCACACCCTCAAGAAAGCTCTCATTTCCACTCCCATCATCCAGCCTCCCGACTGGAATCTACCATTCAAAATCATGTGTGATGTGAGCGACTATGATGTAGGAGCTGTGTTGGGCCAAACCAAGGACAAGAAGCACTATGCTATCTCATATGCTAGCAAAACGCTTACAGGTCCCCAGCTCAACTACGCAACCACAGAGAAGGAGCTATTAGCAGTCGTGTTTGTTGTAGACAAATTCCGGTCCTACCTAGTCGGGGCCCATGTCATAGTCTATTCAGACCACGCTGCTTTGAAGTACCTTTTAACCAAAAAGGATGCGAAACCGAGACTCATCCGCTGGATTCTTCTACTCCAAGAATTTGACATCGAGATAAGGGATAAGAAATAAGTAGAGAACTCAGTGGCTGACCACTTGTCTCGAATGCAAGTCTCGTCCAATCTTCCCATCGATGATTTTTTGCGGGACGACATGCTCCTTAAGGTCACCACTACCAACTCGTGGTATGCCAACATAGTAAACTACATGGTAACCGGGTATGTCCCACCTGGAGAAAACAAGAAAAGATTGGCTTACGAGAGCCGACTCCACCTTTGAGACGACCCGTATCTCTTCAGGATATGTAGTGACGGACTCCTTAGACGTTGTATACCAGCGCACGAGGCATATAAGATCCTAGAGAGATGCCATGCAGCACCATACGGGGGTCACTATGGTGCATTTCGCACTAACGCAAAAGTCTAGCAATGTGGTTTCTACTGGCCTAGCATGTACGAAGATGCTAAGGCATTCGTCATGAGGTGCCCACGTTACCAGAAACACGGGAATATAAACACTAGAGACGCAATGCCACTAACCAGCAATCTCCAAGTAGAAATCTTTGATGTTTGGGGGATTGACTTCATGGGTCCTTTCCCGAACTCAGAGGGCTGCAAATTCATCCTAGTGGCGGTAGACTACGTATCTAAGTGGGTGGAAGCCTTGCCTTGTGTGGCAGCCGATTCTAGGAGCGCAAAACGGATGTTTCATGAGATTATCTTTCCCCGTTTTGGAGTTCCTAAGATGGTCATTAGCGATGGAGGCTACCACTTTATCGACTCAGCATTCCGTAGGTATCTCTCAAGTTTGGGGGTGCAGCACAACGTAGCTACACCCTATCACCCCCAAACTAGCGGTCAAGCAGAAACTTCAAACAAGCAGATTAAGAACATTCTACAAAAGACCGTAAATGAGATGGGCAAACACTGGAAGGATAAACTGCCAGATGCACTCAGGGCGTACCGCACGGCCTATAAAACACCCATATGAATGACCCCATATCAACTAGTCTATGGCAAAACCTGCCACCTACCAGTAGAAATGGAGTTTAAAGCTCACTGGACCATTAGGAAGTGGGGTATGAACCTTCCAGCAGCTGGCCATAGACGGCGGATTCAGCTGGCCGAGATAGATGAAATGAGGGAACGAGCATACCATAGCTCCCGGCTATATAAGGAATGTACTAAGAGATGGCACGACAAGCGAATCAAGATCAAAACATTCACACCGGGAGATAAGGTTCTCGTCTTCAATTCCCGTGTCAAACTTTTCGGTCATGGAAAACTTAGAAGCAAATGGGATGGCCCATTCACAGTAATCAATGATGCATCTCATGGGGCCATCACACTGTAAAGTGAGGACGGAAACACCTTTGAGGTCAATGGACAGCGGCTGAAGATATTCTTAGAACCAGAGCCTCCGCCACTTGAAGACTTAGATGTCATCGAGTTCGTAGAGCCCTAAACCCTGTCCATGAAACTCGGCCCAAATCCTTCAAATCCAAACCTTTCTGGGCCCAACACCACCGCAACCTTCACACCCATGACCAAACACGCGAGGATCAACCTGGCCCGCACATCAGGAGGCCTAGGGGCCAATTCGGCCGAACCAGAGGGATTCGGGTGAATTAGCCAATTCGCCCGAACCCTAGGGTTCGGCCGAATCAACCTCCCTAGCCCCACGTGCGGATATTGACCTCCAGACTCATCTACAGTTGATTCTATCCCAAAACTCGCGAAGGAAAGGTCGGGAAACATGTTTTTCGTTCGGAGGACGCCTCGATAAAAGCCCGGGAGTTTATGTCGATTCCATCATCCCATCTAAAGAAACTCCTCGCCCCTAGCAACAGCCACCATGGCCTCCTCCTGCTCCAAAGATAAATCTTCAACCAAGGGATCTAACCTCGCCAGCCGGATCGGCGAGTCTCCCCGACGTGAGCAAGCGTTCCGCGTTGCTGACGTTGAGCTGTCAGGCAATGGGCAGCGAGGAAGGGCACATGCCCGCAGCCCTATGAGGCGGTCCAACTCCCCATGCCACTCTCCGTCAGCGATATTCAACGCCTTCACACCGCTGAAGGCGATCAAGAAGCCCCCTCGCTCACCATCGCCAGGGCGCCCCACTACTAGGCAGCTGCGCCCGAAGTCAGCATCCTCCACAAGGGTGCTGGACTTCGCGCTCCCTGTAGTCAAGGAGGAGGGCACAAAGACGCCAGACTATACACCTGATAGTCCGCCCCGTTTCAACATCAAGGGCGAGCGCACCGCCGTGGGGTACGGCAAGGTGTTGGTCCCGCCACTGAACTGGGACGAGCTCGGACTGACGGAGTCCTCCCAGTCCACTCCCCCGCGGTGGAACCCTAGAGTTCAACGCTACAGGCAGCCGCCGGTTATCAGAGGTCGCCGGGAGAGATGGAGTTCTCCAACGAGGAGGAGGACGAGGAGGAAGAAGAGAAGCCACCTACACTGGAGAGCCTGCGAGTGGAGCTGGCACAAGCACGCCAGCGGATAAACCACCTGGAGAAGAAAGTGGCAGAAGTGGAGCTGGCGCGCCTAGAGACGGAGGACAAGATGGAAGTCCTCTGCAAGGGCTTGTGCGCCAAGATCAAGAGGCTTGCCAGAGCCACAGGACACTCGGATCTTTACGATCCACCTGTAGAGTAGTGTCCTGTGGTCATCTAGTTCAGTTAGAGCACCGTTAGTTAGTTCATTAGTTTGGCTTCGTTCCTTCCTTCATTTATATTCCCTAAGATTCATGTTTCGGGTGCTCTAGATTGTTTTCCCTTTGAATCAATTTGTTTCCATTTGTTAGCTCGTTGAATAAATAAAATTAGAGTTGAATGCAAAAAGAATAAAATTATTGCTCTGGTTGGTGCATTTGAGCCCATCAGAGATTGCCCTGTTTAACGAAAAAGATGCATGAGTACAGGACGACACAGGAGCAACCCGACACGACGGAGCACGCACCAAGCCACTTCGGCCGAACCAGTTGGTTCGGGCGAATTGGGCAATTCGGCCGAACCAGCCTGGTTCGTCCCTTTCGCGCACCTACACGCTGGTTTGCACTCCTTACCCTTGTCCATCTTCTCGTGTTGTCACGTTTCAAATTATGAACTTGCACATCTCATCTAAACGAAACGTTCTCGGTTTTTCTTTTATACCATGAACTTGTCTATTGCTTGTCTCTAACTGAGTATCCCTTGCCTGTGAAATCCTTCATGATAGGAACCCCCTGGTCTAGGTTGTTGATAAATATGATATGTCTCGATAAAATGAACCACATGTTCACCTTACCATTCGGGAGAATTTAAATTTTAAAAATATAAACTATGTCCTATCCTTTCATCCTATCCACTACTTTCAACTACACATATGCTTGAGAAATTTATTCCTGAGAAATTTGTCATGGCTAGTACAATGTCTTATCGAATTTTGAGTCCCCAGAGATGATCATATTGCCCCAGGTCTATTGCAAGTACATCTATCATCAGAGTGTAGTAGAAGTCCTCATGCCTTGGTGATACCCTGAAGAAAAAAAAAAGAGAAGAGAAGAAAGGACTCGTGAAAGTCCAAATGAAAAAAAAGGAGGAAAGAAAATTCCCAAAAAGGGAAGAATAAAGAAAAGGGGTCACGAGGCTGAGGACCGACATGAACTCTCAATCTTTAACTTGCAATTTGGCTAAGGGCGATGATGAGAGCTCCGGGAACCAATCTTTGACTCGACAGAGGTACAAGACTTGACAAAAGATCACCACCTGAGAGAAAAAGAACATACACAAAAGGGAGTGAGTGAAAAGGAGTGAATTAAGAGAGCTAAGAGTATCAAGGATGAAAGGACAAGGACCATTTTATTTGTGAAAACCATAAAACCCTGAATGCAGGATGATCAAGAGGACCTTGTTGTAAGAGCCGTTCTGTTCATCAACCGCTCAAGATCCAGGGAGTAGCCACTCCAAATTCATAGGTATGGAGAAAAGTTTGGGATATTCAATATGTAGTTGTTCATGTCATAAAAGAACCCTTGTCTTAGTCTTGCTCTTATTTCAATTTCTTTACTCGGGACGAGCAAAGATCTAAGTTTGGGGAAGCTTATTTGCGGTCGTTACGGACCGATTTCCAAGTATAAAATAAACACAATGGAACCACACACCATAGCTATAGGGCGTATTTCTAACCATTTCCACAAGTTTTGGTGATTGTCCAATATGCAGGCACAAAATGCAGAAATACGGGTTAAAAGGGTTGGAATTGACCGAATCGGCCGAACGACTCTGTTCGGCCGATTACCCCCCTTAGTCGTACACAACGCGAAGCACAACCGGGAGTCGTCCATGTCAACGATGACCAAGCAATGACGATGCCTGACACGTGGGCGACTGCCAAGTCACCTCTGGGCCAAACCAACCCGAACTACACCAAGACGAAGTAGCCCCGGAGGCCAGGGGGAGAGGATGCACAGGAGAGCGATTCTGGGCCACGGGCCCCATTCGGGCGAATGCCCCAATTCGACCGACTCAGCCCAGGAGCCAAATCGCCTCTGCACCGCCTTAGCACCAAGGCGGTGCAACGTGGCAGTTCGGCCGAATTCCTAGGTTCAGCCGAACCGGGAGATTCGGTCGAACGGCCCAGCACCGCCTCCCAGCTGCCTTGGCGCCTGCTCAAGCTCCACCGACTTGATCCACCTATAAATAGAGGTCCTGGTCGACTGAATTCACACACAACACAAGAGAGGAGTTCCTTAACGAAGCTCTACCACTTTCATACTTAGAAGATAGGGAGAGAGGAGAGGTGCGCGTTCGAAGAGGAGCCAGAGTGTCGGCCCCTCTTCCAGGTGTACATCTACGGATGCGGCTTTGTTTCGAGTAACATCCGGGTCGTGTCTGGTAAATCTTGTATCTCTTCCCGATTAATTGAGCAGTCAGTTCTACTTTTATTTACTTGCTGGTTCTTCATTCAATGCTTAGTTGATTGGTATAATCGTATACTGGTTGCTTGGCTTGGGTGCTTGTCTTTCTATAGCAGATAGGTATTAACCGACTAGTGTAGGCGTGGTGCCTATACTTGAGGTTAACTTAATTTGCCCCCGAGTCTATGGAGGTGGTAGCCGTTAGGTGGTGACAGCCCTATACGGCCTACGTAGTCCATCACGTTCGTCTCGGCCTGCAGGACCCCAGAGTGTAGGATTGGTGACACCCCTTCTCATCCGTTTCTACGTGTCATAGGTTCTATTGTCCCGAAGCAAGTATCTATCTGTACCCTCTGATCCGCTCAGTTAATCAGTAGAGTGCCTCTATCAGACTCCTACCCTCTCTACCATCTCATCGCTTCTCTTCCCTCTTTGTTGTTGTCATCCACTTCATCCATCCCATTCCATAACCCTTGGACAACTTAGTTTAGAATTAGTTCACTTCTCGTTCCCCTGGAAATCGATACCTTGGAATACTCCCGGGTGAAAGCTACATCGGTATCCGTCCGGTTGCGGATTTATCTGTAGGCCGTAAGGAGTGCCAACAACAAGTCTGATAAAAGAATGGCACGTATAGTTGACATACTAATATCATTACAGCTTCAGTGTTTTTTACAAAATAGTAGGGAAGGCCCCAATGGACATTTTTGTATTATAAAAGAATAATATGTACAAGTAAAGTTGCCTCAAGCCAGAGAGGAAAAGAGGAGGGAAGAACATCTGAAATTACATATCCAGTCATGAAACAAGGCCTTTAGGGAGGCTTTAGCTCTGTGAATCAACAAACACATTTTCTCTCTGAAAGAAGCTCCCTAGAGAAAGAGAGGCAACATATTGTACTAGTAGAGAAATGGTGGAATTCGAACCAATGACCTCTTGACTCGCCTCACACATAGCCTCCTAACCACCCCACCTACATATCAAAATGTGACTTCAAGTGGAATATTTTCCTTTTGTAGTAACATGTGGAGGACCTTTTAGTCCAGATTGAGCCCCCAATCGGGACTAAAATGGTGACTTTTAGTCGCCACCACCAGGGACTAATGTGTGTGACCCTTTAGTCCCAGGTGAGCCTCCAACCGGGGTTAAAGGGTAATATTTAGTCTTAGTTGGAACTACCAATTGGGACTAATGCGGACTAATGCTCAAATTAGTCTTGGACCCAATAGAACCTGGGATTAATGTCGTGGATGGAAAGTCTATTCTATATTAGTAACAAAAAATCAACAAATTTCTATGACACCAAATAGTCCAACATGCCACAATGAGAACCTCCCTAAAGATTTTGGAACCAGAAGATTGCCTAGCCTGAATGACAATTCCTGTGGCCGGAAAGGAGAAATCCCAAGTAATACCAACTAAATTCCAACAACTCTAGCTAAAGGGGCAAAGGAAGAATGATATGTTGCATGTTTCCTCTCCATTATTCCCACATAGCACACAATTATAAATTTTTTAGATAATAGAAAGTTTATTTTTGGCTTTAGTCATCGTCGACTGAGAATGCATCAGACCAAAATTCTTACAATAAAAAAAGCACACATCCAAAATGACATATAGCCAAGACATCATATGATCCCAAGACATCATATGATCCTTGACCAAAAAAAACTCTAACAGATAGCTCGTGTAGTCATCTTGCAGCATTCTAGCTTGTTACATGATGTCAACTCCAAAAGAACCAGCTTCGCTACATGCCAAGTGAACATGGAATCAGAGTTCGAGCTAAATCCAGCAAAGATGAAATAATAATATCAACCGCTGGACGAACTATGTCCACCAAGCTGAGAATAAACATCTCATTAGGCAAAGTGAATCCATAAGACAACCGACTCTGTTGGAGATACCAGATACTGGAATGGAAATGGCAACAGGCCCTGAAGTGCAAAGACCATCATTGAAGAAACTAACCTCCCATTGTCCAGGGATCCTCCCAACGTGACATCTCCAAGGAGAAAACAATGTCAAATGACACTGCCATTGCACAACTAAATAAACCAATCTTGAGCTTTCACTTGGCAGAGATCCATTCGGAAAGAGGATGTAGGGTGCAATGAAGCCTCCAACGAGGAAAGTGACACCCATATATGGGCATCACTACCATTGAGAGTAGTGGCAACAAATCCACCGCCAAGAGGCAAAAAGGACTTGCATAGTTATGCTAAAAGCTTGCCGACGAAGCAACCGCCACCGACCCGGATATGGAGGAGGCTACCAATGAGCAGATGATCATGTACAGCAGTCGTCCCTGACCTCCTCATGAGCCAATGCCCGCAAGAAGACGGACCCAACTTTGTGATATATTTGAGTAGAAAATCTATATAACATATATAGATGCACCCCACTAAAAGTTATTAACTTCATTTCTCTTAACATGCAAGCTATGCACATCAGCATCCACGTCATGCCACATCATCATCCACTACCATCTATATTTATGTCTTCCATTGATTTTCTGTGACTCATAGCATCCACGTATATAATCTATTAGTCTTTGCGAGTACAATGCTACAAAATTCCCACTGTAAAAATACAAGGATGATCAATTATTCAAGAGCCGTCCTCTTTCTACAAAATGAGCATGTTTTCATGTATAATATCATTTGCAAAAGAATGTTGTCATGCAATTACCTTAGTGTTTTTACTTTCAAATTTCATCTTAAAATGATGTATAATATCATTGCAAAAGAATATTGCCATACAATCAGCTCAATGTTTTTATTTTTAATTTTTACCTTAGTGTTTTTATTTTTAATATTTTTCTTAAAATTTTGTTTAAAAAATTGTCGCAGCATCGCGCGAGGTATCACCTAGTATTACTATATGAGTCATATTATCAATAGCCAATTTACATACAATTTTAGTGTCTTCTTGCAAACTCACTTTTATTTCGGTGGCCTGTGGCAAAAGGCACATCTGAACGGTGTCCATCAGCCAATTTTCCCTAATTAGGACACTCGCATTGGTACAAAACATGCATGAATCAGAATTTCCACGTTGGCATTAGCACTTATCTCCATTTACTGACTCGCCTCGTTTTCCTCAAATGATATATGATATTATGATCACATAATTCAAGTATGTAACGTTATTACAAACAGAGACATAAGAAACAAAGCTGCAGTACGGCACAAATATATAGTGCATAATGCACTAGTTTAAACATTGAAACCTTAAACAAGAGAGACATATAGTGGAAGAAAAAAAATACAACATAACTTCAAAATTCTCTCAATTCAGTAACTACAAAAATACGGACCAGCCTGAGACTACCATTGAGTTCTGGTGTAGAAAAAATCGCTAGTATGATCTAAACTTGTGCTGACTCTGCGGGAGCAGTCATTTGTTGCTTCCTGACATCTGATCAGAACTCTTTCCCCAACCATAATTACTCCACCTAAGATACTGCTGGGAACAACATGACTTTTGGGTTAAAATTTTAAATCATCTTCATTGTTAAAAGAAAATGAGAGGAAACTGGTAAGCAGAAGGAGTAACACACCTTCCCAGGGAAACTGCTTCTCTGAGAAACAAACACAGAATTATTGTGACAAAGCAGGGTTATTGGCATTGTCATGGCCAAGAAAACCGGTCCGCTCTTGTTCTTGTCAATCACCTATACATGCATATAATATGCAACTCAAGAAACAAGTATGCCCTGCATGATGTGTTTGCCAGTTTCAGATAAGCTAAGCAAGCATTACAATCATATTATTGCTAGTGCTCTACCTGGAAGGTCTTTTAGAAAAGAGTCAATGAAACATAGGAAAGATGTGCCAGCATTAATAAAAATATAGGATTAATAAGAATAAGAAATACCCATATTTTTCCGGATTGGTGGCTGGGAGAACACCACAAGACAAGTGCCACTAGTAGAAAAACAGCATTTAGTCCCGGTTTTGGCAACTGGGACAAGGAGTCCAAAAAACCATTGCAATTTGTGGGATTCGCCCAAAATCTTTGGTCTTACACGTGGCATCTTTACCATTCCACTACACAGCACATGTTACTCTATGTGGATGTTTTCCTTTTATTATAGGATGTAGAGGACCCTTTTAGTCCCGGGTCTAAAGGGCCTTTTATCAATCGGGACTAATGCCTCGAGGCCTTTAGTCCGGGTTAGTAACACCAACCAGGATTAAAAGGTCACTGTTATCAACCGGGATTAAAGGTCATTAGTCCATCTCCCGGATGGAAGAGGATGAAAGGCATATTCTCTACTAGTGTGCAAAATATAGAAACATGAAAGAAATATAAATTAGACTAGGATAGAAGAGTAAAATACATGAGCAGTTCCTAAACTTGTCATATTGTATCATTTAGGTCACAAACTCTCAAAATGTGTTTTTGGATCCCTGAACTTATCTAGGTGTGCCATCTAGGTCCCCAATCTTTCAAAATTCATTTTGAGTCCGCATGTTTGGACTCGTGATGATACCCACGATGAGTTTATGAAAATATATTTTTAGGAGTTCATGGACTTGGATGACACCCCTGTACAAGTTTGAGGACCTAAAAATCAACTTTTAGAGTTTAGGAAATCAGATGACATATCATGACAAGTTGAGTGACATAAAAATGCATTTTGATATTTCAGGGACCGAGATGACACCTCGATACAAGTTTAGGGACTACCCATATATTTTACTTAGGATAGAATGAGGGCTCTTAGGATTAGAAAGCTAGTGATACTTAAAGAGACTTCACTTTTTATTTGAATCCTGTCACATTTTAAGTGAGGCTCTACTATAAAAAAGATACATATCAGTATTGAGAATGGAACTGTTTCATGCAAAATCATCGCAATCAAAACAGTGCATGAGCTTAGGGGAATGTAAATTCTGAACAGGCGCTAAAGGTTGATTAACCTCAATTTGATATAACCTAAGCTGAAATGTAGTTTGGCGCATTACCCATTACCTTTGTTCCATTTGGATGGACAAAACTTGTTTCGTCAAAAAATAGGGAGAGCTAAATCCAGAAACATTTTTCTGTTACAACAGCATCCTCCTCCTCCAAAGGCCGAAGCCAGCTTTATATATAAAGCAAAAGAAAATATTGAGATTACCAGTTTACAATGAAGCACAAATCTGCGAGCGGATCCAATACCCGCTCGTCCGCAACGGGACCCTCTAGGTCACGCGTCAGAGACAGCGAGAAGCTACCCTAGACAAATAAGCTAAAAGGCTTGGAAGCCGTTACAGAACAGGACAGACCAGACCACCGGCGGAGCCTATTGCTCCAACACACAGACCACAGGAAGACCACCAAACAACGCCTTCAGGAAGGCAAAGGCGCACGGCGCCAACGTTAGGTTTTCACCTCAGAGAGCTTCCATCGATTGCCATCGAGCATGAACCAAAAGGCAACGCCCTTTAGAGGGGAGTGTAGACACCGATGCCCGCGCCTGTGAAGGGACAGAGCTTACGCTCGAAGTTCACGCCCGATGAACCGAGAGCACCTGTTTCAACCCCACTCGCGTCCATCCACAGCCAACGCTACGCAGCCACCAAAGTTTTCCCCTAGACTCCAAATGCAACCGACAGCACTGCCCAACGCAGCGGGGAGATCTGGTTCTCTCAATAATACGCCAAATCTCATGTCGCCCCCTCGATGGGGTGGCACCGGCCTGAACAGGTTGAGACTGAAACCATGAATCTAGATGAAGAGACCTTGGTACCACAAAGGTGGCAGCTTCGTCGGCGACATGCTCGTCGGAGGCGGCGCCACATGGCGAGTTGAAGCAGCAGGCGAGTAGGAACTCCACCAAGCCCCCAGTCCCCTCGGCCCACAGGGGCGAAGGAGACGACGAGAGCATAGCAGGGCCCAAGGTTATGGGAACTAGGGTGGCCCAATCTTTCGTCAGGTGAAGGGTAACTCGTTTTGGACGGAACGCAACACACTGATCCGGCTACAAGTTAGCAAACTCGAACCCTGTCATAACCCGGTTGACCTCGCCAAGAAGGCTAATCTCTGCATGCGAAACGAAGAACACAAGCAAGAACTCGAAAGAATGTAGCTCTCAATATGAAGTGACACTGCAGATGAATGATTAAGCACGAAAGTTAGGGTTCTACAAACCGATGACGGCGAAATTGTTTTCAACAGAATAATCTAAGTGAAACCCCAGTCTAAACGACGGTGGCTACTGAATTTATTAACCTAGGGGAGAGCTCATGGGCCGAAGGCTTGACATGATACAAAAGCCTGAAAAGGCCCAAGACAGGTGATGCAGCATCTTTTTGTGATCACACAAAATGATCCACGAGTCTTCTGGAGCTAGGACCAGAAACAAAAGAAGTATCTCATCGTAACGGTTCCAACGCTTCCATAAACGCCTTGTTTGAACACCGTATGAGGGAGAAATTACAGTTGAGGTGCAGACATGTTATGTGCATCCGGAGGGGTAGGGGATGTAAAAAGTCCATCCGGACCACTTTTAACACAAAAAAACACCCTTATAGGTGTTAAAGATTTTGGGTGTTAAACTTTAGCAACTCACTGTTAACAAGATTTAACACACCTGTTTGGATCCAATATGATAAGCAAAAAATGAAGTGCTAAATTTTAACACCCGCAAACCAAACAGACCTTAAGTCGATTTTTTTTTCCTCCAAGCCCTTACTTTATGAGCAGGGTCTTGCATTGGAGTTGCTCTAGTTTTAAGGATTGGGCTCAATAAGACTGGATCATGATAATATTTATTTTTGTGAGATAAAATAAACTAGAGCTAACTTGGATAGTAAAGAAACCACGAGAGCCATGAGCATTACCACCACTAGACTGATATGGTGATAATATTCTGCAAACAGTAAATTCAAAACTGTCAGTAGATGATGCAAAGAAACGATTCCAATAGATAGTAGAAACACTACGAGGCTTACAATTTTGAGTTAAACACCTGAGGCGTCAATTTTTAGAAAAGTAAAGTAAAGTTGCACTAGAACATCCACTAGGCAGCACTCTCCAAAGTGAGCACCAGAATGTTAGAAAAGGTTGAACAAAAGTTTGCTTAATTTTGAGGATGTACGATTGCACTATGACAATAAAATAGTAAGAACATAAAGTGCTAATAAATGAATGCATGTTCAAGCTTTGGCATCCTTCTAGATCCATAAAAATAGAAGTTCTTTGGTAAACTACAAACCAGCGCGTGTTGTGCAGTGGAATTTCGCAAGAGTTTGCTAACATAATGCATGGAGTGTCTATTGAAAGTTTCCTAAAATTTAATTAACACAATGCCAAACAAAAGCGTAAGATTCTGGACATGCATGCATTGCTGCATTTTAAAAACTATAATATTTTAGCAAATTTGTTTATCCATGTCCTACGGACTATGCATATGCTAGATCACTTATTAAGCTAACCTGGACAACAATCACATCACAAAATATTTTACACTCATGAAAACAAACATCCAAACAAACCACGAGTATATATACACACACAACTAGCAACTAGCAAAGGTAGTACCCCCACTATGATTTTATTCTCAAGAAAAAGAAAACGAAAAGGAAATATATGTACAATGGTTTCTTTGACTTTGTACACATCCTGTATGTCCATTATTTTTAGCTGCAGGCCGGGCACGCGTTCTGCTGATACAACTACACCCTCATTCATTGGCATCTTCAGAAAGAATGGATGAGAAAACTTTTGGCTTTTATTCTCACAGTTCAGGATGCAAGTGGGTCGTCTTTGGTTGACCCAAACACCGACCCATACTACCCAAATATTTATTAATTGGTTTTGGGTCGACCCAGATTAATTTAACTTATGTAACCAGTGGCACCAGTTTTGACCCAATAGGTCCGAATACACGGTCTTACATCGTTTGCTTTGAGAGCTCAGAAGAGACTAGATTTTCATATATTTTTTTAGTACATCACAATCGATACAAAGATTAATAAAACATCTTAAAACTATGAGCACTGAGCAGTGCATTGCGCTAGTGCCGCCCCGTGGGCCAGGAGGCAGCGAGAGAAGCCTTAAATTTTCCTAGTCTCTACATTTCAAAAGATCAAAAGCCGGACCCTAAAACTAAAACCTCGCGTTCACACTATAAAATTTTAGCGAATTTGACTGAATTTTGTTGTAAATGGCTCGATACGATGATATGTTATTTTGTGCAAATTTGTGTGATGAGATCCATATGTGGGTCCCACGTCGAAAGTTGGACCCTAAAACTAAAACCTCGCGTTCACACTATGAAATTTCAGCGAATTTAACTGAAATTTGTTGCAAATGGCTCAAAACGACGGTCGGCTACTTTGTGCAAAATTATGTGATGAGATTCATATGTGGGCCCCACGTTAAAAGTCGGACCCTAAAACTTAAATCTCGCGTTCACACTATAAAATTTTAGCAAATTTGACTAAAATTTATCGGAT
Organism: Echinochloa phyllopogon; assembly: GCA_033239725.1. NCBI lineage: Eukaryota > Viridiplantae > Streptophyta > Magnoliopsida > Poales > Poaceae > Echinochloa > Echinochloa phyllopogon. The sequence goes on from BTCW01000014.1 coordinate 36,050,613, forward strand.
ATGTCTTAGAATAAGAGTTAGTTACTCCGTATAAATTAATTTCAAGCGGCGCGAGGTCGGCAGCGAACAAGACGGTGCCGACGCACCGAGCGGAGCGGGGAGCTGGGATGATGATGCGTAAATGGGTTACCCGCGTTTGACACTAAAATTTTGTGGGTTATCTTATTGGATATTTACACTAAACTTCAATTTTTGGGTACGGGGTCATTGGGTCAACCCAATAAAACCTGCATCCTGACTCAGTGCCATGCGGCTTCAATTATAACCACCCATAGTGAGGGATGTACGTGTAACACTATTCCAAGGCAGCACTTTGGAACATCCCGATCGATTCCACCGACGGAATGACCTTTATGTGCATCGCTATGGCCTATGGGGAAAGCATCAGCTGCGCCATTCAACATGTGGAACTGTGGATTTCAACAGTTCTTGCCTCCGGTACTTCCTTTTCAGAAGAATGGGAGAATAATCTAGGTTTGAATTAATGATCTATTCTAGCACGGCCACTTCTTAGCATTGACATCAGATCAGCTCATCACCAGCTCTGAGTATGAGCCAATAACTTCTAAAGAAATAATAGTCCAAACACGACAGTTGGCACCCACAATCTCAAATAAGTTGCCTAATCGCTCAATAATGTAGTGCACTAGTGTGATTCTGTCATGCCTGAGAAATGACATGGACTATCATTAGGCCCGTCGGAGGTTGAGTCCATTGGCCCAAGTCATAGCCACAGGAGAAAATAACATGGCAACAAGAGGGAAAAACAAAAAAAAGCTTGCAAGAAGAAGAATCCATGCTTGTTGCAACAGAGACTAATCAAGTGCTGGTGCTGCTCCTGTTAGCGACAAAACTTTTCAGGGATGAGTGTAACTTTACGCGACAAATCTAATGAGCCTAATTAGTCCATGATTTACTACAATAATGCTACAGTAACCATCTTCTAATCATGCGGTCAAATGCTTTATTAGATTTGTCTCGTGAATTAACCCGGGATTGTGAAGATAGTTTTGTAAACTGAATTTATTTAATACCCTTCATTATTAGTCAAACAGGGTGAAAAAAATTTTCCAACCCAAAAAAACACGTTGATGAATTTTTAGAGTCCAGAACATACCTTTTCCTGGGGACAGGCAAAGTTTTCAGGGGAGCGGTCATGTCTGGCCTGTGAAGTGACATTGCCCATATCATTGGACCCGTCGGATGTCAAGTCCATCAGCAAGTCACGGCCCAAAAGAAAAACAGAGGCTGTGTTTAGATCCTGCGGCGAAAAAGTCACGTCAGTCACTGTAGCGCGTTGTACCACTTTTCGTTTGTTTGTGGTAATTGTTGTCCTACCATAACCTAACTAGACTCAAAAGATTCGTCTCATCGTGTACATCAAAACTATGTAATTAATTTTTTTATTTACCTACATTTAATACTCTATGCATGAGGAGAGAAATTTAATATGACATGATGAGACTTTTTGTATAGTAAAATTTTGGGGTGGAATTTTGGGAAAGCCAGAGTTGCCATTGTCTTCCTCGAGCAGCGGTAAAGGAGTGCTTGGATCTCCTTTTGTTTTGGTGCCCACGGCCGATGGCCACGGGGCTTGACAGATTGGTCCTATAAATTCTAGGAAAAAGTCCATTTTTGACCATCCAACTCTTGTCTCAGTATGGTTTTGACCATCGAACTCCAAAAACGGGTATCTTTGGCCATCCAACTATCAAAACCGTTCAAATTTGACCATCGGGGCGGTTTTGATGGGTGGTTTTAATTTTTTTTATTTACAGTTTAGTCCTTAGATCTTACTTTTTGCTCGTACCTCTGATTTAGGTAATTCTTATGGTCACACGTTCATAACAGTGAGATTTATCTTTTAAAATAGTCTTTATACTATTTTATCACTATTTAATATATTATTTTTATGTTGTTGTATAAAAACACCAATATAAGAAAAGTAAAACAAACAGTTAGAAAATATTATGTCCATAACTTTAAAAGATAAAGTTCATCGTTACGAATGCATGACCACAAGAATCACTTAAATCGGATATAAGAGAAAAAAAGTAATCATTTGAAGCTCCAAGTACTAAACCGTAAATAAAATAGTTCTTGAATCTTAAAATGATTACTATTTTTTTCTCGTATATCCGATTTAAGTGATTCTTATGATCATGTGTTCGTAACGATGAGGTTTATCTTCTAAAGTCATGGACATATTATTTTCTAACTGTTTGTTTACTTTTGTTATATTGGTGTTTTTACACAACAATAAAAAAGGGCGTACCCAGTGCCGTAGGCTTCCCGCACCGTGCGGGGTCTGGGGAAGGGTTGTAATAGCGCCCAAACATTACCTGCATAAATATGCAGAGGCTGGGGCTTGAACCCGGGACCTTCCGGTTACAGACGGTAGGCTCTACCGCTGCACCAAGCCCGCCCTTCGTTTTTACACAACAATATAAAAATAATATAATAGATAGTAATAAAATAGTATAAAGTCTATTTTAAAAGATAAAGCTCACCGTTACAAACGCGTGAGCGTAAGAATCACCTAAATCAGAGGTATAGACAAAAAGTAATAATGATTTTAAGATTTAATGACTAAACTGTAAATAAAAAAAATTAAAATCACCCATCAAAACCGCCCTGATGGCCAAATTTGAACGGTTTTGATAGTTAGATGGCCAAAGATACCCGGTTTTGTTGTTTGATGGCCAAAACCAAACTTAGGCAAGAGTTGGATGGTCAAAATAGACTTTTTCCTAAATTCTACTACCTCCGTCCTAAATTACTATTTATTGTTGACTTTTTCTATGATCTTTGATCATTCGTCTTTTTCAAAAAAATTATCCAATTATACAAGCCAATAAGTTATACTTGAAGTATATACGATGATAAAAGTATATACGATGATAAAGCAAGTCCACATACATACCTGTGAAATTTTTTAATAAGACGAATAGTCAAACGTTAAGCGAAAAAGTCTACAACAAATAGTAATTTGAAACGGAGTCGGTACCATTTTGGCATTCCGCCATGGTTATGGGATGCTCAGGTGCTAACTTATCCCAACAAAACGAAACACACACAGAGCAGCTTCACACTACACAGGATTCCTGTAAAAAGGAACCAAGGGAAGAAAAGAAACAGACGAAAATCAAGAAACGCTAGTTGATCAGACAGTATAGAAATCTTAAAATGCTTACTGGACAGCAACGCCCGCTCGGCTGGCGGGTGGCAGGTGACTGGTGCTGCTGAGAGAAAAATACTGCTGACTGGCTGGTACCTGGTGTTGGTTTGTGCAGAGAGAAAAATACTGTTGGCTGGCTGCTGATAAGCCAGACGACCAAGAAGTATTCTACTCCCAATAGATTATGTTGCACATAGTTACAACTCTATTTTCCAGACCTGTTTAGGGCACACATTTTCAGTTTACCACACCATTCTTCCAGTACTGGTTGATCTTCTGTTGTTGAAACTGGAGAAGCTGTTTCTTGTTCCTCCAAGTCCAAGCAAGCAGCCTTTTCTGCACTTGCATCCTGTTCTATCGTCTTCCCCCAAAGCATTTCCTGTCATCATTGAATACAATATTATCCTTTCCCAACTAGCCCTTGGTGAAACATGAGACGTTATCTTTAACAGTTGCTTCCAGAAAGTTATCTTTCATCATAAAACACTGGTTTGTATGCTAGTTCCAATATTTATTTCTTGAGTGGGCATATGTTTAGAAGGCAAGCATAGTGCTAGTTATATCACATCCATGTACCATTGGGCCAACATGGATCTTTCCTGTTTTAATTGGTTGACGCTTAATAAAATATTGCTGTTACCACTAATATTGGTATGCTGAAACTAACATATGTAGGAAGATCCAGTAAAGCACTTAGCAGTGGCGTGAAAGGCAGTAGAGCTAACATTGATTATTTTTTATGATAGCTTTTGCAGCGTTAGGGTGTTAGGCTCTTAGGCCGCAGAGAGATTATGCTAGGACAACTTTGGATAGCAGCTATTTACCTTCCATATGTTATTACAAACAAAGTCAGGAGAATTACTCCATCTACGTTACTTTTGAAGGGTCAATTTGTAAGTACCCACTACTGTACCACTAGCCATTTCTTTTGAATTTGCCTAGTTTAGTTTTTAGTTAACAGAAAGAGCAATTGTGCAATTACTGTTTTCAAACAGCCAAAGACAAGATTTGCTGACATCAGTTCTTCTAGAACCACTTCACTCCTTACCTGTAAATGTTGCCCACATCCTTTTCCACGTTTAGTCTACTGATGCCTCAATGATCCAGTGATTCCTAAGGCCTCTGCAAAGCTGTACATATTTTACTGTTCCTACTGAGTACTGAAGATCTCTATGAAAGAAACATCCTTTTAGGACAAGAGAAAATAAATCAATTTTACTTTAAGAACAGTAATGTATATTTACATCCCTCCACTAGCAACACTGGTGCATAATGTTGAGTTTTGCATGTTTGTTACAATGTGAACATAATACTATTTTGCATGAGATTTAAGGTACCCTAAACGTGTTTAAAAACGGAGTATGTTGGAAACACTTTTAGCAAAATGTAGCACAACTAAGCCTTTTGTCCAGGTTAGCTTTGGTAGGCTAGAGATAAAACCCAACAAGAGCCAAAAAGAAAGTATGGTGGTGTGATGTTGAAAGATTTGCAAAATGTTGATATTAGTAGAAGATCGATATTCTAGGCCATAATTGGAGCACATGGACTGCTAATTTCCACGAGCTCCTATCCAATGGTAATCTTTGGATATTTCACTCTTTCAAGTCCCTATTAATCATTAACTGCTTCCTCCATGTCAAATTTGGTATAGTAATTGATGAAGCTTGAGGAAAGCTGACACTTGCTTGTCCCTGTTAATACATTGTAATCAATGAGTGGATAACAATGCTGCTTTGCGCGTTACAGCTCTCTCAGACCCAAGCTGGTTCAGTTTGTTAAGACTAAATAGCTTGAAAGGGAGCTTGATTCAGCTTGTTAAAATAGATTGAGCTAGCTTATTTGCCTCACCAACAAAGCATGTTTCCATTTTAACTTAAAAGCATAGTCATATTATTGTACTCAACGTGATAAGGGTAAAGCTTAAGCACTTAAAGTGAAGTAGTAAGGCGAGGCATAGTGATGCAATACGCACATAACTTAGTCAGCATTATAGCGGCACATACATTTGTATAAGACAAACAAACAACGAAAATAGAAATATAAATTGGTCACTATGGTGCTACCGCCCCTTCCTCTCCTCTGCCCCAACTGCCCAGTTCTATTTTTCAATACAGATTTCTGTAGAATGCAACAGAAACTGCCCACTCATTGGTATTATAACTGATATCTCAATGGTAGCATATGTTCTTTTTGCCATTAAATTTCTGTTTCAAAGGAGTATAATTCTGTTAATATCAAACAGGGTAGGGAAAAATATTTCTGTTAATATAATTCTGTGAAGTTAGTGAATGGTGATAACTAACTTTTGCAATTTGATGCTGCGTCCAAATTTGGTTAATTGAACACAGGGAGGGGGCTATTATTTTCACCTGATCTTCCGATAGGTGTCATGCCCTCATCAGTACCATTGATATTGCAATTTGATGCTGCGTCCAAATTTGGTTAATTGAACACAGGGAGGGAGGCTATTATTTTCACCTGATCTCCCGATAGGTGTCATGCCCTCATCAGTACCATTGACATAGGTTCTCAGTATTGTGCTAGCATTTCTCATCAGAGAAGCTATCACTCTGCAAAGGTATGTTTCTTGAGGAACGTTCACTGCCTAAATAAGCTTTACCCTTCTAGGCAGAAGAATGAGGGTATTCCTTTTCTTGAGATCTGCTTTTCTGATGCACGATGTAACAGGTGGAGTGCTAATGGTTGAAGGCATGTATAAGGTCCCACTTGGCAAAGAAAGAAGAAAGCCTAGGTATGATAAATAAATTGGAGGGAGGGAAGGAATTTTGAGGCATTTACTGCCTACAATTGTAATGATGTATTTTTCATTAAAAAAACTGCCATCCAGGTAATGCCCACCACTGGGATTCATTGTTTGAAGAAAGCATTCTGATTTCTGAACATGCAACTTGCATAGTAAGCCAATTGACTATTTTGATTTGTGAAAACCAACTTGATTCAGAACCCTTCTATCTTCTACTAGTTCTTCCAAGTTTCAAGTTTGTTCATTATTCATGAAAATTATCAGTCATCAAATTATGGTTTATGATGTCACTATCTTGAAGTAGCAACAAGATGACCTTCAATTAAAAAGTCACTTTCTTGAAGTAGCAATAAGATGACAACGAAGTTGTATCTGAGCAGCAACTATAAATTCATGGGTGAGTCGTTACCATGCGCTTAAATTGCCAATAGTCAAAATACAGTGCTTTCATTGCCTTCAAAGTAGAAACACCATAACAAAGCAATTGGACATAAGAGGTATGTGTCTTTATGGGCGCAGTTGAATAAATGGTGATGAATTGCATGTAACAAAAGTGCATACAGATTTCCATAATGGTCGATTCCATATAAAACGACATGGTAGCCATTTTGTTTAACCACGGAAGCAAGCTAACTCTTAAGAAATCATCACTGCAAGGCTAACAAAATGATGAGAATGTGCACATACTGCTTTCTGGCAGCGATCATAAAGGCCGGCCTGATTTCTTCTTCCCAAAGATCACCTCCCACACCATTGGTGAGAACGGGCCTTTCTTGTCCAGGTGCTCCCTGATGGACTTCTCATCGATAGCAAAGTTCCTATCCTGGAAGCTCCGCACAAGCTTCTCACCCTCATCCACCCCCTTCGCCTTGCACACCGCATCAACCAAGCCCACAAACGTCTCAGCATTCGGAGCAAGCCCGGACTCAAACATCTCAACACAGAACCCAATTGCATCATCCAGCCTGCCCCCCTTGTACAGCCCCTGTATGAGGAGCCAGTAACTGAAAGCGTTGGGGATGACCCCATTCCCCTGCATCTTCCTGAAGATCCTCACGGCGTCGTCGAGCTTGGCCGCCTTGCAGAAGGCCTCGACGACGGCCGTGTAGATGACAACCTCCGGGATGGCGCCCTTCTCCCGCATTAAGCCGAACAGCTTCATGGCGTCCTGCACCAGTCCGTTCTTGCACAGCCCGTCGAGCATTGACACAGCGTTGGGGATCAGCCCCGTCTCCTTCATCTTCCGGAAGATCTCGTCCACGTCCACCGGCTGCCCAGGCGCCGGCTCGTCCTCAGGCTGCTGCCCCTCGGCGCCGCCTCCCGCAGCGGCGGCGGCGGTGGAGCCATCGCCCAGCTTAAGCTTCTCCAGCAGCGTCTCCCCTACGGCCTTCTGAGCGCTCCGCTCGGGCTGCTGCGGCTGCCTACCGGAGGAAGCGGAGGCGTCGGGGCCTCCCCCACCGCGCCTCGGCGGCGGGGGAAGGGGGTTATTCTCGGGGTCGGCGCCGAAGTTGAGGGTACGGAGGAACGCCTCGTCCTCCTCCTCCTGCCGCGCCTCGCGGATCACCCGCCTGCGCCGGTCGCCCGTGGAGTAGAAGCGCTGGAGCCTCCCTGCGCCGCCCAGGAGGAGGAGGCGGCGGAGGGCGCCCGATCTCGCCGGAATCTGCAGACTCATCGCTTCACTCCCCTCTCTTGTTCGTGGCGGCGGCGGAGCACGCCAAGAGAAAAGCAGGGAATGGGGTTTATGCTCCGTGGCTGACCAGTGGGTCCCGCATGTCATGGAGACATTTCGGAGGGTTTCGGTTTTAATTGACCCACACCTTGATGACACGAGGGGCGCACGCGACACGCGCCCGAAGCCATGTCCAAGGTTGTGTCGCGCATTCCGTCGAGCACCTTGACCTCGCTACTCCCCCGCGCCCTCAACCCCCACGTCGCCGTCGTTGACCTCGTCACCACCCACCTCGCCGCAGCGGCGGACGACGCCGACGAGCCTAAGCCCGTAGACCTCGCCCGCCTGCTCCCATACCTCGGCTACGACGAGCTCACCGCCGTCTTGCTTCGCGCGGGCCACTCCCACCCGCTCCGCACCCTCCGCTTCCTGCTCGCTCTCCCGCCGCCGCTCCAGCCTTCGCCTCCGCACCTCGCCTTCCTCGCGCACTCGCTCGCCTCCTCCCGCCTCTTCTCCCACGCGCTCGACGCGCTCTCCCACCTCATCCGTCTCCACCCTGGCCACGACGCGCTCCCCACGCTCCTCCTCGCGTCCCCCACCGCGCCGCACCCTTCCCTCCCGGGCCTCCTCGTCAAGGCTCTCCTCCGCCACGCCCGCCTCCGGGACGCGTTCCGCGCCGCCCTCCGCGCGGCCGCCGCGGGCGCGCCCCCCGACGCCACCGCCTTCAACGCGCTCCTCGCCGGGCTCTCCCGCGCGGGTCGGTTCGATGAGCTCTGGGCCGCGCGCGCGGCCATGGCGCGCGCCGGGGTGCGGCCCGACGCGCGCACGTTCAACATCCTCGTCGCCGCGCTCTGCCGTGGGGAGGACGCCGAGCGCGCGCAGGGGTTCCTCGAGGAGCTGGAGGAGCAAGGATTCGAACCGGACGTGGTGACATACAACACCCTCCTCGCGGGCTACTGCCGCAGGGGGAGGCTGAAGGACGCGCTGCACCTGTTCGACGTAATGCCGCACAGGCGCGTGCCGCCAGATTTGGTGTCACACACTATTCTGATAGACGGGCTGTGCAAGGCCTGGAGGCTGAAGGACGCTCGCCGGATGTTTGACAGGATGGTGCAGAGTGGCTTGTGCCCTGATGCTGTTGCATATAGTGTTCTGATCACAGGGTACTGTAATGAAGGACGGCTAAGGGAGGCGAGGTCGCTGCTGATGGAGATGGTTGGGAGCAGGCTATCGGCAGTAGCATTTGCTCTCAAAGTTGTGATTGAGGGCCATGCAAAATTTGGGAAGCTGCTGACCTGCTTGAACATGGTAGCTCCGCTAAGGAAATATGGTGTTGTCATCCCATCACAGAGTTATAGCTGTTTGATTGGTGCATTATGTGATGATATGCGCCCTAATGCTGCGAGGGGTTTGCTGCAGTGGATGATAGAGGATGGGCACAGTCCTACATTTCAGATGTACAATGTGATTGTGGACTGCTTCTGCCGGTGTGACAATCCAAAGGAGGCTTTGGATGTCAAGGTTGAGATGATCTCTAGAGAAGTGAAACCAGACTATGACACTTACCTGAAACTCATAACCTGCCTTTGCAGATTGGGAAGGAGCTTGGATGGTCAGTCAGTAATGGTGGAGATGATTGAGTCCAGTTTCCAACCGAACAAGGACATCTGTGCTGCCTTGGTTAGTGGCTTCTGCAAGGAAGGCAACCTTGATAGAGCAGAACTAATTGTGAAGTCTTTTGTGCTCGATTTTCAGATCCACTGTAATGAGAGCTATAATGTGTTGATGGGTACTTACTGCGAGACTAGGAGTACCGCAGAGTCACTAGCACTGCAGGACCGGATGTTAGAGCTGGGTTTTGTTCCAAACAGTGAGACTTGTCGATCTATCATCTATGGGCTTTCAAAAATCTCTGGTTAAGTTGCTGAACATCTGTTATGGTCTTGTGGAAGGCACCAGCTTGAATCATCTTATTGAGTGGCCTACATGATTGCTTAATATGCGTGTGCAGTGCACCCGTTTGTCATAGTGATGGTATTCCGAGGCCATACTGGAGGCAACATTTCGTTCTGATCTGACATAGGATTCTGAGGCCAAATCTGCTGGTCAAAGCTGAGCGGGTTCGTGCATTATCAAATTCTGTAGCAAATGGCGCACCCAAGAAAACCGACAAATCATGCAAATAGACACAAGTTCGACTCTTTGAGGATCTGAGGAAGTCAATTGTAGATATCGTTTGGTTCGACATTTGTAACATAATTGGATTACGGAAGGCAACTGACACCGTTAAACGTTTGACGTGGTCAGAATTAATTACCACGTAATTAGATGCTAAGAGCTATGCTAGCCACAGGTGCACTACCTCTCTCCGACTAGAGCATATCAAATCGCCCACTCTCCTTTCGCCAATCCTACTTGCGAGTTGCTCCTTCACTCCTGTTCTCATCTATGTCCCCAAAATCAAGCTTCTGGTTGCAAAATTGAACCGGCATACCTCTAAATTGAGCTTTTCGATCGAGGTCCCACACTCAATTAGATTCGAGTTCAGATGCACCAAAAAGCGATTTCACATGGGCCCAAATTGAGTTACCGATGTTGCTCCGCCATTGCCTTGTACTTTAGAGCTCCTGTATTTGTAAAGGCCTCAAAACAGCACTTAATTGATCTGCGTCCATCCAAATCAAAATTGAGCTACCGATGCTGCTTTGCTATTGTCGTGCCTTAGAGCTCTTGTATTTGTGAAGACCTGAAAACAGCACTGAATAGATCTACGTCCATTCAAATCGACCCCTCAATCCACAGATCGAGTTGCTGCTCAACCGAATCATGCTCTTCTCTTTCGGATTTGGCTCTTCAGGAATCTCTCACGATTTGGGAGAAGAGGGGTGAAGAAAGAGAAGGCAAGATCAAACAAACGGACCGAAGCCGGCAAGTTCAACGCCGGCAACCACCTTCCGGGCTTCTTCTTGATAGCTGCTTTGTCAAGGTAGTAGGTATCTTGACACCGTTACAGTGATGAACTAAACAAAAACTGTAACCACTGGTCCCTGCTCCGATTACAATGTAATCTAATTTCATTTGCGTTACCGCTGAACCAAACACTGTCGCAAGTTTGGCAAGCTAAGTAGTACATATACAAACACTAGTCTATGCGTAAGTGTCTCATTTTTTTCCTTTTTTCTCGTTACTGGCACGTTTAATAGAAAATAAGATTACAGCCAAAGACCGTGTTGGTACAAACTCGACAATCCCATACTATAGAGACGGACGAGGGAGGCGGAGAATTTAACGAAAAAAAGGCTGACAACTGGGGTCACTGGGAAGGGTAGTGTTATAAATTGGATCTTTATATATAAAAATTACAAGGTATCAAAGAACCGGGGTTGATTTTTATAAACATTAGAGAGTTTTCACAAAATTACAACGTATTAAAGGACCGTGGGTTGATTTTCATAAACATTAGGGGGGTTTCGTAAAATTACGATAGTTTGATCGATGGAGCGAAAGTATTAAAGGACTGTGGGTCTTTTTTATAAACATTAGGGGATTTTCGTAAAATTACGATGCGAAAGTTTTGGATCTTTATAGTATAGATTATACTCTTTAGGGCGAATATGTTAGCGTCTTTAATAGCCACCCGTACAATAGGTTGTTGTTTTTGATGTGTCATATCCCTTAATTTTTAGGAAAAAATAAATATTATTGGTTCATGTCAACAAAACTAATGCAATGGTTAGAAAGGTGTCTCATAATCCTAAAATTTAGCTCATAAGTCAGTTGTTTCACAAAACAACGACCTTCTCCTCTCACATTACTCTCTCTCCTCCACATCAACAAAAAATTCGACGTGGCACTGCATGAGCCGATCCACCATAGTGCTGACATATAGCAATCTATATACCCTTAGGGGGAGTACATTGGTGTCGTCTAATATGCAATCTCATGCAGTAACGCGTAATTTTAAGATGACTTATCAGACAACCCGTATAATATAATGTTATTTTGATTGTCTCGTAATAATATCATATTTCTTAATTTATGGATGAAATAAAGTAATTTTATGAGGTGCATGACAACAATAACTCGTATAATAGTTGACGAACCATCCATACTTCTAAAGTTTAGCTCATGAGACATTTGTTTCGCAAAATAATGACATTCTGTTCTTACTTCACTCTCTTCTCCATGTTAGAAAAATCCTATAACACATATATTTGATGGCATATTAGATCGCAGACAGGTGTGCCTTACCGTAGGGGGTGTTTGTTATAGAGACTAAAATTTAGTCCATGTAAGAATACTAATTAGAGTATTAAATATACATTGATTATAAATTATAAAATTATAAAACTAATTAAATAAATGATGTTTAATCTGTGAAACGAATCTATTAAATATAACTAGCAAGAACTCACGTGCGGCACACACGTTTATTAACGACACGTAGGCACTAAAACCGTGTCACTTGAGTAGGCCATGGTAAACAGACCAGTCGTGCGAAGCGTTTTTAAAAATAATTTATATTCGCTCTCTCGTATATAGAGAGCTTTAGGTATTCTCAAATCTAGAAGCACGTCATTTTTGAGATAGTTGGTCTTTATTTATATGGAGAAAAACTCTCCAATCTATTGTCTATTAGCAATACGGGATTATTATGTATAGATATGGTTATAAATGTGGGTATATTTAGGTGGACCCTTTTTTCTCTTCGATGTTTTGATGTCCTTGACACTTCCGCGTAGAATTGTTCCTTTTTTTCCTGGTGCTTCGTGCGACTTGTGTTGGTCTCCTCAGATTAGCAATTTCGAAGAGAAAATTTGGTGCTTATTTCTTGCTCTGCTTGGCTGTGGACTTTATTTTTGTTGGTGCCATAACCGTGTGCTTTCCTTGTTTTGGCAACTAAATTTGTTTCGGAGCCATGCGTATCGGTTGACTCCTTTCAAAAAAAACTCATAGGAGGTTTCACGGTAGAAGAATTATTTTTCAGTTTGGAGGTTGTTTCCTTTCCAAAAAAAGGTGGATAAAAAAAACACCAGTGAAAAAAAAGGGCTAGGTATGAACTCACATGGGTCTTTCTCTCTACCAAAAAACTTCCGTAATATTTCCCTTTTTCCTACATCGTGGGTCCATGTGGGTCTATTGTGAGGATAACAAGTGGTTTTCGTTGTTCGCAAAAGTTTTCAAAAAAAACTCATTCCTTTTTAGTATAGATTAATCTATCGTTAGCATATATTTACATTAGCACTATATTATTAAATCATGAAATAATTAGGTTTAATATGATGTGTTTTTTAATTAACTTATATTTTATATTGAGTTAAATGCATCATTAGTACACAAACTTGGCAAGTGGGTGCATTTAGGTACACCATCTCTCTAATTGCTCATTTAGGAGCAACAACTTGACACGTGGGTGCAAATAGGTCACCACGACGACACATAGCCAAAAACAATTGCCATGAAGGCAGCATCGCAGCAATGTGTTAACCTTTTTTTTTTTGCAAAAGTCCTTACTCGTTACGCAGTTTAGGTTAGTTTAGTAGTATCTTTTTAGATTTTGTTTGTAACATCTTATAGACAAGAATATCGTAAATTTTTTAAAATCTTATATTTTGCGAAAAATATTTATTTTTGGTGAGGTGAAATAAAATAATATAACAAACAAGATATATATTTGACGTCGATTGTAGGCACCGTATAAGTGCAAAATTTTGACCTTTTGATTCGTAACTCGGTTTGCAGTCCCTGCCTCTAACAAAGTTTGAGTGGTAATATAAATCCTCAAATTGTTGTATTGTTCTGACATATTGTTCATCCTGTATATTAGCATCATAAAAATTTGGTGTTTATCAGAACTAGTATATGTCAAAATGAGTCCTAATAAATAATAAAATAACATCAAATGTATACGTATGTTGTCAACATGACGTTCTTTTTGCTCATGTGTCATGTCGGTGACCTATTTGCACCCATATGCCAAGTTGTTGCTCCTAAATGAGCAATTAGAAAGATGATGTATCTAAACGCACCCACTCGCCAAGTTATTGATCCTAAATGAGCAATTAGAAAGATGATGTATCTAAATGCACTCACTCGCCAAGTTTATGTATTAATGATGCATTTAACTATTTTATATTTAATAGTTTTAATTAGCGTTAGATTCTACGTCACCGGACTACGCACCCGCGGCCTCCCTTCATGCACCTGCTTCGCGCTCCTTCGCCTAGCCTACCCAGTCTTTCTGCCCGCCGCCGCCTTTCGCTCACGGAGCCTGGCGCAGGAGCTCCGCCCAGGCCAGACGAGCTCGAGCCCGACGCCGGAGCTCCATACCGCACGGAGGACCTCGAGCCCGGCCACCTTGCTGCTCGGGACGGCGGATCCCGGCGGCCTCGACATCACGCAAGCTTCGGACGGTGTCGATCTATCGAATCAAAGCTCGTGCGGTGTCGAATCGGATCTCAGGCCTAGCAATCTCGCCGGCCACCGCGCAGGACCTGGTCCGTCCCCTCTCTCTTCTTCGATTCACGCCGCAGCTGGCTCGATTTGCTGCTGCCCTGGTGCGGTGCGACAAATGGGATCTGCTGTAGGTGGAGGAAGGGCCGTCGATTGCATGGTGCAATCGGCGCGACCGCACAGGGCCCCAGAAAATTAGAGGGGCCCAAATAGCAATTAGTAACATGCTTAGGCACTAACAATTAACAAATCTAGGAAAACAATGTCCAACTAGTCTTTGTTTGCTACCGGTTAATCTCTTTTAATTCATGCCAAAGGATGCAAGTATCTCAATCCTTGACGAATTGGTGAGATCGGTGTTTGGCGCAAGTGTTCTTCCATCGTATCCGCTTTGTCTCCTCAAGCCAGTGAGTCCATAAAAATTCAGTCATAGTCTCATGATTTTTTTTTGTATTAGTAGGCTGTCAGGATAGCAAGGATCAATCAAGGATAGGCCATTCTTTTTGGCCCAGAGTCTGGTATGATTGAGAACTTACGAGTGCATAATCAAATGGTTCCTAGCACCACAGCTTTCTAGTGTATAAAAGTTAGTACTTAGTACATCAATGGCTGGATGGTTTTGAGATTTGAGTACATATATGATTGAGTAGTTATGATTTACATTAGCTTCATTGCTACTGTATGCAGCACTTCAATTTGTGAATTGATTTGCCAGCTCTGCCTTTCAGAAGTGAAGCTCACCAAATTGAAATATGCTCATTGCGTTCTGGCCTTCATGTGTATGGTAGAGGCATTGTCTTATTGCAACAGTATTAAATTAACATTGGAATATTCCATTTAATAGTACAACTGTGTATGCTGATCCTCTTCTTCAGCATCCAACATTGTAATTTGAAATCTACACTGCAAAATTAGGAAAGTAACTTAACTGAAGGAATGGTGCATTTTGTCACCTAAGCTGTTAATTTCATCATTTGTGTTTCCTCCGATGATCACTACGACATTACTAGAAAACAAGTGGTTGTGCTACTTCAGAGGTGCAACATGATGCGTATTTAAGATAGTGATTTTTTTCTCTTAAGTAACAAATTTGGAAATTAGTTATTTGCCCGTTTCAATATGTGAAGAGAATTCTTGAACTTTTAGCTCATAACATGTGTAAGTAATTTAAACAGAAACTTCTAAACATGCTACAATTCTTTCAGTTCAGCTGAGATTTATTGCATATGGTATCACTCAGTCTTACACATATGGTCCTACTTTTAAGCAGTTGGACCAAAATAATATGTTCGTTATAGCAGCATGCATGTCCATACTTAATAACAAAATACAACTCCCGGCTTCCCTTGTTTTATATACAATGAAGTAACCACCATCGTACTTAGGGCTTCGTGTGCGTGCGAATGATGTAAAGAAGGGAAATTTGTGTAAAGCCATGCTCGTAAACAATTTTTGCAAGTCAGTATACCAGAACTGGGCAACTACCAGGACACACATTTTATGTAAGCAATTGTATAGAATGATTATACCATCTTTGATTGTGGGCATAGGAAGCAGTACAAATGTGTACAAACATAGTGTGCCTTTGTTCAATTAAAGTTCAATTTCTTTTCTTCAGAAATACTGATATCCTCTAACTCTAGCCATTCAACTTTTTTAGGATGTTGTTCCACTATGTTATTTTAGAATTTATGTTACTTACTAGAGATTACATTATTGTACCATGTGAATTTCTATCGTGCTTGGTTCTAACATGTGATAGACCAGAATTTATGCTTGGATTTTCTAATAGTTGTGTTTCCTGCAAATTCATAATGAAATGCCATACCCGTTGTATTTGATGCTTGCTAGCAATACAGTAACACTATTGTACTCTTATATCAGATTAATATATTCTTACTTTGCATAGATATGTAGCAGTAGCACAGTAGCAACTACCGCATATCCAGATGTGCAATGCCTGAATTTGGGATATATGCACTATGTGACAAGGCACAAAGCAATAAGAGTGTTACTAAGCTAGTGCTGCTCTGTTTCAGTTTATTGTTATTTTCTTGTTTGTTTCGCTTGCATTCATTTGGGTGTATAGCAAAGACAGGCCTAGCAGTGGAGTAGCTGCTCATCTCCCTCGACACAGTCCTACCAGTCTGATCAATTTTTTCCATATTAGATTGTTTTCAGACAATAATTTTTGTGGTATTCAGATTATGAGCCCACCAAAAACATACTCGACACTTGCTTTGGATTATCATGATAATTCATCTGCCAAAAATTATAGCCCTAACAAGGTTGTAAATGTCGATTATTCTCAGAGAAATGGAACTGGGTGATAAGGCAGTCGGTTTTCTGCTGACCCTAACGAGCTTATCCATCTTCACCTACTATACATTCTGGGTCATTATCTTGGTTAGTAACTTCCAAGCTTTTTTCAGTTTCAGTTCAAGTAGAACTCTTATGACTTTCTGACGCTTATTTTGTTTCTCTTGCTCCTATCTAGCCATTTGTCGACAGCGACCACTTTGTCCACAAATACTTCCTGCCTCAAGAGTACGCGATTTTGATACCAGTGATTGCCAGTGTGGTTCTCCTTTCATTCTTGAGCGTCTTTGTGGGTCTCGTGATGCTCAAGTCAAAGAAAAAGAAGAAAACCGCTTGATAGTGTTCTTTCACTTAGCATGATAAAATCAGTGAGTTGAGGAGTCTTGTGTAATTTGATAGAAGCTCGGTAGACATTTCCAGTGTTTGATCGTATTGAATGGCGCTCACTTTGTCTTTTTAGTTCTGGGTGTACAATCAATTAAAAGACGACCACTCAGATTTTCATCAAGAACCCTACGATCTTCTGATAGGGGCATGTCGGCAGCAAACCATTGTTTTTGGCCTTGTAATGGAGTAGCAAAAGGCTTCAACTCTGTAAGTAATCTGTTACGTGCTGGTGATACAACAGACCCCGTGAGTTGAATAGCGCATTTAAATATAGCAAGCAGGTTTCAGAAAAGAAAAGGTTTAAGCAATATTTTTCAACGTTGAAAATATTCGATGCGGAGAACATTCCATACATATATAAGATCAAGTTACTTTTTCATGTATATAAGATCAAACTGACGCACAGCACTGGAGGTAGGGGTGGATATCAAGCTGGCTTGGCTTGACCCAACGGTCATTAAGATAACGAGCTGGTTTGACTCGGCTCATTATCTCAACGAGCTACGGATCTAGCTTGGCTTGCTCATTCACCGGCTCGAGCTTGCTTGTGTTTGCTCATGAGCTAAACTCAATAAAAAATGAGTGTAAGGTAAAATCAAAGTTAAAAAATCTAAAATTTGTAAATCGGGCATCGTATTTAAAGGAGTAATGAGTACACCACCAACCCTTTCAAATTTATGAATCATAAACCATCACTTATATCACATCAGACCCCAAATCACTCACATTCGAGGAATAGAGAAGCAAAGAAAAAGGGAGTAATCAAGAGAATAAATGAAAAAAATATCTACACAACTATATCATCAAACACACCGTTCATTGGTGAGCGAGAGCCGATTAGAAGGAGACGAAAGTATGGAATGGGGATCGAAGATGTATGGTATAATCATGCGAATGGGCAGTGGTGGGACCGGCCGGCTGGTGGTGGTGACGCATGTGCAATAGGACAGAAAGAGAATTGGATTGTATGTACAACATAGTTAGGGTTTGAGTTGATTGTTTATACTTTATGTATTCTTGAATCGAGAATTGCTAGATGAGTCTAATATTACATATTTTCTATTGGACTCGGGTTGAGACGTTGGGCTGTCGGCTCGGCTGGCTCGTTATATTACCAAGCTAAAACATTGGCTAGCTCGTTATAATTTTCCAACGAGCCGAGCCACTATCAAGCTGAGTCGAGCGAGCTAACGAGCAATGGTTTTTTTGTCCGGCCCTAACCGATATTACACATTGCGAAAAATGGAACATTCCATACAAATCGTTACATACTTGGCTTGTCTTCCTAAAGACAAAGGAAAAACATGAAAAAACTAGGTGGGTTATTTTTAAGAGCTAATAATTGCGACTCTAAGAAAAACAAATCAATCTTTTATTTTCAACTTGTTGTATGTCAAACTAATCTTGTAAAGGGAAATGCATAATCCCTTCTTTATAGAATGTAAGATATTTTAGTTTTTTTTTCCAAATTATATTTCTTTAATTTTAACATGGTTTATAAGAAATATACTATCAATACGCTTGTATGAATAGCTTGGTACACTTCTTTGTCTTGACACTGCAAATATGCAACAGAAATTTTTTTTTCCGATAAGCAAAGAGAGAATCATGCAAGCGGCAAAAACGTATTTCTAATTCAGAAATCGGAAAACCTCAGCAGTGTCCACGCGCGCGGTCTGGCTCGATGCTCGAACAAACGAAGAGACTCAAGCGCGGACTCACCCACCCCCTCGAGGCCTCGACTCACCGCGTCTTCCTCGCCTTCTCCCCAGAGAAGTCCGCCGGCTCCAGCGCCGGAGCGTCCCCTCCCACGCCACTGTTGCGGATTCCTGCTTCCACCCCGTCCGCCGGAGCGCCGCCTCCTTGTCACCCTCCCTCCGTCCCTCGCCGCCCCGAGTCCACCATCGCGCTCCCGCCCTGTCACGCATTGCCGCCACGGTGGCACCAGCCCGCCAGCCTCTCCCCCGCGCCGCCGTCACCACCGGAGAGGCTTTCTTATAGAGAGGTGGAAGGAAGGTGAGCGAAATGATGCGCCGTTGCGTTTTGCGCCCCCGCTTACCCCCTGCCGATCTGAATCGTGTGAGCTCTGAATGAAATTTCATTACACCTGAGCTCCAATGTCATGCTCTGATCTAAAATCTAGTGCTATGATCTGAATTGTATTACCTAGTTAGAGATCTGATCTAAAATTTCTTCATGTTTGAGCTCCAGTTGGATGCTTTTCTCTGAAATTCCAGGACATAACTAAATGGCCGTACACACTGAGCCATGATTAGTTAAGGATCGTGGGTGCCAATCAGTTCGTATGATTAGTTCTATGGGGAATTTGCAATGTAAATACTTTAATTATTGTGTAGGTCCGTCGTTGCTGCTGCTAATTTTTGACATGAACATCATTTGTGTTTGGTTTGCAGTGTTTTAATTAATTTCCATCTTATTTTTTCTTGTGCACAGAAGAGTACAGCTGAAACATTTTGACGGTTGTACAAAATTTCGATCGCTTTGATCAGGCATCTATGGCTCGAAGCCCCTGCGACCTACGCCTCCTCCTCCTGGTCGCTGCTGCAGCTTTCATTTACATCCAAGTAAGGGAGCCTACCTGCCCAGTCTTTCTGTCTCTCTGTCTGCTGTTTCAGTTGAGGTATTGGTTCTTCAGTCTCTGCATCGTAACCACATTGTTCTCTCCTACGAATTCATTCAATTTCGATCCCTACGATTACGAATGAGCTATACTGATGCAATCCTTCCCTTCAGGTGCGCCTCTTCGCGACACAGTCCCATTATGCTGACCGTCTTGCAGAAGCAGTAAGTACTACTGTTTGTCTGTCTTTTGTTTTTATCCCTTATTGATTTATGCATTTCCATTGAAGGCCGCTTTCATCTGTGGACTCACCCCTAAATACTAGAATCAAAACACTCCATAACTCAAAGTTGTTTACACCTGTAATTTGCTCCATACAGGAAAAATCTGAAAATCAATGCACCAGTCAATTGAAGTCCTTGATTGATCAAGTCAGCATGCAGCAGGAGAAGATTGTAGCATTGGAAGGTACAAACACTTTTAGCTTGCACCTCCATGTGATGTTTTTGGACGTTATAACTCAAATCAAGCATATCTATGAGGTTGCTCAACAGCTCAAGTCCAATCTTTGCGATGTACAATTGGTTGTAATATATAGTTCTGACATTGTCTTGGTTATTCACTGCTCATTGACACAGACAATAGCTTGCTACAACTCTTAGTTTGCTCTGATGTGCTCCACAAAAAAAGTTATTGTCTTCTGCTGATGTTAAATTATTACTATGCTCATGTACACCAATTATGTCATAAACTCGTGCATCTTGACAGCACCTGCTTTGATTACGGCAGCACAGATATGCTTTCCACTGCCTTATGAAGATTCCTTCTCCTTCTTTTGAGGTGTTGTCTGCTGTCTTGACTGACAGATCTAACGGGTATTTAACATTGCAACCTTAATCCAACAGAGATGAAGATCCGGCAAGATGAAGAACATGCACATCTGAAGATTTTGATACAGGATCTTGAAAGTATGGAATCAGTTACCTTCTTCTAGCATTTGATTATTGATTTTGCTGGCTAGTCTTGTCTACCTTAGTTGGATTTTTGCCGTGACTCGAACCCGGGATGGCTCAGCGATTAGTTGGATTTTTTTGTCCTCCCTCTTTTCAGTTATTATACAAGCCTTTTTAGGCTGTGTAGGGTACCACATCTTTCACCAATATGGAGCGTTGTGCACATGGTTCATTCCTTCATGCATTGTCCACATTTCACAAACAGTCTGGATGATGTTTCATCTTGAAATAGCTTTTTTTTTTCTTTTTGGAACTGCAATATTTGTTTTCCATGACTTCTATAGATGAGAATATTTTAACCTCTGTATACTATATCCATAGATTTTAGTAAAGTATGTTTAGAAAGAGCATTGGAACAAATGGCGTACCCAGTGCCGTAGGCTTCCCGCACCGTGCGGGGTCTGGGGAAGGGTTGTAATAGCACCCAAACCTTACCCGCACAAATGTGCAGAGGCTGGGGCTTGAACCCGGGACCTTCCGGTTACAGACGGTAGGCTCTACCGCTGCACCAAGCCCGCCCTTCTGCATTGGAACAAATGGAATTAACTAAATTATGTTTGCTAAATGATGTTGGTCAAATGATAAAATACAGAAGTGAGACATCTGGTACTTCAGCCTTGCCAGTTTCCATCCACATAACGGGTCTAACATTGTATATTTACTTAACCAGATACTACTCTTCCTTCCTGTGTAATTTCTAATCCTTTTGTTAATATTTGTTCTAAATGCAGAAAGGAATGTGCAGAAGTTACTAAACAAGAATGTGGTTCCTGTTGCTGCTGTTGTCATAATGGCTTGTAACCGGCCAGACTATTTAGAGAGAACAGTTGAATCTATCCTGAAGTATGGTTCATGTCTGAACTGTCTGTTTCAAGAAGCAAAAAGATTTATTCTACTCTTTATTTTCCAAAAAGTTTCCTAACTTGGTACTATAATCCACCTAGTGTTGATCATTTGTGGTACTTATGTACAGATTTAAGTTGCATTCTTTGTTGTGACCTATTAACCCTGTCTAGATTGTTGGTACTATAATCCACATAGCTTGGTGCATAAAGCACCTTTCTAAATAAGTGATGGTTAATACTTGTTCCAGGTATCAGACATCAGTTGCTTCAAAGTTTCCGCTTTTTATATCTCAGGTAATGGCAATAGCAATTTCTGTTCTTGGATCCATCAAGTGTGCGGGAATCCTATTTTCTCACTTGTTCTTTTCTTGTCACAGGATGGAACAAATGGAGCTGTGAAAAAGAAAGCTTTGGATTATAAACAAATAACATATATGCAGGTGCAGAAATAAATATTCTGTTGGCTTTTAGAGCTCTTTAATGCTTATTTACCTAATACTACACAACACAATCCATTTCATTCTTGTAATATTTGAAGCACAACTGGTTATACATTGTCACAGAGAGATGATGATCATATTAGGAGTAATAGCCTAGCTTCTCGCGGTGGACCCGTTAGAGCGTTGAACTCCGGGAGTCGTTGAAACTCCCGTCCGACCCGGGTTTGAAGCACGGCACCTTCTTAGAACAAAGCCTGATGGGAGTCTCCCACCATGGTCCAGTTTTTTTTTATATTAGGGGTAATAGAATCCTTTACATATTCAGCACTCGAGTCCTTTTCCTCTTCCATCACGTGCTCTATATATTACCCCTTGGGCTGTTCAAATACAGTTTGTGCTATTCATAATAGTTCACTTGTGGAATTTTAATAGCTCTGATGGAGAAAACCCTTGCATTATTTTGGTAGAATTAGGGTTTGACACTTGTTTGGATCTCAAGTAGGGTGATGGCAGTGATTCCTGAACGAAATACAGTATAGTGACCAAAAGTCATCTGATATCTATTTTCACTGAGCTAAATGAGAATGAAATTAAATTACCTTGTTGGAAACAAATGTTAATTGACAGAATATCAAATTCAAATCGTATAGTGAATTTGGATGGTAGTATGTTTTTCCCCTTCAATCATTCAATTGATTTCTAATCAAAGCAGTAATTGATTCATTTAGCTAAGACTTTATGTGGTCTTTATGCTGTCTATATGTTGTAGCATGTGGATCTTGAACCTGTGCGAACTGAAAGGCCAGGAGAATTAACAGCATATTACAAGATTGCTAGTAAGTGCTTTAACTGATGCATGGTGTGGTTAAGGGTTTTATGTGGTTCCTAACACTTGCATCTTTTCAGAACATTATAAGTGGGCCTTGGATCAGCTGTTCATTAAACATAACTTTGCTCGAGTAATCATTCTAGAAGGTCTGACATCTACCATGATCCTTTGGCCATTTTGTTATTATATATTTTCGTTTTCCAACACGTTTTGTGATTTTGTTAATAGATGACATGGAGATTGCCCCGGATTTTTTTGACTACTTTGAGGCTGCAGCTAAATTACTTGATAACGACAAGTATGTTACATTATTATGCTTTCTACATGAAAATCTGAGGAACTCAATATATAATTTCTCTAATCACTCTCCTTCGTTCTAATCAATGTGGCATGGAAGGACGATTATGGCTGTTTCTTCTTGGAATGACAATGGACAAAAGCAGTTTGTTAACGACCCAAGTTAGTACTATGATAGTCTTTTCAAATTCCTTTCTCTATATAGAGGGAATACTACTCACTTTGGTATGCTACATTTTGCAGAAGCACTTTACCGCTCGGATTTCTTTCCGGGGCTTGGATGGATGTTAACAAAGTCCACTTGGATTGAACTGTCACCAAAGTGGCCTAAAGCATATCCTTACTGTTGTCTAGACATTTTTTAGTACTATATATAACCTATGCTATTTCTGCACCTTTTATCATCTTATTCTTCCTTGACGAGATTTTACTTATTGGGATGATTGGGTGAGGCTAAAGGAGGTACATGGAAATCGGCAATTCGTACGCCCGGAAATCTGTAGAACATACAATTTTGGCAAACATGTACGTTGGATATTGTTCCTCAATTTTTCTTTAATTAAAATGCTGGCAGTTGCAATTGGAATAGACATACCAATCACCATTACCAAGTTTCTTCATGGGATACAGACAAACAGTTAACAGTCAAAAGTGAATCTGCAGACTGCAGTGGCAAGTCCCACGTTTCTTCGTGCAACAGAGACCGACGGATAATAATTTCTTGTTGGATCCATTAAATTGTGACTGTCTCACATTTACACTTTGGTATTATGCTTTCTTTGCAGGGATCAAGCTTGGGACAATTCTTCGAGCAATATTTGGAGCCTATCAAGTTAAATGATGTTCATGTATGCAAAATTTTCCATATTGTTCATTGTACTCCTTTTACAAGCTACTTGCTGAAATTTACTTGTTCCATATTCTTGCCCACAGATTGACTGGAATTCTGAGGATCTGAGCTACCTTGGGGAGGTAAGAACTAATTTGGAATTAGAAGGCTGCCATCCACATAAGAAAGTACCTAATCATTTTTTTGTGATACTTTAAGGATAAATTTTTAACCAAATTTGGAAAAGAGGTGGCTAGTGCCATGCCTCTCCATGGATCGGATGCTGTGTTGAAAGCCCATAACATTGCTGCGGATGTAAGGATCCAATACAATGACCAGGAAGACTTTGAACGGATAGCTCGTCAATTTGGAATATTTGAAGAATGGAAGGTCAATTCTTAATCCAAATCTAAATAATTTTCTCAATTGTTTGAAGCAACGGTTTTTCATATTATTTAGAGGTAGTTCATTGCTCTGTTAGCAATTGCCGATCTGGATTTGGAAAGTGGTAGTGTATCTTGATTTTTTTTTTTGGAAAAAAAATTCCAGGATGGCATCCCAAGAACAGCTTACAAAGGAGTGGTGGTCTTCCGATACAACAGCAGTCCAAGGCGAATATTTCTCGTCAGCGCAGATTCTCTTGGTCAGCTTGGGGTGTAGTGTTGAGAAGGTTAATTTCACCATGAAGCTAGTGGTGAACCCTTCTTTTATCAAAGTTTGAAATGGCAATGTTGGAGGATGCATTTATTGATTTCTGCCAGCATAGAGCAATCAGGATGCATGTCAGAGAAATTTTTGGAGAAGCGATTGTCTTGGCCCAAGGTACTGAGCAGTGAGTAATAGAAGCATGGGCTTGTTTTATTGGGACATTTGCAGGATCAATACAGAGTATTTTTGTTCCTGAATCGGTAAATGTTTAGTTAGCAAGGCGCATTTATCCTGGACTGTATTTAGGGTTCACACGATGCTGTTGTATACACACATAGGAGAGCAGCTTACTAGCTGACCTGACACAATCTTTATTAGGGTAAAAGAAAGGTGATTTTTATGACTGCAAATTTTCATGTGATGCTTCTTTGCTCTTGGATCTTGGTGTGGAGTCGTCCAAGTCCCCGTGCATCTTGGAATCAAGGACGGTGGATGGATATCCCAATCCATCTTTGCTCTTGGTCTAGCAACAGCTTACTATCTTGTTTTACTTTTGCTGTCAACTTAGTTGTCGATTGATAACGAACGGTGGATTATCCAGCTATAAGCAAAGTACATCCAGCTAACGCTAGATCAAATGTGTTTTTTTAGTAGAACAGATACAAATGAGTGGATGGTTTCATGTTACGATGCTGTAGCTGAGATTACTTATAGATAAACAACCTTGTGATGTTTTATTATATTTTTTTAAAAAAATTGGTTTGTGAAGTTTGAGAAGGAGTTTACCCTGATCTCCCAAATGCATGATATTGGTTTCCCCGGGTTTGAGTGGGAATTAGAGATGACCACATAAAATTCCCGTTGGGTCCAAATCCATAGTTTTTATTGCCGAGTATCCGAATAATACGGTATAGTTATTTAGTGCACATGTAGGCAAGATTTAGCAATTTAAATCACATGAAATAATCAAATAATATACCAGGAATATAAAAACCCAAAGAATAAGAAAATCAGAGAAAAGAAAATGCGCGCGGGGTAACTGTTGGCCGCAAAGCTCCGAAGTGGCACGCCAGCGTGCCAGGAAACCTATAAGCTTCGGGAAGCCACCGAAGCCACTTGCTTCCGGTGTTTGAGATTCGTGCGGTCACTGTCGGCCGCACGATCTCCTTCTTCCACCTCCGACCGGCGGCGCGCACGGCGAGGGCGCCGCCGACCGCGGGCGGTGGCCGAGGCCGCCGGCGGCGGAGGTTAGGGTTTTGGGGGTGCCGGGTTTTAATAGCCGCTGGACATCGAGAAAAAGAGAGGGGGGGGGGGGGGGGAGGGAAGGTCCGGCGGTGGTGGCGGTGCGGCCGGCGGCGGAGGCGAGGCGTTCCGGGCGGGGCCGGACGGGCGGTGGGCGGGGATTGGCGACGCGGAGGAGGAGAAGAGGCAGATTAGGAAGGGCGGGGTGGCGCCGGTGGGGGCGGCGGCGGAAGAGGCGGCGACAGCGGCGGTCCTGCGGCGCGAGGAAGAAGGAGGCGGCGGCGGCGGCGGCGAGGCCACCGGGTTAGGAAAGGTGGATTGGCGCAGTAGGAGGAACGCCGCCCGCCGCCCTGGGTGGAGAAGAAGATGGGGGCAGCGGGCGCGTGGAGGAAGAAGAAGACGGGGGCGGCAGGCGCGCGGAGGAAGAAGGCGAGGGCGTTGATGGGCCTCGTTGTGTCCTAAGCAAAGCTAGGTTGCTTCCGTTCGCTGGACAGGAGCCCCCAGCGCGCGCGGTCTGGACGCTAGCGGCCCAACTAACGGCCCGTGCGGACACTATGAACTGCGGCCTGGTCGTCTTGTCGACCCCGACTCCGGCGACTCCGCGGCTGCGCACTTCCAAGTTCCTTCCAACTACGCCGCCGCCCGAGCCCGAGCGAAGCTGCCGAAGAAACAACCGTGCCTCCTTTGCCCCTTCCTTCGCTCGACCCGATGGACGGCCGCGTGAAGGTGGTGGGGCAGGTGGAGCGGGTGGACGGAGCGTCGCTGACCTACGCGGAGTTCGTCGACCGCTTCATGGCGCCCAACCTCCCCGTCGTCCTCACGGGACTCACCGCCTCCTGGCGGGCCCGCGAGGACTGGACGCTCCCCGGACCCGGCGACCGCCGCCGCCCTAACCTCAGCTTCTTCGCCCGGAACTTCCCCTCCCCTCTCGTCCAGGTATCCCCTCCTCGTCCGTTCTTATGGACGGTTGCGCTTGCTACGCGAATCGTTTGAGGACCCGTACGCAGCGGTGTGGATTGCGCAGGTCGCCGACTGCTCCTCGAGGGAGTTCACGGACCAGAAGCGGCTTGAGATGTCCATGCAGGAGTTCATAGACCACTGGGTTGGAGATGCTCACGGTGGCTTCAGCGCTGGGGATCGCGAGAGGTCCCTCTTGTATCTGAAAGATTGGCATTTCGTTAAGGTCTGCCCGCAGGGCCATGCCCGCTTGATTTTGCTCAGCAATTACATTGGCTATGGCTAGTACTGGTATTTCTTGGTGCTCCTGCAGCATGTTCAGGTTGTTATGCAAATCAAACATGGAAGATCTTTTGTTATCGCTGGCACTTCATAAGCCTTGCCGAACTCTTGACTCGCCGACACTCTTAATTAGAAAAGGGTTCTGGACCTTTCCGCCTCTTCCAGATGTATGCGTGGTCTTGAAGAAGCTAGAGCATCTCCAAGAGATTAGCTAAAAAGACTAGTCAAATTTACTGATTTAGCTACTCTTAAAAATAGATTTGACTGTTGTGTAAAGATGGCCGGTGAGGTAGGCTAGCTAAAAATAGCTAGCGAATAATGTGGAACAGAGAGCCACTAAATTTAGAGGGCTATTTACAGAGTCTGTTGGAAACGTTTTTTCTTCAACAATAGCTAAATTTAACTTTAGAAAACAATTTAGCTAGTCTCTTGGAGATGCTCTTAGTGGGTGCTACACTTCACAAACATTGAGGTGCACTAGTTGTAAAAAGAATTGCCGTAATGCGTCACCTGAATTTTTATATATTTTTGAGTGGGTATTTGAATTTACAATCTTGCATGTAAAAGTTGATGTTAAATCAAAACGAACATTAAATCACTTTGTGTGCATTTCCTAAATTTTTTGCTAAAACATTTTATGGTAATAGTATAGTATCTTTTCCACAGTGACTGCGGTAGTTGTTTCAATATGTATGCGCCCTGATTTTATTCCTTCCTTCTTCTTTTTTTTGCATAACTTAAACTCATTATTTAGTAACTGGCTAGCTGAAAGTTTCCGTTCCAATCGTTGCTGATTGTCTTAATCCACATACAAGTACTAAAGACCAAATTATTTTCTTATTATAACTATATGAATTTCACCATAACTTCCGTGCTATGCAATGGAGTCTCAGTTTGAAAGCACAATGTGCATACCTATGCTTACAAGATTGAATAATCCTTCAATAGGTCAGTAGTAGAATGCAGACTATGTCTCTTTTCTTTTTTCCAACTAATGTTCTATTTCTCCTGAAACAGCAACATGGTTATAACTGCTTTTTATCTCAACTTTCAGGAGTACCCTGATTATATTGCATATACCACACCAACATTCTTTGTTGATGATTGGCTCAATATGTATCTTGACAGTCATCCTATACATAGAGATTCTGACATTGCCAATCACAAAAATGAAATAAACTGTTCGGACTATCGGTTTGTTTACATGGGTGCAAAAGGTATATTCTGTTTTACAATTTTTCTTTTGCATCTATTTCTTACATGTCTACCATTGTGAAATTCTGTGGTTCTGGACGCAAGTTACTGTGTCTTACATTGTAATTATCTCCACACATAATATGCTTGAGTTTGATCTGCAGGAACCTGGACTCCTTTGCATGCTGATGTTTTTAGGTCATACAGCTGGTCGGCAAATGTTTGTGGGAGAAAACAATGGTTGTTTCTACCACCATCACAAAGTCATCGTATATTTGATAGGTAAAAAAAAAGGAAGAAGTCCATTTTCGACCATTGAACTATTGCCGAAGTCTAGTTTTGGCCATCGAACTTCAAAACCGGGTATTTTTGACCATCGAACTATGAAAGCCGGACAACTTTGGCCCTCTGGCTGGTTTCAGAGGTGGTTTTGACAATATATGCATTTATAAAAATAAATAAATAATAACATATGATTTAATCTCTAAAATGCATAACTAATTCGTTTTAAATTAAAAAAATATGAAACTAGCACCAACTTTTTTCTAAAAATATAGCCAATTTATTGGTACACTGTTTAGAATTATTTGGATCTTATTCATTTATTTTTCTAATGTTTTATTGCTCATAGTCATGACATGTACTTATTTTAATTATCATTTTGTGCTTGACTTTATGTTTATTACATGATTAATTAATTGCATAATGCTTGAGCAGCTCCTTTTGTCTAAAACATATGACCTAGTTACACAATCAAAATAAACTAAAGGATTAGCCATGCAATATATAAATAAAATCTAAATATGGTGGAGCATGGCGTTTGTGGTGTTGGTGTTGCCTTCTGAGCTGTTATATGTAACCGAACTTTGCTGGATCGTTTTGGCCAATATCTTGTCAAATATAACACAAAAATATAATTTTAATAAATAATGTGCATGCCCACAAGAAGTAAAACACTACCAAAAGGAAAAATAAGATCCAAATAGATTTAAATACCTTGCTAATAGATAGATTATATTTTTAAAATTTGTTTGGTGTCGGTTTCATATTTTTCTAATTTAAAACGAATTACTTATGCATTTTTTGATATTAAACCAAATTTTATTATTTTGAAAATACATATATTGGCAAAACCACCTTTGAAAGCAGCTAGAGGGCCAAAGTTGTCCGGTTTTCATAGTTCGATGGTAAAAAATACCCGGTTTTGAAGTTCAATGGCCAAAACTTCGGCGGTAGTTCGATGGTCAAAAATGAAATTCTTCCTGAAAAAAAGTTGGTTTTGGTATTTCTTTTTGTTTGTTGTTAGGTAAAACTGACTTTAGCAACACTGGTTAATGGTAGAATGAAAGCATACAAAGTGAGCCCGACAGGTTAGTTCATGGAAATTAACTATTAAAGCATCATTGCAACATTTGCGTAGAACTTGTGTGTTTTCTAAAAGACATTATGCACAATGCAAAAATGTTCCATAACTTCTGTTTTCTGTCACAGTACTTTCTGTTGGTACCTGATCAGTGGTTGTTAATTGTGCCTTGTAGGTACATGAGATCCTCGGTCTATAACTTAAATGATGATGTTTCTGAAAAGCACTTTCCTGAATTCAAAAAGGTCTCTCCCCCCTTAAACCCTGGTGAAATGCCCTTTGGATAGTTTCTTTTCTGAAAGGTAATTTTATGAAGTTTCTTTTGTAGACTGAATGGCTAGAGTGCATTCAGGAGCAGAATGAAATCATATTTGTTCCCAGTGGATGGTATCATCAAGTCCATAACCTGGTAAATTTCCCCATATTTGCAACATAACTGCATGTTTATCATTTGTTGTTTTATCTGTAATGTACTGACTGGGTGTAATGCAAGTAAATATATTTGCCACATTGGATGAAATAGGGACCAAATAGTATAAGTTGAAACTATCAATTATTCCCTTTGGATCAGATTTGATTGTTAACACTTAATATTATAATTTTACTGGACATCTATAAAATATCCCTACCCATTTTACATTCATCTTCCACCTCACAGTGACTAAGTGACTTGTAATATGCTTTCATCAAGTTTTTATCCAACATTTGTATTTGAGTTCTCAGTCTCTTACTTTGGGGTTGGTGTCATGGGATATTGTTGTTTTTCAACGTAGGAGTTAACTTTCATGGAGCTGAAGTTATCATTGGAAAGGCTTATTTTGCTGTCCCCTTTCATGGCGCTTGAAACTATGGACAATTCAAAAGAAAAAAAAAACTCAGCTAATCATGATAAATTGCCAACTATGAGATATGCATGCAACTTCCTATTTAGAAAATGATCCTTGAAACAACAAAGGCATCACATCTTTGTGCATACTGTGCATCCATGTTGTGGTTGCTGCTGGGCCCATGTCCATGGAAGAACTTTGAATTGTTTGAGTTTGCTCCCTGTGGCGTGCAAATTGACACAATGGCTAATCAATCTGAAGAACATTTTACTCCCAACAACTACACTACAGTTAGCGAGATCATATTAGAAGTTTTTATCATTTAACCCTAGTGTAGCTCAACCTGAATAATATTCAAATGCCAGTGCACCCATTAATTTATGTCTTGAAGTTCTTGGATTTTCCCAGTACAATATTTGTTTAAAGAATTGCGCCAATTACCATTAGGATACTATTAGCTGTTATACTGATGTGCTTTTCCCCTTTATGGGGAACTACTACAGGAGGATACTATATCTATAAACCATAATTGGTTTAATGCCTACAACCTACACTGGGTGGTGAGTACTGTGTTTCTGTGAAGTACTCCGTAAGTTGTAGAATATTAAGATTACATTCTTGCTAATACTTGGCACATTTAGTGGAACTTGCTTTATGAAGACTACAAAGTCGCAAAAGAATATATTGAAGACATTCGAGATATATGTGATGATTTTGAAGGGCTTTGTCAACGGAACTTGGCAGCTAATACAGGTAATGCTCCAGTGTGTGGAGGAATCACATGAACAAGAAAATGCCTTTTTTTTACTTTCTCTGATAACATCCTTTGATCTATTTTCAGGCATGAACTTCTATGATTTCTTTGTTTTCATAGTACGGTTTGCTTTAGCCAATGTAATTGAGATTTACCATCTTCAGCAGCCAGAGTTTGCTACAATTTTAACAGAAACTGCACACCAATTTGTCTATAATCTGATGTCAATTCGCAATGTTGCATCAAAAATGACAACTGCAGAGGCTTTCACTACTGAGAATCTTCGTAGTATCTCAGAAGATAACCATAGTGCTTTCTCCAATGTCAAACAAATATTAGAAGAGGAGAGTTTCAGAAGGCTATTGATGGCACTGTCAAAGGCATATGAACCCATAGACAGAGAGCAAAAGAATTGTCCCAAATCTTGTACTTCATATCCAAAGGGCTGTTTGTCAGTGATCTGCTTGAAATCTGATTGTAATGTTGCCGGTCACATTACTTCTTTGATCGATGAAATTTGCGTACCTGCAGATTTGGTGACACTAATTGATAGTGTTCTCTCTGATAGATAGATTTTTAGTGCGCCTAGCATGGGAAGCTTGTACTTGCAGAATCCTGATATATGAGATCTGATGGATACTTGATCACCGATGGATTTTCACAGCCTGTGAAATGGAAGGACAATTGTGCATTACATAGGTATTGGTTGTTTTTAGCTCTTTGCTATGCTTAGTTTCGTGATAACATCCAAACTCAAAGTTTTCTGATGTAACATTTTGCATAGCAGTGGAAGGTCAAAAGATTTCAACCTTTTATGGCAATCGGATTGGTAGTTTCTTCCATGTAGAAGACTGTCACTGTGGAACTAATTATTGGTCAAATCACTCACCTTTCCGAGAATTGCATTCAAGTTGGGTGGACAAAATTGGCACTGCTTATATATTCAGATGGTTTCCACATATTATACTATATTCAACCTGCAATACATGGTAAAGTTGCAAATGATATGTAAATACTAATTATTTTTTTCCATCATTGCTATTGAAGATTTTATTTGCAAATCAGTGATTACTTTTATTTGCTTTCTCTGTTCCAGCAGACAGGTGGAGAACCTTGAGAACATAGTGAAGAGCAGTTTTGTACCAGCCAATCAAGACTTAAATGAGTCTTCAGCTATGCTTGTAAGATTTACTGTAATATAATCTGATAAATTGTGTGAGTGAATGTTTTCTTTACTGCAGCTTAAGTAAAAGAATCCAGTCTTGATCATATCTGTATTATAATGTTTAATTTATTTTAAATTCTGCTTATCCTAAGGAACAATGTGAATAGAAAATCTGATGTCGCCATGAGGCAGTGAGTAATGGCTTGCTTCCCAAAAGGATTCTGGCTGTACCTTTGCTTCTGAATTGTTTGTTGTTTTCTCAGGAAAACTAAATGGCTTATGATCCTTGTAAACATTCGTTGGAAGAATATATGTTTAAAAAGAATTACGCAACGGGTTAGAATTATACGCAACATATGATGTGAAAATGGTCTGACGATTGGTCCAAGAATTTTGGAGATGCAATTTTTTTTGGATTTTTTAGTGTTTTTTTACAAACTA
Organism: Echinochloa phyllopogon; assembly: GCA_033239725.1. Taxonomy (NCBI): domain Eukaryota; kingdom Viridiplantae; phylum Streptophyta; class Magnoliopsida; order Poales; family Poaceae; genus Echinochloa; species Echinochloa phyllopogon. Next base: position 36,083,090 of record BTCW01000014.1, read on the forward strand.
GAAGGACAAGATGCTAGCTGTTTACGTAAACAATGAAGTGTTATCTGTCAATTATCTAACCAATAATTACATATTATTCTAATTTCTATCATGCTACTCTGCTATGATACCACTGTGCCAACAAGAGATGGTGTGGAGGAGGCGAGGAGCTGAAACAAATTTATATAAAAAAACTGCTCTCTTCCCAAATTAGTAACTTGAGGTCCGCATACCAACCCGGGGTGTGACCAACTCATTTAAACCATGGTCAGCTGACCTAATGTTAGCTTGATGCACGGAGATGGTATATCAGTGCCTGATGATGGTCTTGTTTGGCAATTTGGGGTAAGGAGTTGCTCACTGGCGTGATGGTCATTTTAACTCACACCAATTCTAACTCAGTACCTCACATTGAGCCTGGTCATTTTAGCATCTTGTTTGAGGCATGAAAACTTTGCATGGATGGATCAAAGAAGTGTTGTCCATGGTATCAAATGTTCATCCACACCTTGTCGTGAGGATGAAATGGTGTGTCATCTACCGAGTAAATAAATTGCATGAATTATCAAGAAATGCATGAGTAAGTCATACTGGTTTGGAATGTTCCTCTTGGCTCGGCCTAGCCTGTACCTGGAACGAAACCCTGTCTGGTGACTACGTGACACTGCAGCCTGTGCCGATGGCTGCACTGGCGCAATGCAAGCACACCAAATTATTGCCTGTCAGGTGCTCAGATCCATTTGGGGACTAAGCAGCAGCAGCAAACAGACCATCCCTGCATGAGCCAGCAAGTGTGCTCGGTTTCCACTGCCACTGTTGCTCCTGTCCCCTCTCTTGGCATTGCCATCCCCATTCACCTTTGCGCCACACCGTGCATCTGTCTGCTGGATAGCTGACCGTTGCTGGAGTCCTATGATATGCACTGTTCTGTTTTACCAGACATGCCGGAGCAGAAGAACAGGAGGGATGGAGTGATTTCAGGTCTCTCCATTCGTCAAGCGTTGATGGCTGCAACTGCAAGTGATCGACCTAGGAGCGACAGCAGCAGCTTCTCGGTTTCGCTGACAGGTGCGTACGTCGTCAGCTATGCTTTGACCTGCATACTACTGTACGCTAGTCTCACTTCCACGCAACCTAAGATCGATGCAGCGCTCTAATTAATCAAGGCACTAAGTTGCGTTATCCTCCCCAGCTCCACCAGTTAATCTGTCGCCTGCTGCTCATTATCCACCACCACCTGTTAATGGATGCATGCCGACGTCGCTGCCGCTTCTGTTGCCTGTAACCTAATGGAAGCAGGGCTGTAATGGCATGCTTAAATTTCCCTGTCGACTGGCAGGAGTTCGTTGCAATGTGTAATTGCCTGCAATTGCAGCAGCTACCCGTGCCCATGCCCACGCCCATCCCGTGCTAGTAGCTCCCACACGCTGCTACTTCCAACAGCAAGGGACAAATCGTTTTTTCTGCAAGCCTGAAGAGAGCTGCTACTGCAATGGCCAGTGGCAGAGAAAGTAAAAGACCGGAATGGACTCAATGGCCCTCACTTCTTGCTTGGCTTGGCGATTCCAGCAGCAGCAGGTGGTGCACGCGGCTGCCATGCCATCCACTCTTTTCTGCTTTCGGTGCCTGGCCGTGTTCCTCCTCAGTATGTAGATTCTACTGTGGTAGGAGCAGTGAATTGGAGTAGACCGGCCGCCCGGCCGGCGAGGGGGTGGTCCTTGTGATCTGAGTATAAGGTTGGGGAAAATTGGTGGATTAGATGCTTGTGCTTTACTGCAACATGGATGATGTAACTTGGACGTGAAGGAAGGGACAAATGCCTTGGGAGGGAAAAGAAACAAAAGGGAAACTGATATATCTATATACTCCCAACGGCATCACCTCTCTCTACTAGACTCTAGATTCTAGTAGAGAATAGAGATTAGTGCACAGCATGGCATTCCCCTAAATCCCGTCGTCTCGTGGGTTTCTTATTCCGTTTTCACTCTCCTAATGCGCGATCCATTTGTTTCCCAAGGCGTTTGGTTGCTTCTTGCTAGAGATGTTAGCTCAGGAGATTTAACTTTTTCGAGGCGTTTGATTGCTTCAGGATTTAGCTCAGTGTTGCTTAACGTTGAAGCTTGATCTGACATAGAGTATGTTTTTGTTTCTCTAGCTTGTTTCCTAAAATTTAATGATGTTTCTTTCCTGTGCCTCCTCTTAACCACCGTTGGGGACTTCGAGTCGGAGCCAAGGAAGGAAGAGCATGAGCAAACCGGCGGCAAAGAGAGTAAGCTAAGGCCTGCTTGTTGATAGAAAATGCAATGTATATACTGCTGCTAGCTTGGCTACATTGTTGAGGGGCTTTTACATTACAACTCATCACTACCTGATGAACTAGTTTTGCACTGGCCTTACCCGGCACTGGACCTTTCCTTCACCCTCTCTGTTTAATTTAGACCACCAAAGAGAAAGAGAAAAGAACAAAAACCAAGAAATTACATGATGGATTCTCCCTTTTGAGAAACGAACCTTTAATTTGCAAGAAAAAGAAAATAAAAGATCGACAGGGAAATTAAATAAACCAAAAAATGTATCATCCGGCCTGTTCCTCGATCGATTCCCTTGCAACGAACGAACTGAACGGCGTGCTACGTGCACCTGACGTTCCTCCCTGGCCCGCCGTAGTAGAAGTAGTTTCCCCAGACGGCGTTGACCCCGCCCTGGATGTCGTAGCAGTTTGGGTGGTCGGCGGTGACGTGGAACCCACCACCGGCGGCGAGCGGCACGAGGCTGTTGTCCCAGTCCACCACCTCCAGGTTCCGGAAGTAGGAGGCGCGGCCGAACCCCTCGCCGGCGAAGTGGCCGCTGCCCATCTGCGTGGCCGTGTGCGCCCCCGACGCGCGCGTGTTCACCACCTCGCCGCCGAACTGCACCATGCTCGCGTGCGACGCCAGGTGGCTGAACAGCAGCGACGGCCAGTAACCCACCAGCTCGCCCGACCCGAACTCCAGCCACCAGTTGCCGTGGTTAGGGTCCTGCGCGCATGCGGTTTTCATATAAAAAAAATGAAGGATCAGCTAGCTCCACTCGATCCATCCGGCCACTGGTCGTAGTAGTACTCATTTGTATTCTAGAGGTACGCGACGTGAAAAGCCGTGCACTTGAAAGAAAAGCCGAAAGGAGCAAGCAAGCAATTGCTGCAGACTAAAGAAAGGCAGGCAGGCGGACAGTGCAATGCAATGATGTGAGTCGTGTGCCGCTGTCTGCCGCCGTGTTTGCAGCAGGGGGCAACGGAGCAAAAGCACAGGAGATGCGATGGCTACCTTCCAGACGAGGAGGCTGATGTCGAATTGGCCGGCGTCGTAGGCGGAGGTGGGCGAGATGGCGGCGCCCATGGCGATGCGGCTGTTGGTCTGGATGAAGCCGGAGCAGAGGAGGTTGTAGCACCCCGTGGTCTGGTACGCGTCCGTGGTCCAGTAGGTGAAGAAGCGGGGCGAGCCGTCCCCGTAGAGCTGCGGGCTCACCTGCCACCCGGCCTCGATGGTGTTGAGGTCGTCGCCGAAGGAGCCCGCGATGACCCAGATCTGCGACAGGCTGAACTCCGACGCCGTGCTCACCTTGGGCGCCCACACGTTGATGCTCGCCTTCGCGCCGTAGTACTCGTCGCCGGCAACGTAACCCACCGCGTGCTGCAAATTAAGCCCATTAGTATATTGCCCATCGTTAGTGAGTTCATGTTGTAATAATGCTCCACGATCGAGCAGGAATTAATGGTGTGTGATAGAATCGGTTGCGACAAGGGGGACATCAATCTAATGATGATTTCAGGCGGTTGTAGCTGCGGGATTGGACGTTTCGTTCCTACTAGGATCTTTCTCTGGCTTGTAGCGCTTGTCAGCTAGCTAGCTACTCGATCTGCCGCTGCTTGCTACGGACCCAGAACGTAACTGCCTCACCAACCAAACCAAAGATGTTGCGCAGCCAAGAAGAATCCAGAGCAAGAGAGGAACGGGACCTCGTGGCCGCCGGCGACGGAGTCGCGCCGCACCCTGGCCGACGGCGCCCTGCCGAACCGCCGGACAGAGCTGGCGCGGAGCACGTCGGCCTCCGTGGTCCGCCTGATGGGCACGGACCCCTCCGGGCACGACTCCCCGGACGCCGCCCACAGCTGCACGCCGGCGCCGCCCGCGGTGTCATTGGGGTGGTGCCCCTTGGGCCTCACCGGCGGCGGCTCCAATGGCCTCTGGCCGCGCAGCCTCGGGTGATCGAACGCCGGCTGCAGGTGCGCCGCCACGCAGTCGATGAGGTCGCCGTCGGGGCTCTGCACGCATCAACAAGCGAGCGAGCGTAGCAATGTCAGTGCCATGGCACGCACGCAAACAGAGGAAACCGAAGATCGAGCAGAGATACGGTGCACGCACGCACGTGCCTGGATGGTCCGGAGCGCCGGCTTGTTGAGGCGCCTGAGCAGCGCCTGCACCCTCCTATACCGCCGGAGCTCCTCGCCGGGCCGGAACCGCCGGGTCTCGTTCGCCGCCGCCGCCGGGTCGGCGCCGGCCCAGCCGCTGGCAAGGAGCGCCACGAGCACGAGGACCGCGAGGCGGGCACCAGAACGAGAGGACGCGGCGGCCATGTCACTGCGGGGTCCTGACTGGCCTCCTGTGGAACCTCCTGCAAAATGGCTTCTCCTCCTCGCTGCAGCTGCGCTTCTCCCAGGCCGGCGGAGGAGAAGAATACATTGGCCGGGCTGCCTGTGGCTTCTTTGCTGGTACGCGCCGCTTGCCTGCTTTGATTGCTTGGGAGTTGGTGTCGCTGCTGCTGCTGCTGCTGCCGAAAATCTGGCTGGAGCGCCGGCCGGCCGGCAGCGCGGCTCTGACTGAACTCGGTCTGAAGTGAGAACGTACAGGCGGAGGCCGGTGTCGTGTTGCTTTGGGCGGCAAAGAAAGACGAAGAAGAAGCACTCGTCCTCCCTGTACGCAAAGATCTCAGCTTCCAATGCTCCCCAGGCGACCACACCGGGGGCGCTAGCTATATATCACTCTGCCAGCTAGGTGTCCGATCATGGCGATGAGTGAGTTAACTATGGGGTCCGGGCCGAGGCCGACAAAGCATGAGGCTTTGCAGCATGAGGCAATTGAGTTGAGAGAGGAGGCCCCCGGAGGAATAATTTACTGGGGTGTCTCGGTTGCTTTTGGGAAAGGCAGGCCGCCGGGGAGGGGCGCCCTGCCCAACCCAACCCAACCCATGCTTCATCGCCTCGGACTGGCTCGCCATGGAGTGCTGCTGCTGCTGCAATGAGTGGTACCAGCACAAGGCATGCATCATGGCGCCTGCTTAGTTTGATTGGGGACGGAGACGGACGCTAACGTTTTGCAAGGAAAGACATGGCCCTTCAGCCTTCTCCTTCTCATCAATAAACTCATGTCTCTGTGTTGTTTGTGTTGTGTCCTCTCTATATGCTTTGCATCATCCAACCCAAACCCAATGCAACCAAGGCCGGTTAAAGATCGAGACAGCAGGCATCAAGCAACAAAGCAGCAGCTAGTGTGGTCTCATCACCTCTCGTCTCGTCATCATACGCCGGGGATACTTACGGGATGAGTATGTAGGCCAAAGTGGGCATACGCTTTGACTAGTGGTGGTATTTGGCACATCTGAATGTATCCCACTTTTGGCTGCCCATTCCATTGGCATGAATTGATGAGGTGTCTGGTGAGGTTGTCCCCTGCCTGCCTTCATTCCCCCTACCTAGCGAATCCGATGCCTAACATGCATGCATCTTTATTATTTCTGAGGCCGCGATGAAAAAGTACGTTCAACCCTCTCGTTGACTCGTCGTTCATCACAGACGCTAGCGGCCGGCTTCACCGGTGTAACATGTTATAGAACGTCCATGCATGTGTTTTATTAACAGGAGCAGCACGTACGACTGCAACACATAATCGTTCCACAAGTACTTGCCCATTTAGCATGACATATCCGGATTTGCAGATATAAAAGGAAAAATAAAATCTTATTTTCACCCTCTAAATATCATAAAAGTGTGGTTTTCAGCCTCTAACTATAAAACCAGGTATCGAGCTTGAGGGTCATCCGACTATCAAAAATGGGCACATTTGGGCCTTGAGGGTCATCCGACTATCAAAAATGGGCACATTTGGACCTCCAGGCGGTTTCAAAAATGGTTTTTCGTTTTCTATATGTTAATTTTTTTTGGTTTAACCTAAAAAGTTCATAACTAATTTGTTTTAACTCAAAAGAATATGAAACTAGTATAATGTTTTTTTTCTAAAAAATGTAGTAGACTCTCTTAGTGTCTTAGTTGGAGTTATTTTGAGCTTATTTATTTGTATTCCTACTATTTTATTGATTCTAGTCGTGCTTCGTATTTATTTAAATATGATGAACAAATTTGGTATTGATTTCATATTTTTTTCCGAGTTAAAATGAATTAGTTATGAATTTTTAGATTAAACTAAAAAATAAAAAGTAGAAAATAAAAATGCACCTTTGAAACCGTCGAAGGGTCCATATATGTCCGGTTTCAATAGTTGGATGTCCCTTGATACCCGAATCTGTAGTTGAGGGTTGAAAATCAGACTTTTGTAATATTTGGAGGGTGGAAATATGACTTTTCCCTAAATAGAAAGCTTTCAAAAATAAACTCGGACCATTATTTTCTCTTTATGATATATCAAATGTTACAGAATTCATATACGTGAAATACTATTCTAGTGATACAACTTTCAGACATAATACATGCATAAAATTTGATTAGTTGTTGCTGAAAATTAACTTATAACGTTTGGCTACTTCAAATTCTAACGCTCACTACAAAAGTAAAAACGGGAGGAAGTACAATTGGTAATATACACATATTGCTAGTTAAATGGTTTTAGCAACCGGGATTTTAAATTTTCCGAAAAGGAGGCATCACATTCATAAAGGTAAAAGAGATACTAATTAACAAGGCCGCTTGAGCTTGCTTTGCATGAAGCCACGAAGAACTACATGTTCAGATTACAAGCAAGCAACACATCCAAAATAAATCTCCTGTGATCTTCTCCCTCCCATATGCTTGCAGCTCGCCTGACCATTTTAAACCCGGTCAACCTTCAGCCGCAGGTATTCTCATTGGAGTGAGGGGGTGCAAAAAAAGCAAGCTGAAACCTCAAGAGGCATGAGGCAAGATATGCAAATGTGCAATGGGGGCAGAGTCCAGTGGCTTTGGCCTTTGAGTTGGCCCCCCCTTATTTTTTCTTTCTTTGATCTATTCTCTCCTTTTCATCCGTCCCCTTCACTTTATCACCTTCATTGGGTTGTGCACTGAGCATGCTTGCTTTGGCCAATGCTTGCTCTCCTCCCATGGCTGTGGCCACTCTACGCATCAGAACTCTCCTTTGCTGTTCATCTGCAGTTACCTGCTGCTGCTTGGTCCTACATGGAATGGAATGAAACTCTGGGAGCATGGTCTCTGTGGTCCTCAGTCTCCATGCCCTTGCTACCTTTCACTGCTTCCTAGGCCCTCTACAAGACTCCTAAATGCTCCAAGCTTGTTTTTTACACTACAACATGGGGGGTGAAAAAGGGTGCTTCTATTGTGTTTGTTTGCACTTGCAGAGCCAAAGGAATTTTCACCTCCATGACAGAATGTAACTTTTTGCGAGCGCCTTAGTTTGTTGTGACAAGCGCGTGCATGAACAGTGACTCACAGGTAGTAGTAGAAATGGAAAAACGTTCCCGGCCCGGTGCCTAATGTTTCAAACACATCTCGTCTCGCCCCGGGATCTGTTTGAGATTTGCACGTCGTGCCTCCTCTTGGTTTCAGACAAGGTTCAAAATTAAACCGCCCATGTGTGTCCTCGAAAAGAAAGACTTGCCCTCGCATGACTAATTTCAAAGAAGAGTTTTTTTACAAGGATTTTGAAGAAGAGTCAGTCCCCAAGCAATCTTGCAGCTGTACCGGTCATCATCATAAACTGAGATGACCTGAATCCCATAAACTGAGATGACCTGAATCCGCCAGTAGATCTTGTGCAGACAGACTATAGCTACTACCTCCGTCCATGAAAGAATGCAACTCTCGCATCCCCAGAAGTCAAACACTTTAAAGTTTTATCAAATTTATATAAAAAATTACTAACATGTATAATATAAAATGACTATTATTAGATTAATCATGGAATATATTTTCATACTAAATCTATTTTGAGACATAAATGTTAGTACTATTTTGTATAAATTTGGTTAAAATTGAAATTATTTGACTCCTCAGTAAGCGAGAATTACATTCTTTTCTGGACGGAGGGAGTGCATTACATAGCCCTGAACCTGGATACGGAGCAAGAGTTTGTTGCTGTACTTTTGGCTGCATCATCAGAGTACACGCATGCATGGGCAGCCAGAGATCCTCACTCCCGTTTACCGTTTAATTTCAGCCTGCAGCTGATCTCTCTCGTAACCGTGCCACGAGAGCTTTACTGATGAGCTAGTATTCTATTTTTACCCGCCATCTTTTGGTAGTGTCCTGCCCTCGTATATAGCTGTGTCAGCCACTGATCCATTGCACTAACCAGCAGCCGCAGTAGTAATCATGCCATTTCATTTATATATACTCATCTGCAAAGCCCTTTGCAAAGGCACGGATCGACCTCTTTGAGTGGCTAACAGCGTGGGGCCGGCCGTATCTCACTGTCCTGGATTTTGAGAGCAGTTTTTTCTTCTTCTTTATTTATGCTGGTCAGTTGCATGCTACGCTTTATGGGTGTGTGGCGTGGATTCAGAGTAAAGAACACGGGAGCCGGCAGCGCTAAGCCTGATTAGCTGGGTTAATTATGTGCACTGGCTGCGGGTTTCAACCGTGTAATCTATGCGCCCACGTCGTGTCAGCTGGTACTGGTACTGGATGACGCAGCGCGCAGGCATGTGGCGTGGTAATGATGCACTCACGCCCTGGAAACATGGGGAGCCAGACATTCGAATGTACAGTACGTGCTTTCTTTGCACCCGGGCTTCAACACTGCTCCTCCGTCCCACGGTACAATCATTCGTTGATTTTTTCTGTTCACGTTTGACGGTTCGTCTTATTCAAAAAATTATAAAAATATTATTTATTTTGTTACGACATGTTTTATCATCATATATATTTTTTAAGTATATCATAATTGTTTTTATATTTTTATAAATTTTTTGAATAATACGAACGGTCAAACGTAATGCGTAGAAATCGAAAAATTTATATTGTGGGACGGATGGAGTAGTAAGTACTATGTACTGTATATAATATCAAGAGTTAAATGCATCATTAATACACAAACTTGACAAGTGGGTGCGTTTAGGTACATCATCTTTCTAATTTCTCATTTAGGAGCAACAACTTGGCATATGGGTGCAAATAGGTCACCGACATGACATATGGACAAAAGAACGTCATGTAGACAACATATGTGTACATTTGATGTTATTTTATTGTTTATTAGGACTCATTTTGACATATATAAGTTTTTGTGATGTTGATATGGGATGAACACTATATTAGCACAACACAATAATTTGAAGATTTATATTACCACTCAAACTTTGTTAAGAGGCAGATGAATCAAAATGTCAAAATTTTACACTTATACATATCTTATTTGTCATATTATTTCATTTATCTCACCAAAAATAACTATTTTTATAAAAAAATATATTATTTTTAACATTTTATAATATTCTTTGTCTAGAAGATTCTACAAACAAAATCTAAAAAGGATACTACTAAACTAATCTAAATTGCATAATGTGTGAGGACTAAAAGAAAACAATCACTAACATGTTGTTTGCAAAGTACACATCGTTGCGACTCTGCCTACATCGCATTTTTTTAACCATGTGTCGTCGTAGTGACCTATTTGCACGCACATGCCAAGTTGTTGATCATAAATGAGCAATTAGAAAGATGGTGTATCTAAATGTACCCACTCGCCAAGTTTATGTACTAATGATGTATTTAACTCTAATATCAATCTAATCTAGGGACTATAGCTATGGCTAAGTACAGTACGTATATGCTACCTATATATATCTAGAAAATAAGAGTAACCGGTAAGGTAAGGTATCCATTGCTGGTTAGTAGTTACATACTCCCACCTGTTCGTCTGGTGGGTGGCTGGTGCTGATTTGTTCTGAGAGAAAAGTACTGCTGGCTGGTGACTGGTGGCTGATTTGTTCTGAGAGAAAAGTACTGGTGGCTGATAAGCCAACCAATTACTTCTTTAAAATTGTTAAAAGTTAGACAAATTTGATCTAAAACAAAGCTAAAATAAGCTACAATTTATAACCGACGGAGTATATAGGAATTCTGAATATGGTGCACTAAAAAGCATATGACTCTTCATTCTTGATCAAATTCAGAATTCAGAATTCCTATATACTCCATTATTATATTTGGATGGAGAGCCTCCATTACCGGTCTTAAGCCAAAATATGATCCTCTCCACCCCAGCATGGTAACTACTTACTGAAGCAGCTGGTGCTGATTTGTGCTGAGAGAAAAATACCGCTGGCTGCTGGTGGCTGATGGCTGGTGCTAGTTTATGCAGAGAAAAAAATACTGCTGGCTGGTGCATGATCGCTACGGGGCTGATTGGTTGCCTGCACTAGGGGCTATCCAGGCTTCCATAAGCCAAGGGTGGGCTGATTGGTTGCCTGGATGGGCTTTTAGCCTGGCTCCGGGGGGCCAAAAGAGGTTGTACGGCCTGCATAACCGGAAACGCAGCTCATCCACGTTTCCGGCTTGTGCAGCTTGCACAAGGCTTTGGCAAGCCAGCCCATGGTTCTGCTCACCTCCACCACACCCATCTGCTCACAGTATTCCTTGCTGCCGCTGTGCTCCTGGCTGCCGAGCTTGCCATTGCCGTTGACCCTAGCTTCCCCATGGCCCCAGCCCTGCTCGAGCACCGCCGCCGTCGAGCTATTGCGCCTCTGCTAGGCTCCCCAGCGGCGCCGCCACGCCGGCGCGGAAGCAGCGGATGGTGCTGTTGGTGCGAAACAACGGATCGACGCCGGGGTTTCCTCGACGATGCTGCAGACGAAGCCGTCCCCGATGGCGGCGACGACGAAGCGGAGCCCCGCGCCCGTGGGGATACTGAGCCCATGCCACCGCCAACAGTGGAGGCCCCCGGCCTCCATCACGCGCAGACGCGGTACTGACCGGAGGCCAGCGCGCGGAGCGGCGGGCCGGGACATGTGGGGCGGTGAGCCGAGCGGTAGCGTGCGGTGGAGGTGGGGCGGCACGCGGCGGAGGTGAGGGAGGCGCGTCGCGTTGGGTCGCCGCCGCCACCAAACCTGACGAGCGGCGGGCGCCAGACTCGGGGACCATGGGTGCGACGCCCTCCTCGCCGGAGCAATAGGCAGGAGATGAGGAGAATTTGGGGGAAGGAGGTGATAGAAGAGAAAGAAGAGGGTAGGAAGGAAAGTGGAACGGTAACTTCACCTTCCACCAGTGCAAGGTAAGTATATCATTCCATACATCCAACCAATCAACATCTTAGGTAGTGCAGGCTATCTTAAGCCACCCAACTAATCACGACCACCTTGCATTGATTTAGCCTGGTTAACGCTGACCTGGTTATATCCTAGCGTGGCTAGAAACTAGTACAACCAACCAATCACCCCCTACAGCTCTTAGTCTCTACTCTCTAGGTTGGAAATGGTGACCGGCCACTGATTTTCCTTTTGGGTCATCAAAGGCTGCAGCTAGGTCATAGATGAGACAGGCCCGTATGTTGTATGGCTAGATGCCGATTTCGCTTTGGACCGGGTGCACCATGGGTTCTATGCTCACAGGAAAGTGGGCCCGTACCCCTCCCTATTCCTGAATGATGCTGTTTTTAGTGTATTTTTTTGTATTTTCAACTGTAGTGAGGATTTATTCCAAATCAATAAAACAGCTGTCCTTTTCCCTCTTCTATTTGTGCCGTTTAAGATAATGGAGGCTCTCCATCCTGTGGATCCACAAGGAATACATACAACCGATTTATTATTTTTAAAAATGTGATACAAGATTTGAACCTTGGTTGATGTCCCGGCCACAGAAAATGTTCATCCCCACGTACCTAAATTGCTTCATACTCACTAGTTTCAAATTACTTAACATCAGCAAATCCTTTTTAAAATCGTCTCGCTTTTATTGGAAACCATCTTGTCCTAACCAAATTCCACCTAGTGACTGTCCATATGGTTCGAAGTTGGGTGCATGCTTAATAAATTCACTTCCCCTGAGCCTTTGGTCCCTTGTATAAAGGAAATGATGTTTTCCACAATTATTATCATGTTTTCTCCTAAGATTCCCTGCATTTTCCGCCTTTCCCCTTCCGAAAGAGAAAGCGATAATCTTTTTTGGTGATGCACACAATCAACTGTATCATCGAGTGTGCTAGCTAAGCATGCAAGGGCCGGATGACAGATGCATGAAGCAGTCCGATGAAAAGACCACATGCATGATGACTTCCAACCAACTGTGGGCTGTGGCCACCAAGAACTGTACAAGTCAAAAACACGGGTAATCCGTGTGTCAGGCTCCGGCGTCCTCCTGGTGTGGCATGCCATCGACAGATCGACCTCGATCCCATTGCTCAACTTAATGAGGTTCGAAGAGGATACTTGCCTGATGACCCTCGGCAGCTGCGTGTATACTCGAGATAGATCGAGAACTTTGGTCAGTTTCTTTCACCCAGGCCGGCCGGCCGGCATCCGTGATCTCGATCTTTTTCCTGCCCTGCGGCTTCGTTCTCTGATACACTACTGTTTCAGTCGTCGATCGACTACCGTTTCAGATGGAGACGGTAATGGTGGAAAACTAGAAATGACAACGTTTCAATCAGCTCCTTAGCCCTCCTTTTCATGGGCATTTCGATCGGTTCAGCGTTGCGTATAGAGATGAATAGTTTCAAAATCTGAAAAAGTTCAGCCGGTCAATGCATGCCTTTCTTCTTCTTTTGACAGGGGCATACCGGACTGCAGCAGGGCAGCAAGCCAATGGTTGTATCTGGTGGATGGTATAGATGTAGTAGATCCATATGACTCCATGTATACAAGGACAGGACAATAAGATCGATTGTGCGCGCCTCCTACTTGAAAGTTTGTTTGCTTTGGTGGGGATCGAAAAAAATTGCCGATGATAGGGAATGATTAAGTAAATCCCCTCGAACCCTTGGGAGGGGATTAACCTTAAAAAATAATTTAATTTCGAGTTGGCCTCTGCATTGCTCAAGAACGACCTTGCACTAAGTCAGCGCTGGCACCTTCCATGATTAAGTCTTGCATATCCATCCGTAGTTATGCACATACTGACATACATACGCTCCACATGTCCAAATAATATAATTATGCACCGTATACCTTCAGTAAGACACAATCATCACACCCTTTGAATTGTATCACCTGCTTTCACATGGATATAATACACCTATCTGCTTACCAGTGCTCATCTACATGCACAATCCTTCTGTAAAGCAGCTTGCTGGCACGCTAATGGCCGTGGCATCGCATGGCGATGCAGAATTAGTACTTCATAGTGGGTAGGTAGGCAACAATTAGAATGTTTTGTGGGGCTAAGCAAAAGAAAGACTGCATGGTCCCTTGGGCGCCCAACAAGGCATCTTCTAGACGTACAGCTAGCTAACCTTGGAAAGATAGGCAGCCATGTGTAGATGTAGATGCAATTCTTGATTAGGTCAAGGACTAAAAGGGTCCCTAAAGGAGAAGACGTTGGAGGAGAAGCATCTGCCGGACAAATTTCTCCTTTCTAGCCCTCACGGCCTCACCTCTTGCACGGATCACATGTATATTAACTATATGTAACGTTTGTGTTGTGTCGTTTCTACATTGAAATTACTATACTTATAATACCATACTAGAAAGAGTTAATTTGATATATACCATTACAAATGTCACGGATTGGAGAAATACGCCATTACAATTCATCAAATTGAAAACTTACCATTACAATTCAAATTGTATCTTAACGGTGCCATTTTCTACGCCTTGAACGACGTCTAGCCCATATGCAGGTTGGTATATGAATACGCCAAATCTGTATGGACCAAATTGCCCCTGCCCCCGAGCGGATAAGCCTCCTAGCGACTCCCCATCCACCCCGCGTTCATTAGCTCTTCGCCGACGGCTGCAACCGCGCCGACCCCGCGAAGTGCACCGCCAGCTCCGGGATGGGCACGGCCAGGTCCTCGCCCGTCAACGGCGACGTTCAATTGTAGCAATAATCGAATGGGTCCATGGCCACCCGGGACAGCTCCTCGACCTTCATGCTCGGCACCGCCACCACAGCGCGGTACGCCGGGCTAGCTAGCACCGTCAGGCTCGTCCCGGAGTCGAGGAAGGCGCCACTGCCCTTCTCGATGTCTCGGACAAGGCGCGGGATCTTGAGGACCCTGTCGACGGAGATGTACTTGACGGTCACGACGTAGAATGGGCGCATCCGGTGGTCGAGCAGCAGTGGCGTCTATCTGGCGCCGGGTGCGAGGCCAGTGTTGGGTTGGGCCTGAAGGTGAGGTAGCTGGTGACATTCCGCGGGGTGAGGTGGTCGACGAGGCAGTAGGAGAAGTGGCTGCCGAAGTGGGCTGCGGCGCGGGACGCGAAGGAGTTGTTGTAGCCGAGGTTGAGCACGCCGTCGGAGGCCAGGAAGCTATCGCCGTTGCAGGAGGTGGTGCAGCCTAGCACGATGCCCCGCAGCTTGGCGCGCCTCTGCTACTTCTTCCTATTGGCGGTGGCCGCCGCCGCCGCCACCGCCGCGCCGGGGCCCGACAACGCGATGGTGGCTGAGTCGGTGTCCACCGTGCCGCGGGCCGCCGACCCGTGCTTGTACCTCTAGCGTTGCCGCGGATCCCACGGGGAGTTGGGGGAGGATGGGGCAGGGGCAAGTAGCGTATTCAGATACAACCCTGCATGTGGGCCATACATCATTCAAGCCGTAGAAAATGGCACCGTTCAGATATGACTTGAACTGTAATGGTAAGTTTTCAGTTTGATGAATTGTAATGACATTTCTCCCGTCCGTGACATTTATAATGGTATAGATCAAATTAACCCTATTAAAAACCATTTATCCGTGATGACTCATCTATGCCACTGCAGTTAGAGCTTGCACAGATATGTAGTTGCTCACAGATATGTAGTTGCTCATAACAGGGGCCGGCACCAATGATTACAATTGGACATCCGTGTATATATTTATTTATTAAAAGCAAATATAACACCTTGACTTCTAAAACATTTAAAATTTATTAATTCCAGATCTTTTTGAAATTTCCAACAAAAACCAATTTACTTCTTTTATATAGGTACATAGAATAGTCAAAACCATACATTAATTAGAATAAAACCTTGCATAATCCCTTTCATTTGCGTTGTATTGTTTGTTGTGTAACTCAAACCCTAGAAAACCTCACCTGGTTCAAATTTAGACTATTTTCAAATTGGAGAGCACCAAATAGATACGTGTAGCGAATTGATCATAGGTAGTTGCTAAGGTTTCTTGTGGTGAAACTTTTTCATCAGTGTTTGAGTCCTCGACTCAGTGTTGTTGTCGCATTTTCCTGGATTTATTTCAGGATTTAACCAGCGCTATTCTTTCGTAGTAGGCGACATGTCCGTCGATAGCGAGACACCTGTGGTGACTTCGTCAATCTTGACATATACCGGTCCAGTCTCTCGGAGGTGCTCATAGGGGTAGACTTTACGTGCGTGTATTCATACACTACCGGAAACTGATAGTTTGCCGTGTGCCCGAAACTTTATCGTGTGCAATTTATCGGGCGCATGGCAAACAACCTATTTGTCGTGTGCTTTCTATGTAGCACATGACAAAGGATAGGCACACGGCGAACACTGTCTTTGTTGTGTGCCATAGGCACAACACATGGCAAACTCCCTATTTGCCGTGTGCCTGCAACCCCCGCACACGGCGAACGTTAAAACATGCACGGTCGTCAACACAAAGTCACTTAGAGAGTTCGATGAAATTTCGAATGTTTTAGATTATCACTTAGAGACTTCGTGGAAATTTTGAATGTTTAGATTATAACTTAGAGAGTTCGATGAAATTTTGAATGTTTTAGATGATAACTTAGAGAGTTCGATGGAATTTTGAATGTTTAGATTACAACTTAGAGAACTTGAGTCTTGTCTCACATGCAATATATTCTCTTTTCTGGTATCAAATACGCCAGACTTGTCGCCTGACGCACCATTGTTTCCAACTCAACCGCCGTTCAACCCACCTCAGTGATAGATAAACTTTACTTTGCATGTGTGAACTTGTGGAACTCATTCTGTGAACTTGTCGTACTGGAAATAAACGTACTTGTGAATTTATGCACTTATAGATTATTTATCTATATGAATTTCCTGTGATGCTTACTATGATATATATGTGTATGCTACTGTGATGTTTGTTTTATATGCGGAAAAACTGAAAAAAAACAAGAATTTATTGGTCACTTTGCCGTGTGCAATGACCAAGTCACATAATAAAGTGACCAATTCTGTGATTTTTGTTGGTCACTTTCCCACCAGCCATGACCTGGCACACAATAAAGTGACCATTCTTTGTCGTGTGCCAGGGGCTCAAACTTTACCGTGTGCCAAGCAGCAGGGCACACAACAAAGCCGCCGCCCACCGTCCCCTCCTTTTTTTTGTCATGTACCCTACAAAACACACGGTTCTTTGCCGTGTGACCGATAAAAGGCACATTGCAAAGTTCTCTTTGCCGTCTAACTAGTTGCCGTGAGGGGTTTGTCGTGGGCCGCAGGCACACCGTAAACTTTTAGAATCCGGTAGTGACAGGTGAGTGCGCTTGCGTTATGAGTGTCTGCATTTGTACTGGTCTTTTATAAAAAATAAATAAATGTATATACCAAATCTCTTTTAAACCGTAAACTATCATGGGACCAAATCCTACTATCCTATGAAACCAATCCAACTTCCTATTCTCTTTACCTCTCCTTTCCGGGTGGATCTTCTCAGGTCCATTATCGGCCTACTCCCTCGTATTTTCCTCCTCCACTCTCGGACCAACATCCACATGACTAGCCCAACTCCCCGTTCCCTTACCTCAAGCCATATCAGCCCAGCATCCTGTTTCCCCTTCTCGGAATCAGCTAGATAAGAGCTCTCTGGCGAGCTCCTTTTTCTTTCCTGTCATTGGGTTGCTATGGCAGTGATTGTAAGGCTGCTCGCACCGGGTTCGGTAAAAGGAGTCGGTAATCGCTACATCGGATGGATAGAGTTTTTTTCCCCTGCAGCGGCACCCGGGAAAACACCGGCTACACGCTATCCTCCGCCTCCACCCAGGAAATCAAGAGGGAGCGCGTCGCACTCGGTAAACGCCACATCGACTTGGGCCCACCTTCGACCGTTGCCGTGCCCCGTATCGCCGCCCGGTCGCCCGTGGCCGTTGCCCGCTGGAGCCCGTGGCCGCCGCCCGTGGCCGGAGCTCTTCGACGCAGAGCGGCGGAGAAGACGAGGACGGGGAGCTCCCACTGCTGGAGGACGCCGCCGCCCGGATCTGGCCTCTCCCTCCATGGCGCCAACCTCGCCATCGTCGATGACGTGGCCGGCCACCGCGCTGGTGTAGGCGTCGAGGCCCACGGCCGCCCCCTCCTCCCGCCGCTCCGTGTCATCCTCTGCCAAGGGCTGCCTCACCGCGGCCGAGGTCTCCTTCGCCACCCCTCCGTCAAAGTGCATGCGGGGCGGGTTCTTACACGAGTCTGTAAACCCAACCCGCAAAATCATTGTTTGCGACGCATGAGGCCCAACCGTAAATTGTTTGCAGGCCACTTTTGTCCACGCCGTGAGTCCACTGGACATGAGGGAAAACCTGTGAGAACTAGCAAAGTCTCACGAACCATGTCGCCTGTCGTGCCGCCGCCCACCTGCTCGTCGAGCGCCGCCACTACCCGCGCGCTTTCCCTGCACGCGAGCTCCCCCGTGGTGCTGGGACCTGCTGCTCGCTGGTGCGGTCCCCGTGCTGGGATCTTCTCGCCTCGCGCGGCTCCCTGCGGTACGCCTCCACCACAGCGGCAAGGAGAAGATGAGGACGATGCTCCGGAGATCCGTCGTGCTAGTGCCGAAGAAGGAGCTGGCGGGGCTGGCAAGAGGCAGTCGCCGACGAGCCCAAGACCCTCTACGTCACTCTACTGGCTCTTGAGGTCCTCGACTGCCCCCTCTGCAGGTCGCTTGCAGGCAAAGCCGATGTCCCCATTGTCCTGTCCCTCTTAGTTACTACTATCACATTGCGGACACATGTGTCTGATCCATTGGTACTGATAAGTGATAACCCGCGCCATGGAAGACCGAGCACGCGGGGTGACAATGCTATTTAATTGTAGTGCTAGTAGTTGCTCAGATAATGTACTATCATGTCACAAATGTTTATTTCTAACTACTAGTATTTTAGCAAGATCTGGCTCTGAAAACCTGTAAATGTAGGGTTGTAGACAAGTATTCTCGTGGAATTTTGGATGATGATTTGGGAAAATTTGAGAATAAGGTGATACTATTCATCAGGCCAGTCATTCACATATACCAAACTAGCTGAAGTTGTCACATTAGTTTCTGAATGTGTTTCAGGCCTGGTTTAGATGCGGAATTTGGGCTTCCAAATTCGGCTGCCAACAGGAATTCGGACTGCTATTTTGCAGGCTGGATCTAAACGGGTGGCCAAAGTTTGGTCCCAATTCCGGTGTTTGCAGGCCCAACTCGGGAGAGGATAGGATAGGGGCAGCATCTGTCGCCCTAGCGCCGTCTCATTCCCTTTTCTCCCAACGCATCCCTCTCGCGTTCCCCGTCGACGCTCTCGCCGCCGCCGCCGCTCCAAAAAAATCCAATGATGCCCTCCGCGTGCCTGAAGCCTCGCTCTTCGTAGGGCCAGATCCAGGGACTCCGGTATCGGATCCACCATCCTACACCCCGTCGCCGATGATGGACGGCGTCAACGGGCAAGGCTCCATGTCGGAGTTCACTGCCGGGAACGTGGCGGACTTCGACGAGGGCCGCGCCACAAGGAACCTATTCTCCCTGGCACCACCGGGAGGAGGAGCCGGCCCGTACAGCTAGTACTCTAGTGCGCCGGCGCCATCCGAATCCGGCGGATTCAACCCCTACGCCGCCACGCCGCCGCCATCCGGATCTGGCGGGTTGAACCCCTATGTCGCCGCGCCGCCGCCATTTGCATCCGGCGGGTTCAACCCCTACGTCGCCGCGCCGTCGTCATCCGGATCCGGCGGGTTGAACCCCTACGTCGCCGCGCCGCCGCTATCCGGATTCGGCGGGTTCAACCCCTACGCCACCACGCGGCCTGGCTTCGGAGCCGCTTTGTTCAACCCCTACATTGGCGTGCCGCATCCGTACTCATCGTTCACCGCAGGCCACCTCGGCTTGTCTGCACTCAACCTCAACTCAAGCTTCGGTTACCCGTACCTGAACGAGTACGAAGGCTTTCGTCGTTCCGGCGACCATCATGGAGGAGGCAGCAGCAGCCTTGCCGCACCTTCCATGGGGATGCCTTCCGGCAGCCGTGGTGAGCTCCCTCCGCCTTTGGCTCGCTCGTGCCGAAGGCAATCCAGGGGGTGCGGTGGCCGTCGTGGTGGCACAGCCCAAGAACAGGACGGCACCTGCAACATCCCTCCCGAGACGGTACATTTCGCTGCACCTCAATCCCTCCCTGTTGTCTAATTCTCTCTGTCCATGCATCCGCGCATCACTTGTCTACATGGTCATGCATTGCTTGTACCTTACCATCTGCACAACATGAGAAGTCCAGGGCCAACTGGACCAAAGAGGACACTAAGACGTTTTGTAAGCTGTACTGCCACCAAATTGATGTGGGCAAATGCAAAAATGGGATCATGAGCAAGTTCGGATGGCAAGATGTGCAGACAAAGTTCAAAGCTGCAACTGGTAAGCTTCATTAGAGTGATCAGTTCGGGTCCAGGTACATGGAGCTGAAAAAGCTGTGGCTATTCATCGAGAAGCTTCACCACAAGGAAACAGGCCTTGGACGTAGAGATGATGGCTCTGTGGTTGCTGAGGAGTCATGGTGGGCCGATAAGATCTCCGAGGCAAGGGTTCATAACCTGCCAACACTTATTTACTTACACATTGTCATCGTGTCGTTGTTTTCTAAACAACTTCTAGGATCATGTTTTCTAATGCAGGGCACGCAAGAATGGTTGGACCTTAAGGACGGTTGGCCACCTTACATTGAAGAAATGGACCGCATGTTTGAGAATGTTGCTGTGACCGAAGACACAGCATTCGTTCCTGGGGCGAGCCGGTAGCTCAACTTCAGTACTAGCGGCGAAGAAGAAGAAGGCAAAGATGACATTGGCACCCTCAGAGCCGCGCTAGCCCACTATTTCACTTGTCCCCTACCCACCGTGGTGATCCTGTCAGCAGTGGTAGCAAGAGGACTGCGGGCAGCACCCACAACACTGCTTCAAGTCCTGGCAAGAGGCCGAAGAGCGCAGCTGTTCGGACCATGAACACCAACATGACCAGGTTCAACTCCGAGTATGGGGAGAGGACTCACGTGATCAGTGCAATTTGGGAGAAGAAGACCCAGAATGCTGAACAGAGAGTTAGCAGGCAGCAATAAGCAAAGGCTACAAGGAAAGCAGAAAAGAATTTGGTGATAGAAGGAGCACAAGAGCTGGGGGTGCACAAATGGACCCCGCCCTGTGGATTGGTGTCATGAACATATGCAAAGATGAAGAAGCCAGAGAGACATTCATCATGACACCGAGTGAAAGAAGGCTGCATATGATTAAGAGATATGCCGCTATGGTTCCATGATTTTAACCTAGATGTGCAATAGTTAGCATCATGGCTATGTGCTTGCTTTTGTGTATGGTTGTTTCATGTTGCATATAGCCTGCAGTGTTTGAACTTTGTGTTTTATGTGGGATTATGTCCTGTTGTGTGTGAACTAAGTGGTTTATGTTGGAGTATGTCATGTTGAGGTGGTTATTATATGTTGTACGGTTGGCTGCATGAAGTAATGGGAAGTTGGTCATTTATGCCGTTGTTGTAAATGCTGACTCTTTGCTCCCTTGCAATGGATAGGACATCAATGCCCCAGTTTGTCATGAAGTTGATGCAAGCACGGACAGTGAGGCGGAGTCAGAGGAATGGTGGGAAGAATTTGTCACAACGGTGCTAGAAGACGATGACGAAGCTCGATTCATGTATGGTACGTATGAATATGCTATACATGTCGACAATTATTGCAATAGAAGGCCTTATAGGACGACACCTTTGACTGGCCTGGATTGGGTTCAAAACAAGCTTGCCGATGCAACAACCTGCTACAACATGTTTAGGATGACTCCCCATATGTTTCATAGGCTGCATTAACTGTTGAGAACAAGTTATGGCCTCAAATCATCACCCAAGTCTACCTCTATTGAGGCTCTAGCCATGTTCCTTTGGATACGTGGTGCACCACAATCTGTTAGGCAAGCAGAGGACAGTTTGAGAGATCCCTAGGCACAGTCCATAATTTTTTTAATAAAGTCCTCAAATGTCTGGTCAACCTAGCAGGAGACATCATTAAACCTAGGGACCCACATTTTACCATTATACATTCAAGTCTGCAAAATAGTCGGTTCTACCTTGAATTCAAGGATTGTATAGGGGCAATTGATGGCACCCACATTCCTGTGGTCGTGCCTCAACATAAGTTTATGCAGCACATGTTTCGCATGGGCAAGACTACCTAGAATGTCATGGCCGCATGTGACTTCGATATGTGTTTCATTTTTGTTCTTGCTGGGTGGCCTCGGTCCGTGCATGTCATGCCTGTGTTTCACGATGCAATGTCAAGACACAAAGACTATTTCCCAAAGGCACCAAGAGGTACAACATGTTGCTGTGTATTTCCTGTTTTTCTAATTTCGGTATTGTAAACTTATAGGTACTCCATGCTGTAAGGAAGTTCTACCTGGTGGACTCGGGGTATGCAAACCGGCCGACCTTTCTGACTCCGTACCGACAGACCATGTATCACATCCAAGACTTTCAAAACGCCGTCGAACCACCTAGAGGTATGAAGGAGACACTCAACCATGCACATTCGTCTCTTAGAAATGTGATAGAAAGGGCGTTTGGAGTGTTGAAAATGAAGTGGCGCATATTGTTGGAAATCCTGTCATATCCAAAAAAAACACAGACACATATAATATGTGCTTGCATGGCGCTGCACAACTTCATCAGGAGGCAAGGTCAATTTGACCATGACTTTGGTATAGTTGACAGCAACATGAACTACGTTCCTGCAGAAACGAATTTGGACCAGCTGGAAACAGATGCAGCACGACATGGCAAACATGAATGCATTTTGAGATCGTCTGGCTCAACGGTTGTACTCTAGGTATAATTTTGAGTGAGGCATGCCATTGTTTCTGTAATTTTAGAGGATCTGAGGATCTGTATCAATTTTTCAAAGTACTTGAGGATGTACAAAATTTCGGTGGACTTGATAATAAGTGCCATTGTGAGGTGTAGACATGTGGCTGTTTAAGCTTTAGACAATATTTGGATTTGTTAGAGGTAGATATTGGACAATAAAAATGTTTGTTGATTGAGGAAATGTAATTGTTGCTGTTGATATTATTTCGGTGTTTGAACATTGAATAGATTGCTGATTGGAGGGATAGAGATGGAGATTGCTAGCATCCGGCCTTCATATAATCTGTAAGTGACAACTTCTGCTACTTGAGGTTGTGATCATGATATAGGATGGTAATAATGAGTAAGTACCAAGGTCATGATAGTTCAATGTCTATGTTCTTCGGTAGACTATGTTGTTGCACACATGACCTCATAACTATATGCTTCTGCATGTTTAAGCTACCAGATGAAAATGTGTGTGCTAGCCCCTTTCAAGTATTGCAATTGAAACCCATAAAATATGTGTTATTATGCTATTGCTATGTTTACAAATGTGATTATTCTGTGTCTAATTGCAGCCTCAAGCGCTCTTGGAAATAGCCGGCTCCTGATGAGGTTGTTCTCTCTGTCAGCAGTTACTTCCCCTTACCTTTGAATATTTTGTGTGGATGTTGGTGAACAGAATGTGCTTGCAATATGTTCCTTTTCCTATTTGTGCAGCTCTAATGTTGTGCATTTGTTCCTGTTCGGATGAAGCAGGTCCATGATTGTGCTTTGATTTCCTATCTGTGCAGCTCTATTGTTGTGCATTTGTTCCTATTTGGATGAAGCAGGTCCTTGGTTGTGCTTTGATTTCCAATCTGTGCTGCTCTATTGTTGTGATTTCCTATCTGTGATTGCTCTATTGTTCCTGTTTGGATGAAGCAGGTCCATGGTTGTGCTGTGATTTCCTATATGTGACTGTGGGAATGGCCAAACAGGGTGTCGATGATTTATATCGAGCACGTCTGCCTGGGGGTACCCCAGAGAGTAGATTGGTGGGTCTCGCCGAGTTCTAGGAACGACAGTACACGAATAACACAAAGATTTAGACAGGTTTGGGCCGTGAATAGAGTAATACCCTACGTCATGTGTGTTTGATTGTATTGTACGTGTGGTTGAGTTGTTTTGAGGGGGTCCCTGCTCCTCCTTATATATCCGGGGAGCAGAATTCCAAATCGGTTACACAAACTACTCGTATACAACAAGGATGATTACAATAAGGTAATCTATCATGTATTCTATTCGGATACGAGTAGTTTCATTAATCGACTACACCGTCCTATACCTTAACTGGCTAGTCCGAAGCAGTCAGATCAAAACTCTCCATATCGAGTAGTTTAATTCCTTGGATGAGTGGCCGTAGGGATTCTGGCCCCACAAGCCCCCGAGCATCTTGCGTCTTTGCTTCAAATCTTGAATCTTTTTTAATATCTTCGAGTAGTTGGAGCTAAGCCCAAGACGCTCAAATCTCCTCTGACGAGTAGTTTCATTAGAGTGCATCTTTTAGATGCACCCAATGGGTGTAGCTCCCGAGCCTCCGAGTACTCGTTAAGCAGTCGGAGGTTCAAGAAACCAATCCTGAATTTCACTTGAATAGTTTAATGGTGTGCACCGAGTAGATGCACCTATTGGGTAAAACCTCGAGCTTCGAGTAGTTTTGTTAAAACTAGTCAAAGGTCTTGAATTAAACATAATAGGCTTTAAAAGAAATTGTATTCTTCAAATGCAGCCCCCGAGCCTACGAGTACTTTTAAGTAGTCGTTGGGTCGAACGCTAATATATACTCAATGATTGTTACCTCTAGAGTATGTATACTTTTCGAGCAATCGCATAAGCATAACAACCTTTGAGTTATTTCCAAACATATAAATTGATCAGTTATAGTTTTGTATCTACGAGTGGTTTTGTTAAAACCAGTTGAAGATCTTTTTCCAGAGCTTGCCTCCTCAAATCTCGGAGGGAATCAAATCCCGGATTATCCGCTAATAGCCCCTGAGCTTTAAATCAAAAAATATATTTGATTTGAAGTTCTAAATAATGTCCAGGAATCCGTTGTCGTTGAATCCGAGATTTTTGCCGGCGAAAACTAACTTAGGAATGCAAAACCATTCCTTGTAACAGAATGCGATACGTCAGAGATACTGTTCTAAACAGTAACCCTAACCGAAGGTTTTAAATATGTAGTGAGACCTTCATTCGTTTCGTAGCTTTGAGCGCAGCACCATTGCCTTCTGTCTTTTCATCGTAGCTTCCTGAGCATTTAGAACTTTATCTGTTTTCATCTCTTGTGAATGCGAGAAAAAAGCAAAGTCTTAACTCGATCTGCAACCATGGGTCAAAAGAAAGCTGACACCAAAAACACAGAGAAAACCACTTCTGCTAAGCCTACGGAGAAAAAAACACCAAGGAAAAGGGTTTCCTTAGTAGATCCAAACACAAAGCCAGATTGCAAAACCCATCCTTCTCCCGCCGATGCTTGGAAGTATTGCACTGCGAAGGAAGGAGATCTCCATGACCTGGTGGAGCAAGGTTTGCTTTTGTCCTAGGAAACTCTTGAGTGGAGAGCTGGCTTCGATTCACAATTTCCCACTGAAAACTCAAATGAAATTCCTTTATTTGTGTCTTTCTGTGAACGCAGAGTTGGCCTTCCAATCTCTTCCTTCTTCCGCGAGCTCCTTGATTTTTACAAACTCCAACTCCATCATCTGAATCCTAATGGGATTCTGAACATTGCTGTCTTTGTTCATGCTTGTGAAACATTTCTTGGCATTAATCTCAATCTTGCTTTATTCCGCACTCTTTACCATATAAAGCCCCATCCAAATTTCCAAAGGATGGAAGTGGTTGGAGGAGCGGGAATTCAATTCCGCCAAAGGATGAAAGAGCAGTGGTTTTCTATGCCACTTAAGGAGTCGTGTGGAGATTGGAAGTCCGAGTGGTTCATAATCGGTGAGTAGTCAAAAAACAAGTACTTCTTCTTTAGTATTTATAATCAATGTACTTTGTTATGCACTAATCCTATTTCTGTGTAATTGTAATACAACAGGAAATCATGGGAAGAGCTGTCCTGTCAAAGATGGATGGTATCCAAGGGATCTATCCAATTGGAACACAAAGCCAACTGCTGAAGAAGCCAAGGATGTGCCTGCTTTGTTAAAGCGAGTACAATCCTTGAAGAATAAAGGCTTGACTGGAGTAGGGATAGCGTTCAGTTTCCTCAAGAGAAGAATCCAGCCACTCCAGGAGTGTATCAACCTTGGATACAAGTATGAGGGGAATGCAGATCCTTCTCGGATGGTGCCGGAAGAACTGTCTGACGAGATGGTGCTGATGCGCCTGTCGCGCATGTTTGCTGGTGTAAACAACAAGAAACCGTACATCACCAAGGAATTCTGTAAAGGCCAATCTCCTAGTTCTGTAAGTACTCGCAGCCTTTTAAATTTGAGTTATTATGAACATGCATCTTAATGCTGATTCTTCTGGTATAGTCGGCCACTGATTCTGATGGACCAGTTGGTGGCCTGTCTCCACAATATTGGGAGAAGTTCGGAAAGAGTTCTTCAGACAAGTCAGAGCCATCCAATGAAGAAGTCGAGGCAATTGCTGATAGTGTAGAAGAACTCAAAGCAATATCTGAAGAAAAGGCAGCTGACCCAGATGACAACCAAGTTAATCTTCAAGGTAAGAGAATTCCTCATACTAAAATCCGAGTACTTTATCTGTTCCGCCATTTGATTTTCTTGCACTATTTCTGAAAAACAGAGGATACGGAAATAGTACCAACTGTTCCTGTGGGGTAAAGCGGAAGAGAACTACTCGATCTCGATCAGAAACCCCATTAGGAGCATACGTGCCTGGAGCAGAAGAAGGTCAACGAATCAAGCTCTCCAAATTTATTACCGCCGTTCAAAGCTCATCGACCGCAAGTGCAATGGCGAGTGGTCCAAGGTGGGTGTTCTTAAGTTAAAGAAGTTCAACTTTAAGCCAAAAACCACCGCGCTGATAAATTAAGTATGTTAAATCGAATATCATTCCTATTGTGCTGTCATTCAGTTATTTAAATTGCTTCCTTTGTGAAGAGCATCATCTACCGCACTTGTGAGCGCGCTGCAAGCGCATCAAGAGCAACAATTGAAGAAAGCGGACGAAACAGAGCATGTTGAAGAAGTCGTCCCTGTTGCTGTTGATGAAAGTGGCAGGGTTTCAAAATTGAGCCAATCGCCAGAGAAGAAGTCGCCTTATACCAATCTGGCTCCAAAAGCAAACCCAGCGGAGACCATAAACCAGGGAGGTATTGATAGGCCGCCATCAATTGTGGAGGTAAATTATATCGCACTTGCTCTGAATTTTTCCTTGAAGTCTATATGAACAATGCTTGTGAAAATCATGAAGGTTGATTTGGAGACTGAAGAAGTCGCCAACGTTGTTATTAAAGAAAGTACTCCACCACCACAGGGAAAGACTTCTGATAATGAAGCAATGAAGCTGAAACAACACTTGGAAGCCGCTCTGGTAAGAGAAAAGCTTAATAGAAAGTAGTTAATAAAGTAATCATTAACTGACGTCAAATCCAGGCTTTGGTAGATAAATTGGAGAAAAACAGAGATGCAAGCCTAGAGTCCTGGATAAAAGAAGTTGAAGAAGATCTTACGACTGCCTATAAGGCGTGGGAAAAAGCTTGAGTTGATAATCAAGACTTGATTTCTCGATTACATAAACAACTCGAAGGAATGAGAGATGAGAAATCTCGATTGGACACTCCTAACCGAGCGTTAATCCGCGACAACAATAGTAAGTGAAGCGAGTGTTGTACACTTAATCATTAATTTAGTCATATGAAGTGTAATTATAGACTTGTCTTGTTTCTGTAGGATTGAAGAAAGAACTGGTTGAAGAGCAGAGCAACAGCACATCATGGTACAACCGTGCGCAATCAAAAACCGAAGACTGTAGCCGCTTGGAGAGAGAGAGAGAGAGCTTGAAGATCTTAGCGAAAAATTTGCCAAGGAGCATCAGATCCGTGTAGACATGGAGCAATCTTGCGCCAGGGCCTTGGCTAGGCAACAAGCTAAACAACAAGAAGTGGAGGATCTCCAGGCCGAGAAAAAGGCCATAGAAGAAGCAGTGCTCCCCATCATTGAGATGGTAACACCCGAAAGTGTTGCTACTGCTAACTAGTCAATCTTGGAGTGGATCAGCGCGGTACCTGGGCAGATTACCAATTTTTGCAAAAGTACCATGAAGCAGTGCATTAATCAGCTGCTGGCAATGGTGAAAGCGCACAATCCAAATGCCAAACTCGAAGTCGTAGAGCTGCCAGAGGGAGTAGACATCGAAGGGTTCGAAGCTCTGGTGAAGGAAACAGAGCCAGTCGGGGATGCTTTCAT
Source organism: Echinochloa phyllopogon (assembly GCA_033239725.1). NCBI lineage: Eukaryota > Viridiplantae > Streptophyta > Magnoliopsida > Poales > Poaceae > Echinochloa > Echinochloa phyllopogon. The sequence continues at coordinate 36,110,930 of BTCW01000014.1, forward strand.
TGATTCATTGTAACACCCAAAAATTTCCTATTTAAAATTTTTAGTAATTAATTGGCATTTATTTAATTTGTTCATAATTAATATAGGTTAAATAAATTATTTACGAATATTAAAATTAAATATAAGTTGTAGAAACATTTTTGTTGCATTCATGCTGCTGCACTGTGTTTTGTTTGATAGCAAGTTAAGTTGGAATATAAATTCTGTTTAAATTCGAATTTAATTTGCATTTGATTGAATCCTAGAAAAGTTATTTTTACTCGAGTCCGCTTTTGCTCCTCAAACTTTAACCTCGGCTCGCTTGCGCTCCCTCAACTTCCTCCCCAGCCCGGCTCAGCCCCCTTTTTCCACCGGCCCACCTCGCCTTTTCCCCTCCCACCTGGGCCCTTTCCCGAGCCGGCCCAACAGCTTCACTTGGCCCAGCCCGCAGCGCACCTCTCCCCCTTTCCCTCCTTCCCCCACCGACAGGTGGGCCCCGCCTATCAGTATCATCCCCTACGTCTTGCCGGCATCTGCTCCTTCTCCGCCGCGATTAGCGCCGCTCGGCCCGCCGCCCAGCCGCCTCCCCGTGCTGCGGTGGCCCACCCAGGAAACTTCACCGAAGCTTTCCCACGCCCTTATTTCCTTTTGGGCGCCGATTTCCCCCATGGAAAGCTTCCACCGCATGGAAAGGAAGAATCGCCGGCCGCCGCCCGATTTCGGGGCTCGCACGCCAAGGATCACCTCCTGGGGCTATAAAAGCTGTGCCCCGCACCCCAACGCTGTATCCCAGCCCACGCCCCGAGCCTCCCTAGCCCGCAGCGCCCTCCCATCGCCCAAGCTCGAGCGCCATCGTCCCGAGCGCGCCGCCACCCTCGATCCTCGCCGGCCGCCGCCATCTGCACAACGAGAGGCGACCCAGGAGCTCTGCCATGAGGTAACAAGACTCCCGCGCGCCTTCTTGCTCGGTCCCGTGCCCTGCAACCCGGCCCCGTTGCCGTTGTTGCTGTTCGCCGTCGTCAACATACCCCCGCCACGAAATTCTTGACTTGGACCCCACCGTCGAGTTCTCCATCTCCTCCCGAGACCGTAGAGCCTAGCCACGCTGGAACCGTGCCCTAGAGCCCGAGATCGAGCTTCGCCGGCGAGCCCTCCACCGCGATTCGCGTGGCGCCACCGCTTTCCCTGCTGCCGCCGACGACCCCAGCGCCAGGCTCCATCCGAGCCATCGGATCTTGATCTGACGGCCGCCACGCACCCTCAGCCCCAAGTCAAACTTTCTCATACCGGTCAGCCTTGGTCTTTTTGCTAAAGAGCCCTCCTGTTTTCCCAAAATTAACCCGCGGTCCACCGTAGTTCAAAAGTAATTGCATACAGGTCCTATTTTTCACAGAAAACCCCCTCCCCTTTTTACAATTGGAACCCGCGGTCCTGAGTTGAACTATTTGCACATAGGCCCTCCTGTTTTAACTCATAATTACGTATAGATCCTTGGTTTTCTTCAAATAAGCCCCTGGAAACTTTTAAAACTTAGAAAACCCATATCTTTTTCGTTTTAGCTTCGATTAGTGTGATTTTCGCGCTCATGTGTTTGTAGTGAAGCGTAGAATATTTCTAGAACCTTTATTTGTACTGTTTCTATTATTTGGTGTACTGTTCTAATATATTACTATTTGTTTGTATGTATTGGTTTGCGTGCTCGCGTGTATGGTGATTCGTGTGCAGTCGGTGAGCCGTACGCTTTGGAGTTCGAGTATGTGGAGGACTTTCCAGAGCAGGACCCACAGCAGCAGCAGCAGCCGCCCTTCGAGGAAGGCAAGTTATAGCACGTACAATCCTTGCTACCTAAACACACTTTTTATATACATTTACTTTCATATGCATGTGTCTAAATTGATGTCCTATTAAGGTTGTACCTAGTTTGTTTACTTCTATCCTTTGATTATCTTGAGTTTATGCATATGGATAGATTTTTCTATGCGCAGCTACTGTCACCATTATTTAACTGTTAATTTTGACTTAATGGTTCACTTCAACATTAATGATAAAACTTGCTTTTTAGCAACTTTGTTTAGGGAACTAGAGCATGTGCTGTGTGCTTTGCTCTAGTGTCTCTCCGTAAGGTCCGGTTCTTAAAGAGGCAACCCAGGAGCCTGTCGCCACTGCTAGAACTATTATGGCTCTGGTCTTGGTCAAGTAACTTGTACGTCTCTAGCTCGCCAGTGGTTACCGGTGTGGCCGACGGCGTTATGGGAAGTAAGGCACGTGGTGTTTCTTGATTCCACCGAGGACGGTAGCCCCGTCGGCTAGGTCTCGTTAGACCCAATTCCGTGTTGGGAGCCCTTGTGGTATGGGAGCTCCGCACGTTGCGCTCTTTATTTTTGTTGTTGGCATGATTTGCCCACGCTTGGACGCCATTGACCCCCTCACGTTGCGCCTTGGGGGTCAGTCAATCTCGGTGCCTAGAGTCTCACCACCTTATTGTACCTTAGCGGCCACTGTCTTGTTAGGGTGTCTTGTGAAAAACCTCGTAGCGTCCCTATGCAATCACACCTCGGAAGTGTTGATGTGCGTGGTTGGGTGCAAAGTTCTTTTGAACTTTTACGCGACTGGTGGGTAAAGGGCGAAACCTGTGCAGAGTGTACAATCTATCATGATAGCCTTGCTTAGGTCACAAGCGTCCTGGATCCTTGTTGATTAGAAGATGATGTTTATTTATGTTTAATGTTACTTATACCTTATTAATTGGGTTGCAACTGGGTTTCATTCACTTGTAGTAATTTGGTTAATGTTAAAATGAACCAACTAAAAATGCTAATGCAGTTAAGCCGTGTCTAGCCTATTTTGAGCCTTCATACCTGTGCTATACTTGCTAAGTAATTGTTTACTTACACTTATCATTTTATTCAACAAAATCCCAGATGGGTAAACAGATTGGGCTGGGCATGAGTCTGCTGCTGAGTTTCCTGAAGATTTACCGTACTACTGAGCTGTGGTCTCCCAGTCAGAGTCCCTGTGGATTGCGGCTCCATTAGTTGAGAGTTTTATTAGTCTTCCGCTGTTATTGCTTAGATTATTTATGAAGCACTCTGATGTAAACAATTTATTTAATGAAGAATTTATTCCAGCACATGTTCTCTGTTTATCATATTTGTTAGCTATATGTGTACTATGACTTCCTGGGCACACATATGGCCACATCCGGATTTTTTGAAAATCCGGGTGTGACAGATTGGTATCAGAGCCGTGCTGACTATAGGAACGCAGCCTAGTTAGAACGGTGGACAAACCTTTGCAGACCACCATGATTATGTCTTATATGTCATCTAGATTCACTTTCTTTTTCAAAACTTAAATCCAGTCGAGTCTTGTGTGGATCATGTCTTTAGGGGCTTGAAATGATTGTCATTATGCTTATGCTTGATTTGGATTTTTGTAATGATTTTGATGGGCGTAGACGCAAGTCTACTACCATCTAGATATAGGACTAAGGTTTAAGGACTTTAGTGATTAAATAGAGGGGGGTATTCATTTCTCTTTCTCTTTTTCTATTTAAGCCCTCTATCATAACAAATTGGTAAACCTCTGAAGCCATAACCATCAGAGTTTTTATGAGAATTATTTATTGATGATAGATGGTGAACACAAGGAGCAACCCCGGTGCCAGGGGACTGCCGCCACCACCTCCCACCATTGAGCAAATGATGCTCACGCAGATCCAGCTGATGCAACAGATGGCTCAGACAATGGCGATGATGCAGCAGAACCAGCAGAATCCGCCGCAGCACCACATGCCGCCCCGTGACAAGAGGGGTGAATTCCTGAAGGGACGTCTTCCTACCTTCCGCAAGGCCACCGACCCCCTGCAGGCTGATGATTGGCTCAAGGCGGTGGAGAGACAGCTCGACATCGCCCAGTGCAACGACCGGGAGAAGGTGTTGTACGCCGGAGGACAGCTCCAGGGACCGGCACTGGACTGGTGGGACTCGTACCAGTACGCTCACGTCGACCGTACTCAGATCACATAGCAGGAGTTCCGCAGCAGTTTCCGCTCCCACCACGTGCCAGAAGCTCTGATGACCCTAAAGAAGAAGGAGTTCCTGGCACTGAAGCAAGAAGGGATGAGTGTCACCGCTTATCGTGACAAGTTCATCGAGTTGGCCCGCTATGCTCCAGAGGACGTGGACACCGACAAGAAGAAGCAGTCCAGGTTCCGTGATGGCTTGCAAGATGCACTGCAGTACCAGCTGATGTGCACCAGGTTCTCCAACTTCTAGGAACTGGTGGACGGTGCTTTGATGCTGGAACACAAGCGCCGTGAGATGGAGGAGAAGAAGAGGAAGTTCCACGGCCAGCAAATCGAGAGCAGCAGTCGACACCGTTTCGTTCCTCCTCAGGGCAGTCAGCAGATGGGAAGCTAGCAGCGCTTCCAGAGTCAGTAGGGCCCGCTCAACCGTGGCCAGTACCAGCAGCGCCCCCAGTACCCCCAAGCGCCACAGCAGCAGCGTTTCCAGAACCAGCTGCAGAATGCTCCAACTCAGCGCAACCAGGTGCAGCCAGTTCAGCACCCCGCCCCAGCCAGCAATGCACAGGGGGGCATAAGTGCTTCCATTGCGGCGAGCCAGGACACTATGCCAACGCCTGTCCCCGCAAAGTCCAGAAACCCGCCGGCCAGAACAACAATCAGAGGGCTGGTCTACCGCATAATCAGCAAAAGGGTCAGGCCAACCGTGCTCCGCAAAACCCCGCCAGAGGAAAGCTCAACCACACTGGGGCAGAGACCGAGCTATTGATGCGGTAGTGGGTACGTTCCCTGTCAACTCCACCCGTGCGACTATTTTGTTCAATTCCGGAGCTTCGCATGCTTTCATATCTGCTGCATTTGTGAAAAAGAACTTAGTGGCATTACTGCCCATGAAGAATGTTATGCTAGTTAGCTCACCAGGAGGGGAACAACGCGCCACTCTACGTTGTCCCCATGTTACTGTCACCATAAGGGGGGTAGACTTCAAGGCACGCCCGATCATCCTGGAGTCTATTGGTTTCGACCTGATTCTGGGTATGAGTTGGCTAGCCAGATATGATGCAGTGATCCAGTGCGCCAGGAGGACTGTACAACTGACGGCAGCGTCCAGAGATAAGGTGGAGTACCAGGCAGCCAGTCCATTGGAGCATAATCAAGTCAATCAAGCTGATGGTGCAGCTCCCGCCAACATCAGGGTGGTGAGCGAGTTCTCAGATGGTTTCCTGAGGAATTGCCAGGTATGCCCCCGGAACGTGAAGTTGAATTCATTATTGAACTTAAATCTGACACTACACCTATAGCTAAAAGTCCATATAGAATGGGAGTGAAGGAGCTGGAGAAACTGAAGGAGGAATTAAGCTCCTTACTAGCCAAGGGGTATATTCGTCCTAGTGCTTCACCATGGGGAGCATCAGTACTGTTCGTGGACAAGAAGGATGGGACACAGAGGATGTGTGTGGACTATCGAGCCCTCAACAAAGTGACCGTCAAGAACAAGTACCCGCTACCAAGGATTGATGATTTGTTCGATCAGCTGAAGGGAGCTTGTGTGTTCTCCAAGATAGACCTTCGATCGGGTTATCATTAGATGAGAATCCGGTCATCGGACATACCCAAGACGGCTTTCACTACTCGGTACGGGTTGTACGAGTTCACGGTTATGTCCTTTGGACTGACCAATGCTCCTGCATACTTCATGTACTTGATGAATAGTGTCTTCATGGACTACCTTGACAAGTTCGTGGTGGTGTTCATTGATGATATACTGGTCTTCTCCAAGAATGAAGAGGAACATGAAGATCATTTGAGGATGGTGATGCAGAGACTCCGGGAACATCAGCTATATGCCAAGTTGAGCAAGTGTGAATTTTGGTTGAAGGAAGTAGCATTCTTGGGACACGTGCTGTCCAATGGAGGAGTAGCAGTTGACTCGAAGAAGGTTAATGATGTGTTGAGCTGGAACCCGCCTCGGGATGTCAGCGAGATCAGGAGTTTCCTTGGAATGGCCGAATATTATCAGCGTTTCATTGAAGGATTCTTTAAGATTGCTAAACCCATGACGGCGTTATTGGAGAAAAATGCCAAGTTCATCTGGACAGAAGAGTGCCAAACCAGCTTCGAAGAGTTGAAGAAGAGGGTGACAACAACACCTGTACTGGTATTGCCCGACATAGCCAAGAGTTTCTCCATCTACTGGGATGCATCCCGTCTAGGACTGGGGTGTGTACTTATGCAGGAAGGAAGAGTCGTGACATATGTATCAAGACAGCTGCGGAAGCATGAGCAGAACTATCCGACACATGATTTGGAGTTGGCAGCTGTGGTGCATGCTCTGAAGATTTGGAGGCATTATTTGATTGGGCACAAGTGTGACATCTACACCGATCACAAGAGCCTGAAGTATGTCTTCACACAGTCAGAGCTGAACATGAGGCAATGCCGATAGTTGGAGTTGATCAAGGACTATGATCTGGAGATCCACTACCATCCAGGAAAGGCTAACTTGGTGGCAGATGCTCTGAGTAGGATAAGCTATGTGAACAAGATCACCGGCCATTGTCTGCCTAAAGAACTCAGTCGGGAATTTGAGAAGATGAGTTTGGGGTTCGTGACCAGCATCACAGAGATGACGGTAGAACCGACTCTTGAACAGGAAATCTGGAAAGGACAGCATGGTGATGAAAAGATCAAGGAGATTGTGGAGAATGTTGCCCTAGTAAAGGCCCCTGGTTTCCGAGTGGATGATCAAGGAACCTTGTGGCACGGGAAGAGGATATGTGTGCCCGATATAGCGCAGATCAAGGACACGATCCTAAGAGAAGCGCATGATTCGGCATACTCGATCCACCCAGGAAGCACCAAGATGTACCAAGCCATCAAGGAAAGATTCTGGTGGTACGGATTGAAGCGTGATGTGGCGACACTTGTGGCACTATGTGACACTTGTCAGAGAGTTAAGGCTGAACATCAGAGGCCAACCGGATTACTCCAGCCCTTGAAGATACCTGAATGGAAGTGGGAGGAAGTCAGAATGGAGTTTATCACCGGTCTACCTCGCACTCAGAGAGGATTTGACTCCATCTGGGTAATCATAGACCGCTTGAACAAAGTGGCACACTTTCTTCCAGTGAAGACCACCTACACCAGGGCCAGACTGGTAGAGCTATACATGGAAAGGATTGTGTGTTTGCATGGAGTGCCAAAGCGGATAGAACTGACGGTAGAACTGACTCTTGAGCAGGAGATCTGGAAGGGTCAGCTCAAAGATGAGAAGATCAAGGAAATTGTGGAGCATGTTGCTCTAGGCAAGGCCCCTGGTTTCCGAGTGGATGATCAGGGAACCTTGTGGCACGGGAAGAGGATTTGTGTGCCCGATATAGCGCAGATCAAGGACACGATCCTAAGAGAAGCGCATGATTCGGCATACTCGATCCACCCAGGAAGAACCAAGATGTACCAAGACATCAAGGAAAGATTCTGGTGGTACGGATTGAAGCGTGATGTGGTGACATATGTGGCACTTTGTGACCCTTGTCAGAGAGTTAAGGCTGAACATCAGAGGCCAGCCGGATTACTCCAGCCCTTGAAGATACCGGAATGGAAATGGGAAGAAGTTGGTATGGACTTCATAACGGGTCTACCCCACACACAACGAGGATTTGACTCCATTTGGGTGATTGTGGATCGCTTGACTAAAGTGGCACACTTTCTTCCAATAAAGACCACCTACACCGGAGCCAGACTGGCAGAGCTATACATGGAGAGGATTGAGTGCTTGCATGTTGTGCCCAAGCGGATAGTGTCTGACTGTGGTACTCAGTTCACTTCACACTTCTGGCAGAAGCTGTATGAGTCTATGGACACTAAGTTGCAGTTTAGTTCAGCTTACCACCCCCAGACAGATGGACAGACAGAGCAGACTAATCAGATTCTGGAGGACATGTTGAGGGCATGTGCACTGCAGTATGGTGTTAGCTGGGACAAGAGTTTACCCTATGCGGAATTCTCATACAATAACTGCTATCAGAAAAGTCTGCAGATGGCACCATTCGAGGCTTTGTATGGCAGGAAGTGCAGAACACCACTGTTCTAGAATCAAACTGGAGAAAGTCAAGTCTTTGGGCCTGAGATACTCAGAGATGCAGAACGCCAAGTGCAAGTGATCCGGCAGAACTTGAAGGTGGCACAGTCCAGGCAGAAGAGTTATGCTGATGTCAGATAGAGGGATCTCAGTTTTGAGGTTGGAGATTTTGTGTACCTCAAGGTGTCTCCAATAAGGGGCATGAAGAGGTTCAATGTCAAGGGCAAGCTAGCACCTCGATACATCGGACCTTTCCAGATACTTGAAAGGAAAGGTGAAGTGGCATATCAGTTGGGACTACCCGAGAGACTGGCCGGAGTGCACGATGTGTTCCATGTGTCTCAGCTGAAGAAATGTTTGCGGGTGCCCGAAGAGCAGATCCCGATAGAGGAGCTGAATGTGCAAGAGGACCTCACTTACGAGGAGTATCCTATCAGGATTCTGGAGGTATCTGAGAGGGTGACAAGGAACAAAGTCATCCGGATGTGCAAGGTACAGTGGAGCCGACACTCGGAGGATGAAGCCACTTGGGAATGGAAAGAAGATCTCTAGACCGAGTACCCACAGCTCTTCGCCTCTACTTCCGAATCTCGAGGACGAGATTCACCTTAAGGGGGGTAGGTTTGTAACACCCAAAAATTTCCTATTTAAAATTTTTAGTAATTAATTGGCATTTATTTAATTTGTTCATAATTAATATAGGTTAAATAAATTATTTACGAATACTAAAATTAAATATAAGTTGTAGAAACATTTTTGTTGCATTCATGCTGCTGCATTGTGTTTTGTTTGATAGCAAGTTAAGTTGGAATTTAAATTCTGTTTAAATTCGAATTTAATTTGCGTTTGATTGAATCCTAGAAAAGTTATTTTTACCCGAGTCCGCTTTTGCTCCTCAAGCTTTAACCTTGGCTCACTTGCGCTCCCTCAACTTTCTCCCCAGCCCGGCTCAGCCCCCTCTTTCCCCCGGCCCACCTCGCCTTCCCCCCCACCTGGGCCCTTTCCGGAGCCGGCCCAACAGCTTCACTTGGCCAAGCCCGCAGGGCGCCTCTCCCCCTTTCCATCCTTCCCCCACCGACAGGCGGGCCCTGCCTGTCAGCATCATCCCCTACCTCTCGCCGGCATCTCCTCCTTCCCCGCCGCGATTAGCGCCGCTCGGCCGGCCGCCCAGCCGCCTCCCCGTGCTGCGGTGGCCCACACAGGAAACTTCGCCGAAGCTTCCCCACGCCCTTGTTTCCTTTTGGGCGCCGATTTCCCACATGGAAAGCTTCCCCCACATGGAAAGGAAGGATCGCCGTCCGCCGCCCTATTTCGGGGATCGCACGCCAAGGATCACCTCCCGGGGCTATAAAAGCCACGCCCCGCACCCCAATGCCGCATCCCAGCCCACGCCCCGAGCCTCCCTAGGCCGCAGCGCCCTCCCTTGCCCAAGCTGCACGACGAGTGGTGACCCAGGAGCTCTGCCGCGAGGTAACAAGACTCCCGCGCCCCTTCTTGCTCGGTCCCGTGCCCTGCAACCCGGCCCCCGTCGCTCGCCATCGCCGCCTTCGCTGTTCGCCGTCGTCAACATACCCCCGCCACAAAATTCTTGACTTGGACCCCAGCATCGAGTTCGCCATCTCTTCCCGAGACCGTAGAGCCTAGCCACACTGCGAACCGTGCCCTGGAGCCCGAGATTGAGCTTCGTCGGCGAGCTCTCCACCGCGATTCGCGTGGCGCCGCCGCTTTACCTGCTGCCGCCAATGACCCCAACGCCAGGCTCCATCCGAGCCATCGGATCTTGATCTGACGGCCGCCACGCGCCCTCATCCCCAAGTAAAACTTTCTCATACCGGTCAGCCTTGGTCTTTTTGCTAAAGAGCCCTCATGTTTTCCCAAAATTAACCCGCGGTCCACCGTAGTTCAAAAGTAATTGCATACATGTCCTGTTTTTCACAGAAAACACCCTACCCTTTTTAAAATTGGAACCCGCGGTCCTGAGTTGAACTATTTGCGCGTAGGCCCTCCTGTTTTAACTCATAATTATGTATAGGTCCTCGGTTTTCTTCAAATAAGCCCCTGGAAACTTTTAAAACTTGTCAGCCGGTCCCTAGAACTTAGAAAACCCATATTTTTTTCGTTTTAGCTCCGATTAGTGTGATTTTCACGCTCATGTGTTCGTAGTGAAGCGTAGAATATTTCTAGAACCTTTATTTGTATTGTTTCTATTGTTTGGTGTACTGTTCTAAAATATTATTATTTGTTTGCATCTATTGGTTTGCGTGCTCGCTTGTATGGTGATTCGTGTCCAGTCGGTGAGCCGTAAACTTTGGAGTTCGAGTACGTGGAGGACTTTCCGGAGCAGGACCCACAGCAGCAGCAGCAGCCGCCCTTCGAGGAAGGCAAGTTATAGCACGGACAATCCTTGCTACCTAAACACACTTTTTATATACATTTACTTTCATATGCATGTGTCTAAATTGATGTCCTATTAAGGTTATACCTAGTTTGTTTACTCCTATCCTTTGATTACCTTGGGTTTATGCATATTGTTACATTTTTCTATGCACAGCTACTGTCACCATTATTTAACTGTTAATTTTGACTTAATGGTTCACTTCAACATTAATGATAAAATTTGCTTTTTAGCAACTTGGTTTAGGGAACTAGAGCATGTGCTGTGTGCTTTGCTCTAGTGTCTCTCCCTAAGGTCCGGTTCTTAAAGCGGCAACCCAGGAGCCTGTCGCCACCGCTAGAACTATTATGGCTCTGGTATTGGTCAAGTAACTTGTACGTCTCTAGCTCGCCAGTTGTTACCAGTGTGGCCGACGGCATTATGGGAAGTAAGGCACGAGGTGTTTCTTGATTCCACCGAGGACGATAGCCCCGTCGGCTAGGTCTCGTTAGACCCAGTTCCGTGTTGGGAGCCCCTATGGTATGGGAGCTCCGCATGTTGCGCTCTTTATTTTTGTTGTTGGCATGATTTGCCCGCGCTTGGACGCCATTGACCCCCTCATGTTGCGCCCTGAGGGTCAGTCAATCTCGGTGCCTAGAGTCTCACCACCTTATTGTACCTTAGCGTCCACTGTCTTGTTAGGGTGTCTTGTGAAAAACCTCGTAGTGTCCCTATGCAATCACACCTCGGAAGTGTTGATGTGCGTGGTTGGGTGCAAACTTCTTTTGAACTTTTACGCGACTGGTGGGTAAAGGGCGAAACCTGTGCAGAGTGTACAATCTATCATGATAGCCTTGCTCAGGGTCACGAGCGGTCTGGATTTTTTTAAATTAGAAGATGATGTTTATTTATGTTTAATGTCGCTTGTACCTTATTAATTGGGTTGCAACTGGGTTTCATTCACTTGTAGTAATTTGGTTAATGTTAAAATGAACCAACTAAAAATGCTAATGCAGTTAAGCCGTGTCTAGCCTATTTTGAGCCTTCATACCCGTGCTATACTTGCTAAGTAATTGTTTACTTATACTTGTCATTTTATTCAAAAAAATCCCGGACGGGTAAACAGATTGGGCTGGGCATGTGCCTGCTGCTGAGTTTCCTGAAGATTTACCGTACTACTGAGCTGTGGTCTCCCAGTCAGAGTCCCTGTGGATTGCGGCTCCATTAGATGAGAGTTTTATTAGTCTTCCGCTGTTATTGCTTAGATCATTTATGAAGCACTCTGATGTAAACACTTTATTTAATGAAGAATTTATTCCAGCATATGTTCTCTGTTTATCATATTTGTTAGCTATATGTGTACTATGACTTCCTGGGCACACATATGGCCGCATCCGGGTTTTGTGAAAATTCGGGTGTGACAGTCATTAGAATAGTTCTGAATTGTAATTTGAAGTACTCGTTTGAACACTCTGCTTTGGAATCAATATAAATGCTTGTCATGTACATAACATTTGCTACTTGTGTAAAGTAGTCGTTATGAAATACTACTAGTTAAGTAGTATCTTTCGAGTAGTTTGTGCGCAGGCAAAGTACTACGGGTAGTAGTATGTTTGATAAATGACTACTGTTTAAGTAGTCCAGTGGTCGTGTAAGGTTCACAACTAGGCTATGTAGAATAGAAATAGTTGAATCAAGCCTTGTTAAGGTCTAGCAATTTTGCTAATGCAAGGAGAAAAGTTATAAGTATTTTGTACCTATTAGTACTTTGAGCACCTTTAGGTGACATTTTTTAGGAGAAAGAGTGCAGTTGGTACAACACTAATTCCCGAAGCTTTCTTCGAGAAAGCCAAACAATCAAAAGAAAGGAGATTATCGCCTTCGACCATGTATAGGTGAGGATAACTCATCCAAGATTTTTAGGTTTTTAAAACCTCCTTTTAAAAGGGAATCTCGGTTTCTCTTGAACGGGTGTAGAAAACTACCCGAATACCACGCGGCGACTAGTTGTCGATATGCGCACGGTAAAGTTTTCTCTAATGAGATAAAAGATGCCATAACTTGTAGATGGCAGAAAAATATAACTTTATTGATTTGTAATCAAGGGTTCTTTAAAACGACTCATATACAATCTCCCATGTTACGGGTAGAATTTGCGGAGATGCTCTATGTTCCACACATGTGGCAATTCCTCTCCTTCTGGGGTTTGCAACCGATACGTACCAGGTCCAATGACTTGTTTTACAAGAAAGGGACCTTCCCATCTAGACATCAGCTTCTGCAGCCCTTCAGGCTTTTGGGTTCGGTGTAGTACCAAGTCTCCTACAGTAAAGGATCGAGGTTGGACAGAGCGTTGATGAAAGCGACGCAATCCTTGAAGATAACGCATGTTCTGGATAAGAGCTGCTACTCGAGCTTCCTCGACGCCATCAACATCTTGGGACCTTTCTTGATGAGCGAGTTGTTCATCATAGTTCTCCAGATGCAGAGCTTCCCATAAGAGATCAGCAGGCAAGACTACTTCGGAGCCGTAAATCAGGAAATATGGTGATTGGCTGGTAGCCCTGCTGGGTTGGGTGCGTAGCCCCCAAAGCACCGCGGGCAACTCCTTTGCCCATTTACCGCCATATTTCTTTACAGGCTCGTATAATCTGGGTTTTAACCCTTGCAGTAACAAACCATTCGCTTTTTCAACCTGTCCATTGGCACGAGGATGAGCAACTGAAGCATAATGTATCTCAATCGAGTACCTGTCACAATAATCTTGGAATTCTGCACTAGTAAATATAGAGCCTAGGTCTGTGATGATGTTGTGAGGAACTCCAAATCTCTGGACAATACCATCAAAGAATTTGATCAAATTACCGGCTTTGGCATTTACTAAGGGTATTGCTTCGATCCACTTAGTGAATTTATCGATGGCTACGACAAGCCACTCGAATCCACCTGGAGCTTTGGTGAGCGGACCAACGAGGTCAAGACCCCAACAGGCGAAAGGCCATGATAGTGGGATAGTGTTGAGGTCGTGTGCTGGGACATGAGCTTGTCGTGCGAAGAACTGACATCCTTGACATTTTTTGACAATGTCCTCTGCATCGTGTTTGGCTGTTGGCCTAAAGAAACCCGCTCTATACGCTTTACCGACCAAGGTTCATGAACCGGCATGATTACCACACACACCGCTGTGAATTTCTTGTAGTAGGGCTTTTCCTTGATCAATTGTGATGCATTTCATCAAGACGTTGGCCGAAGCCCCGCGCCTATAGAGTACGTTGTCCACTACTACGTAATTAGTAGCTCGTCGTTGAATACGTATTTGCTCTGGCTTCTGCTTTGGCAATTTATGATCGTTTAAGTACTCGATGAAGGGAGTCGTCCAGTCAGTGTCGATTACCATGATATGTGTTTCCGGTTGAGACTGGGATTGGGTGGTTTCAACTCATGCCGGATCCTTAATGGATGGCTGGAGTAGTTCTTGAACAAATATTTCTGCTGGGACGTCGGCTCGACGTGATCCTAGTTTTGACAGGGCATCTGCTGCGACGTTGTAGTCACGAACGACGTGGTGAAACTCCAGACCAAGAAAGTTTCATTCTAATTTACGAACCTCTTGGACATAAGCATCCATTGTCTCCTTAGAAACGTCCTAGTCTTTGTTAACTTGGTTAATGGCGACATCCGAACCGCCATAGACAACGAGTCGCTTGATACCAAGTGATGCGGCCAGGCGGAGCCCGTGCAGCATAGCCTCATACTCTGCTTCATTGTTGGTGACTTGAAATAGAATTTGTAGAACGCACTTGAGTTGATCTCCTTTAGGAGATATGAGAAGTACACCTGCACCTCCTCCTTCAAGTTTATGTGACCCATCAAAGTACATGATCCAGTGCTCAGGGCGAGTGGTTGTCGTAGAATTTTGAATTTCTGTCGATTCGACTGTGAAGTCAGCAAGAGCCTGGGACTTGACGGCTGTTTGAGATGTGAAGTCAAGGTGGCACGCTCCAATTTCGGCCTTCCATTTGCAGATGCGACCTGTTGATTTGGATTATTGAGGATTTCGCCTAGTGGGAATTTAGTTACGACTGTGATGTGAAAGGCTTGGAAATAATGTCGTAACTTCCGTGATGTGATGAAGATGGCGTAGAGTAATTTTTGGACTTCCGGATAACGGATCTTGGATTCGGGGAGTACTTCACTGATGTAGTAAATTGGCCGCTATACTGGGAATACATGGCCGTCCTCTTGTCTTTCGACTAACATTACAGTGCTGACCAAAGGGTTGTAGCTGCAATGTATTTGTAGAGATGATCACTCTTCACGGGTGCTGTCAGTACTGGAGGAGTAGATAAATATGTTTTGAGTTCTTCGAATGCCATGTGTGCTTCATTCGTCCAAGAAAACTTATCCTTCTTTTTAAGCTGTTTGAAGAAAGGGAGGCCCTTTTCCCCAAGTCTTGAGATGAACCTGTTTAAGGCCGCGATGCATCCTGTCAGCTTCTGGACATCTTTTATATTATTCGGTGCTTCCATTGTAAGGATTGCCGAGATCTTTGTCGGATTGGCTTCAATGCCCCTGTTGCTGACCATGAACCCCAAAAGTTTCCCTGACGGAACACTGAAGACACATTTGGTTGGGTTAAGTTTCCAACGGAACGTTGTAAGGCTGTCAAAGGTCTCTTAAAGATCACTGATGAGATGTTCTGACTGCCTTGTTTTGACGACCACATCATCAACATATGCCTCTACATTGCACCCAATTTGTTTGGATAGACACGTTTGTATGGCTCGTTGATATGTGGCGCCTGTGTTCTTCAGTCCAAAAGACATAGTTGTATAGCAGTAAGCACCGAAATGGGTGATGAAAGATGTTTTGATCTGATCTTCTTTCTTTAGTGCTATCTGATGGTATCCTGAGTAGCAGTCCAGAAAACAGAGCAGTGCGCATCCCGCGGTGGAGTCCACAACTTGGTCAATGTGTGGGAGTCCCATGGGGTCTTTTGGACAGTGCTTGTTCAAATCTGTGTAGTCGACACACATCCGCCACTTGTTGTTGTTCTTCTTCGAACTAACACTGGATTGACTAACCACTCGGGATGGAAGACTTCTTTGATGAAGCCTGCGGCGAGTAGTTTAGCGAGTTCTTCTTTGATTGCCTCACGTCTATCTTGTGCAAATCGTCGGAGGCGCTGTTTTTTGGGTTTTGCGTTCTTGTCAATGTTTAGTTTGTGCTCGACAAGTTCTCTAGGAACACTAAGCATATCAGATGGTTTCCAAGTGAATATATCTTTATTATCACGGAGAAACTTGACGAGCGCGTCTTTCTATTTACAGTCTAAATCTGCCCCTATGAGGGTAGTTTTGGACGGATCGCCCGTCCCAAGATCTACAGTTTTGAGCTGCACTTCTTCGGAGGGCTTGAAGTTGGTACTTGTCGACTTCTTGCTGGGCACTTCTAGGTCGTATTCCTTCGACTTCTTGGCCAAGGCGAGTACTTCCAGTATCTGGGTAGGGACTTGCGAAGTGGCGGCGAATTCTATTGCTTCAACATCGCAATCGTATGAGATCTTTAAGTCTCCCTTTAGGGAAAGTACTCCTTTAGGAGCAGGCATCTTGAGAACCAAGTATACACAATGCAGAATCGCCATAAATTTTGCGAGGGCTGGTCGCCCAAGGATCGTGTGATATGAAGTCTCGAAGTCTGCTACCTCAAACTTGATGTACTCGGTTCTGAAGTTTGCTTCCATCCCGAAGGGAACTGGGAGTGTGAGTTGACCCAGAGGGATTGCTGCATTGCCTGGAACAATGCCGTCGAATGGAGAATCTGTAGGCTTGAGGTATTTTGTAATGTCTAGGCCCATCTTTTTGAACGTGTTTGCGAAGATGATGTTGAGCCCGCTGCCACCATCGATGAGTACTTTGGTCAGTCTGGCTTGCGCCACAATTGGGTTTAAGACCAGGGGATATCTTCCGGGATTTGCAAAATTGGTCCATTGGTCCGTTCTAGAAAACGTGATGGGCACTTCTGACCACTTTAAGTATGTTGGAGTAGCAGGCTCTATTGCCATGATCTCTCGCAAGGTTAGCTTCTTGTCGCTTCGACTAGTTCAGTGTTTCTCCGCTGAATAGTACGGCTACGACGTTCTTGACGTTTGGAAAATTATTGCCAGGGTCTTTATCATCTTTATCTTCCGTTTTCTTGTCGATTTTGGACGCTTCTGGTGTTTGCTTGTCAAACTCCTGCTTCAGGTGGAAACATTTTGCCATTGTGTGCTTGCCATTGGGATGATATGGGCAAGGACCGTTCATGACATCTGCCGCTGAACGAGTCTTGTGACTAGGGCGCTGGACTGCCGTGACTGTGTTGTCTGGCTTGCGCTTCCTAATGTCGCGGTTGAAATCCCGGTTGTTCGGGCGATGATTACGTCAGTCACCATTGTCCTTGTTGTGATTGTTGGTGTTGTTATCGCGATGCCTGTCGAAGCGCTCCCGCTCGCGGTCGTCTTGGTCTGCCTATTCAGCGACAATGCGTCGTAGCTCGCTGATGTTTTCCGGACGGCGTCGGCCGAACTTGCGGTGTAATTCCCGGGTGTAGAGGCCGTCGTGAAAGCAGTCGATTACTTCCCGATCAGAGATATCCACGATTGTAGCTCTTTTATCGAAGAATCTCTTGATGTATTTTCGCAAAGTTTCCCCTTTTCCTTGCTTACAAGCTGCAAGTTCATAACGGGTTCCAGGCCAAGCCCAGGTTCCCTGGAAGTTGGCAGTGAATTTCCTGGTGAGATCGTTCCAGGAGTCGATGGACCCGGGGCGGAGGCCCTCGAGCCATGTCAGGGGCATGGTATCTCGCATAACGGGGAAGTAACTGACTTTGATGTCGTTGGATCCCCCATCCATCTGGATGGCGGTAGAGTATATTCGGAGCCATTGTTCAGGGTCTTGCTTGCCCGTGAACTTTTCAATTCCCGTTGGTTTGAACTTGCTTGGCCACTGGATTTCTTTTATGCGCCGGGAGAAAGCTGGGAAGCCATCATATTTATCACTTGGTGAATGATCGGTCCGGAGGCTAGAGGTGCTGTGATCGGAGTCATATTGTCGTCCACGATTGTGGTTTTGGAGAGGTCGATCGTCGTGATTTGATGACTCTTGGTGTCAGTGACGATCGTTGCGACGCTCTCCTCGACGATCGTTACGGCGCTCTTCATGACGATCGTGATGGCGTTCTTGATCGTGTGGTCTGTTTCTGTAGTTATGATGGGGTGGAGCCCCGTAGTTGCGGTCGTAGTCTGCGCGATGACGGAGTTCAGATTCCACGCGCAGCTGTCGGCTCGACTGGATAACAGAGCGAGCATGCGGTTTTCATTAATGATGTTGTGAAGGTTTCGATCTCGTGGCCTTGCACCATCTTCGTTGTGATCGCGCCCTCTCCCCTACTGGTGATCGCGGTCAGCATCTCCATCACGTCTATGTCCCCCTGTAGTAGCGGTTGAGGCTTCATGAGGAGGAGGCCTCTCAGCACTTGGGCACCTGGTACCCGATGTGTGGTGGCTAGGATTCGCTTGGATCGTAGCCTTGTGAGCTGTATCGAGGAGCGTGAGTACTTGTCTGACGGCAGGAGTGTCGGGCATGGCCCTGACAAGTTCTGTCGCGACGGAGATGTTCAATGGCGCGTCTTGAGATACTAACTGGTCCCCGACCATATCAAAATCCTGTGTAAGGTTACGCATGGCGTTGGCGCGTATAGCGACGTTGATGCGCCTCTGCTTACGCTTGGCGTTTCTTGCTTGGCGCGAGGTTTTTTGCTCCTCTGTTTCTCCGTCAGCAGTGCATTCCTCTTCTGAAACGTCGGTGATCAGGTCGCGATCATATTGGGTGCCTTGGTCCTCATTGCCAGCCATGAACATTTGACGTCCTGGGTCTTGTTCGCTGAGGGAGAGGATGATCTGGGTGGCTGAGAAGTTGTCGCTTGAGCTTTCAGTTGAAGTAGTGAGTGACGCAGTCTTGCCGTCTTGGAAGGGCAGTTCCTCCAGGATGATGGCAGCAAGTCTTGACTCGTTGTCCCGGCAGGTGTCGGTCGGAATCGCCCCAGGCCAGTGAACAGCGAGTCCTCCTTGTGTTCTGGTTACGACTAGTCCGGACGGGAGGCGAACGAGTGGTTCCTCCAACACGAACTTGGTGTTGAAGTGAGCGTGATGGCGTAGGCGCGCGACGTTGTCAGGATTGTCACTTAGCAGAATGGTGAAATCATCGTCGTTGTCCCTCGAAGGCGTTGATGCCAGCTCGAGGTCGTCGAGGTGATCTGCCTTCGAGTGAGGCTCCTGACTCATCCTTTATTCTGCTTTTGTGGTACGCATCTGTTTATATGGATGTGCTACGTTGGAGAGTTCGAGCAGGAGTCGATCTGGGGGGTTGTCCGATGGCGTGGCCAACTCGGAGTTCCTTGCTATTTCCATATTTGGAGTCGAGTTGTACCTGGATTCGACTTGGGGAATCCCGAGCGAACTTGGAGTTAGGATCGAACTCGGAGTTGGTGCTGAGGTCGAATTGGGAGTAGTCATCGAGTAGGGGCCGGGGTTGTTCGCAAGGTAGCTCACGAACCTGCCATTGCTTATGGAGACGAAGGTCCACGCGCCGAAAATGAAGGTGGCTCCTTCCTCAATGTCGGCGATCTTGAAGGCAAATGATCCCATCGTCCCTGATGGTGAGCTTTCGGCGAGTAGCCCCACGGTGGGCGCCAAGTGTCGATGATTTATATCGAGCACGTCTACCTGGGGGTACCCCAGAGAGTAGATTGGTGGGTCTCGCCGAGTTCTAGGAATGACAGTACACGAATAACACAAAGATTTAGACAGGTTCGGGCCGCGAATAGCATAATACCCTACGTCCTAGGTGTTTGATTGTATTGTAAGTGTGGTTGAGTTGTTTTGAGGGGGTCCATGCTCCTCCTTATATATCCGGATTGCAGAGTTATAAATCGGTTACACAAACTACTCGTATACAGCAAAGATGATTACAATAAGGTAATCTATCATGTATCCTATTCGGATACGAGTAGTTTCATTAATCGACTACACCGTCCTATACCCTAACCGGCTAGTCCGAAGCAGTCACATCAAAACTCTCCATATCGAGTAGTTTAATTCCTTGGATGAGTGGCCCTAGGGATCCTGGCCCCACACAGGGGTAGTAATGATGGTCTGAAAAAACAGTGAGCTGCAGCATGTTGAGATGCAGATTTTGCAGCAGTACAGTCCCAAACTTTGCACCAAGTTAGACAGATTCCATGGGGAACAGTAGATGCAGAATTTTGGGCACCCAAATTCTGCATCTAAACAAGGCCTCATTTCTTTTAGCCTGACATTGTTTCAGTTCTTGAGTTATCAGTCAATATAGAAGTCAGGCTCACAAGCAAGAATGTAGAAGCATTAAATGCCTCCAGGACTGATTGAGAGGAGAAGGTATATTTCATGTTAATTGTACTAATCTTGTTCCATGTTTGTTCCACTAATCTTGTAGTGCTAAATAATATGTTCATTTGTCTCTCTGATTTCAGGTCATATAAACTTCAAGCTCACAGGAGATGATATTAGCAATGGCGAGGATCAGTTAGAATAAGAACTAGCAGGTATTTCTTCTTGAATTAAACTCTTGTCATTTAATATAATGATCTGTGGTACCACCACCATTCTAAAGATTAGCAGTGTCATGTTCTGTGTGTGATAATATTTGTCAATCAAATAGAGTAGTACTGAGGAGCAAGCTAAGTAGCCTTGCGGGACTTGCGGGATTACCAGTGTTCATATATGTTTTTACTGCATGCTTTGTTCACAGTAGCAAGTTCTTATGAATTTAACCGTAGCAAGTTCTGTGCCAGTTTTTACTTCATATTGCATCTAGAAATGGCGTCCCTGCTTCTGATCAGAACTTCACATGTAGTTCTGATTCAGTCTACAAGTTTATGTCCCTGATTAAATTTCTTCTTCCCTGCATGCATATACACGTGTGTTAAGACATCTGTTAGCCATCTGTTTCTTTCATATTCTTGCACATGTTTAGAATTTGAAATTCACGTACATTTCTGATCATAACTTCTGCCTTTTTTCAGATTTGAAGCAGCAAGGGGCTGAGAGGGAGAAAATACTTCGTAGGTTTTCAGTTGACCACTTGGAAGAAGCTAGCCAATCTTATTTGTCTCTAACAATGTAATTTATCCTGATTATTGCTTTGCCGATTGATTTGCACACATACTTTGAATGTTAAAGCTCTATTTTGGTGTTGATGTTTTCAACGGTTCTTTTTAATTCAATAGCAGCAATACTCAGTAGTGTCCATTCATTTTGTCAATCGGCACTAGTACTAGGCAAGCAAACCAGCTAACTTAGTCCTCATCTCTGGTAGGTAGGCAAGCTCAAAGCGAGCTGCTGGTGCATGCGGGTATATGTGGGGCTGTCACCAAGTCCACAGAGAGAAGTACAGCTGCTAGGTTTAGACCCTGTTTGGGAACGATTATAATCCGCTTATATACGAAAATAAGCGAGAATTCCACCAAACGTCCTGCTTATTTTTGCTTATTCTTGCTTCTGTGCTAAGCCGCTTCAGAGATTTGTACTACAAGAAGCGAAAAGCGATTAGCAGAAAAATCTTCGCTTAACTTATAATCTAAGCGTGGCTGAGAGAAGCGTTCCCAAACAGGGCCTTGGTTGGCGGACCGCCACGAACCCGCCAGAAATGTTTCGCGGCAAGCTCTGCGGGTTTGCAATTGGCCGTAACCCGTCCTGCCTGCAATTTGATCCCTCCGACACGGGCGCGATGCCACACGTCCTGCTGCTTCGCTCCCTTCCCTCGCCGCTCGACCTTGTACGCATGCTGCAACACCGGGACCACCATGCCGGGCACCGCGCTCCAGCTCCTCCAGCGCACGGCTTCCCACGGTGCGGGCGGGAGTGAGAGGGGGCGGGACTGATGGGGTGGGTGGGGAGGGGAGGGGTGGCGCCCCATCGCTGCCGCGCCGCCGGAGAGGAGGCGGGGGAGGCCGCCACGACGTCTGCCCTTGCCCGCCACGCCGTCCGTGCTGCCCACCACGCCGTCCGTGCCACCCGCCATGCCGTCCACCATCCGCACTCACCGTCGCACCGTCCGCCACGCCACCTGCCACGCCATCTGTGCGCGCCCCCATCGTGGCGGAGTGGAGGCAGAGGGAGTCCGGGAGGGGGAGGCGGGGAGGCGGGGAGGGGGTGGCATCGGATGGGGAGCTGGGTCCCCCATCGCGGGCGGCGGAGGAGGGGAGGCGGGGAGGGGGCGGGGGAGGGGAGGGGGCGCATCGAGGGGGTGGGAGTGGGGAGACGGGAGGGATTATGAGAGGGAGGGGAATAAACGAATAAAAAACCAAAAAAGTAGGCTCCATAAGCTGATGGTTGGAATAATGGGTGAAGATAGAGTATGAAGGAGTGCGGAAGAAAGTGATATAGAGTAGAAAATATTGATGACCTGGATGGAATATTCTTTTTTAAGGGTAGATGAAAGGTCCACGTGGGTGCGCTACCACCAACGTGGCACAACCATGTCAATTTGGCTGGTCGCTCCCCACCTCAGCCCCTAAACACCCTATAACCTCAAGACCAATGGTGTGTTTGGATCATATCCAAACCACGCCACAGGTAGCCATAGCTCACGGCGCCTAAGCGTAGCTGGTGTTTGCTTCATGGACGGAGTTGCGGCGTGCCACAACATGCTTAGGCACCACTAGTTCATTTTCAGTGCCACGGCTCGCCAAAAGTCTGGCGCTGCTTTTCAGCGCCGCACTTGCGGCACGGATGGAAGCTTGGCGTGGCATAGTCAGCTACGGGTGTGTTTGGATCATGTCCAAACCATGCCGCAGGTAGCCACAACTCACGACGCCTAAGCGTAGCTGGTGTTTGCTTCATGGACGGAGTTGCGACGTGCCACAACATGCTTAGGCACCACTAGTTCATTTTCAGTGCCACGGCTCGCCAAAAGTCTGGCGCTACTTTTCAGCGCCGCACTTGCGGCATGAATGGAAGCTTGGGGTGGCATAGCCAGGTAATCATCCAAACACACCCCAAGGCACAATGGACCTCTGGCCAGTGTTTGTGGGAGCCTACAATGGACCTCTAGCCCATGACATCAATGTTATGGCCCACCTTACATTAGGGATGTCTAGGATGCTATGGTTAATTGTGATTTCTCTTCTTTGGTGGATGGTAGTCATACTTTACCAGTGTAGAAAGGCAGCATCATAGGGTTATGCAACTTTGTAATCTGGAATCATTATAGCTTCAATTCTATTTTTTTTTCTATGCTGAGTGGGTTAGGATATACAAGTTGTTGAGTTTTGAGAACTGGTGCAACCCTAGCATCTAAACAATGTTTGTGGTGCGATCATGATATGTTTTTGCTATTCATCGAGTTACTTCCTAATATGTTTTGCTATGTTAGTTCTAGGCTTAAACCTAGAGTTAGATAGGTTTCATATGTTGTACCATGCTAGGTTAGAAAACTGTCACGTACGCTAAGCTAGGTTTACATATGTTGTTGCGATCAAGTTTCACACAATTATAAACCTGCCATCAAGATTTTACTTCTTGAAATGCCACTTTTTTGTATTTATTGCAACTTATAATATCTTTTTTGATTGTGACCCCTTTCGTTTTCAATTAGGTACATATCTAAGTTTGAAGCCCATATAAAGTAGCATTTTTTCTAGAGACCGGGAAACACGGATGCTCTATATGCAGCACTCAGAATTTTTCTTGTTGAAGATGCAACCGAAACATGTTCATATTGTTATAATAAGATACGGGTCCAGGATCTTAAATACTCATGCTATGGGGTAAATACACTAGTTAACCCATGCATATGGGAACCATTCCCATTAAATTTTCTATAATTTTTTTTGTGAAAGGTATGTGTTATGTGGACTTAAATGGTGACCGCGTACTGATTCGAGTTGTTCTCAACAGTGTGTTCAGCTGTTTTGTCCTTTTTTTTTCTCTGGATTCATGGCTGTATGTGCCGTTGGCTCTGCAAAGGCAACGCCTAGGAACGGTGTCGACACGGAGGATGTGGCATCTAGGAATGGTCTTATCCGTAGGGTTTCTCTCTAGGTGTCTTTAGTTTGGGCTGGGTTGCCTTTTTCCATATTGGGCCTGGCCCTTCATCGTTTTTTCTTATGTTTCATTCTTTCCTATTTCATGAGCCTGCAATTTCCCCGACTCTGAGCTATGCCTTTCCCCGACTCTGTATCTATCTATCTATCTATCTATCTATCTATCTATCTATCTATCTATGGAAAACCCTCCTAACCACGTCACTTATACAACACATGTGATTTCAGATGTGATATTTTTTATTTATATAATAACCTGTGGAGAACCCTTCAGTCCAGGTTGATAGCTCCAAACAGGATTAAAACCCCTTTAGTCCTGAGTTGAGCCCCCAATTAGAATTAACTAAAGACCTCTGAGACTCCTGTAGATTACAACCGAGACTAAAAAGATATATTAGTCTCGAGCTAAAACAAAGTATGAAGTTACTTTTTGTGGGGACTGTAGCCTTATTGTATGCACACGTAATAATATAATCTTTAAAAAAACCATTTACCTCTTTTTGCAGCCTATCTTCACGGGAACGTAATGGCCGTGCTTCTGGGTATTGCTGTAGTGTGAGGATAAAAGGGAGACCATTCATTTGACGAGCAGGGCATTGGAGGTCCTTGCTTTGGATAATAGACGTATCTGCTTACCAGTGCTTGTCTACATGCACAATCCTCTGCAAAGCAGCTTGCTGGCACGCTAATGGCCGTGGCATGGCATGGTGATGCAGAATTAGTCCTTCATAGTGGGTTGGTAGGCAACAATTAGAATGTTTTGTGGGGCTAAGTGAAGGATCAAAACAATGACCACATGGGCTGCCTAAAAAATTCTTCACAAGAATTTAAACTTATGTCCTAATTACACTCTTAAAACATCTTTTCTAATCGTAAAGATGACACAAGTCAACTCATGACAAGCTCACCCTAGAAACGACTAGGACGTTCAAAATACCGTGGAAACGTTAGCATAATCGAGACATGAATCAAACATTAATAGAGCCTCAACTTTAATAACCAAAAGGACTAATCATCTATACTAATTCCCAAACATGCAAGAAATTAACAGTAGCTTAGTTAATCAATGATCAACGCAAGTGATTGAATAAATTAGCCAAAATGAACTCAGTATCATGTATCTTGCGTGTGAGGGATCCGGTTTTCACGGGAGGCGAGAGAGAGGCGATCAACGTCCGGTGGTCGGCGACGGGCGGAGTTTGGAGTTAGCTGCTGGGTGCATGGCACTGTAGTGACTGACGTTCGATCTCAGCTGCTGGGTGTCGTTCGGCTGCTGACGGCGGGTGGAGCAGACGCCGGCTGCTTGGTGCATGGCACTGTAGCGGCTGATCGGCGTCTCAATTTCTGGGCGACGGCCCTGGTGGATCGCTGGGAATGTCTCAGCGATGAAAGGCCGCCACAGGCTGCGAGTTGCCCCCGTCAGTGACCTTCGCCGGCGACGGGCTAGCTTGACAGCCTTCGAGGACATAAATAAAAGGTATGAGGTAGAGGATTTAGCAGAAGGATTTTCGGATGAGGGAACTGACCAAGTGGTGTGGTCGTCGCTAACTTCCCCACGATGTAGCACAGATCCCTTATCTGGTTTAAGACCTGAGGGATTTTGTAATCGTTTTTGGAAGAATGACCCTGCATCCACGAAGTCCGGTGAGGGGCAGACTCTTCCGCCGTTGACAACATCGTTATGTCGCAAAGCGAAAAAAGTGTTGTGATGTGATCCAAATTCATTGCACAATGTTTAGTCCACCTCGGCAACGCAACCAAGCACGAGCGCGCGAGCCGACTATATATATATATATAAGCCCTATGTAGACGGTAGGGTAAGATAGATAAGACATCTTAGATGAGTCATGTATCATCCCTACTTGTAAACCTTCCTCGATAGTGATTGTCTTCCGTGGTTTTTTTCCGTAAAGGTTTTTTCACGTTAAATCGTGTCTCGTGTTCGATCTTGTTTTTCACATTATTTGCTAACAAGTGGTATCAGAGCTTAGTACGAGATCACGTGAAAAAAATTAATTAGGATTTCATCTCTGTTTATCACGCGTCGTCAGCCGGATCAATCTGCGATTGGCTACCTCGTGCAAGACTCGTCGACGTGGAGTTTAAGACGGAATCTGATTCCGTATTTGCCAGAGGCTGCAAACTAATCTACGAGAAGCTATCAGAATGTTTTCTCAGTTTTGCTGAACGTACACGGAGTTGTACACAAGGTTGCAGGTTATTGCTAGGTTTACACAGTAACATGCCTAGATTATTACTACAGATTATTTTCTTCTGGTTATTTCTTTCGTATGACTTCTTTGATATATGATATGATTACCAAACTGAATCATATTGAGATTTTGAGGAGATATTGGGATTACTATCGGATCACTTTGAGTTAATTCTTCTTGATGTTTTGACAACATCGTTCATGTCACCCTAGTGGTTTCTTTTACTCCTATAGAGTTGGTTAATTTAAAGTGAAGGTTTTGCTCTGAATTGAGTTCGAGGCGGAGGATTCCAAGTGCAACAGAGGAGGTTTGTTTGACTAGATACTACATCGTTTTATATTATGGGAGCAATACATATATTTATTGCTGTCTTTGCTCATGTTGAGGGGTTTAGTTCAAAGGTTTAACTTCGTTGGCTACACATTTATGCCTACATCTAAACCATGTTTGAATGGAGCAGTAATTGACCATGTCATGGAATTTAATTTCTTCTACAATTGGCAAGTTTATGATACGTGATGGATACATGTGCTAGTTGCTCTTGCAAGAGTGTTGCTTTGCCAAAGTTTAGTATTCCTGATGGAGCATATATTATTCCATGAGATGAGTTATTCACTAGATATTTATTTTAATACCACGCGTGATATTACGACTTTATGTCGTTTGATGGTTGAGCATATTGCCATTTTCTTTTGAGGTCAGTTGCACAGACTCAGATTTTTGTTGGAATTATGAATTTATTGAAGACCCAGATTGTTCGTCTGCTTTGTTGATAGCTGTGTGTTTGGACTTTTGCTCAAATTTTTGTTTCCTATGAAGTGTTGGGAGAATACTCAAGTGATCTTACTCATTGGTTAGTCCGGTGGATATTGGCATTCAATATTTGAATATGAAGGTTTATTATTCGTCTACAGGAGGGAATTTTTCTCGAGGTGGAGTTTGTTGTGATGTGATCTAAATTTATTGCACAAGGTTTAGTCCCACCTCGGCAACGCAACCAAGCACGGGCGCGTGAGCCGACTATATATATATGTAAGCCCTATATAGACGGTAGGATAAGACAGATAGGATATCTTAGATGAGCCATGTATCATCCCTACTTGTAAGCACTATTTTTTCACCAACTCCCCAATCCGGTAGTTGGATTAGGGAATGGTAATCCGTTGGAGATGCGATAGTTAACTTTCCTTGCATGCTCAGTAGAAGAAAGTCTTCCTTAACATTATATGTAACTCCATTCAAATTTATTTAGAGTGTTATGAGTTTGAACGTTGTGTATTGTCTTTAGACCACTAACATTCAATTTAAAGTTCTTGTACTGTGATAGACGCCCTTTTATTAGTTGTGGCTGGCGTTCATCGATAGGTAGTTCAGGCTACCCGCAAATAATGGTCCAGCTTTTCCAGAAAGACGTAATGCTTGATATTGGTGGTTTTCTCAAATATTTCTGATGCCTAGACTATACATGTATAGACAAATAGGGTGTGCGCGTGTTCAATTAGCTAACTGTGCTAGGAGGACTACGTATTCCAAATATCCTACAAGAGTATTGTTACTCCCTTCACTTTTAAATATATAACATTTAGAATAAGCTATAAAGTTTGATTTATTTTTGAACTATTGTTAGCTTCTCCTAATTAAACTAATTAATTAGCTTATCCTAAATATTATGTATTTAAATAGAAGAGGGACTACAGAATACTAAAGTTTGATTAATTATGTCTAATTGATTCTTGCAAGGGTATACTTGACGCATGATGACCTTCGTTTTTGTAAAGGTGGTGTTTGGATTCAGTGCTAAAGTTTAGCGCTTTAAATAAGTGATAATTAGACGTATTAAATATAAACTAATTATAAAACTAATTGCATAAGTCATGTCTATTTGGCGAGACGAACCTAACAAGGTTAATTAAGCTATAATTAATACATAATTATCATATGTTTATTGTAGCATTACATTGTCTAATCATGATGTAATTAGGCTTAATAGATTCATCTCATAAATTAGTCCTCGTTTATGTAATAGGTTTTTTAATTAATCTATATTTAATACTCATAATTAACATATTTACAGCCGATGTGACAGTGCTAAAGTTTAGCGGGGAGGAAACAAACATGCCATTAAGTCTGTTCCCTGAAACTTAATTGTTTTGAATAGTGGTGATTGGAAACAAGTGACAAGAGAGCGAGCTCTTCCTTTGAGGGCGTGCGGCATCTTTTCCTGTCGATTCGTTTGAATGAGAACTGATAGGAGTTTTCTAGAATGGTCTGGGACTTGTTTAGATCCAAAGTTGGGAGGTCAAATTTGGGAGTACGGTGTCACTTCGTAATCATTACATCACTGTAGTATTTCGTTTGTATTTGTGAAAAATTGTCCAAACATTGATTAATTAGGCTCAAAATGTTCGTCTCGCAAAGTACAATAAAATTGTGTAATTAGTTTTTGATTTCATCTACATTTAGTACTCCATGCATGTTATGACATTTTGATATGATGGAAATCTTCTTTTTACATAGTGAAATTTGGGGGTGGAATTTGGAATTTGGGGGTGGAATTTGGAATTTGCTTATTATGAGGCAAACTGTTTTGTTGATCTAATTAATTTCTCATTTTTTCAGTTCCGCACAAGTAGTACGTATTTAGCATTAAAACACAAGCACTATAGCTTGTGAAATAATTTTACACACTCCAAGTACGAGATACATAATATTACTAAATGAAGCTTCCGGGATGCCTGATAAAGAGCTCTTTCACGGTACCTTATACCACTGATTTAAAGGACCGGTATATAAACATGCAATGGTTGAGAATAATTGTATACTAGTGTAACATTCACCAGTGGTATACATAGTATATAATGAGTAGTATAGCTAGTATAAATGTATAATTGGAAAAAAAATCTAAATGACATCACTCTAATTTAGACATATTTTAATTTTTTTTCATTCGATTATGCGTCTCAGGCCAGCAGTCAAGGCGCGCCAGCAGGATGGGTCTCGGGCCGGCAATGCACGCCGCCACCAATAATAAAGAGAATAATGTTTACTTAATATATTTAGGTATAAATTATATACCACGAGTCAGTGATATAAGTTAACGTAAAAGAGCTTGTAAAGAGGATGAAAAAAAGATAGAATTGCCTATTGATCTGATCGATGCTAACCGGAGGGGAGAGGAGCTACAAAAGGAGATAGTGGTGATACCACAATGCTCTTCAGGTTCACCGGGAAAAAAAAATAGGGGAGAGGAGCTGAGAGAGCACCAGCGGGGAGGCGACACCGCGACGTACACAAAGCAAAGAAAGCCCTATTATTGCCGCCGATTCAGTTCAGTTCATCGCAAAGGTACACAGATTCTAAGTTCATCTCAAAGTACACAGATTCTAATAACCACGACTACTACGCCGTATGACCTCACAGCAATCTATCCCACACGCACCATGCCATCATGGAGCTGAGCTATCCTTACCATGTCCAGCTTCCATGATCACTGGCTTATCCTTGTTGTGGCCTCCTGCTTCCATGGTCACTTCCAAACCATCATTCATGCAATGGAGATGATTCCTTCTTGCCTTGTGCTGTACTTTAATTTGTAGGCTAGTGGGGATCAGGATCAGGATGCAAGGATAAAGACAACGGTACCACCAGCCTAGAACATAAAGCCCAGTTGCATGGATTCATTTTAGGTTATGTGTAATAGCTAGCGTCAAGACATAATAAAATCAAGCAGGTTGGCTATAACTGTGCCTCTTCACTTAAGACAGTTAACTTTTCCTTGCGTGTTTAGTAGCAGAAAGTCTTCTTTAACGTTATATATGTAAGTATGTAACTCCATTTAAATTTATTTAGAGTGTTATGAGTTGAACGTGTTGTGTGTCGTCTTGAAATTGAAGTTATTGTACAGTGATATATATAGGGATATGTTGATCAACAGCAAGGATCCCTTCTTCCTCTTTGCGAGGGCCACCTGCTTCATTCTAAGTATGATGACATATCTGATCATGAGCTCAGCTCCTGACTTTCACCTACATATAGCCTTCACGTAAGTATTATATATAGTATATATAAACTTAATTACTTAAAAATTTCATTATTCTTTACTATTGTACGTAGTTATTAATTGTTATACGGAATACGTACATAATGCCCATAGCTAACGTATGCAGTGCCATCGAAGCAACGTGTCCAGTCTCACTGCTGTGGAACGGCATGTGGTTGGTCACCCATGCCAGCTACATCCGTCGCGGAGTGGAGCACATCAACGCAAGCTTCGCCTTCCTCATCCCCGCCGAGTGGGTAGGCGGCGCCATGCACTTGGGCACTTGGCACAAGATTATTATTTTTTTTGTAGGAACAAAAGAAAAGAGAGAGATTGATCTCTGTGCACCGAATGAACTTCATTCATTCGACTTCTGATATGTGGGCAGCATATGTGCAGGTGATCACGGGGATGACCATAGTTCCTGCTTACATGGCGCTCGGGGTGGTGGTGTTCCTGGACCACGACACGCATTCTTGTCAGCTTTCGTTGCACCTTGCAGCGGTGTGCTCCAAGGTGGAGTATGGCGCCACCTCTTACCTGATCGCGGGTCTCCTCAGCGTCGCCATGGCGTTAAGGGAGTCAT
This sequence comes from Echinochloa phyllopogon, assembly GCA_033239725.1. Taxonomy (NCBI): domain Eukaryota; kingdom Viridiplantae; phylum Streptophyta; class Magnoliopsida; order Poales; family Poaceae; genus Echinochloa; species Echinochloa phyllopogon. The sequence continues at coordinate 36,141,348 of BTCW01000014.1, forward strand.
GGGCCTTAGCAGCAGCCTACCCTATTCATCACGTGTAGCTTATATATACCGGCAAGGCAAAACATATGTCTCTTCTCGGTCGCCCATGTGTTTTAACAATGCGTATTGTGTATTCGAAGCTTTATACTGCAATTATTGTAATCACTACTACAAAAATCTACATTGGTCGCTGTCAATTAGTACCGGCCGTTGAAGAACCGGTACTAATGCATGCGGTTAGTACCGGTTCTGCAGCATAGTGCCCCAGGGACAGTTTAGTACCGGCTCGCGCCCCCAGCCGGTACTAAACTACTCACACACCGATGCGCGTTTGCGCGCGCCAACGGCTAGTGAGCAGTTTAGTACCGGCTGGTACCCGGGACATTTAGTATCGGCTGGGGTTTCCAGCCGGTACGAAACATCCACAAATAGTGCTGGCCAGGCCCCCAGCCGGTACTAAATGTTTACCCATATAAAGCCATTGGGTCTTCCTCCCGGAGAGCTCAAGTACACACATTTTGCTCAAGCTCTCCTCTTCGTCCATGGCGGGTTAGAGGGGAGGTGCTGCCCATTTTTTCCAAAAATTGTGGGGATTTCACTCATCTAAGTATGCCAAAGGTTAGCAACTTCAACCTCTTCTCTTTCATTCTATTTGGGCTTTGTTTCATCCATTATACTTAGAGATTTTGTAGTTTTTTAGGAAGGGGGAATGATCTTGTTTCTTTATTTAGACATTAATTTAGGGTTCATAGTAGAGATCACTAGAAAAACTTTAAATATTTATTATTGATTACAAAACACTAAAAAATATTAGAAAATTATGAGCATAAATTTTTATTTAGACATTAATTAATAGGAAACCGTTGATTAATCATGTAGGACTGTAAGTGGGAGAGCCAGATGTATATGATGGTGAGGTGGCTGAACTTGCTGGAGTCATGCCAAAGTCCGGACCGGTGTCATGCCAAAGTCCAAGTTATGTGCAATGTCTGGACTTGGCATGACACCAGCAAGTTCACCCATCTCTAGGACACCCTATCATGAAGGAATGATGTCGCCAAGTTACTTAATGAGTCCAAACGGCAGGGCTTCACCAAGGATATCGGTGGTATAGGGACAACACTGATCATGAACCTCAATCGCTTCAATCGGATGGTTACTTGTTGTCCTTGTCATATCGACATCCTTATCACTTGAGAGCCCAGAGATTTTTTGGAGTTTTGCATCATATGTTTTTTTGGAGTTGTTTATTATTTCTAGATAAATAGTTAACTATTGTTTAGATAGTAAATTGTATAGTCGATATGAAAATATTGAAATTCACATAATTTATTAGAAAAATAATGCCGAGACAACGCTAGAGAGCTAGTCGTGGTGGATACTCCATGCACAATGAATTGCCAGATCTTCCCTCACCACCGCCACCACACCATCCCGGGCCAGTATTCGACGAATGCAGCCACATTCCTATCGAGGCTAACAACCATCCGAATTGGGTACGAGATCCTGTATTTAATACTTGTAAGACTACAATCATATATTGATTATTTTGTCATAATGAAGATATATTCTTAATTTATATGTAAAACAAGCTATTGATGCAATGCAATGGTTCAAAGATATAGCATACCATATCCGTGGCTCCCGTCCTTTGGTGATGAGACAGAACAACGACTTATACAATGGGAATTATGTGGTTTCTATTGCACTCCAAGAACGTGCCGTGCGTGACCCAAATCCTGGTGATACAATTATTTTCCACGTCCAATCAGGCCCATACCAGCAAGAATATGTTGCTGCACGCGATGCCGTGAGGAAGGCACTTGAACAGATGGAAATTCATACGGGGCATGTTATCCCAGACTATAGTTTCTTGAAGATGAAGGCCGTTGAGCTCAATGAGCCAGACGTCACACAAGTTGCAAAAAGGATTTCCCCTCCTTATGAATTGGAATACGTAAGTTACTATACCTTTGATTTTTTACATACTCTTCTTTGTTTCTACATATGCTCTCTTATCAATTGTACTTTTATTTGTTTGTACATATATCTCGTGTATATATAGGACACTATGAATTGTGGATTTCTACATACAGAGTATGGTTTGGGAGAAGTGTTGCGCTAGATTCTTCCGCCTTTGGGAAACTCATTTGCACCGCCATATTAACGTCGAGTACAAGGTGGTTTTCAGTCATCAGTATCCTTGATGTCAAGTCAAGGCCCATTGACAATATACAGTGAGACTTTAGATGCACTGTACAAGGCAAAAGATAGTGCATTAATGTACCCACTAGACTATGTGGACAAATATCTAGGGGTTGACATTTTGGATTTAAATTATTCTGTCTATCTTGCCAGGCTTCATAATGTAGATCCTTAGTACGGATTTGATCGTGTGTGTTATCGGAATGATATTGTAAGACCTTAACAATAATGTATTCATGTTTTTTATGGTCTGATATTTCTATAATTAATAAATGATGTTGAATTATACTAGCGATGAAGAAATGCTCTATCTGGCATCATGGGTCGCCACTTTAATCTGAGTATCAGATGATACAAGAGAAACTGAGCTGATTTTTTATTTTTTTTTCACTTCTAATTATTTGTTTGTCCTTAAGAAAAAAATCCGGGTAACTCTTGCATGGTATTATTTTTTGTGTCGTCTTTTGCTCTTCTTGATGTAATCAAAATGGCTGTGCATACTCGCCGAACTAAAAGTATTCAAAATGCGAAAATGCCCATTTTAAGATTTACACGGCAGTGATTTAAACTAATTGCATAATGCATAGCCAACATCATTTTTTAATGGCAAATAAAAAACGAGCTTTGGCAAATTCGTACCAGCTGGAACCTCCAGCCGCTACTAAACTGCTCATGCACGTGCCGGCACGCCACGTGTCGGCGCGTGCAACGGCTAGTGGGCACGTTAGTACCGGCTGGGCATCCCAGCCGGTACTAAGGTGCACCCCGGGAAACTTTAGCCTCCAGCCGGTACTAAATGTCCTCATATATGAAGACGGCCTCTTTCTCCCCGAGCTCGAGCACATAGAACTTGCTCGAGCTTTCCACTTCATTCATGGCATCTTAGAGGGGAGGTATTGCCCATTTGTTTCCAAAAATTGTGGGTATTTCACTCGTCTAAGCGCGCCAAAGGTTAGCAACTTCATTTTCTTCTATTTAATGTTGTTTGTGCTTTTTTTCATCCATTATACTTTGAGTTTTTTTATTTAGACATTAGTTTGAGATATGTAAACTTGATGAATTTAATAAAGGACAACAATTATTTGATTGCTTGCATGTGGCAAATTGTTAGGGTGATTTTTCAATCAATTATTATAGATACATTTTTTGACTTTAATTATAGGTATACTATAAATTGTTTAGAAAATTGTAGAAAAATAGTAAAAACTTAATTATTTATTATTGATTATATATTTCAAGATCATCCTGCATTCTCCATATTTCAAGATCATCTTTGACGCAAATGTTGGTCACCTGCTTGGGGACCCGTGTCATGTTTGATTAGGGATGAAAGCGGATCGGAGCAGATAATACATTTTCCATATCCTCATCCTCTTTTTTTTGTCGCATGCGGAGCGGAACGGATATTACCCAAATACGGTTATGGATACGGATTTTCTCGGATATCGGAGATGGTGCAGAAGCGGATTAAAATAGACGGATAATACATACTTATGTGTAACTTTTATGATGGTGAATATTTTCTAAACAAAAACCACAAAGAAATAATATAACTTGAAAAATACTCTCCTTTATAGTTTACGACACAGCTAAAGTAACCTTAACAATTGACCGCGGTACTTCACACTAAAAATTCTGCGAAAATTATAAGCACAATTTTTTTATTTAAACATTATTATATTAAAAATTACTAGGTATTACTATAAAATTTTATATGTAATTCCAGTTGCCAATGTTTTTAATTCAATTGCAAATGAACCGACAATGGATGTACGCTGGTAAATGCAGCACCAGGGAATGAGTTCTTGGCGTACAATAATTTCTCGATGAGGCAGAGGCCATAAGTCACGAGAGAGTCTCATGTGTTGTCCATGCACACATTGTCGAAATGTTAAGCACTGGAAGAGAAGAAGCACTCTAATGTCCCACATATATGAAAGCAGTTTCATGTCGAACTACACGCTTTGGACAAAGCACGGTGAACCTAGAGTTGTGATGGAAGTCGGAGAAGAAGAAGAAGGCGATGAAAACGACATTCCAGATTGGGCCTTGGAAGATGAGCTAATGGATGAGGCCGAACAGAATGCTGAAGAAGAGCAGCCACCTAATGAACTAGGTCAAGTGTTGCTAGATGCACAAAAAGACAGCGAAACAACAGCGGAGTCAAAAAAGTTTGAGAAGATGCTGGAGGATCATAAAAAGTTGTTATACCCAGGATGCAAACAGGGGCACAAAAAGTTGGGCAGCACGCTGGAGATGTTGCAATGAAAAGCAAAAAATTGTATCACCGATAAAGGATTCGGGGAACTAATGAAAATCGTAAAGAACATGCTTCTCGAGGGCAACGAACTGCCCTCATCAACATACAAAGTGAAAAAAGGTTGTTTGCCCTGTAGGATTGGATGTACAGAAGATACACGCAAGTCCAGACGACTGTATCCTGTATCGCGGCCCTGAATATGAGAACTTGGATGCCTGCCCTATTTGCGATGCATTGCGGTATAAGATTAAGCGAGACGATCCTGGTGACATTGATGGGCAGCCAGCCAAGAAGAGAGTTCCCGCAAAGGTGATGTGGTTTTTCCCTGTAATACCACGTTTGAAGCACTTGCTCAGAAACAAGGTGAATGCAAAGTTGATGCGGTGGCACAAAGAAGAACGTAAGCAAGATGAGATGATGAGACACCCTGAAGATGGGTCCCAGTGGAGAAACGTTGATCGAGAATTTTGTAATTTTGACAGGGACGCTAGGAACATAAGGTTTGGTCTAAGTACGGACGGTATGAATCCGTTCGGTGAGTTTAGTAGTGGTCACAGTACATGGCCTGTGACCCTATGTGTCTTCAAGCTTCTTCCTTGGTTGTGCATGAAGCAAAAGTTCATCATGATGTTGGTGCTTATCCAAGGACCAAAGCAACCTGGCAACGACATTGACGTATATCCAAGACCATTGGTTGATGAACTTTTATCGCTCTGGAAGGAAGAAGGCGTGCGTGTGTGGGATGAGTACAAACATAAATCGTTTGACCTCCGAGCTTTGCTTTTCGTAACCATCAATGATTGGCCTACACTTGCTAACCTGTCGGGACAGTCGAACAAAGGATACATGGCATGCACCCACTGCCTAGATGAAACTGATAGCATTTATTTGAAAAACTGTCGGAAGTGCGTGTATCTGGGCCACCGTTGATTTCTACCTGCCAATCACCCTCTAAGAGAGAAAGGGAAGTACTTTAAAGGGGAGCCCAAACTTCATGTTAAGCCTCTGTTCCGTAATGGAAAGCGTGTGTTCTCCTGCCGCGGTGTTTTCTTATTTAATCTCCACTATATATACTAGTGTGTTGTCTCATGATGTCTTTTGATTTATGGCTCATAGGATGAATGTCCAAGTGCAGGAAAAAGGGATATCACAACATTGGCTTCATGAACCCCAATATTGTACACGAGAGGACCGTAAAGGAAGAACCAAAAGATGTTACGAAAAGTCTATAGACCGCCTTGGACCGGCAAAATACATGTCCATTCATTCTTTTGTCGTATAACTTTAAGTGAGTTATTCGACTTTTTTAATCCTTCCAGGTTAATAATAAATACTAAAAATAATCAACATTGCCTCTTTGTATGTATATGTACGTATAGATTCAATTGGATACTGCTTTCTATCCAGGTTGATCAAGCCCAGGTCACGGTGTTTGACTCCTTGAGGAATATCAGAGTACCAAGACCTCATAGACTTGCTTAAGAAAGCATGGGCTCGCTTCTTGAAAAAACACATAAACACATTGGAGTATCCGAGAATGGCGACGATCTTTATATTAAGAGTAAAGTCCATTTTACCCCCCTGATCTTGTCATGGAATCTAAATGACCCCCCTCATATAAAAACTAGACATCATACACCTCCAACTCTTAAAAACCGGACAAATTACCCCCCCCCCCCCCCTTGAATAATGTAAATTGGTTTTGAAGGTGATTTCAGTATTTTTAATTTGAAAAAGAAATCTGATAAATACAAGATAGGTTTATAAATCACAAAAATTATCTTTATGCCTCTAAAAAAGTCTAGAAAAATCCTAGTGAATATTGGGATGTGAAGAACCAAAATAAAATATTTTAAGCTCATGAAAATATATCTAAAAGCTTCTAAAATTGGGGTTCTGTACTAAAATAATAGGAAAATATCAATATAAATATATAAAATTCTAATGGATGTCTAAATTCATTTTGAGAGCTTGCAACAACGAAAAATACAAGACTAATCCATCATTAATGCAGCCAACATGAATGCAACAAGGATCAATGTGTGTTACATTCATGTTGGTTGCATGTCATGTTCTATTATGTAAAGTTATTAAAATCCATTTAGACACTGAATGTAATGTTGTAATTTTTTTCCTATTTTACAAGGGTTAAATCAAATTTTTAGAAGCTTCCAGGGATATTCTCACAAGCTTCAATTATTTTATTTAAGTTTCTCGTATCCCAATATATCAATAGAAATTTTCTCGATATTTTTGGATATCTAATGATAATTTTTGTTATTTAAAAATCTCTATTATGTTTGTCAGATTTGTTTTGAAGTAAAAAAGGCTAAAACCACCTTCAAAACTACTTTGAAGTATACCAGGGGGTAATTTGTCTAGTTTTAAAGAGTTGGGGGTATATGATATCCGATTTTGTAGATTAGGGGGTCTTTTAGATTTTGTGACAATATCAAGGGGTAAAATAGACTTTACTCTTATATTAATACTAACTTTCCGGTAACTTCGATCTAGTGTCATTTTCTAGTAATTTGTACTATTTTCTATGATTTTTTTGTAATTCTTAAAATTTTCTAGTAATTTTTGCTATATATATATAGTGCATGAGACAGGCGCGAGGGACAAACCTATGTGGTTAATAAGTGTGCGAGTTTATCGACACTTTTACGGTCCACGGGGGCAAATGACACCACAAACATTCAAGGTACGTAAGGAAAAATTAGTTCTGCTCGTTCTTTTTTAAGTCATTATTTTTGTATTCTGCTAAAGCTTTGATTTCATTGAAATATGCAAAAATGGTGTATGAAAGAAGATATCATCCAATCGGAACAAGTTAGGGCAATTCAAGAACAACTATGTGGATTCCTGCTCGATGAAGTCATAAATCCCAACAGGGAATTTCATGCCGATCTTCGTGTAAGCGTGGCTGCACTGGATCCTAATAGGGGGTTATTTGACGAGGACACTTAATTTGTAATATCTCGAATATTGTGAAGTACTTGTAATAATTAAAATGTATATATTCTATATGTGTGATAAATTGTGTGTATATACATATATATATATAATATCACCAGCATACGCATAGAGATATAATATATGTGCACGTACGAATAATATAAACATTAAAACCAAAATAAAAAAGAAAAGAAACAAAAAAAGGAAAAAAAACATGTTAGTATCGGCTTGTAACCCCGGCCGGTACTAAACTGTGCGCCCTGCGCTCCTGTGCGGGCCGCAGTTTAGTACCGCCTGGGATTACCAGCCGGTACTAAACGCCGCTTTCAGTACCGGGCACAACGCCCGGTACTGAATGGCCGGCACCTTAGTGCCGGCCAGCTCGTACCGGTCAGGGAACCGGTACTAACATGGATTCTCTGACCGGTACTGATGAAGGTTTTTCTAGTCGTGAATGTACCCAAGCAAGCTGATTGAGAGCGTTGCTTATTGTACTGTAACTGGTCCATCAACCCATGCTTCCGCGTGGAGTACCAGTTTAGATGATATTATTATTTTGAAAAATTGTATATATAATAGAATAAGAAGTTTTTGTTTAAAATTAGGATTGTTTATTATTACTCCCTGTCTCATTTGTTCGTTTCAAAGCATAATAAAATCTTTGTAATTTATTTATTGGTTGTTATTACAAATACTTTATATGGTGTTCGGTCTATCCCATACATAATTTTCTCCCTTTATTTTGCACCTTAGCATATTTCGCTCATATGTTTAGTTAAAATTTCATCTTGAGCTATCTAAACTATTGTGGCAACTAACCTATTATGAGTTTGTAACCTAGAATTTCGCTTTCAGAAACTTATCTAACGCAATTGACATTTTTATTTCTTTTTGTATTACTTTAAGTTGAAAGCCTACACCTTATTCTATCTATTATCTATACTATCGCCATATCCTCTCTGTGGATTTTTATTAAACTATGAAATTCTATCCTATACTGCACTCTTAATTACTACCTTTGTTCTCAAATATATGACATTTAGATCAAGTTAGCTAGTTTATTTTTTAACTAATTATCTTGTCCTAAACATGGTATATTTAAGAATGGAGGGAGTGCTATGATAGCATACAGCAGCAGTTTAGCTTCCAGAGACATCAAATTTACTCTATCACATAACTATGTGTCAACATGTCTTTTTTTAGAAAACAATGTAGATATGTTATAATCCTTTAGTCGATGTAAGATAACATGGAACTTAGTCTGCCAGACCAGTACCTCGCTCGCCGACCTTGATGCTTGCTTTGCTATGGTGCAAGACCCGGCCCTCCTGTGGAACTGGAACCACACAATTATCTTCCTTCTCGTTAAATCATCTCTATCTCATGAACCGGCTCCCTAGGACGGTGGCGGTGAGGCCTTGTTCCGGGAGGGTCTCGCGAGCCCAGATCTGCGCGGGCTGCGTCTTGCGGCGGCCGGGGTGAAGCCGCGGTGGGGCGTGGCGGCGATTCACGAGCAGATGAGGTGGCTGGCGGCGGGAGACAGCCGCGGCCATGGCGCAGCGCCGTGGGCGCTGTTCCACGCCATGACGGTCGCGGCGGCATGCCTTGGCGGGGACTACACCGCCACCCCCTCCTCTTCTCCCCGTCCCCACCCCCTGCACCGCCAGACGACGGCTCAGATCTATTGGCGACGTGGCGCGGGGCTGGCGAGCGGAGCGCCCGGCAGCCATGCGGGGCGGCGGGGCGAGAGCGGCTCCAGGCTCCAGGCCGGCCGGTGGCAACCGAAGCACCCCACAGGCGAGGGTTCCTGAGGTCATGTTCAGTGGCCACGTGCTTCTCCAATGGCTCCTACGACATCGATTCTGCTACGCAGGGCCGTCGGACAGAGTTGGCCATAAGGAGTTTGGTCTTTGGATCTCAGTACCATGATGGTCGATGGATTGCTATGTTGGTGATGTTGTTATGCAAGAGCAGAGCTTTCAACGAAAGCTCTACCCGACTGGCGTGTCGGTGTCAGCGACGGCGGCATGACATAATCGTCGTTTCTCTCGTTGGAGACATTGCTTCTGGTGTTCTGTATAGGGTTAGCCGTTCTCTGGGTGAAAACCTAATTCAAGAGTTCCGGGATGGGCAACAGTGGCATCTGTGATGTCGTATCCTTTTTAGAGGTGTTGCCTTGGAGTTCCTCTGGTAAGACATCCACTACATAAACAAAATCCGCTCGTGTGAGGTTTGACGAGCAACAGCATCAAGTTTCTAAGCAGATGAGAGATGTTAGTGTTGCATAAGTATATTGCAAGATTGAAGCCAGAACGAGAAGAAGATTGAAGCTCAGTGTTTAGTTTTTCTTTTTATGTCTTAGAAGCTTTTTCATGTGCTTTTGAGTCTAAGAACTCTTGCAACTTTTTAGCCGAGAACATCCACTACGTGGATATAGTAGGCTGCTACTGTTCTGGTTGTGTATATCCATTGGTAGATATAGAGACCAGATTATATCCATTATCTAAAAAAAGTCTCGTGAAATTAATTCTCGAGCCGAACTCTAGCGAGGTGACCAAGACCTTGAAAGCTATGTGAGACATCAATTCTGTTAGGCTCTCTAGCATGGCGAGTGCCACCTCTACTTTCTATCCAAGTAGAGATGAGGGCATCTTAAAGGCTACATGATCAATTTCGTATGTTTTTTATTAGACTTTTAATCTAGCATGGTTTCGTATGTTTTTTATTAGACTTTTAATCTATTTATATGTTTTCTCTTATATATTTCGGGATGGCATACGTGGGTAATTTAAAAGTAAGTATAGAGGGTTATTTTAGGTTATTTTTTCATAATGACATAGGTGGGCAATTATTTAGAAATCAGAATTGATCCGATGGCTCTTATTATTAGTAATACCTTTTTGATGGCTAGATGTTTCTGATTATTGTGAGAAGTTTTTTGAATTTATCTTTTTTTCTAGCGTGTCTCGTGAGAATTAACGTGGAGCCTTCAAAAATAGTCTCCGATTAGTAATAGTAAGATATGTTACTGGATCAGAGGCCTGAGGCCATGGTTCTTCTTCATATAGCCGTTTGCCTTTGAGGGGTTAATCGCATGATTCCAACATACAAATGTTTATACTCTATAGCAGATACAATTTGGACTAGCGTTTGCAATGGTCACTGACATGCATGATCAGCTCGAAAGATTGGGGAAAACGTCATGCAGGTCAGGCTCCAAATAGCCTTCAGCACCTTCATCAATGATTGATAGACCCGATCAGAAATTAGGCTCCTTTAGTTACAAGTCGATGAATGTAGGCACACTGTAAAACAGCTCACAGCACAATAGATAAATAGCTTGAGACAACCCTGCACAATCCAGCAGGTTTGTGAGAATGAATTCGACCAACGATGACATTTGCAGAAGCCACTTGATTGGGTACCAGGAATGGCGGCTACAGTAAATCATACCAATTTAAGGCTATATTTATGAAAATTTGGGAGGATTAACACATACGAAATCGCTAGCCTGGACATAATTATTTGTTGCCAAATATGGAGCATCTTTTCCACCTTATTAACGAACCATTTAGCATGTACACGACTGCAAAAGAGAAAAACATACACTACCAGAATGCTTCACATCCGCCCGCCTCCTCCGCCTCGGCCATTTTTGGACCCGGTGCTGATGGGGCTTCAGCACCGGGTCCAACGGCTAGGAGCGGGGGCGGCGCGAAGATGTGTCAGGGCGAAGACATTAGCACCGGGTCGTGGCAAGACCCGGTGCTAATGCGCCCCTTTAGCACCGGGTGCAGCCAGCAACCGGTGCTAATGTGCCGAGGCCATTTCGCACCGTTTGCTGGCTGCACCCGGTGCTAAAGGGTGCACATTAGCACCGGGTCTTGCCACGACCCGGTGCTAATGTCTTTTGTATATAGCACCTTCTTCCTCCCCCGGCCGAGCCAGCTGAACACTTAGGCGCTGTGTTCATGCTGCTCGGCCGTGGGAGGGGAGGTGCTGCCCAAATTTTTTTCAAAATTTGTGAAGATTCTACTCATCTAAGGAGCACTACAAGGTACACTCTTTCATTCTCTAATGTTTTATTTAGATTGTAATCCTTCTATGATTTAGAAATAGAGGGATTTGTGAATCAAAGTAAAGCTAGCTAGAGAGAGCTTGTGTTCTTGAAGGAGAGAGAGGAGAGAGCTTGAGTTCATGGTGGAGAGAGTGTTCATGTTGTGTTTTAAATGGAGAGAGAAGGCAAGCTAGTTAGTATTTTGTTTTCTATGACTTGTGAATAGTTATAAGGCTTATGTATTTTATTTATTAGAGAGGTTTATTTATTAAAAGTTGGAATAGTTATTTATTAATTTAATGAAATATATATTATTAGTTATTTATTAAAAGGTAGAATAGTTCTTTATTTATTTAACGGAAGGTATATTTATTTATTTAATGAATATAGTAATGTAGTTTTAGAAATTTATTTATATAATGGAATATATATTATAATTTGTATTTATTTATATATTAAATTTTTTTATCTTTAAATTGTATTGTATATTTGTTATTTGTTAATAATGCAGATGAATAGACAATGGATGTACGGGGACCCCCACGCTCAGGCGTTCCGTGATGGCCTTAGGACGTTTCTCGATGCCGCCGAGGCTAACAGGACGCCGTCCGGTTTCATGTTCTGCCCATGCACCCATTGTAAAAATATACAATCGTACAAACAAAGAGGTTGTCTTCAGGTGCATTTGATGAGGCACGGTTTCACGAGGAATTATTCTGTTTGGACGAAGCACGGTGAAAGAGGAATTCTAATGGATGAAGATGAAGAAAAACTACAGAACATCATGGACATGATGACAAGGTGATGTATATTTTCCCCGACTTAATTCACCCCTTACACTCGCAATGACTTAACTCAATTTTTTTTGTTCGCAGGGCCTGGAATCAATTTCGTCAAGAACACCCGGGTATTCAACATGAAACACTAAAATGGAACATTGGCTTTCCGGTAAGCAAGTAATTTGTACATGTAGGCCTTGGCTAATATATTATATGAATTTTACTTAATTTCTTTTGGTCGCCAGTGTGCCAAACAGGGGAAGGAAAATAATTTTTGTGCATACTATGTTTGCGATTACATGTGGAATTGGGGACATAAAAAGCTTACACGACACGATATTATGGTACGTAATAATAAACACATTTCCATTATTATTAAGTGCACAATTATTGTCTCTAACTCGGCGGATTAAATATCTTTCAATTATTTGTAAATTATAGATGTTGAGCCTGAAGGAAGAGTCTCTAGAGCTAGAAAGAATTGACGCAATTGCAGAATAGCTCGTCGGATGGATCTGGGACGAGGTCGTCAATCCCCGAGGAGAATTCCACTCGCCAGTACTGGAGGACGTGCCGGACAGTTCAACAAGTCGTCAACCTTAATTAAGTAGAAAATACAGTTTAAATATATATAACTCGAGTTGACATGCATGAATATCTACTTTTGTAATATATATGTCTTCTATTTTGATGAAATGTTAGCTAATATGAATATAGAGTCGGCCGAATACGCATTAGAGTACACATATTAGAATATATACGTATATACACGTATATAGACGTGCATGCATGGCTACTGAAAAAAGCAAAAAAAAAAAAGAAATCCGGGGCCTTTAGCACCGGTTGCAGACAGCAACCGGTGCTAAAGGCAGGCCCTTTAGCACCGGGTTGTGTCTGGAACCGGTGCTAAAGGCCCTGCTAAAGGCGCTGCGGGGCAGGCCCTTTAGCACCGGGTCGTGGCTGCACCCGGTGCTAAAGGGACCCTTTAGCACCGGTTATTCAACCCGGTGCTAAAGGGGTACCCCTTTAGCCTCGGTTTAGTTGCACCGGGTGGGAAACCCGGTGCTAAAGGGCTTTCCCACCCGGTGCAGATGTTGATCATTCTGGTAGTGATACAAAGTAGATCCAAGTAGGAAACACGTTAACAGCTCCATTTCTTGTGATGGAGAGAAGAAGGCTGGTCATTTTGTTCTCAGCGGTTATCTTTGGATGCTTCTTGGTTCATTCGCAGTGTAAGTGCATATAAAACATTCGTGCATATATAATCCCACACCACATGGAAGAGACCCTTTAGTCCACTAAGATTCCTCGATGCTTTAAATTGGCACCTTTTTTTAATTCGAACAAACATATTATATATGTTCCTGCAGGTCGAACGGTGCATCTGATGGATGAGGACAGGATAAATATGTGTCTTTGCTCGCACGTAACTACATTCCCACCGTGCAAAGGGAACTGCTATTGCTGTGAGACTATAACTCCATTGACGTGCTATGACAGCCGTGACACATGCAAACGAAAGTGCAAAAACTGCAACCAAGCAGAACACTGACCTCTAGATGGGGGATCCTATACGGCTTCCGTTCACTTTTTTAGCTAACTGGCTTAGGGCCGTTGAAGCCCACCAACCAACGCGCAGAGTAGTGGAAGGCCCAACAAAGAAACCATGGGGGCGAACGGTATTTCTCTATTACCGCACCGTTATCAGCGAGTCGACCGATTTTTTCTCGCGCGACTTTTTTGAACGTATTTTTTCATCGCGCTTTGACTTTTTAAACAGACTCAATTATCACTACTAAGTATGGAGTTATAGGAGGTAGATGTTGCAGTCGACATTTCAAAAAATAACAGTTCAACATTCCGATTATATCATTTCAACATTTTTCACATAAAAGCTAAACTAACATGCTCAAAGTGTTAAACTAATACAGTCAACATTTTCATATACTAGGTTCAACATTTTTCTCAAACTTAATTCAACAATTCGTATAAACTAGATCAACATTTTGTGTGAAAATGTTGAAGCAGTAAGTCTAAAATGTTGAGATAGTTATTCAAAATATTGAAATAGCATATTGAAAGTGTTGATTCTAAAAAGATACACATATAAAATAAAAATATACGCATATTAGATCTTATTATGTCGCATTAATTGTAAATAACATAATACTTCAAACGGATTCGAAAAATGATCAACGGTTTAGGAGAAAATTGCATTTAAAGGTTGAAACACAAATTAGATTCCCTCCGTGGCTGGCGTCGGTTGGACGCCTCGCTCTCATCCGTCGCGCCGAACCTGCTTCGGATCTGAATGAACGTGGGATCCCAACCGTTGCACGGATCTCAAACAGTGGAAGCTACGTTGGTAAAAAAAATTGCGGAAGCTATATAGGTTTTCTGCTCTAGATGCCCTATCCGTTTGGGCCCAAAAACAGGCCTGATTCGTTACATGAGTGCTGCATCTCATCTGTGGTGGAAAAAATGTTATGATACTGTGAAATAAAAAAAAGGAAAGCGTGATCACGTGTATTTCATTGCCACCATGTCGTTGATTATCTTTTGTGTAACTATATTTCTGTCCAATTTGCATTGACTAGAAAAGAGGTAAATTCAAAGATCTGGAAGCATACATATCATTTTGTTCGCAGAGAAAATCACGCGATGATTTCTCTGTGTGCCTGAAAAAACAAAATGCAGGCATGCCATTGTATAAAGTACATAAAATAAATAAACAAAGATAGACAAGAGAACATAAGCTTTATTCATATTTTGAAAAATACAAATAGGGGTGCCATTTGCATGTATACGCTCCGGGGCCTACTGGGCAGCTCTAACTTGAATGACTTGGTCTCGCATTTACTATATGAAATTTGTTAATCTATGACGGTTAGCTTTCGTCACATATCACTGAAAAAT
Organism: Echinochloa phyllopogon; assembly: GCA_033239725.1. Taxonomy (NCBI): domain Eukaryota; kingdom Viridiplantae; phylum Streptophyta; class Magnoliopsida; order Poales; family Poaceae; genus Echinochloa; species Echinochloa phyllopogon. The sequence continues at coordinate 36,156,502 of BTCW01000014.1, forward strand.
CATCATAAAACAGTACTTATGACGTTCTCAAAATTTATCATGTATTAAGCGTCACGGATCAACCTCGCGATGATATTAATGAAAACGTCACAGATTAACTCAATCCATGACGATTCAACATTGTCATAAAATAGGCTCAAGCCCATGCAACCCAGCCTGAGCTCATTACTTGTGACGAAAATAAACGTCACGGATTCAGCTGACACGTCACAACTAGCTTACATGGAGGATGATGTGGTCAATGACGTGGCTGCTGACATGACGACGAGGTGGATGGAAAGGATGACGTGGCCGCTGACATGGCAACGACGTGGCCGCTCACCACTGACATGCAACAACGTGGACGCTAATATGGCAACGATGTGGACGCTGACATGGCAACGACGTGGCAATGATATGTACGGATCTAATTTAAATTGGGCCACTAAAATGGGTCAAATTCAGCCCACATTTTTTTACCGGCTAACATAATATTTCAGCAACATACGACCCATATAAAAATCAGCCGATATAAAAATCAGCCCATAAGATTTCATGGGCCATATTTCAGACAAATTCGAAATCACATCAGAGGAACATGGAACTAGAGTTATTGGTGCAAATCACACCAAACAAGAACTATGGACAATAATTAGAGGTAACAAAAATAACTATGGTCAACGAAAACTATAGTCTCATTTGCCTTCTGATTGGTTCCTCCTTCCATCTCAACCAATCTCTTCTAACTATTTATTCCTTGCTGCATCTGGTCCTCAACCTGAAAAGGGTACATCAAAAGAAAATGACCAAAGTAAATTTATGGAAATGCACATCTTCATTGTCATGCAAATAACTTCAGTAACGGGCAGTTAGTGACAATCAGATTTTCAAACAGTGTATCTACAATTGGCTCCATCATTTCTTTATACAGCTCAAATCAAACCCATACATCCTAGTAGCATGCCCGTGCTAATGGTACAGTTAAAAAAGAGCCACATTCTTAAAACTATTTATGTACATGTCAAATGACGCCATAAATTACTTTGAGAAAGTCAGCAACATGATATATTGTTTTCTTCATAATTAATTATCATTATTATGAGATTCCAATACATAGTTATGTCAATTGATCACAAGAAAAGAAGAGTTACAGAAAAAAATAATACTTGAGTTATCAAAACAGTAACAAAAAACAACATATAACTTATAAAGAATCAAGCTTTGGAAGGATGCAAGCTTAGCCTGTCCTTTGGCAAATTCATGGAATGCAAGTCCGATATCAACTATTTTTTTCCTCCTGAAAACAACATCATGAGTGCTACTGTGAAGCTCTTATACTTCCTTTCCCAATCCAAATCAAAGTGCTGCCTGGAAGCATTGGCTCGGTCCATCATATTGGCCTATGGACCCCAATTTAATTAAAATTTAGACAGCATTACAACCAACAATAAGATCCCATAGGAAATGATATACATGTTACATATATGAAAATTCAGTTTATGATTGTTTCATATACATGAAAATGACAATTCAGTTTATGATTGTTCATATACATATGTCCAGTTTACATGTTACCATTGCTTTCACTAAGTTAACATATCAGTCATGGAAATGTAGTTATTATATACTAATGCAGCAAGTTATTTTTACTACTTTGTAAATGAAATTTCTTCTAGAACAAATTAGTATATATAGCTATATTAATGATTGTGTAACAATAGTTCAAATATGAAACACAGACAAAGATATTTCATGCCACGAAACAACACACAGCTTGCGTCTAAAACAACATGGAACGCTTAAATGTTTTAAACAGAAGGCAACCAAGCAAATCTGAAATAGAAGGCCACCACCAGCATGAAACTACATCCATATTGTCAGCATATCGATGCTAGCAGCCTAGCAACTTGCGCACAGACTGTAGTGGTGCAAAGGTGTTGCTGCTGTCTGGCTCACCACCTCTTCGTCCCTCACCATCGTTCTTGCTTTCTGCAAGAAGCAAATGAAAAGAAAAACAAGAAAACAAATCATATTAATGATAGAAAAAGGCATAATGTTGATATATGCATGCTCTATTTATGATAACATTTGGTCGAAGCAAGTGTTCAGTGATTAACAATCTCAATTTAGATTCAGAATAGGTCAAATGGGTGTATGTTAAACCGCTAATCCAAACCAAATGTCTAAGCTATCAGGTTAACAATTCAATACTCCATCATCTCCAAATTTGAAACTTATTTTCATATTAGATCAAACAAGATTTCTTCCCAAATCCTATTCCCACCATCAGATCCAACAACTTGAAGACAAACAAGAAGCAAGCCACTGCTACTGCCAAAATCCTATTCCCACCATCAGACAAAGACAAATGTATTTGGTAATATATGTCAAGAAAATGTGGCATGAGCTTAATCCTCGAGATAATGCAAGCTTGTATATAATTCAGAAGTTTTATGGAACACATGTAACAGAGAAGATTCAGTACACCACAAGAACAGTGCAGCAACCATACAAATGTAGTTGTAGAGGGGTTTGGGGATTTTGGACGGGATCACTTATCTGGGTGTCCAGATGACATGGTGAGCAAAAGAACGGTATAAAAAGGATAAAACGAAATTTTGTTACAAACGATTCCGTGGTGTGGTGGTAAGTCTTGCTAATGTGTAGCTTGAGGTGTCCTGTTCAAGACCATGAAAAGCACTTTTTCGCATTTTTCTTTTCATTCTTTATCTTTGTTTTCCCATATTTTCAGCGCACTAATTTTTGTGACTATTTTGTTCTATGTTTTTCTTTTTTTATTTTATTGCTCTATTATGGAGTAAGACATAAAAATAATTATCTTATATAAGCTTATACATTTTTATCATTTTATTGCTTAAGGTTGCAAGTTCAACTTTCCTCCACTCTTTCTTTTTTATTTTTTTCCATATTTTTTATTATTTTCCATACATGATACAATGAATTCTAATTTATTGATCGTGACGAATTTACTATAACATCACATTAGTGTTCTGGGCCGGTTTGTGACGAATTTTATAAAATGTCACCGTGCTTGGGCATCAATGATGAAAAACAGAAAAATGTCATAGATGCATTACCAATTTTGACGTTATCTAAAAACGTCACGAGAAATTTGTCATAGATTAACAGATTTCTTGTAGTGATTATCCATCTTGTCGGTTTCGAACGGCGCATAACGGTTGCTGAAGAGCATGCAAGAGGAAGACGTGTAGCTGGACTGGGTCTACGTCACGACAGTTTGTTAGTCGAGGTAGAAATTGTTGAGGAAGAAGTCTTTGTTGGCCCATAAGAGGGTATAGCATAGCTGAAACATCATTTTCCAGCTTGTTAGTCGAGGTAGAAGTTGTTGAGGAAGAAGTCTTTGTTGGCCCATAAGAGGGTATAGCGTAGCTGAAACATCAGTTTCGCCCCCTGTGCCGTCCGCCTTGTCGATGTCAAATGTTATCGTAGTGGTCGTAGTAGATAGATGTGGTGTAACGTCAATGGAGCATCAGCTCCATCCTCCTGTGTCGTGCAGCCTCGTTGGTCACGAATTGTGTAGTAGGTGGGCGATCATGGGCTGGATGAAGTCCAGCATCTCCATAGCTTGGTCAGCTGATGCTCCAGTGACACTACACCAGCATTTCAATGATCATACAATGCACACTTATCAATATATGTCATTCCACACATCATCATTGACACTTGTTCCTATCAATACAAAAATAAATGCACATCTGTAATTTCATCACTACACTATTGCCTTGCGAATGCTGCTGGAGAAGGAGGCGATGAAGCGGAGACAGCATACATGCCTACCAACTAGGAGCCTGGAATAAAATTGATTTAGGTTCTGCAGACCCCTTCAACATCTTATTGGGTGCATTGAGTTGCAGAGATAGGGTACACTGCATCTTATATTGGACCAGAAGCTTTACAAATTGTTCTGTTAAGAGTGAACAACTAGAAGAAGGGTATCCAGCATTTGTGTCATACCCTGCAAAAGAGAAGGCATGTTAATTCTCTTGGATTTATTAGAGAATCAAAACGAGATATTTTCAACATATGTTACATTAACTAGTTTTTTTTTTGAAATATGGCATCAACCAATGTCTTGAAGTATCAGCTTATCGTATGAAAAATGAGAAATTTTTTACTCTATTATCTCCCCTCCCATAAAGTCATCTATGTTTAAAGAAGTAATGCATCATTTGTACAGTTCCTCAGCCCATGAGGTGGATCGCACCAGATGATGGAGGCGATCCATGTGAACGAGGGGGCGGAGGCGTGCTACTTGACGCAGTCAGACGAGGGGCCGCCACCGCCGCTGTGGGGGACCACGGCAGTGTCAGCTATGGCCTCGGGGTTAAGGGATTCAGAGATAACTGGATAAGGGCGGGTGAATTGATTGCTGCGGACTAAGGCCTTCTCCAACGGGTGTCGAAGTCGCCCGCCGACGTCAAATTTTCATCCGACCTGGAGGTGAGAGGGAACGAAAAAGCAACAAGCTAGCAAGTATTTTGTCGTTTGCCTCGCTCGCAAATCGAGGGCCCTGCCGCCTTGCTCGCGAATCGAGCGCCACTGCGGGCCCGCATGTGAGGTTCCAGCGCACCGTGAACTCCCGCGAGTTGGAGGCGAAGCATAGCACCGACGACTGAGGATGGCCGGCCGGCTGCGGAGCGGGCCGCGTACTGCGACGGACCCAGGACATCGAGCTCGTGGCCGGCGGCGAAGATAGCCGCGCGCTGCGATGGGAGCGAAGAGCTGCTGACCAACAACGGAGGAAGTCATGCTCTATTACACGAGCTGGAGGCGGAGCCGGGGAAGCAGGCCGCAGGTGGAGCTTGGCGTAGCGGTCGCATGGCCGGCGGCGGAGCAAGCTGCGCGTCGCGGGGTCATGGGGAGCGGGTGAAGCGAGTTGATAGCGGCAACGTGGGTCCCATAATTTTGGGAAAATAGGCTAAAAAGCTAAGCTGTTGGGGCCGTATGTCTTTTGCGATGACGTGGAATGACTCACAGCTAGTGTGCTAGCTCAATTGTTGGAGAAGGCCTAAGACGGCCGCGACTTCAGCGGATCAAGCACCGGCAGTGGCGGCGGCGGCGTAGGCCGACGGGGTCCTCGCCGTGTGCCTTTCCCTTTTTTCCGTCGGCCCGTGCGGCTGGGAGCCAATGGATTGAGCCGGTCGAGCATCTGAGCCGCGGAGAGAAAAGCCGAGCGAGTGTTTTATCTGGTGGCGAGCGCGTCGTTGCTCCTTTTCGGTAGCCACGCGGCGGCCATCGGGGAAGGGTCCACGGGAGGGAGCATGGGTCCGCCCCCACCTAATTTTTTGCCGTCTGCTCACGAACGGGTGTGCGGTGCTGCTTGCCAACAAGGCAGGCGTCGCTACCGGATCGACTTGCTTGAGCGCTGGCGACTCTCCAAGAGTGCCTAAAAATTAGAGCTTCAAAAAATTAATTTTAGTGTCTTGTAAAAAATTACTGGAGGCAAGAAAAAACTCATCCTCCAATAGTTCTCAAAAATTGATTCCCAACAAAAAAAAATTCAGTTGCTACCGTATCATCTTTTGTGGAGCCAGGGCAATTTTTTTCCGCTAAAATATTGCCAAACGACATGCTTCCATACGGATCTCACGGGACTTTCCGTTAAAATAAACAGATTAACTTGACCACGCGCTGCTCCCCGTAAAAAAACATATCACCGTTAAAACCTCGGCGATTGGGAGGGCAAAAAAAGAGACTATTTGGCTCGGAATAGCTCCAGTTTTGAATAAGCCAAACAATTAGGCATGAGTGGAGAACTATTTTTTTGTTTTTTATTAAAAATTTATTATTAGGAGTAGTTTTGGATATGCTCTAAGGACCAGAACTCATGTGGGACCACAAACCCTAGGGTCACTCACGTATGAGATTAAACTACTCGATAGAGTAGTCTAACCCGACTACTCCATGAAGCAGTCGGCTATGGTGTAAGACGGCGTAGTTGACTCGGAAAACTAGTCGTGTACTGTTAGGAGACTCTCCAAAGTACATTGTTGTAGTACTCCTTGTTGTATACGATTAGGATCATATAACCGACTTGTAACTCTACTTCCCGTACATATAAGGCGGAGCAGGGACCCATCCAAAACAACACAACTCATACACAAAGCAATACAACATACAGGGCGTAGGGTATTACACACGTACAATGCGGCCCAAACCTGTCTAAATCCTTGCCTCGTGTGTGCACCATCGTTCCTAGAACTCAGCAAGACCCATAAATACTACTCTCTGAGGTACCCTAGGCAGGTACTCAGTCGTTAAACACCGACATCTGGCACCCATCATGGGACAACTCCACCAGAGATGCTCCATGATCTCGTCGAGAAACGACGCTCAGCGACGACTTCGACCCCAACCTCGACTTCGACACAGATTCATCAAGTCAATTCCGGGTATAACTCGCTTGCATCTATTGAATGGGTTATGGACTCCGAGCTAGCTTCGCCATTCCAGAACTACCCGACCAATTCTCGTTCGGTTTCGACAACGCCGCGGCCGTATATCAGCAGATGTACACCGCGGAGGTCCAGCAACTCACAAACCCAATCTTCAACCTAGAATTGGAGGAACCTTGTCACTTCGAGTTGGCTTACCAGCCATCAGAGGATGATGACGCAGACGATTTCTTGATCCTGCTTGCCGACAACGAAAACATATACCAGTAACAGTGCGCCCGGTTCAACGCACTACTCGAAGAACCACTCGTTCGTCTCCCATCGGGCTTAGTCGCCACCAGGACCCCTGGAGGACTTGTTGTTCACTGGCCTAGCTTGATTCTACCCGACCCTCACCCAACCAACGAGTCGCGATTGACGGCAGCCACCATAGAAGAGCTACCCTACCAAGATGGACGCACTGCTTCGCTTACCCCTTCACCAGAAGGTTCTGGAAACAACTTCTCGTGCACCCAAATTCTACCAAGCTCTCAAGTCACTGACCTGGGTCGACAAGTTTTTATGGCGACTGGCGGATCCAAGGCCAACGAATTGCTGGCTAATATATCAGAAGAAGAAGTCTCCGCTAATGGTGAAACTCCTAAACATAAGACCGTAAGATAACGAAGAAACGAAGCGCGCAAGCAAAGGCATCTTCATGCTGCCTTACACGCTGGACTTGGTCACAACCTGAATGGAACCTTTGAGATGGTTAACAATGAACCAGTTACTCGCCAATCACCGCTCAACCTCACCGTGGCAGCAGAGCTCATCAAGACTCCACCCTCGACCCCTGCCACTAGGCAGGCACTAGCGCTGATGCAGACCGCCTAGGACGCCCTCGCTCTGACAAGACCTGGTAACAGACGACAAGAGCCACCTGCCCCAGCTGCAGGGAGGCCAAGTCAAGCTTAAGGCAGGCGTCAAGAGCCACCTGCCCCAGCTGCAGGGAGGCCAAGCCAAGCCGATGGACGACATCAAGAGCAACCTGGGCAAGCTGGCAGAGGACAAGATCAAACCAGAGGTAGATCACGCGATCAAGAACTAGACCTTTGCAATTGCATCAACGGCGCATAGATTCTGAGAAATGTAGACGTGACCTATACGATCGTAACTAAGGTGCACCCCGTAACTATGGCCGTAACTATGATCGCGATCATGATCGTAATTATGACCGTAACTACAACCGTATCCCCAACCGCAATTACGACCGTCACTATGACAGAGACAACTACTACAATCGTGACAACTACTCCAGTCGTGAAAAGTACGATGGATTCCCAGCATTCTCCAACCGCATCAAGAACATTCAATGCCCAACCAAGTTCAAGCTGACTGGTTTGGAGAAGTTTACTGGCAAGCAAGACGCAGAACAGTGGTTGAGACTCTACTCGACTGCTATCCAGATGGTGGGAGGCTCCAACGACATCAAAGTTAGCTACTTTCTAGTCATGTGGACACCATGCCGCTCACATGGCTCGAGGGTCTCTGCCCCGGGTCCATCGACTCCTAGGATGATCTACCTAGGAAATTCACCTACAACTTCCAGGGAACCTGGGCCATGCCCGAAACCCGCTATGAGTTGGCAGCTTGCAAGCAAGAGAAGGGAGAATCTTTACGATAATATGTCCAGAGGTTCTATGATAAAAGCTCTACCGTTGTGGACATCTCTAACAATGAGGTCATCCAATGCTTCCAAGATGGCCTCTACACTAGGGAACTGCACCGCGAGTTCGGAAGGAGACGCCCTCGTGACATTGCCGACCTCAGGAAGGTAGCGTACGAGTGGGTTGACCAAGATGACCACGAGCACGAGCACTTCGACAGACACCGCTCTAAAAACAAACAACAACAACAACAGGGACATCAATGATCGCCGCAATGATCGTCCCAACAATCATGACTTCTAAGGAGACAACAAGAAGCGCAAGCCAGACAACACCATGGCAGTTGTTGATCGTCCTGCACTTAAGACCCGTTCCATGGGAGAAGTCATGACTGGGCCTTGTCCCGACCACCCTCATAACAAGCATACAATGGCCCAATGCTATCATCTCAAGCATGAGTTTGGCAAGCTCGACATCGACCAGAAGAACAACCTGAGAAGAAGAAAGACGACAAAGATGACCAAGAGCCTGGCAACAACTACCCTCAAGTCAACAATGTTGTAGTGGTCCTGTTCAGCAGGGCCTCACTAAACCAGTCAAAGCGGGCCAAGAAGCTAACTCTTCGAGAGATCATGGCGATTGAACCAGTGACCCCCAAGTACCTCAAGTGGTCAGAAGTCCCAATCATGTTCTCTAGAATGGATTAGTGGACCAATTTTGCCAACCCAGTAAGATACCCTCTAGTCTTGGATCCAGTCGTGGTGCAAGCCAGACTGACCAAAGTACTCATCGACGGTGGCAGCCGGCTTAATGACATCTTTGCAAAGACCTTTTAGAAGATGGGCCTTGATATCACACAATACCTGAAGCCCACGGAGTCACTGCTCTATGGTATTGTACCTGGCAATGCAGCGATACCTCTGGGACAAGTCACTCTTCTAGTCACTTTCAGGACCTAAAGCAACTTTAGGACCGAGTACATCAAGTTCGAGGTGCCAAATTTTGAGACTTCGTACCACGCGATTCTTGGGCGACCAGCCCTTGCCAAATTCATGGCGATTCCTCACTACGCGTCTACCTCATTCTCAAGATGCCCGCTCCCAATGGATTCCTCTCCCTAAAAGGAGACCTAAAGATTGCTCATGACTATGATGTGGAAGCTGTCGAGTATGTCGCAACCTCATAAGTCCCAATTTGGATGCTGGAAGTACTCGCCTTTGCCAAGAAAGCGAAGGGCGAATACCTGGAGATACCAGCTAAGAAACCAGCTTCAACCAACATCAAGCCCTCAGAAGACGTACAGCTTAAAACTGTCGATCATCAGATGGGCGACCCGTCCAAGACTGCTCTGATAGGAGCAGATTTAGATTGTAAATAGGAAGTCGCGCTCGTCTAGTTCTTTCGTGACAATAAAGATATTTTTGCATGGAAGCCATCAGATATGCCCGGTGTTCCTAGGAACTTGGTCGAGCACAACTTAAACGTTGACGTGAATGCAAAGCCTAAAAAGCAATGACTACGACGATTCGCTCAGGACAGAAGCGATGCCATTAAGGCGGAAATCGCAAAACTACGTTTCCTCGACTGCTATTCAGGCTATCACCAGATTATCCTGAACAAGGATGATCAGATCAAGACTGCTATCACACCTTTTGGAGCCTATTGCTACACAACAATGTCATTTGGACTCAAGAATGCATGGGCTACATATCAACGAGCCATATGTTGGCGGCTGTTAAGTACCAAAATAACCGCCAACATTCTCTACTAAAGTGAAGTATTAGCATATCTAACATGCATATTTCCCTTCGAATAACGTAGTTCGACATGTCCTTGGAGAATATTTTGTTGTAGGTGATTTGCTGCAGAAAATAAAGGAGAATCCACCTCATGGATTGTAACACCCGAAAAATGCTCTATCTAAAATTTAGTAAATAATTTACTTTTTATTAAAGTGCTCATAATTAATATAGGGTAAATAAACCATTACCAATAATTTAAAATCAAATATAAGGTTAGAAACATTTTTGTTATATTCATGCTGGCTGCATTGAGTTTTTATTTCTCGTAGTTCAAATTAGAATTTAAATCTATTTTAAATTCGAGTTTGAATTGCTTTTGTTTGATCCCTAGAAAAGTTGTTTAGTGCAGAGTTTGCTTTTGTTCCCTCGAGTCCTGGCATGTTCTTCTTTGCTCCCTAAACTCTTTCTCCTCAGCCCAGCTCGGCTCCCTTTCCCCATTCCTTTGCGTGGGCCACTGCTTCGAGCCAGTCCAGCCTTCGCTCCGGCCCAGCTCGCCACCAGTGCCTCGGCCCAGCACAGCTGCGCCGGCCCACTCTGTTGCTCCCTTGCCCCAGCCGCTACTGAGCGGGACCCACCCGTCAAGTCTGTCTCCTTCCTCGCGCCAGAGTACGACTCGGGCTCAAGCTCGACTCCGGTCGGGGTCCACCAGTGCGCACGCTGTTGGCGGTCGTTACGGCACGTTTTCGACTACCAATACTCGGGAATAAAAGAGGTTATATGTGACATTCCTTGCATCTAGGTTTATTTCTAATAAAGTTCCATGAGTTGTGGTGTTTTTCACTTGTGTAGGTACAATAACGACAAATACGTGCTATAGGGGTCAGAATTGACCGATTCGACCGAACGATACGATTCGACCGGTTACCCCCCTTAACCGTATACAATGCAAGGCACAACCAAAGGCCGTCCACGTCAGCAATGACCGAGCGACGACTGTGCAGGACACTTGGACCATCTACACGTCACTCCTGGGCTGAACCAACATGAAGTCCATTACATACAAGCAACCCAGGAGGGCCCAGGACTTGAGGCGGTGCTGGGGAGGCCGGCCACAGGCCAGATCTAGTTCGGCCGAACCCAGGCCTTCGGCCGAACCGCCCCCACACCAGGAACCGCCTCTAGGGACTGCATCTGAGGCACAGGAGCATAGGACGGTGGATCAGGGTTCGGCTGAATCTACCCATTTGGCCGAATCCATCCATTCGCCCGAATCAGGGGAACCGACCCCTGGCTCCCTTGGCGGTTACTCCACCCCAACCGCCACTCCAAGCTATAAATAGAGGTGTCCTGTCACTTGTAACACACACACTCAAGCCTAGGAGCTCATTTTCCACTTCTTTCTAATAGAGTTAGGATAGTTTAGTTGGGAGCTAGAGTTGAGTCGAGCTGTGCCTTGGAGGTTCCGGAGTCATCTTCAGAAGATCTGGTATAAGCTCTTGTATCGTTTCCTTTCCTTTTGTAGACTTTGAGTTATCAATATAAAGTTATCTTTATCATCTTGTCTTGTCATTTATAACTTGCTTCTACTTTATTCTAGTTGTATCTATATCGTGTTTAGACTATAGTCGGTTCTAGTTCTGGTGCTTCTAGATCTTGTTTAAGTCTTTGCCTTAGCTAGTTCTTCGATCTTGCTTAATACTTGAGGTGAATTGTTACTAAGAGTATTGACAAGGTTGCTTGCTCTTGCTAGCGGAATAAGTAGTTATTGACTAGTGTAGGAGTGGTTCCTAGGCTAGCCAGTGGCCTTAGTTTGCCCCTGAGTCTGTGGAAGTGGTAGCAGTTAGGTGGTGACAACCCTATATGGCCTTCGTAGCCCATCACGTTCATCTCGGCTTGTAGGATCCCCCAGTGCTGGGTAGATGCCACCCCTTCTCATCCCTTTCTGTGTCGTAGGCTCTGCTGTCCCAAAGCTAAGACATAGGTTTAACCTTGACCTCTGAGTGATGGCTCTTCAGCCTGTGTATCTCTAACCCCGAGTGACATAGACAGATAAAGTACCTAGGAATCCTCTATCTCTTCTCGTTGTCCTCACAACTATCTATCCCTTCTCTTTCTTACATGAGCCTCCCTTGAGCTATGTGTCATGGTATATCCACTCCTATCCAATACCGATATCCCCCATCTTACTAGTCGTGTACCCCTCTCTGATAGTCTCAAATATCTCTTTGCTAGTACTCTTGCCATAAGCTTCCCTGCGGAAATATAAATTACGATACCTCAGATTACTCCCTGGTAAAGTGCTACAGCGGTAATTCTGTGCGCTTGCAGAATATTTTTATATTTTACTGAGCCATAAGAAAAACCGCTGAAACACTCCTTACCCCAGTACCGGGATTCAGAATCCTGATATTGGATCGTAAGAAGTGCCAACAAACATTTCTGGCGCCGTTGCCGGGGAAGCAATTGGCTAGATACTTTCAAACTTCTATCTCGAGCTATCTTAGTTGAGTATACCACTACTCAAGCGGGTTTATCCTTGCTCTGTTTTGTTGGTCTTGTGAAGCAGAGCAGTGCATGATTGGTTTCCAACTACCGTCAAACTTCCAAGAAAATCCTGAGTCTCGTCTTTCATTTTACCAGCATAACCTTTCCTGCCCGTCTTGTGTGGCTTATTGTGTTTTGCTCTCTTATCTTTCATCTCTTGGCTCATATTTTCAAAAAATGGAGATTTGGTTGACTCCACAAACTTCTTCCAGTCTTCTGGCTTCAATCAATCAGGTGGAGAAGTATGAACAAGGAGGGACAAAATCCATACCACAGGAGGAGGGGAGGAAGGCGGGGAGGGCAGTGGTGACAGGCTGGCAGCCAGCAATCCCCAGCGCCATGAGACGGTCGGTCATAGAGCTAGCTGCTAGCGGCGGTCGCGGCCGCGGCGACGGGGTGGAAGAAGGGGAAGACAGTGGTGCCGCGGCGCCGGGTGCATAACAGGAAGGGACCGGATGGAGACGGAGTGGACGGCGCCCGCTGGCTGCTGCTCTGCGCCGATAGCAGCAGCTGTGGGGGAGACAATGACATTATAGCTACGTATTGTAGCTTATAATTAATTATTGAGATCCGACTCTAGTAACGGACATTAAATGGCCAATGTAACTCCCATTACCACTAGTAAAAATAAGGTAACAGGCGTTAAATGGCCAACGTAACACCCATTACCACTAGTAACCCCCTGCCCGTAACGGACATAAAGCAATCGTTACGAATAATTGTCTTATTGGTAACTATCGTATTTAACGTCTGTTACAACCACAACTAGTAACGGTTATCAACAACGACCGTTATAAGAAGTCGTAATCGGTAACGGGCTTTGTTGTGCCGAGGTTGGGCTCGAGCCTGCCAGGCTTATCGGTAATGGTTGGTGTTTTACGCCCGTTACTGATGGCGTACCTTGTAACGGACCCCATGAGTCGGTTACCAATGTCGTGTTACCTATTTGAGGTTTTCACGTAGTGCAACCATATTAATCTCAAGGCTCTACTAAAAACCTCAAGGTTCATGATGCCTAGGCCCCTTTGATCAATTGGCCGTTGAAGGCGTGTCCAACTTACTTTGCACTTGCCCCCATGCAATTGCTGGTTCCCAGCCCAAAGGAATCGTCTAGCATGGAGAAGAAACCCAAAATAGGGAAAAATCATCAAATTAAGCATCAGCAATTTTCTAGACTAGCCCGACTAACCTAGTACCTAGAGGACCTAACATCTACATCTCCTCGTCAAACTTCTAGTACCTCGATCTCAACACTTCTTCATCAACTTCAAGTTCTTCTCGGTTGCTTTGCCGACACATGCTTCAACCAATTTTCAAGCCTAGCCCGACTGACCTAGAGTAGGTTTTGCCAACTGGCTGGTACTACTGCTAGGTCAGTTGTTCGCTCTGTCGAGTTGGAGCCAACAAGCAATTACTTATAATCTTTTGTTGGAAATGAAAGAAAGTTTCCAATGTTGGATATTATTTTAAACATGTTTTTCACTAATAAAATAGTGCTCCACGTTTTCCATCTTGTGGAGGACTAGGACTCCGTTTTGTAATCCAAGGGAATGGTCTAACACATTGTATTAAGACTCAGCCCTGCCTCCATGGTTGTGGACTATATAATGAAGGGTTTTGGGTTATTTTCTCATGCCAACAATCAGGAATTCGTCCAACATCCTAAACACATATTGCCAAGAGAGCTGGAGGAGAGTAGAAGCCCAAAGTTCCTCTTGCCGAACAAGAACAACTCTTGTTCTTGACTAACTTCTTTGCATCTACACTAACAAGAACTGTCGCACCTACACCGACAAGTACGCCTACTTTCTCTATGACAGAAGCTTCCATAGTGGCTACTAACACTGGTATTTGTTACACCATAATGTTTTCTGCATTAGATTGATTGATCATGATCTAGGTTAATGTGACGAACCGGATTCTCACCGACGAGAACCCGACTCCCTGTACCCTTGAGATAGTCCCAGGAATAGCAGCTATCTCGTACAGAACTCATCTCAGTCGAATATCACATCCATACAACGATAAAAGATTCATTACATGACTCATATAAAGACAAAGCGTCTGGTACAAGCCCTCTGGGCTAAATCGACAATAAGAAACATCTGCGCAGCGGTAGCTAGAACAACAGGGACCACTCCTCCACAGGCATCCTTGAGCGTAGCGCACACCCTTCAATCGTACCACCCGTCCTGGTTGAACTCGTGGTCGGGGTCTTCACCTGAGAACCCAAAGTCTGTCCCCAAGGAAATGGGACAGGTCCACGTCACCAACCATAATATGATGCAAGCTTTAAAGTGGACTATTCTAAAGATATAGAAATAATCAAGGTTTAAGCCAGGGTTTCTTATGCAAGCAGCAGCAATAACCCAATTTCATCTCAGCACCAACTCCTGCTCACACACACATCCATCCACTCCCCAAAACCAACCATCAGCCTCACATTTTCCCATCGGGCTCGTCCTGCCACGGCAGGTTCCCGCAAATCAATAATCACCAACACCTTTCACTCACTAGTCGACTCGGTGAGCTCCCTCCCCACCTCATCTCAACAGCCTCAGCTAGACCAATCTCTCATAACCCAAATCAAGGATGAGGTAAGAAAGCAGATTCCCATGCTAGCCGGGGCTTCTCAGAAATGGGTCGTCCGTAACCGTGGACACGGCTATACGTATAGTTTACACTCTGCAGAGGTGGCACTCCAGGAATCCATCCGGGCTGCAAGGCTAGTCCGCAACCAACCTGAGACGCAGCCCACAGCAAAGACCCTAAACAGTAGCGGCGCCAATCCTGTCTCCCTGGGCTCGGGAAACATCCGATCTAACATCTGCCCCAGGGTCGTGAAACCTTCCCACCGGGGCCAGTCGGGGGCCGTGGTAAATCAGGGAGATTACGCCGCAACGAATCCCCCCTACACATATCAAACTCGATTCTCCTACAGTCTCGGCGCCGCACTAGAGTAGGCTTGCTGGAACCCTCCCCATACTGGGTAGATGGTGAGCACGGTAATTCCCAAGTCCGAAGTGGGGGCACGACTCGGTCCTTAATTGTTCGGTAAAGCGAGTATCTGCATCACAAGCGATCCGCCGCAACGGTCCGCAATCGGCACCCATAACAGGTATTGCCGCCCAAACTCCTCGGGTACTCACCGAGTACCAATCCCCAAGTAACCAGTAACCATGTACCCGCAACAGGTACCCCATAGGGACTGCCCGAGTGCAGCCCCTCAGCACCTCGATCAACGATCGAGTTGTTATTTACTCGCTTACACCGCCTAGCTGCACTACTCCTCCCAAACCACCCACAACTCACGCCAAGAGGATCAATCACAACCATCCCAACACATGCATAGCATAGCATTTTTATAAAGTGAGTAGTAGGTAGCAAGGTAACAGGATGATAACAAAGGCAGTGCAGGTTTATCATGCGAGTAAAGTAAAGCGCTAGCATACTAGTTTGCATGTCTAATAGGTATTTCAGAGATGGTCGGGCGTGAACCTGGGCAAAGGTCTTCGTCCTCGTCAAAGCAGTTGTTGTAGTAGTCCGGCTCCTCCTGGCTCTCCGGAGCTCCTAGGGTTGCGCGAAAATAAAATAAGACGCGGCTACTAGCAAAGAAACACTAAGACAGCGACGAAAGAAGACTCAAATAACACCAAACTCTATACTAACGCGTAGATCATGATTTTAGAAAAATATAGAAACTGGTTTCATATTTTTCTGAGCTACGGTTGATTTATTATTAATTTTCGAAGTTTAAATCATTTTCTGAAAATATTAAATAATTTCCGAAAAAGAAAACAGACAAATAATTAGCCTGCTGACGTCAGCATGACGCCATGCTGACGTCAGTAGTGGGGTCCGCCTAGGATGACGTCAGCAGTGGGCCCTGCTGACGTCAGCGTTGACCGGTCAACGGTCAACGGGGTCAACGGTCAACGGTCAGCGGGTCAACTCTGGTCAGTGGGCCCCATGTGTCAGTGACTCGTAGAGTATGACAGGTGGGTCCCATGCGTCAGCGCTGTTAAAAGAAAAAGAAAAAGAATAAACGATGGCTGGGCTGGAATTGGGCCGAAAGCGAATGGGCCGGAAGAGTTCAAGGGTGTAAACCAGACTTAAACGCGGGAAAAAGGCCCACGAAGGGGTGGCTGTTGGATCTGGCCTGGTGGACTGGGTCCATGGTGAACCGTGAGATGGGTCCACGAGAGCCGGGTGCACGGGATCGATCTGTGGCCGACTGGGATCTTCTGTGCGTGGCTGTGTGGCGACTTGGTGTGGTCTTGCATGTGGCATGGCCATGGCGCGACGCGACGCGCGCGCGGCGCGCACCGGAGCGCGACCGGCGGCGACGGTCGGCGGCGGTTCTGGCCGGAGAAGGCTCGGCTCGGGTCTAGGATGGTCGGAACAGCTTCGCTAGGGCTCGGTGGTCACGGACAGGGTGAACAAGGGCTCGGTTAGGGTTTGGCTTGGGCTCCCGACGTGCGACGGCGATGGCACGGCCATGAACGCCGGCGAGCACGACGGCGGCTCGGGTTTTAGGCGCAAAAGTGCTTGGAGAGGGGATGTGCATGTGTGCGTGCAGTTCCAGCAGCTGCTGGAACGCACCTAGGTGCACACGCGCGGGCTCGTGGTTGCCCACGGCCGCGCGTGGCCTCGGCGTTCGCGCGCGGGGCGAGCAGAGCTCGGCCGCGGCGGGCCTCGGCTGCGGGGATCAAGCGACGGCGGGTTGCGAGAGGGTTCAGCGGCTTAGGATCCTGCAAAAGACACGCACAGCTCGAAGGCTGGCAACACAGAGAAGGCTAGGCTCGACGACAAGCACGCGCGGCGGCGGAATTCGGCCGGAGACAGAGAAGAAGGGGGGCGAACGCGGTGGCTCACCTAGGGGTCTCGTCGTCGTACGCTGCAGCTCGGGGAAGGCTCGGTGCAGTCCGGCGATCCTCGTGCTCCTCCTCTCGCTCCTTGGTTCGGCCTGGAGATGGCGGTCCACGAGCGGCGGCGGCGACTTCGGCGGCGGCGCTGCGGAGACGGAGCCTCGGCTTCTCTTCTCTCCCTCTTCTCCTCCTCGGACCCTCCTCTGGTTCTCCTCCTCCCTCTCCCCCACTCGAATTGGATCTAGGAAACCCCAAAGGGGCGGCGCGGCTTGGGGAAGAAGATGGCCGGCGGCGGGTTTTATAGGCGCTAGGGCTAGGGTTTGGCGGGCACGGACGGCGAGATGGAGAGCTCGAGCAGCTGCGGACACGCGGCGCAATCGCGTCGGGCCGCACGGTGCGTGGGTGGTTGGGTCACGGGCGGCGCTCCGCGGAAGAGAGAGAGCGGCGCGGCGCGGGGAGGACGATGACGCGGGGGAGGAGACGACTGACAGGCGGGGCCCGGCGTCAGTGAGAGAAGAGGAGACGCGGCGGCGACGCGGGGAACGGCTGGGCCGAGCTGGGGCGAAAGGCCGAGCGGGCCGATTGGGTTGCTGGCTTGGGAGAAGAGTTGAAGGGGGTTAAATGGACTTGAGCTTCGGGAAAACGGCCCACGAACAGTTAGAAGGATTTGGAAATTAGTTTAGTCAATTAGAGTTTGAATTCAAATATAGAATTTGAATTCAAACCAACCAAAAATCCAAATAAATCCAAATAAATCCAAATCACACTAATTCATCCTTAGCACTTCAAATTGATTTTAAATTTGAATTTAAATTGCCTAGGAATTCAGGGAGCAAATAGAAGACACTCTTATATGTTGGTTTGCATGCACTCAATTCCACCAAAAATTTTTAAATTCGAATTTTTGCACTCAACAAATCCTATGGGGAATTTTAGGGTTGTTACAGTCTCCCCCCCTCACAAGAATCTCGTCCTCGAGATTTGTGAATACCTATGGTTTAAACAAGTGGGGGTATTTCTCTTTCAGCACTAACTCCTTTTCCCAAGTGGCTTCCCTTTCTGAGTGATTGCTCCACTGTACTTTGCAAAACGGGATAGCTGTGCTTCTGGTCTCTTTGACTGCTCTGTCTAGTATCCTCTCTGGGTACTCTAGGTACTCCAAGGTGTCCTGTAGGTCTAATGCCTCTGTTTTGATCTCATGTTCTGGTACTCTCAGGCACTTCCTCAGCTGAGATACATGGAACACTGGGTGTACTCCCGCTAGTTCCTCTGGTAGGTCTAGCTTGTAGGCTAGCTTCCCTACTCTCTCCAGTATCTGGTATGGTCCCACAAAACGGGGTGCTAGCTTTCCTTTCACTTGGAATCTCTTATGCCCTCTGAGGGGTGACACTTTCAGGTAGACGAAGTCCCTTACTTCGAACTCCAGATCTCGTCTCCTTTTATTTGCATAGCTCTTTTGTCGGCTCTGAGCTGCCTTCAGGTGCTCTCTGATCTTGGCCACATTTTCTTCTGCCTCTACAATCATATCAGGTCCAAAGAATGTTCGTTCTCCCACCTCTGACCACATTAGAGGTGTTCTGCATTTTCTGCCATAGAGTGCCTCAAAGGGTGACATCTGTAGGCTGGCCTGGTAACTGTTGTTATAGGAGAATTCTGCATAGGATAGACTCTTCTCCCAGTCTGTGCTGTAGGCTAGGACACATGCCCTTAGCAAATCTTCAAGAACCTGGTTCACTCTTTCGGTCTGCCCATCTGTCTGGGGGTGGTAAGCTGTGCTATACTCCAAGGTCGTTCCGATGGCTTGATGTAGGCTCTGCCAGAATTGAGCTGTGAATTGGGGTCCTCTGTCTGACACAATACTTTTCGGTGCCCCATGCAGCTTAAGAATGTTGTCTATGTATAGCTCTGCTAGTTTTCTTACTGAGTGTGTGCCTTTGACTGGTATGAAGTGAGCTACCTTTGTCAGTCGGTCAACTACGACCCAAATGGCATCATTTCCTTTCTGAGTGCGAGGTAGGCCAACCACAAAGTCCATGCTGATATCTTCCCACTTCCACATTGGAATTTCCAGTGGTTTCAGCAGTCCTGCTGGTCTTTGATGTTCTGCTTTGATTCTTCGACAAGAGTCGCACTTGGCCACATATTCTGCTATGTCCTCTCTCATTTTCTTCCACCAGAATTTATCCTTCAGATCCTGATACATCTTGGTGCATCCTGGGTGTATCGAGTACTTGGACTCGTGAGCTTCTGAGAGAATCGTTCTCCTGATTTCCCCGTCCTGTGGTACACAGATACGGTCTTTCAGCCATACTGTCCCCGCTTCATCTATCCGGAAGTCAGGTGCTACTCCTCGTTGGATATCCTCTTTTACTTCTTGGATTTCTGGACACTTTCCTTGTGCTTCTTTGATACGGTCTCCTAGATTGTACTTCACTCTCATTTCCCGGGGTTTTCCTTCTTCTACTAGCTCGAGTTTCAGCATGTACAACTCTTTCGCTAGTTCTGGCTGACTTTCTTCTATCATCAAGTTGTTGCAATAACTCTTTCGACTTAGGGCATCTGCCACGACATTAGCTTTGCCAGGATGGTAGTGTATCTCCAAATCGTAATCTTTGATCAATTCTAACCATCTTCTTTGCCTCATGTTCAGTTCAGATTGGGTGAAGAAATACTTCAAACTTTTGTGATCTGTGTAGATATCGCACTTGTTGCCAATCAGATAGTGCCTCCAGATCTTCAATGCATGTACCACTGCTGCCAGTTCCAAGTCGTGCGTGGGGTAGTTTTCCTCATGCTTCCTCAGTTGCCTCGATGCATAGGCAACAACCTTGCCCTCTTGCATTAGAACACATCCCAAACCTTGTCTTGAAGCATCGCAATAGACTACGAAATCTTTGCGAATATCTGGCAGGGTCAATACTGGAGTTGTAGTGAGTTTGTGCTTGAGTTCTTGGAAACTTCTTTCACATGTGTCCGTCCACTCGAATGGGACATTGTTCTTGAGTAGTTCGGTCATTGGCTTGGCAATCTTGGAGAAGTTCTCAATGAATCTTCTATAGTATCCTGCCAATCCCAAAAAGCTTCGGATTTCCGTAACGTTCTTCGGCTGCTTCCATTCTGCTACTGCTTCAATCTTTTCTGGGTCGACTGCTACGCCCTCAGCTGTCAACACGTGACCCAAAAAGGCTACTTTCTCCAACCAAAATTCACACTTGCTGAACTTTCCGTAGAGTTGATGCTGCCTTAGCCTCTCTAGTACAACCCTCAGATGCTTTTCATGTTCTTCGGCTGTTTCCGAGTAAACTAGTATGTCATCAATGAACACCACTACGAACTTGTCCAGTTCCTCCATGAATACCTTGTTCATCATGTTCATAAAGTAAGCAGGTGCGTTGGTCAATCCAAATGACACAACGGTGAACTCGTACTGCCCGTACCGAGTCACAAAGGCTATCTTGGGAATGTCACCTTCTCTAATCTTCATTTGGTGGTATCCTGATCTCAGATCAATCTTACTGAAGTATTTGGCCTTCTTTAACTGATCTAGCAAGTCATCAATCCGTGGTAACGGGTACTTGTTCTTGATCGTCACTGCGTTCAAGGATCGATAATCTACGCACATGCGCATTGACCCATCTTTCTTCTTCACAAACAACACTGGCGATCCCCATGGGGATGCACTTGGTCGAATCACACCACTTTCAAGCATCTCTTTCAGCTGCTTCTTGAGTTCCTCTAGTTCTTCTACCGACATTCTGTACGGTCTCTTAGCAATTGGCCCCGTGCCTGGTTGCAGTTTGATTATGAACTCTACGTCTCGGTCTGGTGGTAGTCCTGGTAGTTCTTCGGGAAACACATCAGGATATTCGCACACAACAGGTACTTCTTCGATCGTCATTTTCTCAATGGAGTATACCAACTGTCTCAGAATACATGTTCTAGATCTCTTCCTTGTTTTCCTTCTTTGTGGCTCTGCTGTCACTTTGACTCCGCTAGGGTGTGTCAACTCAACTGTTCTGGGTGAGCAACTGATTATTCCTTTGTGCTCTGTAAGCCAATCCATTCCTAGTATCACGTCGAACTCCTGGCCTCCTATCATCAGTCTAACTGCGGGGTACTCTAAAGTGCACCTAAGCTCTCCTAAGGGAGAAGTAGTGACTATAGGTCTAGCTTTAGGTATTGTTGGGGGTGATTGCTCTCTTACAAACTTTGTCGAGATATAAGATCCAGTTGCTCCAGAGTCAAACAATATCAAAGCTGGAATGCCATTTGCTAAAAACTCACAGAGCACAACGTCGGGAGCGTCCTCGGCTTCTTCCTCTGTCAAGTGGTTGA
Organism: Echinochloa phyllopogon; assembly: GCA_033239725.1. Taxonomy (NCBI): domain Eukaryota; kingdom Viridiplantae; phylum Streptophyta; class Magnoliopsida; order Poales; family Poaceae; genus Echinochloa; species Echinochloa phyllopogon. Next base: position 36,178,053 of record BTCW01000014.1, read on the forward strand.
GGCGTCCTCTCTGCACTGAAGTTGGCTGCCTGTCCTGTCCTCCAGGTGCCGGTGCCTTGGCTGGGGTTTGTTTGTTCTTCTTCTCCGGACAGTCAAAGGACTTGTGACCGGGCTTCCCACAAGCAAAACAGACCACTGTGGTCCCTCCACCAATTCTGGGTGTGTTGCTCGGCTTCCAGTTGGGATTTCCCTGACTTGAGTAGCTGTTGTTTCTGTTACCAAAGTTGTTGTAGTTGTTACCTCTGCTGCCAAAACTGTTGCTGTTACTGCCTCGGTTACCCTGGTAGCTGTTTCTGTTAAATCCTGAGCTTCCTTGGCTGTTGCTCTGCTGAAAGCTTCTCCTGAGCACGTTGCTCTGGCCACTCCTCGGCCTCTGACTCAGTCTGTGGTTGTGCAACTGTTCAGCCTTTCTTTTCTTCTCTCGCCAGGTATCTTCAAGTCCCACTCTTTCCTTCTCAACAGCGATAGCCCTGTCAATCAGCTCTCTTAGTGACCTGTGCGAACTCGCTGCGAGTGCTGTCCTCAGACCTCTGTGTAAACCACGCTGGAACCAAAACTGCTTCTTCTTCTCAGTGTTGACGTCTTCAGGAGCGTACCTTGACATCTTAGCAAAGTGTCGAGCGTACTCAGCTACAGACAAACTTCCTTGGGTCATTGTCCTGAATTCCATTGCTTTATGCACCATGACTTGTTCTGGTATGTGGTACTCCTTGAAAGCTTCACAAAACTCTTGCCAGGTGATCTGAGCTGGGTTTGCGTGAGAGCCACAGTAGCTCTCCCACCACGCTTTTGCTGCTCCTTCAAGTTGGTGCGCCGCAAGGGCAACACATTCTTCTTCAGTGTAGTCTGTCAGGTCCAGCTTCGTCTCGATGGTACGTAACCAGTCGTGTGCATCGAGTGGTTCGTCCGAGTAGTCGAAGGTGGGTGCTTTCAGCCTAATGAACCTTTCAAGCTTCCTTTGTAGGTCTTCCTCACGGTGTCCCTGACGGTTCTGGTTCTGATTTCCCTGCATCTGTTGCATAGCTTGCATCATCTGTGTGTTGGCCTGTGCCATCTCTTGCATCAGCTGTGTCTGAGTAGTCATTACTTCTACCAAGTTAGGCGGTGGCGGTGGTTGCTGGTTATTCTGCTGGTTCTGCTGAGGTTCCACTGCTGGTTCTTCCATTTCCACTTCCTGTTCTTCTCCTGGTGCGTTGTTCTCGGGCTGGAGCACGCCTGCTGCGCGTCCACGACCTCTGCCTCTAACTGCAACTGTTGCTCTTCCGCGACCACGACCTCTGACACGTCCTCTGCCTCTAACTGCCATTGCTGCCTCTTCTTGCTCAGCTTCCTCAAAACGTGCAAGCAGTCGGTTGGATCTCCGGATCGACATCTTACTGTATTTTTCATAAAGCAGATTTAGTGGCGGTCGGTACGGGTTAGGTTAGCGTAACTAGAGTAGGAGCTGCACACATGAAATAGACTCAACACTAAAGTACACTCAAGATGAACAACAATAAAACTGCAAGAACAGCCAAAAAGATCGATCAATCATTACAGCATTACACCCTAGACATGAGTACTATCCCGAGGTCAGCTCCTGGAACCTTGAGGATTAGTACATCTAAGCGAATGCTACATCGTGGCTGAGCCAAAAGGTGGTCATGATCTACTAAGTCTAAACATCTACTCATGATGATAGATACAACTCTCATCAACTGCTGACATCTGCTGATACTGCCTACTGCATCTGTCTCATACTGCTGAAAGTGCTGGTGAGGCGCGCTGCCAACCTCACAGCCTCAGTCTCTGTCTGTTGCTTGATCACTGCGTGTTGTCTCGGTGGGTGTCCGTGAGGTGCACTGCCAACCTCACTATGTCCGTCTCGGGTTCTGTCAATTGCTTCTCTAAGTGTGCCAGTTCTTGTCTCAGTCTTGTCATCTCGAGAGTAAGGGTTCGAGCCTCAGGTGGTGGTATCGGCTCAACTCGGCTTGGTGAAACTCTGTAGTTCTCTGTTCTGGGTTCAACTCTGCGTTCTTCTGGTAGTCCTTGGTTCACTGCGATCATTTCTGCTACCCTCTTCCTGTCTGATCTTACCCAACTACTAAGGGTTCTTCGAGCTTCATCCTTTGCCATAATCTGTTGAAGACCCAGGTACTTCATCAACTGGTAGTTTCGTCCACTCTTCTCTTTGTAACTATCCACCTCTTCTTGGAGTTCTGAGTTGAGACTGTCCAACCAGTATACTTCTTCCTTCAGACCTTCTATCTCCTCTTCCTTGGCTGCTAGTTCCTTGTCTTTTTCTGTGAGTTGATCTTCCAGGCGGACATCTCGAGCATGGTGAGTCGCTCGGATCAGTCCTGCCAACTGCCTATTGTTTCGAGCTTCGTAGTTCAACATTCTGACTTCCCTTGTTTTAGCTCTGAGTTGCTCCTCAAGTAAGGCGATCCTGTTGTCCTTCTCCATCAGCTGGAGGTCTTGCTTCCATACCTTTTCTTTCAGCTTGGCAACTTTCTTTTCTAAGCCAATGTTCAAGTACTCCTGCTCTATCATGCACTGAACTGAGGTCCGCAGAGTCACGTTCCGCTCTCGGTCTGCTGCGTGAGCCTGTAAGCTGACTGCATCTCTGTCTGTCGGATCTTCAAGAGCTCGCGGTAGGTACCGGAAACGAGTGTGGCTGAGCTGACTCTGGTACACAAGTGTGGCAAGTCGGAGTATCCTCATGGCTATAGTCTGCACTGCCCGACTGAAAGTGCTCTCGCTGGTAGCTGCTCGTAGCATCAGTGACCTTGGTCGTCCAGGGATATTGGGTACAACCATCTGCAACCGGGTGTGTACTCCCTCTCCAGGTCCGTAGGTCCATCCCTCGTAGAAGACGTTATCCACATCTATTCCCACTGTACGCAGCACCTCCCTCAGTAGCACTGCCAAACCTCCACAGTCTGCTCCTGTGGTCCTGATCTCTCGTCGTTCATCTGCTGATCTTCCTTCCATCTGCCAGACAGTTAGTGGGTTGATAGTAAGTTAGCAAGTTAGTAAGGTAAGGTAAGGGTAAAAGTTTTGTAAACAGATGAGATGTACTTATATATAGTTTTCAAATAGTCCAAGGGGTTTCATATAAAATAGAGGACTCAGTTAGAGCTTCTGTCCTAAGTTTCCGTTCTAAGGGTTACGCGCTACGGTCAAGTATGGCTCTGATACCAACTGTGACGAACCGGATTCTCACCGACGAGAACCCGACGCCCTGTACCCTTGAGATAGTCCCAGGAATAGCAGCTATCTCGTACAGAACTCATCTCAGTCGAATATCACATCCATACAACGATAAAAGATTCATTACATGACTCATATAAAGACAAAGCATCTGGTACAAGCCCTCTGGGCTAAATCGACAATAAGAAACATCTGCGCAGCGGTAGCTAGAACAACAGGGACCACTCCTCCACAGGCATCCTTGAGCATAGCGCACACCCTTCAATCGTACCACCCGTCCTGGTTGAACTCGTGGTCGGGGTCTTCACCTGAGAACCCAAAGTCTGTCCCCAAGGAAATGGGACAGGTCCACGTCACCAACCATAATATGATGCAAGCTTTAAAGTGGACTATTCTAAAGATATAGAAATAATCAAGGTTTAAGCCAGGGTTTCTTATGCAAGCAGCAGCAATAACCCAATTTCATCTCAGCACCAACTCCTGCTCACACACACATCCATCCACTCCCCAAAACCAACCATCAGCCTCACATTTTCCCATCGGGCTCGTCCTGCCACGGCAGGTTCCCGCAAATCAATAATCACCAACACCTTTCACTCACTAGTCGACTCGGTGAGCTCCCTCCCCACCTCGTCTCAACAGCCTCAGCTGGACCAATCTCTCATAACCCAAATCAAGGATGAGGTAAGAAAGCAGATTCCCATGCTAGCCGGGGCTTCTCAGAAATGGGTCGTCCGTAACCGTGGACACGGCTATACGTATAGTTTACACTCTGCAGAGGTGGCACTCCAGGAATCCATCCGGGCTGCAAGGCTAGTCCGCAACCAACCTGAGACGCAGCCCACAGCAAAGACCCTAAACAGTAGCGGCGCCAATCCTGTCTCCCTGGGCTCGGGAAACATCCGATCTAACATCTGCCCCAGGGTCGTGAAACCTTCCCACCGGGGCCAGTCGGGGGCCGTGGTAAATCAGGGAGATTACGCCACAACGAATCCCCCCTACACATATCAAACTCGATTCTCCTACAGTCTCGGCGCCGCACTAGAGTAGGCTTGCTGGAACCCTCCCCATACTGGGTAGATGGTGAGCACGGTAATTCCCAAGTCCGAAGTGGGGGCACGACTCGGTCCTTAATTGTTCGGTAAAGCGAGTATCTGCATCACAAGCGATCCGCCGCAACGGTCCGCAATCGGCACCCATAACAGGTATTGCCGCCCAAACTCCTCGGGTACTCACCGAGTACCAATCCCCAAGTAACCAGTAACCATGTACCCGCAACAGGTACCCCATAGGGACTGCCCGAGTGCAGCCCCTCAGCACCTCGATCAACGATCGAGTTGTTATTTACTCGCTTACACCGCCTAGCTGCACTACTCCTCCCAAACCACCCACAACTCACGCCAAGAGGATCAATCACAACCATCCCAACACATGCATAGCATAGCATTTTTATAAAGTGAGTAGTAGGTAGCAAGGTAACAGGATGATAACAAAGGCAGTGCAGGTTTATCATGCGAGTAAAGTAAAGCGCTAGCATACTAGTTTGCATGTCTAATAGGTATTTCAGAGATGGTCGGGCGTGAACCTGGGCAAAGGTCTTCGTCCTCGTCAAAGCAGTTGTTGTAGTAGTCCGGCTCCTCCTGGCTCTCCGGAGCTCCTAGGGTTGCGCGAAAATAAAATAAGACGCGGCTACTAGCAAAGAAACACTAAGACAGCGACGAAAGAAGACTCAAATAACACCAAACTCTATACTAACGCGTAGATCATGATTTTAGAAAAATATAGAAACTGGTTTCATATTTTTCTGAGCTACGGTTGATTTATTATTAATTTTCAAAGTTTAAATCATTTTCTGAAAATATTAAATAATTTCCGAAAAAGAAAACAGACAAATAATTAGCCTGCTGACGTCAGCATGACGCCATGCTGACGTCAGTAGTGGGGTCCGCCTAGGATGACGTCAGCAGTGGGCCCTGCTGACGTCAGCGTTGACCGGTCAACGGTCAACGGGGTCAACGGTCAACGGTCAGCGGGTCAACTCTGGTCAGTGGGCCCCATGTGTCAGTGACTCGCAGAGTATGACAGGTGGGTCCCATGCGTCAGCGCTGTTAAAAGAAAAAGAAAACGAATAAACGATGGCTGGGCTGGAATTGGGCCGAAAGCGAATGGGCCGGAAGAGTTCAAGGGTGTAAACCAGACTTAAACGCGGGAAAAAGGCCCACGAAGGGGTGGCTGTTGGATCTGGCCTGGTGGACTGGGTCCATGGTGAACCGTGAGATGGGTCCACGAGAGCCGGGTGCACGGGATCGATCTGTGGCCGACTGGGATCTTCTGTGCGTGGCTGTGTGGCGACTTGGTGTGGTCTTGCGTGTGGCATGGCCATGGCGCGACGCGACGCGCGCGCGGCGCGCACCGGAGCGCGACCGGCGGCGACGGTCGGCGGCGGTTCTGGCCGGAGAAGGCTCGGCTCGGGTCTAGGATGGTCGGAACAGCTTCGCTAGGGCTCGGTGGTCACGGACAGGGTGAACAAGGGCTCGGTTAGGGTTTGGCTTGGGCTCCCGACGTGCGACGGCGATGGCACGGCCATGAACGCCGGCGAGCACGACGGCGGCTCGGGTTTTAGGCGCAAAAGTGCTTGGAGAGGGGATGTGCATGTGTGCGTGCAGTTCCAGCAGCTGCTGGAACGCACCTAGGTGCACACGCGCGGGCTCGTGGTTGCCCACGGCCGCGCGTGGCCTCGGCGTTCGCGCGCGGGGCGAGCAGAGCTCGGCCGCGGCGGGCCTCGGCTGCGGGGATCAAGCGACGGTGGGTTGCGAGAGGGTTCAGCGGCTTAGGATCCTGCAAAAGACACGCACAGCTCGAAGGCTGGCAACACAGAGAAGGCTAGGCTCGACGACAAGCACGCGCGGCGGCGGAATTCGGCCGGAGACAGAGAAGAAGGGGGGCGAACGCGGTGGCTGACCTATGGGTCTCGTCGTCGTACGCTGCAGCTCGTGGAAGGCTCGGTGCAGTCCGGCGATCCTCGTGCTCCTCCTCTCGCTCCTTGGTTCGGCCTGGAGATGGCGGTCCACGAGCGGCGGCGGCGACTTCGGCGGCGGCGCTGCGGAGACGGAGCCTCGGCTTCTCTTCTCCTCCTCGGACCCTCCTCTGGTTCTCCTCCTCCCTCTCCCCCACTCGAATTGGATCTAGGAAACCCCAAAGGGGCGGCGCGGCTTGGGGAAGAAGATGGCCGGCGGCGGGTTTTATAGGCGCTAGGGCTAGGGTTTGGCGGGCACGGACGGCGAGATGGAGAGCTCGAGCAGCTGCGGACACGCGGCGCAATCGCGTCGGGCCGCACGGTGCGTGGGTGGTTGGGTCACGGGCGGCGCTCCGCGGAAGAGAGAGAGCGGCGCGGCGCGGGGAGGACGATGACGCGGGGGAGGAGACGACTGACAGGCGGGGCCCGGCGTCAGTGAGAGAAGAGGAGACGCGGCGGCGACGCGGGGAACGGCTGGGCCGAGCTGGGCCGAAAGGCCGAGCGGGCCGATTGGGTTGCTGGCTCGGGAGAAGAGTTGAAGGGGGTTAAATGGACTTGAGCTTCGGGAAAACGGCCCACGAACAGTTAGAAGGATTTGGAAATTAGTTTAGTCAATTAGAGTTTGAATTCAAATCTAGAATTTGAATTCAAACCAACCAAAAATCCAAATAAATCCAAATAAATCCAAATCACACTAATTCATCCTTAGCACTTCAAATTGATTTTAAATTTGAATTTAAATTGCCTAGGAATTCAGGGAGCAAATAGAAGACACTCTTATATGTTGGTTTGCATGCACTCAATTCCACCAAAAATTTTTAAATTCGAATTTTTGCACTCAACAAATCCTATGGGGAATTTTAGGGTTGTTACAGTTAAGCTAAGATCCTGTTAATTTAATGCTTATGCTAAGATTTAGATTCGATAGTTGGTAACCAGAGCCATCTTAACCTACCATGATTAATTTATTAGCCTAAGCCATGTTTATGCTCCTGACTTGTCAGATCATATTTATTTTTTCGTAAAACCTAAGCCTAATTAAGTTCCTAGATAAGTAATTTAGATCAAGATCATGTTTAATTAATGCATGTGTGCTTAATTAGCATAAAATTATATGAATAATTGAAAAGCACAACTAATTATTTAAATTCTATTCGAGCAAGGTCACTTTGGTGACTAATATGCCTTTGATGATTTTGTTGACAACATTTTTTGACATCCGATTCAAAGATACGGTCAAAGGGGTCCAGTCGATAAGGCCGACATTCGACGTCAAGAAGGAAGATTGCAGCCAATTTGCGTTAAGCCGATTCGATCAGGTGGGCGAGATTTGGTTGACATACGTGGCAAAGGGGTCATACCAAAGTCAATTTATTTTAGGAGTCTTGTGTTGGGAAAGTTGTGTTTTCTTTTCTGTCAAATTTGTAAGTCGTAATCGACATGGAATCTGTATCTTAGGCTATAAATAGCGGCATTAGGGCTACGAATAAAACTGTACACACCAATCAAACAAAACTTTTATTCTATTCGCATCGCATTACTTTTACCCTAGTTTCAGTAGTTCTACGAGTTCTTCCAAGTCTTCATTGGCCTGCATCTCCGTGATCTCTTGCTTGCTTGTAAGTTCTGCTTTTACCTGGTGCTCTCTAGGCTTTTACTATCAGGCGTATCACTATAGTTTCGTCTAGATCTCCTAAAGGTTATTGAACAAGTTAGATCGAAGTGCCTCACTTTTATCTAGCTTGCTCACCAAGTTATCGCGATTGCTAGACTATAGGTTTAAGTGCCCCACTTTTATCTAAAATCTAGTTGTTGCACCAAGTTATCGTAATCTATAGACTACAGGTTTTGGTGCCTCACTTCTATTTAGAATCTGTATGTTACAACCCTATATCGAACATTGCTGCATAGCCCATTAAAATAGCCAATTTAGGTTGTTTTGCCATGTTTTGCTGTTTCATTCATAGTTATCGATATACACTAAATCTTAATAGATTTAATCTGTTATTTTTGTAAAGCTTTAGTTTATATCACTAATTTATAAGTCTGGATCTAATATTTGAATCGGCTCCTAAGCTTTTAAGCGCACAGCCGATGTGAGCCTCAGCTTTGGACTATAAACCATCATCGGCTGTCGATTTTACACAGACAATCCGATCTGATTCAGAGAAAAGGCAGGTCGGAATCATAGCCGATCTGTGAATTTTACATGATTTTACTCCCTTGTCAATTATAGGTCAAATTGACTGGCACGCCCTGAACCCAAAGATTATCGGCTCAGCATTGGAGGGAAGCAGATCTCCGAGGCCGATCGTGTGTTCGCGCAGACTGTCATCCCGCCTGACTTTTTGCGTCAACACATCTTTGGCATGCCCAGTGGGACAAAGAGCAAAATCAGATCATCATCATGACTACGGGCGGTGATGGAAAGAGCAGTGAAGTTGATGAGAACAACATCATAGCCACTACAGAGAATGATCTTAATGAAGAACAGAAGGCGCTCATGGGCAAGATGATGGATGAATACAAGCATAAGTTCCTTCTGTCTTTTACTATGACCAAGAGTGGAGTAGCCGCTCTAAAAGCTTCGCTGCCGCAACCTCATTAAATTACCATCACCGAGAATGCTGGCATGTTTCAAGGGATGCTGGATCAGGCTGTATCACGTGCAATGATTAATCAGCCGGGGTCCTGACCAATGTTGTGCAGAACACGATCATAGACATCATGAAAGCAAATTCCATGCAGCACAAGGGGCCTACGTACCATATGACAGGGACAAGTTCTGATCTATTGATAAAAGCTAAAGGAGTGGTGACTGGAGATGGAAATCAGGGGATCTCAAGTTCCAAAAATGCCCTACTCAAGTAGCGGCACCAATTCAGAATGCGTCCATGTACACTCCTCCGCCTCAGCCAATGGTAACTGTGGTGGGCTATACTTTTCCGCAAGGATTCACACCTGAATTCGGGATGCTGTTGGAACTCATGATACCATCTAGCCCCCAGCAGACACAAACACTGCAACGTCCTCAGGCACCTCATCAGATGGTCCCTTTGAATAATGGATCGGCTCAAAACATGCAACAGGCAAACTGCCAGATGCCTAATGCTCAGATGCAGCCGATGGTCTAGTTTTCAAATTCTCAACAGCAAGGCCAACAGACGGGAAATCCTAGCTCCCAGAATAATATTCAAACATCGTAGCCGATGAACGCTCAGGGTTCACCAGTTCAGGACCAGTCAGGGGATGTTGGGAACTCCAGGTCACAGTCGGGGGGGGGGGGGAGGGGTGTCAGCCGATGGTGCAGTTAGGGCTGCCGATGTATCCACAGTTCAACACAAATGATTGGGTTGATCGGATAACATATGTTATTAAGATTCAGTTTGGCCTCAAGCCTAAGGAGCAGCCATACATGTATCGGAAGCCTTACCCTAACACCTATGATTTGATTCCGATGCCTCACCGATACAAAGTTCTAGATTTCACTAAGTTTTCTAGGTAAGACAACACATCTACTGCGGAGAGGTTGCATCACAGGACGGTCTAAAGATCCGTTTGTTCCCACTTTCTTTGTTAGGATCGGCCTTTGTGTGGTTCACATCATTGCCCGCAAACTCCATAATCAAATGGGCTGATCTTGAGAAGCAGTTCCACAAGTATTTCTTTGCTGGAGTTTATGAGATGAAGATTACAGATTTGATAGCCATCAAGCAGAGAAATGACAAGTTTGTGCCTGATTACATTCACAGATTCAGGGATGTGAGAAGTCGATGCTATAGTTTGAGTCTTACCGATGGTCAATTGACTGCATTGGCTTTTGAAGGGCTTCTTCCCCACATCAAGGAGAGGTATTCGTCTCAAGAGTTTGATAGCTTGAGTCAAATGGTACAGAGGATGTCAAGCATAGATGTTCATTTCCAGGAGCAGAGGAATCGGCCATTTCAAAAGAGGGTCTCTTACGTCGGTTGTGAATCCGAGTCTGATGAGGAAGCAGAGATCGGTTTAGCTGAATGGGTCAAGAGCAAGAAGCCGATCTCATTTCCTTTTGGCAAAAGGGAACCAGAGAAGTTTGGTTTCGACATCACCAAATCTGACAAGATCTTTGACCTATTGCTGCAAGAAGGGAAGATTAAGCTGTCGCTTGGTCATATGATCCCATCGGCTGAAGAGTTGAAGAGACACAAGTACTGCAAGTGGCACAATTCAGTGTCTCATAATACTAATGCAAGACATTCTGTCAAGAGATCCAGTCAGCCATTGAGCAAGGGAGATTGAAGTTTGAAAATCCTGTCACACCAATGAAGATTGATGGGCATCCCTTCCCGGTCAATATGGTCAATGTGACGAAATCGGCTGAAAAGGCAATGGCCGACATGGTTCAACTAGATCAACCATTGGCCGATAAAAATAAAGAATCCAAGCATGGAGAAAGTTCTTCAAAACCCCGCAAGTCCGTTACTTACCAAATGTTGATCCAGAAGTACCAGAGACGTCAGTAGAAGCAGTAGGAAAGAGAGAGGACTGCAGAAGTTGGAAAACCGGGAGTTATATGCTAGGGAAAGGGAATTCCATAGGAGAAATTCAAATGATGATCACTGGAAGTGCCCTTTCTTCGTGTTTTGCTGGAACAAAGGTTTCAGGTTGCCGTCACGAAGAGATTACCCTGAGTGCAATTATCGTTGTGACTTTAAAAGGCCACACTACGATTGTCGGATAGCTTTCATGAATTCACAAAATCAAGGACCGAGACGTGTGTCTGTACATGATCGGTTGGGGGCAAAATGCATGATCGGCTCGAGCAAATGGCCGATGCGCGTGTTCCAGACGAAGATGTCATGTGCCAGGAACTGGAACATTAGCACAAATCGAAGGATCAGTCAGAACATGGGCACGATCAACGCAAGGGCCAGGGGTATCGTTAAGATCCAGAGGTTTATCCTGACTTGTGTCCCAGAGGTCTCTCTAAATCTCAGAGGCGCAGGCTTCAGCATATGAGGAACAGGGACATGAAGGAGGAGATGCTCCAATGTGAAGAAGAAACTGAGAAGCCCTAAATGTGGTGCAGGAAAAAGTAGGCCGATAAGGAAGATGTTCCATCGGTTAATATGGTCTTTGTCTTGCCCAAGGAGTTAATGATTCCAGATGATGAGAACAGTGATGAGGAGTTGGCTATGGCACAATTAAATCTTGAGCCAATACAAGCTACTTTCAGCAGGCCAGAGGAAAAAGAGCGGCAACATTTGAAGCTCCTCTTTATTAATGGTCATGTCAATGGCAAAGCCGATGGCTAGGATGATAGTTGATGGTGGTGCTACTATCAATGTAATGTCGTACACCACATATCGGAAGCTTGGCAAAGGTGAGGATGAACTCATCAAGACCAGTATGATGCTCAAAGACTTTGAAGGAACAGTCTCGTCGGCTCGTGGGGCAATCAACATGGAGTTCACAATTGGGAGCAAAACTCTTCCTACTACTTTCTTCATTGTTAATGGGAAGGGTTCATATAATCTGCTCCTGGGACGAGATTGGATCCATGCCAACTGTTGCATTCCTTCAACAATGCATCAATGCTTGGTACAGTGGCATGGAGACATTGTGGAGATCGTCTACGTTGATTCTTCTATCAGTATTTCTACAGCCGATCCGCAGATCTGGGGCTATGAAGGTGTTGAATGTTTCTCTGGGAAGGTTTGGGACAAGGACTTTATCAAGATGTCGGAATATGGGTTGCAGCCAGTCCAGATGATAGGTTTCGACGAGTCATCTTGATCGGGGAAGGTAGCAAGAGTAGCCGATCGCAGTCGCATCAGATGTAGCCGATATATAATATCGCCTCTAGTACAAAAAATGCTAAGAAGAAGTAATGATGTATGAAGCAAACAATTATAAGCCGACGAACAATCGGATACGGTCGATACGATAAGTGTCGCCGTTAGAGAAAATATTTACAATATATGATGTTGTTTGCATTGATGGGTCTGAGTTTTAAAATACATGTTTCATTACATTGGATCCAGAAGGGTGGGAATCGCATTGATGGCATGCAGACGTATCTGATCAGCCTCGTCAATTATTTGTCGATCTTCTTCGGTTGTTCCCTGGATCGGCTGGGTGCTCTTATGAAGGCGAATTGCTTTTCAGACATAGTTCCCTATTTCTGCTTTCATGGATTTTATAGTGTTAGGGAGCTTTGTCAACTTATCTTTCTCAGCTTCAATTTCCCTTCACGATTATGTTGACTTCTTTCAAAAGGTCAGCTTTTCGGGCTTCGAGACGGCCAACCGTGTTAATTATTGCTATTTGGGAGGAATTGAGAAGGACAATTCTGGATTGAAGATCGTCAGCTCTGGCCTTGAAGTCTAGTTTCTCTTTGATGACTTCTTGTTGCTGGCGGTCGATTAGCCTTTGTTTCTCTTGGAGCACTGGAACCTGCCGATATTCAATATAAGCCGCAGGGATGAGAGCTGCCTCAACATCGGTTGGGATTTGTCCTCTCATGTGATGGAGGATCGTCCGTATTGGTTCGGCATCTTGAACCAACAAGCTGATGTCTTGATTCAAGAGGGGCAGTAGATATCGGAGCTTGGCTTTAATCTCAGATGACAGATTCCCCAGGGCCAATGTCGTAGAAGATGTTTCTTCTTCATCCAAGAATTCTTCAACATGAAATGATAATAGACTATTCTCTAGAGGATACTAGGCCTTCAGAGAAAGATAAATCAAATGGGCAAAGAAGGAAATAGGTGATTGGCCTGTTTCAAGTTGGACTTATCGAGAATTGGTTGAAATCAACAAAATTAGGGTCAGCAAAATAGCAGAATTACCTTATGTTGGGCCTCCTCATCGGCTGTTTGGCCTATTGGTTGTTTATTTGGAGACTGAGGCGAATTAGCTGATGAAGGAGGAATCTGTTCTGACGATGTAATGACGACCGATCTAGATACATCCTATGGTAGCTCCTGTTCTAATAAGGTTTCCAAAGACGGTACAGATGTATCTTGCTGCTGGAACCAAGTACAAAATTGGGTTAGGATTATTGGAGCGGTCATGAAAGATAAGATTGAAAGCAGAGTTGATGAATACCTGGGGAGCATTCTGCTGAAATGAGCCAATGCCTGAAGCTGATGGAGAAGAAGGGGATGGTTTCTTCATCGAAGAAGTATTCATGTTAGCTTTACGTTTTAGTATCCAGCCTGCAACGATGTCCTTGAGCGATGGGGCGTCATGGCCGATGCGAGGGGATATCGATTTGGGTGCATAACTGATTGACTGACCACTATTACTTTCAGTTGGGAGAGTTGTTATTGTGCCCTGCAATTCGATTTGAAAAGGAAAGAGGTTATACAGATTTAGACATGAGTTGGGCTGAAAAGCAAATCGATTACCTCATCTTCTGAGTCTGTATACTAGAAGTCGAATTGCTGGCAGTAATATTTGACAGGGGTTGAGAATAGATGAGAATGCCACTCTGACTGAACAGTTTCATAGAGAAGGGCATTATGGTCCATTCTGAAAAAGAGATGGTCTTTGGTGTGACGAACCGGATTCTCACCAACGAGAACCCGACTCCCTGTACCCTTGAGATAGTCCCAGGAATAGCAGCTATCTCGTACAGAACTCATCTCAGTCAAATATCACATCCATACAACGATAAAGGATTCAATACATGACTCATATAAAGACAAAGCGTCTGGGACAAGCCCTCTGGGCTAAAACGACAATAAGAAACATCTGCGCAGCGGTAGCTAAAACAACAGGGTCCACTCCTCCACAGGCATCCTTGAGCGAAGCGCACACCCTTCAGTCGTACCACCCGTCCTGGTTGAACTCGCGGTCGGGGTCTTCACCTGAGAACCCAAAGTCTGTCCCCAAGGAAACGGGACAGGTCCACGTCACCAACCATAATATGATGCAAGCTTTAAAGGTGGCCTATTCTAAGGATATAGAAATAATCAAGGTTTAAGCCAGGGTTTTCTTATGCAAGCAGCAGCAATAACCCAAATTCATCTCATCACCGACTCCTGCTCACACACATACATCAATCACTCCCCAAAACCAACCATCAGCCTCACCTTTCCCCATCGGGCTCGTCCTGCCACGGCAGGTTCCCGCAAATCTTTATCCACCAACTCCTTTCACTCACTAGTCGACGCGGTGAGCTCCCTCCCCACCTCGTCTCAACAGCCTCAGCTGGACCAATCTCTCATAACCCGAATCGAGGATGAGGTAAGAAAGCAGATTCCCATGCTAGCCGGGGCTTCTCAGAAATGGGTCGTCCGTAACCGTGGACACGGCTATACGTATAGTTTACACTCTGCAGAGGTGGCACTCCAGGAATCCATCCGGGCTGCAAGGCTAGTCCGCAACCAACCTGAGACACAGCCCACAGCAAAGACCCTAAACAGTAACGGCGCCAATCCTGTCTCCCTGGGCTCGGGAAACATCCGATCTAACATCTGCCCCAGGGTCGTGAAACCTTCCCACCGGGGCCAGTCGGGGGCCGTGGTAAATCAGGGAGATTACGCCGCAACGAATCCCCCCTACACATATCAAACTCGATTCTCCTACAGTCTCAGCGCCGCACTAGAGTAGGCTTGCTGGAACCCTCCCCATACTGGGTAGATGGTGAGCACGGTAATTCCCAAGTCCGAAGTGGGGGCACGACTCGGTCCTTAATTGTTCGGTAAAGCGAGTATCTGCATCACAAGCGATCCGCCGCAACGGTCCGCAATCGGCACCCATAACAGGTATTGCCGCCCAAACTCCTCAGGTACTCACCGAGTACCAACCCCAAGTAACCACTAACCATGTACCCGCAACAGGTACCCCATAGGGACTGCCCGAGTGCAGCCCCTCAGCACCTCGATCAACGATCGAGTTGTTATTTACTCGCTTACACCGCCTAGCTGCACTACTCCTCCCAAACCACCCACAACTCACGCCAAGAGGATCAATCACAACCAACCCAACACATGCATAGCATAGCATATTTATAAAGTGAGTAGTAGGTAGCAAGGTAACAGGATAATAACAAAGGCAGTGCAGGTTTATCATGCGAGTAAGGTAAAGCACTAGCATACTAGTTTGCATGTCTAATAGGTATTTCAGAGATGGTCGGGCGTGAACCTGGGCAAAGGTCTTCGTCCTCGTCAAAGCAGTTGTTGAAGTAGTCCGGCTCCTCCTGACTCTCCGGAACTCCTAGGGGCGCGGAAAATAAAATAAGACGCAACTACTAGCAAAGAAACACTAAGACAGCGACGAATGAAGACTCAAATAACACCAATCTCTACACTAACGCGTAGGTCATGATTTTAGAAAAATATAGAAACTGGTTTCATATTTTTCTGAGCTACGGTTGATTTATTATTAATTTTCGAAGTTTAAATCATTTTCTGAAAATATTAAATAATTTCCGAAAAAGAAAATAGACAGAAATTAGCCTGCTGACGTCAGCATGACGTCATGCTGACGTCAGCAGTGGGGTCCGCCTAGGATGACGTCAGCAGTGGGCCCTGCTGACGTCAGCGTTGACCGGTCAACGGTCAACGGGGTCAACGGTCAACGGTCAGCGGGTCAACTCTGGTCAGTGGGCCCCATGTGTCAGTGACTCACAGAGTATGACAGGTGGGTCCCATATGTCAGCGCTGTTAAAAGAAAAGAAAAAGAATAAACGGTGGCTGGGCTGGAACTGGGCCGAAAGCGGTTGGGCCGGAAAAGTTCAAGGGGGTTAAACAGACTTAACTTGCGAGATTCGGCCCACGAAGGGGCGGCTGCTGGGTCTGGCCTCGGCGTGGCGCGACGCGCGCGCGGCGCGCACTGGAACGCGCCGGCGGCGACGGTCGGCGGCGGTTCTCGCCGGAGAAGGCTCGGCTGGGCTCAAGGATGGCTGGAACAGCTTCGCTAGGGTTAGGCGAACACGGACGGGGTGAACAAGGCTCGGATTAGGGTTCGGCTTGGGCTCCCGACGTGCGACGGCGATGGCACGGCCATGAACGCCGGCGAGCACGACGGCGGCACGGGATTTGGCTCAACTGCGCTCGATTCGGGTTCGGCTAGCACGCCCGTGGCCTCCAGCGACTGCTGGGGCACGGCTAGGTGCACACGCGCGGGCTCGTGGTCGCCCACGGCCGCGCGTGGCCTCGGCGTTCGCGCGCGGGGCGAGCAGAGCTCGGCCGCGGCGGCCTCGGCTGCGGGGATCAAGCGACGGCAGGTTGCGGGTGCGACAGCGGCGTTGGGTTCCTGCAGAAGAAGACGGCCACGACTCGACGGTCGGGTCCCAGAGGCTGGCAGCGACGGCGGCGGCGGAAAACGGCCGGAGACAGAGAAGAAAGGGGGCGAAACGCGGTGGCTCACCTAGGGGTCTCGTCGTCGTACGCTGCAGCTCGGGGAAGGCTCGGTGCAGTCCGGCGATCCTCGTGCTCCTCCTCTCGCTCCTTGGTTCGGCCTGGAGATGGCGGTCCACGAGCGGCGGCGGCGACTTCGGCGGCGGCGCTGCGGGGACGGAGCCTCAGCTTCTCTTCTCTCCCTCTTCTCCTCCTCGGACCCTCCTCTGGTTCTCCTCCTCCCTCTCCCCCACTCGAATCGGATCTAGGAAACCCCAAAGGGGCGGCGCGGCTTGGGGAAGAAGACGGCCGGCGGCGGGTTAAATAGGCGCTAGGGCTAGGGTTTCGCGGCACGGACGGCGAGATTGGGTGGCTCGAGCGCGCGCGGACACGCGGCGCAATCGCGTCGGGCCGCACGGTGCGTGGGTGGTTGGGTCACGGGCGGCGCTCCGCGGAAGAGAGAGAGCGGCGCGGCGCGGGGAGGATGATGACGCGGGGGAGGAGACGACTGACAGGCGGGGTCCAGCGGTCAGCGAGAGAAAGGGGGCGACGCGGAGTCGACGCGGCGGGGAAAAGGAATGGGCCGCTGCTGGGCCGAAAGGCTGGCCGGGCTGTTCGGTAGGTTGGCTCGGGTAGAAGAGTTGGAGGGCGAAAGATGGACTTGGCTGCGGGAATTCGGCCCACGAACAGTTAGAAGGATTGGAAATTAGTTTAGTCAATTAGAGTTTGAATTCAAATCTAGAATTTGAATTCAAACCAACCAAAATTCCAAATAAATCCAAATAAATCCAAATCACACTAATTCATCCTTAGCACTTCAAATTGATTTTAAATTTGAATTTAAATTGCCTAGGAATTTAGGGAGCAAATAGAAGACACTCTTATATGTTTGTTTGCATGCACACAATTCCACCAAAAATTTTTAAATTCGAATTTTTGCACTCAACAAATCCTATCGAAAATTTAGGGTTGTTACATTTGGGCTGGGGACAAGTTGTTTCAGACGTTCATATTCCAATCCACTGGTTATATTCTCACGTGGCTTCACCAGCTCAGTAAAGTATGGGCGGATCGGCAATTGGCCAAAACCGAGTTGGCGCACTACTGATACTGGGTAATAGAACTCATATGACGGGTAGAGAGTTCTTCCAGAAATAAAGTTGACCGGAAGGATCCTAGGAGTAATGGCTACGATCAGACTTTTCAGGTTGTGGTTTTCTGTGTTGGGTGTAAACCCAAATTTCACAGGATGCTCAAATATACCATATTCTTCTAAATAAATGAACCATATGATATCAAAAGATCAGTGATAAAGAAGTCTAAAGAAGTTTGAAGTATCTGTTGAATCCAATTTGTTTGCAGAAATTACTGAAGCAGCTTCACCAAAAGAAGTGCATCGGTGAGTTGTTGGTTGCTCGTCTTCATGATAATCGCTTGGGAAACTCATTGATAAGAGATCTTGGTCAAAGGCTTTGTGCAAGTACAAGTTGAGCCATAGGTTGATGAACTACCAAGGTCCTCCTAGACTACCGATCGGCTGAACAGAGATCAGTTTGGCTGATACGGTATGAAGGAGATGATAAACTGATCCAAGTGAATGCTTTCCCAATGGGATGGCAGCTCCATTGGCCAAGGCTTCTGCTATTGCTTGAGCGTAGCTGGTTGGGCCATTGGTTTTCCCCCAATATATGAATCTTTCAAGCCACATATTGAGGAAAGCGACTTATTTTTTCTGACTGATAGCTCCAATTTTCATATGATGAGCTATGTATCCTTTCCAACCGCTCACGGTTTTGGTTTCTAGCCGATGAGTTGTTTTGACTAGAAGATTGGAGGGGGTATTTGGTGCTGAAATATTGAGACCCGTCAGCATTAGCACATCAATCAGAGTTGGAGTCATCGGTCCATGACCAAAAAGGAAGGCATTCAAAGCATCAGACCAGAAGTATGAAGCCGCAATAAGCAAAGATTCATTTCTGCTCATATTGACTAGGGATAGATTCAAACACTGACTGAGATCAAAATCATCCCATATGGCTCCTTTCGATGCAGCCATACACAGATACCAAGTTCTCCATCCAGGAATGGGACTAGGCCAGGAGCGGAAAGTACGGTGCATGATTCAAGATCCAGATCGGCACTTTTGAAGGGGAGGTGGTTGGTTTCAAGATTAGTCAGATCTATTGGGTCTAAATCTCCCATTGAACCTAACCATACGAAGCCTGGTTTATCCTCTAGAGCTATGGTGATGTCATTCCTCAAGTTCTACAATGAATAAAAAGGGGGATTTGGAAATTAACAAACTACGCAGGAAAGGAAGGTGCGGGATAGATTGATTAGGGTTTACTTCTGGGATATGCTTGGAAGTCGCCATGGCACTAGTAGGGATCCGCTTTGAGTGTCCTTTGTCATGATTCTAGGAGCTTAGGGAGATCATTTCTCGGAGTTCTCAGCAATGGCAGGGGTGAAGGAGAACGAAGCATTGTTTAGGGCCCAAGTGTGAAGAGGAGAAAATAATGATGACTCGCAAATGTTGGAAAAAATGATATTTTATTCCAAAACTGCGGGGCATGTGTTGACACCATTTTTTAACGTCCGAGTCAAAGATACGGTCAAAGGGGTCCAGTCGATAAGGCCGACGTTCGACATCAGGAAGGAAGATTATAGCCGATTTGCGTTAAGCCGATTTAGTCATGTGGGCGAGATTTGGTTGACATATGTGGCAGAGGGGTCATACCAAAGTCAATTTATTTTAGGAGTCTTGTGTTGGAAAAGTTGTGTTTTCTTTTTTGTCACGTTTGTAAGTAGTAATTGACATGGAGTCTGTATCTTAGACTATAAATAGCGACATTAGGGCTACGAATGAAACTGTACACACCAATCAAACAAAATTTTTATTCTATTCGCATCGCATTACTTTTACCCTAGTTTCAGTAGTTCTACGAGTTCTTCCAAGTCTTCGCAGGGCTGCATCTTCGTAATCTCTTGCTTACTTGTAAGTTCCGCTTTTACCTGGTGCTCTCTAGGCTTTAACTATCGGGCGTATCGCTATAGTTTCGTCTAGATCTCCTAAGAGTTATCGAACAAGTTAGATCAAAGTGCCTCACATTTATCTAGTTTGTTCACCAAGTTATCACGATTGCTAGACTATAGGTTTAAGTGCCTCATTTTTATCTAAAATCAAGTTGTTGCACCAAGTTATCGTGATCTACACACTACAGGTTTTGGTCCGTCACCTCTATCTAGAATAGAATCTGTTTGTTACACCCTTGTGTCCAACGTTGCTGCATAGCCGATTAAAATACCCAATTTAGATCGTTTTGCCCTCTTTTGTTATTTCGTTCATTGTTATCGACATCTGCTAGATCTTAATAGATTTAATCTGTTATTTCTATTAAGCTTTAGTTTATATCACCAAATTATTAGTCTGGATCTAAGATTCGAATCGGCTCCTAAGCTTTTATACATAAGAACTTTCATGGTAAACCAAAAGTGCTAAACTGGCTCTGATTACCAAATGTTAGCAAAATTTCAATTCATGGAAGCTTAACAAGATCGAGATTAGCCCAAGTTTCAAAATAAATAATCTTTTATGTATGCATCACACAACTCATCCGTTCATGTGCAATATGCACAAATCCACTTTGCGGCATGTTGGCTCTTGCTTCTTACTGTGATTGTTCTCTTAATGAATAAAGAACTAAAACTCTCATTTGTATACTATCTTCCCTTTACTGTGATGCCTTTAAGTGTGCCGTATATACCATCGTTCCTCGTAGACACTATCTATTTATATACCCACACAAGTGCACCTGCATGTCAAACGTTGGAGCTACACTGACAAATGAACATTAATGCATGGAGTGCTTAACGCACGCCTTGAATGAGCCAACCTTTCCAATACCATGCAGTGAAGAACTAGCAAGCAGTTTGCCGTTTCCTTAGGGCAAAGTACAGACAGTCTAGGCAACTGTTGTTTATTTATAACATAGAGACAGCTAAACAAGTTGTCTGTTGTAAGATAATTAATTCATCATTTGACACACAAATCATGTTAATCTTATACATAATTTGATCTTTGTAGCCATTTTGTTGCTTAGAAGTGAGAACGCATGACATATTCAAATAATTCTCATGAGTCTTTTTTAAAAATATAAATATAATATAAATTCATATCAATAGGTTCTCCTAGTACATGATATTATATATATAAATAATAAAGTGACTATGATTAGACATGTATGTCTAATTCTCCCTTTACCCATAACGTTGTCATATGTGCTCAACTAAATCATTCTTGAGTTGCCTGTGTGTAGAGCGACCACGGATAACCGAGTTTCTCTTAAGTACCTCTACGAAGCAAGGGTTAGGATTATCATTTGTATTCACTTCTGGAGGTAAGACAATGGTTGCACTTGGATTCTCATTCAAATCCAATGGAATTCTAACCGACACATTTTTCATCTTCAACTATCATATTGTGTAGGATAACACAAGCTTCCATTATATTAACAATATCTTCTCGCTTCCACATCCGTGTTGAGCGATTAACAATATCAAAACGGGATTGCAACACACCAAATGCACACTTGGCGTCCTTCCTTGCCCCTTCTTGACATCGTGAATATAATTTGTGTTTCTCAGTTTGAGTCTTTGATATCGTCTTCACAAACACTGCCCACTCAGGATATATTCCAATGGCAAGATAGTACCCCCCGTATCATATTCCGTTCCATTGACATTGTACTTCACTCTTGGGGCTTCTCATTTTATGGCATCAATGAATAGTAGTGACTTGTTCAACACATTGATATCATTATAAGATCCCGTAGTACCAAAAAAATATGCCATATGCGAAGATCACGCGATGCTACCACTTCAAGAATCATATATAGTAGGACCACGAGTAAACATATCAGCCCAACCTTTTGGACAATTCTTCCATGCCCAATGCATATACTCCATATCATGCCTAGAAAGCCACGTGACTCATTCTGTTGTAGAATTCTTTCTAGTTCATCACTTCTTGGAGGGCGTAGGTACTCAGCACCAAAGCATTCAATTACCTTTCAGCAAACTTCCCTAAACATTCGAAAGATGTGCTCGCGGCAATCTTCAGAACCTCATCAAGTTGGTTAGCCAGTGTGCCATATCCTAGCATTCAAATGGCCGCAGTACACTTTTGAATTGGTGAGTGGCCATCTCGACCAATTGCATCCACTCTTTGGTAAAAAGAATCCCAAGCGCTGAGAGCTCTAATAATTCGAATGATTAGAGGCTTATTCGTACAAAATCTACTACGGAACATCTCGTGTAGATTGGATTTGCAGAAAAATAGTTGCCAACAAGATCATCATGACCAGCTTCTCCATTTCTAGGTATCTCCTTGGTCCACTTCGACGCTAGCAACGAGCGGGCGGTTCAGAAGATACTTCTTCAATTTTGGCCTTCAATTTTTCTCCAATTTTGCTTCGGAATTAATCTAATTTTTCTCCCACGGCGATCAAATCAAGAATTGTACATACGTTCCATGTCTTCCTGCGTAGCCTCCATTTCTTCTGGTTCCACATCAGGTTGTTGTGCAGCCTCCAAATCATCAGGTTGTTGTGCAGCCTCCAAATCATCAGGTTGTTGTGCAGCCTCCAAATCATCAGGTCCATGCGTGGCCTCCAAATCTTCATGTTCCTGCACGGCCTCCAGATCTTCTTGCGCCAGATCACCACCACTCAGTGCAGGATCATCATCACCTGGCGACATTGACTACAGATAGCAGTGATAGGAAGTGGCCTGACCATCACCCATGGCACATGCAGGAAGTGGCAGAATGGATGCAGCCTCTATAACGCATGCACGAAGTGCTAGGAATATGCATGCAACCATTTTTAATACACACTTGTGCCCGCTGCAATTCTCACATACATAAGTTCACACACTATATATCAGTTCACACAGCATACCAGCAATCAAAATTGGAGTACTATCACGACACATCACCAGCAAGAATTTTTCAGTTCACAAAAAAGCTTAGGTTCAACAATCTTAAAGCAAAGGAAAAACAAATTGATAGTCAGCACCCTAATAACCCGCATTGTAATGATAAAAAAACTATCAGCACCCTAATGATCATAATACTTTAGTGATCATTCACAATCCAGCAAAATACCAACAAGCAGTTTCGATGATCAGAACCTCTTAGGTGAGACACAACATCTGCAATATTTGGAACAAAGGTGGGTTTTAGTCGATCTTACAACATCACTGAACAACAATTTGTATATACATTACGATATAAAATAGACAGCATATTTTGCACATAGAAGTAAACATGAAACTCACCTCAATTAGAATCAGCAGATAATTTCTTCTTCAAACACTTAAATGTGTTTTGGTGGTCAACCTTTCTTCATCAGACATCAATGATATGTCAAATGAAAGAAGGCAGTTATATGTCTCAAACATCCTAGCTTCAACTTCTAATCTTTTTCCTTCTCTTTGCACCACTGTTGCCTCCTTTTGCTCCTTTGCTGCAAGATGGGCAAGCTTTGCTTGTTCAATCTTCTCAGATGATAGCTTATGTTGTACTTTCAATACTTTCAGCCGGTTTGCATGTTCTTCAGATTGGATTTTGCTAAACTTGTCCAGCTCCTCAATGTCACTATCATTTTATTTTGGCATTTTTCTCAAGTGCTGCCATTTTAGCTCTTTTTTGCCCCATTGGCCTTGGTTTTTCTGCAACCTCCTCAAGATCTATATGCTCAACATCCTCTCCTTCCTTGTTTTTGTCTGAACTCTTTCTCTTCCTTGCGTCTTTTAGCCCCTTGTTGTATGTTATTCACTTTGCCTCATTCCAAACAGCGTATCAAACATCCATCAACACAAAACGACTCAGCTTAAGAGTTTTGTTGTCTTCCATATAGAATGCATGGGCCTTATCAATCTACATTTGATCATTATGACCACTTGTATAAATCCTTCAAGCCTTCACCCAAGCACTATGGAATAGGTCAGTCCATTTATTGATCTTATGAAAATGATCCTTTGCTTGCTTCACATTTCTTCTCCTGTGGCTTGATGTAGTCTCATTGTAGGTATTGGAAACATCATTCCAATACTGCTCATTCTTCCTATCTGTGCAGATAGTTGCATCTGTTGAATTGTGCAACCAAGAGTTAATCTGAAATAGTATGAAGTATATTTTGTCTTGTTGATAGTTAATAAAAAGAGAATATATTAAGAAAACTGAAAACACAAAGAAATTGCACT
Organism: Echinochloa phyllopogon; assembly: GCA_033239725.1. Classification (NCBI taxonomy): domain Eukaryota; kingdom Viridiplantae; phylum Streptophyta; class Magnoliopsida; order Poales; family Poaceae; genus Echinochloa; species Echinochloa phyllopogon. Next base: position 36,201,852 of record BTCW01000014.1, read on the forward strand.
GAGACTCACCAGCCTGACATCTTCTTGACTCCTGAGAATTCGCTTCAGTCCTCGGTAACTCATCCTCACTATCGACATTTACGTACTCACTTTCTTCCATTGATTCACAAGTGGATATTTCTTCTTCTGATGGTGTATCTTCCATAGATCTTGGCGCCTTGAATGGGGCAAAGTGAGAATGTCCCCCCGGTAAAATGATAATTCTGAGACAAATGAGGGTGGATAAAGTTTGTGAAGTCTCCATGAGGTGTTGGATTTGTATCCCTGCAAAAGGGTAGTGTATAATTTGTAAAAACCTCTAAGTAAAAACTTACAGTATATGTATCCAATTGAATAAACGGTAGCTTCAGAAATCAAGTATATTATTCTGAATAAAGCACCTGGAACATATCCTACCAGTTAGTCATGTTCTGAATATGCATTATTCTGTCATTGCATACATATGATCAGATGTGGTAAACTACCAAAATACCAAACTAATGATTCAAATAGTTAGTATTGCACAGTGCCTCATGTACCCCTTGCTTGCTGACTGAATTAGAAAATTCTATCGCCATCTAAATCATAACCAATATGCAAGTTATAACTCAGATAAATTAGCATTGCACAAATTTGTGCACATAGGAAATCTTTGGAAAGCATGTTCAGTAATTACTACCCTCAGTTTCTGAACTTGCATTAATTTGTAACTAGAACATGCTTTCTGAACTAGAAAGCATGTTTCTGAACTTGCATACATGTGCCATCTAAATCTGTCAGCAACCATAGTGACTAGGAAGCATGTTCAGTAAATGTTCAGAAATCCTGTTCAGTTTAGCAAGCATGGTTATCAACTGTTCAGTTTTTACAAATATTTCGTGATCAGTTTATCAAGCATGGTGATCATAAAGCATGTTCTTCTCTTCAAAACAAACATGATATAGCAAGCATGGTGATCACTAAGCATAGTAACTAGCATCTAAAACATGATTTAGCAAGCATGTTTCATGCACCATTTATCAGCATCTAAGACATGATTTAGCAAGCATGTTGGCATGTATCCCTCAGCAGTATGCAACACTCGATCAGTACCATGTTACCATCTAAAATAGGAATGAATCAGTACCATGTTGCAGGATCTGAAGATCGAGATAGCACCCATGGTTGAGACATGGGGCTAGGTCCACCGCCACGAAATAAGCTGCCGGAGATGTTGAAGAAGCAGCTTCGTCGGTGAAGGAAGTCGGTGAAGCAGCTGCATTGAATTCACCCACCCCATTCTGCTCCGGCACAAGTGCGGCGCGGCCTGTGCCCCTGACCTGCGGCGCCGCCGCAGCTCCACCAGACACCAGTGGACTTTTGCATCTGCGCCGCCGCAGACGCTTTCCGCATCGCTGCCGACGTGGACCCCTTCCGCGTTTGCGCTGCAGCAGCTTTCTGCTGCCTCCACCTTGAGCAGCTCACTTGCCGCCGCCGCCGCCTGCTTCTCATGGTGCCGCATGGTGGCTGCTGGTGGTACCTAGGGTTAGGGATTGGAAGGCAGACGGGGTATTTGAGGGAAGATACTGCTTCGAGGGAGATTTGGGGAGGGGGTGCGGGAGGAGAATGGCGTCAATCTTTGCCGCCAAAGAGTAAATCGCCTCCCGCGTGTGCGCCCTGCGCAGTGGATCCGCGTGGCCGTCGATGAACGGAGGTGGATTGTACAACGCGTGCAGATCGCCGGCGACTCGTGTTGGATCACGAGCTCCTGCCGTGGCTTAACGAAACGATGATGGGGCTCTCTTTCTTCGTTTAATTACCGCCACGTCGGATGATTTTCCATCGATATAGGCGAGTCGATGGCAGCCGTCTCCATTGTATTTGCCCTAATCACCATCCATTATTTTAATTATTGTCAAATGGAGGTAGTTTGACTTTTTTTACCACAAGTTTGACCATTTGTTTTATTTAAAAATTTTATAAAAATATAGTCAAATTTAAGGCATTTTTGAAGATTTTTTATTAATAAAGCCACCGCAAAAAATATGATAATTTGCACAAAATTTTGAATAAGACGAGCGGTCAAACTTAGAGTTAAAAAAGTCAGACGACCTATATTTTGGAACGGAGGGAGTAAGAATTATTTCAATTTACATGGACCACTTTTATGTCAAAAATGTTTGGTGTCTACCTTGGATAAAATTATTGCGTACCTATGACGTTGACGTTTGCTCCTCTCTGAATCAGGAACCTGATGATATCTTCGTATCCTCTTAACCTGCATCATGTGTTGTAAAGAGCTTATGTAGTCTGAAATAATAATATACGAGAGAGTTCACGTACTACTACGGTCCTTCGTTTGGCTTATCAGCCACCAGCCAGCAGTATTTTTCTCTCAAAATAAATCAGTCATCAGTCAGCAGTACTTTTCTCTCAGAATAAATCAGCACCCGCCACCAACCACCAGCCAACCATTTGGACAAGTACATGTCATATTTTGTTTTTATCAGTGTGACTTAATCTTCATCAACAGGGTAACACGTTATGACTCCATGGATTTTGCTTGAACCCATCCAAATTCAAGACCTTGAAATAGCTGTGTGTGATGTTGCTTGTGCAGCAACAACATCCAAGCTATAACCGAAAATAAGTTTTGTTTCTGAAATATTGATTGCATGACATCTTTTCTACAAAATTATAAAGTCATGTCACGTGACAAATTAAAATTTGACATAATGCACATGGTTTGAGCAATGTGTTAACTTTGTGTCCATGACAATGCATGGGCATTTAGCTAGTATTTATAATATCAATATCCTTGACTCCCACAAGGTTTCATATCCATTCACAGAATCCTGACCACGTAATGGTTGGAAGTTTTCATTTTTTCCCTTTTCAGAGAAAAGTATCCGACAGTTTGGCATCAGCGTAATGGAGTAGGACGATGGACAGTCACAAATCACAACAGACAGTCAGACACCACTCTACTCCTCACTTCCTGAGTGCTACAAGAGGTGGGCCTAGTATTTAGTGAGGCCGAACCTCCCATCATCGTGGACCATGGTATAGGATGGGGCATTTCATGCTGAACCGTGCACCTTTTGCGCAGCCCATGTGACAGAAAACATAGGATGGAGCTAAATATAGAAGAGGCTTTTTCTTTTTTGTTTCGGAGATATAGAAAACACACACAAACACAAAAGAAGAAAGAGGGGCGAATTTCATCTTTGCTTGGGGTGTTTGTTTTAGCTTATTTTCAATTTTCAAGGCTCGCTTATGGAGAATCCAAAAGTCAGATGACTCCCATAATCCATAATCGGGAATCCAGTTGGATCGGGAATCCAGTTGGATTATGGATTCTCGATTATGGATTATAGGAGTCATCTGACTTTTTGATTCTTTATAAGCGAGCATTTAAAATCAACCATAAGCTGAAACAAACACCCTGACATGTCCTCTTGATTTTTAGATAAAAAAATATAGAATAGACCATCCTGCCATTTCGCCACCAGGAGCTTGCACGCAACTCGCTGGCGTGTGGGACTCCCACCAGTTCATAGACACCCTTTTTTTTGACAGAGGAGACATGGCTCATGGTCTTGTTTAGTTCTCCAATTCCACTATGCAAAAAAAGATTTTCATCACATCAAAATGTCGGCACATGCATGGAGTACTAAATATAGATGAAATCAAAAATTAATTACATAGTTTTATTGTACTTTGCGAGACGAATATTTTGAGACTAATTAATCAATGTTTGGACAATTATTTACGAATATAAACAAAATGCTATAGTGATACTACAGTAGAATTTGATCAACTTTGGCCTTCCAAGTTGGGAACTAAACAAGGCCCATATTTCAATAGCAAGGCAATTAATGTTCAGTCTCTCTGGCTACCAATGGATATGATTCTTGTTCTTGATAAATTGGCTGCGAATGGATTGGCTTAGCTGTGTGTACGCGACATGCTCAGATGGGCATACAGAATGTCGGGGAGGCAGACGGAATCGTGGTCATGGGAGTTTGATCCGCTTACACCTGCTATATCTTGGATGCCTTTGGGTGATTGGAAAGGATGGTTTGGTAGGTTGCATTGCACCGATTTGGCCGGTGCTTTTCTCGCCCTGTTCATTTCCAGCGGCACGGGAGATTGTCGATAGCAGTGAGGCGCTTTAATTTTATCCTTCTATCTATACGAATGGTTAGCACCCTGCTGCTACAGGTTAGCTAGTTTTGGCACCCAAGGAGTACTACAAAACCCTTACTATTAACAGAATAAGCAAAGGAACAATTTGTATTGTGTCACTATTGAGGAGTAATGGCAAGGCCATGATGCAGGATCGCACGCAGTTATTATTCCTTATCTGTCATGATGACTCCCCAGTTTGTGACAAATAATCTAGCCCTGGAAATTACAGTGGAAACTGTGTTTTGTGGCGTGTTGATTATTGTTGCTCGGCACATGCATGGCATGTGCATTGTGCAGTGGCCATTAATTATTCAAGTGACATGAGTACACTACTGGTGTTTTATTTCTAGATATTTCTATATGGATGATTCAATGTGTGTAAATGGAAATGATAAATGTCTGTCCACATGATAGTGAAAATTTGATCAAGTGGCCGTTTAGTCACGTGGATATAAATCGATCAGAAGCTATATATGTCTTATTGATTTCTGATTCATTTCTTCTCCGTTGTGGTTTGCTTGCCGTAGAGTCGCTTGCTTGGTACTCGTCATGGTTTTTGGTTGTTTGTTCGTGGTTATTGTCGTCGCACGTGGTCTTGGTCATGGCTTTTTTAAGATAATGAAAAAATTATTTCCGGCTTCAGTCATCCTCAAATGAGAATACATCGGTCCACAATTCTTACAAATGGATGTCACGGCAATAAAGAAAGGCGCATATCCAAAAGGACATATAGCTAAGACATCCTATAATCATTGATAAAAAAAACTCTAACAGACAGTTCATGTAGTTGTTATGCAGCATTCTGGCTTGTTACGTGATATCGACTCCAAATGGACTTCTTCGCCACGTGTGGGTGAACGCAGAACCGTAACTTGAGCCAAATCCAGCAAAGATGAAATAATAACTTCAACCACCGAATGAACACTGACCACCAAGTTGAGAATATACCGCCATAAGAGTCTCACCTCCCACCAGGAAAAGTGATTCCATAAGACATCGTCTGCTATTAGAGACATCGGATAAAAGTGGCAACCAAGCCATGAAGTGCAGCCATCAACGTTGAAGACACTAGCCTCCTGCAGCCGGCACTTTAGTGATCCTCCCAATGTGACATCTTCAGGAAGAAAACCACATCAAACGATGTTGCCATCGCACGACTGGATAATCCAATCTTGAGCTTTCACCCGGGAGAAATCCAACCGGAATTATAGGATGCAACGACACTTCCAACGAGGAGAAGTGACGCCCGCAGACGTCACCGCTATCGAGCAGTGGCGACAAGCAACAGAGCATACACTACATGTTCCAAATCCACCACCTATTGGCCAAAGAGACTTACATAGTTACGCCACGCGTTGCCGACGAGACAACCAATGGAAAGTTGTTGGCCAACGAGCGGATCCAATCACATGCACGCCATATGCACCACCTGGACGGCTGCAACCGTCATGGGCAGCCCGCATGCGACGACCCACCGCTGGTCTCCCAAACCTGCGAAGGCCCGTCGACGACTGAATCCGACTAAGACGATCTAACTGGATTCATCATCCTAGTGTCGCACGGTCGCTGCCATGCCTTGCCACGAAGAAGACATCCAATGCAGGCCATCCACACGAACTCCCTCAAAAATCAGGTAACGCCTCCACACCTCCCACTAGCGTGCCGCCGTTCTTCGTCGAATCTACAGTAGATGTGCCCGATCGGAACAGGGGTTCGCTAGATCCGGTGAAGAGGCACACAAATCCTGCCATGGGGGCCACGGATCCAGACGGAGCTTACCGAAGAGTTGTCGTCCACCGCCAGAAAAAACTCGGAGGAAAGAAAAAGCCCCGCACAGCCGCGAGCCGCCGCCTTCCTCGCGGCTGCGCGGGCTTCGGCAGTCCGCTCCGACAGCGGCGAGATGGAGGGAGAGCGGTGGAGGGCTGCAGCGGTCGGGGCTGGTTGCCGCCTGAGCCGCTGGCGGACGACGCGGGAGCTCTCGACGAGGCGGAGTCTAGGAGGCCTGTTATCTACCTGGTCATAGCTAGTAATGTCATTGCAGGATGTTATCTGTCGACGACTGATGACTTCGACGACTGTCGTCAGCAACATCTACGAAGGATTGTGAAGCAGGGTAACGCTTATTCACCAAAATGTCGTAGTCGTCCGAGCGTCCCCCCATCATTTGTTTCTAGTTAGTGTGTCTATTTGGTCGTGTTTTTGTTGTGCCTTTTGTTTAGGTGTGTCAGCATTTTGTACCTATGATTATTCTTCTTCTCTTAACGAAATACACGCTAAGTGTGTTCTCTAAAAAGATTATAGCCTGTTTTGAGACTAGTATACCTTAGATGAGATTGATATTTGATCGTGGCCCATCTTGGTTATACGATCTTAATAACCCCCAACATCAATGTTAGAAAAGAGAAGAACTAAACATGTAATTACACAAACTTAGCACGTGTTTGCACTTAGGTACATCAACTCCCTGAGAACTCACCCTAAACAAACTCTTTAAAGAGCATCTCTAAGAGTGGCTAAAAAATAAAGTCCCAATATACTAGTTTTGGGACCTTACCAAAAATTATTAGGCACAGAAAATATACACTCTTCCAATAGCTGCTAAAAAAATAGTCCCAAAAACGATTTAACTGCTGCCACATCATCCATATATGGGCCCAACGGTTGATTTTATCCTCCATGAACAATAACTCAGGATTTTTCTTTTTTCGGTAGTTTATCCTGTGGGATTGAGAGTGTTAAAATGTGAGGTAAATTTGGCTCAAGATGGAGCAAGTATTGGGCATACAAAAAAATTGGGACCCATATTAGACAACTGTTGGAGCATTTTTTTTCATCTTCGTTCCCAAAACTAATTATTGAGAGTAGTTTTTTGGTACTCTTCGAGATGCTCTAACTCATTTGAGAGCAATTTGTTAGGTGGGTACAGATATGTCAGCGAAGAAATGCAATGTAGGTAAAAAAAAAGACACCATATTGGTAAATGATTTGTTCCCAATTGGATTAAAGCCAGTGTTTTGGGTGTTTCTTTAAAAACATGTCCTTTCTCATCTTACAATTTAGTCGGTTGTTTATCATCTTCTTTCTTTGCTAATTAGTCGGTTGTTAATTACAGTTTAGTCGGTCTGCACGGAGCGTCCTTTGCAGGCCGTCTACACTTAAGTTTTTTCCATATAATTTGTTTTGTATCTCGCATGCACTTGACCGTATCCATATACGGTACACGAGTACTTCAAATATTTGATACGATGTAGAACTAGGATTTGCAGTTTAACTAATAAGCATAAACCATTCGATTAAATTGCAGAGTATCACAGCCCAGTAGTAGAGATATGAGACTAGGAATACCGGGATTACTCCCCGGCCCTCAGGCCTTGTTCGCTTACTTTGGAATAAGCCCCTGGATCGCTTCCCGGTTGGATTGATTCACTAGTTTGTATAGTGTTGATAAGGTGGAATGGTTCCTGGCTCTCCGATCCTAACTAAGAGAAGACCCTAACCTATGAATTTGATCGGTTGTTATCGTTTTCTTTCTTTGCTAATTAGGCAATTTGCAGAGGCATATCATTTTTTTTGTATTTCACATGCACTTGAACGTATCCATATATGGCACACGAAGTTTAACTAATAAGATTTTGTTTGCCTCGTATATAGCCTCCTTATCACACCATCTATATAGTATGTATAATCTTGGGTGAAATGCTTTTCATTTGTATTAACTTGTGGATGATCTTTAGTTTCGATTGGTGGCTCCAACCGATACGAATATGGTCGATACTGGTCCTGATTGATATACTAAGACTAATATATATATGAAGCTATTTAGTTCTGAGTTGAGCCTCCAACTATGCCGTTGCTATCTCGACATATATAGCAATGACAATCGTTCGGCGGCCCTCCCATACCCGGAATAATTGCGTTTGTCGAGTAGGTAAGGTCAATAAATGTGGCGATCGGGTAGCACGAACGTCCCTAGCTCCCGGTCATGAAGGGCTGTTCAGCGTGCGACACATAAACCTTAGGACCGGCATGCATGATTGATAAATACACAATAGACGTAGTAGGTATTGGACGATGTGTCTAAAAACTAAAAGAACAGAGAGGATATAAAAATGCACTCACGTATATCACGCCCCGGCAAGTAAAACTGTCGAAGAACTGTAACGTGGGAACATGCGGCCATGTAGAGCCTTCATTTTGTTGTGTTCCCTCTTTTCAAAAAAAAAATGTTGTGTTGCTAGAAGAAATTTACATTTCTCGTGCTCCCTCCGGTTACCATACCTAATGCTTTAACCAAAAGTCGGCCAGCATTTGTAACTTTAACCGCTATAATATTTAAAAAAATATTTGGGCCGAAGAAAACCACTTGTCTAGTTTGATTTAAAAAATAGTTTCATAATCCCACCCGTATTAGATATTATAACTACATTTTAATATTAGAAAGAAGTCTATTTTTAGCCATCCAACCATTGTTCAAGTTTAGTTTTGACCATTCAACTTTAAGACCAGAAAATCTTTGACCACTCAACTATTAAAAACGTTTATGTTTAGCCATCTAACTGCTTTGACGAATGGTTTCACCGACATGAAGGACTTGTGGCATGAGACCCACACATCAGTTCATTTTCCTCTCTTCTCTCTCCTCTTTCTCTCTTCCTCTTCTCTTGCTTACCCCGGCAACACGAGCACGCATGGGAGGATGAGCGGCGGCGGCGGCTCACTAGCGGAGGGGAGTGGGTGGCTGAGCTACAACCGGCGTAGGTCAGCCACGAGCAGCGTGCAACTGAGCTGCAACAGATAAAGAAAAGAACAAAGAGAGGGGTTACTATGCCATGTGGACCCGCCATCACGTGAAGTCCACATCGTAAAACCACCAACGAAAACCGGTCGATGTGCAAATATGAACAGTTTTGATAGTTGGAATAGTCAATGATTTCTAGTATTGTGGTTTGATGGCCAAAACTAAACCGAGGTGATAGTTGGATGGTAAAATAGGCGAATTGGTCCCTCAACTCTTGCCCGAGGGTCAACTTCGTCCCCCAACTCTTGAAAATGCCGATTTAGTCCTCAAACTTCATGTTTTCGATTCAATTTAGTCCCCCATCCGAGTTGGACTGCCAAGTAAGCGTGACACGTCATCCAAATACATGGCCCACTATAGAAAATGTCCTAAATACCCTTGATCAAATAGACTTTATGCTCAGTAATAAATAATTATGATCAAATTTAGAACTTGGAGATAAAAAATCTAAAAGATAGGCTACACATGATCACAATAGTTGTAGACATCATCGACTATTATTGCGAGATATGCACTGTTGGCATTTAGATTTTTGAGATCCCACGTAGTTGGTCACCTTGTATTATTGTCTGACGGGGGTAGTTGCACGGCAATGTTGTTCAGGCCGGCTAGGTAGGAAGCACCATGCGCCTTTTTCATGCCATAATACAACGAGACGTGACGCGTTACAGCAAGCCATCCATATACGCAGGCCGGGCGTCGTCTCCGCGTCCCATGCGCGTCTTTGGCCGGCCTACCGAGGCACGTCTCCATCGCCACGCTAGCGGCCCATCCCTCCGGACCGTACACATTCCCCCGCCGGCCGCGGAAAGGGACCGAACTACACGTACCAGGCACGTACGTACGGCGGACACCCCGCGGCCGCTAGGCGCATGGACGCAAGATTCGTCCCGGCACCCGCCGCCACGGGCTGCTGCTGACCGCGCGCTCTGCTAGCCCGATTACCCACCCGATCGTGAGTGAGGGGAATCGAGCGGAGAGACTAATGACGACGGATCATATCAGTGGCTGATCGAGCCCCAGCATGCAGCCTTTGGGCCTTGGGCTGGGCGGGCGTCAGCTATATTTCCGGGGCGGTGCAGTGCACCAGCCGTGGCGCAAGAGGGACAGCAAAGCGCGCTCTAGGCGCTAGCGGACAGACCAGACAGGCGGCAACGGAACGAGAGGGGGAGGCGGCATGCGGAGCGTTCCGTGCGGCGGCACGGCTGCCGCCCGCGCGACGGGTGATGTGGAGTGGGGGGGCGAACCAAGGAAGCTTCCGGGAAGCTTCGCTCGACCATGACCCAACCAGCAATCATGAATGAGTTGGGGGATCCTCTCCATGCATTCACTCTGCCCGCGAGCATCTCTATCCCTCTCTGCATGCATCATTGTCTGCGCGTCTATCATATCCCTAACAAATCGCTCGGCTGCCGTTAGCCTGTTAGCATTAGCACAGCGGCACTTTGATCCTGATTCGTACTAGCTAGCACACTATACTATATGCATATTATTATCTCTGGGCAATCAGATAATTAACAAACTCGTCTTTGAATAAGTAGATACGTACAGATCCGATCGGCCACCACAGTAACCATCTCCTACCCTAATTCTGATCGTTAATTAGGTTATTAATTAATCAATGTTTGGTTTCGCTTGATACTACCACTCAGAGAGGAGGCCGCCTGCATCAATAATTCATCTCGTCCAGGCCGGGCTTTGGTAGCTAATCATGATTGCCTTGTTCCTCTCGTCTCTCCCGGCCTAGTGCGCCCATAGCTCCATATATATCCACTCCGCTCACAGTCCACAGCTCGCCCACACAACCCATCTCTCACTCCCATTTCGCAGAGAGACCGGCGCCGGCGCCGTAGCCAGCTGAAGGAGGAGATCGATCGAGATGTCGAGCATGGAGGCCGGCCTGGTGCGCAAGTACGCGTCGGAGGCCGGCGGCCTGCGGCGGGCGCGGCTGGGCGCGCAGGGGCGCTCGGCCACCGCCCGGACGGCGCACAGCATGTCGGCGTCGGCGCTGCGCAAGAGGTCGGACGCGTCGCTGGTGCGCAAGGTGCCCTTCGCGCCGCTCCGCCCCGTCCTGGCAAACCTGCAGGAGGTCTTCCTCGGCACCAAGCTCGCCGTGCTCTTCCCCGCCGTCCCGCTCGCCATCGCCGCGCAGTGCGCGCACTTCGGCCAGGTATGTGTGTAGCCCCGCCCATCATCACCGGTGTTATGGATCCCCCTGGATAGTACAGCTCCGCTCATCAGCCGTAGTAGATTTGTTGTTAGGGTGTGGTATCGATCCATCTATCGGTCCGGTCGCTAGCTAGCTCGACGTTGGTTGGGGACGCCACGCCGTGCTCCCGTGCCGGCGTGTCGCCGTGCTGTTGTTGGTGATCGCGAGAGATCATCGGATTTGATTGCTCCGCAAACCAACAAGGGGGAAGGATGAATGGATGGGAACGTGACCACATTCCCTACCTTGTTTGTCCTTGCGCGCGGCCTCTCGTACGTGCAAGGATCCCCCGTGACACCGGCCGCTGCGCTGCCGCCGTTTCTTTTTTTTGTCAACGTGCTCTCTGACTAGCTAATTAATAATTATATAATCTCGCATTCCAGTAGTACGTCAGTCAATCGGCCGTCCGGTGCTGTCCGGCGGACGGCTCTTTAATTAAATGCCACAAGTCGTAATCCGTTCAACAGTTGTAGTAACAAACTGGCACCCATGCATCATCCGTGCTTGTATATATTTATATTCTTTCTACTCCTTTTTTCTGATCCGGTAGTACTTCTCACCATTGTTTTAACCAAGAAATTTTTTTATCTCTTCGATCAATTTCTTAATCCAAAACTAACATTTGATATATACAAATAATATATAAATAAAGAAGTGGTTGGTAAACCGGAATAATACCAAAGGTCACCTAGCTAGTTTGGATGTACATTAACAGTACAGCATCCTGTGAGGACTGAATTGAAGGGCCACTGACAGGCACAGGACGGTGGTCCGCGGAACCCTATTCGCCACGATCCCTTGCCGTGACCACCGCCTGTGCCTTTTCAGCCTGAAATGACCTCCACGCACGCTGATCGACCTGGCCACCACAGCGAAGCCGTCACGTTGGACTCACGTGGGCATCCGATGCCCGTGCCAGTGCCACCTTGCGCTCCAACCAGACGCTTCATTCCCAACGAGCGTGATCCGCGCTTGCGGCAGGCGGGATGAGTTCGCGGCGAGTGGTGGATGGCCGACCCGACCGACCCCTTTCCCACGGCGGGCCACTGCCGGGCACCGTGCCAGCGCTGCCACTTTGCCCGCCGCTACACGCGTCGGACGAACCCGCCGACCCGATCGAGTTGGGGACGGCACGGGAGAGCGGCGGATGGCGACGAGGGCAAGGGATTTGGTCGTTTTGGACTTTGGCTGGCCTCGTGGCTTTGGGTACCCCTTCCGTTGTTGTTGCTGATGGGTAATCTGCCGCTAGCGGTGCATGGTTTCATCCTGTACGGTTTACTAGCAAGGCTTTTGGCGCTGTGGGACAGTGGGAGAGAGACATCGCACTAAAACATTGCATGCTACATACCTACCAACCTGCCACTCCTACAATAGACATTAGCACAAGACTAAATTAGTAGCTTTTTGTAAAAAGAAAGACTAAATTAGTAGGTTTGGTACTAGACACTGACACAAGACTAAATTAAAAATTTGGGACTACTGCTTGGTTATTGCTCACCTCATACATGCATGGTAAAAAAAAGACTATTAGTATTTTAGTGTGCTAAATAAACTTGGTTGGAATAATCTGAACTGGAACTGTCCATGACAGGTGTGGGTGTTCGCGCTCAGCTTGCTCGGCCTCATCCCTCTCGCTGAGCGGGTCAGCTTCCTCACCGAGTAAGTTGGCTTCTTTCTGGCGCATGTTCACGGTCACTATTTCTACTTTCGGTGCATGTACCAGCAGCTTACATATGTTAATTGCTGATGAGACCACCCTGTTTTTCCGCTGTGATTCCTGCAGGCAGATCGCGATATACACCGGTCCCACTGGTAAGTCACGGCTGGGCGCCCCCGAGGCCCAAACCATTCCTGCTATGACTGCCTTTTGACCATTCCAAAGTCCACGCTGGTATAATGCTTCTTCCTGTATGCATGGCGCTGCTGCAGTGGGCGGGCTCCTGAACGCGACGTGCGGCAACGCCACGGAGCTCATCATCGCGCTCTTCGCGCTGATGCAGGGCAAGATCGAGGTCGTCAAGTGCTCCCTCCTCGGCTCCGTCCTCTCCAACCTGCTCCTCGTCCTCGGCACCTCCCTCTTCTGCGGCGGCGTCGTCAACCTCGGCGCCGACCAGCCCTACGACAGGAGCCAGGCGGACGTCAGCACGGGCCTCCTCATCCTCGGCGTGCTGTGCCAGTCGCTGCCGCTCATGCTGCGCTACGCCGTCGGCGCCGGCGAGCACTCCGTCGCCGCGGCCACCACGGGGCTCGACCTCTCCCGTGCCTGCAGCATCGTCATGCTGCTCTCCTACGTCGCCTACCTCTTCTTCCAGCTCAAGACGCACACCCAGCTCTTCGAGCCGCAGGACGTCGACGAGGACGGGGAGGACCAGGAAGAGGCCGTCATCGGGTTCGCCAGCGGCCTCTTCTGGCTCGCGTTCAAGACCGTGCTCATTGCCATCCTGTCCGAGTACGTCGTCGGCACGATTGAGGTATATAATTCACATCATCCTCCGGTACTCTTTTCTTCTTAATTACAAGAAAGGCACTAATTAATAATTGGGCTACACACATACGTATCGCCAGCCTACCTCACAATCCTGGGGCCTGTCAGTGAGCTTCATCAGCATCATCCTGCTCCCCATCGTCGGGAACGCGGCGGAGCACGCTGGGGCCATCATTTTTGCTCTCAAGAACAAGCTGGTACACACCCCACCCGGCTAGATTCCTCTTGTCCTTGCACGGAGCCACGACCATGATTAGCCTAATCATCTGGTGTTGTTAATTAATTGCACTCCCTGATACACTGCAGGACATCACCCTCGGGGTAGCTTTGGGGTCGGCGACCCAGATCTCCATGTTCGTGGTGGGTATTGCTTGTGACGTGCATACGCATCTCCCGTCAGGATTATATTCGCTTAAATTACTGCCTAATCATCGTAAAATAATTGTACCATTATATTCCAAATGTGACAGGTGCCGCTGAGTGTCATTGTCGCTTGGATTGCGGGTATTCAAATGGATCTAGACTTCAAGCTGCTAGAGACCGGCTCTCTGTTCGTCTCAGTAATAGTAACAGCCTTCACACTTCAGGTACACCACCCTTCTTTCCGACTCTGAATATGTAAAGGCTCAAACAGGTTCAGAATAAGGTAGAATTCCAGTTAGTGAAAATTCCTGATTCCTGTTCAAGTCAACTAGCAAGAGATGATGAGGATCTGTTTCTCTTATTTCCATTGGTCAGAAAGACAAGAAAAACATACCTTTTGTGTTTTGTAGGATGGAACGTCACACTATCTGAAGGGGATCCTTCTCCTCCTGTGCTACATTGTCATCGGCGCTTGCTTTTTCGTTACAAGGCAACCTGCAAGTATGTTGGTTTCTTTCACAACAACTGCTACTGCTGCTGCTACAGCAAAGATTTGCACTTGATCTTGATGGTTCTGATTTTTCCTATCTCATTCTCATCGCCGCCCATCTTTTCTTCTGAAGGTCATGCAAACGGCAATGGTGCCGGGCTGGCTGTACCAACCGGTACGTGGAACGCACAGGTGGCATAACTGGTGAGCCTGCACTATCTTGTTTTAGTTTATATAACCCCAGCAACTGGTACCTTATGTAGTCTAAAAGAACAGGTGTTTGGCTTGACCAGCAGATAGCAGATGACACGAAAACGACTAATGTCTTATCCATGCATTCCTATTGCTATAGTTTTATCATGATCTTGGAATAGTTGATGTGTTTGGATGGCAGCTGATGTGTTGCATTCACAGATTAACTATGCGTGGGTCCTAATATATTACTTAGCCCTGCAAGGTGTATCAACCACATGCAACTTACTTTAATGTGTCTCCATTTATTTATTTTTTCATCTTTTCTGGACTCTAGCACACAAAAATAAAGCAATACTCTGTTAGTCTTCAGCTGTTTCTGTTGTGTGTTGCCAGTGCTAACATTTGCTCAATCATTTACTTGCGGTCAAGTGGCGTAACTGGTCAGCTAGCACCAGTTTAAAATGGCAGATCACTTTCAAGTCTGACCTTGTTGGAAGGGGACAGGAAAATCATACGCTGTCTTATCTATACACCTTACAACAGTTGAAGCGATTGACGATTAGGAGTAGCTAATTAACTCTTATGCCTATCAAATAATTTTATCTTTATAAGAGAGAAGACCTGTTTTACTCCACAAACATCATTAGTTTCAGCCAGCGGCTTCTGGTCCTGCCGGTGTTAAATGTGCCAATCATTTAGGTTCAGAAGACATCAAATTTATTTCTTTTTTATCTGTATAAAGCATTCAGAAATCTAGATCTGTAAGACTACTGACATCCGGTGACTGTTGAACGTGCAGGTTAAGAGTCCTGCCTGGACAAGTCAGCATGCAAGACAGGAGAGCAATGTTCTGAACCAGACTCTGAAACTACAAGAAAGCTGTCGGGCGCAATGAGTTATCCTACTTTCCAGGGGAATGGTAAAGTCAGTCTGAGTGCTACCGAGAGCGCATGCATTCATCGTGATCCTAGGAGCAGCGTATAGGGAGTTGTCATTTGTGGTTGTAATACTATTGGTTTAGTTAGGCCGTTGCTGCGGCAATAAGGGTAGCAAATATATGTGCATCCAGTCCTATATATGTATATGATCGATCGTGCCTTGCTTCGTTTATGCAGCTTATTAATAAGATATATATGCAGCGGTATATTGTAGTTTGTTTAGTGTATCTCTTTTGTCGTTAGGGCCGGATCTAGGCAAGGGGTGTGCAGCCATGGGCCTACGACTAGGCCCATTAAACCTCTTCCATGAATTCAGGAAAGAAGCAAATGCAGTTGGTGGGACAGAGAACAGACACCTATCCCTGTCGTATATTCATTGACTAAGCACCGGTAGATCCATAAACCCATAGTCCATAAATCCAGTCACAATTTCACTACATAGTTATTTAAACTATAAACTAGGTAATTATGCATTAAGAGTTTTACGGTGATGCAACTCCTCCCATATGCTATAAAACTCTTCATTCTCTTCTCCGCCACATCAGCAAATTTACTATCATGAAACTCTTATGAAACCCTCACTGAGACCAGCCTCGAAACTTACTCTGATGGACCTCTACTTTACCATCCTTTTACAGCACAATTATTTTCTCTATTCCTTTGCATTTCTTTCAATCTTCAAAGCACCCCGGAACCGTATGCGCTGGCGCTCTTCGTTGATAGGTGCCCTATGATGAACAGTGAATTAACCGACAATAGGATTTACAAGAGTCGGACGCAGATGACAACATCAGAGTGTGTCCAGCGACTGTTACCTACTTATACACAGTTACACACTGATCTAAACTACTTTACACTGAAGTACCTGTTGCTTAACACCAAATATCAGTGCCAGTATTCTTATGTGGCAGACTCGCAGCACACAGGTGAACTTGGACCGTCCTCGATTTTTATCAGTGCAACAGCTGGTTTGTATATATATGTAGTGTAAAATGGTAGGTCCCTTTCATGTCCGACCAACAGATGGCGGATGAAATAAAAGCAGATCTGCATCTCGCAACAGCTGGGATGTGCTTGGTGAGTTTATTTGTCTGTTGCATTTATATATTATAGAATGGCCATGTCTTTTTACTGAAACTGATCAAACTTTTGAAAAAAAAAACCGTTAACATGCAGTTTCCACCAACCCCCCGATACAATAGTTGGTTGGAGAATGGGGATCTTCTGGTGATGCTCTAACTCCCACTCTCTTTTGAGATAGTTCGGATGAATTATTGATTTATCCTAATAATTATTGGGAAAAGAGAAATGTTGATGAGGACATTCCTAGTGTAGATACAAATGTTATAACAAATAAAAGTGCAACCAATTTTCTTGGTCCAATTACACGCAAGCGGGCTAAAGAACTAGGACTTTTGTTTCGGATGCCATTTCAGAATAGTAAAACTCTGAGTTGATCTTGAGAGGCTTACAAAATTGTTATTTCGATTCCTGAGGAAATTATAGAACGCCGAACTGTGGTTCATCAGTTTGTACCTTCACGTCTACACGACGTGATTGTGTGGGTTGGCTAAGTCAGTATGTGGAAGGACGATTGTCTTGGTTGATTGTCGCTTGTGCAAGAACTTACAGTGTGCAACCTTGTCGTCAGGTCACACAATGATAATTATCAAGTTTCAAGGATCCTTCGAGAATATCGGGCTACTAAAGTTTCTCCCGCGCAATTCATACATGAGTGCACATCAAATGGATTGGGTTTCTGCTAGAGCGCTATTTTTTACCAACTCTTCTAATATGGTAGTTGGATTGGGGAGTGAGGATCTGCTGGAGATGTTCTTAATACAAATCTAGTCATTTGAAATCTTAGTGTCATAGGATAAATGTACTGTAATTATGTTACATTTTTAAAATATATTTTTTGCATTTTGATGAAGAAGACCTTATATACACACTAGAGTGATTTGTTTCTATTAAATTCTCATGTTATAACAATTGTTTCGATTTCAGAAGAAAACTTTGCCTAACAGTAAAAGAAACAAAGCATGCTGACATGTAATCATTAGCATTTAAACTATTAGATAAACCACTATGAAGTACTGATGTCTTGAAATTGTTCTCGTTTGCTTTTCATCACAAATGATAAAGATATAAGTGATATGCATGTCTGATGGTGCAACCCAGATGCAAGGCCTCTTACAATCCAAATTCCAAAACATATATGTTTGGGGGCAGACGATCCACACTATACATATCAAGAGAACAAAAACCACATTAAACTAACAAGAACGCATGTGGGATACACATATTCAATAAAAATAAAGATTGCACAACAGACATTCAAATGAACTAGAAAGGTCAACATCTATATATTAAATCAGATTAAGAAGGTCAGCGTCGCAAGGTGGGTAAGTTTTTTCGCCGGTGAAAATGGTATTCTCTAAATGGTGGAAACCCTCTAAAAAGTTTGGGTTAAGTCAGGTTAAGAAGGTCACAACCTAGTTTCATCGATATGTGTATATATCATGACATACATGATGCATATAGCTTAAGTTAGTATTTTTATATATTGCTAATGACAAATAAATAATTTAAAAAATGTATATTGTGTACTTTAGGATATATTTTTATAATGATAGGTGTAGGTAATTTAGATGTAGGGGTTACATAGAATATTTTTGTAATGACATAGATGTACAATTTAGATGAAGGTTAGCGAATTATCTTATGTTATTCTTATAATGACAGAGCTAGAAATTAGTTATAGGTTTATGAGATTTACACTTTACGTTATTTTTCATAATGACACGAGTTGGCGGTTTTTTTGAAAACATAATAGATTGAATGGATATGATAATAGATGGGTGAATGTTTTTTTATTATCGTGAGAATTTCTAGAGTTTACCTTTTTTATCTATCGTGTGGTTCTCCAATTAGTAATAGGAAGGTTTGTTTTTTCATGCTTATAGTTTTTTTTCTCAACTTTTAAATTTCATTTAAAATATTAGAAGCGTGGTTATTGATAGTTTCAAACTTAATGAAACAAAATTTTCAGATCTTATGCAAAATTTTGCACCACTAGTAACTTTACAAGACCATGTCGCGTAACTGAACGATTAGGTTTTGGAGACCTGAGAGCAAGATTGAACAAATGAAATCTGCAATATAATACATACCCTAGGGGAAATGAATTTCTATGTTTTTTGTGTGTTTTGTTGCTAAACAAATTGTAACAGGGACATAGAAACCTACACTACTCGAGGACTCCACATCAATCAGCATAAATATATCCGACCAAACTAGATTCGATACTAATGCTAGAGAAGAATTGTTGTGCCGGTTATCACACAACCTTTAGTACTGGAATCGTTGCACCAGGTGGGAAATTGGCACCAAAGGGTGCGTAGAGTTCTCTAAGTAGTGCTATCCAACCAATCCAATAAATGTTTGGGTGCTTTTTTTTTCCAAGCACAGTCCAGTACTTGTTGTTTGACCTAATCCAAGTTCTAAGATACATATTCCCAAAAACAATTCTAAGATACATACTCCTGTCGTGTACCAACTTATGTCCTGTCATGCATCCTTGCATTCATAGTGCTAGTAACTTGACTGGGGAGGAAGGCACTGCTACAAAAACGTTTGTAGTAACGGTTAGAAATATATTTGCAGGAACGGGCAGTCCACCCGCGCTCGCTTTTTGCAGCTAGAAATAATGCGTTTGCGGGCGCGGGCGTTGAATCCGTGGCTAGAAATGGATTTGTAGGTGCGCGTCATGACGTCACCCGCGCCTAGAAATCGATTTAAAAAAACAAAAAAGGCCCCGCTCGCCGCCAGCTCGCCGCTCCGCCGCGGGCTCGCTGATACTCTTCACGCGGTCTCGCATCAGCACGTCGGCTCTCTGGATGGGGTTGAGGTCGAAGTAGATCCTGTCGCAAATGATGCCGGCCTCACCCTTGAACGTCCTGCCCACTCCGCGCGCCCTCGTCCTGTCACAGATGATGCCGGGCTCCAGCCCGCAGTTGCGCAGCGGCGCCGACGAGGTGCTCGATGGCGTCCTTGTTGGCGACGCGCGAATGCTGAACGACCTTGCGCGCCGCCTCCCGCTGGTGCAGGACGAAGAGCCCGGAGAGGGCCGCCGCGTCGTGCACCAGGATGCTTGCGACGGAGAAATTGAGGGGGCGCTGGGCCTCGACGGTGTCCAGCAGGGTCCTCGTGGCGTCGCCGAGGGAACGAAAGTGACTCCGCCGCCGGGGCGCCCGCTCGCTGCCGGCTCCGTGCGCCGCCGGGACCTACGTTGGCCGCCGACGCTCCCGAGCCCTTGGTGCAGCTCCGTTAGTGCTTGCCGGCCGGCTGCGCCGGGGAGCCGCACCCCCGCCCATTGTGGCCTGCCGGCCGGGCAGGCCCACCATCCTACCGGTCGCCTCACGCTGCAGGCAGAGAGAGAAAGGGGAGGGAGAGCCGGAGATGATAAGGTGAGGAGAGGATAAGGTGAGAAGAGCAAGGAGAGACACATGTATTTGTATTGGGTGATCTGATGGCCCATTCCTAGAAATTGATTTTCAGGAACGGGTCATCCCATGGCCCACGTCTGGAAATCGTCTCTATTTTCAGGTGCGGGTCGCCGCATGGTCCGTCTCTGAAAATGGATTTCTAAGCACGGGTGTTTGCTACAGTACACGATCTGTATTAATAAGTGCGGGCGATGTTTTCTTTCACCCCTAGACAAAATAAGGGCCGCTCCTAGAAACCTTTTTTGTGGTAGTGAGGCCCTTGTGCGGGTATTCCCTTGAGATGGGCTCCAACAATAAGGACCAAGGACTAGGGGAAAACGTTGATTTGCGCTCCCTTAGCATATATCGTTGTGTCAGAGTTTGTATTTTCTATACTCTTTACATTCTACATTACTTCTTGTACTACTTTCCGTATTTACCTTTCGTAGAATTACCATGTGCAGTTGATAAGATTGGAACATAGGGTGCAAAACTTTTAACCGATAGAGATAGAAACACATAGAAAAACCTAGTGCACATGTAGATAGAATTTGTAATAGACTTGTATATGTGCTTGGAGCTTTTATTTTCAGAACACCTAATTCACCCCTCTTAGGGTGTCATGGTCCCTTCACCATGGGCTCTCCTCGAGCTCAAGTGGGTCACCACGTTGCCTCTCAGGATGCTCTATTAGCTTCCATTAGGTAGAGCTTTGACAAAATACCGAGGGTCTCTCCTCCCACTCACAACCACCGGCGGCCACTCCACAAACTCGGTTGGGGGGGGTCTCGCAAGACTTACAAGTCCCAGATATACAACACAAGGTGCGTGCAAGCACCAATAATGAAGAGGTGTGCAAACCTCATCTAACTTTAGACTAATTCCTAAAGCAATGAATAGGCCCCACGCATCACCGACCCTTGTGGGGAATGCGTCGGTGATCACCGACTCAATCCGTGAACACCCAAGCCTCGCCTTCCTTCCCTTAGTCACGGTAGATGTTGACCGATCCATTGATTGCTTCTAAAATGTGTCCATGGCCTCCAGTAGCTCCTTGCCTTGAACCCATAGAACATCAACTAATTCAGTGTTCCACTAGGAGCAACCCCGATTGAGTCGGTGACCTCCAGAAGGTTTTTGCCTTGGCTCTTCTATGACGGGTACATGCACCAGGGTACTCGCGAAGGCGAGGAAGATGGGCAAAAACACGCCACCTAACCAGCTGAGGCCGCGTGGCACACCCCGACCGACCAACTAGGGCCACGCAACATGATCCCAACAGCCAAGGGCCCGTCTAGCCTGGGCCATGAAAGGCGGCCCCGACTGACCCCGGACCTGAACAGTCCAAGCCACGAGGCGCAGCTCAGACCGAACAGGCGCTCGGCTCTCCAAGAACACGTGGCACGCTCCTGACCGGAAAAAGCTCTAGGGCTTTACTAGGGTTCCTCCGACCGACCTATAGGGGAACATAGGTGGCCCCAGCAGACCTCCGGTATGGGTCCCTGCCTCCCTGGGACATCGAAGTGACATGCACGACCAAGCTGACTGCATCATGATCGACGAACAGGACAGACTCCAGACCCTATCCACAAAGGACTCAGGGCCCACGACCAGGCCCCACGATTGCCACGTGACCTCTCTCCGACCTCGCAAAAGAGGCCGAGAAGGGGACCTACCGGGCCACTTGGACATCCCGGCCCAGACAAGGGTCATACCTCACATGACGAACATGACAGACCCCCTTACCTTTAGGGTATGGTACGACCAACCACTCCACAACAGTACACACAACAGAGGGAATGGTGACATGGATAGCATCATAGTGCGGAACTGCACCCACGATGGAGCAATAAACAGGCATGTCCTGCGGCGTACTACACAAGCTTGAAGAACCCGACCATGGTCAATGGGCAACAACAAGGTCGGGGAGCGGAAGACTACGAACACCCATGTTGTAAGATTGAAGCACTCTTTGCAAGGAACATGACCGATCGACACTGTACGTAGGGCCATTGCCTAAACCAATATAAACCTTTGTCTTTGAGTGTTTACCATCAAGACCGGAAGTAGCATGGCCTAAGTAAACCGCCGGTGTCTGAAGCACTGACAGCCTATTACACCAACTGGTCCGGTGTTGCTTGAACGTATGAGTTGGTGATCACAAGCCTGTTCCTTTGCCTTGCTACTTGTTCCTCCATTACTGACGAATTGGATGAATTGAGTCAATGATCCTCAATAAAATTTGCTTTCTTCTTTTCATGTGGTTTCGTACGGGCTTCTTTTTTTGATCTTACCATCATTTGGATGAATACAATATTTTGGAAACTTCAAATATTTTACCATCATTTGAGTCACAATACAATATTTTGGAAACTCAAAATATTTTCAAGTTATTCTTTTGCTGGTATTTGGATGGCTTGGAATTAAACCTTGTAACCTATAAAATCTACAAATATTTATCTAGACAAACTCATTAGTCCCAATGATCATGTTGTCACTCAATCATCAAAATTACAAACTAAATCTATTTTCGTTATATGGGACAAAATTTTGGAATCCGCTTATATGTAATAAAGCCGATGCAGGTGATTTGTTTGAGGATTAGTACTGTAGCTCATCGTTGATGTCCCTCGTTTATTTTTCTCAAAAGAAAATGTGTCACATTCATAGATTTAGGCGTTGCGGGAAGGAAATTGGGCCTTGGTCAGTTAGGCTCAGCATTGAATGCAACATGGGCTTGGTACCGATAGAGTATGAATTGTAATAGAGTAGAACTATAGTTTAAGTAGGACTCCAAATGTAATCATATAGGACTCGTATGACTATATAATGAAAGGACAGGGGCCCTAAAGGTTAAGCCATTTCATCAATTAGTTCTATATATATATATAGAGATAAATAATTGATGAAACGAGTTTTATCTACGCCCGCGTGTAGCTACACGTTCCTGTAACCGGGTTTGCATGTACAATCAGCGCCCGCTACCGAAGGATCGGTACCTCAGCAAAAATTTGGACGCCTCTTGCATGCACGCAACGGATCGAACAACCGTATTCATTTATATAATTAAGAAATGAATAAAATAATATGTCAACGCTGCACTCATTCCGGGATTCATTTGGTTAAGTGGAACCAGGCAGTACATACTAATTTCCTGGGAGTATATTGCGTTTAAGGGTATGAAGTACAAGCCATTATTAGCTTTTTAAAAGGGAGCTTGAGACAAGAGAGTTTGCACACACATAAATGTTTTTAGAGTGTTACTGGGTTAGTACGCACGCATATGGTAAGTATACTATCAAGTCTGGTAATACTCCTGCTACTCTGGAATTCAAAAATACTAAAATAGTATGCATACATACACGTTCCAAAAAACTGTGATTGCATATCATTTTTTCAAGTAAAAAAGGAGTATATGTGCATACTATATACTAGTGTGTATGACCACATACTAAGGCATTTAGCATATGGGTATATATGCACTCTACAAACACGTACACGTTTTTAAAGTCTAAAAATGAAGCATATATACATACTTTTTTAGATAGCATATGTACATGCTTTAAAAAAATCTGAAAAGGGAGTATCAAGTGATACTGCTGTCTGAATAAGAAGATCAAATGATACTATAATCTGAAATCTACTGGCCGCCGGGGAAGACTGCGACTCTTGATATCTACTGGTAGTATCCACGCATACTCTCTTTCCATCAATTCTTAAATATAATCTCCGCAGAAATCTGCAAGGTAGGGTCATCAGCGATTAGATTTGCTCTGTTGGAACACTTCCAGCTCCAAAACTGACGAGAATCACTTTCGTGGGTAGGCCATGATATTAAATTGATCAGCAAAATTGTGACGGATCACCAAGATAATCTGGGAAATGCGTGGGACCGGATGCACACCTCTGATGCTGGTGTTCGTTTGGTGCCGTATCCATGCCACACGTCTCTCCGCCATCAGGAAAAAAATTTATCTCAATCTGCAGCCGTAGTGAATGTTGATGAGTAGGAAAAAATTAATTATAGTACCAGATCCTATAAATTAATCACTTACCTCGTTGATTTCGCCAAGAAACGCTTGTATGCTCTGGTGGCGGCGGCTGCCCATCCTCGACTGTTGCGTTAGAGGAAACGGGATCAGGCTGGGAATGGTCGTATACGTCGTGCAGCCGGCTGTCTAATGTGTCGCCGGCGGTTGCGTAGAACAGATGGCGACAGAGGATGGGGATCGGACTAAAAATGATCACTGCACCGCCCTGGCGGCTCCCTGTCGCTGTCTAATGCGGATGAAGGAGAAGGGATCCGATGGGAACGGATTAATAGGGAGGATCCACTGCTCGTATCGGGTCCGCCCGCAAGCTCCACGCCCGGTATTTTAGTAAGCTGCGGTTGCGGGATTACACGACGGTGCCGTACAATTTGACGTCGGAGTAACTACACGCACGTGTAATATGTATTCTCTCTATATAATATATATATATGATATCACAGCCATAAGACCAAAGTCATGGACGGACCCAAGGCCCGGCAAGCCTGTGCAATTGTCCGGGCTCCTTGCTAAGCGCGCCAGTGGAGATATGAATATACGGTTGTTTGCAGCGCGACAATTCTAGTTCCGAATCGAGAAATTGCCTTGTATTTACGGCCTGCGCGGGTGCATCGAGAGAGGGAGTGCTAGCAGCAGCCGGTGCCCAGCGACTAGACATGCTTGAGCGCATGCGCAAGCTAGTGTGGCATTTTGCCACGGGCGTTTGCAACATCTTGATCCCAAACGAATTGATCTCTTGATTGCAGATAGGAAGAGCAGTAGGTTAGCGAGACTTACAACTGAATATCTGATTCTTCTCTTAATTTTTAGTGAATAATTATACTGAATTGATGGATCATTGGAACTCATCTTCATCTTGCCTTACTAGCTTATCTATGGTTCATTCAGGAATGAGGCGTTTATTTATATATAAAGAATTCACGTAGTG
The DNA here is from genome assembly GCA_033239725.1 of Echinochloa phyllopogon. NCBI lineage: Eukaryota > Viridiplantae > Streptophyta > Magnoliopsida > Poales > Poaceae > Echinochloa > Echinochloa phyllopogon. The sequence continues at coordinate 36,226,943 of BTCW01000014.1, forward strand.
AAGCTGGTACACAATTCAAAAAACTAAAAAATAAAATTAAGCTACAAGAAGTACTAGATAAATCAGAGATATAGGTTTGCTTACGTTATAATATTTGTGCGAACTTGTTATTGGTTGCTATATTCGTCCGGCTCTGAAAAAATCCTGGGTCTCACAAAGTCACTCAATTCTTAGAATATACCACCTCTTCCGTCGGGTTGATCGGGTTTCCACGACAGATGAGTTATCAACCACCACCATCTCAGCACGAGAAAAGAAAGCAAAAGCTGTACTATCAGCGCTTGACTTTGACGAACTCGTGGGAGGAGTGAGCATCTTAGCAAGTTGCAAACTAATTTACGTTACGGTTTCTGTTAATTAGTTTGAAACCACAGAATATTAGTTGGTGAAAACGAGTTAAATGATTCTGTGTTACTTTTGAACGTAGCTGCGAGGGATACCACTGTATGCAGAGGGAAGCAGTGTAGAAGTTATGTGTGATAAAGAAAAGAAGGGCAGAGCTTGGATGCCGGCTACTATCATCAAGATGGTTGGCAGTATCATTTATGTTGTTAGCTATGGGAACAGGGAAGACTCCATTGAAGTCCTACATTCATGCTTCATTCGGCAACAACCCGTATTTGACAGAAAAAAATTTGAGTATGAATTGGAGCCCTCAGCAGAGGTGGAAGTATACCGGGATGGTATCTGGTCAGCTGGTGTAATTGAAGATGTTTGCAACTGTGAACCTAGAAGATACAAAGTAAGGGTAAAACATCATGGCAGTGCAGATGAAGATAACTTTCTTGTGTCAAGTACGTCCTTGAGACCGTACTCCAAATGGGACAGTCAGAAATGGAGACCTTGCTTAACCAAGGTATTTTACCAACTAGTGCTCTTAGTTACTTGTTGAATCTACTTCTAAGTTGCTTTTTTTCCACTATGATTTTAGATGAATGCAAGTTTAATATACACTACTATCTATGCAACTAATAACACTATTTTGTTTACTAGAAACATGATAGGAAAAGAAATGATTCAGTTGCTGACTGTTCATCAGAGTTCTCCATATCTGGTGGGGACAGTGATCGGTATAGTTCTGACTATTCACCAGAGTTCTCAATGTGCGCTGAATTTAGCGATCAGTATAGTTCTGACCATTCACCAGAGTTCTTCACAGCTGATCGCGATATTGATCAGCATAGTTATGTCCCTAACAAAAGGGTGCGGAAACAAAATGTGTTGAAGGAAGAATTGCCCTTGATGAACTCTTTATGTCTCGGGCAACATACAGCCAAATCATTATCAAAGAATGTTATAGATATGGAAACAATTCCTGAGAAGGAGGTCACTGGGGTCAAGCAATGTGAAAGTGAAAGGAAGGGATTAAGGATTATAGTTGCAAATGAGAAGGATGAAATACTGGCAGCATCTGTACGGCAGAAGTTAATCTATACACAATGCTATGAAAAAGGAAGGCACTTCTTGCCAAAGGTACACCCTGCTTTGTTCTGAATTCTTGTTTTTTCTGTCACCGTACTTTCATAGGTTTACTCAGTTCATTAGTATTAAAAAGTGTGGGCACTTATTTCGCAAAAGGTTGGTGCTTTTCTCAGGTACCTTCTTTTTATTATTCAATTTTCTGCTTTAGTACCTTCCAACTATTATCATGCACTTTTTGGTCTGTGTTTTTCCTCCCTGACACCAGTAATTGGGATTTTGTCCTTGTTATGTTGTCCTTTGGTCATATTTTTCTAGGCATCTGCTAGCAAAAGAAAGGAACTTCATTCTGTCTCTTCACTTGATGATATTGTTAACACTGGCAGCAAGTCCAAGTGTTTTGATGTTGTTGTGATCAGTGATGACTCTAGCTATGGAGGTTTTATTGAAATCAGCGACACTTCAAGTTCAAATTCCAACAGGAAGAAAAGGCGAATGAATCATTCAGATAAAGAACCCCATTCCAATCATTCCGTACATCAGTATCATGTATCTCAGTCTGCATCAAACTTATCGCAGGCACAGAATCATCACCATGATCTGTCACTAGAAGTGGCAAGATATTCTGAAGAACATGCAAGTAGCTGTGTAATATCAGACTCTATCTTTTCACTGGAATCATCACAGGATCCTTCCAACAAAGATGCTGGGAAACAGATTCCTCTGTCAGGCTGCATTGTTCAAGGGCTTGTCACAATAAATGAAACAAAGGAACCAGAACTCTTGGAAAATCTTCATTTAGAAACTGAAATGATGTCACTTGGTGATTCCGCTGCTGGAGATGAACCCCAAGAAATGTGTCAAAAAGTTGCAGAGGTAGAAGCTTCTCGCATATTTTGCAGATACTAACTTGATTATATATTATTGCTGACTCATCTCAATGCTACAGGTGAAGAGCTGGATGGTCGGGGCATGCAAAGAAGGAGCAGATTGTAAGCGCTAATTAGTTGTTACATGCATAGACTTGAGTTACACTAGATAATCCTGTCTAATCAAATTAAAATTTCATCAGCCAGTCAGAAGACTGTTAATCAATCACATGGTGGAACCTTCCCAATTGGGAAACTAGAACCATGTTCATCTGGACGACAGGATGTCAATGCTGATCTCTTGTGCATTGAAGCCCCTAATGACAACAAAGTAAATACTCTGTCTTTTGTCACAACCCACCTATCAGCTGTTTCTTTCAGCAAACCAAATGGTTGTGCCAGAGGCATGAAAAGTCACATTCTTTGTAGTGTACTTTGATAGTTTATTAAATAGTTTGTAATTTATTTGATCTTTCTGATTATCTATTGATGTTTCTGTGTACAGATGGAGATAAAAACTGAAAGATCAGTCATGCCTCCCAAGGAAGAGGCTGCCTTCACAAATGGGAAACTAGAACCATGTTCATCTGGACGACAGTATGTCAATGCTGATCTCTTGTGCATTGAAGCCCCTAATGACAACAAAGTAAATACTCTGTCTTTTGTCACAACCCACCTATCAGCTGTTTCTTTCAGCAAACCAAATGGTTGTGCCAGAGGCATGAAAAGTCACATTCTTTGTAGTGTACTTTGATAGTTTATTAAATAGTTTGTAATTTATTTGATCTTTCTGATCATCTATTGATGTTTCTTTGTACAGATGGAGATAAAAACTGAAAGATCAGTCATGCCTCCCAAGGAAGAGGCTGCCTTCACAAATGGGAAACTAGAACCATGTTCATCTGGACAACAGGATGTCAAGGCTGATCTCTTGTGCATTGAAGCCCCTAATGATAAAAAAGTAAATACTATTTCTATTTCCACAACTAGTTCATTAGTGCTTCGTCCACCAAACCAAATGGCTGGACCGAAAATGCTTGAAAAGGTACCTGCAGCTGCAATGCCATTTCTTGTCGCGCCTTTTGATGATATTCTATTATATTGAACACCATGTGATTTTTCATCCTTTCTGATCATCTATTGATGTTTCTGTGTCCAGATGGAGATAAAAAATGAAAGAACATGCATTTATCCAAAGGACGATGCAGCCTTACCAATTGGGGTAATAGATCCATCTTCAACTGGACAACAGGATGTCAAGGATAATCTCTTGTGCATTCAAGCCCCTAGCAATAACAAAGTAAATACTCTTTCTTTGTTCACACCCATCTTAATGCAATTTCATCCACCAAACCAAATGGAAGTGTGGTAGTGGCATTCAAAGGCACATGCAGCTTCGAAGCAATTTTCTTGTAGTGCATTTTAAATTTCTTCTAGTTTATTGCATACCTTGTAAAAATTGAGCATCAATTGATGTTTCTATGTGCAGATGGAAATAAATTACGAAAGAACAGGCATGTCTCTTGAGGCAGCAGAAGAAAGCTTTCACCCCAAAACCTGTATGAACTGTAAGTTTTGCAAAATCACAAAGGAATTTTGTGGTGCATTAATACCCTGACCGACAGGATTTGTTTGCAGCAGCCAAGATGATTGCTGATGTACCACACCCACAGAATTCTTTCGGACAACTTCAAGTGTCCATTTCTGGGAAATTAGCCGGACCATCTTCATTTGTGCATCCTGATATGATGGTGGATCTATCAGCATTCATGCCACTGCCAGTGCCTAGCAGCAGCAACCCTGCTCCTGCATTCTCTACAAGTTCCATGCTGTTAATGCCTGCTTACAAAATGGAGATTTTCAAGAGGCTGCCGCATATTCCACATTTCCGTGAGGTGCAGAATTGTCCTCCGGAATTTCGTGAAGGCAAAGCTCTAGGACTTATGGTGTCGTTTGCAAACATGGCTGAAAGCATCAAGAACATGCAAATTCAGGACGAAGCGCGACTTTATCAAGAGAAGATGAGCAGCCTCTTATATCTGGAGGAGAATGGGTTTCAAGTTGGCCCCCTGAAGGTACGTCTCCATAACCTGCTTTGTGCAAGGAATCGCCAGATTCATCTCAAGAACAGGAAAACAAGTTTGGAGAAGGAGATACTCGAGATAGAAGCAACCAACTGCAGTTTGGAGCAACAAGTCAAGTTCCTTGACATGTGCATCATGGGGTTGGAGGAGCAGAAATACCAACAGAAGAAAGCTTTTGTTGACACGCAGAAAGCAGCAAACCGCTCATCTATTTCGAGGCTCCAAGCATATCTGCGCCAAGTTGAGGAGTCACTCTCAAAAGTTGAAGCTGATTTCTGCAGCATTGCTGCTGCACCGTGGCAATCTAATGTTGGGTCTTCACTATCGTGACCTTGTTCAGCTATCAAGGGAGGTAACACGGTACTGCTCCCCTACACTGATTATGTATGTGCATGCTTTGGTTTTCTGCATGAATCTGAGAGACAAACTCAGTCTATCAGTCTTGATGTTCAGTTGTGTGCATTTTGACTTGCATGCATGCTGCACTCCTGAGTTGTAGTAGCTCATAGGCAATGTGGCAGTTTGCGAGGTCCACTGGTCCAGCACCAAGGGGTCAGCTAGTTATCTGGTTGTTGAAAGCAACCTTCCTGTGTAATATTTCCAGCAATCAGAAAGGCTTGTACATCAATCTAAAGCTTTTTTTTCTCATTTTTCAGTAAACAGAGGCGTTTACTACTTGTAGGAATCACATCGAAACTGGTCCACACTCAATCAAATCTATAGAACCCTCTAAATTGATATTAGGCACGTCTAGTATAGTAATAGTATACGTGTGATTTTGAAGTCGATGACTACTAATAGGAATTGGGGGCAATAATAGAGGTCTGTATATATGTAGCCGAGGTTTTGCTAGCATTTCTCGTCGGCGGTCATGGCGATCTGCCGCTGCTGCTCCGCCTGGCTGCTGGCCGGCGTCGTGGCCCACATGGCGCAGACGAGGTATGCGACGAGGTTGACGACGCTGAGCACGGCGAGCAGCCAGTAGAAGTTGTCTAGGCGGCTGTGGTTGATGGTATCGCCGAGCCACGTGGTGCATCCCTTGACGAGCGAGACGAGCGCGCTGCTGAGGAAGAAGCCCAGCGAGAGCGTGGTGAGGAAGAGCCCCGTGCTCATGGTCTTCATCCCCTTGGGCGACCGCGTGATGAAGAAGTCCAGCTGCCCCGTGTAGATGAACGCCTCCCCCGCGCCCACCAGCAGGAACTGCGGCGTCAGCATGAACACGCTGATGGGCAGCGACGACCCGTGCCCCACCGTGGCGGCGGCGACGGAGAGGCGCTTCTTCTCGCAGATGGCGGCGGCGGCCATGCCGACGATGGAGAAGACGAGGCCGATGCCGATCTTCTCCAGGTTGGTTAGCCCCTGCCTGCCGGTGGTCGTGAGGCTCCGGCAGAGCGGGACGACGACACGGTCGTAGACGGCGAGGGTGAGCATGATAGCGCCGACGAAGAAGACGGTGAGCGAGGCGGCCGGGATCTCGAAGCCTCCCATGCGGCGGTCCATGGTGGTCGCCTGCTCCACGGAGAAGGTGATCATCTGCGCGTAGATGGTCCAGAAGAGGATGGTCGTGGCCCACACCGGCATCAGCCGCGCCACCATCTTCACCTCCTCCACGCGGGACACGGAGCACAGCCTCCACGGGTTGGGCGCCGGCCGGCCGTCCCGCCCCACCTCGTTGTCGTCGTCGCCGGCCACCACGGCCGCCCTGTCCAGGCACGGGAACTGGGCGGTGTGGGGAATGCGCGCGTGGTCGGGGCGGTCCTCGTAGAGCGCGGCGGCGCCGGCGGCCGGCGGCTTGATGCCCCGCTTCCGGGCGGCGGCGACGAGGACCTGGAGGATGTGCACGATGGGGCTGCCGGAGCTACGCTTGTAGCGGTAGCGCCTGGTGCCGGAGAGGAAGATGGCGATGGCGGCGAGCATGGCGCCGGCGCAGATGCCGTAGGCCCAGCTCCGGCCGACGTGGTCCTGAACGTAGACGAGGACAGTGACGGCGAGGAGCGTGCCGACGTTGATGAAGAAGAAGAAGCGGTTGAAGAAGAGGCCCATGGCGGCGCGCTCGCCGCCGTCGCGCTCGTCGAACTGGTCGGTGCCGAAGCCGGACACGCTGGACTTGAGCCCGCCGGTGCCGAGCGCGATGAGGTAGAGGCACACGTAGAGCACGCCCATCTGGAGCCCTGTCGCCTGCTCGCACGGCCCGGCTCCGACGCACGGCGGCGGCCGCAGCTGCCGCACCTCCGTCGTCACCGCCAGGAGCCCCGTGCCCTGTGTGCGTGCGTGCGCAGCATTGATTGATCATTTGATCATGAGCTCATGGCATGTTGCCATGTGTGTAGCTTTTGCATGTTCATGGATACTATAGAACTTACGGTAGCTTGGACGAGGGCGAAGATGGCGATGGTGAGGTATCGGCCGAGGAAGGAGTCGGCGAGGAAGCCGCCGAGGAGGCAGAGGAGGAAGGAGGTGCCCATGAAGTCGGTGACGACGTTGGCGGCGGCGGCGCTGGGCAGGTGCATGGTGCCGGTGAGGTAGGTGACGAGGTTCACGGCGATGCCCATGGTGGAGAGGCGCTCGCAGAGCTCGATGCCGAGGGCCAGCGCCGCCGCCACCCAGCCGCCCGTGCTGGACTTGTCCGCCCGGCAGCCCCTGTAGTCAACGGCGTCCTGCACCAGGTTGCCGCCGCCGTCGCCGGCGCCCCAGGCCGCCCGCTCATGCTGCGCCTTCTTCCCGTCCTAATAACCAAACGCACGCCACACAGCAAACATGGTCTCCTCTATCAGCGACCAGCAGCTAGCATATATATGTTCAGCACTGCATGCATGCATGCAAAAGTGTCTATGGCCCTGTTTAGTTCCAAAAATTTCACTCCCAAATTTACTATGCAAAAAGAAGATTCCCCATCACATCAAAATGTCATAACATGCATGGAGTACTAAATGTAGATGGAATCAAAAACTAATTGCACAGTTTTGTTGTACTCTGTGAGACGAACATTTTGAGTCTAATTAATAATTTTTTGGACAATTTTTCGCACATACAAACGAAACACGCTACAGTGGCCGGTGTCAGACCGGCCAGCGCCGCAGTCCCGAATCCGGCGCCGGATTCTGGAACTAAACACGGCGTATATGCATATGCATGCATGTCCTAATAAATGTTACTACCAAATTTATAACTTCCTATTAAGCTACAACACTTGATACAAACGAGCTACAACACTTGATACAAACGAGCTACAGAATGCAAATACACACAGCTTATATATAGAAAATAAAATTAGACACGATCGATCACGAACCATTAGCTTGAGCTGATTGTTTCTGGACGAATTGTATTATTAGCAACAGTGTGCAGCTAGGTGACTGCCGATCGATCAAAATCAGAAGAACACAGCGCACACAAGGCGGTGCTCTGGCTCAGCTAGCTCGAGCGGATGGAATATGCTGCTGCGCTTGCTGGACGACCTGCAAATTGACGCCTCCTTTTATAGGCACGGCCGGAGCGGAGATCGATCAGGAGCCGCGCACTCGAGCCGAGGCCGTCGACCGATCACGCCGAAAGGGACCTGCACCGGGTGGCTGTATGCCTGGATCTTTCGCCTCTAGTTCATGGTGGGTCAGCCCTATAATACAATAATGTTATATATAATATATATGATAACGCGCAAGAAAGTTTTCAGCCCTGATTGGATGAAGGTCAGAAGACGATCGAGCAGCACGAGTGATGCTGTTCCTGAGACGTGGAAACTAAGAAAAGTGAGCAGATCGTGGAGCTGAGTAGTGAGGCCTGCAGGGGGAGTTCAGCTTCAGCATCAGGCTGTGTTGTTTGTTCCCACTTCAAATCATTCCCTTCTTCATTCCTTCGTCCAAGGGAATGTTCCGGGAGCTTCAAACAGCATCTCTGTTGCCATCTCATGCCTGCATGGGGGCCCGTCAAGCCCACTAGCTAGCGATCACAATAATGCAGCTGGCTTGGCTGTCATCAGTGGTGGAAAGGAGATAAGCCTTTTGCAAAGCTACTGGCTAACTACTGGGAAACATGCATGTGTGTGAAGCGGAGGGTGGAGAAAGGCAAAGGATGATCACGGGGCTGATCTCGGTGGTGATATGTCCCCCTTAGCTTTAATTTGATTTATCAGCGCAAGTGTTTTCACATGCACTATTTATAGAGGATTCAATAATATAAAATGGCTATTACTAGAAAAGGATGGTGCATTGAGCTGTCATCTGATGAGAGACCGACACGTGTTGCCGCTTATAGAGATCGCCCAAGCCCCTGATTGGAAATAGCAAAGTGGAAATTTTATAATCATATATAGGCTCTAGAAACAAAGAACCAATATACGAGAATATTATATTACTAAAATTGCAAAACTGTGGTGTATGGATAGATGAATAAAAATGATGAAATGTGGCGAGATTGAGCTACTTGTATATGTGAATAAAATTTGCTTGCCCGTGAATGAACTGTTGTTATATGCTTACGTGTGTTGTGAATAACATGCACAGTACACTTCAACAAAATATGAATGCACACTCCTATTAATTAACCAGTGAGAAGATTAGTTGCTGCTGCTGTCCCTGTTTCGTTTTTTTGTCACCCTGCGCATAACCTATAAGTTGTTTACAAAATTTACTTGTGTTGACATACCCCGACACACGGTTTCAGGACATGTATGGATCACTTTCCTTCAATACACCCCTGATTTGGCTTTTTTTTCTATCCATATATTTCAGAAAGATAAAAGGTGATATGGGACTTGAACGTGCCAATACAATGGAAGAAGTTTTATATCTTTTGAAAACGTTACTATCTTCTTTGCCACGGCATTGTACGATGTAGGGACGCAAGCGTGCTTGTCCACAAGCAAATGGAGCATTTTTTCGCGGGTTCCCCGTTTTGCATTAGAATATATACTGCCACTGTCGATAAGTTCACCTACATACGATACACACATTTGCATACACAATTCACATGTTTGTTTCAGTTGGGTTGTTGACTCATCAGTTCATGATATATGTGATGTTCCTGGACCAATGCTTGATCGATCTTCTTCCTCCGCCTGCCATTCCTCCACACATCTGTTTTTGATGGAGACTACAGAAAAAGCAGCGCCTCCAATTGCATCTCCTCCTCATGTTCGATCCATGCACCGCCCACTTTTTGCACAGCCTCTTATTTTCCTCCTCACACCTGGACCCGATATGATCCTCTAATATTTGCTGATTTTCCTTTGTGTAATCCTCCTGCAAGCAAATATGTATGCGAATGGGCAGGCTATTCCAACCTTTCTGTTCCTGACGCAGAAAAGGATGGATGGAACTGCATCTTCTTGCCCAAATTCAGAAAAAAGAGGGTATCTACCTTCTACCCTGCTGATCGACGCTGACAGCTTGTCCAATGCAAGCCTTCCGATAGATCTAGACTCTAAATCCTACACATAGTATCAAAAGTAACCTCCCGATATAGATTCCAAATGTTAGGCGTATATCGTGTTGACATGGCTACATAGATTCTGTTCTTGGTTGCTGTTCAGAATAATGCAGCTGTTGCAATATAATACAGGCCTTTGAGTAGCACTTTTAGTAAGTGTATATATCAGCCTAAAAATGAAAAAAGATGCCAAGCAAATTTTGATAAATACATTATTCATATGACTAATACATATACATTTATACGTATTTGTTGAAATGGCCTCAAGCTAAATAATGTAGGTAAGGCGCAAAGTGGAAGCAGGTGCCACCTGTATTATTGGTGGTCATAAGGACAGTTGCTGGTAGTTCAGATCAGTATGGATGGTCTGCAGGTGAGACCCACGAACAGCTCCATCGATCAGTATTTGCTTACCTTCCAATTTGTTTAAAAAGCTTATGGTCGGTTATTGCATTTCAACCTAACCTTAGCTAAGAAAGGGAAAGAGAAAGAACACACGGTTCCTAAAGAATGGGGGGAGAAGAGAGCATTTGAGTGGAATATGTAACTGTTGATACCTCCTGTGCATGGTTGCAAATTTTGTCCTGTGTAGATTCATGGACATTATACTTTAATGTTTGTAATACTTTTCTTCTAGATAAGTGATGCGGTGGAATATGCTATGTTTCCTAGATCGTTTCATTTAACTTTTCTATAAAAGAAATGCACCATCTAGACAATGTCGTCACTTACATCCTTGCATACATAAGAATTCAGTGTTATCAAATCTTCCTGTATAATACAATTATTCATAATCTAATTTCGTAAACAGGATCTGCAGAACATGGCTTTGCCTCTCTGCTGTAATATGTTTAGTAAATGCACTGTAATGATTATTAAAACCACACTACAAAAGCAGTCTACTCATAAAAATTTTCATATGTCCATTTTTTTGTTTTTATGTACCTATCTGTGCTTGGACCCGTCCACGTTTGTTTAAAGAAAACTTACCTTTACTGGACAAAAAATCAGTGCAAAATGGTCGGGAAGATGGAACGATTACTGTTTAATAATGGAGGAAAGTCATTTCATGGGCTAGCTACGTTACATGATGTATGATGGGTATGTTAATTCCCAAGTCAAAAGGCACTACTCTTCCATTGGATACAGTTGATAACCGGCAGAATGCATGTAACATAATACTATGCCAAAAAAATTCTCCACTAGATCTACTGTCTAGATAGCTTAGTTCTATTTAAGAGTTGACTGTGAGCTCTTCAACTCACTGTCACTACCTTCTTGTTTCCTCTTCCTCGCTTGTGACATCCTAAAATTCCATTTTTGAATTACCATTGACCTCCAACTAAAAATACTCAATTTGATCTCCAAAAGAAACGAGGCTGTGTAATCTCAAAAACCCAACTATGAGTCAAAAAGATATAAACTTAAATTATATTGAGAAGTCAACTTTCAGTTTATGGGGACTAAAACTTCTCGTATCCGCATTATTTTCAGCTATATATTTATTATTTTAGAAATCATATTGAATATCAACTCTTTACTCATAGACCTGATATTATCCATCCTCAATGCACAACTTTCAACCTGGAAACATGATGTCATAGATGTGGTACAAGCAATATATTGCAGGGAAACAAGGTCCAGCGTCGATGGGGATGCATAGAACAACAGAGAAGCCCAATAGCAATGGAGAATTGAGCATAGTGCCAAGATGATTTTGATAAACTAGGTCAACATCAAAGTTAGGACGCCATATCCCCCCTCTAACACGTTGGATATGTATGTAGTAGTATCCACTTGATTGTAACTTCACGGGCTCTAATATGCCTTTTATTTATTTAGAAAGGTTAAGTAATAGTGCACACCTTGAAATTGAAGATAGAATATGTGAGGGTAGCCTCGGTTAATTTCACACTCCCCAGCACTAGTGACTTGATTGATAGAAGGTTCTACTGTTTCCTCGTAAGTTTGTTTCCATTGCAGGCTCACTAGGTTATTTATGTTTTAGATAATGGAAAAAGTGTTCCGGCTTCACCATCTCCACTGGAGATGGATCAGTCCATCATTATTATAGGAAGTTTACAGCATAAAATACTCCGACGTTTTGCCAAAAGGAACAAAAGAAAAAGACGCTTAAGTGCCAATCCGAAGAACAAAAGGCCATCCATTCGATGTGAAGAACCGCATGGAAGCCATCTCCAAGGTGTGTGACGCCAAGATCAATAGCTCCTGCTCGTTCTCACTTAACTATAACTTAGCCAACAACTAGAGCCAGAAAGTCTCCCTGACACTACCAGAATGATCGACATCTGCACCGGGTGGGAAAGCCCTTTAGCACCGGGTTTCCCACCCGGTGCAACTAATCCGAGGCTAAAGGGGTACCCCTTTAGCACCGGGTTGAATAACCGGTGCTAAAGGGGACCTTTAGCACCGGGTGCAGCCACGACCCGGTGCTAAAGGGCCTGCCCCGCAGCGCCTTTAGCAGGGCCTTTAGCACCGGGTCGTGGCTGCACCCGGTGCTAAAGGGCCTGCCTTTAGCACCGGTTGCTGTCTGCAACCGGTGCTAAAGGCCCCGGATTTCTTTTTTTTTTGCTTTTTTCAGTAGCCATGCGTGCACGTCTATATACGTATATATTCTAATACGTGTATTCTAATGCGTATTCGGCCGACTCTATATTCATATTAGCTGACATTTCATCAAAATAGAAGACATATATATTACAAAAGTAGATATTCATGCATGTCAACTCGAGTTATATATATTTAAACTGTATTTTATACTTAATTAAGATTGACGACTAGCTTGTTGGACTGTCCGGCACGTCCTCCAGTACTGGCGAGTAGAATTCTCCTCGGGGATTGACGACCTCGTTCCAGATCCATCCGACGAGCTGTTCTGCAATTGCGTCAATTCCTTCTAGCTCTAGGGACTCTTCCTTCAGGTTGAACATCTGTAATTTACAAATAATTGAAAGATATTTAATCCGCCGAGTTGGAGACAATAATTGTGCACTTAATAATAATGGAAATGTGTTTATTATTACGTACCATAATATCCTGTTGTGTAAGCTTTTTATGTCCCCAATTCCACATAAAATCACAAACATAGTATGCACATAAATTATTTCCCGGCCCCTGTTTGGCACACTGTCGACCAAAAGAAATTAAGTAAAATTCATATAATATATTAGCCGAGGCCTACATGTACAAATTACTTGCTTACCGGAAAGCCAATGTTCCATTTTAGTGTTTCATGTTGAATTCCCGGGTGTTCTTGACGAAATTGAATCCAGGCCCTGCGAACAAAAAAAATTGAGTTAAGTCATTGCGAGTGTAAGGGGTGAATTAAGTAGGGGAAAATATACATCACCTTGTCATCATGTCCATGATGTTCTGTAGTTTTTCTTTTGGAGTGTGCAACGAATCAAAGACGTTCACGACACCCCGGTCAGGACACAATATTATTAGGAACCAGTGAAATCTGTGCACATGTATACATTATAATCAGAAATGAATTAGTACACAGACAGTATAAGAAGAAGCCTGTGTATGTACTCACTCGATGTTGTACGGGATTAGTATGGAGTCGCAGTAATTTTGTTTCTTAATATACTTGTATAGGTTTAAATATGTTTCCTCAGGATTGTGCAGTATCATTGCTTCACTTATCCTTCGAGGATCAACGAAACCAACGTCATATATATTATCTCTCCGACATTTTTGAATCTCTATTCTGCATATGTTAAGCAATAAATAAAGCCCGCGTCAGCATAGATTGGAATTATTGTTTTCAAACTGTGAATTATAAGCAACAACAAAGTACTTACAGTGTCCAACAGGTGATCAAATCCACGTCCATGGCGTCGCGGTGGTACAGCTCATATATATCCTTAAACCTCAGCCACACCCAATCCTCGTCACCATTGTAGAAATCATGGTCCTTCACGCCTACTTTGATCATGCGCCGTTTATTCCTTCTTGATTCTTCCAAGTACCACTCATGGAATCGGCGCATCTTCGTCTGTAGCTTCCTCTCCATTTCAGGAGGGACCATAGGCTCGCCAAGATTAAACGGCCACCTCAGCGTTGTGTTTACAGGCACCTCTTCTTCCCCCAGGACTTGCGCTCTGGTTAGTCCAGTCTCGGCCATTACTCGTTGCACGTTAAGCTCGTCCAGAGATGGCAATGGACCCAAGGGCCGCTGAGGTTGCTGGCCGAGCTGAGGAACCTTTTTGGATGGGCCCGCCTTCTTATCTGCAGCCTTCCGCTTCCGGCGAGATTTCAGTAATGAGCGGTCATAGTCTGTTACTATTACTTCCTTCTGTTGACCCTTGCTCAAATTACCGAGGAATGACTTGACGACGGTGGGATCAAGCTTCGGCTCCGGCTCAGGTTTTTTCCTCCACTCGGCCATTTGCCTCTTTGTGTCTGCTTTGACCGAGGCTTCGAGCTCCTCTAGAGTCTTCTCACCCGCTCTTTTCTCTGGTGCGGGCTTCTCTTTGGTTTTCCGCGCCTTCTTCGCTGGTGGAGTGGGGGCAGAGGCTTTAGTGCGGCGTCCCCTCTTTGGCGGAGGGGGCGGAGACCTCCGCGGCGGAGGAGACGGAGACCTCCGCGGCGGAGGAGACGGAGACCTCCGCGGCGGAGGAGACGGAGACCTCTTCGGTGGAGGAGACGGAGACCTCTTTGGCGGAGGAGACGGGCTTTCATCAGGAGCTCTCGGAGAATCGTCATGATCCTGTGGCTTGTTGTATTTGCAGCCATGCTACCTTCAACCGTCGCTCCATCTCTGACTCCATTTCTTGGAGCTTTGAGCCCTGGGCGGCAACCGTTTGCTCTAGGTCCCTCACCCTCTGCTCATATTCAGCCTTCTTCCTCGAACGGCTCCTATAGGTGGTGGCGTGCTCTTGGAAACCTTTCTTCCATGAGATGCTTGTGATTACGCCGCGCGTCCGTCCAGGATGCTCCTTGTTCCCTAAGGCATAGGTTAGCTCATCTCTGTCTCTATCAGCAACAAATTCTCCCCTCTCAGATGCCCTGAGAATATCGAGGAGACGCTGAGCTAGTTCTCGCAAGTCCTCGGGAAAAACTAAGGAGCCATCGATTGGGCTTAGGGTGCCTCCATGACCATAGTACCAATGCTTGGTCCTTGTGGGCCAGTCATGTGTCGCTGGAGTGATGCCTCTAGCATATAGATCTTCTTCCATCTTCTCCCATTTAGCGATGCTTGCCTTGTAACCTCCCGAACCCATCTTATGAGAGTACTTCTTATTTGCGGCGTTTCCAGCGTTTCTAGCGCTAGTCGTTGCACCCTCTTCGGAGGTTTTGTACTCAAGGAATGCTTCCCACTCGTCATCAGTGATCTTCTTATACTTCTCAGGAACCGGGGCCTCTCCGGTTTTGAGAAATTGCGAGTACAACTTCTTCTTGAAATCCTGAAACAGAACTGTCATCTTCTTCATTGTCCAATCCCTCAGTTCTACTTCATGAGTGCTAGGCCAGTCGAATATTGCCTTTAATTCCCTCCATAGCATCTCCTTCTCTGTATCGGGGAGCACGTACTCCTCAATGGGGTCCGTGGACTTCCATTTTCTGATACTAATGGGCACATTGTCCCGTACAATTACCCCGCACTGCGATACAAATTTCTTGGCCACTTTTGGGGGCTCAACTGGCTCCCCGTCATCCTCCACTCGGGTGATGTGTAACTTGACATCCTTCAGCTTCTTCGTGGTCGATCGTTTTGATTTCTTAGCAGAGGCTGCCTACACAAATTACATATATACAAGATGATATAGAGATGGTATACATAATTGACATATACAGTACAAATTTATGTTAGCTATATACACACCTGACTAGACGAGGGCTCGTTACCGGCCCCTTCAATAGTTTCGGCCCTTGCAACATTGTCGCCCTGGACATTGGCAGCCCCTTCAACATTTTCGGCCCTTGCAACATTGTCGCCCTGGACATTGTCGTACCTTCCAATGATCCCCAACACATCATCCATGGACATTGGTTGGGTTACAATATTGAAAAGTTGATTCACAAAGAACGTGTCGTTGTCCTCTTGCATGGGTGCTACAGGGGTGTTGTTGTCCTCTTGCATGGGTGGGACGTTGTTGTTGTTATCCGCCATCTATAGAATTAAAAATAATTGATAAGAAATATATACAAAACATACATATTCCCAATATTTCTAACATTTTCGCTAAGGGGGTCGGTGCGTGAAATATCTGATTCGCCAAGGGGTTCGGGTGCGTGGTGTGAATTGATTCGCTAAGGGTTCGCTAAGGGGGACGGTGCGCGAAAAACGGATTCGCTAAGGGGTTCGGGTGCGCGGTGGGTTCGGGTACGCCATAGAATTTCCGATAATAAACATTTTCGATAGTATACATTATACAAACATATAACATTTCCAATATACATTTAAATGAAGCACATATATTTCTAATATACATAATTTTCAAAATAATTGATAAGAAATATATACATTTAAATGAAGCACATATATTTCTAATATACATAGAATTTCCAATATACATTTAAATGAAGCATTTTCCAATATACATTTCAAACATATAACATTTCCAATATACATTTCAATGTAAATATCTCCAATACATTTAAATGAAGCATTTTCCAATACACATTTCAAACATATAACATTTCCATTATACATTTCCAACATATCAAACAGTAGTGTCCATAAGTTCTGTACTTCCACAGCAACAACCTCCTCTATTCTGTTACAAATGGAGTCACCATATCAAACAGTAGTGTTACAAATGGAGTCCATAGTGTCCATAAGCATTTTCCAATTTTGCAGGGAGTACCCCATGAGTGATTTGCTGGTATATCTGTGAACCCTTTACACCCATGTCCATCAGTGGATAAATGAACTTGCCCATTGCAATTGCAATTGCTTTATTGGTCACACCACATGATTTATCGAATGTACCAATTGCATTTTGAAAGATTTCAACGCTACCATACCTTAGTGGAGTGATCAGCGCGGGGACGACGGGCGCGGGGACGACGACGGCGGCGGGGATGACGGGCGGCGGCGGCGTGGGCGCGGGGACCACGGGTGGCAGCGGCGTGGGCGCGGGGACGACGGGCGCGGGGACGACGGCGGCGGCGGGGACCACGGGTGACCACGGCCGGGCGGCGGGGACGACGACGGCGGCGGGGACGACGGGCGGCGGCGGCTGAGGAGACGAGGCGGCGGTTTCTGTGGCGTCAATCTGTGAGATGAGGGCGAAGTGAGGGAGGGGAGAGAAGTCCCCGGCCTATATAGGTCCGGGGCATTTAGCACCGGGTGCAGCCACGACCCGGTGCTAAAGGCCCTTTAGCACCGGGTCTGTACAGCACCCGGTGCTAAAGGCCCCCCCTTTAGCACCGGGTCTTCCCACCACCCGGTGCTAAAGGCCCTTTAGCACCGGGTCTTCTACGCCCGGTGCTAAAGGCTGTAACTGGCGCCAAACGAAAATTGGGGGCCTTTAGCACCGGATTTTAGATCAACCCGGTGCTAAAGGCCCCAAATTTTCGTTTGGTGCCAGTTTCCAAACCGGCCTTTAGCACCGGTGGCTACTATTTGGGAATCTTATAAATATAGTTTTTAATATATAGTTATTAATACTTGTTTTAATTCAGTTATTAATACCTATTAAAAATATATATTAAATAAGAAAATCTTATAAATTACTAGAAAATCAATATAAAATGCTAGAAAATCTTATAAATTACTAGAAAATCTTATAAATTAATAGAAAATCTTATAAATTAATAGAAAATCTTATAAATTACTAGAAAATCAATATAAAATGCTAGAAAATCTTATAAATTACTAGAAAATCTTATAAATTAATAGAAAATCTTATAAATTACTAGAAAATCTTATAAATTAATAGAAAATCTTATAAATTAATAGAAAATCTTATAAATTAATAGAAAATCTTATAAATTACTAGAAAATCTTATAAATTACTAGAAAATCTTATAAATTACTAGAACTATATGACGCTTTGGCTCGTCTTGTGATGGGTCCAATTGCTTACCCCCACCTTTCTTATCCGCCCCTTTCTTCGGTTTGCTAGCCATGTCCTTCACATAAAAAACTTGTGTGACAGCTTTGCCCAGGACGAACGGTTCGTCTAGAAAGCCAATCTTGTTTAGGTCCACTAACGTCATTCCATAGTCCGCTTCAACTTTAACACCTCCTCCAGTCAGCTTCACCCATTGGCACTTGAACAGTGGGATCTTCAAAGGTCAGTACTCTAGTTCCCATATCTCCTCTATGATTCCATAGTATGAGTTTGTATTGTCATTGGTGTCTGTCGCGTCGATCCGGACACCACTGTTTTGGTTGGTGCTTTTCTTGTCCTGGGCTCTTGTGTAAAATGTATACACATTGATGTCGTATCCTTGGAATGTCAAGATCGTGCTCGATGGACCTCTAGCTACAAAAGCTAGCTGCGCATCAATGCCCTCGACACCCATAAGACGTCTTCGCAACCAATCGGCGAAAGTACTATTGTGCAGACGCTGAATGAAGGCCGCAGACTTTGTTGAGTTTTCGTCCCTGAGAATCTGCATGTGCTCCTCGATGTACGGAGCAACTAAGGTTGATTGTTGCAAAACTGTGAGGTGCGCTTTACGAAATGTCTCAACGTCCTTGATCACCATCGATCTTCTCCCTAGTGTGCCCTTTCCACCAAGTCTCCCCTCATGATGGGATTCGGGCACACCAATCGGCATAAGATCGTCGACAATGTCAACACAGAATTCAATGACCTCCTCCGTTTCATATCCCTTAGCAATGCATCCTTCTGGACGAGAACGATTACGGACATACTTCTTTAGCACAGCGAAGAACCTCTCAAATGGGAACATGTTGTGTAGAAATACTGGGCCCAATATACGAATCTCTTTGACGAGGTGAACCAATAGATGTGTCATGATATTGAAGAAGGATGGTGGAAATATCATCTCAAAGCTGACAAGACATTGCACCACGTCGTTCTGTAGCTGATCTAAATGGTCTGGATTGATCACCTTCTAAGAAATTGCATTGAGGAATGCACATAGCTTCACAATGGCTTTCCGCACGTTAACTGGTAGCACACCCCTGAGTATGACGGGAAGCAGCTGTGTCATCAACACATGGCAGTCGTGAGACTTCAGGTTTGTGAACTTCTTCTCTTTCATATTTATTATTCGCTTAATATTGGAGGAGTAGCCAGACGGAACCTTGATACTGTTCAAACATTCAAACATGCTTGCCTTCTCTTCTTTGCTGAGAGTGAAGCTGGCAGGACGCAAGTACTGGCATCCTTTGTCTCTCTTTTCTGGATGTAGATCAGTCTGTTGCTTCAATCGTTTCAACTCCTGACGTGCTTCCAGTGTATCTTTTGGCTTCCCATAAGTACCCAGGAAGCTTATCAAGTTCACACAAAGATTCTTCGTCACATGCATCACATCAATCGCGTTACGGACCTCTAAACGTTGCCAATAAGGTAACTCCCAAAAGATAGACTTCTTCTTCCACATCGCGGCACGACCATCCTCGCCCGTCGGAGCAGCCTGGCTTCCGTCTCCCTTGCCAAACACCACGTGTAGGTCCTTCACCATATCAAATAGCTCTTCTCCACTCCGGTGTCTCGGCTTTGTACGGCGGTCAGCATTCCCGCCAAAATGCGCACATTTCTTTCGTAGCTCATGCTTCGCCGGAAGGAATCGACGGTGACCCATGTACACAACTTTACGACAATGTTTCAAATACATGCTTTCGGTTTCCTCTAAACAGTGAGTGCATGCTTTATATCCTTTGTTTGATTGTCCTGATAGGTTACTTAGTGCAGGCCAGTCGTTGATGCTTATGAAAAGCAGTGCTCGAAGGTCAAACTGCTCCTGCTTGTCCTCATCCCACACGCTAACACCTTCATTCTTCCACAGCTGCAAAAGTTCGTCAACCAATGGTCTTAGGTACACATCAATGTCGTTGCCAGGTTGCTTTGGGCCTTCGATGAGCACTGGCATCATAATGAACTTCCGCTTCATGCAGAGCCAGGGGGGTAGGTTGTAGATACAAACAGTCACGGGCCAAGTGCTATGACTACTGCTCATTTCACCAAAAGGGTTCATGCCATCGGTACTTAAACCAAGCCTAACATTCCTCGCATCAGCATCAAACTCTGGGAATGCTCTGTCGATGTTCCTCCACTGGGATCCATCGGCGGGGTGTCTCAACATGCCATCCTACTTACGTTCTTCTTTGTGCCAGCGCATCAGTTTGGCATGGTCTTTGTTCCTGAACAAACGCTTCAGACGGGGTATCAGAGGGAAATACCACATCACCTTCGCAAGGATTTTTTTTCTTAGAATGCTCTCCCCCAACATCACCAGGGTCATCCCGCCTGATGTTGTATCATGCGCAGGTGCAAACCGGACAACGATCCAAGTGTTCGTACTGTCCACGATAGAGGATACAGTCATTAGGACATGCATGTATCTTCTGCACCTCCAAACCGAGAGGGCAAACAACACATTTTGCTTGATACGTCGTCGATGGCAATTTGTTACCCTCTGGAAGAATCTTCTTTACGAGTTTCAGTAGCTCCTCGAAACCCTTATCAGTAACACCGTTTGCTGCCTTCCACTGCAGAAGTTCAAGTGTGCTACCCAACTTCTTTAGCCCCTCTTTGCAATCTGGGTACAGGTCAGTCTTGTGGTCCTGCAACATGCGCTGTATCTTTTTCAGTTCCTTATCATTGCCGCAGTCTTTCTCGGCATCACGCAACATTTGCCCGAGTCCATCAGTAGGTTCATTTTCCTGAGCAACATCTTCCTGAGCATCGCCTTCCCGAGCAACATCTTCCTCATCGGCATCACCCATTGCAGCATATGCAAAGGAACCGTAGTATTGAGCCAATAACGGAATGTCGTCATCGGCCTCGTCTTCTTCATCTTCATCCATTAGAATTCCTCTTTCACCGTGATTCGTCCAAACAGAATAATTCCTCATGAAACCGTGCCTCATCAAATGCACCTGAAGACAACCTCTTTGTTTGTACGATTGTATATTTTTACAATGGGTGCATGGGCAGAACATGAAACGGGACGGCGTCCTGTTAGCCTCGGCGGCATCGAGAAACGTCCTAAGGCCATCACGGAACGCCTGAGCGTGGGGGTCCCGTACATCCATTGTCTATTCATCTGCATTATTAACCAATAACAAATATACAATACAATTTAAAGATAAAAAAATTTAATATATAAATAAATACAAATTATAATATATATTCCATTATATAAATAAATTTCTAAAACTACATTACTATATTAATTAAATATAACATTACTATAAGCCTTATAAGATTTATAAGATTTTCTATTAATTTATAAGATTTTCTAGCATTTTATATTGATTTTCTAGTAATTTATAAGATTTTCTATTAATTTATAAGATTTTCTAGCATTTTATATTGATTTTCTAGTAATTTATAAGATTTTCTAGTAATTTATAAGATTTTCTATTAATTTATAAGATTTTCTAGCATTTTATATTGATTTTCTAGTAATTTCTAAAACTACATTACTATAAGCCTTATAACTATTCACAAGTCATACAAAACAAAATACTAACTAGCTTGCCTTCTCTCTCCATTTAAAACACAACATGAACACTCTCTCCACCATGAACTCAAGCTCTCTCCTCTCTCTCCTCCAAGAACACGAGCTCTCTCTAGCTAGCTTTACTTTGATTCACAAATCCCTCTATTTCTAAATCATAGAAGGATTACAAGCTAAATAAAACATTAGAGAATGAAAGAGTGTACCTTGTAGTGCTCCTTAGATGAGTAGAATCTTCACAAATTTTGAAAAAAATTTGGGCAGCACCTCCCCTCCCACGGCCGAGCAGCATGAACACAGCGCCTAAGTGTTCAGCTGGCTCGGGCGGGGGGGGGGGGGGGGGGAAGCCCCTATATTCAAACACATTAGCACCGGGCCGTGGCAAGACCCGGTGCTAATGCGCACCCTTTAGCACCGGGTGCAGCCAGCAACCGGTGCTAAATGGCCTCGGCACATTAGCACCGGTTGCTGGCTGCACTCGGTGCTAAAGGGGGCGCATTAGCACCGGGTCTTGCCACGACCCGGTGCTAATGTGTCCGCCCTGACACATCCACGCGCCGCCCCCGCTCCTAGCCGTTGGACCCGGTGCTGAAGCCCCATCAGCACCGGGTCCAAAAATGGCCGAGGCGGAGGAGGCGGGCGGATGTGAAGGATTCTGGTAGTGTGAATAGAACCTGCAAGAAAGTTTTTGGTCGGTACTTGTCAAAAATCACCTCATTTCTAGAACTCCATATTGCCCAGCAAAACGCTGCAGCCCCTGTCAATAAGTAAGAATTTGATTGTTGGCCCCCTAGTTTAGCCCAATTATTAAAAAGACTATCATTAGTATTCGTTGATGGTTTTAGACCAAATACAATGTGTACAGCCCGCCAAACAAACTTTGCATAGTAAAAGTTAAAAAAAAAGATAATGGATGGTCTCCATAGAACTGCAAAAGCTGCAATATTGGTCCCCATTCTAATTTCTCCTACCAAATTGTCTTTAGTTAGGAGGACTCCCTTTCTCAAGTACCACGTAAACACCTTAATCTTTATGGGTAGTTTTATTTGCCAAATTTTCTGAGTGACTCTTACACCACTATTGATAAGGTATCTGTACATCAATTTGACAGAGAATATTTTATTTTGATGTAGTGACCATAATAACACATCTCTTCCTTCTTCCAAGTTTACATTAAGTCCGAATGCCACTAAGGGTATGTTTGGTAGCCGGCCACCGGCTGCCATGCCCAAGGTGCGGCGACGCCACAAGTTGTGGCGCAGAAATTTGCCGCCGCACTTGTGGTGAGAAAACCTGCAGCTAATACGTTGTAAACCGTGTGGCTGCCAAAATTGACTCAGGAACCAAATTACTGTATCAAATTTATGGCGCCACCACACATGTGGCGTGGCTGATTGTGGCTTGGAACCAAACGTGCCTTAAGTTGTGCCACCTATTAGCTTGTTTCCTACTAAAGACCTTCTAAAAGGATACATTCGATGGAATAGTGCGAACCTCAGCTACAGTGGCATGTTTTTTTTCTGACAATATGGTACAGGTTGGGATATTTGGATTGGAGGTTTTTATTTCCCAACCAAATATCTTCCCAGAAACGCATTTGAGAGCCTGAATTGAACTTAAAACAACCTAATTGAATGAAGTGTGCTTTAACACTCATTAAACTTGACCAAAATTGTTAATCCCCCGGTTTCTTGTACACTTGACCTAGTCGTTTGTTCTTAAGGTATTATTGCGCAATAGATCCTGCCAGATACCATCCTCATTGCACAATTGAAAAAGTTATTTTCTTAACAAGCATTTGTTCTAAATGTCAAGATTCATAATTCTCAGCCCACCTTGTTCCTTTGGTTGACACAAGATGTCCCACTTTGCCAACCTGTATTTTTTGTGTCGATTATATTGCCAGAGGAACCGAGATCTATAATGATCTATCTTTGCTAGTACTCCCATTGGGACCTCAAATAAATATAGCATAAACATCGGTAAACTAGACAAAGCCAAGTTAACCAATACTAACCTCCCTCCTACAGATAACATCTTGCCTTTCTAGCCTTCAAATCTCTCTTTTATGTGTTTCCGGTCCTTATTCCTTAACTTCCTATAATGCATAGGGATGCCTAGATAACGAAAAGGGTATGAACCTAACTAACAACCAAAAAGTTGTGAGTATGTCTTTATGTTCTTTCGCTTGTCCAAAGCAGAAAATATCACTTTTGTGAAAATTGATCGTAAGGCCAGATAATTGTTTAAACATACAAAGTAGAAACTTCATATTTTTCGCTTGTTCAATATCATGGTTGTTGACGCTTCTTACGGTCCACTATCAGGATTGGTTATCCCGACAATACTGCAACACGTGTTTTGTTGGTTTTTCTTATGGCTTAGTAAAATAAGGAAATATTCTGCAAGCCCACAGAATTACCGATGTAGCATTTCACCAGGCAGTAATCCGAGGTATCGTAATTTATATTTTCCACATGGAAGCTTATGGCAAGAGTAATAGTAAACATATATTCAAGGATATCACAGAGGAATACACTACCATCAAGACGGGGGATAACGGTAATGATAAGAGTGAAAGACCATGACACACAACTCAAGGATAACTGGATAAGAAAGAGAAGTACTTGCTAGCTGGGAGGACAACGATACAAGAAAAGGATTTCTAGGTACTTTATCTATTCGGGTCACTCGGGTATAGAGATACATTGGTTGAGCAAACAACACTTAAAGGTCAAGCTCAACTGTAATGCATGCCTTAACGTCGGGACAAGGTGCCAGCTCCTACAGGCTGAGACTAATGTGGTGGACTACGTAGGTCGTATAGAGCTATCACCACCTAACGGCTACCACATGTCCGTTGAATCGGGGGCAAACTAAGGTTACTGTCTAGTCTAGGCGACACGCCCACACTAGTCAATAACTACTTACTCCACTAGCAAGAGCAAGCAACCCTGTCAATACCCTAGTGACAATTCACCGTAAGTATTGAGCAGAATCGAAGAACCAGCTAAGGCAAAGATTTAAACAAGAGCCAGAAGAACTAGAGCTACAACCAACTATAGTCTAAACACGAAATACTTGCAACTAGAATAAAGTAGAAGTAAGGAATAAATAACTCAGATATAATGATAAAGATGATAAATTGATAACTCAAAGGCTTACAAAAGTAAAGGTAAAAGATACAAGAGCTTATACCAAAGCTTCTGAAGACGACTCCGAAACCTCTGAGGCACAGCTCGACTTGACTCTAACTTCCAACTAACCTATCCTAACTCTGCTAGAGAGAGTGACAAATGGATCTCCTTGGCTTGGTGTGTCTTGAACCAGGAGTGTACCATTGTATTCATATTGGCTTGAGGTCGGTTCAGGAGGAGTGGCAGCCAAGGGACCGAGAGGCGGTGGTTGGGCACTTTGAGCGAACCAAACTGGGTTCGGCCGAACCAGAGGAGTTCGGCCGAAATGCCATGTGGGACCGACCTTGCTCCTATGGCCCGGATTTGATCCCTGGGTCAGTTCTTGAGGCGGTTCTGCATGTCTTCATGCTTCGGCCGAACTAGGTCCTTCGGCCGAAGTGGGCCCAAGGCCCTGCTGTCCTCCATTGCACCGTCATTGCTTCTAGACGGCCTGGATCTCCTCCACTTGGCCGGGGTTGTGTTTGTTTGCCCGGATTGGTGACGTCATCGATCCACATGGCTTGCATCGTCATCGCTTGGTCACTGCTGACGTGGATCTTGTGCATGAGTCCTCCTGGTTGTGCTTCGCTTCATGAAAAGTATATGGCTAAGGGGGGTAACCCGGCCGAACCAAGTGGTTTGGCCGAATTGGCCAATTCTACCCCTTTTAGCACATATTTGTCAATAATGTACCTGCACATTGGATATTCACCATGGAACTTTATTAGAAAATAAACCTTAGTGCATGGGATGATACATATAACCTCATGCCTCACTTCTCGTGGTGGACCGGTTAGAGCGTTACTCCGGGAGTCGTTGACACTCCCGTCCCGACCCGGGTTCGAAGCACAACACCTTCTTAGAACAAAGCCCGGTGGGAGTCTCCCACCATGGTTGAGTTTTTTTATACATATAACCTCATTTATTCTCGAGAATTGGTGGTCGAAATCGTACCGTAACGACCACCAACAATGGTCTAAAAGATCATAGTGTCATCCGCATATTGCAGGATAAATAAACCATCCGGTATTAAATGAGGTCTTATATCTCTCAGATGTCCCTCATTCTTGCCCCTATTAATGATGATTCCTGGAACCAGATCAGATATACATGGAATTGGATTCGGATAGCATCTTTTACCATATTTTATTTCAAATACGGATATGGATTCGTATATTTTCGGATACGAATAAAAAACGGATGTATCCGATTTTGATACATTTGGATATTTCATTGTTTTTTATAACAATTAATAAATATCAATTTGTTTTATCCGTAGTTTTAGAAAACAATATCATCATGAAACAAATAAATAAAGATTAAATATAGTATATGTAGAAATGAATCACTTCTTAAAATATTTTGTAATAAAACTAGCAATTAAATAAATCATACAAAATAAGTTCTATAATAAAATAAGTAAAACAAAGTATTTGAGTGTAATTTATATAGATAATATATTAGTTTGAATATGTGTTTATTCTATATAGATAATACAAGATATTTCATCCATATCCATTCAAATACGGATACAAATTCAGATATTGAAAAATGAATTCGGATATATCCACTTTACTTAGCACATTAAAAACGAATACGGATACGAATATCAATATTGACATTTTGGCATATATGGATATCGGATAATTTGGAGAACTATTTTTCTGTTTCCATCCTTAATATCCACTACTATATTAAATAAAATAGGAGATAGTGGATCACGCTGCCTAGGACCCTTCTTTGTCTAGAAGTTAGGACCAATATGATCATTAACTTTTATCCCTACATTCCCTCCTTTCCTAAATGCCTCAATCCACTAACACCATTTTGGTGAAAGTCCTTTCATTCGTAGTGTTTGTTGTAGGAAGTCCCATTTCACCTTGTTATATGCCTTCTCCAAGTCAATTTTAAATATCATACCGTTTTGTTTTTTCGTATGTAGCTCATGAAGTATTTCGTGCAAGATTACTGCCCCTTCCATAATATTTCTACCTGGGAGGGAGGCAGTTTGTGAAGATCTAACAATTATTTGAGCTACCTTTGTAATCATGTTTATGGCTACTTTGGTAAAAATTTTGAAACTAACATTCAACAAACAAATTGGTCTATACTGTTGAATTTGTTTTGCTTCACTACTTTTTAGCAATAGAATGATAGTTCCAAAATTGAGGTTGTGCAGAGGTAGGGTGCCCCGGTGGAATTCTTTAAATAGAGCCATCATGTCCTCCTTAATTAATCCCCAGAAGACTTGATAAAACTCAATGGGGAACCCATCTAGACCTGGTGTTGTGTTATGCTCCATCTGGAATATTGCATCCCTCACTTCAGTCTGTGTGAACCTATTAGTCAATACCTCATTTTCCTCCTCTCGAACTTGGGGGAATGTCATCAATATGTGCCTCATCAATAGACATATTATTCACAGATGTAGGCCCAAAAGAGTTTTGTAATATTTAGTTATGTACTTTTTTTATAGCCAAATCTCCACATATCATTTCCCCATTTTGTTCAAGTTTGAAAATACGTATTTACCTATGTTTGCAATTAGCCAAAAGTTGGAAGTACTTAGTATTTGCATCGCCTTCCAATAAATTATTGCCCTTGGCTCTTTGGTACCACTTCAATTCTTCTTCTCTCAATAATTCAGCTAGCCGCTCATTGAGGACATGCTTTAAATTTAATTCACTTTGGTCCAAATGGCATGTCTCTGCCTTTTTATCCATGGCGTCCAACTTGTCAAGAAGTAACTGCTTTTGTTTTTTATATGCTCTACTCTTGTTTTTTGCCCAACCCCTTAGGTATTGTCTAAGCTGTCTAATTTATGCTTGTCATTTCTCTAATGGGGTTTGGCCATAAGTAATAATACTTTGCCATACATCCCCTACCAAATCTAGAAATTCATCCCGTAGAAACCAGCCTAACTCGAATTTGAATAAAGGTGGTACTTAGGTATTGGGTGTGTCTCCAGAATTGATAAACAAAAGTGTATGATCTGAAATTTCTCGTGTTAAAACCTGAACAATGGTAAGCGGAAAGTTGGATTCCCAGTCCGTGCACATCAAAATCCTATCAATTTTCATATGTTGGGTTTAGAAGATTATTTGCCCAGGTGAATTGACTCACTAGGTTATATTCCTTTATTTTATTTTTCACAAACTCAGGACTTTTGATATATCAATGTCAGCAATTATTGCCAGCTGCACCTGGCCGTGTTTACTTGTTAAGGAGACTAGTCACAATTCAGAGTGGCCAAGAAAAGGAGAATGTGGATAGATGGCACCAGCATGTCATGATCAATAATTGTAATCACCAAAGCTAAGGTGGTAGAGACTTATTGGATCGGAACAAGTTGATAGTGGTCTATTCTCTATTGAAAGGTACACATAAATTCATGTATACATTTTGCATTGACATCTGTGTATTCTTGTGTTTGACTCTTTCTGATATTCCACTGGGCCCAGCAGCTATCTCGCCCTCCTCCTTTGGTAGGGCGGGGCAAGGGTCACTACCAGAATGATCAACATCTGCACCGGGTGGGAAAGCCCTTTAGCACCAGGTTTCCCACCCGGTGCAACTAATCCGAGGCTAAAGGGGTACCCCTTTAGCACCGGGTTGAATAACCGGTGCTAAAGGGTCCCTTTAGCACCGATCCGGTGCTAAAGGGCCTGCCCCGCAGCGCCTTTAGCAGGGCCTTTAGCACCGGGTCGTGGCTGCACCCGGTGCTAAAGGGCCTGCCTTTAGCACCGGTTGCTGTCTGCAACCGGTGCTAAAGGCCCCGGATTTCTTTTTTTTTTGCTTTTTTCAGTAGCCATGCATGCACGTCTATATACGTGTATATACGTATATATTTTAATACGTGTATTCTAATGCGTATTCGGCCGACTCTATATTCATATTAGCTGACATTTCATCAAAATAGAAGACATATATATTACAAAAGTAGATATTCATGCATGTCAACTCGAGTTATATATATTTAAACTATATTTTCTACTTAATTAAGATTGATGACTAGCTTGTTGGACTGTCCGGCACGTCCTCCAGTACTGGCGAGTGGAATTCTCCTCGGGGATTGACGACCTCGTCCCAGATCCATCCGACGAGCTGTTCTGCAATTGCGTCAATTCTTTCTAGCTCTAGAGACTCTTCCTTCAGGTTCAACATCTATAATTTACAAATAATTGAAAGATATTTAATCCGCCGAGTTGGAGACAATAATTGTGCACTTAATAATAATGGAAATGTGTTTATTATTACGTACCATAATATCGTGTTGTGTAAGCTTTTTATGTCCCCAATTCCACATGTAATCGCAAACATAGTATGCACATAAATTATTTCCCTTCCCCTGTTTGGCACACTGTTGACCAAAAGAAATTAAGTAAAATTCATATAATATATTAGCCGAGGCCTACATGTACAAATTACTTGCTTACCGGAAAGCTAATGTTCCATTTTAGTGTTTCATGTTGAATACCCGGGTGTTCTTGACAAAATTGAATCCAGGCCCTGCGAACAAAGAAATTGAGTTAAGTCATTGCGAGTGTAAGGGGTGAATTAAGTAGGGGAAAATATACATCACCTTGTCATCATGTCCATGATGTTCTGTAGTTTTTCTTTTGGAGTGTGCAATGAATCAAAGACGTTCACGACACCCCGGTCAGGACACAATATTATTAGGAACCAGTGGAATCTGTATACATGTATACATTATAATCAGAAATGAAATAGTACACAGACAGTATAAGAAGAAGCATGTGTATGTACTCACTCGATGTTGTACGGGATTAGTATGGAGTCGCAATAATTCTGTTTCTTAATATACTTGTATAGGTTTCCATATGTTTCCTCAGGATTCATCAATATCATATCTTCACTTATCCTTCGAGGATCCACGAAACCAATGTCATATATCCCGGATCTCCGACATTTTTGAATCTCCATTCTGCATATGTTAAGCAATAAATAAAGCCCGCGTCAGCATAGATTGGAATTATTGTTTTCAAACTGTGAATTATAAGCAACAACAAAGTACTTACAGTGTCCAACAGGTGATCAAATCCACGTCCATGGCGTCGCGGTGGTACAGCTCATATATATCCTTAAACCTCAGCCAGACCCAATCCTCGTCACCATTGTAGAAATCATGGTCCTTCATGCCTACTTTGATCATGCGCCGTTTATTCCTTCTTGATTCTTCCAAGTACCACTCATGGAATCGGCGCATCTTCGTCTTTAGCTTGCTCTCCATTTCAGGAGGGACCATAGGCTCGCCAAGCCTAAACGGCCACTTCAACGTTGTGTTTACAGGCACCTCTTCTTCCCCTAGGACTTGCGCTCTGGTTAGTCCAGTCTCGGCCATTACTCGTTGCACGTTAATCTCGTCCAGAGATGGCAATGGACCCAAGGGCCGCTAAGGTTGCTCGCCGAGCTGAGGAACCTTTTTGGATGGGCCCGCCTCCTTATCTGCAGCCTTCCGCTTCCGGCGAGATTTCAGTAATGAGCGGTCATAGTCTGTTACTATTACTTCCTTCTGTTGACCCTTGCTCAAATTACCGAGGAATGACTTGACGACAGTGGGATCAAGCTTCGGCTCCGGCTCAGGTTTTTTCCTCCACTCGGCCATTTGCCTCTTTGTGTCTGCTTTGACCGAGGCTTCGAGCTCCTCTAGAGTCTTCTCACCCGCTCTTTTCTCTGGTGCGGGCTTCTCTCTGGTTTTCCGCGCCTTCTTCGCAGGTGGAGTGGGGGCAGAGGCTTTAGTGCGGCGTCCCCTCTTCGGCGGAGGGGGCGGAGACCTCCGCGGCGGAGGAGACGGGCTTGCATCAGGAGCTCCCGGAGAATCGTCATGATCCGGTGGATCTCTTGGAGGTGGTGGAGGTGACGGAGGCTTGTTGGTAGCCGCAGGTGTACCGGGTATGACGACGTCTGCCTTGCTCCATAGAATGATGCAGTGAGAACACTGACCGAGTTTTGTTTCATAGAACACTGCCTTGCTCCATAGAACGTCTGCCTTGCTCCATAGAGGTGCATGCTCTGTGGAACCGGTCCCGCCTGTGGCTTGTTATATCTGCAGCCATGCTACCTTCATCCGTCGCTCCATCTCTGACTCCATTTCTTGGAGCTTTGAGCCCTGGGCGGCAACCGTTTGCTCTAGGTCCCTCACCCTCTGCTCATATTCGGCCGTCTTCCTCGAACGGCTCCTATAGGTGGCGGCGTGCTCTTGGAAACCTTTCTTCCATGAGATGCTTGTGCCTATGCCGCGCGTCCGTCCAGGATGCTCCTTGTTCCCTAAGGCATAGGTTAGCTCATCTCTGTCTCTATCGGCAACAAATTCTCCCCTATCAGATGCCCTGAGGATATCGAGGAGACGCTGAGCTAGTTCTCGCAAGTCCTCGGGAAAAACTAAGGAGCCGTCGATTGGACTTAGGGTGCCTCCATGACCATAGTACCAATGCTTGGTCCTTGTGGGCCAGTCATGTGTTGCTGGAGTGATGCCTCTAGCATATAGATCTTCTTCCATCTTCTCCCATTTAGCGATGCTTGCCTTGTAACCTCCCGAACCCATCTTATGAGAGTACTTCTTATTTGCGGCGTTTCCAGCGTTTCTAGCGCTAGCCGTTGCACCCTCTTCGGAGGTTTTGTACTCAAGGAATGCTTCCCACTCGTCATCAGTGATCTTCTTATACTTCTCAGGATCCGGGGCCTCTCCGGTTTTGAGAAAATGCGAGTACAACTTCTTCTTTAAATCCTGAAACAGAACTGCCATTTTCTTCATTGTCCAATCCCACAGTTCTGCTTCATGAGTGCTAGGCCAGTCGAATATTGCCTTTAATTCCCTCCATAGCATCTCCTTCTCTGTATCGGGGAGCACGTACTCCTCAGTGGGGTCCGTGGACTTCCATTTTCTGATACTAATGGGCACATTGTCCCGTACAATTACCCCGCACTGAGATACAAATTTCTTGGCCACTTTTGGGGGCTCAACTGGCTCCCCGTCATCCTCCACTCGGGTGATGTGTAACTTGACATCCTTCAGCTTCTTCGTGGTCGATCGTTTTGATTTCTTAGCTCGACTTGTAGAAGCAGAGGCGACCTACACAAATTACATATGTACGAGATGATATAGAGATGGTATACATAATTGACATGTACAGTACAAATTTATGTTATCTATATACACACCTGACTAGATGAGGGCTCGTTGCCGGCCCCTTCAACATTTTCGGCCTGGACATTGGCGGCCCCTTCAACATTTTCGGCCCTTGCAACATTGTCGCCCTGGATATTGTCGTCCCTTCCAATGATCCCCAACACATCATCCATGGACATTGGTTGGGTTACAATATTGAAAAGTTGATTCGCAAAAAACGTGTCGTTGTCCTCTTGCATGGGTGGGACAGGGGTGTTGTTGTCCTCTTGCATGGGTGGGACGGGGTTGTTGTTGTCCGCCATCTATAGAATTAAAAATAATTGATAAGAAATATATACAAAGCATACATATTCCCAATATTTCTAACATTTTCGCTAAGGGGGTCGGTGCGTGAAAAACGAATTCGCCAAGGGGTTCGGGTGCGCGGTGTGAATTGATTTGCTAAGAGTTCGGGTACGTGACGCGAACGGGTTCGCTAAGGCGGTCGGTGCGCGAAAAACGGATTCGCTAAGGGGTTCGGGTGCGCGGTGGGTTCGGGTACGTGATAGAATTTCCGATAATAAACATTTTCGATAGTATACATTATACAAACATATAACATTTCCAATATACATTTAAATGAAGCACATATATTTCTAATATACATAGAATTAAAAATAATTGATAAGAAATATATACATTTAAATGAAGCACATATATTTCTAATATACATAGAATTTCCAATATACATTTAAATGAAGCATTTTCCAATATACATTTCAAACATATAACATTTCCAATATACATTTCAATGTAAATATCTCCAATACATTTAAATGAAGCATTTTCCAATATACATTTCAAACATATAACATTTCCAATATACATTTCCAACATATCAAACAGTAGTGTCCATAAGTTCTGTACTTCCACAGCAACAACCTCCTCTATTCTGTTACAGATGGAGTCACCATATCAAACAGTAGTGTTACAAATGGAGTCCATAGTGTCCATAAGCATTTTCCAATTTTGCAGGGAGTACCCCATGAGTGATTTGCTGGTATATCTGTGAACCCTTTACACCCATGTCCATCAGTGGATAAATGAACTTTCCCATTGCAATTGCAATTGCTTTATTGGTCACACCACATGATTTATCGAATGTACCAATTGCATTTTGAAAGATTTCAACGCTACCATACCTTAGTGGAGTGATCAGCGCGGGGACGACGGGCGCGGGGACGACGACGGCGGCGGGGACGACGGGCGGCGGCGGCGTGGGTGCGGGGACCACGGGTGGCGGCGGCGTGGGCGCGGGGACGACGGGCGCGGGGACGACGACGGCGGCGGGGACCACGGGTGACCACGGCCGGGCGGCGGGGACGACGGGCGCGGGGACGACGGCGGCGGCGGGGACGACGGGCGGCGGCGGCTGAGGAGACGAGGCGGCGGTTTCTGTGGCGTCGATCTGTGAGATGAGGGCGAAGTGAGGGAGGGGAGAGAAGTCCCCGGCCTATATAGGTCCGGGGCATTTAGCACCGGGTGCAGCCACGACCCGGTGCTAAATGCCCTTTAGCACCGGGTCTGTACAGCACCCGGTGCTAAAGGCCCCCCCTTTAGCACCGGGTCTTCCCACCACCCGGTGCTAAAGGCCCTTTAGCACCGGGTCTTCTACGCCCGGTGCTAAAGGCCGTAACTGGCGCCAAACGAAAATTGGGGGCCTTTAGCACCGGATTTTAGATCAACCCGGTGCTAAAGGCCCCAAATTTTCGTTTGGTGCCAGTTTTCAAACCGGCCTTTAGCACCGGTGGCTACTATTTGGGAATCTTATAAATATAGTTTTTAATATATAGTTATTAATACTTGTTTTAATTCAGTTATTAATACCTATTAAAAATATATATTAAATAAGAAAATCTTATAAATTACTAGAAAATCAATATAAAATGCTAGAAAATCTTATAAATTACTAGAAAATCTTATAAATTAATAGAAAATCTTATAAATTAATAGAAAATCTTTTAATTACTAGAAAATCAATATAAAATGCTAGAAAATCTTATAAATTACTAGAAAATCTTATAAATTAATAGAAAATCTTATAAATTACTACAAAATCTTATAAATTAATAGAAAATCTTATAAATTAATAGAAAATCTTATAAATTAATAGAAAATCTTATAAATTACTAGAAAATGAATATAAAATGCTAGAATTAATAAAAACAATCTTATAAATCAATAGAAAATCTTAGAACATAGGTGGAACATAAATGCAAATATAGTCATTACAAATTGGGTGGAACATAGTGTAATTAAATTACATGGCATCATCGTTTAATCGGACACTAATAAACTTCCTCTTTACAAATGTTCCTTGATTGTGATCACGCCGTAGATACGGTGTCTCCTCTGCCGCTAACAGGATGCTTGGGTCATCAGCCACTGAGAATGGAGGCCGGCCATCGAGCATATCATAATCTTCATCCATCTTGTCCTCAACTCCTACGATTTTTCTCTTTCCAGGAAGAACTATATGACGCTTTGGCTCGTCTTGTGATGGGTCCAATTGCTTACCCCCACCTTTCTTATCCGCCCCTTTCTTCGGTCTGCTAGCCATGTCCTTCACATAAAAAACTTGTGTGACAGCTTTGCCCAGGACGAACGGTTCGTCTAGAAAGCCAATCTTGTTTAGGTCCACTAACGTCATTTCATAGTCCGCTTCAACTTTAACACCTCCTCCAGTCAGCTTCACCCATTGGCACTTGAACAGTGGGATCTTCAAAAGTCCATACTCTAGTTCTCATATCTCCTCTATGATTCCATAGTATGAGTTTGTATTGCCATTGGTGTCTGTCGCGTCGATCCGGACACCACTGTTTTGGTTGGTGCTTTTCTTGTCCTGGGCTCTTGTGTAAAATGTATACCCATTGATGTCGTATCCTTGGAATGTCAAGATCGTGCTCGATGGACCTCTAGCTACAAAAGCTAGCTGCGCATCAATGCCCTCGACACCCATAAGAAGTCTTCGCAACAAAGTCTGCGCATCAAAGCTAGCTGCGAAAGTACTATTGTGCAGACGCTGAATGAAGGCCGCAGACTTTGTTGAGTTTTCGTCCCTGAGAATCTGCATGTGCTCCTCGATGTACGGAGCAACTAAGGTTGATTGTTGCAAAACTGTGAGGTGCGCTTTACGAAATGTCTCAACGTCCTTGATCACCATCGATCTTCTCCCTAGTGTGCCCTTTCCACCAAGTCTCCCCTCGTGATGTGATTCAGGCACACCAATCGGCATAAGATCGTCGACAAAGTCAACACAGAATTCAATGACCTCTTCTGTTTCGTATCTCTTAGCAATGCATCCTTCTGGACGAGAACGATTACGGACATACTTCTTTAGGACAGCGAAGAACCTCTCAAATGGGAACATGTTGTGTAGAAATACTGGGCCCAATATACGAATCTCTTTGATGAGGTGAACCAATAGATGTGTCATGATATTGAAGAAGGATGGTGGAAATATCATCTCAAAGCTGACAAGACATTGCACCACGTCGTTCTGTAGCTGATCTAAATGGTCTGGATTGATCACCTTCTGAGAAATTGCATTGAGGAATGCACATAGCTTCACAATGGCTTTCCGCACGTTAACTGGTAGCACACCCCTGAGTATGACGGGAAGCAGCTGTGTCATCAACACATGGCAGTCGTGAGACTTCAGGTTTGTGAACTTCTTCTCTTTCATATTTATTATTCCCTTAATATTGGAGGAGTAGCCAGACGGAACCTTGATACTGTTCAAACATTCAAACATGCTTGCCTTCTCTTCTTTGCTGAGAGTGAAGCTGGCAGGACGCAAGTACTGGCGTCCTTTGTCTCTCTTTTCTGGATGTAGATCAGTCCGTTGCTTCAATCATTTCAGCTCCTGACGTGCTTCCAGTGTATCTTTTGGCTTCCCATAAGTACCCAGGAAGCTTATCAAGTTCACGCAAAGATTCTTCGTCAGATGCATCACATCAATCACGTTACGGACCTCTAAACGTTGCCAATAAGGTAGCTCCCAAAAGATAGACTTCTTCTTCCACATCGCGGCACGACCATCCTCGCCCGTCGGAGCAGCCTGGCTTCCGTCTCCCTTGCCAAACACCACGTGTAGGTCCTTCACCATATCAAATAGCTCTTCTCCACTCCGGTGTCTCGGCTTTGTACGGCGGTCAGCATTCCCGCCAAAATGCGCACATTTCTTTCGTAGCTCATGCTTCGCCGGAAGGAATCGACGGTGACCCATGTACACAACTTTACGACAATGTTTCAAATACATGCTTTCGGTTTCCTCTAAACAGTGAGTGCATGCTTTATATCCTTTGTTTGATTGTCCTGATAGGTTACTTAGTGCAGGCCAGTCGTTGATGCTTATGAAAAGCAGTGCTCGAAGGTCAAACTGCTCCTGCTTGTCCTCATCCCACATGCTAACACCTTCATTCTTCCACAGCTGCAAAAGTTCGTCAACCAATGGTCTTAGGTACACATCAATGTCATTGCCAGGTTGCTTTGGGCCTTCGATGAGCACTGGCATCATAATGAACTTCCGCTTCATGCAGAGCCAGGGGGGTAGGTTGTAGATACAAACAGTCACGGGCCAAGTGCTATGACTACTGCTCATTTCACCAAAAGGGTTCATGCCATCGGTACTTAAACCAAGCCTAACATTCCTCGCATCAGCATCAAACTCTGGGAATGCTCTGTCGATGTTCCTCCACTGGGATCCATCGGCGGGGTGTCTCAACATGCCATCCTGCTTACGTTCTTCTTTGTGCCAGCGCATCAGTTTGGCATGGTCTTTGTTCCTGAACAAACGCTTCAGATGGGGTATCAGAGGGAAATACCACATCACCTTCGCAGGGATTTTTTTCTTAGAACGCTCTCCCCCAACATCACCAGGGTCGTCCCGCCTGATCTTTTATCGTGCGCAGGTGCAAACCGGACAACGATCCAAGTGTTCGTACTGTCCGCGATAGAGGATACAGTCATTAGGACACGCATGTTTCTTCTGCACCTCCAAACCGAGAGGGCAAACAACACGTTTTGCTTGATACGTCGTCGATGGCAATTTGTTACCCTCTGGAAGAATCTTCTTTACGAGTTTCAGTAGCTCCTCGAAACCCTTATCAGTAACACCATTTGCTGCCTTCCACTGCAGAAGTTCAAGTGTGCTACCCAACTTCTTTAGCCCCTCTTTGCAATCTGGGTACAGGTCAGTCTTGTGGTCCTGCAACATGCGTTGTATCTTTTTCAGTTCCTTATCATTGCCGTAGTCTTTCTCGGCATCACGCAACATTTGCCCGAGTCAATCAGTAGGTTCATTTTCCTGAGCAACATCTTCCTGAGCATCGCCTTCCCGAGCAACATCTTCCTCATCGGCATCACTCATTGCAGCATATGCAAAGGAACCGTAGTATTGAGCCAATAACGGAATGTCGTCATCGGCCTCGTCTTCTTCATCTTCATCCATTAGAATTCCTCTTTCACCGTGCTTTGTCCAAACAGAATAATTCCTCATGAAACCGTACCTCATCAAATGCACCTGAAGACAACCTCTTTGTTTGTACGATTGTATATTTTTACAATGGGTGCATGGGCAGAACATGAAACCGGACGACGTCCTGTTAGCCTCGGCGGCATCGAGAAACGTCCTAAGGCCATCACGGAACGCCTGAGCGTGGGGGTCCCCGTACATCCATTGTCTATTCATCTGCATTATTAACCAATAACAAATATACAATACAATTTAAAGATAAAAAAATTTAATATATAAATAAATACAAATTATAATATATATTCCATTATATAAATAAATTTCTAAAACTACATTACTATATTCATTAAATATAACATTACTATAAGCCTTATAAGATTTATAAGATTTATAAGATTTTCTATTAATTTATAAGATTTTCTAGCATTTTATATTGATTTTCTAGTAATTTATAAGATTTTCTATTAATTTATAAGATTTTCTAGCATTTTATATTGATTTTCTAGTAATTTATAAGATTTTCTAGTAATTTATAAGATTTTCTATTAATTTATAAGATTTTCTAGCATTTTATATTGATTTTCTAGTAATTTCTAAAACTACATTACTATAAGCCTTATAACTATTCACAAGTCATACAAAACAAAATACTAACTAGCTTGCCTTCTCTCTCCATTTAAAACACAACATGAACACTCTCTCCACCATGAACTCAAGCTCTCTCCTCTCTCTCCTCCAAGAACACAAGCTCTCTCTAGCTAGCTTTACTTTAATTCACAAATCCCTCTATTTCTAAATAATAGAAGGATTACAAGCTAAATAAAACATTAGAGAATGAAAGAGTGTACCTTGTAGTGCTCCTTAGATGAGTAGAATCTTCACAAATTTTGAAAAAAATTTGGGCAGCACCTCCCCTCCCACGGCTGAGCAGCATGAACACAGCGCCTAAGTGTTCATCTGACTCGGCCGGGGGAGGAAGAAGCCCCTATATTCAAAAGACATTAGCACCGGGTCGTGGCAAGACCCGGTGCTAATGCGCACCCTTTAGCACCGGGTGCAGCCAGCAACCGGTGCGAAATGGCCTCGGCACATTAGCACCGGTTGCTGGCTGCACCCGGTGCTAAAGGGGGCGCATTAGCACCGGGTCTTGCCACGACCCGGTGCAAATGTCTTCGCCCTGACACCCCGCAGCGCCGCCCCCGCTCCTAGCCGTTGGACCCGGTGCTGAAGCCCCATCAGCACCGGGTCCAAAAATGGCCGAGGCGGAGGAGGCGGGCGGATGTGAAGCATTCTGGTAGTGGGTTATCAGTTATCTCGACCACATTAAACTTGATAAGTGTGTGCTATATGTGACCCAGCTGAGCAATAAGCCGGTAGCTGGAGAAGGATAAGGCAAGATCGTATTATGGTGCTCCCTCCTTTTTTCAGCTGGGTTTGCTCTCTCATCAGATGTACACACCATGTGATGTGAGAGAGCTTTGATGTCAGTCACAAGCGGAGATCATGAGGATCCATTCGATGTACCACATATCCTGCTTCCATACTTGTCCGCGTGCCTCCATGGCCATACAAGCTTTATGCCCCTTGCCAATTTTTGTTTGTTGATGTGTCATGTGCCTACCTGCTTGTCTTCTCAGGCCCTGTTTGTCAGAGCTCCCAGAGCTGATTCTCTGGTGAATCCAGGAGAAGCTCTGCCAAACAGTTTTCCAGCGAGAAGTGATTCTCTGCTGGCTCTGAGAAGTGATTCTTTGAAATGAACTAAGTGGCTGGGAGCTGAAAAAAAGTAGTTTCTCCTGATTCTGGGAAGTGATTCTCCATCCTGATTTTGAGAGTTTATGCTAGATAATCAAAGAGAATCACTTTCAGCCACAGAATCACTTCTCTCAGAGAATTAGGTCCCATAGAGAATCATAATCAGATGAAGCTCTACCAAACAGACCCTCATTGTCCGCGAAATATTCCTCAGCTAATTTTTTAGTGGACTCTCGTGTTTCTCGGCCCAACATGGGACCTACATTCACGTTTAGATTCATATATAAATACCTAGGATATTCGATCTTCATTTATATTACAATTTATCTTTGTTTATGCTCCCAAAAGAAGTAAATTTGGACTCGAAAAAAATTTGCTGGAAAACTCTAGTTACCCTGGCGTCTGGGGAAAAGTCTCGCTAAGAACCACCACACCTCCTGCACAAACAGCATGGGAAAAAGTTTGATTGATGCAGAAGAAACTAAGAGGTACTAGCATATGTTGCAGTAAGTTCATCTGCAGGAATGGGCTCAATGTTCAATAATTGAGCTGAGCACCAGAAACTGAAACCGTTGCTCTCGCTTTCAATGAACTCCATCCTGTTGACATTCAAAATTGGCACAGGGACTAGCAAACCGGTCTGACCGGTTTGCCAAACCGCACATCCCTTTCATCCTAATGGTCAATGCAGCTCGGACTGTGGCAGAAGCTTCGTTGATTCAGCCTGAGTCACTTGATCAATATATGCCTGCATCCAAGTCAAACAAGGTGATAAGATAGCTACTAGTAGGTCGCAAATGGGGTTAGCTCGCTCGCTTTTGCTGGTTGCAGCCCAGTCCCGTCCGGGCCACCTGGCGATTGGGATTATTGGCCATCCTTTTATTTGACTACTGATCGACGACGATCTGCCTTTCTTCACCGTGCACACCCTCCATTATCTCTTGTCTCATTACTTTTGGAGCTTTAAGCACATCCCAATTTTACATATCTAAATATCTAGGGGACACGTACTGTCGGTATCACGGCGATATGTTCATCATTTTCTCAATTATTGGCAGAGAGTTTACAGTGTAC
The DNA here is from genome assembly GCA_033239725.1 of Echinochloa phyllopogon. Lineage (NCBI taxonomy): Eukaryota > Viridiplantae > Streptophyta > Magnoliopsida > Poales > Poaceae > Echinochloa > Echinochloa phyllopogon. The sequence continues at coordinate 36,267,043 of BTCW01000014.1, forward strand.
CCAGCACCCGTGGCAATAAAAGTGAAAGAAAATGCAACCTTTTGTCTGACATGTTGCCCTCTTATCAGCTCCTCATTTGACCTGGATTGTACAGTTGACGAGCGAGATTGGTCGGTTTTATATAGGTGAGGGACCAAAGTATATCCCTATTGTGAAAGCTTCTGGACCAAACTAGTTGTCACCGATGGAGAATGACAATTCCTTCTGTTCACGTTTCCATCTTGTTTCAAGATTGACAAAGGCAAATCAAGGAATATGACCTTGCTGTTTTGTCTGGATTCTCTCGCTTTTTTGGCTGGTACTAGAGCTGGGACATGCATATTTAATTTCAAATGTATAAGTTTCGGTTGGCCTTGCCCTCACTCGCACACTCGGGAACAGCTCGCCGACCATGCATAAATATTGCCGGCGATGAACGCCACGGAGCACAAGCTCCTGTATCTTGGCTTCTATCGATAAAAAACGGACTCGGCAGCAAACAAAGAGAAGCACGGGGCTACATATAGGCTTGGAACACCACGAAGCTAGCCTCCACGTCCGGCCTTCTCGCCATGACCCGCAGGACGTGCTCGGCATCGCCGTGAGCGATTCGCTCACCCGGACGATGCGGTCTCCTCCCTACGGATCGGCGCCACGCACACCTACGACTCTAACTGCCTAACAAACTCCAACTTGACTGGTTGACCATATGCACGTAACCGTGCACAGCTAAATACACATGCCCCGCTTGACTGCCTATCGTCATGAGCCAGAACTCCGCGAGACCTGGGCAATCAGGACCAAGTTCGACGCGTGCGTATGGACTCCTACTGCTAGACTGCACCTAACAGACCTAGACTAAAACCAACTCATGCACACACGCGCACACGCCCAGCGCGACACACGCGCCGGCGCGTTTATTCCTAACAGTTTCAATAGAAGCCTTTTCCACCTCAGTTGGATACGCAGGTAATCCAAACAGAGACCGAATGAAAGTATTTGAACCTATATATCTACAGAACTACATATTAACAACAATTTTATGGAGTTAGGCCTACTGGATATACGAGCAATGGGTCATGAATGGGAGGAGATGTGGAAGTGTCAACCTTTGCTATCGCCACCGTTCTTTTAGCCTCACGATAACAAAAGATATTATTGGTGATTCTGATAGGACATACCAAAAGTTCAGATATCATGGAGGTCCATCCCTACGTAGCCCTAGGGTTGCCCGTTCAGGGATCATGGTCCCGAAAGCATTTTGTTTTTGTCCCATAATGAGCTGCCTCATGGCGCTGAGCTTTGGCCAGTTGTCTGATTATGCAGCTCTTCACCGTTTCTTTGCTTCTCTTTCGGTTTTGCAAGGTCGCTTATGTGCTTGTGGAAGGTAGGAAAGGAGAGATGCTGCTCTAGACATGCCCAGAAGCAACTACCTGCACTCACCGTTTGTATAGTCTGCACTCTTTAATTTTTTCACCCCTCAAACACACAGGATTCATCATTGTATTAAAAGGAAAAAAACAGTTCGATTACATTCCAAATACACATTCCACGATCCGATTACAATCCTTGATTACACCAGGAAAGAGTACTGTGGGATCCTCCAATACCAACTCAATCTCCTAAGGATTGCTTGTGATGTGATTCTTCTTAGGAAGTGAGAACTAATTGATTTCAAAAGGTGACAACTTTTCAAATGAATTGATTGTTTGTTATCCCGGTTCTATCCATGTGAGATGAAAGCAGAGACCCTTCTCGTTCCTGAATGCGAGTAAGATGCCCAAAAGTTGCAAACAACGAAATGGCACCGGAGCAGCAACAAAAATTGTGTTCACCATATGGCTCTGTTTAGAACAGATCTAGCTCCGAACTTCACCTCAGATGTGAAATTTCTATGCTAGAATAAAATATCTTGGGACTATTTTCTTTTTGTCTAGAATTGAAAGAAAACTGTTCAACCAAACAACTCAAAAGGATTGCTGTAGCTCTCCGACAAACAAGACCTATTCTGCCTTACATCTCTTAATGTAAAATAATACATTGCAATCTAGTGCTGTTGCGAGAGGCCATCACGCCTAGAAGATCACAGACAGCACATTTATGTGCCTTTTAACAAAGGGAAAAGATCACGACAGCGCCACGAGGCCTGGAGTGGCTTCAAATAGATATAAACAACTCAGATTGCGCTCGCATGATGCTCGCTGATATACATGATGAAAAGAGAACCATTATTTTACCACGCTCGGTGGCTCGTTGCTCTTTACTTGCATCGTGCATAGACAATTGGACATATCAGCATCCAAGCAAATATAAAATGAAAGAACACATTTCTGTTCTGGGTGAATTTCTGTTTAGGTCAAGTATTCTCTCGAAACAGAAGGGAAGAAAAAAGAGATATACTTCACATACATACACAGGTCTGCATGTGATCAACCCCTATGAAGCTTAACCATTACATATCCTTTTGAAGTAGCTACAGTAATGCGCTCCTCAACACTACTAAGATAGCATCTGGGCAATAGTGTATTGTCGTCAAAGGCACTTATTCCACAAAATTTACTACTAGTCTCACTATGTGTTCCCTCCAAGTTGAAGCTGGCAGCCAAGGGAGCAAGTATTAGAAACCTTTACACGCGGCCAGCATTCTCTTCTCCCTGTCAACCTACAAATGGATTATCAGAAATGCCATCACTGACACTATCATTAAAAAAATGAACAGTTAAAACAGAAAACACTTCCAACAAACAAAATCATTTCATAATGATGCATAGTAAGGACATAGTAGTCCACAGACTAAAGCATGAGTACTGAATTTTGCATAAATCCCCAACCATTGATGGATATGATTTTCAAAATCAAATAGTTCACAGTTTAAGATGTTTTTATGTTCTCTTGCAAGTAAGGAACATTGGATGCATACAACTGTAACCATATCTGCATGGATCTGCCACTAATTACTGGTAAGTGTAAAGCGTAAATGCACACTACAAATCAAATTAATGAGATAGTCCATGTGAAATTATGTCTCAAGTTATCAGGCAGGCCGATGTTTACAAACTTGGATCCATGGATATAAAACAGTTTCATAACACAAGAAAAAAAATAAAACAAGAAAAAAGTTTAGATTATCTGAGCTTGTATATCTAGTGACAGAGAGGATTCAGGAAGAACATGGGTTAAACAACACTTCTGTTTTGAAAGTAGCATAACCCATACAATCAATATTATATTCTACAAACCCCTCTAGATCATGATCAAATATTGGAAAAGACAGCTTAATTATTCTAAAAACATAATCGGAAACAAAATCTTGAATAGCTTATAGAGAAACATTATCTGGGAAAGAATGAGTGCATGGGAATCAGTAATGGCATTGGATCACTGACAATGGGGAACATACTGTATTAGTATGCATTGCTACCAAATTAAACAAGGCTTAAGCTTTTGTGGATTCACCTAACTAAGAACTCAATATCTATCTTGGCCTACATGTGCATATAGTTAATGAACTGTGCCATGTTCCTTATAAATTTTTGTAATGATCATTGCTTCCTTACTGTGCAGGTTCATGGAGTCCAGGATGTTAGTCCATACAGATTTCAAAATTATCAGACTTGGAAAGCACAAGCACCAGAAGCAGTTCCATGAGTCAGCTTATTGGATAAGTTAACAAGGCTGCTTTGTTAAATGTAGGGTTTGTAAAACCCTCCATACTATGATTGTAAACAACAGTTCTATTACTGTCAAAAGGATCAAATTATAATCAGAAAAATGTACATTGATTGAAGATGAATAGAACTGGTAGTCAGTATTCATGTCATGACCAAATCACATTGTAAATAATGCATGTTAATACAAAAATCTGCACCAATTAAAACAAAATTTAGCGAACATATTTCAAGTCAAAAAGTTAGCTCCAACCGAACACAACTACATCACATTTCAAACCATTTGCCATTCACAAACAACCCCTTCTTTTTATGAGTACATTCCCTGATAACCTAGCATGCATTAGCGATATTTTGTATCTAAGGTACAATCAAATTAAGCCAATTTTGATTAGAGCAGGGGGCGATGGTGTAAAACAATCATGGCTAGATGTCCAGTGTTCTGATTCTGAAAAACATACCGTCTGCTAAACTTTCATGAAAATATAGATTATATAATTACATTATTTATCATTTCTGACGTGAATAATTGAGATGTTATAAAACCTTTTTGAAAGAAAAAAATATAGTTCCTCAGTTCAGTAATCTACGCAACACCGATTTGTCTATCAATAATTCAACATGTTACAAATTTGTGACACAACAGAACTGGCAGATATACTGGTGTTGTTACATATTTATTACATAGCTATCAACTACTCAGTATGAATGGCCTATGCGTTTACATGCTATATAATTACTTTAATATCACGAAGTTCTTTATCCGATCTTGACTATTCAATAAAACCACAGATGCTTTATAGGACAAATTTATGAAGTCGACAGTGATGTATCATCCAATGATAGTACGGGGTTGGGGGTTGTTGGAAAATTTGAAAAGTGTCAATGCAATAAAACCTATCAACATGCCTTGAGCATTCTACAGTGCTTCAATAAACCCAAGTGTTGGTAACATGTTGGTATGACAAGACTGTTAGTCAGATACACAATCATCTAGGAAAAGTGCTAGAATAAGGGAAACAAACAACCAAAATAAGAGGTTTCACCAACCTCCGGCAACTTTAAATATAATTTAGATGAGCTGGTAATAGTGTAACACAAACATTCTGTGCTATTAATCTAAACTATAAGGATCCAGTTCTTTTGAAAACGATTCTCACCCAAAAAAATTCGACCCACCCCTCACAGAGGACCCACGTGTCATATCTATTGAAGGAAAAGACGTGGAAAGTTTTCGCAAACCAGAAAAAAAAAACGATGTTTCTAGAGTGTTTCTGCCAAAAACGAAAAGTTTTTCTCACCTTAGATTCCTCTACCCACCACTGTAATTGAAATTAAATAAGACTCCAACAGTTCCCAAAATCAACTTCCAATATTTTCGCATGCCCAAAACTTGGGACGTTGGGAGCCAAATATTCGCGCAGTCTCTGTGTGCCCAATCGCACAGAATAGAAAGCAACGACGTTTCTTTTTCTTGTGGACTAGCGAACAACCGTTGGATCCGGTGATTTGGAGGACGTACCGTTTAGTCCGCAGCAAATCACCGATCATGTACTGGGCCCATAGATGAGGTGGCAGGCTTTAATTTTTTTTGACACTAATTATTGTGAACTGTTGGTGGAGGTAAGTTTTTTCCTTCCAATATTTTTCTGAAAGAACCCAAAAACAGTTTTTCAGTCTTTATTTTTTTGGATAGCATGGCGCATGTCGGGCGGGCATATTTGCTAGTTACAGAAAAACAAGCAAAGAATTGATGGGATATCAGTGCAGGAACGCTACATAGTATCTGCAGAATTACAGCAATTGATCAAAATGTGAGAAATCAATCCTCACAGGAGAAATTGTGTAACTCACACAGCTTAAAATGGCCTGAAACGCGGACAAATAATTTATTTAAAAAGCACTGTAGACAAAGATGGTGGCATATCAACACAGTAAAGTTGATAATGTAACATGAAATCACCGGAAGATAGAAGGATTATTTTTGGTTTTCTGTATGTCATGCAGGCCTGTAAGAGCAAGTTTTTAAGTCACTATTACTAACATAGCTAGCTGGTAATTCCAACTCCATTGTGTCACCTCCACATGCCTACTAGAAAAGAAATACAAAGTAATCCTATTATGCATTTCCATCAACTAGCTACATTTAGGGAAATGTCATCTGCCTTGAACTGCTGGTATTCAGATCACCTCCAGACTCTAGTCTTCACATGACACATGAGAAAGATGAGAAAGGAAAAACACTGAGCACATGCAATATTCTCTAGATACAAAGATGACAGTCTTTCACAATCAAAGTCATATGGAAAGCATGACTTGCTTGCAATGCAAGTTAGCACTAGATCGAAAAGAAAAACATGTGTTAAGCACATATGGTTGTATTAATACAAAGCAAAGCAAGTTATGGTACAAAGAAGATAAGGTTGCAGCACACTATGGAAATCTTCATTATGGCGCAGAAATATATTATTACTGCAAAACTGTGTGCAGAGAAAGTTGAACCACACCTTTCACCATTGGATGAATTACTGTGCTGCTGCCTCGAATTTTTTGAGTATATCACAGTGCGGAGTCTGGTATGCTAAGCCCCATTGGCGGCGTTGCAACTCAACCCTGCAATTCTGTGTGACTATTGAGTAGTAATCCCTCTCAACATGCCGCTCCAGTGTTGCCCGTTCAGTGCTTTGATGTGGATACTGCTCCTCAAAGTTAGGAATCTTGACATAGTATGCAACTCCGCGTGAGGTTTGGAACTTATGCTCATATGGGTAGGAGCGAGAGAGGGAGTAAACAGGCTCAGAGGACGGGAGGAAGTTGAGCAACAGCAGCAGTAGGACTGGCAACAGCTGAATAAGCATCCTGACAGTTGAGCCACCAGAATTCTGCTGCCCATGGGCATGCATTCCACCAGTCCTGAAATGGAACGTCCCAAACTGTCCAAATTGCCTGGTGGTCGCAGGCGCCATACCACCAAAGAAGAAGTTTCTGAATATCTCATCTGGGTCAAAGTCATCCTCGTAGTACCCATTGTATGCACGGGCAGTAGATGCCCTCCTGTGGTGTGTAACTGGTTCATCCGAGCCAACGAGGTCGTAGCGCTTGCGGCTCTCAGCATCACTGAGGCACTGGAAGGCCTTGGAGACGGCCTTGAAGGCGTCCTCTGCGCCAGGGGCCTTGTTCTTGTCAGGGTGCACCTTGAGCGAGAGCTTGCGGTAGGCCTTGCGCACGTCCTCGACGGTGCAGTCCTTTTCGAGGCCGAGGATCTGGTAGTAATCCTTGGTGTGCTTCTTGACCTGACGCACGACCTCGAGCTGCTCCGCCGTGTACTCCCTCGCAGCGCCGGTCATTGTCTCCTCCTCCTCCCTCTTCTTGCCCTTCTGTTTCCTCTCTCTCAGCCCGTCAGCCTCAGCTGCCCCTGCTGCTGCGGGTTGTGGCGGCGGCGGTGGCGGCGGCGATGATGACGATGAAGCGGGTGAATCGTCCTGGGGGTTGAGGAGCGGGGCGAGGAGGTCGTCAATCGGGAGGGAGGGGTCGAGGCGCTTGGCCTTGGAGAGGAACTTGATGGCGCGCGCGCGGTCACCGGCATCGAGCGCGCCCCTGCCGATGCGCAGGCACTTGGCCGCGTCGTCCTTGTTGCCCTCCATCGCAGATCTGGCCGCCGCCGTCCCCGGCCGATCGAGCCGAGCAGGCGAGCTACCGTGAGGAGCTCACGCAGCGGCGGCGCAGGAACCGGCCCCGATCGGATCGGATCGGATCGGATCGGCTCGCCCCCGACACAACCTAACACGATACAATCCGTGAGGCGTGTGTGTGGGGTTAGAAGAACAATTCGGACATGGAGTACGGATTGATTGCGTGAGGAGCAGGAGAAGTAGGTCGCTTACCGGCGAGGCGACGTGGAGTAGGGTTCAGGTGAGGCGGATCGCCGGAGTCGGGAGCGCCGGGCGGAGGAGGAAAGGGGATAGGGCGAGCGACACCGACGCGGCGACGACCCCCCGAAACTGATTCTTTTTTTTTTTTTTTTGAAAACAAGCCTTCTCATTCATTCAACACCAGATGGCACGATAACGTCACGCACCACCAAGGAAGTTACAAGACTAGGGAGGGGATCAATCCAAATCATTGGACAGTCCGGGTCCCGAGCTAAGCCTGAATGAGCTAGCTCATGCGCACACTGGTTACTAGAACGGTGTACAAAAACAATACCATGTAGGTTAAAATGCAAAGCTAAACAGCTACGAATCTCCCGGAATACTACTCCTCCAGGCGCTAGATCAAAGGAAGGAGACTTCAGGGCAACAACCAGATTAGCAGAATCTGTTTCAAGCAGCACTTGTGATATGCCGGCAGCCATTGCTGCATGTAACGCTTGAAGACATGCTTTGGCCTCTGCTGTTAGCGCATCTTGCACAGCTGGTATGTTGCCTGAACCTGCCAGAACCCCATGCCCCTCGCAGTCTCTGATGACAAAACCCCACGCTCCACTCTTCTGTTGCTCACAGAAAGCTGCATCAGTGTTAATCTTCAGCACCTCTGGAGGCGGGGGGCTCCATCTCTGTTGCTTCGACATAGGAGCAGAGGCATGCTGAGCAATCGTCTCTTGCTGTGTCTTACAGCTACAAGCTGCCTGCAATGTCTTACGCTGCACATCAGCAATCGCCGGGAGACCCTCCCCTGCATTGGCTTTGTTCCTTGCATCCCACCACGACCAAAGAAAACATGATATCAGAACCTTTTCTTTCTCCTTCAGAGTGAGGATGTGCTGCACTATATCTCGCGGGGATTCCATAGATAGGAAGCATCTGCGCACACTTTCAAGCTTGAGAGCCTGCCAGCATTGCTTCACGAATTTGCACTTTAGGAAGCAGTGTCCTCCATCTTCATCGAGACGATGGCATACCGGGCATTTAGTATCTACGTCCTTAACTCCTCTACGTTTAATATTCAGTTGAAGTGCCAGACTATTATGAGCAAAGCGCCACAAAAACTGTTTTACTTTCGGTTGACACTTGAAATTCCACAAATTCTTCCAAAGTTTACAGTCAGCCGTAGCCAAGGAAGAACTTGACTCACCCCTCTGTCTGTCTTGCTCGTGCTCCCGGTTATCTTCCAAAACATGATAGGCTGACTTTACTGAAAAAATGCCCTTGTTGTCATAATGCCAAGCCGGCTTATCCTCCTCACCAAACTTGATGGGAATGGCCAGAATAAGCCTCTTGTCTTCCTCCCAAAAAATATCCTCGACCAGTTCCTTATCCCAGTTGCCCGTGTAGGGATCAATGAGGTCAGAGACCTTTGTGAGGATTGTAGCTCCTTTTGGTGTGCACGGACGCCGTGTAGAGCCTCTTGGTAGCCATGGATCCTCCCAAATATTAATCATGGTGCCATCCCCAACCCTCCATATCATTCCTAGCTTGATCGCCTTAAGGCCACGCACAATACTTCTCCAAGAATATGAAATGCCCGGTTTCTCTTCACACTTCAATAGATGCCCATCAGGATAGTATTTGGCCCTCAGGACCCTTGCACATAATGATTCCGGGTCCAACAGCAGGCGCCAACCCTGCCGAGCCAGCATTGCAAGATTAAACAGATGGAGATCCCTGTAACCGAGGCCACCTTTTGCCTTCCTGCTGCACATTCTCTCCCATGAAATCCAATGGAGCTTGTGCTCATTATCTTGCTGCGCCCACCAGAATCTAGCAATCATCATACCAATGTCATCACATAGAGTTTTTGTCAAATCAAAACACGACATCGCATAGGTGGGAATGGATTGGGCAACTGCTTTAATGAGGATGTCCTTCCCGGCTTTGGACAGTAGTTTCTCCTTCCAGCCTTGTATCCGTTTCCAGATCCTGTCCTTTATGTAGTTGAAAGTCTGGACCTTTGATTTTCCCATATAAATAGGGAGGCCTAAGTACTTCTCATTTCTAGCTTCCGCCCCTATGTCCAGAGATTGCATCACCGCTGCCTTCACCTCCTCTCTGGTATTAGCGCTGATCATTATGGAGCACTTCTCCTTGTTTATAACCTGACCCGAGCAATCCTCATACAATGAAAGGATATGTTGCAAATGGCTTGTACTCTGATTATCAATTTTGAAGAGTAGCAAGGAATCATCTGCAAACAAAAGATGATTGATACTCGGTGCTTCTGGGCATATCCGAACACCCTGCATATCCCCCCTGTCCTCAGATGCAGTCAGAAGACATGAGAAAGCTTCAGCACATAGAAGAAAAAGATATGGTGATAGCGGATCGCCCTGCCTTAAACCTCGCTCCGGGATGATTATATCAGTAAGGTCACCATTAACCTTGAACCGATAGCTGACTGTTGTCACTAGATTCATAACAGTATTCACCCAATTTTGGTGAAAACCAAGTTTCAGCATCATTTCCTTGAGGAAATCCCACTCTACCCGGTCATATGCTTTGCTCATGTCTAGCTTCAAAGCTGCGTACTCATCCAGCCCCCTTTTCTTATTTTGCATAAAATGTGTCAATTCATAGGCAAGCAGGACATTATCTGAAATCAGCCGACCCGGCACAAAGGCGCTCTGGTTCTTGGAAACAATATCAGGGAGAATATACTTCAGGCGGTTTGACAATACTTTGGAGGCAATTTTGTAAACTACATTGCACAAGCTAATGGGCCTTAAATCCTTCAATCTTTCTGGGTGCAGAACTTTAGGTATTAACACAACAACAGTTTCATTCCAACCCTCAGGCATGGCCCCCCCATTCAGCAATGCTTTAACCTCGCGAATAATATCATCCCCCATTATCCCCCAAAACTTCTTGTAAAAAAGAGCAGGCATACCGTCGGGACCCGGGGCTTTCAGATCTCCCATGTCATCTAAAGCCTTCTTAATCTCTTCGTTGCTATAATCCACCATCAGAGATTCATTCATGACCTCAGTAACCCGCACAGGAACCTGCGGGAGGAGTTCCTGATAGCGTTGTCCTGCACGAGATTGAAAAAGAGTTTTATAACAGTCAGTTACGAGATTGTGGATCTCCTCCTTCTCCTCAACCACACTCCCATCATCCTTCACCAGTCTCTTGATTTTATTCATTCTCCTTCTCTCCGAGGCATGTTCATGGAAAAATTTAGTGTTCTGGTCACCATGTTGTAACCAATGTACTTTAGCTCTTTGGCGCCAGTATAAATCCTTCTGGTGCTCCAGCTTCTCTAGCTTATACTTGAGAATCTCTTCCCTAGCAACATTCTCCCGTGTAATGCCTCCTCTCCTGCAATCCTCCAATTTCTTCTTCACATATTTAATTCTTTTTTCTAGATCGCCCAACACATTCTTACTCCAGTCTATGAGATCAGCTTTTACATCATGCACTGCACCAGTGACACTCCCTGTTCTTGCATTCATGGATAGCTTCCAAGCATTCTCCACAATCACCTCACAATTTTCCTCCTGTAACCACCCTGCTTCAAAACGAAAGCATGGTTGTCTGTCTCCTCCACCCACTATCTCCTCCTCCTCTAGCGTCACAATCACCGGCCTATGATCCGAATGCTTGGGATCACCATTCCTAACCCTGAAGTTGGGGAACCTCATACACCACTCCACATCAGCCACAGCACGGTCCAGTCTTTCGCGGATATAGTGTTCTCTGGTATGACTATTGTTTCTCCAAGTAAACATATCTCCTGAAAAACCCAGATCATCAAGTGAACAATCCTCCAGCGCCTCCCGAAATCTGTCCATATGTGCCTGTGGCTTTGGTAGACCTCCTTCTTTCTCATAGGCCATCAGAATCTCATTGAAATCTCCCATGCACAACCACGGCCTACGCCTTGTTGCATTTAGGGTTCTGAGAGCTCTCCACGACACCTCCCTCTTGTCGGAACTGGGCTCACCATAAAAACCCGTAAATCGCCAAATGAAACCATCTGGCTCCATCACCTCGCCATCTATGTACAGTCGAGACACTGCTCGCAATTGGAAATTGATACCATTCCTCCAAAAGATTGCGAGACCACCACTCTTCCCAATGCAATCCTTCACCACTAGATTTGTCAGCCCCAATCTCCACCTCAAGCCTTCAATCCTACTTTGAGTCATCTTAGTTTCAGAGAGAAACAAGATGTCGGGGTCCTCCTCCTTCCGAATATTCAGAAGGCCTCGAATTGCCGGGCCATTCCCCAATCCCCGGCAATTCCATGCTACAATCTTCATTTCTTCTCGCAGGACTGTACCGACAGCCCCGCATCAGATGTAGAAATAGTGGCCTTACCCCTCTTGCTACTCTTCTCATCATCATGAGCACCCTCGATGGTGCGCTTACTCCCAAGCGTGACATCCAGTTCCTCAACTCCCGAACGAGGGATGTCTCTTCCCATTCTTCTGTACGTACTCCCCATCATACCCTTCTTCTGTACACCCCCCATCGCGCTCTCTTCACGATGCATGCCTTCCTTCGCACCCACATCCACTTGCATGGCACTGTTCCCGTGCACTTCCCCCCCGCTATGATCCTTCTCCAGTTCCTGAATCACATCCTTGTTTTCCTCCCGCACAGGCGTACTGCTGTTCTGCTCCTTCTCACTGCCTCCATCCTTCAGAAAGAGGACACGTTTAGAACCTCCATCTGCTGTCATCGGGAGTTGCTTCTTCAAAGGATTGGTGTCCTCCTCCTCCCTCCCCTTTGCCGGCTCAGCACCATCATTTCCTCCAGCCCCATCACCCTTCCTCCAGGACGGTGCATCGCTACCAGATCGACCAGGTAGACTTCTACTGGCAAAGCCACCAGAGCTACCCCTACTTCCACTTCCACTCGACCTCCAGGATGGTCTGAAACTCGCTGCACCAAAACGGTCCACACCATCATCTAGCCTTCGTCTGTCCGGCATGCACCTCAACTTCTTGCTAAACTGTTGTGTTTCCCCCTCTGGTACTTCGGTCTCACAGATTCTATCTGTATGGCCAATGATGCCACAAGTATAGCAGAAATCCGGGAGAAATTCATACTCCAGCGGGCACCAATGAGGTTCCTCCTTCTCTCCCACGCAAACCGTCACACCTCGCATCAATGGCTTCCGAATGTCCAGCCGTACCTTAATCCGAAGATATCTTCCAAGGGCAGTATCATCCTCATCAACATCCATAGACATGAAAGTACCGATCTCAGCCCCAATAGCTTCCCCCGTCGCCTTATTCATCAAACCAACAGGCAGTTTCATCACACGTACCCAGATGGGAATGTAGACAAACTCCATCTCTTCAATTGCCTTTAACTCATCCATCTCCCTCATCACCACCAAGTCCCTCCCAAACATCCACGGCCCATGATCCAGCGCCCTCCGTTTCCCTGCAGCTTGATGAAACGTGAAGAGGAAGTGATTTTCCCCTAGATCCTTACAGGTGGTACCCTTGATCGGGCACCAGATTCTCCCTAGGGCTTGCGCCAGGCCATCAGCATACACCAACTTCTCCGCAAAGACCTTGCCAACTGCCTGCGGCTCCATACCCTTGTTCTGCGCGCGACACACCTGATTAACCCGGATGCCCTTCTTCTCCGCCGCCGATAGCTTCAGCCGCTCCAGCATTCCTTCAACCCCCTCCATCACCACCACTGCTGGCCGCAGAGGTACACCGCCCCCCAACTCGAGCAACTCTAGCACCAACCGGTCTCGAGGCTATAGCAGATCTTGGTTTGGCTCCAGAAAGGAGAATTGATGTTGAACACTTTGGAACGGACGTGGACTCCCGAATCAAATCGCAGGGCGCAATCAGATCCGAGAAAGAAGGAAGAGATCACCGGGACCAAAAACTCTAACCGTCAAGACTCCCCTCGAGTCGCCTAAGCGCCGAGACCGTGTGTGCGGCGATTTTGATTTTCTGGGGTGTAAACTGATTCTTTTTTTGCTGGTAGAGTTTCTCTGGATTTTTGTTGTTGCCCTTTCCACGCGTGAAGAAAAAGTCAGAGCGATACGGCGGCACACGGGCCGGATTCGGGACAAGATATGAGGCCCAAAGCTGTTCCGGCCTAGTCCGATTCTTTTTCTTTTAACTTCTATATCTTCCAAAAAAAACTTCTATAGTATCTTCCATTCGGCCATTCCTCTCCTAGCAGCCAAGTACTACGCATCTAGAACAGTATCGTTGAATAGTTTCGACATTCAAGTCAGATGCACTTTACCCTCCTTATATTCAGTCGGAAAAATAGTTTGAACTAGTCTACAAATAATGCAACAAAGCAAGATACACGCAACATTCCTCTCCTAGCACCTAGAACAGTATCGTTGAACAGATTGAACATTTAAGTCATGCATTTTAATGTATCTATGGCAGTTTAGACAACTGATGTTTATTTATACTCACGTTAGTGTTGTTTTATATGGAAGTATGAGCCAAAACAGTAGACAAAATAGTAGACAGCAACACTCTATTTTTTTTATTTAATGATAGCCACATCAGCTTATTTTATTTATGTAAACTTATAGAGACAGCTAATGTCTAACTGTTGTACGTTACCCTTACCCTCCTTATATCCGGACGGAAAAATAGTTTGAACTAGTCTACAAATAATGCAACAAAGTAAGATACACACACCATATTTGATATAAGAAACGAACTCAACTTTACATTAAAAAATATTGTTGTAACAACACATAAATTGTTAAAATGCTTTTCTAAACATTGAGGCAAAGAAATCTTATTTACTACGCAAAGAGAAATCAATTACGAATAAATTATTTTAAGTTGTCAAGTATGTTAAAAGGTAAAATAAATAGTACAAACCAACTAATTATAAGTAGAAAAGGTATTTCTTTTGGAAACATATCTTCTATATTAATGCTAATGTTAGGTTTTTTGTTGAAAAAATTGCAGAATTATACTCTTGTCACCCGAGCTAGGAGTGGCATGGCCTTCGCCTCCCTTTTGTTTTCTAAAAAGACTTGCTCGTTTGTTGGACCACACATTTGCAAAAATCATTAAGATGTCACGTTCATTTACATTCAAACACATCCTAAATATTTAGAAAAATTCTGAACTTTTTTAGTGGTGCACAGGATGCCACCTTCAGGTTCTCCATAGAAGTTTCAGACTATATAGTCTCTTGTACAGAAGAGTTTTGTTTCCTTGGTATTTTTTCATTTTTGTTTCTAATTGTAAAGTTCATTGTTTATGTGGAGTTTTTAATAATAGAGAACGGTACACCAAATAATAATTCCAGAATTTTTGCGACTATTTGGATGCTTTGAAGGTGCAATCAAAGGAACACAATACATATTTTTATAAAAATCTAGAGAAAAAAGAGAAAAATGAAACGGAATCACTTTATCGGTTACGATACTTGACCGGTCGGGAATTTACCATATATTTTCTAAATCAACTATTATTTGATAAATACAATGTAGAGGTGAATTCGGTTAGAAATACCAAGTTTTATGTTTGAGTAAAATCAAAACAGTTGGAAACAAAATTATTTTATCAAAAACATACTCCGTCTATGGGCTGTGCGTTTTGAGGTAAACTGTAGGTGAGAGAGATGCGTTTGGGCTCGACCCAAGTAATGAACTATATTCCCCAGCCCAGCCCACTTGCCACGTCACTCCACCCAGTCACCCCACTCCATCTCCATCCATCCAGGCTGCAGCCGCAGTCGAGCCGGCCCTGCTAGCTACACCAAGAAAGATGGTTGCGCTCCTCCGCCCACTCACCGCCGCTGCCGCCGCAACCCTCCTCCTCGCCCCCGCCGCGCCGCTTACTGGTTCCGCAGTCGCCGCTAGTGCCATCAGCGGCAGGCGGTGGCGAAGCGTGAGGACGAACGCCGGCGGGGGCTGGCTGTCCGGGCTGTTGGGCGGCAAGGGCGGCGGCGCGCCCACGGCGATGACGGTGACGCCGGGAACAGTGAAGTCCGGCGACCCAGTGCTTCACGAGACGGCACAGGAGGTGGCTCCGGGGGACGTGCCGTCTGAGAAGGTCCAGGGCGTCATCGACCGGATGATCGACGTCATGCGCAAGGCCCCCGGCGTCGGCCTCGCCGCCCCGCAGATCGGCGTCCCGCTCAGGGTATGTCTAATTCTTTGCCTTGAAGCATGTTTGCTTGTGTTTAATCATCAAAAGCAGTCATTAGTTACCAATGCTGTCCTGTTACAAACATGGTGATGCTATTTCTGATGATCAACTATCGAATTACAGATTATAGTTCTCGAGGATACTCAAGAGTACATCAGTTATGCACCCAAGAAGGACATCGAGACGCAAGATCGTCGTCCTTTTGATCTTCTTGTCAGTACATTTTGCCGCACTGTGTTGATTCATGGCCAATTAACTATTTGAAGCTTTTCTCATGCCCTGTTGTGCTGTTCCTCGTCTTTCCTTAATCCAGGTTATTATCAATCCCAAGCTTAAAAACACAAGTAAAAGAACTGCACTTTTCTTCGAGGGTTGTCTGAGGTACATATTGGAATGCTTCTTTCCGCAATACCCCATTATCAATTGTCACTGGGCACTTGAAGTTCATATATGAAGATACAATGAATATAGAAGCTGCATTGCATTTTACTGAACTGTATTGGTTATGATCTGATACTTATTTTCTCGGGATGCCAGTGTTGATGGATATAGGGCAGTAGTGGAGCGACATCTTGATGTTGAAGTTTCAGGTTTGGACCGAAATGGGAGACCCATTAAGATACATGCCTCAGGATGGCAAGCACGCATCCTGCAGCATGAATGTGACCATCTGGAGGGCACTCTATATGTTGACAAGATGGTTCCTAGAACATTCAGAATTGTTGATAACTTAGATCTGCCGCTTCCTATTGGATGTCCCCCACTAGGTGCAAGATAATGTGTATAGCTTGCAATTTTTCCTCATCAAATAGAGGTAATTGCCTTTGTAGTTTTTGTCAAAACAAATTTCCTGTACAATATTCCATTTTTGCTTCTCATGTAACTGCTGTCTTTGTTCAACTATCCAACCAACAGCAAAATTCCTATTGAAATTGAAAATCATTACCAGAGAGCAGAGACCTCTCTGATGCAAGCTATAAGTGGGCATCTGCACGGTCTACAAGGTGTCACTTTGACTACTGATTCCAATCTATATGGTTTTTCGCTGCCGGGGGGAGGGGGGGTAAGCAATATCTGCTACTTAGATTGGCTTTATATGATTGGTCTCCTTTGGTGCCATGGAATTTTAGTATACTCAAAGAAATAAACTATCAGAAGCAAGCATATGAGATATTCAACATCATTGTGCTGTGTAGTTTATGTTTTCAGAACCAAATTGAGTATGCAACCTTTTTGCAATATAATAGTTTCTCCAATGTCCAATATATTCTGTATATCTGTATCAAAGATAGATGAGTAGGTGGTCAAAGGTGATTTAGTTGGACTATATACTATTGGAAAGGTTCGGTAGGTGAACGTATTCGAGGAATATTTTGGTCTCAACAGAGAATAAAGAAAATGATGGGTAGTTAGTAGTAGCACTAACTAAAATTACACTTCACAATGAGAAGAATTTTTAGACAAATATGATCTCATGGGACTTCGCACCACTCAAAATAAAGTAATTTCCGATGTCTCTTGCAGGCATTTAGATGGATCCATACAATTAGGGCAACAGAGTGATTATTTTCCTTCAATCATTCTTACTAGGAAGGTTGCAGAACTTGGACAACTGTTTCAGAGGCATTAATTTGCAGGTCATTATAATGAAAATGTAGAAGAGCTTTCAGATAATAAATGTAATCATGCACTTGACATTTTTATGCTTTACTGGAGACAAGACAGAAAGCATTTGTGTGGTGTAAGGCTACAGGATTTAGAATCACAGAAAGGGACAGATCAAGGCCTTGTGGAAATGAAATAAGATAAATAGTTTATTGAGGTTGGTTGCAGTAAGATCACTGAAGCTGGTTGCAGTAGTTGAGCTATTGAGGTTTGTTTTATCATGACACTTCATGCGATGACAGGTACAAAACATTAAATGTGAAAAAATGTGAGTTTTGACTTTTAACTTATCAAGTGCCCATCTATAATAGTTGCTATGCTTTTGTTGTGTGTGTCGTTTGGAACAGACTACAAGAGACAAACATCTTCATTGTTTAGCATTTGCATCTTTTATTTATGCTGTCGTATGATATAAGGGCTAAATGCAATAATTTGTTCTGATTTGTCTCTTTTCCATTGCCCCATCATTGAAGTATGATTTTGAAAATAGGTTGGACTGCATGAAATTGAAGGCTATATATGGCTAGTGATAGAGAAAGGGTGAGATAAACACTCATCACATTTAAGCATTTCTATATTGTGGATAAAGTTTCCAATCCATTTCATGGGGATAAGAAGCTTGCCATGGGCTGGCAGAAATCTCATGAAATCAGGTTCAGACTCTATTTGACACCTGTAATATACTGAGTGACATAGTGAGGTGGTTGAAGACTTGAGGTTCCTTTTCCGTCAGAATGATTAGGGATTGGGATCCTTCAAATCTGGTCTTAATGCAGCAGCTAACCACCTATGCACTAGCTTTTCTCCATCATACAGGGCACCATCACCATACCGCAGAACAAGGCAACCTGCACATGGTCTGCGGCTTTCTTTATGTTTCTTCTGATCTTCAAAGACAGAAAATTTTGTCCCTTGCCCCCACCCACTCATTGCAGAGTATCCAAACCCATAATCCATTGATTAATTAGTGCCTGGACTATAGGATTCCGCTTGCGTGTGCCATTCTCCACACTGCTATATAGATGGTGTTAGGAAGACCCATACAGATCCAGAGCCAATAACCAGCAGAGTAGCAGAGCTATTAGCAGGCTTAGCAATGGCAGCCCGTCAGGGCAGCAGGAGGACGAAGGCAGACCAGTGGCTATTTGGTGGGAGGTGGAGGGGAGCCTCAAAGGAGACAAGGCATCCTGTTGTTCCTGAGACTAAGCCTCCAAATCCCACTGTTGTTCAGGATGAAGGAGTCTGCCTTGAGAAGTCTAGAGTGCATGTGTCCGGTCTGGGGGAGAGAAAGAGCATTGATATCGCGCCTGGGAGGAGATCAATGCCGGAGATGGAGATCAACATGAAAGAAGTTGTGGCAGTGCTTGGGGTGAAGGTCATGGCTGCAGACATGCCGCCGTTCATGCAGTTGCATGCCTTCCGGTGCGCTAAGCGATCCCATGATAGCTTGGACAAGTTCAGTTCAAGGCAGCTGGCCCATGATGTCAAGAAGGTGAGTTGTATGCTGATTGTGATATTTGTCTTGCTTTGTCTTCTGAAGAGCATTCATTGGTTTGTCTTTTAGATGAGTTCTTTGTGAAATCGAACCTTTGCTTTGCCCAATTATAAACTGTCTGCTAATATTGAAATCAATATAGTCATAATGTTTTCTGCACTTGGGAATCATGAACCTAATCTGCTTATGCTTTTCAATCTTAAACTGTTGCTACTCCATTTACTTTGTGTTTCAGAGGACCACTTATAATGAATTACTAGCATCTGATGCCCTTCTGTTGATATCCAACAGGAGTTTGATAAAGTGTACGGGCCTACATGGCACTGCATCGTGGGCACAAGCTTCGGCTCCTTTGTGACGCATTCTCGAGGCTGTTTCCTCTACTTCTCCATGGACAAGATCATTGTTATGCTGTTCAAGACCAAGATAAGGAAAGTGTTAGCATCATGAGCCTTTGTTATGAGATGACTTGTTTTGTGCCCTTCACGAAGGGTTTGGTCGGTCCAGCTCTATGATATTGACACTTGTAAAATATTGGCGCTTGGGACTGTAGAGCTAACTTGCATTATTGTTGTTTGTGAGTGGCAACTTGCTACTGAAGGGTGAACATGGGTCCGTACTGTGGTGCTCCTGTTGTAGACTAAATTAACAGTTGGAAGCAATGATGGACTGCTTGCTTCGGTGTAGTGTACGCTGAGGGACAGTTCTGGTCTGCCAAGCTGCAGAGATCTCGGTCAAGGTCACGTTGTAAGATTCCTGATCGGCAGATCTGTTTGCAGTAGCCAAGAGGGAGGGCCACTGTAAGGCATGACTTCGTCATATGTTCTTGCTTGGAACCAAGGATCAAAATGTTTGCCTCTAACATATTGTTCTACTTTTGTTCATACGAAATTCCAGATGGAACTTCTGCTTTACTGTTTTCCCGCCACTAAGGATGGCGATGATGTTGGTCACTTCATCATGATGGATTTATTGTTGTCATACATCCTCCACTAGGCCCATGAAATTACTCTAATGCTATGCTATCTTTATGTAAGTCAGGTATAAGATGCCCTCGGCGTCTTTTGACAGAAAGAAGCTAATTATTCTCCTTTCATGCCATTGTTCAGTCAAGGCGGTTTTAACTATTCACAAAAAAAGAAAAAATGGTTTGGTTTTGTTGGTTTTGGCCATACATCCACGAAGTTTAACTGGGCCCATAATCGTGATTTCGTGATGGGTATATGTTGAGCTGGCATCAGACTGCTGTGTAATGTGACCCCCAGCTGGGTGATTGACCGCAATTGGAGGCATGTGGTGATCACGAAGGTGGTGATGTGTCAGTTTGTCACGCTTGGCAACATGGGGAAAACGCTGGTAATGGCTTCCTTTTTTTTATAAAACAGGAGAGGCAAACCTCTACTGATTATATATATTAAAAATAAAGAAACAAAGAGAGGAGCACATATATGATTTGGCCTACAATCCTACTGATGACAAGACTAGGGAAATGGAGCATATATATGATTTGGCGCCCGTGATAGCAAATTATTCGGCTTCATTCGGCCTAGGTAGTCTCCAATCACTTGACTGCATTGAATTCATGTTCACGATGGGCTATCCCATGCATGCTGCAACCTTTTTTTTTCCCTCCTACACCAAGGCCTTGTTTATGTTACAAATAATATAGTTTGTATATTATAGTGATCAATATGTAAGTTATGGTTTCACCAAGGGGCCTCTCCCAAGGGGCATGTCCCTTGGGGTGGCAACCCCCATGCCCCTTGGGCTTGTATATATATGTGTAAACACTAGTCCTCCATCAATGAGAATTCATTCATTTGTTTCCTTTCACTTCATGTTCTCTTGCATTCACAACACGTTATCAGTACTTTGCTCTACATTGAGTTCAAGTACAGGAAGGGGAACACAAGGCCTCATGCACACAAGCCATGGAACTACTGTTTATTGAACTTGAAGTTGTTTTTCTTGTTTTTCCTCCCATGGCTTTCCATTCTTCGAATTGGACGATATTTTTTCTCGTTCTTCCCCTTCATTGCCATCGACATTGGAGGCATGGATGCACTTGGCGCGTCTTCTGACGATGGGACTTCTCCCCACACCATGGACAACGTCCTACAGGACGTCCGGTCATGGTCGTCATGGTCATCGCTTCAGCGATTGACTTGGAGAACACCTTCTCGACGACCGGCAACTTGCATCTTTTGTGCCTGCACAAGATGCAATGCCACCAAAATAAGAACAGTACCGAGATGAGTACTGGTCATCTACAGATGAACATCTCTATGGAAGGACCTTACATTCTCTGTTCATGGTCACGATGATGACAGAGGCAATAACCGGTAATACCGGTTTTGGCCTTCTCGCCAATCCTCCAACTGCCAGCCCCTCCGGGCTTGGCCGCATCCGCGGCAGCCATCACTCCAACGGTGGTGGCGCTTCTACCACCAAGAAACCTTGGTTGCATCGCAACCATGGAAGGCCCCTCGGGCCTATACACGCCACGGGTGGCGTACTCATCAGGCGCATCTGCAACGCCAGATCACTGGCGATGCCGGATCCTTCAACGGCGAGGGCTCTTCGGGCTCGACCGCACCAACACCAGCGCGAGAGTGGCGCGAGGCGCATCAGTGCCCCGACGCGCACCATCCACGCACCAACTCGCCGTTGGGCCGTGCGCCGTTTCTTCGCTGGGATCGCTATGGGCTGGAGAAAGAAAAAAAATCAGCCATCAGGCCAGATTACTCCTTGTTTCTTCTTCAATTTTATTTAGAAGTCCCCCAAACTTCTAATTATCTATCTATTTGGAATATTTCTATTCTAAATACTTAGTATATTGTATTGTTCTGTACATGTTTATATGTGTCATATTGTAATATCCTCAGATATTGGAACCAACATATTATTGCCGCTATGATTACCTCAGTAATTTGGTAATATTTGATCCTCAGATCTTGTATTGGTTTGACACATTTATTTTCAGAACATGTTTTTCTTATGCCATAATTTTATATTTTTGGCATTAACTCTACGAGTTCAATTATGCAAAATATTAATTAAGGAATATTAAATATGATATTTGGATCAAACACAAGGTGATGCGACCTAGGCACTGGCTGCGATAAGTTATTTTGAACTTATTTGCCCTGAGATCTAGGCTTTTAGGCAGCAATTTTACTCATCACTCCGAGGTCTACATCTTTTGATGATTACCTTCATCGTGTATATCCGAGATTTCATATAAATGGACATATGAATATCAAGTCAAATTTTTCCATCAGGAATTAAAATCATCTTCTTAAGCAGTTATACTGCACAGTGTCCTTTACCTTAATTTTATTTGTAAGACACATCTTACATTCAATATTTTTGCATACATACAACACAATTTAATTTACATCAGTAAATTAATTTCATACATGATTTCTCATGTGGAAAATGACTCAAACAGTCAAGAAAGATTTCACTGAACTTGCAGCAGATGGTAGCCACTATCTGACTTGGGCTATGGATGTCAAAATCCTACTCAAAGCCAAATGTTTCATTGCCGCAATCAATGAACCAGATGCGAAAGCACCTGTTGCTGAAGACACCAAAAATGCAACATTATATTTTCTAAGGCATCACATCCATCCCGATCTCAAAATCGAATACATGATGGAAGAGAGTCCTAGGAATCTTTGGGTTTCACTCAAAGAACGCTATGACCAACAGAAAGCCTTAATTCTGCCAGAAGCAAGACGCGAGTGGTCAATGCTCCGTCTAATGGATTTCAAATCTGTTGCAGAATATAACTCTGTCGTTCATAAGATTTGTTCCAAGCTTCAATTCTGCAACAAACCCTTAGAGGATGCAGAAAAGATAGAAAAGACTCTATCTACATTTCTACCTACTAACAGGATATTGCAACAGCAATACCGTCGCCACAACTATGCTAAATATTCTGACTTAATACATGATTTACTTCAGGCTAAAAAACATGATGAACTCTTAACAAAGAATCATCACATGCGCCCTGTAGGCGTAGCTACTGTTCCTGAAGTTTATTTCAATGTTCAGAATAAAAAGCAGAAATTTGGTGACAAGAAATTCAAAGAGAATTTCAAGGGAAAATGGCAGAAGAAGAATTTTAAGAAAAACAAGGGTGCAAACAAGGGAAAGGACACTTTCAAAAACAACCGTAATGACAACTCTCAAGTTTGTCAAAGGTGTGGTTGTCACAACCACAGTGCCAGAAAGTGCCGCATCCCCAAGCATTTGGTGGACTTATACCAGAAATCTTCTGGCAAGCAAGTTCAAGGGGACAAGTATGAAGCTCACTTCACTACTAAACCTACCGATGCCGGTTGCTTCACTATGTTTCCCTCGGAACATGAGAATGAGACGATCCGACCGTCGTTGAACGACTTATTCAGCACTGGCAACATGCTCATGGAATATCAATCCAACGACATGTTTGGAGACACGAACTGGTCTCCATGGTCCCCAAAAGACTTAGTTCTCTAAGTTATCTTTATGAAATCTTGTTTTGTGTTGTAGTATTTGTTGTCATAAGTATCGTAAACCATATGATACTTAATTAATATAGTATGTGTATTTATATATATAATCTAATGAGTCAAATTCTTCGGATATTTGATTTACTCATTTTAGATTATACTACGGGAACAATCCATTTGGAGAAGGAAATTTGTTTAGTGGACAATGGTACCACTAATACAATACTCAGGGGAATTAAATATTTCCAAATTCTCATCAAGAGTAAAGGAAATGTCACAACTATCGCTGGTCGCGATTATGTGATGGTCGGTTCAGGCCGAGCCACATTAATTCTCCCTATGGATACTAAACTGGAAGTTAAAGATGCACTCATGTATCATGATTCCACTCGTACCATATTGAGTTATAAAAATATCCGTCATAATGACTTTCATGTTGAAACTCATAATGACAACAAGGATGAATATCAATTCATCATAAAAAATGACGGATATAACAAGCAACAACTTGAGAAAGTTCCTTCATTATCCTCTGGATTGTATTACACATACATCAAACCCGTACAACATGTTGCACATAAGATAATTTTTCAAAATCTTGATGTCTTCAAGACTTGGCATGATCACCTAGGTCATCCCGGAGTTGGGATGATGCGAAAAATTATCGGCAATTTCATTGGTCATAATATGCATATATCAAAATTTCCTCAATCTTCAGATTTTGTATGCACTACATGTGCAACACGGAAATTAATCTTAAGACCCTCTTATCTTAAGATCAAGGCAGAACCACTACAATTTCTTGAACACATTCAAGGTAATATTTGTGGTCTTATTCATCCATTAACTGGGCTATTTAGGTAGTTCTTGGTACTTATTGATGCATCTACTAGATGGTCCTATGTGTAATTGTTGTCCACAAGAAACCATGCTTCTGCAAGGTTTATTGCTCAAATTATCAAATTAAGAGCAACTTATCCGGAAAGTCCAATAAAATCCATCAGGATGGACAATGCCACTGAGTTTTCCTCAAAAAGCTTTTAATGACAATTACATATCTTTAGGCATTAATGTGGAACATTTTGTACCTTATGTACATACACAAAGTGGATTAGCCCAATCTCTTATCAAGAGAATGAAATTAATTGCTAGACTATTATTATAGAATTTCAAACTACTAACATCATGTTGGGGGTCATGCGGTCTTACACGCCGCTGACTTGATTTAAATCAGACCTACTGCATATCATACGGCTTCCCCGTTGCAGTTTGTACGTGGAAATCAATCAAGTATTTCCCATCTGCAAAAATTTGGTTGCTCTCTATATGCACCGATTTCACCACCGCAGCATACATCAATGGGCCCCCATAGACATATGGGGATATATGTGAGGTATAAATCACCGTCAATCATAAAATACCTCGAGCCTCCTACAGAGGACTTATATACAGCCCAGTATGCTGATTGCATCATCGATGCGGACGATTTCCAGGCATTAGGGGGAGATAACATGTACCATACAAAATGCCAGGAAATACATTGAAATGCCATCGGCATTCAGTCCAATCATCCACGTACTACATAATCTGAACATTAAGTTCAAATGATTATACATTTGCAAAACATTGCAAATAATCTGCCAAAAGCATTTACTGACTACAAAGGTGTCACTAATCCTACAGTTAAAAGTACCACGAAGAGTAACAACTCTTACTCAAAATCTCCCAAATCAAAATAAGAGGGGGAGAGGTACAACTGTAAAGGATATCCGCGGAAAATGGAAGCTCACTTCCAAAGCATAAATGCAAATCAACATCATGTTGATAGACACCAATTGGATATTGCAAATCCAAATAATATGGATGATCAACAGATACATCACATACCCAGCACAAAGTGCACACAAAAATACTGGTGCTGGGACATCAGAAGACCCTGACTCTACTGTATTGGGAAATCACGAAGAGTCGGAAAGGGTAAATAAAATTTCCACTAATTATATTGATTCTGAAGAATCATTCAAAGACTACAATTGTCGACACTACCCATTCAAGATTGCAAATGGCCTTCAACTGATCCAAACATAATACCATGGCAGTGCATCCGCACTTCGAATGGATCAAAAAGAAGGAAGCAATCAGGGTAGAATTGCACTCGCTCAAACTGAGAGGTATTCGCCTCAGTGATACCTGCTCCTCGAAATATTTTCCTGTGGGATCAAAACAAGGTGGTGAATAATAAAGCGAGGCTTGTAGCACAAGGGTTCACGCAGAGACCCGTCATCGATTTCGATGAAACATACTCTCTAAGTATGGGTGGTATAACATTCCGATATTTAATATCATTGGCAGAACATGAAGGTCTATCCATGCATCACATGGGTGTGGTGACTACATATCTTTATCTGTCACTTAATTCGGATATCTATATGAAAGTTCCTGAAGAGCTTGATATTCCGAACAAGAATCATTCACGCAACATGTACAGTGTAAAGCTTCAAAAGTCACTACATGGCTTGAAGTAGTCGGAAAATAATATGGTACAACCGACTAAAGGAATTCCTTCCATAGAAGGGTTATTCCAATAACGATGATTGCACTATGTGTTTTCATCAAGAAATCCTCGACTGGATTTTATATTATATCTGTGTATGTTGATTATCTCAATATCGTTGGGAATACACAAGATATAAATGAAACATGCAACCATCTTAAGACGGATTTGGGTAAAACCAAAATTTTGCTTAAACCTATAGTTTGAGCATCTCCCTACAGGGATTCTAATACATCAGTCTGCATATATCCAGAAATTCAATATGGATAAATCATATCCATTAACTAGAGATTCCATATCTCAAGTGTCATTGGAGCGTTGTATATCGCAAACTGCAACGTGCCTGATATTGCATTTGTGATTAATTTACTAGCTAGACATAGCGCTACTCCAACAAAACGCCGTCGGCGGGAGTTAAGATATCTTCTGATATCACTAAGGCACAATAGTTCTTGGTTTAATCTTCAGATTTAACCAAGACAAGTATTCAACTGGATATATCGATAGTGGTTATTTATCTGATCCCCGTAATGCCATATCTCAGACATGCTTTGTATTCTTACATGGTGGAATGGCTATATCATTGAAGTCATCAAAACAGACTTTTGTAGCCACATCCACAAATCATTCTGAAATAATTACATTATATGAAGCATCACATGAATGTTGATGACTTCACAGAATGATAAATCACATACAACAATCATGTGGTTTTGGTTCGACCACGAAACCAACAATTATCTATGAAGATAATTCTGCCCGTATTTCATAAATGAATATAGGTTAAATCTTGCAAACCAAGTCATGTGATAATCTTTCAGATTTATTCACAAAGTTTATACCAACTTTATTATTCCAGAAATATACTTTTGGAATAGGTATAAGACGACTTAAAGATTTGCAAGTATCAGGGGAGTAAATTCTCTGATATAACCTATACATAATCTTCTGATTATGGATACTGCACTCTTTTCCTAATGAGTTTTCCTATCAAGGTTTTTCTCATACATAGGTTTTTAATGAGGCAATATGCATTAACAAGAAATCACATATGTCATATAACATTTTCTCCTATATTTTCCCTTAGGAGTTTTTAAAGGAGTTTTTCCTATGACATATGCATATTCCTCCTCATATTTTTCTCATCGGGTTTTAGGGAGGTTATTCCAATATGATCCACAGATCATACTATTGTTCTACTAACTTTATTATGAGTTTTTCATCTTCGAGGTTTTCCTCATATAAGTTTGCTATGTAACAATATGCTACATCATTCCTCCTTATATTTTCCCACTGGATTTTCATGGAGTATTCGTGGCATATCAATACATAATATGGTTTCTCCTCAAATTTTACCCACCGGATTTTTGGAGGAGTTTTTCCATACGATGGTCATCCATCGAATATCACGTGGTTTCTCCTCGTATTTTTCCTATAATGTTTTAGAGGAGTTTTTCCCACGCTACAATATACGAATGGAGGACATTTACATAAAGCAATTGATCAAGGGGGAGTGTTACAAATAATATAGTTTGTATATTATAGTGATCAATATGTAAGTTATGGTTTCACCAAGGGGCCTCTCCCAAGGGCCATGTCCCTTGGGGTAGCAACCCCCATGCCCCTTGGGCTTATATATATATATATATATGTATATATATGTATGTAAACACTAGTCCTCCGTCAATGAGAATCCATTCATTTATTTCCTTTCACTTCCTGTTCTCTTACATTCACAACAGTTTAGATGTTAGAATTGGGAGGTTGAATTTGGGAGTAAGATGTCACTTCGTAATCATTGCGCTACTGTAACATTTCGTTTGTATTTGTAAAAAATTATCCAAAAATTGATTAATTAGGCTCAAAATGTTCGTCTCGCAGAGTACAACAAAACTGTGTAATTAGTTTTTGATTTTATCTACATTTAGTACTCCATGCATGTTATGATATTTTGATGTGATGGAGAATCTTCTTTTTTATAGTATATTTGGGAGTTCCTTTTTGAACTAAACAACAAGGCCAAGCGGATTTTCTGCGGCGAGACAGAAAATACATAGAGATGCGGCAAACATACATGCGCGTCGGCACGACGTGTGCCGGTGCGGAATCAACTTTAGGTGGAAGCGAAATGGGCAACGTGTACGTTCAGGAACAGCAAAGACGCCATGATTGGGTTCGTGTGGAGCTGAAGAGAGACGTGATTTTCCACGCAACTATATTTTCAGTCACCTGTTCTGAATCTTCTTCGGATCGAAACGAAAATCCAACCTTGACAGTTCAGATCAACCTCCACTCTACGTCCGCATCTGTCCTAAACGTTTTCTCTCCCAAGGTTTCACAAGATCTAAAATACTGTTTGTTTATATAAGCTCGATTATTTGTTTCAAAAAATATATATAAGCTCGATTATTGGATATGTATATAGTAAAAGAACCATATCCATTGGATATGGTTCTAAGATGGTCTTAAAATAGACTTTTACTATACTACTCTTGATTATAATCAAGTTTATATAATTTAGATGGATTATAATCCGAAACAAACAGAGTCTATGTCATATTAAATATCACAAAATTGCATTTATAATAAGACAAGTGCTTTTTGCTGCAAAAAAATGTTAGAAAATGACATCTATTTTTTCCTTTTCTCGTTGGGTTGCGGACAACTCCACCATCAGAACCCAGCCTTTTTGCTTACCACGCCGGGCCTTCCTTTGTCCGGCCCAATTTTGGGTTTCCTTGGGCCTAGGCATCAAAACATTCAAGCCCATCAATCAGCCAACATTTCCTCAGTCAAAACCTGATGTGACAGCTTTGATCCATCAATTAATCCAATCCGATCAACATTTAAGAAGCTTCGCTTGGTTCGCCACGACCATGATTTGGTAACGAAAACAGCAGCAGGAAGCAGGCGAGCCATGGCGCCAGCGGCGAGGAGAGAGAGGGCGGCGGCGGAGGCGAGGCCGAGCTCATCGGCGCCGGCACCGACAGGGCCGGGGGCGGTCGAGGTTCAGCGCCGCCGTGTGGGCGGCGGCTGGACGAGCCGCCGGATCTCCTTCTACGCCTCCCGCGTCTACTTCCTCCTCCTCATCCTCCAGATCCCGCTCTTCAGGTCTGTAGCGAGTCGCTGCCACGCTCCCTCCCACCAAGCAATCAGAAAGAATACTTTTGATTTCTCCCTAGACTGTCCTGTTCTCGTAGATTCCCGGCGGTTCTAGATCCATTATTTACTCACTCATGATTAGTTCTCGCGCTTCTACTGTATGTGGGCATGGAGGGCTTTGAACGCAATCTGCGTGATTTGATGCCTTGTTGTAGTAGTGTTGAACGCTTTTACCCACTCATTGCTGTAGTGTTTTGTTTCCATGCCCTGTTCTGGTAAACTTTAATGATCAATTCTGTCCGTGCTGGTGCTTGGCGCGACTGCTATCTCAAAACGGCAGGCAGTGTTGTTGCAATCAAATGTTACTAGTTAGAACTTAGAAATGCAGGTAATCTGCTTAAATTGCGGGAATAGGGAGAAGTACTGTCAATTTTCATGTACCAACCGAAAACACCTACTTGTAGGAGAAGACCTGCAAAATTATTATATCTAAGAAAGAACATTTCTGGGACTGAAACTATAGGATGCAGTAGTTTCTGGATTTACAGTGTTTTCCAAAGTTTCTATATGCCGTTAGTATGGGAGGCTGGGAGCTGATTTTGAAAATAATCAGGAAATGGGCAACCTGAGGCTATCGATTTTTCTGAATGACATTCTGCCAGATTGTGTTTATATTCCGACAGAATCAGGAAGAATTTATCATGACTCGATGAGAACCAATCTGGTTGCCTTCTTCCTAGACTTCAACTTTCTAACCAGCCGCAGTCTTTTACCTGTTATTTTCTTATGATGGATTAAATATCATTTTCCATTTGATAACCATATGGCTCAAATTCATAAATCGTAAACTGTGAGTACATCAGTATTTGATCTTTTATGCATAAACAACTAATTGCCACAAGGGTTCAATTTTAGTACACTATTGCAATAGAACAGAAGAAAAGCATGGATAGAAATGTTTGATTTACCTGCTTGTGTAGAAAAATTTCAAATCGGCAACATGTTGTGCATAGAACTTGTGACAAGGTACCTAATATAATGATACGCATATCTCCTGGGTGTTCTAGAAAAAAAAGGGTACCTGCAACATGTGTATAACTAGAATTTATTTGTTTTTCTCAAGAGCTGTAGGTGACAATGTGCTGTGAGCCCATGAGAGATTGCCCTTGTTGCATACCTTATTGTCCAGCATATTACTGATAAATAATCTACAAATTCATACACTATAGTTCGCCGACAATACAAATATGTGCACAATATGGAAAAAAGGGAGTACAACGAAATATAACAGAAAATTTTAACATAACACTTTTAAGATATATGGGTTTGAGCTCAACATAGTGTTGACACCAAAAATTGGCACCAGGAAGAGGCTGACATGTGGGCCGGATTCGTTGAAAAGATATCATTCGGCAAAGAAGTTTTTTCCCAGAGCATTCGGTAAAGACGTTCTGCGGTCGGGAACGCATTGTCATTCGGCAAGAAAACTATTCCGCAGGAGGAATTCGGGGGCGCGTGATGACGTAGATCAAGTATAAGGAAAAGGCTGGTTTAACTTGGAATGCAAGACGGATACGGTGCCCCGGCGTTTATTTTTTTTTAGGAAATAAATAATGTAATCGTAATCGATTAGGAGTCGTGTCGAAACCTGGGTATAAATATAAACCCGTGGTAATTGTAAAAAGGAGTTCAATCAATCATACAACAAACCGGCCCCGTGCCAACTTCGAGTCCTTTAGTCGAGTCGTCGAGTTCTTCGAGAGGAATCATCGATCCGTCGACCTCCGTAAGTACCGGCAACCCTGCACCATGCCTAGTATCATGCGGTGGATTTAGGCTTTGGTTCAGGAAGGTTCCATTGTTAGATCATGAGCCATGCGGTGGGCTAAGTTTTAGCTTGGAACAAGTTATCGGTTCTATTGGATTTTGGCAAGATCTGATAGATCCATTAAGTTACCATGTGTTGCTCTGGATTTTACCTTTGTGTTTAATTCATTATAACACTCCTTTGCCCAGTCTAGGTTGATTAGATTCGGTTCCAGCTCACAACGCACTGCGTTTCCATAGCCGAATTCGAAGTCAATCTAGATTGCCACGTGTTGCGGGTTCAAGCTCGTTGGTCTTGTATAGATCTTGACAGAACCGGGTATCATGCGGTGGATGCAGGTTTTTGGGTCGTCTTAGAGCTAATCATCCGGTGGATTAGAATTCGATTCGATCTGATGGACCTATCATCATCAATGAAGCATGTTCCTTCTTCATGGAACCCAATTCGGCTATATAGCTGTATTCGGCAGTATCGCCACGAGTGAAATATGTCCACGGTTTTTGTTTTAAATAAAGAATGCTTTTAGCCTTCCACGATTAGAGTATATCATGCGGTGGATTGATCTATTCTTGGTTGGTGGTGTGATTCCAAGCAAGTCGTATCATGCGGTGGATTAACTTGCTTGTTTCATGCTCGACGGGTTGAAAAGTACCTAGACATGCGGTAGACTAGTGCTTTTAGTCTATGCATTCTTGTTTATTATGAAATTATGGTCATGTTTTCGCCCTTTTATTTATCTATCATGCTCTGTTCCTCGTTAATCGGTTATGAGTATACGTTACAATGTTTATTCAGTCAAAAACCGATCTTTCGTCATGCTTACGTCACGCATTCGGCAGTACGCTTCCTGCATACTTTGCCGATTGCCGAATGATGCTTTAACTGCTGACAGATAGCTTTTCTATAGCTATATGTCGTTCGACACTGGCTCCGTAACCGCAATTATGGAACTATCTGGTATTACCTGGCAAGTTCCAGGTGTTATTTGAACATCTTTTCTCCCTTTGTCAGTTTCAGGAAAATTGACTGGCACGCTTTCGGATTCAGACATTCGGGCCACGTGTAAAGCTAGCTAATTCGGCTTGCTGTGTGCTTGGCGTGAAGTGCAGATTTTACGTCAACACACTTTTTGGCACGCCCGGTGGGACAACAAGCTTCGAAGATGCCTGAATTAAAAGACATTCTGGATGTCACTTTTGAAGAATTGTCTGATGAACATCAACAAGTGGTGAAGACTGCTGCAGATCAGTTCATCAAGAAATGCTTGCTGTCTTTTGCTAAGAACAGGAGTGGTGCACCGTTTCTCAAGTCAGATCTGCCAAGAGTTCTTTTGCCGGGACAATCTGATCTTATTGAAGATGAAGAAAGGGAGAAGTTCTCTAGCTTGTTGTACAAGGCTTTAGGAGAAACAATGACCAATCATAATGCTGCATTCCTGAACAGTTTTCGGCTCATACTGGTCAACATCTTTGGTCAACACGTGGATAAACCTTTTGAGCAAGCGCATGGACAACTTGGTGGACCAACATATTTCAATATTCAAGCATCGGTCCCAAAACGTCATGGTAAATGTATTGAAGAAACTGAAGTTTCTGGAACCAAAGACGCGAGTGGACAGCCGATTCAACAAGAGCTTCAGCACGCATTGCCGAAACCTCGTACATATGGTGATATGGCATTTGGCACCACAGGAAATCCACCTGCTTCTGCTTACAAGATATCCCCTCTGAACAACAGGCTACAAAGGGATGTGTATGGAAACGGATATTCAGAGTTCATGGATTACAACACTATTGATGCTCTCCCGAATTCCGGGTATGTTGGTACTACAGGGATGCCTGCTGGAAGACCAGGGAATCAAGATACCAATATTGACCTCATGGTGCAAAAGATGACCGATGTATTGCAAAATCAATTCGGTCTGAAGCCTAAAAATCAGGGGTACATGTACTCGTCTCCTTTCCCAGAATGGTACCAAAGGGTATCATTGCCGAATAGAGTCAAGGTGCCTACAGAGTTTACTAAGTTCTCAGGACAAGACGATACTAGCACTGTGGAACATATAGCTCGATATCTGATGCAGCTTGGAGAAGCTTCAGCAGATGAGACTTTCAGAATCAGATACTTTCCTTTGTCACTGACGGGTCCAGCTTTTACATGGTTTGCTTCTTTGCCTGCTCAGTCAATTTGTACTTGGAAAGACCTGGAGCAGAAATTCCATGCTCATTACTACATTGGCAGTACCGAGAAAAAGTTGGTTGATTTGACCAGCTTAAGGCAGAGAAATAATGAGACACCTACGGAGTTCCTCAGGAGGTTTAGGGAAACAAAGAGCATGTGCTTTTCTCTGAACATACCTGATGACCAGCTAACCGGTATGGCTGTAGCTGGCATGCTGCCTGCCATTCGGGAAAAGCTATTTGGAATGGAGTTTGATGATCTGGGCCAGTTGTCACACAGATTGGCCTTAATGAGTAACCAGGCATATGGTTTCAAGAAAGATGCCAGATTTGCTAAAAACAATGATGTAGCTGATATCTATAACCAATTCCTTGAAAGAGCAGATCAAGGAGATGAGTATGAAGATAGTGAGGAGATAGCTGCAGCAGAGATAGTGTGGGGCAAAGAACCAGTCATGGTGAATCAGAGGTGGATTAAACAGAATAAGGGCACCCATGGATGGATATCCGATGCCTATTGCTGACTCGTTGGTTGATGCTGCTGCTGGATATAAAGTGATTAGTTTCATGGATGGTAATGCAGGGTACAATCAAATTTTTATGGCATTGGAAGATATAGCGAAAACAGCTTTCAGATGTCCAGGACATATAGGGTTGTTTGAATGGGTTGTCATGACGTTTGGTTTGAAGAATGCTGGTGCAACTTATCAGAGAGCCATGAATTATATTTTTCATGAGTTGATCGGCAAGATTGTGGAGATATATATTGATGATGTTGTGATTAAGTCATTGGATCATGAAGCACATTTGTCCGACATAAGGAAAACTCTAGAGTGCACTAGGAAACATGGGCTCAAGGTGAACCCGAATAAATGTGCTTTTGGAGTTTCGGCAGGAGAATTTCTGGGATTTTTGGTGCATGAAGGAGGAATAGGAGTTGGCAAGAAAAGTACGAAAACCATTGATGAAGTTGTTCCTCCAACTAATCTTAAGGAATTACAGTCATTACTTGGCAAGATCAATTTCGTAAGAAGATTCATATCAAACTTATCACAAAAGGTGTTGCCTTTCTCTTCACTGCTAAAAGTCAAGAAGGATCAGACATTTGTATGGGGTGACGAACAACAAAAGGCTTTTGATGAGATCAAGGAATACATGAAAGAACCACCAGTATTGGTACCTCCACAGCTAAACAAGCCTTTTAAGTTGTACGTGGCGGCCGATACCCAAATTATTGGATCGGCCCTCATACAAGAATTTGAGGGAAAGGAAAGGGTAGTTGCATACCTTAGCCGGAAATTGCTTGATCCCGAAACGAGGTATTCGGCTACCGAGAAACTTTGTTTATGTGTTTACTACTCCTGTACAAAATTTCGGCACTACTTGCTACATGCCGAATGCATTGTGTATTCAAAATTTGATGTGATAAAGCACATGTTGTCTATGCCAATTTTGAACGGAAGGATTGGCAAATGGATTTTAGCTTTGTCTGAATTTGAGTTAAAGTTTGAATCGGCAAAAGCTGTTAAAGGACAGATTATTGCTGACTTCATTACTGAACATCGCGATTCATCAGCTAATTTGCTTGAAATTACTCCTTGGGTATTATTCTTCGATGGATCTTCATGTGACAAAGGTGGTGGAGTAGGTATTTTGTTAATTTCGCCAAAAGGAGCGGTATTTGAATTTGCTATTCCTATTCAACCTACTGTCACTAATAATCAAGCCGAGTATGAAGCGTTGCTCAGAGGACTTCAATACTTGAGAGAAGCAAAGGCCATTGCAGTTGAAATCTTTGGAGATTCAGAATTAGTCATAAGGCAACTAAATGACGAATATGAGTGCAGAAACGATATCTTAAGGAATTATTATGAGGAATGCAAGCAAATCTTAAAGGAGTTTCAGTCAGTAATTCTGCGGCATATTCCTAGGAGAGACAATGGAGAGGCGAACAGATTAGCTCAAAGTGCTTCGGGTTATAGAGAGCTTCAAGAAGTTTTTGCTAATGATGTATATGCTTTCGGGAGTAATCTAGCAGAAGATGATTGGAGAAAAGAAATTGTTGATTATCTGGAGAATCCATCCCGAAAAGTTTCTAGAAAGCTCAGGTATAAAGCTTTAAAGTTTGTTCTTCTTGATGATAATTTATATTATAAATCCTTGGATGGGGTGCTGTTACATTGCTTAAGTCAAGAAGAAGCAAAAAGGCTGATAAGTGAAGTGCATGATGGGCTGTGTGGAGCACATCAATCGGCTTACCGAATGAAATGGGTTATTAGGAGAACTGGGTACTATTGGCCCACAATGCTAGAAGACTGCTTTGAATATTACAAGGGATGCCAAGATTGCCAGAGATTTGGAAACATTCAGAGAGTTCCAGCATCAGTCCTAAATCCTATTATCAAGCCATGGCCATTCAGAGGATGGGGAATAGATTTGATTGGCCAAATAAATCCTCCATCTAGCAAGGGGCATAAGTTTGTGCTTTTAGCAACCGATTATTTTACTAAGTGGGTTGAGGCGATTCCATTAAAGAAGGTGACATCAGAGAATATGGTTGAATTTGTTAAAGAACATATCATTTACAGATTTGGAATTCCTCAAACAATCACCACAGATCAAGGAACTCAGTTTACATCTTCAGAGTTCAGAAATTTTGCTGAAAGTATGGGCATCAAATTGTTGAATTCTTCTCCTTATTATGCCCAAGCTAATGGTCAAGCAGAGGCTTCTAACAAGATTATGATTAAAATTATACAGAAGAAGATTGATCAGAAGCCAAGAAAGTGGCATTCGGTACTCAATGAGGCTTTATGGGCTTACCGAATGGCTCCACATGGGGCTACACAGACGTCTCCTTATGAATTGGTATATGGACATCATGCTATCTTGCCATGGGAGATGCGGTCAGACTCAAGGAGGATAAAGTTGCAAAAGGATTTAAGTTCTAAAGATTATAATGATTTAATGATGGATGAATTAGAAGATTTGCATATGATTCGTCTCAGGGCCTTGGAAAATGTTGAGAAAAATAAAATGCGAGTTGCTAAATATTACAACAAGAAGGTGAAAGTCAAGCAATTTGCAGAAGGAGATTTAGTTTGGAAAGCAATATTACCGATTGGAACTAAATACAGTGCATTCGGTAAATGGTCTCCAAATTGGGAAGGTCCTTTCAGAGTGGTTAGATGCGTGCCTGGAAATGCATATGTCCTGAAAACTTTGCTGGGAGAAGAGTTTACTGCTGCTATCAATGGGAGATACTTGAAGAAATATTATCCTAGTGTTGAGGTTGATCGCTGATTGAAATATTCAATGCCAGGACAACTGAAACAGCCGGCATTCGGGAAGGAGCCGCCTTCAGAACAAATGCCAACAGAGGGAAAATGGCCAATACCAGAATGTATTGCCCTTAGTACAAATATTTTGCATCATGAGTTTGACCAAGTTATCACAAAAAAGACTGCAAAAGATAAGTTTTATTGCCGAAATTCCATAATCCCTAGTACAAACTAATGGAACAACCTGTTCAGAACAGACTGGGGATGAATGGAATCGGCAATGGCGACGCCATGAGCATCAAGGCGATCTATGGAGGCCTCAATATCGTCGATCTCCTCCGGATTGCCATTGGCAAAGCCGGGCGGTAGCCTGGAATAGTCAGTGCCAGTGTGCGTCGACATGGCGACTAGGCCTGCGGCAGTGCCCAGACGGACGCCGTGTAAGGCCACCTCATCGATACGGCCTGCCACTGCACCGAGGCGAGCTTCTGGCGTGTCCCCAGGAGCATTCACCTTGTTTGCCAAAGACTCAACCAATGTCTTCAGCTGATCGAGTTCGGCGTCGCGATCTGTAGGATTACGAAGCAGCGGCGGGTTAGTCCAAGGTCAGATTGAAGTTAAGCGAACCGCAGAAATTACCGTCGATGGTCTCGAGCAGCTGCTTGCGCTGGTGTTGCCACTCTAGGTCTGGGATCCCGGCTTGTTTGGAGATGACCTCCAGCTCATGCCGAGTGTCGTCACGTTCCTGCTTGAATCGGCGGGCATCGCTATCTGAGTAGCGCAGATCCCAGTTGGGCCTGGGGGATCGGCTAGATGACTCCGAAGAATCACCCGCTGCAGCCGGAGTCGCAGCCAAGGCAGTAACGGGGTTCCATTGGATGAGCCTGAAAACACAAAGAAAGTTGAGAATAAGGCAAAATCTGGAGGAAAGGATAAGGAGAGGCAGACAGTCATCACCTCCGACGAGCACTGGCGCGGCTCCCTTCAGCTTCGTCGACGGCCGGGCGTCTTCCGCTGTTGTTGGTCATTGGGGTTTTCTGAGATTACTGTGCTCGAAGAAGAGGGGGCTCAGGCTAGCAGAAAACTTGGAAGACGGATGATTTGATAAAAGATTAGGAGCGCTCAAGGTTCTTATTTATGGAACTAACGAAGAGATCGTGGCCGAAGATTGTGGTGCATATCCCAAGGAGTTCGGAAGGTGGAAAGGATTTTCCAACCGATCGATTTCCATGTCGTTTGGGATTCTTACCGAGTCGTATTCAGTTTTGACTGAATGAGATTCGGCTATGTCGTGTTTGAAGCGTTTTCGGGTCTGACACTGTTATAGCCAGCTTTGCCGAATGAGTTATGCACAATGGAGAAAAACAGAGTTGAGAAATGGCAAGATTGCAGGATTGATAAAGCATTCGGCTATCGACTGTTTGTTACAATTACGAGCCCAAGTACTTTGAGATTACATTTTTAGCATCTGATATCATATTGCTAATACTCTCTAATAAGTTTTTATCAGCTTCTTGGGTTTTAGCCAGAGCAACAAGCTTTGCCTTGAGTTGTTTTTCTTCGGTCAGAGCTGCTGAAGCTTCCTTTCGTATCTTCTCTGTTAATTTGGGAAGCTCAGCCATCTTCTTCTCATCAGCTTCAATTTCGGCCGATAGATCTCTCAATTCGGCTTCAAGTGCAGCTTTTCTGACCTTCTTCTTTTCAAGTTCAGATTCCAATTTGGTCAGTAATTCTTTGCTGTTCTGAGCTTGAGTATGCAGGTCTTTCACAGATTGTTTGGCTGTGGATCTCCTTTGTTCCAGAGCTGGTTGAGAAGATTGGTTTTTTAGAGCCTGCTTTACTGCGGCGTATTGTTGATCCAAATGAGAAACTGGTTCCAAAGAAGTTTTGATATCATCAGGGAGTTCTTGGTCAATGGATTCCAGTACATCCCTTAAGAGATCAGCATCTTTGACTTGATCTTGGATATTCTTGTGCAGCAAAGCAAGGATATCTTTCAGCTTTGTTTGATTTTCTTCTGACAGAGTTTGGCCAGAAGATGTTTCTTCCCCTTGTTCGGCAACCAAGTCTTCCACAGCAAAAGAATAGCTGGATGATGAAATGGATTTTTCCTGAAAGAAAGTCTTGCCGAATTAGTAATAATCCGCTGAGAAAAAGGATAGAGAAGGTTGAATGATTTTGTTTACCTCGTTCCTGACTTCCTGAATGGGGGAAGGAAGCCTCTCAGGCTCAATGGAAAGATTCTGTGTATCTTGCTGAGGAGAAGCTGGAAGATCTCTTGGTGAAGATAATGCTTCTGATTGAGGAAGGAGTTGCAAAGCTAAAGGTGAATCGTGATGAGAAGAAGAGCTTTCCAAGATTGGATCCATTGAAGATTGTTCTGCAGTTAACAAAGAATGAATGCCGATGAAAGAGAAGTTAAGAGGATAAAGTGGTGGAATTTTACCAGTCAATGAAGCATCGGCAAGATCTGTACTGATTGCTAGTTGCTGTTCTCTGACCTGAAACCAAGAAGAGATAAAGCTGAGCAAAATACCAATGGCATTATGGTCAAAGGAAGAAGGCTCTGACCTTGATAACTTTTTTGCTGCTTGTTCTTTTCTTCTTTACAACTAAGGGAGCAGTTAAAGAAAGGGTTTTCCTCTTGACAGATGATGGTCTAGTAAGTATTGGATCTAGAGAAGCCTGTCTAGCCATCAGTTGAGCCAAGGTAGGAGATTGGTGCCCCAAAGCAGATATTGGGCCTGCAGATTTGTACAAGATCGCCCTGGCAAGAGGGGCAGGTGTTATATCCTGCAAAAATGATAGAATCAGAATCAATCGGGATTAATATTATTGACGGATGAAGGGATAAGCGTATTACCTCTGAAGTTGGCTGATAATCGGGCATTAACTCGAAGCAGAAGGGATGGATTGGCATGTTGAAGATATGATCATGGAGTTCTTGCCACCAGAGAGTGAAAGAAGGATGGGCAGATATTATTGGCACAAAAGGATCAGGTGCATAGATAGTTCCGCAGCATTTATAAGTAAAAATCCTTCTTGTCTCTGTGGAATCCTTGACAATCTCCCTAGGCTTGAGAAATTCGTGAAGAAATAGCCTAGGGGGCACTTGGCCACATCCCAACTGTCTAGCCATCATATTTGGCTGATAATATTCGTAAGTGCTTTGAACCAGCCTTCCTCCACAGAATTCGGCTGGCAGGATGCAGGGCTGGATGAAGGCATTGAAGATCGCTATAGATTGTACATCAGTGCATCCAGTTTCAAAGCTGAATTCGCAAGGGAGAGTGATGTTGTCATTGTCCAGATATGGGAACCAAAGAGGATGAGCAAAGCCTTTGAAGAAGAGCTCAAACAGTTCACCGATATTCTTGTTGATAGATACAGTGGAGGCAGCTTCTCCATAGGTTTGACAACCTTTGGTTCTCCGGGTTTCTCCTTCTTTGTAATTGATTGAAGGAAAATCTCGGCTGTTGAGATCAATAGCGACGATTTGATGCATGTACAACTGCAGCCACATTTGGACAAACCACCAAGGACCATTGACACAGGGGATTTTCTTGCTAGTATACATCAGGTGGGTGGTTTGATTGAGCATATGGTAGACACTTCCCAGGAGGTATTTCCCAAGTGGAATGAGTTTTCCGGCAGCCAGCTCTTCAGCCATCACGATATGATTCAGGGTTGGCTCATTGGCTTTGCCACAGAAGACTGATCTGCATAACCACATGTTCAGGAAGGCTCTATATTCGACATCGGTCAGAGGGCCATCAGACATATGGTTCTGGATGTATCTCTTGTATCCAACCCCTGTTTTTACTCCTGTGTGCTTGGAGGAACCTTTGTGGTCATATGGATATACAGTTCCTGTAACGTTCAGGCCGGTCATCATGTAGACATCGGCCAAAGTGGGAGACATTGGGCCATGACCGAAGAGAAAAGCATTTGCACCATTGGACCAAAAATGGCAAGCTGCAATTAGAAGGTTCTCGTTCCTTGGTGTCTCGGCTAGTGACAGCTCTAGGCAATGAGAAATACGCAGATGGTCCCAGTTCTGTGTTTGGGGGCTTTTGTCATCAGATATCCTTTTGTACCAATTTCTCCAGCCGGCAATTGGGGGCAAAGGCCAGTTCTTGAAGGCGTCTTGCCACTCATAAGGTTTTGTCAATGAAATCTTGAAAGGAACCCTCTGAGATTCAGCCGCGATGAGTTCGGAAGGATCTGAATTCCCTACAGGGCCGAGGAAGTAGGATGGAGCTTTTTCCTCAACGGGGATAAGGATTTCGGCAGCTAGCGCCTATCAAGAATGGAAAGAGATGAGAGGAAATTTAAAATGCAAATCGAAAGAAGAATACCGAATGTACTTGAGGGGATTAAAGTTTACCTGGAGGGCAAAATCTTGGTCCGCCATTTGAAGATTGAATCTTGGAAGTCGATAACCTAGGGTTCGGATTTGGACGAGAGCTCTAAAGATTCAAAAGGAGAAGCGGGTGTCGAGCAGAACTAACTTGGGAATGTTGAGTGCTTCTGGTCAATTCCGAGATAAAATTATCTTTTATCCCGAAATTGAAGGGGCATGTGTTGACACCAAAAATTGGCACCAGGAAGAGGCTGACATGTGGGCCGGATTCGTTGAAAAGATATCATTCGGCAAAGAAGTTTTTTCCCAGAGCATTCGGTAAAGACGTTCTGCGGTCGGGAACGCATTGTCATTCGGCAAGAAAACTATTCCGCAGGAGGAATTCGGGGGCGCGTGATGACGTAGATCAAGTATAAGGAAAAGGCTGGTTTAACTTGGAATGCAAGACGGATACGGTGCCCCGGCGTTTATTTTTTTTTAGGAAATAAATAATGTAATCGTAATCGATTAGGAGTCGTGTCGAAACCTGGGTATAAATATAAACCCGTGGTAATTGTAAAAAGGAGTTCAATCAATCATACAACAAACCGGCCCCGTGCCAACTTCGAGTCCTTTAGTCGAGTCGTCGAGTTCTTCGAGAGGAATCATCGATCCGTCGACCTCCGTAAGTACCGGCAACCCTGCACCATGCCTAGTATCATGCGGTGGATTTAGGCTTTGGTTCAGGAAGGTTCCATTGTTAGATCATGAGCCATGCGGTGGGCTAAGTTTTAGCTTGGAACAAGTTATCGGTTCTATTGGATTTTGGCAAGATCTGATAGATCCATTAAGTTACCATGTGTTGCTCTGGATTTTACCTTTGTGTTTAATTCATTATAACACTCCTTTGCCCAGTCTAGGTTGATTAGATTCGGTTCCAGCTCACAACGCACTGCGTTTCCATAGCCGAATTCGAAGTCAATCTAGATTGCCACGTGTTGCGGGTTCAAGCTCGTTGGTCTTGTATAGATCTTGACAGAACCGGGTATCATGCGGTGGATGCAGGTTTTTGGGTCGTCTTAGAGCTAATCATCCGGTGGATTAGAATTCGATTCGATCTGATGGACCTATCATCATCAATGAAGCATGTTCCTTCTTCATGGAACCCAATTCGGCTATATAGCTGTATTCGGCAGTATCGCCACGAGTGAAATATGTCCACGGTTTTTGTTTTAAATAAAGAATGCTTTTAGCCTTCCACGATTAGAGTATATCATGCGGTGGATTGATCTATTCTTGGTTGGTGGTGTGATTCCAAGCAAGTCGTATCATGCGGTGGATTAACTTGCTTGTTTCATGCTCGACGGGTTGAAAAGTACCTAGACATGCGGTAGACTAGTGCTTTTAGTCTATGCATTCTTGTTTATTATGAAATTATGGTCATGTTTTCGCCCTTTTATTTATCTATCATGCTCTGTTCCTCGTTAATCGGTTATGAGTATACGTTACAATGTTTATTCAGTCAAAAACCGATCTTTCGTCATGCTTACGTCACGCATTCGGCAGTACGCTTCCTGCATACTTTGCCGATTGCCGAATGATGCTTTAACTGCTGATAGATAGCTTTTCTATAGCTATATGTCGTTCGACACTGGCTCCGTAACCGCAATTATGGAACTATCTGGTATTACCTGGCAAGTTCCAGGTGTTATTTGAACATCTTTTCTCCATTTGTCAGTTTCAGGAAAATTGACTGGCACGCTTTCGGATTCAGACGCTCGGGCCACGTGTAAAGCTAGCTAATTTGGCTTGCTGTGTGCTTGGCGTGAAGTGCAGATTTTACGTCAACAC
Organism: Echinochloa phyllopogon; assembly: GCA_033239725.1. Lineage (NCBI taxonomy): Eukaryota > Viridiplantae > Streptophyta > Magnoliopsida > Poales > Poaceae > Echinochloa > Echinochloa phyllopogon. Next base: position 36,309,530 of record BTCW01000014.1, read on the forward strand.
ATAGTATGCATTCTACCCCAAGAGAAAAATTTGAAAACTGTATTCTCCAGCCCTTGTCAGACAGTAGTTAGATTGAGAACCCTTGCCTCCAAATTTTAATCATAGACAAACATGCTGGATTGTTCTGCTTCTTCTCCAAGCAGTGTACTTGCACCAAACTTAGCTACCATTCTTAAGTAACCGCGTGTACTTGCACCAAACTTGGCTACCATTCTTAAGTAACTGCTTGTGCATGCAATAAGCTGTCCGTATGCACGTGCAGTAGAGCAAGTCCTTTCTTTTTCACGCATTTCATACAGTAATCTAGTTTCACTCTCTTACCACAACGGTACGGCACCTAGTGCATTTCCTTTGAGCCCATTATACTGAGCACTAATTTATCCATTTGCATTTTATTTTAGTCTTTGTTGGTTTGGTGGTGTAGAAGACTTAGCTAAGTATTGAACAGGAACATAATAAGTAGATTTTGCTTGCTTTTCGCATTTCAGGGTCCCTTGTAGAGCAGGCACATGCACAACACCAATTCAAGTCACATCATCGCAGTTGGTCTCAAACGATATATTCCCACCAGCTGTTGTGAAGGCCATGCTCTATCCTGGAGCTATCGTTAGCAGCCTCACTAAAAGCATTGCATTTCCAAGGTGGAGTGACCTGTTCGACATTTACAACCTGACAGAAGCCAAAAATGCTTCTGCGGTAGTTGATCTCCAGCGTCTAGAGGTGCTTTTTTAGTAACCAATCTACAACTCTTTTCGGAATAATGTCTATGAACTCTTTATATAATTGTCTCTCTTCTCAATCAGATACTTGCTGGGAGCTACTTCTGTGTTGCTGGAGCACTTGTCGGCATCATAAATCCTGGGAGGATGACTTTGTTTGGGACCCTTTTGGTTATCTGGGGTCTAGTGAAAGAAGCACTATTTGGGAAGCCAGTGAACAGCGATCCAACACAATCAACTTATGTCTATCCAACCATTTTGATTGCACTGATCTGTGCATTTATGTCCATAACCTACAATGTAAAGAAGACGGCAAAAAGTAGCCCTCCTGTTTCTATCGCGAAGCCACTGAAAAGTTCTGCCAAGTCAAAACTGAAGTAGACACTATTGTTGCAACTTCAATCCTTGTAATTTATTTTCACTATGTGCTAAAGACAGGTTTGAGGATGTTTTTGGTATATCTCACTTTCAATACTGTAGCATTCACGTTTCTCCCTTGTATTGACAGGGTCACTCCATGTGTAATGTTGACCAAAAGCACATCTGTAATGCTGATAAAAAAACATAATCTTTTTTCCCCATCAATAGTTCTGCTGTAGGCAGGAGTGTCTTGTATAATGTTGAGATATCTTGCATCAAGGCACCCATTTGTTTCCCTTGTTGTAAGTTCCAGCAATGCAATTTTGCCATTTATTTTACTTGCTTTATTTTGGAGGTACTAGGACTTCTGGCACGCCATCTGTCCAGAATAACTAGTTGATTCTATAAGCGTGGCTAAACCCTCTCATACTTCTCACTAGTCATTGCTCTCTCCCAATGAAATAGCCACTGTACTTTTTACATTTTTGGGGGTCACGGCAACAAATTAATAGCTTAGTTCAGCTCTTTTTAATGTGTCCAATAACACTATAATAGTCTCTCTTCTCACATGTAACTTTAAATTTCCTAGTAAATTCTGCATTGCTTCTATTGTTCAGTGTTTGAATTTTCTTGTTGAGGTCATGGTATTTGGAGTTGTGAAAGAAATAATTTTGAACTGCTAGCTGATAAACCATCAATCTTACAGTCCGAAGTGAGGAAACAAGGACACATGTAGTGGTTACACACTTACACTTTCCTCAATTTAGAAGGTGGTCCATTCGCAGCGGTACTGCCGTCCTAGCATTTGTGCTGTATTGCGTAACGATGGCCAGGCTGCATATGCAACTTGGCCTGTCTCGTGCTCTGCTGCTCTCTGTTCATGTCTGGCAGATGATGATAGCACATGTGAGGAGGTGAGCTGAGCCCCACTGCCATGTGAGTACTGCCCCTTGGGATTGTCCATACCTTGTCCGCTTGCTTTCTTGCTTGTATTCTAGTAAAAACTGGAGCTGTAATTTTTTATGTAACTTTTTCGACAGCTGAAGAGTGAAGACGGATGCTGAATCTTCAGAAATTAGAAGCCAGAAATGCCAGGGAGATAGGAGATGGTGTCTGCTATGAGCTGAAGAGATAATCTTCTTTGGTTGAGATGTGAGGCAGTTTCCAAGTCACCAGTCACAATCTTCCACAGTGCTTCCTCTTGGTTAGAGCCCCCCGCACAAAAGATAAAACAAACATCATCTTCATTCCAGTTCAATAATTGAGATTCCTCTCTGTCTGTTCCCTCCTTCCTGCTGGTATAATGATTGTCATTGTTAGCCAGTGTGAGTAATACATGTGCATTTTGGTGTTGTCCTTGTTTACTAGTAGTTAATAGCTGTTAACCCCACCCTTCCACCAACAAAACACATGTAGGTGCCACTATCCTCATCTGTCTGCTGGGAAGAAGAGGGATAGTCTCCAAATCCCAATTCCAGCTCTTCCTCTCCATTACATATTACTAGTGCCAGTCTCCCTACACACTGTCACTAGACAGCTGGTGTTCAGAATTCCCAGGTCTCGACTGCCATGGTTCAGATGTCTTTGCAGAGGTCAGTTTCTAGTTGCTACTTCTTGAAATCCAGCTTTGTGTTTACTAGTGTTCGTGTTTTTGTGTGTACCTAGAATGCCACAGCTGTTACAAAATGATCCGAACCTGTTTCTGCAGGAGCATAGCCATATCTCCTCGTTGCTTTTTATCTGATTCACCGCATCGTGTGGGTGTTGCAAGGAGAAGATGGGCCTCTTGTAGATCCCAGTCTTCACGCTTTGCTTATAGTGCAAGACTGTCTTCCATCGTTCTCAGGACTGACAGTGCAACTGATTCCTCTGAGTCGAAGAATTTGGATGCGAGTTCCTCAGCTTCAAGAGGTGGACCTTATGGTGCAACTTGTCATCCATCAGGCACAGCTGGAGTAATGGGGGCATCTTCCACTTCCTCTCTCAGATTTTTGGAGAAATTTGTGTGTTGGAGCACCAGAGGTGAAGAAGAGGCACCTCCGTTTGTCATCTGCAGTGATCCACTCGTCAAGAAAGAGCTATTGTCATCTGGAAACCAACTCACTTCTGACTGTAGTATTGCTGTTGGGAAGTTAAGGCAGAAGAGGCTCTTCTTGGAGCAATCTGGAGCGTGTTGCATTGTTATGCCATGCCAGTTCTTACATGCCTGGCATGATGAGATTTCACAAGGTTGCTCGGTTCCATTCCTTCATGTTGGTGATTGTGTTGCAAAGGAACTCAAAGCTGCAAACTTGAAACCTGTTGAGTATGGAAGTAATGTCCGTGTAGGAGTTCTGGCTACTGATTATACACTGGGTACAAAATGCTATCTAGACAAGCTGGAGAGCCAGGTAAACCAACTGTTTTTTTCAATCAATTGTTGTATGCTTAAGGATTAGCTGTTCTTTCATTCTCAGTAATAAAGTTGTGTCAATGTTGGCTTTCAATATAAGATGGTTTTGAACCCTTTATGGAAGAGTATACATATAAAGAAATGAAATAGCAGGACATATAAAGAAATTGCTTTTTGGACCACTTGGTTCAGGCATGTTTAGAAGCAAGGTCTTTCCTTGAAAGTTCGTATATGACAACACAACATCATGAATATTTATTTTCCACAAATAAGACAATTCCGCTCCTACGTCACTGATGGATAGTCAGATTTTTTTGCAGTCGCTTTGCATGATACCTACCTTTGTCTGAAAGCTCAGGTCACAAAAAGATTGACAACTGCAGGTCTTATGGCATATTGTAGGCTGTCCATTCCTAATTTTCCAGTCCCATGATAACTTGTACAGTGCCAAACTGTCATCCTAGTGAGATGGCTTGAAGTCTTCTATTTGTTATGTTCTTTGACAGTACTCTACATTCATCCAATTGGAAGTGTATGATTATCTTATTTCTTGTTTAAATTTCTTTATCAGGGTTTTGAGGTGGTATGTCCAGATAAAGCTTCGTTGGAGCACACGGTGTTACCATCACTCGATGCATTTAGAAAGGGGGACATGGAGGGTGCAAGAAACCTACTGCGAGTGTCGCTCCAGGTTCTTCTTGTGAGAGCTGTCAATATGGTAATCCTTGCTTCTGACGACCTTGTAGGCATCTTGCCTGACGACGACCCTCTTCTCAAGAAATGTATAGACCCATTGGATGCCTTGGCCCGAGAGGCCATTGTATGCACAAGAATACCTCGACCATGATATGCCTCAGGTTACTCTGGTTCAGTTCTCGAATAGGTCCCCAATAGTAGCTGTTTGTACATTGACTGCCTACGAGTACATTTGTAGATTTTAAGGTAGAAGGAAGGATTCACCTCGTCAACATCATTGATGGTTGAACCATAGTCACAAAGTTTCCGGGTCGATTGGGTCGAGGAACGGGATCGAGGGTCGAGGGTCAATGCTTTATAGAATTGTGGTACGGAGGGGGTATACCTCTTTGAGACGAAAATTCACAACATGGTACGTGAATCAAGGAGTGTTGGGTCGATGACCCCGGAACGAGGTATAGAAGAGTCAAGGAAAACAAAGGAAAGAAAGAAAAGGATGAAAGAAAAGGGCTAGATGGGCTGCCAATTACTGTGCTTTACATCATGATGGAGCTACCAATTATTATGCTTTACATCTATGCTGCAACATCATGCCTGCCTCATGTTGGAGCTTCTCCATGGCGACCTCCAGGACCTTGATCCAGAGTTCGTGACCCTACGGGGTGGGGACGATGAATCAGCGAAAATTGGGACGATGACCCATGGTGACCCCGACCCACGAATTGGGACGACGTTCCCGGGTCGAGGAACGTGCCACCGACCCCGTTTCCTGTTACTATGGGTTGAACATATTATGCATTTTGATCTGTGGTACCTTCTGTTTTGCAAGTTGCAACGAAGTCTACAGCGATGGTGATGACTCATATCATAACCCAGATATGTGAAACATTTTGTGGCTTGGCTATGGCTACTCCATGTAGAAGAATTCCAAACAAGAATATAGGAATCAAATAGCTGATGTGATGTTTCTCGAGATCAGGTTGTTGATAGAAGTAGAACAAATGAAGACACTGGAATCTAAACTTCGCACAGGGAGCACATTCTCCTTTCAGATAAGTTGCAAGCGTAACTGTCTCAATATTTCGCTTTGACGTCTGAAAGAGAAGGGGGCAGCATCTAGATATGTTAAATTTCCATCATAATTAGAAAGAATCTGTCCTCAAATTTTGGTGAATGCTACTGTGCAAGTGCTTCAGCCATCACACACAAATTGTGATCCATTGATCTAGACAAGAGCATCCTATCAAACTTCCATCACAATTAGAAAGAATCTGCCCCAAATTTTGGTGAACACCGCTTCGCAAGTGCTGCAGCCATTGCAAATTCTGCAAGACACAGGGCATCTGCGTCTGATCTTCCTCTATCACAGCAGGATTACATGCCCGGGCCTGCAAAAGGCTGCGACCAGTATGTTCATCAGGAGTTGCAACAGTGCATTTGACCTAGGAAAGCAGGCGTGGGGCCCTGGTCACCGGTATTCCAGCGAATCTACTGATTGGTGTGGGATGCAGAAGAGGGCATAGCTGAATGTTCTGAGAAGGGGGGTGGAGTGGGATTGCAAAAGCGGTGCATGATTAGTGAGCAGCGATGCAGGCTGTCTGCAGGCCCTGCGCCAAACAAGTGGCTCCTGCCCTTTCTCCCAATGCAGGAATGAACCAGAGGGTCAGAGACAAAAAGGGGAAGGAAAACCATTGAAAGACACTGCACCGAAGCACCAATTGGGCTCCCTTTGCTGAGGGTAAGGCGGGCACTGAGGCTAAGATTGAACCACTCAGTAACTGACCTTTTGTTTGTGCATGCTGATGAACAATATGCATGGTCATGCATTATGTGCTATATCTATATATTCTGATGCTTCCTGTTCCTGCAATCTGATCACATCTCACACTTTTTTCTTTTTTTAATATATATATACTTCCTCTTCTCATCTTCGAGAAACGCGGCGTTCCCAGTCGATGATTTGAGGCGGAATCTGAGATGTGTAACCAGTTGCAAATGCTAGTGTCTGTGGCCATTGAGCCTCAGCCTCGAACCTAGCTTGGTGGTGGGGGTGTATACTTCCACCGCACGTCTCACCAATCAGCCACCAGCCAGCAGTATTTTTCTTTCAAAACAAATCAGCCATTAGCCACCAGTATTTTTCTCTCAGAACAAATCAGCACTAGTCAAACGAACGGGGCGGCGCTAGCTAGGCTCACTTCCTCGTGTAAATTAAATGTGCTAGGCTGATCGATCAGTGCTATGTGGCGTTCCAGCTCTGGATTGGCAGCGGGTTGTGATCAATGGAAGCCCAAAGTGGCAACCATTCGCTGCATCTCGGCTCGCTTTGAACTGAGGCCGGGGGGTAAAGCTAGCAGCAGGGCCATGATTGTCCCTCCCCGGAATCTTATCCGGCTATGGCTAGTATACAGCAACACTACATGCAATGCCCGTCAGGAAGACGTCGTCGTCAGGCCCTGTGCCGGATTAGACCAAGGAAACATTCGCTTGTGGCCGCGCGAATTCGCTGTCGCCTCCGTGCCTGCCTCCCGGCCGTTAATAGAATGCTGAATTCGGCTTTTGCATATGCTTTGCTGCTATAAACCGATTAGCGGCGAAGCAACGCATCCGTGTGTTTATGGATAGCTAGACTAGATCTTTTTCTGGTTGGCTGCCACCGGAATTGCGGTAAACAGTCTGGAGATTGGGAATCATATCCATGTCATGCTCTATTCGTTCGATCGACGATCAGGCTTTCTTTCTTTTTTCTTTAAGTGCAATGCTAATAAGTGGAGTCAAAGGTGTGCAGGAACTTGTTAACTGTAAAAAGGGATAGTTAGACGAGTGAAAAAGCTGGTGGACAGATCAAGGGAACTCGCATTTTTCCTTTCTTTAACCTCGGCTTTTATTGGAAAAAAGGGTGGGACAAAGAAGACTGATTGTTGGCATCAGTCGCACTCTTTTTTCTTTTACACATATCCTTCTCTCCTTTTTAGCTTCAGTTGCTGCTCTTCCAAATGACTAACCCTCCTCGAGTTGTCGTCGAGGGTTACTTACATTCATTCAAAAGAAAAAAAAGAAAGGAAAAATGTCCTCGTGATGGCTATCGTTGACGATCATCAATTGCTCTTCAATCTCGTACTAGGATTATTTTTTTTCGTTTTCTGATTTTCTCTCTGTTGTGTAGCTTCCCCGATCAACCTGAAAAAGGATAAGGAAAAAAGAGAAGATTGAGTTAGTTGAGAGAAATAGGGCAGTCTGTCGCTGTCATGTGTGTGTAATGCCATCAGTGGATTTGACACGAGCGCAGCAGTGTGCTGCTTACCGTAGTATGATGATGATCTGGGCATGTTGCACCTGAAGCACTCAGTTCGGTTGGCGTAGTTCTGCACGTTGCAACCCAGTCTGCAGAGACGAAATTAGACATAAAGCAGCATTAGCATTCAGCAAGCAAGAAATTAGACATGAAGCAGCATTAGCATTCAACAAGCAAGTGAAAGGATTAAAGACACTTGAGCAACTGGAACTACTACTCTTGTTTAGATAGAAGGAATGCAGAGCCGACACGACAAGAAATTCCATTTGGCAGCTCCGCATTCTTCCGAGCAGAATATTCCTGGGACTTGAGTTGCAATTTTTTTGACAGTGAAAGGGCTCGGCAATAAATATAATCTTTTTTAATCTCTTTATGGTATGATCTTCATTTCATATTTCTGCAAAGTAGGTGGGTTGTTTCATGCATGTTGTTTAATTAATTATATTTGTTCCTTGCCAACAAAGGTAGTACTAGTTGAATATAGAGTTAACTAAGTGAGAGCCCACTAGTTAAACTGCAAGCTAGTGCTGCTGCATGCATCATGCATGCAGATATGCTGCATTCTGTCCGAGCACCGCGGATTAGCAAGAATCATGGACGATTGTCTAAAGCAAGAATCATGCACCTTGGGCAGATCCAGTCGCCGGGCTTCATCCCGGCCTGTCCGGCGACGGTGAACCCCCATCCCTGCGCGACGGCGGCGGCCGCCTCGTTCTTGGCGGCGGAGCACTTGAAACAGCTGCCCCGGGAGGCGTAGTTGTGGACGCCGCAGCGGCAGCAGTACCAGTCGCCGGGCTTGACGTCCCAGTCGCCGCCCAGCGCCGCGTAGTCCGTCCGCTCCCCGCCCAGCTTCGCCTCGCCGCAGCGCTGGCACGCATCGCGCTTGCAGAAGTTCACGTACTGGCACGACCGGCAGCTCCAGTCGCCGGGCTTCCTGCTCGCCACCACGTTCATCTTCTCCATTATATATATATTTGCCTTTGCCCTCTGCTCTGTTGTTCCTACCAAACAAATGTGTATCTACCAGGAAATCTTCCTAGCTAGCTGCTCTTGTCTTTGATTTGTACTGCAACAATCTAGATTGTTATCTAGCTAATAACTATGCGGCCAACGATCGATGCGGGAGCAAGCGAGTGAGCTAGCTGCAGCTGCTGGAATGCTGCTGAGCTCGCTTGCGCGCTCTGCTGGATGATGAGTGGATGATGCGTTGCTTGGTTTGAAGAGGGAGGAGGCGCGCGCGGGCTTTTATATAGGGTTTGGTGCAGCGCTGCCGCTGGGAGGCGAGGCAAAGTTTGTAGGGGCCCAAGAAGAGAGAAGCTATAGCTGCATCGTGTGCTGTGTTAGCTGATGAGGAGTGTGTGCTCTGTCTGGCTCATCATACATCTCGCTTTTCAGTTATACTGCTAGCTAGCTACACTGTGTCATAACTGGGGAATCTCCACGATTGATGGTGACCTGTGCGTTCTCAGCATGCAGGAGATCGATCGAGCGAGCTGGGCTAGCTGGGGACTGAGGTATGCTGTGAGCAGGGAACCAAATGCCACCTGCCTCCTCCAGTTCCCAACTTCATCAGGCAATGCATCCCCCTCTGCTATCTCGTGAGATCGATATCTCATCTTGCATTGGGACCGGTGTGCATCAATGTCGCCATGGGTACTGATCACATTTTGAGTGGCCATTATGGTTACCTATTGGTTCCACCAAAAATTCATTAGCTTTATTAGATATTTCCTTTTTTGTGAGACAATTGTGAGGCTACTATATGACTTCACCCACCAGGGATTGGCTCAAATCCTTGTACCCATAACTATACTTATATTTATCCAAAGAAAAGGTGTAAGGTCACGATGAATAGAAACCAAGGAGTACAAGGATGAGTATGTAAGGTCACGTTGTGGAAATGGGACTGCAACCATTCAACAGTTTATAGTATGATTAGAGCTTATTAGAACGGCCAATTCTTATGCAATTAGTTTCTTTAGTTACTTTAAATTATGAAGTACTAATTTCGAAGAAAGCAACTCTTTGGGATTCAATTCACATTTTTAGAAATTTGCCAACTATCAATTTCATTTTTCTAGGTGTTCCTCTCTTTTCAGGCTATTAATTAATTGTAAGAAACATTATGAATGAGTAAGAACGCCGAGAGAACTGCCCAAATTGCACATGATTAGAGCACATATATATTGCTCCCATTTGGATATGCCACATGTCAATCCACGTCTAAATGACCCACGAGTTCAACCAAAACAAAAGCACTGCGGGTAGTCCCCGTATGTGACTCAAGACAATGCTCAAGAATCAAGACCAATACACATACCTCTTGCACAACATCATCATTATCACACATGGCAAGTAGAGAGCAATTCTGAACATAGTAAATTACAAGTCTTCATCACATTACATGTTCATAGAGTGAAAGTGCTCAAATCTGAAATTTAACTAAACAACTTCATCCTAAACAACTTCATCCTATTACAATAACTGAGCTCTTACTTAGAATAAAGGGTGGTAGATGGATTAAGACCAATTCCGAAATTATCTAAGACATTTAAAAGTCGTGTGATTAAAGCAAACAGAATCTCAATGGTGTGAAAAACTAGTTATGCAGTTTCATTTAATACAAGGTATACCAAATGTATGTCAAAACCTATAAATATGTATTGTATATATATAGAACTATTGCAAAAGCATTATCTTATTTTGCATTACTAGCTTTTTGTGGATTGCATTAGCTACTTGGTGTTACGCAACTATACATCAGCCTATTACTAATTAAGTGGCAAATTGGTCAACTCAAAGCGTATAGAAACTGTATATATTTTTTCCACATCATGTGAATGCAACAAGAATGGAAAATGATCGATATGCATGCATGAAAAACTGTGAGAAGCAAGAACATGGGGACTGTGATGTGCGCGCGATAGATCTTGTAACTGGGAAAGAAAAGAAGAAGCAGCATCACACAGATACACAAACATTTTTTTAGATAATGGATACAGCTCCGGCTTCACCCTTTTCTCGTGGAAAAGAGATCAGTCTCAATTATTATAGCAAGTAGCATATATACGCTGCACCATAAAGCACACCGTTTGTATAATAACATAATTTTTAAGTACCAAACCTTAAACTAAAGAATCATCCATGTCGTAGAGTGAAAAAAATGTAAAACAACTATCTATAAAGTGCGGCTCGATGACACCAGAAGCACACGGTCACACAGACTCTTTTGAACTAGATTAATAGTTGAAGGGGAGGGCTGAGGAAGAAAATAAAGCCAGCTAGTATGTGAATGTGTTCCACACTTTGCGGTGCCAGAGCGTGAATAAAATACGCGATTGGAATCGCAGTTGGGGAGGCGGCGCGACGAGCTAGGAAAGAAAGGTGGGCCGGCCGGGCAGATCAAATACCATAGGCTAGCCATTAGGCCATAACTTCCCAAATTCTTCAGATTTCCTACTACGTCAGCTCATATATCATGATTAAGTAAAATATTCATGATTTTCCAAAAGTGAGATACACTCTTGAGACATTGTTCTTGATTATCCATGTGGAACTCGGACACAAGAATAACTATATAAATGACCAAAAAGGTTTTCCATGTGTTGTGCAGGTGCAATTAACCTATATCCGGACTTTATCACCACTGTTATATGCATGCGTGCACGTATAGATACTGATGCACGCGGGCGTGCGCATAGATGTGTGCGGCATGCGGTCAACTAATTGCTGAGTGACACATGTAAAACGTTAGTTGCTGCTGGGGAAATCGAGCTAAAAAAATATCCCAGAGAAGCTAGCAGAGCATCAGAGAGATATTATTTTCTGTTGTTGGATTTGTGCATCCATCCATATATATATATATATAGTTTTTTATTTGAATCGATCTTCTAGATTGTTTGCTTATACTACTGTCTCCATTTCAAATTTGTCTTAAGTTAAACTTTTTCAATTTATCAAAGTTTATAGATTAATGTAATAACACCAATAATGCCAAATAATAAATTCACCATATATAGTTGCTGATTTTTTTATAAACTTAGTCTTACAAAATAGCGTGTTATATATAATAAGGTAGCAACCGCTATATGTATAGCGATTGTAATGCCCTATTTTGCAGCGACATAGATGGATCGAGCGATGTCACATGTTGTGTTGTAAAAATATGATTACACAATAATGTCATCAATGCAAAAAGTTTTTTAATTGTATCACAGCAACATGCATGCATTGTATATATATATCTGTTGTCCACCTTTCTCAACATGCATTGTATATGCATGCAAAAAGTTTGCTACCCAGTATCTACCCAGTACCGGCGTTATTTCTTCTGAGGGCAGCTAGCTAGCAAAATAGCCAGTACAATGAGTAGGGCAGGGGTGACTGACTGACAGAGATGTCGTATAACACATGTGGTATATAGTATACATGTACATTTGATGCTCTGATCCTGAGACGAGATGAGCCCCCCAAATTATACCCAGTGGAGGCTTTATGTGATTCCGATCGTGAAAGGGCCTGCTCCTAGCTGCTGATTGTGAAAAAGGCGAAGAGGATCGATCGCTATTGCAGTGTCAAAATGTTGTAATTCAGGAAAGCTAGGAAGACTAGACTATGCAAGGCAGGTCTTATGTGGGGGTTGCATATTCTCTGTATAGCTACCCACAATCATGCAGAGGCCCATCCCAAGGTAGATGCCCCCTTCCATCACCACACAAATCCCTCGTGTATCTACATGCATGGTTTGGATTCGTATCTTCTGCAATTATATGTGGAGTATTATTGCTAGTACGTGTCTAAATGTAGTATATATCATTCATGTCACCTTTCCATGTGTTAATTTCTTTCTTGCCGTGACTTTTCAAATACACAGCCATGTGTTCCTCGCTCTCTCCTTTTTCTAACTACCCATCATGTGTTTATCTCTTTCTACTTGAGGAATAACAAGAGAGATGTCGTTATACATGGATCAGTAGGAAATTAACGGTACGTACAGAACCAATGCTACCTTGTTTAGTGAGCACTCCTAATTAGTCAGTTCAAGCCTCCAAATTTCTAACAAATTAGTGGCTTATTAAGCTATTGCTTTCGACAAATAATTTAATCTCCGTTGGATAAAAAAAATCGCCAAGCCCCCCGCTCCATCCCTGCTGGGGCGGCACGGGTGGAAACAGAGCCCCCTCCTCCGCCGCCCTCTCCCTCTCTTTCCCCCTCCCTGCCGCCGCCGGAGGTGCTTGCCGGAAGCCCGCGTCGGCCCCTAGGATGGCGGCGGTGGGGCTTCTTCTCGCCTGAGCTGCGAGCGACGACTCGGGGGGGGGGGGGGCATGGCGTTGTAGCTTCGCCGGCCATGGCGACGGCAGCGGCGAGCGGCGGCGGATCTGGCACCTTGGTGACCGGATCCAACTCTTCTGATGCCGGATCTGCGTGGAGGCAGGGGCTACGGGCCGGCAGGGGGCGCGGTCACCGACGCGCGAGCCATGGAGGTGGCCGTCGCGGTGCTTGGCGGGGGCGACGCCGGGCGTGGGCTTATCGCGGCGGCTCGCGGCGCCGGCGGTGTGAGAAGCTGCCCGCGGGGCACGAGAGGCCTGCGGTGCGAGGGCCATGCGCGGTGGCCTGTGGCACTGGCGGCGCAGGAGCTGCGCGCGGGACGGCCAGAGAGGGCCGCTGAGCTTGCCGACGAGACGAGGTCGTGCTGCGAGAAACGAGGGTGGCTAGCGAGGGGTCAGCGAAGATGCGCGGGCAGCAAGGGCGGCCGGCGGGGGGCTGCGAGGGCGGCTGGCGAGGGGTCGGCGAGGGCCGCTGAGCTCACTGGCGTGATGGGGAAGCCTCTGCAGTGTGACACGTGGGATTGCGGCGGAGGCGTCGCTCGGCTGGGGTGGTCGTGGCGGTGGCGCTGTTCTGCTACGCCTTGTGCATGCAGTGTGGGTTGGATGCTCTGGTCGAAAGCCCTCGCTAGTATCATGCTGGCGGATGGCGGTGGCGTCCTCGGACGTCAGTTTCCCTCTTGGGGGCGTCATTGCGGAGCTACAACCCGGCTGCACGAGGTCTCTAGGTGCAAACCCTATCCAGCTGTTGGAGGAGGTGGCGCCATTGGCGTCATGCCCTCCTTGGAGGCGTCGTCTCTAGAGACCCCGCTCGGTTGGTAGCAGGGACGGTCCACTCTCTATGGTGGCTTCGACCGGTGTTGGCAATCTCGCCGTGGGGCATACATAAGGGTGTTGGCTACCCCACGTCGAGGCGTCTACTTTCTTGTTGATGGTCAAGGGTCGTCGCTTGGTTGCTGTTTGGCTGCTTGCAGCGGACCACAGCGGCCGACGTTGCTTCGCAATCGTCGGTGCGGTGTGGGCCTGCGTCGGAGGACGGCGCTTGCGGCAACGGCAATAGGAGACAACTAGGCCTGTAGCGGATCACGGCGGGTTGGTCAGCCTGGTTGTACCTTCCTGGTGTGGTACAACGTCAGAAGACGGCACATACGACAACCTTGGTTTGCTGGCTTGAAAGCAGCGGCTTCGTGCGGGGGGAAGCAACGTGGTGAAGTTGAACCACGGCGGCGGTCCGGTTGTTCTGCTAAAGTCCTTTGGAGGACGGTAGTGGTGAAGTTGAACCACGGCGGTGGTCCGGTTGTTCTGCTAAAGTCCTTTGGAGGACGGTAACACAAGAGACGATTCCGGAACATGGAGTTTGTAGCGGACGTGGCGAGGCCCCCACGCATGAGAGAGGAGTCCAACGGGGGATGAGGCGAGGCCCCCGCGCGTTGTGTTTGCTCGGACTCGGTGCTTTCATCCCGTCGGAAGGTTTGCATTGTTGCAGCGGCAATACGACAAAGGGTCTTGCATAGCGGTGGTCCTCTTGGTGTGATGGCGTCTGCCCCCTTTGTTTCTCTATCGACGCTGGATCACGTCGGTGGTTCGATGACTGCAAGGGTGCGGAATGTGGGTGGAAGCTGCGGTTTGTGTTTCTTCTCCGTTGTCGTCTGCGTGTATAGTGGCACGGTCGTGTTGATGTCTCAATCCAACCGGTAGGTGAGTGTTTTTTAAGTGATACCCCGCGTTGATGTCCCAATCCAACTGGGTGTGTACAATTATTTTTCTTTTCTTTTCGGTTTCATGACTATGGCCTCCTAGAGTTGTAGTCTTATATTTGTTCTGCTATATCAATAGAAACACACTCGTCGAGTGTTGTTCGTTCAAAAAAATCTCTGTTGGATTTGTGCTGCCTACTGGCCTTTTAGTTTTCCATGCTCCCCCACTGCGGGCACTGTCCACCACTCTGTTTGACTAGGACGGCTCCCTGTTCCGCGACCAATATATATAATATATACCTCTCCACACTGTCAATTCCCAACTACCGTCACCTGAAACTTTTAGTGTGTTTAACGAATTGATGTTTTACTCAATTTCAGCATTGTTTATTATTCTAAAGGACCCGGAGTACACTACTAGGAACAATATTGTGAAGAACCAAAAAATCAGCAAAGCCAACTCTAGTCAAATCTTTATCTCATCATCAGTCTACATACATCACATCTACACATCATCCTACAGCCCGGTAATGCATCAGTCTGGATCGATCGTTGAGTTGTCGACGGATCGGATGGAATGCATTAGCCACAGCAGCTAGTACATCACCAAAATAAAAAGCTAAGCTTGCCGCCATTATTCCACGACAAGCTAGGGCTAGTTGTGCTTATGGACGGGCCTCCGATCCTGCCTGCTGTGTGCAGATCTAGAGATAGCATCTGTGTTTGGTTCGCCCGTTCGCCGGTGCAGGCAAATGCAATGCAAATTGGCATCTCGGCATGTCACCATGCTGCGCGTACGTGTCATGGAGAATCAAATCTTTCCGCTGCGCCTGTCGGAAGGACGGCGATAGATCGAACCCGGACGAGCCATTATTGATCATTTTTCTTTCTTTCGATCTTGGAGCTCTGGCCGATGCATATGCATCCGTCTGCTGCGCCCACTCCTATAATTTTAAAGCTCGATCAATCCGATCCCTGCCACTTCAATTCAATTCGTGCTTGATTTCGACTGCTTCATTCCAGCGAATTATTCACCGCCCATGTCGCCATGCTATCACTCTGCCACATGTCTATGACGGTTGAAAAAAGATATGATGTCGAGATGAGGTGACGGGATGACAAACCATGCATTGAAACTAGCGAATAGGTGGCGGAATTGTGTTGATGTAGGATTATTGGAGACCCAAGAGATCGAGCACTAGCTTATAGTGGATAGATAAGAGTAGTACTTAAAAACGCCGAGTACGTCACCGTGCTCACTCTTAAATCTCACTCTCCCCCTAATTCAGCTTCCCGGCCTGTGCTCACTTTGCCATGCAGGGAATTTTAAGCTACCATATATTTTGTTACCAATGTTACCATGCATGATAGAGATGTAATTCCAAAGTGACACTAGAATTTCGTAATCTGTAAACCTCAATTTTAAACCAACATTTTGATTTTCTGAAATTTCAAAAGAAAAGTTGTTAATGCCTTCAATAAAAAGCTAGTAATACTAACTTCTGTAATATGCTCTCTAATCAGAGCCAAGATAAATTAATACTTTCTCCGATTCAAAGAAAATATGACATGATATGGTTTAACTAAGCTGCTATAACCTTCTAATTAACCAGCACTACCACGATTCGTCAAATATTTTGTTACTTGGTAAAACTCCTTATTTGCTCCTTTTTATATACATCTTATAAATTCCTTTTTCCGGCATTGACCGACACACTGCATATTAGAGACATAATAATGTGAAGATCTGTATCACAAGCCAAAGCTAAGTCATCACGCTGCTTCCGTCTTCGGCATCACGTTTGCATGTTGTAGTGATAGGGCGTCTAGGTTCAGGCACGCCGCTGTCTTTGACGTACCGGATTTCATTTTTCAGGTGCCTTTAGAGATGCATCGATGAGGCCATCTTATTCTCTTCAACGGGGATAACGAAGAGAGCAGCTTGAGCAGGTCAACCAAGGATATGTGTGTACCAGTACTAGGATTGAATTCCTAGCTTGTGTTACCGCAGTGTTATTCCATAGTTGACCGTATGGAAAGCAACAAAGCGTTGATACACACAGTAATGCAGACATCACGCGTGATGTAACTAGTCAACTAGAGGTTATACCTCACCTCGAGAACATCACGGGTGCTCCAAAATTGCCATGAAAGTTTCTTAAGAAAACCATTTAGATTAGAAATTTTGTGGAGATAGATGCATGCCTAATGTCTTAGCTAATGTATCGAGTTTTTTCTCCCATAATAATTTTTCACAATGAGCCCCGGTAAGTTGGGAAGAACGGAGCACCATGCATAGTCATTTTTCTCTGAGTAAATCACATCCACCATACAATAAATGTCACTGGTAGAGAATGGACCTTTCATCCCCTACATTTGTCACGTTACATTTTGGCCCGAGACAAATATAACTTTTAGTCTCGGTTCGTATTTTTCATGATCCCGGAGGACCAGAGCCCCGTCCCGGTTGGTGTTACCAACATGGACTAAAGGTCCTTCATGGGTTAATTTAAAAAAAAGCACACAAGAGAGTATCACATGTGCTCTGTAGGTGAGATGATAAGGGAGCTATGTGCGAGGTAAGAGGTCCTGGGTTCGAATACCACAAACCGCACACATGTATTTCCGTGTGAAAAATCACCACCATGGCAGATGACGTGGATGGTTTAATATGCACGTAAATCTAGAGCTTTGTCCCCCCTTCTCATCTACTCCCTCTGGGTCGATTTGTAAGGTGCACTCGTGCTTTTGAGTTAGACCATACTCTGTATTTGTTAGTCATGGCTGTCTCAAAAGAGGGATTCTTCTCCTAGGCATTCAATTAGATTAGAAGACAAAATGTCCTATGCATTGTTGGTGATTTAAAATCATTTTGCGGCTTCTTGTTCATTACATTCTCCATCGTCCTTCCAGCAGCTTGGCCACAAGATGGCTAGTTCTTCCACAAGGCACAACCCCGAATGACACGTCATGGATTCTGGCCGTGGGGACAGCGGTGAGAAGCCCATGGATTTGGGCCACGCGCCGACGGTGACGAGAAGACCATGCATTTTGGCAGCACCAATGGCTACGGGATCAGGCGGTTTCTACTCCATGGTCTCCTCCATTCTGGTTCAGATCAGATATTTGCATAGGAACATAACATACAGATCATCAAAAGAAAACGAAAGAAAGAAAGAAAAACAGTGAGTAGATTCGATCAAATGCATCTTTGAAGGATCGAATCGGCGCAGAGAGAGGGGGAGTGAATGTGAGCCAATAAAAATTTCTCTCAAAAGAGCAACTCCGGCCTATATCCCAAAATCACTTCCAATCGCAATCCACTACTTCCTTGTCAAATCCATGAAGCCACTGAAGTGCTTCTGGACCTAGGAACAAGTTTCAAGCATGAAGCACAGCGGAAACAACAACTTGAAGCACAGCTTCAACACACAGACCGAAACCGGTTTGACCGGGTTTACAAACCGGTCAGACGGGATTTGATCTGTACTACCCAACTGCAAAGCTACAGCCACAAATGTGCTCAAAACACTTCAAATCAACTTTCATGTCAGCACTAGCAAATCACAGCCAAGGACACTAAAAACCAACACTTAGCACCTCCAGCACCAAAACCGGTCAGACCGGTTTCCCAAACCGGTCAGACCGGTTTCCCAGACAGACACGGGAAAAATCTGCCCACGGAAGAACTCGATCTTATTCTCAACCGATCTCCCGATTCGCTCCGCGGATTCAAGTGAGACTTTGGGGATAGATAGGATACCTCATGCACTAGTCATGGCTCCGAAATCACCTCCCAAAACACACCGAATCAAGAGGAATCGAGAAACAAAGACACGAACACCCTTTTGCTCGGGTTCAACTAAAATCCACCAAATCGAAGGCTTTTCCCGAGGATTGAGGGAGCCAAATCACTAGAGAAGGATCAACAAAGACTCATGAGTGAATCCTCAATGAAATCCCGTAAGCAAATGGCCTCAAATCTGATGAATGAAAAACTCCCCAAAAAACACCCGAAAATCCCAAAAAAAAAGAAAATGCGAAGGAGACAAGAACTCAAGGATTCATCACAAGGAATTCTCTTAACATCACGAGGTCAACTTCTTTACAAAGGACTAGCCTCCTCCCTTCGTCAAACCCACTTGAAAGTGGAGGAAAATAGAAGTGGAGAAGTCCTCTCCTCTCTTCCTCAGAACATGAAGCTCATGGCTAGCCTAGGAAAACAAAGACCAAATGAACTAGGGTTCCAAGAGATGGCTGCCATCTCCTACCAAGGTGAGTATATATGGCCGCTGACGAATACTAAACTACCCCTACAACTTTACGATACATGCCCCCCAAGGGCAAAACAGTAAAGTTGCAGATATTTCTCCTCCGGCTGGGCATGCATCTATCTGAAGTTGCTTCCCTCCAACGCAACCTCCACGATCACGCCGCGTGTCCTCTGCTTCGAAGCTTCCCGACGCGCAGACTAAAACCGGTCAGACCGATTCTGCAAACCGGTCAGACCGGCTTCCTGAAGCCAAACCGGTCAGACCGGTTCTCCCAACCTGTCAGACCGGTTCTGCCACGCCAGGTCTTCAGACTTGGTTTTGAGGCCCAAACCAAGAAACCCTCCTCCGCTGGTTTTGTGGCCAAACCAACAATCCCCGCGTACTTGGTCCAGCCTCCACACCAAGTTTCGAGCACGCCAAGGTTTTCACCTTTGGCGCCCGGACGGTCTACTCGGTCTTGCCTCATTCCTTGACTCGGCTGCGTCCAATGTACCGACTCAGATCATCTTCATTCACGTTGCCTTGCTTCTTCTTGCACCATGTGAACCGCACTTGATCCCATCGGCCATCGCGTCCCTCGAACCAAGCCTACTTGTCTCTCCACTCCTGGGAGGCCGCTCCGGCAAAGACCTTTCACGCTTGTTCTTCACCTGCACCAATGCAAACCAAACCACATTCTACATCTGCAATACTTAAGCCAAGGCGAATGTCAGTCCACACAACGTTGTCAATCACTCATCACTAGGAAGCGACCATCCACTCGGTCCCTCAGATACACATGGTCCTCAATCTTCCTGCACCTCCCCCTAATCGGATTGCTGAGGTAAAACCTCAACTACATGGTGTCGCTCCACTGAATCATACTCTCCATGATCATCTACAACCACTGAATCGTGGAGGTCAATAATTGCACTAATTCATTTAGATCAACATTTTGCCATGTCTTAGCTAGAATCATGATGTGAAAGAGGAGAGGAGATGAGGAAAGCAGTGCTTAGGGCAATTTAAAGCTATGGCTTCCTTTTCGATGGAGAATGAAGCTCAAAGGCACTGTGACTTCAAAATTGGTGCAACTAGAAAATCTAACATGGTGTTGAAAATTTTGATCAGATATGGACTGTGTCAGTGAAAAAGCCCCATTTTTGTTTTGGTGAGGTGGTGGATTGTTTTATTTTGGCCAAGTGCCATGAGAAGGAGAGGCAATCTGCCCCAAAAAAGATCACCGGCGGAGGGCAAGCTCAGCCCATGCATGCTTGTAGATTTGGAACAGAACCGACGTGAGCATCTTGGCGAGTGTGGCATCATGTGCTGTAGTAATATCTTGTATTCACGCTTATCTCAATGTGATGGGCGTCTAGGTATTTATAAATATACTCCACATGCACAAAAGCATCTATGTAATCTGACACGATGAAAAAATATATTTACGTAGAGTACATGTGACCGTATATGCACATATTTAATAAGTTTGTGCATCAATTTGCATATTTTGCTACTTATTGGACCAAAGTGACACAAACTTACAAGTTTTTGCATGGTGGGTACAATTTACTTGTTTTCTATTGTGATTACAATATGCTAATACACATATATGCCCTACTGGACACAAGTGCATGGTAACACCCCATATTTTTTGTGGAATGTTAAACATGCAAAAATCTCACGTGATATGTATGGTCAGCACATGCATGCGCCAAATTGAAGTTTAAATGCTCCTTATATAGTTTAAGTTTTTAGTAAATTAAATGGTGCAATTAAATTCCGGATCATACGCACACCGCGATGCCCTCGCTTTGCCCTTGCGCCAACGGTGACCATGCGTCATGTTAACGGCCATTAACACTCGCATTTTATCGTCAACAAGATAATTAAAATAAATGAAAACCAGACATAGGATTTACTCAGAACCCATACAGCAAGGTTTGGTGGAGTATGTGTATGCAAGGGCCCACTGGCCAAAACTGGGCTGAAGCAAGGCTTAAGCCCATCGCTCGATGCCTTAGGTCGGGCAATGTGGCATGGACCCAGCTCTAGCCCAGCTTTGGCCAGTCACAGGAAACACAACTCACATCATCATGGTCGTCGATTTGATGTCGGTTCAATCCAAGGAATAAGATCAAGACACTTGTACCAATACTGGATTAAAGGGCCCACAACATGAACAATCTTCACCATCTCGAGCTAACCCACTCAGGATACCCACTAGGACCCACCTAACCGTCACTTAGACAAAACACAGACAAAGTGGGGCTAGGGGGCGCTAGTCGACGCCCCACGTTGGCCGACCCCAAGGCCGCCAAACAACCCCAACTTCCATGTGCACAAGCATACCAACTTTATGAGTTCATCTTAGCCATGGGATCTCTTAGGCGGTGCATCCTAGGTCCAGCCGACGCTGACCTAGGAGT
This sequence comes from Echinochloa phyllopogon, assembly GCA_033239725.1. NCBI lineage: Eukaryota > Viridiplantae > Streptophyta > Magnoliopsida > Poales > Poaceae > Echinochloa > Echinochloa phyllopogon. The sequence continues at coordinate 36,330,695 of BTCW01000014.1, forward strand.
AGGGCCCACAGCCCCAATCGCCTCCTGGAGCCCTTTACCGATCTCTTAGCCTACATAAGGAGGAACTTTGGCCATTTGACATCCTCATCAAGCAGTATACACACTCCAAGGAAAAGCCCTACTCTTTTAGAGATAGAAATAGGGAGAAAGTGAGGGAGAGAGTTCGCGAGAGTTTTGAGTCTATCAGTTTTCCTCCAGATTCTACCTAAGTGGATACATCCTTTATATAAGTGAGTATTCAAGATCCATTGGCATCAGTTCCTAGTTTGGTCAAGTAGTTACCTTATTTACATTTTTGGGATCATTGTTCATTTATCATTAAACATTTGCTTTAGTCTTAGTGCAAGGCTAGAATAGTAATCCTTAGCATAGGCGTGGTGCCTAGTCTAGCGATTATCCTTGTTTGCCTCGTTCCCCACATATTTGTAGTGGTAGCCTATAGGCGGTGTGTTGACACAAATCTACACCAACACACTTGAGAATGCTAGAATGCATCGCACGATCGTCAAAATGATCAACACCCATGAATTCCCTGGTCAAACCGGTCAGACCGCTTTCTAGAACCGGTCAAACCGCTTTCTGACGAGAAATTGTGGAGACCTAGAATCTCGAGCTCGGGAGGGACCCCGTCGGAGCTTGAAGAACCAGGGTTGCTCTAGGGTCGGCAGGCCACCTAGAACGTCCTTGAACGTCGTGGAGACGAGCATAGAACAACAATTAGGGTTTGGAAAAGTATAGGGTTTGAGAGACATAAGTATGGGACAAATAATGATTGATTCGATTGGAATACCTCTCAATCGGCCTTAACCTTTATATTTATAGGCCGGGAAAGTCATACCCCTTCAAGAGTTAGTTACAATATTAAAAATATCACGAAACCCTAAACCTACGCGAATTACAGATCAAAACCGGTCTGACCGGTTTACCCTATCCAATGCCAATTTTGGCTATCAACATGTGCCCCGTGTCTTTTTAGTGAGCTTGCAAACTAAAAAGCAATATTTACTATTACAACTCAGTAGCCAAAATTTATACTAAGGTGATATCAAAATTTATCGGCCATTTATCTTCATGCATCTTGCCACACACTTGGGTAATATTTCTTCAAATATCTTCCATTGATAGCTCTGGGTAAATGATCTCCTTGCAATGTCTCTAGCATATAAGAATTGCCAAAAATAACTTTGATAACTCAACATGGTCCTTCCCAACTTGATGACCATTTACCAAACTTGTTGCTCTTTGTTCCAATAGGCAAAATCATCTTCCAAACAAGTTCTCAAATCTAAAAATATTTCCCTCGCACCTTCTTGTTGTAAGCTTTAGCCACCTGAAGCTTATCTTTCTCAATTTCCTTCAAAGCCTTCAATCGCTTGTCGGTCACCTCATCAACATTATCCATTATTAAATCATGGTAATCAACAGCATCAAGGTCATTTTGTTTGGCTAATCTATAAGCGTCCAGATTTACCTCAATAGGTAAAATGGCCTCTTGACCATACACAAGCTCAAAAGGAGTAACTTTAGTAGCACCATGTCTAGATATACGATGAACCCACAACGCTTCGGATGATACTTCATGCCATCTCTTAGGATTTTCTTCTATCTTTTTCTTGATCAATTTGATCAAAATTTTATTACTCGACTCGGCTTGTCCATTAGCCTGAGCATAGTATGGAGATGAATCGAGCATTTTAATCTTATAAAATTTAGCAAATTTGCGTACCTCCTTAGACACAAATGACGGACCTTGATCCATTGTTAAAGTTTGAGGAATACCGAATCTATGAATAATATGCTGAGTAATAAACTCAATCACCTCTCTATGTGTCATATTCTTCAAAGGAACTGCTTCAGTCCACTTAGTAAAATAATCTGTAGCAACCAACACAAAACGATGCCCTTTGGATGATGGAGGATTAATCTGTCAAACAAAATCTAACCCCCATCCTCGGAACGGCCATGGCTTGATAATAGGATGCATTAATGCAGCAGGAACCAATTGTAAATCTTCAAACCGCTGACACTCTTCACATCCTTTGCTGCTTTCAGCAGACGAGCCGGTCAGACTAGTTTCCAAACCGGTTAGACCGGTTCTGGCGGTCAGACCGGTTTGCAAAACCGATCGAACCGGTTCATCCAGAACCTGAGTCTTAGCTTTCATTTGCATCGGCTTTCGAAGATAAAAATGTTTCGTTGCAATAACATGACCAGATGCTTGCTGAGCCAGGGTATTTACCTTGCCATTCTCTTCTCTTGGTATATGTTTGATTGTAAACTCATCAAAAAAGATATAATGTCAAGGCATCTATCAAGATATGCATTTAAAAATCCATTATAACATTGGCATACCTTAGATACTTGCTGCACTACCAGAAGTGAATCACCAAAATCCTCAACATGCTTTATATTCAACTTGATTATTTGTACACTTCTCCTCTAATCGGTTTGACAATTCAAAAACAGTATCATTCAGAGAAATAAGAACAGCACCAATCCCGTGTCCATCACCACAAACCAAACCATCAAAGTATAACTTCTATGGTGTGCAAGCAACATAGCCGATGTCGAAACCACATGTGTCATCAATCCGATGTTCAACAATAAAATCAGCTCAATTTGGCCTTTCATAGATTTTAAAGGTTCACAAACCAAATCATACTCAACTAAAGCATAAGCCGATTTACCAATCCTACCACTCAAGATCGGCTTTTGCAACATATGTTTAATCACATCGGTTTGACATAACACTATGCAAGTACTAGACAATAAATAATGCATCAACCGAGTACAAGCATTGTACAAAGACAAACATAACTTTTCAATGAAAGTATACCTTGTTTCTGCATCAATGAGCCGTCGGCTTACATAAGCAATAACATATTCCTTATCACCGATTTCTTGAGTCAAAACAGCCCCAATAACTTTCTCTTCTGCTGCCACATAAAGCCTAAAAGGAACTCCTCTCTTAGGCGCTCTAAGTACCGGTGGTGAAGACAAATACTCTTTGATCTTCTCAAAAGCTTCTTGCTATTTTGCCCCCCAAATAAAACCGGCTTCATTTTTCAACCGAAGAAGATTAAAAGCATCAACCTTTCTAGAGTAGTTAATTATAAACCTTCTCAAGAAATTCACCTTGCCTAGAAACTTTTGCAAATCCTTATTGCAAGTAGGAGCTTCAACTTTATTCATAACTTCAATTCTCTTGGGATCAATTTCTACACCATTCTCATGAATAATGAAACCAAGAAACTTCCCAGCCGAAACACCAAAAGCACACTTGAGCGGGTTCATCTTCAAACCATACCGGCACATCCTTTCAAGAGCAAGTTTTAAATCGGCTAAATGATGAACTAAACCATCTGATTTAACTACAATATCATCAATATATACTTCCAAGATAACACCAAGCAAATCATGAAAGATTAAGTTCATAGCTCTTTGATAAGTTGCACCAGCATTCTTTAATCCAAAAGTCACAACCACCCACTCAAACAAACCAATAAAACCTGAACATTGAAAGACCGTTTTGTGCATATCCTCTTCGGCCATGAATATTTGATTATATCCAGCACTACCATCAAGAAAACTAACAACACGATGTCCAGAAGCTTCATTAGTCAAAACATCAGCTATACGCATAGGATACAAATCTTTTGGAGTAGCTTTATTAAGATCTCTAAAGTCAATACAAACTATAATTTTTCCCGAATCTTTATTTTCAACGGGAACAATATTAGAAATCCACTCCGCATAACGACAAGTCCGAATAAAACCAGCATCTAATAAACGATTGATCTCTTCTTTTATTCGGTCATAAATAGCGGGATTGAAACATCTAGCCGATTGCTTAAAAGGCCTAAAACCGGCTTTAATTGGCAAATGATGCTCAACTAAGTCACGACTCAAACCATGCATCTCACGATACTCCCAGGCAAAACAATCAACATATTCCTTCAACAAATTAATTAAATTGGCCTTATATTCAGCCGATAAAGTTTTATTTACAAAAGTTGGCCTAGGAATTGTACTATCACCAATATCTATTTTTTCTAAAGGGTCGGCTGATGTGAAACCTTGACACAGCTTATCCATATCTCCAATATCTTCAATGGCTTCAAACATACCTCCTATATGCGCCCGATAGTGATCAATTCACTCCTGAAGCCACTGTCTAGAATTAAACGGGTCTGACCGGTTACCAGAAGCGGTCAGAGCGGTTAGGCTCGGCTTGCTCATTTGCTCCATAAATTATAGTAAGTAATTCAACCGATTCTCCATTGGCTTTAATGTAGCAGGAACAAAGCCATCCTTCGTGCAACTGATCAACTCATAGTTGGACAAATCCAAGCCCGATAAACATTTAATATTCTCTTTTGCACTAATATAATCGGAATTGGCTACTGCAACGAAAGAAGAAGTGTCACCATGCACAACCTCAACTTCATCGCCGATCCATTGAACTAAGAAACTAATGCAAGGTAGATGGTACACATTGATTTGCATGAATCGAATCACGCCCAGAAATTAAACTGAAATTACCTTACACTTCTGAAACGAAGAAAGCTGTAGCAATTGTTTTGCTCCCAACGGTCAACTCCATGGAGGCCACCCCTTTGGCACCAATAGGATCACCCCCACCTACTCCACCGACCGTCATGTTTGTCATGATCAGCTCTTCGCCTTTCCCACCAATCTTCTTGAAAAGAGCATAGGGCATAATATTTACAATAGCCCCACCATCAACCAACATTCGTGAAACTGACTTTCTGTTTATGTTCCCTCTCATGTACAAAGCCTTTAGATGATTATCTTATTCTTTTGGCTTCTGAAACACAGCATCACGAGACCCAAGCTAAAGATGAGAGATATCCTCCTCCGGCACCACAAAGTAATCCGATGACAAACAGACAACATTAACATCCATGTTGCCGTGCTCTGGAGAAGCTTCAAAATCAACCATCTCTTCATCTTCCGCCACTGGAGCAATTGGCGAAGCTGCATCATCATTGGTGGTCAAAAAAGACTCAACTCCTGCCTCTGTATCCAAACCGGTCTGACCGCTTCTGCGGCAAGCTGACCCAAACCAGTCTGTCCGGATTCTGCAATCGGTTTGACCGATTGTGCTGCTGATTGCACAACTGATTTGATCTGCCATGTCTTGTTCTGAGGGATCATAGGCCTATACTTTTTGAATTGTTCATCTCTCGGCTTCTCTGCTTCCTGTTCCCTTTTTTCTTTATTATGCAAGCGCTGCACCTTTCTCTTCTGTGTATGAGTTAAACCAGAAGGACACCATCTGGGCTGAAAAACATTCCTTGCAGCCTTACAACTACTAGCCTCATGATCATTTGCCATGACAGTTTTTTTAGTTGAAATAGCAGCCGAATCTCCAATAACTATCGGCTTTTTACCCAAATCATGCATAATCACTGGAACATCACCAACTGTGATGAACCCGCTAGCTTTAACTCCCCCTAACTTGCTTTAGATCAACTACAGGCTGCACTTCCTCCTTCTTCTCTTTGACACGATATTCTTGCTTAGGGGGGAGCACGTGGCCTCTGTTCAGACCGAAACCGGTCTGACCGGTTTGACAGGTTTGAAACCGGTCTAACCGCTTTAGTGGTTGACATTCAACCTGATGGCTGTGATCCCAATCGGTCATGCACTGGAGTCATAAAACTTTCCCCCATATAACCCTAAGGTGGTTGTGGTATAGGAAAGCATTGTATCCATCCTCCTTCATGTTCGCACGTCTGATATGGAGAATTTGATGCCAGAGGTGCCCATGGCATAGTAGCACATACTTTCTGTGTAGGAAATAGAGTAGTAACATCACCACGATGCTTACTGTTTTCTCCCCTAGGAGATGTAGGATTGTTCCAACGCGGCGTTGACCTTGATCTATTTTTTATCGGCCGATCAACATGAATGGCCTTTGTGTACTTATTCAGGAGTTGATTAAAGGTAGGTCCTTGCTTCAGAACTGTACCTTTGACTTTTGGCTCATTCACCTTCCAAGTACCTACTTCCGGACGCCTAAGCCTGAAAGTTCTTGATCGGTCCTGGGACAAACTGGTCTGACTGGTTTCGCCTTATCAGCGGGCCGACTTTCTTTTGATGAACTCTCTGACCGGTTTTCCATCAAGAGTCTTTCCAAGCATCACTTTTCTGATCGGAATTTTTTCATCAACTTTATCCGGTCTCGGCTCTCCAATCACCACATTCTTCCCCTTAGCCCCTCCGGCCTACTCTGGCCGAATTAGCACTTTAGTATTTAAATCCAGGGTATGAACAGGAAAAGGAGCCTTATCAACTTGCATCTCAGCTAGTACTAATCGACCTTCATTAATAGCTGATTGTACCTCCCGTCGGAAAACATTGCAGTCATTAGTTGCATGTAAAAAAGAGTTATGCCACTTACAATATGCATGATTTTTCAACTGTTCTGCTGATGGTATTGCATGAGAAAGCCTAATAAAACCATTCTTAAGCAATTCATCAAAAACGCGATCGCACTTGGCAACATCAAAAGTAAACTTTATCTCCTCTCGCCGATTTTTCTGAATCGGCTTTAAAGAGGGACAAGAACAAGGTTTGGCCTTTGATGGCCAAACAAATTCAGCAGCATAAATCTCTTTATCCTCATCGTCCGAGCTATCAGAATCATTATCAACAACATGCACATTGGACCGATGAGGCTTAACAGTTTCTTTTGTATTTTTTAGCTTAAGCTATAGACTCATGACCTTCATTTGTAAATGATTAACAGAGATAAAATCAAATCCTTCTAATTTCTCTTTCAAATAAGATCTCAAGCCCGCAAAAGTCAAATCTACCAAATCTTTTTCAGAAACTGTCAAATTAAAATATCGATTTTTATGTCTTTAAATCTTCTGAAATAATCAGTGGCCGATTCTTTACGGCCTTGTCTAATCGATGTTAAATCAGTTAACTTAGCCTCATTTTCTCCGCTAAAGAAGTGATCAAGAAATTTACGCTCCAATTGAGTCCAAGTTTGAATAGAATTTGGAGCAAGCGAAGAAAACCAAGAGAAAGGTTACATGCTCCCAAGTGGTACGATTATCTTCACCGTTGAATTTAACAAACTCAGGAACACGCCAACCAGTGGGATAAGCAACAAGACCATACTCACGAGGTTATGGTTTTTTATACAGGCGTGAACTACCCATATCAATCCCAAGGTTAGTCCTAATTGTATTAGCCAGATCCTCGTTGAATTTATAGAAATCGGCTTGATAATTCACATTGGTTGTATTTTGCATAAAATGAGGCATATTAGGCACCATTGTTTGAGAAACGTTCAGAATCGGTCCATAAGAGACACCAGATCCTGAAGGTGCACTTCCTACAACTGTAGTACGAGGAGGTGTAAAAGTAGGACCAGAAGCAACTGAATTAGATAACAACATTGGATTCGATGTAACAGCACCCACAGAACCGGTCTTAACCACAACTGAACTGGGCTGACCGGTCTGATCGGTTTGTTGAACCTGTCTGACCGGTTCACTGACCGACCAAGGGTGAGGTGGCTGCCCTGGATAAAAATTCGCCGGCATGCCCAAATTTGGATCTAAAACATTCTCTAACACGCCTGACGAGCTAGGGTATGATTTATCTACAGAAACAGGACCATCTACGGTACTTTTACCTTTTTGCGTAAATCAATATCACTAGCCATATTAACAAACAACTCACTAGCAACTGATTGTGCAGCATGCAACTTTTCATCCATCATGCAAGTTACTTGTTTAATTAAATCATAGGGTTCGTCATTTACCTTAGGAAGTTCTTTCACTTGATCATTAGCCAACTTAAAAGCTGGTATGACAAATTCCTCGACTCTCTTGACAAAACCACCACGATCCTTCTTGAAGCCCTTCAAGAACTGAGCCTTGAAGTGTTCTTCAGCAATCAGATATTTCTTCCGCTCCTCGTCCATGAGCTCTTCCATCATCGCGGAGATAATGTTGTCCTTGTCAAGATCAAACTGAGACCCCGACATCTTTGGAGTAGATTGGATTGGTTTTTTTAAACCAAGATCTTCTTCCCCAGCGGAGTGGCCATAAAGTATGTTGACACAAATCTGCACCAACACACTTGCGAATGCTAGAATGTGTCGCACGATCGTCAAAATGATCAACACCCATGTATTCCCTGGGTAAAACGATCAGACTGCTTTCTGACGAGAAATTGTGAAGACCTAGAATCTCGAGCTCGGGAGGGACCCCGTCGAAGCTTGAGGAACTAGGGTTGCTCTAGGGTCGGCAGGCCACCTAGAACGTCCTTGAACACCATGGAGACGAGCAAAGAATAGCAATTAGGGTTTGGAAGAGTATAGGGTTTGAGAGAGAAAAATAAGGGACAAATAATGATTGATTCGATTGAAATACCTCTCAAATGGCCTTAGCCTTTATATTTATAGGTCAAGGAAGTCTTACCCCTTCAAGAGTTGGTTACAATATGAAAAATATCACGAAACCCTAAACCTACTCGAATTACAAATCAAAACCGGTCAGACCGGTTTACCCTGTCCAATGCCAATTTTGGCTATCAACACAGTGACAGCCATATCTTGGCCTTTGTAATCCACCATGTGTGGGTTCGGCGTAGAACTGTAGGCCGGTATCTCTAGTTGACTAGAGTAACCCGGTGCCCGAAGTAAGTGTAGTGAATTGATCTTGACCATTACCAGTTCTAACCCTTAGAATCCTCTCTACCCAGCCTACTCAAGATTTCGATCGATCAATGGTAGAACCTAAACTCAAGATAGTATGTGCACGTTCCTCAAGGAAATTGATACCTGGAATACTCCCAGTAAAAGCAAACACGATAGTCGTGCGCTTGTGGTTTATTCTTTTTGCCATAGCTGGGGTCAACACGTCGCACAACTTGGATACCAAGGATCAGCGGCTATCTATACCCAGCACCAATGCTTGCAAACCCGAGATAGGGGGTGGAGGGTATAAAACCCATAGACACTACTCTTCCTGCCCTAGCCACCTCATTGCAAGGATGGGAAGGAAGAGAAACATGAGAGCTTCCCCATGCTTGTGCCCCTACTACCTTCTTCCTTGACAATGACATTCACCTGGCAGCCACCTCTTCACCATGCTTCTCGTTATGTTGGCCCATTTCAAGTAAAAACAAGGCAGCAACTGCTGCCTATGAAATGGATCTTATATAATCTCTTTTCAACTATTCATGATGTCTTTTATATCAACAAAATGAAGAAATGTTTTCATACTCAAACATAAACCATAAACATAGAAGAATTGAACTCTAACCCAATATTGTATAGAGAGACCACCTTGTCCACATTCTTGATCCTACCGAGCACAAAGATTAACTCAAACTATCAAGCTGGTGATAGTTCAATGAAGTCACAATTTGGAACAAGAAGTGACTTAGTAGCAAGAAGAACTTCACCAAACCCATCTCAAAATCTTTGACCAAATGATAGTATATATTCCAAGTTATTTCCTATTCGTATGATTAACCTAGTAAACACTTGTTGTCATCTTATGAAAATATGGCTAATCTTTTGGTCTCTATGACTTGTGATCGAGGTTCTAGATTCGGCCAAATGGATGATCACAATTTCTAGTAGTTAGCACATGCCCCACTAGAAACTTCAATATTTTTGGCTTTGGGCACACATACTAGTGATGATCATGGTCAGATTGCTATTATCAGGCGGTCGGACTAGTGTCATGTTTCATTTTAAACTCTTGGGATGAGACTTTCTTAGTGGAAGGATTTGTAACAACAACATAAAACATAATTAGGTGCTAAATCATATCATCGTAATCATCATTGATCATATATGTTTGTTTGGTTGGGTTAACCATCAAATTATAAGGCTAAACCCTATTTATAAAGGGTGGTCTAATACGTGTCCCATCATGGTTGGACGATCACCCTTGACTGTCACATCAGCACATGTTGACTCAAGTAAACCATGACCACGTTATCACCCTGCCATGTCAACTTTTCCAAGGTTGGCAATTAGACTACTACTTTAGTTAGGATACCATGGTAGAACGTGAGCTGTACATGGGCCTGATGGGACCTACCGGTTAGGCATGCCCCTATTGGTATTTCTTATGGTCACAGTTACTCTGCAAGTGCACAGAAGTACGTTGTAGCATTTCATCTGGTTGTATTTCAGAGTATCGTATTTGTTATTCCATAGGGAAAGAGGTTGGTCTTATATGGTTGTGAATCATTGTACCTAGTCATAGCATGAAGGGTATTACCACTATCTAGACATGGCTAAGATAAATGTAGGCGTAGTGTGAGACATAGAAGTGGCTCGATCGCAAAAAGGGCTAACTTAGACGGGGAACATTAGAGAGATGAACTAGGGATCCTAGATACTTCCATGTCATGTTATCTACTAGCATACAAGAATACTTACTTTACATTACAAAGGATTTAGAAACATATCCGATAGGCATATCAAGAGGAACATCACCTTATCCAAGGGAACACTTGATGACTTATCTCAAAAGGCCTAACACCTAATCCTGAACGTGGAGGATTATGAAGAGCGGATAGGGCTATCACCACCTGGTGCCTACCTTTATAAATCCATGGGCTGCTCACAATGATATTGCCTTAGTCTAAACAGCATGTTTGCACCAAAGAATATGACTACTTAATCTAGAAATAAACAGAGCAACATCAAGGTACATTGAGTCAATGTTGTGATACGAATATAAAGGCCTAGGAGCAGTCATATGACCGCAGTCATGTATGGCATATGACTTATAGATTAATGATAAATAAAAACTTTAGTCATAGAGCATATCAATGAAGATAACCTCATTTAGAGCAAAGTCTTACAAAGTAACCAAGATACAAAAGCTTATCACAAAGCTTACTGAGACACTTCCTAGAGAGGCCCAACTAAGACTAAGCCTAAGCACTTGCAATAGGAGAAATCTTCTTCAAGTTTGTGTTTGGAATCGAGGCCCCTAGCAGCTATTTGTAGCTTGAAGAGGCGGTGGAGGATCAACACGTGAAAGATGGAGGCGGTCGGGTGCTGCCACGCATCGGCCGCCCAGTCGACCGGGGGTGTCGACCAACCGTGGATGCTCACTAAGTGATGAAATCTGACCGTCAACTATCTATGGAGTAATAAAGAACAAAACATTTCTTACATATATTTTACTTAAATAATGTATTTCACTTCTATTGGAGAAATATTTGAATATATGAACCAAGTGGCTGAAGTTGGAACCAATTGGGCTCAATGCCACGTCGGCCGATGCCTGGCAGAGCCCAATAAAGCCCAACTTTGCCCCAAGGAGAAGAAGCACACATCCACTCCATCCCAACCACTAGTTCAACGATGGTTGCGTCCAAGGGATGAGAAGAGGCCGCATGAATGAACCAAGGATTGAGTGGCCCACAAACACAACTAAACAAACACATATTGGGCCAACTCACCTGATATACCCGCCTAGGCCCACACGTCAGCAGCCGAGGCGAAGGAGAAACTGAGTGGGCCCAGGAATGCGTCTTTCGACGCATGGAGTGCCTGAACTCTAGGGGCACCAAACCACCTTATCATCCATGTGGACCTCTCAACTGACCTTAGGAGCATATCTGGAGCATTAGGGGTGGGCATAAAACCCGATACCCAAGCTCAAACCCGAAAAACCTGAAATCTAGAAAACCCGAAGTTAGATCGGGTTTGAGATCCCATAATCCGAATTAAATTAGGTTAATTCGGGTTTGATCCCATGGTACCCGAATAACCTGATCTACCCGTAATATGTTAGAAATTCTATATATTGCAACTCATAAGATAATTCAATTTATGTTTTTATTTCTTTTCCTCTTATGCAAAACAGTATTGCTTTATGTTAGCATGATCTTTTTATTATGGTTAATACATTACATTATTGTGTCATTTTGAGGCTTAAATAATGTTAGGTCTCTCAAATCTTACTAAATTTTATTTCACTTTGTTGTAATAAGGTAGATCGAGTTACCCGAACCCGAACCCGAATTTATGAAAAACCCAACCCGAACTTTCATGGACAAATTTTGGGTTTCAATTTTCACAACCCGAATTTTTGAAAACTCGAAAAATCCGACCGGAACTTTCCCGGTAACCCGAATGCCCACCCCTATGGACCATGCAAATGCAAGTCTTACTCTTTCTTACTTCCTCTCCAACTTCACAATGTACCTCGCTCCCTTTTTCATCTTCTTCGCCAAGAGCAAGAACTAGAAAACGGAGAGAATAAATCAAGAATCCCCAGCCCCAAATCCACCTACTTCGCTAGAGCATTGTTGGAGAATATCGACATAAAGCTCAACCAATCCTTCCCTAATCTCAAGCACAACATAGTTGAGGAACGATCTCTTTCTTGAGTTTTTCTTCTTCCTATACATCAACTCAAGATAGAGAATGAGTAAGAAAAGCCATCAGCACACTACACCAACCTTGGGCACCTAGCTCATCATCTTCACCTATGACGTAAGTTGAATCTCCTTAATTACTCTATGATTTGTTTCTATACCTGGGTTTTAGCAATAAGCACCATAACACCATAAATTAAAACACTTAAATAGTAACCAATGTAACTTGCTAGATCTCAATAAAAGATGAGCTCTAGACTCCCTTAGGAAGCTCTAGGAACAAACACCATGCAAAACCCATTTGTTGGATCGCGAGTCCTCATGCTTCTATGTTGTAGCACACTGCTTCTTGGGTCAGTTGCAATTCCGCCATAACTAGTTGAACTCCAACATTTAGCAACACACACTAACTCATAGAAATAAATGATGTCCATGAGTCTAACCTTAAACTATTACTTCTACCTAGAGGTAAAGCCAGTGCTCGTGCTGAGCATGTTATAGCCTATGTTTAACCATTTCATTTGATGTAAATCTATGTAGTGCCTACATCCAAAACACTATAATTTAACCCATATTCAACCAACCATACCTTATCTACTAACCCAGCCCTAGCAAGTTGTTGACGCCAGCTATGGTGCCAATTGTGAAACAGGTTAGCTTTAGCTTTTCCCTTAGTATTTCGTCTAAGGTTATCAATCAATGGACCAACAACAAATGGGCTAAAGTTTTCTATCTAACTAAATGGAACTACTACCATGAATTGCATGCATAGCAGGGTCAACACATGTATGAGATTAAAACACCTACAAGTGAAATAAGGTAATGCGACCAAAGGTAGCATGAGCCATCTTTATAGTTGTAGTGTTCTAGTCAAAAGGTAACCAACAAGAACCTCTAAAACATTCATACTTTGATAAAGAATATAATTCACCATTATGCAATGGTTTGGCATTTTCCCTTTCTCATGCTATCACCACATAAGGGTAATCAATCACCATCTTCATATGCTACTATGATGTATCTGCAAAGCTAGACTAATCACCATGATTACATCTAGCACCAATAAGATACACAATACATGCTCTAGAACACATAAAGGAATAAAGTGTGTATTATAGTAGATCAAAGTAACGATAATGATCAAGAGTAAAGATTGACATCACCATCTTATATGTACATGAGCCGTGATGAATACAAGGGTTTGGCTCTCAAACTTCACCATAGCACAACCACAAAGGGAATCCATGGTGGCTAGGGTCTAAACTAAGCCATCTCCTAGGTAACCTTGAAAAGCAGCCCCGAGCTCTTTATGGTGTATGTCTTTTGGTTTGATTGAGTTCTAGTTGATGGATTCTGAGGGTGCCATGGGACGAAAGGCACGTTGATTGGGGCATGGAAAGTGCCGGGCTAATTGATATGGGGGTTTTCTCCCCTTTACTGACCTCAACACCCAAAGCTTCCAAATGAAAGTTGTGGATCTAACCTTCCAATCTTGAGCATGCCTTGGTTTGATAACAAGATTAACTTGCCAAATTATGAAATGCTTCACCTCTAAGTCTTCTAGAGTGAAGGTTCATCGAATGTGGGCAAATTTTGGAGAGCAAAATGGACCAGGGTGACTGGCCTATAGGCTCCAAGCCGAATGAGCATGGGGTTTCTTGGTCCCTATGGTGCTCATCTTCCTTGTGTGGGCTCCTTGCATCATTCAAAGTCTGATTGCACATCCAAGTCGTGCAAAAATTGTCCATTTATGTTACTTTCTATCATTTTGCAATGTAGCCCAAAGTGTAATGCACATGCAAATATAGGGCAATTTTAGGTATCACGTGGTAGACTAATACAATAATTAGTCCAATAATACCACAAAAACAATACTAAAATGGTGTCGCTAACGAGCATCAACACTGGATAGCCACTCTAGTTCCTTCTCAAGGATTTGAAGCCATGGCCTCTTGGTTCGCATAGGCCTACCCTAACCACTGCACCACACAATCACTTGTAACCAGTGCAGGATGCAATCCTTTTATATCATCTTTTCAATCTACTTGAATTTCTCGCCGCGTCAGCTTAGGTCCAATCAGACTGCAATTTTTTATGGTTATCTCTTATGAGCTCTTAGTTCAAGGAGAAGCATAAGAAAATAATAAAAAAAGAAAATTTTTGTGTGAAAAAATAGATTAGGATTGTGCATTGTTACAAACTGCACATGAAAATGACATTATCATCAGCATTTCATGGCTGAAACCGCACGCGATAATCATTTTTACCGCTGAATCCTATTAACACCCGGCGGTGAAAATATTTTTGAATTTATTTTATATGTTTTGAAAGTTTACTTAATATATAAAAATATAAAAGTATTTCAAAAAAGTAAACCTCATCCATGGCAACTTATATGTAGTATAAAAAACGTAAAATGTATTTCCATGTAATATGAGAAAAAATAATGTTTCAGGACATTCGAGCTTCAAAGTGTGTCTTGGGATGTATCAAAGAGTGTGGGAGATGTACGGGTTTATAAGCAATGTATAGTGTAGTTTTCTTAAAATATGTTGAATGTTTATAAGAAATTTATACAGCTATAAAAGAACTCTATGCTAATTTCATACTTTTTTAGATGTTTTAGATATTATTATTATGATTATTAAAGTAAAGCTATAAATAAAGAAATATTTTAATCTTTCATATATTTTTTTGGGATATGATCTATACTAGGGCATATATCTTTAGATACTATTTATATATAATTTGTTAAAGAATTTTTTGAGCTATATGTAGTTCAAATTGGAGTTACTAAGAATAAGTAAATCGATATTCATATAATGGTTAGAAAATAGCAAACTATTTCAAAATAAAAATAAACTCATCCATGGAAACTTATATGTAGTATAACAAATGTAAAAAAATTCCATGTAATATTAGCAAAATTAATATTTTAGGTGTGCAAACTTCAAAGTTTTCCATGAGATGTATGAAACAATGTAAGAGAGGTACAGGTTTGTGAACAATATACAATCAAGTTCTTAAATATGTTGAATATTTTATGTAAAGATTATACCCCTATAAAAGGTCTTCATACTAGTTTTCTTAATTTTTGGATTAGTTTTAGATGATACTATTATTATTATTATTATTATTATTATTTTATTGTTGTTGTTGTTGTGGTGGTGGTGGTGGTGAGTAAATTGTAATTGAATTATCCATAGAAATCTTTAAATCTTTTGTATATTTTTTAGGATATGATCTAAACTAGTGTATATGTCTTTAGAAATTATGTTTACAGATTTTTTTAAGAATTATTTGAGGTACATATAGTTCAAATTGAAATTATTGAGAATAAGTACCTATAAATTTATTTAATCATTAGAAAATATAGAAAACCATTTAAAAATCAAAACTCCTCCATGCCAACATATGTGTAGTATAATGCATGTAAAAATTGTTTCCATGTAATATGGGCAAAAAATTGTTTCAGAGCATGCAAACTAGTGGGAGCCATGTTGCCTTTTATACTAACCTTTTTTAATCTTCTTGAATTTCTAGAGGCCACACCTTAGAATTGGACTACAATTTTTTGTGATTGTACCTTATGTGCTCCTAGGTCAATGAACAATATTGGAAAATATTAGAAAATAAATAATCGGTGTGCAAAAAAATATATTAGGATTGTGCACAATTACAAACCGTAACTGAAAATGACATCCTCACATGTGATTCATAACTCAAACCGCAGGTGATAATCATCCACACTGATAGTGCATATTATAAACCGGGGTGATGAAAATGAGCGTAGTTTTCACATGCGGTTCATGTTACAAACCTTAGGTAAAAATGATTATCTTGTGGTTCTATTTTTGACAGGATGCGAAAACTATCATATGCGGTTTCATTTAAATTAGCGCTGATAAACCTATTGGAAAACCCAATTTTCTAGTAGTGATCGGTTTATTGTGACTACGTAAACTTGGCTTACCTAGAAAGGAGGTATATAGGTTTAGTTTAGGATATAGGCCATTCTAAATATTTTTAAATGCTTTTTTCCCTTCAACACCCACTAGCACTGTGATCCTGTCCTTCACTCCCCTTCACTATATACCAGCAAACCTAGCCCTCCCTTCCACCACACTATCGCCTACACCTGTTTGCCCATTACTCTCTTCGTCCCAAAAAGAAGGATGTTTTAAAGTTTTTCAGACAGATTAGAGGTGGATGCAAAAGACGCATGTGCCCTTAGTTAGTTGAAGGCATCTACGCCCATAATTTATGTTTTGGTAATTAATGAAAACCTTTGTGGACTAATGATTTCACTTAAGAATTTGAGAATAGGTTAGTCTCGAGGTTGAAATGAGCTTCATGAGAAGATATGGTGATAACATGGATGCTATGAATCATGGGAAAGCTCAAGGCAAAGGTATAAGATAGGGCGTTTTATTTTGACCGGTCATGAGGTGATTAGAGGATGAAATATGATCGGGTTGGCAGGCTAGATAACCGTACTATCAAGAGGGATCAACATCGTTGGCTTGACGTGTCTATAGTGCCACTTTGATCATTGACTTGCATGGTTCGCATTTAGATGTGTGGCGATTACTGTGGCAAGAAGCGTCGTTGAAAATATTGAGGAAACATGTTCTGACTAAGGGAGTCGGACTGTCCGTGGTTAGGCTAGGACAGTCCATGACTTTCGCGTGGAAAAATAACTTAATATTTGTGGAAAATTATGTTCGGTCTGTGGCTTGGATCAGACAGTCTGTGGTATGTGCTGACAGATGGCCCGCATGCGCTGACTTCCGAGTGGTTGTGATAACTGACGAACTGTCTGAACACACAGTTAACTCTGACAAACGGTTGACTTCGTGTTTTTCCATTGAGATTCAAGATCGGATAGTCTGTGGATGGCGACGGACAGTCCATGGATGCCGTGTTTTTTATAGTATTGAACACAACGGCTAGTACCGAGGTGAAAATGCCTCTAGTCTAGTGGTTAGAGCACCTGTCACACCCGGATTTACTCAAAAACCCGACTGTGGCCATATGTGTGCCCAGGAAGTCCACAGACACATATAGCGAACAAATATGGTAAAAATCAGAGTACAATGCTTATTTCTCATCATAAAGTAGCGATTACATCAGAGTTTTGCATAAATGAAATACATGGACAGCGGAAGACTAATACAACTCTCTAGCGTAGCCGCAATCCCACAGGGACTCTGACTGGGAGAACGCGAACTCAGAAGTACGGCAAATCCTCGGGAAACTCCACAGCATAATCAGCCTGACTCCAATCTGTTACCCGTCCGGGATTTTGCCCAAAAATAGTAATAACAGCAAGTGTAAGTAATGGAAATTACTTAGCAAGTATAGCACGGGTTATGAAGGCTCAAAAAGGCTAGACACTGGCTTAACTGCATTAGCACTTTTAGTTGGTTCGTTTTATCTTTATCCAAGTTACTACAAGTGAATGAGAACCCGGTTGTTACCCAATTAATAGTGTAAGTGACATTAAACAGGAATAAATACCATATTCTAATCGAAAAGGATCCAGGCCGCTCATGACCCTGAGCAAGGCTATCATGATAGATCGTACACTCTGCAGAGGTTTCGCCCTTTACCCACCAGTCGCGTAAAAGTTCAAAGGAACTTTGCACCCAACCACGCACATCAACACTTCCGAGGTGTGACTGCATAGGGACGCTACGAGGCTTTCACAAGACACCCTAACAAGACAGTAGCCGCTGGAGTACTACAAAGTGGTGAGAACCTAGGCACCGAGATTGACTGACCCTCCGGGCGCAATGTGAGGGGGTCAATGGCATCCACGCACCGGCAAATCATGCCAACAAGAAAGTAAATGGTGCAACGTGCGGAGCTCCCGCACTCACGGGGGCTCCCAACACGGGACTGGGTCTAACGGGACCTAGCCGACGGGGCTACCGTCCTCGGTGGAATCCGAAATCACCCCGTGCTTTGCCTCCCACAACGCCGTAGGCCACTCGGTAACCACTGCCAAGCTAGAGACGTACAAGCTACTCAACCAAGACCAGAGCCCATATAGTTCCGGCGGTGGCGACAGGCTCCTGGGTTGCCGCTTTAAGAACCGGTCCTTATAGGGAGACACTGGAGCAAAGCACACAGCACATGCTCTAGCCCCCTAGTCCATGTTGCTAAAAAGCAAGTTTTATCATAAATGTTGAAGTGGACCATTAAGTCAATATTAACAATTAAGTAAAGGTGACAGTAATTGCGCCTAGCAAAATACTACCCATATGCATAAACCCATAGGAATACAAGGACAGGGAAATAAATGCTAGGAAATAACCTTAATGGTAAACAATATTAGACACATGCGTATGTAAAGAACAGTGTATTAAAAGTGAGATAGGTAGCTAGGATTGTCCGTGCTATAACTTGCCTTCCTCGGAGTACGGTTGCTGCTGAAAGTCCTGCTCCGGCACGTCCTCAACGTACTCGTAGTCCAAAGCTACGGGCTCACCGACTGGACACGATCATCACGCACGCATCCAAAACAATCATTACATGCAAACAAAATTAATCTATTAGAACAGTACACCAAACAGTAAAAACAGTAAAAAAAACAGGAGCTAGAAATAATCTACGCTTCGCTACGAACACATGAGCGCGAAAATCACGCAAATCGGAGCTAAAACGTGAAAGTTGTAGCGTTTCTAAGGTTCGGGGGCTTGCTGGCAAAGTTTTAAAATTTCCAGGGGCCTAAACAAATAAAACAGGACCTAATTGTAATTATTTTCGAATTAAAAAGGACCGCGGGTTAATTTCCCGAAAGTCCAGGGACTCTAGCAAAAAGGCCGCGCTGACCGGGGGTTGACCGGTACTGACTTTGGTTGACTCGCACGCGGGCCGTCGGATCAGATCTGGACGGTCCACAGGAGGGAGCTCGCCGGGGAAGACGGGGATGCGGCGGCGCCGCTCGGGCCGCCGGCGAACCTCGCCGGAATTCGGCCTAACTTGAGCTAGGGTCCACCAAATGGGACGGGGTTGGGTGCTACAGGCTCAGGGGAGAACGGCGAGTCCACCTGGGGTGTTCACGACGAGTGCCGGCCGACGAGGTGGTCGGACGGCGTCGGGCGGCGGAGCGGAGCTCCGGTGAGGTGCGGGGAAGGTGTTTGGGGCGGTTTTTGAGTCGGGTTCTTGGTGCTGGAGCTTCTGGGGAGTGCCATGAGTGCGACCAAGGTGAAAAAGATGTGCATTGGGTGGTGTAGCGTCCGGACGACGACGGCCGGCGGTCGGCCGACGACGGCGAGCGCGGGGAGCGGTCTACGGTGCTTCAAGGCAGAAATTGAGGGGAGGAGGAGCTTCGTTACCACTGTGCGACGCTCCTGGGGTGAGGAATTGGGCGGAGAAACGGTGGTGCGACGGGTCGACGGCGAGCGGCGGTTGGTGGCGTCGGGGTCGCGTCGGCGATGGAGTTGCGCGGCTCGAGGGCGAACTTGGAGCGGCTCGGCGCGCTCCTGGCTCCTCGTCGGTGCCGCTCCGTGAGTCGGCCGGGGCAGCGGGGCACCGGAGCGGCGGAGTGACGTCGGCCGGCGGTCCTCGGAGCGCAGCGGCTCGGGAGCGGCGCTAGCGGGGTCGGCGGCGTTGCTAGGGTTTGGGGCAAAGGGATGAGGGGAGCGGGACGAGGGCGACCGGATTAAGTAAGCGCGGGGAATTGCCTCGGCGTGCGGGCCCGGACGCGGCAGGGGCGCGCCATCACCGGCGACGGGGAATGGAAGGTAGGAGGAGAAGATGACAGGTGGGGTCGGGGTGTCGGCGGGGGAGAGAGGAGGCGCAGGCTCGGCAGCTGGCCGGGCTTTGCTGGGCCGGAAGAAGAACTGGCCGCGAGGAAAAAGAAAAAGAAGGAGGGGTTAAGTCAGGCCGGGAGAAAAGTTCGAGGAGCTAAAGTGGACTGGGCCGAGCGCTGAGAAGGAGGGGTTTGGGCCGGACTGGAGAAAGAGTAAAGGGGGCAAGAATGGACCAGGACAAGTTCAGGGAGTTAAAGCGAACTATGGGCCTAAAAACTTTTCTAGAGCTCCAAACAAAGTGATTCAAATTTGAATTTAAATAAATTTAAATTCTTGTTTGAATCACAAGCAATATAAAAAATAAATGCAGCAGCATGAATGCAACAATAAATGTTTCTATCACTTATATTTGATTTTAAATTTTAGAAAATTATTATTTAGTGAATAATAAATAGAGGAAAGTTTTAAATAATTACTTAAATGCCAAAAATTTTAAATTTGAGTATTTTGGGTGTTACAAACCTACCCCCCTTAAGGTGAATCTCGTCCTCGAGATTCGGATGTAGAAGCGAAGAGCTGTGGGTACTCGGACTTGAGGTCTTCCCCCCGCTCCCAAGTCGCTTCATCTTCTGAATGCCGGCTCCACTGCACCTTGCACATCCGAATGGTCTTGTTCCTCAGCACTCTCTCGGACACCTCCAAGATCCTGATCGGATACTCCTCATATGTGAGGTCCTCCTGAACATTCAGCTCATCAATCGGGATCTGCTCTTCCGGCACCCGCAAGCACTTCTTCAACTGGGACACATGGAACACATCGTGTACTCCGGCTAGTCTCTCAGGCAGGTCTAGCCGATATGCCACTTCGCCCATCCGTTCCTGTATCCTGAACGGTCCGATGTAACGAGGTGCCAACTTGCCTTTGACATTGAACCGCTTTACACCTCTCATGGGTGACACCTTCAGGTACACAAAATCATCAACTCTAAAACTGAGGTCCCTCCGTCTGACATCGGCATAACTCTTCTGTCTGGACTGGGCCACCTTCAGGTTCCCTCTGATTACCTGCACCTGCCGCTCTGTATCTCTGAGTATCTCCGGACCAAAGACCTGACTCTCTCCAGTCTGATTCCAGAATAATGGGGTCCGACACTTCCTGCCATACAATGCCTCGAACGGTGCCATCTGCAGACTCTTCTGGTAGCTGTTATTGTAGGAGAACTCTGCATACGGCAAACTCTTATCCCAGCTGACTCCGTACTGTAATGCACAAGCCCTCAACATGTCCTCCAGTATCTGATTGGTCCGCTCTGTCTGACCATCTGTCTGCGGGTGATAAGCTGAGCTGAAGTGCAGC
Source organism: Echinochloa phyllopogon (assembly GCA_033239725.1). NCBI lineage: Eukaryota > Viridiplantae > Streptophyta > Magnoliopsida > Poales > Poaceae > Echinochloa > Echinochloa phyllopogon. The sequence continues at coordinate 36,352,211 of BTCW01000014.1, forward strand.
TTCGTGTCCATGGACTCATGTAACTTCCGCCAGAAGTGTGAGGTGAACTGAGTACCACGATCTGACACGATCTTCTTCGGCACCCCGTGTAAGCACACAATCCGCTCCATGTACAACTCTGCTAGTCTGGCGCCTGTGTAGGTGGTCTTTACTGGCAGAAAGTGGGCCACCTTGGTCAGACGATCAACAATCACCCAAATGGAGTCAAAACCTCTCTGGGTGCGGGGCAGTCCAGTGATGAAGTCCATGCCAACTTCTTCCCATTTCCACTCCGGGATCTTCAACGGCTGAAGCAATCCAGTTGGCCTCTGATGTTCTGCCTTGACTCGCTGACATGTGTCGCACAATGCCACGTGAGTCGCCACATCACGCTTCAGTCCGTACCACCAGAATCTCTCCTTGATGTCCTGATACATCTTAGTGCTGCCTGGGTGGATCGAATAAGCTGAGTCATGTGCCTCTCTCAGAATCATCTCTCTGATCTGCGCTATATCTGGCACACATATCCTCTTCCCATGCCATAGAGTTCCCTGATCATCAACTCTGAATCCAGGGGCCTTTCCCAATGCAACATTCCCCACAATCTCTCTGATCTTCTCATCCTGCAGCTGACCTCTCCGGATCTCCTGCTCGAGTGTGGGCTCTACTGCCATCTCGGTGATGCTGGTGACGAATCCCAGACTCATCTTCTCAAACTCTCGGCTGAGCTCCTCGGGCAAACAGTGTCCGGTGATCCTGTTCACATAACTCCTCCTGCTCAGAGCATCTGCCACCAAGTTGGCCTTCCCTGGGTGATAGTGAATCTCCAGATCATAATCCTTGATCAGCTCTAACCATCTGCGCTGTCTCATGTTCAGATCTGACTGAGTGAAGACATACTTGAGGCTCTTATGATCAGTGTAGATGTCACCAGGTGGTATCAGAGCCGACCCTCACGGTTGCGCGTACGGGCGCGGTGTGCGGGCATAGGGCGCATGGCGCATATGGCCCGGGTAGGGCATACGGCATGGACTATGGCGCCGGCACTGGACGTACGGTCGTGCGCCGACGAGGACGTCGAGTTCTTTGAGGGGGGGTGTATGTCACACCCGGCCCAGTTTAGTGCCACATTGCTAGTTGAGCAAGGGTGGAGGCAACTTATAAGCCTTTGTCTTCCAGCCATAGCACCTTCGGGTTAACCCTTTTACACGAAGCGAGGACGAAAGTGTAAGCAGGGTGCTATGTGTACGCGTGCACGCCCCTCGGAAGGGCTGTGCGGTGCGGCTTTGGAGGGCGGAGTGTTACAGCACCTGAGTAGCACCCAATAGACCTAGGTTCGACTCCCCATGGGAGCGAATTAACTGGGTTTGGAATAAAAAATATATAAAAAATAGGTAGGGGTTTCCATACTGACTTCGGTAAAAAAAATCGGCTAGTACCGAGGAGAGGGGCTATATATACTTCACCCCCGAGGTTGGGTGAGGTCTCTTGGCACTTTGAAAAGCTTCCATGACATTTTAGAGCCCTTTGTCTCCTCTCTCTCACACTCACTTTGCTTTGAGGTTGCATCTTTGTGAGATTGAGAGCATCTAGTGCATTGCATCAAGATTTTGATCATTGTGGCACTAGGGATTCATCAAGTGAGCGAGTTGATTTATTACTCTTAGATGTTGCCGCCTTCTAGACGGCTTGGAGCTCGTGATTCTATTAAGCACTTTAAGAAGATTGTGAAGTTGCCTTGAAAGATTGGTGTGAGAGGTACTTGTGCTCACCTCGCCGGAGTGGTGAAGAGCAACTCCAGTGGAATCGAGGTTTGGAGCGGTTCTTTGGTTCTAGCCGGCTCATACATCAAGCGGCACTTGATAGAGGAGTGGTTGAACACTGAATCCACCTCAACGTGGATTAGGGGTGACCGGCAAGTCATCAACACCACGGGATAAAACATGTGTCTCTTGTGCTTGGTTATCTCCTTGCTTTATTTGTCTTGAGCAATTTACTTTGAGCAAGTTAATTATCTAGAACTTGTATCATATCTTGTCATCCTAGGTTGAAAACCCCCAACGTAGGCTTAGAGTAGCTAGAAATTTAATTTCTCTTGGTTCTAATCAAATTTATCTAGTGTTGTATTTTTAGATTAAGACTGCCTATTCATCCTCCTCTAGTCGGTATCCTAGATCCTACATTAGTTGAGTTTATATGCAGCAAAAGGAAATAATCTATTTTTAGTTAATGCATGCATGAGATTAGTTTCTATTTAATCCTGCATGCATGTTAAAATATCATTCTTTATGGGACAAATTTTGAATGCTAAAACATCATTCTTTTTGGGACGGATGGAGTAAGCCGCTATGTGCATTTGAGCATAATTGCAGAAATCATTGGAGAATACAATGAATTATGAAATTATCATTGTCTATCAGCGTGTGGTTAGGTTCGATTACATCTACTATCAACCGGCGGACAAGCTGCTCAAGACCTCTTTCGACGGTACATATGTACTCCCTCCGTATAGGATTTAGATATCGTGTTGAAAAAAATTAGTCAAACATTAAGAATATAAATTACAGGTAACATCTAAATCCTATACCGAGGGAGTACCTCCGAATCAATTTTGGAGCGTAAAATCCGGATATGATCGATTTTCCGAAAAGCTACCGTTTTCATCAATCCCAACTTCGACATGCATGCAAAGATAGACTTTTAGCACTCATGCGGTGAGAGATCTGAAGATCTAGGGAGTAGGCCGTGTTTCTTTGGGGTGGAAAATTTTTCCCACCTCGTTTGACCAATAATTAAGGGTATTAAATAAAATCAGTTTACAAAACTATCTTTACAGCCCTGGATTAATTTATGGGGCAAATCTAATGAGGCCTTTGACCGCACGATTAGAGGATGGTTACTGTAGCATTACTGTAGTAAATCATGCACTAATTATACTCATTAGATTCGTCGCGCAAAGTTACACTCATCCCTGAAAAGGTTTTGTAAATAGACTTCATTTAATACTTCATGCACATAAGATTTCCTTTAGAAATATATTTTTCGGTGCGAAAGAAACGCGGCCTGGCACAAGCGCACTGGTGATGAGAGGCGGACCACCTGTCAAATTCCTATTAGCACTCATGCAGATTCCCTGCCTACTGGGCTATAGTACAATGGATGGATGCACGAAAGCTATATTGTTCTCCAATCCAATTTATATTACTTATTAAGGTTTAAAGGTGAGTGGGCCATCTGCGTGGCTTTGAAGAGCATGTGATGCGGCTGTTCGACGATGCATGCTTGGAGAGCACAAAAGGCGGAAAGAAATATTTTATATTTAAAAAGGACACTGCCATGTTTATCCTTATTCCTTATATTCATAAAAGAAAGAAAAAAAATGGAGAAAGCATGTAACACCTGAGACAAAAGAAAGGTTGTCTCATACATAATAGCGATGGATATTTAGCTGTGCGAGTAATGTCGCAAAGGACCTGAAGACTTATGGTTCTTTCAGATTGATTTGTACTGAGGGGGGTGCCTGGTGAGCGAGGGAGGGATAGAGTCATCACCGCATCCGCAAGCATTCTTAGAGCAGCTTTAGTGTATGCCAAAAGCGAACTGTGGGCTTCTAAATCGAACCATCAACACTAGAGCAGTCAAGTTGGGCAGTCTCAATCCATCATGTCTATGGGTAGTGTTCATGCTGCCACGTTACCAAGACATCACCTTAGACACTACATTCTCCAACCCATAATTTCTTAGGATGGATCATTAATAAATTCATTATCTTTTCTCTCTACCAATCATACTTGTTCTTTTTCTATCATGAAGACATTATCATCTCCCAATGCAAACTTTGATAGTGTCTTATGCATAGGTTCTCGTGTCGACACTGGGTCTTGCATGAGACCCACTTTCTTCCTCTTTCCACACTCTCTCTTATTTAATACAGTGTCACACAAGCAAAAAGTCCTATGTAGCAGCCTAATTAATGCTATGAAAATTATCCTACATGGAGGGTTGGGACTGACCTTGTCAGGACTCAAAATAACATGCTCCTACAGATGAGAGGTCGGCACAGCTGCATGCTTCGATTTGGAGTCTGATAACGAGAAAAGCTGCCAAACGCCGGCGTAGTTTTACCACCGGGACTAGAGATGCTTAATTAGGGACAGGGACTCTGGGAGGCAAGTGCTGCCAGGCTGCAGTACCACGCGCCTTTTTTTTATATCCTCAAGTAAATTCCTTGTTTGCATTAACATGAACACGAATAGATAGCTCAAAATTAAGTACTTTTATTAGCACCTATCCGACCATTGTGGGAGGTAAGTCCAATCTCAGTGCACAGTTTCACTACACGGTTAGCTAGACTAGACTAGAAACTGTAACGGAGTCAAAAAAAAGTTTTATGGTGACCAAACTCCTCTCACTATCATGAAACTCTTCATTCTATCTCCTATGTCACATCGACACATTTAATGCCACTAAAATTGGCCTAATATGAATGTAGTGTTTAGGGTGGATGGCACTTATGTACTTGGAGAGAAACATTTATGAACGTCAAATTGAGATCAGTCTGATATGGCTACACGAGGTATAAAATATGAATAATCGTATTTCTTAAAAAGAAAAGACAGAATAGCTATTTTTGTCCTTAACTATCAACCAAAGTTTAATTTCATCCCTAAACTATTAAAATGGCCGATACAGTCCTTAAACTTTCTCATATGGCTCGTTTTCGTCCTTCATCCTACATGTCACGCCACGCCGGCACATTTAGTCAACACTCATGCAGCTAGGTTTTGTAAAATACTCATGTATATGTTTGTATTTTTCAACTGCATCGCTTGTGGTCTATGGCTAATATTATAATGTTTGTTTGTTATCATATGATGATGAATACAACCATATCTATTCACATAATAAAAATAATTGTTCATACAATGCTTCTAGTACAAAGTGACATGCCGCCATGAGAATTTTTAATACAAATGACTTGTGCCATGCACTGGACACTCAAAATGATATCTAGCTGACTAGATACTGACATGGCGTGCTAACGTAGTGTCCAACGAAGGACGAAAATGACTTGTGCAAGAAAGTTCGAGGACTAAAATAGTCATTTTAGTAGTTTAAGGATGAAATTGATCGAAGATAAAAATAGCTATTCTGCCAAAGAAAAATAGGAAAACCTGAGTCCTCAGTTGAGTAATCGAATCCATACGCTAGTGAATGGAGATGGCACGTAGCATTGTAACAGTGCCTCTGATGACGACCATGGTTTGACGGAGAATGGGCGGAGTTTGCAATAATAAGAGGGAAACTAAAGTGAGATGCCCCGAGCCCTCGCCGGCTTTATGTGTGTTGCCCCGGAATGCGATGCCCACTTGCAAGATCAATCGAATCCACACGCCGTTCAGGCTCCAGCGGCTGATGAACATAAATGGGTGAACCGATGGATAGATGGGGAGGTGAGGTTGGTGGTGCGACGGGTAAGGTCGTCGATCACTTGTATTGGCTTATAGTAGTACTTAATTAGGCGTTGCTTAGCTTGTGCGTGCGTTCGTTGGGCATAGAATTTTGTGGTGGGACCTCTTGACCTCTTCTTTTCTTGGTTTTCCTCATCCTCCTTGATCCCTCCCGGGCTCCATTATTGGTGCAACATATTGTTCCTTGATCCCTAGGTAGATGGAGATGTCTGATGAGAGTGATGAAAGAGCTTGCTCTCGGAATATATATGGGAATTCCATGCATTGGAGAAAAAGGATTCAGTTCCCACATGGGCACAGAAATATTCCTATATTCCAGAGTCCAGACGAGATCATGAGGAGAACAACTGCGTATATACGTATATGTGTAGCTTTAGTAAACACATGACATACGAGCAATGATTAGTTTACATAGACTGCTAAAGTTTTCCATTCCAACATATGTAAGCGAATGTTATCAACATGTTTATATTTCTCCTTTATTTCTCAGACAACTTGGTGAGGGGGATCTATCGTTGTCGGAAGAAATCGATATCATCAAGCCCAACTTATTACAGGAGTTACCAACTTGGACGGCCTAGCCTGCATGCTCATAGCTAATTGGAACATACAACCGTCCATTCTCCATCCTCTCGAACAATATTCTCAGTATGTACAGTTGATACTCCACATGTAACTGCGTGAATTGGTAACTGTCTAGTCTGACAAAAATGTTACCTGCATGCAAAAAGGAACATCTCTAAAGAAAAAAAGCAAGTGTTTATTGATAGATTCTTCTCTTGACAGCGCATTATCTCTGTTTCTTTCCAAGTCTCCATCTATCCCACTTTTTTCATTCCTCCTTTCCAGGTTAACCTTAGAAACAGTGAACATTTGTGAATGATGAACAGTATAAAAAGTTCTGTTGGGGAATCCTTCTGTTCTTGTTCAATTATATGTTTCCCACCATTATCGACTATCAGGTGCCTTATCCTTCCTCACACAAATAGGTGTCTTAAATAGTATTATCCTAGCTCCATGCTTTCCTGACCAATCTTCTCAATGATAACATAATTGATATTCAGTTTGATTCCTACCTTGAAGAATTTGTTGAACCTTTTCCTCAATCATCAATCTTTTTTATCTCGTAAATATCTCTTGATAGATTTATTTTTGTTTGGAGGAGCTATTTTCGAGCCTCTAGGCTTTATGGATCGTCATCCTTGAGACAATCTATTTACATGGAAATTGTTTGCTGGTTTGCACGGATAAGTAGTTCAGACAGGACAAACCATATACACCAATAATTTTGCATGCCTAATCAGGGACAGCAATTTGGTATCCTGTATTTTTTGCCTGAAAACTGAACGAGCAAAGTGGTGACCCAAGGTGGCTGTATTAAAATTACAAACCGACATTGGCATTGAACCAATTGGTCGGCAAATTTTCTTGATTCGATCGGTAGAGCTTAAATTTTGCTAAATGAGTATGGCAAAGTACCACAACGAAGCAACCATCTCACCCACCGGTGGTAGAAAATGAAGTTATTCTTCCTTTATGATTACGCACCTATCAGTCTTATTATTCTTCATTATAGCTAAATATACGTGGCCGTTCTCGTCTGACCTTGAAGAGGCATTCAGCTAAGTTAAGTACGATTGTATGAGTATATAGTTGGATCGGGTCTTCTCTCCATCTATGGTGGAATACCCTAGCTGGCATCTATCCATATGAGATGACAACAAAAAATTATTTTGTGCCCACAATCTTGGGAAAGGGAACATTGGTTATAATGACATTGTCAAACTATTAGTTTATTTTTCCATAAAAGAACTAATTTAAGGCACCATTTGAATAATCTTTCAACTAAACTTTAGCTACTAGCGGGGATCAATAGGCTAGCTAATAATCTCCTAGCTAATTAAAAATATACACTAGTGGAAAATCATCCATTAGCCCCAGTTGGCGAAAATACGCGTGTTCGGTATGTGGGATTCGAACCCGGTACCTCTCACCTCGCGCGTAGCTTCCTTACCATCTCACCTACAAAGCACATATGACATAATCTTGGGTGCTTTCCTTTTAACATAATCTTGGGTGCTTTCCTTTTAACAGTAAGGATGAAAACGACCGGCGCCGTATCTCATATAAACCGATCGTATACCGTATTTATAGGAAAAACAGGAAACAGGAAAATTTCCGAAAACAATCGGCAGGAACAGGAGCGGAAGCAGTAGGGTATTTCCTGACCGTATTCGCGGTTACTGTGTTTGACCGGAAAAATCCCGTCGGTATTCCCGTATTGTTTGCAACACAACCTCGTATTCAGCCCACATGCACATTGAGCCCAAGCCCACTAGCCGCATCGCTCCACGCCCTCACGCTTGTCGCTGCCAGCCTGCCACCTCGAAAGTCGAAACAAAACCAGGTTCCGGCCGCCTCCTCTCCCAACTCTAGCCCCGCTCCTCTTCTCTCCTCTCCGCCGCCGCCCCAGCCCCCAAGGCCACGGCCAGACCGCGTCGAGCGCGAGCCAATCTCTCCGGCACTCCGTCACGAGCAGTGCGCCTAGAGAGAAGGGAGGCGCCACCGCACCGTAAGACTTTGGCCGTGAGCGTACGAGTAATCTGTGTATCTATCGTGCTACCGCTGCTACTGAAATAGATTGCTCTTTGGCTTCCTAAATTTCATCCTCAAATTCCACTACGTAAAAAGAAGATTCACGTCACGTTAAAATGTCGATACATGCGTGGAGTACTAAACATAGATGAAATCAAAACTAATTGTACAGTTTTGTTGTACTTTGTGAGACGAATATTTTGAGCCTGATTAATCAATGTTTGGACAATTTTTTACAAATATAAACGAAATGCTACAATGACGTATTTATGGCGGAATCCCTTGTCACTTCTGAATTGGGATCTAAACAAGGGCTTATTTAGATCCTAAATTTCACCCCCAAAGTTCACTACGTAAAAATAAGATTCACATCACATCAAAATATCGGCACATGCATGGAGTACTAAATGTAGATGAAATCAAAAACTAATTGCACAGTTTTGTTGTACTCTGCGAGACGAACATTTTAAACCTAATTAATCAATTTTTGAACAATTTCACACATACAAACGAAATGTTACAGTAACGCACGTACCTCAACAAACTAAAGTTTGACTCTCAAATTTGGGAACTAAGGGCAAGCGCTTGGTGGGTTTTAGCCTCGGGTTCATGAGTGCAAGCGATTTGACTTCTCAGTTCTTAGATCAGATGAGCATGTAAAAAAATGTACTGGTCCTGTCCGAAGTAGATGATCGATGATGAAGGTCTCCGCTTGTGTTTGTGATCTGTCCTCTACTACTATCCGATGTGGCATGTTTTTTTATTTGGAGTTGTGATCTACTCCTACTTACGTATTAGCTACTGTTGCTGCCTAAACTTGGTCACGCAAAGAATGGACTGGAGTTGGTCAGTTGGAGGATGTGTATGGGTGTGTTGCATTTGCGGCTGGGCCTAGGCGGTGCTGTACTGTCTACTACTGTGTTGCGTCATATTATATGCATCTAAGACTTATTTTATTTGTTTGATGATATGCATGAGTATATCTACTTATTCGTGTATTGTTTAAAATAAATTATGTATAGCCGTGACTATTATGTTAAGCTAAATGTTTGAAATGGTTATATATATCAGCATTCCCGATTTGAGTTATCGAATCCCGATCGTAATCGACGTATTCCAGATCGAAATTTTTCGTTTTCGGTATCCCGTAATATTGATTTCGTTTTCAAAAAATGCAGTAGCGAAAGTGGTTAATGACTTTTCCCGACCGTTTTCATCCATATTTAATAGCCTGGTTTGCAACCAAAATTTTGGCATGCCCAACTTTTGGCTTGCCAAAACTTGAGAAAAAACTTACCAATATTTTGGCAAGTTAAATGTGAGATATGGACAAGTTTTGACACAAAACCAATTGGTGGCCACAATATTGGCTTGCCAAAGTTTTGGCATACCAAAGTTTGGCATCAAACCAAGCAGGGTCTAAATTAACCCATGGAGAAATTCGGATTTTTAACATTATAAACATGCGGCTTCGCAAGTTTGACACTTAAAACATAGACTTCATAAATTTAACATCTAAAACTTTGACATCTTGATTTATTTGCCATTTTACTTTCTTTCTTATTTTCTTTTCTCATTTTATAGACAGATGAAATGACCACATTAATTAGCCTCCAGTTTGATACGTGGGCTTACCTGATAGATTAGTTTCGCATATGCAGTTTCACGCGCTACCGATCCGATTGCTGATCGACCCCGTTCGTCAAGCTGCCGACCACGCTTGCCGCCGCGCGCAGGTGCATGCGCATTCCCCTGTTCACGTTCGCCAGTCCGCCGATCACCGCGTGTAGGCATATCTCGCTCTCGTCTTAATGGGAAGTGGTCGTTTGCTCCGAGTGCATCAGACTCGTCTCTGATTGTATGCCGCAGTTGATTATCATCAGTACTATCTTCTTTTTTGCGCTCCTGGTGTGCTGCTTCCCTTATTGTAAAGACCGGACTCACATCTTGGGCTTAAATTTTGGGCCGTGGCTTGGGTGGATGGGCCTAACATCCAATAGGCCCAATGGTATAGTCATGACATTACCGCTCCCTAAAAACTTTGCTTGTCCCAAGCAAAGGCATGTTCTCTCCCAATGAAAAAGATAGTGAAATGCACCATCTGCTTGTGAAAGTACAGCAGAGGCCGCAACATCTTTGAGCAATGGACTGAGTGAGTAGACCTATGCAGAATCATCCCTTATCCTTCCCTTGTACCAATCTCATTGGTCAACGTGGCAGATCTCAATATACATAGATCCCATGGGCCATGGCCAGTTGATCGATAAGTAGAAACCCATGATCAAGCCCATAGCATCGACAATTTCAAATGCTTTATCTTCAAAACAGAGCAAGCACATGTCCATTTTGATTGAATTCTTCATTAACAGGAATAGAACCAACACTTGATTGGTATGTGTTGCAACAGCATGGATTCTTCTTCCTGTAGTTTTTCTTCTCTTGTTGCCATATTGTTTACCAGATCCAAGCTCCAATTTAACCATGGACTGCTTCAGAACTGATGATGCATTCTTGAAAATATCCCTTAGTATTCCATTAATTGATGACTGGCCAAGAGGCATAGATATGGTGGATATAATTCTCTGTTGTGATGGATCATAACTTGAGCAGGGACACAAAATGCCAGACTCCCATACTTGTTCTTTTGCTAGTATTTTCTCAATCATATTTTGAATGGCGCTGCTCCCTTGACTGAAACAACTGCGTGTCCATGATTGTGTGTTGACAAGCACTAAGCAACCAGCCTTCATGCCAACCATCCCAGTGCTACAGGCATTATGGTTCCAAGGCTCTAATTCTGTATAGGCAAGATGCTTCTCCATCACTCCCTTCTTTTCTTCACAAATGATCAAGTTTTCAGTAACACCATTCAACTCCTGGCCATCACGCAGATCATAAAAGATGTTATTTGCAGGTATGATTGCAAGAAAATTGGCGCCTCTCTGTCCCTGCTGAACAATACACTCTCTTTGCTTGTCATCCAGGTCCTCACCCCATACTGACTGATCCAAAAGATTGCTGTGCACCTCAAGTTTGTGTGGCATATCTGCACCCCTAATTATGTGTTGACAGAGTATTTCACCCGACTCCTCTATGGTGTTACTGCTAGTGTCAAATTGAGACTGTTGCAAACTGGTGGTAGCATCTGTACACTCAAGAAATAGTGAGAGGCCACCAAGATTGATAAGCACCTCATTGTTATCGAGTTCAATGTTCGCCTTTGTCTTCTCGTCATTCACATCATCTGCAACCATGGATAGTTGATCAGGTGTTTGTGTCTTCCCAATCATATAACTATTCTCCGATCCATTCAGATAGGCTCTTGGAGATCGCTCTCGTACTCATAACTCATTTGTTAGATGCCATGTAGGATGTTAAGCTCACGTGGCATCAAATCGAAGAAAAGAGAGAAAAGTTGTATACCTGTATCTTTATAGCATCATACAATATTCAATACTAGAAATTTGTGTTCACATTTTAGGTCCACTCTTATCTATCTATCTTTTTTTTCTACTATATATATATATACTAATACTAATAATAATATAATAATATAAAACTGCGGAGGCGAACCGCATCGCCGATTACCGTCCGTCGTCCGGCTCCACTGCCCTCTACCTGCGACCGATTTTCATTGTCAAAATAGCATCCAACGCCCACGATAGAATCCCGGAAATAAATTGGGTGCGCACGCGCCGCCCCGTGCGCCCCCTGCACTGGGATCCCTGTCCTGTGGGCCTGTTCCGGGGGAGCACATGCAGCGGCAGGGGGAGGCGGGAGCACATGCAGGGCAAGGCATAGGTCAGGGGGAGGCGGGAGCGCATGCAGCGGCAGGGGGCAGGTCCACCGGGCAGCAGCACGAGGCAGGGTGCGCACGCACCCTATTTTTTTCCAAGCCCACGCCCTTCGTGCTGGTTCCGTTCCGCTACGCCTGCACGCCTCTGTATCGTCCAAAACTCCCCTGGCATCACGGAACACGTAGACGAACGCGATATCCGACGCCCACGACGCGCAACTCGTTCCCTCGTTCTCTCCGCGCAGCCGCCTCCGCCCATCCGCCTCGGGTCATCCCCGTGCGAGAGATCAGAAAAACCCGATAGGCACAACGACACGACTTGATCCAATCTGGAACACCAGCGTCGACCGTCGAGCGCATGCAGGCAAGCCATCATCAAGCGGAGGAGGGAGAGATATGCAGCAGGTAGCAACTAGCAAATAAAGTAGGAGTGTTAACATTTTGCCTGCTCTACGGATTAGATTAGTTGATTTTTTATGTTTGGTTTATGAAAGATAGTTACTCCGTTTCATCACAGGAGCCCACCACTAATCGATTGTTAGGAGATCAGTTAGGGATATTATGAATAAATAATGATATTAGGATCAGATCCAGTATATTTGTTACTTGCCAGACCGTGCAAATTTAAAGCCAGGAATATCTCCTCTTAACAGTAGAATGGCAAAGGTACCTACACCGGAGGTGCAAAGCCATGAAGAACGTTAAGTTTATTAGACGACCGGTCGCGAACGCGCGACCCGCACCTCCGCGCACTGCCGTCGCCGTGCAGCCCCGCGCGCCGCCGCCGGCCGGTTAGGGTTCCGGGGTTACCTGGGGGCTCCGGTCGCCAGCGGACATAGAAGGGGTGGCCAGGGCGGCGGCCGGTCCGGCGGGGGCGGCGGGTAGAGGGCCGGGTGGTGAAGGACCCCAGTGGGCGGTGCTGGCGGTGGGGGCAGAGGAAGCGACGGCGGCAGGTTAGCGGCGGCCGCGGTGGTGGGCGGCGGCGGGGCGCCGCCGGAGCCGGGGGCAGAGGAGGTGGCGGGGGCAGCGGAGGCGGTGGAGGAGTCGACGACGACGGGCTAGTGTTGGCCGTGGTGGTGGGCGGCGACGGAGGCGGCGGAGGCCGCCGGAGCCGGGGGAGGCAGTGCCGGCGGGGGCTCGAGGCGGCGGCAGCGGCGGGTCGCGCGCTTCCCTTCCGTGCGACCCGTCGCGCGTTAGCCTTGTCCCATGGAGAATCGATGGCTTCAGTTGCAAATTATCCATATATGTGCAATCAGAGGGTACAACTGTTCATTCCATAAAATCTGCAAGAAGCAACGACCTGTTGTGATGAGTTAATCAGGTTCTATGTTTCTAAAGCTTTGGGTTCTCTTTATGATAATCATGTCTTTGATAACTAGGTTGTGTTTACCTTGTTTCGTAAATCATCTTAGTTGTAGGATAATCATGCCTTTCGTTAATCATGCCTTTGATATATCCTAAGAGCATCTCCAAAAGACTAGCCAAATCGTTTTCTAAAGTTAAATTTGTTAGAGAAAAAACGTTTCCAACGGACTTTGTAAATGACTCTCCAAATTTTAGTGGCTCTCTATCCCACCTCATTCACTAGCCATTTTTAGCTAGCCTACCTCACTAGCCATCTTTACAGAATCTGTTGGATTACTCTGTTATTTGTTAGTCAAATCTATTTTTGAGAATAGCTAAGAGCATATCCAAGAGACTCTGTATTGTGTTAGTTAAATATGGAGATTATAGCCCCTTTGTAAAAATAGAAAGTCATCTAATTCAATGATCCAACAGATTCTGTAAAGATGGCTATTGAGGTAGGCTAGCTAAAAATAGCTAGTGAATGAGGTGCGATAGAGAGCCACTAAATTTGGAGGGTCATTTACAGAGTCTGTTGGAAACGTTTTTTCTCTAACAATAGCTAAATTTAACTTTAGAAAATGATTTTCTAGTCTCTTGGAGATGCTCTAAATAAAAAAATTTGAGTAGTCTTTTTAGCTAATCTCTTGGAGATGCTCTAAGATGTTGTAGGATGTATTATTATCTATATCCTGAGATGTATAGAAGGCCCCATCAGCATTGTTAGTATCTTTTCTCCTGTTCTGGCCCCATCGGTATAATATACCACGTTTGAACTAATTCATAGAAGGCTGGTATTGCACTTTCTATAGTACCTGTAAATTTAGTAAGATATATTGGAGGATACTGAATGAACTATCCTACTTTCATGTTACTTCTGTTTTGTCAAATTGGATGTTAATTCAATTGCCGGCAGAAAGGTCGTTTGGTTCTGTGAGGATGTTTCTTTTTCCTCTAATGGTTTTCAGTGGTTTTTCGAATAGATTAAAACTGCCATTATGTTTGTGCAGTAATTGCCTCTTTCTAATTCTTTTTTAGGCTTCCATCAGAGTTAGTACGTTTTAGATGTAGTAGCATTTTTAAATAAATAAGTGGTTAGGTGATTTGGTACATGTAGTTGTCCCGTTTGGATTATCTGTTTTCACATAAGTCATAATCGACAAATGATGATATGAAAAGTATCATTTACTGCACTGTACGATCCTACGTGATTTGAATGGTTATAAGTTCCTTGTGATTGCATATGTAACTGAACTTATCACTAAAAAGAGAAGCACATCAATGATATTTGTCATGTTATGTCATTGTAAATGTGCAGGTGATATACAATGCAACTGAATTTTGTTTCCTTGCCTGAAAGGTGACTTTGGTTGTTTTGAATTGGAGCTGAGGTCTCATATTCTCATCTCATATGCCCCTCTCTTACTGGAAATGTTCGCTACTAGAATCGACACGTTTCCCTAGAGTATGTTTCTTTCCCTAGAAAATATTGGAGAACCGTAGGAAAAGTCTTTTTCCTTAGTGCGTAGTTCAAAACCGTGGGGAAATATTCCTTTCCCTACCACCTTTCTGGTTTCCTCGGGAACAATTGGATGGGCTCTGCCACATAGATAGCCACATCGTAGCTTTCCCGGGAAAACCGATAGAAACCCAAGGGGATGCGCGGTAAAAAAATAAAACAAAAATCACGTTTCTGAAAAATAAAATAAAACGTTTGTGGAAGTTTTGATATTGTTTTTGCTTGTATATAGATAACGAATTCAAGTTTCTGAGAAATTTTCTCATTACATAGAACAATTCGTTTGAGAACTCTCATCAAAATAATTTTACTCAATCCTTCTCGTTCCGACGTGAGTTGCATCCCCCGTAGTGAGTCATCTACAGTGCCAGTCGTCCAATTTTCTTTTGGGAGATAGATGGTTCGTAAATAATGATATTGTAGATGTTTGGGTGGTATAATTGTTATTTTACTGTTGTGTGGGATGAGAAGAAGTACCACACATTGTCATCGCTACAATAGATCATTGGCAGTATCTCCGGTCTTAGTTGCCAAGACATATGAGTGCATGATGTTGATAGGGGGCATTGATAGGGGCAAGTACATTGGTGCCGTCGTGGTCTTATGCAGTGCCACGTAATCTTAAGACAACTTATCACACAACCTATACAATAGTTTGTTGTTTTAGTTGTCTCGTAGCAATACAAAATCCCTTAATTTATGGAAAAATAAAGAAATATTATTGGTTGAATGGCAATAAAATTTGTACAATGGTGGATGAGTTGTCTCATAGTCCTAAAATTTAGCTCATGAGGCCGTTGTTTCACGAAACAACGACCTCATTCTCTCACCTCACTCTCTCTCTCCTCCACATTAGTAAAAATCTTACGTGGCACTGCATGAGACGATCTATCAGACCGCTGACATGTAGCAATGTACCTACCCTTAGTCTACTGGTATAGAGAAGTATCAATGTATGCATCTTAAGTAATAATGTGATCTATACTAAAAGTCTGAATATAAACTAGCTATTGATTTGTCTTCTTTTTTAGGAGGGGTTTCTCTACAGGGTGCTACAATTATAAATTTCCTTGTCACCGTCAAGTATTATAGCTAATTGTTCTATCATAGTATCTGTATTGTATTATGAAATTTAAATTAGGAAGAGTTTTCTGAAAGGATTTTGTCCGTAGCAACGCACGGATATATTTTCTAGTAGACATAAAACATTAAACACTTAATTTTTTCAGTGTCATAAAAAGAAAAAAACACGATACAATTCACCGTATGGGTTGTTTCTATGTGGAATTAGCTTTAGCATGATTGTATCAAGGATCACTTTGATGTAATTGTCTTTTTTAGATGAAGGAATAAATCCGGTCTCAACGGTCAAGAATGACCGTCTACAACCAAGTCATACACCAAAGGACCCGTAGGACACAGACTGCCTACAACCATAGGATAGCATTCATCCCTGATACACAAAACAAAATAAGAAGAAGAAAAACCTGCCGTCTAAGAGCAAGATAAACACTAGTTCTTCTTGATTCGCTTCAAAACATTCCATCCATTCTTGCTGAAGAAATCCAACACCATTGTCTCCGGCAAACGACAACCTTTCTTTAGGGATTCTCCTTCCTCCTCTTTCTCTAGGATAGACTAACTTCGAATCCAGAAACATCCCTTAAACAACACCTGCAAAATTGATATGGACTTTGATCTTTGAAACACAATCTCATTTCTACTGAGCCATAAAGCCCAACATAGAGCAGCCACCCCGATCAACACTAGATTACTCTGCTTATGCGAAAAACTTCTATGCCAAGGACCAAAAAGATTAGTAGTATTAGTGGGTTTTGTAACACAAAATGTAACACTAATAGCACTCCACATCATTCTAGCCATTGGGCAATCAAAAAAGAGACGTTGAATGGTTTCTTGCACACTACAGAAGCAGCACCGTGTGCACCCCTTCCACTGCCTCTTAGCTAGATTATCTTTGGTTAAGGTTACACCCATTCTAAGAAACCAGAGAAAGAATTTTATTTTTAATGGAACTTTTGCCTTCCAAGTGCAGCAATTAAAAGGTATCCATGTCCCCATCACCATGTCATTGTACATTGCTTTCACTGAAAATCCTTTACCGCTGGTCCAAATGAAGGAATCCTTATGCTCAAGTTGCACGGTAAGAATACTCCCCACCAGCTGTAGCCACTTAGCCCAATTTTCCCCCACTAAAGCTCTTATGAAAGAGATGTTCAATGGAATAGTACTTAGTACTTGAGCCACCGAAGCATTCTTCTTCCTCACTATGTTATAGAGTGATGAAAATTTTTTCATCAAAGGTTCATTGCCAATCCATAGATCCTCCCAGAATCTAGTCTGGGTTCCATCCTGAATTTTAAACCTGCCTCTTTCCATTACCAAATTTTTAACTTCCATTAAACCGGACCAAAAGTGTGAATCCCCCTTCTTTGTCTTGGTTTTAAAATACTTTTTCTTGAGTATCTCCTACCACAAACCCTCTTCATTTGCTAACTTAAAAAATCCACCTACTCAACAAGCACTTATTCTGAATATCCAAGTCAACAATACCTAACCCTCCTAGACTTTTAGGTTTATGAAGAATACTCCACCTAGCCGGTCTATACTTCTTTTTATGTTCCTCGCATTGCCAGAAAAATCCTGATCGATAATAGTCAAGCTTCTTAAGAACACCTCTAGGTATCCTAAAGAAAGATCGCGAACATTGACAAGCTTGAGAGCACTGAGTTAATTAGGACAAGTCTCCCTCCATACGAAAGCAATTTGCCTTTCCAACTACTGAGCTTTTTCTGAAATCTTTTCTTAATCACCCTCCAATCTTTATTTGAGAGTTTGCGAGGACTCATCGGAATTCCCAAATACCTGAAAGGTAGAACACCATTACAACCAAATAGTTTCACATACTCTGCTGTCCTTTCCTTTGTTTCCCCAAAGAACAGCTCACTCTTATGGAAGTTGATCTTGAGGCCTGATAGCTTCTCAAAAGCACATAGTACTAATTTCAAGCTTACTTTGATGTAATTGTCTATGATTAATAAAGTTTCCCTTATAAAAAATGATCATGCAGACTGTGGATTGAGAAATGTTTTGCGTTCTATGAGAATTCTTAGTGAGATGGTCTTCTTCTACAAGTATTAAATTGAATACTTTGAGTTGTCAGTTTCTCAATATCATTCATTCGTCTCAATTGGGCTCAAAGCCACACAGCTCTCATCAGCAGGAGCTGAACTATACGATCTTCATTAGTACTTCACAGGTTCACTGTAATCCAACAGATTACCCATTTACCCTATTAATAGGCCCTATAAGAATATACATATATTTTCAGCTACCGGCGGAAGATGTAACTGGATAAGTAATGTACAGATCTGAACAGAGCTAGTCCTACTGTAACGTAAAGAACGATGAAAACCAAATTCCTATTGAGACAAATCCTACAGTCACAACGGCTTGGCTTAGTTCCAAGAACAAGTTTGGCCTTTCAACAGGCAACGCCTTCCAGTTTGTCCTCCTGCCATTAATTTGTAGGAATTATATTAGAAGCATCCATATAGTAACCAAACTATCAATTAAAAGTTTTTAAAATAAGTACCCCAAGTCAGCTATGACTATGCTAATATTGTCTTGTGACCGTTCATCCTGCAATTGAGCATAAAAGGGAGAAATTAGAACAGCATTTTGTATTCTGGAATGAACACCAAACTATACTCAAATTAGTTTCATGACATATAAAAGAAACGACAACAGAAAAGATGAACGTGGCAGGCATCAATACCAGAGCTTTCTGACCAAGTGCCTCACAGGCCAACTACACAAACCAAACCAGCAATAAGTGAAACTATAGAATCAGTCGCAAAAAGGAACATAGTGACAATTTTTTTTTAGCACAGGTAAACCGAATACCTGGACATCACCATGCTGACACAATTGATCTCTGACAAAAGCTACAGCTTCCGAGCTACAAAGACAGTCAGTTTATGCATCAGAACATCTAAAGCTGTGAAGTGAATTACAATGTTTTTAAAACGGTGGAAAATAAATATGAAAGAGATTTGGATAGACCTTTTTATGTAATCCCAAAGACCATCAGTAGCTAGTAGAACAAATTCCACATCTGGTCCAAGCTCTACCAGAGATACATCAGGTGACGAGACTATTATGTCTTCTTTAAATTGTATTCTGCAGAGAAAGAGCTTCAATGACATTAGAAGCGTCATAGACCTTAATAAGCTCATTTTTTGACAAGGGCACTAACAGTTTCACTATCCTCTCTTTCGCTACAAATCTGAGGTTGTGTGGCCACCACCACCGCAAATACAGACACCAAAAAGACAAAGATACGTTGGATAAACAGTTTACCTGATACTGAGCAGATACTAAAATGAGAATAAATTTCATGGTTAAGAGCCATATCGGCCCTCTACCCTGAGGAACAGGAGGTGTTCAGGGTACCTCCTAAAAACCTACTATGTCTGTGATGGTACAAACATAGAATTACTGTAATTTTCAATGTGACACATGCAATGGTATACTTTCTAATACTCCGTACATGGTTTTATGAAACTAATCATGAATGTTGGTTATTCAGTAACCTTCAAACATATCATATGAACTTTGAGAGTCATTACAGGCTAGAGATGCATCCGACCTTATGAATTTCTAAGAAAAAAATGGTGGACCGCATGAATATGCATCGAGTAAGCTTCAAGCGCTTTACCGTGAGATGAACTTTTCAGTCCACCTTCCTTCTTTAACTCCTTTCACCAGCATCCTGTATAAAACCATAGTGGAGTTAAAGAAGTCACTATCAGGAAATAATGCGGTAAAAGGAGTACATAATGCATGGACAAAGAAGTGAGGGAACAAGAAACAAACTCATTCTTTCGCGTCTTAAATCTTATGTCCCCAAAAGCACGAGATACAGAAATGTCTCCACATATGCGTCCATCAACAATCTACAACAAAATATTTCAACTTTGTAATAACAAGACTGAGCATGGCATTGACATGTCGACAAGCTCAACACAGTAACTGCAAAAGACATCAATTCAGCACAGTGTTAACTCTGATTGAATGCCTAAGACTGCTTAATGCTGCAACTATATATTCTTTGCAAGACTATGTATGAATACGACCCTAAGAAACATAGTACAGCTATGTCAACTATCATAACATTCCTTAGTTTGCATGAATAGGACCAACTAATCAGTATTAATGATTAGACTAGAATATGAACATAGAATCAGCTTCTATTAATATAATGACTTATAGTACCAGATAGATTAATATGTTGTTGTCTTGTTGATCACAAATTCACAATATATGCGGCAGAAAAATTACTTCAAACTTGCGACCTATCCTGTTTGTTAGCATTGTGGCACACCGGTTACTGACACGATATTTTTACCAAAATTTTGTCACATATCTAGCAGATGGCTTGTCAACCACATAGGTGTGGCAACAAACCAAGCAGCCAAATGCTACTGATGTGTTATAAATATTGAAGGACGTTTGTTATCAATGTTTTTAGATATCGGAAGAAAGTGTTCTGGCCTCTGCATTGATTTGTTATCTATAACTGTTCCCTATACATGGCAAATGAGTTGAAACATGAGGGGAAGTAACAATTTCGTTTTTTTAATACAAGTAGGAAGGAGTAAAGTATAAGGTTCTGAAACCACCCTATGGTAACAGACTAACAGAGACATGAACTTTATGGAAAAAGTCTGGGGCCAATCTAGGAGATCGAGCAGAACTCTGGCAGAGAAAACACACCCATCCACCTGCTGCTCTAATCCGCTTGACCTCTTCAAGAGACGTTTTGTTGTTCCCGTATGGTCGATGAGAGCTGGTCAAAGCTTCAGGTCTCCCACCGCGCGATATCACCTGCCAATCAAGATCCAAAACTACCTCATCATAAATTTCACCAGAAAAGTAAGTTTGACATAATCGGCAATTTGTGGAGTCATATTTTCACTTGCTAGGCATAAGTGCATAACAACGGGAGGATGACACTAGACAAGTAACTAGAAATGTTGGTACCAAGCAAGAGTCCCCAATGTGCGAAACGACAAGGACATCGTTCCTGAGAAACACGGCAGTGGCCGTCGCGCCAGAGTCGTCGTCCTTGTCCATTTGCTCGAGCCTGGAGGTGAAGCAACGACATAATGACATGTAAAAACAAGCAGCAAGGAATTGACAAAGCCAGAAGACAAGGCAAAAAAAAATTGTGAGATCAATCAAATCCTACAAACTAGTGAGCCTGACCAGGTGGAGAGCCTAGTGTCGACTGCGGCGAAGGCACGCTGGATGGAAGCCGTGATGGCCTCGAGATTCTTGGTGCTGAGCACCGCGCCGCCGTCCAGCGCTGCCGCGCACTCCTTGTATAGCTCGTCCCTGAAACGCCACCAACGTGAGCAAAGCAGCTAGCCGCGAGGGAATCTGTTTAATTGAGGTGTTGAAATTGTTTTTTTTCTCTTTATTATTAGAAAATAACAAAGCAGTGTGCTGGAGCGTGCCTGAGGAACTGGACGGCGGAGAAGCCGGCGTGTCCATCGAACACGGCGGCGAAGGAGAACCCGTCGAGGAGGGCGCCGGTGCGGAGCACGACCTCGTCCTCCATCTCGTCGCGGGCGCCCTGCAGCTTGGCGCTGCCCCACCGGATGGCCTCAAGCTCCGAGGACGGGGGCCCCGCGGCCGCCACGCCGCCCGCTGCCGTCGCCTGGCACCGCGCGCCGCGGCCGCAGCACCGGATCCCGACGGCGGAGAAGGCGGAGGGCGGCAGCCGCGGCACGCGCGGGCTCAGCAGCGCCATTTTTCGATTTGATCGTGCCCAGAAGCGCTAGTCGGGAGGGATAAGAGGCGAGCGGCACCCACCGCACACGAAATTATGCGTCTGAGGCCGAGGCCATCCCGTGGGTCTGCCACGTCACATCGCTCGCTGCTAATCACTCGCTCCCTCTCTCCTCGGCCAAAACACTCGTAGTCAGTCCACACCAGCGTCCAACTGGTATAGTACAGGCACCTGCTACGTCCCTGCAGTACACACGTACCGGGATCTCTCATCTAGTACATCTCGTGTGGGTATCTTCTCTGTTGAGAGAAGTGTATTTTAATTTTTAAAAGGCTTTCTGTGAAACTAACGAGTTTCTCGGTTTCGACGTAAGAGCTCGAGGATGGGAGGATGGGCTAAATGAGAACGTATTAATTGTTATCGTGCTAACAAAGTAACAGACTCGAAATCACATCTAAACACATGTATGGAAAATTTCAGCCAAGATATTTATAGATAGATAAAAGAATGAAATCATCTATATGCCTGCAAATTTTGAGGCTAAAGAAAAACTTGCGATGTGAGAAGAAAAAGAAAAATGGACATATGCGTTGATTTCTCCTTTTTTATTTCTTTTCACCCAAGTTTTTATCAAACTAGCACGCACATTTATTGATGACACGAAGGTATTAAAATAATATCACTTGAGTGAGTCATGGTAAACAGACCAGTCATGTGAATGTGAAGCGCTTTTAAAAATACTTTATATTCGCTCTCTCATGTATAGAGAGCTTTAGATATATGTCAAAAAAAGAGAGCTTTAGATATTCTTAAATCCAGAGGCACATCATTTTTCATTTTTTGAGATAGTTGGTCTTTATTTATATGGAGAAAAACTTTCTAATCTATTGTTTATTAGCAATACGGGATAATTGTGTATAGACATGTGTACAAATGTGGGTATATTCGGTCAAATCCATCCATGACCGGCAATAACAAAAATGATACGGAGGAGGGGATAAAAAACAGCCGAGTTTTTTCTTTCAAAAAACAGGCGATTTTTTCTTTCCAACGTGCTCCCATGAGCACTATGCTCCAGAATTGATACTAAACGCGTGCGTTAGTCCAGTTCTTGTATGATCGTTACTAATTGACAGCGACGAATATGGAGTTTTGTAGCAGTGGGGGCTCATGTATCGTAGGGAGAGGGATACGGCATGCGAGGCATGTTGTAACGGTAAGTTCACGGAACGGTAGAAATTAACATTTGTTAAATCTTTCGATGCTATGTCACGCGGAGAGCCACACGGGATTCCATGGCAGGAAGAGGAAGGCGGTGCACGTAGGCTTTCGCTTCCCATGTCCACTTTCATTTAGCTTTCGGTTGCACTCCCTCCGTATCACATTTAGAAGTCGTTTTGGAGAATGACACGGTCTTCAAAATGTAACTTTAACTTCTTCTTTTTTACAAAAATATTTATTAAAAAATAATATATGTATACTTTTATAAAAATATTTTTAAAGACAAATCTATTCATATAGTTTTTACACTTCCAAACTCAACGACTTTAAAGTTATTTATAATTTATATTTACAATTTTTGACTAAAACCTTGTCCGAAACAACTTCTAAATGTGATACAGAGGGAATACATACGTAGGTGTTCAGGGTTTCAAGCTCCCGGTTTTGACGATGCTGCCTAAAATCGAGCCGGCCTTGTCAAACACTCAAACAGGAATACACGAGGGGATAAAAAACAGCCGAGTTTTGTCTCTCCAAAAAAACAGGCGATTTTTTCTTTCCAAAATAAAAACGGTGGGTACAAAAACACCGGTGAAAAAAAAGAGGGCTAGAGGTGAACTCATACGGTGTTTTTCGATCTACCAAAAAATTCTTCCGCAATATTTCCTTTTTCCCCTGCATCATGGGTCTAAGTCAGTCCGGCGCGAGGGTACGGGGGTTTTCGTTGGTAACAAAAGTTTTCAAAAGAACTCGATCCTTTTAGTATAGACTTGGGTAAATTTTATATCATCACTATAGGGTAAAATTTATATGTTTTACCCATTTTATATATTTATCTTGTCGTTTATTATAGTTGTAAATATGTCAATCGTGTTTGGTAATATTGCAACTTTGTAACCCTATGCCCCCTATGGTGACGATCTTTCCTGGTTGTGTGCGCAGTTCCACTTACATCTCATCGTTGTATGTCTCCTTTCTATGTTCCACCTTCCTACAGTGTTTAACAAACAAACAAAAGAGTAAAATGCATGGCCAGTTCTTCAACTTGTCACGACGGGTCATTCCGGTCCCCAAACCTATAAACCCAGAAATTTAGGCATTGATCTTGTCACAGGGTGTCATAACAGTTCTTGCAAATAGTTAAAAGTGGCTCTGACAATGTTTTGAGCCATGCCATGTTTTTTTAGTTTAAAAACAAATCCAACAAGCACTAGATATATTTTGTAATCTATAAAATATCTATAAGCCTCCAATAATTCAAAAAAAGTACAAAAAAAATGGAACAAGGGAAACCTAAATAATAATTAGATCCCATGAACATATCTCTACAAGATTCTAAAAATTGGATTTAGCTCTAGGAGAATGAGAAAAATATCCAAAAAAATATGACAAATATCCTCAAGCATTGTAATAAATATATATATGCATTTCAAAAAGTTTCCACAACAAAAACATGATATGCAACTAACATGAATGTGTGTACATCATGTTGGTTGTATTCATTATGGTTTCATGCATACCGGTTGCATATCATGTTTTGTGATAATTTTTCAAAAATTGTTTATACATGGATTAGAATGTTTTAGATTTTTCCATATTTTTTTATATTTTCCCGTTGTGGATATTATTTTAAAATTTTTGGATGCTTAGAGATATTTTTTATGGGTTAAATACCATATCTAGTGCTCAGAGGACTATTGACTATTCCTAAAAACCATATTTAAACATAGAAAATTTGTTTTAGCCCAAAAAAATATAAATATAGTTTTCTTTCTTTTTCATAAAATCATGCTCTATTTGGTGCCATCTTTGGAGATATTTCTATTTTACATGATTTCTTTTTGTGTTAATTTACTAGTAGTTACCATAATTATCTATTATAGTTAGTGGAGGTTGAGTTGTTGAATTAGTCGGACTAAAACACAATGACTAGATCAACTGCAAACAAAAGCCATCTGAATATGATCATATAATATCTAAATAACTACAAACTATCAGTAGCAGATAAAGCATGATGTAATGTTAATTTTCTAAGATATAATTACCTTCCAACTAATTTTCTAAATACCTTCAAACTAGGTACCGAAAGATAGAACATGACTTAAAAAAGGCAGATTTTTAATCTAAAATTAATTTAAATGAATTATTTAGGATTTTTAATCGTATAAATTTTCTTAAGAAAATATTTGTATAACTTTTACAAAGTATATATCTGACCGCCTCGAACTATGAGTCCAACTTAACCTCTTGAACCTGCCAAAAGTCCAAAACCGCTGCCTATACCCGCTGGGAGGAAAAAATGAACTGTTTCTAGAGTTGAGGGGGCAAGAATATCTGGTTTTTTTACCTCAGGCGCAAAATCCGGACTTCGTCAGTAGTGGGAGGGCCTCAAATGGACTTTTCCAAAAACCAAATACCGTTCGGGCAACACAATTAGCCCACATCGGCCCAACAACCCCTTTCTTGCCACGTCCGCGCACGGTCGCCGGTTGGCTGTGAGATCGGCCGCGGCAACCGGTGAGGGGATCCACACAGCTCCAAGCTACCACCTCCATCGCCGCCGAAGCGGCGCATGCAGCAGCCGTCGCGACGATGGGCGAGCGAGGCATGCTTCCTCCGCTGCCCCTCGCCCTCGGCCCGCCGCATCTGATCCCGCCGGCGCCCACCCGCGACCTCCGCGCCATCGCCTTCCTCCCCGACCTCGGTGGCCTCCCCTGGGTCGCCTACGCCGCCGGATCCTTCCTCATAGTATCCCACCTCCCTTCCCCTTCCCGTGATGACACCAGCGACGGCGCTGGGGACGACGGCTGCGCCCCGTTCTTCCGCCAGGTCATTGACATCCGCGCCCCAGTGTCCGCCGTCGCCTGGTGCGGCGGCGGAAGCGGAGAGGTCGCCGCCGCGGCAGACAACTCCGTCTCCATCTTCCAGCCAGCGCCCGCTGCCTCTTCCCCAGGTCTGCTCTCTCTACCCAGCACCTTAATTTTTCATCTCATCGTTAGCAAGCTTACGCGGTTGTTGTGTGGCACGGCTCAGTGTTTGGGGATTGGAACTTGCAGGTTCGTTTGGTTGGCTCCTGAGATGGTCTATCACCGAGACGTTTGCCGTCACAGCTGTGGCATGGACGGGCTCAGGGGACGGCATTGTGGCAGTTGGCTCAGGTGTTTCAATGTGGGCCCGAGCGCAGTCATCCTGGCAGCTCGCCTGGAGGTCTATGCCAAAGGTGCCACAATCCCTTGTCTCAACTACCTGCTTTGTGCAGGGTCCTGTCGCGACAGTCGCAGCTGTTGTTCCGACTGAGTGCAGTGTGCCTGCTCTTGTGTTTCTGAATGATGCCAAAAGGGGTCTGGAGCAAGCCGAGCTTGTGCACCCACAGCCTGTTTGCATGATCCAGTGGCGACCCTGGTCATTATGTGTTAGTGATCGGTCTGAGGTCAGGAGAGAGATACTCATGACTTGCTGCTTGGATGGGACTGTCCGGCTTTGGAGTGAGGATGAGTTGGTTAAGTCGAAGAAGCAGCGTGGTTTGAAAATATTATTCAGCGTTATTGCAGTAATCGAGGTGAACAACACTCTGAATGGAGCCCTTGGAGTTGATATTACTGTCAGATGGTCTATGGAATCTGGCAGTGTTGTGTCGAGAGATGAAGAGGGTAACTTTGAGTTGTTTTCAGGTGATTCGAGGGAGAGCCAGGTTGGTAAATGTGAGTGGCTTGTAAGTGTTGGTCCAGGGCCCTGTGTTAACTTTTGGGCTCTACATTGTCTGGATGATGTATTTCCACCGAGGTACCCACGGATTACTCTATGGAAACAGAGCAAACTGCAGGGCTGGGCAGAGTCCTATGTTAAATTGGGTCCTCCAAAATCTTTAGAGCAGTCAATTTTTGTTGAGGCTGTCATCTATAGAAGGCTATGTTCTGGCCCACCTACAACATGCTCTTTGCTTCATTTGCTGCTTGATGATTCGTTCGTTTGGTCAATCTTATCCAACAGTCAGTTACTTGATTCTGGGACCCATGTTTCAAGTGAATCTGCTAATGGTATCTCATGCTGTTTGACAAAACCTGTCAAACAAGATGGGCATAAGGGTAGCATCAGACAAGTGTCTGTCCATCCGTATAGTTGTGAAATAGAGCTAGCTGTTTCAATGGATTCAAACAGAATGCTATTTTTCTGGTCTCTGTCAACCTTTTCAACTCTCATACCAACGTTGCATGCACCTACATATCCTTTATGGAAGCTTTTGTGCAAATTTGATTTGCGTAACATTTCTGAAGATGTGCAGTACTCATGCTTGTGTTGGGCGCCTTCTGTTAGTCATGATAATAGATTTCTTGTCCTTGGAGGTGAAAGTGGAGCCGATTGTTTCATAGTCAGAATTCAGAAAGAGGTTCTTTCATGCCAGAAGATTTTCACTATCCCCTTCCTTGGAGAGCGAAATGCAGAAGGACCACCTGACAGCATTCATACCATACCATTGGCTTCTAAATGCAGTGGGTGTTTTGTGAACAACAGCTTCCTAGTAGTATGCATATGGAGGAAGAGCTTCCAAGCTTTCTCATGGAAAGTAGTCTTGCATTCAGAAAATCAATATGACAGTGGAAGATGTTTGTGCGGTTTTGCTGGGAGCTCTCTTTCTACCTCAAGCCAAGGGAGACATGCAACTTGCTTCAACAGTGGAACTTTTTCAGCAGTTGTTTATGAGGGTTCTTCAGTCTTTCCGTCGAGCCTGGAGGGAGAATATCCCACATGCATTTCTGTAGTGCCACTGAACAATACTGTCTTGCCCATTCAACATGACCCTTGTGGAACTGTTCCAGGGTATCATATTGCTACTGGGTGTTCTGGTGGCACTGTGAAACTTTGGAAGATGTCTTGTGCAGATAGCTCTTTGCAGACCGAGAAAGAGAGATGCATCTGGGAGCTAGTCGGCATGTATGGTGCTCATCAAGGACCAGTTAGTATGGTTTTACTGTCAAGTTGTGGTAGAGTTGTTACTGCTTGCAGAAATTTGAAAAAGAATAGTACCGCTATTCATATCTGGGAAACAGTTAAACTCATCGGGGATGGTAGTTTTCTGCTAGAAGAAGCACTAATGTTGGAAGATCGTATTGTTGGTTTAGATGGGTTGTCATTAGGTGATGGACGATTTCTACTTGCAGTTTATCTACCTAATGAGCTGCGTATATATTCTCATAAGCACCCTTCCATCCAGAATGTGCTGCACAATGAGGACTCAAAAGAAGAGCATCTTTGGAGCTGTATTGCATTATCCCACTCTCATCATGACATTGCGGGCTTTTTTTGGGGGCCAAAGGCAACTATCACGCTTGTTCATGAGAATCATCTTTCACTCTTCACTTCATGGCTAGTAACAGGAGCTGAGGATACCCAGATATGTGCTTGTCCAACACATGGGCATGGGATGTTGCCATGTGCTAACAGTTTCAATGAAACTACTTTTGGTAAACTCAAGGTACCAGAAAATGACAACAGTGGGACTATTGGCAGTAACAGTGTCTTGCCAACAGACCAAGATGATAGTTACTGTTCCCATGGTTTATGTAACTTGTTGGATATAGCTGATAAATTGAGTGGACCTGTGGCATCATATCACCCAAGAGCACTTGTACAGTATCTTTGTTCAGGTGTGGGTTTTTCTGAATTTACCTCAAATATTTTTCTCTCAATTCCACATTGATCGCAACTCGCAAGTTTCGTTAGTTTGACAGTAATGGACTTCTATTTTTAAAAACTCCATCCAGTAAAAAACATTTGGGATGCGCCCACTCAACTTTTTTTTAGATATCTCTGTGAATACTTAGATTGCCCCCTTGTGAAAATTATAATCTAGATTTACATGGGAAAGTACTATCCCATTATTATAACTTACGAGGCTGTAAATATGGCAAATTAGAAGCTAGTAGTCATACGCCCCATTTGTTTCAGCTTATGGCCGATTTTCAAGGCTCGATTTTGAGAAGTCTAAAAGTCAGTGACTCCCATAATCGATAATCGAGAATCCAGTTGGATTCTCGGTTATGGATTCTAAGAGTCATCTGATTTTTTGATTCTCTATAATCGAACATTCAAAATCAGCCAGAAGCTGAAACAAACAGGGAGTTGTGGGACTGTGTTATTGCCCAAGATGTCATTTATTTGTGACAAGGGAGTATGGAGCAAGATGCTAAATGTCTTTAGTGCTACTTTAACTTACAGTTTCAAGACGTATTGTTAACCACGGCCGAGTATCGAGATTGAGGTCTAGTTTTGGCGTTCTATGCCCTGAAGCTATGTGAAATCTATAAAAAGTCCTCAACTATGTGGTTCCTAAAAATCGTATCATTTAATGTACCCATAAAGAATATGATCAAAATATGAAATAAAGATGTAAAATGTCACTGCAGTGCCAACTAATCCTGGTCATATTAGCTCGAAAAGCAGGCCCCTGCCTGTTTTCCAGACACCGACCTCAATGGAACTGCTGTGTGCTGGAATGTCCCAGTAAGTAAGCTTGATTTGTCATAAATTGGAATAACCAGGTTTGGGTTGTTCATTTGGTCCTTGGACCTGCTGATCTACAAGTATACTGGAATATTTATGGTGTCGTGGTGCCACTAAATAACTCCATTAAGGTTTTTTTAACAAGTCTCCCATTGTGGACAAGATATAACACTATGATAAAGGCCTGAAGATTCTCTGATCCTTCCTTGTATTAAATTGCTCTGAGCTAAGTTTGGTTGTGATTGGGTTGCTAAATGCTACAGTTTCAGCCGGTTTAGCCGACAGTTAGGCTCATTTGGGAATTCTTTTCTTATGATATACCCTAGTATTTGATTGGTTTTATTCCACAAGATTTCCAGTACTCTTGCACAATTTATTGACAAATCCCATAGCATCCTGTGCAATTGTTGTGGAAATTAGATAACATAGCTGAGTGATTGATTCTTTTTTTTTTGACATGCTGAGTAATTGATTCTTTTGCTGCTTGTGTATAGGTGAATGGAAACGTGCAAATGGTGCTCTGCAGCATCTTGTTCAATCCATGAAAGCAAGTGAAGCATCGAAGGCCGTGTCAAAGTGCAGTTCATGCACTAAATCATGCCATAGTATTCCAGAACTTCCTTTGTCTGAATACTTTGTAGCGACAACTTCCAACAGCATTTCTAACAAAGGTTTCCTGTGGGGTGAAGATAGAAGTAACACAACCTTTAATTTGCTGTCATCTTCAAATTCATTTCTTTATATGGATGGTAATATAGGTATCAACACTACCACTAGTGCATCTAAACAATCAGAGATAGTTGAGCTCCTTGATAAGAACTTCACTGTATATGGCTTAAGTGATATTGAGAGAACTCAGATACTTGTAATTTCTGATCTTATGGGTGAAATCACTGATCAGAGCCGTTCCTCTCCCTACAAAAGTCTTGATGAAGCAGGCAGAAGGTAAGACAACTCTAAAATGTTAACCTGTGGAAATTCATTTGTATTGTTTTACTAGATTCTAGAGACAGGGTTCATGCTCCTTATTTGGTTAAAGTTATGTATTTAATAATTTTGTTTCTCTCAAGGTTCTGGATTGCTGTGCAGTTCCGACAGCTTAATGCTCTTAGGAGATCTGGAAATTCATCTAGTAATGAAGGGTTCCAGGTTGATTCTGCTTCCATAGCGTGGGCCTTCCAATCTGATTGTCAGGATGATCTACTTAATTCTGTGCTTCCTTTAGAGCCAACCTGGCCAGAGATGCAAAAGCTTGGTATAGGATTATGGTATACCAATGTGTCCCAGCTAAGAACAAGGGTACGTGGCTGCCAACAATTAGAAGCTTTAGAACTCTATATTTTTCTTATGTTTTTGCTAAAAACAAATTGGATATAAAAGGAGTGCTAAACTAGAGCATGGCTTAGTGAACTACAAAGTCTTATAGGCACAACAAATGCACCATGTTCAGCCTGCATATTTTAATAACACAATTTGAACTAACACAGAATCATGGATCCTTCTTTGACTGTTGTGTCCTACACGAAGTGAGTGTTTGTTTGAGGGGAATTTCCTTGCCCCTTGAGAAAAAAAAAGAATCCTAAGGATGTTGAATTCCCCATACCCACATAGGCGCTATTGGTTTTCCTGCTTTGCCTTGGTTAGAGTTAAATGCTTCCAGTTGTTCCGAACATACATGTTTTTCCCCCAACAAAGCCATTAAATTTGACTTGTCTATGATGTGATATCTGACCTTCAACTGATGGACCAATGTCTTGTCATTGTTTTAATGTTTCCAGATTTTAGATTTAAGTATTAATGGCTCACTGTTGATCTTTTTTTTGTGTGTGCCCTATCTCTAAACACCATAATGAATGCTTTTTACACTTGCAGTTGTCTGGATAATCACCTGTGCTGATTGGTGTGTCTGAAATTGTAGATGGAAAAGTTGGCAAGGTTGCAATATCTTAAAAGCAAGGACCCAAAGGATTGTGCTCTGCTCTACATAGCATTGAACAGAATAAAAGTGTTGGTTGGTCTCTTCAAGATTAGCAGAGATGAAAGAAATAAACGTCTATATGAATCTCTCCAGAAACTTCCAGGTACCTCAGTTTGCAACTTTGTAATTTATTATTGGTCATTTTCAGTTATATGGTTTCGCCTAGCTATTTCATATACTTGATCCTATCATCATCGTGCAAATGTTTATGCTTTATATCCTTCAGGAAATAGCTGATGCTAGCACCTCATACGAACTATCTCTAGGAGACAGTTCATAAATATAAATTATACTGGTCTAAAAAAAATATCATTATGCTGACAATGCTGTCATCTTTTGAGCCAAATGCATATGAAATATGACAAAGGAATTATATAATCTTTTTAAAAATAACACATTTTAAATAGTTGTTTTAGAATATATATACACTTGTCTCTATTTTTGTTGAAAAATAGCATCATATTTGTGCGACAGGAGTCTGTCACTGTATGGTAGGGGAGCAAGGTCATTTGGCCCAAAAAAAAAACCCCCCGCATGAACACCTCTATGAAAATTGAGTGTCCTAATCTGATCTTTTCATAAATGTTTCAACCATAGCTCCAACTAATAATCTTATTGAGCTAGACGATTTTGGATACCTATGTGAGTAGATTGACACCTTTAAATTTACATAGCTTCTCCTGGTGCACCACATTTGATCTGCTACATGACATGATTGTCGCAAATGTCTTATATACTTTCATTGTTTCATGAACATAAGGAATTCACTTGTCCTCAGATATTGGAGCTATGGATGGATAGTACTAATTTGCATAAGATAGGAAGTAGCACAGTTAACTTCACTTGTTTGCATCTAGAGCAAAGTTAGTAATTCCATTCCAGAGCTCATTGTGGTTTGGTTGTTGGAATGGAACATTCCGGTACTGTATCAATACCGATGTACTGTTTCTGTATAGTATAAAAATAAAATTAACACCTTGATCATTAATAGCAAAAGTTCACATTATCAAAATGCAAATTAGACCCTTCTGCAACAATATAATTGAACTCATGACCTGTTTAAGAAAATGATCTGCTTTGATTGATTTGCATTTGGCAATGTGTATGCATGGAGAGGAAATGCTCTTTTACTCTTCATGTAAGCATGTAGAGAATAGTATTTGGTGTAGACCGTAGGAAGCAGCCTCAAGCTTTGCTTGGTTCTTGGAGGCACTTAGGGACATTATCACGTGTGTCAAACATCAGAACTCTCATTGGAGTCCAGGACCAGTACAGACGAAATACGGATTCCAGGTGGTACAGACCAGAATGGCCGGAATTTTAACCGATACAGGATTAAGCCACTTGCATCTTGTTCTGCCTACTGCAACGAGGCATCCTGGGCATTCTTGGAAGGGAATTGATAAAGCATGATCTAGAGCCTTCTTGCCAAATGGTTTGGGGTGATTGGGTATTTTCACCCTCCATTTGTTAACAGGCTCCTTCTGTGGTGTAGGTGGCGATAAGGTTGTTCTAGTCAACACAGATTGATGAGAGGGTACATTTTTTTAAATAAATGGTTATATTATATATTTTCAATGAATATCTTAATGCATCATAAATTAAAAACACAAGAACTTTCTTTCGTGTTATATATTAAGACAGTGTTCTGTGTTGTAAGCTATTTAATTACATCAGATTTATTGAGATGAATCTATCCAGGAAGAAAGACACAAAGCGGCTGCTCTAAAAAATGCTTATGTACTAATGGGAAAGCATCAATGGGAGCTTGCTATAGCATTTTTCCTGCTTGGTGATGATTTTTCATCAGCAGTCAATGTTTGCGCAAAGAATCTTCAAGATGAACAGCTTGCTATTGTAATTTGTCGGCTTGTCGAAGGATCTGGAGGGCCTCTGGAGCGTAATCTCATTTCTAACGTCCTGCTTCCCAATGCAGTTGAGAAAGGAGACAACTGGCTTTCAAGCCTGCTTGAGGTGTGTCATACACATGTGGTCCTTTTCTTTACATTTTATTCTATTTAGAATCAGAGTAGCCATCCATCAACTTAACTACATTTCATCTGAATTTTCAGTGGATGTTAGGGAACTATTTTCAGTCTATCAACAGATTATTTGGTTGCCATCCCAAGTTGCTGATTGATGAGTCCAAAATCCTTGGTGATGCAAATGTGTTTTCAGACCCAGAAGTGGGTCAGTATTGTGTAATTCTCTCAACAAAAAATGGTTTCAGAAATTGTGTTGGTGAAGCTGTATCTGCAAAGTTATCTAAGCTATCGTTTGCAATGACTGCATGTGCCTTGAACAAGTGTGGACTACCTGTAAGTTTCCCTCATGCTAGCTGACGACCTTTTGCTTTTGGACCCTGTGGGTATCTTCATATTTATTTGTAGTTCTTTTACAATTATTCTAAACATTCAATCTTTTCCCACTCGATAGCTTGAAGCACTTGAATGCCTATCTACTAACTCGGGCATAGATGGCAAGGAAAGCATAAACTCACCTGCTGGTGGTGATGACAAGATTTTTGATGGAATTCTGAACCCTTTCGCTGCCTCTAAAAATTGGCTGTCTTCATCTGTCATTAGTGACATTGAATCCAACCTTAAAGTAACTATGGCTTCAAAATATCTATCTCGTCTTCTGAGAAGTCACTTGTTCTGTTCACAATGCAATGCATCATTATCTGAAGACAAGGTCCTTAATGAGTACAACAGTCATCAAATTGAAGAACTTTCACGTGATGTTACAGCAGTAACATCGATATTTGATAGAAGGTTCTCTCTCAAATTTGCTGATATAGCTGAGAAGGTAATGCTAGGAGATAACAGATTTTTTTTTCATCTTTTGTAAACTTTTCAGAATAATTAAACATAAATTTTGTTGTGCTGTGTTTGCAGATTCTAAACTTTTGTTGCCATGATGGTTTATTGTTTCTCGCGTATGTTTTATTATGGGGATGCAGATCACCAGATGTTGCAATTGGTGGTCACAGTCTTGAATGCCGCTCTCTCGATCCTATTAATTATCTGTTATTGGTTTCATTCAAAGAGAGCTGTGAATTTCTTAGTCGCTATGTTGTCTACTCCTCCTTCACATGTTTTGTTCTGAATATGGAACCTACATATACTGCTGCATGCACACCTAAAGAGAATCATAAGTACATTATAGCAGGGTTGTCAAACTACTTCAATGCCAGCAGGTTGCTTCTAAGACATGACAATGATGGAAGCAATATTCTAGATAATAGGTCAGATATGGTTATGATTATGGACCTTCTGGAGTATATTATAAAGTTCTCCTTTTCTTGGTTGTATCGTGACATAAATGCATTGCTTATAATGATCAATCCAGTCCTAGCTGCTTCTGTTAATGGGGAGTCCTTTCAAGTACTATTAGATCGGTTGATGCACACTATGCACCAAAGAAGTCATGATATATCAGGGAATGCAGAAGGGGGAATGCCCAGTGCTTCAGTGCATAAGATACAGCTAGAAAAGAATGAAAATTCAAATATTTTAGTTGATGAGAAGTGGCATTTGATAGGTGCTTCTTTATGGATTCAGTTGACATCTGTAATACAACATTTTTTAAGCGAGTTTGTTGAAAAAGAGAGACTTGAAAATCAAACTGGTGGGAGTGATTCAGAGTTCAAGGGTCATTTCTCTCCAGTTGCTGCAAAGCTTGCTATCGATTCCATACATTTTGTGTCATCTTCGTTAGTAAAACTGCACGCATCATTCTTGAGGAAGAGTTTACCAACAAATTCGCATTCTAGTGTACTATTCTGGTTACAGAGTAAGTCGTCTCAGCAATGGTCGGGCAGCAATAGTTATGATCAGCTTTCAAGAATTTCACATCTTGCAAACAGTGAGAATATGGAGGCATTGTTTAATAATTTGTGGGAAATTTCTGTTAATCCTGTGGATATTTGTAAGGCTTTTGTGGATGAAGGAGTTAATTGCTTTTCCTTAAGAAGCATAAATGTTACTAGATCTTGGAAGGATATAAGGGGTACTGCAGCTGAGTGCAAAAACAATAGTACTCAAAGAAGTGGAGAAGAACATAAACATGGACTTAGCTCCAAGAACAATGATCAAAGACAGGGATTCACTGACGAAGCCTCTTCTAATGGGGAAGTCTTACCTGAAACTAAAAGGAAAGAGTTGATAGTACAAAAGGATTTTCAAAGCCCAAGGGAACTTCTAAGGAGAAACGGGGAGCTTCTTGAGGTATTACTGTCAGCACTATCCTTTTAGAGAGACTGTCTAGAGTACATATTGCCTTTCTTTCTGGTACTTCATTTTAACCTTTTTCAGTGCCACAGGCGATATGTCTTAACTCAATCAACGAGAAACAAGCTGCTATTGCTACTAATCGAAAGGTATATTTTTAATCACTCAAGACTTCTGAGTCTTGTATCATCATATTCTGATTGAGTAACTTTATACATGGACTGGATGAAATATATGATTTTGTTTTTTTGATATGTTAAACTTTGTTGTATTAAATATTTTGCACATTTGCTGTCCAGACATTATTTTAAGAGCTGTTTGCTAGTGTTTACAGCTCTCCATTACTCCCTCCGTCCAGGTTTGATATACGTATTAGGGGAAAAATAAAGTCCAAAATTGATATGTGTATTTGTTGTTGGAGTCTGTGCCGTCTTGGACTATTCAATGCATCCATTTCCTAGGCCAATCCATTTGCATGCTAGGCATGACGGTGGGAGATACGAAGCATCGATATAGAATGTAGTAATGGTTTTACATGTTTCCTGATGCTTAAAGGAAGGAGATTAATTTCTCCTTGGTCTCTGTGCTACCCACTTCTACACATATCAAAGATGGACGGAGGGAGTATTTCTGTACAGTGTAGGCTGTTTGTCTTTTAATTCATACAATTATGCTCCCATGTTGTTACTACTGTACCAACTAAGGTTAAGCATTCTTCAGGGTCTTGTTTTCTTCAACTGGAGTGAAAAGAAACACTGCAAGAAACTTGCAGAATATGTCTGGTCTGGATCTGATTGGCCATTAGATGGCTGGGCGGGTTGTGAATCTACAGCAACTCCAACTTTCATTTCATCTGGTGTCGGTCTTGGCAGAAAAAAAGGATCACAGCTTAGTTCAGGTGGAACAACTATTGGTTTGGGTTCATTGGCAAAACCTGGAAGAGACCTAACTGGTGGTGGAGCATTTGGAATTCCAGGTTACGCTGGTATTGGGGCCTCTGGGTTTGGGTGGGGTGAACCTGAAGAATTTGAGGATTTTGTCGATCCTCCAGCAACACTTGAGAACATACATTCAAGAGCATTATCCCGACATCCTTCATTACCATTATTTCTTGTTGGTTCAAGCAATACACATGTGTATCTATGGGAGGTAAGCATTTTCTTCCTATATCTCTGTTTGCCATTGCAGTCACTTTTCTGAAAAACTTGTTTGTCCCCTAGATTTGGAAGCCAGGTTGTAAGCATCTTTTGTGGGTCTACATTAAAATTTTACTGGAATTAATAAGATTCCCATGACATGTTATTCTTTCATGAATGATTTCTGCTTTGGGACCGTAATAACATTGGACCAAGTTCATTAGCGTTGAACTATTTAGGAAAAATAAAAATATTCTATGACATTCATCAACACCTTTTATTCTTTATAACTTTTCAGTTTGGTAAAGATAGTGCCATGGCTACATATGGTGTTCTGCCTGCTGCTAACGTTCCACCGCCTTATGCACTGCCCTCCATATCAGCTGTTCAATTTGATTATTATGGACAGCGGTTTGCCACTGCTGCATTAGATGGTACCGTTTGTACATGGCAAGTTGAGGTGGGCGGAAGAAGCAACATCCATCCTACAGAATCATCCCTATGCTTTGATAGCCATGCCTCGTATGTGTATCAAACTCCATCCATGCAATAGTAACTGCTTGGTACAGATCTCAATATCTTACATATGAGTTCTTATTGAATACAGGGATGTCATTTATGTGTCTGCAAGTGGATCAGTTGTTGCTTCTGCTGGTTCTAATTCAAATGGTGCAAATGTTGTTGTCTGGGATACACTGTCTCCACCTACCACATGTCAAACTTCTATCATGTGCCATGAAGGTATTTCACTGAGTGTTAGCAATCCTTTATTGTTTACTTTTTGACTACTGAGAATGGTAATCATTATTCTTAAATAACAGTGTAAAGTAATATGATTAGTATGGTATAAATCATAAATCTGTAAGAGACTGCCGAATTGGGGACATATCTTAGGATCTGGAAACACTGCAACACTTTTTTACTATTTTTGGAAACACCGCAACATGGTAAATTCATCAATGGGTATACCCACACCTCTGGAATCGAAATCTACAGTAAATTGAGTTACCCCTCACCAGTCTAGAAAACACCAGCTTAACAAGGACGTTAAGAAGTTTCCATGGTTCATTGCTACTTGCTAACTAATATGAAAAGAAAAATCAGAGTGCATTGTGATGCATTTTCCAAGGTTGTTGCAGCATGGGGCCATGCTATCTGTAATTCTGTACAAGTGTAAATGTCTGTGTCATTGTGATTTTGATAACTTGCTATCCAATTCATCAACTTTAAAAATTTTAGATTTTCGATAACTGAACTGCTGTGTGTTGCTATGCATGCAAAGTAATTCACATCACATGTTTTTGAAAGAAACATTATAGATTGGCTTTCTTTTCATACATACTCTGAGCAAAGTCATTTCTTGTTGAGCGAAAGGGCCTCTAGCTCAGTTGGTTAGATGGTCTGATTAACACTCCTCTAGCACAATAATTACTGAAAGGATTAAGCTCCTCTACGAAAGCCCAAATAGACAAAACACAGTTATGAAATCATGCTAAATAGAGTCATTATGGCAGTCACATTTAGGAGCTCAGTGAACAGAGAGATAATCCATCTATAACATGTAATTTCATGTTCGAGAAAAAATAACATGTAATTTCATTGGAATTTAAAATTTTGTAGGTACCCATATATACCAAATCTGAACCCTTTTTTGTTTTCTGCACTAGCCCCAGATCAAGTGAACCACATTAGTATCCCAATAGGGAGTAAAATCCATACATTACTAAATAAAGGTCTGCTTAATATATTAAATAGTTCTGAATAGACCAAGTTGGTACGGACAACCAAGCGAAGTTGTCTGAGTTCAACGGATTGTAGACCACAAGGGATCACATGGTTTATGTACAGCAGCCTGACTTGGCTTGTTGAAAGAGATAGAGATTGCGTGGAAACAATTGATTAATTGAATAGAGAGGTATATTTACATATATATAGGGGTGAGGAAATCTCGAGGATTTATAGAATCAGAAGCGGACAAGATTTCCTCAACCTCTCTATCCTAATCTATCAGGAGAGGCCGGCCGGCAATACCAGGCTCAAGCCCACATATACGTGCTCGGCTTCTTCGGCTCGGGCGAGCGCAGCGGTGCACGCTCCTTCTGATCCGCAGCACGCTGATTCTCCTGAGCGGCGGCGGCGGGATTCGCTTTGTCGTCTAGGGCAGGGTCGACGACACCGCTTTTGGCAGCAGGGGCGGCGGCGGCGGCGTCTGCACCGGGGGGAGAGGGGGGGGGGGGGGGGGGGGGCTGGGTGTCCAGGGAGGCGCTTGTGCGAGAGCAGCACAGGGGAGGGGCGCTCTGAGATGCGGAAGGTGGAGTAGGCCTAAACCTAGACTCGTGATACCATGAAAGAGATAGAGATTGCGTGGAAACAATTGATTAATTGAATAGAGAGGTATATTTACATATATATAGGGGTGAGGAAATCTTGAGGGTTTATAGAATCAGAACCAGGCAAGATTTCCTCAACCTCTCTATCCTAATCTATCAGGAGAGGCCGGCCGGCCGGCAATACCAGGCTCAAGCCCACATATACACGCAAGCATATATACATGCTAACACTTGCGACATAGAGGTTTTTGGAAGGTGATTTTGATGACGTGAATCCTATTCGTGGTATTTGTCACATTAGCAGCCATATCACCAGGTTTGCCTATTGGGCAACTTCAGGATGATTATACATTCATATGCTTGTCTTTCCTCCTGTTCTCTATTTCTCTCTGTTATGTTTCCTCTTCTCCTCATCCTCCCCTTATTGGGATCCCACCCTACGACAATCAATGACATGAAAAAATCCACCAAGTAAACCTCTTTCAGAAACCACTGTAGTTTATAAATTGACCCAGTTCTGTAAGTTTTCTGGTAAAATACCTGGTTTTATGGTTTAGGGATTAAGTGGATTTCTGCAGAATTCAGGATGTAGAATAGATTATTTTGTAGTTTCTGTAGAAAGAAAGAAAGAGATATTTTGAGCTATTTAAGTTTTACATTTTAGTCTGTACAACTTGTAATGGAATGTCTTTTATTCATAACTATATGAAAACAAATATTTTCTACTTGGTTATTGATCATATAGCTGTGCTGCATTTTTTAATAGAATAATATTGGCTCACCATAGAATTCACCTTGCAGGTGGAGCACGGTCTATTTCAGTGTTTGATAGTGCTGCGGGCTGTGGATCTTTCTCACCACTGGTTGTAACTGGTGGGAAAAGCGGAGATGTAGCTTTGCATGATTTCCGCTTCCTTTCTACTGGAAACTCCCAGCGTAATAGAATTTCCACAGGGCATGGTATTTCTGGTGGTACCACTATGGTTTGGCATATACCTAAGGCTCATCTAGGTAACAGTGATTCTGCACTGTACTGTTCAGAACTTAAATTGATTTCTCTGTCTGATATCTTATCGTTCATCTGCAGGAAGTGTCACCAAAGTAACAACCATCCGAAATACCAGCTTGTTCTTAACTGGAAGTAAAGATGGAGATGTAAAGCTTTGGGATGCAAAAAATTCCCAGCTGGTCTTTCACTGGCCAAAGTTGCATGAAAGGCACACCTTTTTTCAACCAACTTCCAGGGGATTTGGTGGTGTTGTTAGGGTATGTAATATTATGGGGAGAGTATACAATCTTTGTCACCTCATTCGTAAATTTTGGCCATGTTATGATGAGAAGATACTTATATATTATACTTCTCCTTTATTAACCATACCTATATGTTTTCAGGCGGCTGTATCAGACCTCCAGGTGTTGCCTCATGGTTTCATTTCGTGTGGAGGTGATGGCTCTGTGAAGCTCGTTGAGCTTAAAGATGATCTCGCTGCAGTACATCAACAATAAAACAAGCAAGGCGGAAGGGGGGTAAGAGGCATGCTAGACAAGGCTTTGGTCTGGACGCCAGTTGATCATGTGATATCATTCAATTTGTTTTTGTCCATGAATGTTCTCGTGTCAAGGATGGCATAGCAAGGGTGGACTACGATGTAAGAGCAGGAAAATGTCTCAGCAATTTGATGGGACCCTCTTGTACGTCAAGTTTGTACCTTACATGTAGCGGGTTATATAGTGGCCTTAGGTGTTTTTTCAAGTTAATGCTTGTTTGCTATTCACACATAGCAGTGTTGTCCGCAAATCTCCGCAACATATGTACAGTCAGTTATCTTGTTTCACTAGGATGGGTGTCAATTATGGAGGATGTAAAGTTATAAACTAGAAGTAGGGAGATATACCAAAACTACACTTTCATTTTCGCAGTTATTTTTGTTACTTAATGCACAAGTATTGAGAAATCAGGTTGATTCATGCTGCACAATGGCAGGGCAAGAATGCAATAATATTTAGTATGACAGTGTTTGTGTTTGTTGTGCAATGGAGCACTGCTGTTAACCCTTTAAGGTATTCAAATATTCATATCTATCCACTACATTTATGTACCTATCATATTTCAAGATAATTTTGTAGTTATGCTTTTTTTTTGAAAAGGTAGTTATGCTTTGGTGCAATGTGAAGGGGGTACTTGGTTCAATTATTCTTCAGCTGTTGCACTTGATGTTGTTTCTGTGCCACTTCTCAACTAGTGCTGCATACTCCGTCATTATATATAAGCATTTGAAGCATTTAAAATTTGCCCCTAAACACAAGCATCATCTCTAATTGAGCATGGGATGATACCACAAGTAATTAATTAATCGTGTGGGTCCTATTTTATCTCTTTACTCATTATTTGTGCTAATTTGTTTTAATTTGCAATGTGACTGAAACCAACCATTTAAGAAATGGATTTGTCCATTCCAATCAGCTGTGGGCCTAGCTGTTTATTTAAGGGCATCATGGACTTCTCTCCTCTAGCTTAATTGGTCCTAAAGTTGCTAGTTGTGCTTATATTTTGGGTGGAGGGAGTACTTGCCATGGATCTACAATCGTTTATGTAATTCAATGATATATTTCCTGGATGCTGCTATCTCCATCTTCTGATCATTTTGCTTATTAAGAGCTCAAGAAGTAATATAAGGCGAAATGATTATGTCATTACAAATTAAACAAATACAGATTTGCCAAAAACATGCAAGTTGGTGAGGTACCTTGCTGAATTTCCCATGTTCACCTTACATTATGTACCGACCTTTATCCTACTGCTATACAATGGCAATATTTATAATGAGGACATATACCACTTTTGTCTGAAAACACTGACGTAGGAGTATGTAGAGACAATGGTGCCACCTAATATGGCAGTAAAGGCTCAGTAGTCATTGAAATAACTTGGCAGCGGCTCATCTTTTCTGGACTTGCGCCTGCTGAGGATGGACTTGAGGAACTTTCTGCTCTTCTTCGGGGTATGCTCACCATCCTTGGTGTCATTGCTCCTGTCAGCTTGTGACCTCAGTGGTGCCAACTTCTTGGGCTGTGAAGTGGTCTGCATTTTCAGCAACGGCGGATGAAATATCTGTGTTATGTACATATCATTTCTTGGAAGACTCGCAAGTCCGTGTAATTTACCTGAACCCTGACACTTGAAGTCTTGAGCAAGGATGCCTTCTTTGAGAGTGATCCAGATCTCGTCAGTGGCGTCGCTGTTGGAACTGGTGAATCTGAACGCTTATCTGCTTTGCAGAAACAAATTGAGTGCCAAACATGAGTCCATTGATCAAGATATACAATGTTATCAGCAGCCAGCAGGCCAGGATCCTCTTTTGTCGTCGTCTCCTAGAACTGATTACTCGAATGAGCTGCTCAAGTGTTGATTACTCTACCTCTGTTGGTGGGTATAGAAGTCTCGGATGGTGGCACGGATTGTGAACGCGGTGCTGGTGATGCTGATCGTGCACGCTGTGAAGGTGCACGGGCAATTGATCGCAACTTGCTGAAAATAACAGAAAATATCAGTTTGTCAACCTAGCTGCGAACAGGGACACAAGCTGAAAAAAAAATCCAACATTTTTTGTTTGTGGATCAAGGACCGACCTAAATGAAGGCTGCTTCTCTTTGGCTTTTGGTTGGACTGCTGATGCAACGCATTTCAGGTCAGTACGAAGTTAACATATATGGTCTTTGCTCACTGGTTAAATGAAGAAACGAAAATTGCAAGATGTTAGTCCATTCTTACCACTGAATACTTGATGCATCTGCGCTGTCCTGTTTGTGACCTTGTTCATCTCCCTGAAGTTGGGCACGGCACTGGGCATTGACTGGTCTCCAGCTGAAATTGCCAAATTGAATTGAAACATCTTACCAAAATCAATTCCAATTCACTTCTTGTCTTCAGAATGTGCTGACAAGTGACGGTACGGACACGATATACAAATGATATGATACTATATTTATTTACCTGGTAAGATGTATCTCTTGTGATACTTAGGGGCAGTGATCACCAAGGATTGCTGTGAAAAGCCTTCTCTGTCGATGCAAGCTTGGCTAGCTTGAGTTCTCTGAAATCAATCACTTCATTAATTCAAAGAGAGAGATGATGGGACTAATACAGACTCCAGGATGAGTAGCTTCTGAAAACCTGCAGGATGCAGGAGACCCGGAGATTGGCGTCGGCAACCTCACCGAACCTTTGATCGATGAGGCTAGAGACCTTGAAAGATATGGAGCCCAGGTGGTCAACGGTGTTGACAAGAGCCTTCACGGCAAACTCCTTGAGGTTGCTCATCACCCTATGCATCCAGATTATCAGTACATTGAAAGCAGCAGAAAGCCTCAATGCGTGAAAAAGATTAACTGAAAGTGCATTCTGCTTGCAATTTTGCTTGGTGATCTCGTGTAGGAAACGGGATGGATATGGATCATGGGTGTGGCACATACGCCTCTTTTCCCTCTTCCTGCATGTAGGCAAGTTCGAAGTACTCGGCGGCGGAGTAGAGCTGCGACCTCAGAGTCCTGAGATCCTGCAATTACAGATTGCAACGAGTGACCCTGACGATCAGTTTGATCGAGCAATGCAGTCTTGTTTCAAGTAGTCATCATAAAGCAAGATATATATATAGTTGTTGGAAAGTCC
Source organism: Echinochloa phyllopogon (assembly GCA_033239725.1). Lineage (NCBI taxonomy): Eukaryota > Viridiplantae > Streptophyta > Magnoliopsida > Poales > Poaceae > Echinochloa > Echinochloa phyllopogon. The sequence goes on from BTCW01000014.1 coordinate 36,395,799, forward strand.
GGAAGGAACACAAAAGGAGGAGAGAAGAAGAAATGAAGAATGCAGGAACACGAATCTGCTGGAGGAAGGATGAGCTGACCTTGATGGTGTCGGAGAAGATGAGGGTCTCTTGCATCTGCATCTCCTCCAGCGTGCTGCTCATCCCCGCGACGCCGACGCCTCTGCTCCCAAAGGACCGCACTGCCTCCACCATTGTTGCCAGCTAAACGAATTCCTCTGTTTCGCCTGTATTCCCCGGTAGAGGTGCCGAACAAGAGGACGGAGAATGTTTCGACGATGCTGACGAAGAAGAGAAGCAATGATTGGGGAGGAACTCAACGTCGTGCTGGCAAGAAGACCATGAGGGGTTGGGGGAGAAGAAGGCAAGCATGTCATGAGCACGACGGATATTTAACTAGTACTAGGAGCCTAGGAGTAGTTGTTGGTGACGCCTCGGCAGTGGCCGCAACAGCCATATATAATAATGCAAATTCAAGGTAAAGCCAATGTGACAAGTGATGAGCCGATGACTGCTGCTAGTGCTGCTATCTGGCTGGTGAATTGAATGAACCAACGGCAAAGATGGTAAGGCCTTGTTTAGCCCTTATTTAGATGTAAATTTGGAGCGCGGAAACCTAAGAGTGTGAGGTCACTTCGAAATAAATGCGTCACTGTAGCATTTTTGTTTGTATGTATGAAAAATTATCTAAAAATTGATTAATTAGGCTCAAAATGTTCGTCTCACAGAGTACAACAAAACTGTGCAATTAGTTTTTAATTTTATCCACATTTAGTACTCCATGCATGGGCCGATATTTTAATGTAATGAAAATCTTTTTTTCATAGTGAACTTTGAAGGTGCCAATTTTACATCTAAACAACGCCTAAATCGGTTTGCGCCTTGTTTAGATCCTAAATTTGGATCAAATTTAGGGATATAATGTTAGTTCGTAATCATTGCATCACTGTAGCATTTCGTTTGTATGTGTGAAAAATTATCCAAAAATTGATTAATTAGGCTCAAAATGTTCGTCTCACAGAGTACAACAAAACTGTGCAATTAGTTTTTAATTTTATCCACATTTAGTACTCCATGCATGGGCCGATATTTTAATGTAATGAAAATCTTTTTTTTCATAGTGAACTTTGGAGGTGCCAATTTTACATCTAAACAACGCCTAAATCGGTTTGCGCCTTGTTTAGATCCTAAATTTGGGATCAAATTTAGGGGTATAATGTTAGTTCGTAATCATTGCTATAGCATTTCATTTGTATGTGTGAAAAATTATCCAAAAATTGATTAATTAGGCTCAAAATGTTCGTATCGTAAAGTACAGCAAAACTGTACAATTAGTTTTTGATTTCATCTATATTTAGTACTCCATGCATGTTATGACATTTTGATGTGACGGGAATCTTTTTTTTGCATAGTAAACTTTAGGGGTAGAATTTGAGATCTAAACGACTTGGTTCTTACTCCTGTCCTGTTACTCCGTACCTACATTATGATGTCAATCACTTTTAGTGTACTATCATCAGTCGAGGACTCCTCCCGTTTAATAAAAAAAGTCGTGTAGGACAAGATTTGAGTCAAATATTAAGAATACAAATAATGAATAACATTTGAGTAGTTGAGTTTGAAAATGTGAAAATTATATAAATAGATTAGTCTTGAAAATTACTTTTATAAAAATATACATATATAATTTTGAAAAAATATTTTTATAGAAAAGAGAAGTTAAAGCTGCGCTTTCGTGATCGTCGTTGTAAAATACTTCCTTTACCGGAGTACCGATCAGAGTGACCCTACATCAACTGCCATGAACAGTCTACGTCAGGGTGAAGTGAATTTGGTAGGGACGTCCAAGCACTGGTGTTCTTCGGTTGGACCTGGTTTAGTTCTTAAATTTCGGAGCCAAACTTTGGTTTGTTGGGTGCGTGCGCCACTGTAGCATTTCGTTTATATGTGTAAAAAATTATCCAAAAATTTATTAATTAGGCTCAAAATGTTCATCTCACAAAGTACAATAAAACTGTGCAATTAGTTTTTGATTTCATCTACATTTAGTACTCAATGCATATTATGACATTTTGATGGGATGGAAATCTTCTTTTTGCATAGTGGAATTTAGGGGTTGAATTTGGGATCTAAACAAGGCCTTGGTTAAGCAGTCTAGCCCTTGTTTAGTTCCTAAATTTGAGTGCCAACTTTAGCTTTTTGGGGCGCGTGCGATACAATAGCATTTCGTTTGTATGTATGAAAAATTATTCAAAAATTGATTAATTAGACTCAAAATGTTCGTCTCGTAGAGTACAACAAAACTGTGTAGTTAGTTTTTGATAGTCAACTTTGAATGTGGAATTTGGGATGTAAACAAGGTTGGATGGGTCTCACTCACACCGACTGTGGGGCAGTGCAGGTGATGGATGGGATTTCGTTGGGATGCTGGACTGAACGCTTCTTTCGCAGCTTTCTTCTCTTTCTATCCCTGTGCTGTGCATGGCCATCATTTCTGACCCCATGCATATGGGCCCCTCCTTATGAGTTTTCCTTTTTTTTCCTTCTTTTGGGGAAAAAAACCACATTCATCCGTACAAGTTATCACACCTCGCTTCCATCATAAGCACGCAATCAATATGTTTTTTTCTAAAAGGATTTATGTTTCTTTTTATTATCAGCTAACGACACAGGTTAACTTGCACGCATAAATTCTTTGGCTATATAGCATTAACATATATGTACTTTACGTACCAACAAGATCCAAACAAAAGTGCACATCCGTACAATTTAGGAAAGAGTTGTAGGAAAACAAACCTTGGGAACAATGCATCATCACGCATGGGATTAACAAATGTCGATCATGTTTGGGACATGATTAGCTTTAAGCAAAGCGAAAAGCGCTGTGCTGTCCTCTCGCTCCCATCCCATCCCCCACCCCATGGCACAAGTTTTATGATCGATTTTCCCTTGCTTTTCCCTGTCCTTTTTCTTTCCTCTGTTACAGATGATAAGTAGTAGATGCCTGCAAATCTGGATCATGTGATGGGCGTACGTGGATCTGCCAATTTATTCAACGGGCCGGGGAATTGGCGCACATCGCGCCGGAGCAGGGTGCCGGATAGGCGGATAGATTGAGAGGTCCGTGTGGTGACAGTTCGGCGCTTCCTTTTGTTGGGTTCGTCAGGTGCTCAAGTCCTAGCCTCGTAGCTGATGGCTGTGCGCCTGTGTCGCTCCCCCTTTTGATATGTGTTGGATGGATGTCACATAATTCATAGCTATTCACACGATGCCTCTAGCTAGATCCTGCCATGCCTGTGTATAATTTTGACGGTAGAGCAAAACTCTTACTTTATTGGGTTTTTCTTTTGTTTTGTAAACTACTCTGGGGCCCTATGTTTCTCATGATCTATTGGAACATGCACGTTTCTTCTCTTTCACCGTGAATCATATGGTCATAGTTTCCTAAAAAAAAATCATATGGTCATAGAATCACTGTGTTCTCACCACACTTCCTTCTCTGTTGATCTCCACCTTTTCAACGGTCCAAGTGCAGACAAGCCCTCCCTCACCCTATCTTATTTTTTCCTTAGTCGATTCTCTTACGTGGGTTCCAGTCCAGCAGCACGCGGCGGCAGTGACGGGAAGCAGGTTCTATTCTGTCAACTCGATGCCAAGGATTTCGCATGCCATGAATGCTGAATGGGCTCTCTCCACATGGTGTCGCAAATATGAAAATGAAATTTAAATTAGCTGGGTTTAGATTCAAAATAATTTCAAAAGTAAAAACTTGATTTACTTTTCGAGATATTATTTCAGTTTAAAGGAAGCAAACATGCACTACAATATTGCGGCTACACATATTTAATGACGGGCTATTCTTTTAGTGGTAGGCGACGTGTCAATCGATAGCGAGGCGCGTGTGCTTCGTCAATCTCGACATCTGCTAGTCTAGTCTCGCGGAGATGATCATAGTCAGGGGCGGGGCCAGAAATGGTTTGCAGCCCGGGCTAAATCCGTGGACAGGTGTTAATCTAGTTAGATTAAGGTCTAATTTTAGTGGTTTAGACTAATAAATTATGTGTATTAGCTTGAGATGCATGGGGCTGGACCCGTGCTGCAGCACATCCAGCATGGGTCCTAACTCCGCTCCTGATCATAGGGGTAGGGTTTGCATACATGTATTCATATGGGTGAGTGTGCATGCATTGTGAATATTTGTGTATGTATTATTTTTTCGCAAAAAAAAGCCCTAACTAAAGACAATTTGGTTAAAAGGCGGTGGAGTTTGAGTGTAAAATGTTGTTTTTGTAATTCTAGTGAGACAATTCAATATCTCTTTTTTGACTGTCCTAATGCAGAGTTAATTTGGAGAGTTGTATAAATTTCTTTTAATATACCCAACCTTTGAGTGTAAGTCACTTGTTTAGTGGATGGTTACAGGGGTACAAGAGAATACTTTGTATCTAGCTTTGATGGGGGCGTGCGTTTTTTGTTGGGCTATTTGGTTAAGTAGAAAATGATGTAGTTTTTAACAAGATACGAGTTCTCTTCTTTGTAGGTGTTATTTCAAGGAACATATTGGATCAGGTTCTAGGCGCTAATTCAAAAGGAAGAGAAAAGACCATGTATAAGATCACCATGTCATGTCCTTGAGTCTGGTTTGATATAGATTTTTGCCACCAATGGCTAGTGTTCAGTAATAGACTTAATTTTATTTAATACTTTTTGTTAGGAGGTTTTGAGTAGACATATTGTTTCCCGGTTTGTAATAACTTATAGCTATATGTATTGGTAGATACATAGGCTGAAATATTAATAAATATTTCCTTATCTAAAAAACATAATGCGTCAGACTAGGCCACACAGTGCTTTGGTTATTTCAATATGTTGTGATTATTATTTTCAAACATTGCAATCTCCTATTCCCAATTTAATAATGTTGCAGTCTTATACTGCTAGCTACAACAAGTGGGAATTCCATGTTTCATTAATTATTTAAAATAATATCATCGTTGTTTCAGGATGTTGCAATCTTATCTTATCTTATATTTCGAAAGTTGCACATCTTTGTTGCCACCGAGGAACAGGGGTGCTTTGTATGAAATATAACAAAATGTTGTGCTAGAAACGGTAGTAAGATCATATAATACATACATGCGTCGAAACGGACGGTGATGAAGCATCTGAGCGCTCATGCCCGATCACTAGTTGCTCTATGTTATTGCACCCGGAGTTGCTGGTTAGATTGCTAGTGGAAATTTTTCTTCGTTTAATGACGCTGCACCGTACCAAACACATGCGACATGCTTCGTTAAGACTACTAGTTAGCTAATAATTGGTTCAGCTAGCTAGAAATTTATTTAGCGTGGATGACGAACTAATCCTCAGTGATCAATCAAATGCACCACTGCATGCACAGAAGTGTAGTACGTCTAACTTTTGTACATTAAAAATATCAACTCAGAACACTGCTACGGTGTATTTTTAAAGTTTTAGAACACTTATAAATATTTTAAAATAAAGAAAGAAGTGTATTTTTCATCCCTCAAGTATCGTAAAAATGTGACTTCCATCACTTATATTTCAATTGGTGCAAATCAGTCCGTTAACTAACTAAATCGATGCACTAATCATCCATGCCTCATATATTTGATCATCCATTTTTTTAATCATGGTCCACATCATCATTGCTAAAAGGTTTCTTGGTGCACTTATATACTAATAATAATTCAAATATTTTGGTGATAACTCAAAAAATTGCAACATTCACGCGTGAATCAATTTCGTAATTTTCCATAAAATTTTTCCCTTCTCATTTTTTTGCCTCTCTAACCATAGCCTTAATAGGTTCTTCACGATGAATATGATGGCGTTATGAAAAGAGATGGAGTCACCCGTATTGTCCTGTCCGACGTTAGTCAGGTCGTGGCCGTCCACATGTCATACCGTGCTCAAGTTTGAGTCCATAAAATTTTGTCATAAATGTTAAATTTTACCTTGGCAGAGTATCATAACTGCATGGCCTAAACTGCTACTGGATGGTACTAAAATATTGTTAAGCCGAGGCATGAATGATTATTGCACTAGGTTAGTTAGGGATTCATTTGCACCAATTAAAACATGAAGGATGATAGTCATATTTTCGTGATGATGAAAAATATTTTTTCCTAAAATAAATAATATAAAAAATTGTTTTCCACCGATGGATTTTTTTTGAAACAGGACGCCGAAAGACAGTACACTCATCCCTATGGACCTCACGGTGGCTGAAAACCGGATCAGAAAAATAGATGCTAAGGGAAATGGTGAGACTGTGAGATAAGAGGCCAAAATGATTCTTTAAATTGAATATGAATTCCTTGTTTCATTATTTACTTGAAAATGATATAATTAAACTCTGATGCACAGGATCAGAGTGAAAAACTAATAAGATAAAGAGAAATTCTCCTTTTCCTTAGTTTCACAAACTTAATCCTTGTGCTCCAATATCAAGTTGAGGGCATGGAGGAAGCCGATCTGTGGGGTGCCTATTCTTCAACAATCGCCACACCACCTCTTTGGTTTTCAGCATGTACTGACGCTATGACCTCCATTTGTCAAAATAGTGAGGAAAATATGATTTGGTTGGCTTCCAGTTTTAATTATGAAGCCTTTTAATTGATTTTTAAGAGGGACATACATGCTACTGGTATTGACCTAGCGCTCGCGGGGTTGTCTATTTCAGAGCCTGTAGATTGTAGTACCCCGAGCATCTCTAAGAGCTCTTGTATTTTGTTAGCTCAATGTTGAGATTTACACCCCTTATAAAAATAAAAAACCACCTAATTCAAAGGACTAGTCCAAGAGACTAGGTAAAACATAGGATTTAAATTCAAAACTGGGTCCACATAATCTATTTGAGGCAGGAGGAGCGGATAGAGAGCCTAGATGGATAGCTAGCCGAATAGATTAGCTGTTGGAAGGCAGGAGGAGCGGATAGAGAGCCTAGATGGATGGCTAGCCGAATAGATTAGCTGTTGGATGAGTTTTTTTAGGGTCTTTTCTTTTTTTTAGCCAAGAAAGAATAAATAAAGAGTCATGCTTTGAGAACACGATACACTCTGTTTTTTTGTAAGGCCTTAATATTTTTCTACGTTTTTTTGTATTGGCAATTCCTTATTGGTATATCCATATTATTAGTTGCTAATATGTTTTTTGTATTTTTAACATACAATGGGGAAAACGTCGGAAATTTGAAGCGCATCAAGGCACAACAACACGCACCACTCTGACTCCGTCTCCATTTTGAGGTGCTAGGTCCCTAACCAGTGACCCACCAAGGCTCATCACGCAACCTATATGGTTTGGCGACCGCCAATTAAAGACAAGGGACAAATACATCTATATTGACTCAGATGAATATATCAGCTTCAAGAACTCGAGACATGATGCATCTCTTTTTTCAACTCCTGGAATTTCTTCTTAGTGTCATTTATATTCACATAAGAGATGGATTGATAGCCTGGGCCGTGGAGGAACTAGGAAAAAGTCCATTCCACACCCTTCAACTATCGACATTGTCTGATTTGCAACTTTCAACCACAAAACCCGATATTTGACATCCTCTGTCACACCCGGATTTACACAAAACCCGAATGCGGCCATATGTGTGCCCAGGAAGTCCACCGACACATATAGCGAACAAATATGGTAAAAATCAGAGTACAATGCTTCATTATTCAACATAAAGTAGCGATTACATCAGAGTTTGGCATAAATGAAATACATGGACAGCGGAAGACTAATACATCTCTCTAAGCGTAGCCGCAATCCCACAAGGACTCTGACTGGGGGAACGCCAACTCAGAAGTACGGCAAATCCTCCGGAAACTCCACCTCATAGTCAGCCTGACTCCAATCTGTGACCCGTCCGGGATTTTGCCCAAAAATGATGATAATAGCAAGTGTAAGTAACAGAATTACTTAGCAAGTATAGCACGGGTTATGAAGGCTCAAAAAGGCTCGACACTGGCTTAACTGCATTAGCACTTTTAGTTGGTTCGTTTTAACTTTATCCAAGTTACTACAAGTGAATGAGATCCCAGTTGTAACCCAATTAAATAGTGTAAGTGACATTAAACAGGAATAAATACCATATTCTAATCAAAAAGGATCCAGGCCGCTCGTGACCCTGAGCAAGGCTATCATGATAGATCGTACACTCTGCAGAGGTTTCGCCCTTTACCCACCAGTCGCGTAAAAGTTCAAAAGAACTTTGCACCCAACCACGCACATCAACACTACCGAGGTGTGACTGCATAGGGACGCTACGAGGCTTTCACAAGACACCCTAACGAGACAGTGGCCGCTGGAGTACTACAAAGTGGTGAGAACCTAGGCACCGAGATTGACTGACCCTCAGGGCGCAACGTGAGGGGGTCAATGGCATCCACGCACCGGCAAATCATGCCAACAAGAAAGTAAATGGTGCGACGTGCCGGAGCTCCCGCACTCACGGGGGCTCCCAACACGGGACTGGGTCTAACGGGACCTAGCCGACGGGGCTACCGTCCTCGGTGGAATCCGAAATCACCCCGTGCTTTGCCTCCCACAACGCCGTAGGCCACTCGGTAACCACTGCCAAGCTAGAGACGTACAAGCTACTCAACCAAGACCAGAGCCCATATAGTTCCGGCGGTGGCGACAGGCTCCTGGGTTGCCGCTTTAAGAACCGGTCCTTAGTGGGAGACACTAGAGCAAAGCACACAGCACATGCTCTAGCCCCCTAATCCAAGTTGCTAAAAGCAAAGTTTTATCACTAATGTTGAAGTGGACCATTAAGTCAATATTAACAATTAAGTACAGGTGACAGTAGTTGCGCCTAGCAAAATACTACCCATATGCATAAACCCATAGGAGTACAAGGACAGGGAATTAAATGCTAGGAAATAACCTTAATGGTAAACAATATTAGACACATGCGTATGTAATGAATAGTGTATTAAAAGTGAGATAGGTAGCAAGGATTGTCCGTGCTATAACTTGCCTTCCTCGGAGTAAGGCTGCTGCTGAAAGTCCTGCTCCGGCACGTCCTCAACGTACTCGTAGTCCAACGCTACGGGCTCACCGACTGGACACGATCATCACGCACGCATTCCAAAACAATCATCACATGCAAACAAAATTAATCTATTAGAACAGTACACCAAACAGTAAAAACAGTACAAAAACAGGAGCTAGAAATATTCTACGCGTCGCTACGAACACATGAGCGCGAAAATCACCAAAATCGGAGCTAAAACGTGAAAGTTATAGCGTTTCTAAGATTCGGGGGCTTGCTGGCAAAGTTTTAAAATTTCCAGGGGCCTAAACGAATAAAACAGGACCTATTTGCAATTATTTTTGAATTAAAAAGGGCCGCGGGTTAATTTGCAAGAAACAGAGGGACTCTTTAGGAAAAATGACAGGGAGGACCGGGTTGACCGGTATTCTGACTCGGTCAGATCAAATCTCGGCCGCTGAATGCGAATCGGACGGCTAGGGTTCAAGGGACGATTGGGTCGCCGGCGAGGAAAGAGAGCGCGGCGGTGCTGGCGCGACCGCGGCGGCGCATCGCCGGCGAGGAGTGGATCTCGGGCTACAGATCACCAATTGGGTCGGGGTCAGGTGCTACGTGCTCAGGAGGGGACGGCGAGCCCCCTGGGGGTGATCTCGTCGTCGATTAAGGGGTGGAGGTGACAGGCGAAGCTCGCCGGCGGGCGGAGGGCCCTGTGCGCGTGTGCGGTGCTGTTCGGAAGCGTAAGCAAACGCAAGGAGTGGGCGGGGAGGATCGTTACCGACGCACGGTGATGATGGGATGGCCCAATTGGACGGAGTGGCGCCGCAGAAGAGGATCCACGGCGGCCGGCGGAGCTTGAACGGCGGCGGCGCTCGGCTCTGCGTCGGGGGGGTGCTCCAGCCACGGGTCGGCGACGAGAAGCGGCGGTGGAGCTGCGGTTCGGCCCGTCGGAGCTCGCAGTGGCCTCAGCTTCGCCTGAGGGGGCTCAACGGCGGTGAATCGGGGCGGCGGGCGGCTCGGGCGATGGTGAACGGCGGCGCAGCGCACCGAGAGGAGGTGGCGGCGCTAGGGCGGAGATGTGGGCGAGATGGGAGCAGGGGCTGCGGTGTCGCCAAATTAAGTAGGGGGATAGCGCCTGCCTCGGCGTGCGGGCCCCGGCCGCGGCGATCGCGCGCGACGGGCGCCATTAGCGCGGAGGAAGAAGGAAGGTTGGGGGGGAGGCTGACGAGTGGGCCCCAGCGGCCAGTGAGAGGGAAGGAGGCGCGGCGCGGGAGCGAGCGAGCGGGCTGCTGGGCCGGCCTGCCCGAGTTGGGCCGAGCGGGGAGCGAAGGAAAAATAAAAAGAAGGGGGACGGGCCGCGGAAAAAAAAAAGGAAAGAGTGAGGGAGTTGGGCTGGGCCGAAAGAGAAAGAAGAGGGGGAAGAGATGGACCCGGGAAAAGTTCAGGGAGCAAAAACGAACTATGGGCCTAACAACTTTTCTAGAGCTCCAAACAAGGTGATTCAAATTTGAATTTAAATAAATTTAAATCCTTGTTTGAATCACAAGCAATACAAAAAAATAAATGCACCAGCATGAATGCAACAATAAATGTTTCTATCACCTATATTTGATTTTAAATTTGGAAAATATTTATTTTGCCTATATTAATTATGAGCACTAACAACAAGAGGGTAAATTAATTACTAGATTCGGGAAAAACATTTTCTCCTACATTGTTTCAAATTTTATTTTAGAGAATAATATTTTTCCTATACTAAATTCCCTGTAAACTTCATAAATCTTAGAAAATTTTAGAAAATTGAGAAAAAATATTATTTTAATTATGTTAAAATTCACATCCCAAAATTCAGGAATTTTGGGGTGTGACAAGCTACCCCCCTTAAATTGAATCTCGTCCTCGAGATTCGCAGAGAGTAAGAACAAGGCGGAGAACGGGACAACAAGATTTGAGAAAGAGAGCTCTTCTGAAGTTGAACCATCGGGCTCCTTCGTCCTCCTGTGTTGATAAGGGTCGCGGAGCCTCCACTCCAGAAATTACGGTGATCACCTTCTGTCTTCCTTCTTGATGATTAATTAGGAGGAGATAGCAAGAGAATCAAGGAGGTACGTGGGAAACATAGAGACGCCCCCTGCTATCTAAACAATAAAGTCCTTAAGCCTTATACTTATATCTAGATGGTCGCAGACAGGTGTCTACGCCCATCACAATCATTACAAAGAACCAAATCAAACATAAGCATAATAACAATAAGTACAAGCAGGTAAAGGCATAGACTCACACAAGACTCGACTGTTAGATTTTTAAAATTTTAAAACATGGGGGTCTCCTAGTAATTTGTCAACCGTACTATCTAGGCTGCGTTCCTACAGTCAGCATAGCTCTGATACCAATCTGTCACACCCGGATTTACACAAAACCCGAATGCGGCCATATGTGTGCCCAGGAAGTCCACCGACACATATAGCGAACAAATATGGTAAAAATCAGAGTACAATGCTTCATTATTCAACATAAAGTAGCGATTACATCAGAGTTTGGCATAAATGAAATACATGGACAGCGGAAGACTAATACATCTCTCTAAGCGTAGCCGCAATCCCACAAGGACTCTGACTGGGGGAACGCCAACTCAGAAGTACGGCAAATCCTCCGGAAACTCCACCTCATAGTCAGCCTGACTCCAATCTGTGACCCGTCCGGGATTTTGCCCAAAAATGATGATAATAGCAAGTGTAAGTAACAGAATTACTTAGCAAGTATAGCACGGGTTATGAAGGCTCAAAAAGGCTCGACACTGGCTTAACTGCATTAGCACTTTTAGTTGGTTCGTTTTAACTTTATCCAAGTTACTACAAGTGAATGAGATCCCAGTTGTAACCCAATTAAATAGTGTAAGTGACATTAAACAGGAATAAATACCATATTCTAATCAAAAAGGATCCAGGCCGCTCGTGACCCTGAGCAAGGCTATCATGATAGATCGTACACTCTGCAGAGGTTTCGCCCTTTACCCACCAGTCGCGTAAAAGTTCAAAAGAACTTTGCACCCAACCACGCACATCAACACTACCGAGGTGTGACTGCATAGGGACGCTACGAGGCTTTCACAAGACACCCTAACGAGACAGTGGCCGCTGGAGTACTACAAAGTGGTGAGAACCTAGGCACCGAGATTGACTGACCCTCAGGGCGCAACGTGAGGGGGTCAATGGCATCCACGCACCGGCAAATCATGCCAACAAGAAAGTAAATGGTGCGACGTGCCGGAGCTCCCGCACTCACGGGGGCTCCCAACACGGGACTGGGTCTAACGGGACCTAGCCGACGGGGCTACCGTCCTCGGTGGAATCCGAAATCACCCCGTGCTTTGCCTCCCACAACGCCGTAGGCCACTCGGTAACCACTGCCAAGCTAGAGACGTACAAGCTACTCAACCAAGACCAGAGCCCATATAGTTCCGGCGGTGGCGACAGGCTCCTGGGTTGCCGCTTTAAGAACCGGTCCTTAGTGGGAGACACTAGAGCAAAGCACACAGCACATGCTCTAGCCCCCTAATCCAAGTTGCTAAAAGCAAAGTTTTATCACTAATGTTGAAGTGGACCATTAAGTCAATATTAACAATTAAGTACAGGTGACAGTAGTTGCGCCTAGCAAAATACTACCCATATGCATAAACCCATAGGAGTACAAGGACAGGGAATTAAATGCTAGGAAATAACCTTAATGGTAAACAATATTAGACACATGCGTATGTAATGAATAGTGTATTAAAAGTGAGATAGGTAGCAAGGATTGTCCGTGCTATAACTTGCCTTCCTCGGAGTAAGGCTGCTGCTGAAAGTCCTGCTCCGGCACGTCCTCAACGTACTCGTAGTCCAACGCTACGGGCTCACCGACTGGACACGATCATCACGCACGCATTCCAAAACAATCATCACATGCAAACAAAATTAATCTATTAGAACAGTACACCAAACAGTAAAAACAGTACAAAAACAGGAGCTAGAAATATTCTACGCATCGCTACGAACACATGAGCGCGAAAATCACCAAAATCGGAGCTAAAACGTGAAAGTTATAGCGTTTCTAAGATTCGGGGGCTTGCTGGCAAAGTTTTAAAATTTCCAGGGGCCTAAACGAATAAAACAGGACCTATTTGCAATTATTTTTGAATTAAAAAGGGCCGCGGGTTAATTTGCAAGAAACAGAGGGACTCTTTAGGAAAAATGACAGGGAGGACCGGGTTGACCGGTATTCTGACTCGGTCAGATCAAATCTCGGCCGCTGAATGCGAATCGGACGGCTAGGGTTCAAGGGACGATTGGGTCGCCGGCGAGGAAAGAGAGCGCGGCGGTGCTGGCGCGACCGCGGCGGCGCATCGCCGGCGAGGAGTGGATCTCGGGCTACAGATCACCAATTGGGTCGGGGTCAGGTGCTACGTGCTCAGGAGGGGACGGCGAGCCCCCTGGGGGTGATCTCGTCGTCGATTAAGGGGTGGAGGTGACAGGCGAAGCTCGCCGGCGGGCGGAGGGCCCTGTGCGCGTGTGCGGTGCTGTTCGGAAGCGTAAGCAAACGCAAGGAGTGGGCGGGGAGGATCGTTACCGACGCACGGTGATGATGGGATGGCCCAATTGGACGGAGTGGCGCCGCAGAAGAGGATCCACGGCGGCCGGCGGAGCTTGAACGGCGGCGGCGCTCGGCTCTGCGTCGGGGGGGTGCTCCAGCCACGGGTCGGCGACGAGAAGCGGCGGTGGAGCTGCGGTTCGGCCCGTCGGAGCTCGCAGTGGCCTCAGCTTCGCCTGAGGGGGCTCAACGGCGGTGAATCGGGGCGGCGGGCGGCTCGGGCGATGGTGAACGGCGGCGCAGCGCACCGAGAGGAGGTGGCGGCGCTAGGGCGGAGATGTGGGCGAGATGGGAGCAGGGGCTGCGGTGTCGCCAAATTAAGTAGGGGGATAGCGCCTGCCTCGGCGTGCGGGCCCCGGCCGCGGCGATCGCGCGCGACGGGCGCCATTAGCGCGGAGGAAGAAGGAAGGTTGGGGGGGAGGCTGACGAGTGGGCCCCAGCGGCCAGTGAGAGGGAAGGAGGCGCGGCGCGGGAGCGAGCGAGCGGGCTGCTGGGCCGGCCTGCCCGAGTTGGGCCGAGCGGGGAGCGAAGGAAAAATAAAAAGAAGGGGGACGGGCCGCGGAAAAAAAAAAGGAAAGAGTGAGGGAGTTGGGCTGGGCCGAAAGAGAAAGAAGAGGGGGAAGAGATGGACCCGGGAAAAGTTCAGGGAGCAAAAACGAACTATGGGCCTAACAACTTTTCTAGAGCTCCAAACAAGGTGATTCAAATTTGAATTTAAATAAATTTAAATCCTTGTTTGAATCACAAGCAATACAAAAAAATAAATGCACCAGCATGAATGCAACAATAAATGTTTCTATCACCTATATTTGATTTTAAATTTGGAAAATATTTATTTTGCCTATATTAATTATGAGCACTAACAACAAGAGGGTAAATTAATTACTAGATTCGGGAAAAACATTTTCTCCTACATTGTTTCAAATTTTATTTTAGAGAATAATATTTTTCCTATACTAAATTCCCTGTAAACTTCATAAATCTTAGAAAATTTTAGAAAATTGAGAAAAAATATTATTTTAATTATGTTAAAATTCACATCCCAAAATTCGGGAATTTTGGGGTGTGACATCCTCCAACTTTCGAAACCGTCTAATTTACACCCTTTGGTGGTTTTGAGGGTGGTTTTCGCTGACGTGGCACCACACGCGCCATCCTACGTGGCGCCACATAAGCCGCGAAGGGGTAAATTGCGCTATATTGATAGTTTAAGGGGTCAACTTGATTTTATCAAAACAATATTATAAAATATATTTTTTAGAAAAAATATGTGATTAAAATGCTAAAATCTGTTTTACTCTTGAAAAAATGCATAGAAAATTTGTTTTAGTTCATAACAATATAAAATTACTTATATTTTTTCTAAATACGATCAAATACGAGGTGGTGATGATACTTGCATTGTTGTCAAAGTCACTTTGCCTTCTACGTGGTATGAGTCATTAATGTTGACTAATTATAATGAAACTAGCTTTTGGTAAATAAACAACAAAAGGTGGCTGAAAAGATCTAACTCCTAACTAAGCACTACAAGAGTATAACACGATTTAGAAAAAATATATATAACTAGTTCGAGCTAAAACAAATTTGCTATGAAGTTTTTAAAATTAAAGTAGATTTTAGGATTTTTAATTGCATGTTTTCTAGGAAAAAATATTTTATATAATTTTTTGATAAATTTTACTTGGCCCATCGAACTATCAATACAAACTAATTTACTCCCTTGTGGCCGACATGGCGCCACGTCGAACAACACACGTGGCACCACATCAACGAAAATCACCCTCAAAACCGTCAAAGGGTGTAAATCAGATGGTTTGAAAAGTTAGAGGGTGTCAAACATCTGGTTTTACGGTTGAGGTTTGCAAATCAGACAACATTGATAGTTGAGGGATCTAGAATGGACTTTTTTTGTGGAACTGTATATGCATATTTGTGCTCTGATGGACCACCTTCATATGCATATTCAATTGAGCCCACCAAGCCCATACTTCTTTCTTTCCCCTCATCCTAGCCAGCAACATGTTCTCCTCCATGGCTCAACCTGACTACCTCCAGTCCGATTGTAGTGGTGTAGGGCATCAGTTATTTTGTTCGAGTCAGCAGACGTCAAATCAATAGCTCAAATCGCCAATAAAAAAATAGCTCAAATCGTCTTGTCGGGGACACGCTCTTATTGCTACCTGATGTCTCATGGTTCTTATATATGCCTTGAGCAGTGTCAATTTATATAAGCGCATTTCTGCAGTTCATTTGCTGACTTGCAATAGGAGTACACTCGTGGGCACCCGAATACATCGCGTGTGTGTGTATGGCCATGGGTAGTACACGTCGCCCTGTAGATATGATCCCAAAAATGAATTCATTTCTTCGTGCCAATGTTTTTTTCCCTCCTACTATGTGGATGAAAAAGATACGCGTTTCACCTGATCGAGACCATGGTGGCGTGGCCGGCGCCCCTGCCCCTCTGTATGAATGAAACTGGCCAATTCCGGAGCCGCACAGAACATCACGAAGAGCGCGCACGCACGCGTGTACATTACATACCGTTACCACCGCGCGCTAACGCAAGGGAAATGCATGCGCACCAGCACGAACACCGACCGGAGGAGCAGTGAATGATCATCTACATGATGATCATATCCGATCCTATATTATGGTGGTGTCCACGGATCGAGAGCGTACGTTTCTCACTGCAAGCGAGCGCCGCCGGGAGAATGAATGCGCGCTCTCTTGGCCGGCTCGGGAAGCCGCGAACGCGCGGGCACGCCGCACGCGCGTGCCCCACCACTATCTTCCGCTACGGCTCTGCATGCGGCCATGCATCATGCGATGCAATTGCACTGCCCAGCAGTAAATGCCTTGATCGGTTTCGCAGCCAAAAATCCACCGAGGATCTCCTCGCAGTTACTGCGCCGGCCACTTCTCCCGTTCCCATCATCATCTCTCCGGCCTCGATCACGCTGATTATAGACACACGTTCACATACTACTAGTACGGAGTAGTATCCGTCCATCGTCGTCATCACCGGGGCCGCAGCATCGATCATTCCCGGCCTCCAGTATATATACAAGTGTGTTCTAGCTAGTCTTCCCTGCCATTGCCACTGCCCGTTCTTTGATTCTGTGCTTGGCTAAGATATATATATATCCTTCAATTCGATCATTCCCGGCCTCCATCTGAAGCTCTTGTTGGCGCCGCGAATCCTTGTGCTGCTCGCATGACGATGGTGCCGTGCTTCGACGGCGTCGCTGACTGGTACCACTACGGCCTGGACGACGACTTCATCCCACCGCTGTGTTCAGCGTCGCCGCCGCTCGCCTCTTTGAGGTCAGTACAGGGAACCCTTGGGATCATCAATCGTTCCATCTTCTTCATCTCCGGTGAACTAACTAACTGATATTCATCCATGCAATTCCCTCGCCGCCAGCGTGGTAGATTACCGTTTCCCGATCGCCACCCCTCCTCCGGCGCATCTGGGCCGCAGCAACGGCGACCTCGTCGGGGCCGTCGCTCATGGCGCGCTGGCTGCCGTCGCCGCCGACTGCTCGTCGTCGTCGGCTCTGATGATGAATCTGAGGTCAGTAACAGTTTGTTCTTCCGCCCCAGCAATCATTGGGTGGGTCTCGGATCATACACTGACGAACAAGCCGGCGCGGCGCTATGCAGGGAGGACGAGGGCTACTACGACTTGCCGATGTTTCCATTCTCCACGCCGCTGGCGGGCGGCGATCTTTACTGCTCCGATCAGCGCCCGCCGGTGCCTGCGGACTACGGCGCGACGGCGGGCCTCGACGACGCGCTCCTGCTGCCGCTTGGCGACATTTATCTGGAGGCCTTCGACAACAACGCCGACGAGCGCAAGCCGCCGCCGCACCTTGACCACGCTATGATCGTGCCGGCCGAGCAGCGCGCCGTCGGCGGCCAGGAACATGCTGGCGTCGACGACGTCGTCTATGAGGAGCAGAAGCCCATGGGCGCCATCGCTGGCTGCTTCCGACCGCCTGGCGCCAATGCCTTCGAGATGACCGAGAGTCATCATCATATGGAGCAAGAAGCAGAGAGCTCGGTCGTCGCGGCGCTAGTAGTGCCGCCGCCGCCGCCGTCACTGCCACGGCCGCGCGGACGGAGGATCGGCGACCACCGCCACCGGTCATCATCAGCTCCGGCGGCGGGGAAGACGAGGCTGGACCACATCGGCTTCGACGAGCTCCGGAAGTACTTCTACATGCCCATCACCCGGGCGGCGCGGGAGATGAACGTGGGGCTCACCGTGCTCAAGAAGCGCTGCCGCGAGCTTGGCATCGCCCGGTGGCCGCACCGGAAGATGAAGAGCCTCAAGTCCCTCATCCTCAACGTCCAGGTCACCATCCTCTCCTCAGCACGCCCCCGCATTTTTCTCTGCACTTCCGACGAACCATCACACTACACGATCAATTCGCGTGAATTCATGGCGGCCAGTAGTAATAGCCATTCGCCGCATCGATCGCCACATTCTAATTAATAGTGTTGCATTGGATTCGTGCGTGCGTGCGTGCGTGCGTGCAGGAGATGGGGAGCGGGATGAGCCCGGCGGCGGTGCAGCAGGAGCTGGAGGCGCTGGAGACGTACTGCGCGCTAATGGAGGAGAACCCGGCGATCGAGCTCACAGAGCGGACCAAGAAGCTGCGGCAGGCGTGCTTCAAGGAGAGCTACAAGCGGAGGAGGGCGGCGGCAGTGAACGTGATGGATCACATCCTCAACTTCGATCACCACCAGTACCACCATCACCACCAGCTGCCTCCGCCGCCCAGCAGTGCTGAAGAACGCCATGGCGAGGGCAGCAGTTTCTTTGGCTACTGAGCATCCAAAGAAGAGTTAACAGCAGTATATACAATGCAAATCAGTGATGTTTTGATATCTGTTTGCACGGGGAATTTGGGAGGCGCATCCCTGTGGCGTGTGCAGTACCTCGTTTATAGTAACCTTAAAGTAAGATCCATGATTATCTGAGCTAAGAACTTGATTGGGTTAACTACAACACACTGTTTCGTTGATCTTTTTTCGTTTTTTATAGAAAATAGCTTAATTTGCTGGCTTTCGATTCTGCTAGCTTGTCCATCTATAAGGTCATTAGTTCTTCAGCTTCCTGGCTTCCAGCTTCAACTATGGAGCAATTGGGCATTTAACTTTTGTCACCCACTACAACAAATATGACCTTTTGTGACAAATACATGATGACATTCGACCTATTCGTCGTTATCATGTTTGGTTTTGTGACGTTTTATATCATGCAGTGTAACTTAGTGACAAAAATGAGGTGTTCGTCATTAAGAGTAAATCAGAATCGTCACAAACTATAGCAAAGCCAAAATCATAACGAATTATATTTTGTCATTAAGCAAAATTGTTAAACGTCATAAATTTTTAAAAGAAAAATATAAGATTAGGGTGGATCCCACTGCCACTTGGACAAGTAGGCCCACGCGGTCAGGATGGGTCCCATATATATTTTTTCTGCCATTTTCTTTTATTTCTGGGCTCTTGTTTTTGGCCCAGCCAAGTGGGCTGGACGACGCCCTTTGTCGGCCCAGGCAAGTGTTTTCTTGGCCCGGCCCCTTTCCCACTGCCCTTTCTCGGCCTCTTTCTATTTCTTTTTTTCGGCCTAGCCCATTATTTTCTCGGCCCACCCAAGTGGGCTTGCGCTGAAATAGACAAAAAAAGAAAAAAAAAAGCAAACGGCAGTCAAGAATGGAACCCGCGACCTCTCCAACAAGAGGTTACGACTCCACCATTGCACTACGACATGTTTGTTGTAATCTGAAGCAAATTTTTCTAATTATTCACTAAAATGTCCTACCACTAAAATGTTGTATCCCTTCCCAATCTCGACTACTCCCTTCCCAATCTCGCCGCCGCCGCTCAGCTAGTCCGCCGCCCCTTCCACCGCTTGCGGCGTCGGCAATGTGGACGTCGTAGGCGGCAGCGCAGGGCACAGGGAGCCGCGCCAGCGTCGACCTACTACAAGGCCGTCCCGCCCCGACGTCGACCAAGCAGGGCGCAGGCCCACTCCGCCCCGGTGTCGACCACGTCGAGGGCACCGTCAAGGCAACCATCATCCCCATTACGACCGCTTCCACACTGTCCCGCCCGACCTCACTTGACGTGAATGGGTTCTCCTCAAGTATGGCTGATCTGAATCTCTGCATCCTTGTGTTTTTCTTGGAGTTATATTGAAATCTGTAGATCCTTGTTGCCTGTAGTGCTTTTATATATTGGATCATGTTCATTTTCTGTATGCTTGAAGTGGTTAACTATAGGTGTAGTCATGCAGAGCCAGTCCTCCTTTTCGTCTTTAGATACATAGTTTCTTGTTTGATGCTTGCAAGGGTGCCCAATTTAGTCGTATTTTAAGCTGAAAGTACACCTGAGTTGATTTGAAGCGATTTTGGTTTATTTTGGGCCACTGTAATAATTTTCTTATTTCAATGTTATGCAGATGGACAGAGGTTGGATCAATAGTAGGCGATTTAGCAAGCCACATCAGGATGGGGTTAGCGAGTTCATGAAGTTTGTTTCAGAGAGGTTTGGTGGTGATGAAGAGATACTCTGTCCATGTCGTCGATGTTTGAACCAAGTTTATGGGCATACAGGACTTGTGTAGGACCACCTACTTATGTATGGGATGAGTAGCACATATGATAAATGGACACTTCATGGAGAACCAGTAGATGCTGGAATAAATGATAATGCAGGAAATCTAGATGAACCTATTGGTTTCAATGATGATGTTGGCATGAATGTGGAGGAGGAAGGCCAAGATGATGATGATGATCAGATTCATGAAATGGTAGAGGAGTTGTATACAGCTGAAGAACAAGATGGAGGTGATGCTGGCAGGATATCTATGTTTGCAAAAGTAATAGAAGAGATGAAGAAGGAACTTTACCCTGGTGCAGCTTATTCAAGATTTCGATTTTTGGTGAAGTTGCTTCATATCAAGTCTTTTTACCGAATAAGCAACATTGCATTCACTGCCATACTGAAGCTATTATCATCGGCATTTCCAGATTGCTCTCTTCCAGCTTCGTACCATGAAGCAAAGAACCTTGTTCGTGCAATGGGTCTCGGATATGTTTCAATCCATGTGTGCCCGAACCTTGTGTTTTGTTCAGGAAGGACCATGCCAAAAAAGATAAATGCCCGGTATGTGGTGAATCAAGATGGAAAGATGGAGATGGGAAAAGGAAGATTTCTCAGAAGGTACTGCGACATTTTCCATTGATTCCAAGGCTCAAGAGGATGTTTGCTTCCAAAGAGATAGCAGAGGAGGTAAAGTGGCACAAGGTGAAGAGGAAACCTGTGAAGAACGAGCTTAGCCATCCTGCTGATGGTGAGGCTTGGAAAGATTTCGATAGAAAATATGACTGATTTGCAGAAGATGCAAGGAACATCAGACTTGGCCTTGCTACAGATGGTTTCAATCCATTTGGGAAAATGAACTCCATGTACAACATGTGGCCAGTATTTCTTGTGCCTTACAACTTTCCTCCATGGGTATGTATGGAGCAATCTAACTTCATGATGGCCCTACTCATCCCTGGTCCAAAATGTCCATCAAAAGATATTGATGTCTTTCTGGAGCCACTAGTTGAAGAGCTGCTAGATCTTTGGAAAGGTGTTAGTACTTTCGATGCATCTAGTGGAAAAAAGTTTGATCTCCATGCTGCGGTTATATGGTGCATTCATGATTATCCGGCTTTGAGCACTTTATCGGGTAGAGTCACAAGAGGTTACTATGCTTGTGTGCATTGAGACAAAAACCCTTGCTCTAAAAGAATAATGGGTAAAATATGTTATATTGGCCATCAATGTTTCCTTCCAATGGACCATCCATGGAGGAGAAAGAAATGTTTTGATGGTCGGACTGAAGAATGTGGCAAGCCAGAGGAATTTTGTACAGAAGAACTAATGCAGCAATTGGAGAGAGTCAAGGATGTTAGACCAGGACAACATCCTCAAAACAAAAAGATAAAGCGGGAAGCGGATGGTCAATGCTGGAAGCGAAGGTCAATTTTGTTTGATTTGCCGTATTGGACAAGTTTGAAGCTGTGGCATAATCTTGATATAATGCACATTGAAAATAACATATGTGAGTACACTCTAGCTACATTTTTAGGCATTGCTGGGAAGTCAAAAGATACTATCAATGATAGGCTTGATTTGGAGGACATGGGCATAAGAAAAAATCTGCACTTGAAGCACAATGGAGAAAAGTACAATGTTCCACATGCTCCTTACACTATGAGTAAAGACCAGAAGCTTGCTTTTTGTGATTTTTTAAGAAGTGTCAGATTCCCTGATGGATATGCTTCTAACTTAGCTACACATGTTACTGTTGATGGATGCAGCCTACAAGGACTGAAAACTCACGATTGTCATATCCTACTCCAAAGGATTTTACCTGCTGCTATCAGGGGAATCATGACCAAGGACATATATGAAGCACTAGCAGAATTAGGTAACTTCTTTCAGCAGTTATGTGCTAAAACTCAGAAGGTACATGTTTTGCATAAATTGAAAGCTGAAATCCCAATCATTCTATGCAAGCTTGAGAAAATATTTCCTCCTCCTTTCTTTGATGTCATGTTGCACTTGGCTGTTCATTTACCTAATGAAGCACTCCTTAGAGGCCCTGTACAATATGGGTGGATGTACCCAATAGAAAGAAGGTTGCTGACCTTGAAGCGTTTTGTGAGGAATATGGCAAGACCTGAAGGATCCATTGCAGAAGCATATGTAGCTAAAGAGTGCTTGACTGCCTGCTCAAGGTTCTTTAATGATGTTGACACACGACACAATCGTGAGGGCAGGAATAGAGAGCATGTTGATTTGCATCAGGGTGATCTATCTGTTTTCCAACATGGAGTTGATTTACTTGGAGCCTCTATTGTCACATATCTGGAACATGACTATAACAAAATGGTTTGGTATGTGCTAAATAATTGTCCAGAGGTGGAGCCTTTTATGGAGTATGTCATCCCTTCTACACTTTTAATCTTTTTTAGACAGCCTATTTTTTGTTAGCTCTAATATTTAAATTAACTATGGTTCGCAGAATATATAGGAAAGAGTTAGAGAGCAAAGGAATTCTTGATGTTGAAAAGACCCTTGAGAAGCAGTTTTCCTCCTGGTTTAAGAAGCATGTGAGTTTCAATGAACATTATTGGTTCCATTGTTTGTTTGTACACTGATTTTTCATACTTCAATGTGCACTGATTTTTCATATTTGGTTGTACAGATTGCAAAACTACATTTTGTGGAGGGAAAAGATGTCCCTGATGGCCTATATGCATTGTCATGTGAGCCGAATCTGCGAGTTAGAATATTTTCAGGATGTTTTGTTGATGGTGTTCGATGCCACACTGTTGACCGCGATAAAAATAGAAGAACACAAAATAGTGGAGTAATGGCTGAGGGTTCGAATGATGGAAATTATATTGATTTTTTTGGGCAGCTGAAGGAAATAATTGAGCTGCAGTATAACTCAGATTTGAGCAATTGCCGAACAATAGTTCTCTTTCGATGTGATTGGTTTGATACTAATAGCAAGAAGTCTAGAATGAAGGATGATGGATTTTTCAGAAGCATCAACCATGGATATTGTTGGTACAAGTCTGATCCCTTCATTCTAGCAGCACAGGCAACAAAGGTATTTTACCTGAAAGATACCAAGCATGCTGTTGACACCAAGATTACTTAAAGCTGGAGAATTGTCCAAAAGTTTTCACACAGGCACTTGTGGAATGTGACTGAACACAACAATTATGATGAAAGGCCTGACGGCTCCACCCTGTCATACCAAGATGATTCATGTGAAGGTTTCCAGGTGCAAGGAAATTTGGACGATGAAGAGAATCTGGACAATGAACAGTCAGATGGTGAAGATTGTCTTCAAGTAGATGCTGCTGTAGTTGATAAGATCCGTAGTAAAAGGCAAGAGGAAATAGAAGAAAACTACCAGAGTGATGATGAAGATTAAACTGGATGGCAATATGCGAGTAATAATGAAGATCGAACAACCCTTCATATTGATGGAGAGGAGGCAGAGGAGGAGGATAGCGATGGTGACTAGTAGATGGAGGTGATAGATGGTAACTGTGTTTTATTTTGGTATGTACTAGGTTGTTGCCTGTGAAAATTCCTGTTCCTGATGGTGTGCCTGTGCCTGTGCTCCAAGGCAGAAAATTCCGCTGTGTTAATTCTTGAGCTTCTGTGAAATGTATATTCTGTTGCTTGTGAAATGTCATTCTTGAGCTTCTGTGAAATTTTGATCCATCAGTTTTCTGAAATTTTGATCCATCAATTTTTTGAAATTTTGATCAATCAGTACAATTCACTGATTTGTATGGTTATCAGTTTTCTGGACAGAACACTGATGCTGCAAACATAAGATCAAAGACATGATCCATATCAAACACAAGATCAAAGACCTGATCCATATCAAACACAAGATCATATCGAACACAGAACAATTTCACCAACATCACTAGCGCAATTACACAGACCTGTTCATCATATATATATATATATATATATATATATAGAGAGAGAGAGAGAGAGAGAGAGAGAGAGATATGTTCATTTCACCAACATCACTAGCACAATTACAAGTGCTAGTTCCAACCAAAAGGATTATGTACAAAACCAACATCCCTAGTACATTCTAGTTTAGTAGCAGGATTATGTAAGTCGCCACAGCTGCGTGTGCTTCTTGGATCCTGAAGCCTTCCTGGTTTCTTCTGCTGGTGCACATTGTAGTTCTTTCTTCTTGGCGTTAGCCTTCTCAAGCTTAGCAGTAAGCGAAATGATTGTTGCTATCTCATTGTGCAGGTCCCGGATTTTCTGCAAATGCCCCTGTGACAAGTAAAACATGTCAACCTCAGCCACAATATATCTCACTTTCTCACAACTGAACTACATTGAACTAAATAAAACCACACAATTATTGGGTACATTCATGAACATTCTTTCTTGTAAATAAAACCACACAATTGAACTACATTGAACTAGATCCATCGATGGTACAACGTCACTAAGGTGCTCTACATCATGATTCATGCATTACCAGTAAATCAGTACATTGAACTACATTGAACTAAATTAGTACCTGTGCATGCTCCTTCTACTTTCCCTTCTCCTTCTCCTTCCCCTTCCCCTTCTTCTGCTTGAAATCACACGTAGGGCTCACCATTGACTCCTCAGAGGTAGTCACATCGATGGCGTTGAAGGGTCTGTTGCCGCTGCCACCGCCCATTTCCCCATCAGGCAGAGGTGAAGCGTCACGGCTTGCCGACGAGGGGGAGCGCGACGCGACTTGTTGCGGGATGACTCCCCCACACCGGCGTCACGCTCGAATCCGGCGGTGTTGGAGGGCTTGCGACTTCTTGCAGGACGAATCAGGGAGAGCTCGACGCCAGTTTCGGAGGAGGAGGAAGCTGGCCACTTCTTGCCGCAAGACTCCCCCACGCCGACTTCACTGCTTGCCGCCGACGCCATGCCGCCGTCGCTGGCTGGCCCCGCGGGGGAACCGCGGCAAAACTGGCCGAGCTCATTACGCGCTTGGTGCCACGAATGGTGCGCGTGCGCGGATCGCTTGGTGACCATGTTCCGCCGCCGGATCTATCGAGGGATGGAGGAGGAGGGGGGTGAGCGGCGGAGAAGAGCAGGCGGATGTGATGCGATGTGTTTGAGTTAAATAATTTGGAAGATGGGGGTATAATTTAGCAGTTAAATAGAATTGCATATGCTATACAATTGAAATCACTTGAGTGGTGCAATGGTTGGGACGGGTGGAGCTTGAGTCTGAGATCTGTGGTTCAATTCCTGGCCTCAACATAATTTTTTTTGCCAGTTTTGTATAAGCCGGGGAAATAACAAAAAAAAGGTGCGCATGCGTGGATCGAACACCGGACCTCGTGGAAACAAACTACATGACTTACCACTGCAACACCAGTTTGGATGTGGCTATCTAAGCCTAACTAAATATATTTAATATATAAATGTTTGTGATGTGGCCTGCGCGGAAGAACATAGTTATATTTATATTTCATATTTCTCTTTTTAATCTGAGACTAAAGCTTGTAATTGATTTTTCTCTCTCATATGAACTCAAAATCTAGTGATTTTTTCTGAAATTTTATAAAATCAACTATTTTGTATGTTAATTAATATTTCTTTGATCTTTTTCTTATAACTAATTTCATTCCATTTAAATAGATAATAATAACATGTTTATGCGTAGTAATTAGTAATGTAACTTCATATTTTATGATGCTAGGGTCATGATAAGACTGTCTTCAAGTCTAAGGTGCATAGGAGTTGAATAGTGTTATAAGGTCTTTCAATCTCAAAGTTTGGACTTGAGTTGTATGGAACTATATGAATGTTGTATTGATTTGTGAGCAACATATACAATGCTTACGTCGAAACTATTTGAAATTTTTATGACAACATTATGGACCCAAAATATGTTGTCAACCCAGTTTTTAGAATTCTCCACCTAAATTTAGACATTATTACAATTATTCTACGATAATTTGTACAATCAAGTTTGAATTGTCCCTATAAGGCAATTGAATTTATCCCATATCTTCACATAAGAGTCCAAATATTTTTTTCTGTATTTTTTTAAAATTTATTTGAGGCACACTTAGTTCAATTTTGGAGTATATTCCCTAAAAATACAGAAAATCATTTTAATGACAGAAAATAGCAAATATGTCCAAAAAAAGATGAAATTCTTATAATAGAACTTATGTGTTATCTGTGATTTTTCAAAGATTTACTGGTATATTTGAACATAATTTATGCTTCTATTAACTTTATATGGGTGTAAATAGAAAAACAAAAACTTATCTGCTTCCCAGCTCCATAAACCTAGTGCACATACGCCTCTGTATGCTGATTGGGCAACCATCTTCTTTGGTCCATGACGCGCAGGTCCAAACTGGATGCGGCGGCGAAATTTTCAACTCAAAATGTCTTTTCTATCCAAACATTCCCCGGTTCCTTTGCCTCCACGTCGAGGGTAGACTGGTAAAATTACAGCTCTGCGGCTCCTAATCCACTCTCCTCCCAACCCTCCTCCCAATCCAATCCATTCTCCTCTATCGCCGCCGCCAGGACCCCTTCCACCACCAGATCCGCAAGCGACGCCTCCAATGGCTCTCGGTCGGAAGCGGGTGCCAACACCGGCGGCAGGAGTGCAGCCGCCCCCCTTCGGCGCGCCCGGCGCCGGCGAGCACGTGAACCCAGGCACGGGCGGTGCCCTACATATGGGGTGCGCTGCCGGGGGCCGCCCATGCCCCGCCGAGTTCTCAGGTTTGCCCGCCCTCCTTCCTGCCTCCCCCTGCGTTAGGTGCTCTAGGGTGCGGTCAAGGGTTACTTGCTCTCTCCCCTTCGCCTTCCCGCCGTAGTCTAGGGTTACTTGCTCTGATATCTAGTGTTAGTTGTACTTGTTCTGTCAAGCATGTAGCCTGAAGCAAATGCCACCTAAGAGCAAACATCTCTGGGTTAACTGATGCATCTGCATCTTTTGATTATGTATCATCTATTCATCATAGTGACTCTGAATGTGTAATGGCATGTCTGATGTCATCAGACAGCAAATGTGTTATGTGAACATCAACTGTACTTGTTTCTTTCAGTTCTAACCTTTGGTGCAACTGCCCTATAGCTGGTAGCTTGATTTGTGCTAGGTCCTGTACAGTATGGGTCTATTTGCTTAAGTTCGTATCTTTTCTATGTGTCTTATTTCTGCTGCTTTACTTAAGCTAATGATTAATTTTTTCTATGTGTATATGTGCTGAGTTTATGTTCTTTTGTCTTATTTCTACTGCTTTACTTAAGCTAATGATTAATTTCTTCTATGCATATAAAGAGGATCAACTTACAGATTATGAAAGAGTGAGAGCCCAGACGATGATGAGAAACAATAGAGTGTTCTGAAACCTCGGCATCACAGAAGTGGCTTCTATCCTGAACAAGAGTCTGAATGCAAAGAGCAAGGGTGTGGTTCGCGATGACCCGGATCCTTTGTACGAACCTCCTGGTGATGAGGATGACACTGAACATGGTGTACTGGCTAAGGTATTTGCAATAGGACTATTGGATTTATTTATTCTTGCACACCTTATTAGCATTGTTACTCATATGTGCCCAATATGTAGTGGAATTGATCTGGTTCTTTTTCTGCTCACATTATGAGGCCATGCAGGTATCAGAGACGAGTGTCAGACCCACTAGAGGACCAAGAGGCTCTAAGAGAGTCTTGGCAGGACCAAATCAACCAGACCTGGGTGAAAGAGTAATGACTAGGAAGAGGTCAAGAGATCAAATGTCTAGTGGGGGAGGTACCGATGGCTCAAATGAAGAGGATGATGCAGGTGCTCTTGCACCAGCGGCTCCTGCCCAAGTCGATGAGGCCGAAGAGATGGATATCCATGAAGGTAAGAATTTATTGCTCCTTTGTCCAATAAATATAGTTCATATTGTTGTCATAAATTCTATGATGTGCACCAATGTAACTGAAAATACTAATTATTTTCAGGCGCGCCTAATACCATGATAAACCAGCGCAGCAGGGGAAGGAGTATGGGTAAGGGTCTGGATAAAATGTGTCGGGGGTTAAACAGTAAGCTCCCGGTGGTCATTCTTGAAGGCAAGAGAAGACCAGGGCACCCATGCAAGCTGCAAAACTTGCATCTGAGAGTGGACTTGTGCTGAGGCAGCACATGCCAATCCATACTCACTAGAAAGAGTATAAGAAGGACGACTCTATCTTGATAGACTTCATGGGCAAAGTTTTTGTAAGTAGATCAAGTCTCTTCCATTGAGTTGCTTTTGACTTACCTTTGGTCTCGGCTTCATCTGATGACATGAAATAGGCTAGATTTGTTAATTACTCCATCTGATGTGGCTGATCATTGTTTTTGTGCTTTAACTAGGCTAAATTTTTCATGGACACCAAAGACATGGCAGTCAAAAAAGCTTGCTCTGATTTGCTCAAGGGGGGTCAGCGGGAGATGAGGCATGGGCTGAAGAAGGAATATTTTGATGATGTATCCGCAAATGAAGTAACGACAACAACACCATTGAAAGGAATGACTGATAATCAATGGAAAGAGCTTGTTGAAATGTGGTCATCCCCAAAGCATAAGGTAAGATATCTCAGCTATGCTCTAGTTCCATAAGCACTCCAGTTCCTGCAATAAGAATGATTACCTGCTGTTTGAATTTGATTGAGAAATGGACACCTATTACCAGTTTTGGCATCCTATAGTTGAAACATGTACTGTTCAGACAATTTGTCACTTCTTAAACACATTTTAGAAGTATGCAAAACCTATCCAGGTTTAGAGTGTCTAGGTATAGAGGCTTTAGTGTTTTAGCAGGTTTCCAGCTTCTTGTGAGAATAATAAGCTGACTAATCGTGAATATCATATGTATACTAGAGCTTCATATAAATCATGACTACATGTCTATATTCCTGCTATGTAATATTTCCTATTTGCATTATAGGAAAAGTGTTTGAAGGCCAAGGCCAGCCGTGAGAATGTGAAGTACCCTCATAAGACAGGCTCCCGATGTTACATTGCTCAGACTTATGTCGTGGTAAGCATGTAGTACTTTCGAGGCTCTACTTTTTTTGGCAATATCTTGTACTAGTTCTGATGCAGATTTTTTAGTGTCATTCACATGGCTGTAGATAGATTATTTATTTTGGCAATTTGTTTTCTAAAGTACCAGATCAGTTGCAATCAGTTCCTGATCATGCACTAGAGCTATTGATTAGTTCCTGAACATGTCTGTACATTGCACTTATACCAGGTCCATGTATTTTTGCTAAGTGAACCTTTCATCATGTGTTCCTGACAAATAAAATTATGGTTAGTTAACTTAGCATGAAAGAACAAGTACTGATTTCACTGAAAATAAAATGATGGGATTGCTTTCTTGTGATACTACTATTTTTTTTGTTGTAAGACATGCTTGTATTAATGTTCATACTGCAGTCTAGAACACTTGCTAATATATGACCAACTGACTCGGAGTTGTTTGCCTCTTATTTTAGAAGCAAACCAAGTATAAAGATGCGCCTCCGACTGCAATTGACCTCTTTAGAGATCTGCATTGCAGCAGCAAGAAAGGTCTCAGTGAGCCCATCAAAGAAGCACTTGTAAGTTTGGGCAAAACTAAATTCACTGCTCAATTTGTTACTTTCTCCAGTCCTAGTGTTTAGTGTTTGATATAACTATCATGCTTTGATCATGTTAGGAGCGTATGGAAGCTATTGTGGCTGAACCTACAGAAGAAGGACAAGATCCCAAGACCGATGTTGAAGCTCTTGTGGAAGTGTTGCCATCATCAAAATTTCTTCTGAATGTTGGTCTCCAGCCGGCTGCCCCAAAGAAGGCTGCCACATCTGCAGTTCATGCAAGGGTACAGGAACTTGAGGTTGAGGTTCAGGTAGAAAGGCAGAAATCTGCAGCGCTGAGATGCCAAATCGAGTATCAACAGAATCAGCTTGAATCCTTGACATCGAAGTTTGAAGAAATTGTGGCAGCAAATCAGAAGCAACAAGAAGAACTGGACAGCCCGAAGAAGTAAGGCGAGGAGACAAACTCACTTCTCTGTCGTCTGCTGCGCGTCAACAATGAGTTCTAGGTAATTTCTTTGACTCCAAAGCATGCGAACACGAAATATGTTCTGTTCTGGAGATGTGGATGTTTTGAATGTATGTGAACATGAAATCTGTTCTATTCTGGAGATGTGAGTCCAAAGAATGTTTTGAATGGTTATGCTATGTTCATGGAGAAATATGTTTTGTTTATGGAGAACTGGTTTTGGCGAAATGGTTCTGTTTATGGAGAAATGGTCATGGAATATGGGCTGAATGTTCTGTTTATGATAAATTTGTTTTCCCTGTGAAATCTGTTATGGTATATGGGCTGAATGTATGGGCTGTGTTGGTTTGTGGGCTTGAATTGGTATGTGGGCTGGAGAAGGATTATAATGGGCTGAAATGATATGAGTTCTGAAAAAAATCTGTATGAAAATGCTATAGGTCCATGTCGGCCCATGTTGCAAATAGGCCTGTAAAAATATTTGGGCTCAAATTGAAGCGGGCTTTATGCAAAATAAAATAATTTTTACCATAAAATAAAAAGACCTTCTTGGGCTTGGCCCATAAATGACTGCTCATTGCATGGGCCTTCTTGGGTCATCAATATTTTTTGACAAACTGAAACGTCACAAATGTGATGTCACATCATCTTCATATCACTGCCATGTCAGCCGCAGGTAAGGTTTAGTGAGGGCAGCTCCAGCGTGTGTTCTACAGGGTGCCAAGCGGAGAGAGAAATTGCTAGCACCTCCATTATACGCTGGAGCTCACGGGTGCCGGGCTGAAATGCTTAGCTCCGGTGCAAAAGTAAAGTAAGCACCACGTGCCAGTAAATAGAAAAAGGAATTCGTTCCCTCGGACTTCGTGTGGGTGGCGGGACCCACTGATGGGCAGCCATGGAGAGCTCTACGCAGTGGGATTTTTAAATTATACCCAACTCATTTTAGACGAAATTGGATGGTGCTACACGTTGGAGAGAAATCAGAAATTTTGCACTCACATGATCTGTCAGTTCTTAGCACTGCCTCGTGAATTATACACTAAAGTTGCCCTGACGTTTTCTATGTCTTTAACGACGAAAAGCTAGCGTCATAATCTAATGACGATAGAAGAATCGTCACAAATTTTATGACGTAAAAATGCATAATCGTCATTGAACGCATTTTATTACGGGGTATAGGCGACGAATGAATTTTTGTCACGTAAATATCACAAATTGCAAAAGATGACATAATTTATACTTTCTATGACATAAATGAAACGTTGTAAAATCCCACATTTGTTGTAGTGTCATTTTCCGTTAGTTGTTTTTACTACTTGGCTAGTATGGCTGAATCACGAGGTTCCAACAGCACTCTGAATTCACAGTGGACTTTACTCTTTTATTAACTAGTTGGTTAAGGGTTTATGGGTAGTCTCGTCTTTTGTATTTTGTCATACTTACCAAAGCTGTCACGCCATAGTTCTTAGAAGTTAGATCCCACAAAATATTCATCCAATCTGAAATGCTCCATTAGGACATTGATACAGCACTCCATACTACACTATTGACTAGCAACATCCATAAAACGCATTATCTTAAATTAAAGTAGTTAGTATGAATTTTTTTCACAATGAATCTAGTAATGCTATGTTTCCATCTATATAAAGTTTTTACATATTTGGCCAAAGTTTAAAAATAACTTAGGACAAATCTAGATAGACTTATATTCACTACGGGAAACCCGTATATGCCGAGTGTCTTCATCTTTACCGAGTGTATTTCATCGGGCACTCGGCAAACAAAGTCTTTGCCGAGTGTCTACAGAAATACACTCGGCAAAGAAAAGGCACTCGGCTAATATAAGCCTTTGCCGAGTGCCTCTAGCAAATACACTCGACAAACAGTGCACACCCGGCACATCGAAGGCTTTGTCGAGTGTGCTTATGCTGACACTCGACAAACGGCTTGCATGTGCCCAACACGTGCCACGGCCGCCAACGGCCGTTTGGGACGATAGCTCTTTGCCGAGTGTCTAACCGCTGACACTCGGCAAAGAGGTGGCACATGCCCAACACGTGCCACGGCCGGCAACGGCTGTTTGGGACGTTGCCTCTTTGCCGAGTGTATGATTGAGGCACTCGGCAAAAACTTTGAAAAATTAAACAAACTTTAAAAAAGCTTGAAATTCAAACTCAAAATATTTAAAAATTTTGAATATGAGAGTTTTTGGCTGGTGGCTTTACCGAGTGCTTGACTCTAGCACTCGGCTAACAAAGCCTTTGCCGAGTGTTTTCTTGAACACACTCGGCAAAGCCGAGTGTTTTCTTGAACACACTCGGCAAAGCCTCACTTTGCCGAGTGTTTTCTTCTAAACACTCGGTAAAGCCTAGATTGTTTCTTTTCGCAAATTGATTTTGCGCTCCAAACTTTTTCTTCTCTCCATAAGATTTGCCAAAACCTCATAGTATCTTATGTGGAGGCCATGGTAAAAAGTTGAGACAATTTCGAAAAACATTTCATGTATTGCCCTTACAAATCGGAGCATCTTCGAAGAAGTTTCGTAGAGTTGAGAAGGATACGCTGGATTTCGAGTCGAAGTGAAAGTTGATTTGGATTTCAGCTCATAACTTTTTTCATAGGCAGTAGACACACATAGATTATTTCATGTGAAGTTATCATAATTTTTCGGACAAATTTGATAATTTTTAATTATTTTTTGCGACTATCTCTGCATGAAACAATGAAATATTTGAAGAAACAATGAGCTATATATGCATGAAATAATGAAAACAATTCATAAAAGCATAAAATGTGCATTGCTGAATGTATTTCACAAGATATTTTGATGTGTATTTGAACAAATTTAAAAATATTTACATGAAATTATGGGTCTGGAAATTGTTTGCCGAGTGCTACTCTCGGCAAATAAGGCATTTGCCGAGTGTTTGCCAAGGGACACTCGGCAAAGAATAAATTTGCCGAGTGCCTGCAGCTTGCCACTGGGCAAAGCTGCCACATGGATGGTCGGCCTGTGGCCGCTCGGGCCACGTCATTTGCCAACATGGCGGGTTTGCCGAGTGTCGGCACTCGACAAAGGGAATGTTTGCCGAGTGCTGTGGCCCGAGCACTCGGCAAACCGCCACGTGGCTAGCTGGTCACTGGCCGTGCGTGACCACGTCAGTGGCCAGCGCGCGACCACATGGCCGGATCTATTTGCCAAGTGCCCGATCTAGGACACTCGGCAAATAGTGGGGTTGGGGGGACTTAACCGCCCCCCCCCCCCAACCCCAAACCGCCGGCCTCTCTCATCGCCCCGCCTGTACGTCCCCACTGCCGCCCCTCCCACCCCTCCCAGCCCGCCCCACCCGGCCGGCTTCCGCTCGGGGCGCCGCTGCCCTGGCCCACCCTGGCCGGCCTTCGCCCGGGGCGCCGCCGCCTCGCCCCGCCCCGCCCGACCTCTCACCCGTCTCCCCACCCCTTCTACGCCGGCCGCCCCTCCACCCGCCCGACCGCGGCCCCGCCCGCCCGGCGCCCGAGGCCGGCTCCTCCCGCGCGCGCCCGGTGCCCGCATCCCACCGTCACCTCCCGCACGCGCCCGACGCCTGAGCTCCACCGCCGCTCGAGCTTCTCTTCCACGTGATGCCGCCCCGGCTGCCTCGTCCCACCCAGCGCCACCTCGATCGGCCTGCCCCGGCGTCGGCGCCGCCCTGCTCGTGTTCGCCGCGCCGTCCGCTCAACGTATCGTCTATCTGCTCTGTCTCTCCTCTCTGTAGTGAAATTGTTACTACTAGATTATGTTTGGAAATTGTTAGTGCAATTGTTAGTGAAATTATGCATGTATAACATATGTTTGGATTGCTCTCGAGAAATTGTGTATGTGGTTGTCGGCCTTCGTGTCATTGTTTTCTGCAGGATGGGGTTTCAGGGGGAGGTTTGCCGAAATTTTTATTTGACAAAAATTTGTTTTTATTTCAGGGAGAGTGTTGCACCGTCTTCGGCTTGTAGCTCCGCCGCACGCCGTTCCCCGCCGTCTGCACCACCACGAGCGTCACCGACTCGCCCGTCATCGAGCCCGTAGGTGAGCACGTCAAAGATCTTTCCATATCATGTTCGTATGTCACGTAACCTAGTTAGGCGTCTCCCGTTCGAAAGAGATACGGTTGTGAATATGCGAATCTTTGCATATGTCTAACCGTATCTGTTTTGAATTGTCCACGTTTTTTGGACGGCTCGAGGATGTGTAGATGGGTTAGTTTCCACGCTCTACTTGTATCCAAGGTTGTGTTTCGGCATCATCTCCCTGTTGTTCTCCGAATACACAATCTCCGTTCTAGACGTGTATTTGGAGAACAGCGGGGATGTGCTGCCGAAATTCTGTCTCGGATATGAGTAGAGCATGGAAACTAACTCGTCTACACATTCTCGGGTGGAATTCGGACCTATCTTGACCTATGAGACATATAGGCATCCGGTAGGTGCATTTCATCATTATAATTTATTACTCGTGATATATAGAGGGATGGATGACCGTGAGTAGATGTACACTGGCCGCTCAAGTAAGGGTGAGTTGTCCGATGAATGGATTGTCAAGACTGATGGTTTCTTGAAGCATGCTTTTGCCAATGTGAAAGGGGTGCCGACCACTTTCTGTCCATGTGCAGTTTGTGAGAACCGTAAACGCCAAACACAAGAGGTCATGGGTAAATATCTCGTTAGGAGTGGATTTACGGAGAACTATACCCGGTGGACGCGCCATGGTGAGGCCGATCGTGTGAGAGACGAGGTCGTGAGGCAGCGCATCCAAGCTTTTGATGATGATGCCGGGGTAGAGGACATGTTGCTTGACTATAGCGAAGCACACTTCGATGATGGACCTAGGGAGGAGCCAGAGGCCACTGCAAAGGCTTATTATGATATGTTGTCAGCGGCACAACGACCCCTTCACTCGCATACTAAGGTTTCTCAATTGGATGTCATTGCACATCTGATGGCCGTCAAGTCCCAATTTAGCTTGGGTCGAGACGCCTTTGATGTTTTCCTGACAGTTTTTGGCAGCCTGCTTCCGGAAGGTCACATTCTGCCCAAGAACATGTATGAATCACAGAAACTTCTTCATGCACTTAAGATGCCATATGAGAAGATACATGCCTGTCCTAATGGATGCAACTTATATAGGAAAAAATATACGGAAGCAAAGTACTGTCCAAAGTGCGAGGTGTCTAGATTCGTGGAGGAAGTCGGTGGTGATGGGAAAAAGAACCAAAGTACAATCCCCGTGAATATCCTACGGTACCTTCCACCTATACCGAGGATCCAACGGCTTTACATGACTGAGGACTCCGCGAAACAGATGACATGGCACAAGAGTGGACGTCGATACATCCATCCGATGGTGAAGCATGGAAACACTTTGATGCGATTCATCATGACAAGGCTCAAGAGGCTCGGAATGTACGTGTTGCGTTGGCAACAGATGGGTTCAATCCTTATGGAATGACGACTGCCCCATACTCTTGTTGGCCCATGTTCGTGATCCCTCTCAATCTCCCTCCCCCCCCCCCCCCCCGACGTCCTCTTTCAATGACAAAACATATTTTTGTCATTAATTGTTCCTAATTACCCGGGGAAAAAGATGAGTGTGTATATGGAGCCTCTCATTGATGATTTGGTCCGTGCTTGGATGGAAGGTGTATGGACATACGACCGAGCTACAAAAACAAACTTCAAAATGCATGTCTTTTACCAGTACTCCCTGCACGACATGCCGACGTATGGGATATTCTGCGGCTGGTGTGTTCACGAGAAGTTCCCATGTCCAATATGTAAGGCATTTCTGAAGTTCATCTGGTTGACGAAGGGTGGCAAATATTCATGCTTCGACAAACATCGTCAATTTGTCCCTCTTGGCCACTCATTCAGACGAGATATCAAGAACTTCACGAAAGGTGTCAGGGTTGAAGACCCTGCACCAGAGCTGATGACAGGTGTGGAGGTTCGTGCACAGTTAGACGCTCTCGAGGACTGGGAGGATGGTGCTTTTGTGGGATATGGTGAGCAACATGCCTGGACTCATAAGTTGGGTTTGTGGAAGCTCCCGTGCATGCAAGATCTCTTGCTTCCACACAACATTGATGTAATGCACACCAAAAAAAATCTTGCTGAGGCACTTTGGGGTACAACCATGGAGATTCCTGATAAAACCAAAGACAATGTGAAGGATAGAGTGGATCAGAAGCGGATATGCAATAGACCGAAGCCAGAGATACCGCCTCCCAGGGACGACAAAACATGGAAAAAACCTAAGGCCAATTTTGTCCTCACGAGGGACCAAAGAAAGGAAGTGCTAAGTTGGTTCGAAACGTTAAAGTTCCCTGATGGGTACGCAGTGAATTTGAAGAGGGGGGTGAACTTATCTACTCTGCGAATCAACGGGCTCAAGAATCATGACTACCACATATGGCTTGAGCGGCTTCTTCCGGTCATGGTTCGAGGCTATGTCCCCGTGCATATCTGGCTAGTGCTGGCAGAGTTGAGCAATTTCTTCCGCCAGCTTTGTGCTAAGGAGGTATCCAAGACTGTGATTGCAGAAATGGAAAAGTTTGCACCCGTGTTGCTATGCAAGTTGGAGAAGATATTTCCACCGGGTTTTTTCAACCCGATGCAGCATATGATTTTGCACCTTACGTATGAGGCACGAATGGGGGGGGCCTGTGCAGAACCGTTGGTGATATCCAATTGAGAGATGTCAAAAGGTTCTTCGAACTAAATGCAAAAATAAATGTATAATTGAATCTTCTATTGCAGAGGCATACATTCTAGAGGAGGTGTCAAACTTCACAACAAAATAATATGCTGACAACCTTCCTAGCGTGCACAATCCACTGCCTCATTACAATGTTGGTGAAGTTGAATCTAACCTCAGCATTTTTTGAGGGCAACTGGGAAGTGCAAGTGAGGGCACCAACAAGACCTTGAAAAATGCTGAGTGGCGCGCTGTCATGTTATATGTCCTCACCAACCTATCCGAAGTTGAGCCGTACATGCGGTAAGTGGCCAACAAACTTGTCCTCGAGTACCTAGTCACTATTCTGTATCCAACCCTCTTGTTTCTCATTCATACAGGGAATTTCTTGATCGATTCCGGTGTCCCAGGAGGGATCCTACCCCGCATGAAGTTGATACCCTTCTTAGACAGGGCGCGAGAAATGGAAACCCCGATTTCATTTGTTGGTTCAAAGCGAAGGTACACTCAATTTTAGTTTGTACTAAATTTGACATTACCGAGGCCGTGCCAGTAATATAATGAACAATCGTGGTCGAACTTGCAGGGCCAATCCGATGGTTCTATGAGTGCCGAATTGAGATAGGTTGCCTATGGTTGTGCGTATAAGGTCAGGTCATTTACCGTATATGACGTGAATGGTTGTCGTTTTCGCACAACAAGCCATGAGCATAGGAAGCCCAATCGAAGGACCACAAATATCGAAGTCTATACGCCAGGTCTTGATGGGGTCAAGTACTATGGGAGACTTTAAGAAATATACGAACTTAATTTCGGTGGAATCAAACATCTGAATCTTGTTATCTTCAAATGTCATTGGTTTGATCCCTCTGTGCTGAGACGGACCCATAATCTGGGGCTAGTCGAAATTCGACAATCATCTATCTTACCTGGAGATGATGTCTATATTGTGGCTCAACAGGTCACCCAAGTTTATTATTTGTCATACCCGTGCAAAAAGGACAAAAGTCTTGAGGGTTGGGATGTTGTGTACAAAGTATTGCCACACGGTAAACTACCAGTCCCAAACAATGACGATTATAACATTGACCCAAACACCTATGTTGGAGAGTTCTTCCAAGAAAATGGGCTAGAAGGGTCTTTTGAGATAGATTTGACCCAAGTGGTTGGAATGGAATTAGACTCAGAAATGTTTGTTGACGAGGACACTGGAGATGTGGTTCAGAATGCCAAAGACTTAGAGTTACTAGAGTGATTACAAATAGGCAATGACAGTAACGACGACATTCCTCCTCCTTTGGAGGACGGTCATGAATATCTCGAAATGTATGACAGTGATGATGAGACCGTTGATCCAGTTAATCCTGATCCTGATGATTATTTCTAATAAATGTATGATTTTTATATATTGCATCTCTTTCTAATAATTTTTTGTTTATTGCATCTATTTCTAATAATTTGTATATATTGCAACCCTTTCTAATAAATGTATGTTTTTGTTGATTGCAGGTGATTGAACCAAGATGGTGGGTAGCAGGGGCGCTGCAATGAGGAACGTCATGTTGCTCTACTGCGCACTCTCGGGTGGAGCCTCCGATGACGCTGCGTCGTCCCGTGCCAAGCGTAGAGGCCGAAAGAAGGGTCGAGCCAGGGGGCCATCCCGTGCCAAGGGGCGACTGCGGACCCCTGTAGCTTCATCGTCCGAGGAGGAGTTTGTTCCTTCGGCGGCAGACCGGCAGGCTGCGGAGGACGAGCAACGCGAGGATGAGCAGCATGAGGCTGAGGAGCACGAGGCCGGGGAGCACGAGGCCGGGGAGCCCGAGGAGGAGGCTGGGGGGTCCACTTCCTCTGAACTGTCGGCCCTTTGGCAGCGAGGTCCCTCACAACTTCCGAAGCGACCGATACCCATGGAGCATCGCCCTGTAGTTGCACCCGCTGGCAAAAGGTAAGTTATTTTAGATGTTATAAGTACCTTTTCATTTCATATGTTGGAAATCACAATATGAACTAACAATTTACCTTAATCACTTGGGCAGGACTTAGGTGGTTGTCACCCCGGGCGTTGCTCACGACCGCAAAGTCAATGGCATCCTGGGTCTTCTGTACAGGGAGTTGTTTCCGGGGCTGGTTCAGATTGGCGGCAGGGAGGAGTCGGCCTACACCTTTGACCACTACGTCGCCTGTCCCGATGTGGAGGATGTTGGCAGCCGGGTGTTCGCCAATAAGGCTGAGCGGGTAAAGGCCGAGCTGTGGGTAAGTATTCGTTGCACTACATTGCCCAACACATCACATTCATTAAACAATCTACAACTAATGACTGGATACATCGCGTATATATGCAGGACTTTTACACATGCGTCCCGGGAGTCGAGGCGAGGGTGGCTGTTGTGGCACATACAGCCCGTGTGAAGCTCGTGATGGACTTGCACTATGAGTCGCGCATCCAGGACATCATTGAGTATTATGCTGTACTCAAAGTCTCCGTGAAGAAAAAGGCTGCTCGACAAATGAGTTTGACCCGGGAGCAATACTTGGCGGTATGAAAATCGATTATAATTAATTCTGAGATTAAGTACTTTCAATTCGATCTTGTTATATGTCGTACACTTGATGTCTTGTAAGCAATTCCGTGGTGGTGCATCGCGCATCTCCGGTGCTGGGCGGTGATAGTGGACAAGTGGGTAAGCCCGCAGTGGGAGGAGCAGCACAACCTGTGCCGGGAGCGGCATTTGCTGATGCCAGGTGTACCACACCATCAGTGCAGCCTTAGCCTCGACGAGTATCGGGCAAAATGGGTACGTCGAGTCATCTCTATATTCGCTCACTCAATTCTGTATAATTACTAATCTTATCTTATTGTTTATTTCCCCAGTCGTCGTCACATGGTGGCCAGCCTTGCAACTAGTTCATGGCTTTTGCTTTGACCCACAAGGGCAAGGCGACCTCTGACGTCCAGTACAACCCGGAGGACCCACCCTTAGCATACAGCAACGCCAGTGTCCACAGTCGCATCACTGCATACACAGAGGTGGCGAAGGAGGTCCATGGGCCAGATTTCGATCCGACCGCCCACGACATTGATGGAGAAGTGGTCATGAGGGCGGGAGGAGGCAAGAAGCATGGCCGGTACTTCATCGGCAACAGCACCATCAACACGGCCGCTACCCCTACACTCTCTCAGATTCGAGCCAGGAGCACAAGCTCTTCCCCGGCCATACGCCAACCTCCTCCCGGTTCATACTTTGGGATGCAATCACTACAGGTTATTTCTATTTTGTTCATTATACGTTCACTTTATTTACGTTTGCAATGTATTGTAACATTGTGATTGATTTTTTGCAGACCCGGTTGGATGAAGAGACGCAGAGATGGGAACAGCTGGAGCTGGAGGTGTAGCGGTTGAAGGAGGCGGAGGCCGAGAAAGAGAGGCAGCGGGAGGAGATGGAGCGGACAAACCGACTGTGGCAGGAGCAGATGTATGCCTACCTACAGAACATTGGCCAGCGGGTGGGTGAAGGTCCGCCGCCGGCGATGCCACCCCCGCCTCCACCACGTGTTCCTGTTTCTCCCGTGAGTCACTTGAGAACCTTATAATTTCATTTGACAACTCATTTCTTGTATCAAACATGGAAAATCTGTTTTGGGCAGGCTCCTGGCTCGGCGGCATCAAATGATGGGCCTCAAGACAACGAAGACTTTGCGGCGCGGGTGGCTCGAGCGCTGTTCGGACCCCCTCCTCAGTGAGTTGGTGCCTTTGTGAATGTTTCCGAATATTGGTGGCTTATAAACATGGTGTACTTGTTAACCTTTGGATGGTTTAGTGACTTTTATGTGTTTGTCGAACTGCCTGTGATGTTTATTGCGGATCTATGTTTGTGGAAGGTTCATGTATATATATGAATAGTCTGTTATGTTTATTATCATATATATTTTCTACTTGTGTCGTTTGTTTTGGGAAGGGTCCTTTATACGCGACTGAGCAATAAAAATAGGGGGGTTTGTGGGTTTGCCGGGCCTGTTTGCCGAGTGTTTTGGCTTTAACACTCGGCAGACAGGCTGTTTCTGTCATTTCTGCAAAGGCCTTTGCCGAGTGTTGCTAGTTTGCCGAGTGTTTTGGCCTTAACACTCAGCAAACCGTAGAGCTTTGCCGAGTGTTAAAGCCAAAACACTCGGCAAACAAGTGCAAACAAGAGCAGCACTCGGCAAAGCCTCCGTTAAAATCTGGCAGATGGCCGTGGATGTCGCCATGCTATCTGTCAGTGCTTTATTTTGCCGAGTGTCAAGTCTGGCTCTCGGCAAAGACTTTGCCGAGGGCCCGAGAAAGAACACTTGGCAAAAGACGCCTTTGCCGTCACCCGATATGCCGATTGTTTTTGGGCTTTTGCCGAGTGTCCCGGCAAACGCCCGGTTTCCCGTAGTGATTTACAATGGAAGAAAGTAAGTAATTGTTGTATATGTACTCCCTCAGGTATCGTATTAGAAGTCCTTTTGGACAAGGTTTGAGTCAAACATTGGGAATATAAATCATGAATAACATTTAAGTCGTTGAGTTTGGAAATGTGAAAATCATATAAATAGATTGGTCTTGAAAATTACTTTCATAAAAATATACATATATAACTTTTCAAAAAATATTTTTATAGAAAAGTGGAGTTAAAGTTGTGCTCTAGTGACCGTGTCGCTGTTCTAAAGGACTTCTAACTGGGGGGAGTATATGGCCATGAATTGTGGGACATTTGTATGATTTAGTTTCCAACAAATTAGTGATTTTTTAGCACATGTTGCCCATGACGATACAACTTTTCTTTCCTTCGTTAGTTGTGTCATGTCATCTTAAACTCATAGGATGCATGTATTTAATGTGCATGGTTCATTACAATAGGACTAGCTTGTTAACCACAACATGTTCTCTACACCTGCTACATTTTCAATCATCTCTTTTGTGTTTCTAGATTTGATCTTGCAAATCATAGCCAGAGCATCAATTTCTATGGTAGCATATCTAACATGTTGACATAAAATATATATGTAATGTTTGGTAACTTCTAAAACAACAAAATGATATTGCATATTTTTAACCAATACAAATTCTCGAATAATTTATTTCTTGGCTCGGAAGGAGTATTTATATTATTTAATTATTTATTATATAAGAAAAATATGCTACATGGAACTCTATTTAATGTTTATGATGGGAGTAACCTAATCACAAAACCCTCTAAAATAACTTACATGAAATGAAAAGAACTGAGTGATATATTTCAATTTGCAAACAAACTTTGGTGAAATGAATCATAGACACACAAATACGCTCAACAATAAGCTACAAGTATTTACCCATAAGAACACAAATATTATCAACAAATTTTACATTGCTA
Source organism: Echinochloa phyllopogon (assembly GCA_033239725.1). NCBI lineage: Eukaryota > Viridiplantae > Streptophyta > Magnoliopsida > Poales > Poaceae > Echinochloa > Echinochloa phyllopogon. Next base: position 36,438,211 of record BTCW01000014.1, read on the forward strand.
ACACTTAGAAAATAAAACAACAATTATATAATATAGATTATTCTAAGTAAATTCGTATTCGGACACAGCTATCATGCATGTATTTTGTTTATATTTAGATTTGTCCTTAACACCAAAGAATCTTTCAACTACTTTGCCATTTGTCATTTTTGACAATCCATAGTGAGCATTGAAAGATTTAGGCCTAAGGTGCTCCGATAAATTGGGATGAGATAGAGTCTTATAATCAATAGTAAAGTGATCTTCTTGTCCACACTCGGTGCAATATCTTGTCTTAAGACCTTAAGTTCTTGTCTTTACGGCTTCTAAGAGCATAGGTAAGGGAAGACCAATTTCATTTTTTTCCAAAGTTAGCCCTCTTGAAAATCATGTCATAGGCATACCCATTAGAGAGAGTTTTGTAACCGTACTCAAGATCAACCACTTGTTGCGTGAGATTGTCATTCTCAATCAATAGCATTTCATTCTCAAGTGTAATGTCATCACTACAAGAGTCAACTTCCAAGATTATTTTCTTCCTTTTGCGTGTAATACAACTTGATGTCTTAGTATATCAATCAAATCATCACAAGAAGCAGCACAATCAACTTTCTCAACCTTAGAAAATTTATACTTCTCATTAACCAAAGCATCAAATGTGAACTCTAGATTCTTGTTGCTCTTAGTGAGTTCTTGAAACTCATCCTTCAAAGCATGATAACTAGTTTTTAGAATACCACATGCTTTCTCTAACTCAATCAATTCTTCTTTGTGTATATTTACATTTGCCTCAAACTACCAGTATCCTCTCATAAGATATCATTCTCAAGATCCTCTACCTTGGTGTTTGATTTCATGATAATTCTAGTGTACTTCTTAAGCAACTTAGTCAATTCTTCATAGGTAGAAGGGGAGAATTCAATATCACTAACACTAGCACTATCATCACTAGATTCATCATCACTAGCATCACTATTATTACACACCTTGTGATCATTATTTCTCACCTTGTGATCACCCTCAGGCATGAGACATATGTGTGAGCTTGATGTAGATGAGGGTGAAGGTAGTGGATGTAGAGATTCCTTGATAGCCAAACCAGCTACACCTTTTTTCTTCACTTTCACTTAAGAAGGATGACTCATTGGAACTTTCATTGGTGTTACCAATGTAGGTTTTGCCTTCTATCTTTCTCTTCATAGAGTTATTCTTGTTATGCTTCTTGTATTTATTCTTGTGCTTCTTCTCCTTCTCTTGTCCAAAAGAGGACATTGATGAGCCAAGTGACCACGTTCACCACAATTGCAACATGTCATGTTCTTGACTTGCGTATTCTTGTCACTTATGAAGAACCTCTTCTTCTTGGAATCAAAGTTGTAGCCTTTCTTGTCAAGGTTCTTGAGCATCTTGGTAGTATTCCTTACTAGAAGAGAAATCTTCTCTTCAAAATCACTATCATCTTCATCATCACTTGTAACCTTCTTTATAACCATATTCTTCTATTTTGCTGCCTTAAAGGCAATGCCATTCTTTTTGGATGAAGAAGGAGCATCATCAGGAGTGATGTTCATGTACATCTCATGAGCATTGATCTTATTAATAATGGATGATGGAGTGAATGTCTTGAGATCAACTTGATGGAAGTATGTCCACATTTCTCCTTGGAAAGAAAACCAAGCACTTTCCTTATGACATAAATTGGCTCCATCTTGGTGAGTTCAAGATCATTGAGTTCCTCTACAAAAACATTCAAGCATGAATACATTTAATTAGCATTCTCATGAGTAAACATCTTGAAAGCATGTATTTTATCCATAAAAACTTTATAGTACTCATCACGCTCACTCTTGGATCTCTCATGCATAGAGACCAATATATCCCAAATATCATGAGCATTCTTGTGGCTACGAACCCTACTGGATGCTCCCTTGCTAATGCCATGGAAAAAAATGTTACAAGCTTTGACATTCCACTTTTCATATAGTTCATCTCATCGGGTGTGGACTTTGACGAATATTTGTCAAGTGGGAAACCATCAGCAAAGGCCTTAAGCACCCAATGATCAACGACATCTAGATATGTTTCCATACGAATTTTCCAATAGAAAAGATCATCGCCGTCAAACAAGGGAGGGGGTCCATCCCCACTAGATGCCTTATTCTAGGCGGTAAAGCCTATCCAAATGAGCACGAGTCTCTAATACCAATTGAATGGATCAGGATGCCTAAGAGGGGGGTAAATTAGGCTTCTACACATTTTTCTCGCGGAAACAAAACTTATCGATCAATCCTAATCACCCCCTGTGCCTAAACTTTAACAAGTGTGACTATTTTGTCGTGAAAAAGGTTTGCACCCTAAGTTTCAACCCTATACTAGCGTCACAATTCTAGTAAATGAAATTGTGGAAAGTAAAGAGAGGGTTAGGATGCTGATTTTTTTTCTCTGAGGTATCGAAGGGTCGACACTCTCCCCTAGTCCTCGTGGGAGCACTCGCGCAAGGCTTAAGCTTCCCCTTGATCCGAGCAAGCATAAAGTGCTCACTAGTTGTAATCCTTTCTCCAACTCTGAATCGGTGGATTCCAAGCTGAGCACAACCTTCTTGGGGCTTCTCACAAGACACCTTCTTAAGAGCTCACAAAGAACACCAGTCATCAAGCCGTCTAGATGATGCTGGTCACAAAAGTAACAAGCAAAGAACCCCACTTGACCTACACAAGCCAAAGAGATGGATAGATGCACACTTGCTACTCACTAAGCACTAAAGATGTCCTTAATCTTGATTTAAGAAACATACAAATCACTTCTAGTGATTCTTTTGCTCTTGACCTCTAATGATCACTACAAACTTCCTAGGTGGCAAGATAGCTCAATTGGAGGTAAAGATCATGTATATATAGATCCCTCCAAATGAACTCATGCTCTATTATTGGGCTGGCGCTGTGAAAACCGACCGATTTGGTGCTCACTAAATGCCCACACCTAATCAATCGGTGTCCACTTTTCAATTGAATTACAACGGCTAGTTACTGTATGGGGTCTTGACTCGATGTCACTATTTATGGGTAGAACCGAATCAATTTCTCATTCCAGAGATGAATTTTAACTTGATTGACCTACACCTACTCATTTGGTGTAGGCAGAGACCAACACCGAAATATTCGGTGCTCCTGTACATAACATTTGCATAGGAGCACTCACATCAATTGTTTTTGTGCTTGTATGGTTGAGCCTGTGTTGTTACTCAGTACAAGCACAATAGCACCGACTGATTCGGTGCTTGCCTGAGCTAGCAAGAACCAATCGGTGCACCTGCGTACTCAATGAGTCACATCACAGTAGCACCGACTGATTCGGTGCTGGCCACACAAGGCACCGAATTAATCGGTGTTGGTGTCACTGTTTGAGTCTGAAACTTGTCCTTTCAACTCCTCTAAGTTTTAATTTTTTTCTCAACTATCTAAAGGCTTCATTTGAGCTACCTAGTGCTCGAATTTTGCAAGTATGCATTACAACTATACTCTAGCCTCACATAGATTAAGCTACTAATCCTTGCCCCCCTTTATAGTATGGCCAAAGCGAAAATAAAGACCTAAACTACTCGTTGTGTCTCTCAACTCCAAACGACACAAGGAACTAGCTAGCTTATTATTGGTCTTTGTGCATATCCTTTGATCCAATACAATGAAAAACACGTGATGGGGGCCAAAAGATACCATGAAAGCCCATCATTATGACCTAACTTTTAAATGCCTCTGCAAAACACGCGTTAGTCACAATGATCATGTCATCATTAACCATCAAAACCGAATTAGGGACCTAGATGCTCTTTCATCCCCCACTGCTCCCTATCCTACTACAACCTGCTCTTGCCCACCGCTGCCTTGTCCCCAGTGGGCCGCCGACCATAAAAACTAGTATAATGCTCATGCTAACAAAATGGTGACGGCCAAAATTTGAAATATTTTGAAGGTCCATCTTGTATACGATAAAACAAATTGTACAGCGGATATTTAATGCCTTGGGTATTTAGAGGCTAGAGGCTAGGTTAGTGATGCGGGGGCTTGCCCGATCTTCTTGTCGTAGGATCTGGGGATAACTTGACCCATGCAACCTGACGAACCGATGGCACCAACAGCTGCTCGAACAGCCACCAATGACAAATGATTTCGCCCAACCACACGCTTAGGTCGATGCCTAACCTAAACCACACAAGGTAGAGGCAATGCTCTTGCAAATCACAAGGAAACACAAGAATAATTGGTAGAGAAAACTCCCAATCCTCAAGGGGGCAACAATGGCATAACCCTAAGGACAAGAGCACTTGGCTTCTCTATTGTTCTTAGTTCATTTCGTGGTTAGGGTTTGCACCAGGCATACAAGTGTTATTTATACTAGAAACATCCATCCTATTTGGGCCAGGGCCTTCCACAAAGGCCCAGTACAAAATAACGAGTTTCTGGAACAAAATACGACCCAACTAATTCGGACCAGGAGGAACCAGTTCGGACCAGGGGAAACTAGTCTTCACTAAATCCACCAATTTATAAGTTGCGCGAGAGAAATCTCTTGGATATAGATGGTTCTTACTGGTCAAGTATTAAAAAGATATAAAAAATACTACCATGCAAAATGATTCCAACTGTAACACCTCAGGACGAGCAGCAACATTCTGGAGGGTTACCACACTACACAAACAACAAGAAAGGAAACACAAACATGGCATGCGAAAGAAAACATAAACCATCTAGATTAAACAATTTAACATGGATTCAATAAGGGTACAAAATTGATAAACAAAGATTTCATATCAAGTATTTTTATTACAACACATGTTTCTAAAGATTATAAGTGTAAAGATGATGTGTGTGTGCATGTGCTGCTACTCCCATCCAACGATGCACCCTCCAAACTCAAGAACCTGCGGAAGGAGAAAAAACGTATGAGGTTTATGAAAAAAACTCAGCAAGCAAACTACTTCAACCGAGTTATTCAAATCATAATTTATTAATCACCAATTTAATATGACAAATAAATATGGACATAACTCGAAGAATAAGATTAATAACAAATACTTCATAACAATGATTCATTATGTAGATGCAAATGATACTATGCAATGCATGACTTCTCTTCTACCCACACATCCTGAAGGAAGTGAGGGTTGTAACCAAATTGTTATATCTCAACGTGTGTGGTGGTACCGGTACTAACCACACCAATCTGGCTACGATTTCTTCATATGTATATACAACATGATGATGCAAATACAAGATTGCAATGCATGAACTTCGTATACTTCGGTAATCAAAACTTCAGAAGTAAAGCCGCAAGTGGATCGCATGATACTTCAATATCAAAATCAAATGCAGATCATATGACTCATGTGAGGTACTGAAATTAAGTGGAGACGATTTAAACAACACAGTTAAAGCATGTGGACCACAACGCCACGCTTATTTGCCTTCTCCGATGATAAAAATCGTGAGCTAAGCACGATCCAAACGTGCACCACATTTACACAAATATATCTCAGCACCAACACAAGCACACAAGCATATACGAATTTAATTTGAAACGTTCCTACGCTCGAACCCAACGTGCTCACATAAACACACCCAAACTAGATATAACATCAGCACTGATACTTCTCTTGTTTGTATCATTTAATTTTGATGGCCAAAAATTCATAACTTTAGCTAAATGAAAGTTAACTTCAAGACCTACAAATTTCTAGTTATCTCAAAGCAGTGTAAAAAATACCATCATATCCTAATCTTGAGATGAATCTTAATCTGACAATCTAATAGAAATTGCAGAACATCTCCACCAAAATGAACATAACTGGAGCTTCAAAATTCATATGAAGATGCACTTTACCAATCTGGAAGCTCATAAAATTTTCTACAACTTTTCTGAATATCAGAAAGTCCAATTCTGAAGTTAGATTTTCATAAACTTGAAGTGAAAAGATTCTGTACAAAATCACGAGATTGAAAACTGTCAGAATAAAACTTCAATTACTCCCTGACCTTAACTCTGATTGAGTTGTTTTTTATGTTTGTGAAAGATCTCAAAATCCTCTACAACTCTTATAAAGGTTTAATATTTTTTTGAGGTCACTAAGGCCACAAAAAACTGACATAAACGACAACTGCGCAAGTTAACCACGTGCTGAAAACAGCGACGAGGGCAACCCTTAACCCCTAGTCTTAACGACGACGAGCTCCACTGTACGCGTGATCTAAAACATTAAGAAAAACAGAGGAAAAACACATTCTACATATGGGGCATGCCTCACCTAGGGTTCCCTCTTGGAAATAACAAGGGCAATGGCGAAGACGACGATTCCTGCCGCCAACATGATGGTAGCCCCGTGGATTGCCACCAACTAAACCACACACATAAGGCACCACAATGAACAGCAAGCAAAGATTTTCATTGAGGAAAAAATGGAGACGGGGGACATAGCCCAACCAATTTTTGGGAGGACCGACGGCGATCGACGACGGCAAGCCCTAATCTCCCATCTCTTTTCTCCCCTTAGTTTTTTTTCTTTGTTGTACCACAAAAGGAGGGGGGTGGCGACGGCTCAAGGGAGCAAACGATGTGGGGTGAAGGGTTTGGGTTTGGAATAGAAGTGGGACTCTCAGTATGGAGAAAAAAATAAAAGAACTCAACCTAGGCCCCTACCGTAGTTCGCGGCTACTGTAGTGTCCCTCCAAAAAAACTTATATGCTATTTCATGATCCAAACTCTAAATAAGACATGTGGGTAGTAAAACGGAAGGTACTCGATGAACTCTACGCATTTGTAGCCTCAGATCGTTCATCGGAGCGATGAATCAAAAGGTTAATTTTTAATTATCAACTTTACGTCTTCCGATATACAAAACACATTTGGTTCTTTTACACGTGCTCGGTGTCACACAAACTGATTTCTAAATGCTCCTTAAAAGGTTGGTTGGATATATGTTTGGTTAAGCTGTGCAAGAGAAAGGTCTTTTTCTTTACCAACCATTTTGTCAAGTCTTCAGCAGAAAAGAATCGTAGATGAAGAGTCTAAGAACTTGCAGTTGTGACTGCAGGCGCTGGTTTTTTACCATACGTCTGATAGTAAATCTTTTTTACCGTACATTTTCTATCCTACGGCGTGGCTTCAATCCCTAATTCCTGCTGCATACGACAGGCTTCAGTCATGGAAGAAAAGATTATTGAGTAAAATAAAAAACATTTCTAAGAAACGCGTAGAAGCCGTTAAACCTTACAACACAGCTACATGCTGGCCTATTGATGTTGGCCTCGTAGAGATGATTCTGACTGGGGTTGGTACATTTGGTGGGAAAGAAGGCAGCATGTGCATAACGAAACAATTCAAACACCGCATAGATCAGCAATGTCAATTGCAGCTCTTACATACAACTACATGCTGGCAGTGAGCAAGGATACAAAAGCTCGACAAGGTTGGCAGAAACCTCCAGAGGGAAAGGTGATGGTTAACGTGGATGCAGCCTTTGATAGTGATTCTGGAACGGGCGCTACTGGTGTTGTTATCAGAGATAATGGAGGAGGGTGTCTAGCGGCATCACAGAGCTATCTAGACCATGTAGTTGATGCACCATGACGGAAGCACACGCGCTGAAGGAAGGTATGATGTTAGCCCAACACATTGGCTGCAATCGGTTTATCATTCAGACAGATTGTATGTAAGTGGTGGAAACAATGTCTGAAGGAGGATTATCAGCAACTTCTGCAGGTGCTATCTATGAAGAATGCCACTTTTTGCGGAGTGGTTTTGCTGATATTTCCATTGATCATTGTAATAGGGAAGCAAACCAAGTGGCGCACCACCTAGCTAGGGAAAGTTTTAATTTGTATTTGGGCCGATGAGCCTCCTAGCTTCATCCTAGGCTATCTCAAAAACGATGTAACTGTACTCTCAAGTCAATAAAGATAGCCGGATGGCATTCCCTTAAAAAAAAACTTACAACACAGCTCCTCTGCGTTTCCTTCGTTCTCCGAAGACGATGGCCAGCAACCCTTGCTGCTGCGCGCGCGTACAGGCAGAAGAAACCAAATGGAGGCCTGCTGCACCAAAGCCATCCGTGGACAGATACACCATCGTGATAACAGTACCACTACCACACGATATATACATATCAAAGAAACAAATGAGCGGTTTTTGTTTCATGACATGGAGATGATGCCGCCCTTGTCTACTGGAGTACTACTATTGCGGTTCACGCCATGGCCCCTCCAAAGAGTTCCAATCCGTTTGACGGCATGCTGCGCAATCCATGTGTACTTCTTGGTGCGCAATCCATGTGAATCTATCGATCGCTCCAGACATATGTGCATGGCAAAGTTTGGGGCCTTTGCAACATTGTCAACATGAGTTACAATCATTTTTTTCTAGATATACATGCATAGCGGTACTTGACTTGCTGCATATGGTCGTGCACTTCCTAAAATCTCCACGGGCACCACGAGATGCTATATAGCGCCCCCATTATTTGCTCTTGCGTCAGTACTTCTCATTTGATTCATCGCTGAATTTGGATCTAGCTCCACGGAGTAATCTGCTTGACGCTCTTGCGGATACTTGCCTGCCAACAATGTACGATAGTAGTAGGTTCAGTTTTCTTTCTCAGAACCCATGGGAAAATTATTCAAACTTTCCATGCAAAACCATGGAGTCAGGGTTTATTTAGAAAATATTTTTTTTTCTTGGGGATGAGCTTCAATTGTCTTTCATCTTTTTTCTGAGTAGATAGATGCTTTGAGTAATTGATTGATGGGGTACCCTGCTATGTGTGCTACAATTTTCAACGGAGCAGATAGGATAGAACGAGGCTGATCGAAAGGCGAGCGTGCGTATGGTCAACGACACATTTACATGCAGGACTTCTGTATTTTGCGCACGACATACTGGTTTTGGTTGGGAGGTTCTTGTCACTTTGGGCATGTGAGTTGATTTTCTGCCTTCTCGAATCCTATCCCTAGTTCTCAAATTTGCGAGCCAAACTTTAGTTTGTTGGGGTGCGTGCGTCACTGTAGCATTTCGTTTGTATGTGTGAAAAATTGTCCAAAAATTGATTAATTAGGCTCAAAATGTTCGTCTCGCAGAGTACAATAAAATTGTGCCATTAGTTTTTGATTTTATCTATATTTAGTACTCCATGCATGTTATGACATTTTGATGTGATGGGAATCTTCTTTTTGCATAGTGAAATTTGGGGTTAAATTTGGGATCTAAACGAGGCCCTAGTGTCGAACCATGACGGCACAACGGTAGGGAAACATGTCGTGTATCCTGCTGTCTACTACTACCTCCGTTTCAAATTACTATTCGTTATTGACTTTTTCCATACTCTTTGATCATTTGTCTTATTCAAAAATTTTGTTTAAATATATAAACCAATAAGTTATACTTGAAGTATATACGATTTGAAGTATATACGATGATAAAACAAGTGACATCCAAAATAAATGATACTTGTAAAATTTTATGAACAAGACGAATGGTCAAACGTTAAACGAAAAAGTCAACAACGAATAGTAATTTGGAACGAAGGTAGTAGCAAACAAGGCGTGAAAACACCAATGTTTTGCTCTCTAAAAAATGTTAAAAAGTCACATTTGGAACGCGGGTGTTTCATAATGACTAGGGAAGCTGGATTCTGATGAAACCACGACAGCAATTGTGATTAACATAACCTGCTGTTCATCGATGTTCATGGTGAAAATTAAGGTTAAACCCAATTTTTTATTTCGGAATGATCATGCCCTTTGGCTCCTGGCCCTTCCTTCCTATCGCGGCTGGAATGAAGAAAAGCAGAGCAAGCTAGGCACAACGCAGGGAAAGCAGAGCAAGGCGAGGACATACCCAGAGATGGGACGTGGTCATGCTGGGGAAGCTCCGGTTCCGTCTGAACCTCATGATCCGCACCGACCCGCCGGCGCACTCGTCGTCCTCCGACGAACCGTCCTCTCGCGCGTCGCCGTTCCGACGGTACCAGCTGCCGGTGGACAGGGACGAGGAGGAGGAGGAGGAGGAGGCCGACGACGCCGCCGGCGAGCTCCATGGGGCGTCCGTGGCTGCGGCGGCGCTATGATGGCCGCGGTGAGCGCCGCCTTTGTTCTTGCTGGTCCAGGCCGCCGCCGCGGCCTTGCTCCGGGAGAAGAGCCCCACGCCGGCGCTGGGCGTCCTCCGGAACGCCGCGAAGCCGCTGGCGGTCCTCCTCGGCGGCGGCCTCTTCCCGCTGGCGCAGCCGTAGTAGTAGGGGCCGTGGAGCACGGACTTGGGGGAGAGCGAGCCGTCGCGCTGCCTCGCGGAGGCTACCTGCTGCAGCCGCGGCGGCAGCTTCAGCGGCACGGGGCGCGCCTCCTCCTCGCAGCCTCCGTTGCTGTCGTGATCACCGGCGTCAGTGGTAGCAGCAGCGGCGCCGGCGTCCGGTGGGACGGCGCCCACGGTGGCAGCCGGAGCACCGTCGCGCTGCGGCGGCGCCTTGGGCTTCCCGGGCGCGTCCTCCCACAGGAACGGCACGGTGACGGGCGAGCGCCGCGGCGGCGTGTCCGGCCACGCGGCGGCACCGCCCAGGTCGGCCACCCGGGTCGCCCGCGACGGCGCGCGAACGAGGAGCAGCGCCGGCGGCAGCGGGAGGGGCTTCTTGGCCGTCGTCGCCATGCTGCTGCAGCTGTTGCTGCCGGTCAGTAGTGCACTAGGACAGTAGCACCCAGGGGGCACCCGGAACGCGTGATCCTCCCTATTCGAGCGCGCGCGGTACGGTGTCAATCAGTCAGTCCAGCTACGGCGTCGTGCGCACCCTTGCCCGTCGGATTGGGATATAAAGCTACGGTGCGAGTGGAGCACCCCGGAGTCGTGCGCGTCAGCGTCCGCGAGACGGTATTTGAGGGCTGAGTGAGTGAGTAATCAGAGGAGAGGAGAGGATGGGATGGGGAGGGAGCGGGGAAGGGCGAGGAGCGTCGTGTAAGCGCGTGACATGGTGCGTGATCCCATGATAAATGGTGCGAGTCGCGACCCGCCGTGACGGCACGCGCGCGCGACGGGGTCCCGTCCCGGTTCCCACCCAATTCCAATCGATTTTATTTGTGGAAAACTGAGGCCTGGCCGCGGGGGCGGGGACGGGGGAGGATGAGAGCGACGCGCGGGACGGGACGGGAGGAGCCTGGGAGTGGGAGGGAGCGCGGCGCGGCGCGGCCGGCCCGGCACCTGGCCGAGCCGACACGCGGCGTGGCTTGCACGGGCGGTGCATGAAACTATGAAACAAACAAGAGAGACCTTGCTCCACTGACTGTGCCGTGGCATGGCGCGGCCGCGTGGGCTGGGCGGTGCGAGGCGGCGGCGGCGGCGGCCACGTCCGCCGTGTGCGGCCACCGTTGCATTCGCCGCTTGCCACCGTATCTCGAGTCGGACGGGTGCAGGTGAATGAATGCGCGCACAAAGATGGAATGGTCGGTCCGTAAAAGGTTCCACCTACAAATTTTCCTTGTACAAATGCTGAATGGGATAGTATAATGCACGCGTCAACTAAAGTCGTTATACTTGTGCAATAAAATGCAGTGCATACTGCCCTCCATTTGTTTTTTTCCATTTCGGCGAAGAAAATACAGCTAAATATTTTGTTTCGAGGCAGTAATTAATATCCCAGTCCAATGTCAGGATGTTAAAAATTAAAACACCAGGAGCCACACAAACACACAGAGGTCCCTGTCATCGGTAAATCCTGTTCTGTTGCGCGCTTGTTTACAGCTCCGCCCTTTGCCTTGTTTCCTACGCCGCCTGGAGGCACCAAATGGCGCCCTTCTTCCACGGCGCAACCTCCCCCACGGAGAAATTTTGGGTCAAGGATGACGTGCACGGCCCCCTGTTTCTCCCATCCTACCTTCCTGCTAAAATCTTTGTCACCAGCCTTCGTTTTCATCGGCGGAACTGACCAGTTCCGCGATGGGCGACGTACGCAAAGATTCCTTGCCGTGGCCTAGACGCCGGGGATAAGCCCATGGTACCCGCTTGGCAATCCACGCTCACTAATTCGGACGACCTGCTGTACGTCTCGGCCGTAGAAAAAAAAACATGCGGTTTTGATTTGGTACAACAAACGACCGAGCTTGCAGTATTCACAGTCAATCAACCCAACAAATCTGGCTTGCGTACATTGAATCGTGCTGGATCCTTTTTACCGGCGCCTGCAGTTGATGGTGGGTTCAGGGGCGGAGCTACAGAAAAATCAAAGGGAATGTGATGCTTTATAATATATGTATGATGTTTAAGTAAATATGGTGAAAATTTAGGATCAATAACTGGTTTTCGATTTTTTTTTTTGGTGCGGCCGGTGTCACTGACTGGGCTTATTGGTGTTGAGAACAAGGCCCATCTCATCCAAGCTTGTGCTTATTTCAAAATTCTTGCATGTATGTGTGACTGAATTTCCAACGGAGCAGATAGGACGAGGCTCATTGAAAAGGGAGTGGACATATGTAGAATTCTGGTAGCATGATGACAGGCCGGGAATAAAAACAAGTACATGATGAATAGAGTGGCTATTATTGTTCATTCAAGAGAAAACGAAGGGTCGTTATTCAAAATTACTAATGTACGTTATTAACTACTTTTCTTATTTTAGTGAGTGGTAAGCATGAAAAAAAATCTGCCCAACCTGTTTTGCTTAAATAAAAGGCTAGAGTCGTATATATTTGGAACTTGGGAATTTCTAGCTGCATCTCAAAAAAAACTCGAACAGATGGGGGATGTCTAGAGAAATAAGTTACCCATCCGATCAAGCAGTAACTTTCTTCACTCGAATAAAAAACAGTGATTTTCTTTTATGAGTGACTTTCATTTAACTTGTTTGACATGTGATATCTGTGGATGAAAATGTATTGCCTACTGGTCACCGTGAATTAATTACATGTTCTCCTTCTAGAGGGGATGAATTACATAAATACTCCGTATATTGTTGACTTCGTTTTTTCTTACTCATTTGGGAAAAAAAAAAGGCAATCCGGGCCGGCCCAATGAACCAAACTCTCCAGCCCACTCACATGAATAGGCTCTGTCGACAGAAGAAGACATTGCACTGCAGGACTGCGAAGCGATCGAAGCAGACTGTCTGGTGCCCGGGTGGCACTGTATGTTCATGAATCAGTCATCTTCCTACTGTATGATCCTGTGGCGATGATTCAGCCTAAAAAACGATGGTCAGATATTTGCTCTTTTGTGTGTAGTTTTCTAGTCTCTGAGAATTAATATAGCTTACAAAGGATTCATCCCGATTGACATGTCCTCTACTGCAGCAAAGTTCCGTGTGTCAAGAAGACCTTCATTGTGCTACCATTAGTTCACTGCAAACCTCGCTTCACCATTCAAGATCAAGCAAGTTCCTTTTAACAGATCAAGTCGTGGGCACAGACAACGGCAACCATCTGCATCGATCGATCAGTATCATCGGCTATCACTATCAGCGCGCGGTGCGGAGGATGCCGTGGAAGGTGAGCGTGCCCTCGAGGTCTCCGATGATCCTCGCGATGCGCACCTCCAGCCCCCGCTGCACGTCCCTCAGCAGCGCCCCGGCCACCTCCATCAGCCTCTTCATGTCCACGCCGTCCTCTCCGCCGCCGGCGCCGCGCCCGAGGCCCGCCGCGATCCTGGACTGCGTCTCCAGCAGCTTCTGCCCCGTGGCCACCATGAACCGCTGCAGCTGGAACGTCTCCTCCAGGAACTGCCCCAACGCCGCGCTCTGCTCCCCGCCGCCGTGCTGCTCCCGCCCCACGCTCCTCTTGCTCTCCTCCTGAAACGCCGATTAATTTCTTTTCCATCAACACGTCATCCAAGAACACACAAACGATAATGGAATGGGAATTCACGTTCGCCGTACCATTCTTGCGCAGAGGTCGTCGATCTTGTCGTCGAGGGACTGGTACCGCTTGACGTGCTTGCTCAGGAACGACATCATCGTGTGGTACCTCGACCTCGGATGCTGCCTGCTGCCATTGCTGCTGCTGCTGCTGCAGCAGCAGCTGGCTTCGCTCCCTGACGGCTGCTTCGCCGCCGCGGCCTCCTCCTTGGCTTCCGCGGCCGCCAGCTTCTCCAGCACCAGCAGCTGCTGCTTCAGCCGCTTGATCTTGTACGACACCGCCAGGGCGTGGATGTCCGTCTTCCAACCAGAGCTCTTCTGCTCAGGCAGCGGCGCCGGCGGCTGCACCACCACGAGCGCGAGCTCCGACGTCACCTCCTGGGAGGTGCTCGTGCGGGCCGCATGCGTCGGCGCGTTGCCCGGGTCGGAGTAGACCTCCTTCTCCTCCTCGATCTCCGACCGGAATGACCGCCGGGCCGGGGCGTCGCGTCGCTCGTGCTCCGTCGTCGGCGTCGCGCACGCGAGATCCCAGACCGGAACGACGAGCACCTCTGCTGCTGCTTCCACGTCGAACACCTTCTCCCTGTGATCGTCCGGAGAGACCGGCTTGGTCTCTGCTGCACGATGATACTTGCTGACCTCATCAGTGCCCTCTCGATGCCTCGAGCTGCCGGACGACAGCTTGTCATCAGCTTCTTCTACTGACATGGTCCCCTGGATCTTCACGGGTGAGCATGGGATGCAGCGGCCGTCGGCGGCGTCGGTGTCGTCGTCTCGGTCGCTGGCCGCCGTGCAGAGCTCCAGCCCAGGTGCCTGCGTTTGGAGCATCTCCAGCCGCTCCTTGAGCGCCATGTTCTCGCTCTCCCTGTCCAGGAGCAGGGCCTCCAGCCCGGCGCCGTGCTTCTCGTGGTGCCCCAGCCGCGCCTCCAGCTCCTGGATCCGGGAACGGAGCCGCGTCGCCTCCACGTCCATGCTCACCGCGCGCCACCGGAACGCCTCCAGCTTCTCGTCCTTGAGCCGGAGCTGCTCCGTGAACGCCTCGATCTCGGCGGCGTGACGGTGCTTCATCATGGCCGTGTACTTCTCCGTCTCCATCTGGAACCACTCCTGCAGGCCCTGGTATTCCTCCACAGCTGCATGCCGTACAAGTACACATCAATCAACAAGCAGCAGAGGTACTAGTCATTAGAGCTCTGAAACACAATTCCTAATGTCCGATCAGTTTGGAAGATACTCCCTCCGTCCCCACGATATAAGCATTTCTCGATTTCTGCGCATCACGTTTGACCGTTCGTCTTATTCAAAAAATTTATAAAAATATAAAAAAATTATGATATACTTAAAATATATTCGATGATGAAACATGTCATAACAAAATAAATAATTTTTTTGAATAAGACGAACAGTCAAACGTGAACAGAAAAAGTCAACAAATGCTTATATTGTGGGACGGAGGGAGTATTATGCTGTTTTTTCTCTCTCGAGGCCGTGTTTATTTGGGATGAAAAAAAATTTCCACCCCGTTTGACCAATAAGGTATTAAATAAAGTCAGTTTACAAAACTAACTTTACAACCCGGGTTAATTCACGAGACAAGTCTAATGAGGCCTCTGACCGTACGATTAGAGGATGGTTAATGTAGCATTACAGTAGCAAATTATGGACTAATTAGGCTCGTTAGATTCGTCGCGTAAAGTTGCACTCATCTGTAAAAAGGTTCTGTAAATAGACTTCATTTAATACGCATGTAAGATTTCTTTTGAAAAAAAAATTGCGGGTAGTAAAGAAACACGAATCCTGGCAGCAGATGCATATGTGACTGTGAGCATGTGCCGACCAGATCAGTAGCAGTAGCATTCAGTGAGCGGAAGCACTGAAGCAAGCAGAGTACGAGACAGAGCAGGTGGACATACCGGGCTTGTCGTCGACGTGGCTAGCGTAGCGGTCGACACATTCAATGGTGGTCAGCTCCTTCGCCGGCGCCTGCCGGTGGTCCCTCTTGCCGTCGCCCTCGACGTGGTCCACGAACACTATCTTGGTGTCGCTGGCCGCTCGCGCCGCGGCGTCGGGGGCCAGCAGCAGCTTGTCGGAGCACCCGGCCGGCGGCGGCTGCTCCGCCGCGCACCGCGCTGACGACCTCGAGGAGCCCCGGCGGTGGCCGCGGGACTCCCACATCTTGCGCCACCGCTCGGCCTCGAGCTCCGCCTGCTTCCGCCTGGCCTTGCACATCTTGACCTCCCGCACCAGCATCTCCCGGTCCTCCATGTCGATCTTGGACTTGCGCAGCATCGCGGAGAGGATCTTGTCCTTGTGGTCTGCGTCCCGCCGCAGCCGTGCGGCCTCGGCGGAGAGCTCCGCGGCCGCGGACGCCGCCTCGTCGCGCCGCTCCAGCGCCTCCCGGAGCTCGGCCTCCGCCGTGTCCGCGAGGCGCGCGGCGCGGGCCAGGTCCGCCTCCAGCTGCCGCTGCGCGGACGCGAGCTCCACGAACGCCGCCTTGTGCTTCCGGAGCTCCGCGGCGTGCTCCGCCGCCTCCTTCCCGGCGCGCTCCCGGAGCTCCTCCGCCGCCCGCTCCGCGGCGCGCAGCCGCTCCTCCGCGCCCGCCCGCCTCTGGGCCTCCTGCTCCAGGGCCCTGTCCTTGAGCGCCGCCGCGTCCCGCTGCTCCTCCAGCTGCCGCCGGAGCTCCCCGGCCTCCTCCTCGCGCTTGCCCTCGCGCGCGCGCGCCGCGGCGACGACGGCGTGCACCTGCCGCCGCAGGGACTTGCGCTCGGCGAGCCAGCGCTGCTCGTGGGACGCGAAGATGCCCGCCACCTTCTCGTTGGCCCTGGCGTCCTCCGCGCGCCGGTGCCGGAGCTCCTCCACCTGGCGCTCCAGCGCGGCGACCTTCTCCCGCAGCGCGAGCTCCCGGGCGCGCGACCACCGGCGGCTGAAGCCAAGATCGCACCCGCCGGCAACTCTCCCCTGCGCTCCCAGCACGGCGAGAGCGCAAGAAAACCCGACGCAGTAGCCGGCGGCGCGGTCCATCGAAACAGCCGATGAGGACGACGACGACGACGCCGCCGGAACCAATGCCAGCGCGTGATCAGCCGCCATCGCGCCCGCAGATTTCACCACTGGTTCCTCTCTCGTACTGCAACTGGAAATCTAGAATTGAAACAGCGGATGGTTTGTAGTTACGCCGATGATTTGGCTGCCTTCCTCACGCTAACGGCAGACAGATAGCCAGCAGGGCCGAGAGCCTAGAGCGGCGAGAGCAATGGCGGCGGCATTGTGGCGTCGCGGCGGGCATGATGGCGGCAAGAGGGAGGGAGGAGAAAGGGGGAAGCGAGGCGAGCTGCAAAGTGGCAGGGATGAATCAAGTGATGGGGCCTCCGGAAGAAAATTGCGTTGGCAGCGGGCGGATGATTGAGGTGAGGGAAAGGCTGTCGCGGGTACGGAGGCGGTCAATGTGGGGAGCTGGGATTCCAAATGGAGCGCACCGGCCAGCGCACAAAGGAATGCGAGCTCAGCTCAGCTCGGTCGCTTCGCTTGCTTTGCTTCTTTAGTGGACAACAGCAGGGGAGTAGAGACTGTTTATACCTGTACTAGAGTGCAACGCCTCTGTCGTCTAGTTCGCCCTTTTTTTTTACGGACGGCCAAAGATTGCGCTTTTCCGAATTTTTATTAGAAGAAGAGAGTTGATTCTATTTATAAGAAAAATCGGGTCTGAAAATCATACAACTTCAATCCAAAGACCGTATAACTAGAGAGTTATCATACAATCTCACACAACTCCGATCCATCGACCATACAACTCAAGAGGGTGGGACATCAACACACACCACTCTGAACAACTCAAACAACTTCAAAGGATGTGTCGGATCGGATTAAGACATCGATCCGGATCTCTACTAAAAATTCGCTCGATCGGATTGAGTCGTCGACACGAGCCACCATTGTCATGAACTGAAACCTCTCTTCTTCTTCTTCTTCTTCTTCTTCTTCTCTACTCTAAAAGATTTTTTTTTCTATTATAACGAAGAAAAGGAAAACAAAAGGAAATAACAAGAAAGATCTTTTTTTCCCGGATAAAAACAACACTTCAACTAGGTTTTGATTAGCTCTGCATCAACAAATTAGCTGAGAGAGATGCTATATGATGGGGATCCAACAACGCGCACGTTATATCTTCCTTCTCCAACCTGTTTAGCTTCACAGTAGAAGAGGTCTTTTACGGTGCTTCATACTAACAGGTGATAGTACTAGTCCGTATAAACTAGACATTAGTATGTTATTTTTACTCACGCACTCAGTTTTCATTAGACGTGTCCAATCAGGTGCGGATTCAGGACCCGATGACCCTGGACGCCCACCTAGGCTTCTATGTCATTGATGGCTTGTGTTTCAAATGACATAGAGCCATCAAATGACATTGAAGAGCTTGTGTTTCAAATCAGCAAACCATGGTTGGAATATCTTCCACTAGAGATGGAAAGAGAACTTTCTTAGGCTTCGCCTGGGCCTATCTCCGGGTCCGTCACTGCATCCAATCTTTGATCAATATTGTTTGGTCTCTTCATTAGTTCTACTTTTAGGATCCTTTGCCGCCAGCGGCCTCCTAAGCCCACCATCAATTGAGACTTAACTACAGCTTAGCTTCGTATGTTGACCAATATTCCAAGTGATTGAAATGTTGGACGTGTGATTAATTGAGATTGATAAATAAAACTAGCTCGGTTAGTAGAAGATGTCGAGCTGAGGATATAGTTTCAATGGCGCCTAGCCCTCTTCAACCTGGATGTGGATGCATTTTCTTTGTTTTCAAGTAAATTTCCTAAATATCTATTCTCAATTTTTCTCAAGTGCATGCTGTTTGTGTCTGTTTAGTTGGTAAGGGATACCATACCCCGCGTCATGCGCTGAATCCTGAATCCAGATGATCCTTGTCCATCGATCGCGAGATAGAATGTGGCGACCGCGAAACCCTTGGTTTCCGCCATATGAGTATGCCACCTCCAATAGGATTAGCGAAGTCGCTAGCTGACGTGTAGGTTAGAAACAATAAAAAATTCAAAAGACGAGAACATCCTGGCTGCGTTCATCGAAGGGTGCGGAAGCAGAGAGTGAAGGTTTCTCGATAGTCCTGCGAGACTGTCGACTATGACCTCGCTAGCGCAGACGATTTTGTGATTCTCTCTCTTCTACGTTCGATAGAATATACTCCGTATTTCAGCCGGTCATTTAGACGGTTGTCGGAGAAGGCCTCACAGAGGCTACCAAACACAAAGATATATGGGGTGTTTGGATTCATGGGCTTTTTTTTTACCATTTGCCTCCAAACACCCACGACAAAATGGCAAATAAAAAATAAGATGTCAAAAATCTTTTTCTCAACATTATGGTAAAATTAGTTAAAAAAGTAAAAGTTTTGTCATTTACCTCCCAACACCCCATGACAAAAGAAGGGAGAATTTGGTTTAAATGAGTTTTTGCCAAATGTTTTGTCATTGGATCCAAACAACTCTAATGATAAAATTTTTGTCATCTTTTCTTGAGGGTAAAAGTTTTACTATTTTCTGCTTTTACCTACACGTAGATCCAAACAGACCCCCGGTCCCGTCTTAACGTGTTGTACATTTATTATTTTAACCCTTCCATCCTTTTGGTTTGGACGTTAGGGCTGTGTTTAGTTCCTAAAATTCCACCCTAAAATTCCATTATGTAAAAAGTCTCGTCACATCACATTAAATCTCTCTCCTCATGCATGGAGCATTAAATATAGATAAATAAAAAACTAATTGCATAGTTTTGAGGTACACGACCAGACAAATCTTTTGAGCCTAGTTAGGTCATGGTAGGACAACAATTACCACAAACAAACGAAAAAGTGCTACAATGCGCTACAGTGACCGATGTGACTTTTCGACCATCTTTTTAGGATCTAAACACAGCCATGTTACTTTCTGGAAGGAAAAAAAGTACAAGATAGAGTGTCAAAGGTCAAAACTAAGCCCTTGTTTAGTTCCCAAATTTGGGAGCCAAACTTTGGCTTTTTGGGGTGCGTGCGCCACTATAGCATTTCGTTTGTATGTGTGAAAAATTATCCAAAAATTGATTAATTAGGCTCAAAATGTTCGTCTCGTAGAGTACAACAAAACCGTGCAATTAGTTTTTGTTTTCATCTACATTTAGTACTCCATGCATGTGCTGACATTTTGATGTGATGATAATTTTTTTTATATAGTGAACTTTGAGGTGAAATTTGGGATTTAAATAAGGCCTAAGGCTATTCCCAATGGGGATTTTATTTTTGTGTTTCCAAAAATGCCACATAAGCAAGTAGACAATTAATTCATAGATAAAATGATTCATACAATGCATTATTTCATTTTGATATTTTATAGGCAATACATGCAAGACATAAACTTATTGAAAACCGTGTATACAGAATTTTATCTAGATGAAACCTATTTCATCTTCTCATCATTAAGTTTTTGCCACATCATCTAAAATACTGATTTAATATCATGAAACTCTATAAAACATTGGGCTTGAAATTTCCTATCCAACCTTGCCAGCCTACCATCCAATAGAAGAGCAGCCTTTTGCTTCTGCCCCCTCTCTGCATTCTTTCTTTCTTGCTGTCAGATACACCTTTTCTCTGGTGACTGCCCCTGGGGCCGGCTGGCTCCGTTCCCGGATCAACAAGCTCTGCTGCACATTGCAGGCTGCGGCCTGCGGCCGGGCATGTGGCCTGCAAAGCTCCAATCCTTTTTTTCCCGCGGCGCCCACCAGGATCCGGTGTGGCGGGTAAAAAGGATTGTCAGTCAGTGAGCTCAGCCCTGGTAGTAGCAT
Organism: Echinochloa phyllopogon; assembly: GCA_033239725.1. Classification (NCBI taxonomy): domain Eukaryota; kingdom Viridiplantae; phylum Streptophyta; class Magnoliopsida; order Poales; family Poaceae; genus Echinochloa; species Echinochloa phyllopogon. The sequence continues at coordinate 36,458,894 of BTCW01000014.1, forward strand.
CACAATTCAAAGATGCTGGCTGCTGCTGGTTGGTAGTCCGGTACAACCAGCAACTTTGTCCCTAGTACTACCGCTGGTCTACTGCTAGCTGCCAGTAAAAAGGATCCAGCACATTTGTTCAAAAGTTGCTAAATGACAAAGTACTTCATCAGTATGCAGCTGTCTTAAGAAGATTTCAGAGTTTTAAAATGAAATTATTGCTATAGTTATCCATAGAGCAAAACGTAAGTACTTTACAAACATTGTATAGTGGCTAAACTCTTAGTTACTCTTCCTTTTTTGTTCTGTTGTAAACAAAAACAAATATTGCCCCCAGCCAGCAAACATGCAATGTGCTTTTCTAATGTGTGAACCTGACTACTACAAGAAGGATTTTTAGTCTGGTCAAAACAATATTTGTAGGTGCCTATGGTTTTGCAGTTAAAAATAGGGCATTTGCATCCACACCTAAAAATCGATTCTACAAATGACCGTTCCTACAAATTAATTTAAAAATTCAAAAATAAAATAAAAACAACACAGAAAATATATACAAAAAATTTTACATACCCCGGAGGCCACCATATACTCACCCATGGAGTTCCACTTTTTTTTGCTTTTTTTTTGCACTCATGTAGTTTACAAGGTAAACAACCCACAACCTCCGGCCTTGCATGAGCATTCCCTTCCACTGCACCACAGAGTAAGTTGTGACTCAATGATGTACGTTATTGCTTTATATAAACTTTGAAAAGAATTTCTAGAGGCTCTAGAATTATCTCCCTATTTTTTGTTTTTCTTTTTCTAAATATAGACATATATGTAAATGTACTCACATAAAATAATTTTTATATAATATAATTCACATCAAGAATTTTTTCAAATAGTCAAAGCATCATAATCTCAGTACATAATCCCAAATTGAATCCACATTTACATATACTAATATATTCATACTACACAGTCCAATACACATACTAAATAGACCACCTTCAGTCATGGATATGTACACTTGCATGTCTAACCCAAGCTCACATTTAGCACTACAATTTTATATAGAGCTTCTATGCATCATTAGTCATTGAGAAATTCAAAATTTCTAGATTTCAAAATTAGAGAACTTATAATGAGTTTTTGAACTACTAAGTATCTCAAATAAAAAAGTTTTCAACTGCAAAGTTTTAGATCTTGTCGAGCTATATCATTTTATCCAGCGCTATTTCTAGGGCGAGCCACACCACCACTTGCCCCTAGAATCATTTGGGAAATGCTTATTTCTAGGGGCAGACTATTTTTAGAGATGGATTATCCCATGGTCTGCTCCTAGAAAATTTATTTGCATGTGCGAATCGGAAGCTATAGTACCCCGAGGATCTAGACCCAAGGATGAGGGGGGGGGATCAAATGAGTATTCTCTCCATCTCTTTAGAGCAACTCCAGCAAAACCCTCTAAATAATCCCTCTATCCTAAATTTAGATGGGCAATCAAAAAATACATTGAAGCGGCCTATATTAGGCCCCATAGTTGGAGTCTAGAGAGGCCTCTATCCATTGAGATTTATTATTGTAGGAGTTAGAACAAGTTTTGCAGGTCTTTAAAAATAGAGGCATACCCTAGTTATCATCTCAAGGGTCTGATTTAGAGACTATTGCTGGAAGTTGCTCTTTGTCGTTGGCATTTGTATATTAATTCCAAGGTGTGGGTTCTACACCTTAGAGTGCATATATTGTAGGAATGTTTGCAACATAAATAGGTCACACACATGAATCCTATTAGACTTACCCTTCAAAACCGCACCATGGATTTGAAGTGTTTTGAAATGAAGAGAACGGTCATCATCATAACATCATAAGGTGTGTGGATATAAATATTATGAAATAGATGCTCTGGTTGCCATGACTATCACAGCAAGAGTATTTAACAAATTTAGTTGGAGGCAGGCGAAGATTGGATCGGATAGGACATGACTATCACCTCATGCTACGGATCCGAAGACTGGATATGTTTCCTCTGGGTTGCAATTTGCAAAGATCGGATCTATCGTTGTCTGCGACGATTCTTTTGCGGCGTATGTACTTGATGCATTATTGCCGGCCTGGGCTTGCTACCGGAGATATTTCCTTCATATATAACCTTAACCAGATGATTCGAACGGACATAGAAAACCGACGAAATATAATGATGATCTGCTCTTCCTCCACACAAGTTGTAGTAGGCTGTACGTGAAAGGCAGGCGTGCATGTTCGCGTTCCAACTAAACTCACATGAGACTGCTGGTGTTCCAATGATTAGAGTGGGCATGCATGCCATCTTTGGATCAGATAGGACATGCGTGTAGATACGTCTATAAGAATGTAAGTACGCTCCTAAGTGTCGTTTTGTAGGTACATATATATACACACATGGACCGCCATCCCTCGTCCTATGTAGCATGGACAGAAAATTGCAATGCACAGTGCCCATTTTGTCAGGCATCCCCTACCTAGATGATAGATGATTGGATCGGAGTGAGAGCATAACTCACAAATAGCTAGATTAGTCATGGCCTCGCAAAGGAAAAATATAGATTAATTCCACGCATTTACTTTACACTGGATAGATGACACCAAAACTGACGATGATGTCCTGACAGCCGATCGATCGGGGATGGTTCGCAGATCGATGATTCAAATCAACAAATGTAATTTGCAGCCCGGACAGGAGATTTAGCCAATTAAACGAGCGGTGGAGCGGTTCCCAAGCAACACAATTGGAGCTAGAAATTAGCTTTGCCTCGTGCCTCCCCACACGGCAAACGCGCCGGCGCCACACACAGTCATCACGCGCACCGATCGACCCAAACTAACCGAACAAATCGAATGCACGAATCCCGTGTATACCACAAAGTGCAGTGTGGTCGAGTGCGATCGACGCAATCGAGATCGATATCCCAACATCTATATATATCTATATATCTCCGTATCGCACGCGTACTCCTCCTGTAACATACTAACATCACATCGATCAGTCGGCAGGATCGGACGACACGTAGGTCCTCGATGACCACACGTGTTCTTGTAAAAAAACACGTAGTACGTCGTTGAATGCGAGCGAGCGAGCGATCCCCCAACAACGGCGGCCATTTTCTCGCTTGCATTGTTTACAGCTCTCGAGCTCTTGGAGCAGCCGTAATTCGTTGGAGAAAGGTGGGGGAGCACATGCATGCGTACGTGATGCAATGCACCGTACCGACCCCTGCTCTGGATGGCGCCAACTTTACAGAATGGCGCGGCCGCCCGGCCTTGTGTGTGTGTACGTACTCGTCGGCTGCATTTGGCCATTACTATTCCATATATCATCGTTCATATATAATGCAGCGCGCGGCCGGCCGCTTGCTCGGGGAAACTTCGGCTCGTCGTGCATAGCGCATAGGGGGTCATAGAATGAAAAGGCCCCAGCTAGAGTACGTGTCGTACTTGGCTGCTGGCTAGATTTATTATAGCTAGTCCAAGAACTGGATGTGATCGCCCCTAGCTACATATATCCAGCACACATGTGTGAGGATCGACAAAATAAATGTACGTGCAATACGTCCAATCATAAAAATGTACACGGTTTTCTTACGTGATTATATATATGTCTGTCCCATGTGAAACTGCTGCAAATATAACGTCACGTACAAAGCACTGTACGCCGACAAGGGCACACATGTACTATATGGGTGTGTTTAGTTCCGGCGAAAAGCTGACGAAAAAGTCGCATCGAACTGTAGCGTACTGTAGCACTTTTTGTTTGTTTGTGGTAAACATTGTCCTACCATGACCTAACTAGGCTCAAAAGATTCGTCTCGTCGTGTACATCAAAACTATGTAATTAGTTTTTTTTATTTACCTACGTTTAGTGTTCCGTACATAAGAAGAAAGATTTAATGTGATAGGTGAATAATGAAGTTTAGAGAGAAAAATTTTGGAACTAAACACAGGCATAGTAAAAATGTATCGTCAACTGCACTGCCGAGGTGGCTCTTCGTGGATCATCCAGATGCTAGTATTATTTTTTTACTACATTGTCCGCAGTGACACACTTGGTTGATGGTTGGCTATGCACTAACATGGGCCAAGCTAGCTTCGTCGTGTTCGAATGTACGTAGTGTCGGTGTAGCCGACCCGGGCCGGCAATGTTGGTTGTTCTCGTCTTCTTCTACACTTCTATTCTTACTACATTATGTAATTTTCACTTTTTTTTCGAGGAGAGGAATGAATCGAAGCTTTCAGCGCAAGCATATTGGCGCGCTTTGGGATGGCAGAGTACGGGATTAGACTAATATTAAGATAGTCGCAGGTTTAGAAAGATTGCAGGAGAAGCTCAGCTTAGCTTAGCTGCTTCGTCCAGCTGATAGATCAAGCAGATATGCACTACTGTGTCTTCTTAGTTTTCCTTCCTTTGAAAAAAAAATCACAGTATCACACTCACGAGACGACAGCTAAATCAAGCTTCTACACACATGCATGTACGTGGGCCCATCTTGAAAAGCATCCCTGCTCCCCGATCCCAGTTTGCATTGGAATTCCGAAAGAGAGAAAAAAAATGCATCGCCTGGAATTAAAATACACGTACGTTAATATTTTCTGTGTGTTTAGCTTTTTTGTTGGTAGTTATGGTTACGCAGGAATGATTTGGTATTTAAAAAAAATATCACTGCCCTTTTGTAGGTTATCTATTCGGCACTTGCACTGTACTTGGGCTACCCTACACAAGGCAACTTCACAAGATTTGGTGATAGTGGCATATCTGTGTTATGATTGGCGCATGTGGTCAAGAAGTTTTTTGTCGGAACACATGGGTGACAGTCTAGTCTAAAAATTATGGATCATTAGTGTGTCTTTTTCATTTTGCCTTGTGAGGCTGTGTGCATCTTAGGGTCGGAAAGATCTCAATTTTTTTGTAATCATCTGATGTAATAATCTTAATTTCAATAAAACTTCTCTTATTAATAAAACACAAGCAAACACAATACAGTCTAAGTTCTCGTGTCTTCGTGTCTGTCGTCACTCCACAAAAAAATGGCGAGCTAAAAAAACATTTCTCTACGATCGACATTATTAGGCGCTTGAAATTGTTTTTCATTAAAAAACGAACAAGAAGTAGTAGAACAACAGAACAGGAATACTGAATGAGCATATTAGAAAGCATAGATAAAAGTAATGGTCGGTTAGGAGAAAAAAGGGGAAAAAGAAAGAAATGATGCAACCTACTCCCTCCGTCTAAAAAAGAATGATGTTTTAAAATTCTAAAATATATTAAAAATGTATTAAAAATGATGCATATGTCCATAATTAGTTTATTTTGTATATAAAAGATGAAAGAAATTTGTTTCTATTTAATCATGCACGTACGAGATTAATGCCTTAGTTTTGCGTGCATGAGACTTGAATGCCAGAACTTTATTTTTTTATCCTTGAATGCTAAATATTATTCTTTTTAGGACGGATACGCTAGTTAGATTAGCAGTAGTGCACAGGGGTAAAATTATAGTGGGAGTGGACCCCTTACTACACAAGTTTCCGCAACTACTGGAACAACAAAATACATCACTACTCGCAAAAAAAAATGAAATACATCACTAGAACCATCAAAATAAACAATCTTTTGGAACAATAAAATTGCATTGCTAGACCAATTAAAATGGGGTAGTGGAACAACAAAGTAACTATATCACTAGATCATTTCAAAATATACCATGATACATCACAAGAATTGTATGAGAGTAGTTGGATTATGTTATATGAAATAATAATATTATTATTATGAAAAGTTATAAAAATATAGCATGGAACATTTCAGATAGTCTAATGGAACATTTGAAATGTAAAGTTAGAAAAACAAAAACACATTGGTAGGGAACAAAAAGAATAATGTTACATAATTTGAAGTAAAACCAAAAAAATATTTTAAAAGTCATAAAAATAACTACTAAAAATATACTAGAAACACAAATAGAGGGGGTTATCCAAATAAAGTAAAAAATACTTACAAATAGGGTGAGAAAATAAGAAGAAATAAACACAACCAAAGGAAACGGAGAGAGAAAGGGAAATCAAAGGTTTTTTTTTTGGAAAGTAGGAGTAGGAAAAATCATGGCTGCCATAGTGATGCATGCTACCTGGGCCAAAATTACACATCAACTGGGACAGAAACACTCGTAAGCCAACATTATTATGGGCCGAATCACAAAACTGGAGCATCAGGTTGTTCATGCATGGCCGTTGGGCCATTGCCCATTGCTAGCACGTTGGGCCGTCGAGACTATATGATATACTTTTATAATAATAAAAATCTTTGCTTTTATAAGCCACGTACGTGTATCAAAATTTAAACTTGACAAACTTTGACCAATAATTTAACCAACTTTTATAATATAAATTTAGAATGGTTAGATTTATCATAAAAAGTATTTTCTAATGATTATAAATTTTTAATTATAAATAATATAAGATAAGATAAATGAATTGTCAAATTTAGAAGACCGTGTCAAGTCATGTCATGCCTTATGAATCCAAAAGGAGGGAGTACTTCAGTAGTTGGACCGTTGAAATAGGCCACAAGTCTAAATAATCCATCATGCCAAGCTGAATTGAATATATTCTTGTCATTTATAGCCCTTCATCCCTTCATACAATGAAGTATAAAAAAGCATCTACAGGAGCCTATCTAAAATATATTCTCTAGATCATTATTTGGAGAGTCATTTGAGTAAAAATTATTTTTTATATCTTTATATTTTTCAACAACTTTTTTATATCTTGTGCGCAGTCTAGAGAATTATTTCAGTCTCTATCTTTGGCTAGCGAGAAATCCGGAACAGATGATATCTATATTTAGATATCCAATTGAAGAGGCTGTTGGGGGATATTTTTTCATCAAAATCTCTGTTTCTGTAAGTTAGAAAAAATATAAAGAGTCACTTGGAGATGCTCTAAGAACATTTCCCTAACAAAGAGAATGAAAAAATATATCAAAAGTTGACACCAGAAGTTTAGGCACCGTGAGAAATGCATATATTTTCATTCTGCTAGCAGCAAGCTGAGAAAACGAGAGAGAGTCCGGGTTTCTTTGGATTTTGAAAATATTTTAGACACGTTTGACCAATAATTAATGATATTAAATAAAGTCAGTTTACAAAGCTATCTTCACAACCCCAGGTTAATTCATGAGACAAATCTAATAAGACTTTTGACCGCACGATTAGAGAATGGTTAATGTAGCATTAATGTAGTAAATCATGGACTAATTAGGCTCATTAGATTCGTCGTGTAAAGTTACCCATCTCTAAAAAGGTTTTGCAAATAGACTTTATTTAATACTTTATGCATGCAAGATTACTTTTGGAAATGTTTTTTCAAAAGTCGAAGAAACACAGCCAGCTCCCCGAGTAACAGGTGTAAATGAGAACAGTTGACACTGTTAAATCAGAAGGGTTCGCAGAGCACAAAAGCTCGCTGTGGATGCCACAACACAACACAAACCAGTATGATTCAATGGACTAAATAAATAATAATTAGAAGGATTAAATATAAACTAATTATAAAACTAATTACATAAGTCATGACAAACCTAACAAGTCTAATTAACATATAATTAATATATAATTATCACATATTTACTGTAGCATTACATTGTCTAATCATGAACTAATTAGACTTAATAGATTCGTCTCGCAAATTAGCCCTCATTTATGTAATAAAATTTTTAATTAATCTATATTTAATACTTTTAATTAGTATTCTTACATCCGAAGTGACGGGACTAAATTTTAGTACTCCATCCGTTCCAAAATGTAGTTCGTTTGACTTTTTTAACCCCAAGTTTGACCACTCGTCTTATTCAAAGTTTTGTGCAAATTATCATATTTTTATGGTGACTTGCTTTATTAATATATAATCTACAAAAATGCCTTAAATTTGACTATATTTTCATAAATGTTTTGAATAAGACGAGCGGTGAAACTTGGGGTAAAAAAAGTCAAACGACCTACATTTTGAAACGGAGGGAGTAGGCCCTTGTTTAGTTCCCAAAAGGCAATCCCAAAGTTCACTATGCAAAAAGAATATTCTCATCACATCAAAATATCGGCCCATGCATGGAGTACTATATGTAGATGAAATCAAAAACTAACTGCACAGTTTTGTTGTACTCTACGAGACGAACATTTTGAGCCTAATTAATTAATTTTTAGACAATTTTTTACACATACAAACGAAATGCTACAGTGTCACAATAATTACGAAGTGGTCCTAAACCCCCAAATCTCCACCCCTATTTTACATCTAAACAAGGCCTAGGTGGGATCCAAAGACCCCTAACTGATTGTAGAGAGAAGAACCACCGTCGCTGCATGTATGTTGAAGGTAAAGTCGGCTGCGTTGATTCTGTTTTCCAGATGGTTGGTTCAGTGCGAACAGATTGTGTATCAACGCAAGCTCTCAGCAGGCCGGCAGGGCCGTACCTGAGAATTTGGAGGCCCGGTGCAAAATACAAAATGAGACCTACATTTAAAAATAACAATAACTAAAACTTTTAAAAATTAATATCTAATCGCAACATCAGCATATGGTTGATATTAATCGAGAGAAAAAAAGAGAAAACTTACTTAAATATGGATGCAATGTCAACTTGCTGAATTCTGATCCAAAATCTCAAGCGGCAAAGCTCGTGGTATTGTAGCGATGATTGATCCATTCACCAAGTCAACGACCCACATAGCATGCATGAATCTTTTTCTTATAGAAAGATTCAAAGATAACTGGTAGTAAATTAACTTGGATTGGTTGTTGAGCAAAGATAAGTGTTCTGATTGCGATTGATGTCGTGGCAGTAAATTAACTAGGATTGGTTCTTCAGGAGAGAGTTGCGGTGAAACCAAGAATAAAGAGGTAGAAAGAAAAAAGACATTTGCTGTCTAGAAACAGAAGGAATAAATGTACTGCGTAGTTGGTTGGTCTGTAGTTTTCTCCCACAGTGCATACAACCTGCAGTTGGGTCAGTCCCAACCCATCATGTCTATGGGTAGTGTCCATGTTGTCATGTTAGCAAGACATCACCTTAGACACTACATTCTCCAACCCATGATTTCTTAGGATGGATCATTAATAAATTCATCATATTTTCTCTCTACCAATCATACTTGTTGTTTTTCTATCACGAAGACACTATCCTCTTCCAATGCAAACTTTGATAGTGTCTTATGCATAGGTTCTCGTGTCGACACTGGGTCTTGCATGAGACCCAGTTTCCTCCTCTTTTCACTCTGTCTTATTTAATACAGTGCCACACAAGCAAAAAGTCATATGTGGTAGCCTAATTAATGCTATGAAAACCATTCTACGTGGAGGGTTGGGACTGCCCTTATGTATGCGGTTAAGCAAAATTTGGGCCCCCTAATTTTTTGGGGCCTGTTCCATCGCCCACCTTGCCCCTGCTGGTGTACGGGCCTGCAGGCCGGTACGGCAATACGGCATGGAGGTATTTGCCCGAGACCGAGAGAGGCGGAATTATCGTTTCCCATCGTCAGGTAGTATTGGTGTCTGCCTGCGTCGCTGCACGGTCAGGTCAGGACGAACCCCAGCCAGACTCCCAAACATGTGCGAGTGCAAGCATAGAGGCTCGCACCGCACAAGCCCAAGCGCAGGTGAGCAGCGCCACTGTGCATCCCAATCCGGACGCGGACAGGGCCACCACCACCAAAAAGCCCATGCCGTGTGTGCCTGGGCGGGCACCAACACCCAACCACCACCAGACAAACAAGTACTCCAACCCTCCCTCGCTCTGACCCGCCGTGGACCGCGACCGTACGCGCGCGCCACGCGCTCCGGTCTCCCCTGACTCGCCCAATCGCGCGGCGCTGCCGGTGGCGTCCGCCCGCGGCCCGCCGACCCCCAACCACGCCCGGGGCGCTCTCGGGTCGGGAGGGACGGGGACGAGACACGCCGCTTGCCCCCTCATCCGTCGCGTGCGCACGTCCCATCCCATGCGATGCGGCATGGCCACGCTCGGCGGGTTTGCCCTTGCCCGACCCGGTCTCGGCCGCAGGATCCGTCCGGTGTGAACGCGAAAAAAAATTCTCATTACATTAAAATGCCGGTATATGCACGGAGTATTAAATACAGATGAAATCAAAAATTAATTATATAGTTTTGTTGTGCTTTGCGAAACGAACATTTTAAACCTAATTAATCAATGTTTAGATAATTTTTCACAAATACAAACAAAATGCTACAGTGACATATTTATTATAAAGTGTAAACTTTGGATCAAAATTTAAAATTTAGATCTAAACGAGACCCTAGATTTAGACCAGGTCGCCGTTGGCCATGTACGGTGCGGATAAAAGGCAGCAGGAAGCTCAGCTGGCCCTGTTGTGCAGTCGCCAACCCCAAACTAAAATCCAAACGAACGCATTCGTCAAACAGAAAATCGAAACGAATGTGGGTTGTTGTAGAGGCAGGGCGCACCCGGACGTGCGTCGCGTCGCGATCGCGCCCGTTCGCTCTGCATTTGCCCCAACCCCAACCTCAGCTGCATTGCTTCCCCACCCAGCAAAAATAACAAAACAGAAATATCGTGGGATTGATTAGTGTAATCTGACGCCGTGGGTGATACGGTTTGTTTGGTTGATGTTTTGTTTCGTTTGTGCGTGTACCGTTGTACGTGATCCTCAACTTGAACAGTTGTTGCAGTGGGCGTCGATCGGCTGCCGTGGACTGCACAATCTGCCGAGGTACCTGTACGTGGCTGTTCTTAGCTTCGCTAACAAAGCTGGAGCCTCATGAATTTGAAGGCGAAAATCAGTAGTCCGAGGTGCACTAGTTCATCTAGATATTTTTGTTCCAACGAGCTACTGTGAAAAAAAAATCCCATGAGGTCACTGATAGGAAATGAGGCAGGAGAGTCGAGATCCCTAAACCGAGTGTGTCAATGCCGTGTCACCCACACTTGTCCATGTGAATGGAAGAGGACGTCACCATTTATTATTCGTATGGGCAAACCCATCGTACGTTTTCGCTTGATTACTGGCCGACACCAGCATCAACTACTCCAGCAATGAATTTAAGGTTGCGCCTGTACGGCACTCAAAGTTAGCTGATGGTGCACGACAGCTGTATTTTGTTACAGGGCCAGCTAGTGCTACGCCACGGAGCACATAGCGATCAGGATGCAAGTGGAACCCACCCAACCCAATATGAAAAATTAAACAAATGGGTTAACCCAAATACTAAGCACGAGGTTACCCAAAAACCCGATGGTTACCTAAAAAACAATCGCTCATGCGCTCAGCTATACTCAGAACGCTGAATCGGACATACAAAAGGAGATTAGTGGCCTCCATCTCAATTCGTATCTTCTTCGTTTCTTCCATGCTAATCAAATACATACGGAAACCGCTAATCGAATACACGCGGAGCTGCTGCTAAATTAGAGACGCATGAACAACGCTAATCGAATACATGCATGTAGGAACGGCTGTTAATTGAGAGATACATAAACAACGCCCGATGTAGGAGCAGTGATTTAGGCGCTGGTCCTCGAGTACATGGACAACGACGACCTGACGGTGTGGGGATTACCGCGAGATCTCGATTACTGCCGCCTGCCGGCACCACCGCACCCGATTGCCGACGAAGCCGCAGCCAGGTGACGATGGAGTTGGCACCGGAGAAGGCGCAGGCAGCGTAGGCTGATGCTGATGGGCGTTACGCCGGTACGGGACCAGGCGGATTGACCGGTCGAGGCCGACGATGCCAGCGCCACCGCCGCCGCACCGGCTCCGGATTGGGTTATCCAGTGACCCAGACTGTTTGGAACTATTTGACACTAAAGTACAATGGTTCGGCTATATACACTGGCCTTTGTAATTTGGGTAATGGGTCAATGGGTCGACCCATCGAAACCTGCAAGCCGACGTAGCGATGCGGGTTCAACACGCCAGCAAAGAAATCCTCGTGCGGATCACGAGGAAACGAGACGGGGCTACAGGTGTCTAGCATGACACGTAGGGCGCGTTTGGTTCCCGTACGACCTCATCGGTACTATTTTAGTGAAAATTCTGGTACTTCCAGAATAAACTCGCTAGAGTAGAGATCCCACAAGTTATTAGCATGGACGAACAAAGTCCAAGGTGCCGCCGCGTGCCGAGACGTCTCACCACGTCCCCTCTCGCCCACGGCGCGACGCGGTTTGGCCACCTTCCCCGAAGCTTCCCCTTTCCCCGCCCCGCGCGAGACGGGCACGGCCACGTCCGGGCCTGCCATCCCAGTCGACACACACACACCCCTCGACCTCGAGTCACAGTCCACAATCACCACTGACGACGACACATACTGCTCGAGTCGAGTCGACTGGTAATCCGCTGCACCCACCGGGGCAGCCGGCCGGCGATAAAGAACCCCCCTCCCCTCGGCGCACACACACGCGGCGGCACCTCTCCATTTCGTTTGCTTTCCATTCCCCTCGGCTCCGCGTCGGTCTCTCTCTCTCTCTCTCTCTCTCTCCCCGGCGAATTAGCGCGATCCGGAACAAACAGGCGAGCGAGCGAGCGAGCGAGGAGGCCGGGCATGGAGGGCTACGACCGCGAGTTCTGGCAGTTCAGCGACCAGCTGCGCCTGCAGACGGCCGCCTTTTCGGGCCTCTCCCTTGGCGACTCCATCTGGTCCCCGGCCGGCGCCGCCGCCGCGCCCGACCGCCGCAACTCCCAGGCCGACGCCGGCATCTTCGCCTCCCCGTCCCCCGCCGACGCCGCCAAGGGCAGCATCGTCGGCCACCTCAACGACGCCGGGCCAGGCGGCCTCATCGGCTCCGGCAAGCTGGCCTTCGGCGCCAGCAAGGCTGACCGCTACAACAACCTCCCGGCCGAGAAGGCCGCCGCTTCCTACAACAGCAGCAGCAACATCAACGGCGGATATGGCGGCAAGAACACCAACAACAACGGGTTCGCGTTCAACAAGATGGGGAGCTACGGCTACAACAGCAACGGCAACGGCGGCGAGGTGAAGAGCTACTTCAACAAGTCCGCCGGGAGGCCGGCGAGCAACAACAACAACAACGGCCACCACGGCGGCGGCAAGAAGCAGGGCGCCGAGTACGGCAGGAAGAAGCACGGCAAGAACGAGGTCGGCGGCGGCAACACCAACGGCATCGCGGCGGCCGCGGACAAGCGGTTCAAGACGCTGCCGGCGTCGGAGGCGCTGCCGCGGGGCGAGGCCGTCGGCGGGTACATCTTCGTCTGCAACAACGACACCATGGACGAGAACCTCAGGAGGGAGCTCTTCGGTAAGCAATAATTCTCTGCGCCGCGCCGCGCCCCTGCTCTGCCGAATCTTCTAGGTACTGATGATTGGGCTGCGCCAGGGCTGCCGTCTCGGTACAGGGACTCGGTGCGGGCGATCCGGCCAGGGCTGCCCCTCTTCCTCTACAACTACTCCACCCACCAGCTCCACGGCATCTTCGAGGTAACGTTACAATTAATCCGATCGATCTGTTCGTCGCCGATCGATTTGCAAGCAAACCCGACGAACTGTGTGTTCAGTTCATCCGTGCTCATCGATCATCTCGTGTTGTTATGAATCAGGCCGCGAGCTTCGGCGGCACGAACATCGACCCGACGGCGTGGGAGGACAAGAAGTGCCCCGGCGAGTCACGCTTCCCCGCACAGGTAATAAAACCTCACCTCCCTACCTTACCTGCTCCGATCACTAAGACTAATGGCGGATGGCCGAGACTTGTAGTACACCTGTTCCAACTGTTCGACATATTTCGCCGACAGAAACCTAGCGACCCGCCCACGTGTCACGACGTGCAGAATCAAAGCCGGCTTTGGTCTCCGACCACCGGATGGCAAAAAGATTAATGAAGGTCGTGGGCACACAAACAAAAAGTGTTTTCAGTTCGTGTTTCGAATCGATTTGATTACCTGGTCAGTGGGCACAGGATTCGCGTTCCGGGCGTAGTCCGACACGCAGATGATAGTACAAAACACTGAGACCTGCACCTGCTCACACTTGGGGCCTGTTTAGATGCAAAATATGTGGGGGGGGGGGGGGGGGGGATTTGGGGGGCTTGGGGTCACTTCGTAATCATTGCGTCACTGTAACATTTCGTCTGTGTGAAAAATTGTCCAAAAATTGATTAATTAGGCTCAAAATGTTCGTCTCACGGAGTACAACAAAACTGTGCAGTTAGTTTTTGATTTCATCTACATTTAGTACTTAATGCATGTGTCGACATTTTGATATGATGAGAATCTTTTTTTTGCATAGTAAACTTTGGTTTGATTTTTTGAAACTAAACAAGGGCTTGATTACGCTGCGTGTGCTCTCAAGGAAATAGCTACTGTACTGTAGTTGTGAATCGACCTAACTTACTGTAGTAAGTCTGTAACTGTGAGTGAATTAGCGGCTGAAACTTGAAAGGGGCATCATCTACAATGCTTCTGAACGTGTGTGCGTCTAGCTGTCTGATAAATTGATGTTCCTGAACGCTGATGATGTGTGCGACCATGTGCAGGTTCGGGTGGCGACGCGGAAGATCTACGACCCGCTGGAGGAAGACGCCTTCCGGCCCATCCTCCACCACTACGACGGGCCCAAGTTCCGGCTCGAGCTCTCCGTTACCGAGGCCCTCGCCCTCCTCGACATCTTCGCGGACAAGGACGACGCCTGATCGATTCGTCAGGCCGCCGAGCAACAAGAGCCAGGCCCAATAAACTAGACATGTGTACTGCAAGTACAAGTATAGTATTGTTATTATTGTTATCCAATATACTATATCGAGCTTTGTTTGATATACGAGGGCTATAAGGCATGCGTCCCATTGTTTTGTTTTATTATGACACTAGCGCGATGATTGCAGAGGTATGAATAGCCCTCGTTTTATGCTCCTTGTACTGTAAAGACCTATATATTTGGATCCAAACTGCCACGTACAAACCACTTTGAGATCTGTTCATCTGAACATAATGTACCTATACACTAGATGTGTCTCTCTTGGATGGGAACTCGTCCTTTGGCGTAATATTTTTTTGAAAGAACTTCGGCGGTAATATAATGTGCAACCTCAACCTCACTTATTATAATACATCTGAATGGACCGGATTCCAGAACATCTGCTGACTGCCAGCCCATGACCCACTGTACACCACCTTCAAGAAGAGAATTCGTCATATATTTTCTTCATATAGCATCGCCTCCCTTCAATACGATAGACATGAAACCAGATGGTAGCTGCACAGCAAGGCACGTTAAGCAACAACATAGCACGCATCAAGCAGGCACCAGATAAGTCAGCCACTCAGCCGCAGCCCACAGGGCGCCATAACTTTTCATTCACCAATTAGGTTTAACACCTAAAACACATTTGTACAAAACCGCAGAACGGAGATCCAGAAGGGTAATATCAACAAACAGGATATCCAGAACCGAGAAAATCGATGGGGGAAAGGAAATCTCTCAAATACATCTGATAATCTATCACC
This sequence comes from Echinochloa phyllopogon, assembly GCA_033239725.1. Lineage (NCBI taxonomy): Eukaryota > Viridiplantae > Streptophyta > Magnoliopsida > Poales > Poaceae > Echinochloa > Echinochloa phyllopogon. Next base: position 36,474,379 of record BTCW01000014.1, read on the forward strand.
AGTCAAGAAGCACGCCACATCCAAGAATCCTCACCAAGTTTTCTTGTTTTCCTTCTCCAGCTTCAACCAAACATATTATGCGGAGCAGGGTCAGCCATGAGTGAGCTGTGGTGGTGAACCATATACCACCTGCCATTGCGGAACTCATACACATTTGTCACATGGAACAGCACAGGATCAACATCGACATTCGCCTTCAGGTTGACCCACGCCACCTCACCAAGGACACGAACTCGAACATCCCGTATCTGGAAAGCAATCCCCTGCCCTCCATCTTGGCCCCAGTTGAACAGCAAACTCCAGCCTTCCATCACCGCATTGTATCTGTTAAACAAGGAAATGAAAGGTCGCATTGCCACAAGACCTGTTAGATAATGCTCGCTTAAACAGTCAATTGCAAAATCAATAATGATAAGTCGAATAAAAGGCTTCATACAAACTAAACTTTCATCCCAAATGGAACAAGATAGAGGTGTTCTGTACTTGTAAAACCACTAAATCAAACATCTAGAAAATCTCATAAGAACCAGATGAAGAAACAGATTCACATCTGTGCCCAGGCACACTGAGCCTCTAGTCAATGGGTTTAGTTGTATACTTGTATTGTATAGTTGGCTGTGGTTACTGACAGATGGTCAAGTACAGTCCTACTGCAAAAATGCAACAAATGGATCTGCCAAAACATATGGGTTTTACTTCTCGCAGAATATGAATCGATATGCATGGATGAAAAAGAAACAATTACGTACACGCGCGCGCGCACACACAACGGAAGCAAAAATTTTCATTAGTCGTCTCTATTCTATTCACAGGTATGTCAAGTTTAAACAATTTCCTGCAAAATAAGTTAAAGGTGCATGCATGCACACTGTTCACCTAATCAGTGGTGAGGCACTACACCCTTCATCTGCCAACATAGTGTAGATGCATGACTAGAAACTACAATTTCTTTCAAAAAGTCAACTGATCTTAATGCATAAATAGTTTTGCAAGATCCCAACAGTTGGGATCTACTCAAAGGACGGATAAAAGAGACAAAAAAGTAGTAGATATGAAAAACCTCAACATGAAGATAACATAACAGAATTGCAAAAATTGGCGTACATATGCTTAGCTGTGGACTTCTATAAATTTATACAAGTAGCTAGACTCACAACGAATTGTATCAAACAGAATTTTCTTCGCATTGATTCAACATACACAACGACCCATAATATATTTGCCAAACAGATGAACCACCCTATAAGACACGCTACCTCTGTTTCACAGTGTAGGTCACAATGTCCATGCCCCCAATTTCACAAAGACCACGGGAACTCAACATTCATGCAAAAGAATCAACCAAAACTAGGTGCCACCCCTTGGAACATGCCACCTAAGTGTTGTACATGGATTGCATTTAAAACCTCTTGATAATAACATAGCAATCATCATATGGACATACATCTTGATGCAGATATGCCCAAGACCATGGACATACATTTTGAAATAAAAAGTTGAAATCAGAGAACAAATTAGAAATTTGAATCAATTGAAGTGAGGTCAAAAGGACATACCCAGTGAAGAACTCGCCAGTCGCATGAATACACTTAACATAATCTGCATTGAGCCAAAAATGGCTCATTGCAGGCAAGGACCCTTCCCTGATGATATTATAGAACTCTGCATTAAGATTCATGATAGCTTTTGTAGCAGCATAGTATGCCTTCCATCCATTAGGTGGATTTATAGTACCCTGCTCCACTGTAAAATCCTACAAGAGTTGATTTACATTACAAGGGTGCAAAACAAGTTCAGAAATTGTAAATAAATTTTTTCAACATACTCACTAGGACTGTTGTTTTAAACATCCAAACTACACAACTTCACACGGTAACATCAAGGAGACAAGAGAAATTCAGAATCTAAAGCTATATGACTCACTTCTTACCCAGAAAAATAAAAAAATGCATGAATTTGTGGAAATCAGAAAGGAAGCAAGGAACACAAAATTTATCCATATGCTAAGTTGTGCGGACAATTAGAAGGGACAACAGGATATAAACAAGAATTATTATGATCTGTAACCAAGGTGCAAATGGGACAAGCACAGGTAAACGTGCACAATGCAAACTTCTTGTTTGTCGCATATCGATCAATATGGCTAGATTGTGAAAACACCAGGAAAAATCTGGAAACTAAAGCAAGGTAAAGTAGAAGTGTCTTATGTGGGTATAATTAAATTTCCTTCAGTTAAGAAATGGAAACACATGCAGTAGCTGGTTCAGGTCACTCCGCATGTCCAATGAGACATGAGAGCCATGGAAGTCTGGTTCATTCCACGTTTCCAGTTTATTCCATGTGTCCGACGGGAGTCATGGATGAATCGCCATGACTTACCATAAATTTCAGAGAGGAAACCATTTGGTTTCTGGATTAGAGTGCAACAGGGACAACATAACCCAGTAAAATCAAAATCCTAGCCCTCCATCACATCCAATGAACGCTTAGAATTAGATTGCTAAATATCCCAATCCGTATCCTACCACTGTTATTCCTCTATCCAAACACCCCAAGAATAATGGCATGCACCAGCAGAGATGTAACAAGCCTAATCCAGGACACTGACAGTACAGTCCTAGTGGAGTGGAAATAAGCAGTGACGGATAAGTACATTGCCAATCAGACAGTAAACCAGTCAAGGAGAAGTTAAGGGAGGCCTTGCGGGCTGCATCAGGCCCAGCAGCGCACCTTGTGGTAGAGCGCCTTCCAGGCGCCGTCGTCGTTGGCGGCGCGGCGCATGGCGGAGTTGGTCATGGAGAGGCGGCAGAGGCTGGTGTAGTCGAGGTAGCTGAGCGCGTGGGTGGTGATCTCGGGGACGAGCTGCTCCATCATGGAGGCGCCGCCCTCAGGCGGGGGCGGCTCCTGCGCCTTCTTCTTGTTCTCCCCGCCCACGGCCATCTCGCCGTTGGCGGACTTGGCGGCGCGGCAGCCGCAGGAGGCGCAGCCGCAGCAGTTCGGGGAAGGGGACTGCTGCTTCTTGGAGGAGGAGGAATTGGAGTTGGAGGAGGAAGAAGAGGAGCGGAAGGCCCAGATGGCGCAGACGAGGCAGCAAACGGCGGTGGCCCCTGCGGCGATCAGGGCCCGGACACCGTCCATGCGGACATCCAGGACGCGGGGGAGGCGGCGGAGGAGGTCAGGTGGTCGGGGTAGGGTTTGGACGGCATCCCATCCCACGGAAGAGGAGGCTAGGGTTTTGTCGTTTGGGTCCGGGGGGAGGAGACGAGATGGGGAATGAATGAATAAATGAGCCGGGGGGGAGCGGAGCACGCAGGCGGTTCCCGTTTGGGATCGAGGAAGACGAACAGAAAAATGGATGCGTTGGGTTGGGTAGTTGGGTGGACGCAATGCCACTTATGGACGGGGGTTTGGGTTGGGTCGGGCTCCGCGGACCGGGACGGATCGGGCTGGACACGCCGAATCATCCGCGTTCGGTTTTGGGAAATCCGTCGCATTCGGCGTTGCGCCATCGATGCTGACAGGATAGGCGTCGACTGAAGCACCAGTAAGCTGTTCTAAAATTAACCGTGTTATCGGAAGCCGACGGCTCTCAAATAATCAATTTACTGTCGTGTCTTCTACTAACTTCATTTAAATTATAGTTTAATTTTGACTTTTTAAAATTTGTAAGTTTTGTTATATGTCTATAGCTATACACCATATCTATCTATATCTATATATATTATAAAGAGAATTGGAATTGACCATTATTACAATTCCACGTCTCACGAAGGAATTATCTGTAGTAAAGAAAAAAAGATAACTAAAAGAGAGGAGACCCATTTTATCGACGTATTAGGAAGTGATCCCTTTAGGAGCCGGAACTTTTTTCACCAACTTTACCCACGGGTATCCATACCCACGCATACCCACGTCCCAACCACACGGCCGCGCCGTGACACCGTGTGCGACGTAACCCTGAACCCACGCCCCGTCTGTCTCGCCGCCGCCGCTCCACGCAATTCGCCGTTGCCTCGCCCAAAGCAGGAGCAGCAGCCGCCGCCTCCGTCGCCGTCGTTCACACCCGTCCGTCGTTGCCTCGCCCAAAGCAGGAGCAGCAGCAACCGCCGCCACGCCACACCTGGCCATCCTCCTCTACCGGGACCGCCGCCGCACCTCAGTCTCTTCCCTCGTGCTCTTTTCTTCCCTTTGTCGCGGCAGGGGAGCGGGTCCTCGGATCCAGACGAGTGCCTGGCCTCCGGCGAGCCTTGGGCCTGCACCGAGTGCCACACCACCAAGACCCCGCTTCGGCGCGGGGGGACCCTGCGGACCCATGGTGCGTCCTAGTCCCACCTCCGATCTCATTCCGGGGAACCCTAGCACCGCACTGGGCCTTGTTCCCCGTCCCCGATCTATGCATTTTCGGCTGATCCGCTTCGATCTATTTCTTTCTCTCTCGTCGCAGTCGTTGTGCAAAGAGTGCGGGATCCAGTACCGGAAGAAGAGGGAGGCGCTTGACGCCAACAAGGCCGCCGTCAGCGCCGTTGAGCAGCAGCAGCAGCGGAAGAACAAGGCCACCGCCGCCTCTAAGAGGGAGAGGGAAAAGGAGTCCGATGCCGATGAGGTCACCGTGGAGCTCACCTAGGCGCCGCGCGCTGCCGCAAGAGGCGACGCGACACTCACGCGCCCAACACACGCAGAACTGGCAGATGAGGAGGACAACCAGACGTCGATGAGGTCAACCCCTCTGGCTTCTATCTCCAGGTACTACCTCAAGTACATTCAAACAGCGCTTAAATCAATTGCTCGATAGTCAAGATGATCCCACTGTTGATGGATTTCAGTGTTGCTCGAGAAAGTTTTAGTAGTAGTTGTTTCTTTTTTTTCCAAACAGACGGGCTGAAGAATGAAAATTGATGAGCTCGGGAAGCTACTGCTAGTGTGGGGAGATTGTGTGGAAGACGAAGGAGCAAGTAAAGGCAGAATCAGAGCAATGGATAGAGATGCAGAGGATATGTTGGAGCAGGTTAGGTTGGAGATGCAAGAGTTGCAGTCTTCTAGGGACACTCGTGCTATGCCTTTGTGACAAGTGACATCATTCTACGCTCCTTGAATTCTAGAGTAAGTAGAGCTTCTAGCTATGCTTATGCACTAGCAATAGAAAATGATCGTGGCTAATGTAAATGTACCAAAGTAAGGTGTAGTTCTGAGTAAAACAATTTGAATGGAATATTTTGGTGTGTTCACTTTGCATCACCCCGAAGCAATTGCATAGTGGAGGCTGTACTGAATGATTAAAGCACTTAGTAGTTATTCATTCCATATTTTCTCAAAGACATGTTCTTTTTTTTTGGACTCTGAACATAGTGTCTGATGGAATTACTAATCCAAAAAATTGCTTTGATTTAGTAGGATTTTTTAGTCAGGGCCTGCGTGCATGCACCGATTTTATAAGATTTGTAGCATATATTCTGCCCTATATTTCGGTTTAGTGGATTTTGATTATATCATGTTAAGTTCTTTTCAGGATCTGGTTAATATTCTCAAGACCACATACAGGTGTTACTTCAGGGAATATAATATAAATCTGGAAGAGATACATGACCCTTTCATGCATATGCACTGCGTCACGGTGGCAACTAATCGAGGCAGCGAGTGATGCTCAGTTGATCTTACAAGCGCTCACCTAAATCATCTTATAGCTTTGGTGGTTGTCCTAGTATGTTAACTGAATAATATTTTTTTTGTGTCTAATTTTAGAATGCAATATGATATAGTACATGCTACGGCAGCTATTGTTAGTAGTTTTGTCTAATTAATAGGTGCAGGTGTATAATCATACAATCTATTTTCAGAAGAAAAAACTATATAACTACAATTATTGTTTAGTTCAAGCTAATCCTATTTGGTATGAGCCTATTGCTTTGTTGATACAGGTGTGCCATGGTGCCTTATTGATGGATGACAGAAACAGGTCCATGGTGTTCACACATATACTCATGTATGTACTCTCATTCTACGAGCGCTAATTTGCATATATATTTGGTTTGATGTTTTGGTATGCTTGGTATTGCAGTGTTTTAGTTTGCAGGCTTAGAAATCACCACCATATGCTCTTCTCAAATATATTGTCAATACAAAACAAAAACCTACCTTAAATATATCTCAACACTTCTTGCGTTCTTACCTTAAATTTTATTAGAGCATGGTTGTCCGATGTTGCTTTGCATCAACACATGCTTCATTAATAACATCAGAGGTCTGATTGGATGGAGAAAAGTGAGGAGGAGCTAAATTTGTAGTTTTACTTGTCAGGTTTGCAGTCCTTTTCATAACACCAGAGGTCTAAATTGTTAAACTAATACATTGTGGAAGATAGCTCCCTGATTTTTCAATATCCAAAGTAAGTAAAACAATTTGCTTGCTCATATATATTTGTCGATGGATGTCTAGGAACAAAGCTAAAAGAGACGATATATTGTTTGTTGCGAAATATCTCACTATACTATTATCTAAGTTTGTATCAATGTGCTGCTATAAGACTCAGTGCCAATTTTTTGTTTTTTTATGGAATAGTTTATCTGATAGTGGGCAGAATGTCAAAGCAAACCGGTGTGTACAGCTGAAAATCCTTTCTTTGATTGTTCCCACTTGTCTTGGTCTGACAATAGATTCTGTACTTCCTGCTTAGGGTCTGGCAAGTAGAACAATTGCCACTTCTGATGTGGTTCAGGAAACAAAATGTTCTGAAAGTATAGCTGTACTTGTAGTTTTGAAATTTTTCTTTTTTAATAATATTTTTAAATTGTTCTGGAAAATGTATATGCTACTTATAGATCTGAAATTGTTCTAAAATTACAGATGCTACTTGTTTTTAAGCTTCTTCTTGGCCATAAATATCATTTTGCTGATCTGTTTCTACCCTTCCCATTTGATGTTGAAAAATGTGAGTAGTATTTGGAAGACAACCCTCCTTTGTAAAATTGAATCACTGATGCAATGTTCATTTTTGGGAAAAATAATGTGTGACCACAAATCACTGATGCTACTTTTGAATGGTTCATGTTGACTTTTAACTGATTTGTTTGGCGGGAGTTCAGTTGGATGGCACAACTCTGAATGTGTTCGCTTCCTTTTTAGTTTTCTTGCAGCTATTCTAGCAGCAACTATCTCAAAATTGTATGGTGTTTTTGAATTGTTATTGTTCAGAGTGATCTATTTCCTCGTGTAGGCTTCATCAGCCTTTCATCTTAGCAGCCAATTATTGGATTTTTTTTTGCATTTTGTAGGTTGCCCTGAAGACACTTTTGGTGATCCATAGGCTTGTCCGCTAAGGTGATACTACAGTCCGTAGAATTTCAATTAAATTTCACCTCTTGTTTTATGAAGGGTGATAGTGTCGAAGATTTATCTCCGGCGTATCTGTCTAGGGGTATCTCAGAGAGTAGTATTGTGGGTCTCGCCGAGTTCTAGCAACGATGGTGCACACACAAGACAAAGATTTAGACATATTCGGGCCGCAAATTGTGTAATATCCTACGTCCCTGTATGCTTGATTGCTTTGTGTATGAGTTGAATTGGTTTGGAGGGGTCCCTGCTCCGCCTTATATGTACGAGGAGGAAAGTTACAAGTCGGTTACATGATTCTAGTCGTATACAACAAGGAGTACTACAACAGGGTACTTTGGGGAGTCTTCTAATAGTACACAACTAGTTCTCCGAGTCAACTATGTCGTCTTGCACCATAGCCGACTGTTTCATGGAGTAGTCGGGCTAGACTCATCTGCCGAGTAGTTTAGTCTCGTACATGGGTGGCCTCAGGGTTCCTGGTCCCACAAGCCCCGGAGCATCTTGCGTCTTTGCTTCAAGTCTTGAATCTGCTTTAACATCTTCAAGGTTCATCTCTTGATGACTCGAGTAGTTGGAGCAAAGTCCAAGACGCTCTTGTCTTTAGTTTCGAGTAGTTTCCATTAGAGTGCATCTTTGATGCACCCAATGGGTGTAGCCTTTTCAAAGTAGTCTTCTGTCTTTATACGGAGTAGTTCAATGGCGTGTACCCATTGGTTGTAGCTCTCGAGCTTCGAGTAGTTTTGTTAAAACTAGTCGAAGGTCTTCACTTGAATTAAGCCGTAAATTTTGGAAAGAATAAAATCTCTAAATATCTGTTAGTAGCCCCTGAGCTTTAGATCAAATATCTTTGATTTAAGGATCCAATGATATCTGGAAGAACCAATCTACCGCAAATCTTGTTCGCGATAAGGAAAATATCCCAAATAAATCGGATCGCTATCCTGGAATATGACGCGCCGTCGCGGAAGATTACGGTGCGACACAGTAACCCTACCTTAATATTATAAATACCGGGGTATCAGTCAATCCATTTACTTGTGCTTGTAAGCTAAAACCTTGAGTTTCTTCCAGCCCCCGAGCTTGTGCATCTGCCCCCAGTAATCAGTAGCCTCCGAGCCTAAACATCCACTCTTAGTATTTGAATGGGTGAGAAATCCAAAGCCATAGGTAAGAAGAAAAACACCACGAAGAAAAGCAACGTTGAGCAGGAGGCGCCAGTGTGGAGGCTGCCCGCGGTAGTGTTTGCTGTGCAGGACATGGAGATGCAGCTGCAGCCGCTGGCAGGGGCGAAGGGTGTCTGCATTTTTTCCAGTTTGCTTCAAGGTTGATATGTTGAGGTATTAGCGATGCATGACAATCAAGTACTGCTACTCCTGAGTTAGGGTGTCACTAACCCTCGATTTGTTGTCAGTTCAGCCTGTTTATCCCAAATAAATTTTATTTTGCTATTTTTTATATTCATATAGTTTATCATATTAGCAAAGAAAAGTTATTAGTACTGGGCACTCGAAAACTAAAATTTTACTCCCTCCATTCTTAAATACATGACGTGTAGGACAAGTAAATTAGTGTATTTTTGAACTAAATGGCTTGTTCTAAACGATATATATTTGAGAACGGAGGTAGTAGTTGGTTAAAAATCAACTGTTTTGTTTAGGCCTCATTTAGACACTAACCATTCCTAGGTTACTTTTTTTGGGGCAATTGCTAGATGCGATGGTATGTTTGTAATGAAAAGATTCTGTAAAATTTAAAGAAACTTCATTTGTAAACTTCCAATGTTGGGGAGGATAATGGTGTGGAGAGAGATGAGCACCAGAACAAAGGGGATGGTTTGCATGTAGTTTGGTATTTCTGTATCACCTAGGATGCTAGTATTATTTTTTTACTACATTGTCCGCAGTGACACACTTGGTTGATGGTTGGCTATGCACTAACATGGGCCAAGCTAGCTTCGTCGTGTTCGAATGTACGTAGTGTCGGTGTAGCCGACCCGGGCCGGCAATGTTGGTTGTTCTCGTCTTCTTCTACACTTCTATTCTTACTACATTATGTAATTTTCACTTTTTTTTCGAGGAGAGGAATGAATCGAAGCTTTCAGCGCAAGCATATTGGCGCGCTTTGGGATGGCAGAGTACGGGATTAGACTAATATTAAGATAGTCGCAGGTTTAGAAAGATTGCAGGAGAAGCTCAGCTTAGCTTAGCTGCTTCGTCCAGCTGATAGATCAAGCAGATATGCACTACTGTGTCTTCTTAGTTTTCCTTCCTTTGAAAAAAAAATCACAGTATCACACTCACGAGACGACAGCTAAATCAAGCTTCTACACACATGCATGTACGTGGGCCCATCTTGAAAAGCATCCCTGCTCCCCGATCCCAGTTTGCATTGGAATTCCGAAAGAGAGAAAAAAAATGCATCGCCTGGAATTAAAATACACGTACGTTAATATTTTCTGTGTGTTTAGCTTTTTTGTTGGTAGTTATGGTTACGCAGGAATGATTTGGTATTTAAAAAAAATATCACTGCCCTTTTGTAGGTTATCTATTCGGCACTTGCACTGTACTTGGGCTACCCTACACAAGGCAACTTCACAAGATTTGGTGATAGTGGCATATCTGTGTTATGATTGGCGCATGTGGTCAAGAAGTTTTTTGTCGGAACACATGGGTGACAGTCTAGTCTAAAAATTATGGATCATTAGTGTGTCTTTTTCATTTTGCCTTGTGAGGCTGTGTGCATCTTAGGGTCGGAAAGATCTCAATTTTTTTGTAATCATCTGATGTAATAATCTTAATTTCAATAAAACTTCTCTTATTAATAAAACACAAGCAAACACAATACAGTCTAAGTTCTCGTGTCTTCGTGTCTGTCGTCACTCCACAAAAAAATGGCGAGCTAAAAAAACATTTCTCTACGATCGACATTATTAGGCGCTTGAAATTGTTTTTCATTAAAAAACGAACAAGAAGTAGTAGAACAACAGAACAGGAATACTGAATGAGCATATTAGAAAGCATAGATAAAAGTAATGGTCGGTTAGGAGAAAAAAGGGGAAAAAGAAAGAAATGATGCAACCTACTCCCTCCGTCTAAAAAAGAATGATGTTTTAAAATTCTAAAATATATTAAAAATGTATTAAAAATGATGCATATGTCCATAATTAGTTTATTTTGTATATAAAAGATGAAAGAAATTTGTTTCTATTTAATCATGCACGTACGAGATTAATGCCTTAGTTTTGCGTGCATGAGACTTGAATGCCAGAACTTTATTTTTTTATCCTTGAATGCTAAATATTATTCTTTTTAGGACGGATACGCTAGTTAGATTAGCAGTAGTGCACAGGGGTAAAATTATAGTGGGAGTGGACCCCTTACTACACAAGTTTCCGCAACTACTGGAACAACAAAATACATCACTACTCGCAAAAAAAAATGAAATACATCACTAGAACCATCAAAATAAACAATCTTTTGGAACAATAAAATTGCATTGCTAGACCAATTAAAATGGGGTAGTGGAACAACAAAGTAACTATATCACTAGATCATTTCAAAATATACCATGATACATCACAAGAATTGTATGAGAGTAGTTGGATTATGTTATATGAAATAATAATATTATTATTATGAAAAGTTATAAAAATATAGCATGGAACATTTCAGATAGTCTAATGGAACATTTGAAATGTAAAGTTAGAAAAACAAAAACACATTGGTAGGGAACAAAAAGAATAATGTTACATAATTTGAAGTAAAACCAAAAAAATATTTTAAAAGTCATAAAAATAACTACTAAAAATATACTAGAAACACAAATAGAGGGGGTTATCCAAATAAAGTAAAAAATACTTACAAATAGGGTGAGAAAATAAGAAGAAATAAACACAACCAAAGGAAACGGAGAGAGAAAGGGAAATCAAAGGTTTTTTTTTTGGAAAGTAGGAGTAGGAAAAATCATGGCTGCCATAGTGATGCATGCTACCTGGGCCAAAATTACACATCAACTGGGACAGAAACACTCGTAAGCCAACATTATTATGGGCCGAATCACAAAACTGGAGCATCAGGTTGTTCATGCATGGCCGTTGGGCCATTGCCCATTGCTAGCACGTTGGGCCGTCGAGACTATATGATATACTTTTATAATAATAAAAATCTTTGCTTTTATAAGCCACGTACGTGTATCAAAATTTAAACTTGACAAACTTTGACCAATAATTTAACCAACTTTTATAATATAAATTTAGAATGGTTAGATTTATCATAAAAAGTATTTTCTAATGATTATAAATTTTTAATTATAAATAATATAAGATAAGATAAATGAATTGTCAAATTTAGAAGACCGTGTCAAGTCATGTCATGCCTTATGAATCCAAAAGGAGGGAGTACTTCAGTAGTTGGACCGTTGAAATAGGCCACAAGTCTAAATAATCCATCATGCCAAGCTGAATTGAATATATTCTTGTCATTTATAGCCCTTCATCCCTTCATACAATGAAGTATAAAAAAGCATCTACAGGAGCCTATCTAAAATATATTCTCTAGATCATTATTTGGAGAGTCATTTGAGTAAAAATTATTTTTTATATCTTTATATTTTTCAACAACTTTTTTATATCTTGTGCGCAGTCTAGAGAATTATTTCAGTCTCTATCTTTGGCTAGCGAGAAATCCGGAACAGATGATATCTATATTTAGATATCCAATTGAAGAGGCTGTTGGGGGATATTTTTTCATCAAAATCTCTGTTTCTGTAAGTTAGAAAAAATATAAAGAGTCACTTGGAGATGCTCTAAGAACATTTCCCTAACAAAGAGAATGAAAAAATATATCAAAAGTTGACACCAGAAGTTTAGGCACCGTGAGAAATGCATATATTTTCATTCTGCTAGCAGCAAGCTGAGAAAACGAGAGAGAGTCCGGGTTTCTTTGGATTTTGAAAATATTTTAGACACGTTTGACCAATAATTAATGATATTAAATAAAGTCAGTTTACAAAGCTATCTTCACAACCCCAGGTTAATTCATGAGACAAATCTAATAAGACTTTTGACCGCACGATTAGAGAATGGTTAATGTAGCATTAATGTAGTAAATCATGGACTAATTAGGCTCATTAGATTCGTCGTGTAAAGTTACCCATCTCTAAAAAGGTTTTGCAAATAGACTTTATTTAATACTTTATGCATGCAAGATTACTTTTGGAAATGTTTTTTCAAAAGTCGAAGAAACACAGCCAGCTCCCCGAGTAACAGGTGTAAATGAGAACAGTTGACACTGTTAAATCAGAAGGGTTCGCAGAGCACAAAAGCTCGCTGTGGATGCCACAACACAACACAAACCAGTATGATTCAATGGACTAAATAAATAATAATTAGAAGGATTAAATATAAACTAATTATAAAACTAATTACATAAGTCATGACAAACCTAACAAGTCTAATTAACATATAATTAATATATAATTATCACATATTTACTGTAGCATTACATTGTCTAATCATGAACTAATTAGACTTAATAGATTCGTCTCGCAAATTAGCCCTCATTTATGTAATAAAATTTTTAATTAATCTATATTTAATACTTTTAATTAGTATTCTTACATCCGAAGTGACGGGACTAAATTTTAGTACTCCATCCGTTCCAAAATGTAGTTCGTTTGACTTTTTTAACCCCAAGTTTGACCACTCGTCTTATTCAAAGTTTTGTGCAAATTATCATATTTTTATGGTGACTTGCTTTATTAATATATAATCTACAAAAATGCCTTAAATTTGACTATATTTTCATAAATGTTTTGAATAAGACGAGCGGTGAAACTTGGGGTAAAAAAAGTCAAACGACCTACATTTTGAAACGGAGGGAGTAGGCCCTTGTTTAGTTCCCAAAAGGCAATCCCAAAGTTCACTATGCAAAAAGAATATTCTCATCACATCAAAATATCGGCCCATGCATGGAGTACTATATGTAGATGAAATCAAAAACTAACTGCACAGTTTTGTTGTACTCTACGAGACGAACATTTTGAGCCTAATTAATTAATTTTTAGACAATTTTTTACACATACAAACGAAATGCTACAGTGTCACAATAATTACGAAGTGGTCCTAAACCCCCAAATCTCCACCCCTATTTTACATCTAAACAAGGCCTAGGTGGGATCCAAAGACCCCTAACTGATTGTAGAGAGAAGAACCACCGTCGCTGCATGTATGTTGAAGGTAAAGTCGGCTGCGTTGATTCTGTTTTCCAGATGGTTGGTTCAGTGCGAACAGATTGTGTATCAACGCAAGCTCTCAGCAGGCCGGCAGGGCCGTACCTGAGAATTTGGAGGCCCGGTGCAAAATACAAAATGAGACCTACATTTAAAAATAACAATAACTAAAACTTTTAAAAATTAATATCTAATCGCAACATCAGCATATGGTTGATATTAATCGAGAGAAAAAAAGAGAAAACTTACTTAAATATGGATGCAATGTCAACTTGCTGAATTCTGATCCAAAATCTCAAGCGGCAAAGCTCGTGGTATTGTAGCGATGATTGATCCATTCACCAAGTCAACGACCCACATAGCATGCATGAATCTTTTTCTTATAGAAAGATTCAAAGATAACTGGTAGTAAATTAACTTGGATTGGTTGTTGAGCAAAGATAAGTGTTCTGATTGCGATTGATGTCGTGGCAGTAAATTAACTAGGATTGGTTCTTCAGGAGAGAGTTGCGGTGAAACCAAGAATAAAGAGGTAGAAAGAAAAAAGACATTTGCTGTCTAGAAACAGAAGGAATAAATGTACTGCGTAGTTGGTTGGTCTGTAGTTTTCTCCCACAGTGCATACAACCTGCAGTTGGGTCAGTCCCAACCCATCATGTCTATGGGTAGTGTCCATGTTGTCATGTTAGCAAGACATCACCTTAGACACTACATTCTCCAACCCATGATTTCTTAGGATGGATCATTAATAAATTCATCATATTTTCTCTCTACCAATCATACTTGTTGTTTTTCTATCACGAAGACACTATCCTCTTCCAATGCAAACTTTGATAGTGTCTTATGCATAGGTTCTCGTGTCGACACTGGGTCTTGCATGAGACCCAGTTTCCTCCTCTTTTCACTCTGTCTTATTTAATACAGTGCCACACAAGCAAAAAGTCATATGTGGTAGCCTAATTAATGCTATGAAAACCATTCTACGTGGAGGGTTGGGACTGCCCTTATGTATGCGGTTAAGCAAAATTTGGGCCCCCTAATTTTTTGGGGCCTGTTCCATCGCCCACCTTGCCCCTGCTGGTGTACGGGCCTGCAGGCCGGTACGGCAATACGGCATGGAGGTATTTGCCCGAGACCGAGAGAGGCGGAATTATCGTTTCCCATCGTCAGGTAGTATTGGTGTCTGCCTGCGTCGCTGCACGGTCAGGTCAGGACGAACCCCAGCCAGACTCCCAAACATGTGCGAGTGCAAGCATAGAGGCTCGCACCGCACAAGCCCAAGCGCAGGTGAGCAGCGCCACTGTGCATCCCAATCCGGACGCGGACAGGGCCACCACCACCAAAAAGCCCATGCCGTGTGTGCCTGGGCGGGCACCAACACCCAACCACCACCAGACAAACAAGTACTCCAACCCTCCCTCGCTCTGACCCGCCGTGGACCGCGACCGTACGCGCGCGCCACGCGCTCCGGTCTCCCCTGACTCGCCCAATCGCGCGGCGCTGCCGGTGGCGTCCGCCCGCGGCCCGCCGACCCCCAACCACGCCCGGGGCGCTCTCGGGTCGGGAGGGACGGGGACGAGACACGCCGCTTGCCCCCTCATCCGTCGCGTGCGCACGTCCCATCCCATGCGATGCGGCATGGCCACGCTCGGCGGGTTTGCCCTTGCCCGACCCGGTCTCGGCCGCAGGATCCGTCCGGTGTGAACGCGAAAAAAAATTCTCATTACATTAAAATGCCGGTATATGCACGGAGTATTAAATACAGATGAAATCAAAAATTAATTATATAGTTTTGTTGTGCTTTGCGAAACGAACATTTTAAACCTAATTAATCAATGTTTAGATAATTTTTCACAAATACAAACAAAATGCTACAGTGACATATTTATTATAAAGTGTAAACTTTGGATCAAAATTTAAAATTTAGATCTAAACGAGACCCTAGATTTAGACCAGGTCGCCGTTGGCCATGTACGGTGCGGATAAAAGGCAGCAGGAAGCTCAGCTGGCCCTGTTGTGCAGTCGCCAACCCCAAACTAAAATCCAAACGAACGCATTCGTCAAACAGAAAATCGAAACGAATGTGGGTTGTTGTAGAGGCAGGGCGCACCCGGACGTGCGTCGCGTCGCGATCGCGCCCGTTCGCTCTGCATTTGCCCCAACCCCAACCTCAGCTGCATTGCTTCCCCACCCAGCAAAAATAACAAAACAGAAATATCGTGGGATTGATTAGTGTAATCTGACGCCGTGGGTGATACGGTTTGTTTGGTTGATGTTTTGTTTCGTTTGTGCGTGTACCGTTGTACGTGATCCTCAACTTGAACAGTTGTTGCAGTGGGCGTCGATCGGCTGCCGTGGACTGCACAATCTGCCGAGGTACCTGTACGTGGCTGTTCTTAGCTTCGCTAACAAAGCTGGAGCCTCATGAATTTGAAGGCGAAAATCAGTAGTCCGAGGTGCACTAGTTCATCTAGATATTTTTGTTCCAACGAGCTACTGTGAAAAAAAAATCCCATGAGGTCACTGATAGGAAATGAGGCAGGAGAGTCGAGATCCCTAAACCGAGTGTGTCAATGCCGTGTCACCCACACTTGTCCATGTGAATGGAAGAGGACGTCACCATTTATTATTCGTATGGGCAAACCCATCGTACGTTTTCGCTTGATTACTGGCCGACACCAGCATCAACTACTCCAGCAATGAATTTAAGGTTGCGCCTGTACGGCACTCAAAGTTAGCTGATGGTGCACGACAGCTGTATTTTGTTACAGGGCCAGCTAGTGCTACGCCACGGAGCACATAGCGATCAGGATGCAAGTGGAACCCACCCAACCCAATATGAAAAATTAAACAAATGGGTTAACCCAAATACTAAGCACGAGGTTACCCAAAAACCCGATGGTTACCTAAAAAACAATCGCTCATGCGCTCAGCTATACTCAGAACGCTGAATCGGACATACAAAAGGAGATTAGTGGCCTCCATCTCAATTCGTATCTTCTTCGTTTCTTCCATGCTAATCAAATACATACGGAAACCGCTAATCGAATACACGCGGAGCTGCTGCTAAATTAGAGACGCATGAACAACGCTAATCGAATACATGCATGTAGGAACGGCTGTTAATTGAGAGATACATAAACAACGCCCGATGTAGGAGCAGTGATTTAGGCGCTGGTCCTCGAGTACATGGACAACGACGACCTGACGGTGTGGGGATTACCGCGAGATCTCGATTACTGCCGCCTGCCGGCACCACCGCACCCGATTGCCGACGAAGCCGCAGCCAGGTGACGATGGAGTTGGCACCGGAGAAGGCGCAGGCAGCGTAGGCTGATGCTGATGGGCGTTACGCCGGTACGGGACCAGGCGGATTGACCGGTCGAGGCCGACGATGCCAGCGCCACCGCCGCCGCACCGGCTCCGGATTGGGTTATCCAGTGACCCAGACTGTTTGGAACTATTTGACACTAAAGTACAATGGTTCGGCTATATACACTGGCCTTTGTAATTTGGGTAATGGGTCAATGGGTCGACCCATCGAAACCTGCAAGCCGACGTAGCGATGCGGGTTCAACACGCCAGCAAAGAAATCCTCGTGCGGATCACGAGGAAACGAGACGGGGCTACAGGTGTCTAGCATGACACGTAGGGCGCGTTTGGTTCCCGTACGACCTCATCGGTACTATTTTAGTGAAAATTCTGGTACTTCCAGAATAAACTCGCTAGAGTAGAGATCCCACAAGTTATTAGCATGGACGAACAAAGTCCAAGGTGCCGCCGCGTGCCGAGACGTCTCACCACGTCCCCTCTCGCCCACGGCGCGACGCGGTTTGGCCACCTTCCCCGAAGCTTCCCCTTTCCCCGCCCCGCGCGAGACGGGCACGGCCACGTCCGGGCCTGCCATCCCAGTCGACACACACACACCCCTCGACCTCGAGTCACAGTCCACAATCACCACTGACGACGACACATACTGCTCGAGTCGAGTCGACTGGTAATCCGCTGCACCCACCGGGGCAGCCGGCCGGCGATAAAGAACCCCCCTCCCCTCGGCGCACACACACGCGGCGGCACCTCTCCATTTCGTTTGCTTTCCATTCCCCTCGGCTCCGCGTCGGTCTCTCTCTCTCTCTCTCTCTCTCTCCCCGGCGAATTAGCGCGATCCGGAACAAACAGGCGAGCGAGCGAGCGAGCGAGGAGGCCGGGCATGGAGGGCTACGACCGCGAGTTCTGGCAGTTCAGCGACCAGCTGCGCCTGCAGACGGCCGCCTTTTCGGGCCTCTCCCTTGGCGACTCCATCTGGTCCCCGGCCGGCGCCGCCGCCGCGCCCGACCGCCGCAACTCCCAGGCCGACGCCGGCATCTTCGCCTCCCCGTCCCCCGCCGACGCCGCCAAGGGCAGCATCGTCGGCCACCTCAACGACGCCGGGCCAGGCGGCCTCATCGGCTCCGGCAAGCTGGCCTTCGGCGCCAGCAAGGCTGACCGCTACAACAACCTCCCGGCCGAGAAGGCCGCCGCTTCCTACAACAGCAGCAGCAACATCAACGGCGGATATGGCGGCAAGAACACCAACAACAACGGGTTCGCGTTCAACAAGATGGGGAGCTACGGCTACAACAGCAACGGCAACGGCGGCGAGGTGAAGAGCTACTTCAACAAGTCCGCCGGGAGGCCGGCGAGCAACAACAACAACAACGGCCACCACGGCGGCGGCAAGAAGCAGGGCGCCGAGTACGGCAGGAAGAAGCACGGCAAGAACGAGGTCGGCGGCGGCAACACCAACGGCATCGCGGCGGCCGCGGACAAGCGGTTCAAGACGCTGCCGGCGTCGGAGGCGCTGCCGCGGGGCGAGGCCGTCGGCGGGTACATCTTCGTCTGCAACAACGACACCATGGACGAGAACCTCAGGAGGGAGCTCTTCGGTAAGCAATAATTCTCTGCGCCGCGCCGCGCCCCTGCTCTGCCGAATCTTCTAGGTACTGATGATTGGGCTGCGCCAGGGCTGCCGTCTCGGTACAGGGACTCGGTGCGGGCGATCCGGCCAGGGCTGCCCCTCTTCCTCTACAACTACTCCACCCACCAGCTCCACGGCATCTTCGAGGTAACGTTACAATTAATCCGATCGATCTGTTCGTCGCCGATCGATTTGCAAGCAAACCCGACGAACTGTGTGTTCAGTTCATCCGTGCTCATCGATCATCTCGTGTTGTTATGAATCAGGCCGCGAGCTTCGGCGGCACGAACATCGACCCGACGGCGTGGGAGGACAAGAAGTGCCCCGGCGAGTCACGCTTCCCCGCACAGGTAATAAAACCTCACCTCCCTACCTTACCTGCTCCGATCACTAAGACTAATGGCGGATGGCCGAGACTTGTAGTACACCTGTTCCAACTGTTCGACATATTTCGCCGACAGAAACCTAGCGACCCGCCCACGTGTCACGACGTGCAGAATCAAAGCCGGCTTTGGTCTCCGACCACCGGATGGCAAAAAGATTAATGAAGGTCGTGGGCACACAAACAAAAAGTGTTTTCAGTTCGTGTTTCGAATCGATTTGATTACCTGGTCAGTGGGCACAGGATTCGCGTTCCGGGCGTAGTCCGACACGCAGATGATAGTACAAAACACTGAGACCTGCACCTGCTCACACTTGGGGCCTGTTTAGATGCAAAATATGTGGGGGGGGGGGGGGGGGGGATTTGGGGGGCTTGGGGTCACTTCGTAATCATTGCGTCACTGTAACATTTCGTCTGTGTGAAAAATTGTCCAAAAATTGATTAATTAGGCTCAAAATGTTCGTCTCACGGAGTACAACAAAACTGTGCAGTTAGTTTTTGATTTCATCTACATTTAGTACTTAATGCATGTGTCGACATTTTGATATGATGAGAATCTTTTTTTTGCATAGTAAACTTTGGTTTGATTTTTTGAAACTAAACAAGGGCTTGATTACGCTGCGTGTGCTCTCAAGGAAATAGCTACTGTACTGTAGTTGTGAATCGACCTAACTTACTGTAGTAAGTCTGTAACTGTGAGTGAATTAGCGGCTGAAACTTGAAAGGGGCATCATCTACAATGCTTCTGAACGTGTGTGCGTCTAGCTGTCTGATAAATTGATGTTCCTGAACGCTGATGATGTGTGCGACCATGTGCAGGTTCGGGTGGCGACGCGGAAGATCTACGACCCGCTGGAGGAAGACGCCTTCCGGCCCATCCTCCACCACTACGACGGGCCCAAGTTCCGGCTCGAGCTCTCCGTTACCGAGGCCCTCGCCCTCCTCGACATCTTCGCGGACAAGGACGACGCCTGATCGATTCGTCAGGCCGCCGAGCAACAAGAGCCAGGCCCAATAAACTAGACATGTGTACTGCAAGTACAAGTATAGTATTGTTATTATTGTTATCCAATATACTATATCGAGCTTTGTTTGATATACGAGGGCTATAAGGCATGCGTCCCATTGTTTTGTTTTATTATGACACTAGCGCGATGATTGCAGAGGTATGAATAGCCCTCGTTTTATGCTCCTTGTACTGTAAAGACCTATATATTTGGATCCAAACTGCCACGTACAAACCACTTTGAGATCTGTTCATCTGAACATAATGTACCTATACACTAGATGTGTCTCTCTTGGATGGGAACTCGTCCTTTGGCGTAATATTTTTTTGAAAGAACTTCGGCGGTAATATAATGTGCAACCTCAACCTCACTTATTATAATACATCTGAATGGACCGGATTCCAGAACATCTGCTGACTGCCAGCCCATGACCCACTGTACACCACCTTCAAGAAGAGAATTCGTCATATATTTTCTTCATATAGCATCGCCTCCCTTCAATACGATAGACATGAAACCAGATGGTAGCTGCACAGCAAGGCACGTTAAGCAACAACATAGCACGCATCAAGCAGGCACCAGATAAGTCAGCCACTCAGCCGCAGCCCACAGGGCGCCATAACTTTTCATTCACCAATTAGGTTTAACACCTAAAACACATTTGTACAAAACCGCAGAACGGAGATCCAGAAGGGTAATATCAACAAACAGGATATCCAGAACCGAGAAAATCGATGGGGGAAAGGAAATCTCTCAAATACATCTGATAATCTATCACCAGTCAAGAAGCACGCCACATCCAAGAATCCTCACCAAGTTTTCTTGTTTTCCTTCTCCAGCTTCAACCAAACATATTATGCGGAGCAGGGTCAGCCATGAGTGAGCTGTGGTGGTGAACCATATACCACCTGCCATTGCGGAACTCATACACATTTGTCACATGGAACAGCACAGGATCAACATCGACATTCGCCTTCAGGTTGACCCACGCCACCTCACCAAGGACACGAACTCGAACATCCCGTATCTGGAAAGCAATCCCCTGCCCTCCATCTTGGCCCCAGTTGAACAGCAAACTCCAGCCTTCCATCACCGCATTGTATCTGTTAAACAAGGAAATGAAAGGTCGCATTGCCACAAGACCTGTTAGATAATGCTCGCTTAAACAGTCAATTGCAAAATCAATAATGATAAGTCGAATAAAAGGCTTCATACAAACTAAACTTTCATCCCAAATGGAACAAGATAGAGGTGTTCTGTACTTGTAAAACCACTAAATCAAACATCTAGAAAATCTCATAAGAACCAGATGAAGAAACAGATTCACATCTGTGCCCAGGCACACTGAGCCTCTAGTCAATGGGTTTAGTTGTATACTTGTATTGTATAGTTGGCTGTGGTTACTGACAGATGGTCAAGTACAGTCCTACTGCAAAAATGCAACAAATGGATCTGCCAAAACATATGGGTTTTACTTCTCGCAGAATATGAATCGATATGCATGGATGAAAAAGAAACAATTACGTACACGCGCGCGCGCACACACAACGGAAGCAAAAATTTTCATTAGTCGTCTCTATTCTATTCACAGGTATGTCAAGTTTAAACAATTTCCTGCAAAATAAGTTAAAGGTGCATGCATGCACACTGTTCACCTAATCAGTGGTGAGGCACTACACCCTTCATCTGCCAACATAGTGTAGATGCATGACTAGAAACTACAATTTCTTTCAAAAAGTCAACTGATCTTAATGCATAAATAGTTTTGCAAGATCCCAACAGTTGGGATCTACTCAAAGGACGGATAAAAGAGACAAAAAAGTAGTAGATATGAAAAACCTCAACATGAAGATAACATAACAGAATTGCAAAAATTGGCGTACATATGCTTAGCTGTGGACTTCTATAAATTTATACAAGTAGCTAGACTCACAACGAATTGTATCAAACAGAATTTTCTTCGCATTGATTCAACATACACAACGACCCATAATATATTTGCCAAACAGATGAACCACCCTATAAGACACGCTACCTCTGTTTCACAGTGTAGGTCACAATGTCCATGCCCCCAATTTCACAAAGACCACGGGAACTCAACATTCATGCAAAAGAATCAACCAAAACTAGGTGCCACCCCTTGGAACATGCCACCTAAGTGTTGTACATGGATTGCATTTAAAACCTCTTGATAATAACATAGCAATCATCATATGGACATACATCTTGATGCAGATATGCCCAAGACCATGGACATACATTTTGAAATAAAAAGTTGAAATCAGAGAACAAATTAGAAATTTGAATCAATTGAAGTGAGGTCAAAAGGACATACCCAGTGAAGAACTCGCCAGTCGCATGAATACACTTAACATAATCTGCATTGAGCCAAAAATGGCTCATTGCAGGCAAGGACCCTTCCCTGATGATATTATAGAACTCTGCATTAAGATTCATGATAGCTTTTGTAGCAGCATAGTATGCCTTCCATCCATTAGGTGGATTTATAGTACCCTGCTCCACTGTAAAATCCTACAAGAGTTGATTTACATTACAAGGGTGCAAAACAAGTTCAGAAATTGTAAATAAATTTTTTCAACATACTCACTAGGACTGTTGTTTTAAACATCCAAACTACACAACTTCACACGGTAACATCAAGGAGACAAGAGAAATTCAGAATCTAAAGCTATATGACTCACTTCTTACCCAGAAAAATAAAAAAATGCATGAATTTGTGGAAATCAGAAAGGAAGCAAGGAACACAAAATTTATCCATATGCTAAGTTGTGCGGACAATTAGAAGGGACAACAGGATATAAACAAGAATTATTATGATCTGTAACCAAGGTGCAAATGGGACAAGCACAGGTAAACGTGCACAATGCAAACTTCTTGTTTGTCGCATATCGATCAATATGGCTAGATTGTGAAAACACCAGGAAAAATCTGGAAACTAAAGCAAGGTAAAGTAGAAGTGTCTTATGTGGGTATAATTAAATTTCCTTCAGTTAAGAAATGGAAACACATGCAGTAGCTGGTTCAGGTCACTCCGCATGTCCAATGAGACATGAGAGCCATGGAAGTCTGGTTCATTCCACGTTTCCAGTTTATTCCATGTGTCCGACGGGAGTCATGGATGAATCGCCATGACTTACCATAAATTTCAGAGAGGAAACCATTTGGTTTCTGGATTAGAGTGCAACAGGGACAACATAACCCAGTAAAATCAAAATCCTAGCCCTCCATCACATCCAATGAACGCTTAGAATTAGATTGCTAAATATCCCAATCCGTATCCTACCACTGTTATTCCTCTATCCAAACACCCCAAGAATAATGGCATGCACCAGCAGAGATGTAACAAGCCTAATCCAGGACACTGACAGTACAGTCCTAGTGGAGTGGAAATAAGCAGTGACGGATAAGTACATTGCCAATCAGACAGTAAACCAGTCAAGGAGAAGTTAAGGGAGGCCTTGCGGGCTGCATCAGGCCCAGCAGCGCACCTTGTGGTAGAGCGCCTTCCAGGCGCCGTCGTCGTTGGCGGCGCGGCGCATGGCGGAGTTGGTCATGGAGAGGCGGCAGAGGCTGGTGTAGTCGAGGTAGCTGAGCGCGTGGGTGGTGATCTCGGGGACGAGCTGCTCCATCATGGAGGCGCCGCCCTCAGGCGGGGGCGGCTCCTGCGCCTTCTTCTTGTTCTCCCCGCCCACGGCCATCTCGCCGTTGGCGGACTTGGCGGCGCGGCAGCCGCAGGAGGCGCAGCCGCAGCAGTTCGGGGAAGGGGACTGCTGCTTCTTGGAGGAGGAGGAATTGGAGTTGGAGGAGGAAGAAGAGGAGCGGAAGGCCCAGATGGCGCAGACGAGGCAGCAAACGGCGGTGGCCCCTGCGGCGATCAGGGCCCGGACACCGTCCATGCGGACATCCAGGACGCGGGGGAGGCGGCGGAGGAGGTCAGGTGGTCGGGGTAGGGTTTGGACGGCATCCCATCCCACGGAAGAGGAGGCTAGGGTTTTGTCGTTTGGGTCCGGGGGGAGGAGACGAGATGGGGAATGAATGAATAAATGAGCCGGGGGGGAGCGGAGCACGCAGGCGGTTCCCGTTTGGGATCGAGGAAGACGAACAGAAAAATGGATGCGTTGGGTTGGGTAGTTGGGTGGACGCAATGCCACTTATGGACGGGGGTTTGGGTTGGGTCGGGCTCCGCGGACCGGGACGGATCGGGCTGGACACGCCGAATCATCCGCGTTCGGTTTTGGGAAATCCGTCGCATTCGGCGTTGCGCCATCGATGCTGACAGGATAGGCGTCGACTGAAGCACCAGTAAGCTGTTCTAAAATTAACCGTGTTATCGGAAGCCGACGGCTCTCAAATAATCAATTTACTGTCGTGTCTTCTACTAACTTCATTTAAATTATAGTTTAATTTTGACTTTTTAAAATTTGTAAGTTTTGTTATATGTCTATAGCTATACACCATATCTATCTATATCTATATATATTATAAAGAGAATTGGAATTGACCATTATTACAATTCCACGTCTCACGAAGGAATTATCTGTAGTAAAGAAAAAAAGATAACTAAAAGAGAGGAGACCCATTTTATCGACGTATTAGGAAGTGATCCCTTTAGGAGCCGGAACTTTTTTCACCAACTTTACCCACGGGTATCCATACCCACGCATACCCACGTCCCAACCACACGGCCGCGCCGTGACACCGTGTGCGACGTAACCCTGAACCCACGCCCCGTCTGTCTCGCCGCCGCCGCTCCACGCAATTCGCCGTTGCCTCGCCCAAAGCAGGAGCAGCAGCCGCCGCCTCCGTCGCCGTCGTTCACACCCGTCCGTCGTTGCCTCGCCCAAAGCAGGAGCAGCAGCAACCGCCGCCACGCCACACCTGGCCATCCTCCTCTACCGGGACCGCCGCCGCACCTCAGTCTCTTCCCTCGTGCTCTTTTCTTCCCTTTGTCGCGGCAGGGGAGCGGGTCCTCGGATCCAGACGAGTGCCTGGCCTCCGGCGAGCCTTGGGCCTGCACCGAGTGCCACACCACCAAGACCCCGCTTCGGCGCGGGGGGACCCTGCGGACCCATGGTGCGTCCTAGTCCCACCTCCGATCTCATTCCGGGGAACCCTAGCACCGCACTGGGCCTTGTTCCCCGTCCCCGATCTATGCATTTTCGGCTGATCCGCTTCGATCTATTTCTTTCTCTCTCGTCGCAGTCGTTGTGCAAAGAGTGCGGGATCCAGTACCGGAAGAAGAGGGAGGCGCTTGACGCCAACAAGGCCGCCGTCAGCGCCGTTGAGCAGCAGCAGCAGCGGAAGAACAAGGCCACCGCCGCCTCTAAGAGGGAGAGGGAAAAGGAGTCCGATGCCGATGAGGTCACCGTGGAGCTCACCTAGGCGCCGCGCGCTGCCGCAAGAGGCGACGCGACACTCACGCGCCCAACACACGCAGAACTGGCAGATGAGGAGGACAACCAGACGTCGATGAGGTCAACCCCTCTGGCTTCTATCTCCAGGTACTACCTCAAGTACATTCAAACAGCGCTTAAATCAATTGCTCGATAGTCAAGATGATCCCACTGTTGATGGATTTCAGTGTTGCTCGAGAAAGTTTTAGTAGTAGTTGTTTCTTTTTTTTCCAAACAGACGGGCTGAAGAATGAAAATTGATGAGCTCGGGAAGCTACTGCTAGTGTGGGGAGATTGTGTGGAAGACGAAGGAGCAAGTAAAGGCAGAATCAGAGCAATGGATAGAGATGCAGAGGATATGTTGGAGCAGGTTAGGTTGGAGATGCAAGAGTTGCAGTCTTCTAGGGACACTCGTGCTATGCCTTTGTGACAAGTGACATCATTCTACGCTCCTTGAATTCTAGAGTAAGTAGAGCTTCTAGCTATGCTTATGCACTAGCAATAGAAAATGATCGTGGCTAATGTAAATGTACCAAAGTAAGGTGTAGTTCTGAGTAAAACAATTTGAATGGAATATTTTGGTGTGTTCACTTTGCATCACCCCGAAGCAATTGCATAGTGGAGGCTGTACTGAATGATTAAAGCACTTAGTAGTTATTCATTCCATATTTTCTCAAAGACATGTTCTTTTTTTTTGGACTCTGAACATAGTGTCTGATGGAATTACTAATCCAAAAAATTGCTTTGATTTAGTAGGATTTTTTAGTCAGGGCCTGCGTGCATGCACCGATTTTATAAGATTTGTAGCATATATTCTGCCCTATATTTCGGTTTAGTGGATTTTGATTATATCATGTTAAGTTCTTTTCAGGATCTGGTTAATATTCTCAAGACCACATACAGGTGTTACTTCAGGGAATATAATATAAATCTGGAAGAGATACATGACCCTTTCATGCATATG
This sequence comes from Echinochloa phyllopogon, assembly GCA_033239725.1. Lineage (NCBI taxonomy): Eukaryota > Viridiplantae > Streptophyta > Magnoliopsida > Poales > Poaceae > Echinochloa > Echinochloa phyllopogon. Next base: position 36,500,660 of record BTCW01000014.1, read on the forward strand.
CACTGCGTCACGGTGGCAACTAATCGAGGCAGCGAGTGATGCTCAGTTGATCTTACAAGCGCTCACCTAAATCATCTTATAGCTTTGGTGGTTGTCCTAGTATGTTAACTGAATAATATTTTTTTTGTGTCTAATTTTAGAATGCAATATGATATAGTACATGCTACGGCAGCTATTGTTAGTAGTTTTGTCTAATTAATAGGTGCAGGTGTATAATCATACAATCTATTTTCAGAAGAAAAAACTATATAACTACAATTATTGTTTAGTTCAAGCTAATCCTATTTGGTATGAGCCTATTGCTTTGTTGATACAGGTGTGCCATGGTGCCTTATTGATGGATGACAGAAACAGGTCCATGGTGTTCACACATATACTCATGTATGTACTCTCATTCTACGAGCGCTAATTTGCATATATATTTGGTTTGATGTTTTGGTATGCTTGGTATTGCAGTGTTTTAGTTTGCAGGCTTAGAAATCACCACCATATGCTCTTCTCAAATATATTGTCAATACAAAACAAAAACCTACCTTAAATATATCTCAACACTTCTTGCGTTCTTACCTTAAATTTTATTAGAGCATGGTTGTCCGATGTTGCTTTGCATCAACACATGCTTCATTAATAACATCAGAGGTCTGATTGGATGGAGAAAAGTGAGGAGGAGCTAAATTTGTAGTTTTACTTGTCAGGTTTGCAGTCCTTTTCATAACACCAGAGGTCTAAATTGTTAAACTAATACATTGTGGAAGATAGCTCCCTGATTTTTCAATATCCAAAGTAAGTAAAACAATTTGCTTGCTCATATATATTTGTCGATGGATGTCTAGGAACAAAGCTAAAAGAGACGATATATTGTTTGTTGCGAAATATCTCACTATACTATTATCTAAGTTTGTATCAATGTGCTGCTATAAGACTCAGTGCCAATTTTTTGTTTTTTTATGGAATAGTTTATCTGATAGTGGGCAGAATGTCAAAGCAAACCGGTGTGTACAGCTGAAAATCCTTTCTTTGATTGTTCCCACTTGTCTTGGTCTGACAATAGATTCTGTACTTCCTGCTTAGGGTCTGGCAAGTAGAACAATTGCCACTTCTGATGTGGTTCAGGAAACAAAATGTTCTGAAAGTATAGCTGTACTTGTAGTTTTGAAATTTTTCTTTTTTAATAATATTTTTAAATTGTTCTGGAAAATGTATATGCTACTTATAGATCTGAAATTGTTCTAAAATTACAGATGCTACTTGTTTTTAAGCTTCTTCTTGGCCATAAATATCATTTTGCTGATCTGTTTCTACCCTTCCCATTTGATGTTGAAAAATGTGAGTAGTATTTGGAAGACAACCCTCCTTTGTAAAATTGAATCACTGATGCAATGTTCATTTTTGGGAAAAATAATGTGTGACCACAAATCACTGATGCTACTTTTGAATGGTTCATGTTGACTTTTAACTGATTTGTTTGGCGGGAGTTCAGTTGGATGGCACAACTCTGAATGTGTTCGCTTCCTTTTTAGTTTTCTTGCAGCTATTCTAGCAGCAACTATCTCAAAATTGTATGGTGTTTTTGAATTGTTATTGTTCAGAGTGATCTATTTCCTCGTGTAGGCTTCATCAGCCTTTCATCTTAGCAGCCAATTATTGGATTTTTTTTTGCATTTTGTAGGTTGCCCTGAAGACACTTTTGGTGATCCATAGGCTTGTCCGCTAAGGTGATACTACAGTCCGTAGAATTTCAATTAAATTTCACCTCTTGTTTTATGAAGGGTGATAGTGTCGAAGATTTATCTCCGGCGTATCTGTCTAGGGGTATCTCAGAGAGTAGTATTGTGGGTCTCGCCGAGTTCTAGCAACGATGGTGCACACACAAGACAAAGATTTAGACATATTCGGGCCGCAAATTGTGTAATATCCTACGTCCCTGTATGCTTGATTGCTTTGTGTATGAGTTGAATTGGTTTGGAGGGGTCCCTGCTCCGCCTTATATGTACGAGGAGGAAAGTTACAAGTCGGTTACATGATTCTAGTCGTATACAACAAGGAGTACTACAACAGGGTACTTTGGGGAGTCTTCTAATAGTACACAACTAGTTCTCCGAGTCAACTATGTCGTCTTGCACCATAGCCGACTGTTTCATGGAGTAGTCGGGCTAGACTCATCTGCCGAGTAGTTTAGTCTCGTACATGGGTGGCCTCAGGGTTCCTGGTCCCACAAGCCCCGGAGCATCTTGCGTCTTTGCTTCAAGTCTTGAATCTGCTTTAACATCTTCAAGGTTCATCTCTTGATGACTCGAGTAGTTGGAGCAAAGTCCAAGACGCTCTTGTCTTTAGTTTCGAGTAGTTTCCATTAGAGTGCATCTTTGATGCACCCAATGGGTGTAGCCTTTTCAAAGTAGTCTTCTGTCTTTATACGGAGTAGTTCAATGGCGTGTACCCATTGGTTGTAGCTCTCGAGCTTCGAGTAGTTTTGTTAAAACTAGTCGAAGGTCTTCACTTGAATTAAGCCGTAAATTTTGGAAAGAATAAAATCTCTAAATATCTGTTAGTAGCCCCTGAGCTTTAGATCAAATATCTTTGATTTAAGGATCCAATGATATCTGGAAGAACCAATCTACCGCAAATCTTGTTCGCGATAAGGAAAATATCCCAAATAAATCGGATCGCTATCCTGGAATATGACGCGCCGTCGCGGAAGATTACGGTGCGACACAGTAACCCTACCTTAATATTATAAATACCGGGGTATCAGTCAATCCATTTACTTGTGCTTGTAAGCTAAAACCTTGAGTTTCTTCCAGCCCCCGAGCTTGTGCATCTGCCCCCAGTAATCAGTAGCCTCCGAGCCTAAACATCCACTCTTAGTATTTGAATGGGTGAGAAATCCAAAGCCATAGGTAAGAAGAAAAACACCACGAAGAAAAGCAACGTTGAGCAGGAGGCGCCAGTGTGGAGGCTGCCCGCGGTAGTGTTTGCTGTGCAGGACATGGAGATGCAGCTGCAGCCGCTGGCAGGGGCGAAGGGTGTCTGCATTTTTTCCAGTTTGCTTCAAGGTTGATATGTTGAGGTATTAGCGATGCATGACAATCAAGTACTGCTACTCCTGAGTTAGGGTGTCACTAACCCTCGATTTGTTGTCAGTTCAGCCTGTTTATCCCAAATAAATTTTATTTTGCTATTTTTTATATTCATATAGTTTATCATATTAGCAAAGAAAAGTTATTAGTACTGGGCACTCGAAAACTAAAATTTTACTCCCTCCATTCTTAAATACATGACGTGTAGGACAAGTAAATTAGTGTATTTTTGAACTAAATGGCTTGTTCTAAACGATATATATTTGAGAACGGAGGTAGTAGTTGGTTAAAAATCAACTGTTTTGTTTAGGCCTCATTTAGACACTAACCATTCCTAGGTTACTTTTTTTGGGGCAATTGCTAGATGCGATGGTATGTTTGTAATGAAAAGATTCTGTAAAATTTAAAGAAACTTCATTTGTAAACTTCCAATGTTGGGGAGGATAATGGTGTGGAGAGAGATGAGCACCAGAACAAAGGGGATGGTTTGCATGTAGTTTGGTATTTCTGTATCACCTAGGATACTTATGAGATCACCAATAACCTGGGTTCAATTGATTAAAGTTTAGAGACGTGGATTCCACACGTGTTTCGTCGAATACTTTTTAAAAATTTTATCTATATAGAGCAAGAGGGACGATTCCCTTCGAAGCATGTAAATAGGTTATTGGGAAGTACACATTGGACAGAGGTAATTGGATGTTGTGTTACAGGTGGCCGTCAATCTCATGGAGATGGTTGTGGTAATTAAATGTGAGCGGCTTCACGTGGTTTTAACACATGTTGCTGAAGAAAGAAAGTTCTGATGCCGTGTAGTAGGAACAATTGTATGCACGCTGGTGGAGAAGGGATATGACGGTGCAGTTCGGCCGTAGTCAATTTTTATCGATTAAATCTGAAGAGCTGCAACATAGCGGGTAATTTAGATGGATGGAGTAATATCGACCAAGATGAAATATAATATGCAGTTGATGGCTAATGCAGTAATGCCACGACCACTTTGAGAAATCTCATGCATTTGATGGTTAATGCCACGCTTAATTGTGAAAAATATGATTTTTTGGTTAAGCGCTTATTAAGGCCCTGTTTGGCAGAGCTCCCAAAGTTGATTCTCTGGTAAATCCAGGAGGAGCTCTGTCAAACAATTTTCCAACGAGAAGTGGTTCTCTGCTGATTCTGAGAAGTGATTCTCTGAAATGAACTAAGGGGCTGAGAGCTGAAAAGAGTAGCTTCTCCTGATTCTGTGAAGTGATTCTCCATCCTGATTTTGATAGTTTATACTAGGGAATTAAAAAGAATCACTTCAAGCCATATAATCACTTCTCTCAGAGAATCAGCTTCCACAGAGAATCAGAATCAGATAGAGCTCTACCAAACAGACCATAAACCTGGATAAATACATGTACCATGTGATCATCTTGGCTTCGTTTTTATGTACTATCATGCTAACCTTAATTCGTATTTTATTTTTTTTACCTTGAAACATTTGGTTGCCATCTTAAACTAAACAATCTACATTTAAATAATTTGTATACATCATATGGTCTGATGCAATAGTAAAATTATGCGAAATAGGTATAGATTATGTTTTCTTAATTTATACACGCGACATAACTACTAGTCTAGATATATAGCAAATATTATATATTTAGAAGATCCAAACGACATATAATTTAAAACGAATGAAGTGGTTTTTCATTGACCAAAATTGATAAGGAGCTATTACTATTTCCATTCTTAGAGCAACTCCAACCGTCTACTAAAAATGAATAGCCAAAATCCTGATTTAGCTATTGTTGACACCAAAAATTGGCACCGGGAAGAAGCTGACATGTGGGCCAGATTTGGTGGAAAGATACCATTCGGCTAGGAGGCTTTGCTGGAGCATTCGGCAGGAGACGCTCTGCGGTCGGGAGCGCGTTATCATTCGGCAAAGGTGAAGCATTCGGCAGGAGACGCTCTGCGGTCGGGAATACGTCATCATTCGGCAGAAGCATTGTTCCGCAAGCGAAGAGTGGTAGCATTCGGGAAGACATGATGACGTGGATCAACATAAGGAAAAGGCCGATTCGAACATGGAAAGCAATATGGGCACGAAGATTCGTCATTTATTTTTAGAAACAAGTGTTGAAGTCGTGTCCGACTAGGAGTTGTATCAAGACCTGGGTATAAATATAAACCCATAGCAATTGTAGAAATCATCACGAATCAATCATACAACAAACCGGCCCCGTGCCAACATCGAGTCCTTTAGTCGAGTCGTCGAGTTCTTCGAGAGGAGTCATCGATCCGTCGACCTCCGTAAGTACCGGCAACCTTGTATCATGCTTAGTATCATGCGGTGGATTTAAGCTTTGATACAAGTAGTCTTGTTACCATGCTTAGTATCATCCGGTGGATTTAAGTTGTGGTTTCAAGAAGGTTCCTCTGTTAGGTCATGAGCCATGCGGTGGGCTAAGATCTAGTATGGACCAAGTTATCGGCTCTGTTAGATTTAGGCAAGATCTAACAGATTCATTAAGTTACCCCGTGTTGCTCTGTTTTCACTATGTGCTTAATTCGTGCAGCACACCTTTGCCCAATCTAGATCGGCTAGGATCGGCTTTGCTTTATGGTACGACGATTCATCCCCTTATAGCCGAATCCGAAACCGATCTAGGTTGCTACGTGTCGCGGGTTCAAGCTTGTCGGCATTGTGTAGATCTTGACAGAACCGGGTATCATGCGGTAGATGCAGGTTTTTGGGTCGTCTTAGAGCTAATCATCCGGTGGATTAGAATTCGATTCGATCTGATAGATTTATCTTTACCGATTAGGCTTGTTCCTTCGCCATGGACCCCGATTCGGCTAAATAGCCGTATTCGGCAGTGCTCTCACGAGTGAACGTGTGTTCGCGGGTTTGCCTTGGGCATGAATGCTTTTAGCCTTTCACGATTAGATTGTATCATGCGGTGGATTGATCTAGTCTGATTGGTGGTGTGGCCTCAAACGAGTCAGGTGCTGCTTTCGGCCTAACATCGTTTGTTGCCATACCTGACGGGTGCTGCTTTCGGCCTATGCATTCTTGTTTCGATGTAAATTCGTGACTTTGTTGTGGGTTCGTAATTAAACATTGAATGCTTTTAGCTTTTCATGGTTAGATTGTATCATGCGGTGGATTGATCTAGTCTGATTAGTGGTGTGGCCTCAAACGAGTCAGGTGCTGCTTTCGGCCTAACTCGTTTGTTGTCATGCTTGACGGGTGCTGCTTTCGGCCTATGCATTCTTTGTTTATTACGAATTTATGATCATGTTTCACCCCTTCAATTTATTTATCATGCTCTGATCCTCGTTAATCGGCTATGAGTATATGTTGTAATGTTCATTCTGTTGAAAGCCGATCTTTCGTCATGCTTACGTCATGCATTCGGCAGTGCGTTCCTTGCGTACCTTACCGATTGCCGAATGAGATTTTAACTGCCGACAGATAGCTTCTCTGTAGCTATTTGTCTCTCGAGATTGGCTTCAACGCCGCAAATATGGAACTGTCTGGTCTTACCCGGCACGTTCCAGGTTTTGATCTAAACGTTTTTATCCCTTTGTTAGTTTTCAGGCAAACTGACTGGCACGCTTCCGGATTCGAAAGCCCGGGCCGCATTTGAAGCCAGCTTGTTCGGCTTGCTGTGTGCTTGGCGTGAGGTGCGGATTTTACGTCAACACACTTTTTGGCACGCCCGGTGGGACACACGCAAGTTTTCAAGATGCCTGAGTTGAGCGACATCATGGATGTCACTTTGGAAGAGTTGTCTGAAGAACATCAACAGATGGTAAAGACTGCTGCTAGTCAATTCATTAACAAATGTTTACTGTCTTTCACCAAGAACAGGAGCGGTGCACCTTTTCTCAAGTCCGATCTGCCAAGAGTTCTCCTTCCTGGGCAATCTGATCTTACTGAAGAAGAAGAGAGGGAGAGATTCTCGGGCTTGTTATACAAAGCTTTGGGAGAGACAATGACCAATCACAATGCTGCGTTCTTAAACAGTTTTCGGCATATAATGATAAGCATTTTTGGTCAGCATGTGGATAAACCCTTTGAGCAGATACATGGGCAATTGGGTGGTCCGACATACTTCAATGTTCAAGCACCAGTTCAGAAACCACATGGTAAAGGAAATGCTGATGAAACTGGAGGTTCTGGTGCTAAAGATATAAATGGACAACCGATTCGGCAAGATCCTCAGCTTGCATTGCCGAAAACTCGCACATACGGTGATATGGCATTCGGCACCACAGGGAATCCGCCTGCTTCTGCTTACAAGATATCTCCCTTGAACAACAGATTGCAGAGGGATTTATATGGAAACGGATATTCAGAGTTTATGGATTACAATGCTATCGATGCTCTCCCGAATCCTGGGTATGTTGGTACTGCAGGCATGCTTGCGGGAAGACCAGGGAATCAAGATACCAGTATTGACCTCATGGTGCAAAAAATGACCGATGTATTGCAAAACCAATTCGGTCTGAAGCCTAAAAATCAGGGATACATGTACTCATCTCCTTTCCCAGAATGGTACCAAAGGGTATCATTGCCGAATAGAGTCAAAGTGCCTACAGAGTTTACTAAATTCTCAGGACAAGATGATACTAGCACTGTAGAACATATAGCTCGATATCTGATGCAGCTTGGAGAGGCTTCGGCAGATGAGGCTTTCAGAATCAGATACTTTCCTTTGTCACTAACGGGTCCAGCTTTTACATGGTTTGCTTCTTTGCCTGCTCAGTCGATTTGTACTTGGAAAGACCTGGAACAGAAATTCCATGCTCATTACTACATTGGCAGTACCGAGAAAAAGTTGGTTGATTTGACCAGCTTAAGGCAGAGGAATAATGAAACACCTACAGAGTTCCTCAGGAGATTTAGGGAAACTAAAAGTATGTGCTTTTCTCTGAACATACCTGATGATCAACTAGCTGGTATGGCTGTAGCTGGAATGCTGCCTGCTATTCGGGAGAAGCTATTCGGGATGGAGTTTGATGATCTGGGCCAGTTGTCGCACAGATTGGCCTTGATGAGTAACCAGGCGTATGGCTTCAAGAAGGATGTCAGATTTGCTAAAAATAATGATGTGGCTGACATTTATAACCAATTCCTTGAAAGAGCAGATCAAGAAGATGAATATGAAGATAGCGAGGAGATAGCTGCAGCAGAGATAGTGTGGAGCAAAGAACCAGTTACAATGACTCAGAAATGGATCAAACAGATGAAGGGAACATATGATTTTGATGTGACAAAAGCAGACAAGTTGTTTGAGTTCCTGGTGAAAGAAGGCCGAATCAAATTGCCGGAGGGGCATTCTATGCTTCGGCCTGATGGAGTGAAAGATAAGAGGTACTGTGGATTTCATGATAGAAATTCTCATTCCATTAATGAATGCAGAGTCTTTAGGATGAAGATTCAGAAAGCTATCCAAGAAGGACATCTGAAATTCGACAACAAGATGAAACTGGACAGTAACCCTTTCCCTCAGAACATGATCGGGTTCTCGGTTAATATGGTGAATGCTGTTCCATCTGGAGAAAAGGGAAGATTGAAAGTTTTAACCTCAAAGAAGGCAAGGCAGGATGGTTCAGTTGATCCCACTCGGCAGATCACAATTGAGCAGGTTCGCCAGAAAAATCTTCGGTTCCCGAATAGCCGATTAGAAGTGGGAGAATCCTTTAAACCTAGAGTTACTACACGTATTCTCCTCAACAAATGGCAGCGTCAGCAAGAAAAAGAGCGTTTTCAAAGGCGTGAATACGAGGAGGAGAAAAGAAGACACGAAGAAGAAAGGTTTGAGGAAGAACAAGAAGAGTATGCTCGAGAGCAGGAACGTGCGCATTGGGGGTGTGCATTCTTCAGACACTGTTGGAACGAAGGTTTGAAGCTTCCTACATGGAATAATTGTCCTGAATGCAATAGTAGATATGATGAATATAGGCAGGGAACTATCAATCGCCGATCTGTCCATGAAAGAATTGGCAGGGTGCATCCTAGTGATGATCGGCGTTTTAATGATCAACCAAGAAAGAGACATGCTGATCACAGATGGGTTGATCATGAGGAAGAAGATCGTGAGTACGTTTGGCAGAAAGGGCAGTGGTGCCCACCTGGTTTAAGAAGGAGTCAGAAGAGAAGAGTTCAACGCCTGAGGAATCAAGAATTAAAGCAAGCAAGGCCTAGGATGAGATCGATATGGCTCCCAAAAGACAGGCCTGACGAACATGGTCATTCGGCTCCTACATGTATGGTATGTTTTCTGCCGAATGAATTCATGGCTCCAGCTAATCAAATTGTACAGGAAGAAATATTGCCCGATATAGATGATGCCGAACAATTTGGGTTAATGGCACAATTGATGTTGAACAAACAAGCTGTTTTTGAGAAGCCAGCCCAGAATCGGCACATGAAGCCACTGTACTTGAAGGGATATGTTAATGGCAAACCATTGACCAAGATGTTTGTCGATGGAGGAGCTGCTGTCAATGTAATGCCATATACCACATTCAGGAAACTTGGTATGGGCCCTAGAGATTTGACACCAACAAGCATAATTCTAAATGACTTTGCTGGAAATCCTTCGGACACCAAGGGGTGCGTGCATGTTGATCTGATGATTGGGTCCAAGACTCTGCTTACGACTTTCTTTGTCATTGAAGGCAAAGGGGCATATAGCTTGCTGCTTGGAAGGGATTGGATTCATGCGAATTGTTGTATTCCATCTACTATGCATCAACAGCTTATTCAGTGGATAGATGATGAGGTGGAGATTATCCAAGCAGATGATTCAATAAGCGTGGCAAACATGGAACCAGCTTTCTGGGAGTATCAAGGCATAGATTGTTTCTCAGGTAAAGACTGGGGAGAAGGTCCTGTGGCACCAGCCAGCAGTGATCAAAAGCCGATCGAAGCAGTCGGCTCTCATAGTAATTTTTGATGGAAAATCCAATTGATGGAACTGATGGAAAATTAGGACGTGGATTTGTGTCGGCCGATAAATTAGAAGAAGTGGACATTGGAGATGGTGACAAGCCAAAGCCGACATTTATCAGTGCTAACTTGGATTCGGTTTTCAAAGAAAAATTGGTGACATTGTTAAAGGAATACAAGGACTGCTTTGCTTGGGATTATTCGGAGATGCCCGGTCTAGACCGTTCTATTGTTGAGCATCGGTTGCCAATCAAACCTGGATACAGACCTTATAAGCAACCACCCCGGAAAATCTACAAGGAAGAAGTGTTGGCCGATGTGAAAAAGGAGATTGAAAGATTGCTAGATGCAAATTTCATTCGGCCATGTAAATATGCAGATTGGATCTCTAATATTGTTCCTGTCTATAAGAAAAATGGAAAGATGAGGGTTTGCATAGATTTTAGAGACCTAAACAAGGCTACACCCATGGATGGATATCCAATGCCTATTGCTGATTCGTTGGTTGATGCTGCTGCTGGATACAAAGTGCTCAGTTTCATGGATGGTAACGCAGGATACAATCAGATTTATATGGCATTGGAAGATATGGTAAAGACAGCTTTCAGGTGTCCTGGACACATAGGGTTGTTTGAGTGGGTTGTTATGACCTTTGGATTAAAAAATGCCGGTGCAACTTATCAAAGGGCTATGAATTATATTTTTCATGAGTTGATCGGCAAGATTGTGGAAATATATATTGATGATGTGGTGATCAAGTCATTGGATCATGAGTCTCATTTGGCCGACATAAGGAAAACTCTAGAATGTACCAGGAAATATGGACTTAAGATGAACCCGAACAAGTGTGCTTTTGGAGTTTCGGCTGGAGAGTTTCTGGGATTTTTGATACATGAAGGAGGAATAGGAGTTGGTAAGAAAAGCATGAAGGCGATTGATGAAATTGTTCCTCCAACTAATCTTAAAGAGCTACAATCACTGCTTGGCAAGATAAATTTTGTGAGAAGGTTCATATCGAACTTGTCACAAAAGGTGTTGCCCTTTTCCTCACTGTTAAAAATAAAAAAGGATCAAAAGTTTGTATGGGGTGACGAACAACAGAAGGCTTTCAATGAAATAAAAGAGTACATGAAGAAGCCACCAGTATTGGTGCCTCCACAATTGAATAAGCCTTTCAAGTTGTACGTGGCGGCCGATGCCCTAACTATTGGATCGGCCCTCATTCAAGAATTTGAAGGGAAGGAAAGAGTGGTTGCATACCTTAGCCGAAAGTTACTGGATCCAGAGACAAGGTATTCGGCTATAGAGAAACTTTGCTTATGTGTTTACTACTCCTGTACGAAATTTCGGCACTACTTACTACATGCCGAATGCATTGTGTATTCAAAGTTTGATGTGATAAAACACATGTTGTCTATGCCAATTTTGAACGGACGGATTGGCAAATGGATTTTAGCTTTGTCTGAATTTGAATTAAGATTTGAATCGGCAAAGGCTGTTAAGGGACAGATTATTGCCGACTTCATTACTGAACATCATGATGCATCGATAGATTTGCTTAATATTGTTCCTTGGGTGTTATTCTTCGATGGATCTTCATGCAACAAAGGTGGTGGAGCAGGTATCTTATTAATTTCACCCAAAGGAGAAACATTTGAATTTGCTGTTCCCATTCAATCTGTTGTTACTAACAATCAAGCTGAGTATGAGGCATTGCTCAAAGGGCTCCAATATTTGAAAGAAGCAGAGGCCATTGCAGTTGAAATTTTTGGAGATTCAGAATTGGTCATAAAGCAATTGAATGGTGAATATGAGTGCAAAAGTGATACCTTGAGGAATTACTATGAAGAATGCAAAGAAATATTGAAGAGCTTTCGGTCAGTAATTCTACAACACATTCCTAGAGGGGATAATGGAGAGGCAAATAGATTGGCCCAAAGTGCATCAGGTTATAAAGAGCTTCGAGAAGTTTTTGCTAATGATGTATACGCATTCGGGAGTAATCTGGCAGAAGATGATTGGAGAAAAGAGATTGCCGATTATCTGGAAAATCCATCCCGAAAGGTTTCTAGAAAGCTCAGGTATAAAGCTTTAAAGTTTGTTCTTCTTGATGATAATTTGTATTATAAATCCCTGGATGGAGTGTTGTTACATTGCTTAAGTCATGAAGAAGCAAAAAGGCTGATGAGTGAAGTACATGATGGATTGTGTGGAGCACATCAATCGGCCTACCGAATGAAGTGGGTTATTAGAAGAACTGGATATTACTGGCCGACAATGTTGGAAGATTGTTTTGAATATTATAAAGGATGTCAAGACTGTCAGAAATTTGGAAACATTCAGAGAGTTCCGGCATCGGTTTTGAATCCCATTGTCAAGCCATGGCCATTCAGAGGATGGGGAATAGATTTGATTGGCCAAATAAATCCTCCATCTAGCAAGGGGCATAAGTTTGTGCTTTTGGCAACCGATTATTTTACCAAGTGGATTGAGGCAATTCCATTAAAGAAGGTGACGTCGGAGAATATGGTTGAATTTGTTAAAGAACACATCATTTACAGATTCGGGATTCCTCAGACAATCACCACTGATCAAGGGACTCAATTTACATCTTCAGAATTCAGAGATTTTGCTGAAAGTATGGGCATCAAATTGTTAAATTCTTCTCCTTATTATGCCCAAGCTAATGGTCAGGCAGAGGCTTCTAACAAGATTATGATTAAAATTATACAGAAAAAGATTGATCAGAAGCCGAGAAAGTGGCATTCGGTACTCAATGAGGCTTTATGGGCTTACCGAATGGCTCCACATGGGGCTACACAGACGTCTCCCTATGAGTTGGTGTATGGACATCATGCTATTTTGCCATGGGAGATACAATTAGACTCAAGGAGAATAGAGTTACAAAAGGATTTAAGTTCTAAAGATTATAAAGATTTAATGATGGACGAATTAGAAGATTTGCATATGATTCGTCTCAGGGCTTTGGAGAATATTGAGAAGAATAAAGTGCGAGTTGCTAAGTACTACAACAAGAAGGTGAAAGTTAAGCAATTCACGGAAGGTGATCTAGTTTGGAAAGCAATATTGCCGATTGGAACCAAATATGCAGCATTCGGCAAGTGGTCTCCAAATTGGGAAGGTCCTTTTAGAGTGGTTAGATGCATGCCTGGAAATGCATATATTTTGAAGACATTGTTGGGAGAAGAATTTGCTTCTGCTATAAATGGAAGATATTTGAAGAGGTATTATCCCAGTGTTGAAATCGATCGGTGATTGATATATTAATTTGCCAAACAGCCGATATTCGGGAAGAAATCGCCTTCAGAACAAATGTTAACAGAAAAGGAAAATGGCCGGTACTGAATGTATTGCCCTTAACACAAAATATACTACATCAGATGATTCATGCAAGATCACAAAAGATAAGTTTTATTGCCGAAATTCCATAAATCCCTAGTACAAACTAATGGAATAGCTTGTTCAAGACGGATTGGGGATGAATGGAATCGGCAATGGCGGCGCCATGAGCATCAAGGCGATCTATGGAGACCTCGATGTCGTCGATCTCCTCCGGGTTACCGTTAGTGAAGCCGGTTGGTAGCCTGGAGTAGTCGGTGTTGGTGTGCGTCGACATGGCGACTAGGCCTGCGGCAGTGCCCAGACGGATGCCGTGCGAGGCCACCTCATCGATACGGCCCGCCACCGCGCCGAGACGAGCTTCTGGTGTGTCCCCAGAAGCATTCACTTTGTTCGCCAGCTCGTTCACCAGCACCTTCAGCCGATCGAGTTCGGCATCACGCGCTGCAAGTTTACAAAAGGGGCAACAGATTAGTATCATTTGGGGGACAAGATTGAGATTGAGCGAATTGCAGGACTCACCATCAATGACTTCGAGCAGTTGCTTGCGCTCGTGCTGCCATTCGAGGTCAGCAATCCCGGCTTGCTTGGAGATAGCCTCCAGTTCGCGACGAGAGTCGTCGCGCTCCGCCTTGAATCGGCGAGCATCACCATCCGTGTAGCGGTAGTCGTCCGATTCGAGAGATCGATTGGACGAACTCGAAGATGCCGCAGGAGCGGCGGCCGGAGCTGCGACTGGCGCGCCAGCGCCGGCAATCCATTGAATTGCCCTGAAAGAACAAAGAGATTCGTCAAGAAAGAGGGAGGAAATCTCGAGAAGAACAGAGAGAAGCGAGTAGCTACTCACCTGCGGCGAGCACCGGCACGACTTCCTTCGGCCTCATCAGCGGCCGGGCGCCTCCTGTTGTTGTCGGCCATTGGGGTTCCTCGGAATTACTGTGGATGGGGAAGAGAATGGCTTGGACCGGCAAGAACTTGGAAGGCGAAGAACTTGATGAAGAAACCGTGGGCTGCCTGGGTGTTTATTTATAAAACCCGCAGAGGAAATCGTGGCCAAAGATCGTGGCACGTATTCCGAAGAGTTCGGAAGGTGGAAAGGATTTTCCTAGCCGAATGGCTCCCATGTCGCTTGGGATCCTTGCCGAATCGTATTCGGCTTTGACTGGGTAAGATTCGGCTGCGTTAAGTTAAAAGCATTTTTTAGCTTAATATTATTTGTAGATGATCTTGCCGAATGAGTTGTTCGCAATGATGGAGAAGAAAAGTTAACAGCTACGAATTCACAAGATGAGGCAATTATTCGGCTACAGGTTATTGGTTACAAGTTACAAACCCAAGTATTTTGAAATTACATTTGTGGCATTGGAAATCATGTTGCTAATGTTGTCTAACAAGTTTTTGTCAGCTTCTTGGGTTTTAGCCAGAGCCTTGAGCTTTGCCTTGAGTTGTTTATCCTTGTTCAGAGTGGCTGAAGCTTCTTTTCGTATTCTTTCTGATAACTTGGGAAGCTCAGCAATATTCTTCTCGTCAGCTTCAATTTCGGCCGATAAGCGTTGCAATTCGGCTTCAAGTGCAGCTTTCCTGGCCTTTTTGCTCTCAAGATCAGATACCAGCTTGGTCAACAGCTCATTATTCTCTTGATCTTGAGAGTGCAGGGCTTTTACTGACTGCTTGATCAGAGATCTTTTTTGCTCTAAGGCTGGCAGAGAAGATTGATTGCTCAAGGCTTGCATCACTGCTGCGAATTGCTGATCCAATTGAGAGACTGGCTCCAATGCGGTCTTGATGTCAGCTGGGAGTTCTTGATCAATGGAGTCCAGTACGTCTCTTAATGAAACAGCATGTGTAGCCTGGTCTTGGATGCTCTTATTCAGTAAGGATAAGATGTCTTTCAGCTTTGCTTTGGTTTCTTCTGATAAATCTTGGCTAGAAGTAATCTCTTCTCCTTGTTCGGTAACCCAATCATCCACAGCAAAGGAATAGCTGGGTGATGAAGTGGATTTCTCCTGAAAAGGGTTCTTGCCGAATTAGTAAAAGAATTGCCGAATGAGAGAGAGTCAAGAGAATTGAATGATTATGTTTACCTCGGCCCTGGCTTCCCGAGTGGGAGATGGAAGTGTTTTGAGTTCCATGATGGGAGTTTGTGTATCTGGCTGAGGAGAAACCGGAGTGTCAATTGAAGAGGATTCTATTCCTGTTTCTGGAAGGGGCAGCAAAGCTGAAGACGAATCATGAGAAAGGGAAGAGCTTTCCAAGGCAGGATCTGTTGAAGCTTGTTCTGCAGTTGACAAGAGAGTAAATGCCGATGACAAGAAATTAAGAAAAATGAAGTGATATATTTTTTACCGTTCAATGAGGCATCGGCAATTTCTATGCTAGCCAACCATTGCTGGGCTTTGGCCTGAAAAAACAAGGAAAGATGAAGTTGAGCAGAATATTATTGACATCATGGCCAAAGAAAGAGAGATCTGACCTGGATGATTTTCTTGGGAACCACTTTTCTTTTCTTTGTGCCTGAGGAGGCTGCCAGGGCAAGGGTCTTCCTTTTGACAGATGATGGCCTGGTGATTTTTGGATCCAGGATAGCTTGTCTGGCCATTATTTGAGCTAAAGTTGGGGATTGATATCCCAGAGCTGAGATTGGGCCTGCTGCCTTGTATACAATTGCCCTGGCAAGAGGGGCAGGTATAATGTCCTGCAAAGATGGTAAAGTCAAGGTCAAATTGGATCTTTATTTGATTGAAAGTGAATAAAAGCTGAACATATTACCTCTGAGCTTGGTTGGTAGTCTGACATCAACTCGAGACAGAGAGGATGAATTGGCACATTGAAGATATGATCATGAAGTTCTTGCCACCAGATTATGAAGCTAGGGTGTGCAAATATTATTGGCACAAAGGGCTCAGGTGCGTAGATTGTGTCACAGCATCTATAAGGGAAGATTCTTCTTGTTTCTGTGGCATCTTTGATGATTTCCCTAGGCTTGAGAAATTCATGAAGGAATAGCCTTGGGGGCACCTGGCCACATCCCAATTGCCTGGCTGCTATGTTCGGCTGATAGTATTCATATGTGCTCTGAACTAGTCTTCCCCCATGAAATTCGGCTGGCAGGATACAAGGATGGATAAAAGCATTGAAAATTGCTATAGAATGTACGTCAGTGCATCCAGATTCAAAGCCGAATTCACAGGGGAAGATGAGGTTGTCATTGTCCAGATATGGAAACCAGAGAGGATGATCAAAGCCTTTGAAGAAGAGCTCAAATAATTCACAGATATTTTTGTTGATGGATACAGTAGAAGCAGCTTCTCCATAAGTTTGACAACCTTTGGTTTTCTTGATCTCTCCCTCTGCATAGTTGATGGAAGGGAATTCTCTGCTGTTGAGATCAATGGCAATAATCTGATGCATGTACAGTTGTAGCCACATCTGGACAAACCACCAGGGACCATTCACACAAGGTATTTTCTTGTTGGTGTGCATCAATTGGGTAGTTTGATTAAGCATGTGATAGACGCTGCCCAGGAGGTATTTTCCCAATGGGATGAGTTTACCAGCAGCCAGTTCTTCAGCCATCACGATGTGGTTCAGAGTTGGCTCATTGGCTTTGCCACAGAAGACATACCTGCACAGCCACATATTCAGGAAAGCCCTGTACTCTACATCGGTCAAGGGGCCATCAGACATATAATTTTGGATGTATCTTTTATATCCAACCCCTGTTTTGACTCCTGTCTGCTTGGAGGAACCCTTGTGGTCATATGGTCGAACAGTTTCTGTTATGTTCAGACCAGTCATCATATATACATCGGCCAAGGTGGGAGACATTGGACCATGACCGAATAAAAAGGCGTTGGCACCATTGGACCAGAAGTGGCAAGCTGCAATCAGAAGGTTCTCATTCTTGGGTGTTTCAGCCAATGACAACTCCAAGCAGTGAGATATGCGCAGACGATCCCAGTTCTGTGTTTGGGGGCTTTTATCATCTAATATTCTCTTGTACCAATTCCTCCAGCCTGCAATCGGGGGCAGAGGCCAGTTCTTGAAAGTGTCTTGCCACTCGTGAGGATTGGCCAGAGAGATCTTGAACGGGATCCTTTGGGATTCGGCTGCGATGAATTCAGAGGGATCTGAGTTCCCTACAGGGCCGAGAAAATACGATGGAGATTTCTTTTCAACAGGGATGAGGATTTCGGCAGCTAGGGCCTGTCAAGCATGGAAAAGGATAAAGAGATTTGAGACAGGAATCAAGAAAAGATTATCGAATAAGCTTGGAGAGATTAAAGTTTACCTGAAGTGCGAAATCTTGATTCGCCATGAAGAGGTTGAGTCTTGAAACGCTGATGACCTAGAGTGCGGATCTGAGTGGAAGCCTCGTGGATTCAAAGGAGAATGGCGGATGTCGAGTAGAGTTGGCTTGAGAATGTTTGGTGCTTGTGGTCGATTCCGAAATAAAGATCACCTTTATCCCGAAATCGAAGGGGCATGTGTTGACACCAAAAATTGGCACCGGGAAGAAGCTGACATGTGGGCCAGATTTGGTGGAAAGATACCATTCGGCTAGGAGGCTTTGCTGGAGCATTCGGCAGGAGACGCTCTGCGGTCGGGAGCGCGTTATCATTCGGCAAAGGTGAAGCATTCGGCAGGAGACGCTCTGCGGTCGGGAATACGTCATCATTCGGCAGAAGCATTGTTCCGCAAGCGAAGAGTGGTAGCATTCGGGAAGACATGATGACGTGGATCAACATAAGGAAAAGGCCGATTCGAACATGGAAAGCAATATGGGCACGAAGATTCGTCATTTATTTTTAGAAACAAGTGTTGAAGTCGTGTCCGACTAGGAGTTGTATCAAGACCTGGGTATAAATATAAACCCATAGCAATTGTAGAAATCATCACGAATCAATCATACAACAAACCGGCCCCGTGCCAACATCGAGTCCTTTAGTCGAGTCGTCGAGTTCTTCGAGAGGAGTCATCGATCCGTCGACCTCCGTAAGTACCGGCAACCTTGTATCATGCTTAGTATCATGCGGTGGATTTAAGCTTTGATACAAGTAGTCTTGTTACCATGCTTAGTATCATCCGGTGGATTTAAGTTGTGGTTTCAAGAAGGTTCCTCTGTTAGGTCATGAGCCATGCGGTGGGCTAAGATCTAGTATGGACCAAGTTATCGGCTCTGTTAGATTTAGGCAAGATCTAACAGATTCATTAAGTTACCCCGTGTTGCTCTGTTTTCACTATGTGCTTAATTCGTGCAGCACACCTTTGCCCAATCTAGATCGGCTAGGATCGGCTTTGCTTTATGGTACGACGATTCATCCCCTTATAGCCGAATCCGAAACCGATCTAGGTTGCTACGTGTCGCGGGTTCAAGCTTGTCGGCATTGTGTAGATCTTGACAGAACCGGGTATCATGCGGTAGATGCAGGTTTTTGGGTCGTCTTAGAGCTAATCATCCGGTGGATTAGAATTCGATTCGATCTGATAGATTTATCTTTACCGATTAGGCTTGTTCCTTCGCCATGGACCCCGATTCGGCTAAATAGCCGTATTCGGCAGTGCTCTCACGAGTGAACGTGTGTTCGCGGGTTTGCCTTGGGCATGAATGCTTTTAGCCTTTCACGATTAGATTGTATCATGCGGTGGATTGATCTAGTCTGATTGGTGGTGTGGCCTCAAACGAGTCAGGTGCTGCTTTCGGCCTAACATCGTTTGTTGCCATACCTGACGGGTGCTGCTTTCGGCCTATGCATTCTTGTTTCGATGTAAATTCGTGACTTTGTTGTGGGTTCGTAATTAAACATTGAATGCTTTTAGCTTTTCATGGTTAGATTGTATCATGCGGTGGATTGATCTAGTCTGATTAGTGGTGTGGCCTCAAACGAGTCAGGTGCTGCTTTCGGCCTAACTCGTTTGTTGTCATGCTTGACGGGTGCTGCTTTCGGCCTATGCATTCTTTGTTTATTACGAATTTATGATCATGTTTCACCCCTTCAATTTATTTATCATGCTCTGATCCTCGTTAATCGGCTATGAGTATATGTTGTAATGTTCATTCTGTTGAAAGCCGATCTTTCGTCATGCTTACGTCATGCATTCGGCAGTGCGTTCCTTGCGTACCTTACCGATTGCCGAATGAGATTTTAACTGCCGACAGATAGCTTCTCTGTAGCTATTTGTCTCTCGAGATTGGCTTCAACGCCGCAAATATGGAACTGTCTGGTCTTACCCGGCACGTTCCAGGTTTTGATCTAAACGTTTTTATCCCTTTGTTAGTTTTCAGGCAAACTGACTGGCACGCTTCCGGATTCGAAAGCCCGGGCCGCATTTGAAGCCAGCTTGTTCGGCTTGCTGTGTGCTTGGCGTGAGGTGCGGATTTTACGTCAACAGCTATTATATAAAATAAAAAAGCAACTAAAAAGTAATCAAACCCAACAACCTTTAAATTTTAACCCTCCCTATATTCAAATGTTATGGACCGCACATTTTTCTCTCTTTCTGCCTCCCTCCGCTCTCTCCCATCTATTGCGTCGCCCCCTTTCCCCTGTTCCCCTGTCGAGCCAAGGCCAGCGGCTGGCGACGGCGTGGTGGGCGGCAGTGGGCGGCCGGGGCGGCGGGGGGGCGGCGCACGGCCGGCCGCGGGCGGCACCGGCACAGCGAGCCAGATGCCCGAGCACGGCGCGAAGACGGCGAGGGGGCCCGCAGCGCGAAGACGGCGACACAGACCACGGCGAGAACAACGAGGGGGACCGCGGCGCGGGAGGGGAAGGTGCGGGAAATCGCGGATGTGCCGCGTGGGAAGAGGGGATAGCCAGGCGGACATGCTCGGCAAATTTGCCGAGGGAAGAGGAGGAGAAAGCGTGTCGGATGGATTAGCGAGGACGATGGCGAGCCCGTTGGAAGGGGGTTTTTCGGTGTTTCTTTTTTTTGCGAGAAAATTAGATATGGCTACTGTGTTGGAGTTGCTCCTACAACAGTTTACGGATCCTAGACTTAGAAAAGCTTTGAGTAAGAAAGGCTAGTACAAATATGGTTCTGACATCACCTAACACCGTTACACCGTAAGAAAGAGCTATATAGGAGTAAGAAATAGAATACAATACGGATGTTTCATACATATTAATTTCATAATATTTAAAATTGATTAAGGTGGTTTTAAAAATATTTAAAACCGACTTTCTATCTCCGTCTCCGTCCATGCTAGGTTGGGAGAAGATCCGTTGGCGGTATGCTTGAAAGCAATAATGATGAATGGAAGAGCAAGACGACGTGGACACTCCCAAATAGGGAAGAAGATAGAGATAGAAATTCTGTACAAGATAAGCGGAGGCTGAAAGAAATAATATGTCAATACTACATCCGTTCTTAAATATATGTCGTTTATGACAAGTTATTTAGTTCAAAAATGAACTAATTTGCTTGTCTTAGACGTCATATATTTAAAACGGAGAGAGTATTTCATAGCATTTATCTTTTATTGTAATACATTTTTTATTAAAGAGTGAAGCCATGTTAAGCTATAGGAGATTATTTTTACATAATAAGTGCATTATATGATGAAATACAAAAGTGCATCTATGGGATGCACCCTTTTACATAGGTACCATAAAAAGTCAAGAAACTGCATCATTTAAGATAAATGTGCGATGTTGTTTTTAGCATTTCTAGTTACGCAACATGATATTTTTCTAGTACATGCATGCTTGAGAGGGACTACCTCGATATAGAAATAATATAAACTGGATACAGTCACAGAGCTAGTGAGGCTTCTTCCCGATGGTTTTTCTAACTCTGTTTTTATCCGCATATAATCATAAATAGCCTGTTCGGTAGTGCTAGACGATGGTATGCTTGAAAGCAAAAATGATGAATGGAAGAGCAAGACGACGTGGACACTCCCAAATAGGGAAGAAGATAGAGACAGAAGTTCTGTACAAGATAAGCGGAGGCCGAAAGAAATAATATGCCAATACTACATCCGTTCTTAAATATATGTCATTTAGGACAAGTTATTTAGTTCAAAAATGAACTAATTTGCTTGTCTTAGACGTCATATATTTAAAACGGAGAGTATTTCATAGCATTTATCTTTTATTGTAATACATTTTTTATTAAAGAGTGAAGCCATGTTAAGCTATAGGAGATTATTTTTACATAATAAGTGCATTATATGATGAAATACAAAAGTGCATCTATGGGATGCACCCTTTTACATAGTTACCATAAAAAGTCAAGAAACTGCATCATTTAAGATAAATGTGAGATGTTGTTTTTAGCATTTCTAGTTACGCAACATGATATTTTTCTAGTACATGCATGCTTGAGAGGGACTACCTCGATATAGAAATAATATAAACTGGATACGGTCACAGAGCTAGTGAGGCTTCTTCCCGATGGTTTTTCTAACTCTGTTTTTATCCGCATATAATCATAAATAGCCTGTTCGGTAGTGCTAGACGATGGTATGCTTGAAAGCAATAATGATGAATGGAAGAGCAAGACGACATGGACACTCCCAAATAGGGAAGAAGATAGAGACAGAAGTTCTGTATAAGATAAGCGGAGGCTGAAAGAAATAATATGCCAATACTACATCCGTTCTTAAATATATGTCGTTTAGGACAAGTTATTTAGTTCAAAAATGAACTAATTTGCTTGTCTTAGACGCCATATATTTAAAATGGAGAGAGTATTTCATAGCATTTATCTTTTATTGTAATACATTTTTTATTAAAGAGTGAAGCCATGTTAAGCTATAGGAGATTATTTTTACATAATAAGTGCATTATATGATGAAATACAAAAGTGCATCTATGGGATGCACCCTTTTACATAGTTACCATAAAAAGTCAAGAAACTGCATCATTTAAGATAAATGTGCGATGTTGTTTTTAGCATTTCTAGTTACGCAACATGATGTTTTTCTAGTACATGCATGTTTGAGAGGGACTACCTCGATATAGAAATAGTATTAACTGGATACAGTCACAGAGCTAGTGAGGCTTCTTCCCGATGGTTTTTCTAACTGTTTTTATCCGCATATAATCATAAATAGCATGTTCGGTAGTGCTAGACGATGGTATTCTTGAAAGCAATAATGATGAATGGAAGAGCAAGGCGACGTGGACACTCCCAAATAGGGAAGAAGATAGAGACAGAAGTTCTGTACAAGATAAGTGGAGGTTGAAAGAAATAATATGCCAATACTACATCCGTTCTTAAATATATGTCATTTAGGACAAGTTATTTAGTTCAAAAATGAACTAATTTTCTTGTCTTAGACGTCATATATTTAAAACGGAGAGTATTTCATAGCATTTATCTTTTATTATAATACATTTTTTTATTAAAGAGTGAAGCCATGTTAAGCTATAGGAGATTATTTTTACATAATAAGTGCATTATATGATGAAATACAAAAGTACATCTATGGGATGCACCCTTTTACATAGTTACCATAAAAAGTCAAGAAACCACATCATTTAAGATAAATGTGCGATGTTGTTTTTAGCATTTCTAGTTATGCAACATGATGTTTTTCTAGTACATGCATGCTTGAGAGGGACTACGTCGATACAGAAATAGTATAAACTGGATACTGTCACAGAGCTAGTGAGGCTTCTTCCCGATGGTTTTTCTAACTCTGTTTTTATCCGCATATAATCATAAATAGCCTGTTCGGTAGTGCTAGCTGTTGCAGCGCTACGGCAGCAGTTGCAGCAGCCACTACAACTTTCACAGTTAGTAGCAGCCTCTACAGCTTCTACAATATGCCAATAGCACAAACAACAAGCCAACACAAGCTTAGATGGTCTGCAGCCAAACGACGGGCTGTACAGCTGCAACAGAAGCGAACATGCCCAAAAGTCAGCGAGGCTCATTAAAATTTTACTAGTTCTTTTGCACTCCATTTTTTTGTGTTATATAGTGCAATGGGGCATTTCCAACACTTGTTTAGTTATCCTTTCTTTCTCTATCTAGAAGTAGAATAGAATAACCCATTGAAGGGTAGTGATCATATGTCGGTAACACATTGTATGTCCTATAATAGGTTCTATTCTTCTACCCTTTCTAGGCAGTCAATGGCTATTCATAACTACTACCTTAACACCAAAGAAGAGTTCGACCCAATTCTTTATTTTTGTCTTAATGAATCCCGATTCGACATGTATATTGATTATGCCCTAATAAATAAAGACTTTTATGTAAATATTGTGAATTTGATTCCATCCATAAATCAACTTTTCCTCCTATGCTCTGAGTTCCAATATTGATAAGAATTTGAGTTCTTGTGTTATGTTATGACCATACCAATTCGTTATGTGTGGATGATAGATAAGATTCCATAGATAGGGAACCAGTTCCAATAGATATATAGAACGTCTCCATTCGCATGCATCCCGCAGAAATTTAAACCGTAAATTTACCAATTATGAGTTGGCCGCTTTAATCATTCAGCCACCTATGCTTAACATGGATTATCGTAGAGATTGTAATGCTCCTATGTGTGATTAATGAAGGCTATGTATTAATTACTTGAAAATACATGCAAACTTGCTACCTTTTCTTTTTCTTACGAGGATCCGGGCAATTTTTTTTTCATTAATCTTATGTTAGCAGTGAGAACCTTATGAGCTGAGTTATGGTATCGCGGTAGATCTACTTCAAAAAATTCAAAACATCCCATTTATAATTTGGAGGAGCTTCTAAATATGAGTTTTTTTAACCTCGTCTGCAAACTTATTTATGAAGTCATTGCATTTTTCTTATTCTTAAATAAAAACATTTACAATAGTTTGCATCTAAACTTTACCAATATTGTGTGTGTGTCAAATAGACAACGATGGGTACTACCGCACACACATTCTAAATAGACAATTTTATAATGGGCTATCTATTTTATTGTCTATGTGATATTTAATACGTAATCTAATTAGTACTTCCTCCTTGCTTTTATATATATAACGTTGGAGGGAGTATTATTTTATATGGGAACATATGTCAACCAGTAAACGAGATAGTAGATATCAATTTTCCTCGTTTAGTGATGGTCACTTTAGCTAATTTTGTTTGTATGTACTTGTATAGATAGCTACATGCCCTTATGTAACTGTGCAATTGTTGATGGTAGATGTTCAATGGGCTGCTCCCCTCAATGGGCCTCCACGGCCGAAGCAGTTCGGTTCGGAGCCGACAGGTAGCGACCGGGAAACCTATATAGCTTCCGGTAGTTTTTTAACTAGTTGGCTTCCAGTGTTTGAGATTGGTGCATATGAGATGAACAGACCAGATTATTGCGGAAGAAGAGCGGACAACAGCAAAAGAGATGCACGTGGACAGCTGGAGGTATGCGGTTGCTGCATGCATGTGTTGGTCGGACGTTATTCCATTTAGATTTTGATCTTTGATTTCATTTTTTTTCAAACTATAAACCATTTTTCAAATCGGTTTGAACCGTGGTCTTAGTTAGAATTTATGCAACAAAACAAGCTCCAATTCGAATATATTTCATATTTTTATGGTTGTTTTTTAAATCAGCATTTACCGTAAACTAGTTCAACATTTGTAATACACTATTTCAACATTTTTTAGAAAATGTTGAACCAATATTTTTAAAATGTTGAATTTGGTTGACAAAATGTTGAATCTGGTACCGCATGAAACTATTGGATGCTAATAAATTTCGTGCTAAAAAAATTTAAATACAGCTATATGTGTGACTTTATTTTCAATGGAACGAAAAAAGTCCGGTGAGGAATGCGTATGCGCAGCGACGCCCAGGTAACCATAGATAGTACTGCTGTGTATTTGGGTCTAATTGGGTCTCAGCTCAGTTGCTTGACTAGCACACGGGATCCAAAAGCCCCCGGTAGCGACTGGGTTACGGCGTGGCCGAAAGAGAGGTACTAGAAGCGCATGCCTAAACACCCCCGTCGCCTCGTGCACCCTCTTTTTGGGTCTCTCGCCTGTGCTGTCCCCGTTCCTTTCTCCTCCAGCAAGTAAACCCCCGTCTCCACCGCGCCGCACCACCGCGCCGCCGCCATGCCGACCGGTGAGTTCCTCTCCCCCCTCCTCCTCATCCTTTGCCGTCCCAGCCTCTCGATTCCTAGCGCCGCGGTATCGATCTCGTCGCCCCGGCCTCCTCTAGCTCAGGCTCGAATCGGCAGCGGGTTTTTTAGTTTAATTTCTACGTGTCTCGTGTTCTTCCGTCTAGGATCCTCTCAGCTCGATTCGATCTGCGTGAAGTTCGGGGATCGGATTGCGGCGGTGGCGCCGGAGTGTCGTGGGTTGCTGCGTTTTTTTCTTTTGGCTTGGTTCGGGGAGATTTCGGTTCTGAACATAGGGTTTGGTTCGGGAACCTGAGTGCAGGCTCGCGGCACTGCACGGCGCTTAGGTTCTCCGTTGCCGCATTTGCCTTTGCTGCTTTCTGGTGCGTGCCCAGTTCCTTCTAATGTCGGTTAGGTCCGTGCAAATTTGTATGCCTAATGGCCCATAGTCCCTGATGTTTTTTGGTTAGCCTTACTAGTGTTAAAACGTGCTACCTCTATTGACAACGGTTTCTGACCCGCATCCGAAAAGGAGATAATGAAAAGCACACTAGGTTCGATTAAGCTACTGCTGACTTGCTGTAACATTGTAGAACACAAACAAGTTGACTAACATAAGCTTTGTGATGAGTTTTTGTCCTGTGTCTTTTACAACAGTCTCTGCTGTTTATTTTACAACACAGTCCAGAAACATGTTCTCACCAATAAAAGAAAAAAAAACTCAAAACTTTTGAAGCATATTGCTCTGTTGTTAGATTGAATCATGGTGCTGAATGCTGCATTTGCCTTTCGCTACCTGCATAAGGTTGCTATAGCATCCAGTCCTTTATCTGAACCTTTAGTTCTCCATGACTGTGTGATTGAGTGACTGAGATAGTTTAGATAGAATTGCGATGTGGCACCCTGTTTTTTTCTTGTTGTCAAGTCTTTGAAGTACACAGGTTTGATCTCGGTGAGGGTTGCGTTCAGTTGTAGACTGGGTGTAGGTGTCAATGGCTTGATTTCACTTTTAGGCATAATGAATGTATTCTCTCTTTGATGCCATGTTTTCTTCATTGCTCACCAAAAGCAGTCAACTGAAGCAATACTGGACCTTGTTGGGTGTATAATGCTCCACCTGTTCGGCTGTTCACATAATTATATGTATTTCATTAGGAAAAATGAAAACTAGTCATTTGCATTTGCAAAAAGTTCCTTGTTCGCTAAACATGCAGTTGCTCGTTTTTATGGTAGTAATATGGTATCTGTCCTTTAGAGTTCCTTGCTCTTTTGTTTTTCTGGCATCCTTGGGTATATTGTTATCTGGATCATGCTATATGAATAATTCTGATGGGATATTTGGCATTCTCTATTAGCTCCTTGTTCTTGCTATATAGCTCAACAAATCATTTTGCATGAAACTTCCTGATGAATTTCTTTTCAAGTTCTCAATAAATCATTTTGCGTGAAACTTGCTGTTGAATTTCTTTACCAGTTGTCTTAATATATTGTACAAATCAATAAACGAAGGTAGTTTTCCATCTCTTAACTAACTACTGTAAATAAGCTTCTCTTGTAACACCAGGCTTTGGTGTCATAGCCTACTGCATAATATTAGCTGCATGTGTGTGCAAACATATTTGCTTCCATACTATAACCAATGATTTTGTAACTATTTCCAGTAAGCGTGAAATGGCAGAAGGAGGTCTTTCCAGGCATAGAGATTGATACTAGCCAGCCACCGATAGTTTTCAAGAGTCAGCTGTACACACTAACTGGTGTACCACCTGAACGCCAAAAAATTATGGTGAAGGGTGGAATATTGAAGGTAAACTAGTAGTTTGTTAAGTGCTTATAGATTCAGCTATATCCATTCCGCATGCATAGACTGTAACAACTGGATAACATGTTCGCTATGCATAATACAGGATGATGCAGATTGGTCTACTTTGGGAGTGAAAGATGTGAGATGCCTGACTTATTTCCTGTGCTCATATTTTATTGCATCAAGTGCTCAAATGCTATTTACATTTTGTTTTCAAATTACAACTGAATTTGAAATGCACTCTGTAGGGTCAAAAGTTGATGATGATAGGTACAGCTGATGAAATTGTGAAAGCTCCAGAGAAAGGCCCAGTATTTGTTGAGGATCTACCAGAAGAAGAGCAAGTGGTTGCACTGGTACGTTCCCGAATCTTGTTCTGTGCATGACCATGACACTGTGTATTACTATTTTATTGGTTATTACTACTTAATGTTGAGCTTTTGGATTCATGATTGCTTTATCCATTAAACAATGGAGTGGTTAATTTGTTAGCCATTCAATCAGAACTAATGCTGGTATATGTGCCACGATGATACGCTTCCTGGGCACATTTATCATTACGACTTTGGGGTTAATAGATTGGATTCCTGAATTCTGTAACCTTTGAAGACATACATGAAATGGGAGCATATACTTTGGGTTTTCATGTGGCATTGGGCAATGGGAGCTAAGTTCTTTAAAGCCACTTGGGATTTTTAGTGTCTTTACCAGAATACAGTATAAATTGACATATGAGATTAGGAACTATATGCACATGTCCTGATTACAAATACAATTTTGTATAAATATGTGATCGATAATTCTTGCATGATTAGCTGGGATACTGAAAATTATATTTTATCATTGCTATGATTAGTATCACTGGCAAGACCTTGTTCTTTGTTTGTTATTAGTATTTATTGTCTTTGCTGAAATGAGTTTGCCCTACTGATTTTTAGGGGCACAGCGCTGGTCTTTATAACCTGGGGAATACATGCTACATGAATTCCACATTGCAATGTCTGCACTCTGTTCCTGAGCTGAAGTCAGCGCTACTAAGGTTCAGCCAAAACATTCTCTTAATATTAATTTTGAAGAGGCTTTGTATTTTGTGTCTGATATATTTCTCTTTTACTTGTCCAGCTATTCAGATACTGCAAGAGGTAACGGCATTGACCAAGCCTCTCATAGTTTGACTCTTGCAACTCGTAATACATTTGGTGAGCTTGATGAAAGCGTCCGTCCTGTTGCACCTCTACAATTCTTGCAGGTGAGCGCACAATCATTAAGTAATTGCATCCTAGGCTAGTGAAGTATATTTCTCTTAGTTCTGGAGCAGAAGACCTCATTCTGCTAATTTTGTCCTTGAAATTCGACATGTCAGATGAAGAGGAACTATTGAAAATGTAGATGGTCATGATCTTTGTTTGGTCAAACATTTGAAATTTAACATTTTAACCACTAATTTATGCAAAAGTACCTTGACTAATGACACATCTCTAGATTTGTGACTAAATTGGTTCACAATATGATGTGCTTTATATATAATTAATAAAATAGGTCAGACCCTCTCATTGAAGATCGTGAAGATTTCACAGATCCTTGTTGAAGATTATAAATATCCTAACAACCACTAATATTTGAAAACAGAGGGAATCTTAGCTTATTGTTTCAGTTTTTTTTTTAAATTGTCATCTTTTGGTCTGAAATGAAAGGCCTTGTATGTTCACTAGTGGTTTGTTACTGTTTTGATAAAGAAAATATGCTGGAGTGGAATTTCCTCGGCATATATTCTCATGATTGAGCGGTGTCAATACGGAAATGTATGCTTTATGAAGTCATACCTCATTGCATTATATGTGATATAGTTTAGTTGATGGAAGATTTTGAGGGTTCATGTGGGGTCAAATGTATACTAACATTTGTTTTCATAATCTGATTCTGAGCAGACACTGCGTAAAAAATACCCACAATTTGCCCAGCAGCACAATAATGTCTACATGCAACAGGTTCCTTCTAATCACCTGCGATTAAGAGTTAGGTTATCCACTGTTGTATTTGTGTAATGAATGCTCATCTTGTTTTTATAAAATTACAGGATGCGGAAGAATGCTGGACACAGCTGGTGTATACACTTTCTCAAACTCTTACATCAGATGCAAGGTAACCTGTCCAGTGTCAACTAATGGCGCTTCTCCCTTATCACTGTTTATATTTATCATATTTATCTTGTGCTCCTTTTTTAATAGTGCAAAGTGGAGTGGAGTCCCCTGTAATTTATTATGGCGATGTTTGGTTACTCTTTTTAAAACTATTTGCTTACCTTTTCCCACTGCAGTGAATCTGCCGCTCTTTCGATGAAGCAACTATTTGGGATAGACCTTGTGAGCAGGTTCTCTCTCTCTCTCTCTCCCTCTCTCTCTCTCTCTCTCCCCCTCCCATTTCTGTTGTACAGTTGGTAGTTTGGTAAGATCCTGTTTATACACCTTGTACAGAAAACAGATGATTCCAACTTACACAACTTTGTTTTGTTTTCTTTTTGTTTATGGGCCTTTGTTGCTAGCCGGATAAACAAACATTTAAAAACAAATGGGATATCTCTATGGATTTTCATATCGGTAAATGATACAGAACCGCAGCCCTAAACTTTCTGTCTCTATATAGCAAATGCATGGGGTGGCTGTGAAGCCTATCATGATCGTTTTAGCGCTGTCATTGGCTAAATGTTATTTTCGTGTTTTAGCGCTGTTTTATCTTTGAAGACAAATTTTATATCTATCTATATCATAGATGAACATGCCCCAGTGCAGTTGTGATATTTGTTGATGACTGCTTTTATTTCCAGGGTCCACTGTGCAGAAAGTGGTGAGGAGAGCATGGAGACAGAGTCAGTTTATTCCCTGAAGTGTCATATATCTCAAGATGTGAACCACCTTCATGAGGGACTTAAGCATGTAAGTAATGTTCTGTTTGTTCTTTGGTTGGCTTTGACATCAAATTGCTCATTACTAGACTGATAGGATAATTGTTATTACATGGATTCAAATCTCTTGTGCTATCTGCATTGCCCTTGTGGTAGATTTCACCTCTACTTAGGGTCTAGGGCAATGCTACTAAATTTCAACTCAACGTGTCTTTCTAAGCTACTGATGTTATCGCAAACTTTTTTAGTAGTTGTAGAACACATCTTTCAAGTCCGCTATAGCCTATGCCCTCAGAAGCCTTTGAGTTTGTTCATAGCAGATGCCTATTATGAGCTAGTGAACTGCAGTTGTTATTAAGCAGAATAAGGATATATAACAATTTATATGGTCACATTTGAAGATAGCAGAGCTGATGAAAACTATTAGTAAAACAATTGTTCATCTATATTTTAGAGTGACCAGTTTCCAAGAAAACTATTGCCAGAGTCAGTTTGTTTTCCTTCCCCCCACATGTTCACCCTGCTAACCCCACCCCCAACCATTTGGAAAGGTTTTGTAACAAGTTTTTTCTGGTATCTGTCTCAAATTCAAATTCGTAAAAACAAAGACAATTTCATTTTTTCAGAAAGAACCTGGAACTAGCACCTGCTTTCCTCCCGTTCTTTCATAAAAGTTGATGAAGGATAATACCTTTTTTTTTTTCTCGAACACGCAGGAGAGCTGCGTATCTTTGTATTAAGAGGGAAATAGATGGTCCAATTACAACGGGCAGCGCCTCACCTTGGACCAAGTGAGGGCTAAGGGAATAACTAAAAGACTATTACAAAAAGGATGATCTTAGGACCTGACCACTACACACCATTGAGCTTAAGTGGGCTCAATGAAGGATAATACCCATTCAAATACCTCCCATGTACCATTTTTGTTATTGATGAGAAGAGTTGTGTGCCGTTGCATTTTGTGTTCTTGTCTCTTCTATGTGGGTTTTGAGGGGAAAGGTAAAATATGAAATGGAATCTTGCTTGTGAAGTTGTGATATCCTGCAGATGCCCTTCAGAATTTTCATAGGATGACCAATGTCAATCATTCATATTCTTTGTGTACAGGGCTTGAAGTCAGAGCTTGAGAAAGTTTCACCTGCACTGGGTCGAACTGCGATTTATACTAGAGAGTCCAGAATAAATGAGCTTCCCAGGTATGTACATAAAATCTTTGCATTTTCACTTGCCCTTGCTTTACACAGAAACATTTACATACATACTCCTTCCTTTAGGTACTTGACTGTGCAGTTTGTTCGTTTCTTTTGGAAAAGGGAGTCAAACCAAAAGGCAAAGATTTTACGAGTATGTTAAACTCCCTTTCACTTGAACAATGTTTTGATGATTATAGCAACTGGGATTAGTATGGAATCTTTTTAGCATTTTGCTCTCTAATACTGTGTGTTTTTTTAAAAAAAATCTCTTTTGTGATTCTTTTGCCAGAAAGTTGATTACCCTCTCGAACTGGATGTTTATGAATTTTGCTCAGATGAACTGAAACAGAAACTCCAAGGTCCTCGACAGGTAGCGTTCTCTTTTTGACATTCAGCTTCATATTTCCATCATTATTGCTGCAGTGTTGAATTGGATGCTCAATTTGCTTGTGAAGATGCTGAGAGATGCGGAAAATGCAAAGTTTGGATTGAAAACTGGGAAAGCTAGCAACTCAAAAGAAAATGAGGTAATGGTTTTTGGCTACCTAGTGTATCTTGAATCATCAGTAAGATCTGTGAAGAAATAAATGGATCAACTTTCACATTAAGCTTTCACACGTTTTTGTATATTCAATACATGTTGACACAATTATTGTATTTCATCTCAGGGGTCATCAAAAACAGCAGGGGAATCATCCAGCATGGACATTGACAAAGGCAAGTGGTTTGTTTCTGCCTTCATTTAGTAATGATAGCAGTCTGTTTTTTATTTCAACTTTATTTCTTAACATAGCCTTTTGTCCCAAGCAAGTTGGGGTAGGCTAGAGGTGAAACCCAAAAAGCAAAAAGGCAACAGAGATTAGAGTTAGGGGAAAACAGAAAATGACGCAAAGATCACGGTTCAGGCACATTGATTGCTAATCTCCAAGCGCTCCCATACATAGCTAAATCCTTAGAGATATTCCACTCCTTAAGGTCTCTCTTAACTGACTCATCTAAGTCAGTTTAGGCCGACCCCTACCTCTCTTAACATTATCGACCCGCTGTAGAACCCCACTACGCACCGGTGCCTCCGTTCGACATGTCCAAACCATCTCAACCGATGTTGAGTCAATTTCTCCTCAATTGGTGCCACCCCGACCCTATCCCGTATATCTTCATTCCGTATCCTGTCCCTTCTTGTGTGCCCACAAAATCAACGCAACATACGCATCTCTGCTACACTCAGTTGCTGGATATGCCGCCTTTTTGTAGGCCAACATTCAGCACCGTATAGCATCGCCGGGCGAATCGTCGTTCTATAGAACTTACCTTTTAGCTTTTGTGGTACCCTTTAAACGCAGAGGACGCCAGAAGCTTGACGCCATTTTAACCAACCGACTTATATTCTATGCCTAACATCTTCATCAATGTCACCATCCTTTTGTAGCATTGATCCTAAATACCTAAAAGTCTCCTTCGTGGCCACCACTTGCCCATCAAGCCTGACGTCTCCATCTTCATATCTAGTCCCGCTGAAATCGCACATCATGTACTCGGTCTTGGTCCTGCTAAGTCTGAAACCTTTTGACTCTAACATGTGCCTCCACAACTCTAACTTCCTATTAACACCTACTCTACTCATCAACTAGCACCACATCATCAGCAAAGAGCATATACTAAGGGATATCACCTTGTATATTACTTGTGACCTCATCCATCACCAAAGCAAATAAATAAGGGCTTAATGCTGACCCCTGATGCAGGCATATTTTAATTGGAAAATCACTAGTGTCTCCATCACAAGTGCGGACAACCGTCATCGCATTCTCGTACATATCCTTGATGAGGGTAATGTACTTAGTTGGGATTTTGTGCTTTTCCAAGGCCCATCACGAGACATTTCTCGGTACTTTATCATATGCCTTCTCAAGGTCAATAAAGACCATGTGCAAGTCCTTCTTCTGTTCCCTATATCTCTCCATCAATTGTTGTATTAGAAAAATCGCCTCCATGGTCGACCTTCCAGGCATGAACCCAAACTGGTTTTGGGTCACACTTGTCCCTCTTCTAAGGCGATGCTCTATAACCCTCTTCCAAAGCTTCATCGTATGGTTCATCAGCTTAATCCCACGGTAGTTA
This sequence comes from Echinochloa phyllopogon, assembly GCA_033239725.1. Classification (NCBI taxonomy): domain Eukaryota; kingdom Viridiplantae; phylum Streptophyta; class Magnoliopsida; order Poales; family Poaceae; genus Echinochloa; species Echinochloa phyllopogon. The sequence goes on from BTCW01000014.1 coordinate 36,534,119, forward strand.
GTACAACTTTGAACATCTCCCTTGTTCTTGAAGACCGGTACTAATATACTTCTCCATTCTTCAGGCATCTTGTTTGACCAAAAAATGATGCTAAAAAGCTTAGTTAGCCATACTACTGCTCTGGCACCCAGGCATCTCCACACCTCAATGGGGATACCATCAGGGCCCATCGCTTTACCTCCCTTCATCCTCTTCAAAGCCTCCTCGATCTCTGCCTCCTGAATTCTCCTCACAAAACGTCTGTTGGTATCGTCAAATGAGTCATCCAACTCAAATGCAGAACTCTCATTCTCCCCATTAAATAACTTATCGAAGTACTCTCGTCATCTGTTCTTGATCTCATCCTTCACCAGAAGTCGATCTGTCCCATCCTTGATGCATTTGATTTGGTTGATGTCCCTTGTCTTCCTCTCGCGGATCCTCGCCATCCTATAGATATCCTTCTCCCTTTCCTTTGTACCTAGCCGCTGATACGGGCTATCATATGCCTGACCCTTTGCTACACTCACAACTCTCTATGCACTCCTATCAAGGTGAAGGCGCTTGAAACACTCCTTTTTATCCTTAATAGCCCTTTGCACATCGACATTCCACCACCAGGTGTCTTTCGCTTCTTGTTTTCCTCCCCTACTCATGCCAAACACTTCTGAAGCCACCTTCCGAACACATGTTGCCATCTTTAGCCACATGTCGTTTGCATCTTCTTCGTCCTCCCAAGGCCCCTCGCCTAGCATTCTGTCCTTAAACATTTGCGCTGCTTCCCCTCTAAGCTTCCACCACTTCGTTCTCGCTATCTTGGCACGTTTGTCCCGCTGGACACGTACCCGGAATCTGAAGTCCGCCACCATCAACTTGTGTTGAGGGACAACACACTCCTCAGGTATCACCTTACAATCTAAGCACGATCTGGCTCGAGTGTTGTCCACTATGAAAGGTCACCGGATAGGATTCTCTCTTCCTAAAGAGGGTATTCGCTAACAGCAAGTCGTAGGCCAACGCGAAGCTCAAAACATCCTCCCCCTCTTGATTCCTACTACCATACCCGAACCCCCCGTGCACTCGCTCGAAACCTACATTAGACGCACCCACATGGCCGTTGAGATCTCCTATGAAGAGTTTCTCGCTTATAGGCACGGTACTAACCATGCTATCCAAATCTTCCCAAAACTGCATCTTTGGTTCTCTCACTAAGACCTACCTGTGGGGCATAGGCACTGATCACATTCAGAGTCAAATCTCCAACTACCAACCGGACTAGGATAATTCGGTCGCGTTGCCTCCTAACATCAACAACTCCATCCTTAAGGCTCTTATCGATCAAGATGCCTACACCATTCCTACCCGAAGTTGCCCCCGTATACCAAAGCTTGAAGCCAGTATCCTCTACTTCCCTCGCTTTCTGGCCCTTCCATTTAGTCTCCTGAACGCATAGGATATTTACACGCCTCCTAATTGCTACATCGACTAGCTCTCATAACTTACCCGTTGCAGACCCTACGTTCCAGCTACCTACCCGAAACCTAGTTGGCTCGGCTAGCTTCCTTGCCCTTCGCACCCGTCGAGGGAAGTGCGAAGACCCTTGCTCATTTTTCACTACACCCGGGCTCCGATGTAGCGTGCCACTAAGGAAATGACGACCCGGTTCTTGCTTACTTGACACCGTGCCCAGACCGCGACACGACGCGTCCCCAAGGGGGAGACGACCCGGCCCTTGCTCATTTAACACCATACCCGGGTTCCAATATGGCGCGTCACTAAGAGGGTTACGCCCCAACAGATTTCTAAAGGGTTTCATTTCCATAGAATGGCTTAGTACGAGGTTGGTTCGCCACACCTAACACCCGCCCTCCTCCTTTGCCAGGGCTTGGGACTTGCTATGTTGAGACGACTAGGCTGAGAGCTAGTCTTCCGGTCCGCACAGGTGGAGTTGGCTTATATGTTTATAAGCTACAAAAAGTTGGTAGTTTATCCTGGAGTCATAGTCCGGTTATGGTCATCCTAGTCGGTTTAAATCTCTCTGTGTGTGTGGGCGCGTGTTAGGGAGGGGGACCTATTTGGGTCACTCCTTTGTGTTTCTTTATTTTCCTTGAATCCCAGGGAAACAAATATGCTACAAAGAGTTTCACTCTCTACCTTTAATGATTGAGGTAACCGCCATGGTTGTCTAAGCTAGATTTAAACTTACTTTTGTCTTGCTTATGTTTTAAATGCAGCTGACCCTTCTGTACCAAAGAAACAATTGTCTGGTGTCTACGACTTGGTTGCTGTCCTGACACACAAGGGAAGAAGTGCAGACTCTGGCCACTATGTTGGCTGGGTTAAGCAAGATGATGGTCAGCCAGCTAGTCTCCCAGCCTGGTTACTAGAATCAATTGTTTCATTTTATTATTAGGGATACTGAGATTTTGTTTTGGCCTTCAGGAAAATGGATCGAGTTTGATGATGACAACCCAAACATTCGCAAGGAGGAAGACATTTTGAAACTATCTGGTGGAGGTGAGGCCTTATTCTAAATCAAATGAAATAGGTTATGAACCATTTTAATGCAAATTATGAACAATTTTAACGCAGACTATTGTTTGTCTACACAGGTGACTGGCACATGGCATATATCTGCCTGTACAAAGCACGTGTGGCTGAATCGAAGAGTTAAGGGGTCACTTGGCTATACTGGGTCTACATTTCTCATGCTGCGAATGACTCAGCTTGTTTTTTGTGCTGCATGAGTGATTGTGTTAATTATTTTTCCAGTCGGAAAAGTGGTTACTGTCGAATTTTCTTCAGTGCCTCTGGCCTGCGTTCACCTGGATATGTACTTTTAAGAAGTCAACATCAGTACATTTTACGTTATTTTTCAAAATATAGAACAACAAAATCAGTGGAAAGTTTACGTCCATGATGATCTGATTGATTTGCACGATTTTCGTCCTGTTCGTTTGGTTTATCAGCCACCAGTCAGTACTACTTTTATCTCAGAACAAATCAGCCATCATCTACCGGCCAGCGGTATCTTTCTCTCAGAATAAATCAGCATCATTTAGACGAACAGGGCTTTGTTGTTCCGTGTTTTGCATCATTGCAGGCTGGAAATGTGTCCAGAACTCGTATCCGGGCTTGGGCTTGCTTGCTTCGTAAGGCATTTCAGCTTGTAAGTTGTGAGTTTCAGAACTTGCAAGCTGAAACAAATAGATTGTACGTTGCAACAATTAGTTAAGATGCCTAGATGGTTCTGCTTACTCAAAGCTTGGAAGTTGCAAGCTACTCGTACCGGTAAAGAAAGATGTTTAGAACAACGACATGGTATTTAAAATACAACTTTGACTTTTTATTTCTATAAAAATATTTATAAAAAAATGATACATGTATACTTTATGAAATTATTTTTTAAAATAAATCTACTCATATAACTTTTACAATTTTAAACTCAACAACTTTAAAGTTATTTATGATTTATATTTCTAAAGTTTAACTCAAACCTTATCCTAAACGACTTTTTTCACCAATACGGACGTAGCATGTTAATATGTTAACTCCTTCCTCTACCGATCCACTCCTCCCTTCCTGCTCTGCTCGCGGCGCCGCGACGGCGGCGGCACGACAACGTCGTGCCGACCAACATCAACCCTTTTTTCAACTTGGTTCCTACCCACGAGCTTCGCCTCCTCCCAGACCACGCATGGCTCGCCTCCATTCCCCTCTTACCTTCCTCTTTCACCCCTTCCCTCGATGCGGCGGCGCCGGCTGACGGCAATGCACGGCGGCGAGGCGGCGCCGGCCAACCGGCCCTCCCAAGCAGCTTGACTCTACCCCAGCACCTTCCCCTCGCGCTAGAACACACCCCGGCTATCTTTCCCCCTTCTTCTCCTTCCCTTTCCCCCACTCCGACACGACGGCGGCTCAGTTGGCAGCAAAACATGACGACAACGCGCATGCACCGCGGCTTGGCCCGGCTAGTAGACGCTTGAGCTTCACTAGTGCCTAGCGAAGATAGCTGTGTGGGATTGGTCAGTGAGGCAGTGGGTGTGTGGAGAGGCTTGGAGCTCAAGCTCCAGCCATGGCGACAAGACGGCGGCCCATGCCGACTATGGCAGCGACAGGTAAGTGTGGAGCGGTTAAGGAGGTAGAGGGAGAGCTGGCGGGGTTGTGCGTAAGAGGAATCGAGAGGTGGTGGGATGAAGTGGTCGGGCGACGGTGGATGTTCTGGCAATGGCGCTTGACGGTGGCGAGCAAGAGAGGGAGAGTGATGGCGCACGAGCTGGAAAGAGAGATGTGATGGTGTCGCGGTACTGGGTGTGGTGGGAGCGTGAGTGGCAGCGCTGGGTGGAGTGGCGCGGTGAGCGGCGGTTAGGCGGCGCCGGTGATGGGCGAGGGAGAGAGCAGGCGAAGGAGAGCTGAGATCGAGAGAGAGAAAGTGTGTGTGTGTGTGTGAGAGAGAGAGAGAAACAGAGGCAAGGCCTCGGGTGGGGCTAGGCTGCCTGCACCGGGTCTGTAAAAAGACCCGGTAAACAACACGTTGGGTGACCTTACCGTTTCTTGGGCTGCTGCTCGGCAAACGGCAAAACTACCGGTAAACCGTAACCGCGCCCTCCCATCTGTAAATCAAGCGGGGTATAGAATCGTGCGGTAAACGCCACGTAGGCGTGGGCCCGCCTCTGGCCGTCGGTCCTCGCCGCACAGGCCACACGCTGGAGGCCACCGCTGCCGCCTGAATCTGACGCGTGGAGGAGGAATAGGTGCTCCAGGTCGAAGCGGAGGTTGGGCTGCCGCCGCCGCTTCTTGCTCCCGCTGCATGGCGGAGTCGACAACCGCGAGGCCGAGAAGACGAACGACGGCGTTGCGAGGCCGACATGGGGGAGTGCCGCTTCCTGGCTGCCGCGGAAGATGGAGGGGCGCGTGCGAACCCACCGCTGTCGGTGGCGCCCGTGTGCGCCGGCTTTGGGGAGAGCAGGGACGCGTGAAAGTGCATCTAGGCACTTAATCTATTTTGGTGATTAATGATGATAGAAAGTTGGATATGATGCTTTGGATGAGTTGTACAGGAATAAGATGAAAAGAAAATAATAGAAATATGAAGCGAAGGTCCCCAATTCTAAATTGTATGGTGGTGGATTCAATTGGAATATTTAAATTTATTTTCGGTTTGAATTTGAGTATAGGGCCACCGTACTATCAAGGGGGACGTGATCGACAAATCCTAGTTGACTAAGTGTTTTGCTTGAGATGAAAATCCCCATAAGAGTCACACAAAGTCACATTCACAGTTTTTTGGTTGGTTGGAACTTTGGCCGAAAAATCCGACCGGAAGTTCCGGCCCGCTCGGTCTCGGGTTATTTCCCATCGGAAGATCTGGAATTTGCATCGGAACTTCCATCGGAAGATCCTACACTGTGTCGGATCTTTCGAGACTTAGCCAATTTTCAGCCCTTGAGAGTACCTGTATGCATGTTCCGACCCCTGGCCGGAAGATCCGACCTGAAGTTCCGGCTGGCTCGGTTTTGGTTTATTCCGGGCCGGAAGATCCGGCGCCTGTCGGAAGATCTGACACCACGTCGGAAGATCCGAAGCTAGGAAGTTTTCTGGGGTTTTCTAACACTGATCTGTCATTCCGGAAGATCCCACACATGGTCGGAAGATCCGATACCCCTTCGCAGAACACATAACGGTCATATTTTGGGGGGGGGGGTTGGTATATATACCCCTTCACCCTCTCATTCATTGCGGCTGCTCCACACGACCTAACACACCACTTGAGCATTCTTTTCACTCCTCTACTCCCTCCCAAGCTTGATTCTTGCAAGGATTCACCTAGGGGTTGAGTGTGAGTGAGGATTTGAGGTGTGAGAAAAGAGCACTTTGTGAGCTTCCATTCATTCATCTATTGAAGCACTTGAAGCAACTTTGTTTTGTCGATTCATGTTTGTTACTCTTGGAGCTTCGCTCCTAGACGGTTAGAGGTGCCGGTGAGCTCCCATTCCTTTGTGGTTTGAGCCCCGGAAGTTTGTATTACCCCTGTCTTTGTGAGAGCCAATAATAAGTAGCTCAATCCTCATTTGTGGGTGATTGAGAGAGACTTGGGGCTAGTGTGACAGCCCGGCTCTTTGTGAGCATCTCAACGGAGACGTAACTCCTTTGTGGAGTGAACTTTGAAGGTAAATCCTTGTCTCCGTGTGCTCACTTGTTTCTATTGTCATTTTTGCTCGATTTGCTTCGATCTACTTTCTAGCTGCTATTCTCGTGTGTTGATCATATCTAGAAGGTTCTCTACATCATTTGTCATCTTTGTATTCAAGTAGAATCATCAAACGGTCTGTAGATTAGAAATCACGAAGTAAGTTTCATTTCCTATCGAAAGATCCTACACAGTGTCGGATCTTCCTGGCCAGAAGATCCGAGACTGAGTCAGATCATCCGACATCTGACAGTTTTTCGAAGAAATTTTGCAAATTTTTATTACAGGCCTATTCACCCCCCTCTAAGCCTAGTGTTGGTCCTTTCAATTGGTTTCAGAGCCTAATCCCTTGATTAATGCTTAATCGCTAAGGGAGAAACACTATGGCAACTCCGGGGGAAGACTCCGGTGTCGGTGCATCCGCGGTCAAGGAAGATCATTCGGTGGTTGTTGATACAAGCTCAAGCGATGATCTTGCTATAAATGATGTCGATGAGAGCTTGAATGAAGAAGAAAAGAAGATGAAAAGAAAAGTGAAGATGAAGAAGAAGATTCAAGAGAAAGCCGAGAAGAAGGCTAAAAAAGTTCTGAAGAAAAAGTTGAAAGAAAAAGAAGTTATCCAAGGACTTCATTTCGTGTCTCATACCTATGAGACTTCCTCTACACAAAAATCTTTTGACCCTTCTAATCTTGCTTTCACTTCGGTTCCAATGGGCAAAGTCCCTCGCTTTGATGGGAGTGACCATGCTCGTTGGAGCGATGACATGAAAATGTACTTATATGGTCTTCATCCATCCCTTTGGACTATTGTGGTTGTAGGTGTTGACAAGAATGCCAAGCCAAGCCGTGAGCAAGAGCATGACTTATTCTGCAATGCTCAAGCCGTGATGGTGCTTAGGAGTGCTCTAAACCCCTATGAGTACAACAAGATAAGAGGAATTGAAGTTGCAAAGGATATTTGAGATACTCTTCAATTATCTCATGAAGGTACAAATGTTTTCAAGGAAGGCAAGATTGGTCTTCTTCAAGGAGAACTAAAAGCATTTGTCATGAAGAAGGATGAGACCTTACAACAAATGCTTGATCGGTTGAAGCTTCTTGTGACCGAGATAAGAATGCTTGGTAGCAAGGATTGGGATGAGCACAAAGTCACCAAGAAAATGCTTAGAGCATATGCTCCCAAGAACCCAATGTTAGCCACCATGATTAGAGACAAGAGAAAGTTTAAGAGAATGCTACCCATGGAGTTGTTCAACAAATTGCAATATCATGAGATGAACAACATAGATGTAGCCAAGTCAATGGAGCCAAATGAAGTCAAGACTATAGCTCTCAAGGCCGAACCAAGCAAGAAAGTTGAGTCAAGAGAAAAGCCATCACAATCCACAAAGAAGGAAGACTCAAGTGACAACGATAGCACCGATAAAGAAAACGCCGTGATGGTGAAGAACTTCAAAGGGTTCATGAAGAAACAAGGTGACAAGAGATCGGTTTCTCAAAGAAGATGCTATAAGTGTGGTGAAAAAGGTCATTACATTGCCGATTGTCCTCGTAAGAATAATGACAAAGAAGACAAGAAGGCAAAGGACAAGGACTATGAAAAAGAGAAGAAATACAAGGAGAAGAGCAAAGAGTACAAGAAGAAAAATGGAAGTGCTCATGTTGGTCAAGGATGGGATTCTAGTGATGACTCCGATGATGAAGAAGTGGCAACTTTTGCCATTCAAGCTCCTACACCAACACCAAGGCTTTTCAACAATTATCATGATAGTGACGATGAAGCTCCCATGTGCCTCATGGCTCAAGGGACAAAGGTAGTAAACACTACCCCACCTCTATCATCTACTCTGTTGACATCTAGGGATGTAGAAAATAACCTAGATAAAGAAGAAGCCGAACATGAGAGAAACATGATATAGAAGTTTGACAAAGAAGGTTATAAACAAATTAAAAAACTAATATAGAAATTAGAGAAAAGAAAGGAGTCTCTTGATAGGCAAGAAGAATTGCTCATCCTTGAGAAGGAGAGAAACCTTGCCCTTGAAGAAACTCTAGTTGAAGAGAAGATTAGGGTTGAGAAATTGACATGTGACTTGTCACGTGCCAATGACTCACATGAGAGGATGTCTAAGGATTTGTCCTTGGCAAATGACTCTCTAGTTAACCTAAAGAATGCACATAGTGAGCTTCAAGAAAGGCATTCAAGCCTAGAGGTCAAGTGCAAAGACCTAAAAACTAACTTTAGCACTCTTTGGGAAAGCACCAAGATCGACTCAAAGACAATTCATGACTCTAATGTCTCTACTAGTGAAGGTTGCTCAAGATGTTATAAGATTGATGTAAATGCTTGTGCCACTAACCTTTCAAAGCTAGATGAGAAGGTCAAAGCCAAAGATGCTCAAATCCGAGAGTTGATCAAAGCAATTAGCCAAGACAAGGTCAAAGGTAAGAGTGAGTTCGAGTCCCATCCGGCATATAAAGCAGGAAGATATCCTACTATCAAAGATGGACTCGGCTTCACTAGAGGTGGAAAGGCCAATGGTACAAGGATGTTAAAAGGTCATGAAGTACCATTGTTCAACAAAGGAGCAAACCTTGGAGATTTGATGAACATTGCTCATGGTGTGTCAAAGGTAGACACCATTGGAGCTAAGCCTATTGTTGAGGCATTTAGCAAGGGTGCTAATGACTCAAACAAGATAAAAAAAAATGAGAAGTCCATTGAGCACAAGCCATCCTCCAACTACACCGTTGATTATACGGTCATGTGGGATCACAATGGGAGGATGGCAGTTAAGTATGTGGGTGCTCATGTCAAGAAGATGATGAGGAGTGTTTGGGTGCCTAAGATCTCTAAAGCTAACACTCAAGGACCCAATCTCTTTTGGGTACCTAAATCCAATGCTTAAACTTGTTTTGTAGGCATATTCCTCCGGTGGACCTTCATGGTTGCTTGATAGTGGATATTCAAATCATATGACCGGAGAGAAGAATATGTTTGCCAAGTTGGAAGAATATGACTCACCCATAGAAAAGATTACTTTCGGTGACAATAATCATGGTGATGTAGTAGGTCAAGGTGAAGTTGCTATCTCAAATGACTCATCTCTTTCCAATGTTTATCTAGTTGATTCTTTGGGATACAATTTGTTGTCGGTCTCACAACTTTGTGAGAAAGGCTACAATTGTCTCTTTACTAATGAGGGTGTGAACATTCTTAGAAGGGAGGATTCCTCTATTGCTTTTACGGGTCAACTTAAGGGAAAGCTTTACTTGATTGATTTCACAACCACTAAAGTGGAACTGAAGACTTGTTTAGTGGCAAAATCTAGCTTTGGTTGGCTTTGGCATCGCCGGCTAGCCCATGTTGGCATGAGGAACTTGGCCAAACTTCAAAAGGATGAACACATTTTAGGACTAACAAATGTTGGCATGAGGATTTTCTCGGTTTACATGGGTTTTCTTTCTACAAGACAAGAGTGAAGCTCAAGGGGTTATCAGGAAATTCATTAAAAGAGCTCAAAATGAGTTTGAATTAAAATTCAAGAGAATAAGAACTGACAATGGGACAGAGTTCAAGAATCTCAATGTTGAGGAGTTTCTCGATGAAGAAGGCATCAAACATGAACTCTCCGCTCCATATACACCTCAACAAATGGCATTGTTGAGAGGAAAAAAGGACCTTGATTGAGATGGCAAGAACAACGCTTGATGAATACAAGACTCCGGATATCTTTTGGGCCGAGGCGATCAACACGGCTTGCCATGCCACCAATCGCCTCTATCTTCAAAAATATTTGGGCAAGACTCCGTACGAGATCCTCACCGGTAACAAATCTAAGGTGCATTACTTTCGAGTCTTTGGTTACAAATGTTACATGCTTAACAAGAGGACCAAGAGCTCAAAGTTTGCACCAAAGGTTGATAAAGGTTTTCTACTTGGTTATGGTACTAACGAACACGTCTTGTTGACGTAAAATCCGCACTTCACGCCAAGCACACAGCAAGCCGAATTAGCTAGCTTTACACGTGGCCCGAGCGTTTGAATCCGAAAGCGTGCCAGTCAATTTTCCTGAAAACTGACAAAGGGAGGAAAAATGTTTAGATAACACCTGGAACGTACCGGGTGATACCAGTTAGTTCCATATTTGTGGCTACGGAGCCAGTTTCGAACGACATATAGCTACAGAGAAGCTATCTGTCGGCAGTTAAAGCATCATTCGGCAATCGGCAAAGCACGCAGGAAAGCGCACTGCCGAATGCGTGACGTAAGCATGACGAAAGATCGGTATTCGACTGAATAAACATTGTAACGTATATTCATAACCGATTAACGAGGAACAGAGCATGATAGATAAATAAAGGGCGAAAACATGACCATAATTTCATAATAAACAAGAATGCATAGGCTAAAAGCACTAGTCTACCGCATGTCTAGGTACTTTTCAACCCGTCGAGCATGAAACAAGCAAGTTAATCCACCGCATGATACGACTTGCTTGGAATCACACCACCAACCAAGAATAGATCAATCCACCGCATGATACAATCTAATCGTGGAAGGCTAAAAGCATTCTTTATTTAAAACAAAAACCGTGAACATGTTTCGCTCGTGGCGATACTGCCGAATACAGCCATATAGCCGAATCGGGTTCCATGAAGAAGGAACATGCTTCGTTGGTGATGATAGATCTATCAGATCGAATCGAATTCTAATCCACCAGATGATTAGCTCTAAGACGACCCAAAAACCTGCATCTACCGCATGATACCCGGTTCTGTCAAGATCTACACAAGACCAACGAGCTTGAACCCGCAACACGTGGCAATCTAGATTGACTTCGAATTCGGCTATGGAAACACAGTGCATTATGAGCTAGAACCGAATCTAATCAATCTAGACTGGGCAAAAGAGTGTTGTAATGAATTAAACATAAAGGTAAAATCCAGAGCAACACATGGTAACTTAATGGATCTATCAGATCTTGCCAAAATCCAATAGAGCCGATAACTTGTTCCAAGCTAAAACTTAGCCCACCGCATGGCTCATGATCTAACAATGGAACCTTCCTGAACCAAAGCCTAAATCCACCGCATGATACTAGGCATGGTGCAGGGTTGCCGGTACTTACGGAGGTCGACGGATCGATGATTCCTCTCGAAGAACTCGACGACTCGACTAAAGGACTCGAAGTTGGCACGGGGCCGGTTTGTTGTATGATTGATTGTATGATATGCTTTTACAATCACCATGGGTTTATATTTATACCCTGGTTTTGACACGACTCCTAATCGGTTACGATTACATTATTTATTTCCTCAAAAAAGATAAACACCGGGGCACCGTATCCGCCTTGCATTCCAAGTTAAACCAGCCTTTTCCTTATACTTGATCCACGTCATCACGCGCTCCCGAATGCCTCCCGCGGAACAATCTTCTTGCCGAATGACAATGCGTTCCCGACCGCAGAACGTCTCTACCGAATGCTCTGGGGAAAAAACTCCTTTGCCGAATGATATCTTTTCAACGAATCCGGCCCACATATCAGCCTCTTCCCGGTGCCAATTTTTGGTGTCAACACATGCCCCTTCAATTTCGGGATAAAAGGTAATTTTATCTCGGAATTGACCAGAAGCACTCAACATTCCCAAGTTAGTTCTGCTCGACACCCGCTTCTCCTTTTGAATCTTTAGAGCTCTCGTCCGGATCCGAACCCTAGGTTATTGACTTCCAAGATTCAATCTTCAAATGGCGAACCAAGATTTTGCCCTCCAGGTAAGCTTCAATCCCCTCAAGCACATTCGGTATTCTTCTTTCGATTTGCATCTTAAATTTCTTCTCATCCCTTTCCATTCTTGATAGGCCCTAGCTGCCGAAATCCTTATCCCCGTTGAGGAAAAAGCTCCATCCTACTTCCTCGGCCCTGTAGGGAATTCTGATCCTTCCGAATTCATTGCGGCCGAATCTCAGAGGGTTCCTTTCAAGATTTCATTGACAAAACCTCATGAGTGGCAAGACGCCTTCAAGAACTGGCCTTTGCCCCCAATTGCCGGCTGGAGAAATTGGTACAAAAGAATATCTGATGACAAAAGCCCCCAAACACAGAACTGGGACCATCTGCGTATTTCTCATTGCCTGGAGCTGTCTTTAGCCGAAACACCAAAGAACGAGAACCTTCTGATTGCAGCTTGCCACTTTTGGTCCAATGGTGCAAATGCCTTTCTCTTCGGTCATGGCCCAATGTCTCCCACTTTGGCCGATGTCTACATGATGACCGGCCTGAACGTTACAGGAACTGTATATCCATATGACCACAAAGGTTCCTCCAAGCAGACAGGAGTAAAAACAGGGGTTGGATACAAGAAATACATCCAGAACCATATGTCTGATGGCCCTCTGACCGATGTCGAATATAGAGCTTTTCTGAACATGTGGTTATGCAGATCAGTCTTCTGTGGCAAAGCCAATGAGCCAACCCTGAATCATATCGTGATGGCTGAAGAGCTGGCTGCCGGAAAACTCATCCCACTTGGGAAATACCTCCTGGGAAGTGTCTACCATATGCTCAATCAAACCACCCACCTGATGCATACCAGCAAGAAAATCCCCTGTGTCAATGGTCCTTGGTGGTTTGTCCAAATGTGGCTGCAGTTGTACATGCATCAAATTGTCGCTATCGATCTCAACAGCCGAGATTTTCCTTCAATCAATTACAAAGAAGGAGAAACCCGGAGAACCAAAGGTTGTCAAACCTATGGAGAAGCTGCCTCCACTGTATCTATCAACAAGAACATCGGTGAACTGTTTGAGCTCTTCTTCAAAGGCTTTGCTCATCCTCTTTGGTTTCCATATCTGGACAATGACAACCTCACTCTCCCTTGCGAATTCAGCTTTGAAACTGGATGCACTGATGTACAATCTATAGAAATTTTCAATGCCTTCATCCAGCCCTGCATCCTGCCAGCCGAATTCTGTGGAGGAAGGCTAGTTCAAAGTACTTATGAATACTATCAGCCAAACATGATGGCTAGACAGTTGGGATGTGGCCAAGCGCCCCCCAGGCTATTTCTTCACGAATTTCTCAAGCCTAGGGAGATTGTCAAGGATTCCACAGAGACAAGAAGGATCTTTACATATAAATGCTGCGGAACTATCTATGCACCTGATCCTTTTGTGCCAATAATATCTGCCCACCCTTCTTTCACTCTCTGGTGGCAAGAACTTCATGATCATATCTTCAACATGCCAATCCATCCTTTCTGCTTCGAGTTAATGCCCGATTATCAGCCAACTTCAGAGGTAATATGCTCATCCCTCATTTGTCTCAATAATATTAACCCCAATTGATTCTGATTCTATCATTTTGTAGGTTATAACACCTGCCCCTCTTGCCAGGGCGATCTTGTACAAAGCTGCAGGCCCAATATCTGCTTTGGGGCACCAATCTCCTACCTTGGCTCAACTGATGGCTAGACAGGCTTCTCTAGATCCAATACTTACTAGATCATCATCTGTCAAGAGAAAAACCCTTCTTTTAGCTGCTCCCTCAGTTGCAAAGAAGAAAAGAACAAGCAGCAAAAAAGTTATCAAGGTCAGAGCCTTATTTCTTTAACCATAATGTCATTGGTATTTTGCTCAGCTTTATCTCTTCCTGGTTTCAGGCCAGAACACAGCAACTAGCAATCGGTGCAGATCTTGCCGATGCTTCATTGATTGGTAAAATTCTACCACTTTATCCTCTTAACTTCTTTTTCATCGGCACTCATTCCTTGTTAACTGCAGAACAATCCTCAATGGATCCAATCTTGGAGAGTTCTTCTTCTCATCACGATTCATCTTTAGCTTTGCAACTTCTTCCTCAATCAGAAGCTTCACCTTCACCAAGAAATCTCCCAGCTTCTCCTCAGCAGGATACACAGAATCTTTCCATTGAGCCTGAGAGGCTTCCTTCCCCCATTCAGGAAATCAGGAACGAGGTAAACAAAATCATTCAACTTTCTCTACCCTTTTACTCAGCGGATTATTACTAATTCGGCAAGGCTTTCTTTCAGGAGAAATCCATCTCATCATCCAGCTATTCTTTTGCTGTGGACGACTTGGTTGCCGAACAAGGGGAAGAAACATCTTCTGGCCAAACTCTGTCAAAAGAAAATCAAGCAAAGCTGAAAGATATCCTTGCTTTGCTGCACAAGAGTATTCAAGATCAAGTCAAAGATGCTGATCTCTTAAGGGATGTACTGGAATCCATTGACCAAGAACTCCCTGATGACATTAAAACTTCTTTGGAGCCAGTTTCCCATTTGGATCAACAATACGCTGCAGTAAAGCAAGCTTTGAAAAACCAATTTTCTCAACCAGCTCTAGAACAGAGGAGATCCACAGCCAAACAATCTGTGAAAGACCTGCATACTCAAGCTCAGAACAACAAAGAATTACTGACCAAATTGGAATATGAACTTGAAAATAAGAAGGTCAGAAAAGCTGCACTTGAAGCCGAATTGAGAGATCTATCGGCCGAAATTGAAGCTGATGAGAAGAAGATAGCTGAGCTTCCCAAATTAACAGAGAAGATGCGAAGGGAAGCTTCAGCAGCTCTGAATGAAGAAAAACAACTCAAGGCAAAGCTTGCTGCTCTGGCTAGAACCCAAGAAGCTGACAAAAACTTATTAGAGAGCATTAGCAATATGATATCAGATGCTAAAAATGTAATCTCAAAGTACTTGGGTTTGTAATTGTAACAAACAGTCGATAGCCGAATGCTTTATCAATCTTGCAATCTTGTCATTTCTTAACTCTGTTTCTCTCCATTGTGGATAACTTATTCGGCAAAGCTGGCTATAACAGTGTCAGACCCGAAAACGCTTCAAACACGACACAGCCGAATCTCATCCAGTCAAAACCGAATACGACTCGGCAAGAATCCCAAACGACATGGAAACCGATCGGTTGGAAAACCCTTTCCACCTTCCGAACTCCTTGGGATATGCACCACAATCTTCGACCACGATCTCTTCGTTAGTCCCATAAATAAGAACCTTGAGCACTCCTAATCTTCCACCAAATCTTTCAACTCGATCTCTCTGCTAGCCTGAGTCTCTTCCTCTTCCAGCACAGTAACCTCCAAGAAACCCTGATGTCCAACAACAGAAGACGCCCGGCCAACGACGAAGCCGAAGGGAGCCGCGCCGGCGCTCGTCGGAGGTGATGACTGTCTGCCTCTCCTTATCCTTTCCTCCAGATTTTGCCTTATTCTCAACTTTCTTTGTATTTTCAGGCTCATCCAATGGAACCCCGCTACTGCCTTGACTGCGGCTCCAGCTGCAGCGGGTGACTCTTCGGAGTCATCTAGCCGATCCCCCAGGCCCAACTGGGATCTGCCCTACTCAGACAGCGATGCCCGCCGATTCAAGCAGGAACGTGACGACATTCGGCATGAACTGGAGGTCATCTCCAAACAAGCCGGGATCGCAGATCTAGAGTGGCAACACCAGCGCAAGCAGCTGCTCGAGACCATCGACGGTAATTTCTGCGGTTCGCTTAACTTCAATCTGATATTGGACTAACCCGCCATTGCTTCGTAATCCTACAGCTCGCGACGCTGAACTCGATCAGCTGAAGACATTAGTTGAGTCTTTGGCAAACAAGGTGAATGCTCCTGGGGACACGCCAGAAGCTCGCCTCGGTGCAATGGCAGGCCGCATCGATGAGGTGGCCTCACACGGCATCCGTCTGGGCACTGCCGCAGGCCTAGTCGCCATGTCGACGCACACCGGCGCTGACTATTCCAGGCTACCGCCCGGCTTTGCCAATGGCAATCCGGAGGAGATCAACGACATTGAGGCCTCCATAGATCGCCTTGATGCTCATGGCGTCGCCATTGCCGATTCCATTCATCCCCAGTCTGTTCTGAACAGGTTGTTCCATTAGTTTGTACTAGGGATTATGGAATTTCGGCAATAAAACTTATCTTTTGCAGTCTTTATGTGACGACTCCGTCAAACTCATTTTTTGTAATATATTTGCACTAAGGGCAATACGCTCTGGTATTGGCCATTTCTTCTTCTGTCAATATTTTGTTCTGAAGACGGCTCCTTCCCGAATGCCGGCTGTTTCAGTCGTTCTGACATTAAATATTTCAATCAGCGATCAATCTCAATACTAGGATAATATTTCTTCAAGTATCTCCCATTGATAGCAGCAGTGAACTCTTCTCCTAGCAAAGTTTTCAGGATATATGCATTTCCAGGCACGCATCTGACCACTTTGAAAGGACCTTCCCAATTTGGAGACCACTTACCGAATGCACTATATTTATTTCCAATCGGCAATATTGCTTTCCAAACCAAATCTCCTTCTGCAAATTGCTTGACTTTCACCTTCTTGTTGTAATATTTAGCAACTCGCATTTTATTTTTCTCAACATTTTCCAAGGCCCTGAGACGAATCATATGCAAATCTTCTAATTCGTCCATCATTAAATCATTATAATCTTTAGAACTTAAATCTTTTTGCAACTTTATCCTCCTTGAGTCTGACTGCATCTCCCATGGCAAGATAGCATGATGTCCATATACCAATTCATAAGGAGACGTCTGTGTAGTCCCATGTGGAGCCATTCGGTAAGCCCATAAAGCCTCATTTAATACCGAATGCCACTTTCTTGGCTTCTGATCAATCTTCTTCTGTATAATTTTAATCATAATCTTGTTAGAAGCCTCTGCCTGACCATTAGCTTGGGCATAATAAGGAGAAGAATTCAACAATTTGATGCCCATACTTTCAGCAAAATCTCTGAACTCTGAAGATGTAAATTGAGTCCCTTGATCTGTGGTGATTGTTTGAGGAATTCCAAATCTATAAATGATATGTTCTTTAACAAATTCAACCATATTCTCCGACGTCACCTTCTTTAATGGAATCGCCTCAACCCACTTAGTAAAATAATCGGTTGCTAAAAGCACAAACTTATGCCCCTTGCTAGATGGAGGATTTATTTGGCCAATCAAATCTATTCCCCACCCTCTGAATGGCCATGGCTTGATAATAGGATTCAGAACTGATGCTGGAACTCTCTGAATATTTCCAAATCTCTGGCAATCTTGGCATCCCTTGTAATATTCAAAGCAGTCTTCTAGCATTGTGGGCCAATAGTACCCAGTTCTCCTAATAACCCATTTCATTCGGTAAGCCGATTGATGTGCTCCACACAGCCCATCATGCACTTCACTTATCAGCCTTTTTGCTTCTTCTTGACTCAAGCAATGTAACAACACCCCATCCAAGGATTTATAATATAAATTATCATTAAGAAGAATAAACTTTAAAGCTTTATACCTGAGCTTTCTAGAAACCTTTCGGGATGGATTCTCTAGATAATCAACAATTTCTTTTCTCCAATCATCTTCTGCCAGATTACTCCCGAAAGCATATACATCATTAGCAAAAACTTCTTGAAGCTCTTTATAACCCGAAGCATTTTGAGCTAATCTGTTTGCCTCTTCATTGTCTCTCCTAGGAATATGCCGCAGAATTACTGACTGAAACTCCTTTAAGATTTGCTTGCATTCCTCATAATAATTCCTTAAGATATCGTTTCTGCACTCATATTCGCCATTTAGTTGCTTTATGACTAATTCTGAATCTCCAAAGATTTCAACTGCAATGGCCTTTGCTTCTCTCAAGTATTGAAGTCCTCTGAGCAACGCTTCATACTCGGCTTGATTATTAGTGACAGTAGGTTGAATAGGAATAGCAAATTCAAATACCTCTCCTTTTGGTGAAATTAACAAAATACCTATTCCACCACTTTTGTCACATGAAGATCCATCGAAGAATAATACCCAAGGAGTAATTTCAAGCAAATTAGCTGATGAATCGCGATGTTCAGTAACGAAGTCAGCAATAATCTGTCCTTTAACAGCTTTTGCCGATTCAAACTTTAACTCAAATTCAGACAAAGCTAAAATCCATTTGCCAATCCTTCCGTTCAAAATCGGCATAGACAACATGTGCTTTATCACATCAAATTTTGAATACACAATGCATTCGGCATGTAGCAAGTAGTGCCGAAATTTTGTACAGGAGTAGTAAACACATAAACAAAGTTTCTCGGTAGCCGAATACCTTGTTTCGGGATCAAGCAATTTCCGGCTAAGGTATGCAACTACCCTTTCCTTTCCCTCAAATTCTTGTATGAGGGCCGATCCAATAGTTTGGGCATCGGCCGCCACATACAACTTAAAAGGCTTGTTTAGCTGTGGAGGTACCAATACTGGTGGTTCTTTCATGTATTCCTTGATCTCGTCGAAAGCCTTTTGTTGTTCGTCACCCCATACAAACTTCTGATCCTTCTTGACTTTTAGCAGTGAAGAGAAAGGCAACACCTTTTGTGATAAGTATGATATGAATCTTCTTACGAAATTGATCTTACCAAGTAATGACTGTAATTCCTTGAGATTAGTTGGAGGAACAACTTCATCAATGGTTTTCATACTTTTCTTGCCAACTCCTATTCCTCCTTCATGCACCAGAAATCCCAGAAATTCTCCTGCCGAAACTCCAAAAGCACATTTATTTGGGTTCATCTTGAGCCCATGTTTCCTAGTGCACTCTAGAGTTTTCCTTATGTCGGCCAAATGTGCTTCATGATCCAATGACTTAATCACAACATCATCGATATATATCTCCACAATCTTGCCGATCAACTCATGAAAAATATAATTCATGGCTCTCTGATAAGTTGCACCAGCATTCTTCAAACCAAACGTCATGACAACCCATTCAAACAACCCTATATGTCCTGGACATCTGAAAGCTGTTTCGCTATATCTTCCAACGCCATAAAAATTTGATTGTACCCTGCATTACCATCCATGAAACTAATCACTTTATATCCAGCAGCAGCATCAACCAACGAGTCAGCAATAGGCATTGGATATCCATCCATGGGTGTAGCTCTGTTCAGATCTCTAAAGTCTATGCAAACTCTCATCTTCCCATTTTTTTTGTACACAGGAACAATATTAGAGATCCATTCTGCATATCTGCATGGCCGAATAAAATTTGCTGCTATTAATCTTTCCACTTCTTTCTTCACATCGGTCAACACTTCATCTTTGTAGATTTTTCGGGGTGGTTGCTTGTAAGGTTTATAACCAGGCTTGATCGGCAATCGATGCTCAACAATGGAACGATCTAAACCAGGCATCTCTGAATAATCCCAAGCAAAGCAATCTTTGTATTCTTTTAACAACTCAATCAACTTTTCTCTGAAAACTGAATCCAAGCTAGCACTGATGAATATCGGCCTTGGTTTGTCACCGTCTCCAATGTCTACTTCTTCTAATTTATCAGCCGACACAAATCCACGTCCTAGCTTCCCATCAGTCCCATCGATTGGATTATCCATTAAAAATTACTAAAAGAGCCGACTGCTTCGATCGGCTGTTGATCACTGCTGACTGGCTCAACAGGACCCTCTCCCCAGTCCTTACCTGAGAAGCAATCTATGCCTTGATATTCCCAGAAGGCCGGTTCCACATTAGCCACGCTAATTGAATCATCTGCTGGGACAATTTCCACTTCATCATCTATCCACTGAATAAGCTGCTGATGCATAGTAGATGGTATGCAGCAATTCGCATGGATCCAATCCCTTCCAAGTAGCAAGCTGTATGCCCCTTTGCCTTCAATAACAAAGAAGGTTGTAAGCAGAATCTTAGACCCAATCATCAGATCTACATGTACACATCCTTTGGTGTCCGACGGATTTCCAGCAAAATCATTCAAAACTATGCTTGTTGGCGTTAAATCTCCAGGGCTCATGCCAAGTTTCCTGAATGTATTGTATGGCATCACATTAACTGCAGCTCCACCATCAACAAACATCTTCGTCAGTGGCTTTCCGTTGACATATCCTCTTAAGTACAGTGGCTTCATGTGCCGATTCTGGACTGGTTTCTCGAAAATAGCTTGCTTATTCAATACCAATTGTGCCATTAACCCACATTGCTCGGCTTCATCCACTTCTGACAATATCTCTTCCTGTACAATTTGATTAGCTGGAGCCATAAATTCATTCGGCAAGAAACATACCATGCATGTAGGAGCCGAATGACCCGATTCATCAGGTTTGTCTTTTGGACGCCATATCGATCTCATCCTGGTTCCTGCTCGTTTCAACTCTTGATTCCTCAGGCGTTGGATTCTTCTCTTCTGGCTCTTTCTTAGACCAGGTGGACACCACTGTCCTTTTTGCCAGACATACTCACGATTTTCATGATCAATCCATCTACGATCAGCATGTCTTTTCCTTAGTTGATCATCATTCTTATATATTTTTAGACGCCGATCATCACTGGGATGTATCCTTCCAATTCTTTCGTGGACGGATCGGCGACTGGCAACATTTTGCCTCTGTTCGACATATCCATTATTGCATTCAGGACAGTTATTCCACGTGGGTAGCTTTAAACCCTCGTTCCAACAGTGTCTGAAGAAGACACAATCCCAATGTGCACGTTCTTGTTCTCGGACATATTCCTCTTGTTCTTCCTCATACCTTTTTTCTTCGCACCTCCTCTTCTCCTCCTCGTACTCACGTCTCTGGTAGTGCTCTTTTCCTTGCTGACGCTGCCACTTATTGAGGAGAATGCGCGATGTGACTCTGGGTTTAGAAGATTTCCCAATTTCAAATCGGCTATTCGGGAAGCAAGGCTTTTCCTCGCGAATCTGTTCGATCGTGATTTGCCGATTAGGGTCGACTGAGCCACTCTGCTTCGCTTCCCTTGACGTCAGGACTTTCATCTTTCCCTTTTCTCCAGATTCGGCAACACTCACCATATTGATTGAGAACCCAATCATGTTCTGAGGAAACGGGTTATTGTCCAACTTCATCTTATTGTCGAATTTCAGATGCCCTTCTTGGATAGCTTTCTGAATCCTCACTCTAAAAAACCCTGCATTCATTGATGGAATGAGAATTTCTATCATGGAATCCACAGTACCTCTTATCTTTCACACCATCAGGCCGAAGCATAGAATGCCCCTCTGGTAGCTTGATCCGGCCTTCTTTTACAAGATAGTCAAACAATTTATCCGCCTTAGTTACATCAAAATCATAGGTGCCCTTATTCTGTTTAATCCACCTCTGATTCACCATGACTGGTTCTTTACCCCACACTATCTTTGCTGCGGCTATCTCCTCGCTATCTTCATACTCATCTCCTTGATCTGCTCTTTCAAGGAATTGGTTATAGATGTCAGCTACATCATTATGTTTAGCAAATCTGGTATCTTTCTTGAAACCATATGCCTGGTTACTCATTAAGGCCAATCTGTGTGACAACTGGCCCAGATCATCGAACTCCATTCCGAATAGCTTTTCCCGAATGGCAGGCAGCATGCCAGCTACAGCCATACCAGCTAGGGTCATCAGGTATGTTCAGAGAAAAGCACATGCTCTTTGTTTCCCTAAATCTCCTGAGGAATTCCGTAGGTGTCTCATTATTCCTCTGCCTTAAGCTGGTCAAATCAACCAACTTTTTCTCGGTACTGCCAATGTAGTAATGAGCATGGAATTTCTGCTCCAGGTCTTTCCAAGTACAAATTGAATGAGCAGGCAAAGAAGCAAACCATGTAAAAGCTGGACCCGTCAGCGACAAAGGAAAGTATCTGATTCTGAAAGCCTCATCTGCTGAAGCTTCTCCAAGCTGCATCAGATATCGAGCTATATGTTCTACAGTACTAGTATCATCTTGTCCTGAGAACTTAGTGAACTCTGTAGGCACCTTGACTCTATTCGGCAATGATACCCTTTGGTACCATTCTGGGAAAGGAGACGAGTACATGTACCCCTGATTTTTAGGCTTCAGACCGAATTGATTTTGTAATACATCGGTCATTTTTTGCACCATGAGGTCAATATTGGTATCTTGATTCCCTGGTCTTCCAGCAGGCATCCCTGTAGTACCAACATACCCGGGATTCGGGAGAGCGTCGATAGCATTGTAATCCATAAACTCTGAATATCCGTTCCCATACACATCCCTTTGCAACCTGTTGTTCAGAGGGGATATTTTGTAAGCAGAAGCAGGTGGATTTCCCGTGGTGCCGAATGCCATATCACCATATGTACGAGGTTTCGGAAATGCATGCTGAAGCTCTTGCTGAATCGGCTGTCCACTCGCGTCTTTGGTTCCAGAAACTTCAGTTTCTTCAATACCTTTACCATGACGTTTTGGGACCGATGCTTGAATATTGAAATATGTCGGGCCACCAAGTTGTCCATGCGCTTGCTCAAAAGGTCTATCCACGTGTTGACCAAAGATGTTGACCAGTATGAGCCGAAAACTGTTCAGGAATGCAGCATTATGATTGGTCATTGTTTCTCCTAAAGCCTTATACAGCAAACTAGAGAACTTCTCCCTTTCTTCATCTTCAGTAAGATCAGATTGTCCCGGTAAAAGAACTCTTGGCAGATCTGACTTGAGAAACGGTGCACCACTCCTGTTCTTAGCAAAAGACAGCAAACATTTCTTGATGAACTGATCTGCAGCAGTCTTCACCATTTGTTGATGTTCATCAGATAATTCTTCGAAAGTGACATCCAAAATGTCTTTTAATTCAGGCATCTTTGAAGCTTGTTGTGTCCCACCGGGCGTGCCAAAAAGTGTGTTGACGTAAAATCCGCACTTCACGCCAAGCACACAACAAGCTGAATTAGCTAGCTTTACACGTGGCCCGAGCGTTTGAATCCGAAAGCGTGCCAGTCAATTTTCCTGAAAACTGACAAAGGGAGGAAAAATGTTTAGATAACACCTGGAACGTACCGGTGATACCAGTCAGTTCCATATTTGTGGCTACGGAGCCAGTTTCGAACGACATATAGCTAC
The DNA here is from genome assembly GCA_033239725.1 of Echinochloa phyllopogon. Taxonomy (NCBI): domain Eukaryota; kingdom Viridiplantae; phylum Streptophyta; class Magnoliopsida; order Poales; family Poaceae; genus Echinochloa; species Echinochloa phyllopogon. Next base: position 36,557,181 of record BTCW01000014.1, read on the forward strand.
AGAGAAGCTATCTGTCGGCAGTTAAAGCATCATTCGGCAATCGGCAAAGCACGCAGGAAAGCGCACTGCCGAATGCGTGACGTAAGCATGACGAAAGATCGGTATTCGACTGAATAAACATTGTAACGTATATTCATAACCGATTAACGAGGAACAGAGCATGATAGATAAATAAAGGGCGAAAACATGACCATAATTTCATAATAAACAAGAATGCATAGGCTAAAAGCACTAGTCTACCGCATGTCTAGGTACTTTTCAACCCGTCGAGCATGAAACAAGCAAGTTAATCCACCGCATGATACGACTTGCTTGGAATCACACCACCAACCAAGAATAGATCAATCCACCGCATGATACAATCTAATCGTGGAAGGCTAAAAGCATTCTTTATTTAAAACAAAAACCGTGAACATGTTTCGCTCGTGGCGATACTGCCGAATACAGCCATATAGCCGAATCGGGTTCCATGAAGAAGGAACATGCTTCGTTGGTGATGATAGATCTATCAGATCGAATCGAATTCTAATCCACCAGATGATTAGCTCTAAGACGACCCAAAAACCTGCATCTACCGCATGATACCCGGTTCTGTCAAGATCTACACAAGACCAACGAGCTTGAACCCGCAACACGTGGCAATCTAGATTGACTTCGAATTCGGCTATGGAAACACAGTGCATTATGAGCTAGAACCGAATCTAATCAATCTAGACTGGGCAAAAGAGTGTTGTAATGAATTAAACATAAAGGTAAAATCCAGAGCAACACATGGTAACTTAATGGATCTATCAGATCTTGCCAAAATCCAATAGAGCCGATAACTTGTTCCAAGCTAAAACTTAGCCCACCGCATGGCTCATGATCTAACAATGGAACCTTCCTGAACCAAAGCCTAAATCCACCGCATGATACTAGGCATGGTGCAGGGTTGCCGGTACTTACGGAGGTCGACGGATCGATGATTCCTCTCGAAGAACTCGACGACTCGACTAAAGGACTCGAAGTTGGCACGGGGCCGGTTTGTTGTATGATTGATTGTATGATATGCTTTTACAATCACCATGGGTTTATATTTATACCCAGGTTTCGACACGACTCCTAATCGGTTACGATTACATTATTTATTTCCTCAAAAAAGATAAACACCGGGGCACCGTATCCGCCTTGCATTCCAAGTTAAACCAGCCTTTTCCTTATACTTGATCCACGTCATCACGCGCTCCCGAATGCCTCCCGCGGAACAATCTTCTTGCCGAATGACAATGCGTTCCCGACCGCAGAACGTCTCTACCGAATGCTCTGGGGAAAAAACTCCTTTGCCGAATGATATCTTTTCAACGAATCCGGCCCACATATCAGCCTCTTCCCGGTGCCAATTTTTGGTGTCAACACGTCTACCGTGTCTTCAACAAAACCACCGGTTGTGTTGAGGTCACGGATGTGAAATTTGATGAATCAAACGGCTCTCAAGTAGAGAAAGTTGAAAATGATCTTGTAGATGATGAAGAACCTCCTAGCCAATCCATCATGAGAATGGGACTAGGAGCAGTGAGGACTCGTGAAGTTCAAGTTGAAGATCAAGAGTTAGCCCAAGCTCCGGAAATCAATTTTAAAAGTGATCCATCATCATCGACAAGAGTTGAACCACCAAGTTCCCTTCAAGATCAAGTTCAAGATTATGGTGACGATCATGATCATGGCAATGATCAAGGGGGAGTTCAAATTGATGATACTCAAAGTGATGTATCTCATGTTGAAGATAATGATGATGGGCCTATTCAACGTCAATCAACATTTCCTCACCCAAGAGTTCATCAAAGTGTCCAACGGGATCACCCCGTTGATAATATACTTGGGAGCATCCAAAGAGGGTAACTACTCGTTCTCGTTTAGCAAATTTTTGTGGATGTTACTCGTTTGTTTCCTCTTTGGAACCTCTCAAGGTGGAAGATGCTCTTGGATATGCGGATTGGGTCATTGCTATGCAAGAAGAATTGAACAATTTCACAAGAAATGAAGTTTGAGAGTTGGTCCCAAGGCCCAAGCAAAATGTGATTGGCATTAAGTGGGTGTTCGGGAATAAGCAAGATGAAAATGGCATTATCACAAGAAACAAAGCTAGATTGGTTGCTCAAGGCTTTACTCAAATTGAAGGTCTAGACTTTGGTGAAACATATGCTCCGGTGGCAAGGCTTGAATCCATTCGTATTCTCTTAGCCTATGCCGCTCATCATGACTTCAAGCTTCATCAAATGGATGTGAAGAGTGATTTCTTGAATGGGCCTCTCTCCGAGTTGGTATATGTGGAGCAACTACCGGGTTTTGAAGATCCCAAGCATCCTAACTACGTCTACAAACTCCATAAGGCGCTCTATGGGCTCAAGCAAGCTCCTAGAGCATGGTATGAATGCCTAAGGGAATTTCTTCTCAAAAATGATTTAGTGGTAGGAAAAGCTGATTCAACTCTCTTTACTCAAAAAGTAGACAAAGATTTATTTGTGTGTCAAATATATGTTGATGACATCATCTTTAGTTCCACTAACGATAAATTTTGTGAAGAATTTAGTAGGATCATGACAAAGAGATTTGAGATGTCCATGATGGGTGAATTGAAATTCTTTCTTGGTTTTCAAATCAATCAATTAAAGCATGGGACCTTCATATGTCAAACTAAATATACAAATGATATGCTCAAGAAGTTTGACATGGCCAATGCTAAGCCTATCAAGACTCCAATGCCGGTGAATGGCCATCTCGATGTTAATGAAGATGGAAAATTGGTAGATCAAAAGGTATATCGCTCCATGATTGTTTCTTTGCTTTACCTTTGTACATCTAGGCCGGATATTATGCTTAGTGTGTGCATGTGTGCAAGATTTCAAGCCAATCCTAATGAATGTTATTTAATGGCTGTTAAAAGAATTTTTAGATATTTAGTACATACTCCAAACCTTGGCTTCTGGTATCCCAAGAGCTCCACTTTTGATTTACTTGGGTACTCCGATTCGGATTATGCCCGTTGAAACGAACCGAATTCTCAACGACGAGAATCCGACTCCCTGTACCCTCGAGATAATCCCAGGAATAGCAGCTATCTCGTACAAAACTCATCTCAGTCGAATATCACATCCATACAACGATAAAAGATCCAATACATGACATATATATAAAACATAGCGTCTAGTACAAGCCCTCTGGGCTAAACCGACAATAAGAAACAGCTGCGCAGCGGTAGCTAGAACATCAGGGACCACTCCTCCACAGGCATCCTTGAGCGTAGCGCGCACCCTTCAATCGTACCACCCGTCCTGGTTGAACTCGTGGTCAGGGTCCTCACCTGAGAACCCAAAGTCTGTCCCCAAGGAAATGGGACAGGTTCACGTCACCAAACATAATATGAACCAAGCTTTATAGTGGCCTATTCTGAGGTATAGAAATAATCAAGGTTTAAGCCAGGGTTTTTCCTATGCGAGCAGCAGCAATAACCCAAATTCATCTCATCTCTAACTCCCTTCCTCACAAGCACATCCACTCCCCAAATCCAACCATCAGCCTCACATTCCCATCGGGCTCATCCTGCCACAGCAGGTTCCCGCAAACATCATCCACCAACGCCTTTCGCTCACTAGTCGACTCGGTGAGCTCCCTCCCCACCTTGTCTCATCAGCAACGCTGGACCAATCTCTCATAACCCAAATCAAGGATGAGGTAAGAAAGCAGATTCCCATGCTAGTCGGAACTTATCAGAAGTGGGTCGTCCGTAACCGTGGACACGGCTATATGTATAGTTTACACTCTGCAGAGGTGGCACTCCAGGAATCCATCCGGGCTGCAAGGCTAGTTCGCAACCAACCTGAGACACAGCCCACAACAAAGACCCTAAACAGTAACGATGCCAATCTTGTCTCCCTGGGCTCGGGAAACATCTGATCTAACATCTGCCCCAGGGATGTGAAACCTTCCCACCGGGGCCAGTCGGGGGCCGTGGTAAATCAGGGAGAGTACGCCGCAACGAGTCCCCCTTACACATATCAAGCTCGAATCTCCTACAGTCTCGGCGCCGCACTAGAGTAGGCTTGCTGGAACCCTCCCCATACTGGGTAGATGGTGAGCACGGTATTCCCACGTCCAAAGGTGGAACTCAACTCGGTCCTTAATTGTCGGTAAAGCGAGTATCAGCGTCATAAGCGATCCGCCGCAACGGTCCGCAATCGGCACCCATAACAGGTATAACCGCCCAAACTCCTCTAGTAACCAATATCCAAGAACCATGTACCCGCAACAGGTACTCCGTAGGGACTGCCCGAGTGCAGTCCCCAAGCACCCCGATCAAACGATCGAGTTGATATTAATCACTTACACCGCCTAGGTACACTACTCCTCCCATACCACCCACAACTCACGCCAAGAGGTTCAAATCACATCCAACCCAACACATGCATAGCATAGCATATTTCATAAAGTGAGTAGTAGGTAGCAAGGTAGCAGGATATTAACAAAGGCAATGCAGGTTTATCATGCGAGTAAAGTAAAGCGCAAGCATACTAGTTGCATGTCTAATAGGTATTTCAGCGATTGGTCGGGCGTGAACCTGGGCAAAAGTCTTCGTCTTCGTCAAAGCAGTTGTCGTAGTGGTCTGGCACCTCCTGGCTCTCCGGAACTCCTAGGGTTGCGGAAAATAAAATAAGACGCGACTACTAGCAGTGGGGTCTGACTAGGATGACGTCAGCAGTGGGGTCCGACTAGGATGACGTCAGCAGTGGGCCCTGCTGACGTCAGCGTTGACGGTCAACGGTCAACGGGTCAACGGTCAACGGTCAGCTCTGGTCAGTGGGCCCCAGCGGTCAGTGACACGCGGTGTATGACATGTGGGCCCATACGTCAGTGCAGAAAAAGAAAAAGAGAAAGGTAGCTGGGCTGGAATTGGGCCGAATGAGATGGGCCGACCCAACAAGGCTGGGCTGGTGGCCCACGTCCGCGAGTTGGCTGGGGCTCGGCTCAGTGGTCGCGGTCCACGGTGAGCCGTGAGACGCGTTCACGGTGCACCGGGTGCACGGGATCGGTTTGCGGCCGCCACGGGATCTTCTGCGGCCACTGGTGTGGCGTGCACGTGTGGTCGTGCGTGTGGCTCGGCCGGCGCGACGCGCGGCGCGCTCTGGTGCGCGACCGCCGGCGCTCGCGCCCGGCGGCGATGGCCGGAGAAGGGTCGGCGAAGTCCTAGAGGTGGCGCTAAGGCTTGGTTTGGTGCTCGTGGTTCGGTTTGGCCGGAAAAAGGGCAACCTTGACTAGGCCGGACTCGTTCCCCACACGAGCGGCGCCGGCGCGGCCGGAGTTCGGCGGCGACGACCCGGCGAGGCGGCTCAGGGCCTCAGCTGGGCACAAGGATGGGTGCTTCAGGTCAGCTAGGGTGCGGTGGTCACGATCGGCAAGAAAAAGGTGGGGCTTGACCCACGGTGCGAACTCCCGACGAAGGCAGGCGGCTGCGCGGCCGGCGAGCGGCGGCGGCACGCGACGGGGTAAGGTCGCGCGGCCAGAAAAGGCCTCGGCTTGCGAGCGCGTCGTCACCAGCGACTGCTGGGACACGGCTAGGAGCGCGTGCGCGGGCACGTGGTTCACCACGGCCGCGGCACGGCCTTGACGCGCGCGCGACGAGCAGAGCTCGGCCGCGGCGGCCTCGGCTGCTGGAAGGCGACGACGGGTTGCAAAGTTAGCCTACGCGGCGGCGACGAGGGCCCTGCAACAAACATGAGACGCAGCACGAAGGCTGGCTCCAGAGAAGGGCTGGCTTGGCATGGCGAGCACGCGCGGCGGCGCTCCGCCGGAAACAGAGAGGAAGAAGGGGGGTCTCCGAGGGTGGCTCACCTAGGGGCGAGTAGTCGATCGCTGCAGCTCGGGGTAGGTTGTCGATGCCGTGAAGACGCTCCCGCGCCCTCGATCAGCTCCGGCTCGACCTTCCCTGGCGATCCTCCACGGGCGGCGTCGACGATGGCTTTGGCTTGGCGACGAGGGCGGTGCTCCAGCTTCCTCTTCCTCTTCTCCGGTGCTCCTCCACCTTCCCCAACACCCTCGACTGCTCCCTCTCCTCTCACCCTCTCGGATCGCAGGCTGGTGAAAACCCCAAAGGGGCGGCGGCGGCTTGGGGAGGAAGATGACCCCGGGGGTCGGTTATATAGGAGCTAGGCTAGGGTTCCTGGGGCTCAAACGGCTGGATGGGGTGCTCGAGCACCCGCGGACACGCGGCACAATCGAGACGGGCCGCTGGCTCGGCGCTGGGATTGGCCGGCGGCCCCTCTCTGCTTTTCGTCGGGGCAGAGAGAGGAGGGAGGAGGAAGAAGGGGGTACAGTGGCGCGGGCCCACGCGTCAGCGAAAGAAGGAGAAGTGAGGGGGGTGCGGCTGGCGACTGGGCCGCGACGGGCCGGAAGAGGGGACGGGCCGGGGTGGCTGGCTGACTCGGGAAAGTAGTTGAAGGGTGGTTTTCGGACTTTGGCCCGAGGATTGGGCCCACGAGGGTTAGATGGGTTGACATTTAGTTTAGGTTTGAGTTAGCGTATGAATTCAAATTTAAGATTTGAATTCAAACCAACCAAAATCCAATAAAGCCAATTTAACTCCAAATCACATCTATTTGGTCCTTAGCACTTCAAATTATTTTTAATTTGAATTTAAATTGCCTAGGAATTTAGGGAGCAATTAGAAGACACTCTTATATGTTTGTTGTTTTGCACAAATTTCACCAAAAATTTTTAAACCCGCATTTTTGCATTCAACATTTTCCTACGAAATTTTGGGTTGTTATAGTCTCCCCCCTCACAAGAATCTCGTCCTCGAGATTTGTGGTTACCTATGGTTTAAACAAGTGGGGGTATCTCTCTTTTAGTACTGACTCCTTCTCCCATGTAGCCTCCCTTTCTGAATGGTTGCTCCACTGCACTTTGCATAATGGGATAGCTGTGCTTCTGGTCTCTTTGACTGCTCTGTCTAGTATCCTCTCTGGGTACTCCAGGTACTCCAAGGTGTCTTGTAGGTCTAATGCCTCTGTTTTGACCTCATGTTCTGGCACTCTTAGACACTTCCTCAGCTGAGATACATGGAACACGGGGTGTACTCCAACTAGGTTCTCTGGTAGGTCTAGCCTGTAGGCTAGCTTTCCTATCCTCTCCAGTATCTGATACGGTCCCACAAAATGGGGTGCTAGCTTCCCTTTCACTTGGAATCTCTTATGCCCTCTGAGGGGTGACACTTTTAGGTAGACGAAGTCCCCTACTTCAAACTCTAGATCTCGTCTCCTTTTATCCGCATAGCTCTTTTGTCGGCTCTAAGCTACCTTCAGGTGCTCTCGGATCTTGGCCACATTTTCCTCTGCCTCTACAATCATGTCCGGTCCAAAGAATGTTCGTTCTCCAACCTCTGACCACATTAGAGGCGTTATGCATTTCCTGCCATATAGTGCCTCAAAAGGGGACATCTGCAGGCTGGCCTGGTAGCTGTTGTTGTATGTAAATTCTGCATAAGATAGACTCTTCTCCCAGTCCGTGCTGTAAGCTAGAACACATGCCCTCAACAAGTCTTCAAGAATCTGGTTCACTCTTTCGGTCTGCCCATCTGTCTGAGGGTGGTAAGCTGTGCTATACTCCAAGGTTGTCCCGATGGCTTGATGTAGGCTTTTCCAGAACTGAGCTGTGAATTGTGGTCCTCTGTCTGACACAATACTTTTTGGTGCCCCATGCAGCTTGAGAATGTTGTCTATATATAGCTCTGCTAGTTTGCTCACTGGGTATGTGCCTTTGACTGGTATGAAGTGGGCTACCTTTGTCAGCTGATCAACTATAACCCAAACGGCATCATTCCCTTTCTGAGTGCGAGGTAGGCCAACCACGAAGTCCATGCTGACATCTTCCCACTTCCACATTGGAATTTCCAGTGGTTTCAGCAGTCCTGCTGGCCTTTGATGTTCTGCCTTGATTCTTCGACAAGAGTCGCACTTGGCTACATACTCTGCTATGTCCTCTCTCATTTTCTTCCACCAGAACTTATCCTTCAGGTCTTGATACATCTTGGTGCATCCTGGGTGTATCGAGTACTTGGACTCGTGAGCCTCTGAGAGAATTGTTCCCCTGATCTCCTTGTCCTGCGGTACACAAATACGGTCTTTCAGCCATACTGTCCCTGCTTCATCTACCCGGAAGTAAGGTGCCACTCCTCGCTGGATATCCTCTTTTACTTCTTGGATTTCTGGACACTTTCCTTGAGCTTCTTTGATTTGGTCTTCTAGGTTGTACTTCACCCTCATTTCCTGGGGTTTTTCTTCTACTACTACCTCGAGTTTCAGCATGTACAATTCCTTTGCTAGTTCTGGTTGACTTTCTTCTATCATCAAGTTGTTGCAATAACTCTTTCGGCTCAAGGCATCTGCCACTACGTTGGCTTTGCCAGGATGGTAGTGTATCTCCAAGTCGTAATCTTTGATCAGTTCTAACCACCTTCTCTGCCTCATGTTCAGTTCGGATTGGGTGAAGAAATACTTTAAGCTTTTGTGATCCGTGTAGATATCGCACTTGTTGCCAATCAGGTAGTGCCTCTAGATCTTCAATGCATGTACCATTGCTGCCAGTTCTAAATCATGTGTGGGGTAGTTTTCCTCATGTTTCCTCAGCTGCCTTGATGCATAAGCAACAACCTTGCCCTCTTGCATTAGAACACATCCCAAACCTTGTCTCGAAGCATCGCAATAGACTACGAAATCCTTGCGAATATCTGGCAGGGTCAATACTGGCGTTGTAGTGAGTTTGTGCTTGAGCTCTTGGAAACTTCTTTCACACTTGTCTGTCCACTCGAACAGGACATTGTTCTTGAGTAGTTCGGTCATTGGCTTGGCAATCTTGGAGAAGTTCTCAATGAACCTTCTGTAGTAACCTGCCAAACCCAGAAAGCTTCGGATTTCCGTGACACTCTTCGGCTGCTTCCATTCTGCTACTGCCTCAATCTTTTCTGGGTCTACTGCTACGCCCTCAGCTGTCAGCACGTGACCCAAAAAGGCTACTTTCTCCAGCCAAAATTCACACTCGCTAAACTTCCCGTAGAGTTTGTGCTGCCTCAGCTTCTCTAGTGCAACCCTTAAGTGCTCCTCATGTTCTTCGGTTGTTTCTGAGTAGATCAGTATGTCGCCAATGAACACCACCACGAACTTGTCTAGTTCCTCCATGAATACCTTGTTCATCATATTCATGAAGTATGCGGGTGCGTTGGTCAAACCGAAGGACACAACGGTGAACTCGTACTGCCCGTACCGAGTCACAAAGGCTGTCTTGGGAATGTCGCCTTCTCTAATCTTCATCTGGTGGTATCCCGATCTCAGATCAATGTTACTGAAGTACCTGGCTTTCTTCAACTGATCTAGCAAGTCATCTATCCGCGGTAATGGGTACTTGTTCTTGATCGTCACTGCGTTCAGGGATCGATAGTCTACGCACATGCACATTGACCCATCTTTCTTCTTCACAAACAACACTGGCGATCCCCATGGGGATGCACTTGGTCGAATCACCCCGCTTTCAAGCATCTCTTTCAGCTGCTTCTTGAGTTCCTCCAGCTCTTCCACTGACATTCTGTACGGTCTCTTGGCAATGGGCCCTGTGCGTGGTTGCAGCTCGATTATGAACTCTACGTCTCAGTCAGGTTGTAGTCCTGGTAGCTCTTCGGGAAACACGTCAGGGTACTCACATACTACAGGCACTTCTTCGATCGTCTTTTTCTGGATAGAGTATACCAACTGTCTCAGAATACATGTTTTGGATCCCTTCCCTGTTCTTCTCCTTTGTGGCTCTACTGTTACCTTGACTCTGCTAGGGTGTGTCAACTCAACTGTTCTGGGCGAGCAACTGATTACCCCTTTGTGCTCTGTAAGCCAATCCATTCCCAGTATCACGTCAATTCCGTCTGACTTCAGGACTGTCAGGTCTCCTGCGAACTCCTGCCCACCTATCATCAGACTAACTGCTGGGCACTCTAAGGTGCACCTAAGCTCTCCTAGGGGAGAAGTAGTGACTATAGGTCTAGCCTTAGGTATTGTTGGGGGTGACTGCTCTTTCACAAACTTTGTCGAGATATAAGATCCAGTTGCACCAGAGTCGAACAGTATCAAAGCTGGAATGCCATTTACTAAAAACTCACCGAGCACAACGTCGGGAGCGTCCTCGGCTTCTTCCTGCGTCAGGTGGTTGAGGCGTCCCCTCTGTGCTGTAGCTGGCTGCCTGTCTTGTCCTCCAGGTGCCGGTGCCTTGGCTGGGGTTTGTTTGTTCTTCTTCTCCGGACAGTCAAAGGAGTTGTGACCGGGCTTCCCACAAGCAAAACAGACTACTGAGGTCCCTCCACCAACTCTGGGCGTGTTGTTTGGCTTCCAATTGGGGTTTCCCTGACCTGAGTAGCTGTTGTTTCTATTGCCAAAACTGCTGTAGTTGTTGCCTTTGCTGCCAAAGCTGTTGCCGTTACTGCCTCGGTTTCCCTGGTAACTGTTTCTGTTGAACCCTGAGCTTCCTTGGCTGTTGCTTTGCTGAAAGCCTCTCCTGAGCATGTTGCTCTGGCCACTCCTCGGCCTCTGACTCAGTCTGTGGTTGTGCAACTGTTCAGCCTTTTCTTCTCTCGCCAAGTATCTTCAAGACCCACTCTTTCCTTCTCAACTGCGATAGCCCTGTCGATCAGCTCTCTGAGTGACCTGTGTGAACTCGCTGCGAGTGCTATTCTCAAACCTCTGTGCAAGCCACGCTGGAACCAAAACTGCTTCTTCTTTTCAGTGTTAACGTCTTCAAGAGCGTACCTCGACATCTTAGCAAAGTGTCGAGCGTACTCAGCCACAGACAAACCACCTTGGGTCATTGTCCTGAACTCCATTGCCTTGTGCACCATGACTTGTTCTGGGATGTGGTACTCTTTGAAAGCTTCACAAAACTCTAGCCAGGTGATCTGAGCAGGGTTCGCGTGAGAGTCACAGTAGCTCTCCCACCACGCCTTCGCTGCGCCTTCAAGCTGGTGCGCCGCAAGGGCCACACATTCCTCTTCAGTGTAGTCTGTCAGGTCCAGCTTCGTCTCGATGGTACGCAGCCAGTCGTGCGCGTCGAGTGGCTCGTCCGAGTAGTCGAAGGTGGGTGCTTTCAGCCTGATGAACCTTTCAATCTTCCTTTGTAGGTCTTCCTCACGGTGTCCCTAACGGTTCTGGTTCTGGTTTCCCTGGATCTGTTGCATAGCTTGCATCATCTGAGCGTTGGCCTGTGCCATCTGTTGCATCAGCTGTGTTTGAGTAGTCATTACTTCTACCAAGTTAGGCGGTGGCGGTGGTTGCTGGTCGTTCTGCTGGTTCTGCTGAGGCTCCACTGCTGGCTCTTCCATCTCCACTTCCTGTCCTCCACCTGGTGCGTTGTCCTCAGGCTGGAGCACGCCTGCTGCGCGTCCATGGCCCCTGCCTCCAACTGCAGCTGTTGCTCTTCCGCGACCACGACCTCTGCCACGTCCTCTGCCCCTAGCTGCCACTGCTGCCTCTTCTTGCTCAGCTTCCTCAAAACGTGCAAGCAGTCGGTTGGATCTTCGGATCGACATCTTGCTGTATTTTTCATAGAGCAGGTATAGTGGCGGTCGGTAATGGTTAGGTTAGCGTAAACTAGAGTAGGAGCTGCACACATGAAATAGACTCAACACTAAAGTACACTCAAGATGAACATCAATAAAACTGCAAGAACAGCCACAAAGACCGATCATTCATAACAACATTACACCCTAGACATGAGTACTATCCCGAGGCCAGCTCCTGGAACCTTGAGGATCAGTACATCTAAGCGGATGCTACATCGTGGCTGAGCCAAAAGGTGGTCATGATCTACCAAGTCTAAACATCTACTCATGAAGATAGATACAAGTCTCATCACTACTGCTGACATCTGCTGATACTGCCTACTGCATCCATCTCATGCTGCTGGAAGTGCCTGTGAGGCGCGCTGCCAACCTCACAGCCTCAGTCTCTGTCTGCTGCTTGATCACTGCCTGTCGTCGTGGAGAGTGTCCGTGAGGCGCGCTGCCAACCTCACTGTGTCCACCTCAGGTCTTGCCAACTGCTGCTCTAGGGGTGCCAGTTCTTGTCTCAGTCTTGTCATCTCGGGGGTAAGGGTTCGAGCCTCAGGTAGTGGTATCGGCTCAACCCGGCTTGGTGAGACCCTGTAGTGTTCTTTTCTGGGTTCAACTCTGCGTTCCTCTGGAAGTTCTTGGTTCACTGTTATCACCTCTGCCACCCTCTTTCTGTCGGACCTCACCCAACTACTAAGGGTCCTTCGAGCTTCATCCTTTGCCATAATCTGTTGAAGACTCAAGTGCTTCATCAGCTGGTAGTTCCGCCCACTCTTCTCCTTGTAGCTATCCACCTCTTCTTGAAGTTCTGAGTTGCGGCTGTCCAACCAATACACTTCTTCCTTCAGTTCTTCTATCTCTTCTTCCTTGGCTGCCAGTGCTTTGTCTTTTTCTGTGAGTTGATCTTCCAGACGGAGATCTCGAGCATGGTGAGTTGCTCGGATCAGCCCTGCCAACTGCCTGTTGTTGCAAGCTTCGTACTCCAGGGCTCTGACTTCCCTTGCCTTAGCTTCGAGGCGCTCCTCAAGTAAGGCGATCTTGTTGTCCTTCTCCAGCAGCTGGATGTCTTGCTTCCATACCTTCTCTCTTAGCTTGGCAACTTTCTCTTCTAGGCCAATGTTTAAGTACTCCTGCTCGATCATGCACTGAACTGAGGTCTGCAGGGTCACGTTCCGCTCTCGGTCAGCTGCGTGAGCCTGCAAGCTGACTGCGTCCCTGTCAGCTGGATCTTCAAGAGCCCGCGGCAGGTACCGGAAGCGGGTGTGGCTGAGCTGGTTCTGGTACACAAGTGTGGCAAGTCGGAGTATCATCATGGCAATAGTCTGCGCTGCCCGACTGAAAGTGCTCTCGCTGGTTGCTGCCCGTAGCATCAGTGACCTTGGCCGTCCAGGGATATTGGGTACTTCCATCTGCAACCGGGTGTGCACTCCCTCGCTAGGGCCGTAGGTCCAGCCCTCGTAGAAGACGTTGTCCACGTCTATCCCCACTGTACGCAGCACCTCCCTCAGTAGCACTGCCAAGCCTCCACAATCTGCACCAGTGGTCCTGATCTCCCGTAGTTCATCGGCTGGTCTTCTTGCTTCCATCTGCCAGACAGTTAGTGGGTTGTTAGTAAGTTAGCAAGTTAGTAAGGTAAGGTAAGGGTAAAAATTTTGTAATAGTTGAGATGTACATATATATAGTTTTCAAATAGTCCAAGGGGTTTCATATACAGTAGAAGACTCAGTTAGAGCTTCTGTCCTAAGTTTCCGTTCTAAGGGTTACGCGCTACGGTCAAGTATGGCTCTGATACCAACTGAAACGAACCAAATTCTCAACGACGAGAATCCGACTCCATGTACCCTCGAGATAGTCCCAGGAATAGCAGCTATCTCGTACATAACTCATCTCAGTCGAATATCACATCCATACAACGATAAAAGATCCAATACATGACATATATATAAAACATAGCGTCTGGTACAAGCCCTCTGGGCTAAACCGACAATAAGAAACAGCTGCGCAGCGGTAGCTAGAACATCAGGGACCACTCCTCCACAGGCATCCTTGAGCGTAGCGCGCACCCTTCAATCGTACCACCCGTCCTGGTTGAACTCGTGGTCGGGGTCTTCACCTGAGAACCCAAAGTCTGTCCCCAAGGAAATGGGACAGGTTCACGTCACCAACCATAATATGAAGCAAGCTTTATAGTGGCCTATTCTGAGGTATAGAAATAATCAAGGTTTAAGCCAGGGTTTTTCCTATGCGAGCAGCAGCAATAACCCAAATTCATCTCATCTCCAACTCCCTTCCTCACAAGCACATCCACTCCCCAAATCCAACCATCAGCCTCACATTCCCATCGGGCTCATCCTGCCACAGCAGGTTCCCACAAACATCATCCACCAACGCCTTTCGCTCACTAGTCGACTCGGTGAGCTCCCTCCCCACCTTGTCTCATCAGCAACGCTGGACCAATCTCTCATAACCCAAATCAAGGATGAGGTAAGAAAGCAGATTCCCATGCTAGTTGGAACTTATCAGAAGCGGGTCGTCCGTAACCGTGGACACGGCTATACGTATAGTTTACACTCTGCAGAGGTGGCACTCCAGGAATCCATCCGGGCTGCAAGGCTAGTCCGCAACCAACCTGAGACACAACCCACAGCAAAGACCCTAAACAGTAACGACGCCAATCCTGTCTCCCTGGGCTCGGGAAACATCTGATCTAACATCTGCCCCAGGGATGTGAAACCTTCCCACCGGGGCCAATCGGGGGCCGTGGTAAATTAGGGAGAGTATGCCACAACGAGTCCCCCTTACACATATCAAGCTCAAATCTCCTACAGTCTCGGCGCCGCACTAGAGTAGGCTTGCTGGAACCCTCCCCATATTGGGTAGATGGTGAGCATGGTATTCCCACGTCCAAAAGTGGAACTCGACTCGGTCCTTAATTGTCGGTAAAGAGAGTATCAGCGTCATAAGCGATCCACCGCAACGGTCCGCAATCGGCACCCATAACAGGTATAACCGCCCAAACTCCTCAAGTAACCAATATCCAAGAACCATGTACCCACAACAGGTACTCCGTAGGGACTGCCCGAGTGCAGTCCCCAAGCACCCCGATCAAATGATCGAGTTGATATTACTCGCTTACACCGCCTAGCTGCACTACTCCTCCCATACCACCCACAACTCACGCCAAGAGGTTCAAATCACATCCAACCCAACACATGCATAGCATAGCATATTTCCTAAAGTGAGTAGTAGGTAGCAGGATATTAACAAAGGTAGTGCGGGTTTATCATGCGAGTAAAGTAAAGCGCTAGCATACTAGTTGCATGTCTAATAGGTATTTCAGAGATTGGTCGGGCGTGAACCTGGGCAAAAGTCTTCGTCTTCGTCAAAGCAGTTGTCGTAGTGGTCTGGCACCTCCTGGCTCTCCGGAACTCCTAGGGTTGCGGAAAATAAAATAAGACGCGACTACTAGCAAGAAACACCAAGACAGCGATGAAAGAAGTCCCAAAGAACACCAAACTCTACACTAACGCGTAGGTCATGATTTTAGAAAAATATAGAAACTGGTTTCATATTTTTCTGAGCTACGGTTGATTTATTATGAATTTTACAAGTTTAAATCATTTTCTGAAAATATTAAATAATTTTTGAAAAAGAAAACAGACAGAAAATTAGCCTGCTGATGTCAGCATGACGTCATGCTGACGTCAGCAGTGCGGTCCGCCTAGGATGACGTCAGGAGTGGGCCCTGCTGACGTCAGCGTTGACTGGTCAACGGTCAACGGGTCAATGGTCAACGGTCAGCTCTGGTCAGTGGGCCCCAGCGGTCAGTGAGACGCGGTGTATGACATGTGGGCCCATACGTCAGTGTAGAAAAAGAAAAAGAGAAAGGTAGGTGGGCTGGAATTGGGCCGAATGAGATGGGCCGACCCAACAAGGCTGGGCTGGCGGCCCACGTCCGCGAGTTGGCTGGGGCTCGGCTCGGTGGTCGCGGTCCACGGTGAGCCGAGAGACGTGTTCACGGTGCACCGGGTGCACGGGATCGGTTTGCGGCCGCCACGGGATCTTCTGCGGCCACTGGTGTGGCGTGCACGTGTGGTCGTGCGTGTGGCTCGGCCGGCGCGACGCGCGGCGCGCTCTGGTGCGCGACCGGCGGCGCTTGCGCCCGGCGGCGATAGCCGGAGAAGGGTCGGCGAAGTCCTAGAGGTGGCGCTAAGGCTTGGTTTGGTGCTCGTGGTTCGGTTTGGCCGAAAAAAGGGCAACCTTGACTAGGACGGACTCGTTCCCCACACGAGCGGCGCCGGCGCGGCCGGAGTTCGGAGGCGACGACCCGGCGAGGCGGCTCAGGGCCTCAGCTGGGCACAAGGATGGGTGTTTCAGGTCAGCTAGGGTGCGGTGGTCACGATCGGCAAGAAAAAGGTGGGGCTTGACCCACGGTGCGAGCTCCCGACCAAGGCAGGCGGCTGCGCGGCCGGCGAGCGGCGGCGGCACGCGACGGGGTAAGGTCGCGCGGCCAGAAAAGGCCTCGGCTTGCGAGCGCGTCGTCACCAGCGACTGCTGGGACACGGCTAGGAGCGCGTGCGCGGGCATGTGGTTCACCACGGCCGCGCCACGGCCTTGGCGCGCGCGCGACGAGCAGAGCTCGGCTGCGGCGGCCTCGGCTGCTGGAAGGCGACGACGGGTTGCAAAGCTAGCCTACGCGGTGGCGACGAGGGCCCCGCAGCAAACATGAGACGCAGCACGAAGGCTGGCTCCAGAGAAGGGCTGGCTTGGCATGGCGAGCACGCGCGGCGGCGCTCCGCCGGAAACAGAGAGGAAGAAGGGGGGTCTCCGAGGGTGGCTCACCTAGGGGCGAGTAGTCGATCGCTGCAGCTCGGGGTAGGTTGTCGATGCCGTGAAGACGCTCCCGCGTCCTCGATCAGCTCCGGCTCGACCTTCCCTGGCGATCCTCCACGGGCGGCGTCGACGGCGGCTTCGGCTTGGGGACGAGGGCGGTGCTCCGGCTTCCTCTTCCTCTTCTCCGGTGCTCCTCCACCTTCCCCAACACCCTCGACTGCTCCCTCTCCTCTCACCCTCTCGGATCGCAGGCTGGTGAAAACTCCAAAGGGGCGGTGGCGGCTTGGGGAGGAAGACGACCCCGGGGGTCGGTTATATAGGAGCTAGGCTAGGGTTCCTGGGGTTCAAACGGCTGGATGGGGTGCTCGAGCGCCCGCGGACACGCGGCGCAATCGAGACGGGCCGCTGGCTCGGCGCTGGGATTGGCCGGCGGCCCTTCTCTGCTTTTCGTCGGGGTAGAGAGAGAAGGAGGGAGGAGGAAGAAGGGGGTACAGTGGCGCGGGCCCACGCGTCATCGAAAGAAGGAGAAGGGAGGGGGTGTGGCTGGCGACTGGGCCGCGACGAGCCGGAAGAGGGGACGGGCCGGGGTGGCTGGCTGACTCGGGAAAGTAGTTGAAGGGTGGTTTTCGGACTTTGGCCCGAGGATTGGGCCCACGAGGGTTAGATGGGTTGACATTTAGTTTAGGTTTGAGTTAGCGTTTGAATTCAAATTTAAGATTTGAATTCAAGCCAACCAAAATCCAATAAAGCCAATTTAACTCCAAATCACATCTATTTGGTCCTTAGCACTTCAAATTATTTTTAATTTGAATTTAAATTGCCTAGAAATTTAGGGAGCAATTAGAAGACACTCTTATATGTTTGTTGTTTTGCACAAATTTCACCAAAAATTTTTAAACCCGCATTTTTGCATTCAACATTTTCCTACGAAATTTTGGGTTGTTACACCGGTTGCTAGGTAGATCGAAAGAGTACAACGGGGACTTGCCAATTTCTTGGTCGGTCCTTGGTGTCTTGGAGCTCTAAGAAACAAAATTCCATTGCGCTATCCCCCGCTGAGGCAGAGTATGTTGCAGCCGGTGCTTGTTGTGCTCAACTACTATGGATGAGGCAAACCTTGAGTGACTTTGGTTGCGAGTTCAAACATATTTCACTCTTGTGTGACAATGAGAGAGCCATCAAATTAGCCAACAACCCAGTCCAACACTCAAGGACCAAGCACATTGACATAAGACATCATTTCCTTAGAGATCATGAAGCCAAAGGAGATATCGCCCTAAGCCATGTAGGAACCGACAAACAACTACCCGATATCTTCACCAAGCCTCTCGATGAGCAAAGGTTTTGTTCTTTGAGGAGTGAGCGAAATATCTTTGATTCTTGTAACTTGGCTTGACTTATTGCATACACAATTGATTGTTGCCTAGACTAGAAGAAAAATCATTTTATCTTATTTTGTGTGAGTTTTTCAAAAATATTTGATCTTGGGATCATTGGATCATTCCTTGTCTCAAATTGATCATAGCTATGTAATGTTGATTGTTGCTAATCAGTCTTGAGACAAGTGTCTTACATGTCCATAGGCTATTTCACTAAAAAATCTTCCATCGAATCTCGTCATGAAAAATTCTAGTAAAAAGCTGATTTCTCTGCCCCGGATCTTCCAACACTCCATCGGATCTTACCCCACGAAGTTCCGGGCGCCTTTGTCTCGATTTTCTCTCTCTGTCCATCCTTTGGATCTTCCGGACCGTCGGATCTTCCGACTGTCCGTCGGATCTTCCGGGCCTGGGACAGGCCGGAACTTCCGCTGCATCCTCCATTTTCTCCTAGGGTTGGATCTTCCGACCTAGTGTCGGATCTTCCGGCCTGTGCGTGACTATAAGTACCTGGTCTGAATCGTTATGTCTCCCATTCTCTCTTTCTTTCCACCGACGTCCTCTCTCTCCTCCTCTTCACTCCGTGCGGTGATTTTTGAGTTCATCCATGTGATTGTTGATCTTCAAGCCTCTCTTGATTCCCCAAACCTCAAAAGACTAGATCCCCATCGGATCTTCCGGAGTTTTCACGGGAAATCTCAAAGGTATTGATTCAAAATCTCCATCGCCCGATCTCTCAATGTAGAAGGTTCTAGTGGATTTCCCTTGGTGAACATCTTCATATACATGCCTAGAATGCTTCCATATGATCTCATGTCATTTGGTGGGCTAGAAGTTCGATTCCCCAAATTTCTAGGTCATCATCGAGTTTGTCGGATCACCCGACTATGCGCCGGAAGATCCGAGCCTCGGATCATCCGACACATAGCCAAAAGATCCGACAGACCTAGGGCACTGACTTTTTTATTTGAACTTTCTCTTCATGGTCCATATGTTGATCCTTTCTTGTTGTCTATATAGATGGGTCGTATGAATCATACTGAGAAGAAGAAGACAACCTTGTAAGCTCGACCGAGTTTTGGGAGAAATCTTGGCTCATCTCCTGAGATTGAGACTGATTCTGATGATGGGATGAGAGAGCAAGGGAGAGGCAAATGAATAAAGAAACAACTTGCTGCAAGGGCAGTCAGAGGAAGGGGGTCTTCTAGTGGTGAAGGGCGAGGAAAGGAAATTCAAACCTCCTCCTCTCCTCCACGCCCAAGGACCAAGAGAGCTAACCGTGATGAACATGCTGGGCCTGAGTATAATGATGACATTGATCTGTCCTTGCTTGCCCAAAATTTCATATCAACCACCATTCCTTTCCATCATCCAAATGATAGACCTTTGGTGAACTTCAAGTCGGCAGCCAATAGCATGAAACCACTCCGGTTCAGTGAGCATGAGGATGCCAGATCCATCACCTTCAAGCAATTCAAGGGTGATCCTCGTTTTTGGTTCCCACATTAAGCGGATTGGTATGAATATGTTATTCTCAAGATGGGTTGCTTGTGCACTCCCATGAATTGGGTCGATTGGGAGTACTTGAAGAAATTACCTCCACCACTCAAGCCAGTTGTTGATGATGTCTTTACAAGGTGTGTTGAAATGGATGTGGACAAGATCATGGTATTTGAGTGTGCATACAATGAAGAAGTCATTGCTCATTTCTACTCCACTTTGTGGGTTGATGAGGAGAGGGATGAGATTCACTGGACATTGTGTGGCAAGCGCCTATCTATCACCTTGCACGCCTTTGCCAGATTATTTGGACTTGCAGAGGAAACCGCTTATGCTCATACCCACAATGATCACAACAAGGTAGATCTTCATAGTGGACACGAGCTAGATGATGTCAAATTGGCTTTCATGTATGATGGTGGTTATGGTAAAGTCGTGTTTGGGAAGTACAATGGTCTCTTTCCTTTCTACAAGCTACTCAATCAACTTTTTAGAGGGACTTTGTATCCGAGAGCAGGTGATGCGGATAATATCTCTAAGAGAGCTAAGAATTTGCTATTTCAAATGGCTCCTGGCAAGCCCAAGTTCAAAGTCTTCAACTTCATTTAGAATGAGATCATCCTCTGCTCTTTTGACTCTACTAGTGGATGTCACTATGCTCCCTATATCTTTCATATGATCAAGCATGTGACTGGGGTCAATATCATCACCGACAAGATTCACACTCCATATCGCTCTCCTCGTGTCAAGATTGAACAGCTTCTCAAGATCAAGTCCAAGGCATATGTGAGTGTCTTCGATCCATCTTCTCATGCACATAGTGCTTCATCTTCTCATGCACCTCCCCCATCACATGTCCCATCCTTGTCTCATGGTCCTTCTTCAAGTGGCAAAGGCAAGCAAGGCAAGCTCGATTTTATTGTTCAAGGACTCTTTTCTTGTTTCACCGCATTCTCTTATCAAGCCAAGAAAGCTCATGGAAGCGTGACATTCGCTTGGATGAGGAGATGTGCAAGCTTGACAAGCAACACAAAGAGCTTCTAGATCACTATCAGCTGCCACATTCTACTGTTCATCTGCCTAGAGAGTTCTCTCCTCCTCCTCAGTTTTACAATCCTTGGGAGGAAAATACTCAAGAGTATGTCTTTGGAGCCTCTCAACAACCCGATGAGGATGAGATTGTTGAAGAAGAAGAGGAAGATACCGAAGCAGAGGGTTTCTATTCTAGTGAGCCCAAAGACGATGATGATGATGGCGGTGATGGTCATGATGATGGTGAGGACAACAGTGGAAATGGCGCAGATGATGATGGAGAAGGTGATGGTGACGACGACAATGAGTTCTAGCTCATTTTTTGGTCATTTGATGACAAAGGGGAGCGAATTTGGCTTCTGGAGACCCCTCACCATGTCTTTATCTATCTTTTATTCATATTTTAGCTTATGGACTTGTAAGAACTTGAATTTGTGTTATGTGTGGTGGGTGACAAGTGAAACTTCTTATTTGTAAGACTTATTTATGTTTATCCATGCTAGTGTGATGTTGAACTCATTATTTCATATTGTGTAATGCATATGTGCTTGGTGAAATGTTGTTTCTCACTTTATTTGTTGTGGATATCTTGTCATATGCATCACAGTTTTATAATCACACTTGAGCACATAGACGAAAGGTTAAATATGGGAGTTTTTGCTTAAACATATGCATAGGCATTTGAGGCCATTTGAGTTGAACATGCATATGTTTAGGGGGAGCTTCTCTAGAACTTTATTTGGTGCTAAACATGAATTTTATTCCCATCTTGTAAAAGCAAATTTGTATTGTCATCAATCACCAAAAAGGGGGAGATTGAAAGTGCATATAGGCACTTAATCTATTTTGGTGATTAATGATGATAGAAATTTGGATATGATGCTTTGGATGAGTTATGCAGGAATAAAATGAAAAGAAAAGAATAGAAATATGAAGCGAAGGTCCCCAATTCTAAATTGTATGGTGGTGGATTCAATTGGAAGATTTAAATTTATTTTCGGTTTGAATTTGAGTATAGGGCCACCGTACTATCAAGGGGGACGTGATCGACAAATCCTAGTTGACTAAGTGTTTTTCTTGAGATGAAAATCCCCAGAAGAGTCACACAAAGTCACATTCACAGTTTTCTGGTTGGTCGGAACTTAGGCCGGAAGATCCGACCGGAAGTTCTGGCCCGCTCGGTCTCGGGTTATTTCCCATCGGAAGATTCGAAATTTGCATCGGAACTTCCATCGGAAGATCCTACACTGTGTCGGATCTTCCGAGACAGCCAATTTTCAGCCCTTGAGAGTACCTGTATGCATGTTCCGACCCCTGACCGGAAGATCTGACCGGAAGTTCCGGCCGGCTCGGTTTTGGTTTATTCCGGGCCGGAAGATCCGGCGCCTGTCGGAAGATCCGACACCACATCGGAAGATACGAAGCTGGAAGATCCGGTTTTGGTGTTTTATAACACTGATCTGTCATTTTATGGAAGATCCGACACATGGTCGAAAGATCCGATACCCCTTCGCAGAACACGTAACGGTCATATTTTGGGGTGTTGGTATATATACCCCTTCACCCCCTCATTCATTACGGCTGCTCCACACAACCTAACACACCACTTGAGCATTCATTTCACTCCTCTACTCCCTCCCAAGCTTGATTCTTGCAAGGATTCACCTAGGGTTTGAGTGTGAGTGAGGATTTGAGGTGTGAGACAAGAGCACTTTGTGAGCTTCCATTCATTCATCTCTTGAAGCACTTGAAGCAACTTTGTTTTGTCGATTCGTGTTTGTTACTCGTGGAGCTTTGGTCCTAGACGGTTAGAGGTGCCAGTGAGCTCCCATTCCTTTGTGGTTTGAGCACCGGAAGTTTGTATTACCCCTGTCTTTGTGAGAGCCAATAGTAAGTAGCTCAATCCTCCGTTGTGGGTGATTGAGAGAGACATGGGGCTAGTGTGACAGCCCGGCTCTTTGTGAGCATCTCAACGGAGATGTAGCTCTTTTGTGGAGTGAACTTTGGAAGTGTGCTCCGTGTGCTCACTTGTCTCCGTGTGCTCACTTGTTTCTATTGTTATTTTTGCTCGATTTGCTCCGATCTACTTGCTAGCTTCTATTCTCGTGTATTGATCATATCTAGAAGGTTCTCTACATCATTTGTCATCTTTGTATTCAAGTAGAATCATCAAAAGGTCCGTAGATTTCAAATCATGAAGTAAGTTTCATTTTCTGTTGGAAGATCCTACACAGTGTCGGATCTTCTTGGCCGGAAGATCCGAGACTGAGTCAGATCATTTGACATCTGACAGTTTTTCGAAGAAATTTTGTAGAATTTTATTACAGGCCTATTCACCCCCTCTAGGCTTAGTGTTGGTCATTTCAACGCGACGCTCTCGGTGGGCATCAAGGACGGCCCTCTACCATTTGCACTGCAGTTGAGGATCGGAGCCCCACGCGCCACCCATCGATTCGACAAGGCCGCCGGCGAGGAAGTCTGCCTCCGCCACATGACGCATGGATCTCGCCGGCGACGGTGCCGACCACGCGCGCGACCCTCCTCTGCGCGGTGCCAGGCGCCCATCCGCGAGCCGCCCCGCCGCCACCACACGCACGTTCGCGACCGCCACCCGCGCCTGCACATGCGCCGCCTGCGGCCGCCGCCCGCACGCTGCCTGCGTCAAGCTCGCGCAGGATCCCTGCCGGAGCTTGCGCTACCGCAGCCGCCGCCGCCACCGCCTCGAGTCCCGCCAGCTGCGCCAACCGGCCCGCCCACGTGCATGGCCACGCCGCCATGCTGGCAGCTACCGCGCCACACGCGGGTGGAGGGGTGGGGAGGGGGCGGCAGCGTGGATGGAGGGTTGGGGAGGGAGCGGCGACGTGTGTTGAGGGAAGGGGAGGGGAGGGGGCGGCGGCGTGGGTGGAGGGGAGGGGAGGACAACGGGGAGGGCGAGGGGGAGGAGAGGATAGAAAAGAGAGAGGGGGGATGAGAGTGTTGAGAGAGGCGAGGGCTAAAAAACAATTTACTTGTGGGTCTCGCGTGGTAGTGGTTTATATAGAGAGTGGAGATAGAGTATGACGAATGTCGGAGAAAAGAATTTAGAGTTGAGAATATCGATAATTAGGACAGAATATTCTGTTTTAGATGGTAGAGTAAAGGTCCACCAGTGCGAACAAACTTAGGCAGGGTGTGGGGCGCTGGCGTGCGTGAGGGGCGCGTGGCGCCAGGTGGCGGGGACCGGCTGATGAGAGGGGCCAGTGGCTGACATGGCGTGGGACCCGCAGAGAAAGAGAAAATGAAAACAACAATATTACTTTGTTTAAAACTACATTTTCTCTGAAAATTTGAATTAGACTTCAAAATATTTTGAACTACAACAAGTAGAGAAAAACAAGAGCTACAACTTTGATGTTGAAAGTTTTTGCCGAAAGTTTTCCAAAAAGTAGATCAGGTAATTTTTCTCTCGGTCAAAGGTTTGAAATTCAAATTTCCAGAAATCCTTTTCAAGTAGCCATTTTGTGTACAAGTTTTCAAATATCTATAGATCATGTTTTTGAACAGCAAGTGGCTAGTTTTGAGTATCAAATAATGTACAAACTTTTGGTGTGACATGCATTTCATGTTTTTAAATTGAATTTAAATGGTGGCTCGGTCAAAATGACCAAAAGTTACATTTTGCTGAATTTAAATTCAGGGTTTGACCACGCAGTTGACTGCCATTTCAAAATATTTAAAATCAAAAGATTTGAACTTGCACTATACCATTGGAAAGGTATTGAGCTCTAGTTTTCAAATATGTAAACACATTTGTGCACTTTTGAATTAGAATTTGAACAAACTTATTTGAATTTCGGGCCTACAAGAGGAATTAGCCAAAAATTATGTTTTTGGACATAAACCTATGCAAAAACATAATGTATATGATGCATATATGATTATGATGATGCTTAACATATGCAAACATGATTATATGAACATGTCATGATGCTTCTCATGTAGGTTTGAGTTTCAAATTTTTACATGCACACATTTGCACCAAATTTAATCTAAGTGCAAATATCAACATACAAGTGCATATCTATGAAACATGCATGACATTTTTATGCAACTTAGGTTTAATTATTCTTGTTAGCATAATTAAACCTTGGGTTTTCACACTCAGTTCGCTTATACAATTATTTTGTTCGTAATGTGGAGTGCATTTGTTCGCCATATAGAATAATTTGTTCGCATGTGGACTCATTGTTCGCCTATAAGATTTATTTGTTCGCAACGTGGACTGTATTTGTGGGATATTTAATTTTTTTTGCCATCGTTAGGAATGGACACTCTTCAAATGCCACTTTAGATTTGTCCTAACATTTTTGCCATTGGAGAGAGAAGAATTCTTATATATTTGCCAAAATCACATACGTGACATGACACATCTACACGCCAGCGTGGACAGACCATGCGAAATGTCCCTTTTACCCCTGCTAGTCAACTACGTGCACCTTCCTCCCGAGCCCACTTGTCATCCCCGACTTCTCTCCCCGTCTCTTTCCTTTTGGTTGACCAACCACCATCGTCCTCATCTCTCACAGCGTCGCGGCGGCGCCCAAGGCCGAGCCGCCGCCATCAAATCAGTGGTCGTCGTCGTTGCGTGGCTCCAACAACACCGACCATCCCCCGCGGTCTCTCGTGGTTCGGCAGATCCTGCATCCCCACTGACCCCGCCTGTCACATCACCGTCCCCATTCCAATCTCCGCCTCATACATCCTCCGACGCCGACGAGTCTCCCATAACCACGCTCCCCCACGAGCTCCTTCTTGAGTGCCTCACCCGCGTCTGCCGCTGCTACATTGCCCTCCTCGCCTCCCAGGGCTTCCTCCACCTCCGCTGCGCCCATGACCACCTCCACCCCTGCTTCCTCACCATCTCCGTCTCCTCCGCCCATGGCACCGCCACCTACTCCTACGCGCTGCTCCAGCTCGGCGCCTCCTCCTCCACCCGCCCCGAGCTTGAGGTTGCTGCGCTGCCCCTACCCCCGCAGCTCCAGCATTGCGCGGGCTCCTTCATGTGGGTGGCGTAGTGGACCTCTCCTTCTGGAGGTGGTGTGGCGGCGCGAAGAGAGGAGGCGCTGGTAGCACCACCTGTGCCCTAGGGCTCGGTGGGTCTAGGCCGTGGTGCGTGTGGCGATGGCCGGTGTTGGCAGCGACAGGGTGGCGGCGGTGGTGAACGCGGTGGCCGGGACAGAACAAGGCGGGCGGCGGTGCCGTGGAAAGGATGGTGCTTGTGTACAACATCTACGGCGACAAGCGGTCAACCAAAAGGAAGGAGACAAGGAGGGATGTAAGGGATGACAAGTGGGTCCCGTCCATCATCGATAGAGAGGAGGGTCCCGTCTGTCATAGCGAGGAATGATGTGGTAGTGGGTCAGCAAGGGCAAAAGAGACAG
The DNA here is from genome assembly GCA_033239725.1 of Echinochloa phyllopogon. Lineage (NCBI taxonomy): Eukaryota > Viridiplantae > Streptophyta > Magnoliopsida > Poales > Poaceae > Echinochloa > Echinochloa phyllopogon. The sequence goes on from BTCW01000014.1 coordinate 36,582,959, forward strand.
ATCGCGTGGTCCGTCCACGATGGCGTGTAGATGTGTCATGCCACGTATGCGATTTCGACAAATATGTAAGAATTCTCCTCTCTCCAATGGCAAAAATGTTAGGGCAAATCTAAAAGTGGCATTTGAAGAGCGGCCATTCATAACGATGGCAAAAAATTAAATATCCATGTATTATGTTCTCCATATAGAGCAATTGCCACCTGGTAACTATATATCCTTTGTAGACTAATTAGTTCTCGGAGTTAAATTATTTGTTCATCCAGTTAAATTATTTGTTTGTAAAAAATAATAATTTATTTTCATTGTTCCGGTATGTTCATACTACTGGAGAATGCTCCAACTACACCAAAAAATGCAGTACGACCACAATAAAAAAAGTTGGGTCCAGAATTAAAAAATAGATGAAAAGCTGACCGTTTAGTATGTCTTCATGCAAGCAGATGTCTTCAGGTGACATGTCCGTGATTATCGATGGCTTGATGCACCTCCGGTCGACTCCCCCAAACTCTTTTCTCCCTCCCCGTTCTCTCGCACCGCTGTCGAGTGCCCTTGCGACAGTGCCCTAGGCCTAGCGCACTGGCAACACGGTGTCGAGCGGCGCCTTGGCTCGTCTTCCCATGCGTTGTCAGGACGATGGCCAGCGGTTCGGTTCGTCTTCCCGTGTGGTGTAAAGATGATTGCTAGTGGTGATAACCGGGGGCACGACGAACAAGTAACCTCTTTCTATCCTCTTCCCCGGACTAGAATTACATGCTAGATCAGCGATTGATACCATCGATAGCATGATTAGGACCTCTAGGTGCAGATCTAGTGGGTTTCTTCTGTTTATAGAGATAACAAAAGTGGAACATGTAGATGCATCTAGGCTATGAGTTGAGGATTGAAAGTGCATTTAGCCACTTAATCAATTTTGGTGATTAATAACGATAGAAATTTGGATATACTGCTTTGGATGAGTTGTGCAGGAATAAAATGAAAAAAAAGAATAGAAAAAATGAAGCGAAGGTCCCCAATTCTAAATTGTATGGTGGCGGATTCAATTGGAAGATTTAAATTTATTGTCTCTTTGAATTTGAGTATAGGACCACCGTACTACCAGGGGGACATGTTTGATAAATCCTAGTTGTTAAAAGTGCCTATCTTGATATGATAATCCCCATGAGAGACACACAAAAAATCACATTCACAGTTTTCTGCTTGATCAGAACTTAGGCCGGAAGATCCGACCGGAAGTTCCGGCTGGCTCGGTTTTGGTTTATTCCGGTAGCTCCTTTGTGGAGTGAACTTTGGAAGTAAATCTTTTGTCTCCGTGTGCTCACTTGCATTTCTTGTTATTCTTGCTCGATTGGTCCCGATCTACTTGTTAGTTGTTATACGCTTGTGTTGATCATATTTAGAAGGTTATTTGCATCATTTGTCAAATTTCTATTCAAGTAGCATCATCAAAAGGTCAATATAATTCAAATCACGAAGTAAGTTTGATACCCCGTCGGAAGATCCTACACTGTGTCGGATCTTCCTGGCCGGAAGATCCGATACTGCATCGGATCATCCGACATCTGACAGTTTTTCAAAAAAAATTTACAGAACTTCTTAACATGCCTATCCACCCCCCCTCTAGGCCTAGTGTTGGTCCTTTCAAGGATTAGGTTCGTACCTTGGAGGTTCCTGCTGTTGGCAGCCATGGCATCGTAGTGACAATGGTGGCGGGTTCAAGGGCGTTGACGGCAAGCTCGATGGTGGCGGAGTCAAGGACAGCAGCGGCGGCTCTTCCCTCCGCTTCAGCGCCCTCTAGATCGAATTGAGGAGTTTCCTTTGGGACACTGTGGAACGGCAATAATTGGATTGTGTGCCCAACGTGCCCCCTTGGGTTCACTACAAGATGGATTGCATGGACTTGTTTGTCTGTGCAATGTCGATCTTGGATTTGACATATGACAGTTCTGCCGCTGATTGGATCTTGAGATCTAATGCGTACTGCAATCTGCTTTGGAATTAAGGCGAACTAATCGGGTGGGTACGAGTGGGGTATTAGATTGGATCTGAGTTGTGCGCCGAGGGTCCATCGAGGGTCACGACTGGAGTAGTCGGTGGCCACGTTCTTGAACCTGAAGGGGAGCCAGCTCCCAGGGCGGTTTAAGCTTGCTCAGACAGAGCGATGCACTCTGCGACGGTAGCATTGATGCGATCCAGCCCGGCGACGATCTTGTCGGGCGGTTGGACTCGGCGTCGAGGAAGCAGATCTGGGATCCGTTCCTGGAGGCTGAGCTGCTCGACCTGCTGCATGAGTTGGCCAGCAACATCATGGGTAAGCCCCCCGAGTTTGCTGATGCCGATTCCACTGGTGTCAGGTCGGCGCTTGTGGAAATAGAGCTGCTGGAGTCGGCGAAGAAACTTATGCCAGGTAGGTACTTGGGGCTATCCTTCATGCCCGGCGGGAAGATGACATGAGATTGATCTGCCATCAAGCTAACTTAAAAGAAAACTCAACAACCACCCCTACCTAGCGGCCAACTGTCGGATCTAAGACCCAACAATCCACTAGGGAATACCCAAGTGGTAGATGTAGTAGGGTGAAAGTGCATCTAGACATTTAATCAATTTTGGTGATTAATGGCAATAGAAATTTGGATATGATGCTTTGCATGAGTTGTGCAGGAATAAAATGAAATAAAAAGGAGAAAATGCTAAAGGAAGGACCCCAACGCTCATTCATATGGTGGAGGACTCAATTGGTGGATTTAAATTTAATTTTCCGTTTGAAATTGAGTATAGGACCACCGTACTATCAAGGGGGACGTAGTTGATAAATTCTAGATGCCAAAAGTGCTTTGCTCGAGATGACAAACTCTTGAGAGACACAAAAATCTTCACAAACACCTTTTTCTGCTCGGCCGGAACTTGGGCCGGAAGATCCGACCGGAAGTTCCGGGCGGCTCGGTCTTGAGTTTTCCCTGGCCGGAAGATCCGGCCGTGGCATCGGAAGATGCATGACTTAGCCATTTTTCAAGCCCACGAGTGTCCTATATGCAAGTTCCGACCCGAGGCCGGAAGATCCGACCGGAAGTTCCGGCCGGCTCTGTCTTGGCTTTCTCCGGGCCGGAAGTTCCGGGGTCTCCCGGAAGATCCGACATATGGTCGGAAGATCCGGCCCCTGGAACTTTTCTGGAGTTTTGCTAACTCATAACTGTTGCTTGTCGGAAGATCCGACAAAGTGTCGGAAGATCCGGTACCTCTTCGCAGAGCACCTAACGGTCACATTTTGGGGGGTTGGTATAAATACCCCACACCCCCCTCATTCATGAGTGGCTGCACACACTGACCTAACACGAGACAAACACTCCCTTGAGCATTCACTCCTCTCTACTCCCTTCCAAAGCTTGATTCTTCCAAGTTTCATCTAGGGTTTGAGTGAGAGAGAAGATTTGAGGTGTGAGACTTGTGCAACCTTGAGCTCTTCACTAGTTCATCTCTCAAGCACTTGAAGCACTTGGATTCATCGATTCTCGTTTGTTACTCTTGGAGCTTGATCCTAGACGGTTAGAGGTGCCGGTGAACTCTCATTCTCTTGTGGTTTGAGTCCCGGAAGTTTGTATTACCCTCTCTCTTCGTGGGAGCACATAGTAAGTAACTCAATCCTCTTTTGTGGTTGATTGGGAGAGACTTGGGGTTAGTGTGACAGCCCGGCTCTTTGTGAGCATCTCAACGGAGACGTAGCTCCTTTGTGGAGTGAACTTCGGTAGAAAATCCTTTGTCTCCACATTTGTTCTTGCTCTTATGGTTTCTATATCTTGATTTGTCCCGATCTACCTTTTTGTGGCTATACTCTTATATTGATCGTATATAGAAGGTTCCTTACATCATTTGTGAGCTTTGTATTCAAGTGGAATTGTCAAAAGGTCATTAGATTTCAAATCTCGAAGTATACTTGAATTGCCTGTCGGAAGATCCGGCTTAGCATCGGATCTTCCGGTATTCTGTCCCAGTCGGAAGATCCTATACAGTGTCGGATCTTCCTGGCCGGAAGATCCGAGACTGTGTCGGATCATCCGACTTTCTGACAGTTTTCGGAGGATTTTTTGCAGGAATTTTAAACAGGCCTATTGACCCCCCCTCTAGGCCTAGTGTTGGTCCTTTCAATTGGTATCAGAGCCTAATCCCTTGTTTAGGCTTAACCGCTAAGGGAAAAACACTATGGCCGGTACGGGAGATGTATCCGAGATGGCTTCCGCTCACAAAGATAAACATCCGACGCCCGTTGAGTCAAGTTCAAGCGATGATGAATTCAACATTAGCGATGTTGATGAGAGCTTGGATGAACAAGAAAAGAAAAAGCAAAGAAGGGAGAAGATAAGGAAGAAGATTAAGGAGAAGGCCGAAAGGAAGGCGCAAAAGCTTCTCAAGAAGAAGATACGAGAAAGAGACGCTCTCGACGGACTTCACTCGGTGTCTTATCGATATGAGACATCTTCTTCTAACAAATCTTTCGACCCTTCTAGTCTTAATTTCTCGTCCGTTCCAATGGGCAAAGTCCCCAAATTCAATGGGATTGACTATGCCCGGTGGAGCGATGATATGAAAGTTTACTTGCATGGTCTTCATCCATCTCTTTGGACTATTGTGAAAATAGGTGTCTACAAGAGTGCAACGCCAAGTCGAGAACAAGAGTACGACATCTTCCGTAACTCTCAAGCCGTGACTGTGCTTAGGAGTGCTCTAAGCTCCTATGAGTATAATAAGATTAGAGGAATCGATAGTGCCAAGGAGCTATGGGACACTCCTCAAATGGCGCATGAAGGATCGGATGAGGTCAAGGAAGGCAAGGTAGATCTCTTACAAGGAGAACTAGAAGCTTTTGTCATGAAGAAGGATGAGTCCTTGCAAGAGATGTATGATCGATTGAAGCTCCTTGTCACCGAAATTAGAATGCTTGGAAGCAATGATTGGGGCGAGAGAAAGGTCACAAAGAATTTGCTTAGAGCATACGCACCCAAGAACCCAATGCTTGCCACAATGATTAGAGAAAGTGACAAGTTCAAGACAATGGTGCCCATGGAGCTATTCAACAAGTTGCAATATCATGAGATGAATAGCTTGGATGTGACAAGATCAATCCAACAAACCGAAGTCAAGACCATAGCTCTCAAGGCCGAACCAAGCAAGAAAGTTGAGTCAAATGAGAAGACCTCAACTTCCAAGAAGAATGAAGATTCAAACGACAATGAGAGCACCGAAGAAGAAACCGCTATGATGGTTAGAAACTTCAAGAGATTCATGAAGACAAAAGGTGAAAAGAAGAGCTTCTCTCAACGAAGATGCTATGAGTGCGGGGAGAAAGGTCACTACATTGCCGATTGTCCTCACAAGAAGAATGACAAGGATGACAAGAAGTCCAAGGACAAGACCGGTGACAAAGACAAGAAATACAAGGAGAAGAGTCGAGAGTACAAGAAAAGGTTTGGAAGCGCCCACGTCGGTGAAGGTTGGGATTCATCAAGTGATGACTCCGGTGATGAAGGAATAGCCACTTGTGCCATTCAAACTCCTACATCAACTCCACGACTTTTCAACGACATCGATGAGAGTGATGACGAAGCTCCCATGTGCCTCATGGCTCAAGGGACTAAGGTATTTGACACCACACCACCTCTCTCACCCACTCTCTTGTCATCTAGGAACATTGAAAATGATCTAGATAATGAAGAAGCCGAACATGAGAAAAACATGATAAAAAAGTTCGGCAAAGATGGCTACAAATTTATTAAAAAACTAATAGAGAAAGTTGAGAAAAGAGAGGAGTCTCTTGATAGGCAAGAAGAATTGCTCATCCTTGAGAAGGAGAGAAACCTTGTCCTAGAAGAGGCTCTAGTTGAGGAGAAACTCAAGGTTGAGAAGTTGGCTTGTGAGTTATCTCATGCCAATGACTCACGGGAGAAGATGACAAAGGAATTGTCTTTGACAAATGACTCTCTAACTAAACTAAAGAGTGCTAAAAGTGAGCTTCAAGAAAGGCATTCAAGCCTAGAGATCAAATATAAAGATCTAGAAGCCAATTTTAGCTCACTTTGGGAAAGTACGAAGAACAACTCTAAAACAACTCTTGACTCAAGTGTCTCTACTAGTGAAGGTTGCTCAAGATGTTATAAAATTGATGTGGATACTTGTGCAACTAACATTTCTAAGCTAAAGGAGAAAGTCAAGGCTAAAGATGCCCAAATCCAAAAGTTGACCAATGCCATTGGCCAAGACCAAGGTAAGGGCAAGAGTGTATTCGAGACCCACCCGGCATATAAAGCCGGTAGATATGGTACTATCAAGGATGGGCTTGGATACACTCGAGGTGGAAAGGCCAATGGGACAAAGAAGATAAGAGGTCGTGATGTGACATTGTTCACCAAGGGGACCAATCTAGGTGAACTAATGGATGCGGCTCATGGGGTGGTAGGGTCCATGGAGCCCTTGCCAATGGCAAAAGCATCTAGTCAAGATGTCAAGATCAAGACCAAGAAGGAAGAGAAGGTCATTGAGTACAAGTCGTCGCCAAACTACTCCATCGACTATATGGTCACTTGGGACCAAAATGGGAAGATGGTAGTAAAGTATATAGGTGCTCATACTAGGAAGATGATGAGAAGTGTGTGGGTGCCTAAAATGTCAAAAGCTAACACTCAAGGACCCAACCACTTTTGGGTACCTAAGTCCAAGGCTTAAACTTGTTTTGTAGGCATATTCCTCCGGTGGACCTTCGTGGTTGTTGGATAGTGGATGTTCAAATCATATGACCGGAGAAAAGAATATGTTTGCAAAGCTACAAGAGTATGACTCACCCGTTGAGAAGATCACATTTGGTGACAACAATCATGGTGATGTCATAGGCCAAGGTGAAATAGCTATCTCACAAGACTCATCTCTTTCCAATGTTTATCTTGTTGATTCTTTGGGATACAACTTGTTGTCGGTCTCACAACTTTGTGAGAAGGGCTACAATTGTCTCTTTACTAATGAGGGTGTGAGCATCCTAAGAAGGGAGGATTCCTCTATTGCTTTTACGGGTCGTCTCAAGGGAAAGCTTTACTTAGTTGATTTCACAACTAGTAAAGTGGAACCGAAGACTTGTTTAGTGGCAAAATCTAGCTTGGGTTGGCTTTGGCATCGCCGGCTAGCTCATGTTGGGATGAGGAACTTGGCCAAACTTCAAAAGGATGAACACATTCTAGGACTAACAAATGTTGTGTTTGAGAAAGATAGATTGTGTAGTGCTTGTCAAGCCGGGAAGCAAGTTGGTGCTTCACACCCACCCAAAAATATTTTGACTAGCTCAAGACCACTCAAGTTACTTCACATGGATTTATTTGGACCGGTTGCATATGTTAGCATTGGCGGGAACAAGTATGGACTTGTCATTGTAGATGACTTTTCTCGCTTCACATGGGTTTTCTTTTTACAAGACAAGAGTGAAGCTCAAACAATCATCAAGAGATTCATTAAAAGAGCTCAAAATGAGTTTGAGTTGAAGATCAAGCATATAAGAAGTGACAATGGGACGGAGTTCAAGAACACCAATATTGAAGAGTTTCTTGATGAAGAAGGAATCAAGCATGAGCTCTCCGCGCCATACACACCTCAACAAAATGGCATTGTTGAGAGGAAGAACCGGACTTTGATTGAAATGGCACGGACCATGCTTGATGAGTACAAGACTCCGGATAACTTTTGGGCCGAGGCGGTTAGCACGGCTTGCCATGCCACTAACCGTCTCTATCTTCAAAAGTATTTGAACAAGACTCCATATGAGATACTAACCGGTAACAAACCAAAGGTGCACTACTTTCGAGTCTTTGGTTGCAAATGTTACATTCTTAACAAGAAAACCAAAAGCTCAAAGTTTGCACCTAAGGTTGATGAAGGCTTTCTACTTGGTTATGGTACTAACAAACACGCCTACCGTGTTTTCAACAAAACCACCGGTTGCGTTGAGATCACGGTAGACGTAAAATTTGATGAATCAAACGGCTCTCAAGTAGAGCAAGTTGTAAATGACCTTGTAGATGAAGTCCCACCAAGTCAAGCCATCAAGAACTTGAGTTTAGGGGAAGTGAAGCCTCAAGAGCTTCCAAATGAAGATGAAGAACAAGACCAAGATCCGGAAGTCATGTTCAACATCGATCCATCACCATCAACAAGAGTTGAACCACCAAGCTCATCACAAGATCAAGTCCAAGATCATGGTGACGATCATGACCATGGCAATGATCAAGGGGGAGCTCAAGGTGAAGATGCTCAAGATGTTGAGTCACATCATGAAGAAGAAGATGATGGACCCATCCAACATCAATCAACATTCTCACATCCAAGAGTTCACCAAAGTGTTCAACGGGATCATCCCGTTGACAACATTCTAGGGAGCATCCAAAGAGGGGTAACCACTCGTTCACGATTAGCAAATTTTTGTGGATTTTACTCGCTTGTCTCTTCTTTGGAACCTCTCAAGGTAGAAGAAGCTCTTGGAGATGCGGATTGGGTTATTGCAATGCAAGAAGAGTTGAACAACTTCACAAGAAATGAAGTATGGGAGTTGGTCCCAATACCCAAGCAAAATGTGATTGGCACCAAGTGGGTTTTCCGGAACAAACAAGATGAAAATGGCATTGTCACAAGAAACAAGTCTAGGTTGGTTGCTCAAGGCTTCACTCAAATTGAAGGGCTTGATTTTGGTGAGACATATGCTCCGGTGGCAAGGCTTGAGTCAATTCGTATCCTTTTGGCCTATGCATCTCATCACAACTTCAAGTTGTATCAAATGGATGTGAAGAGTGCATTTTTGAATGGGCCTCTTGGGGAGCTAGTATATGTGGAGCAACCACCGGGATTTGAAGACCCCAAGCACCCCGACTACGTCTACAAACTCCATAAGGCGCTCTATGGGCTTAAGCAAGCACCTAGAGCATGGTATGAATGCCTTAAGGATTTTCTTCTCAAGAATGGCTTTGTAATGGGCAAAGTCGATTCTACTCTCTTCACTAGGAAAATAGACAAAGATTTGTTTGTTTGTCAAATTTATGTTGATGATATAATCTTTGGTTCTACTAATGAAAAATTTTGTGAAGAGTATAGTAGGATAATGACCAAGAGATTTGAGATGTCAATGATGGGGGAATTGAAGTTCTTTCTCGGTTTTCAAATCAAGCAACTGAAGCATGGCACATTTATATGTCAAACCAAATATACAAGTGATATGCTCAAGAAGTTTGACATGGCCAATGCTAAGCCCATCAAGACCCCTATGCCGGTGAATGGTCATCTTGATCTAAATGAGGAAGGCAAATCGGTCGATCAAAAGGTATATCGCTCCATGATTGGTTCCTTGCTTTACCTTTGTGCATCTAGGCCAGATATTATGCTTAGTGTGTGCATGTGTGCAAGATTTCAAGCCAATCCCAAGGAATGTCATTTAATGGCTGTTAAGAGAATTTTTAGATATTTAGTGCATACTCCAAACCTTGGCTTGTGGTATCCCAAGGGCTCCACTTTTGATCTACTTGGCTACTCCGATTCGGATTATGCCGGTTGCAAAGTAGATCGGAAGAGTACAACGGGGACTTGCCAATTTCTTGGTAGGTCTTTGGTGTCATGGAGCTCTAAGAAACAAAATTCCATTGCGCTATCCACCGCCGAGGCCGAGTATGTTGCAGCCGGTGCTTGTTGTGCTGAACTACTTTGGATGAGGCAAACCTTGAGTGACTTTGGTTGTGAGTTCAAAAATATCCCTCTCTTGTGTGACAATGAGAGTGCCATAAAACTAGCAAACAACCCCGTTCAACACTCAAGAACCAAGCACATAGACATTAGACATCACTTCCTTAGAGACCATGAAGCCAAAGGAGATATCGCCCTATGCCATGTTGGAACCGAAAAACAATTGGCCGATATCTTCACCAAGCCTCTTGATGAGCAAATGTTTTGTTCCTTGAGGAGTGAGCTAAATATCTTGGATTCTCGTAACTTGGCTTGATTTGTTGCATACACAATTGATTGATGCCTAGACTAGAAGAAAAACGATTTTATTCTCCTTCTATGGTGTGAGTTTTTCAAAATTTTGATCTTTTGTTCGTTGGATCTTTTCTTGTTTCAAGTTGATCACGGTTATGTGTTGATTGTTTGTTGCTGATCAACTTTGGGACAAGTTTCTTACATGTTCATAAGCTAGTTCTCTCAAAATCGTCATTCAAATCTCGTCGTGGAAAGACATCTTTGGGACACATCTTCTCTGGACCGGATCTTCCAACAGATCCCTGGAACTTACCCCTTAAAGTTCCGGTCGGCTCTGTCTCTCATCGTTCTCTCTGTTATGCTTCCGGATCTTCCGATCAGGTCGGATCTTCCGGCAGCTTGTCGGATCTTCCAGACCTGGGAGCTCTCGGAACTTCCGGTGCTGATCTCACTGGTTCTGTCTCTATCGGATCTTCCGACACCCTGTCGGATCATCTGGGCCATGCATGATATATTTATACAGGGACTCAACCGGTACCTCTCCTTCTTTCTCTCTTTCTCCACCAACGCCTCCTCTCTCCCCCTCTCCACCCCATACGGCGTTTTGAAGATTGGACCGTGGTTTTCTTCATCAAGTGACATCTTTTGATTCCCCAACACTCCAAGACTCTATTCCCCTCGGATCTTCCGGAATTTTCGCGGGAAATCTCAATGGTATTGATTCAAAATCCCCATCGCCCGATCTCTCAATGTAGGAAGTTCTAGCGGTTTTCCCTTGGTGAATCATCTCATATACATGCCTAGAATGCTTCCCTATGATCTCGTGTTGTTTGGTGGGCTAAAGCTTCGGTTCCTAAGTTGTTAGGGTTTGGCCCGACCCTGTCGGATCTTCCGGCCCATGGGCCGGAAGATCCGGACCCCCGGATCTTCCGACTCAGTGCCGGAAGATCCGACAGGGTCGAGTTCTGTCCTATCAACTCAGTTACCAATCTTTGATCCTTTCTCTAAATTTATCCTTGCATATCTTGTCAGATGGTTAAAGAGAAGGTCACACAGAAGAAGAGCACTTTTTTGACTGCGCGCCCAAGTACCGGTCGCACCAAAATTTCCTTTCACCCACCTAGTGGTTCATCCTCTGAGTCGGACACCAGCTCAGATGGGGGCATTAGAGAAGTTGGCAAAGGGAAGCGCTCCGAGAAACAGACATCCTCTCGCTCTGTTCGAGGAAGAGCCCAGCCAAGTGGGCAAGGGCGCAAAATTCCTCCTCGTCCCAGAGTCAAGAGAGCTGGCCAAGAAGAAGGACCAGGGACACAGTATAATGATGATATTGACATATCCTTTCTTGCTCAGAATTTCATAAGCACTGTCATTCCTTTCCGTCACTCACAAGATAGTCCCTTAGTCAATTTCAAGTTAGCCAAAAACAGCATGAAGCCTCTAAGGTTCAGTGAACATGAGGATCCAAGGAGCATTCGATACAAACTCTTCAAAGGTGATCCTCGATTTTGGCTTCCACACCAGGCAGATTGGTATGAGTCTGTGTTCCTAAAGATGACTCAGATTTGCACTCCAATGTATTGGGTTGACTGGAAATATCTGAGGAACTTCCCACCACCGCTCAAGCCTGTTGTTGAGGATGTATACAAGCGATGTGTGGAGATGGATATGGACAAGTTAATGGCATTTGAGTGTCCATACAATGAAGAAGTCATTGCCCAGTTTTATGCTACTCTATGGGTTGATGAGGAAAGATATGAGATGCACTGGACTCTTTGTGGGAAACGTCTTTCCATCTCTTTGCATGATTTTGCCGGTTTGTTTGACCTTGCTGAGGATACTGCTTATGCTCATACTAGCAATGATCGTAGCAAGGTTGATCTTCATCTTGGGATAATATTAGATGACACCAAGTTGGCATTCATGTATGATCATGCTTATGGAGAGGTGGTGTATGGGAAGTACAAGGGTCTCTCTCCGTTCTACAAGTTGCTAAATCAACTCTTTCGAGGGACCATGTACCCTAGAGCAGGAGATGCTGACAACATCTCAAAGAGGGCAAAGAACTTACTCTTTCAAATGGCCCCCGGGAAGCCCAAGTTCAAAGTGTTCAACTTCATTTGGAATGAAATCATCTACTGCTCTCATGATGCTTCTAGTGGCTGTCACTATGCTCCTTACATTTTTCATATGATCAAGTATGTGACTGGGATCAACATTTTGACTGACAAGCTTCATCTCCCATACAAATCTCCTCCGGGCAAGATTACACAGCTTCTCAAGATCAAGTCCAAGGCATATCAGGGTGCTCCAACCCCGTCCTCTCAAGGTGCCTCATCTTCCCAAGCTCCTCCATCACATGCTCCTGCTTCATCTAGTGGCCCCTCTATTACTCCCAAAGGCAAGATGAGTAAGATTGACTTTCTGCTCCAAGGCATGTTCTCTTGCTTCAACATGTGCAAATATCAAGTCAAGAAGTCTCATGAGCGTGAGCAACGCGCCAAGTATGATAGATACATGGCGGATAAGCGCCACAAAGAGCTTCTTGAAAAGTTAAACATGCCACATTCTCCTGTTCATCAACTCAGGGAAGTCACTCCTCCACCTCCCTTTGCAAATCCTTGGGAGGACTACTCACAGTAATATGTCTTTGGTGCCTCTCAACAACAAGGACAAGGTGAGGAGGAGATAGTAGAAGAAGAAGAAGAAGAAGAAGAAGGAGAAGAAGAGGAAGAAACTGAGCAGGATGAGGAGTATGAAAGTGAGTCAGAGACGGATGATGATCGTCGCAAGGGCAAGGCAGCCGCAGCAGCTGATGACGATGACAATGACGATGGTGGTGACGACGACGAGGACGAGGACGAGTAGCTCCCTTTTTGGTCTTTGATGACAAAGGGGGAGTGAATTTGGCCAATCTTCATCTATCGTTATCTAGCTTCTATTCTTGTTTTAGCTTGTGAACTTGTGAGAACTTGAACTTGTGTTATGTGTGGTGTGCCAAGTGAGACTTTTATTTGTAAGACTTAATTTGGGTATTGCTAGTGTGATGTTCTATTCGCTATCTATTTCATTGTGAGATGCTTATGTTTGATGTGCTGTTATTTCTCACTTTATTGTTGTGTATATCTTGTCATATGCATCACGTTGATTTCATCACACCAAGCACTTTTATGCAATTCTATTTTGAGAGACTCTTGCAAAATATGTGCACAAGCATTTGAGGCTATTTAAGTTGAACATGCACATATTTAGGGGGAGCCTCTCAAAATATTGGATGCAAAACATGAATTTTATTCCCATCTTGTAAACCCAAATTTGTATTTTCATCAATCACCAAAAAGGGGGAGATTGAAAGTGCATCTAGGCATTTAATCAATTTTGGTGATTAATGGCAACAGAAATTTGGATATGATGCTTTGCATGAGTTGTGCAGGAATAAAATGAAATAAAAAGGAGAAAATGCTAAAGGAAGGACCCCAACGCTCATTCATATGGTGGAGGACTCAATTGGTGGATTTAAATTTAATTTTCCGTTTGAAATTGAGTATAGGACCACCGTACTATCAAGCGGGACGTAGTTGATAAATTCTAGATGCTAAAAGTGCTTTGCTCGAGATGACAAACTCTTGAGAGACACAAAAATCTTCACAAACACCTTTTTCTGCTCGGCCGGAACTTGGGCCGGAAGATCCGACCGGAAGTTCCGGGCGGCTCGGTCTTGAGTTTTCCCTGGCCGGAAGATCCGGCCGTGGCATCGGATGATGCATGACTTAGCCATTTTTCAAGCCCATGAGTGTCCTATTTGCAAGTTCCGACCCGAGGCCGGAAGATCCGACCGGAAGTTCCGGCCGGCTCTGTCTTGGCTTTCTCCGGGCCGGAAGTTCCGGGGTCTCCCGGAAGATCCGACACATGGTCGGAAGATCCGGCTCCTGGAGCTTTTCTGGAGTTTTGCTAACTCATAACTGTTGCTTGTTGGAAGATCCGACAAAGTGTCGGAAGATCCGGTACCTCTTCGCAGAGCACCTAACGGTCATATTTTGGGGGGTTGGTATAAATACCCCACACCCCCCTCATTCATGAGTGGCTGCACACACTGACCTAACACGAGACAAACACTTCCTTCAGCATTCACTCCTTCTCTCTACTCCCTTCCAAAGCTTGATTCTTCCAAGTTTCATCTAGGGTTTGAGTGAGAGAGAAGATTTGAGGTGTGAGACTTGTGCAACCTTGAGCTCTTCACTAGTTCATCTCTCAAGCACTTGAAGCACTTGGATTCATCGATTCTCATTTGTTACTCTTGGAGCTTGCTCCTAGACGGTTAGAGGTGCCGGTGAACTCTCATTCTCTTGTGGTTTGAGTCCCGGAAGTTTGTATTACCCTCTCTCTTCGTGGGAGCACATAGTAAGTAACTCAATCCTCTTTTGTGGTTGATTGGGAAAGACTTGGGGTTAGTGTGACAGCCCGGCTCTTTGTGAGCATCTCAACGGAGATGTAGCTCCTTTGTGGAGTGAACTTCGGTAGAAAATCCTTTGTCTCCACATTTGTTCTTGCTCTTATGGTTTCTATATCTTGATTTGTCCCGATCTACCTTTTTGTGGCTATACTCTGATATTGATCGTATATAGAAGGTTCCTTACATCATTTGTGAGCTTTGTATTCAAGTGGAATTGTCAAAAGGTCATTAGATTTCAAATCTCGAAGTATACTTGAATTGCCTGTCGGAAGATCCGGCTTAGCATCGGATCTTCCGGTATTCTGTCTCAGTCGGAAGATCCTGTACAGTGTCGGATCTTCCTGGCCGGAAGATCCGAGACTGTGTCGGATCATCCGACTTTCTTTCAGTTTTCGGAGGATTTTTTGCAGGAATTTTAAACAGGCCTATTCACCCCCCCCTCTAGGCCTAGTGTTGGTCCTTTCAGAGGGGAATCGCCAAGTTGAGATGCTTGAAGGTGACACAGGAGACAAGATTTGGGCAGGTTCGGGCTACCCGGGGGTAAAATACCCTACGTCCTGTGTCGATGGGTGTTTGTATTGCTTGTTCTCGACTAAGCATCAGGAAGCTTGGACGAGCTTTGTGGTTACAATGGATGGGTTCCCCTCAAGGGGTTGACCTAAGTCACCCTATATAGGCTGGCGACCTACGGTTTACAAGTCGGTTTCAATCTAAACCTACTAGATTACAAACAACAAATCGTATCCGAGTAGATTTGTACAGATATCCTGGATATCTGAATTCGAACCCGCCACATCTTCATCAAACTTGTTCTCCAAGCCGAGGGTTCCTTGTGGGCCACCTCTAGGTCGGCCCATATCCTTGTCAGGCATGGGCCCAAGTTGGTCGTTATCTCCTCTGGTAGTGGGCCCAATAGTATCCTTATCCCATAATACCTGCACAGTATATACAAGAGCTTTTCTTTTAGCAAAATAATTAATATGTTTGCTGTATCCTTTTCTAGTAAATCCAAACATCCGAGAATCCACCATCCACGTTTCATAAAACTCCATTGTGGCATATTCCCTGAACTAGTCATGCGATCAGAACTCTCATACAACTTTGCAAACCTTGTTCTCTTCTGTCCGACTAGAATCATGAGCTCTCTAACAGTTCTCCATCTGAATAATTTATCCACTGTTTGGTCTAATGTACCATAATTATTTACATTTTCTTTTCTATGGTTCTTACTGTGAATAGAAGGCGGTTGATACTAAAATCTTCGAGAAGCAATAGTTTGGATCAATGCAAAACTAACGGCAAGTGTCCTTGACCATAACTAGCACCCTACTTTACTTTATTTTTATTAGAGTTAGATAGACCATTAGTTGCATGTTTTGTCATTAATTGGAATCCTATGTTAGGGTTGATTAGATTTTCAATATATTCATTGAAGCCGGGTAGGTTGTAGTATCATGCTTAGCTTTGCAGTCTGGGTTGGTTTGGGTTAATTAAAAGCAATCAACTTACGTTCTCGAGATGAAGGTGGGGAGGTTGGATACCTCGGTGATATGTTGGGATGGGGAATCTGAGAAGGATGGACCGAATGGTACGATGATTCGATGGTGTTTATTCGGTGTTTCTGGGTTTGTGCTGGATTCCTGGCTCGGATTCTAAGGACCTGTTCTCAAAGCCTGTAACCCAGCATAACAGCGCAGCCATGAGGTCTACTATGGCTCTGGACCTGGCCAATTAATTAGCTTTCAGTCTACTAGGTCTACTATGGTTTGAGTGGCACAAGAGGGGCTGGATAGCGAATCCTTAGTGGATGACGAAGGAATGGGAGTACTAGCTTTGTAAAGGCCTGGCAGTGTGAAGCGTAATGGGAAGCATGACTCGTGGTGAAAGTGTACAACCTCTATAGAGTGTAAAACTGATATATCAGCCGTGCTCATGGTCAAGAGCGGTTTGGACTTATTCGGGATTAGTGGTGCTCATGGTGACTGATTGGTTGGTGGCTCGAGATGGATTTCCGAGGGTTGGTTTGTTCGGATGGATTTTCGATGGTTGATGGTTCAGATGGATTTCTGAGGTGGCTTGGATGGATTTCCAAAGTTTGGGTTCTCAAGGAGAATGTGGTTTCACATACTAAATAGGTGCTAAGGACTTAAGGTTAATATTAAGGTCTTTATTACTTAAGCGCGAGTTAAACCCTAAAGCCTTCCTAATAGCCTCATGTCATATTTTTACTACACTTACGGAGTACAATTCGTTGTACGCACCCCTGCTTTCTCCCCCTGCTATCCCCCCACCAAAGACTCTAGGGACATTTTCATCGAAGATGGCCATTGCAAGCGAGATGCATTGTTCTAGGCTGGTGTGCCCCCGGTTAGCTGCCTGTGGAGATGGGGCCCGGTTACGCTGAAGATTTTGATTTATTCATGTATTTTTATTTCAGACCTCTGGTCATTTTATAACATTGTTTATCGTTATGTAATAACACTGGCATTGAATCACTAATAAAATCGGCACATGTATGATTTAACTGATCCTGGCATACATGTGATTGCATTCGGTTTTGTTTATAAAATCAGGTGTGAAAGCCGCACACGCCACCGCCGATCCTGGCCCTGGCTGCATCAATGAAGGTATTTAGTGGAGGGACGGCCACAGGCCGCCCCATCTAGCCTGCCCACTGCCTCCTAGATTTGGTCTGCCAGAGCACTTCTCTAGCTTATACGTGGCCCCAACATCACTTCCACTTCTCTCAAATATCGCCGACCAGGACGGGGAGTGCCAAGGCAATGAGACACTTCTTGTTAGCTCATTCATGGACACACCCCCGCTCCCGCAGCCCTCCCCCTGCTCCCGCCGGTGACCACCCCAGTCCCGGCGATCACCGCCGCCTGTGCCCTGGCCTCCTGGCTGCGGCGTACCCCCAGGCCCGGCACGCGCTAGCCCCACGCAGCTCTCTCGTCACCGCCGCCGCTGTCTCTAACCCTAGATCTCGTCGTCGCCGTTGGCGCTCTCTGCCTGCTCCCCGCACCGGCCCTGCCCACCGCCGCCTTCTTCGCCTGCTCCCCGCATCGACCCCGCCCTCCACTGCCGCTCCCCGCACCAGCCCCGCCCTCCACTGTGCCCACCCAGAGCCTGCACGCCAACCTCATCCCCCGCGATGCGCCCCCTCCCCCACGCACCTTCCCCCACCTGCACCCCCTCCCGCGCCCCAGCCAAGCCCCGCCCCGCGATGCGCCCCCTCTCTACGCGCCTTCCCCACCTGCACCAGCACACCAGCCCGTCCAGTTACCTCCCAAAAACCAAGTTTTGCATCATGACGGTGATTCGGGATATCGATCTGATCTCCGGCTTGGATGAGGTTGACATCTCCACACCCATCTCCGACCCTTCCATCCTAGAGCCGGGTTCCTCGGAGGCGGGGCCTTCCATTCCTTTGGCGCGGGAGATGTGGCGCTTCTCGGCCTTCGGATTTTCACTGAGCTCATAGTCTGGTCGCCGTTTGGCCTCTCCCACCTTCAATGAGGTGTTGAGGGGCTCTGGGTGCCCATCCCCGAGTGCACACTGCCTCCCTCACCGGCGTTGCTTCGTAGGTCATCTCCGACACCACCACCGACGGTTGCGTGCCACCTTTCAAGGCGGAAGGGCAAGCCGGCCACCGCACGCCACTTGGGAGGCAAGGGCCTCCCGGGGCGACGCACCCATGTCGGCCACTCGTCGACCTCGGTGCCGGTGGGCGCCCCCCATCGTGTTCATTGTCCTCACTCCCTGCCCCCGCACCCCCCGCTTGGGTGCGAACCTCCAGTCTGTCAGTGTCTATTCAGACCCCACCGCCGCCACCTCCTGTGCAGCTACAGCGGGGACCTAAGGAGGGGTGGGAGGAGGTTGTCAGCTGCAAGCGCAAGGTGACGAGGTCACCGCCTCCCCCTAGCAGGGAGGTACCCGCTGACCTGGTTGGTCTTTGCTTCAACTGTTTTGCAGGAGACCACATGGCCGCTTCGTGCCCCAACGCGATGCGTTTCTTCAACTGCGACCAGTCGGGGCACCGTGAGGCGGACAACAGGTTTCCACGACAGAGGCCACGAGGGCAGCGTACACCACAGCCACCACAACAGCGCGCACCACAGCCACCACCACAACACGCCCACAACCTCCACTTCCACTGAGGCCGCAGGTCATGCAGTACTCTCGCAGCGGTGGGGGTCGCGTACCCAGGCTGGCTGTCGTGCCTACTCCTACGGAGGCATCATCAGCCTCCTCACCTCCATGCCGCAACATGCAGGGATGACCTCGAGGGCTCAACAGCGGCCACAGTGCCAGACTTGTTCCAGCAGCCGCTGAGGCAGGTGCGTTGTCGGCTACTGTTGCGACGCCACCCCTGAGGACTGCGAGGGGCTCTAGTGGGACCCAGAGTGGTGCACCCAGTCGTCGACCCTACTCGCCAGTGTCCTCCACGGATATGGCGACTGGTCTGCGGCAGACTGCCCCACCCCTTCCCCTCCAGGGTCACCGATGTCCGAGGCTCCTCCCATCGCTGGGACCCAGGGGGATGTGCCACCAGCTCCTACCCCCTGGGCAACCCGGGTAGGCTCTCCAAGGTGGAGATCCGTGTGATCCCACGGTCGCTATAGGTGGCCAATGAGGTCGCGCTCACGAGAGCTGTGGTCACCGTGGTCGCTGGTACATGCCCGCCGACATTGCCTGTGGATGTCAAGCTGTACCTAGAGGGTCATTGTGGGGTCGCACTTGGGTCATTCGTGATTCATTCTCACCACCCAGAGGACTTTCTGATTATGTTTGAGGATGCCGTCTTGATGTTGCAGGCGCTACATACCCCGATTTCGGATGCACCAGTCAGGCTGATGTTCCTGAGATGGAGACGCGAGGTGGGGGCTGGCGACATCCCGATGGACTTTAGGGTGCGCATTGGGATTGTTGGCATGTCGGCCCACCTTTTGTTATTCACCACTGCATAGGAGATCCTCGAGACTTCGTGCCACCTCGTTGCCTTAGCTTTGAAGCGTATATCTTGGAAACGAAGGCTCCAAACTTCACAGGTAGTCGATTGCGGGTTACATACGCCTAGACTTCAACACCATCTTCATGATTCTCCACTACGCCTTTTCTTTCTGAGCAGCATCCATTAATATGGAACAAAAATAATTTGGAAAATAGCAAGCGTGAGTAGATGACGTACTCAGCAAATGTAATATGACATACAAGGATGAGGCAAAAGGGCTAGCTGACATACTGCAGTATGCATTTTTAAGTTGGTCAAATTTTGTTAAGCAACTGTTTACTAGAAAATATAAGTTTATACCATGCCAATTAATAAGCATATAAATAAATAACAGGAGCATATACCATAAATATAAACCATAATTTATTTTTTGTCTTTGAGTTTAATTATCATGTGAGGATACAGGTCGGTCTTGACCGTGAGCACGGCTGATATATCAGTATTACGCTCTACAGAGGTTGTACACTTTCACCACAAGTCGTGTAAAACTTTAAACCCAACCATGCCGAGGTGGCCAAACCTCTTAAATCACACTTTTAAGGTGTGACTGCATAGGGACGCTACGAGACCTTTACAAAGATTTATTAGTAAATAATAACCCGCTAAGGTAGACATCTTAAGTATTTTACTAGGGGGAAAGTCCTAGTTACTGCATAGACTTGCCATAAGAAGGTGTTAATTTAGCCTGAACGAGGTGTGCACTCGTAGACTTGAGGCAACAACAGAACATAATAAAATACGCCTTGCTTGCTAGTTGCTAGCGTGTTGTACATGAGATTGAGATGGCACCGGTTTGCCCTTTGGTACAAGGCGGAGAAGTGCTAGCTAGACGTGGCTCATCTTCAGCAGAATTATCACTACCATTGAAGCTCACGTCAGCCCCCTTCATAAGCCACGGCGAAGTTTGGACCCGGTGCTAAGGATGCATTAGCACCATCGGTTGGTGTTACCAACCGGTGCTAAAGCCCCTCAACCCTTTACCCTACCCGGTGCTAAAGACCTTTTAGCACCGGTTGGTGTTACGACCCGGTGCTAAGGGGGTGTTGCATGCTACTTCAAAAGGAAAGCATATTCTATTCCATCACATTTGCTGCGTAGTTGAGATGGTTAGGTGGGTACGCGCGAGCCAAGAGGTCCTGAGTTCGAATCCCCGTAGCAACACACATATTTTTTGGCGAATGGGAATGGACACCTTTAGCACCGATTATTTGACCCGGTGCTAAAGATGCCCACCATTTATTTCCGGTGCTAAAGATGCCCACCCTTTATTTGACCCGGTGCTAAAGATGCCCACCCTTTATTTGACCCGGTGCTAAAGATGCCCACCCTTTAGCACCGAAGACATAGCACCGGTTGGAAAACCGGTGCTAATAGCGCAAGGCAGGGCTCAGGGCTGCGTTCTAATCTCTCATGGGCAACTGGTATGAGAAAGAGATAAAGAAACTCAGGAGATTACTTAGGTAGGTATAGGGAGAAGTGAGAAGCATGGATGGAGGAACTTGAACAGAGGTGAACACTCGTGGCCGGCAAGTGTACTGCAGGTGCTCGACGGCCGGAGGAGTGGACATTGTCGCCGGCGTGCTTCGTGGGCGGTGCCAGCGAGTCTGCATAACGCGAGAAATGTGGGGGACAGTTGATCGGCAAAGATGTGGGGGACAGTTGATCGGCAAAACAGATCATGGACTAAACAAGGAACATCGGGGTTGTGTGCTCACCATTTTTTTTCGAAACAGGAGGGGTGAGAGCCCCTACTGATTAAAATATATTAATGAAGGAAAAGCGGTACAAACGTTAAAAGTTAAGAAACAAAACAGGAAATAAAAAAATAAGTCTGATTACACAAAGGCTTCTATCCATTGGGAAATAAGTGCAGAAATTTCAGGCCTTGCTCACAAAGCAACCAGGCCAAGCTCTTGCCGGAGGAGGATTTTAGATCCTTGGATTGTTGCTCGTATTCCTCTGAAAATGCAGTCATTTCGGGCCATCCAAATTTTCCAGGCTAGGATGATTATAATGTCCATACCAAAAGGAATTCCCAGCATATTTTTGCAACTCGCCAATATATCAAACTAATCAAGATTTACTGGAATCTGATAACCCAACAGAAGCCAGCATTGCACTGCAAAGGGGCAACGAAAGAACAGATGATCTCGACTCTCTTCAGTGTTACCAGGGAAGAGGACACAATTATAAGATTGAAGCTCCATATTTTTTCTCCTTAATAATTTCCTTGTACTCAATCTGTCTTTCAATAAAAGCCAAAAAAAGACCTTATGTTTATGTTGGCATGCTGTCTTCCAAAGGTTGTGAAAAATGGGGTGAGGCATGGCCGAGCCAGATAGCCTTTTGTAGACTTTGGATGCTGAGAATAGAGGGGAGCCCATATATAAATCCATATATCCTGATCTGTGGAGATTTGTAGGCCATCCAATGTGGCAAGCAACTGCATCAACTGATTATGAGCTTCTGTTGATAAAGATTGTATAGATACCGAGGTTGTTGTGCGGCTCTGCTCTGCCTAGATGCACTCCTTGTGCAGCTTTGCTCTCCCTCCGCTCCTTCCCTGCTTCTTCAATCCGGTGCTCTGCTCGCTCTGCTCCCTGAAGGGAAACAGGTAGGCTACGCTAGCATCACTACCGCATACACCCAAGATACTTGTGAGTAGAAGATCATAGATCGTTACCACTAGACGTGCAGCGCAGCGGAAGAAGTCGCGCGTCGATGTAGAGGAAGTAGTCGATCACGTCCCACGAACCGAGCTCCTCGTCCTTGATCCCAGCAGCCGGTCAGCGCAGCAGTTGCAGCAGCGCCTCCACGGAGTCCACACGTGCAGGATGGAACGTCGAGCGTCGGTATGCTAGCACCGCACGCACGGCAAGGGTGGCGCCGAGAGAGAGGAGGAGGCGGCGGCGGCTAGGGTGGTGGCGCGGCTATTAGGTCATCTTGCCCCTAGCCCCTTCCTCGTATATATAGGGCGTACTAATGGGCTTCTATCTCATAGGCCCATTAGTAACCCTAATCCCTCTTGGATCAATATCCTCTTGGGCCTTTAAACCGTATTGTGATGATGGGCTCTTGGGCATATCACCAACACTCCCCTCTCCTTGACTCCTCAAAGTCAGTATGCGTCCTCTGCGTCTCATCCTTGTCAAAGCAGTAGCTGCTAGGGGCGGACCTAGCATAGATTTTGAGTGGGAACACTTCTTAAGATGAACTAAATTATGAAGCTTAACCATGGTGCAAATTCGCAAATTACATTAATACTAAATATTTGAGAGAGGGCATATGCCCTCACTCACTTGAACGAAGGTCCGCCCCTGGTAGCTGCTTCCCCTCTACCATCCCTAGAAGATGCACTACCAGAATGATCAACATCTGCACCGGGTGGGAAAGCCCTTTAGCACCGGGTTTCCCACCCGGTGCAACTAAACCGAGCCAATAACGGAATGTCACCATCGGCCTCGTCTTCTTCATCTTCATCCATTAGAATTCCTTTTTCACCGTGCTTCATCCAAACAGAATAATTCCTCATGAAACCGTGCCTCATCAAATGCACCTGAAGACAACCTCTTTGTTTGTACGATTGTATATTTTTACAATGGGTGCATGGGCAGAACATGAAACCGGACGGCGTCCTGTTAGCCTCGGCGGCATCGAGAAACGTCCTAAGGCCATCACGGAACGCCTGAGCGTGGGGGTCCCCGTACATCCATTGTCTATTCATCTGCATTATTAACAAATAACAAATATACAAGACAATTTAAAGATAAAAAAATTTAATATATAAATAAATACAAATTATAATATATATTCCATTATATAAATAAATTTCTAAAACTACATTACTATATTCATTAAATAAATAAATATACCTTCCGTTAAATAAATAAATAACTATTCTACCTTTTAATAAATAACTAATAATATATATTTCATTAAACTAATAAATAAGTATTCCAACTTTTAATAAATAAACCTCTCTAATAAATAAAATACATAAGCCTTATAACTATTCACAAGTCATACAAAACAAAATACTAACTAGCTTGCCTTCTCTCTCCATTTAAAACACAACATGAACACTCTCTCCACCATGAACTCAAGCTCTCTCCTCTTTCTCCTCCAAGAACACAAGCTCTCTCTAGCTAGCTTTACTTTGATTCACAAATCCCTCTATTTCTAAATCATAGAAGGATTACAAGCTAAATAAAACATTAGAGAATGAAAGAGTGTACCTTGTAGTGCGCCTTAGATGAGTAGAATCTTCACAAATTTTGAAAAAAAATTGGGCAGCACCTCCCCTCCCACGGCCGAGCAGCATGAACACAGCACCCGGTGCTAATGTGCACCCTTTAACACCGGGTGCAGCCAGCAACCGGTGCGAAATGGCCTCGGCACATTAGCACCGGTTGCTGGCTGCACCCGGTGCTAAAGGGGGCGCATTAGCACCGGGTCTTGCCACGACCCGGTGCTAATGTCTTCGCCCTGACACATCTTCGCGCCGCCCCCGCTCCTAGCCGTTGGACCCGGTGCTGAAGCCCCATCAGCACCGGATCCAAAAATGGCCGAGGCGGAGGAGGCGGGCGGATGTGAAGCATTCTGGTAGCGATGAGACCACGAAGCCAACGACCAACGGCAATCATAGCCACCGTCTACTGCTCCTTGGCGGGATTGGCGTGCTTATTATTATTTTACTACTAACCTCAATTGATGGTTGCTTGATGAGCCGCCGACTACGGGAGTCCCGAGCCGCTAAGTTATTTAACCGAGACTAGCTGTGGTACTGCAATGGCGAGCTCGCCTTGTCCACTACAACAGAAGAAGACCGCTCGGAGCACGTACGTGAAGACGGAGACCGCCCGTAGCCCTCTACCATCCCTGGAAGATGAGACCACGAAGCCAACGACCAACGACAAGCATAGCCACCGTCTACTGCTCCTTGGCGGGATTGACGTGCTTATTATTATTTTACTACTAACCTCAATTGACGGTTGCTCGATGAGCCGCCGACTACGGGAGTCCCGAGCCGCTAAGTTATTTAACTGAGACTAGCTGTGGTACTGCAATGGCGAGCTCGCCTCGTCCACTATAATAGAAGAAGACGACCACCCGGAGCATGTACGTGAAGACGGAGACCGCCCGTGGCCGTAAGCGCGCTGCTCCGGATAGTGAAGAAGAGGGTGAGAACAAGAAGTTAAAGACGAACCACCCCACGTGAAGGGGAACCGAGGAGGCTACGTCAGATCATACAAAAATCGTTTTTTTCAAAACAGGAACAACAACAATTATAGATCACAGATCGTTACCACTAGATACGCAGATGCAGCGGAACCGTCTCTATGTAGACGAACACGTCGAAGTGGCAGTGTCGTGCAGTTGCTCACGTCCGTCTGGTCCTGCACATGTGGTTCATTCTTGTGCTCCAAGTGCAGCACCTCCGAGGTATCCACACGTATGAGGATGGAATACCGTACGTACCAGCATTAAAGGCGCGCGGCGGGAGAGCGGCGTGAGGGCGACTAGGGTTTGGGGCGTCGGCGACAGGTCTCCATGCCCCTAGCTCCCTCCCACGTATATACGGGCCGTACTAATGGGCTGCCATCTCATGGGCCCCATCGGTAAACCTAATCCCTCGTGGATCAAGCCCATTAACGAGTCCAATCTGATTGGTGCATATATCCAACAGTAAGGAGGTGTTTGGATCCAGGTGCTAAAGTTTAGCGCTTTAAATAAGTGATAATTAGATGTATTAAACATAAACTAATTATATAAGTCATGTCTATTTCGCGAGACGAACCTAACAAGCCTAATTTCTCTATAACTCATACATAATTACCATACATTTAAGCATTACATTGTCTAATCATGGTGTAATTAGGCTTGATAGATTCATCCCTATCTTAGTTATTATATAGAGTCTAGCACGCCCTGGACAGCGTTAACCTCATGCAGTACATCTTTTTTCTGCTTTAATTTCAGCATCCACGTGCCAGGGGTGGCTACAAATCCTGCGTAACAACATGCGACAGTTGAAGGTGGTCAAGCCGGACATATTATGAGTGGATGGCAGAAGACGTACTAGGGCTGCATTCTCTTTTTTTTTCCTTTTTGTCTTTTTGATTCAGAGCAATTTTTGTGGACGGCATATGCCCCCGGATGGCCGGCCGCTTTAGGATTCGCGTAGAAGCTTAAGCAGTCAGTTGAGCGATTAGGGAATAAACAAATGCATGCGTGTCCTGATAAAAAGTTCAGGTGCCTCCTATGCAACAACCACTAACAAGGTTTTTGTTTGATACGGCATGCATGCAGAACACTTTCATTTCAACAAAAATAAATTAACAAAATCTACAAAAATACACAAGATGTTATTTCTATTTGAATCTCATCCTGTCTTTTATGAAAAGAACATCTGCCACAATTTGGAATCAGATGAAAAGGTAAAAAAAGAAATATACTATCAACCAAGAAGAAACTGCAACCCAATCTCTTCTCCTTTCTTTAGAAAAAAAACAAAAATAATGGATCTGCAGAGGACAAATGTTTATTCATCCGGGTGAAGAATGGATATGCAGGTGGATCCTGCAGGGCCCGCAATCGCCCCGAGCGGGAGGAGCGGGATCCCCATGCAGGCTGCGTGGAGCTCCATCTTGAGAGAGGTGGGCACGGCCGCCACGCCCGGGAGCGCGCCCGCGACAGCGACGTAGGGGAGCATCGCTGCCGCCACGGGCCAGGCACGGCTCGCAGCCTGCCCCACTCGGTGCCGCCGCCGCAGGCCAGGAACGGCGCGCAGCTCGCCCCACGCGCCGCCGCTGCCACAGGCCCTCCGAGCGCTTCCTCGCTCACCCCGCCGCCGCATGCCATGCTCTGCGTGCTCGCCCCGCGCGACGCCACCGCGGGCCAGGCATGGCTCCAGCTCGCCTCGCGCGGAGGAGGTTGCCCAGGCGGTCCAGCGCCTGCACCGCCGTGGAACCCGTGCCGAGGCCAAGCGCCATGCCGGCTTCCCCTCCGCGCAAGAGATAAGGCCCCCGTGGGGCCCATCACGTGTGCTCCCCTCATGCCGCACGCCCGCGCCTGCGCTTGGCGTGTACGACTTCCCCTCCGCGCAGTAGATAAGGCTACTACCCCCCATAACGTGTGTTAGCACTAATCCATCGTTCCTGCTAATCCTCGTCTCCAAATCAATGCCCATGTGTCGCACTCTGCGCGGGGGCGCATGCCGCCTAGGGCACCGTCGGTTTTTCGTGTTTGATCTGATCGAGTATTTTATTTTCACTATCGGAAGTTTAATCTCAAGTGTAATTATATTGTGAAAGTGTTGGGATATAATCCCAATTACTTAACCTGTCACAATGAAACAAGCTTGTGTGTTCTTCAACTCCTATATATACATTTTCATGTGTTGGGCAGTGATATGATAGTGACAGCAGCCAAATCAATATCAATGGAGCACCTTTTTTTTTCTCCTCATCCCTCAACGTGCACATTTCATTTCGATCGGTATACAAACAAATAATGGAAATTAAACATACATCCTCTAGTATATATTTTTAGTGTACGTCCTTACACAACAGATCCTGCATGCCGTTTATTTCATATTTTGCTACATGTAGCATGAATTTTGTTCTTTGATTCTGCACAATCGTCTTCCATTCAGCTGGCACAATAATTTAACCATACAGTTTTCCACGTGAAGTACTAGACTACCTTATCAAATTATTGTTCGATTTTCATCCCGAGACTGTAATTTTTTATGTCAATTCATCTAGTATAACTACAAGAGGTTAGTACATACTACATACTGCAAGTTTCACGGAAAAATGACACGATAAACGGCCATGCCAAACCGCCAGCCGGCCCGGCCGCGAGGAATCCACACGGCACGACGTACCGAAGTCACATTGCCATATGCATGCACGTACCCGTGGCGCCAGGGGACCACGAGCCATAGTGATGTTAGATTAATTGTGGACCACTAAACCCATTTAAGTCTCAATTAATCAAAGAATTAAAGGTCCACTAATAAATACTAGGGAATTAAATCCCGGATGGAGAGTCAACGGGAATCCTAACCAACTTAAATGGTGGACCAACTGTGGACCACTTGTGAAGTTGGTCAAAGGAGAAGGGCGTGCCACACGCGCGCTTGCTCGCCTCGCCGTGGCCGTGCCGTTGCGTGTGCTGTGTGATGAACCTTTTGCCACAAATGACATTGATTGAGTCTTAAACGTTACCAGTAACTACCGATTTGATGGCTAAGAGCTGAGAGTAACTGATCACGTTTAATGGCATTATTGGGCTGACCAGTAACTAACGTCGTTATGGTCATTGCTGCCTCCAAGCATTGTCCAGGTTCATCCCCCCTCCTCCTCTGGCCGCCTATATAAGAGGGGCTCTCTCCCCACAACCAGAACACACAAGCAGACTCTCTCTCTCTGGTACTCCTTTCAGGAGACCTCTCTCTCTTCTCCCTGTTTTTGCTGCTCTCTTGCATTCCCAACGCAAGCTTTGCGTCCACTCTTCTTGCGTGAGCAGTTGCCTCCGAACCTCCCTGTCTAGTGATCCTGCTCGGGATAGGCGGGCGATAAGGTTTTTGGGGAGCGTACAAGTACGCGCCTGCTCTCTGCTGTGAACGACTACTTCCCGGCGGCTAACTTCATCATCCGTATGACTACTTCCTGGTGGCCAACTTCGTCAACCCAAACGACTACTTCCTGGTGGCCAACTTCGTCAACCCGAACGACTAATTCCTGGTGGCCGTCTTCCTCACGTGAACGACTACGTCCCGGTGACCGTTCGAGGGACTCCACTGCATCGACTCGCCGCTGCACCGAATTAGATCGACTACTTCGAGCAAGGCCAGTCGAGGATGGTTAACACTATTCCTCCAGCTGGTGACGGCGCATCCGGTGCCTCCGGTACCGGCCCCGCCTCTGGGTACATCCTGAACATTATTTTGTTCTTGTTTCGGTTTCTCATGTTGTTCATGTTATTTAGAAGAATTAACTTGAACATTGGCACATGTTATGTTACCACTGAATCACTCACTGTTGTCATGAATTTGTTGCTAATTTCTGGAATTAAAATATACCGAATGATGCCTAAATTTCTAACAATCCAAAAACCTTATGTTAATAATGGGCTTTCGGTAGCTGGTTTTGCCGCATCAATCAAACCAAATGTTTTCGATGGGTCTAATTACAAACGTTGGCGCGAGAGGGTCACGCTGTGGTTGACAGCGATGAACATCATGCATGTCATACAGGGGAAGCCCGAATAGTTCACTCCAGAGGAGGAGCGGGCTTTCGTGGCAGCCGATAACCTGTTTAGAGGTGCCATCATGAGTGTTCTCGTTGAAAGCCTTGTGGACACGTACCTTTTGCTGCCGAGTGGCAAAGATGTTTGGGATGCGCTTGAGGCTAAGTTTGGGGTCTCTGATGCTGGTGGCGAGCTGTATGTCATGGAACAGCTCTTTGACTACAGGATGGTTGAAGACCGTCCTGTGGTAGAGCAGGCCCATGAGATCCAGGCGCTGGCTAGAGATCTTGAGAACTATAGCAAGAAATGCTCCATGTCGGTTGCCTGACAAGTTTGTGGCTGGAGGTATTATCTCCAATTTGCCACCTTCTTGGAAGGATTTTGCGACCTCTCTGAAACACAAGAGACAAGAGTTTACTATTGTCGATCTCATCGACACTCTTGATGTGGAAGAGAAGGCGAGGGCAAAAGACCAACGTGGTAAAGGGATTGCTGGATCTTCTAGTGCCAACTTGGTGCAAAAGAAGAACTTCAATGCATCCAACAAAAAGAAGAACAAGCCGCAACAGAACCAGACAAAGGCTAATCAGACGGCTCAGTTCAAGAAGAAGAAGAAACCGCCAACGGGGCATTATTATTGTTGTGGTAGCCCGGACCACTTTGCTGCAAAGTGCCCGCACCGCAAGGACAAGAACAATGGCGGCAATGGTGGCAGTGCCAACATGGTTGTTAGTAAGACTGGTGGAACGTCGGGGTACGGTAATCTTTTACCTACAGATCTTTTAGTATGTCATTCACCCGATTGGTGGATTGACACTGGTGCTAATATTCATGTTTGTGCTGACATTTCTTTGTTTGCTTCTTACCAGGCAGGCGGGTCTTCCTCCGTGTTGATGGGGAACGGATCACACGCGCGTGTTCTTGGTGCTGGTTCGGTCGATCTGAAGCTTACTTCGGGAAAGACCGTTCGACTGAAGAATGTGCAGCATGTCCCCACCATAAAAAAGAACTTAGTCAGCGGGTCTCTTCTGTGTAGAGACGGCTTTAAATTAGTCTTTGAATCCAATAAATGTGTAATCTCTAAATTTGGAAGTTTTATTGAAAAAAGTTACGATAGCGGAGGCTTGTTCCGCTTTTATTTGTCAAACAATTGTAATAAAGTTGTGAACCATGCTGCAAACGTTAATAATGAATCTAATGTTTGGCATTCGCGACTCTGTCATGTTAATTTTGGTTGTATGATGCGTCTTGCAAACCTGAGATTAATTCCGAGATTCACCTTAGTCAAAAATTCTAAGTGTCATGTGTGTGTTGAATCAAAACAACCTCGCAAGCCTCATTTCTCGGCTAAGGCGAGGAACTTGGCACCTCTAGACTTAATTCATTCCGATCTGTGTGAGATGAATGGCGTGTTGACAAAAGGTGGTAAAAAGCACTTCATGACTTTAATAGATGATTCTACTAGATTTTGCTACATTTATTTGTTGAAGTCTAAAGATGAAGCGTTACAGTTTTTTAAAATCTATAAAGCTGAGGTAGAAAATAAACTTGAGAGAAAAATCAAAAGAGTTAGGTCTGATAGCGATGGAGAGTATTTTTCTAATGTATTCACTGCGTTCTGTAAGGAACATGGAATAATTCATGAGAGGACACCTCCCTACTCACCTCAATCAAATGGGGTAGCCGAAAGAAAGAACTGCACTCTGACTGACTTGGTTAATGCCATGTTGGATACAGTGGGACTTTCCAAGGAATGGTGGGGTGAGGCTATATTGACTGCATGTCATGTCCTGAATCGTATTCCTATGAAGAACAAAGAGATAACACCATTCGAGGAATGGGAAAAGAAAAAGCTAACCCTTTCATACTTACGGACTTGGTGATGTTTGGCCAAAGTGAATGTGCCCATAACCAAGAAACGTAAATTGGGACCTAAGACTGTTGATTGTGTCTTTCTTGGTTATGCTTTCCACAGTGTAGGTTATAGATTTTTAATAGTAAAATATGGAGTACCTGACATGCATGTTGGTACAATTATGGAGTCTAGAGACGCTACATTCTTTGAAGACATTTTTCCTATGAAAGAGGAAGCTAGCACGTCTAGTCATGAACTGTCTATTAATAAAGAACCTAGAGAACCTGCTGTTTCGATAGAACACAATGAACACACACATGTGGAAAATCCTGAGGAGGATGACAGTGAAGCTCTCAGAAGGAGCAAGAGACAGAGGACTGTAAAGTCCTTTGGTGATGATTTCATTGTGTACCTCGTGGATGACACCCCTAGAACCATTGAAGAGGCATATTCCTCTCCAGATGCTAACTATTGGAAGGAAGCAGTTCGGAGTGAGATGGACTCTATTATGTCTAATGGTACTTGGGAAGTCGTGGAACGTTCGTATGGGTGCAAACCTATAGGATGCAAGTGGGTGTTCAAAAAAAAGCTTAGGCCTGATGGTACTGTTGAGAAGTACAAGGCAAGGCTAGTGGCTAAGGGATATACTCAGAAAGAAGGAGAGGACTTCTTTGACACTTACTCGTCGGTTGCCCGATTGACCATCATTCGAGTACTGCTCTCTCTGGCAGCTTCCCATGGTCTTCTCGTTCATCAGATGGATGTTAAGACAGCTTTCCTAAATGGAGAGTTGGAGGAAGAGATCTACATGGATCAGCCAGAAGGTTTTGTAGTGGAAGGTCAAGAAGGAATGG
Source organism: Echinochloa phyllopogon (assembly GCA_033239725.1). Lineage (NCBI taxonomy): Eukaryota > Viridiplantae > Streptophyta > Magnoliopsida > Poales > Poaceae > Echinochloa > Echinochloa phyllopogon. The sequence continues at coordinate 36,614,377 of BTCW01000014.1, forward strand.
TGTGTAAGTTGATAAAGTCTTTGTATGGCCTTAAGCAAGCTCCTAAGCAGTGGCATGAGAAGTTCGACAGAACTTTAACGTCAGTTGGCTTTGTTGTGAACGAAGCTGACAAGTGTGTGTACTATCTCTATGGTGGGGGCGAAGGAGTGATGTTGTGTCTGTATGTAGATGACATACTGATATTTGGGACAAGCCTTAATGTGATTAAGGAAGTCAAAGAGTTTTTGTCTCAGAGTTTTGAGATGAAAGATTTGGGAAAGGCTGATGTGATCCTAAATATTAAGCTAGTGAGAGAAGGTGATGGTGGGGTTGTTCTCACACAATCCCACTATGTGGAGAAGGTCTTGAGTCGTTTCGGTAAAAATGACTACAAGCCAGCTCCAACACCTTATGATGCTAGTAAAATATTACGGAAGAACAAAAGAATAATGAGAGATCAGCTAATATACTCCCAGATCATTGGTTCACTGATGTACCTAGCCAACGCTACTAGACCCGATATCGCGTTCGCTGTGAGCAAACTGAGCCGGTTTGTGTCAAATCCGGGAGATGCTCATTGGGAAGCTCTTGAATGGGTAATGCGCTTTCTGAAAGGTACTGTGGACTATGGAATTCACTATACCGGGTACCCTAGAGTACTAGAGGGTTACAGTGATTCAAACTGGATATCCGATGCAGATGAGATTAAAGCCACAAGTGGATATGTGTTCACACTTGGAGGTGGCGCTGTCTCCTGGAAGTCTTGCAAGCAAACCATCTTAACGAGGTCAACTATGGAGGCAGAGCTCACTGCATTGGACACCGCCACTATTGAGGCCGAATGGCTTCGTGATCTCCTTATGGATTTGCCGGTAGTTGAGAAACCAATACCGGCTATCCTCATGAACTGTGATAATCAAACTGTGATTATCAAGGTGAACAATTCAAAGGATAACATGAAGTCCTCTAGGCATGTAAAGAGGCGGCTGAAATCTGTCAGGAAAATAAGAAACTCCGGAGTGATAGCCTTAGACTACATCCAAACGGCTAAGAACCTGGCAGATCAATTCACAAAGGGTCTTTCACGTAACGTGATAGACAATGCATCCAGGGAATTGGGCTTGAGACCCATGTGTGTTACTCAGTAGTGGTAACCTGTCCTATGTGATCGGAGATCCCGTGAGTTAGGATGGTGAAACAAGCTACTGTTTAACTAAGAGAAGAGAACCTTTGAAATGGGCTCATTCCAATGGAGGTGCATTTATCTTCTAAGTCTGTATGGCAGGTTGGTGAAAACCTTAATGTGATCCGAGTGGCTCAATGAGGACAAAGATGTTGACCTACAGAACATCTCAAAGGATTGCACCTATATGGGTTCGATTGCTATTCACAATCTATGAGATATGGTGATCTCTAGATACCCATGAAAGGCACGGAGTATGACTTATACGCTCCAACCCGAGGGGATGCTTATAGCAGCCTAGTACTGGCAAAGGGGCTCTAGTCAAGCTTGTTTGCACAAAACTGTCAATTCAAGGCATAGTCCATTTGTCAGTTGTGAACAAGTGTAGCTCTTGCCCCAGGTGGATGTTCAACTTAACAGTCCCCGCCATGAGGCCAGTATATCAAAACAACAGTTGAGTCAAGAGTATTTTCTTGTGTACCTAGAAATTCTTGGTGGGGATTGTTAGATTAATTGGGCCTTGGCCCATTTAAGTCTCAATTAATCAAAGAATTAAAGGTCCACTAATAAATACTAGGGAATTAAATCCCGGATGGAGAGTCAACGGGAATCCTAACCAACTTAAATGGTGGACCAACTGTGGACCACTTGTGAAGTTGGTAAAAGGAGAAGGGCGTGTCACACGCGCGCGCGCGCGCTCGCTCGCCGAGCCGGGCCGTGGCCGAGGCCGAGGCCGTGGCCGTGCCGTGTCAAGTCGAGACGAGACGTGACGTGACGTGACGTGACGAGCCGAGCCGAGGCCGTGCCGTTGCGTGTACTGTGTGATGAACCTTTTGCCCCAAATGACATTGATTGAGTCTTAAACGTTACCAGTAACTACCGATTTGATTGTTGAGAGTAACTGATGACGTTTAATGACATTATTGGGCTGACCAGTAACTGACGTCATTATGGCCATTGCTGCCTCCAAGCATTGTCCAGGTTCATCCACCCTCCTCCTCTGGCCGCCTATATAAGAGGGGCTCTCTCCCACAACCAGAACACACAAGCAGACTCTCCCTCTCTGGTACTCCTTTTAGGAGACCTCTCTCTTCTTCCTGTTTTTGCTGCTCTCTTGCATTCCCAACGCAAGCTTTGCGCGCACTCTGCTTGCGTGAGCAGTTGCCTCCGAACCTCCCTGTCTAGTGATCCTGCTTGGGATAGGCAGGCGATAAGGTTTTTGGGGAGCGTACGAGTACGCGCCTGCTCGCTGCTGTGAACGACTACTTCCCAGCGGCTAACTTCATCATCCGTACGACCACTTCCTGGTGGCCAACTTCGTCAACCCAAACGACTACTTCCTGGTGGCCAACTTCGTCAACCCAAACGACTACTTCCGGGTGGCCGTCTTCCTCACGTGAACGACTACGTCCCGGTGACCGTTCGAGGGACTCCACTGCATCGACTCGCCACTGCACCGAATTAGATCAACTACTTCGAGCAAGGCCAGTCGTTGATGGTTAACACTATTCCTCCCGCTGGTGACGGCGCATCCGGTGCCTCCGGTACCGTCCCCGCCTCTGGGTACATCCTGAACATCATTTTGTTCTTGTTTCGGTTTCTCATGTTGTTCATGTTATTTAGGAGAATTAACTTGAACACTGGCACATGTTATGTTACCACTGGATCACTCACTGTTGTCATGAATTTGTTGCTAATTTCTGGAATCAAAATATACCGAATGATGCCTAAATTTCTAACAAGTGAGGCCCTATTTGATAGAGCTCTTTTTACTGGAGCTGCACCAAATAGTTGTGGCGATGAATCACTTTTAGAGATTGGTTGTGAGAGGTGGAGCTGTTTTACACATCACATAAGTGAAGCTAGTGGAGCTAAAAAATCAGCTGTTCCACCTCCAACTCCAACTCCACCCTCACGTGGAGCTCTACTAAAGAGAACCTGACGCCTCGATGATAAGGACTCGACTACGTGTATATGGAGTCGTGGCCACCCGTCCAAAAGGACAAAAGTCCCAAAAGATGTCATTGCTAGTTCGACACATGCTGGTGACATCTCTTAGATGCCTGGATACAAAAAAAAATGTGTCTCATCTTTTGATATATATTGACCACGCTTTTATGTTTCATTATTAGATACAGTATATCTAATGTCTACTAGACTGGTAGCTAGGGAAGGAAAGGGGAAAGAGAAAAGGGGAAGTGTAGAAAGAGAAAAGGTCCTCCAAGTCAAATCAAGGTCATCAGCATCTAATGTTGTAGTGACGACTTTATATGATTCATAAAAATTATAATATATGTACTAGTTTTTAATAAATGTTTGGATGATGTATGGCATTTGCTGTTTTGTCTCATTGATTTTGATCAAGGTTATCTGTCTATATATACTATAAGGATCCAGTTAAATTGAAACATTTGTTACCCGCAAATTAACCCCTTTACCCCTCACGTCGTCCCTATCCGTCATAACCTAATCGTGGGTCTAGGGGTGAGGAACAAAAAAAACTCGATGATAGAGAATGATAGCATCATTTTTAAATTTTTTTAACGCCGCTCCTGTATACCCACCCTTATGTACCCGCTGTTACCATAAAATTCCTGCTGCACCATCACGGTAAAGTCTTTGATCATTTCCTTTTTTAATTCCTTGCTGCCGCACCATCGCAATCACGGCAAGGTCTATGGTTAATCACGGCAAGGTCTATGGTCATTTCCTTTTGTAATCCTTGCTGCCGCACCATCAAGTTTTTTTGCTGCATTTTTTAATTGTTAGTAGTATGCCAGGAAACTTTTATCGTGAGTGGTATGGATGGCAACTCATCTCGTGCGGTTTCTTTCAAAGGTTTGATTGGAAGGCAACTCATCTCGTGTGGTTCCTGATATATGCTGTCTAGCTCGGTTGCAATTGTTGCTGATAATCCTTGTCGTCTCTCTGACCCTGATGCATCATGGCCAAGCCCATTGCTGTCGAAGATGCGACTAAAACGTTCAGCAGTGCTATTGGTCGAGGCTTGAAGAGGCCAATAATTGATCCAGACGCATCAACAGTTTTGGGTGAAGTTCAAGGTAATTCCTCATTCAATTTTGCTGTTCATTCTATTTTCCATTTCGATATCTTCATAGTTCCCATCTGTTGGTGATATGCCCAAGAGCCCATCATCACAATACGGTTTAAAGGCCCAAGAGGATATTGATCCAATAGGGATTAGGGTTACTAATGGGCCTATGAGATAGAAGCCCATTAGTACGCCCTATATATACGAGGGAGGGGCTAGGGGGCAAGACAACCTAATAGCCGCGCCACCACCCTAGCCGCCGCCTCCTCCTCTCTCTCTCGGACGCCTCCCTTGCCATGCGTGCGGTGCTAGCACACCGACGCCCGGCGTTCCATCCACGTACGTGTGGACTCCGTGGAGGCGCTGCTGCGACTGCTGCGCTGATCGACTGTTGGGATCAAGGACGAGGAGCTCGGTTTAATGGGACGTGATCGACTACTTCCTCTACATCGACGCGCGACTTCTTCCGCTGCGCTGCGCGTCTAGTGGTAACGATCTATGATCTTCTACTCGCAAGTATCTTGGGTGTATGCGGTAGTGATGCTAGCGTAGCCTACCTATTTCCCTTCAGTGGTACCAGAGCCATCTTGCGTAGTTTTTGGTATGGATCATTAGCATATAGGTGATATGTTGTTGTAGTAGATTGGAACTATTACTTTTGCACGGTTTGATTAGATCAATTGGTCATAAGTGGTTAAAACTGGAGCGAGTTGATTGCGCGGTAGTTCGTGTTCTTTCTCTGGTGTGCATACGACATGTCCCTACCGGCTGGAATCTCCATCAGGGACTGACTGTGTGCATAGTCAGCTGATTGAACCAATAGATCGAGGTCATGTATAGATGCAGTCTTCTCAAGTGCAAAGGTTGCACGGTCAATGTGATTGACCTAGTGAAAATTGAGGCATTATGAATGGCTCGGGACCGTCGTTGCTTTCTCGCTGTAGCGGCTTCCTAAGCGCTACTTTGGTAGAACACGTCGCACGCCTAACTTGTTTTTGCAGGGTATGATGTGAATGGTATGGCCTCAATGTCATTTGATGATATATGTGATGATTTGTATGGCCTGCGTGTCGTAAGTTAACACAACCGGGTTGAGGTTGCACCATTACTGCAACCTGAGAATTGTTCTCAGGCAAAAGAAAAAGGAGTATGTTCTTGAGCAGCCATGTCATGATGATCTCCCTGACAATGCAAATGCTGCTAATCGCAGAGCTTATGAGAAGCACTGCAATGACTCACTTGATGCCAGCTGTCTGATGCTCTCCACCATGTCCCCTGATCTGCAGAAGCAGTATGAGCATACGGATGCTCACACCATGATCGAGGGGCTGTGTGGGATGTTTCAGAACCAAGCCATGACTGAGAGGTTCAGTATCTCAAAGTCCTTGATTGTGTGCAAGCTGCCAGAAGGTAGTCCGGTCAGTCCTCATGTGATCAAAATGATTGGTTACATTGAGACTTTGGACAGACTTGGTTCTGAACGTCACCGTGACTTGGCTACTGATGTTATTCTTCAGTCGCTCCCGGTGAGCTATGAGCATTTTATCTTGAACTTTCAAATGAATGGCTTGGATAAAACACTAAGTGAGTTGCATGGGATGCTAAAGATAGCAGAGGAGAGCATTAAGAATAATCACAATCATGTGATGATGATTCAGAAGGGGAACAAAAAGAGGAAGCGTTGGACGCCTCCTAGAGGTAAAGGCAAGGAAAAGAGTTCCAGTGGTGAGTCCTCGGGCTCTAAGCTAAAGCCAGCACCTAAGGCCAAATCTGGCCCTACTTCTGAGGATGAATGCTTCCACTGTCATGTAAAGGGACATTGGTCTAGGAACTGCAATAAGTACTAGGAAGAAAAGAAGAAGAAGGGAAGTGAGACTTCCACTTCAGGTATAAATGTTATAGAAATAAATATTGCATTATCTTCTAGTGAATCATGGGTATTTGATATTGGATCGATGATTCACACTTGCAAATCGTTGCAGGGCCTAAGTGAGACTAGAAGATTTGCAAGAGGCGAGTTGGACGTTCGTGTCGGAAATGGCGCAAAGGTTGCGGTGTTGGCGGTCGGCACCTACCACTTGTCTCTACCCTCCGGATTAGTTTTGGAATTAAATAATTATTATTGCATTCCTGCTTTGAGCAAGGACATTATTTCTTCTTCATGTTTGGAAGAAGTTGATGGTTTTAAGATTGTAATAGAGAACAAACGTTGTTCTATTTTTTGCAATGGTATTTTCTATGCTCATTGTCCATTAGTGAATGGATTATTTGTTCTTGATCTTGAGGATAAATCTGTCTGTAACATTAATACTAAGAGGCTTAGACCAAATAATTTGAATCCCACTTTTATTTGGCATTGTCGCTTAGGTCATATAAATGAGAAGCGCATTGAACAACTCCATAAAGATGGATTGTTAAGCTCGTTTGATTTTGAACCATTCAACACATGTGAGTCTTGTTTGCTTGGAAAGATGACCAAAGCACCTCTCACTGGTCATAGTGAGAGGGCGAGTGACTTGTTGGGACTTGTACATACCGATGTATGTGGACCAATGAGCTCAATAGCCAGAGGTGGTTTTCAGTACTTCATTACTTTCACTGATGACTTTAGTAGATATGGCTATATCTACTTAATGAGGCACAAGTCTGAATCATTTGAAAAGTTTAAAGAATTTCAGAATGAAGTACAAAATCAATTAGGCAAAACAATTAAATTTACGCGATCTGATCGTGGAGGAGAATATTTGAGCCTTGAATTTAGTGATCATTTGAAGCAATGTGGATTGTTCCACAGCTAACTCCGCCCGGAACGCCTCAATGGAATGGGGGTATCCAAACGGAGGAACCGAACCTTGTTGGGCATGGTTAGGTCCATGATGAGCCAAGCTGATCTTCCATTGTCATTTTGGGGTTATGCTCTTGAAACTGCTGCGTTCACACTGAATAGGGTTCCAAGTAAGTCTGTTGAGAAGACACCATATGAGATATGGACTGGGAAGCGTCCCGGATTATCTTTTCTCAAAGTTTGGGGATGTGAGGCTTATGTCAAACGTTTGATGTCAGATAACTCACTCCAAAGTCAGACTAATGCTTCTTTGTGGGATATCCTAGGGAAATCAAAGGATATTATTTTTACAATAAGGCGGAAGGCAAAGTGTTTGTTGCTCGCAATGGTGTTTTCTTAGAAAAGGAGTTTCTCTCAAAAGGATTCAGTGGGAGCAAGGTGCAACTTGAAGAAATTCAGGAAACGCCCGGAACTGTTTCAGCACCCACTGAAGATCCACGGGATGCGTAAGATGTTGCACAACCCGTAGTTGAGGCACCAGCCCCACGAAGGTCTATAAGGGCACGTCGCGCTACTGACAAGCTCAACCTCCTCATTACAGAGGAGCGCCACATATTATTGATGGAAAATGATGAGCCATTGACCTACACGGAAGCAATGATTGGACCCGATTCCGACAAATGGCTTGAAGCCATGGAATCCGAGTTAAAATCCATGCATGATAATCAAGTTTGGAACTTGGTCGGTCAAATTAACGATGTTAGACCTGTCGACTGTAAGTGGATTTTTAAGAAAAATTAGACGTGGATGGAAATGTTCACATCTATAAGGCACGATTGGTGGCAAAATGTTTCCGACAAATTCAAGGTGTTGACTATGAAGAAACCTTTTCGCCCGTCGCAATGCTAAAGTCTGTTCGGATTCTCCTAGCAACTGTCGCATATTATGACTATGAGATATGGCAAATAGTTGTCAAAACTGCTTTCCTTAATGGACATCTAAGTGAGGATGTGTATATGACACAGCCTGAAGGTTTTGTCGATCCTAAAAATGTTGCGAAAATATGTAAGCTTCAGAGGCCCATCTATGGATTGAAGCAAGCATCTCGGAGTTGGAATATTCATTTTGATGAAGTAGTCAAAGGGTTTGGCTTCATCAAGAATGAAGATGAGCCTTGTGTTTACAAAAAGGCTAGTGAGAGCGCACTTGTGTTTCTGGTCCTATATGTGGATGACATATTACTGATCGAAAATGATATTCCAATGCTTGAAGCCGTTAAAACCTCATTGAAAAAGAGTTTTTCGATGAAGGATTTAGGAGAGGCGGCTTACATTCTGCGTATTAGGATCTATAGAGATAGATCAAAAAGGCTAATTGGATTAAGCAAGACATGTACATTGACAGGATATTGAATCGGTTCAATATGCAAGATTCCAAGAAAGGTTTCTTGCCAATGTCACATGGCATTGCTTTGAGCAAGAGTCAGTGTGCTATGACACCTGATGAGCAAAAGAGGATGAGTATGATCCCTTATGCTTCAGCCACAGGGTTGATCATGTATGCCATGCTTTGCACGCGCCCAGATGTTTCTTTTGCTCTAAGTGTCATGAGCAGGTATCAGTCAGACTTCGGTGAAGCTCACTGGACAATTGTAAAGAGTATTCTTAAGTACTTTAGAAGAACTAAGAATATGTTCCTAATATTTGGAGGCGAAGATGAGCTCGTTGTAAAGGGTTACACCGATGCTAGATTTCAAACAGACAAAGATGACTCCAAATCGCAATCCGGTTTTGTTTTTTGCCTCAATGGTGGGGCAGTGAGCTGGAAGAGTTCCAAGCAAGATATGGTGGCTGATTTGATGATAGAGGCCGAGTATATTGCAGCTTCCGAAGATGCAAAAGAAGTTTGTTTCTGATTTGGGTGTTGTTCCTAGTGCCTCCAGTCCAGTGGACCTCTACTGTGATAATAGTGGTGCCGTTGCACTAGCAAAGGAGACTAGAACAACTAATAAGTCCAGACATATACTGCGGAAGTATCACCTCATCCGTAACTTTGTTGAGAGAGGTGATGTGAAGGTTTTCAAGGTGCACACGGATTCAAACATGGCTGATCCATTGACGAAGCCTCTCTCACAACCAAAGCATGAGGCGCACATGAGATCTATGGGTATTAGATACTTACATCAGTGATTCCCATGTGCGTGGGAGATTTCGTATCATAAGTATGTTTATGTAATAATGAATCATTGTTATTTGTTCCATGGATTATTATCTTTTACATTAATTATCAAGTATGTGACTTGTTCGTGAAACTTTTTGTTGACAAGGATATGATTCTAAATTATCCCTAGTTTATGTCGTTATGTGGGACAACAACGATGTTGAGACTAGCACATGCATTAATTGATGATCATGTTTCACGGATCATGGATATGGAGATATCGGATTAATGATGTGGACACATGTTGGTGAACATGGTGTTGGATTGACCCACTCCAAGACAATGTTGGGATTGTTATCTTGTATGTGTCATCAGTTGTTCTTGAGTGTTGTACCTACTAGATCCTCAAACCTGAGATCGCCATTGTTTCTCATTGTGTGTAGTGGTGCATCTTGGGGCTGCTAAACGCTACTCCGTAACTGGGTAGTTACAAAAGTAGCTTACAGGTGTGTCATGAAACATGGAATGGGATGTGAGAGGATCAAGATGGAATTTGCCCCTCCTAGATAACGGGAGAGATACTCTGGGCCCCTCGAGATAGTTGGATTGAAAAGTGCATGGCCATGCCAAAATGATTAAAGAGTTAATCATGATGACTAAAGGTTAGTTATGAATAGAATCCACTATTAGATCAAGAGAATGGTCGAGCTATCACAAAGGTGGCACGCATCTCGCCTTGAGCTTGACCGGTATCGTGTGGCAAAGGGATTCGGTGTATGAATATATCTAAGGTTCGGTCGGATATAATCTTTATGTGTATATGTGAGTCACTATGCCCTGCTAGGTGCCGCTATTGACTTGTGATTCAGAAATGGTTTCCGTTCACGACCATCTACACATGAACCTAACGGGTCACACACTTAAGGGGTTTGGAATGTAGGAAAGCTTGCCTGTATGATTGTCTCTAGTGCAAGTGGAAGATTGTTGGTGATATGCTCAAGAGCCCATCATCACAATACGGTTTAAAGGCCCAAGAGCATATTGATCCAAGAGGGATTAGGGTTACTAATGGGCCTATGAGATAGAAGCCCATTAGTACGCCCTATATATACGGGGGAGGGGCTAGGGGGGCAAGACAACCTAATAGCCGTGCCACCACCCTAGCCGCCGCCTCCTCCTCTCTCTCGACCGCCTGCCTTGCCGTGCGTGCGGTGCTAGCACACCGACGCCCGGCATTACATCCCCGTATGTGTAGACTCCGTGAAGGCACTGTTGCGACTGTTGCACTGATCAGCTGCTGGGATCAAGGACGAGGAGCTCAGTTTGTGGGACGTGATCGACTACTTCCTCTACATCGACGCGCGACTTCTTCCGCTGCGCTGCGCGTCTAGTGGTAACGATCTATGATCTTCTACTCGCAAGTATCTTGGGTGTATGCGGTAGTGATGCTAGCGTATCCTACCTGTTTCCCTTCACCATTTGCATCTATCCAGATGTTGTTGCTTCGGTGGATCAAATTTTAGATCCTGCAGCGCAAAAATGTCAAAGGGCTAGGGAAATCTACCGTCAAAATCAAGATAAAATGACTCCTGCGGACAAGGAGAAACAGAAGGAAAAAAGAAGGGCAAAATATCAACTGTGAAAACATGGGTATCATGCTGCTCCGACAACACCAGGTAATACCACAAATTGATGTCAAATGAATTCATATCATGTCTGTGTGTCCTGACAGATGCAATTTTCAGACTTTGGTGATCCACTCTTGGTAGATGAAATTCCCATTGGAAATCATGACGAATCTACTGGTTAGTTTGTGAACTAAAATAGTTTCTGGAGATTTTTTTAAAATGTTTACATTTGATATATTCATGTGTGGATAAAATAACATTCAGGTGCTGCTTGTGATCTGTCTTCTGCAGAACTAAAAAGAGAAAGGGAGCGAAAACGATATGCTGGCATGGATACTGAATCAAAAAAAAGAAAAGGTGATGTGTAATCGATTGGCTCGTGCTCAAAAAAAGTTGTCACACATAGACACGGTGCAAGATGAGAACGACAGACAGGGTTTGTTATCTTATTCCAAAAATACTTTATTGCTGAAAACAAATTTTCACATGATAATATTTTTTTCTATTTCAAAATCACGTGTTATTTTCTGCAGACTCCACTATCAATAATCTCTTCAAATTCTTATGTGACTGACAATGTGTCTGTTCAGAATAATTTATTTTTTAACACACCAAATAATGATCTTCTATGTGCAAGATGTTAGTTATAATTGTTCTCTCTCCTTTACTTTCCCATAATAACTTTTTAATGAAATATTTATTTAAACAGTTTACTTACATAGTAATTGTATATTTAAAACTTTTACTTACATAGGAAATACTCTGCACAAGCCAACATCTCAATCTGCAAAGTCTTCATTAATCGATCAAATGACTCGACCTGTAACTAGAAGCTTTACAAGATCTAACGAAGTTGGATTGCGAACATTGTGTCGCATTCCTGGTTCTGGTGTGCAAATTTCCAATTCTACTGAGCCAAATACTTTACTTTACAATGGAGGTGATGTCATAACACATCACTTTTATATTTTAAAAAATAACTTAGACAAAATAAAGTAGCTTGACAAAGGAATGTTCATATTTTCATAATTAGGTTCCCCAGCTACTAAAACTCCGCAGTTTGGGTCACCGGCCACTAAAATAATTGATGTTTTGAGTGTACCCCGTACTACAAGTACCAGCAAGGGTATGTTGTGCTTCTAATGAAACATTATTTTGTGTATTCAAGTTTTTGTTCGTCTCATAGCTAGCATGTTTTTATTGTCAAAAACAGATGTTAACGCACATTTCGACTTAGGAATCTGGGAGCCAGATAATCCAGAATTTGGAGCATATGGTGATCGATATTGTTGTTTGTGTATTCACATTATATATAAAACGCCTAATATTTGTTGAATATTTTGTAGAGGAGGATTTGGATTGCAATGAGCCCGAACAATGCATTCCAGATATCTATGAAGATGAGGAAGCTAGGGTTTACAATAACCGAGGTTACTTAAACTAACTTTGTATTTAAATTTTACTCATTTACATGTGGGCATTATTTGTAATTGAACCCAATTTTTTTAAATATAGATGTACGCTACAAGACATACGGAGACCCTGATGTTCCCATCATCATAGATGACCCATTTGACATTGTATATAAGGATCTGCCAACTGCACACCATGTGTTGAGAAAGGTCCCTAATTGTGAATTTTGTGGAGCTATTAGGTTTCCTGGAGAAGGCGATGCATTCTGTTGTAGGAAGGGAAGAGTAAATATATTCATCCCTGAAGTGCCGGCGCGTCTCAGGGAATTTTTTGGCAGCCAGATAGACAAAAATGCCTTGTACTTCAGAAAAAATATTCGGTATTTCAATTCTCACTTCTCATTCACCAGCTTTGGTGCCAGCATTGATCGACGTCTGGCTACTGCATTAGGTAAATTTTAAATAAAATTGTTTTGTTCAAAGTAATCCTATGATTTTAAAGCACTGAATGATCATATGTATTGATTAGGAACCGGTGTGTATACATTCAAAGTGCATGGTCAGATATATCACAAACTGGATCATCTGGTGCCTGGCGCAAAGGGTCCTCGGCATATGCAGCTATATTTCTATGATACTGATGATCATATTGCACATCGAACAAAGAGATCGCCACACCTTGATGCAAATTCGATTAGAGAGGTACTTGGTATACTGTTACAAAACAATAATCCTTATGTTTTGACGTTCAGAGCACTAGGTGAACTGAAGAATCTGGACAACTACAATATTGAGCTTAATACGAGTATCTCTGTCGACCAGAGGAGGTACAATGCACCTGCAATGGAGCAGGTTGCTGCTATTTGGTTAGATGGTAATGATGAAACTCGAAGATTCACCGGGTCCATTATGATATATGGCAAGTCGGGGCAGGCTCACTATATACGGGCGTATCATGGTTGTTACGATCCATTGGCCTATCCTCTTTTCTACCTAGGTGGTGAGACTGGTTGGGAGGATAAGAAAATATTGTTAGATGACACACCCATTATCTGTTTCCCTACACAAAAAAAGGAAGTACACAAAGCGAAAAAACCCAGGTAAAAACTATAAAATATTGTATTTTATACCTTCTCTCTATTGTTTTGGGATTAAGCATCCATTATTTTGTGCAGATGACGAAGCTAAAAAAACCAACTAAAAAACAAAAGATGTAAGACAACTGCGTCAAAAAATACACAAAAAATGGTGTCGACCATCATGATGGGGAAGGTATGTAGTATTGTTCGTTTGTTATATGGTTCCTATTACTATCAAATAAACTAAGTCCAATGTCTTACAGTTCCGGATATATATCATGACATTGATGGGGACATGGATGCAGGCGATGGTGACAATGGCGATGATGAAAGTGAGTTGTTTAAACATGACTACCTTAAATAATATGTGTAATTTGTAAATTACATTATGGTCTTTTCCTGATCCAACATGCAGGTAATATCAAGTCGCGTTTGCACGTCAGTGCCCGTGAATATTATTGTTACCTTATGCGGATACGTAATGGAGTATTTGTAATATTTTTCTATGGCGGGCGACTCTTTCAACAATGGATCGTTGATATATATGTTAAAGTTGAATCAATGCGTTTGGATTGGCATTCTGAACCAAAAAATCAAGCAACTGTCCGAGCGGACCTATACCAGGTATTGTGTTTCTGGAGAAAATTTTATTGCTTTTCTATATGTATGTGTATATTTTAATGAGATAAAATGTTTGATAAATGTTATATATTATTTTGTTATCAAGGAATTCTTGACACCCTTGCAGTGTGGGAGGCTCGTGCATCATATGCTGGAAGAAGGATAGTGCTAAGTAAAAGTTTTCCTGGTTGTGACCGAGATGTCCAATCAAGATTCATGGATGGAATGGCTTTGGTGGCTCGCTATGGACGCCAGACTATTTTATAACCATGACATGCAACCCTTATTGGCCGGAAATTACAGAACAATTAATGCCGGGTCAAACAGTTTAGGATAGACCCGATATTGTTGCTAGAGTATATCATGCTAAGCTCTTGGATCTACAAGATCTTCTTATCAACAAGAAACACTTTGGTAAGGTAGCTGCTTGGGCTCACGTGACAGAGTTTCAAAAAAAGGGGTTTGCCACATGAACACTTTCTATTGATCATGGACAAGAGTGCCAAACTTAGTGGACTGGATGATTATGATAAATATATATCAGTTGAGCTTCCAGATGACAAGAAATATCCTCTACTGCACCAGCTGGTAGTACAACACATGATGCATGGACCTTGTGGAACCCTCAATACAAAGTGTCCGTGCATGATTGATGGCAAGTGTCGTTTTAACTATCCTCGTCAATTCTGTGATTCCACACAACAAGGCAGGGATGCATATCCTGTGTATAGAAGACAACAAGATGGTCACAAAGTGCACGTCCGAAACAAGTGGTTGGACAACAGATGGGTGGTTCCATACAATCCAAAGCTACTGATGTGCTACAACTGTCATATTAATATAGAGATTTGCTCCAGTATAAAATCGGTGAAGTACCTTTACAAGTACATACACAAGGGTCGTGACTGTGCTTCTTTTGCGGTGGGTCCAGATGATAATGGTGACGTGGAAATCAATGAGATAAAGCAGTATAGGAATGCTAGATGCATAACAGCTATAGAAGCAGTGTACAGATTGTATCGATTTCCAATGTACTCCATGTCACCGGCTGTTCTACAAATGCAGGTCCACCTACCTGGTATGCATATGGTTCCATTTAACGAGAAAGAGAACATGGAAGATGTTGCTCAATGTGCACGTTTTCAAAGGTCCATGCTGACAGATTATTTTAGAATGAATGCTGAAGACGAGAATGCACCCAAATACCTTTACAGAGAGTTTCTAGAACATTTTACTTGGAACAAATCAGGAAAATTCTGGAATCCTAGAACCCAGATGTTCCAGATTGGAAGGTTGGTATATGCAAACCCTGCAGAAGGAGAGCGGTACTACTTGAGAATACTCCTAAACCACGTAAGGGGTGCAACCTCTTATGCTTCCCTTCGTACTGTTAGGGGCTGTTTGTGTCCAACTTTCAGAAATGCATGTGAGATTTTGGGACTTGTCAATACTGATAGGAGCCTCGATGATGCACTCATTCAAGCCACAACTTTCAAGATGCCTTGTGCTCTTAGGAGACTTTTTGCAACCACTACTATATTCTGTGAGTACACGGATATACTAGGCCTCTGGGAAAAACATTTGGAAGCTATGGCAGAAGACTATAGACGTACTCACGGTAATTCACCATCTGTCATTCAATACATGCTCAGGGACATAAGATATTGTTGCTTCAATGGGCAAAGACATAAGAAACTATGGGCTGCCAAATTTGGATAAATTTGTTTCAGATAATCCTTTATATAATTAAATTGTCATATTGTCAAAATCATGCTAATTAAAAGGTACACACATGTGTTGTATTAAAATTTTCTACCTTATGCATGTATGCAAATGATACTTACATCCCATATATGAAAATATATCTTTCAGATTTTAAATACATTTTTGGTACTGTTTATTGATTACTATTGTCGCATCTTTTCTGATTATGTTTTAACAATAATATATCTATGATAATATTTTTGTTGTCCACTGAACAACTGTTGTTGTAAACTTTGCAACTATTAGATGATACATCAAGAGACTATTATAGAGAGCTCACAGAGGAGAGAAAGATTGGTTTTTGAAGAGGCAGATTTAAATATTATCAACACATTGAACGCTGAACAAAAAATGGTTTCAATGACATTCTTGATAATGTTGTTAGTCGGAGAGGTAAGGTCTTTTTCGTCGATGGTCCAGGTGGCATCGGAAAAACCTATTTGTACAGAGCCTTACTTGCCAAGGTGCGGTCCATGAATCTTATTGCAATTGCTACTGCCACCTCGGGCATTGCAGCATCTATTATGCCTGGTGGTCGTACTGCACATTCCAGGTTCAAGATTCCAATCAAGCTTGCTGAGAATACCGTATGTGGATTTTCAAAGCAAAGTGGAACAGCTATCTTGTTGCGCACAGCATCATTGATAATATGGGATGAAGTGGCAATGACACGTAGACAGACAGTTGAAACACTTGATCGATCCTTGAAGGATATAATGGACTGCCATGAACCGTTTGGTGGTAAAGTCATGGTGTTTGGAGGAGACTTCAGACAGGTCCTACCTGTTGTGCCACGTGGAACAATAGCCCAAATAACTGATGCAACATTACAAAGATCCTATATATGGGACAATATCAGTAAGATAAGCCTAAAGAATAACATGAGAGCACAAAATGACATTTGGTTTTCTGAATTTTTGTTGAGAATTGGCAATGGTACTGAACCAACTTATGAAAATGACTATGTGCAGCTCTCTGATGATAGTATCATTCAGTACAAGGATGACAAGTCACTTGACAAACTCATCTTGTCCGTGTTTCTTAATCTTTGTGAAAATTATTCCAATGCATTGTATATGCGACAACGAGCTATTCTTTCTACAAGGAATGAGCATGTTGATGGACTGAATGCTAGGATGATAGACTTGTTCCCAGGTCAAGAAAAAGTGTTCTACAGCCATGACTTAGTTGAAGATGACTCAAATAATAACTACCCCCTAGACTTCCTCAACTCAATCACACCTAATGGGTTGCCTCCACATGAGCTTAAATTGAAGAAGAATTGTCCTATAATTCTTCTACGTAACCTTGATCCTCATAGTGGTCTTTGCAATGGTACTCGGCTGATGGTCCGTGGTTTTGAAGATAATGCTATTGATGTAGAGATTGTTAATGGACAACATGCTGGTAATAGGATTTTTATACCTAGAATACCATTATCTCCTTCTGAGGATATATCACTTCCGTTTAAATTCAAACGCAAACAATTTCCAATAAGGCTTAGCTTTGCAATGACCATTAACAAAGCTCAGGGACAAACCATTCCAAATGTTAGCATTTATCTTCCTGATCTTGTGTTCTCTTATGGCCAGCTCTATGTTGCTTTGTCTCGGGGAATATCACGTGACAGTACATGGGTGTTGGCTAAGCAAAACAGTGATATTGACCCAACCGGCAAAAGAACCAAAAATATAGTATACCGTGATGTATTAGAATTATAAGTTATGTAAAAGTAAATGATTATGTCTACAATTATTTTACAAGGTTGATCATGCTAGACACATGCCGTATGTTATGCATATAATTTAATTTTTTACCAGGGTGCGCTTGTATAAACAAAATATTAATGAAATATACTTGAAAATGATCAGTTTACTTTCAGCAAAATTCATGCATACTGTTGTTTATTTAGACAGTAGCAGTCGGCCAAAAGAATCATCCTATATTGCAAGTCAACCGCAAAATCATTCAATTTTATCTTTTATGTCATGTACCTTTGATGAAACTTAACGTCAAACCATCAACAAAAAATAATTTCATCTAAATTTCACGCTGTCTAGAGTAATTGGCAGTTCTTGTTTTTTAATTCTTCAATCTCCTTCCTATCCGCTGCTCCCTCGGTCCTACAGTACAAGCATATGAAACATTCAAATATAAAAAATTACAGAACTGTTAAAAGACATCTATACTCCTTATTTTACACTACTCAAGCTGAGAATAGTTCAGAAACCAAATCAAATACACACCCATCTATACTAATTCTAGCATATTTACAAATCAATCCAATCTCACCACTTGGCATTCGAACCAAACCAATCCAAACAATTTAGCTTTTCTCTCCTAACCAAACCAAAATAATCGGTTTCATCCTAAATATTAAAACCGGTTTTCACTAGCTACTCGTAATAATGATATGTGTGGAGCCCACATATTGATATAGCTCAACTAATTTGCATAGAGTAACTAACTCTTATTCTAAGACATCTCCAGTAAATTTCAGCCAAATTCGCTAAAAATTTATAGTGTGAACGCGAGGTTTTAATTTTAGGTCCCCCTTTTGACGTGGGGCCTACATGTGGATCTCATAACATAATTTTGCGCAAAGTAGCCGAACGTCGTTGAGAGTCATTTGCAACAAATTTCAGCCAAATTCGCTAAAATTTTATAGTGTGAACGCGAGATTTAAGTTTTAGGTTTTGGCTTTTGACGTGGGGCCCACATGTGGATCTCATCACGTAATTTTGTACAAAGTAGCCGACCGTTGTTTTGAGTCATTTGCAACAAATTTCAGCCAAATTTGGTAAAATTTTATAGTGTGAACACGAGGTTTAAGTTTTAGGGTCCAGCTTTTAACGTAGGGCCCACATGTGGATCTCATCACATAATTTTGCACAAAGTAGCCGACCGTTGTTTTGAGTTATTTGCAACAAATTTCAGCCAAATTCGCTAAAATTTTATAGTGTGAACGCGAGGTTTAAGTTTTAGGGTCCGGTTTTTTACATGGGGCCCACATGTCGATCTCATCACATAATTTTGTACAAAGTAGTCGATTGTCATTTTGAGTCACTTACAACAAATTTCAATCAAATTCGCTAAAATTTTATAGTGTGAACGCAAGGTTTAGTTTTAGTCAGACTAATTCTGATTTGATCCAAACTGTTTTAAACCATTATAATTGTTAAACCAAACCAAATGGACACGTTATTCACCAGACCAGTTAATCCAATTAGAAACCAAACCATAAAAACCGGTTTCAACCCGAACCATCCTCAGCATGATACACTATCCATCCATTCTCCACTCACCCACCAATCATATCCCTAAAAATGTTTAAATTTTAATATAAAATTTGAATCCTAGAAATACTTATCCGGGAGGAGCAGTAGTTTGATTGGGACGGATGGGAACCGTTAGTGTCAGGTAGTACGACGTACTGTACGTACTAGGCCCCAGCCGAAGTATATTAGGACATCCGAAATCTTTTATTGGGCTCATGCTTACGCGACCGAGCGGGATATCTGCACCCACGACCCGCCGTGCTGACGAGAGCGAGCACGCGCGCCAACTGGCAGGAATCCCACGAGAGCAGCAAATGGCCGTTGCCATTCCTGTGGATTGATCCATTCATTTGTGCAGTAAAGGACAGTCATCACATCCATTGGTGGAGAAAAAGCTAGCCATGCATTCATAGCACCAGCAGAAGAAGTGAAATACAGGGAGGAGAGTGGAGATCAGAAGTGTGGTGATGGACTGATGGTACATTGCCTGAAATTTGGAAGGTCAGCCAAATAGATTTGAGAGAGACGAGAGAGCGGCGGTACAGAATCATCTTCGCTGAGACTTGTTCGCAGTCGCCGCTGATTCGCTCATTGTCACCATGGATTCCTCGTCGTTGCCGTCGATACGCTCGCCCGCTCTGACTCCTACCGTCACTTCCTACATTGATGCGCTCGCAGCCGTCGGCTCCTCCGCGTTAATCAGATCCATTGCATCCGCGGCCACCGAGTCGAGCGGCGAAAGGATTGTCCGTGTAGTTGTCGTGTTTTAATCCCGGCCTCGATGCATAATTATTCTTTTTCGGTGGTTTTGGTCCAAACTCAGAGGTAAAATTAATGAGTTTACCGGTCATCCAAGCAACAAATTCTGGATCAGATCGGAAAAACTAACAGGTTTGTAATTTATAGTGTTTTGGACCTAAAACTTGTCTTCTAAAATAGTCAATGAGTCGATTAGCCAAGTAAAAAAAATGAACTCCAGAGATAATCAATGGTGATCGCCTTGATCGAATGTACGTGAGCTGCACGTAATCAATGGTGCCACGCCGCCGCTCAAGCAAGGATAACTATTGTAATCTCGATGACACTCCGAAGAGGAACAAAGTCTGTCTCAGAAAAAAAAGGGAACAAAGTCTGAAAGAGTGTAATCTCGATTGAAGGCAGTTTAGAATAATTATATGTTGGAATTATTATAATAATCACCTCATTAGAAATAAAACCAATTATTACAAAATAAGACATACTTTGTAGAGAGAAAACGTTCCAAAGTTTATTTTAACCCTTAACTAGCAAATATATCCGCGTGATACGTCCATACTACCTTTATATTATGGGTTAGTGACTATTTAGTTGGTAGCTACTTGGGGTGGGTACAAAAAATTTATGGTGAGAAAGGTAATGACAAAATGATGTAAACTCTCTAAAAACATTATTTTTTCTTGTTTGTGAAAACTTTTTACGTCTTTTCCACCGTTAGATCTGACATGTGGCTCCTCTATGAGGAGTGGATATAAATTATTTAGGTAAGAAGTATTTTTTAAAAGAATCGTATCCTTATAACCCTTAATTTCATCTATAATATATTATCAATTATTACAAAATTAGTATCATCTTAAAGCAACATTGAATATAATCTATTTGATGCAACTTTTTATGTACTATACATACACATATTTGGACCAACGATTGATCTTATAACGAAAATTGATATTTTTTCCTAGTTAAAACATGCATTATATTGGTGTACAGAGTGGGTAACAGTTTAGTTTTAACCAACGGCTATATCTTTTTTTTCTTTCCAAATAACCAATGGGCAATGGATATATCATCTATCTAACGATTGAGTGAACCAACTATTTTCTTCTATAGCCACTGTAAGCATCCCAAGAAAATGACACTCATCATCATGCAATATAAAGGAAAAAGTAATAGCAAAGTCAAAAAAAACAGAGACGTTTAAGATCTGAGCAGATACATTTAGGATTTTCGATCAAAAAAGCTAGCACAATACTTCATGAGTTTGGCACTAGCCGTTGCTGCTTCATCAAATAAAGGCAAGCTCAAACATGGTCAAATGCCCGGTGTTTAAAACAAAATATGGGGACAGGGGATTCAAGCAGAAGTGTTTTGTGCTTCTCAAGAAACAGCTGCAAAATCTGAAGAGCCCTTGGTGCAGCTGCTTTCTGCACAGGAAATTTATTTGGTTACAAGTATACTTTCTTGTACTCAAAAGGCCAATTTCCCCTGGTTATTGCAGTACTCTGATTTGACTTCATTCTTTCGATTGCCCAAACATTCGATGCAGGTATATCACTTGCATAATATGGAGTTTGTGTGGGTTTTCCCCAGCTGTATGTCTTTCTAAAGACAAGTTGTCCCTGTTATACGCCGAAATGACACTGGCAAAATCAGTCAATTTCCACATAGTGGTATGTAGGACTGTCCACGGATTGTCGGATTATTCAAAAACTCTCTCTCCAGTTGAAAAGACATTCCACACCACTGTTCCTACTATGTACAGTACAACAGCCACCTTAAACACACTGTCCCAAGAACCTGGAAGTTATAAAGAAAATGAATAAAACATAGGAGGACGTTAGAATAAACACACAGGATGCTCTATAATTTGCTTAGTGAGGTGACTTTTTAAGCCTAACCATCCTTTCAACTAATACTTATCTTGTGTGGAATAACAGAAAGATACAGCTTTTAATGCATCACTAGAAACCACCTTTGATTTTTTTTCCTTACCTTTCTGAAGAATGTAGCCAGTGGCAGCGGTACCAAAAACTCCTGCAAGCACGCCAGCAGTGTTTGACAGTCCAAGAAGTACACCCTACAGTTTTGGCGGGAACATTATCTAGTTAAGCCCTTGTTTAGATCCCAAATTTCACCCCCAAAGTTTATTATGCAAAAAGAAGATTCCCATCTCATCAAATGTCATAGCATGCATGGAGTACTAAATGTAGATAAAATCAAAAACTAATTGCACAGTTTTGTTGTACTCTACGAGACGAACATTTTGAGCCTAATTAATCAATTTTTGGAAAAAATTTCACACATACAAACGAAATGCTACAGTAGTGCACGCACTCTAAAAGACCAAAATTTGGCTCCCAATTTCGGGAACTAAACAAGGCCTAAATGCAGTTGTCTGTGAAGATAAGCCCAAAGAAGCAAGGACCACCAGTACTACCAGAATTAACATTAACCCTCTTATGTGAACTAGAGAACATTAGACCAGTAACAAACTACATGAGTACATTACCGCATAACGTGGTCCTATGTCTTGGTGGTTTGAATACAGCCCAGACTGTGAAAAAGCATCACTCCCCTGCCAAAGAAAATAAACAGTTACACACATGTTAAAAGTATTTATAGTGGAACAGTTGCCAATTGTTAAAGTATAAGAAGCTACATAGAGATCCATTTTTTAGATAAGACAAATAGATCCATATGAGTGGTCTTTCTGAAGTGCATCAAACCTGACTGCAGGCCATACATAATACAGCCATGGCTGGAGTCCGGACTTTGCTCAGCAGTGTCAAGAACAAGGCGGGGCCAAGAAAACCAATCGATTGCATAATCTGCGTCAGCAACATTTCAGAAGTATATCAAGATCAGTAGCTCAAAAGTATAACTGCTCTCAAATTCACGCATGAAACAAAACTTAACCAAGGAGAACTACCTTACGGACGTTTGTTATAGAGACCCCTCTCTCAACAAGAGTATCAGCGATCCATCCACCAATATTCGCGAAAACAGCCATTGTCAGCCATGGCAAGACGCAGAGAAGCCCGGACTCAGTTAGATTGAACTTCAGAACCTGGGTAAAAGAATTTGAGAAGCACAACAAACAGCATTGTAATGTCATTATATGGTATTAGCAACAAGTACTGCCAAACATTTCAAGGGATAACTTTTAACAACCTGATTGTAGTAAGTGGGCATCCATGTTAGAAGAATGAATGTTCCCCAGTTATGGCAAAAGTGTGATATTATGAGAGCCCACACTGGAGCCTTTGATAGAATCAACCTCCATGGTATTGAAGTGACAGGTTCCTTGAAGGTACCACCACCCAGTATGTGCCTCTTTTCAGCTTTACTTAGTTTGGGATCATCATCTGGAGAGCTGTGTGCCTAATTAAGAGTAGATACTGGCTGTCAGCTAAGGAAAATGAGATACCACAACAATCATTGCACTGTGCTAACTTCCAGAGTGGTTGATATGGTCAATAGATAAAACAAAATGGTAGCTAAAGCGACCTTTTATGATGAAAACTTGTCTACTGAGTAATCTGTATGAAACACAAACTATATGACAGAATGTAAGAAATCAGCGCAAGACTAGTCTATCTTACTTTGCTTTGCCACAGTGCAAACCAGACACTTCCAAGGGATCCGAATCCATAGAAAACAGAAGGCCAGCCAAATTTGCTGATCAACAGAGGTGAGAAAGCAAGGCCGGTGACTGACCCAAGGTACATTCCGCTGTACACTAAGGCAAGAGATCTGCTTCTCTCTGAAACTGGGATCCACTTGGAAAGGATGTTGTTCATAGCAGGCATAGCAACACCCTGTAAAACCATAGATATAAGAACAAATAATATAAAGCAAAAGGAGAGCTTTTGAATATTTGCATTGGACTATGCAACTA
Organism: Echinochloa phyllopogon; assembly: GCA_033239725.1. Lineage (NCBI taxonomy): Eukaryota > Viridiplantae > Streptophyta > Magnoliopsida > Poales > Poaceae > Echinochloa > Echinochloa phyllopogon. The sequence continues at coordinate 36,637,972 of BTCW01000014.1, forward strand.
ATGATATCAACAAACTAAGCTAGAGGCCTAGAACAAAGTAATGATATCAACAAACTAAGCTAGAGGCCTAGAACAAAGTAATAAAGTGGGATCCACTTGGTTTTATTTGAAGTAACAAATCTGATGATTTCTACCAGTAAATACTCTGACATGATACAAAGTTTTCATCATCGCATCTGCCTTTCATTGATGCTAATCTACCTGTGTAACTTGGAGACGTGTTGTATACACACCCTATACCTCAGATAAATAGCACAAGTTATATACAGTAGAAAATGTAGAGACAAGTACAGCACACAACCTCTCCGATCCCCATGAAGGCACGCATGATGAGCAAGCACGGAAGTCCAATCTTGGCAGCAAGAGGTGTAAGAATTGTTGCAAGGGACCACCATACAACCCCAAATCCTAGGACTACCTTACCACCAAACCTGTCAGACCAAATACCTCCAAGAATCTGCAGCAGCAATTTTCATAGTGAAATGTCAAAAGCTGCATACCAAAATGCCCATGCGAGACATTAGCCTATAACACACTCTCAGTGTACAGTAAGCAACAGCAAAGCACCTGCGTAAGAAGGTAACCCCAAAAGAAAGATGATTGGATTAGACCAACAGTAGCTGGATTCCAGCCGAACTCTGAAGACATTGGAAGGATCGCGATGCTCATATTGACCTAGCATAAATCAGCAAATTTTCAGGAAGCAAAAGAGAAGGAGAATTGTGTAATAATACAACTGTTCTTATCGGACAAATTAGAAGAAAAAAATGCAAGCATTACTGTCTAACTCACACGATCCATATTGCAAAGAAGGAACGCAAAGAAGCAGAGGAGAACAATTGTCCAGCGCTTTGGAAACTCCTGCCACCAAGGAGAAATCTCATTCGTATCTCCAATCCTCACAGCCTCGGCAGGAACATCAGAAGAGCTCAAGGGTGATCCCGTTATTTCATATTGCTCGGCTTTACAGTCAGCACGTTTTCTTATTGGTAGTTTGTACTCGGGCTGGACACAAGCACTCTCCAAACTAATGAAAATTTCCCTCCTTCTGGGTTTCAACCAGCCACTGTTTATTGGATCTGAAGACAGAAAGCACTCAACCCTCGATAGAACTCTCCTCTTCATGCTTGCACTGTGGAATGCCCGAGTAAAGTAGTCTCTTGAAGACTCTGACACAGACTGCTGAAACTGCCCAGACATTTCTAGTCTTGCCATCGCAGTGCTCCTGGAATAATTTTGAAGCAGGGAAAGTGTGCTCCTAGTAACATGCCGACCAAATCTTTCTCCTAGTAACATACACTTGTTTTGTGGTGACATGCAATATTTCATGTCATGTTGTTTTCCTGCATAGTACCAAAACTGTTAGATTCAGGTTGAAGAGATCTTGAGTGGAAATCTAGTAATGAGCTGTTTCAGCATTTGAACTGCACAATGCAACCATCAAATAATTATCCCATATTCTTGCGCAATCTTATGGCGAATGCAGCAAATGTACCTGTGATTCGTGAACTAGAATTTGAGCTTTTGAAGTAAATGGTGATTGTTTTCTGGTTGAGTTCTTTCACGGTGCTCCTATTACCTTTTCTAGAGGCAAGAGGAACTTTTATTCTGATCCTCTATTTGTTATATGTTAGTTTTGTTAGAGTAAATGTCCAAAGGAAGAATTTTCAATCTAAACGTTCCAATTGCAGGTCACATTGTCCTATGCAATCAAATTCACCCAAATCACTATATTTTGTCTATCCCATTTAAAATTTTTAAGAAGTATATTTTTGTCCTGCTTCAATTGAATTTCATACTACTAAATCTCACAATATGGGTTTATCCATTTATTTTAGGAATATTTATGTCCATTAGAGCGATGGCTACTATATGATAATCCATATAAACATATTAATCTGCATATTGCAATTCTATATCAAGTTCGGATTTGCTACTAGTATGATTTGACACTTCCATTATAATCTGAATCCAAAATACGAAGCGTACCATAGCTGGCAGTGGTAGTGGCAGTCATCCAAAGCCAGGGGGAGCGACGCTTCCCTTGTGGCAGGGTGGGGCGGGCGGGCGACGGTACCCCCACCCGACCTCCCGTCGTCGCTCCACACCCCGGCATCCCCAGCCCCGGATTGAGAGAACAAGTGGCGGCCTTCTGGAGTTGGAGAAGGAGGGGCGATCGGGAGGGGTGAGCGCCGGCTGAGAGAAACCGTTGCTTAGCAGCAGGCGGTGCACCGTCGCCGACCACGTACGGGTGTTAGCTGCGGCACCGAGAGCACCATGGACGACGGATGGCAGCCGGGGAGGAACCAGACCGCGGCACGGGTGCTCCCTGCCTCTGTCGCCTCGCGGCTACCGCGGGGAGAAAGCGGTAGAGAGCGCGCGGTGGGGAGATAGGATGAGCGAAGCAGAGAACCAGACAGCAGAGGTCAGGGAGTGAGATATAGCTACTACTAGTTCGGTGGGATGGCGATCGTGCACGCGGCCACGACCGGCACCCGAATATTCTGTTACCCTTTTTTTCTTACCTAATAATTCTCCCTTTGCTCATGCATATTTTACGTTTTCAAAAAAAAACTAATCAAACTTTGAAATTTTTACTTCACGTGCTTGTAATTCTTGTGCTCAAGAACTTGCTTCCGTTGCTCTTGCTTGGAAGTTGGGGCCCGGGTCACTTCAATATTTTTTTCAGAATTACGCAGCACAACGCAGACGCTCGTACGCACACTCACCCCTATAAATACACGTACACAAATCCTACCCTATGAGGTGCGGGAACGCCGCTTACCACTTAACGCATAACGCCGGTAAATCCTGGAAAATCCAAGAAAAGATGCGAGCAACAGGATTTGAATCCTGATGGGTAGCATCCCACTAGACCGTCTTACCATTGAACTACAAGTCAATTCGCAGGTCACTTCAATATCTGGAGGGATCCCTCTCTGACTTTGTAAATTCGTGGATCGTTTGTCATTTTGCTGAATCCTTGGTGAAATAAATCGTGAGCATTGAGAAGTACAAACTTTAAAATTCTGTATGCTTTGGATCCACCAGTTTGTTGTAATGAGATAGTTCGGGTTACCCAAACCCAAAATTATCAAAATCCGATCCAAACTTTTGTGAACAAATTTTGAGTTTTAATTTTCAAAACTCGACCCAAACTTTTCCGGTAACCGGAATGTCCACCCCTAACCCACCGTTTATGATGGCACGTATACATACAAAAGTAAAGATGTGCGTTTCCATCACCATCGGGACATCTTGCCAAGTGCTAAATACAAACTTTAAAATTCTGTATGCTTTGGACCCACCGTCTATGACCACACATACATACAAAAGTAAAGATGCGTTGCCATCACCATCGGCCCCGGGAGAATTCAGTAGTCCAGTAAACAGTGAGCTTCCTCTCTGGTATGTAAACGGGCAATCAGAGCGTTCACGGATATATCAGTCGAACAGGTTACAGTGAGCTTCCGCTTATGTAGAAAAACGGGACCTTGCATAGGCAAACACTACCTTGAAAAATGTAACAGCTGTCTGCTACACAGCTCAGAAATAAGAGATGCTCGATAGTGTAGGTTTGCAAGCTTGAGCTTTGCTTGCATCTACCACCAGCAGCTCGCAGGATGGTTTCATCTCTTCCCTACCACCAGCAGCTCGCTCTATCCCATGTAAAAGCTCGCAAGGCCGTCTTATCAAAGGCGTGCATCCTTGCCGTAGCAGCCCCCTCGGAAGCCAAATCCAAATGATAACATACAGAGAGAGTATGACATGGTACAATCAAAAGGTTTGCTGATAACATAGCAAATGTAACAAAGATGCAAACAAAATCCTAACAGGCAGCTTGAACTTGCAAGGTCTGTGCACCTAAAATTGCCATACAGGTGGAGCGTTTTTCAAGAAATACAAGGTTATCTAATGGTCATCCCAAGATGATTCTTCTGAAGCAAAACCCTCATTTCCAGCTGGAACTAAACATAAGAGTAGTCACTTGGGATCCTCAAGATGGCACTGTAGATTAAACGGCACAATTCAGCACATCAGCTTTTAAGTGGCAACACATCTTGGTTCAATGCATGCCAGTTGACGAATATTAGATAGATACAATACTTACTGTATGTTGAAGTGTCAATCTGCTCAGGCAGCTCCTTTATGTCAACCTCAAACCTTTCTTGCACCTTTAGGCAGCAGACATATAAACTGTTAGACATTGCTATGACACCAGATAAGTAAAAGGGATGGAGAAAGGGCAACGATACAAACTTGATTGAGAACATCAGAATCAGATGCAGAAGAAACAAAAGTTATTGCAAGTCCCTTGGTGCCAAATCGTCCAGCCCGACCAACCTGCAATGGTGAATGCATCAACAAGAGAAGGTAAAATGATAATAGGAACCCACCACTTGCAATAGAGTGGTGCAACAATTACCCTATGCAAGTAGGTATCAGCAGAATCTGGCATGTCGTAGTTTACGACAATGTTGACACGCTCAATATCAATTCCCCTACCGACCAAATCGGTAGCCACAAGAATCCTCTTGTGTCCTTCCTTAAAGTTCTTGTATCGGGTCAACCTATCAAAGCCATGCTGTTAGATCAGAAGAGCAGCTGAAAAGGGAGCATAAGGTGCTAATGTCTACAGAGCTTCACACCCACAGATGCATTGTCATCAACCCGATGAAAAGATCAACTACGACCAACAGTTACATAGGAAATACCAACACATTGTAATGCTTAGGGTCTGCGATGAACTGAAGATAAAACTCTGTTCTTGCATATTGCGCTTTAAACAAGATCCCATCAGCCTACGTATTAATTCTAAACATTATAACAATATATGAATAAACAACTCTGGCACCATTCATACCAACTTACATTCAAATCATTAGCATCGATTGTGGCACTACCATCATTATGATGGCCCCACTGACCACTGCCATGTACAAGAAAATGTATATAATCTATGGCATGTGGAAGTTCAGTGATATGTAAGACCTTAATAAATCATCTTATATTAAAGTTCAGTGAACAAATAAAGAGCCTACAGCACAAGCTCATAAATCACAAAGCTATCAATCACATAAAAGCATGAAAACTTAAGCCCAGCATAATCAAGCCAACATAGCAGTGGCACAAATAGAGGGCCAGACAGCAAAGGAATAAACGAGCACAAACCTCTCTTCCTGCGTCATCCCGGAATGTATGCAGATTGAGGGGAAATTGCACTCGCAGAGCAACTTGTTCAGCTCTGCAGCTCTACTAACACTTTTGACAAATATCACAACTTGGTTGAAGTCGAGCGCATCTAAGAGATCATTCAACTTCCGATTCTTCTCTGCCTCACTTAATTTGATGTAGTGCTGAAATCAGAACTGAAAAGGTTAGCACAAGATGAACACAAAGTTTATAAAAGTGGTTCAACATTCTAGTGGATAGTTCACATTACCTGAACTAGACCATGAAGGGTCAGTTTAGCCTCGTCATCAACATAAATTTCCATAGGCTGTAAGGCAACAAATGATAGATAAAGATATTAGAGTGCTGGGAGTAGCCATTCCAAAAGGTATATCAATTGATCCTGCTCGCATCATAATTTTCTGCATCCTCCTGTAGCTTCAGTTATGCACTGAGTACTGGGATTTGACCATGCCAACATTTCCTGTGCTCGGCATAAGAATTCCAGCCAAAAGAAAGCAGATGTCTGCACTGGCCATGACAATGGTAGCACCAGAGGCAGTTTGCACTGATGCAGTGGAATCCCAGTACAAGTAAAAATGTGGGTAGACAACTGACAAAACTAAAACTGGCCTTGCACGATCTATCATAAAATCACCCTCCCAAACCTAAACCCCACATTCTCCCCAAACAGTTCAAATCAACAACTGAAGATTCCACTTCATCACAGAGAATCAGAATGTGTACAGGTACCAACTTTGTTATCCACCAAGGTTGCTGCTTAAAGGTATTGGCAGGTTGTCAGCAAAGCAACCAGCAATCCCTTCAGCCTACTGACAATAGAACCACCATTTCTCATATTGATGTACGTGCATAACCACCAGAAGCAAGGAAGGACACAGACAGGAGTAGTGCAATTGTAATGAGTAGGCCACAGGACATTACATCTTGCATGAATTTCTTGCAAACTGGGCGAATTTCCTTGCTGAGGGTTGCTGAAAACATCATCACTTGCTTATCATGGGGGGTCATTTTGAAGATCTCCTGGACATCTCTACGCATGTCTGGAGAACATATATACAAGTTAATTAGAGAACTAAAAGACTGATAAGGTGCAAATGAAAGAACTGGATACCATAAGGTCAAGATGAACTATATAGACATACAAATAAACCAGGAAAGGGCTGCTTACCAAGTGATTCAAGCATCTTGTCACATTCATCAAGAATGAAATGCCGCACGTTCTTCAAGGGAAGGTCCTTGTCTCTAGCTAGAGCAAGAATCCTTCCAGGCGTGCCAACCACAATATGGGGGCATTCATTCTTCAAAAGATCCTTGTGATTTTTTATGTGAACTCCACCATAGAAGACAGCAACTCTTAATTCAGGCAGGTATTTGCTAAACCTCTCAAATTCATGGCAAATCTACATGATGTTATGTGAAGAGATATTCAGCATCTGAGGACAACATCTGAGGACATATCTAACAGAGTAAAAGTAGAGAACTGAGAAAGACAAACCTGGTAAGCTAACTCTCTTGTGTGGCACAACACAAGCGCAGCTACTTGGCCAGCAACAGGATCAATTTGCTGAAGAGTTGAGAGGACAAAAACCGCAGTCTTACCCATCCCAGATTTTGCTTGACAGATGACATCCATTCCAAGAATGGCTTGAGGGATGCATTCATGTTGCACTGATGTGGAACCAAACAAAGTTGGAGCAGTAGCCAGTAAGAAAAAAAAAATCAACCTTCTGGGTCTGTTAATGAAAAGTTATATCATATTCTCCTCCAGAAGAAAATGTCAGAAGAATTTGTACCTACACACCAAGTGGGAATTTATAACTACCATATTATTACAGGAACAGATCAACTAATAATATATAGGCAAGGATAGATACTTGACTAGTATTTTATCTGATTCAACATTAAAGAAAAGGGAAAGTGCAACAAGTTTTGTACATGCTTAAGTTTTGCTTGAATTTTCATTTTTACCTTCTTCACACTTGCATCATTTGGTAATTTGTATTATTGTATATATATAGACTTTGCGCAATACTATCAACACCAAGGAGAGGCACTCAAAAACATATGCCCATATCATCTAATAGACATATAAAACTGGTACTTGACTTTATTGTTCATTAATGTCGCATATCAAAGCATTGTTGTTACTTCACTAAAACAAAGAGAACTCAGGTAACATATATTCATATATATTACTCAGAGATGGTAGTAGTATTTTAGGTGTTACAGATAATGAACTAGAATGCAAAGGGATATGCTACTGCCAGGTGTAGAACAGGCGATAGTACTGGAAAACAAGCATTTTTTCTTGACACTCAATCAAAATGCTGTGATTTATCTTTGGAAACTTATGAATGTAAGCACAGAACAGCAGAACCCAATACGATATGATTAGATTGCCATAAATCCAATTATGACTCCAGCTATCACTCTACAAAATTCCGAACAAAGGTTCCCAAAGCCTAAAGCTACAAGCTGCCAAACCATAGCCTACCAGCCTGAACAAAACTCACAAATCATATAATTCAATTGCACTTCGGCGCAAAGTAGAGGAGTCAAATAGCTAGATTTCGAACCCGATGCCATGTTTAGCATGCCACAAATAACCACAAAACTTGCAATTTAAGATGTAATAGCATATAGCCTGCATATATTCATTCAATTCTGAGGCAACTAAGGCTAATATGAAAGGGACAGCAATCACAAGCAGCAGCAACAGTTAAGTAAAGCTTGCCTTCGGAAGGATGCTCAAATCCGCAGTCCTGGATGGCACGGAGAAGCTCCGGCTTGAGCAGGAAGTCTCTGAAGCCCGAGCTGTGGATCCCGACATACCCCCTGTGGACACACCACGAAATCTCAATCCGTCAGATCAGACATCCCAACCGCGAACCCTAGGAAGCAGAAACCCAGAAACCGCCCGGTAGCGCGTACTTCTTGACGACGTCAGCGGCGCCGTTGTTGGGGGCGCCGTCGGCAACATTCTCCACCTCCTCTTCATAGTCGACGAGGTCCTCCTCGTACACCTCGTTGTCCTTCGCCTCAACCATCCTGCCTGCGGCCGCAAAACAAGAACGCACACCGGCACACGTATGAGCATCACGAAGCACAGCCGACGCGGCCCTGACGAAGCAGACGCAGCAACATCAAAACGCTCACCTCGGGATCTCGGGGACGGGGGAGAATAGAACCGGGTCGCGGTGGAATCGGCTGCAAAGAGAAGCGTCGGGCACGGGGATCAGGGGATGACGGCGGGTGGTGGATTTGGGATCTAGGGTTCGGGGAGGATGAGAGAAGCTAGGGTTTGGAACCTCGGGGCGGCGGATTCTAGCGCGAGTCGAAGGAGATTGGAGAAGGCAGAAGAAAGCAAAATTTTGCGGGGTTATTTGGGGAGCGGGGGGTGGTGGCGGCGTGGCGCAGTGGTGTGAAGAGGTAAGCTGCGGATCCACCGTCCATTTCATCAGGAGGTGAGGGCAGCCCCAACCGTCTGACCACGATAATTTTCATAGCGTTAAATAGAATAATATATAGGACTATTGACTTATGTGACGCTACATTAAATAGGAGAGAGGAAGAAAAGAGTAAGGAACCTATGCACGGGGCACTACCAAATTTGGATTGAAAGATGATAGTGTCTTAATTATAGATAAAGAACAAATACGATTGGTGGAGAGGAGAGATGATGACTTTATTAAAGGCTCACACTAAGAAATTATGGGTTGGAGAACACAATATCTAAAGTAGTGTCTTGTTAATAGAAGTATGACATCATGAACACTACCTATGGACATTATGGATTGTGACTGCCCTACGTCCATAAGATAAGCTCCAACCCAAAATCTAAATGGAGAGCTCTCATCGTTTAGACTTAAATGAAGAGTCATTCAAAACAGAAAAGGTAATAATCCAATCAAAAAAGTAATACTCCGGCTACCTCCTCTTCTCCGACAGGTACCTCACCTCCGGCGACGAATCCAACTCTGACGAGCTCTGATTCAGGTTAGTGCTGGCGACGAATCCAACTCCGACGAGCTCTGATTCAGGTTAGTGCTTTAGGGTTGGAGCTAGGATATCCATGTTCACCGGGCTACAGGGAGGCTGGACAATCGGATATGGTGGCAGACGCTGGGCGAGACGACAAGGCGGCGGGGGCATTGCGGTGGGCGGTTGGGTCAGATTGAGGTGACGGACGTCATCGCATAACGGTTGGTGACGACAGCGGTCACGTGGGTGGTGGATCCGGCGAGGCACCGTCAGAATTGGAGGGGCGACAGTGGAGGCGAGGGAGCTCAAATTGGAATGGGTTGGGAATGGGAGAGGGGGCGAGTGCGGTACTTGCCAGTGTCTTCATTGGTGATTGGGCGGGGCTGCAGGGCACGCATGCGAAGTCCGACGAAGGGGAGCCGGAGGAGGAAGACGACATGAGTGAGATGCTTTTTTTTCCCTCCACGTAGATTGATAAGTGCAGGATGCTTTTTTTCCTCCACGTACGGGATGCTTTTTTTCCTCCACGTAGATTGATAAGTGCGGGTGGGGTGAAGAAAGGGAGCTCGCGCTTGGCTTATCCGAAGGGCCCTCTCCGTCTATATGCCTCCAAGCTCGAAATTTTTAGACCACATTCGTCTTCACAATGACGACGATGATGGGACAACTGGACAAGATTCATCGAGGGCCTGATTGATTTGATGCAGTTCCAACCTATAATTTTTCTAAGTGCGTTATCAATAAATATAGTATAGTATGTCAATAAAATATAGCATAGTGGACCATATATATAGGACGTGTGGATAGTGTATATAATATTATGTCAATAAAATACTACATTAAAAACTATACTTCATAACCTATAAATTTTTTAAGTGGATTATTAATAAATATCATATATCTTCTTTTCTCTTCTCTACCAATCATATTTGTTCTTCGCCTATTACAAAGACACCATCTTCTTCCAATGCAAATTTAATAGTGTCTAGTGCATAAGTTCTCGTGTTGAAAGTGGGTCTTACATGAGACTTAATGTCTTTCTTTTTTTCTCTTCTTTCATATTTAATATATTGTCATATATACAAGGAGTCCTGTACGGCAGTTCAATTAGTGTTATAAAAACCACTGTACGGTTGAGGGTTGGGACTTCCCTAATGATACGCGTAGCCTGGGCGGGTCTAACGATGCATGACCCATGGGCTATAATTCCTAGCTGCAACAGGTGTTTGGTTGGTTGATATCTCTACGGAGCCAGGTTAGCTGAAGAACTTGGGCTGTGTGTTCCTCCCAACTTTCTAAATTTTTCGTCACATGCATGGAGTATTAAATGTAAGTAAATAAAAAAATAATTGCATAGTTTTGATGTACACGATGGGACGAATCTTTTGAGCCTAGTTAGGTCATGGTAGGACAACAATTACCACAAACAAATGAAAAGTGCTACAGTGCGCTACAGTGTCCGATGTGATACTTTTCACCCTCTTTTCACGGATCTAAACACAGCCTTGATTGGTTGCCCGTATAAACTATCGCACGCTCCTTTTCTCTGCCTACACGTCTCCCGAGAACTTGCTGACGCACCGTGTGAGTCTGGCTCCGTGAAAACGAGTTTGAGGCTGTGTTTAGATCCATGGAAAGAGTGAAAAAGGCCACATCGGACACGGTAGCGTATTGTAGCACTTTTCATTTGTATGTGATAATTGTTATCCTATCATGACCTAACTAGACTCACAAGATTCATCTCATCGCGTATATCAAAACTATGCAATTAGTTTTTTTATTTACCTATATTTAATGATCCATGCATACGAGGAACTAAACACAGCCTGAGACGTGTATTTCGGGAGTCCCCAAGAGCTCGCTGACGCACCATGTGAGTTTTGACTCCGTGGAAACGAGTTTGAGATGCGTATTTTGGGAGCGCTAAGGGGTGTTTGATACCCTTAAAGTTTAGTCACGTCACATCAAATATAAAGATGTTAATTAGAGGCGTTAAATATAGAGTAATTAAAACCCACTGCATAAACGAGGGCTAATTTGCGAGATGAAACTATTAAACCTAATTAATCTATGATTAGACAATGTAATGCTACAGTAAATATGTGATGATTATGTATTAATTATGGGTTAATTAGACTTGTTAGGTTCGTCTCGCGGAGTAGAGATGACTAATTAGAGGTGTTAAATATAGAGTAATTAAAACCCACTGCATAAACGAGGGCTAATTTGCGAGATGAAACTATTAAACCTAATTAATCTATGATTAGACAATGTAATGCTACAGTAAATATGTGATGATTATGTATTAATTATGGGTTAATTAGACTTGTTAGGTTCGTCTCGCGGAGTAGAGATGGCTTATACAATTAGTTTTATAATTAATTTATGTTTAATACTTCTAATTGTCATTTATTTAAGGGACTAAATTTTAGCCCCCTGATCCAAACATCCCCTAAAGGACTCGTTTTGCATCTCGTCGGCCGGGTTTACTAGCTCGATCAGGCAACCAATTAGGACGATATAGCATCCCACGAGCCGGATTCGCCCACATATAAGGAACCAAGCACCCCCAATAGAAACATATGGAGCACGTAGTACTACCTTCGTTTCTAAATTACTATTTATTGTTGACTTTTTTGAAAGGACCAACACTAGGCCTAGAGGGGGATGAATAGGACTGTTATAAAATTCTGCAAAAATTCTTCGGAAAACTGTCAAATGTCGGATGATCCAACGCAGTCTCGGATCTTTCGGCCAGTAAGATACGACACTGTGCGGGATCTTCCGATAGGGTATGAAACTTACTTCATGATTTGAATTCTATTGACCTTTTGATGATTCTACTTGAATAGAAAGTTGACAAATGATGCAAATAGCCCTCTAAATATGATCAATACAAGCGTATAACAACGAACAAGTAGATCGAGACAAATCGAGCGAGAATAACAATAAATACAAGTGAACACACGGAGACAAAGGATTTACTTCCGAAGATCACTCCACAAAAAGAGCTACGTCTCCGTTGAGATGCTCACAAAGAGCCGGGCTGTCACACTAGCCCCAAGTCTCCCTCAATCAACCACAAAGGAGGATCGAGTTACTTATTATTGGCTCTCACAAAGAGAGGGTAATACAAACTTTCAGGGCTCAAACCACAAAGGAATGTGAGCTCACTGGCACCTCTAACCGTCTAGGAGCAAAGCTCCAAGAGTAACAAACGTGAATTAAAGAATCAAAGTTGCTTCGAGTGCTTGAGAGATGAACAAGTGAGGGCTCAAAGGATGCACAAGTCTTACACCACCAATCTTCTCTCACACTCAAACACTGGGTGAATCCACTCAAAGATTTAGCTCGAGAAAGGCGAGGGAGAGAGTGTTGAATGCTCTTGAGAGTGCTTGTCTCGAGTTAGGTCAGCAACAAATGAAAGAGGGGTGAGGGGGTATATATACCAACCCCCAAAATATGATTGTTATGTGTTCTGCGAAGGGGTATCGGATCTTTCGAAAAATGACATATTAGTGTTAGGAAACCCCAAAAAAGTTCCAGGCATCGGATCTTTCGACCTAGTGTCGGATCTTCCGAAGAGTGACAGATTAGTGTTAGAAAGCCCCAGACACGTTCCAGGCATCTGATCTTCCGACCTAGTGTCGGATCTTCCGGTCCGGAATAAATCAAAACCGAGCCGACCGGAACTTCTGGTCGGATCTTCCGCCCAGTGGTCGGAACATGTACACAACACCTCCCAAGGGCCAAAAACAGCTAAGTCATGGATCTTCCGACGCTACGGTCGGATCTTCCGATGGAGAAAAACTCAAAATCTAGCGGGCCGGATCTTCCGGCCTAAGTTTCGACCGTGCAGAAAACTATGAATGTCACTTGTGTGTCTCTCAAGTGGATTTTCATCTCAAGCAAAGCACTTTTGACAACTAGGATTTATCAAGCACGCCCCCCTTTATAGTACGGTAGTCCTATACTCAAATTCAAACCAAAAATCAAATTAAATTCTTCAATCGAATCCACCACCATACGAAAACGAATTGGGGACCTTCATTTCACATTTCTTTTCTTTTTATTTTATTCCTGCACAACTCATTCAAAGCATTATATCCAAATATCTATTGTCATTAATCACCAAAATTGATTAAGTGCCTAGATGCACTTTCATTTTCTCCATAACATTTCACCATTCGTTTTATTAAAAAATATGTAAGTGTCACTTATTTATTTGTGATTTACTTTATTATCACAGATACTCTAAGTATGAATTATTATTTTATATATTTAGACTAGATTTTTGAATAATACGAATAATCAAATATCATGAGAAAAAGTTAACAATGAATACTATTTTGGAACAGAGGGAGCATATGTTTTGGCAGGTCATAAGACTTGTATACTAAAATAAAATGTGATATTCAATATTCTTAGTATTCTTTTATTGTTATTTTCTGTTGACATCAATATTCTTAGCATTTTTATTATAATTTTCTTTTGATGTGAAAAACAAATAAGGAGTAGTCATCAAGTAGTTTGAAACTATCATCCAACGCCATCCTCTTTTCCCTGCCTTCCTAATCGTCCCACCATCTCTTCTCCCACGGGCCTCCCCCACCCCGTGGTCGGCAGCGACCTCCCTATCGTCATAATTGCCGACCTTCCGTCTGACGCATATAACCCCGTCCTTATGAACCACTCCAAGTAGTTACCTCGCCGCTAGACCTTCCCACCGGATGTCCCTTACCACTTGCGCCCTGTTCGTTTGGCTTATCAGCCACCAGTCAGTAGTACTTTTCTCTTAGAACAAATCAGTCACCAACCACCAGCTAAACGAACAGGGCATTAGTTAGCGGTGTCAACGGTGCCTCTTCTCGGTCCAACGCCCAAACCACCATTGGGGTGCCTGTCGACGATTTATGTCGAGCACGTCTGCTAGGGGGTACCCCAGGAAGTAGATTCGTGGGTCTCGCCGAGTTCTAGGAATGATAGTGCACGAACAACACAAATATTTAGACAGGTTCGGGCCGCGAGTAGCGTAATACCCTACGTCCCGTGTGCTTGATTGTATTGCACATGAGTTGAGTTGTTTTGTGGGGGTCCCTGCTCCGCCTTATATATCCGGGGAGCAGAGTTACAAGTCGGTTACATGATCCTAGTCGTATACAACAAGGAGTACTACAACAAGGTACTTTGGGGAGTCTCCTAACAGTATACGACTAGTCTTTCCTAATCAACTACACTGTCTTGCACCATGGCCGACTGGTTTAAAGTAATCAGGTTAAACCTTCCTTATCGAGTAGTTTAATGCCGTGGATGAGTGGCCCTAGTGATCCTGGTCCCACAAACCCCCGAGCATCTTGCGTCTTTGCTCCCAGTCTTGAATCTGCTTCAATATCTCCAAGGCATCATCTTTAGACGATTCGAGTAGTTGGGGCTAAGCCCAAGACTCTCAAGTCTTCTCTGTAGAGTGGTCTACATTGGAGTACATCTTTAGATGCACCCAATGAGTGTAGCCCCCGAGCCTGCGACTACCTCCGACTACTTAAAAAAGTAGTCGGAGGTTCAAAAACAATCTTCTATCTTCATCTCGAGTAGTTTAATGGCGTGCACCGAGTAGGTGCACCCATTGGGTATAGCCCCCGAGCTTCGAGTAGTTTTATTAAAACTAGTCGAAGGTCTTCGTTTGAGTTAAGCCAAAAATTTCAGAAAATAAAATCCTAGATATTCCGATAACAGCCCCCGAGCTTTAAAGCAAATATCTTTGGTTTAAAGATCAAGGAAATCTTTCAAAAACCTGCCAAAATTCAAAATCTCCGAGTATTCCATCATTGGTGGTTTAGTTAGGAAGGTTATCCCTAAAGAACCAGCCCAAGTAACGGAATATGAGACGCCATGGTACTGTGTCAAACAGTAACCCTAGCAATGGTTATAAATCTTGAAGCGATAAGCCTTGTTTCATTATACATTATTTAGCCTTGCAGCCATCGTCGACCTCACCGAGCTTGATCTTGAGCCCCCAAACTTTAGTCCCTGAGCTGTAGGCCACGAGCTTTCGCAACCCTAGTACATTTCGCCACCCGTTTTTCTCCCAGAATCACCATGGGAAGGAAACAAGGAGCAGTGAAGAAAGTCAACGATGCTGGATCCGCTCGGCCGCCGGAGAAGAAATCTACAAGGAAAAGGGTGCCATTGATAGATCCAACTACCGGGGTTGACTTCAAAGATCCTCCTTACCCTGCTAATGCTTGGAAGCAATGTACAGACTCCACCGACGATCTCAATAATCTGGTGGAACAAGGTTTGCTCCTTTCTCAAGCAACTTTGGAGTGGAAATCATGCTGGAAACAACCCTTCCCAACATAAAATAATGAAGAGGTTCCCCTCTTTCTTTCCTTCTGCGAGCGAGGGGTAGGGTTACAACTTTCGTCGTTCATGAAAGAATTTCTATCTTTTTATAAATTGCAACTCCACCACCTTAATCCAAATGGAATTATCTATATCTCTGTATTTGTCCATGCCTGTGAGGCATTTCTGGGTATAAAACCAAGCCTAGCTTTGTTCCGCACATTGTATCACATCAAACCACAGCCCAACTTTCAGCGCACCGAAGTAGTCGGAGGAGCCGAAATTCAATTTCGCCAAAACATGCGGGCTAAGTGGTTTGACATGCCCATCATGGACTCCTGCGGAGATTGGAAAGCCAACGAAGGCCTTCATAAGGGCGATACAGGCCGATGAAGTAGTAAAACAATCAATTTTAGTAGAGGAGATTGCGAGAGATCCATCAACGGCAGCTATAGTTGAAGAAACTACCCAAGTCGCTCCAACCATTGAAGTCAGTACCGATAAAGCCGGCGGAAGGGCCGAAGCCGAAGCAAGTGTAAAGGATACTGAGGAGCCAACTATTGTAATAGAGGCTCAAGAATCTGTTGTGCCCATGGAGGTTGACGAGAACATAAAAGATCCATCAAGCATGGCTAAAGAACCTAAGACCGTCGCGCCGCCCTCAACCATCCGAAGTAATCACACCTTCTAGTGCAAAGGTACGTCTGATAGCGAAGTTCATCGAATTGAATTATCCATATCTGAAATTCATTTAGTGTTATTTTACAATCATAACCTGCAACCTGCAAAATGTCAACAGTCTGGCGGAGCAGAGGAAGTCGAGACAGTTAACAAAAACGTTGATATAAACGTCTCAGTAGCTGGTGAAAGAATTTCGAGAAATGTAAGTAGTCTTTATAGAAACACATAATTTGCAAAGGAAAGTAGTTTTATTAATAACTACATAATCCTGTGATAGGTTGAAGTTGCGGTAATGGAACCAATAGATGAAGCTGCGAAACTCAGGAACCATCTGCAAATTGCGCTGGTAGGGACTCTTAACCCAAAATGTGTTAGGCAATTTAGTATAGCATCCAATAACAAATATGCTATAATTGCATGCTGTGGTAGACATGGTTGAAAAACCAGGCGATGCGAAACTGGCAGCACGAATTGAAGAGCAAGAGGCGGATCTGGCCAGCGTTTTCTAGCAACGTGTGGAAATGCAACTGGAGCATCAAAAAGCAATCGATAACCTCCTTGCGCAGCTCCAAGCTCTTGGCGAGGAGAGATCCAGGCTAGACGACCGTTGCAGCAACTTGGTGAAGGAAAACACTAGTAAGTACTCTTTTCTAGTGTAATCCATGTTCCTTGAGTAGCGTTGATTGAGTTGTTGTGTTTAACAACATTGCATATGGAGCAGGATTAAAAACGAGTTCGAAGGAAGAGAAAGATAATGCCCCTTCGTGGTTCAAGCTCTCACAATCCCAGGCAGATGAAATTTCTCAGCTCAAGCGCACCATAGAAGAAAACGAGAAGCACTTTGTTGAAGAGCGAAAGATCCGCCAAGATTGGGAGAGTTAAGTCGTGGAAGCTGTGAAACTTACACAGTCCAAGCAGAAAGAAGTTGACACCTTGCTGGCTGAAAAGAAAAATATGGAAGAAGCCATTGAACCAATCCTGGGATGTTAACTCCGGAAGGCACAGAGGCAAGCAACCAGACACTTTTGCAGTGGCCACATCAGGTACCGGAACAAGTATTAGAGTTTTGTAAATCAACTCTGAAGGAATGTACTAATAGGCTCTTAGCTTTGGTAAAAGTGCATAATCCTGATGCCAAGCTGGAGATAAGGTATCTGCCTCCTAGCGCGACGAAAGAACAATATGAAGCACTGGTGGCCGAAACTGAGCCTATGGCCAACGAGTTCATCAGCTCTTTGGAACAATAGTGAAAGATCAATCTTGATGCCTGTAATTTGCTACAATTAAGTACTCTGTAAATTATGATACCATGAAAGTAATCAATGGTTTTTGCTACTGTTAAGTAGTTGTTTATTTTAATGCCACTATTAAACAGTCATTGTTGATGTACTACTTTGAAAGTAGTTTTATGAACCGTAAAGTATGTTTGCTGAAAGCATCAGACATTTTGTGTAGAGTGCTTGTAGCATAACTGCTTGTGGTCGTGATAGTGTTCAACTAGTCTCGGTAAGACTTGGTAGACTACTAGGGCAAGTCTACAATACTACTGTAGTAGTTTATGATATGGTGCGTGTCATACCAGAGTACTTTTATACCAAGGATTTTTAAAGCAATACCTACTGTCAAAGATTTTGCATTTGTTAGTCTTGTTAAGACATAATTGTTTGCTAGCGCAGAGCCATGGCATGATTTAGAGTAGTTTTATGCTTATTTGCATAAAAGAGCAGTACTAATGTACGCTATGCATATCAAGGCAAAACTCTCATGAGTTCCTGTAATGCATAAATAAGAGGTCTGATATAGTCAACAAAGGACATAGAGCAGAACAAAACCTTAGCCTTCCATTGAAGGTAGGATATCGAGAAAACGAGACTAGTGCCTACAACCATGTATTAGTTGGGGTAGCTCTGCCAAGACTTTTGAGGCTTAGCGCCGCTTCTCCTTTGTGTTTTTAAAAGAGGAGCAGTCTTGGCTTCTTCGTATAAAATAAAAACTACTCTGAGTTCGGGCTTTTTAAGCGACGAGCTATGAGAGTATAGTTAAAAGGTAAAAGATGTACTGCAATTTTTAATTGACAGGGAGACCATAACTTTATTGGTATTGTGATCATTGGAAGATGCATTGAAGTTGTTACATAAACCCGTTTTATGGGTAGAATGTCCTCAAATGCTCGACGTTCCATACAATTGGTAAATCTTTACCTTCTTGAGTCCGGAGGCGATATGTTCCAACCCCAATAATTTGCTTGACGAGGAACGACCCTTCCCAGCGTGACATAAGCTTGTGTAGGTCGTCAGTCTTCTGCATGCATTGCAATACCAAGTCTCCTATGATAAAAGAACGAGGTTGGACAGAGCGTTGGTGGTAACGTCGTAAACCTTCGAGATAACGAGTATTCTGGATAAGAGCTGCCACTCGAGCATCTTCAACGCCATTGACATCTTGGAACCTTTCCTGCTGGGCAATTTGTTCGTCATAATTTTCCAGTCGTGGCGCTTACCAAAGGAGATCAGCGGGTATACTTCAGACCCGTAGACCAGAAAATGTGGCGACTGCCCAGTTGTGCGGCTTGGTTGTGTGCGTAAACCCCAAAGTACTGCTGGTAGCTCCTTGGCCCATTTGCCGCCGTATTTCTTCAGGGGATCATAGAGTCTGGGCTTTAGCCCTTGTAGTAATAAGCCATTAGCCTACTCTACTTGTCCATTGGGACGTGGATGAGCAACCGAAGCATAGTGTGTCTCAATCGAGTACTTCCCACAATAGTTTTGGAATTCATCACTTGTCAAAACTGATCCTAAGTTTGTTATGATCTCGTGGGGTACTCCAAATCTCTGGACGATTCCATCGAAAAACTTGATCAGGTTCTCTGCCCGTGCGTTTACCAGGGGCTGAGCTTCGATCTATTTGGTGAATTTGTCGATGGCTACAATAACCCACTCGAAACCACCTGGAGCTTTAGCTAGAGGGGCCACAAGATCGAGACCCCAACACGCAAAGGGCCAGGATAACAAGATTGTGTTGAGTTCATGAGCTAGGACATGGGCTTGTCTGGCAAAGAATTGACAACCTTGGCACTTTCTGACGATGTCTTCTGCATCGGCCTTGGCTGATGGCCAGAAGAAACCAGCTCTGTATGCCTTTCCTACCAAAGTGCGAGAAGCTGCTTGGTTACCACAGACACCTCCATGAATTTCTTCTAGCAGTGCTTTTCCATGGTCAGCCGTGATGCACTTCATCATAACGTTGACCGAGGCCCCACATCTATAAAGCGTGTTGTCCACCACTACATAGTTCGCGGCTCTACATCTGATACATATTTTTGCTTTCTTATCATCTGGATGTTTATGATCCCTCGGATATTCGATAAACGGAGTCGTCCAATCGGAGTCAATAACCATGACCTGTAGTTCTAGTTGTACGCGAACTAGAGTGGCCTCCTCAGTTGTTGGCTCCTTAATAGACGACTGATGTAGTTCATGAACGGAGATCTCTGCTGTAACATCCGCACGTTTTGAACCTAGCTTGGATAAAGCATCAGCAACAACATTGTAGTCGCGGATGACATGATGAAACTCCAGGCCATAGAAGTGGCACTCGAGTTTACGAACTTCTTTGACGTAGGCATCCATTGTCTCTTTAGAGCAGTCTCAATCCTTGTTGACTTGGTTGATAGCAACAGCGGAGTCTCCATATACGCATAGACGTTTGATACCAAGAGAGGCGGCCAAGCAGAGTCCATGCAACATGGCTTCATATTCTGCTTCATTGTTGGTAACTTTGAAGAGTATCTGCAAAACGTACTTAAGTTGGTCACCTTTGGGAGATATTAATAGCACACCCGCTCAACCAGCTTCCAGCTTCAACAATCCGTCGAAATACATGATCCAATGCTCCGGGTGAGTAGTTGCCCTGGAGTACTGGAGCTCCATTCACTCGACCGTGAAGTCTGCAAGGGTTTGTGACTTGATAGCCGTTTGAGAGGCGAAGTCAAGGTTATACGCCGCTATCTCTGCCTTCCATTTGCATATCCATCCAGTCGCGTCAGGATTATTAAGGATTTCACCTAAGGGAAATTTAGTCACCACAATTATGTGGAAGGCCTAAAAGTAATGCCTTAGCTTCCTTGAGGTAATAAAGATCGCGTAGAGTAACTTCTGTACTTGAGGGTAGCATATCTTGGAGTCGGAGAGTACTTCGCTGATGTAGTATACTGGCCGCTGTACTGGGAATAAATGGCCTTCCTCTTTGCGCTCAACCACAACGACCGTGCTGACCATGTGTGTGGTGGCCGCAATGTATAAATAGAGGTGGTCATCTTTGGTAGGAGCAACAAGCACTGGGGGTGTAGACAAGTAGGTTTTGAGTTGTTCAAAGGCCTGACTTGCTTCTTCTGTCCAGTTGAATTGGTCTCGTTCTTGAGTAGTTTGAAGAAAGGGAGTCTCTTCTCTCCAAGTCTTGAGATAAATCTGTTGAGAGATGCTATGCGGCCCGTGAGTTTTTGTACATCTTTGATGCTTCTCAGGACTTCCATGTTAAGGATAGCTATGATTTTGGGAGAAAATTCCCTCTATGCCATCAAAAATTATAGTTATCCCTTATGTGCCATCAAAAATTACACTATCCCCTCAGTGCCATCAATTATAATTTTGTATTCCTTTTATGCCACTGCCGTTACTTTTGCTCATTGTCTATGCTAACGCTGTTAAAATTGGACCCAACATGTTCTGCTTGGACAATTTTACCCCTTCCCTATCCAATTTCCATCCACTTCTTCGTCCTCTCTTCCGAATCCAATCTCCATCGTCTGTGACTAACCCGTCCCCCCTGCGCTGGTGTAACACCCAAAAATAGCTCATTTAAAATTTTTAGTAATTAATTTGCTTTTATTGAATTTCTCATATTTAATATAGGTTAAATAAATTATTTATGAATATTAAAATCAAATATAAGTTGTAGAAATATTTTTGTTGCATTCATGCTGCTGCACTGTGTTTTGTTTGTTGGCAAATTAAGTTAGAATTTAAATTCTGTTTAAATTCGAATTTAGATTGCATTTGTTTGAGCCCTAGAGAAGTAAATTCAAGTCGAGTTCACTTTTGCCCCTCCATCTTTTTCCCTGGTCCGGATTCCCTCCCTCTACTCTTCTCCCAGACCAGCCCGGCCTGCTCCCTCTCTCCCTTTACCCCGGCCCAAGTCGCCTTTCCCCCACCTGGGCCCCGTCTCCCGAGCCGGCCCAGCACTTCCCTCCTACCCGCGCTGGCCCAGTCGGCCCAGCTCGCGCCCGCTCGCCCCTCCCCTCTCTCCCTCTAGCCAACGCCCCAACCCCACCCGTCAGATCCTCCCCCTTCCCCTCGCTCGCGC
The DNA here is from genome assembly GCA_033239725.1 of Echinochloa phyllopogon. Lineage (NCBI taxonomy): Eukaryota > Viridiplantae > Streptophyta > Magnoliopsida > Poales > Poaceae > Echinochloa > Echinochloa phyllopogon. Next base: position 36,659,533 of record BTCW01000014.1, read on the forward strand.
GCCCTCTCTCCCCGGCACGATCAGCGCCGAACCGCCCGGCCGCCTTGGCCCCGCTCCGCGCCCGTGGGCCACACCTGGAGATCCCCCGCCCCTTTCCCGCGCCCTCTTTCCTTCTCCAGCACTCCCCCGCAAGGCAAGTCGCCCCTCACTTAGAAGCTCCCCGATCCGCCAGCGGCCACCGCCGATTCCCCGTGGCCCGCACGCCTACGACCCCCTGCACCCTATAAAAGCCGGCCCTCGCGCCCTGGCACCTCACCAACCCCGCTCGAGCCCCCAGTTCCTCCCCACCCAAGCTTCCTACGCGCCATCACCGTAACCGAGCTTCGGCCGCCGTCGAACTCCGTCCCCGACGCTGCCATGCTCCAATTCGACCCCCCAGCACCTTCGCACGGTGGTAAGCAACATCTCGAGCCATTCCTCGCTTCCTCTCTCGCTCTCTAACTCGTGCGCGGTCTTCGACGTCCACCGCCTAGGTGCCTCCCCGACCACCGTAGAGCCCTTAATTGGCTTCGCCATAGCCCCAGCTCTCTCCCCGACCTGATCCCATCATCAATGGCACTCTAGAGCACCGGATCCGATCTGCTCCGGCGAGCTCTCGCCGCGCTCAACGGCGGCGGAGCCCCCTATTCCCGACTGGCCGATCCCCACCCAAGCCGATCTGGATCGTTGGATCCAGATCCAACGGCCGGGACTCGCCCCCGCCCCTGGGTTAGACCGACCACTTCCGGTCAACCCTGATCACTTCGTAAAAGAGCCCCTCCACTTTTTAAATTTAAACCCGCGGTCCACCTCTGTTAGAAAGTATTTGCAGATAGGTCCTATTTTATTCGATTAAGCCCCTACGCTTTTAAATATTCGAACCCGCAGTCCTGCTTAAGTAATTTCGCGAGTAAGCCCTCGGGTTTTTATACAAAATAATGTTTAGGTCCCTGTTTTCTTTCAAATAAGCCCCTGGAAACTTTTAAAACTTGCCAGCAGGTCCCTGGAACTTAGAAAATCCATATCTTTTTCGTTTTAGCTCCGATTAGCATGATTTGCGCGCTCATGTGTTTGTAGTGAAGCGTAGAATATTTCTAAATCCTTTTTATGTGCTGTTTCTACTGTTTGGTGTATTGTTCTAATAGAATTATATTTGTTTGCATGTATTGGTATGCGTGTATGCATGTGTGGTGCTTCGTGTCCAGTCGGTGAGCCGTTAGCTTTGGATTTTGAGTTCACGGAGGACTTTCTGGAGTAGGACTCGCAGCAGCAGCAACACTTCGAGGAAGGCAAGTGTTGGCGGTCGTTACAACCCAAATTCGACCACCAATACTCGGGAATAAATGAGAGTCTATGCAACATTCCATGTACTTAGGTTTTATTTCTAATGGAGTTCCACGAGTTTTGGTGAGTGTCGCTTGTGCAGGTACAACAACGAGAAATGTGTGCTATAGGGGTCGGAAATGACCGATTCGGCCGAACGACACGTTCGGCCGGTTACCCCCCTTAGCCGTACAAGTCACCGGGAGCCATCCACGTCACCGATGACAAGCGGACACGATGTATGACACATGGACGATCGCTAACACATCCCGAAGCACCGACACGTCATCCTGGGCCCACATAGCACAAAGTACATCACCAGAGGCCGGCCCAGGGAGTCCACAGAGCCAAGGCGGTGCAGAGGGCGGTTCGGCCGAACTTCCCGGGTTCGGCCGAACCCCCGAGTTCACCCGAATTAAGCCCACCGCCTCACAACCGACCCTGGGAAGTGATCTTGACCGTAGAGGGCAGAGGCGGTGCAAAATGGGTGGTTCGGCCGAACTGGGCAGTTCGGCCGAACCGACCCCCTTCGGCCGAACGCGGGATCTTCGCCCGAAGATGCTGGAACCGCCCCTGAGCTTTCTTGGCCACTGCTCCACTTCAAACCGACCCTCCATGCTATAAATAGGACTCTCCAGCCCCTGCAACAACACACAACACAAGAGTAGAGTGCAGGCGAAGCACTGTTAGTTCTCCACTTGTATCAGTAGAGATAGGGAGAGAGGAGAGGTGAGCGTCCCGGAGAGGAGCCGAAGTGTCGGCCCCTCTTCCCGCTGTACCTCTACAGATGCGGCTTCACTTCGAGTGACATCCGGGTCATGTCTGGTAACTCTTGTATCTCTCTCTGATTAATTGAGCATTCAGTTCTTACGTTTATATACTTGTCTCGTTCTTCGTTCAATGCTTAGTTGATTGGTATAACTGTATACTGGTTGCTTAGCTTGGGTGCTTATCTTGCTATAGGAGATAAGTAGTTATTGACTAGTGTAGGAGTGGTTCCTAGACTTGCCAGTAACCTTAGTTTCTGCCCATCGCAACAGAGGTGGTAGCCGTAAGGTGGTGATAGCCCTTTCGGTCTTCGTAGTCCATCACGTTAGTTCCGGTGTCCTAGGACCCAAGGTTCAGGGTAACCGGCACCCCTTCTCATCCCTTTCTGTGTGTCGGAGGCTCTGTAGTCCCGAAGCAAGTATCTATCTGTATCTTCTGCTCTGCTCAGTCAATCGGTAGAATACCTTTACCAGACCTGTACCCTCTCTACCCTCCTACCTCTTCTCTTCTCTCCTTGTTGTCGTCATCCACCTCATCCATTTCATTCATCCACTCCATCTACCTAGGACAACTTAGTTTAGGATTAGTACACTTCTCGTTCCCCATGGAAATCGATACCTTGGAATACTCCTGGGTGAAAGCTACATCGGTATCCGTCCGCTTGCGGATTTATTTGTAGGCCGTAAGGAGTGCCAACAAGCTTTCTGGCGCAGTTGCTGGGGAACGGTAGCTGTTCTGATTCCGAACCCAAGTTGTCCGTGTATCCCACCACCATCCATTATATGAATTCCACCCTCACCTTACGCCAACACTTGGCTCCAACGGGCGATTGTTTGGAGCGACCACCATCATCACATCCCATATCCACACCCGGCTATGAGCTACGTCCCGGCTTCATAGCCATGGTTCGTGAGCAATCGTTCTCAGGAACGAAGGCCGAGAGTCCATACGCGCATTTGCGCGAGTTTGAGCAACTCTGCTCATGCCTGACCATTGCGGGCATGACACAAGAGACACTCAAATGGAAGCTATTCCCGTTTTCACTAGCGGGAGGAGCAAAGAAATGGTACTCTCTGGCTGTCAGTACTATGGACGGGAGCTGGGAAGTTCTCAAGGAAAAATTCTGCCTAAACTTCTTCCCAGTCTCCAAGGTAGCCAGTCTCCGAGCAGAAATCATTAACTTTAAGCAATTAAAGGGAGAATCGTTAGGAGCTGCCTGGGCTCGTTTCAAGCAAATACTGGCCTCAGGACCGGACCTAAGCCTACCAGAACCTGTTGTTTTACAACACTTCAGCCTTGGCCTATGTCCCGTAGCCATCACTTTCTTGGACTCTACTTCTGGAGGGTCGTTCTTTCATTTGGTTCCTAGTGAAGCGAGGGTAATCCTGGACCGTATCCTAGACAACACCCCCTACACTGGAATCTATGATGAACTCCCCGATGAAGAAGAGAAGCAGCCTGAACCTGAACCTAAAGAGCCAATACCAGTCCAATCCAAATCCATTAGCTCTTCCATTCCATCAGAACCCGATGCTCAATTCGAACCACAACCTTACTCTAGCCTGGACTACTATCCTCCACTCTACACCACTCCCTACGATTTTGACGATGGTCTATTCGATGACATCGACTGTGCCATACGTTTCCCATGGGGACAATGTGTAGAGCAAAAGGATCCACCACCCGACAAGGAAGCACTAGAATATCAAAGAGAGTACTTAGGCCGTCTCTCTGCCATCAAGAGTCAGGAATGGCTAGACGAGGCCGAAGCCTCGACCGAGGTTGTCAAAATGCCCAAAAGGATCAGAAGCATATTCTATGAAGTTATGGGCAATGACAGAGAAATCGGGTACGACCCAAGCCTCGGAATCAACATAATCTCTAGCTCTTTGGTGCGAGCGCAACTCCCCGATGAACCATGGTCATTATCTCAGAAACGTTTAAGGTTCACATCGGGAAGGATCCTCGACTGTTTAGGGATCTTGCGGGTCACACCCGTTAAGATTAACGACCCTGAACTTTTCTTGGATTTCCATATCTTTGACCTACCTGAAAATTTCACTTACTCCATCTTTATTGGTAGGCCAATCATGAAAATCCTAGAAAATTCACCAATAATCCAGCTAGAGCTTAGGATCGGAGAAGAACTCGTCCCGGTCTCTTATTCTTATTCCTTGAATACCCCAATAGAGCCAGATCCCGATCGTGAGCCAATAGAGGAGGTCATGTCAACATCCTTGATAGACTTAGAGCAACATTTCCTAGAAGAAGATGCCCAATTCCTTATGGAGGAAGAAGAGATTCATCCTCCAGTCGAACCTAAGCCTCTTCCCTCTGGATTGAAGTGTGCTTCCCTCTTTAAGATCGGACAAACTCCAGTGACCATCAGTGACAAACCCCCTGGAACCCAACCGACTTTCACTGTCCTGGAGGAGGATCGATCAGTCTTAGGACACTCGATCCAAGATTTCAAAGGGATTACTCCTAACCTTCATACACATCATATCCCTATCTTATCTTACCTTGGGGTCGTAAGACAATTGTCACGAAGATTTGTCTTTGATCGGGGAAAGACTAGATTCAAAGCCTAAAGCCATCATCTTCTCCTGTCATACTCCCAAATATGACCCTATGCGTACACCTCCCACGAGTAAAGGGGATTCGTAGTTCCTTGGCCACACCGGGCTTTATATGTGTCTCATCGAAAATTTCTCTCAAATAGCCCGGTCGTTGACCAATCTCTTGGCCAAGGAAACCCCTCTCGTCTCTAATCAAGAGTGCTATGCTTCCTTTCACACCCTAAGAAAGCACTCAATTCTGCTCCCATCATCCGGTCTCGCGACTAGAGCATCCCATTAGAAATCATGTGTGATGCGAGCAATTATGCTGGTGGAGCTGTTGTGGGCCAAACCAAGGACAAGAAGCATTATGCTCACTGGCCCCAGCTCAACTACGCAACCACGGAAAAGGAACTCTTAGCAACTATGTTTGTTATAGACAAATTCCGGTCCTACCAAGTTAAGGCAAAGGCCATAGTCTATTCCGACCATACTGCTCTGAAGTATTTCTTGGCCAAAAAGGATGCGAACCCAAGACTCATTCGTTGGGTCTGTCTCGGGTATAAGTCCCATTTGATCTTTCCATCAGCGATTTTCTTACGGGGTGATACGCTCCTCAAAGCCACAACACTAGAGCCGTGGTACGCCACCATAGTTGACTTCATGGTGTTAGGGTACGTCCCATCAGGTGAAAATAGGAAAAGATTGGTTTATGAGAGCAGACATCACCTATGGGACAACCCGTATCTCTTCTGGATACAAAATGGACTCAGACGATGCATGCCTGCACCTGAGGCACATAAAACCTGGGAGAGATATCATGGAGCACCTTCTGAAGGACATTATGGATTGTTCAGAATAAAGGTCTGACAATATGGAGAAGCTAAGAAACTTAGCAAGTGATGCCCACACTGCCAGAAACACGGGAAAGAGACGCGAAGCCACTCACCAGTAATATTCAATAGAAATCTTTGATGTAAGGGGAATAGACCCCATGGGTCCTTTCCCTAACTCAGAGAACTACGAGTTTATTCTGGTAGCCGTAGATAGCGTCTCTAACTGGGTAGAAGCCAAGCCCTATCGATCCGCAGCCACTAGGCACGCCGAGCAATTGACCCATGAAAACATCTTTCCTCGCTTTGGCGTCCCTGGGCTAGTCATAGGGGCTCCCATCTCATTGACTCCCGGAAATATCTAAGCTTGAGGGAGCCGCATTTTATAGCCACACCTTAACACCCCCAAGCTAGTGGTCAAGCTGAAGATCAAGAACACTCTGTAAAGACCGTCAATGAGATGGGTAGGCACTAGAGAGATAGACTCACTGAAGCACTTTGGGCAAACTAGACCACTCTAGTTTGGGCAAATTAGGACAATTCGGCCAAACCATGTTGGTTCGACCGAAGGACCCCTCTTTTGCCCCTTGAGCGTCCTTTTGGACCCTTGATCCTATCTCTATCCCATCTTGTCTCGAAGTCACTAGAAAATGTTGGGAAAGTTGCTTGTCAATCTCAAGTCAGAAACCATCCTCCATCACTTTCCCGAGGACGACCGAGTGTTCACATTTCCTAGTCGCCATGGCCACCCAATCCTTGTCCAAAGACCTTTCCTCACCCAATGGTTCTCTCTCCATGAGTATGACAAGTCCACCAACGAAGAAAGCCATGGAGGAGGGAGAAGAGAAACCCATGGTTGAAGAGCCTGAAAAAGAACTGGCACAAACATTCCAGAAGTTGAGCAACCAGGATGAGAAGGTCATCGAAGGCGAGCTTTGGTAGATGGACAAGGATGACAAAATCAATGTCCTCTGCCAAGCACCCACAGCAAAATTTAAGAGGCTCGCCAAAGCCACGTAACATCTAGACCTTCACGATCCATCTATAGAGTAGATGTCATGTGGTTGTATCCTGTAGAGCACCATTAGTTTCAATTTATTTTCCAATTCAATTTCCCTTTGCTCAAATCATTGTTTAGGAGGTGCTCTAATTATTTCCCTTCCAAATATATTTTTTTTTCCAACCTTAGCTTGATGAATAAATAAAATAAGAGTTGAATGCAGAAAGAATAAAATTGTCGCTCCGGTTGGTGCATTTGAGCCAACCGGAGATTGCCCTGTTTAACGAAAAGATACATGAGTACAGGCATGACACAGTGGAGGAACAGGACAAGAACGAGCAGGCCGACCAGCTGACTCAGTACCTTTCAAGGTTGAATCCCTACCAGTGAAGAGTCCAAGCTTGGGGGAGCACCCCCATCAGGTACGTTCCGAATTACTCAGCACTTTGGTCATTCAATTGAAAATACTTCCCTTGAATAAAATTAACTCTCAACCATGCATATAATGAATCATATGCCTCTCACTTTGGAAATGATGAATGGTTGCTCTGTCATTAATTTTGCTAGTACTTTGTTGCAACTAGTTGCTTGACTATGCTTGAGTTATTTGGCATGAGTAGAAATGAACCTGCAAACCTTGTGGGAGCATATGCCTTATTCCAAGTCTAGGTTGTTGTGGGGATTGATATAGTGAGACTTTGGTTGAACTCTATTTCTATTCTTAGTATGGTGCAAATCTCGGATGTTTATGTTTTCAAAACAAAGTTCCTAATTGGTCAAACATTCCTACCAGAGCCATATGATAGGATTAGTTCTAAACCTTCTACCATATGCTGCTTGTCATCTTAGTGAGCTTTGTCAAATTGTTGTGACTTTTGTGAGGAATCTTTCATGCTCTCAAGATCGAGATTCACATACACTCCACCTCTCACTTTCAATTCCTACACTGGGAGTTAGCAAAACCATGCCATCATCCATCCCACAAAAATAAACTTCATGTTCTTTTATTCACTCTCCAAATATCTTTGAAGTAGAGGCATGGGCTATGCAAAAAGAAAAAAAAAGAAAAGCATGCCAAGTGGCATGGCAAAAATATGAGAAAAAGAAAAGCATGCCAAAGAGGCATGGCAAAAAAAAGAGATAGCCCATGCTCTCGAAAAATAAAGGAGAGGAAGAATCATTCCATGAAGTTCCACCAAATTCCACTCATATTCCACTCTACATATTCCACACACTTGCACTTCTCGATCTAAGAGTGTGATTTGATTCTCCTAAGGTCCGGTCTTTGACTTAGCAAAATATAAGATGCTTGTATGCCTTCATCCTTTGTCCCTGAGCCACACAAAAAGCTAAATTAGATGTTAGGATAAAAAGAAGGCAAAGCCTTTGGTGAGGAATCAAATACACTTGAGCGATTGAGTGAGCCAATGAGGAACAATTTATCTTTTCACAAAAGGGTGAAAACTCCGAGATAGGATCCTGAAAAGAGTAGAGTGGAATAAAACTAAGTTAAATTGTTCATCCTTTCAACCGCCCAAGATAAGGAGATTGCTATAAGCCCCATAGGTAAAATGGTGAATTAATACCTTGCTAATAATTCAAGTAAATTTGAGTACTAGTTGTTTATAAAGTTACCTGCAAGAGAAATGACATTATAGCAACTCCAGATCCACCGAGCCTAAGTTTTTATCTTTCCTCGAGGACGAGCAAAGAGCCAAGCTTGGGGGAGCTTGTTGGCGGTCGTTACAACCCAAATTCGACCACCAATACTCGGGAATAAATGAGAGTCTATGCAACATTCCATGTACTTAGGTTTCATTTCTAATGGAGTTCCACGAGTTTTGGTGAGTGTCGCTTGTGCAGGTACAACAACGAGAAATGTGTGCTATAGGGGTCGGAAATGACCGATTCGGCCGAACGACACGTTCGGCCGGTTACCCCCCTTAGCCGTACAAGTCACCGGGAGCCATCCACGTCACCGATGACAAGCGGACACGATGTACGACACATGGACGACCGCCAACACATCCCGAAGCACCGACACGTCATCTTGGGCCCACATAGCACGAAGTACATCACCAGAGGCCGGCCCAGGGAGTCCACAGAGCGAAGGCGGTGCAGAGGGCGGTTCGGCCGAACTTCCCGGGTTCGGCCGAACCCCCCAGTTCGCCCGAATCAAGCCCACCGCCTCACAACCGACCCTGGGAAGTGATCTTGACCGTAGAGGGCAGAGGCGGTGCAAAATGGGTGGTTCGGCCGAACTGGGCAGTTCGGCCGAACCGACCCCCTTCGGCCGAACGCGGGATATTCGCCCGAAGATGCTGGAACCGCCCCTGAGCTTTCTTGGCCACTGCTCCACTTCAAACCGACCCTCCATGCTATAAATAGGACTCTCCAGCCCCTGCAACAACACACAACACAAGAGTAGAGTGCAGGCGAAGCACTGTTAGTTCTCCACTTGTATCAGTAGAGATAGGGAGAGAGGAGAGGTGAGCGTCCCGGAGAGGAGCCGAAGTGTCGGCCCCTCTCCCGCTGTACCTCTACGGATGCGGCTTCACTTCGAGTGACATCCGGGTCATGTCTGGTAACTCTTGTATCTCTCTCTGATTAATTGAGCATTCAGGTCTTACATTTATATACTTGTCTCGTTCTTTGTTCAATGCTTAGTTGATTGGTATAACTGTATGCTGGTTGCTTAGCTTGGGTGCTTATCTTGCTATAGGAGATAAGTAGTTATTGACTAGTGTCGTCATCCACCTCATCCATTTCATTCATCCACTCCATCTACCTAGGACAACTTAGTTTAGGATTAGTACACTTCTCGTTCCCCGTGCAAATCGATACCTTGGAATACTCCCAGGTGAAAGCTACATCGGTATCCATCCGCTTACGGATTTATCTATAGGCCGTAAGGAGTGCCAACAGCAAGTTATAGCACGGACAATCCTTGCAATCTAAACACACTTTTTACATACATTTACTTTCATATGCATGTGTCTAAATTGATGTCCTATTAAGGTTGTACCTAGTTTGTATACTCTTGTCCTTGTTACCTTGGGATTATTGCATATGGGTAGAATCTTTGCTGTGCACAGCTACTGTCACTATTATTTAATTGTTAATTGTGACATAATGGTTCACTTCAATATTAATGATAAAACTTGCTTTTTAGCAACATGGTTTAGGGAGCTAGAGCATGTGCTGTGTGCTTTTCTCTAGTGTCTCTCCTTATGGCCCGGTTCTTAAAGCGGCAACCTAGGAGCCTGTCGCCACCGCTAGAACTATTATGGCTCTGGTCTTGGTCAAGTAACTTGTACGTCTCTAGCTTGCCAGTAGTTACCGGAGTGGCCGACCGCGTTACGGGAAGTAAGGCACGGGGTGTTTCTTGATTCCACCGAGGACAGTAGCCCCGTCGGCTAGGTCTTGTTAGACCCAGTCCCGTGTTGGGAGCCCCTGTGGTACGGGAGCTCCACACGTTGCGCTCTTTATTTTTTTGTTGGCATGAGTTGCCCGCGCTTGGACGCCATTGACCCCCTCACGTTGTGCCCCGAGGGTCAGTCAATCTCTGTGCCTAGAGTCTCACCACCTTATTGTACCTTAGCCGCCACTGTCTTGTTAGGGTGTCTTGTGAAAAACCTCGTAGCGTCCCTATGCAGTCACACCTTGAAGTGTTGATGTGCGTGGTTGGGTGTAAAGTTCTTTTGAACTTTTACGCGACTGGTGGGTAAAGGGCGAAACCTCTGCAGAGTGTAAAATCTATCATGATAGCCTTGCTTAGGGTCACGAGCGGCCTGGATCCTTTTTGATTAGAAGATGATGTTTATTTATGTTTAACGTCACTTATACTTTATTAATTGGGTTGCAACTAGGTTTCATTCACTTGTAGTAATTTGGTTAAAGTTAAAATGAGCCAACTAAAAATGCTAATGCAGTTGAGCCGTGTCTACCCTATTGGAGCCTTCATATCCGTGCTATACTTGCTAAGTAATTGTTTACTTACACTTGCCATTATTCAACAAAATCCCGGATGGGTAACAGATTGGGCTGTGCATGAGACTACTTGAAAGGACCTTGATGTCACCTAGAGGGGGGGGAGGGTGAATAGGTGAATCTGCACTTTATCAAAATTTCATACACAATCAGTACTGAAACCGGTCAGACCGGTTTCCCAAACCGGTCAGACCGGTTTTTGGTAGTGAAACACAACTATGCAATTTATCCCCTCTACGAGTTCTAGCACAAACCAAACTTGGTGAAAAGCTTCTGTAGATGATTTCTAGCAGGTTCACTATGTCCCTGCACACAAATAAAGCACAACCAAGTAGATCAAAGCGGAAGCTAATGTAAATGCTAGAATTGAACTTTCGAGGCAAACCAAATGAGAGACGCGATGATTTGTTTTCCGAAGTTCAGATTCACCGCTGCCACTAAGGCTGCCACCAAGGCACGATGAATCCTACGTCTCCGTTGAGGGCCTACGAAAGGCGGGCTTATACACACCAAGCCACTTTCCTCGATTCCACTAACTTGTGACCTTTTTCCACGAAGGAGGCAGGGCCAGCCTTTACAAACAATCCGTGGCTCACCACAAACTCGGTAGCTCACCGGCGACGCCTAGCCGTCTAGAAGGCTTCACCTCCAAGAGTAACAAATGTTTCAATGGTTGCTAGACTTTACCAGAAGTGCTCAAGCTAAGGATTTGCTCTTCACTGATCTAGTTAGCTCTTACTAGCTTGCAATAGCTCACACACAATTAGCCTCTCAACCCAAATCCAAAGATATAATCAAATTTCTATCAATCTCACAAAGAGATGTTTGGGGAGAGCTTGCTGGTGTTCAAGAAGGTTCTGGGCGCACAAGAGAGGCAAGGGAACCAGCAGCCCTCAAAGGAGAGGGCCAAGGGGTATAAATACCCCACACCCAAAAACTAGCCGTTATGTCAGTGGAAAACCGGTCAGACCGGTTTCCCAAACCAGTCACACCGGTTTTCAAACGAAACTAGCCGTTAGCACTCTGAGCACTAAAACCGGTCAGACCTCTTTCCAAAACCGGTCAGACCGGTTTTGGACCAGTCAGCACACTTAGTCTCAAAACTACTTCTCTCAAAGGCTATCTCACATGGGTTGACCTATGAGCACTTTTTGGTGTTGTCTAAACAACTACTTGTTGCATCCCTCTTGATAGTACGACATTCCTATACTCAAGAAATTAAATAACAAATTAATTCTTCCACTTGAGCTTCAATGTCTACAATCATGCCATACTTGTCAATTTCAACTTTGAGGGCACACAACCTTTCTTGATTGCTGAGCAAATCCAATCTTGAGCTGGGCTTAGAATTTCCAAGTGTATGGACCAATTCATAAGCCTTTCCAATATATGATCCATAAATGATTAGATGCTTCACATTGCTTCACTTGATACGGCTTGATTGAAGTATAGAGATCAAACTAAGATGCTAGACTTTTCCCTAACAAAGTCTCTCGGCTACAAGACCAACTTGCCCTTCTCTTCGCTAGGAATGTCACTCCCGTCTAGCTTGATCCTTTTCATCAAATCTTGCCACTTTAAGTTTCGCTTTGCTTTGCATCATCATGAAAACCACATTGAAATCCATGTATTCAATTAACCCGAAATATATTCAATATTGTCTTGTGTGTTGTCTTTGTCAAATCACTTGTCCATAGGCTTCCATGTACTTGAGACCATATAATATCCATAAGATCATGTCTCATCATGAATGTAACTATTGCCATGGACCACGTCCAAAGGAATTCCAATTTCTTCATGTAGATTGTCCCATTTTGTCTTGATAAGCTTCTACTAGATGAGACCATATACTATCCATAGAATCATATATCATTTTATTTATAACCACTACTATGGACCAAGATCAAAGGAATTCCAATTTCTTCATGTAGATTGTCCCATTTTATTTTGACAAGTTTCTACTAAATGAGACCAACCAATATGCATAAGAACCTTGTCTCATTTGTCATTTCTATTCTCTTGCCATTGCTCATCTTTTGCATCATGGGATCAAACATACTTGCTTGCTTTTATGTCATTTAGAACCAATGTTAAGTACATATTCTTATCAACAATTATATTGCGCGAACATTCAAAAGAATAAAATCTGCTCATATGCTTAAGCAAACAAGTTAGATCACGAATCATGTTGTCCTACAAATCACCAAAACACATAAGTGCCTAGATGCACTTTCAATCTCCCCCTTTTTGGTGATTGATGACAACATGATTAAAGCACACAAATAGATAAGAAATTAATGCTCTAAATATCTGAGATATCTTGTGAACTCCCCCTTAATATGTGCTTTGAATAAACTTTCAAAAAAAATGGCCTCACATGCCAAATGCACATATAAGGAAAGAAATGAGAGCTCCCCCTATATCTCAGCATCCAGCATGTGCTACAAGTGTGTATGACAAAATGAAATAACCCGTGATGCATATGACATGGCTTTCACATAACAACAAGATAGAGTTGTACATGTGCTGTCTGGGCAGAAACCGGTCAGCCCGGTTTCCAAAACCGGTCAGACCGGTTTTGCCAGTCAGCACATGTACAGAACAGTACATCAACCAATACATGCATATCACACTATCATAATGTCACTTAGAATACATAAACTTGTTCATTACACACAATAGCACACAGTACAAAGCCTCAAGTCCACAGATAGATAAAGCACGAGTTTATTACATCCATGTTTCTGTAAACACTATAGAAACCAGTCAGACCGGTTTCCAAAACCGGTCAGACCACTTTTTTCTGACAGACTACAAGATGCTCTGAATCTTGACGCTTTAATCCATTCTTCTCCCCCTTTGTCATCAATCATCCATAAAATGTCCTAGAGAAGCTTGTAGTCCTGCTCCCATCAGAAGCTCGCACTCGGATCATCTGATGAAGAAGATGAAGTTCAATGAAAACCTTCACTCAATCCAACGAGTATGTGTGATAGTTTAAAGTGATTCAGATGTGCTAGCCATGGAAGAAGATATAGATGAGCCAAACGTACCATGACTAGGAGCGGTAGAAGGTCCAAAGATGGAAGCCGCTGCCTGAGAAGCAAAGTCTCCGGGAGATGGAGATTGAGCACTAGAGTACTGAACTCCCGCCATAGAAGATGATGTACCAGCATATGCAAATGACGAGGAGGGGTATGTGGCAGCTGCAAAGGATGGGCCTCCGGACGAAGGATACACAAACGAAGCTCCAAAAGTGTCACCCTCTGAAGTAGGCATGTAAGTGTATGTACTGGGACCACCATATGACTGAGGAGGAGCTGGTGGAGGCTGTGAGCTCGATGCAATATGTCCATATCCAAATATGTCCCCAAATTCCTCAAAGTAGCCCGCATTCATGTGATCTGTCATAATGTCTCGAAGTGGGGGTATCTCTGGCAGCTCAAGAGGTGGAGAGATAGGAGATGGAGGGTTATCCGGACTCAATACGACACACAACTTTTTGAACTCATCCCGAGTTTTCTTGCTATCAATTCTTTTGCTGCCTAAGGTCCACCTGGACATCCCTCTGACCCTTGCAAATACCAGTGAACATAGAAATGAACTTCTTGATTGGAGACAGTCGCCGCTCGGAATGAGTGGAGCTCCCAGGGCCAAACCGGTCAGACCGGTTTGGGGAACCAGTCAGATCGGTTTCCTGGGGCTGCTGCTGAGCAGTGCCTGGCTGTGGCCACGGCTCCTCATGCTGCTATTGCTGCTGATCAACATTTTCTGTATCTGTAGGTGGATCTGCTCATGGAGATGGAAGTCTGATCTTCTTTGGAATGGGTACGCGAATTCTTCCATGAGATGCATCACACCGAAATGCAATACCCGTGATCCTCTCAATGACTCTCATAATATAAGGTGCATAGCCACAAAGTTTCTGAGGATTTTCAGAAATGTGCTTGATCTCCTCCCAAATGTAGTCACCCACACAAAGCTTGTCATCTCCGGGCTTCATTCTAGCAAGCAAGTTCTTTGCAAACAGGGATACATCTGAAGTGTTGCCTCCACGAGGTGCAAGTGTCGCTATGAGCATCCGGTTGAACACCAAATAGTAAGTGTAGAGACCGGCGACCTTGCCAAAGTTCCCTGTCTCAGTGCTGGGGTACATGAACTTCATGTTTTCTGCCAGAAAGACCCCATCTAGATGCAGCCTATGGCGACTCCTGTCAGCCTGCCTGAAACCAAGAATCTCTGCAAAAGCTAGATATGAGATGTTGTACGAGGCCCCCTCAGTCATCCAATGCATTCTTCTGTTCTCCAGCTCATCTCCCTCAAAGTAGACTGTGGCATAGAATTGGGTTATCACCTCTGTGTTCCAATCCTTTTTGTAGCCCATGATGGAGTAGATCTTTCTATGTTTGCAAGTCTCAATGATTTGGTTGAATATGACATTTTCTGCCTTCACCATATAAAACCAGTCTATCCAATGCTGCTCGCAAACAATTCTCCCTTTAATCACAGTCGTCTGATAGTAATCCTGCTGAAAAGCAGTGTGAAACCTATAATCAGTGGTTGTCTTAGGTATACCAATAGGGCTCGCTCTCCTCTGTTCCCTAGCCTCATCAGTCATCCCTAATGCTCTGTAGTTCACCAATCTCCAAGTAGCAGGGGCTGATGGATCTCTTACTTTAGGAAACGGTGGCTCTCCATCATCATCTTGTCCTACCGCTTCCTCCTCTTCTTCTCCCTGGTCTTCACCCATCTCATCATCATCATCATGAGCTGCCCCACTGCCATGACGAGGCACAATCCGATAAGCTTCATCATCAACATCATCTTCATCACTAGAAGTGATTTCTACTTCATCCACTTCCTCAATTTGCTGCTCTACTGTTCTCTTTGGCTTCCTAGGCCTCAGTGATCTCCCACTAGTCATGCCCGAGCTGTTGCCGGTTGCCGGATCATGACGACTTTTCTTAACTCTCTTGGCATGCTTCCCTCTTGGCATCGTATACTGTCTTTCCTGGGCCACAAAAGATGGTATACAACATGTAAGCTCCCAGAAAAGGATTGACCAAAGATAGAGACGGTATGAAGGCATCAACAAGTTTTGAGTCAGCTCAGCGTCAAACCGGTCAGACTGGTTTCACAAATAAGTCAGACCGCTTTTGCCTGAGCCAAGCCAAAACAAGTTGTGGTCAATAAGAACAGATATGTGACTAGAGGATGTGATGGATATAGCAAAGAATGCTATCCCTAGTCTGTATGTGGATCAACATACTGCAGAGCAAGGACTTGGGCCATCTCTGCCCAAACCGGTCAGACCGGTTTGTGCACAGATGACACAAATCCTTGGTCCGCAAAATGCAGCCAACCAAACCTCTTGATCTCTTAGGGATAGGTTCCTAGACATGTCAGAAGATGTTCTACCAAAGGGATTTGAAAGAAATTCATCGAGTGAGTAGATCGGGCGAGGGGAACATTTGAGTACCTTGAGAGCTTTGAAAACGAGAGGAAATGAGGGTTTGAGTCCAAATCCGGTGGGAAAACCGGTTAGGCCACCTAGGTGCACTCCAATCCAAGCAAGAACACCCCTTTTCCTTGGATGAGTCAAGAAATCACCATAGGGGGAGTTACTCGCGATGAAAGCTGTGGAGTGGTAAAAGTTTCGTGGTGAAAGAGTAAGGGAGGAGAGAGAATAGACTGAGGGGGTAAATATCCACGTGGGGGGAGCTAAGAAAAATTTAAGTGGATGTTGAGTTGCAAACATATTTCCTTGATCTGAGAGAGTATATGGTATATATTTTTTCCAAATTCCTCATATTCCTTTAGAAGAAATAAGATATCCAATAAATCCATTTTCTCATATCGCTTTTATCCTTTTATGAAAGAGCGTTGGAAGTTTCGGAATAGTGATCGGAGATATGAACCAAGATGAGGAGAAAAGATCATGTGAACTAGAAGGATAGAGATATGATTTCCAAAAACACCATTTTCTCTTATTACTTCTAAGAGAGATTGAAAAGATGGATGGATGGATAAAGATTGGTGGACTTGAGAGAGAATCTCACTATTTGTGACTAGCCATCAAACAAACAAAGTTAACTATAGTCACAAATAGATTGATAGGGATCAAAAAGATCAAAACTCAAATATTTTCAAAATCACATTCAACCTATCATGCTAGTTGGAATTTTCCAAAAACTATCCTAAGTCACACAGGAGCATTCGCTTATATTGAGTTATGAATCAAGTTAGTATATTTGGTTCACACCTTACATCGTTTAATCAACACATGACACCAAGTCAATATTAAGAAGATGTCAACCAAATATCCAATTGGTACACAAGAGGGAAACTCAACATAGTAGCATGCAAATGCACACACTAGCATGATATAAGGCCTAGATGCACAAGGTAAATACTAGTTGAAAGGAAAACATACCTTTGCCTCTATTCGAAAGTGTTGTGCAATATAATCAATTTTTATCCATACGCTTTCTCACATGAAATAAGCCATTTTATACAAAGGAGAGAAAAACACATTAATTTGCACAACAACTAGTTTCATAATCCACGATTCCTTTTAGGTGGATGGCAAATAGATCATAAATTATGAAACCTCACAATATAGACCAAATTCCCTTTTCTCTAGTGCATATGTGATGAGGTGGATAGAATAAGCTCATACGCACTAGTTTTGAACACTAAGATCAATTCAAGGAATTTAGGCTATATTATGGTGAGTTGTCAATATGTATGTTAAGAATAGGACCCAAGGTAGAAGATATGACAATTTTACCGCATTGGATCATAAAGTGAGATGACAACTCCATATGAGAGAGATGATCTCTCAATTGTGAGACTACAAGTTAACTAAAAGAAACGTTAGTCTCATAGACACAAATATTGAGATAATCTCCCCCTGAATATGTACATCATACATTGATTATATGGAGCATGCACTTTGTCTTTTTATGGACATGGGAGGATTAAGTCAATATTTGGTCAAGGCACATAATAACTTGCTCAAATGAATTGTGCCATGTAATCTTACCATTATATGGGAGTAATATGATACACATATGCCAAGAGTGAGAAGTTTATGAATTAAATTACCAGTGTCTTCATTTGTCACATGAACAGCAAAGTCCCAAGTTTCTGGGCCAAACCGGTCAGACCGGTTTGGCAAACCGGTCAGACCGGTTTTGCCAGAATTGTGCCTGTTCACCGGAAATTTCTGATTGTGCACAGCCAAATACCCATACTTGAGTTTCTTTGGTTGGAGTATTTGATTTTCTGCAATTAGACACAATATTGCTCTACTAGAGAGCCATTCATGCACCATATGGCATATGTTGTCAATATTTAGGAAAATAATCTAGGTCACCTTTCAAGTGTCACAAGTTCAACACTTAGAAACACTTGACCCTACCAAAGGCACTAGTGACGGAGATATAATCATTTTAGGCACAATGTTACCGAGATTACATTGGGTATAGAGTATGGAGCGGAAGCAACTTTTCTTGGCTTGATACTTGATCATAGATGGTTGTAATTCAAGCCAAGCCTCCAATACATCTCTTGGTTCCTACTATCTTATCAAACATGCTTTGGTACCCAACTCATGTTGGGTCCGACAAGGTTAGTCCCAATAGGCTTAGGGACCCAACTAGCTCTTGTGCCATTCTTTGGAGAATGAATCATTTTGGATGGACAAGAGACATTTGGGGTGTTCCCAAGTTTCATATGATTAGTATGGACACGGTTGGGTTTAGGAATTTTACCATTGGGACAATCTTTACCAAGATGCCCTTTTTCCCAACATGAGAAGCATGTCTTGTGCTTGAAATTTGTTGCCTTCTTCTTGGGTTCTTTGGCAACCACTTCTCCATTGAATCTTGCTTGGGCTTTGAGAAAACATTTATTGAACTTGATGTGGGGCTTCCTGGTCAACACCGGAATATCCGGTTTTGAACTCCCGGATTCCCTTGGGTGAGACCCCACTTTGCTTAGACATGATGCAATCTCATGTCCTTTCTCAAGACACCCAAAGCATCTCCTTTTCTTATTATTTCTTTGTCTTTTGGAGAGAGTAGTCTTGACTTCTTTCTCGTTGGAGCACTTGATGTGAGCCAATTTTCCTTTTTCGGCTTGCTCTTGGCTTGTGTGGGACTTGACTTGATTTATGTAAGAGTTTTGCATGGTTGATCCCTTCTCAAGCTTGTTCACCATGCTCTCACGGTTATCTTGAGAAAGTTGTGCATTGCTCTTGTCTTTGAGAGTTGTCAAGTTCTTTGTGAGTCTTTCCACCTCTAGCTTGAGTTCTTCATTTTCCTTTGCAATGAGGTCATCACGCGACTCTACAAGCACTTCATCATACCGAGAGCGTTTTGCTTGAGAGCAACATGGGTTAGCACATGATAAATTATATTGAATTTGTGAGCATGTGCATTTGTGAGATTGAGGTTCGAATGATTTTACCAATGTCATTACAACCTCATGAGTTATCTCTAGCAAGGCATATGATTCTATAAGTTCTTCATGAGAACACGTGAGTTCATCATGTTTTGCTTGTAGTTTCTTATGCTCACTAGTTAGCAAATCAAATTGTTGCTTGAGCACTTGATTTTCTTTCTTCAAGAAGGCTACACATGAAAGAGAGTCAGCGGCACAAGCATATTCCTTAACCACAACATCATACTTACAGACTAAGGAGGCGTTCATGAGTTTGACTTTCTCAAGCTCCTCGGTGAGAGCTTGGATAGTTGCATCTTTTGAATTTTCGGCCTTCTTGTCATCTTTGGTCTTGTGGCACTTCGTCACCTCATCACTGGAGGATGTCATTGCTTTTGCGCTTGAGGTTTTGCTTGCACGGCGTCGGCCGCCCTTCTTGCAACAAGTTGTGACCCTTCTGCCCAAACCAGTCAGACCGGTTTCAGAAACCGGTTGGACCGGTTTTGGCAGTGAAACAGCAGCTGCACAATTTTGGACTTCTAGCTCCTTTGTGGTTGTCACATGAGGCTCAGTGCATGTTGTAGCTGATGTAGAGCACTCCTCATGTGGCTTGGTTCTTGTATGCTCTTTCTTGTCGCTTGTGGTGTTTGCGAATAATCTTTCAAGTTGAGACCAAATAAGATGAACATCTACTAGAGTCGCTTCATCTTGTAGAATAAGTTCCTTCACACCTTGGCTCATAACACTAAATAAGAAGTTAGCGACAAGAGCATTGAGTTGTAGGCAATCCATTTCATCTTTGGTTAAATTGGACGAATTGATCCAATTAACGTTAGGACGATGGATGCCTCCAACTACCACTCGCTCAAGAGTAGGACCCATGGCCCTAATATCATGAAGAACATGAGCGGACCAAGTAAAATAATTTGAGCCGTCACAAGCTAGTGGCTCAAAGGTTACCTCACACGAAGTCGACATCTTTCCTCACGGCGGTTAAGCCTGGATGTGAGGCCAAGCTCTGATACCAATTGAAAGGACCTTGATGTCACCTAGAGGGGGGTGAATAGGTGAATTTGCACTTTATCAAAATTTCACACACAATCAGTACTGAAACCGGTCAGAACGGTTTCCCAAACCGGTCAGACCGGTTTCTGGCAGAGAAACACAACTATGCAATTTATCCCCTCTACGAGTTCTAGGACAAACCAAACTTGGTGAAAAGCTTCTGTAGATGATTTCTAGCAGGTTCACTATGTCTCTGCACACAAATAAAGCACAACCAAGTAGATCAAAGCGGAAGCTAATGTAAATGCTAGAATTGAACTTTCGAGGCAAACCAAATGAGAGACGCGATGATTTGTTTTCCGAAGTTCAGATTCACCGCTGCCACTAAGGCTGCCACCAAGGCACGATGAATCCTACGTCTCCGTTGAGGGCCTACGAAAGGCGGGCTTATACACACCAAGCCACTTTCCTCGATTCCACTAACTTGTGACCTTTTTCCACGAAGGAGGCAGGGCCAGCCTTTACAAACAATCCGTGGCTCACCACAAACTCGGTAGCTCACCGGCGACGCCTAGCCGTCTAGAAGGCTTCACCTCCAAGAGTAACAAATGCTTCAATGGTTGCTAGACTTTACCGGAAGTGCTCAAGCTAAGGATTTGCTCTTCACTGATCTAGTTAGCTCTTACTAGCTTGCAATAGCTCACACACAATTAGCCTCTCAACCCAAATCCAAAGATATAATCAAATTTCTATCAATCTCACAAAGAGATGTTTGGGGAGAGCTTGCTGGTGTTCAAGAAGGTTCTGGGCGCACAAGAGAGGCAAGGGAACCAGCAGCCCTCAAAGGAGAGGGCCAAGGGGTATAAATATCCCACACCCAAAAACTAACCGTTATGTCAGTGGAAAACCGGTCAGACCGGTTTCCCAAACCGGTCACACCGGTTTTCAAACGAAACTAGCCGTTAGCACACTGAGCTCTAAAACCGGTCAGACCTCTTTCCAAAACCGGTCAGACCGGTTTTGGACCAGTCAGCACACTTAGTCTCAAAACTACTTCTCTCAAAGGCTATCTCACATGGGTTGACCTATGAGCACTTTTTGGTGTTGTCTAAACAACTACTTGTTGCATCCCTCTTGATAGTACGACATTCCTATACTCAAGAAATTAAATAACAAATTAAGTCTTCCACTTGAGCTTCAATGTCTACAATCATGCCATACTTGTCAATTTCAACTTTGAGGGCACACAACCTTTCTTGATTGCTGAGCAAATCCAATCTTGAGTTGGGCTTAGAATTTCCAAGTGTATGGACCAATTCATAAGCCTTTCCAATATATGATCCATAAATGATTAGGTGCTTTACATTGCTTCACTTGATACGGCTTGATTGAAGTATAGAGATCAAACTAAGATGCTAGACTTTTCCCTAACAAAGTCCCTCGGCTACAAGACCAACTTGCCCTTCTCTTCGCTAGGAATGTCACTCCCGTCTAGCTTGATCCTTTTCATCAAATCTTGCCACTTTAAGTTTCGCTTTGCTTTGCATCATCATGAAAACCACATTGAAATCCATGTATTCAATTAACCCGAAATATATTCAATATTGTCTTGTGTGTTGTCTTTGTCAAATCACTTGTCCATAGGCTTCCATGTACTTGAGACCATATAATATCCATAAGATCATGTCTCATCATGAATGTAACTATTGCCATGGACCACGTCCAAAGGAATTCCAATTTCTTCATGTAGATTGTCCCATTTTGTCTTGATAAGCTTCTACTAGATGAGACCATATACTATCCATAGAATCATATCTCATTTTATTTATAACCACTACTATGGACCAAGATCAAAGGAATTCCAATTTCTTCATGTAGATTGTCCCATTTTATTTTGACAAGTTTCTACTAAATGAGACCAACCAATATGCATAAGAACCTTGTCTCATTTGTCATTTCTATTCTCTTGCCATTGCTCATCTTTTGCATCATGGGATCAAACATACTTGCTTGCTTTTATGTCATTTAGAACCAATGTTAAGTACATATTCTTATCAACAATTATATTGCGCGAACATTCAAAAGAATAAAATCTGCTCATATGCTTAAGCAAACAAGTTAGATCACGAATCATGTTGTCCTACAAATCACCAAAACACATAAGTGCCTAGATGCACTTTCACTGAGGACCTACCGTACTTCTGAGTTGCGCTCTCCCAGTCAGAGTCCCTGTGGACTACGGCACCGCTCTAGTTGAGAGTTATAGACTTCCGCTGTAATAATCATTTATGTTATACTCTGATGTAAACTATTTTATTTCAATTATTTGTACTCTGTTTATCATATTTGTTCGTTGTATGTGTTCTGTGGACATCCTGGGCACACATATGCCCGCATTCGGGTTTTGTGAAAATCCGGGTGTGACAGCTGGTGGTCGGGCCAGGGCGCCACGCGCGTGCGACGAGCGCCTCGGTGGTGCATCGTTCAAGCGCGAGCAGCTGAGCCTTACGGGGTCCACGCACACGCCTTGGGTGTTGTGACCCCGACCACGGGCGGTCAGGTCTGGCAGAGGCAGTGTCGCGTCGGGTGCAGTGACTCAAGGCGTGGGCGCGTTGGAGGCCTGGGTGAGCGGTGCTGTGGGAGGAAGCCGCCTACGCCCCTGCGTTATCGTGAGCAGGTGAACCCTGCGGCTACGGATCCTTGCAGCATTGCTTGCTTCCTTCGTCAAATCACTTCCTCGGTGAGCCCCAGTTCATTTTCCCACCAGTAGTTACCCAATAATTACAATTTAAACTTTCATCGTGCACATGAACAAGGAAAGCAGCAGTAAGCGAATAATTACAGTAGAAAATAGGGACGGAACGGATGAGATATTAGAGAAATTAGAAATATGCTTCATTTTACTCAGGGGTAGTTTTGTCTTTTCAACCTATACTTAACAGCACTGTTATTGTTTTGTAACGGTAGTGGCATAGAAGGGATACAAAATTACAATTAATGGCACTAAGGAGATAGTGTAATTTTTTATGGCACATAAGAGATAGCTATAATTTTTAGTGGCATACAGGGAATTTTATCATGATTTTGGAGGGGTTAGCCTCGATGCCTCTATGACTAACAATGAACCCGAGTAGTTTCCCTGGAGAACACCGAAGACACACTTGGTCGGATTTAACTTCCAGCGGAACGTTCTGAGGTTATCAAATGTTTCCTATAAGTCGGCGATGAGGTTTTCTGGTTCTTTTGTTTTTACAACCACGTCATCAATATACGCCTCTACATTGATGCCAATCCGTGATGACAAGCATTTCTGTATGGCTCGATGGTACGTGGCTCCGGCGTTCTTTAATCCAAATGACATTGTCGTGTAGCAGTAGGCGCCGAAGGGTGTGATGAACGAAGTCTTGATCTGATCCTCCTTACTCAAGGCTATCTGATGATATCCCGAATAGCAATCGAGGAAGCAGAGTAACGCACATCCGGTCGTGGAGTCCACGACTTGATCAATGCGCGGGAGACCCACGGGGTCTGGAGGGCAATGTTTGTTGAGATCTGTATAGTCAACACACATCTGCCACTCGTTGTTGTTTTTCTTTTTGACTAGGACTGGATTGGCCAACCACTCTGGATGAAAGACTTCTTTGATGAAGCCGGCCGTGAGTAGTTTGGCGATCTCTGCCTTGATCGCGTCACGTCTGTCTTGAGCAAAACGGCGTAGGCGTTGCCTTTTAGGCTTCGCCTTCTTGTCAACCTTTAAATTGTGCTCGGCAAGCTCCCTAGGAACACCAGGCATATCAGATGGTTTCCATGCAAATATATCTTTATTATCACGAAGGAACTTGACGAGCGAGTCTTCCTATTTACAATCTAAATCGGCCCCTATAAGGGCGGTTTTGGATGAGTCGCCCATCTCAAGGTCTATAGTTTTAAGCTGTACTTCTTCAAAGGGCTTGAAACTTGTGCTTGCGGGCTTCTTGCTTGGGACCTCCATGTCTACTTCTTTCGACTTCTTAGCCACGGCGAGTACTTCCAGCATCTGAATGGGGACTTGCAAGGTGGCGGCAAACTCCACTACTTCCACGTCACAATCGTAAGCGATCTTCAAATCACCTTTTAGGGAAAGGACTCCTTTAGGAGCGGGCATTTTGAGAACAAGGTACACGTAGTGCGGAATCTCCATGAACCTGGCGAGGCCTGGACGCCCAAGGATCGCATGATATGAGGTCTCAAAGTCTGCCACTTCGAACTTGATGTACTCTGTCCTGGAGTTGGCTTCTCTCCCAAAGGTTATAGGGAGTGTGACCTATCCCAGGGGGATTGCCGCATTGCCGGGTACGATGCCGTAGAACGGAGATTCTGTGGGCCTTCAGTGTTTGGTGATATCAAGTCCCATTTTGGTGAAGGTCTTCGCAAAGATGACATTGAGCCACTGCCTCCGTCGATGAGGACTTTGGACAATCTGGCTTGTGCCACGACTGGGTCCAAAACCAATGGATATCTGCCTGGGTTGGCGAAGTTGGTCCACTGATCTTTCCTGGAGAAGGTGATGGGGACCTCGGACCACTTGAGATACGTCGGGGTGGCTGGTTGTATTGCCATGATTTTGTGGAGCAATAGTTTCTTTGCCCGCTTTGACTGGTTTAGGGACTCGCCGCTGAACAGGACTGCTACGATGTTCTCGACTTGGGGAAAACCATTGTCATGGCTTTTGTCGTCCTTGTCGTCCTTCTTGTTGTCCTCTTTGCCTGCTTTTGCTGGTCCTTGCTTATCGAATTCCTGTTTAAGGTGAAAGCAGTAGGCCATCTTGTGTCGTCCGTTCGGATGATATGGGCAGGGTCCATTCATCACTTTGTCAATGGAGACCGTGTTCTTCTTCCATGCGGGGCGCTCGACTGCCGCGACGGTGTTGTCTGGCTTACGCTTTTTATTGTCGCGGTTGAAGTCACGGTTGTTGTTGTTGTTGCGGTGATCTTTATCGTCTATGTTGTAGTTATTGTCATTGTTGTTGTTGTCGCGACGCCTGTCAAATCGCTCGCGCTCGCGATCGTCTTGATTGGCCCACTCGGCTGCCATGCGTCGTAGCTTGGGAATAGTTGTTGGGCGTCGTCTGTCGAACTCACGATATAGCTCTCTGGCGTAAAGTCCGCCATGGAAGTAGTCAATGACCTCACGATCAAATATGTCCACAATTGTTGCTCTTTTTTTCAAAGAATCTCTTGATGAACTTGCGCAGGGTTTCATTTTTATCCTGTTTACAGGCTACCAATTCAAATCGGGTTCCAGGCCGAGGCCAGATTCCCTGGAAGTTGGCAGTGAACTTCTTAGTGAGGTCTTCCCAGGAGTCGATGGACCCGGGGCGGATGCCCTCGAGCCATGTGAGCGGAGTAGTATCCATCATGATGGGGAAGTAGCTGACTTTTACGTCATTGGATCCCCCCGCCATCTGGATTGCAGTCGAGTAGACTCTCAGCCATTGTTCAGGGTCTTGTTTGCCCGTGAATTTCTCGATGCCGGTTTTCTTGAACTTGCTAGGTAGCTTGATCCTCTTGATGCGGCTGGAGAAGGCTGGGAAGCCATCATACTTGTCTGTTGGTGAGCGGTTACGTCCGCGGTGACCATCGCTGCGGTCGGAGTCGTAGTGGTAGCCACGATTGTCTGAGCTGTGGCTTGGTGAGTTGTTAGGTCTTGGCCGTCCACGATTGTGGACGCGGTCCTTGTCATGGTCCCGTCCGCGTGGAGAGCGATCACCATCGCGATTGTTATCGCGGGGAGGATCGTTGTTGTGTGGTCGACGATCTTCATCGCGTAGGTGATCACGATCGTGGCCACGTGGAGGACGGTCGCGGTCGAGGTTGTGGTCGCGGGGTGGTGGTCCGTAGCGACGGTCAAATTATTCATGCCGGCGGAGCTTTGAGTTGATCTGGTTCACTCTACTCGGCTGTATTACAGAGCGAGCATCTCGGTTGGCGTTGATGTGGGCACGAAGATAGCCATCGCGGTTAGGCCCGTCACATGGCCTGTTGCCATCTTCTGGTCTAGCGTTGGGGACTTGCTCGTTAGCTTGCCTTCCAGCTGTCCCGCCCAATGGCTCTCGAGGAGCACGACTCGGGTGGGCAGATGTTGCGGGTTCAGCGTGCGAGCGCCTTCCTCCAGGGCATCTGCCGCTTGAGGCGTGGTGGCTTAATGCGGGACCGGTGCTGATGTTTTCACGAGCTGTCTCTAGGAGAGTCAGGACCTGCCTGATTTGTGGTGTTTCATGCATGGACATGACGATCTCCGCTGCAATGGAGATGTTCATTGGAGCGTCTTGGAGCACCGGTTGGTCACCAACCATCGAGAAATCCCGTGTAAGGTTTCAAGTTGCGTTGGCACGTATGGCTGCGTTGATGCGCCTTTGCTTGCGCTTGGCGTTCCTTGCTTGTCTTGAGGTTCTTTGTTCCTCAGTTTCTCCATTGGCGGCGTGTTCCTCCTCGGAGATGTCGTCGATCAGCTCACGATCGTATTGGGTGCCTTGGTTGCCAGAGCCGGCCATGAAGACCTGTCTACCGGGGTAGGAAGAGGCCTGTAGTAATAAAGTCGGAGCGTTGGAGAAGTTGTCTCCTGTGCTGTCGGAGGAGGTGGTGATGGAGGTCGTCTTGCCATCCTAGTAAGGTAGTTCTTCCAGGCAACTATGTTAGCAGGAAAAGCTCCAGATTTCACCGAAGATGAGCAAGGTACGATCTGGTTCCGAAAACGGATATGTGTACCTGATATCGAGTCTCTCAGGGAGAAAATATTGAGAGAGGCTCGTGATTCTGCGTATTCAATCCATCCTGGAAGCACTAAGATGTACCAGGATCTGAAGGAAATGTATTGGTGGTATGGATTGAAAAGGGATGTTGCTGCTCATGTGGCATTATGCGATGTCTGTCAGCGGGTTAAGGCTGAACATCAGAGACCGGCAGGTTTGCTTCAACCCCTCAAGGTACCTGAGTGGAAGTGGGAAGAGATTAGTATGGACTTTATAGTTGGTTTACCTCGTACTAGTGCTGGATATGACTCTATATGGGTCATAGTGGATCGATTGACCAAGGTAGCTCATTTTATTCTAGTAAAGACTACTCATTCTAGTGCCAGACTTGCAGAGTTATATATGTCTAGAATTGTTTGTCTGTATGGTGTGCCTAAGAAGATAGTTTCTGATAGAGGTACTCAGTTTATATCTAGATTCTGGAAAAAGTTGCATGAGTCCATGGATACAAAGTTAAATTTCAGTTCTGCTTATCATCCACAGACAGATGGTCAGACAGAGAGAACTAACCATATTTTGGAGGATATGTTGAGAGCTTGTGCCTTGAAGCATGGAGGCAGTTGGGATAAGAGTCTTCCATATGCAGAGTTCTCATATAACAACAGTTATCAGGCAGGTCTGAAAATGGCTCCTTTCGAAGCCCTCTATGGTAGAAAATGCAGAACACCTTTGTATTGGAGTGAAACAGGTGAAAGTCAAGTGTTTGGGCCAGAAATTCTGTAGGAAGCTGAGAGACAAGTTCAGATCATTAGAGAGAACTTGAGAACAGCTCAGTCCAGGCAGAAGAGTTATGCAGACACAAGAAGAAGGGAATTAACCTTTTGAGGTAGGTGGTTATGTGTATTTGAAAGTCTCTCCTATTCGAGGTTTGAGAAGGTTTAATGTAAAAGGCAAGCTATCTCCTCGTTTTATTGGACCTTTCAAAATTGTTGATAGAAAAGGTGAGGTTGCATACCAATTGGAACTACCATCCAGATTGTCAGATGTTCATGATGTTTTCCATATCTTTCAGTTGAAGAAGTGTCTTCGAGTGCCTGAGGAAGAATTATCTTTGGATGAGTTGAATGTGCAAGATGATCTAACTTATATGGAACATCCAGCTAAAATTTTGGAAACTGCTGAGAGAGTTACTAGGAGTAAAGTGATTAAGATGTGTAAAGTTCAAAGGAGTCATCATGGAGAAAGCGAGGCAACTTGGGAAAGAGAGGATGAGTTGATGGCAGAGTTCCCTCAAATTTTCTATAATCCATCCGAATCTCGAAGACGAGATTCTCTTTAAGGGGGGTAGGTTTGTAACACCCTAAAATTCATCAAAATTAAATTGTAGCAACATTCTAAATTTTTCTAGGATTTATTAAGGCCTAAATAAATTTTCTATGATTTAATTGGAATTTCTAGCCTTTTATCAATTTAAATATCATATTAAACAATTTTAGTCAAAATAAGTTGTTGATGCATTCATGCTGTTGCATTTGTCTTTTGCTTGCTGTTCAATTAAGTTGGAATTTAAATTCTGTTTAAATTCGAATTTAATTTGAATTTGTTTGATGTTTAGAATAGTTGTTTTCTGTCGAGTTTAGTTTTGCCCCTCCAACTCTTGGCCCAATTCATCTCTGCCCCTCCTTTCTTTTCTCTTCAGTCGGCCAGCCCTTTGGGCCGTCTCCCTCCGCGCGGCCCGTTTTTCCCTCGCCGGCCCACTCCGCTTCCTTTCCCCCTCTCCCTCTCGCTCGTGTCGCTGACAGGAGGGGCCCTCCTGTAAGGGCCATCTTCTCCGAGCCGGGGGCGATTCCGACTCTCGAGTCCGACCCGGCCGAGGCACGCACGCTGAGAAGCATGGGCCCAGCCCTCTTTTTCCCCGCGCGTCGTGGCCCCGCTCCACCCCTGCTCCTTTTTCGCGCTTCGGCCGTCGCTCGCTAGCCCTAGCTGCTCATGCCGCCGCCGTCGGTTTCGACCTCTGCCGTCTCTCCTTTTGCTGGGCGTGATCATTAGGGGTACCCAAACCTATGGGATAACCACCCTCGGTAAAACATTGATCTCATGCGATTAACCAGAAAAAGAGAAACGAAAGTTAGGGCCCACGGCCCAGCAACAAACGAAGGCCCAGTTAAGGCGCCCCGTGGCATGCCTCGATGCGAACCAGAATCTCCGCTTCGCTCGAGGGGACCGACCCCTCGAGCGAATCGGAGAACTCCGCTTCGGTCGAGGCCTGAGGATTGAGCCTCGAGCAAACCCACGGAATGGGGACAGCTCCGCCTCGGTCGAGACCCTCGCTCCGACAGACAATTAATGACGCCCACTACCAGCGTGCGTCCAAAGTCAAAAGGCAGATCTCTCGCCAACTGCCGTGACAGCCACGACCCGTCCCGTCACATCCGCCAACTCCCGTCACTATGATGCCAACCGAGGCTCTGTGCGGGCAGGCCGGCACTGTGCGAACAGGGCCCGTCACTCCGAGCTCCTGTGCTGCCAACTCCGATGACTCGAAGACCTCCATTGGACGGGAGAGACCCTCGAGCACACGACAGAAGAAGAAGACGGGATGGCGGAGGTATGGCGGGCCATTCCGAGCACTATGCGACCAACCCCGGCGCTGTGCGGACATGTCGCCGCCGTGCGAACAGGGCCGTGTCACTCTAACTCCCTGTGCCACCGACTCCCACAGCGATTTTCCAAAGAATGGGCTGTGCGCAGGCATGGGAGACCCTCGAGGTGGTGTACGGACGAGCCATTATCACACAAAGGACACCTCGGATCCTCAAGACCACTCCTCGACGTCATCACCAGTACAAGAATCGACTACATCAAACAAGGACATAGAAGCATGCCCAACGCCATTCCTACTACTGTGCGGCAACTATGCCTGAACGGCAACACGCTCCTGTAACCCCTCCTCCTTGGCCTATAAAAGGAGGGGGTGATCGAGCAAAACGAAGACACGACAACGAAAAAGACGAATCCGCATACACTCAGAAAAACCACGATATTGGCACTTCGCCTCAATCATCCGGGATTCGGAGGTCTAGCCTCTCATCCCAACCTGCTTGTACCCCCTACTACTTGCAGTCCGGTGCAGAATAATACATCACACATACCGCTGGAAGTACGGTCTTCCGACCGGAACCAGGATAAACCCGTGTCTCATGTTATCTTCTGCATCAATCATCAATGGAGGGAACGCAGCGCATTTCTGGTTGGTGTCGGGACCACGATTTCTAAACACCGACACCTTCGTCAAGAAGCGCTCCTAGAGTTTCAACTCGACGCCCCGAAGATCCTCCCACGGTTTCCCTCTGTTTTGTGCTTCCAACTCGCGCTAATTTTGACCATTGGCCGACTTGCAGCGCCGTCGCCGCCATTCGCCGTCGCCGCCCGCCGACGAGGCTCCTTCCTCGACTTGGTCTAGCGGGGTGAGTTCGCCTCGTCCCCCTCTCTCTCCCCGTCCAACTCGTGCTCGTTTTGGTGCACCGTAGCGCGATGTCGCGATGCGCCGGCGATGCGCCACCGTGTTCTCCAGCGGCGCCACCGCTCTGCTTCCCCGCCGGCGAGCCCCTCTGCCCGATCCATCCGTGGCCGTCGGATCAAGATCCGACGAACCACAGCCGCCCAAGCCCCAAGTCAATCTGAGACTTACCGGTCAACTTAGACCATTTTGCAAAAAGGCCCTCCAAGTTTTCACAATCAACCCGCAGTCCTAGTGTAGTTAAAAAATATTTCAACTTAGGTCCTTTTTCTTTCGGTTTAGCCCCTGCAAGTTCTAAAATTGCGCCCGAGGTCCAAGTTTTACCTTTCTACATGAAAACCCTCGTAGTTTTATACAAAATTATGTTTTAGCCCTCGGATTTTCACAGTTAAGCCCCTGGATGTTTTAAAACTTTGCCAGCAAGTCCCTGAACCTTAGAAAAGTCATATCTTTTGCGTTTGTGGTAACACGTAGATTAGATTTGTGCTGTTGTTTTTCTCTGTTGGAATTGTTTGGTGTACTGTTTCTTATTTATTGTATTGTTTTCTTGTATGTGTTCGTGTGATGCGTATAGGAAACGTGTCGTTCGAGGAAGTGTTTGAAGAACCGGCTGTTGAAGAGTTTGACCAGCAGTAGGGTTGGGAAGAAGGCAAGTATTCCTTGATCATGCCCGTTTGTACCTAAATGACATGCATTTTAATTACACCATTTATTTATCGCTTGCATTAATATTGCTGGGTCTCATTAAGGATTTCCTAGTCTCTTTTACCATACCTTGCAGCCGGGTCATTAAATTAATTTGACTGGTAGATGATGCTTAGTTGCTCAACTGGGATTGGTCTAATGAAACCCCTACTCTATGTTCCACTATTATCTTTTAATTAATTAATGGACAAGATCACCTCTTTTAATTGGAACATGGAGCGACCACCCAGGAAAACAGTGCAACCATAAGTGCTATGTGGCTCTGGCTTTGACTGACTAATTAGGTATTCTAGTTTGGGATAGTTTTACCCAAAAGGGGCAAGAGGTGTGGCGGTTGACGAGATATAGCCCGGTCCTCTTGAGCGGTAGGCTTTGCTAAGATACATGACTCACTAGGGAGGGTTATGATTTGCTCCTGAACCGGAAACCTTAGCGAGCTATCACTTATTAAAGTATCTTTGTAAAGGTCTCATAGTGAAACCCAATATTCGGTCCACGTGGTGTGGGAAGGGTACATGCTTTCGGGCAATGGGAATCACGGCTTATGGTGAATGTGTACAACCTCTGCAGAGTGTAAAACTGTTATAACAGTCGTGCTCACGGTCATGAGCGGCCTGGACCCTCACATGATTAATCTATCAGAATATGATCTAAATTGTGGTTACCTGAATTTGATGGGTTTAAGTTATCATTTAATTGTGGTTGGTATATACTTACATCTGCTAGTAAATAGATGCTTAATAAAATTTGACCCACTAAAAGTGCTTAATGCAGCTATCCTTTCAGCCTTCCACTTATAAATCCTAGCATGTCATTTATTTCCATACTTTGCTAAGTACGTCATGTGCTCACGCTTGTTTATTTATATTGCATCGACCACACTCGGACTGCTGCTCAGATTGGGAGAATTTTGAGGATTATACTACTGATTTTGAGGAGTTCTAGGCGAGTCCTTCAGTCTACTGCCTATGGAGATGGAGTTATTTCGTTTCGTTTAGTTAAACGTTTATTTAAGTCTTCCGCTATGACATTAGTGTCAACTCTGAGTTTGTAATAAATATACTTTAATACTCTTTCGTATGCATGGTTATGGATATTCACTTGTGACGTCTACCATATGTGTGTAAACTTGATCCTGACGCACATATGGGATGCATCTGGTTTTATTTCTAAAACCGAGTGTGACATTTATGTCGAGCACGTCTGCTAGGGGGTACCCCAGGAAGTAGATTCGTGGGTCTCGCCGAGTTCTAGGAACGATAGTGCATGAACAACACAAAGATTTAGACAGGTTCGGGTCGTGAGTAGCGTAATACCCTACGTCATGTATACTTGATTGTATTGCACGTGAGTTGAGTTGTTTTGAGGGGGTCCCTGCTCTGCCTTATATATCCGAGGAGCAGAGTTACAAGTCGGTTACATGATCATAGTCGTATACAACAAGGAGTACTACACCAGGGTACTTTGGGGAGTCTCCTAACAGTATACGACTAGTTTTTCCTAATCAACTATGCCGTCTTGCATCATAGCTGACTGGTTTAAAGTAATCGGGTTAAACCTTCCTTATCGAATAGTTTAATCCCGTGGACGAGTGGCCATAGGGATCCTGGTCTCACAGTGCCCCTGTCCTAGCCATCTTTACAGGCCAGACGCCCCGGCCTCCTCCCCAACCCCGACAGCCCAACCCGAGAACTCTAACCCTATCCCCTTCCTCCTCCTCCTCGGACCGCGTTACAACAATCAACCACTCAGAGCGCTCTGTTGTAGATTCAGTGTCACATACGTAAGGATTAATCTACAGCAAATAATGATCAAGTGAGATACCCGTGTTGGGTGAGGAACTTTCCACTCTCGTGCTGTGTGAATGGAGCAAAAGCCCATTGTCTTTTTTATTTTATTACCCACTACATTATGTGCTTGATTAAACACTTCCCTTCGTATCTACCTCTATTTCGTCGATCATTCACTCCCAACGCTCTTAGTGAATGAATGATAAATAGGGTTTGAGTAGTTACACCATTCACTGTATCTTTTGTCTTATTATATGGATGCATTGATCAGCTCTACTTGCTTTCTTCACCCCCGCTGGATCCCTCCGTTCATTTTTACAAACCCAAAAGCTAAATGGAGAGCCCTCTCAATTTAGCTATATCTACAGAGCCCTTTTATTAACTCGTTGAGCACATGGGAGGAAGTAATTCTTTGTTTCTTACCGGTTAGAGGGGTTAAAGGAAGTAACACATCTTCTTTGTTGGAATCGAGATCGAAGGCACGAGATGCTTGCCGAAAATGGAGAAGACCGTCAGATTAGTGTTAGGGGTTTGGGTTTGGGGTTGGGGTTGTCAGGGGGCGCTCCATGGCTGACGGGCTTAGAGGGATGGCCGGGGTGGCGACCAGCATGACGGCAGTGGCGGATTGAGGGTGGGCAGGTGGTAGGCAGTGGTTGGACGAGGGGGCGTGCGGATCGAGAGGTATGGTGTTGGGATCCGGCATCGGGAGGAAGAAGATAAGGTAAATGTGGGACCCATACACGGTAATTTTGGTCGTGCGGCACGTGTTTTCTCGTCCTGAGACCCCTATCTCGATAGTCGCTTTCGTTTACAAAATGTACTTTCATTCCCCGTCGATCTTCCTCTGACCGAGTGTTTTTACCTTAAAAGCTCGTTTTTATCAGGCCACATGGCACGCCCCTGGCTCCGCCACTAGATAATTTCCAAACAAAATTTCATATTTATATGGCATTTGTGCACGACATGGATCATTTTATGTTTGTGGCACTTGTACTCCATGCCCAGCAGTTGCATCAACTCACGAGTAATGCGAACATCCACGAAAAATTCACAAATATTTTGGGTGAAACATTTTAAACCTCTACCACCAATAATCTGGCATTTCGCTGTGGGGTCACGTCGTATGTGTGGTCCTCTGGAAGATACGTACAATCGCCCAAGAGCTGCAAGACAGCCGACATAGATCGGCATGCCACATGTGTCACATCAACCCAATCAATGGTACGATGCGCGAGGATTTTGCCGTGGCCCCGGAAAACACCGTATTATTCACATGTCACGCGTCACGGGATTGGAGATTTTTTCCGCGATACTTGGCCAAGCCTGGCGACGTGCGTATAGCTACAAGCTACATACGGAGTACTGTACTTATGCTACTACAGTACTAGTGTACTGCTGCCCATCCGACGCCTCCTGTCGCCACTAAACCGTCCAGGCCATCCCCTCTCGCGCGCACAGCACACACGAGGGGCCGCGAGCACACGGCGAGGACGACGACGATGGCCGGAGGTGACGGGCAGCTGAGGGTGCTGGGCGCTTGGGCGAGCCCGTTCGTGAACCGCGTGCGCTTCGCGCTGCACCTCAAGGGCCTCGACTACGAGAACGTGGAGGAGGACCTCACCAACAAGAGTGAGCTGCTCCTCGCCTCCAACCCCGTCCACAAGAAGGTCCCCGGCCGTCCTCCTCCACGGCGGCAGGCCCGTGTCCGAGTCCCTCGTCATCCTCGAGTACCTCGACGACGCCTTCCCTGCCGCCGCCACCCCGCCGCTCCTCCCCGCCGACCCCTACCAGCGCGCCGTCGCCCGCTTCTGGGCCGCCTACGTCGACGCCAAGGTACGTAGCGTCTGCTAGCTAGTACGTGTAGCGTACTTCTTTTCACGGATGATTCTGTACACGGCGCGGCGCGTTCGTGCAGCTGTACGTCTCGATGTTCGCGGCGCTGATGGGGCCAACGGAGGAGGCGAGGGCGGCGGCAACGGCGGAGGCGTTCGCGGCGCTGGGCGCGCTGGAGGGCGCGCTCGCGGAGGGCTCCGGCGGCGGGGAAGCAGGGTTCTTCGCCGGCGACGCGCCCGGGTACGTGGACGTCGCGCTGGGGGGATTCATCGGGTGGCTGCGCGCGTGGGACAAGATCACGGGCGCCGAGCTCCTGGACGCCGGCCGGACCCCGCTGCTCGCCGCATGGGCGAAGCGCTTCGCGGAGCTCGACGCCGCCAAGGGGGTCATCCCGGACCCGGACCACATCGCCGAGTTCGCCAAGGTGCTGCTGGCACGGGCCGCCCCAGCTGCGGGCAACTGAGCTCACTAGTGAACGCGCCTGCTGCAGATGCACCGCACAATAAACATCGAGTAATTTGTTCACGTATTCCCCTCGCTCGTTTCAAAAATTTTTTCCCCCTCTGAAATCGTAATAGAACTTGAAGAATCATGGTGTCTGGTGCCTGATGCGAAAATTGTAGTGTCGGAATTTGGATGAATAGATAGGTTCACATTCATAGAGCGAGGACAAGAGAAGAAAGAAACGAACGAAGAAAACACAACTATTGCCCTCTCTTTGGCATCATATATATATCTGCACTTGTCTCATCTGTCACCAATTAAATCGTCAGCAATAGGGAAGGACCATGAAAAACGGATGTTTTTGCACGCATCTTTCGGGTGTGCGGTGCGGCAATATGCATCACTCGTTATTCGAAAGTTGGGGTCATTCAACGGTAGCCGTGCTCTTTTTTCGTCCCAATTACAGACTTACAGCCAGCAAAGTCGCCCAACTCCTAGAGGGCAGGCAACTACTCCTAGAGAGCGAGTATTGTACTGCTACTGTCTAACACTCTTTTCCTTTTCCCAACTTATCTGCCATTCTTTACTCTTTGATTTTCGTTAATGGATATATTTAATTTAAGTGACACCACGTACCCAAGCATATGATGAGTGGCATATTCAATCAGCTTAGAGCCCCAAATCTGACGGTTTGCTCTTCTAATAAACGAGTATTGTGAAATCTGCATCCCGAATAAGACAGATGGTAACCTGTATTGCTCTGAGTAAAACACTAGCAAGCAGCGTTGTGTTTTGAAAACCTCTCTAGTACTCTGTTGTACGGAGTATGTATGATGTATCTAGCGTTTTAACCAAGTCATCTAAGATTAAAAAAAAAAGAAAGCCGAACCCAACGGTTTGCGTCAACGGGGGTGTTTAGTTCCTGAGAAGATGGGTGAAAAGTTAATAGAAAAGTCACATCGAACATTGTAGCGTACCGTAGCAATTTTCATTTATTTGTGGTAAACATTGTCCTACCATAATCTAACTAGGCTCAAAAGATTCGTCTCGTCGTGTACATCAAAACTATGTAATTAATTTTTTTATTTACCTATATTTAGTGCTCCATGTACGAGAAGAGAGATTTGATACGATTTGACGTGATAGGTGAATAGTGAAGTTTGCTGAGAGAATTTTTTGGAATTAAACGGGACCAATTTTAGAGTAGCTTCTCCGCATTTAGGCCGTCTGCAGCAGCACGGTCGATTTCGCCGGCTGAGCTGGAGGACAGAGAAAAAAGCAATATTATTTTATATATTTCTTTCCCATTTATGAGACAGCACCCGCGTTATGCGCTCTCACATCTCCTCGATGCGCGAGAAAATCGATCGCCAATTATCTCGTCGCTAGCGAACGTTCTCTCTCCTCCTTTTCCATGTTCCATGTAAGAGAATAGCCTACTCACCCCGAAGTCGCTGATTGTTGAAGAAGGTCTTGTTCCTTCACTGCAGTGTATGGAGTAGTAGATCCTGAATTCCTGGTCACCATTGAGGCCTTGTTTAGTTCCTAAATTTGAGAGCAAATTTTGGCCTTTTGGAATACGTGCGCCACTGTAGCATTTCGTTTATATGTGTGAAAAATTATCTAAAAATTGATTAATTAGGCTCAAAATGTTCGTCTCGTAGAAATACAACAAAACTGTGCAATTAGTTTTGATTTCATCTACATTTAGTACACCATGCATACTATGACATTTTGATGTGATGGGAATCTTCTTTTTGCATAGTGAACTTTGGGGGTAGAATTTGGGATCTAAACAAGGGCTCACTGTTGTCTGCTGCCAAAGTCGCAGTAGGGAGAGGTTGACAAATCAGAGTGATTAAACGCTATTGCCTTTTGCCCTCCTCTCCGCGCTCGCATAGCCTCGGCGTGTCGACACGTGTTCTGGTTCCAAAAATATCCCTCAAATTCAAATTATTTACCCACATGTACCATCAAATAAAATATCAGCAACCCTAGCTGCCTCGACCGGCCGACCCCCTTCCTCTTCTCCGCCGCCGCCTCCTCCCCTTGCGGCTTGGCACGCGCGCCTCCCAGCACATCGCCCCTGCCTGCCTGCCCGCGCCGCCCTCGACGCGGCGGCAAGCCCTCGCGACGCAGCGGTCAGGGTCCTCTTCGCACGAAGGCTAGGATCCCTCAGCGTCTCGGCGCGGCGGCGGCAGGCTCCCCCCTCGGCCCAACGTCCCATCCGGCCTCAGGGAAGCGGACGGCTCCCGGCCCCCTCTCTCATTCCTCACGCTCCTCCCGACCATGGTGGACCACACAAGAGACCTTATCTCTTCGTTCCCCGTCTCTCTCTCTCTCTCAGGCTGCTCGCACCGGTCTACGCGACCCCGCACGGTATGCGCCACCTGGCGTTCATGCCGTGCGGGGGCAGCGTGTTTTGCCCTACAGTGGCGAGCGGAAAGCTGGGAGCTACACAGTAAAGCTTCGCTGCTCGCGGTAAACGAAGAGGGAGAGAGAAAGGATCGCTAAAGGACACGACGGCGTGGGCCCTGCTTCGACCGTTGCTTCGGCGCCGCACTCCGCCTACACGCTCTGCCCGGCCGCAAGCGAGCTCGATCCACACCGGCGTCCACCAGATGCCCCGTCGCCGCCACGGGAGCCATCCGTGCCGCCGCTCCCTGCTGCTTGGCGCGCGGCCGCGACAGCGACGGGAACGAGCAGCACCGCCCAGCATTGGTGCGTCCGAATCGGCGAGGAGGCGGTGCAGTTGCTCCTCGGTGGGCGCATCCCCGGCGACAGAGAGGTACCGTCGGGCCACGTCCTCGAGGAGCTCCGCGGAGACCTGGCGCCGGAGAGCCTGGACGTCCGTGGTGAGGCCGTGCACGCGGCCGCAGAGCCCCCGCGGCGGCCTGGGCTGGGGGAGCGAGCGCACGGTGATCCAAGGAGGCCAGGCGCGTGCACGACGCCCGCGTCCTTAGCGGAGACCGAGGGGGATCTGCTCCCCGCCGCCCCGCACCGGAGCCGCTCGCCGCCGTAGTGCTCGCCCTGCGCCAGCCTCGTAGGGGAGGGGGAAGGGAGGGGGCCACTGCTGGTGCTGCGAGGGGCCGGCGCGGAGGGAGGTGATGGGGCGGCGCGGCCCGGGGAAGCGAGGGGTCGGTGGGGCGGGGGAGGGGAGGCCGCGCGGGGAAGGGAGGAAGCGGCGGGGTGGGGGAGAGGGCCGGCGGAGGGGTCGGAGGCGGGGAGGCCGTGCGGGGAAGGGGGAGGGGAGAGGAAAGATTAAAAAGTAATATATTGGTGGGCCTCGCGTGTGTGATAGTTGATATAAAGAGTGAGATAGAGTTTGAACGGGTGCGGAAGAAAGTAGTATAGAGTAGAGAATCTCGATGACCACGACGGAATATCATTTAGAGGGTAGAGTAAAGTTTTACCGGCGAGCAGCCAGCACTTCCTCTCATTTTCTCCTCTCCCGGATCCGAAAAACACGGGGCACGCTGACGCATCAGGTATGGGGGTCTCTCCGGCCTTGAGACCTCACCACACGCGCGGCGGTGGGCTGGCGACGACGGCCGGAGCGGCGCGGAGTGGTGGCTATAGCGATGGTGGGCTCCGTTGGATCATGCGGGGCCTCCGGCAACCAACGCCTGGACCTTGAGGCCTGTGCGGTGCAGCGGCTGGACCAGGCCTTCCTCGCTGCTAGCAATGGAGGCGGCGGCGCAGCACCAGGCTGCATTCCAGTGCCGGTCCCTCCCTCTCTTCGCTGCTGCTGGCTTGGATCCTCCACACAATGCTACAGATAAATCCCCTTTCCACACGCTGCTATGTTCTCTTCATACAGATTTAGGATTATTTGTGAGCTCGGTGTATGCAGTCATGGTTTCATTAGTTTCTTCGTGTTCTTCTGCAGCACTTTACATCGAAGCCTCATGAATTGTTCGGTTCAATTGAGCTCCCATGTCAGTGTTAAGTCTGCCACAAGACTACAAAACACCATTGCTGAGCTTCTCTAAAGATTGGAAGTTTTTCTTGCCGCCCGGGCTTGTAAGCCTCATAGACCGCTTATCTTTCGTCTATGCCGTTTGCTTCTAAATTTTTTCAAGAGATTGTTCAACTGCTTATAATAAATAGCAGCTAGCGCTATTTGTTCAGCCAAGCAAGTAGGGATCTATTAGCTGGGTTAGATTCTGTTGTAAACCAACAGTGCCCACCACTGTCGTGGTGATTAGGTTGTGTGAAAGCTAACACATTAGAGCTACTTTTGTTTTCTAGACCAATCTAGTCTACAATTTAAATGGTGGAAATTCCAAAGAGTTAAGTTAAATAGTGAAGTGCAGAGAAATTCAATAATGTTTAACATGAATTTGCATATACTACACATGTATGCGTATACAGTATGCGGTTAGAAGTTAAAATGTTCTTGCATCATACATAACATGCTTTTCCTGCTTGCAATACCATGACCTTGATTTTAATTTGAAATAGCACTGACATAACTGGCCCATACAGAACGAATCATATTGGCAACATCAAATGCGGTTAAATGCACAGCCTGACTGCTAATATTTATGCAATACAAACTGAACACTAACCGCCCATTATGACATAAAACTGATTAACAACACCTTCTCCAAACTGGATACCATTTCTTTTCCTGCATCTTCATAGTCGCTGGTTTCTCATGTTCAGAGTAGGAGCATCAGAGAAACAAGTTTAATTGGTTGCTGCTAAGTCTGGCCTAATAACATACTAGAAATGCTACATAGACTACTTTGAGCAGGCCATTTTCATATCATAACCCCCAACGTAATCAGGAGTCAACTAACCAAGCCGATATTTACCTTCACCTTTTGAGCTAAGTTTGCAGGGCCATCTTCATTCATTTGAGTTTATCTAATTGTAACCGTTTGGTACAAGGAGGAGCACATTGTCTCAGAATTTACATTAGCATCATGAAGTGATTTACCCAGTTTGGGACATCCCATCCATTGTAGAAGAAGCATGCTTTCCTTTTTACAAGTGCATCTACAGGAGCACTTGCAATCTGCAATATTTACTATAATTTTGCCTCTGATATGTGAACCATGTAAGCCAATTGATCAATTTGTTCTTTCCAAAGAAGATATTTAATCACTGGTTACATAATTTCAGGTTTTACTTTGTTTTATAGCTTATGCTGTAATTCCGTAATGGATGTTTCGCGTGACATGCTTCTATCATCTGAGATCTATAGAGGAAGTGACTATTAGCATTCATATTTGAGATGCATAATGGATTGTTATGCTTATGTTTGATTGCGCGCTTGATGTTCTAGTGAACTGACAGGCGAGGGCCACCCCAAGTTCCCAACAACCCTCACGCGTCTGGCCTCTTGAGTCCTTCCCTTGGTGTTCCACTGCTCCAACACGATCCATTCTTTGGACTCGACTCCGCCCTTCGGGTCACACGACACGCGCCCCAAACCACCTACCGCGCGCGGCTCCTCGCGCCGTGATCCAACAACCACCAGGCCCGTCGATCTGCTAGCTGCGCAGGCGCCGCCCGCCGCCGGCTCCACGCCGCCGCCACCATGGCTCCGGACGCCGCCGCCCCCGACGTGCGCGTGGTCGGCGGGTGGGCGAGCCCTTTCGTGACGCGCGTGTGCGTCGCGCTCAGGCTCAAGGGCGTGGCCTACGAGTTCCTGCAGGAGGAAGAGCTGGGCCGGAAGAGCGACCTGCTCGTCGCGTCCAACCCCGTGCACAAGCAGATGCCCGTCCTCCTCCACGGCGGCCGCCCCGTCTGCGAGTCGCTCGTCATCGTGCAGTACGTCGACGAGGCCTTCGCCGCCGCAGGGCCGCGGATCCTCCCCGCCGACCCCCACGACCGCGCCGCCCACCGCTTCTGGGCCCAGTACGCCGACGCCGAGGTGAACCATGCCACGCACAGATCCGCAGCCATTTCCGATGGGAACTGACAATCGAGTGCTCGATCTCCGTGACTGATCCCCGTGTGGCTCGAAATTGGACTCGCGCGTGCAGCTCCCAACGGCGCTCCGGACGCTGCGGGGCATGATCGATGGCGGCGACAAGGCGGCGGCGGCGGCGCGGGTGGCCGCGGCGCTCGCGCGGCTCGAGGAGGCCTTCGCGGCGTGCAGCAAGGGGCGGCGCTTCTTCGCCGGCGATGACGTCGGGTTCCTGGACATCGCCCTCGGGTCGTACGTCGGGTGGTTCCGGGCGGCCGAGCGGATCACCGGGCAGCCGGTCCTCGACGAGGCCAGGACGCCACGGCTGGCGGCGTGGGCGGCGCGGTTCTGCGCCCACGAGGCCGTCGGGGACTTGGTGCCCGACGCCGGCAGGCTCGTCGAGTTCGGCGAGGCGCTCCGCGCGGCGCTGGCGGCCAATGCTTCGCGGCCGTGACGGCGAGGTAGTGGAGGTCTCGGCCGGGAACGTGTCATGCCAATAGACATTTCTGAATAAAAGTTCATCAGCGTATATGCTCTGGCCATTGAGATTGAGCTTATTGATGGCAGCGACTGGAGACTAATGGCGCAATTTGGAAGTAAATTTAGATAGTGTTCGGATTTCGGAACACGTCCTGCGAAATTCTTACATGCCAAGCCGCCAAGGGAAGCCAACACTCCAGTAATATATCATTACGAATAATATAAGCTTCCTTACACTAATAAAAACAGGAACACGTTGAAATTCAAGCATGGACATACAAAACCATTTGAGATTTCGGTGATTGAGATAGTTCGTTTTTGTACGACCGGCTGGTTTGACGTCTCAACAAAAGCAAGACAAGGATGAACTCAAGGGAAATATGGTGCCAAGGTGTTCGATCAACGTGGAATCAAGCGCAACCTGTTCGATTTTAATCAAATTCCTAGAACGCACATGGAACGCAATCTCGGTAGAGAAATGTACTATCTGCTCTGATGCCCATTCGTACCACATAGCTGTCATTTCTATGATTCTATTTAACCCAACATACTGCCGTACATGACTTATCAAGTTGTCATCTTCCGCATGTTAAATTTGAACCGCCATGACGTTTACAAGCTTTCCACAACCATCTTGACCTCAACTACTCGTCTACTCTCATGCCCAGTCACTAATCTTCTCATATTGCACATCATTATCACTCAAACCTAAAATCTCATATTGCACAACATTATCACTCAAAAGTTCAAAACACAGTTTTTGTGATCTTTCCATGTTCACCTCAATGTTCATACACACACAGCTTCAAGAAGACGTTGTGCGGTCCAAATATCGTAAGTGCGATAAGCCATTGTCCAGCTTACATTACGGATTTCTGATGACAACAACATACGAGTAGAGTACCCGCAAAAGAAAAAAGAAACATACGAGTAGAGTAGCAGCCAGGGTACTGCACTTTGCAGTTTGCACAGTACTGCACAGCACACTTGTGACTTGTGCCGCAGATCCAGTGAGGTACGAGTGTACCTGAGGTGGCATCAGATTGAAAATTTAAATAGTAAAAAATAAAGGGACCTTAGTGCAAGTCCTACTCTTCTTCCACCAGGAAACGAAACGACATCGCCAATCCCTAGCCAGCTACGGCGGCCGGGCCGGGATCCAGTCCGGCATGGAGCCACCCCGGCGATCCGCCGGCGGCGCAGCGTCCGAGGCATCCTCGGGGGCTGGATCGGACGCCGAGGACGACAGGTACTGCAGCGCCAACTCCGCC
Organism: Echinochloa phyllopogon; assembly: GCA_033239725.1. NCBI lineage: Eukaryota > Viridiplantae > Streptophyta > Magnoliopsida > Poales > Poaceae > Echinochloa > Echinochloa phyllopogon. Next base: position 36,702,127 of record BTCW01000014.1, read on the forward strand.
CTCGGCACGCCCAGCTCCCTCGCCACCCTCCTCCCCTCGTCCGACTTCTGGGACCACCAGATGGACCTTCTCCTCCTCGACGATAACCCCGCCATCTCCGGATTCCCCAAGAACCACCAGCTCAGCCGCCTCCAGGCGCAGGCGCCGGCGCAGTCGCGGTCGGGAACCGGGCCTCCTCCTCTGGCGGACGCCGGAGGCGACGCCCTCGTGCGGCAGGGGTCCAGTCCTAGTTCGCCGGCTGTTCCGCCGCGCACGGATCACAGCCAGGTGGGTTCGCTGGTACTTCAGTTACCTGATCAAAGCTACGAATTTGAGCGGAATAGCTATCAATTTTTCATGTGCTGACGTCGTCAGCTTGGCTAGGATGGGTATCTAGCAGCATTTGCTGATGTAGTTCCTCCTATAGGTACCAGTTTTGGATGTTGAATGTGTTGGCTCACAAATTTGGATTATATATTGTCCTGGCCAGCTGGGGCCAAGGGTTTTTTTTTTTGGCAGGGCTACAAAATACATACTACACTAAATTCGAAAATAGCCTGGTAGAAGCCTCTGGGCTTAGCAATTATTCTGATCTCTTTTTCTGGAAGTTTTAATACAAATATACTGCAACTATAGTTAGGTACATAGGTACTCTCATTTCTGACCTGCCCATCTCCCTTTAGCTAGTCGTAAGTTAATTTACGAGAGGTGCTTAATGCTGATATCCAATAACCAAACACAAGTGTACTGATTTGTTATGTATCAAATCTTGATTCATGCACACATAGTTTCTATGAAAAAGTAAAAATAAGATCGTCTTGGCTTGTTGCTCCTTTACGCGGATCGCAGTATGCCGCCAACATACATCCGCGCTCAACCACACTCTTGGGTTAGCTGTCTCATGCGCCCAAAAGGAAAAAAAATGGCCTGTAGCTCCTTTGCTTGATCAAATTGTAGTACTAAATGAATAATGAATGTGTATGTATTCAACCGCGTTATTGGACTGACACAATCACTTTTTAACTATAGGTGGACATATTTGATGAAAATGATTTATTCGATGATATGGTCCAAGAGATGGAACAGATTCTGCTCAGTTCAGGGGAGCCACATGAAAATGGATCTTTTACAGATAATCGCAAGAGCAATGCTCGCCACGCTCACCATTTTAGAGATGGCAGCACTACCGCCTCTACTTCTGGTACAGATGATGCCTATGTATGCCCTCTTCCTCATTATCCTTCAAGAATTGATTGGGTGGAGGTTGTGGGGGCAAAGCAAAGAATTGGGGATGTTTCTTTCGGGGAGCGGATGGTTGGTGTCAAAGAATACACTGTTTATTTGTTAAAAGTGAGGAGTGGTGAAGATGAACGGGAAATTGAGCGGCGGTACCGTGAATTTTATGCACTTTATCGGCAACTTAAGGACTTCTTGTACGAGAGAGGTTTGAGTCTCCCCCCTATATGGGAAAATGTTGAAAAGGAGTCAAGTAAAATATTTGGGAATGCATCCCCGGATGTCGTCAGCGAGAGAAGTGGTCTAATTCAAGACTGCTTGCGTTCTTTGCTAGTCTTGAGTTATCCGTTTGGAATCCCATCCCCTCTGGTTAATTTTTTGTCACCTGGGAGGCCTGGGTATGAATATAGTTTCTTGAAAGCTCTCATTCCAAGATCTTTGCAAAAGCGAAGCAGTGATTTAAATTCCAAAGATTCAGAATGCAATGGAGGTTCACATGATGATTCTACCTCAATGGGCAAGACAATATCACTTATTGTGGAGGATAGGCCACCGAAGTCAACCAGACAGTTGTTGGAGTTACAGCACTACAACTGTGCAGGATGCCATAGGCATTTGGATGCTGGACGAACATTGCTGCAAGAACTTGCACAAACTATTGGATGGAACAAACCTCGGTTTTGTTCTTACACTGGTCAGTTATTTTGTGCTTCTTGCCACACCAATGACACTGCAGTTTTGCCAGCAAGAGTTTTGCACCACTGGGATTTTTCACTATATTCAATTTCCCAGTTAGCAAAAGCATATTTAGACTCCATCTATGACCAGGTAAAGATGACTTAAACTTTGTGTTTTTTAATTATTTATTATTTATTGAAGTGCACTCTAAAATATGAAGCAACTTTCATACTTTTCGCGACCTTAAGAAGTGGTGATTTGCATTTTCAGCCTATGCTCTGTGTAAGTGCAGTCAATCCTTTCCTGTTCTCTAAAGTGCCAGCTCTGCTTCATATCATGAGTGTCCGGAAGAAAATAGCAGCTATGCTTCCTTGTGTCCAATGTCCTTTCCGGAACTCCATACTTAAAGGACTAGGAGTTCGAAGATACCTTCTTGATGGGAATGATTTCTTTGCCCTTCGTGACCTTGTTGATCTCTCAAAAGGGGCTTTTGCAGGTACCGTTCATTTTTTAGATTTTTTTTTGAAGTGAACAGTTCAAACTGGGTGTAGACTTTTGTGCAACTTGTTGCTGTTGATGTTAATTCTGATGAGTATGTCAATATATAGGGTTTATATCATAGCTGCATCTATGTATGCTCTTCCATTATTAAGCATGATAGAAATCTGCACTAGACTAATACTTCATTCCAATTATGTACATCACAAATCACAAATGAAGAATTATGTTTCTTCATGCTTTTGGTCTATCAGAACCTCATTCAGCAAATTACAGTCCCACTAAGGGTATGGACTTTTATCCCCCAAAAAAGTGGGGATTGTGAGTTTTAAACAGTTTATAGGTATAGTTTTTTCCTATGCTGCCCCTCTGGTTATTGTTCAAGATTTGACTAATGCTTGATGCTTTCAAAGATTGGAACGAAATCATAAACCTTTAGATGATAATCAGTCATTTTCTTGGTAGGTTGCACCAACTGATACTAATTCTGTTTGCTTGAAACAGCACTTCCAGTTAAGGTGCAGATCATATCGAACAGGATACTTGTGCACATCACTGAGCAATGCCTTGTGTGCTATGATTCTGGTGTACCTTGTGCAGCTCGCCAAGCTTGTGATGACCCCCTGTCCCTTATTTTTCCGTTTCAGGTGCTCTGCCTAGTCTTTGCTTTCTAATTCCTTTCAGCTGTATATTCTATGCTGATGGAATCTGTTACAATTCCTATAGGAGGATGAAGCTACAAAGTGCGGTTTGTGTGGGTCAATCTTCCACAAGCAATGCTTTAGGAAGATCAGTGTTTGCCCTTGTGGTAAGGCTTCCAGTGCAGGCAGGAAGATAGTGGCACTTGAGCAAGCTGTACATGGCGGCACAGGCATGCCATCGAGCGAGTCTATCCAACCTCCACCATTCTCTTCATCCTCTGGGTTTTTCTCCGATATTCTCTCGAAAGCAAGGCCGGATAAACTTTGGAGACCAAGAAATAGCAGTCCTGTAATCCTTATGGGTTCGTTGCCAGATACGTCTATGTGAGTTGAATGTGTCTATATTCCATTGATTTGTTGTGATTTTGTCCTGAATAAATTCATACCGTGCATTAGAGGGGAGGTTCCCCAAATTGTTCTAAATGTAATATAATGCAATGTAATCCTGGATTAATTCTTATTTTGAAGATGGTACAAGATCCCATACATACAGAAACGCTCCAAGCAAACGAAAATATTACATGAGACAGACATTCTTCATATTCTACTCATGGTGAATTGGTGAGCAGTGTTGTAAAACAAAGACTCTTGGAGAGTCCTAACCGGACCTACCAACCATAGAAGGCAGGGAAGATAAATGACTAACCGGACCTACCAACCATAGAAGGCAGGGGAGATAAATGACTTCTAGTCCTAGTCCGGTTATGTTATGGGCTTTTACCAAACTCTACCTTTACTTCGGAGTATATATACAAAGGAGCACCCCTATTGTAAGATATCGATTTGAGAAATAAAGAGAAGCTCCACCTATACCGTGTCTTGTCTACTTTATACTTGTGTTCTTGTGCTTGTCGTGGGAGGCGTGAGAGGGAGAAGATCCAACCGTTGACGACGTGTTTCACAACACGTTATCAGCACCACCGCTCTTCGTCGACTACGCTAGAGGAGTCATCATCAAGCTTGACGTCGACGATCTCGCCATCGTCAACATGAACGACTACTTCGATGATGTCGACTACATCAACGTCGCCAGCGAATGGATCCGCACCAACTCGCCATCAAATAGGCATGTCTACAACCATGACTAAAGCCCTACGCGGTATGTATCTACTGATAACTGCCCTACGTGGCAAGTGGAGTAGATCAATTGGCATCATACATACAAGGTATGAATAATTGTTAAAATAATTTAGTAGATTATAATTCTGTGTCCAACCTTTAAGTTGGACGGTTTAATCTGCTAAACCTAATTAATCTACGAAGCAATAGATGTGACCATGTTGCTGGCTTGAACGTCACAACCTAAGGTAAAAATAAAAAATCCTACCATAAGTGAATCTACGGCATGGACACACTGATCAGCTTGGAAGCCGGAGGACTCAAGCGAATCATACATGCACACGCAAATCACCAACGCCCGTAGCGACGCGCTGCAGTGAACAGCATAGTCACAGCTAAAACAACTTCTAATCAAGTTCAAGTACGACTAGAAGTCGAATTCGCCTACAACCGCGTACTGGTCCTGCATGCGAATCACCACGTCTGCTCGCTCGAACGCGGCATGTACTATCAACTTGCCTGAACACATGCATCTTCTACCAAATCCGCAACTCATAGCCGCCTGAAGCTGCGCTGCAGTCCGCAAATGAGGCGCATCTCTAGAAGAAGGTTATCGCCGGACACTAAAATTAATCCTGCAGATGATTTTTTTTATGCCAACAGCTAGCCAAGCTACGCCGTTTGTTGTCCAGTCCAGGTTCAAGTCCAACTCGGAGCCAAACTCATCGTCCAAGCCTGAAGCTGTGCCGTCGCTCGAAGCCATACACGGATACAATTGAATCCTGCTCATTACCAAATCCTAGCTACGCTTGAACGCACGCTGGGACTGCCCTCCGATTCACACGCCGGCCCTGCCCGTAGCAGAACCGAGCGTCCAGGCCGATGCCGCCAGCAGCTACGTGGCCCCTACCCACAGCCGAGTCGGGGTTCCACCGCCGCTTCTATCGCGGCCACATCGTCTCTGATGCTAGCCCTACTCTCGACACTGCATGCTGAGAATAGAGGGAACAGCCGGCCTGTAACTGCCATTGCCGTGCCCAGGATCTCTCTTAAAGAAGATAATGCCGTTTCTAGAGGGGAGAAGATAGGAGACACGTGGGCCGCCCGGTTAGGGTCTACAGGATTAAATAAAGGAAAATGGTCATGATTCTCATATTTGTAGATAACCTCTTGAATTTTTTTTAAAAAAATATATATATATGGTTTTAAAACTTGCAGTTTTAATCCCTGCTTTTATAAAGTAGTTATTATCTTGCTTATAAATTTAATAAATAATGTCCTTTAATCATAGAAACATGGTTTTAGGTTTATGACCTCTCTCAATCTTGAAGAACCTTAGACATAACCCCCCATGAGAGTGTCATATTTTATTTTTTTCCTAGCATTTATGTTTTTGCTAGGAAAATTCTGGAAAATTAATTGAATTCTATTGAATAGATTAAACCAATGTAAATTAATTTTGCACTTATTTCGTGCATTTGAAACACATGAAGTGAGCCTGTAGCAAATGCATGAATAATGTAGGAGTAATATGAAGTCTATTATTTCCTGAAGAAATATTATTCGTTTTAAGCCTTGCACAACATAATTTCTAGAAGAAATATTGTATAACTCTGAAAGTTATTTTATACATATCAAATTTTCCTCCCAACATGGCATCATGTTTTTACAATAGTAGTAAATTCGTATGAAGCATGCCGAATATTTGAGTTCATATATATCATGAAGTTACGCACATTCAATATATTTTCTTGAAGAATCATATTGTTTGCCACGTAGGCATATTGTCAAATTCAAGAAGAATTTGCATAGGATCAATATGATACACATTTATGCAATTAGAAGATGCATATATCATAGAAGTGGAAGGAAAATAATGTACATTCTAGAAGTAATGCTAGGCTTAGGGGGAGATACATTGAGACAAAGAAGTTTCATACTCACCCCTTATCCAAAAGTAAATAGAATTTCCTACATAAGCTGCACTATTAGTTATATTCATGCAGAATTTGGTTATACTCATGAAGAGCAAATAACTTTTGCTTTTAGACTAGAAGTTTAGCATTAGTTTATGGATCTTTCCAGAATAGAAGGGCAAACTTAACATTTTTTTTTACCTCTGTATTGGTTTTTCTCACCTTATTTTGTGCCCATTTGCTCGTAGCAATTTTTACCTACAGTAATTTATCATAATATCATGGAATAAATAAAGAATTACATGTTGAATATTGTAAATATTATTGCCTTTATATGCCTATTTAATGATCATTGGAAGTGATATTTCCACGAAAAGGCCTCAAGTAACCTTGGAGGTTATATTTGTATTGTGCATTCCTACCATGCAGGTAGAATGGAAACTGAATTTCCATTAAGCATATGAACTAATAATATACAAACTTTTAATTGATCTCAGAAGATTCAATTTAGTCATGAAATTGTATATTACTTAATTATGTATCGAATACATAACCCCTATAACTTGAAGTTTATTCTACCCAAATCATATTATTGCACACTGAATAGTACAATCTATATGTGAATTTCGTACCACTTTATGAATATACTAGAAGTATAATTGAAGTCTATGGAACATTAAAATGATTCATAGATTATGCTTGAAGCATAGCATCACATGAAGTGTAATTATGATATGAAAAGTGGGAGAAACCGGGGATATAGAGGCATATATGAAGAATGTGGATAAACTTGAAATTTCTAATAGGCATATCCCTAATCTTGCAAGATTGTTGGTTTAGAGCCGCATCCTGTTAGATTGATGGACAAACCAACGCGCAAGTTGGCCCGTAACCATGTTCATTATAATGACTAAGCATGTAGCTTTGCGCATAGCATTTGTGATCCATATACCACTATGTCAATAAGAATAGCCGGTTAGAAAAAATTCCACACTAATGTAAAGACCTGCATGCCATTACATTAATTTGTAACCCTTGCAACGGTATTACATCAAAATTCCGCTCTATGTTGGCTTGTAGCTATCATATATTTCTGTCATTGCAATAGCTTGTATGTTATGCACACTCAAATTTCTCCTGTTGAGAAACACCTCCCATTTAGTTAAGATAGTCAGGAAGCTATTACAACACATAATTAATTAGCTTGCATGCTCTATATGACTAGAAGTCATTAGTTCATCTCTAATCAAGAAGGTTGAGATGAGGGGGAGAAAACCGGTCTGAAATTGGCTCAATAGTGAATTTATCTAATTAGAAATTGGATGACCCGATTAGAATGGGTTTGCATATTGTGAAAACAAAATGGACATGTAAGTCCATTGTGTGGAAAATAATTTGGTATTAAAGGGTTCAGAATTTTAAAGAATATGAGGAATTCTTGAATGAGCGAGCAATTAAATTTTCTAGTAGAAATTCCATGTAAATTATATTTGCATAATTATAACTTGAAGTAACTTTATGAAGTATATGTTTTTTTCATGCCACTACAGTAATATGTCTAAATCACTGCATATATGAATGTCAATACTTGTAAATGTGCGTGGAAAAAATTTATGAAATAATTTCACCAATTTAGCATACACGGGTGGGCTTCCACTTGAAGTTGGAGAACTATGGATCTGAATTTTCATTAAAAATAAGCTCATGATACGGGGATATCTTATGAAAAGTATGCGATTAAGAATATCTAATAACGGCATTAGGGGGAGAGAAAGCCTATACCTATCGAATGTCTTATATTAGAATTGAAGTATTCCTGGAAAGCTTGAAGCGAACATATAATCACGCACTAGATTTCTTAGCATGAAGTAGAGTATAATGCCAGAAAATCTAAATGTGAGAAAGTCCTAGAATAGGACATCACCCGAAGTGGAGACACACTAGAAGTGAAAAATCATTGAAGGATTTGACCACAGCGAGAATGTGTACACAATGAAAACTCGCAAATGGGAATCCGGAATCAGGAGAAACAACATGAAGTTATTAACCAGAAGTTAAGTTTAATTGCAGTAAACATAATGCTATGTGTGGAAGTATACCCCGGATATCTAATAATATGATCACCATCGCAAATGACTTGATCATTAATTTCAAATCTACGGGGACGCCTGTTGGTTTTGGACCAAATGAACTTGTCAGATAATCTGAATGAAATCTCCATAAATTCTAAAAAGAAGATCGTTACCTCACTAAGAAAATCATCATGAAGATGAATGCCTAACACTATAAAGCGCGCGAAATATTTTGTGTTGGCATAGCAGATACTAGTTGACTATATAATAGTCTTATCCTGGAGATATGGGAGAGAATAATGAATGTCGACAACATTACCTCTATTATTGGAAATGTTTCTCTAATGAGAAAATGGATCCATAACAAAGTCCATGGTAGAGTCGCATGAAGCGCTCATATCGGGTCAATGAAAGAATGAAATTGAGGTTGAACCATGAAGAAAATACTTGAACCTAGAAGTTCAAATTAGAGAGTCATCATGAAATAATGATATGGTGAAATGCAATGGTTCATAAGTCTTTTGAGAAAGGCTAGTAAACTCACATTATATATGAATGGATATTCTGCTACATATCTGGCAAATGGCATGAATGAATAAAATAAATATTATGCAGTTAATTAGTGGGTTCTGAAAATCCATGAGAAGAGATCCTTGAAGGACTCATAATTTCCTTGAAGGATAAAATCGTAAGAAACAAAATTTAATCTTATATTAAGTACTAAATGTCTAAGGTAGATAATATTCTCGAAGAATATTAAAAGTCTCAAGAAGAGAAAAATCCTAGAAGGAAATTAAGTCATAGAATGACTTGTTATGAATAACACTTTCTCTGTAAAAAGTTCAATGAAGAATTTAAGTTAATATAAAAGGACTATCACTTCTCTCTTGCATGAGAGAATTTCTCACAGCGAAAAGAAATATTATTCTCGAAGAATTAGAAATCCATGAAGGAAATAGTCAATGAATGACTTATCAGTCTATTCCTGAATGAACACCAACAATTCTGAAGATATGAATGACGACTCACATAGACCCGAGTTATTGAATTAAAAGAAGCGAGGAACCATACAAGCACTTCCAAGTGCATATACAGCTAGCTAGCACTAAATAGCAAGGATCCTCAAATACCATAGAAGGTATATTGGTGATTGGCAGATTAAATTATCCCCTTTTAATGCCAAAAGAAGACCGATTAATCCCCACAATCCTATGAAAGGATTAAACTCCATTTGTGTTGTACAACTAAAAGTGGTAATGAGTGCATGAAGCACATTGCTCCCAATTACTCATAATCTAGAAGAGTCTATGAAGACGAAGTATTATGATAATTGAACATAATTGCTTACTCATATTTCTGAAAAATATGACTAAAATATTTTAAACATTGAAGTTTAAATGATATCATTGTGAGGGGGAGCATGTATAGATTTGAAAATTTTATGTTGTACATAGAAGGAATCAACTTGACGATTAATTATTAAATGAACCTAAAAGGTTTACCACTTAACTATTTGAGATCAAGAAGATCATTATTATAAGAATCTGAAAGTTCATATATAAATCTTGAAGATTGATAACTATTCATGAAGAATAACAAATATAGAATTTATATTACCAAGAAGGTTTAATGTTGTATTCTTTTCCTTTGTGAGTTTTCCCTTGAAGGTTTCTCACATAAGGTTTTTAATGAGGCAATATGTGCAATACAATAACGGATGATATGTACTCTTTTCTCCAAGTACCGTTTTTCCCACTGAGTTTTCGGATGGAGTTTTTGATGAGGCATATGTATTCGTGGTAATCGCCCAAGGGGGAGTGTTGTAAAACAAAGACTCTTGGAGAGTCCTAACCGGACCTACCAACCATAGAAGGCAGGGGAGATAAATGACTTCTAGTCCTAGTCCGGTTATGTTGTGGGCTCTTACCAAACTCTACCTTTACTTCGGAGTATATATACGAAGGAGCACCCCTATTGTAAGATATCGATTTGAGAAATAAAGAGAAACTCCACCTATAATGTGTCTTGTCTACTTTATACCTGTGTTCTTGTGCTTGTCGTGGGAGGCGTGAGAGGAAGAAGATCCAACCGTTGACGACGTGTTTCACAACAAGCAGAAAATGACCTCCTGAGTTAATTTTTAGGCAATCCGATACTTTAAACAGAATAACACCAAACAAACGAAAATATTACGTGAGACGAACATTCTTCCTATTCTACTCCGGGGGTGAACTGGTGAGCAAATGATCTCCTGGGTAAGTTTTTTATAGGGCTCTCCTGGGTGAGTTTTTTATAGGGCTCTCCTGGGTGTTTTTTATACGGCCCTCCTGGGTGAGTTGGTGAGCAGAAAATGGCGGAATACGTGCACACGCGTTTTGCAAGCTCGGCTAATCGTAGGCTCGTGGATAATTTCACCCATCCATAAAAACTACCCAAAAGTAATTTACAAGACATCATGGCATACATCTCCGGTTTGCAACGGCACAGGTACCACCATAGTTCGCTCTGCAATCCGATGGCTTGTTCGCATGACTTATACTTATCGACTTATACTTATCGGCCAACCGTATTTTTCTCTCGCAACGAATCAGCATAAGCCATCAACCAACAGTATTTTCCTCTCACAATAAATCAGCGTAAGCCATCGAACAGGACCGACATGATAATTTATGAACTACAATTCTAGCGACAAACCAACCATAATAATGACTTCAAACTAACATAACATGGCATACATCTCCAGTCTTGCAACGGTGCAGGTATCAATATAGTTCGCTCTGCAATCATAAAAGACTGATGTTTCAACAAGATACAAATGCATTCCGCACTGGCAAATGACTACGGCTTGCATTAAAAAAAAGGGCAGTATGGTTTGTCAGAAGCAGATGCAGGGAGGCACACAGCCATTCTATAGACACAATCAGTTATCACCATTCTGTGTAGCTGCAGCACCTGACCGAGGATCATCCTCAGCTATCTCCCCATCCTCATCTATGATACCTTCCTCATCATCATCTCTGCCCTTGCTGTGGCGCGCAGGAGATGCAGGTGGTTTTTCAGAAGCTTCGACAGGTTTGGCATCAACCTCTGGCTGACCGTTGGGGCTCATCGAACCACTGGCTTTGCCATTGTAGACAGGACTATATGGAGCTGATTTGTCATGTCGTGGGCTCGGCGAGTGATCAAGATCAACCTTTTCCATCTTCCCATCTTCCATGTGATGGTCATCCTTGTGGTCAGTGTGGTTCACATGGTCATTCCCAGAGTGGGATCTTGGAGGGCTTTTGTGCTCTGTGTGCCCTGAGTTAGGCCGAGCAGACCCAGAGACAGCAGCAGTTTTTTCATACCTCCGGCTAGCAACAGGGCTACGGCTCCTGCTGCGGCTAGCACGGTGGTTTCTACTATAGCTCCTGCTCCTGCTCCTGCTTCGGCTACGACTCTTGGTCCTGCTGCGGGTAGCCTCATGACGACGTGACCTCTTAGGACTTGGGCTACGGCTTCTACTGTCACTTCTGCTACGGCTTCTACTGCGACCCCTAGCAGACCTGCGAGATCGCCCATCGGTTTCACCATAGTCATGCCTGTCAGAATCACACACACACACACACAAAATTAAGGGTCAGCATTTGAACCGAAGGAATCACAAAACAATAAAACATTAAAGCATGATTCAGATGTTCTACTCTTGATACTAATTCAAAATCATAATCTCAAATCAGATTCTTCTAAACAAACTAAGAGACTCAACTATATATGAGGGGTCCATAAGCTATCACAGAGTAGCTGGTGAAGTGTGAGGGACCTGCACCCCTCATCTAAGTTATATCATACCTTTGCTTTTAGTGCATTTCAAAGATTAAATAATAAAATCCTTTAAGCACCCAACAGAAAAATTGCAAATTCCGATTCGCGGGTTCTTGTAGGAAGTTTACCTGCTACGACCACCATAATCATCCCTTCCACGGCTGCCACGTGGTGATCTCCCAGAACCCCTGTCAGAGCGGGATGCCCAACGGTTCCTCTTCCTACCTCGCCCACCACCGCGGGAAGCCATGTCCTCTAAATCACGGGGTACCTTTTGGTTTGCCCCTTCCAGAATTTTGATGAGGTCAGCAGCATATTTTGAATCCCCATCACAGAAAAATGTATATGCCACACCAGTGGCTCCAGCCCTTCCTGTCCTGCCAATCCTGTGAACATAGTCTTCAACACCAGTGGGGAAGTCATAGTTGATCACAACCCTGTGTAAAGAAAACAAGAGGTGCTTTACTAGTTTGATGTAAACCCTGACAAAAAAAACCACAAAGGCACAAACAGAGTGAACTGGTCTCACATAGTTACAACTCAATACATGAACAATGCAACAGGTAACATATTCACAGCCACTTTGCAATTTTGCATGTAGTGACACTAATGATGGCTCAAACCTTCCTTACTCTTCTAATAATGGAAGTATTTTAATATACACCTCCAGTCAATACAAGATGTTTAAGACAACCAGTGTATATAACTATGACGAACATCAAGCTTTCTCAATTGGAGGCAATTTTTTCATAAGGTTAGTGTACATCTCACTAAACTTTCATGCAAAATGATTTGGATCAGTATATTTCGTGGAAAATATAATGGATTACCAATTAAAACTCACAAATGTCTAATGTTGATGACTGACAAATAGACACACATTGACATTTTGAATTAATACATGCAGTGTGAAAGAAAATTTGTGTTTCCATGATTCCTTCATAGCATGAGATTACAAATCAAGACATATAAACATGCATAACAGATAGTGGAAAGGCAGTCTAACCTGATATCTTTGATGTCCAAACCTCGTGCAGCAACATCTGTTGCAACCAAAATAGGAGACCGTCCAGATCGAAATTGACTCAGAACCTTCTCTCTTTCACTTTGAGATTTGTCACCATGAATAGCCAAAGCTCCAAATTGCCTAGTCAGTGTCCTCGCAAGGGTATCACACATCCTCTTGGTGGTACAAAATATTAATACTTTTGAACCTGAATCCTGGGATCGCAATATTTGTTCCAGACGTCGAAGTTTTTCTGAGGGTGTTATCACCTCCACATGCTGCAGAAAACAAGAATATGATAACAGGAACAGTTAATGTACGATGACTTGGGTAACACATAAATTAGAACAGAACAACAACCATTCAACATTCATGCATATTGAAAGGAAAAATAAGCTGTAATGAATGATACCAGGTCTATAAGGCCTGTCCACACCTGAGTAATAGCACTATTAGCAACAAGTTCATCAACACTTCCAATTGTCACCTGGACAGGATGAACAAGAAGATCATCTGCGATCCTTCGGACTTCCTTTGGCCAAGTAGCAGTGTACATAAGGGTTTGACGACGGTGAGGTATCTCTTTCACTATCTTCCGTATTTGTGGCTCAAAGCCCATGTCCAACATGCGGTCAGCCTCATCCAGAACAAGATATGACACTTGCTTAAGGCTTACCCTTCGCATCTCTAGAATGTCATTTAACCTTCCAGGTGTTGCAACAACAACATCAACTCCTCTATCTAAATCTCTCAACTGAGGACCTTTGGGAGCACCACCATATAGGCACTATAAACAGATATAGAACCACTGGTCAGATGATGAAAATATGAACACTGAGTCCAAAACATTAGAAACATATAAACAATACAACATCACAATATAACCTTCAACGCTAAGAAAGTCGACAGTTTAAAATTGCAATAAAATATTCTTTTGAATTAAAAAGGTTTATCAAGGTTACACAACATAAAGCGACCATTTTTGTATATAAAAATAGAGTCAAAAGGACAAACCGTGCAGGAAATTCTCGATGATCTCCCAAATTTCACAGCTTCATCCAGAATCTGTGTTGCAAGTTCCCTTGTTGGTGCCAAAACTAGCACTGTGGGCCCATTCCTTGTGCTGTTCTGAAGGCGTTTAATACGCATGAATCCAGGAAGTAGATACCCAAGAGTTTTGCCCGATCCAGTCTTTGCAATAGCTACTACATCTTGACCCTGCATGGCAATTGGCCATGACTGTGCTTGGATAGGTGTTGGGCTTGCAAATCCAGCACGTTGTATCTGGAAACAAGGGAGAGAATAGCAACAGACGCAGGCAAAGTAAGGACAACAGCAGAATTGGTATATACTTCCCAAATTAATAAAAATATTCCCTTTTTAACTCTTCGTTGCGCAAATAATGACAATGCATGAGGACAATTTAAGGTCATACAAATAAAGATTGCCCGCAAAGCGTAGACTTGCACACACAAGGCGAAGTAGAAAAGGCTCTAACAGAGTCCCTGGAGGCTCGCTCAGCCATGGATCGTTCGCCCACGAGGCCCCTTCCAGCAGCTGCCACCCGATCCGATATCCGGATGGGATGTTGACAACCTGAGCCAGACCTCCATGGTCAAGCCCCAGAAGAGACCCATCGTCCATGCGAGGAGCCTTTTCCAAGAACAGCATGCAGAGCAACGAATCGGCCACCGTGGGTGCCGTGAGTGGGTGCCCCTTCGCGCCATGGGCAGCCCCCCGGGAGGGAGCGAGCAGTCTCGGGCGTTCGCCCACCCTTGGCAGCTCCATCAACGAGACCGGCCCTCAGCCCGTCGCACTATTGGCTGAGGGCGCGCGGGGCCAGCATACGACATTAGCTCCACCTCGGAGCAGATATCGCATCTGCCACAGAGATGGAGATAAGCAGTCGGTCTCGTAGACAGCCCTGATTTAGCACAATTCAAGCAAAAAAACAGGAAAAACAATAAAGAGCTGCAGCACATGTGCACGTGCTTGCCAAATTGGAAGGAAGATCTTGATCCCTCAGCATGTGACTCTGTTAGGGTTAGAGTTAGATCATGGATTAGGGGGTTCACCGACAGAATTTCATACCTCCTTCAGAATTTCTGGTGGAAAGCCACCAGCCTCAAATGAAATTATCGGAACCGGCACATTATCCCCCTGCAACAAGCAAAGGCCAACCAACAAGGAAGTAGGTCAGATAAAATGTTACCATATCGAGCTGCTCCTAACATTCTAAACGGAGACGTGGGCGTGCAGGATTCATACCGTGACGGTGATCTCGTGGCGGCGGCGGTACGCCTCGGTGGACGGATCATCGGCGACGGCAACCGGAGCAGGATGGTGGTTGGAAGGCGCCAACTTGGAGGACGCGTGCTCATCGTGGCGCTTGTCGCGTTCACAGTCGCGGTCCCGGTCGCGGTCCCTGTGGTCGCGCCGGGGCGGAGTGCGGGAGCGGGATCTGGACCTGTCGCGGCGGTCGCCGCGGCTCCGGGGAGGAGGGGGAGGCAGTGGGGGCGGGGGCGGCAGGAGCTGGTCACCGGGGGGCCCGGGCCGCTCGTACTGGGTGACGTTGGTCTCCGGGTTCCAGTAGTAGAGGTAGCCGGTGGTGCCGTCGACGAGGCCGCGCCACGGCTTGGGCAGCGACGGGTCATCCGGCGCGTACCGCGGGGCCGCGCGCCCGGACGAGCCAGTACCGCCCGACATCGGATCTGGCCGATCTGAGGCCTCCGGCGATGCCTGGGAGGCGGAGGCCGCGGAGGACGGCCGGGATGAGGGTTGCGGCGGCGGCGGCGGCGGCGGCAAAGGGGCAGGGCGAGGCCGCGAGGGTTTCGGCTTGTGTTGTGTTTTGCCCAGCTTTCTTTGTGTCTCTCTCGTTTTATTGCGATTTGGGGTTCTCGTTGCCGACTTCGAACTGCTTTCTCAACTCAGGCTCAGGCCCAAAGAGGCCCACGTTGCGTTGGTCTATTGTCTCTCTCGGACGGCCGAATTGCTTCCTTGACACCAAACACCCGTTTGAAACAGCTTTATCTCACATGTGCTTCTCAGATAAGCTGTATAAATATAGAAATAACGTTTATTTAAGAAGTGGGTACGAACCAGCTTTTATGTTTTAGTATAAATTAGGACGGTGGGACGAAACGTGGCAAAAAAAATTATAAAAAACATGTCATTTGGCCTCTAATTTCAACTTATTTTCACCATAAGCTGAAGTTAAGCTGTTCCAATCATGCCTATCTCGGAATTACTGATTTCAGCCATGGTAAACAGCAAACTGCTGATTCACGGAGCGATGTTGTAGGTAGAACCAATAATGAGTACTGTACTGGAGTAGCAATAGCATCGGTAACTACTTGCGAGACGAAGAAGCGGCAAACACATTGGAGGTGGAGAACAATAGTTGGAATCTGTTGCCTGGCAATAGCTAAAAAACAGTAATTAGTTCATGATGCTTATTTGATGCGAGAGTTGATGTAATTTGTATAAAATATTACCCAAAATCTAGATGGGGAGCCCTCTCTATTTAGGCTTAGATGGAGAGCCCTCCTAATTTAGAAATTTTGTACATATGAGGTATTGGGTGCTGCTAGAAAAGGAAAAATCTAAAGAAGGAAGAAGAAAAGTAGGGGGAGAAGAAGTAACTTCGGTGATAGACGGTGCTCCAGCGAGGTTAGGGTTCCAAGTTTCGAGCGTTACCTGTGGTCCGGGCCTTAGAGGGATGGCCGGGGAGGCGGCCGGCCCGGCAGCGGTGGTGGATCGAGGGCAGCGATGGCGCCGCGGCCGAGGAGGACAATCGGTGGGCGGGGGAGCTCGCCGAAGACGAATAAGTTGACCACGGCGATGGCGGCGGCGTCATAATCATTTCAGATCCAGGCAAAGGGGAAGGGAGGAGGAGGGGGAAGGGGGTGGGAGCCGGGCGGTCCTCACCGGCGTCGGAGGCAACGCTGGCGAGGGGGCGGATGGTCGTGGCGGCGGATCCGGCGGTGGTAGGCGGCGGGGGGCGAGACATCGTATTGGTTAGTGAAGGGCGGGAGTGAAGGGGATGGGTAGCGGTGGGTGGCGGCGCGGTGGCAAGTTCGCCGCCAGCCGTGGGAGATGGTGGGAGGCCGGCGGCGGTGGGAGGGGGTGGAATCGAAGGGAAACGAAGGGAAACGAACCTAGGAAGAAGAAAGGAGCGCACCGCGGGGGGAGGGGGTGGGGGGAGGGAGGGATGGGGGTCTCCGCGAAATGTTATTTAGAGACCCTCTCGGTGTAGTTGGGTCCAAAACATTAAAGACAACAAATTTCGGTTGGCTGAAACCATGATCCTTAGAAGTGTTACCTATACATTACTTACTTGGCACGGTCACACGTTGGTCATACTTCTAGCGTGACCCTAGGTGTGTTTAGATCCATGAAAAGTTTGGTGAAAAAGTCACATCGGACACTGTAGCGCACTGTAGCACTTTTCGTTTGTTTATGATAATCATTGTCCTATCTGACCTAACTAGGCTCAGAAGATTTGTCTCGTCGTGTACATCAAAACTATGCAATTAGTTTTTTTATTTACCCACGTTTAGTGTTCCATGCATGCGTCATTTGCTATATTTAATGTTTCGATGTAATGTTGATGTGATGGAATGTTTAGAATTTGAGGGGACTAAACACACCCCCTATGTGATTTTACGTTATAGGCACGATAAAATTCTGTTTGGTTCCCATCCACACCGTGCTGCACTGTATCTTTGGCATTACTGAAGTTGCAACGAGTAAACTAGTGCCGGACTTTTGGCGAGTTTTGATGCGTTGTAACACATGCCAGCTGAATCTAAGCATATTCGGCACGCCACATTTCTGGTAAGAAGCAAACAACAGCCTCAATTTGTACAGCGTGCTGCATCTCTAGCGTGGCGTAGTGAAGAAGGGAACCAAACATAGCCGAAGCGTTGCTAGCATTGTAACCAATACAATGGGTTGTGCAGTAAATGATTACATAGGGGATGTAATGGCAATGATGAAAATTAGTTTAACATTTTAGTTGCACAAAGTGGGAATGTAACGGCAATGATGACATGCCAAACAGCTAAACACGAATAGATTTTAGTAGAGATCTGACAAGAATCACTTCTCCATTTACATTGCAAATTGGGAGCTAAGAAAATCGCTCTCAACCGCTTCCTGTTTAAACCCTACCAGGATAACTATTGAATCAATTCTCACCTCCTCCGGTCCTCCCCACCCTACTTTCCACAGGAATCACTCTATCAAAAAAAATCAAGGAGCTAGAGCTGAAGAATCAGGGCATGGAGCTCTACCAAACATGCTCTAAATTCACATATGACCGAGAGAAATATATATCTTGATCATATTACAAGCTTGATTAGTAACTTAGGTAAGATCCCCTCAGCCATGTCACTCCAATCCTAAATAATTGGGCATATATCAAAATGAAGGTAAAAATAAAATAGTAAGTCATCTTAAGAAAAAGTGAAATGGCTTAAAGAAATCAAACAAAAGCCGTAAATAGATGGAACACAAGAGGAAAAATCACCATAAAAATAAGTTATATTTTAGGCACAGAAATCAATAGCAAACAACACGGTATAATAATTTCTATTGCATCAATATAATTATTTATAGTACATAATAAAACTATGACACTATGAAATATTTTCTTGGCAAATTTGGATCTCAATTTAAAATATTGCAAAGTCAGTAGAGATAAATATGACTAGAAATCTGACTATTTGATTGCATGCAAGCCAAAACATCAGTTATGTGCGAATAGAGGTAGGATAACAACTCAAGTATTAAGGACCTACATTAATGCTAATTATATCGACGGTCAACAAAATATCTTGGGGTAATAATCTAGAAACAACCATAAAAGAACATAAAACGAACTAAATAGCCTCACCAAAATTGGTAGTTCGAAGCAATGATACTACGGAAAACAAATAACAAACATCATGCATAAGGCTATAATATACAATAATGGTTTAATATATTGTAGCGTCTATACCATAATGTAACACCCAAAATACTCAAATTTAAAATTTTTGGCATTTAATTAATTATTTAAGGCTTTCACCTATTTTATAAAGGCTAAATAATAATTTTCTAAAATTTAAAATCAAATATAGGCAATAGAAACATTTATTGTTGCATTCATGCTGCTGCATTTATTTTTGTATTGCTTGTGATTCAAACGAGAATTTAAATTTATTTAAATTCAAATTTGAATCACTTTGTTTGGAGCTCTAGAAAAGTTTTTAGGCCCATAGTTCGGTTTCGCTCCCTGAAGTTTTCCCTTGGTCCACTTTTCCTCCCTCTACTTCTCCCACGGTCCGGCCCGACACCCCGGCCCAACTCTCGCCTCTCCCCTCTTTTCTCCCCGCCGGCCCAGCAGCCGCTCCGCGGGCCCAATCCTTTCCCCCTCCTCCTGGGCCGCGCCCCTCTCTCCCGGCCCAGCCAACCGCGCCCGCTGCTTTTCTCCCCCCTCTCTCTCTGGTCGGCCGACCCCACCTGGCAGTCCCCCCCTTCTCTTACTGCTCGCCCGGCCCCACCTGTCATCCCCTTCCCTTCCTTTCCTTTTCTGCTCGCCGGAAATGGCGCGGTCGAGCGCGCTCACCGCGGCCG
The DNA here is from genome assembly GCA_033239725.1 of Echinochloa phyllopogon. NCBI lineage: Eukaryota > Viridiplantae > Streptophyta > Magnoliopsida > Poales > Poaceae > Echinochloa > Echinochloa phyllopogon. The sequence goes on from BTCW01000014.1 coordinate 36,721,694, forward strand.
GGCCCGCACGCCGATGTCGTCTGCCCCCGCACTTACTTAACCTAGCCCGCGGCACTGCCTCGCTCCTCTCGCCCCCGTCACACCAACCCTAGCGCCGCCACCGCCCCCAATCTCGCCGCTCCCGAGCCGCCGAGCTCGAGCTCCGCCGCCGCTCGTCGTCAAGGTGCTCCGGTCCTCTTCCGGCCGATTCGACCCCACCAGGAGCTACACCGAGCCACGTGGAGCGCGCCAAGCTGCGGCGGGATCCCTCTCGAGCCCCGGAGCCCCGTCGCCGACATACACCGACGACCGCCGTCCGCCGCTCGCCGTCGACCCGTCGCACCACCGTTTCTCCGCCCAATTCCTTCACCAAGGAGCATCTCCCCGAGGTATTGGAGCTCCCCATCCCCTTGATTTGGGCCCTAAGACACCGTAGCTAGCTCTCCCGCGTTCACCGCCGTCGACCGACCGCCGGCCGTTGTCGTTGAGCCTTTGTGCTGCACGCCGCACCCCTAGAACCCCCTAGGCTCACTCTCCACCGCACCACGATACTCCAGAGCAAAAAATCCGGTCCTTAACCGACCCAAAACACGCGCCCCGTGGATCACCGGAGCTTCGCTCCGCCGCCCGACGCCGTCCGAGCTCTTCGCCGGCCAAAGCTCGTCGAGATTCCCCTAGGTCGACTCGCCATCTCCTCCTGAAGCCGTAGGATCAAACCCCGTCGGAAACCGAGCACCCTAGCCCGAGTTACGGCCAACTCCGGCGAAGTTCGCCGCCGGCCCGAGCGGCGTCGCCGCGGTTTCGTCTTCCCCGGCGAGCTGCTCGCTGTGAGCCGCCCGATCCAGATCCGACGGCCCACGGCGCGCCACGTCGCGGGTCAAACCCCGCGTACCGGTCAGCGCTGGCTCTTTTGCTAAAGAGCCCCTGACTTTTTCCGAAATCAACCCGCGATCCACTCCAGTTCAAAATTAATTACGAATAGGTCCTGTTTTATTCGTTTAGGCCCCTGAAAATTTCAAAACTTTGCCAGCAAGCCCCCGAACCTTAGAAACGCTATAACTTTCACGTTTTAGCTCCGATTTGCGTGATTTTCGCGCTCATGTGTTCGTAGCGAAGCGTAGAATAGTTCTAGCTCCTGTTTTTGTACTGTTTTTACTGTTTGGTGTACTGTTCTAATAGAATTACTTTGTTTGCATGTAATGAATGTATTGGATTGCGTGCGTGATGATCGTGTCCAGTCGGTGAGCCCATAGCGTTGGACTACGAGTACGTTGAGGACGTGCCAGAGCAGGATTTGCAGCAGCAGCCGTACTCCGAGGAAGGCAAGTTATAGCACGGACAATCCTTGCTACCTATCTCACTTTTAATACATTGTTCATTACATACGCATGTGTCTATTATTGTTTACCATTAAGGTCGTACCTAGCATTTACTTTCCCTGTCCTTGTACTCCTATGGGTTTTTGCATATGGGTAGTATTTTGCTAGGCGCAACCACTGTCACCTTTACTTAATTGTTAATATTGACTTAATGGTCCACTTCAACTTTAATGTTAAAACTTGCTTTTTAGCAACATGGATTAGGGAGCTAGAGCATGTGCTGTGTGCTTTGCTCTAGTGTCTCCCTCTAAGGACCGGTTCTTAAAGCGGCAACCCAGGAGCCTGTCGCCACCGCCGGAACTATAATGGCTCTGGTCTTGGTCAAGTAGCTTGTACGTCTCTAGCTTGACAGTGGTTACCGAGGGGCCAACGGCGTTGTGGGAGGTACGGTGCTGGGTGTTCTCCGATTCCACCGAGGACGGTAGCCCCGTCGGCTAGGTCACGTTAGACCCAGTCCCGTGTAGGAGTCTCAGCGATTGAGAACTCTGCACGTTGCGCAGTATGGGTGCGATACCCGCGCTCCGGACGCCATCGACCCCCTCACGGTGTGACTCCGTGGGCGTACATCGATCTCGGTGCCTAAGTTTTCACCGCCGTATAGTACTCCAGCGGCTACTGACTTGTTAGGGTGTCTTGTGAAAGCCTCGTAGCGTCCCTATGCAGTCACACCTCGGAAGTGTCGATGTGCGTGGTTGGGTGCAAAGTTCCTTTGAACTTTTACGTGGCTGGTGGGTAAAGGGCGAAACCTCTGCAGAGTGTACGATCTATCATGATAGCCTTGCTCAGGGTCACGAGCGGCCTGGATCCTTTTTGATTAGAACTTGATATTTATTCATGCTTAATGTCACTTACACTTTATTAATTGGGTTGCAACCGGGTATTCATTCACTTGTAGTAACTTGGATAAAGTTAAAACGAACCAACTAAAAGTGCTAATGCAGTTAAGCCAGTGTCTTGCCTTTTTGGAGCCTTCATAACCCGTGCTATACTTGCTAAGTAATTCTGTTACTTACACTTGCTGTTATTACTATTTTTGGGCAAAATCCCGGACGGGTAACAGATTGGAGTCAGGCTGATTATGCTGTGGAGTTTCCAGAGGATTTGCCGTACTTCTGAGTTGGCGTTCTCCCAGTCAGAGTCCCTGTGGGATTGCGGCTACGCTTAGAGAGATGTATTAGTCTTCCGCTGTCCATGTATTTCATTTATGCAAAACTCTGATGTAAACGCTACGATATGATGAGAATAAAGCATTGTACTCTGATTTTTACCATATTTGTTCGCTATATGTGTCGGAGGACTTCCTGGGCACACATATGGCCGCATTCGGGTTTCGTGTAAATCCGGGTGTGACAGATTGGTATCAGAGCCGTGCTGACTGTAGGAACGCAGCCTAGATAGTACGGTTGACAAATTACTAGGAGACCCCCATGTTTTAAAAATTTTAAAAATCTAACAGTCGAGTCTTGTGTGAGTTTATGCCTTTACCTGCTTGTACTTATTGTTATTATGCATATGTTTGATTTGGTTCTTTGTAATTATTGTGATGGGCGTAGACACCTGTCTGCAACCATCTAGATGTTGGAATAAGGCTTAAGGACTTTATTGTTTAGATAGCAGGGGTATATATATATTTTCTCGTACTAATCATCTGACATCTGACCTTTGTGATTATAGATGGCTCACCCCGGGGGCAATGCGGGCGGACAGCCTCTGCACCAGAACCCGCCCCCGAACCTGAATCCGAACCATCAGATCCCCACCATTGAGCAGCTGATGTATGCTCAAGTTCAGATGATGCAGCAGATGGCCGAGACGATGAGGCTGATCCAGCAGAACCATCATCACCCCCAGGCAGCTGCTCCGCCCAGAGACAAGAGGGGCGAATTTCTGAAGGGACGCCCGCCGACTTTCAGCAAGGCCAGCGACCCCCTTGAGGCAGATGACTGGCTCAAGGCAGTGGAGAGGCAGTTGGACATCGCCCAGTGCGATGACAGAGAGAAGGTACTGTACGCCGGAGGGCAGCTTCAGGAGCCGGCGTTGGATTGGTGGGATTCGTACCAGTCCTCACGCCCGGCCGGTACGCAGATCACCTGGCAGCAGTTCTGCAGCAGCTTTCGTGCACACCACGTGCCGGAGGCTTTGATGATTCTGAAGAAAAAGGAGTTCCTGGCTCTGAAGCAGGAAGGGATGAGTGTCACGGCTTATCGTGACAAGTTCGTCGCGTTGGCCCGTTATGCTCCAGAAGACGTGGCCACTGATCAGAAGAAGCAGGCCAGGTTCCGTGACGGTCTGCAGGATGCTCTCCAGTACCAGCTCATGTGCACCAAGTTCCCGACCTTTCACGAGCTGGTGGACGACGCTCTGATGTTGGAGCACAAGCGCCGTGAGATGGAGGACAAGAAGAGGAAGCTCCAGGGACAGCAGGTGGGCAGCAGCAGTCGTCCACGCTTCGCACCTCCGCCGAGTCAGCAGGTGGGAGGCCAGCAGCGCTTCCAGGGTCAGTCCGGCATGCTCAGTCGTGGCCAGTACCAGCAGCAGCGTCCTCAGTTTCCTCGGGCGCCACAACAGTAGCGTCCTCAGGGTCAGCCACAGATGGGTCCAGCTCAGCGCAGCCAGGTGCAGCCCAGTCCAGTTCAGCGCATCAGCCCAGCCAACACTACACCGGTGGGTCCGAGGGTGTGCTACCACTGTGGCGAGCAGGGACATTTCGCCAATGTCGGCCCCAAGAAGATTCAGAACGCCGCCGGACAGAACCAGCAGGGCAGTACTCAGAGAGTTGGGCAGCCGCAGGGTCAGCAGCAGGGAGGTCGTGCACTGCAGACTCCGGTTCGGGGCAAACTCAACCACACCGGTGCAGAGACAGCTGAGGCCTCTACTGATGTGGTCGTGGGTACGTTCCTCGTCAATTCGACCCCCGCCACTGTTTTATTTGATTCCGGAGCTTCGCATGCTTTCATTTCCGCTGCTTTTGTAAAGAAGAATTTATTAGCTCTGAAACCCATGATGAACACTATGCTAGTAAGCTCACCAGGAGGTGAACAGCGGGCTACTCTACGATGCCCCCATGTTCCCATCATAATAAGGGGGTAGAGTTCATGGCAGGTCCGATAGTCTTGGAGACCCTTGGATTTGATTTGATCCTGGGTATGAGCTGGATGACCAGATATGATGCAGTGATCAGGTGTGCTACGAGGACCATTCAGCTGACAGCAGAGTCCGGTGACAAGGTGGAGTATCAGGCAGCAAGTTCCTCAGAGCAAGGCCAAGCCAATCAAGCTGAAGGGACGACAATTGAAGCTATCAGAGTGGTGAGCCAGTTCCCGGACGTGTTCCCTGACGAGTTGCCAGGTATGCCCCCAGAACGAGATGTTGAATTCGTTATTGAACTAAAACCTGGCACTGCACCTATAGCCAAGAGGCCGTATAGGATGGGAGCGAAGGAGCTGGAGCAGCTCAAGAAGGAGTTGGACGAGTTGTTGGCCAAGGGGTACATTCGTCCGAGTGCTTCGCCATGGGGAGCACCGGTGTTGTTCGTCGACAAGAAGGATGGTACTCAGAGGTTGTGCGTGGACTATCGAGCCCTCAACGAAGTGACCATCAAGAACAAGTACCCGCTGCCGAGGATTGATGATCTGTTCGATCAGTTGAGAGGAGCTTGTGTGTTCTCCAAGATAGATCTTCGATCAGGATATTACCAGATGAGGATCCGCCCGTCAGATGTACCCAAGACCGCTTTCACCACTCGGTACGGGTTGTATGAGTTCTTGGTCATGTCTTTTGGATTGACCAACGCTCCTGCATACTTCATGTACCTGATGAACAGCGTGTTCATGGACTATCTGGACAAGTTCGTGGTGGTATTTATTGATGACATTCTGGTCTTCTCCAAGAATGAGGAGGAACATGAAGAATACTTGAGATTGGTGCTGCAGAGACTTTGGGAACATCAGTTGTACGCCAAGTTGAGCAAGTGTGAGTTCTGGCTGAAGGAAGTAGCATTTCTGGGACACGTGTTGACCAATGGTGGAGTGGCAGTTGATCCGAAGAAAGTCAGCGATGTGTTGAGCTGGAATCCGCCACGGGATGTGAGCGAGATCAGGAGTTTCCTGGGGATGGCCGGTTATTACAGACGGTTCATTGAAGGATTCTCCAAGATCGCTAAGCCGATGACTGCTTTGCTGGAGAAGAATGCCCCGTTTGTGTGGACAGAGGCATGCCAGGTCAGCTTCGAAGAGTTGAAGAAGAGGTTGACTACAGCCCCAGTGCTGGTATTGCCAGATTTGGCTAAGAGTTTCTCCATCTACTGTGATGCATCCCGTCTAGGACTGGGTTGCGTCCTTATGCAGGAGGGCAGAGTCGTGTCCTATGCGTCCAGGCAGCTGAGGAAGCATGAGCAGAACTATCCGACGCACGACTTGGAGTTGGCAGCTGTAGTACATGCCCTGAAGATCTGGAGACATTACTTGATTGGACACAGATGTGACATCTACACTGATCATAAGAGCCTCAAGTATGTCTTCACTCAGTCAGATCTGAACATGAGACAGCGCAGATGGTTAGAGCTGATCAAGGATTATGATTTGGAGATCCACTATCACCCAGGGAAGGCCAACTTGGTGGCAGATGCTTTGAGCATGAGGAGTTATGTGAACAGGATCACTGGACACTGTTTGCCTGAGGAGCTCAGCCGAGAGTTTGAGAGGATGAGTCTGGGATTCGTCACCAGCATCACCAAGATGGCAGTGGAGCCCACGCTCGAGCAGGAGATCCGGAGAGGTCAGCTGCGGGATGAGAAGATCCGAGAGATTGTGGGGAATGTTGCATTGGGAAAGGCCCCTGGATTCCGAGTTGATGATCAGGGAACTCTATGGCATGGAAAGAGGATATGTGTGCCAGACATAGCGCTGATCAGAGAGATGATTCTGAGAGAGGCACATGACTCAGCTTATTCGATCCACCCAGGCAGCACTAAGATGTACCAGGACATCAAGGAGAGATTCTGGTGGTACGGACTGAAGCGTGATGTGGCGACTCACGTGGCATTGTGCGACACATGTTAGCGAGTCAAGGCAGAACATCAGAGGCCAGCTGGATTGCTTCAGCCGTTGAAGATCCCGGAGTGGAAATGGGAAGAAGTTGGCATGGACTTCATCACTGGACTGCCCCGCACACAGAGAGGATTCGACTCCATTTGGGTGATTGTTGACCGTCTGACCAAGGTGGCCCACTTTCTGCCAGTGAAGACCACCTATACAGGCGCCAGACTAGCAGAGTTGTACATGGAGCGGATTGTGTGCTTGCACGGGGTGCCGAAGAAGATTGTGTCAGATCGTGGTACTCAGTTCACCTCACACTTCTGGCGGAAGTTACATGAGTCCATGGACACGAAGCTGCATTTCAGCTCAGCTTATCACCCACAGACAGATGGTCAGACAGAGCGGACCAACCAGATACTAGAGGACATGTTGAGGGCTTGTGCATTACAGTACGGTGTCAGCTGGGATAAGAGTTTGCCGTATGCAGAGTTCTCCTACAATAACAGCTACCAGAAGAGTCTGCAGATGGCACCGTTCGAGGCGTTGTATGGCAGGAAGTGTCGGACCCCATTGTTCTGGAATCAGACTGGAGAGAGTCAGGTCTTTGGTCCAGAGATACTCAGAGATGCAGAGCGGCAGGTGCAGGTGATCAGAGAGAATCTGAAGGTGGCCCAGTCCCGACAGAAGAGTTATGCCGATGTCAGACGGAGGGACCTCAGCTTCAAGGTTGATGATTTTGTGTACCTCAAGGTGTCACCCATGAGAGGTGTAAAGCGGTTCAATGTCAAGGGCAAGTTGGCACCTCGATACATTGGACCATTCAGGATACAGGAACGAATGGGTGAAGTGGCATATCGGCTAGTCCTGCCTGAGAGACTAGCCGGAGTACACGATGTGTTCCATGTGTCCCAGTTGAAGAAGTGTTTGCGGGTGCCAGAAGAGCAGATCCCGATTGAGGAGTTGAATGTTCAGGAGGACCTCACATACGAGGAGTATCCGATCAAGATCCTGGAGGTGTCAGAGAGAGTGCTGAGGAACAAGACCATTCGGATGTGCAAGGTGCAGTGGAGCCGGCATTCAGCAGATGAAGCGACTTGGGAGCGGGAAGAAGATCTCAAGTCCGAGTACCCATAGCTCTTCGCTTCTACATCCGAATCTCCAGGACGAGATTCACCTTAAGGGGGGTAGGTTTGTAACACCCAAAATACTCAAATTTAAAATTTTTGGCATTTAATTAATTATTTAAGGCTTTCACCTATTTTATAAAGGCTAAATAATAATTTTCTAAAATTTAAAATCAAATATAGGCAATAGAAACATTTATTGTTGCATTCATGCTGCTGCATTTATTTTTGTATTGCTTGTGATTCAAACGAGAATTTAAATTTATTTAAATTCAAATTTGAATCACTTTGTTTGGAGCTCTAGAAAAGTTTTTAGGCCCATAGTTCGGTTTCGCTCCCTGAAGTTTTCCCTTGGTCCACTTTTCCTCCCTCTACTTCTCCCACGGTCCGGCCCGACACCCCGGCCCAACTCTCGCCTCTCCCCTCTTTTCTCCCCGCCGGCCCAGCAGCCGCTCCGCGGGCCCAATCCTTTCCCCCTCCTCCTGGGCCGCGCCCCTCTCTCCCGGCCCAGCCAACCGCGCCCGCTGCTTTTCTCCCCCCCTCTCTCTCTGGTCAGCCGACCCCACCTGGCAGTCCCCCCTTCTCTCACTGCTCGGCCGGCCCCACCTGTCATCCCCTTCCCTTCCTGTCCTTTTCTGCTCGCCGGAAATGGCGCGGCCGAGCGCGCTCACCGCGGCCGGGCCCGCACGCCGATGCCGTCTGCCCCCGCACTTACTTAACCTAGCCCGCGTTACTGCCTCGCTCCTCTCGCCCCCGTCACACCAACCCTAGCGCCGCCACCACCCCCAATCTCGCCGCTCCCGAGCCGCCGAGCTCGAGCTCCGCCGCCGCTCGTCGTCAAGCTGCTCCGGTCCTCTTCCGGCCGATTCGACCCCACCAGGAGCTACACCGAGCCACGTGGAGCGCGCCAAGCTGCGGCGGGATCCCTCTCGAGCCCCGGAGCCCCGTCGCCGACGTACACCGACGACCGCCGTCCGCCACTCGCCGTCGACCCGTCGCACCACCGTTTCTCCACCCAATTCCTTCACCCAGGAGCATCTCCCCAAGGTATTGGAGCTCCCCATCCCCTTGATTTGGGCCCTAAGACACCGTAGCTAGCTCTCCCGCGTTCACCGCCGTCGACCGACCGCCGGCCGTTGTCGTTGAGCCTCTGTGCTGCACGCCGCACCCCTAGAACCCCCTAGGCTCACTCTCCACCGCACCACGATACTCCAGAGCCAAAAATCCGGTCCTTAACCGACCCAAAACACGCGCCCCGTGGATCACCGGAGCTTCGCTCCGCCGCCCGACGCCGTCCGAGCCCTTCGCCGGCCAAAGCTCGTCGAGATTCCCCTAGGTCGACTCGCCATCTCCTCCTGAAGCCGTAGGATCAAACCCCGTCGGAAACCGAGCACCCTAGCCCGAGTTACGGCCAACTCCGGCGAAGTTCGCCGCCGGCCCGAGCGGCGCCGCCGCGGTTTCGTCTTCCCCGGCGAGCTGCTCGCGGTGAGCCGCCCGATCCAGATCCGACGGCCCACGGCGCGCCACGTCGCGGGTCAAACCCCGCGTACCGGTCAGCGCTGGCTCTTTTGCTAAAGAGCCCCTGACTTTTTCCGAAATCAACCCGCGATCCACTCCAGTTCAAAATTAATTACGAATAGGTCCTGTTTTATTCGTTTAGGCCCCTGGAAATTTCAAAACTTTGCCAGCAAGCCCCCGAACCTTAGAAACGCTATAACTTTCACGTTTTAGCTCCGATTTGCGTGATTTTCGCGCTCATGTGTTCGTAGCGAAGGGTAGAATATTTCTAGCTCCTGTTTTTGTACTGTTTTTACTGTTTGGTGTACTGTTCTAATAGAATTACTTTGTTTGCATGTAATGAATGTTTTGGATTGCGTGCGTGATGATCGTGTCCAGTCGGTGAGCCCATAGCGTTGGACTACGAGTACGTTGAGGACGTGCCGGAGCAGGATTTGCAGCAGCAGCCGTACTCCGAGGAAGGCAAGTTATAGCACGGACAATCCTTGCTACCTATCTCACTTTTAATACATTGTTCATTACATACGCATGTGTCTATTATTGTTTACCATTAAGGTCGCACCTAGCATTTACTTTCCCTGTCCTTGTACTCCTATGGGTTTTTGCATATGGGTAGTATTTTGCTAGGCGCAACCACTGTCACCTTTACTTAATTGTTAATATTGACTTAATGGTCCACTTCAACTTTAATGTTAAAACTTGCTTTTTAGCAACATGGATTAGGGAGCTAGAGCATGTGCTGTGTGCTTTGCTCTAGTGTCTCCCTCTAAGGACCGGTTCTTAAAGCGGCAACCCAAGAGCCTGTCGCCACCGCCGGAACTATAATGGCTCTGGTCTTGGTCAAGTAGCTTGTACGTCTCTAGCTTGACAGTGGTTACCGAGGGGCCAACGGCGTTGTGGGAGGTACGGTGCTGGGTGTTCTCCGATTCCACCGAGGACGGTAGCCCCGTCGGCTAGGTCACGTTAGACCCAGTCCCGTGTAGGAGTCTCAGCGATTGAGAACTCTGCACGTTGCGCAGTATGGGTGCGATACCCGCGCTCCGGACGCCATCGACCCCCTCACGGTGTGACTCCGTGGGCGTACGTCGATCTCGGTGCCTAAGTTTTCACCGCCGTATAGTACTCCAGCGGCTACTGACTTGTTAGGGTGTCTTGTGAAAGCCTCGTAGCGTCCCTATGCAGTCACACCTCGGAAGTGTCGATGTGCGTGGTTGGGTGCAAAGTTCCTTTGAACTTTTACGTGGCTGGTGGGTAAAGGGCGAAACCTCTGCAGAGTGTACGATCTATCATGATAGCCTTGCTCAGGGTCACGAGCGGCCTGGATCCTTTTTGATTAGAACTTGATATTTATTCATGCTTAATGTCACTTACACTTTATTAATTGGGTTGCAACCGGGTATTCATTCACTTGTAGTAACTTGGATAAAGTTAAAACGAACCAACTAAAAGTGCTAATGCAGTTAAGCCAGTGTCTAGCCTTTTTGGAGCCTTCATAACCCGTGCTATACTTGCTAAGTAATTCTGTTACTTACACTTGCTGTTATTACTATTTTTGGGCAAAATCCCGGACGGGTAACAGATTGGAGTCAGGCTGATTATGCTGTGGAGTTTCCAGAGGATTTGCCGTACTTCTGAGTTGGCGTTCTCCCAGTCAGAGTCCCTGTGGGATTGCGGCTACGCTTAGAGAGATCTATTAGTCTTCCGCTGTCCATGTATTTCATTTATGCAAAACTCTGATGTAAACGCTACGATATGATGAGAATAAAGCATTGTACTCTGATTTTTACCATATTTGTTCGCTATATGTGTCGGAGGACTTCCTGGGCACACATATGGCCGCATTCGGGTTTCGTGTAAATCCGGGTGTGACACATAAATTCTCCATGGGTTACAATATCTTGTCATTTTTGGATATGCATGTACTTAGGGTTTGACTATTAACAATTTTTTCATATATTTGCATTAACATAACAACTATATGCGTAGATTTGACTCAAATTCATTTTCATCATAATAATTAGGCTCTAATATGATACAATATAGAAAATATGGTTCAAGTAGCTTCGTGAATACTATAGTGCCATCCAAAATGACAAGTAATTGTGACTAGAAAACCATGACATTCTCAGGGATCATTGTTGACCTAAGTAAACCATAAACTAATTCTGAATAGAATGTTAGATCTTTACACATATTTTTTTGAAATAGACTCATTGGTTAGTGGTGTATCTTCCTAATGAACCCGGACAAAAACTAAACAATATAGTTTTAGTATTAGAAAAAAAGGTTCTTAGTGTTCCTCTTTTCGTTTACTTCCCCCAGTTTCTTACAATTTTCTAATTGGAAAACAACCACCTCATTTTCTCTACCATACTTTTACTTGACCATTATAGGTGCAAACGAAACCTACACAAGAATTGGAACATAGAAACATCATGCAAGTTGAAGATCCTTGTCGATCCTTGTTGCAAATTTTATCACTTTGATTCACTTGATCCTTTAGATGTCCTGGTGTTATCCTCCTTTCCAAATCCATTGCCTTGCTTCTATTTGCATATGCAAAATCAAATTAAATTATTACAGAACTTGGTAGTCAAAGAGAAGAGCATACATGCTAAGTATGTACTTTTAACCTTATTAGATCCCATGATACTATGACCATATCCACCTTCACTCCAACCATTCATGTGAATGGAGATCTAGCACAGGACATAAGATGTGGGTCAACGATAAAAATAGGAGGGAATAATGCAGTGATGATGACAATATAGGTGACCTAAGCCTTTTCTTGCTACCTTCATGGACATACCTAAGTTCCAAATTCATAACTGCTATAGCGTGGTCGTAGTATTACCATAGTACGTATGACTTCGAAGTTAACGATCATGAGATTCTCAGCCATCAAAGAGGAAGCGCACACCATCAGGTTAGGTTTGGGGATTTTTGCCAGGGGGGAGTTGTTGCCTTACCTTAGATCTCGTTTCCCCAGTGGGAGGCTGGCTTGGTGGTGGGCGAGTGGAGTAGAGTCACAGTCAAGAGCTGCCGACCACCAATGATGGGTGAAATGGTAACTAGAGCTAGGGCGGAGGCACCACGTCGGTTGGATTAGGGGAGGATTGGAGGTCAAGCAGCGGTGGGTGCCGCCGGTCACTGGTGCATGAATGGAAACAAGCGATGGGGTGGGCGATGGGGCCAGGGTGCTAGAGAGGCTCCAAGGATGGTGTTGGGCTGTGGGAGCACATGGCGATAGCAGCCAAATGCAGTGTTGCCGGAGCCAAAGAAGGTGGGGGTCACATGTTTATGCGCTCCCATTGGAAGAAGAAGCTTCCAAAAGCATATCTACAACGACAAAGACACAGATAAATATTAAGAGTATGTAGGATACCGTACCACATGTAGATGACGCTAGGAGGGGTGGTAGAACAACCATAGGAGGTGCTTGTGGCACACGGGGATGAGGAAGATGATAGGGAGGGAAGAATGTGTGGAGAGGCGATGTTATGAGGGAAGAAAAGGCGGTGCTGCGAGAGAGGAAAGGATTATGTGGAAAAGAAAGGAGAGGCGGTGGCGACCCGACATTGATGTGGACGAAAGAGGAGGGTGATGCGAGACTAAAGGTATATGCCCGGTAGAATTAGGATTTCGATCATCCCCGCTAAACTATAATCTGATGGATACAAATTTCTCGACGACATGTCCATTACCCTTGATTGGGAAAATTTACTTTTGCTATTATCTTGAATACTCCACTGTTCAATTGCCATCCTCACTACTGACCTTACATATTTACAGTCGCAGAGAGAGTTAATCTTATTCATTTGCCCTTTTCATGTGTTAACTGGGGTAAGGAGGTCATTTTTGCCTCTCATCTTTTATCAATCTATTCTCCAGTCCTATTTTTCCCTCCTACGTCACCTGCCTTCATTGAGAATTGGTGTTACCATTATAGCCATAACATAAATTCCCTTGTTGTCTCATCATAACTTCTTGACATATGCTCCTAAATTCTTCTTCCCAATTGACGAATCTGGCATAAACTATCTCAAGAGAAAGGAAAGAAATTAGAGAAGGGGCCTTTGGTTTGAGCACAATTCCACTATGTTTGCATTATTACAAGGTCTATTCCCTATGCATGCATTCACTAGCATGTGTGCTTGCCACCATCGGTCATTTGCACCACCGTTTTTGTTGATGCCATCCACCCCGATGCGAATGTTAGATCCCATCGATGGTACTTCAAGTGAGTCTCATTTTTTCATCATGGGGTCTTGATTTCATTATGATTTGTGCCATCACAAGGTCATGCTAAAGATATAGTCGTGCACCGTGCAACCTTGAAAAGAAGGGAGGTGGATGGAAAGAAGGATAGGTTCATCAGCTAGCTATGCATGTCGCAAGAGGTGTTTGGCCATGATAGTGGTAAACTAGAGTCAGAGAGGAAGATAGTGGAGAAACTAGTCATATTGATGTCTTGTCTCTCTCCAATTGCATGTTTCCACTCACATGACTAAAATTCACATACACAAAATCTCACTCTCTCTCTCCTTCTATTTTCTTACATGGAAAAATTATAAAGGCAATGAAGTGGTTGACATTTGAAGCATGGTAACCCAATAAGTGGAAAAAAGTTAACAGCTCATAGTTATGACTTTTAAAACTTCACTTTGCAATACTACAAAAAAACTATAATGGAAAAATATGTTGACTTAATACGGTAAAACGAGATACAATACTAACATATTTTGTGGGTGAAAGTTCACATGATCCACCCCCTAATTGGGTTTTGTGTGATTAATGACAAAACACTTGAAATGCTAACATTTTATGATCCCGAAAAAGGTAATGAAAATGGCTCATAGACAGAAAACTTAGTTCAAAATTATTTTTGCTCTGAAATTGAGTTTAGGAATGTCCTACTATAAAAAGGGACACTAAGTCTCTCAATTTGACCGGAAGATGTTCTCATGATGATCTAACAAACCTATGAGAGACACAATGACACTGTCACATCACTATGATTTTTTTCAGTGTGCATGCCCGGAGTGTCCGGACTTTTGCCCGGAGCGTCCAGACATTTGGGCATGGTCGAGACTCGGTCTGGAGTGATAGTCTTGTTCGGAGTTTCAGGATAAGCGACCGGAATGTCCGAACTTTAACCAGATAGCGTCTAGTTTTGAGTGAAGAAATACCCCCTCACTCTATCGCATTCATTTCTCTCCTATCTAACTCGACGTGAGATCCTCTCCAAGCATTAAAAGCTCCACTTTATTTCTCTCTTGGCATTCTTGGTGACATTTGGTAAGGGGATTGAAGAGGGATTCAAGCTAAGGGATACCAAGTGAGAGTGCTAATGACTTGATTCCCCATCTCTTGAGCACTTCATTCTTTGATAAGCTAGTGGATTTCATGTATATTATTCTTGGAGCTTGCTCCTAGACGGCTAGGCGTTGTCTGGGAGCTCCAACTCGATTGTGGCTGCCTCTAGAAGTTTGTATACCACGTGGAGTAAGATAAATCTCTAGAGTCTTTGGATCCTAGTCAGAGGAAGTGGTTTAGGTGGACAGACCTGTCCTTAGTGGGCTCCTCAATGAAGACGTAGGCTTCCTTTTGTGGGAGCTAAACTCCAGAAACTAAATCCTTGTGTACTTGTGCTTTGATTCCTAGTATTGCTTGGTTCTTGCTTGAATTCTCTATTTTCTAGTGTTTGGAAACGATCTACTTCTCACGAAGGTTTGAGTTGAGTTTGGTTGGTGAAATCAGTAGATCTACACCTAGGGAAGTTTGGTATTTCACATATTTGATTTTGGTGTAGGTTTGCATGGTCATTAGTTATTACGTGCAAAAAGACCGAGTTATCAGATATTTTTGCGGAATCTCCATACAAGTCTAGAGTTTCGTTCGGAGTCTCCGGTGATGAGTTGTTTTTAAGCATTGATAATTATCAGTTGGACTATTCACTCCCCTCTAGTCCATCTTGGATCCTTGCGGTGGGTGCCATTTAGAGCACGATTGATGATGATATTCTTTTTGTAAAAAGTAGGAAGGTTTTTCATCTCTATTCTTTATTTTTAATATATGATACATAGAGTCTTGACATGTCAAAAGTATTACTCATGCTTGCCACATATAGTTTAACCATGAAAGAAAGCAAATACAGAGGTAAAGAGAAAATGATTGGTGGTACTAATTTATAAAGTTGTTGCTATGATCGTTGATGACTTATGATAGCTATTATAGTGGGCAGTGTGCATTTATAGTTCAATGCTCTTTGTATGCTTAATGTATAGGGGTGGGGTAGGATTGTTAGAGTGTGGTTCGCCATGATGAAGTGGATGTTTTTAATTCTTCTTCCTCTGTTGCCAACAATCTACAAAATAACATACCGAAAAACGAATTTGAAGAACTCTTGGTAATAAGCTATCATGAAAGATATTAGGTTCTTTTCTATCTAACAACAAGCTTAAATGTATCATTCATCTAAAATATATTAAACAAATGTTATATCTTTTTTCTCATGAGTACAACATGTACAATGATGATACAAATGCACAATACAATTTCTTTCATGCAGCATCATAAATGAGTCTTGTCATAAGTTATGTTCTTATACGGTAATTCTCTTTTATATAACTTTATCTACATATCAAACTGCATGGTTACACTATTGTCATAAGTCAATTGGTTAAGTTTTTTTTGTTATGCTTAATAAAGTGTTAGCCCAATATCTATAGGCGTGACGTATGTCAACATTTTTCTTCCATATTTTCTTGGTGTCAAGCCTACTAGTACACTCTTGCTACATGTTTTTTTAAATGCATGCTTGAAACTTGTCTAATTTTAGGGCTATTTATAAGATGCACATTTAATTATTCTAACTTTAACCAATATGTTTTCATTTCTTCCAAGATCATTAGTTTTGATAGGATGTGAAAAAATGGTTCAGTCAACATTCCAATCTTCATTGGGCCAACTATGTTAGAGCTATAGAGATACGTTATTAGAAAAAAGTGAAAAGTATCCATGTTAGGAATTGAGAAGTGAATTCATAAAAAAAGGAATTGAGAAGTGAAAGAAATTTGTAAAAAAGTAAAGTTTGAAGGTGGCATGCATAATTTATTTGCAGTAGTAGAATTTTTATTTGAGTTGCATTTGCTCTAAATTCGGCCGGGTCACATTGGGCTTAGTTAGTGGCAGAGCTAGCAATGAGTACTAGGGAATTCGTTGAAAAAAATTCTCTCAATCTCAATATGAGGAAGGTTAATTTTGTGTTATTGTGCAAGCTGAGTGCCTAATATATATTAATATCTTCAAAAAACATGGGTATTCTAGGGAATTCTAAGGAATACCAAGAATACCCCTGGAGCCGCCACTAGGCTTAATACATTTTAGTTCATTATGTATAGGCTTGACAAATGGGTCAAACTTTTTTTGCATGCCTAGCACGTGTTATTAGTCCCATCTATATATGGTTTCTATATGCTAATGTTTTTTTATGCTTAACATGTGTCACTCCAATCTATATAGACTTGCCGTAAGTCAATTATTTTTCTGCATGCTTACCACGTGTCTGTCCAATCTATATAGACTTGCCACATACCATCTTTGGTATACTTATCATGTGTCAATCTATTCTACATAAGCTTGCCACGTATCAATTATCTTTGATATGATTACCACGTGTCAATCCAATTTATATAGACTTGGCATGCATTAGTTAACTACTTTTACAAGCTTACCATGTGTCAATCCAATCTATATAAGAATGCCATATGTAGATTATTGGTTTTGCGTATGCTTACCATGTGTCAGTCCAATCTATATGGGCTTGTCCTATGTCAAACTTCCATTTTATGCTTACCATGTAACACTTTAATCTTATATGCATGCAATATATTAATAATTGTCTTGCATGTTCTCCTCATCTATAATACTGGTAGTATATAGATGGTCCCCACTAGTAACCCATGACAGCAATTCTTTGGACTCTCAGCTACCCACGTCATCCCCCACCGTGACCCCGCGCCACCCCTTCCTTCTCCCTCCGCCGCGCCCCCGAAGCCCGTTGTCACCGCGCCTTGAATTCCCCCGATGCCCCCTCTCCTGCCCACCACCTCGCCTCCCACCCACCCGCAACAATTGAAATTGCCATATGCAAGGATATATTATCAAGCTTAGGAGCTTAGGAATGAGTTGAATCTGCGGAATTGACCTTTCAGGCGAGGAGCAAGAGAAGGGTCTCGAGCGCCCAGGCGCCGTGTGTGGGATATGGGTACCACTGGGCCCACTGTTAGAGGAGACTACGCCGGCCTGGGCCCACGCCTGACAAGGTTGTAGGCCGACCTCTAGGTGGCCCACAAGGAATCCCCAACTTGATGAACAAGCTTGATGAAGACACGGCCGGCGGCGCGGCCGGATGTCTCGGGATATCTTGTTGTAACCGACTCGGATATATTCCTTAGTCGTAATTCGATAGGTTTAGATTCAAACCGACTTGTAAACCCCAATCCGTCACCATATATAAGGTGGCCTAGGGCAATCCCATGAGGGACACATCCCACATCTCATCTTGTAACCCTATGCTCGTCCTTGCTTCCTGAAGCTTAGCTGAGTTCCAGCAATACAAACCACAGTCGCCGATACAGGATGTAGCGTATTATACCTCCGGGTAGCCTAAACCAGTCTAATCAGTGCCTCCTGTGTACAAGCTACACGCTCGACGATCCCTCGCCTACAAATCAACCACTCGGGTATCCCCAGGTGGATTGCCAGTCCTAAGGTCCGATAGTTGGCGCGTCAGGTAGGAGTGATTGTTGAGCTTTTTCGATTCAAAAACCCAGCTAGCTTGATGGCAAATCAATCTAGCGTCACCTTCCTAGCGAGCATGAAAGACAGCCCCAAGCACCTCCCGGCCCCAAGGTTGTGGGCCGACCCCTAGGCGGCCCACAAGGAATCCCCGACTTGATGATCAAGCTTGATGAAGACACGGCCGGTGGTGCGGCCGGATATCTCGGGATATCTTGTTGTAACCGAACTCGGATATATTCCTTAGTCGTAATCCGGTAGGTTTAGATTCAAACCGACTTGTAAACCCTAGTCTATCACCCTATATAAGGTGGCCTAGAGCAACCCCACGAGGGGCATCATCCCACATCTCATACTGTAACCCTCTGCTCGTCCTTGCTTCTTGAAGATTGGACGAGTTCCAGCAATACAAACCACAATCACCGACACATGACGTAGGGTATTATACCTCCGGGTAGCCCAAACCTGTCTAAATCAGTGTCTCCTGTGTACCATCAAGCTACACGCTTGATGATCTCTCGCCTACAAATTAACCACTCGGGTATCCCCAGGTGGATTGCCGGTCCTAAGGTCCGACACTGTGGTCCACGTAGTCCCCATTGAAGACGAAGAGCCGCTCCTCGGAGGGGAACCCCCGCGTCGCAGAGTAGGAACATGACGTCGTGGAGCTGGCCGTGGACGTCCCCGACGACGACGGCCTGGCCGGGCCACAGGTCGACGCGCACGAGGTTGGGCTCGCGGTGCAGGATGGCGGCCGCCGCCAGGACCAGTAGCTGGACGAGCGCGGAGGGCAGCATCGACGGGAGCTGGTCCGCGGGGAGGTGGCGCGAGCACCAGTCCAGCGTGGCGGTCAGCCCCGCCACCCAGTCCCACGTCAGCGCGTTGTCCTCAGGCAACGCCGGGAGCGCAGCGGTGTTTGCACCGCTGCCGGTTTTTCGGGCGAGAGAAAGTCGAGGAAGAAGAGGAACGGGGATTTGGATTTTCGCCCGACTGTCCGATCTCCCGGACGGCCAAGATCAAGGCGGGCGAAGGAGGGGCGCTCGGCGTTGGGCCGATTCGGCGGCCCAGGCATTGGCTGCCGGGCTCAAAGCCTAGCAAGCCGAGCGCCAGCAGCGTGCTAGCCGCGCGAGTAGGCCGCCATCGCGGGCCGCGCCCATGCTGGGCTGCATGACGCAAGTACTTCTTTTATTTATTTTCATATGCATGTTTTGTTGATTTTTTGTTCAGCTTTGATCTGTTTTTTCCGTCAACAAACGAGTTCTGGGTGTCAAACTATCAGGCGAGGGTAGGGTAGTTTAGTAATTGTTAGGCATTTCCATTAAAATCAAATATAATAACGGATACAGTGTCTCACAACAAATTTTGCCTTTTGATTTTGGTCATCAACGAGTCCTCCGGATTGGTTTGCAGTGACGCAAGAAAAAAAGATAGTCTGTTCATTGTAAATGCACGTTATTTCATCAATAAACCGCATATCTATGGTCCTATGTTATCTATTAAGTAAAATAAAATTTATAGAATAATTTACCTTCACGTCAAGGCTGAAAACTTTACAAATGCATCAAATAATTATATAAATTTATGCAAAATATCCCGCAGCAACGCGCGGGGAATTCACCTAGTTCTATTAGCACACTCTCACCATGTGGCAGCCCATTCGATGCATGCGTGCCACTTGTCTATATATTTTATTAAGAATATATGATGCATATATAAATTTCAAATATTACCATAAAGATGTGATCTTAGACATGTTTCCTAGATTCCATATAGAGTATGGTTGATGATTCTATTCTATTCTAAAAAGAATTGTAACATTTATTCATCTCTTAATATGATGCATAGAGAATCGGCATGTCAAATGTAATCGTGCATGCTTGGCACTCGTAGTTTAATCATGAAAGAAAGTACACATGAAGGTAAAGAGAAAATGATGTATGGCATTAATTCATTAAGTTGTTGCTATGATTATGATGACTCATGATCTCTTTATATGACTATATGTCTAGGGTAGATAGGACGGTTGGAACTTGCTTTATCATGTTAAAGTTAATGTTTCTTTCCTTCGTCTTTTTCTCTTGCTACCAATCTACAGAATAAGATATTGAAAAATTAATTTTTAAAAAATTGTTTATATACATAGGCTATCATGAAAAATGTTAGGATCTTTTCTATCAAAAAAAAATGAAATGGAACATTGTCTTTTCTCTAAGTAGCATGTAATTCTTTTAAGCAATATCATAACTATATCTTATTGGCATTTCAACCAGGTATTGTCATATTTGATAAGATATGATCAAAATGGCCCGATGAACACTCCAAATTTTTTTCGGTCAATGATGTTAGAACCATGAATATATGTTAAAAACAAACAAAATAAAAAATATGTAGTTAAGGACTATGATAAAAAGATGGCATGTATAATTTATTTATAGTTAGATATTTTTTAGTTGAGTTGCATTTGCTCTAAATTCTGTCCGTCAAACTTTTTTGCATGCTTAGCAAGTGTCAGTCCAATTTATATAAGGTTTTCATATGTTAATATGTTTTTTCATAAGCCATTTATTTTCTACACATTTAATAGGCGTATTTTCAATCTATTTAAAATTGCCATGTATCAAATACTTTTCGTATGCTTATCACATGTCAATCTAATATTTATAGGCTTGCCAGCCATCAATTATCTTTTGTATGTTTAGCACGTGTTACCATATGTCGGTCCAATCTATATAAGCATGCCATATGCCATTCATTTTTTTTTTGCATGTTACCATGTGTTTGGCAGTGTTTGGATCCCTCTATCCCAGGACTAAAGTTTAGTCCATATCCTGTTTAGATGGAGTGACTAAAAGGCATTGAAAGCACCCTAAAAAAGACTAATAGATACAGGTAGAGGTGACTTTTGGCCCATTCATTAGTCCCATTTAGCTACCTCAAAGAATTAATGGACTAAACCATTTAGTCCCACTTTTTAGTCCGTCTGTTTGCATCTTTATGGACTAAATGAAACTAAAAGTATATGACTAATGTTTAGTCCCTTTGATCCAAACAAAGCCTTAGTCTAACCCATATAGGCCCGCCATGTATCAACATTCAATTTTTTTTCATGCTTACCATAGAACATTCTAATGTTAATATGAATATGAATGCTATAAATCATCAATGGCAACGCCCACGTCGTCCCCGCGTGGGCGCGAGGACGGCGACAGGGAGACGGAGCTTCGGCGGCGTTCTGAGTGGTGTTGCGACAGTGACGTCCCCCCTGTTTGGACGGCCGCAGTGGTGGTGCCGGCCTACCGCGGTGAACGCATGCATTGGGGGCTCGACACTCCTGGCGAAAGCCCTTGCCAAATTCTTCTGGTGGAATGACGGCGGCGCCTTCGGGCGTCGCTCTCCCTGTTGAGGGCGTTATTCGGGAGTTGCAACCCTGCCGCACGAGGTCTCTGGGTGAAAACCCGGTCCAGCTCCTGGACGAGCGACGGCGGCGCCTATGGGCGTTGTGACCTTCTTGGAGGCGTCGTCTCTAGAGACACTTCGATCGGCGGCATGGCCGGCCTACTACTCGTGTCACACCCGGATTTTCACAAAAACCCGAATGCGGCCATATGTATGCCCAGGAAGTCATAGTACACATATAGCAAACAAATATGATAAACAGAGAACATATGCTGGAATAAATTCTTCATTAAATAAAATGTTTATATCAGAGTGCTTCATAAATGATCTAAACAATGACAGCGGAAGACTAATAAAACTCTCAACTAATGGAGCCGCAATCCACAGGGACTCTAACTGGGAGATCACAACTCAGTAGTACGGTAAATCTTCTGGAAACTCAGCAGCAGACTCATGCCCAGCCCAATCTGTTTACCCATCCGGGATTTTGTTGAATAAAATAACAAGTATAAGTAAATAATTACTTAGCAAGTATAGCACGGGTATGAAGGCTCAAAATAGGCTAGACACGGCTTAACTGCATTAGCATTTTTAGTTGGTTCATTTTAACATTAACCAAATTACTACAAGTGAATGAAAACCAATTGCAACCCAATTAATAAAGTATAAGTGACATTAAATATAAATAAAACACCATCTTCTAATCAAAAAGGATCCAGGTCGCTCGTGACCCTGAGCAAGGCTATCATGATAGATTTTACACTCTGCAGAGGTTTCGCCCTTTACCCACCAGTCGCGTAAAAGCTCATACGAACTTTAAACCCAACCACGCGGAGGTGGATCAGACCTCACAAATCACACTACTGAGGTGTGACCGCATAGTGACGCTATGAGGTTTTTCACAAGACACCCTGACAAGACAGTGGCCGATTATGGTACAGCACAGGCAGCATGGCCCAGGCACCGAGATTGACGTACGCCTACGGAGTCACACCATAGGGGGTCAATGGCGTCCAGAGCGCGGTCATCTCACCCAACAATGCGCAACGTGTGGAGTTCCCCATCGCAGGGACTCCCAGCACGGGACTGTGCCTCACAGGGGCATAGCCGACGGATCACCCGTCCTCGGTGGATCAAGACATACTCTCACACATGTTTCCCATAACGCCGACAGCCACTCCGGTAACCACTAGCAATCTATAGACGTACAAGTTATTTCACCAAGACCAGAGCCATAATAGTTTTAGCGGTGGCGACAGGCTCCTGGGTTGCCGCTTCAAGAACCGGACCTTACGGAGAGACACTAGAGCAAAGCACGAAGCACATGCTCTAGCTCCCTAAACCAAGTTGTTAAAAAGCATGTTTTATCATAAATGTTAAAGTGAACCATTAAGTCAAGATTAATAATTAAATAATAATGACAGTAGCTGCGCATAGCAAAGATTCTACCCATATGCAATAACCCAAGGTAATCAAAGGATAGGAGTAAACAAACTAGGTACAACCTTAATAGGATGACAATTTAGACACATGCATATGAAAGTAAATGTATATAAAGAGTGTGTTTAGGTAGCAAGGATTGTCCGTGCTATAACTTGCCTTCCTCGAAGGGCGACTGTTGCTGCTGCTGCGGGTCCTGCTCCGGAAAGTCTCCCACGTACTCGAACTCCAATGCGTACGGCTCACCGACTAGACACGAATCACCATACAAGCGAGCACGCAAACCAATACATGCAAACAAATAATAATCTATTAGAACAGTACACCAAACAGTAGAAACAGTACAAATAAAGCTTTTAGAAATATTCTACGCTCCACTACGAACACATGAGTGTGAAAATCACACTAATCGGAGCTAAAACAGAAAAGATATGGCTTTTCTAAGTTCTAGGGACCTGCTGGCAATTTTAAAAAGATTTCAGGGGCTTATTTTGAAGAAAATTGAGGACCTATACGTAATTATGAGTTAAAACCCGAGGTCTAACGTGCAAAAAGATTAAACAGGACGGCGGGTTCGAAATTTTAAAAGCTCAGAGGGCTAAATGAAGAAAACATGACCCAATCACAATTATTTTACTACTGCGGTGGACCGCAGGTTGATTTGCGGAAAGGTCGGGGACTCTTTTGGAAACTGCCCCCGCTGACCGGTACGCCCTGGTTTGACCGGGCGCCTGGGGCTCTGTCGCCCGTCCGATCCGCATCGGGCGGCTGGGGCGAGTTGGGGGAGGGGGCGCGGCGCCGCCGCCTGCTGCCGCGATAGAGGTCTCGCCGAAGCGAGGCGATCCGGCGCTAGGGGTGACCAAATCGGGCGCGGGTTGGTGCTACCGGACCGGGGCGAGACGGCGAGTTCGGCGGATGGGTTCAGGTCGAGGAGGGAGGGCAGTGGAGTAGCGCTCGTCGGTCGGCCGACGGGGCGGAGCTCCGGCGAGGTGGAATGGGCGCTACAGGGTGAGGGAGAGCGCGGAAAATAGCTTGGGAGGGAGGTTACCGCAGCGTGAAACTTCTCCGGGGGTCGGATTCGGCCGAGGCGGCTCCGGCGAGGTGTTTCGTCGGCGACCGAGGCTCGGCGGCGGCGCTAGGCGAGGGGGAAAGGTTGGGGCGTGGGGAGGTTCGGCTGGGACTCGGGTGGGGTGTAGAGCCGGGGGAAGGGGCGGCTTAAATAGCCCCGGGGACGTGCCTTGGCGTGCGTGCCGTGAATTGCGTGGCGGCCGGCGGATTGGGGATCTCTGATCGGGAAAAGGGGGCTTTCCAAGCGGGGCATTGCTAGGGATGGAAGGATATCGCAGGATTGGCAAGGGAAGGCGCGGAGAAGGTCCCTCGGTGGCCCACGGGCGCGGGAAGAAGCCAGCGCGGCCGGTCGGTCGGGCGTGATGTGTGCCGGGGGAGGAGGCGCTCGGGTGGGAGGTAGGAGGGAGAGATGACAGGCGGGGCCCTGGTGGCAGTGAGAGGGAGAGTGGGAGGAGGGGGCGGGTGCGGGCTGGGCCGCGGCGCGCTGTGGGCCGGCGAGCTGGGCCGAGGGAGCAGCTGGGCCGCGGGCGTGCGAAAGAAAGGCCTAGGGGGAAAAGAGAGAGGGGGGCTGGGCCGGACTGGGAAAGAGAAAGGTGCAAAAGTGGACCCAAGCGAGAGTTTGAGGAGCAGAAGTAGACTTGGGCTGAAATAACTTTTCTAGGGTTCCAAACAAGGTGATTCAAATTTGAATTTAAATAAATTTAAACTCTCATTTAAACCACAAGCAATACAAAATAAATGCAGCAGCATGAATGCAACAAAAATATTTCTACAATTTATATTAAATTTTAATATTAATAAATAATTCATTTAACCTATATTAATTATGATAAAATTAAATAAATGCCCATTAATTACTAAAAAATTTTAAATAGGAAATTTTTGGGTGTTACAACTCGCGACTGGCCGGCCTACTACTCGCGACTGCTCCGGCCGGTGGTGACAAATCTGTTGGAGGGCATACGAACAGGGTGTTGTCTACCTCACGCCAAGATGCCTGCTCTCCAGTTGGTGGCCGACGGTCTTGTCTCGGGTGTTGTTCGGCTGCTTGCAACGTTCCATGGTGCCTGGTGTTGCTTGGCAATCTCCAGTGCGGTGCAGGACAACGTTGAAGGACGGCGCTTGCGGCAACGACAACCGGTGACGAGTTGGCCTGCAGCGGATCGCGGCGGGGTGTTCAGCACGGCTGAACCCACCTGGTGCGGTACAACGTCGGAAGACGCCGCGAGCGACATCTTTGGTCTTCTAACTCGATGGCGGTGTCTTGGGCGAGTGGGAAAGCAACGTGATGATTCGAACCACGACGGTGATCTGGAGGTTTGAGACAGTTCCTGGGGGGGCATCTCTTCTTGCCACCGTGACGACAATTCTTCAAACGAGTCCAGAGCGTGGAGCCGTGTGGCGGGGGTTGGAGGTCCCCGTGCATGAGAGTGAGGCGTGCTGAGTGGCGGGTTGGGTCCCCGTGCACACGAGAGACGGCGGATGTGACGAGGCCCCCGCACGTTGAGTTGCTTCGGACTCGGTGTTTTTCATGCCGTCGGGTGGTTGGTTTGGGTGCAACAGCGCGACAGCGGTGGCCCTCTAGGTGTGGTGGTGTCTGCCCCTTCGGCTCCTTTATCGGCGCTGGATCACTTCTTAGGTTTTAATACCCGCAGGTGTGCGGTGGTTGGTGAAAGCTGCGGTTGTGCTTGTTTCCTCCGTCGTCGTCGTGAGTAGTGTGTGACCGTATTTGGGGTCCCAATCCAACCGGCCAGCGAGTGTAGTCGAGCGGTAAACCTCGTTGATGTCCCAATCCAACCGGACGAGTTGTTTTCTTTTTCTTTTCTGTTTCCTGCCTATGGCCTTCCAGAGTTGTAGTGTTTATGCTATATCAATAGAAACACACTCGTCAAATGTTGTTCGTTCAAAAAAAAAGAATATGAATGCTATATTTTAAGTCTTATGCATGTTTTTGTGATCCTATTTGTACGCTCTCACCATGCGGCGATGCATGCCAGCCACTTATTTGTGTATTATTTACAATATTGTCGGCGAGATTGGCTGCCCAACCTCAGCACCACACAGAATGCGCTGTGTCCCGTCCCTTGGCGGTTGATGCAAGAGCTAGCACGATGACACAAGAGTTTATCCTGGTTCCGGCCGCGGGGCCGTACGTCCAGCAGACTGTGCTCGCGACACTATACTATCTTGCACCGAGGTGCCTGCAGTGGGGGGAGGGGGGCTACAAGCACGGCGGGAGAGGAGAGGAAGTCTCCAAGTCCCTGAAAATGGGTGTGAAAGTGGTTGAGGAGAGTGCCAGTATCGTGGAAGGCGGTGATCGTGTGCGTGTTCATTCCCTCGCCCCCTTCCTCCTTTTATAGGCCAAGGAGAGAGAGGGGGGGAGAGCTACAAGTACAAGTACAGTGTGTGCTACAGGGGCGCGCACTGGAGAGCATGGCGCCGGGCGTGCGGTCGTCCTTGACCCTGGCAGGGGATTTATGGCGAGCTCCAGCTTCTGCGGGTGTCACGGCCGTCCCTGTGCTTGTCCTGGAGTGGTTTCGAGGGGCGGCGCCGCCGTAATCCGCGCCCAGCCGCCCGACGCTGGTTGGTTCGAGGGCGTGGCAGGTGGGAAAGGATGAGAGTTGGCGGCACAGGGGTCGGCATGGCGGTTGCTGTTGACCACAGTGCGCGGCGTGCCCGGTTTTACCGGGCAATGGCCGAGAGTTGGTGGATTTGACCCGGCGTTCGTCATCACCGGGCCGCGCCTGACCGGAGTCCGTGCTCGGTCGCTGCTCATATATTCGTTCGAGGGTTCTTCACACCCATTCGAGGGCTGCACCGGGGGGGGGAGAGGACGGGAGTAGGTAGAATAGTGATGTGGAATGACGCCTGCAAGTCTGCACAGGGCCTTGCGCAGCGCCGCATGCGTCCGCACAGTAGCGGTGAGGACGCATAGTGATCGGAGCAGGTAGAACAGCGAACTCTGCGGTGTCAGCGGCGCGGCGTGGGGAGAGATCGCCTTTTGACTTCGGCGCCCGTCCGATGGGGCGGGCATTAAAGCCATTGTCGGGCGGGGCGCCGTGGCGCGCCGCGTTGAGTAGAGGGGTGGCCTCGAGCGAGGCGGAGTTGGCTCGCCTGCGAGTTGGCGTTGCGCCTGACCCGGGGGGTCCGGGTCCCTCGAGCGAGGCGGAGACGGGGGTCGCCACTTGGGTCCCCTCGACTGGCGAGCTCGGACGGCTGTTTTGGGCCGTGATAAGCTGTGACGGGCCGCGCTGCCTTGGTGGCCCTTTCGGGCTGTGGCGATTCGGCCCTCCGTGGTTAACGTTTTTTGAGGGTGGTTATCCCGATGGTTAGGGGACCCTGGGTCTGTCCCCGACATATAAATTGTAAACATTGCTCAGATTTTATCGTTTTTGGCTAGAGCCGACCGACCGATCTAACGAGCTACGAATTTTTGGCCCATTTCCTGCGCATCTGCTCTGAATTCTGCACCCCGAACAAATTCGGGCGAGATCGTGGCCGCACCGATTCTGAGACAGATGGATCCTCATTGTCCACGAAAAGGCCGTACGTCATTTCGAATTCCCCATGTCCGGAAATGGCCCTTTTCCAGTCTAGCGCGAAGAAGCGTCTGGCCCGCCCAGGGAAGGGGGAAAGAAATAAACCCGGCCAGCGCACGGCGCACACCACGAGCTCCCTGCCCAACGAAAACCCAAATCGAGTTCCCTGCCCACTCCCCCAGAGAAGAAGGCGAAGTGTCGAGCCCTAGCGCAGCCTCCCGGCGCCGGCGACGGCGATGAGCTCCGGCGCCGAGGTAATCGAGCTCTCCAGCGACGACGAGGAGGAGCCCGTGCCCACCACCACCGCCCTCGCCTGCCGCGCCCCGTCCTCCCCGCCCGACGTCAAGCCCCACCTGCTCGCCGACGCCGATGTGAAGCCGCTGCTGCTCTCGCTGCCGCTCCACCCCCCGGGCTACGGCGCGCTCGTGCCCGTGAAGACCGAGGACCCCGTGCCCGTGGCCACCGCCTCGCCGCCGCCCAGGGCGCTCCCGCCGCCGCGCCTCTGCCGCCAGTTCTGGAAGTCCGGCGACTACGTCGTCGCACGCCGCAATCCCGACGCGGACGCCCCTGGTATGCTATTGGCCGGGGAAATCTCGCCCCCCCGATTTCTGCTGTCTCTTCGCTTTCCTTCTTTTTGGTGGGGGCAGGTGAGCGACCTGAGAGATTTTCGATTTGTTGGTGCGCGTGCAGGTGGGCGGAACCGACTACGGATAAACCCCAGGTTCCTGCACTCGAATGCAACTTCCCACAAGTGGGCTTTCGGCGGTATGAGGCGATCCTCTCGGTCTTGTTGTATTGGCTAGATTACTACTAAAAGCAATTGGGATTTAGTAATGCTATTGGCTTCACGGTCATGGATAAGTAACTTGACATAATCGATAACCCCTGTTCGGCCAACTGTCTCATTTTGTAAGAATATTGCGATCTATATATGCTAATTATCATGGGTGTATTCTTTTCTTTGTGTTGCAAGCATATGTTATTGATGGGAACTTGTAGTTTGGATTATTGCATGCTCACACTTCTTAATGAAGTAATCACTTTACTGATACAAAAAAGGATACTCCAAGTGACTAAAATGGAAATTTATCTTTGCCATAAAAAAGGCACCCAAACCCATTTCTTCTTATCACGATCATCTTGAAATATAGGAGTACCACAAGCATGTACCGAGTGATCCAATCTTTTCATAGCATTCATGAGTAGAGACTTAAGCCATTGTATGCCTATGACAAAAACTAGCATTTTTACAATCTAGCCGATTATCTTGGTTTCTACAAATCTTTTATGCAAAACTGTAGACTTCTCTGCATCGCAATTTCAGTTGTATCATTCTTTTTTGGACAAATCAGCCATATATAGCATAGTGGTTCAACACCCCTTACATGCTTTAATATTCAACTGGCTTTGCTTTGCCTTATATGACATCATCTGTACATGATTCATCCAATGTTGTTTTCCCCTGTTTTCCTGCAGCCATTGCTGAGCTTCTTGATAATGCAATCGATGAGGTAATCACTAACTATCCTCACATATACAGAAAAAAAACTAATATATAACATGAATGCTAAGTATTGCTATTTTTGTGGCATCTTTTCTCTCAGGTGAACAATGGGGCGACATTTGTCCGTGTTAATAAATTTACAAACCCACAGGATGGGAACCCCTCATTGTTGGTTCAAGGTTGCCATGTTTATAATTTATTCTGTTTACTTTGTATAAATGTTATCTGTATTCTGACCTTGTGGTGTCATATTGATAAGACAATGGAGGGGGGATGGATCCTGAGGCGCTAAGACGTTGCATGAGCTTTGGATTTTCGGATAAGCAGTCTGATGCTTTTATTGGACAATGTATGGTCCTGGTGTCCTTTCTTCTATTTCCTTGTGAAACTGATGTGTTGAATGACTTTTGAGTTTATATTTCATCTTGTATCAGATGGAAATGGTTTCAAGACTAGTACGATGCGGCTTGGAGCAGATGTGATTGTTTTTACACAAAACCAAAATAACCGGTACTTTCCCTTGGCATTCATCCTGACAGTTTTATTTTTTGACATTACATTAGAAATAAGCGTTTCCTGATGCTACCTTTATCTTTGGTGACATAAAGGACTCTTGGGAAACTTGACTAACATTTTCTGTTCTTCAAGAGACATACTGTAAAATTCTAAGGAATAGAACTGAAGGAAGGAGAAATGTTGGTCAATAAATGGCGTGTATTGTTTTTAGTTTTTATGTACCTGGAAACAAGTATCACTAGAATCTGATATGATAATAGTGTGTTTTTGTACATCATTTACTGCATGTTGCTGGTCAGACAGCTACATGCAGTAAACTCATGCTATGCTCCACTGATTCCATTACTTTGGCTGTCGATCTGTTTTTATGTCATTTAAAATTGGATGACACCTCTTGATTCCTCTCTAGCCCTACTAAAATGTCTCTCCAGTCTCCACCTATATATCTACTGAAGCTAAAGGTTTCTATTTCTGTAGGGTGCCAACTAGAAGCGTCGGACTTCTTTCTTATACATTTTTGATGGAAACAGGTTGCGACGATGTGTTGGTGCCAACGGTGAGTTCTACACATTCTTTCCATCAATTTGAGCTATTTTTTCTAGTTTCATCTACCACCTTGTGACCTTGTGTTTGTCTTGCTGTCTTGCAGGTCGACTATCAGTACGATCTAACAACAGCTTCATATATTCAGATGTTGCGGCATGACCAGAAGCTCTTCTCTTCCAATTTGGGAATCCTTCTCAAATGGTCCCCTTTTGCTAGTGAAGCTGAGTTGCTTAAACAAGTACGCTATGGATACATATTTCTCTTTGAGATAGTTATAGCAAACTGTTGAATGATTCTGATAATCTTGTGAAAAGTTATGGAAAATTGGGAGGTGTGGAAAATCAGCCAGTAACCCCAAGGAAGGAGATGTTTTACCAACATTATGATGCCCAAATGATTTTATTTGTTCTCAAATTTTATATGAATAAATATACTTGCTGATGGAAAGTCTGAAACTACATCTAAATTTAAGTTTGCTTAAATTGTGGCAGTATGGCAGGCAAAAGTTTAATGGATGCATTTTTTTGGTTCTTTCTGATCTCACCAAGTTGTTTTCCTAGTTCACATAAATTCTTTAGGGGATGATTCCGTCCTTAAGTATTTGCTACCTATACTTTGGTGGGTGTCTACATTTTGGGCCAATTTACCCTGTATTGCTAAGATTCACTTATGATACAGTTCGATGACATGGGAGAGCATGGAACAAAGATAATTGTATTCAACCTCTGGTACAACGATGATGGGGATATGGAGCTTGATTTCAACTCTGATAAAAAGGTTAGTAATATTGGCCTCTGTTGCACTTGGATAGAAGTTTGTCGAAATCAGCTATTCACATGACTGAACCACGAACAAAGCTTTAGATCCCCTTATAATAATTACTATTATTGATGCCTAATGCCTTTTATATTTTTATATAATTTGTTCTTACTTTTTTTCTTATTCGTGGATCATGTTGGGTTTCATCTCTGGCCTACACCAACTTGCTTGGGACTAAAAGGCATTTGTTGTTGTAAATATTGGCCTCTGATAAAGCTATATTGGTTGCTGCAAGATGACTTTGATGTTTTCAGTTGTCAACTCCGTAACTGTTTCGCATATATTGTTTCTTCCAAATCTTTATTCACTTAGTGATTAAAGTTTTTTTCTCAGGTTATTAGTTTGTTACAGACTTAGTGCAATACCTTGGCTTTTGTGGCCAAACATAACTTGTGCGATAGTGCAAGTGACAGAATTTATGTTCTCAGGACTCGGTTATTTAGTATGTGGAGAAAGGAAACTACAGAATAAAGTGTCCATATCAAATAATACATTACTTTAGAAGGAATGTAAAACTGGCCTGAACTAGAAAACCAACTAAAAATCCAACTTACCAACAGGGGCAGAGACAGGGAGGGGCGATGGGGGCTTACCAACCATATATGTTTTGGAGAAAACCAACTATAAATCCAACTTACTACAATTATTTTTTCCTGGTTGTCTTTTTAACACGTGTGAGGGGTGATATGGGCTTTGTTGCATTGTCCATACATATATGAGACATGTCTATATAAGTTTTAAATAAATATCATATATATTTATTTAACTAAAACATTGATAACACATTTTTAATCCATGTTTTGGATCCACCGATCCACATACAAATTGAAGAAACAATATATTTTGACTGTGTAGTTTCATAAAGTAAGATCCCTATTGAGTAGCACAATGGGAACACATGTGAAGGCTGCTGTCAACTTGGGAAAATTACCGTTAGAGCCATGAAATGATGACTGAAGACTGGCATGATTTAGTGCATTCTTAAGGAGTACTTTGTGTGTTTCATGCGGCAATATGTTCAACTCTCACTACATGCTACCTAATGGAATTATGTTTATCCTACACGCTACACGACCTTCTTTTATTGGTCTTTACTTGCATTTATCTTTTGGAGTTTATGACCAGACCAACCATTGCATATACATTTGTCATTGAACAGTCGGTCTGTACCTACTATCTTAGGATATCCTCATTACTGGGGCACACAAGAAGGTGAAAACAAATAAACCGGAGAAGATTGCTACACAGAACTACATTTCAACTCGTCTTCGCTATTCTCTTAGAGTTAAGTATTGATCCCCATTTACTGGTTCTGTACTGTTCCTTTCTTTCTTGATCTAACATTAATTTTCCTTTTGGTTTCAAACAGGCGTATGCATCTATCTTGTATCTTCACGTACCTGATAATTTCAGAATTATCCTGCGTGGACGTGATGTGGAGCCACATAATATAGTTAATGATTTGATGTATCGTGAGTGTGTGTTGTATAAACCACAAATTGCTGGATTTACAGAGGTATGTGTAAATTGCAAAGCATGTTGTGCATTTCTTACCATTTTGATCGACGGAATAAACTCTTTTTATTGGCCCAAGTTGTTTTCGAAGCTTGTCTCATCTGATGAAATAGACATCTCTGGCCACTCAGTTATTTATAACGACCTACAGTTTTCTGATTTTCATCTGTGTTTTGATCTCAGTTGGTATTGTGTTTTGATCTCAGTTGGTATTGTGCTCGATTGCTGGTGGTTTACTAGAACTAATAGGTTGTGCATTTCCTTTTTATAAGTTCCTCGTGTTGGTGGCATGGTTTTTGAGGCGTTGTGTCATTCTGTGGTGTTGGGGAACATGCCTAGGTGACAAGGTGTATCCAGGATCTTTTGGTGTCCTGTGGTGTTGGGCACCTGGATGCCTAGGTGATACCTAAAAATTCTATTTATACCTGACACCCTACTTTCTGGGTGAGGCTATATCCTAGAAAGTGGAAATGAATATGTCCTAGGTGATCAGGCATCGCTTCAGTGGTTCCTTGATTTATACTCCAATGGATATGCTATTGGTTCCTTTTCCATGTGTGCAACTATTTCTTATATTTTATTTTTTACTATAATTTTAATCCATAGAAAATCTCTCTGATTGGCCTCGTATGTTTTGTAGTTATCTGTAATCACGACGATTGGATTTGTTAAAGGTGCACCGGACATTGATGTACAGGGGTTCAATGTATATCATAAAAATCGTTTAATATCGGTGAGAGCTCTCTACTTTGTATGGTACATGGTGTTTCATTTTGTTTTTCTTGATGCTCGCTTTATGTGTTGTTGTGAACCGGGTTATAGACTTATAGTTGTTTGGAGATTGAAGTAGAAACATGTGTATGTTTGCCAGTCTTTATTTTGTTTGGAAGCCTTTTTGTGTATGCCAGAATATTATTTTAATTTGAAAGAGAGTAGCATGTTTTTCTAAATACTTATCTTTTGAGAATTAGCTTGTTATATAGCAGATCACTAAAAAAAAGCTTGTTATATAGCAGAGAGTAGCACACTTACAATATTTTTCTTTTTTCATTGTATCCACTTGTACTTTGTGTTTCCTATCAGGTTAGCTATGCCGTTAAACTTCTTTAAGAATTTTCCTTAGCATGTGATGTGATTAACTTGATAACCTAGTTTAGGTAATGTCTGATACATAATTTTCCAGAGTGACATGGTAAATTTTATGTTGCCGGCTTAGTGGATAAGTCAAACATTTAATTTTTCTTTTTACAGCCCTTCTGGAAAGTCGCAAACAACTCATATGGGAAAGGGCGAGGAGTTGTTGGTAAGAAATATTCTACTGAATTATCAGAAGTAATATATTGGATAAAAATGATGTATATTTTATTTTGTCGGTCTTTCCAGGCATTCTGGAGGCCAACTTCATCAAACCTACCCATGACAAGCAGGATTTTGAGAAGTCAGTCCTTTATCAAAGGCTTGAGATTCGCTTGAAAGAAATGACTTATGAATACTGGTAAATCTTTTAGTTGATCTGTTCTTTTAAACATCTGCAATGTTGATGTCAACTTTGTCATATTTCCAATCTCCTACGAACCTGCAGTCCCACAAGGATGCCTGTACATTCATTGTACACATAACACAAGGCTAAGTGCATGCACACTTGAAATATTCAAGCAACCACATGCATGGATGCACACACAGTTCATACTGTACATTTCTGGCTAAGAAGATTTAATGCTTAGACTAGTGTTACTTGAGAACTGCAAAGTTCATTTTTCGGCATTGTTTGGCTGTAAAATTTCAACAGCAAGGTCCCAGACCAAGGGACTGCCCTGCCCTGGTACATTAGGATTGAACTGTAAACTATCTTTGAGCTTGCTAAAAAGAACGCCCTCTTTTTTATCATGTGAGATCATACCTTTGGCTTTGATGCTAACATAAATAGAAGAGTGAATTGTGTAAAGATTTAGAGTACTGATAACATGAAAGAATACTATGGAGAGTTGTGTCTTGTGTGTGGTTTTCGATTTCCAGTATGTTAAACTTACTATTGGGAGAAAGGTGTCCCCCTGTTTTTCTTTCCTCAAGAGAGGGGAATACTGATTACTGAACCCTTAAGGGAGCACGACCTACGCGCACCTGAGTGCGCAGTCTCTCAATTGGAGGCTCTACCAACCGAGCTATCCCTTGGTTCACGATCTCCAGTATTTTGGAGTGACATTAAGTTCGGTATCCAGGTTTTTTCAGCGCTTTTGTGCAGTTTAGTAGTTTTACATAATTAGCACAAACTTGTTCAAGGCCACTGGTTGCTCCTGGTTTGTTCTCCTTTTATACCATAGTATGCAGATTGCCCAACTTATCGCTATTTTTTAGGCAAAATATCACCTATTTATTGCCATAATGGAACGATGCCTTCATCCAAGTGGAATTCTTTGCATACGACCAGCTTTTACGATAACTGCAAATAGTCGAATAGTTGCTTTTAGAATCTTGCCTTTTGGGAACAACCTTTCCTTTCCCTTTTTCTCTTTTAATGGTTAGTAATCTGATTTAGTGGCTTATATATAATAAATACCACACCTAGAGTGTACAGATGCATGAAAATGGCGAAGACTTCATTCAATCCGTGTGAACAAGGGTTAACATGGCGATGGCATGTTCAGGGCTCTGGGTTTCCGACAAGGGAATTGGCCCCTACAGCTTTAGAGAGGGAGAGCTGCAGGGAGTAGGAAAGGCCCAGCAGTGGAGGTGGGAATCAGGGCAGAGCGGTGACACGATAAGGCCTCTGTCGGCTGCAGGCGGTGTCAGATGGCCAGTGGTGGAGCAGGGGAACTCCAGAACGGAATGGATAGGGACGGTGGAGGGTAGAGACCACCCCTCCGGTGGGGGTTGCAGGAGTGTCTCCAGAGAGGGATGCAGGCAGGCAGGGGGACTGCCGCTCCTGTCTCGATGGAGAAGAGCTGGAAGAAGATACACTTGTGCCATCAGGTTGCAATCAAGGGCTCAGATTGTTGACTGAAGGAAATTTTGTTTTCAGGCTCCTGAAGGATAGTGATACTGCATAGATCAAAGCCAGCTCCGCCATCACTGGCATCCTCTAACACTGCTGATTGTGCAAGTTTTCAATGACAAGTCATGGTTTAGATTGTAATGCGGCTTCATAATCTGGATGTATGAAATTTGTATGCTTCCTAAGAATTCCGTTATTTTCCACATTGTCAGAAAAATTCATATTTTCAGTTATGAATAAAAAATGTCTTAGATATACTCAAAATGTATATTATTAAAGAAGGTGCTAAGATTTTAGTGTTGCCCATCTTCTGGTACATTAGATTTTATTACTTCTTTTATTCAGAATTTTGAGTAAACTCTAAAACTTGTCAAAGCTGAATAATTCTAATACTTCATTTATAACAATCAACTCTTAGCCTTCACTCTCCTTGGATTTCGATCATATTTGGGTGATAAATATAGTTACTATGGGACTTCTTAGTTATTGATCTGTTATTTTTTGTAGTGCCTCTCGTGCTCTCATTGACAGATGTCTTAATGTCATTAACAAATCCATACTTGAAATGATTCTTTGTGCAGGGGCCTTCATTGCCATCGTGTTGGTTATGACAACAAAAGTTTACCTAAAGCAACCCGTGCACTTCATCGTGCCAATTATATGAATGCTGGAAGTTCCCCAGTAAGTGCTCCACCTCGGTTGCTTGCGGCTGATATTCCAACAAGCAGCTCTGGTATACCTAGATTATCAGCCTCTGCAGCAAGGGAGAAGATCAATAGTCTTGAGTCTCTTTCTAACAACAGTGAGTAATCCAGTCTTTAGGTTCATTTTGTAATATGCCACTGTGTTTATTAATGTTTTGACCCTTGGCACTTTGGCAGGGATGGGATTGAAGAGGAAGTTTGATTCCTTCGGTTCCATGACGGACAGTGCCAATCGAGATGGGCTAGATCGTATGGATGGAGTTGTAAGTAATTATTCAACAGAGGCAGAGGAAGACTAATGATCCCTCTGTTCTTTTTTTAGTCGTTTTACCTTGTCACAAGAGTGTCCTTTTTTGTTGTCACTATACGAATTGAGAAAATTCCTTATTTGAGGAGAGAAATGGTGATGACATGTCCTTATCATATTTAGTGTTCCCTACGGTTGCCAAGAGCTCATTCCATTGTTCAGTAGTCACCATGGCTAGCTGGGGAGGCAAATAAGTTTAGTGAGTACAACATTAGTATAGGGACTCTGCTTTTCATATTTCCTGTGCACAAGTCTAAAATGATAAACAAAAAAGAACAGAGGAAATATCTGACAACTGACATGCGCTCCATAATAAATGACGATATATAGTATAAATACTTAAAGGCTTAAGTTCTTATATACGGCTAATCTGTTCTTGTTTGACAACACCAGGATGTTGCTCAACGGAAACGGTTTAATGAATACAAAACTTTGACTTTGGAGAATGACAAGTTGCGTAATGAGTAAGTACTACCACAACTTGGACATTGTCATACTTTACTTTACTTCTATATGTTGGAATGCCATTTTCTGAGGAACTAATGTATCAGCAAAATCATTCATAACTAATGTAGCTTATGACAAATATGAATACTTTTGCTGATTAGATGGTTATCGATTGCTAATTAGTAGCTTAGAGATAAGGCTCCTACAAAACAATAATGATCTTGGCCTGGTTTAGGGCCTTAGGTCAGTCAGCTGGTTACCTGCTAAAAATATCACTTTAATTATTGCCTTTACTGTATCATGCACTGAGTTCTAGCTTGGTCCTTGCAGTGTCCATTTTATACCTCAATAAAGGACAAGCACTGGAAAGGATATCCAGTTTTGCTTCATCCCGTTATTGAATTTCAAGTACTTGCTATTATGTTAGGGCTTACTTTTTAGTAAAAATATTTGAATAAAAAATAGCAGAGCTGCAAACACTGGATGTCAGTTTTTGTGTTATAGCTTCCTTTATTTCTTTTTTCAGATGCTTACAGTATGAGGAATCAGAGAAACAACTTGTGCTGAAGGTATATCTCTTCTGGAAGTAAACTAATGTATCTATTTTTTTTTTTCTTTCACCACAAAACATCATGATGGAGGAATAATTGCTCTGGTCAGTTAAAATTACATTTTGGTCACTGCCCGGAATATGGAAGTTTAGTCAAATGTGGGTTTGTTTGCATCTCTTGCCCGGTTGGTGTCCCTTATTCATTTGGCTTCAATGTTCTCTTTAGAGCTTGACATTCTAGTGAACTAATACATCTTTTTAAATGTTTTCTCTCTGGAGCTTTGGCATTTGAAATGACTGATTGATAAAAAAGAATAAAAATATCATTATCATGATTTTAGGAACAAAAGCTACGATCTGAAATTGTGGAGGCAAAAAAGAAGTATCAAGAATTGTTAGAAGAGCTTAGATCATTAGATGTGAAGGAGGAGAAAGAGTAAACGGTTTTGTGCACCTGTGACGAATACTCTTCTCGCTTGACCGGTGAAGATGATGACTCAAACTTATTTTCTGAGACCTGCAGCAGTATTTATAGGAAGAGTTGGTCCCTTCGACAACTGATATGTATTGATTACCATTCACTTGGTATTTGTTAGAGATGTACAATTTTGTGTCACTAATCTTTGTAGGGGCATGTGATGATGGAAGGCATATGTATCATGTTGTAAAATAATGTAACATTTATCTGAGTGTACAGCAGCGTTTTCATGATAATGGCTTCGCTTTAGCAGGTTTCGAATAAAAGAATAGAAATGAAGTAGGTGGCCTTACATGTCGGTCTTGTTAAATTAGGTGAATATTTTGATCGGACACTTCGGCACTCTGTAGTGGATAGAGTTAGTACTAGGCTTTTCATTGTGCAGTATGGATGGTGTTTAACCATTGTACTTGTGCTGATCCTGAATTGTTGTGCTGTACTTATACGTGGTTTGAGTTATGAGGGGTCGAAGCCTTTGTTCTGCCGTGTCTTTGTGGGCACAGTTCAATTGTATGCAAAAAATAAAAAGAATATGTTTTCATTAAATGTATACACGAGATTTATTTTTATTAATCATGTATGCATGCCAGAACATCAATTTTTATAGGACAAATTTTGAATATGAACACATTTTTTTTGGATGGAGGGAGGACAATATAACTTACATTGGGAAAGGAGTATCAGCTGTCTGGGTGCATTTCCTTTTCAAACATCCTGTTCTTTGATAAGTAATTAGGCTGAGAGCATGATATTCGTAGATTGTGGGCACGATTGTTAGTATCCCAATACGTATCCTATAATCTTACCATACTGCAATCCTATCTAGATATAAAACAATAATGATCCTACATTCCTACCTAGTATCATAAATTTCATAGTATCCTGATTCTATGATCCTACATACTACATAAGAACCAATATAACTGGTTTTTTAATTGATTTGGCTGTGGTAAAAATATTATTCAAGTTAAGCTGTATTGAACATAATATCAATAAATTTGCAAATAATTAATTAAATTAATTAAAATCAATATTATATAGGCTTCAATCTATACAATGTATTGCAAATCTTATATAAAAATATGTATTATCTGGAATCCGATAATATCCCGATCCGATACTGTAAGGCAAAAAAAATCATATCTAGTATCCTAATACTAACAACTTTTTTTTTGATCAACAACATACACACATATTATGAAGAGCAGAGAACTGTTTGGGGGTCAACCTGACCCCAACTAAGATCCGGAACACTAGGTTTCAAAAGCTAGTTAGAGGAAAGCATTGAAGAAAGAAATCAGGCTTGTCTCTAGAAACTAGAGCTTCTAGTCTTGCTGCCCGAGCAAGGGAATCAGCCTGATAATTACAATTCCTTCCTATGTGAAGAAGCTGAAATTGCTTTCCATCTTTGTGTGCATGGATGAGTGAGATGATCGGTCGAAGCCTCAATGGAGCTGATCGCAGTGAGCCTTGAGAGAGGGAGACACCCAGTGAGGAGTCAGAGAGGAAGAGGCAGCCTGGGGCTCTGAGCTGAGAAGCAATAGAGAAGGTTAACTCCAGGGCCAGCGATTCCGCTTCCAGGACCGAGTGCACCAGAACAGAGGCTTGAATCTGAATTGTAGAGCAATCGAAGTTCCCTATAAACACAAAGCAAACACCCAAACCTTCCTTTCGTGGTTGAAGAGTGGAAACATCAGGAAGGGTGGATGCATCAGTAAAGCATCGCCAAGCATGTGGACCTGCAAAATGAGGGGAGGAGGAAGAGGCCAGAGAAGGATTCTGCGTCGTCGAAGAGATATCCATTAGAGCAGAGGACGCCTGAATTGAAGCCTTGACCTGCGTTAAACAAGATCGAACGGAAATATTCTTTTGCTGAAAACGTTTGGCATTTTTGGCCTTCCAAAGGAACCAAATTAAAGTGGCCAACTGAAGATGCTTGTGGGGAGGAATAACGGGGCCAAAAATGATCTGCAGAGTTGACTGAACACCCAATATTTCAAAAGGAAAATCATCCGTTTGTAAAGCCATATCAGAGCCTAGCCAACATGCTTTAGCAAAGGGACAACCGAAAAACAGGTGAAATTCAGTCTCACTAGAATTGCAAGAAGAGCAGGAAGGCGAAATATGTGGCGAAAAGGAGGCTACACGAACACCAGTGGCTAAAGCATGTATGATTAGTCTCCATAAAAAAGTTTTAATAACAGGCGGTAAAAACTTATGATTCCAAGTAGCTCGAAGGAAGGAGACAACAAAGGATGATAAAGCCCTGGAACCGTGAAAAGTCAATGAAGAGCTAGAGCCTGCCAAAAATTTATAAGCTTCCTTGGAAGAACAAATACCATGAGTTGCAGGTTTCCAAGAAAGAATATCCGGATCGGAAGAAAGCACTTTGGGGGTTTGCAAAATGTTGGAAGCAATTGGCTCAGAAAAAATCTGAGATATCA
This sequence comes from Echinochloa phyllopogon, assembly GCA_033239725.1. Classification (NCBI taxonomy): domain Eukaryota; kingdom Viridiplantae; phylum Streptophyta; class Magnoliopsida; order Poales; family Poaceae; genus Echinochloa; species Echinochloa phyllopogon. The sequence goes on from BTCW01000014.1 coordinate 36,761,797, forward strand.
AAGAAGAATTCCAAGAGTCAGAAGAAGAGTCCCAAAGATCTGCCACAATATTTGGTAAAGGATGAACCACAGTGGGGAGAATGAGCGAGTCATGAATTGTTTCCCAGCCATTGACACAAGGGTCTGTCCAAATGGTGGAGTTTCCTGCTTGTATTTGTTTGAAGGATTCCTTAAGCAGATGAGGCCTGACCTGCAAAATAGAGCTCCAAAAAGAAGAGCTCCAAAAACAAGAACGAGGTCCAGAGGAGGTACATTTCCAAAAGGTGGAGTTAGGAAAATATTTTGCTTTGAGAACAGCTTAAAGAAAGCTGTCAGGTTGTGAGGCAACCAGCCAGGCTGAGTGAGTTAACAAGCTGAGGTTAACAATATGCAGATCTCTGATACCTAATCCACCATCCTTTTTTGGTTTACAAATGTCTCTCCAAGCTCTAAAAGAAAATGACCTAGAGGTTCCTTCATCGGTCACACCTTGCCACCAAAAACGACGCACAATGGCATTAAGTTTCTTACAGAAAGATTTGGGAAAGAGAATGTTTTGCATGTAGTAGATAGGGATGGAGGCAAGGACTGAATTGATATAAATCACCCGGGCAGCATGGTCAAGCTTGTTGGCTTTAAGTGTAATCAGCTTAGCATGAAATTTCTGAATTATGAAGTTATAAGCTTTAGACCTGTCCTTGTAGCCAAAAATAAGAGGGTGGCCTAGATGTTTAGTCTCCGAATTCATCAAAGGTACCAGGAAAAAAGCCCTGATATTATTACGAAGAGTCAAAGGAACTTTTTTACTGAAGAGAATTGAGGATTTATCCCAGTTTGGAAGCTGACCTGAAAGTTGACAGAAGTGCATCAACAGATGTTTAATGTGCATCGCCTCCTGAGTTGAAGCCTGTCCACACAAAAGGAGATCATCTGCAAACAAGAGTGAATGGATAGTAGGGCCAGAATGACCAAGAGATATTCCAGAGAGGTGTTCCTGTTGCATTGCTGACTGTAGATTAAAAGATAATTCATTGATTGCAATGACAAAAAGATAAGGAGAAAGAGGACAACCTTGGCGAATTCCACGCTGAGAAACAAATGGATCAGAAGGCTCCTGATTGATAAGAACTTGAAAAATAGGAGCAGTGTAGCAGTTATGAACCAAATCAATGAAGGTCAAGGGAAAATTCAACCGACGCATGGAATCCGATATAAAGGACCACTCAATTCTGTCAAAGGCTTTAGCTAAGTCAATTTTAAGCATGAAACCAAGATTATTCCAAGAATTAAGACTGAAGGAGTGAGCTACTTCCTGGGCTATAATAATATTATGGGAAATATGCCTACCAGGAATGAAAGCCGCTTGTGAAGGGTGAATCAATTCAGGAAGGAAAGATTTTATTTTATTAGCCAAGGATTTGGAAATGATCTTGTAGATGACATTACAGAGACTAATCGGACGAAACAATGAAAGTTTTTTTGAGATCATCATGTAAATAACCAGTACAGTAAAACTGCTGAATTAAATTAACCACATCATCACCAATCCAGCTCCAGGCAGCCATGAAAAAGGAAACATTGAGACCATCAGGGCCGGGGGCTGCGTTCTTCCGCATGCCTTTGAGGATAGACCAAATCTCTTCTTTGGTAGGAGCATACATTAAGGAAGTACTAGAAGAGATTGAAATAGCAGAATCGGACTGAGAATGATTAAGATTTGAGACTGGAAGAGTTGGGGAGGGAACCTGAGAAGTGGTAGATGGAGGCAGGTGAGAAGTAAAAAGCTGCTTAAAGTAAAGAGAAAAATAGGCTGCAATATCATGGTTAGTGGTCAAGGGGACACCATTAGCATCAGAAATATAAGCAATTCTATTTTTTCTAGCCCTTTTTCGAATGATGTGATGGAAAAAAGTAGTATTGCGGTCCCCATTGGAAATCCACATTTTTTAAAAACGTTGGGCATGAAAAGCAGCATTTTGATTAAGAAGCTGTTCATGATGGATGGCTAGCTGAGATTCTAAAGTGTGATTTTGTAAATGTGGGGGATTACCTTGGATGGTGAGGATTTGAGATTCAACATTTTGAAGTTGTTGTTGGAGATTGGGCTTCTTTCGTCTCCAAATTTTCAAATCTTGAGCTAAAAACCTGGATTTTTCATGGAATGGTTTTGAGGATGATTTGGACCAACTGAGCTTGGCAGTGTCATGAAAGTCATCCTCCAAGAGCCACCAGTTCTCAAATCTGAAAGGTTTATGAGTAATCATTCCGTATTAGCTAAACATCTGTCAAGGCGCTCGTAGGTAGGGGTGGAAGTGAACTGCTTATTACACCAAGTGTAAGCAGGACCAGAAAAACCCAGATCAAAGAAACCACATTGCTTAACCAGAGAACAAAAAGAGTTGATGCGAGCAACATTAGCCTGCCCAGGGCCTAGCTTTTCATTGACATGCATCAGATTATTAAGGTCCCCCATACAGAAAGCAGGCACACCTGGATATCTTATAACAAAAGCCAGTACATCCTGCCAGATAGCAACGGTCCTACGATGATGGGGGTCCCCATATATACAAGCTAGGAGGAGGTTTAACCCAGTGGGCTTATATACACAAGTTGCCAAAATAAAGTTCGCATTAGACTGGACTACTTGCAGGTCGAAATCATCCTTCCAAAGCAGCCAAAGGCCTCCTGCAAGGCCAGCAGCTGACACAACAAAGGCACCAGAAACTCCAAACTTATTAATAAGACTAGAAATACTAGAGAACTTTTCCTAGTTTCAAAAATGAAAATCACCTGAGCCTTAGTAGAAGTCATAACCCGGGAGAGATGGAGCATTTTTGGGCTGCAGAGACTCCCTCCCGAACCTCTGCAGTTCCATGAGAGAAGACTCATGGGGTCGGTGGCACCTTGGAGGCTGGTGTCGACGCCTGAGGAGAGCTTGAATCTTGTTGGTGATGGAGTGCCAAATCTGTCGGGGGCTGTAATGTAGGAGCAGAAGGAGGAAGTTCACCATTGCTAAAACCTGGAGCCTGATTTGGATTGAAGAGGTCATTGAGGGCATGCAGATCCAGAACACCAGAATCCACATGAGAGTGCCTGAGGAAGCCGAGCTCAGGAATTGGAGTAGTAGCTGTAGCCAGAAGCTGGGGGGTTTGGCTCTGCCGACGGTGCGATCCTGAGCGAGAGGAAGGATGTCGGTGACGAATGTGGGGAGGCATAGCCAAGCCTCGACCTTCCGGTGGAAGACCCGGCCCCAAAGCTTCCGCCAAAGGATTGCTATAATCAATGCTAGGAGAAAGCTGAGGATGAAGCGCATTGGCATAGTCTTGAAGTCTTGAATGGGCCCATCATGATTACAGCCACTTCGACCGCCGGCGGGAGGCGGGTCATTGTCCCAACGGGAAATGCGACCCCCATTTCCCCTTCCAGAGATGGAACGCTGCTTGCGAGCGTGCCTGGAGTTTCCGGAGGAGGGGAAGGAGGCAGTCGGCGACGAGTCCCTCGGCCGGCGTCGAGCTTGAGGACGCTCCGCAGCAGGTTCCACTAGGATCGGGCACGAAGGTCGGTGGGGGCGGGGACCGGTGCGGAAGTGTCGAGGTTGAGGCCTTTCTCCAGATCCACCCAAACCGAGGCCGGAGCTGAGTGCGGTCGGCACAGGCGGGGCAGGGAAGCAAGGTCCCTCAGGAGAGGGAAGGATTCCGCGTGCGGTCGGCACAGGCGGCGCATTTTGGGTATCGCCATGGCTGGGGGGGGGGGGGCAAGAGCTTGCGGTATTGGGGGAGCTGGGGAAGCAAAGTGGGAGTCAGGGGTTTTGTTTTTGGGGGCGCGAGCCAGAGAAGGGGGAAGTGGAGGAGTAGAATCCCCACACAGGTGAGAAGACCAATGTTCCTCCTTAGGAGAAGGGGCAAACTGCTCTTCAGGAGCTTCATGTTCGTCAGGATTCTGGATCTGTGAAGCTTGAAAGTGTGGAGGTTCTGAAGGAACTAGAGTTGTGAGGATGGTGAAGTGTTGGGAGAGAAGACCAACAAGTTGTTGAATAGCTGTGCCTGGGATAGCCAAGGGACCATGTGGGTTATAAAGAGGCTGAGAGCCAGATAGAAGAGGGGCCACTGAAGCTGAAGGCTGAAACATCTGAGCACTATGAGTTTTTCCTTTATCTAAGGGTGGTGCAGGCAGCTGATTAAAGGCTTGATTAGCATTAGGAGCTTTCGAGAGATCAGTACCAACAATACGAAGGTCTCCTGTTTGCTGAGCAGCCATGTCAATATCTTCAGAAGTAATGACTGGTATGTTGATTGGTGCTGAAATATTGTGATGCATTTGTTCAGTGCAGCGAAGCCAATTTTCTGGAGAAGGTACAGCAGGGAGTTGGCGGTCTGAAGCTGGTATCGAAGGTGAAGCAGTAGTTGGCTGAGTATTCAGAGGAGGCAATAACGGGGTCGAGGAAGCTTGGTTTTGAGGAGGAGCGTCTGCAAAGAGTTCCTGAAATTTCTGAAGAAGAGCTGACGGTCTCTGAAAGCCACCAATGAAAAGAGCCTGACGCGGTATAGCAGTGATATTGGTCATCCAAGCTCCGTAGACTTCAAAAGGTAAATGCTGTTGAGACTGGGTTGGAGCAGGGTTAAGTAATTTGCTGTGACCCTTGGAGAAATCTTTAACATGATGAAAGAATCCAGCGCAGAAAGTGCAGATTTTGGGAATTTTATCGTAAAGAACAAAGACCCAGAAATTGTCACGGTTGCCCAACTTGAAACTGATACGGTCTACTGCTCTGGAAGTGATATTAATTTTGGCTCTAGCAGACATGCATCGGTCATCATGGAGCATAAAGGATTCGCTTAAAGGTTCCATATCAGAAGGCAGACCAACATGGCAAACGAGTTGTTCCAGCAGATCTAGAGTTCTACAATCAGAAGGGATTCCAAAAAACTTGACTGTGACATAGATGTATTTGAAGGCATAAGAGTCACCAGGTTTATTGTGCTCAACCCATTCAAGAAGAAGAGTTTCGCAGCCAGTATTTCAGGGTTGTTTGGACCAGACGTAGCGCATGCCATTGAGGTCTTGAAATTTAGCAAGGAATAGATTCTATTTAACCTGGAAGATGTCATGTGGGCTGCGCGGCCAGGCACGCGCCATATCATTCCTGATGGCTTGGAGGGGAACACAGCGAGCCACTCCTTCTGGATCTGCAACTTTCAGGAGCAAGTTGAAGCGGGAGTCTTCTTGTCCAGCTGGAAAGTCCACAGCAGTGACCACTCTGGTCATAGAGTGCGGCGGCACATGGGGCACTACAAGAGGACGAGAGGTAGGGACCGGCGAGGCAGAGCTTTCAGCAGTGGATGAAAGTGACGGGCGTGTTGGCGGGAGAGGCGGAAAGCGACCGGGAAGGCGAGGGAGTGGAGGTTTGTCGGGAGGATCACGAGGGTGCTCCATGTGCGGCATGGGCTTCAGAACGGAGTAAACTAGAGAAGGTGGGAAAGAAAAAGACAGAGAGAGGACGAAGAACAGTGGAGCTGAAGATAAACCAGGGAAGAACCGGGGAGGAGAAAGCGACGTGTCAAAAGAGAGGCCTGCATGTAACAGTAAAGAGGACAGATGTGCAGTGGAGGAGGAGGGGAAAGGAACAGCGGTGGGATTAAACTAGAACACTCAAACAGTGGGAGGAACAGCGGGGGACTAGGGGGAACCGGTAGGGCGCCTAGCAGGGAGAGCGAGAGCACGACTACTCTATCGGCGTTCTTTGCCCCCCTTGGAGCAAAGCACTATACTAACAACTTTAATGGTAGGATATAAAGTCAAAACAATCACATTCTTATATTTTGAAATCGAAATGGAGGGAATATCAATCTATTATATTAATACAATAGTGTTAAAAAACGCCGCCACGTTCGGCGAGAGGGTCAAGAAATTCTCACGTTAATCTAAAAAGGAGAAGAATATACATCGTCAGATTTTATGAAGATCTAACGGTCCACATTAATTCAATAAATTAAATTTGAGATGGCCTATAAATTCTCACATTAATAATCCAAACAAATAAAAATACGTACCGTTGGATTTTATGAAGATCTAACGGTCCATAATAATCCGATAAACTCAGTTCGAATATGATTAATAAATAAATACAGTGAAATAAGCATATCATAGGAGGAGTCAACTCAAACTAGCCGTGGTTACTGTACATCTTTTTTTTAAAACTTTGCTATAGGTGTAATTCCATGATCTGAACTCCAAACAAGTCATGTGAACAGTCAAACAGAATGTATTCAACGAGCTCTATGTATTTGTGGTCTCTGATCATCTGTTCAATCAACGTATTAAAAGTCAACTTTGCCTCTCTTATAAACCACCTACTCAACCTTCAACTCTATAATTTTCATATATATATTATCTTTGTGCTATAGTGGAAAAAGGCCCCCGTATCCCTCGATCAGAGACCATCCGTTCATATATATTATCTTGCCTCACGCCGCCAACCTAGATTCCCTATGGTAACTCCAGCTCCGCGCTAAACATTTTTTATTTTTTCTATTTTCATCATGCATTGCTTTTCAATATAACCTACTATAATGTTAGTAACATAGTATTAAAAAGCCACCACATTCACCGGAAAGGTCTTAAAATTACCCTCATTGATTAAAAAAAACAAAAAATATGCACATTTGTGTTTTATAAATGTACCAAGTAGTGTTCGATTAACCAAAAAGTTATGTCTCATATGACTATGATCAATCATATCATATATGTATTAAAATTACCTCCAAAAAAGACTACAAATTTGCATGGAAAAAGATCGATTGGACTCCAGTTCCAACAATGGTGAGTACAAGGGTGAAAAACGAAAAGAAGGAAACCATCATAAGTAAATATGATATCAATCTAACTAGGCCGTTCAAGGGCAAACAAATATCATTTCCCATATGCACCACGTTCGCCGAGACTATAGCCTGTTACTTTATCTTCATTTCTAAAAAAACTTAAGACAATTACCTCCGTGACCTGAACTACAAATAAGCCAAGTGAATAGTCAAATGAAATGCATTTACTAAGCGTTATGCATCTGCAATCTCCCATCGTCCGTTCAATAAACAAATAAAAAAGTCAACTGCTGTACCTCATCCTCTAATCTTTTTTTTTTGAAAAGATCATCCTCTAATCTCCAACGCACCAAACTGTTGGAGACACGCGCCAAATTGTTGGACGACCTCGACGCTCTCCTCACACTTCTTCACCCACATCGTCCTTCAGTGGTTCTTGGCGATCATTTGTTGATTGGAGCCAATTTGGTCTGCTCTAGAAGATTTGATGCACAATAATTTTGTGGCAAGATTTTGCAAAGTGAAAAAAATTGCATGTTGTTGTTTGCATTGCCCTTAAAATTAAGGGTGAGTCGAATTCGCTGCCAAATAAATCAGTTTGGCAAGTGCTGCCTCTTAGCATATGATGCAAATCTACCGTGCAAACAACACAGTGGAAACAGGGATGGATAAACGCCATCAGATGTGAAGCCATGCAACTCTCACAAAGTTTGCGCACCCTTGTGTTACGGACCCATGAAAGTCAACTTGAAACAATTGTTTTTTTTTATCATGCTTCTTAGTATGTCTAAAAAAACCTTAACATAGCAACATCATGGGACAAAGGGAGTATTAAATTTGAAAAAAGATATCAATTGATCAAAGATTATATGTCAAATATGATTAATAGATAGATAAATTTAGCATAAAAAATAAGAAATTACCAATTTCCCAAATAGTTCATATGAGATAAATTAATAAACAGATACATTTGATATTTTTTAGAAAACAATTAGCAGTTGACTAAAAGTTCATATCAATAAATTGCTCAATTCAGAATTAAACATTAGCCAAATTCATAGTTTATTTGCATATAGAATGAAAAAAATAACTAAATAAAGATTCAACGACAAATACAATTATAAAAAAACTAAATTTGTAATTAAAACAATGGAAATAGGTATTTTTATTGGTATTAGAAAATAAATTACATATGTGAAGAGTTTATGAAATATAATTAGTTAATAGCATATTACCATGCTAATTAAAAAATGACTTACACCATTATTTTTTCATCCATATCTTCTTATTAAACCTTAAAAATAATTTGCCAGTATTGCCAAAACTCTACAATAAAAATTCTTATTGCAAGACAAAAAAAATTAATATAAGACATTCTTTTGTATTATGATTTCATGTTTCCGCAATAAAATATGATGATAAAAAAGTAACGCCTTGATATTGGCCGTTTGGAAACAAGAATGAAAATGAAACAAAAAATTAAAAAAATTATTTTTAAATAAAGAAAACCCAAATGTTAAGAAAATCTAGCTACCCGTGCTGTTTGCTCGGACCAGTTACATATGCATTAAAGAGTACTGAAAACCATCCGAATTACAGGACTCAGCACGTGTAGTTAAAAGGCTGGGTGAGGGGCATCGCATATCCGTTGCTCCTCTGCAAGCACCCCACGCTGAGCGGCTCTATCGTCCCCCGCGCCTCGCCGTAGGAGTTCCAGCACAGCGGCGCCACGGTGCCGGGCGCGCCCGCCGCCGGCGACAGGCGCACGTCCGCCATGCTGACGCCGGTGCACGGCCGGGCGTCGCTGCAGGCCAGCCGCGCCGGCTGGAAGGAGTAGGTCCCGACGACGCGCCGGTACGCAACGCCGGCGATGGCCACGGCGCCGGTCCGGTTGGCGCACCGCGCGCCGCCCCTGTCGCAGTAGAACTGGTCGATGGCGATCGGCGTGGCCACGTTCGACACCCTCACGTTGGAGAAGGTGATGTTCCGCACCGAGCCCACGCCTCCCTGAGGACCGTGTGGCATTGCTCAGATCATGTGTTCATGCCTAGCTTATTTGGGTGTGTCAAGGTAGTAGAGGCCATTCATACCTGCCATGTCTTGATCCTGACACCGTACAGAGCGTTCTGCACATTGATGTTCTCTGCAACTACATCAGAGACGCACGCCAGACTGCCGTCCTTCCCGAGTCCTCCTACGCTGCAGGAACAAATGTTAGGCCATGTTCATAATAACAGATCGAACATTTTTTTTCTTGAATTCTGAAGAAATCGAACTGTTTTCAACGAAATTCCTACAGTTCCAAACAGTCTCATTCTCGACTCTCAGCATGTAGAAGCAGTTGGTCGTTGTAGATTACTATTGCTTAATCACACACCTGATTCCATGGCCGGGGTTGCAGACGATGTTCTTCATGTGAACATTTGAGCACCCAGTCTGTATCGACACGCAGTCATCGCCTGCAAAATATATATATAAAAAAGGGTACGTGGCTCAGGCTTTCTGGCCCACATTTGGGCTCGATAGGGATCCGCAAGATCAGGGCATGCATTTGATTTACCGCAGGCGATGCTGGAGCTCCTGATCTCGACGTCCCTGGTGTTCTGAAGATGGATGCCGTCGGTGTTGGGGCTGTCCCCGGGGGAAGAGATGGTGATGTTCTTCACCCTGATGCCTCCGGAGCTGTCGAACTTGAGGTGGCACTGCGGGCTGTTGCTGATCCGGATGTTGCGCACGGTGACATTGAAGCTTCTGTAAAACCTCACAAGCTGAAAGCAAAAAAAAAATCACTGCTGGTTAAGTATACTCCAGATCGTGGCGCAAGTAAAATGCTTTGTGTGGTGCAGTTGGCTTGAGTGTTCAAACCGTAGGCTTGACTCCTGTTGAATGCCAGTGCCACGTAGATCTCTGCACAAGATACGGAGAAACAACACGACTGTTAGTCATCATCTTGGCGCTGATCATCATGGCATGAAGTCTGAACTCTGAAAATACTGATTATTTTCTCCGTCATGTACGTGACCTGAGGAGCACTCTGCAGCGAAGTGATGCTCTGGCCATCGACCGTGCCGGCGCCCTGGATGCTGAAGCCATTCAGCCACTTGAAGTTGAGCCACTGGAGAGGCCTCCGGTACTTTGGCCAGGAGCCCATGTCTGCAGGCGCCAGCAAGGTGCCATCTATCTGAAAACCTCGAGAAATTAGCACTCAGCCTGGCGAATCGGGGGAGGGAAGAAGAAGATTGGGAAAGAGAAGGACCTGAAGCGTGAGCTTTGTGCTGCAGGGGCCCTGGAGCGTGACCGGCGAGACGAGGAACCGGTGCCCGGACGGGAATAGCACGGTGGCGCGCGGGACTCGGCACGCCACTTGCCACGCTGCTACAAGTGCCTGAAGCCAAAAATCCATCCAAGTTTATAAAGAAATTATAAACCCCAGTGTCATCAGGGAAATGGCTAGTGGAAAAAAAACGCGAATTTACAAGTTGATGATGCGACAACTTCTTTTACAGTAGTTAACATGGATTCCAATCACAAATTAATCCCCGGGGACTCGACCGACAGAACAACAGACGACGCTCAAGAAAATTCTGCTGCACATGCGGCGGGAAGGAGTGAAATTCCATCTTACCGCCGAATCGTCAGTGACACCGTCCGCCGCCGCTCCGAACGACAGGACGCTGAGCGTCGTCGTCCTTCCCGTCGTCGACCTCGCCGCCACCGCCGGCGCCGGCAACGACGCCAGGCACAGGAGCGCGCCGGCCAGCAACGCGGCCGAGACGACGGCGGAGCTCCACATCTCCGCGCACTGCACTGTGCTTATTGCTACTTGGGGCAAGTTGAGTTGCGAGCGTATGGCATATATACATATAGTTGTAACCACCGGATCGAGCATGCATGCATGCATGGCTGATGCACAAATATAATTAAAATCAGGACGGAGGAAAAAGCTGGAGGAGGGCTTGCTTTGCGTTTGCGCGCGTGGGTTAGGGTTAGGCAAATTTAATGCTAGGCGCCATACCCTCATCAGCTTTCCCGTTTGTGGGATTAGCGGCGTGCGGTGTCCCTTGGCAATGGGGCTCATGTGTGACCATCTGCTAGCGAGAGGGTGATAGCAAGAGCCCTTTTTCCTTCATTCCCCACTCTGGTTAATACTGATAAAGCACATCGCCGCCCATTATCTCGGCTTAACCCAAGCTCCAGCCATGTGCTCGGGGGTCGTCAATTCAATTGATCTAGATCCCACAACTAATTTCTATAGCCTTGCACAGTTGCACCCTAATTTGCTTTAATCTTCATAAAACCATTTGAAATAATTGAGAAACAAACTATATAAGATGTTGCTACAACATTTGAGTAATACCCCATTCGTTCTAAATTACTATTTACTACTGATTTTTTCCTCACACTATTTGATTATTCGTCTTATTTAAAAATTTAGTCTAAATATAAAAAAGTCATACTGAAAGTACGTTTGATGATAAAGTAAGTAATAAATAAAATAAATAATACTTGCATAATTTTTTAAACATGTTGAATGGTCAAACGTTGTGAGAAAAAATCAACAGTTCAATACGAATAATGATTTAGAATGGATGTACCTTTTATGCTTACGCTCAAAAGATTCAAACACACATTCCGATAAGTGACACTGATTTTTTCTCTAAGAGAAACTTCATTAGCCTTTGATAATTATATCAAGATGATGCACTAAGATGTAAACAGCCCAAGTAAATAGCTTTAATATAACTTCATGTAACTTAGTGAGAGCTAACGACAATCTCGTACATCCATGCGTAATAGGGAATTTCGGTTGATAGTTAAACCTTACGTCCTTGTCGCATCTAAAGATTAAGGTGGTCTGACCATTTAAATACTAGTTGTATGGTCATAGCCACAACTATAAAATATTCTTTAACAGTTTCCCTAAATGCTAATGCTAGTGGTTTACAAATACGGAATATGTGACAAGATTATTACAAGCCGTCACAAACAATTTGTTTGACGATTAATAATATTACAAAAAAGGGGGCTTGAGCCCCTCTTCCGCTCCTGTTTGTTCGTACTCCTATATCCGGTTTTACGTAGAACTTCCTTGCAAGTTGCAGCAGTAAAGGAATGTGGTAATCATAAAGTAAATATATCTAGTAGTGGACCCGAGACGGACTTTAGTTTGCGGTCCACTGTAAATTTGGAAGCTTACGGTCAGTGCCTACCTCCCGCCGCCGCCCGCCTCCCCCACCATCCGTGGCCCGCGGCGAGCGCTGCCGGCCGTTCGCCCACCTCCCGGGCCGCTGCCCACCACCCCGCCCTTCTGAATCTCTTCGACCGGCTGCCTGTCCAGCCTCCTCCTCGCCGCCGTGCCGGCCGCCCTCCTCCTGCTCACCACCCGCGGCCCCGCCCTTCCTAACCCCTCCAGTCGTCGTCCTCCCTACCGGCCATCGCCACCGCCGCCGACCCTGCCCACCGGATGTCGTCCGCCGCCACCCCGGGCCCTCCCTCTGTAGCCCGGGTGCTCCTCCCCCAACCCCGGCAACCTCAACCCCAAAACCCTAACCCGAGCTCCTCTCTTCTCCTCTCCTCTCTTCTCTTCTCTTCTCTTCTCTTCTTCTTCCTCCTCTCCTCTCCTCTCTCCTTTCTTCTCGTATCTAATCGACCGCACGGTGCGGTCGACCTTAGAAACAAGATTGCACTTTTTTTCCATCTTCCGGGCTCTATGATCTACACATTGCTGGATCCACCCTTGATATCAATTGTTGGACAATTGTTGGACGTAATACGAAACATAATGTTCATGCTTTGTCTTCATGCCTTTTTCTTCATCCACTATTCACTTTTATCTTGTATGTTTCCATTTGTTACTACCGTTGTCTTGATTGTCGTCACGCTAATTTAGTATCTCGTGGAATCACCTAATAACCACTATCCATTTGTCTTTGCTCTCTACTAGTATTCAGTGTTGTGAGGGCACCCGGGGCAGCCGCCCTGGGCCCCCAAATCGCAGGGGGGCCTCCCCATGTGTACCTTTAGTATGTATACTAAGGCCCAAAGCCTATTACGTTGCCTGAATAGAGAGATTAAAGTGAGCACACCAACAATGGCAGCCCGACATGATGAAACACAGATAATCAGGATCAGCCCATCGACACCTTGAGACTTGAGAGGCACCTGTTCGTCTATCGAGGGGGCCTCAAATTCTTGTTTCGCCCCGGACCAAAAAAACACAGGGCCGGCCCTGCTAGTATTGCCTAGCTAGTCACGTGCACTGAATCTCACAGCAAATTAGCCAGCATGTAGTAGATGGAGGCCAGGTCGATTATGATAGGGATGGAGTAAATATACATGCCAAGCTATCTAGCAATTGTATTATGGAACAGATTTTAAATATTAAAATTACATGTTTTTTTTGGATGGAGGGAGTGTACGTTATTGTGTAGGCATTCAACCTATGGTTCAGATTGTGCACTACTCAAGAGAATCCCGTGTTCACATCATTGCAAAAGATTGCATAACTCAATTGGTTAGGTTCTGTATGGTACAGTATGTCCACTCATGTTCTAAGGCTAAAATTTAGTACATGTACTTGTATTTTAGCTAATTTATTTTGGCAATAAACCATGTACTCTTCAATATCAAAGGACCCATATTTCTTCAACCCAAAGGATCTATCAACATAGCCTTTCCTAGGCATTTATGGTAACCTGGGCTGAAATCGGCCCAAAAAGCGAGTGACCATTCAAACTACGTCTTGTTTAGTTCTAAAGTTTGGCATGTCAAACTTGGCATTTTGTCATTAATACGACACCGTAACATTTCGTTTGTATTTGTAAATAATTATCCAAACATTGATTAATTAGGCTCAAAATATTCATCTCGCAAAGTACAACAAAACTATGCAATTAGTTTTTGATTTCACTACATTTAGAAACATATTAGTTTTTTTAGAAACATAGTACAGACGCTCACAAACACGCACGCACATTCACCCTTGTGAATCTCGAGATTGACTAAGTCACCACATGCACCTCGTTGTCAACGGAAACATATTAGTTTTATCAACATATTAGTTTTATCATGATTTTTAAGAAAAAAAATACAAGTTTTCTACATATACTCCTATTTTTTCATTTACTATATTTAAAAACTAATTAGCTTAATCAAATCATTATATATTTAAAAATAACGAAAGAATATGTAAACATAAGTATGATATAAAATAGATAATATAGCATAAATAATGCCCACATAAGTTCTATAAAACCGTACCATTATTTATTTGGCATAAAACCGGCCATTTCAAACGGTTTGCACCGGCTCATTTGCACGGCTAATCTTTGTTAAGCTGAACCAAACGAGGAAAGCTAATTCGTTTTCTTTTACGTGGCTTCAGGTGAGCACGCATATTCGTATTTTGTTTCGGAAACAGAACAATAGCAGGTCAGGATCCGTTGGAGCCTCCCTTGCATGCACCCTTCGGTCTCGGTCGGCGGCCCGTGCGGGACTATCGCGTTGGCGAGGGATTCCACGTATATGTAACCAGCGGCGTGCTCGGCAGTTCTCTGTTGAGTCGGATGCACGTGGCGATGTCGATGAGTTTGCTCAGGATAGAAAAAGGATTTGAGCGCCTTGGGCGAGGAGAGTGGCGCGATCTGGAGCGCCGACACGGGCAAAGTGCCTTTGGAGTGGTGCCAATGCCATGGCTCAAAATCCGAGTCGTCCCCATCGGATCTGCGACTGCCCAATCAAAACATCCTAAACTGTGCCGCCGGCAAACGAGCTCTCACTTTCCAGTTTGCGCCAATCACAGATCACACGCTACCTTCATCTCTTGCAAGATGCAGGACCAAAGCAAAAACAGCGGTGGCATTTCGAGCTTGCACCAAATCGAATCATGCTCTCAATCAAACTCCACAATGGCGTACGTTTTTACATCACCACTACAAACCAATCATCCAGCACACTCCACCAAAACTTCATTGCTCACCAAATGGATATGGATTTGACTACACTAAGGCCATGAGCTAGCATTGCAGGATCATCTAAACAAAAATCAGCCATGGGTGTTGACGGCCTCCCAGAGCAGGTTCAGGTTCCTGGGCGCGTGCCCTCCTCCTGCGGCGGCGCACGCTCTCGCCTGCATGGCGGCGTCCCGCAGCGTCCGCAGCGTGCGCGCGTTGGCCTCCCAGAACCCGCACCTCTCATATGGCAGGCCGTGCTTCCTGCAGAGCTCCCGCACGAGCGGCGCGACGCGGCGGAGGTGGCACCGCGGCAGCCGCGGGAACAGGTGGTGCTCCACCTAGAACTGCAGCCCGCCGTGGAACCAGTCCATCCACGGCGGGCACGCCACGTCCAGCGTGCCCCGCGTCTGCTTCTGGAACCAGTCGTCCCCACGTACGTACCCGCCGAGAAGTGGTTGAGACAGAACTGCACGTGCTGGATCCCCGTCACCGCGAAGCTCACCACCACGAACGCCGCGCGCTCCGCGGCGCCGCCGGGCACCCGCGACACCAGCCACGGGTACCACATCCAGAACACCGCCACCCCGGCGAGCTCCGCGGCCCGCCCCGGGACGCGCGCCGGGGTGCCGGCGTCGAGCAGCAGCAGCAGTGACTGCGCGAAGAGGTTGGCCCGCGCCACGCACATCACCGGGTAGAAGGTCCAGTGCTGGTAGCTGACGAGGAGCCGGGCGGCGGCGTCGAAGTGCATGGCGCGGCGGTAGAAGGCGGAGCGGAGGGACGCGAAGAGGCGCGGGGACACGGCGAAGAGCGGCATGTGCTGCACGTCCGGGTCGTGGTCGAGGCTGTTGCAGGCGATGTGGTGCGCGTTGTGGTTGCGCTTCCACCACGCGATGCTGATGCCGGCGACGCAGTTGCCGGCCACCAGCTGCGCGGCGTGGTTCAGGCGGTGGCTCCGCATGGCGACGTAGTGGCCCAAGTCGTGGCCAAGGAAGCCCGACTGCATCCACAGGAAGCCCAGCATGGCGGCGGCGGCCATGTGGGCGCCGAAGCTGGCGGTGGCGAGGACGAGCCAGACGGCGCCGGCGAGGAGCGCAGCCATGGCGCAGAGCGAGGCGGCGCAGACGTGGCCCTTGCGGTCAAAGAGCCCCGCCTTGGTGAACTCGGCGACGAGGCGGCGGTAGTCACGGGAGACCTCGGAGACGGCGTAGTCGGAGAGGGTGGCGACGCGGTAGCGGTCGAGGACGCGCCACGCGGAGGCCGGGTGGTAGGCGACGAAGGCGTCGGTCACGTCCTGCCCGGCGAGACTGAGCAGCGGGAGGTCGCCGCCCGGGTGGCGCGGCAGCCAGGTGGTGACGTCGTAGACCTTGCCCTGCACCGCCACCCACAGGTCGCCCTCGGCGCTGTGCTTCGCCATCTCCACCAACGTCACGTACCGCTTCTCCGGCGCCGCCTTCTTGTCAGCGACGCCATCCATCGCGGCGGCGGCGGCGGCGTCCTTCACCGCCGCCACCATGCTGCTGCTGCTCCCGTCCCGATCGCAAGTTGACCGATCAATCTGGACTCATCTGATCAGGAGCCACGCATCCGCAGCACAAATGGTGCAATGTGGGCAGACTGGATCTACGCGACGCAATGCGGCGAGGATCTAGGGGGAGAGGGGGAGAGCGAGATGAGTGTCGGGCCCTCCGACACCGCGGTGGCCTTGGTCTACTCCTACTGGGAGGGAGGGAGATGGGATTGGTTCGAGAGCAGGGGAAGGAAGGAAGGTAGTTTCTGTTTTGCGGCGGAGGCTTTGACCAGCGTTTTGACGAGAGCGGAGGAGAAAGACGGGTTGGACCCGCGCCGGGTGGGGACCACGCGAATCCGATCCGCGCCAGCAGCCAGCTAGGCCCAGCTGGACCCATCGACGCCTGGCAAAATCTAGGAGCACAGTGGCTGCTGGCACAGGCTGGGCCGTTCTTGGTGCGGCGCATGCCAACATGCGCGGTTGCCCGTTAGCTGCTGTTGCTTATAGCGCACGCAGATTCCTGCACCTGTGGGCTGTGGCACGGAGTTGCCGAGCTTGGCAGTTTTTTCTTCGACAGGAAGAACTATTTTTACATCATCGCTTTGTCTACTAGCAAATATGTCCGCTACCTTCGTTACATCGGCGATCACGACGCTGCTATTTTAACGATAAAGAATATTGAATTCATACTTCATGGGCATATCATTTTTGGTTTCTGTATATTTTGACGATGAGTAGATCTGAATTCGGACTATTTCATCAAGCATGGTTTAACGAAAAAAAGCCTGATAAGTGGGGTCGTAGGAGGGATAATGCTTGACTGATGGGTCCATCGGCCATCGAACGCACGTGCGACCCGCACGTTTAATAGAAACTAAGGGACGAGAGAGGCGGAGTTTGATGAAAAAAGACCTGACAGATGATGTCGCTAGAAGTGGTAGTGTTTCAATGACTGGTGGGTCCGTCGGTGTAACACACAAAAA
This sequence comes from Echinochloa phyllopogon, assembly GCA_033239725.1. NCBI lineage: Eukaryota > Viridiplantae > Streptophyta > Magnoliopsida > Poales > Poaceae > Echinochloa > Echinochloa phyllopogon. Next base: position 36,779,036 of record BTCW01000014.1, read on the forward strand.
TTGTCTATTTAAATTTTTTAGTAATTAATTGGCATTTATTTAATTTTTCATAATTAATATAGGTTAAATGAATTAATTATGAAATTAAAATCAAATATAAGTTGTAGAATTATTTTTGTTGCATTCATGTTGCTGCATTTAATTTTTGTATTGCTTGTGATTCAAATGAGAATTCAAATTTATTTAAATTCAAATTTGAATCACCTTGTTTGGAGTCCTAGAAAAGTTATTTCAGCCAGAGTCCACTTTTGCTCCTCAAACTCTTGCTCTGGTTCGCTTTTGCACCTTCTTCTTTCTTCCCGAGCCAGCCCAACTCCCCTCCACTTCTTTTGCTTCCTCGGCCCAGCAGCCAGCCGCCCGGCCCAACATCTTTTCCTTTCCCCGCGGCCCGCAGCGCCCCTTCCCTCCTCTCTCTCTCACTGCCGCCCGAGCCCGCACGTCAGCTCCTTCCCTTACCTCCCGCCCGACACCCCCTTCCTCCCCGGCGCTAATCGCGCCGCCCCGGCCAGCTTCCCCGCGACCTCCCCGTGCCCGTGGGCCCTCGCAGCACCCTCCACGAAGCTTCCCCGACCTCCACCCTTCCTTTTCCAGAGGGCCCATGCACGACAAGTCCTCCCCCGCTTGGAAACCGATCGCCGGCCACCGCCGCCTGATCTCTGTTGGCACTCCTTACGACCTACAGATAAATCCACAAGCGGACGGGTACCGATGTAGCTTTCACCCGGGAGTATTTCAAGGTATCGATTTCCACGGGGAACGAGAAGTGTACTAATCCTAAACTAAGTTGTCCTAGGTAGATGGAGTAGATGAATGAAATGGATGAGGTGGATGACGACAAAAAGGAGAGAAGAGAAGAGGTAGGAGGGTAGAGAGGGTACAGGTCTGGTAAGGGTATTCTACCGATTGACTGAGCAGAGCAGAAGATACAGATAGATACTTGCTTCGGGACTACAGAGCCTCCGACACACAGAAAGGGATGAGAAGGGGTGCCGGTTACCCTGAACCTTGGGTCCTAGGACACCGGAACTAACGTGATGGACTACGAAGACCGAAAGGGTTGTCACCACCTTACGGCTACCACCTCCGTTGCGACGGGCAGAAACTAAGGTTACTGGCAAGTCTAGGAACCACTCCTACACTAGTCAATAACTACTTATCTCCTATAGCAAGATAAGCACCCAAGCTAAGCAACCAGTATACAGTTATACCAATCAACTAAGCATTGAACGAAGAACGAGACAAGTATATAGATGTAAGAACTGAATGCTCAATTAATCAGAAAGAGATACAAGAGTTACCAGACATGACCCGGATGTCACTCGAAGCTCACCTCTCCTCTCTCCCTATTCTACTGATACAAGTGGCGGAACTTGGCAACGCTCACTCTACTCTTGTGTTGTGTGTTTTGCAGGTGAAGGAGGGCCTCTATTTATAGTGCCCAGGGTCGGTTTGAAGAGCAGTGGCAGCCACGCAACCCTGGAACGGTAGGAGGTCGGTTCGGGCGAAAATCCCGGTTCGGCCGAACTGTAGGATTCGGCCGAACCGGTGGATTTGCCCCTACGACCTGGATTTGCCCCTGGGAGGCGGTTTCCAGGGTCAGTTGCATGGGGACATGCCTTGGGCTGGTTCGGCTGAACCAATCCGTTCGGCCGAACTGGGTTTTCGGCCCAGCAGCGCTCCCCTGCACCGCCTCTCCCTCCTGGACCCTCTGGGCTGCATTATCTTGGTGTTCTTCGTGCTCTTTTGGCCCAGAGGCGACGTGGCGGTGGTCCACATGTCATGTCCGGTCGCTGCTCAGTTGTCGGTGATGTGTACGGCCTCCCGATCGTGCTCCGCGTCGGGTATGGCTAAGGGGGGTAACCGGCTGAATTGTGTCGTTCGGCCGAATAGGTCATTTCCGACCCCTATAGCACGTGTTTCTCCATTTTGTACCTGCACAGAGGACAATCACCAAAACTTGTGGAAATAGTCAGTGATAAGCCCTATAGCTATGGTGCGTGTCTCCATTGTGTCTGTTTTATACTTGGTTGGAGGTCGGAAATCGGTCTGTAACGACCGCCAACAAGCTCCCCCAAGCTTAGCTCTTTGCTCGTCCTCGAGCAAAGATAAAAACTTAGGCTCGGTGGATCAGGAGTTGCTACAATGTCATTTCTCTTGCAGGTAACTTTATAAACAACTAGTACTCAAATTTTTACTTGAATTACTAGCAAGGTATAATTTACCATTTTACCTATGGGGCTTATAGCAATCTCCTTATCTTGGGCGGTTGAAAGAATGAACAGTTTAACTTAGTTTTATTCCACCCTACTCTTTTCAGGATCCTATCTCGGAGTTTTCACCCTTTTGTGAAAAGATAAATTGTTCCTCATTGGCTCACTCAATCGCTCAAGTGTATTTGAATCCTCACCAAAGGCTTTGCCTTCTTTTCATCCTAACATCTAATTTGGCTTTTGTGTGGCTCGGGGACAAAGGATGAAGGCATACAAGCATCTTATATTTTGCTAAGTCAAAGACCGGACCTTAGGAGAATCAAATCACACTCTTAGATCGAGAAGTGCAAGTGTGTGGAATATGCAGAGTGGAATTTGGTGGAACTTCATGGAATGATTCTTCCTCTCCTTTATTTTTCAAGACCATGGGCTATCTCTTTTTTTTTGCCATGCCTCTTTGGCATGCTTTTCTTTTTCTCATATTTTTGCCATGCCACTTGGCATGCTTTTGTTTTTTTTCTTTTTGCATAGTCCATGCCTCTACTTCAAAGATATTTGGAGAGGGAATAAAAGAACACGAAGTTTATTTTTGTGGGATGGATGATGGCATGGTTTTGCTAACTCCCAGTGTAGGAATTGCAAGTGAGAGGTGGAGTGTATGTGAATCTCGATCTTGAGAGCATGAAAGATTCCTCACAAATGTCACAACAATTTGACAAAGTTCACTAAGATGACAAGCAGCATATGGTAGAAAGTTTAGAACTAATCCTATCATATGGCTCTGGTAGGTATTATGACCAATGAGGAACTTTGTTTTAATTTCGAAAGCATAAACAACCGAGATTTTCACCATACTAAGAGCAGAAATAGAATTCAACCAAAGTCTCACTATATCAATTCCCACAACAACCTAGACTTGGAATAAGGCATATGCTCCCACAAAGTTTTTAGGTTCATTTCTACTTATGCCAAATAACTCAAGCATAGTCAAGCAACTAGTTGCAACAAAGTACTAGCAAAATTAATGACAGAGCAACTATTCATCATTTCCAAAGTGAGAGGCATATGTTTCATTCCATGCATGGTTGGGAGTTTATTCAAAGGAAGTATTTTCAATTGAATGACCAAAGTGCTGAGTAATTCGGATCGTACCTGATGGGGGTCCTCCCCCAAGCTTGGACTCTTCACTGGTAGGGATTCAACCTTGAAAGGTACTGAGTTAGCTGGTCGGCCTGCTCGTCCTCATCCTGCTCCTCCACTGTGTCATGCCTGTACTCATGTATCTTTCTGTTAAACAGGGCAATCTCCGGTTGGCTCAAATGCACCAACCGGAGCGACAATTTTATTCTTTTTGCATTCAACTCTAATTTTATTTGTTCATCAAGCTAAGGTTGGAAACAAAATGTGTTGTAAGGGAAATAATTAGAGCACCTCCTAAACAATGATTTGAGCAAAGGGAAATTGAATTGGGAAATAAATTGAAACTAATGGTGCTCTAAAAGATACAACCACACGACTTCTACTCTATAGATGGATTGTAAAGGTCTAGATGTCATGTGGCTTTGGCGAGCCTCTTCAATTTGGTTGTGAATGCTTGGAAGAGGACATTATTCTTGTCCATCTGCCAAGGCTCGCCTTTAGTGACCTTCTCATCACGGTTGCTCAACTTCTGGCTGGTTTGTGCCAGTTCTTTTTCAGGCTCTTCAACCATGGGTTTCTCTTCTCCCTCCTCCATGGCTTTCTTCGTTAGTGGACTTGTCATACTTATGGAGAGGGAGCCCTTGGGTGAGGAAAGGTCTTTGGACAAGGATGGTGGCTGGGAAATGTGAACACTTGGTCGTGTTCGGGAAAGTGATGGAGGATGGTTTCTGACTCGAGATTGACAAGCAACTTTCCCAACATTTTCCTAGCGACTCTGAGACAAGATGGGATAGAGATAGGATCTAGGGTCCAAAAGGATGCTCAAGGGGCAAAACAGGGGTCCTTCGGTCGAACCAGCATGGTTCGGCCGAATTGTCCTAGTTTGCCCAACTAGAGTGGTCTAGTATGCCCAGAGTGCATCAGTGAGCCTATCTCTCTACTGCACACCCATCTCATTGACGATTTTGCAGAATGTTCTTGATGTGAGTGCTGATGTTCTGCTTGACCATTAGTTTGGGGGTGAGAAGGTGTGGCTATAAAATGCGGCTCCCCCAAGCTTAGATATTTCCAGGAGATGGAGTCAATGAGATGGGAGCCTCTACGACTAGCCCAGGACGCGAAAGCAAGGAAAGATGTTTTCATGGGATATTTGCTTAGCGTGCCTGGTGGCTGTGGCTCGATAGGGCTTGGCTTCTACCTAGTTAGAGACGCTATCTACGGCTACTAGAATAAACTCGTAGTTCTCTGAGTTAGGGAAAGGACCCATGGGGTCTATTCCCCTTACATCAAAGATTTCTACTGAATATTACTGGTGAGTGGCTTCGTGTCTCTTTCCCGTGTTTCTGGCAGTGTGGGCATCTCTTGCTAAGTTTCTTAGCTTCTCCATATTGCCATACCTTTATTCTGAACACTCCATAATGTCCTTCAGAAGGTGCTCCACGATATCTCTCCCAGGTTTTATGTGCCTCAGGTGCAGGCATGTATCGTCTGAGTCCATTTTGTATCCGGAAGAGATACGGGTTGTCCCATAGGTGATGTCTGCTCTCATAAACCAATTTTTTCCTATTTTCACCTGATGCGACGTACCCTAACACCATGAAGTCAACTATGGTGGCGTACCACGGCTCTAGTGTTGTGGCTTTGAGGAGCGTATCACCCCGTAAGAAAATCGCTGATGGAAAGATCAAGCGGGACTTATACCCGAGACAGACCCAACGAATGAGTCTTGGGTTCACATCCTTTTTGACCAAGAAATACTTCAGAGCAGTATGGTCGGAATAGACTATGACCTTTGCCCTAACTTGGTAGGACCGGAATTTGTCTATAACAAACATAGTTGCTAAGAGTTCCTTTTCCGTGGTTGCGTAGTTGAGCTGGGGCCAGTGAGCATAATGCTTCTTGTCCTTGGTTTGGCCCACAACAGCTCCAACAGCATAATTGCTCGCATCACACATGATTTCTAATGGGATGCTCTAGTCGCGAGACCGGATGATGGGAGCAGAGTTGAGTGCTTTCTTAGGGTGTGAAAGGAAGCATAGCACTCTTGGTTAGAGACGAGAGGGGTTTCCAAGAGATTGGTCAACGACCGGGTTATTTGAGAGAAATTTTCGATGAGACACCTATAAAGCCCGGTATGGCCAAGGAACTACAAATCCCCTTTACTCGTGGGAGGTGTACGCATAGGGTCGTATTTGGGAGTATGACAGGAGAAGATGATGGCTTTAGGCTTTGAATCTAGTCTTTCCCCGATCAAAGACGAATCTTCGTGACAATTGTCTTACGACCCCAAGGTAAGATAAGATAGGGATATGATGTGTATGAAGGTTAGGAGTAATCCCTTTGAAATCTTGGATCGAGTGTCCTAAGACTGATCGATCCTCCTCCAGGACAGTGAAAGTCGGTTGGGTTCCAGGGGGTTTGTCACTTATGGTCACTGGAGTTTGTCTGTCCTTAAAGAGGGAAACACACTTCAATCCAGAGGGAAGAGGCTTAGGTTCGACTGGAGGATGAATCTCTTCTTCCTCCATAAGGAATTGGGCATCTTCTTCTAGGAAATGTTGCTCTAAGTCTATCAAGGATGTTGACATGACCTCCTCTATTGGCTCAGGATCAGGATATGTCTCTATTGGGGTATTCAAGGAATAAGAATAAGAGACTGGGACGAGTTCTTCTCCGATCCTAAGCTCTAGCTGGATTATTGGTGAATTTTCTAGGATTTTCATGATTGACCTACCAATAAAGATGGGGTAAGTGGAATTTTCAGGTAGGTCAAAGATATGGAAATCCAAGAAAAGTTCAGGGTCGTTAATCTTAACGGGTATGGCCCGCAAGATCCCTAAACAGTTGAGGATCCTTCCCGATGTGAACCTTAGATGTTTCTGAGACGATGACCATGGTTCATTGGGGAGTTGAGCTCGCACCAAAGAGCTAGAGATTATGTTTATTCCGATGCTCGGGTCATACCCGATTTCTTTGTCTATGCCCATTACTTCACAAAAGATTGTTCGGATTCTCTTGGGCATTTTAACGACCTCGGTCGAGGCTTCTGCCTCGTCTAGCCATTCCCGACTTTTGATGGCAGAGAGACGGCCTAAGTACTCTCTTTGATATTCTAGTGCTTCCTTGTCGGGTGGTGGATACTTTTGCTCTACACATTGTCCTCGTGGGAAACGTATGACACAGTCGATGTCATCGAATAGACCATCGTCAAAATTGTAGGGAGTGGTGTAGAGTGGAGGATAGTAGTCCAGGCTAGAGTAAGGTTATGGTTCGAATTGAGCATCGGGTTCTGATGGAATGGAAGGGCTGATAGATTTGGATTGTTGGTGTACAGACTCTTCAGGTTTAGGCTGCTTCTCTTCTTCATCAGGGAGTTCGTCATAGACTCCAGTGTAGGGAGTGTCGTCCAGGATGCGCTCCAGGACTATCCTCGCTTCACTGGGAGTCAAATGAAAAAACGACCCTTTTGAAGCAGAGTCCAAGAAAGTGGTGGCTACGGGACAGAGGCCAAGGCTGAAATGTTGGAGAATGATAGGTTCAGATAGGCCTAGGTCTGGTCCGGATGCCAAGATTTGCTTGAAACGAGCCCAGGCAGCTCCTAACGACTCTCCCTCTAATTGCTTAAAGGTAAGAACTTTGATTCGGAGGCTGGCTACCTTGGAAATTGGGAAGAAATTTAGGCAGAATTTCTCTCTGAGAGTTTCCCAACTCCCTTCCATAGTACCGACAGTCAGAGAGTATCATTTCTTCGCTCCTCCCGTTAATGAGAACGGGAATAGCTTCCGTTTGAGTGTCTCTTGTGTCATGCCCGCAATGGTCAGGCACGAGCAGAGTTGCTCAAACTCGCGCAAATGCGCGTATGGACTCTCGGCCTTCGTTCCTGAGAACGATTGCTCACGAACCATGGCTATGAAGCCGGGACGTAGCTCATAGCCGGGTGTGGATATGCGATGTGATGAAGGTGGTGGCTCCAAACAAGCGCCCTTTGGAGTCAAGTGTTGACGTAAGGTAAGGGTGGAATCCATATGATGGATGATGGTGGGGTACACAGACAACTTGTGTTCGGAATCAGAACAGCTACCGTTCCCCGGCAACGGCGCCAGAAAGCTTGTTGGCACTCCTTACGGCCTACAGATAAATCCGCAAGCGGACGGATACCGATGTAGCTTTCACCCGGGAGTATTCCAAGGTATCGATTTCCACGGGGAACGAGAAGTGTACTAATCCTAAACTAAGTTGTCCTAGGTAGATGGAGTGGATGAATGAAATGGATGAGGTGGATGACGACAACAAGGAGAGAAGAGAAGGGTAGCAGGGTAGAGAGGGTACAGGTCTGGTAAGGGTATTCTACCGATTGACTGAGCAGAGCAGAAGATACAGATAGATACTTGCTTCGGGACTACAGAGCCTCCGACACACAGAAAGGGATGAGAAGGGGTGCCGGTTACCCTGAACCTTGGGTCCTAGGACACCGGAACTAACGTGATGGACTACGAAGACCGAAAGGGCTGTCACCACCTTACGGCTACCACCTCCGTTGCGACGGGCAGAAACTAAGGTTACTGGCAAGTCTAGGAACCACTCCTACACTAGTAAATAACTACTTATCTCCTATAGCAAGATAAGCACCCAAGCTAAGCAACCAGTATACAGTTATACCAATCAACTAAGCATTGAACGAAGAACGAGACAAGTATATAGATGTAAGAACTGAATGCTCAATTAATCAGAAAGAGATACAAGAGTTACCAGACATGACCCGGATGTCACTCGAAGCAGAGCCGCATTCGTAGAGGTACAGCGGGAAGAGGGGCCGACACTCCGGCTCCTCTCCGGGATGCTCACCTCTCCTTTCTCCCTATTCTACTGATACAAGTGGCGGAACTTGGCAACGCTCACTCTACTCTTGTGTTGTGTGTTTTGCAGGTGAAGGAGGGCCTCTATTTATAGTGCCCAGGGTCGGTTTGAAGAGCAGTGGCAGCCACGCAACCCTGGAACGGTAGGAGGTCGGTTCGGGCGAAAATCCCGGTTCGGCCGAACCGGTGGATGCACCGACCAAGGCCCCTACGGCCTGGATTTTCCCCTGGAGGCGGTTTCCAGGGTCGGTTGCATGGGGACATGCCTTGGGCTGGTTCGGCCGAACCAATCCGTTCGGCCGAACTGGGTTTTCGGCCCAGCAGCGCTCCCCTGCACCGCCTCTCCCTCTTCGTGCTCTTTTGGCCCAGAGGCGACGTGGCGGTGGTCCACATGTCATGTCCGGTCGCTGCTCAGTTGTCGGTGATGTGTACGGCCTCCCGATCGTGCTCCGCGTCGGGTATGGCTAAGGGGGTAACCGGCTGAATTGTGTCGTTCGGCCGAATAGGTCATTTCCGACCCCTATAGCACGTGTTTCTCCATTTTGTACCTGCACAGAGGACAATCACCAAAACTTGTGGAAATAGTCAGTGATAAGCCCTATAGCTATGGTGCGTGTCTCCATTGTGTCTGTTTTATACTTGGTTGGAGGTCGGAAATCGGTCTCTAACGACCGCCAACAATCCCCGCGCCAACTGCCCAATGTGCCACCCCCCGGCCTATAAAAGCAACCCCACCGAGTCCCTGGAGCATCACCGACCCTCTCCCAAGCCCCCAAGCCCTCCAGTAGCTCTCCCCGCGCAACGCCGCCACCACGAGCTATGCCGCGCTCCGGCCGCCGTCGAACCTGCCCCTCCAGCGCCGCTTCGAGCTCCTCGACGCCTCGGGCGACCTCGTAGCCAGGTGAGGAACCTCCCTCGCTCCTTCAATTGGTCAATCAGCGCCTCTACCGCACTGCTCACCGTCCGCCCGAGCCTTTCTCCACCGCTCACCGTCGGCCGCCGCCACCGCTACTCAATCCCTAACTTGAGCACCCTCATTGGTCTCGCCATGCTCCCCCGATGCTCTAGGTCCAAACCCCATCCCGATTGGAGCCCTGTAGCGCGAGATCGACGCTACTCCGACGAACTTTCGCCAGCTCCGCCGCGCCCCTGTGTCGCCACCGGCGAGCACCTCCCCGAGCCATCTTAGCCCTCGGATCAAGATCCAACGGCTAGATCGAACCCCCTTCCCTGAGTCAAACTTTTAAAAAATGGTCAGCCGAGTCGAATTTGCAAAAGAGCCCCTCCAAGATCTAAAATCAACCCGCGGTCCATTTCTATTCAAAAATAATTATAGTGAGGTCCTGAATTTTATGGAAAACCCCCTGAACTTTTAGAAAATAGAACCCGCCGTCCTGTTTTAACCCTTTTACGCATAGGCCCTCGGGTTTTAACGCGTATTTATGTATAGGTCCTCGGTTTTCAATAAGTCCTTGGAAACTTTTAAAAATTGCCAGCAGGTCTCTAGATCTTAGTTTTGCCATATCTTTTCCGTTTTAGCTCCGATTAGTGTGATTTTCGTGCTCAGTTTCTATTGTTTGGTGTACTGTTCTAATAGATTATTTTTGTTTGCATGTATTGGCTTGCGTGGATGTTTGTGTGGTGATTCGTGTCCAGTCGGTGAGCCTTTCGCGTTGGACTTCGAGTTCGGTGAGGACTTTCCGGAGCAGGACTCACAGCAGCAGCAGCTGCCCTTCGATGAAGGCAAGTTATAGCATGGACAATCCTTGCTATCTAAACACACTTTTTACATTCATTTACTTTCATATGCATGTGTCTAAATTGATGTCCTATTAATGTTGTACCTAGTTTGTATACTCCTGTCCTTGTTACCTTATGATTATTGTATATGGGTAGAATCTTTGCTATGCGCAGCTACTGTCACTATTATTTAATTGTTAATTTTGACATAATGGTTTACTTCAATATTAATGATAAAACTTGCTTTTTAGCAACATGGTTTAGGGAACTAGAGCATGTGTTGTGTGTTTTGCTCTAGTGTCTCTCCCTAAGGTCCGGTTCTTAAAGCGGCAACCCTCGCCGCCGGTAGAACTATTATGGCTCTGGTCTTGGTCAAGTAACTTATATGTCTCTAGCTTGCCAGTGGTTACCGGAGTGGCCGACGGCGTTAGGGGAAGTAAGGCACAGGGTGTTTCTTGATTCCACCGAGGACGGTAGCCCCGTCGGCTAGGTCTCTTTAGACCCAGTCCCGTGTTGGGAGCCCCTGTGGTACGGGAGCTCCGCATGTTGCGCTTTTTAGTCTTGTTGTTGGCATGAGTTTCCCGCGCTTGGACGCCATTGACCCCCTCACGTTGCGCCCTGAGGGTCAGTCAATCTCGGTGCCTAGAGTCTCACCACCTTATTGTATCTTAGCGGCCACTGTCTTGTTCGGGTGTCTTGTGAAAAGCCTCGTAGCGTCCCTATGCAATCACACCTCGGAAAGTGTTGATGTGCGTGGTTGGGTGCAAAGTTCTTTTGAACTTTTACGCGACTGGTGGGTAAAGGGTGAAACCTCTGCAGAGCGTAAAATCTATCATGATAGCCTTGCTCAGGATCACGAGCGGCCTGGATCCTTTTTGATTAGAAGATGATGTTTATTTATGATTAATGTCACTTATACTTATTTAATTGGGTTACAACTGGGTTTGATTCACTTGTAGTAATTTGGTTAATGTTAAAATGAACCAACTAAAAATGCTAATGTAGTTAAGCCGTGTCTAGCCTATTTTGAGCCTTCATACCCGTGCTATACTTGCTAAGTAATTGTTTACTTACACTTGTCATTTTATTCAACAAAATCCCGGATGGGTAAACAGATTGGGCTAGGCATGAGTCTGCTGCTGAGTTTCCCAGTCAGAGTCCCTATGGATTACGGCTCCATTAGTTTGAGAGTTATTAGTCTTCCGCTGTATTTGGTTAGTTTATTTATGGTGCACTCTGATGTAAAACTTTATTTAATGAAGAATTTATTTCAAGCATATGTTCTCTGTTTATCATATTTGTTCGCTATATGTGTACTATGACTTCGTGGGCACACATATGGCCGCATTCGGATTTTTGTGAAAATCCGGGTGTGACATTCGGTCACGTGCGCGACACGCACGTGATATAAGAAAATCCCTAACCAACTTCAAATTCTAGGAGAATTTGAGTACTAAAAATCATTAACCAACGCTTTTTAGATAATGACCGAACATGCCATGAAGTGCAAAGCTTTGAGGGGGTCAAGTCTGGCACCTGATAGCTATAAACTAAAAGCAATTATAGTTATGAGACATCGGTGAATAAGTTTGTCTCCAAACTTTATTATTTGCATGGATGCATTAAGAGGGGCTCACCGTGAACCTGTCCTTGCCTCCTGGCCTTATGGTGTGCTGCTCAGTGCCTTGCGCCATTACAGGATCGAGATCGCAGTAGCTGACCTCCAGCGATCTGCTTCGCTTCTAGCGTGCCGCCATGCCGTTACAAACAAGTTCACGGTATAGCAAGATTTAGGTTAGAATAGAGAGAATACAAACCCGCCTTGCTATACGACCGTAATCCTTTGTGCGAATGGGTTACGAAGAGAGGTACCCGGATTTAGATTCCCTCTCTCTTGAAAATCCATTTTAGATATGGGTACTCTGTTAGAGGATAAAATAGTACCATTGGAGATTTATTTTAGGTTTGGGTCTCCCTGTTGCATATAGCCACGATCGTTGTTGGCTGCTCGATGGGAGGCCGCGACGTCAGATACGGCGAGGGATCTTGGCTGCTCGATGCGAGGCCGCGACGTCAGGTACGGCGAGGGATCTTTTCTACTGTTCGCTATCTCTTTTCTCACGGTACAGAGGAACACGTTTAGTTGGTCCACGCGTGCACGAGAGAGAGATTCGACGTGAAATACAACACATCGCATGACCCTAAATTTAATCGGTGGGTACGTGGGGTGGGGTGAGTAAAAAGAATTATATTGAGAAAAGTAATGTTAAAACGGTAAAAGTCTTTAGAAACATAATTTTTTTTAAAAACTTTTTACGTCGTTTCCACCTTTAGCCCTGACATGTGGGTCCTCCATGAGAGATGGGTATGAATTATTTTAGTGAAAAGTGTTTTCAAAAGAATAGTACAGATAGATACACAAACCGAGTGTTTTGAAAGGACCCAACACTCGAGTCGAGTTCTCATTGGACCAAACAAACAATTGACCACACTAAAGAAATCCAGTGTTTTAGATGGATATAGTACCCTTTTATTCTTTAGGTTAGATTGAAATCTGACGGACCTGATGGTGTAGATTAAAAGACATCATAAACCTAGAAATTATATTTGAAATACTGATTTGACTGACTGACCCTACGGGGAAATCAAATGTCACCGAACAAGCGCCATTTTTTATGGTAATGTTCTTTGCGGCGGTGGAATACGTTCGCCTAGGTTTAAGTTCTCAACTCAGAACATGCGTCGCATTTTTTGATTTATTACGAGATTTGGTACGCGACGTGTCAATGAACAACGAGGTGTAGGTGGTGACTTTGTTAATCTCAACATCTCCTAGTTGTCTCTTGGATGTGCAAATAGGATAGTAAGTTTGCGTGCGTGTATTCCTAAGGGTGAATGTGCTTCGTGTGAGTATATGCATATGTACTGGTCTTTAAAAAAACATGGTTGATATAACAACATCATAGTAATAAATAAATAATAACATTGAAAACATACTTAAAAAGATCAAAATCCATATATATTGAACGAATAGAAATGACAGCACAATTATGATCGTAAATCTATACTATAAGGATCCAGTAGAAATGAAAACATTTCTCTCCAAAATAATTCCTACTCACCCCTCACGGAGTACCCACGTGTCGGGTTCAATGGCCCTCACGGAGGACCCATATGTCGGGTCCAACCGTGAAAACAACGTGGAAAGTTTCTCAAAAACGATGTTTCTAGAGAGTTTTTGTCGTTTTGGACATTACTCTTCTCATCATATAATTTCTTTACCTACCCCATGTACCAACTAATTAAATAGTCTAAAATAATCCCATAAATAAAGGTATATTTGCTAGTAATATCCAGAAAAGAAAACAAAATCTCTCTAATCTCCGTTTCAGTTAACCACGTATGAGGATTTCCAAAAAAAATACGTGTAGTATCTCGTATCCGATCCCTCATCAACCGTACCTTGTTTCGTCCGCACGGAGGTAGAGCATGCACATGCGGGGGCGGCAGACACCAACCCACCAGGCCACAACGTTCAACAAAAAATGCTGAAGACCTGTCACGCCTCTATGTATGCTAAAAACATACGTACGTTACAACACATATCAAGTACGCACCATTTATGCATAGATCAAGGTTAAGAAAAAGTTACACATGTGTGCATATTGAGACATTTTACGGTTGTGTAATGATCCTCCGTTACTTTGAACAAAAAATGTCACACTAATGTCATGATCAATCACATCCTAGATCCTCCACCGCCATGGAAAAAAACATTACGCAGGATTAGGTAACAGCCATCACGTTTCAAACAAAACAAATCTATATTATAAAGATCTAAAATAATTTGCAACCGACGAACCGATCAGTCATTAATACACTACCCCCTCCTAGCGACCCTAGGTGTCAGACTTTTTTTTCTTCAAACTTTTGACATCTGATGAACCCACCTGTCATTCAAATACTACCCCTCCTAGCGCGCGACCCCAACTGTCAGACTTTTTCTTCGTCGAACCCTCCGTCTCCATCGTCTGTATGGCATTGTCGAGTTCACAACCAATACAATATCCAACCAAGTATCTGTTATTTAATCTTACTTTTTATTAAACGTGAATGTCGCACGTGCGTTCACTCAAAATTTTTGACAGCCGACAGACCCATCAGTCATTGAAACATGACCCGTTCTAGCGACCTCAATTGTCAGGTATTTTTTTGTCAAACCCTCTGCCTTCCTCGTGCTCTCTGTAGTCTGACATCATTGAGTTTTCAACCAACACAAATCTCTGGTCAACTATCAGTTATACAGTCTTATTTTCTATTAAATGTGCGTGTCATTCACAATCAACCAGCGCTACTACGTTCGATCTAATCTTCGCCGCAGCTATAGGCCGGAATCCATCTCAGGTTACAAAGTCGAATAAAGAGTCTATATTTATTCAGCCATAAATCACATGTACATAATCATTTCCATATCCTACGTGTGTGTGGATCTTTTATTTTCCCAACAAGTACTGCATGCCAAACTAAAACTCTGCATGGACCTCGTAATCCCTAGCATGCACGCCAATCTGCCATTGAGTATACCGCAAAAGGCTGTGGCACCTTGTGCCCTAGCTAGCACTTGCGCACCGCCATTGCCGAGCTTGAAGCCGTCCGCCGCCACCGTCTGGCCAATCTCGCGTCGTTCTGTCAATGTTCGGAGACCTGATCGGATGGAGCGCCGCCGCTGGTCAATTACTGGCTGTTAGGTCTTGGTGACCTGCATCTCGATCTGCAGCTCTATCATCTTGGTGAGGATTCCTTCATGATGGTCTTCTCTATTTCTTCTTGATCGTGCTCAGAGGTCAGTCCATCGCTGTAGATGACATTCTGCTTCTGCGCACTCAACTCGGCACTACCAGATTGCCAACCAAACAACACTTCCACAAGCTTTGCTCACCGCACTTCAAAAGCCACCTACACGGATGCTTTCACTGGTCAAGACGGGGGCGGCACCAGCAGCGATGGGAAGCAGCAAGGCAGCGGGGAAGAAGGAGGACGTGCACCAGCTGAGGATTCTGGACAACTGCTATATGCAGTACATGTTCTTGAATTCCCGGGCGGAGGTGACGGCGATGGCAAAGAGTGCAGCAACTGAGGTGATGAATGTTTAAGTTGCAGCCCGGTCTTTTGTCACCACTAATTTTTGGATTGGATGATTGTTGTCTTCTTAGTTCCTGATTATATTTTTTGATCAGTTTACAACGCAAACTAAGCTTGTAGATCTCCGCCACGAAACTACGGTAGATCGATTAGTTTTATCGAAGTTACTGTATTTACATACCTAAGACTTGTAGATGCGTGGAATCATTATAAAATTAGTGCGGTGTGGTTTTCTTGGCCAGTGAAAATGTGAAAGTAGATTATATTATATGTATTAGCAATTTTAATGTTTACGCTTTACACCATGCTATGCCTATCTTATTATTTTTTCTGCCGTTAGATGCATCACCAATGATGTTAGCATCGGTTCTAACCAAGGTGGTATTTTTGTCAACGTTTGAAGTCGATGGATTTGAAGATATTACAAAAACAAGATAAGCTTAAATCATTTTGACCTCAGTTTACTCTTTACCAAGTTACCGGTTAATTTATCAAAAATTGGCTTAAACTCACCCTCAAATTAATTCTTGTTTACTATGTTTTCTAATACACGCGCGACACGCGCGTGTGCACTTTACTAGTATAAAATTAAGAAACAGGAGAATGACAACAAATTTGGGTACTTAGTGGAACCTCGCATATGCAAATGAAATCCACACAAAGGGAAAACTAAAATGACATATATTTGAAGTAATTAGTTAAACCACATATTGCATATCCCGGCTATAGATTCACAATTAAGGATTGGTGGAGATAGGGGAGAGTAGGGGCCAAGCCCCCCTCCTATCGCCAAGTCACACAAAGTTCCATTGCATAATTTAATTAAAAAATTTGAGTTTCTGTCAATGAGGGACACAAAACCATGACCTAAACAAACTGGAAGGACGGAGAAAAGGAAGAATAACACCCGGCAACATATCAAATTAGAATATGTTTTAGAAAGTTATTTGAGTATCGAAGAAAAGCTCACATTTAGCGTACAAAGTCTGGAATTGCAAGTGACATTAAGTCTCCATTGAAAAGAACATCGGTAGCGAGCCACTAATCTTTGATCCAAAGTAGTGGACCTAGCTAGACGAATTCGGCTGAGCTAAGTTGAGTATGGTGATAGTTGAGATTAGCCCTGATTTTTGAAACGAAGGTCAGATCATATCTCCTACTGTGTCTATTTATTTGATGATCTCATATTGTGTTTGTTTATTTTTGGCATGAGTGGCACTAGAACCTGAGTCAAGGGTGACCAAGCAACAAGGCAGGTGGTAACAATGGTGAAGGTCACCCTTGATCTAAACTGTGTTCTCGCAGGAAGCGAAGCTATTGATAGCTCATGGTGGGCCCTATGGCTGAACCTAGAGGTGGTGAGAGAAATTGAACCGAAGGTCAAACTTGAAAGTAGGGTGAGAGCATAGTAATTAGGACCGGATCGAACATCAAACTGGTCAGACATTTAATTTGATGGTTCATTGGTCTGACCCGTTGAACCACCGGTCCAAAGCGGTTCAAATACCCT
Source organism: Echinochloa phyllopogon (assembly GCA_033239725.1). Taxonomy (NCBI): domain Eukaryota; kingdom Viridiplantae; phylum Streptophyta; class Magnoliopsida; order Poales; family Poaceae; genus Echinochloa; species Echinochloa phyllopogon. The sequence continues at coordinate 36,795,634 of BTCW01000014.1, forward strand.
TAAGTTGTTATCTACAACACATGTGATAATGTGGTCCAATTGTTAGTTCACCCACTACAAACTCACCGGCCTGGGTTTGAACCCCCACAGTTAGTTGGTTTATTCCTGTTTTAATGCACAAGCGGTCTTTTACGTGGACTGGTGAGGGCTCTGGTTCCCGGTTCAACCAGTCGGACCGGCTGATCCGGTCCTAATAACTAGAGGTGAGAGGCGAAGGACATCCCTAAAATAGTGGGTATGCTGGAGTGCTTCCCTTGATGTCCCTGTTTATAGGGGGTGCTATCATCCATATAAACAAGACGTCTTTGGATTAGGACAACTTAGTTAGACAACCTTTAAAATGAAACACTTAAATAAGGCACATCTTTACAAGCTAGTAGTATACTTTCTACTGATGAAAAGTTTTTTTTTCATATACTATATCACTAAAACAATCGGCAGCAAAACATCAGTCTTTGTCGTCGTCCATTACAACTCATAGGACAATTAATCATCGGACCAACGCCTTAGGTCTAAGTAAACCTAGCGCGCACCCAACGAAAGATATGGCCAGTGACGCCGTCTTGCTGGCCATGGCGACGACGATCTTGTTAACGGTTGCCCTCCCCGAGACAGGAGCATCGTCAACATTCTCGGTGAACCACGGACACCGGAGCGCGGCGGCCGCCGTCAGCCGCTTCTCGGGGTCACACGTCAAGAGCCCTTTCAGCACCTGGAACCCATCCCTCGACAGCATCTCCTCCGGGAACAGCTCGCGCAGCCGGCTGCGGTGTCGCACCCGCAGCTGCCGCGCTCGCCACACCTGCACCTTGTCGTCGTGAGCCTGGGGCTTCATGGCCTCCCACACCCTCTTGCACGGCACGCCGAGCACGTCGAAGATCTTGAAGAGCCGAGTGCCCTCGTCGGCGTCGTCCTTCCCCGCGAACAGCGGCTTGCCGCCGGTGAAGAGCTCCGCCATCACGCAGCCGAGCGACCACGCGTCCACGGGCGTGCCGTGCTCGGCGTTCCTCGCTAGCACCTCCGGCGCCATGTACGCGGCCGTTCCGGCGAAGCGGCGCGGCGTGTCCTTCTCGGCCAAAGACTTGGCCGCCCCGTAGTTGCAGATCCTGACGGCGCCATCGCCGCCGCCGCCGTCGCGGACGAGGATGTTCTCGGGCCTGATGTCCCGGTGGACGATGCCGTGCCCGTGCATCACCTCGGCACCGTCCAGCAGCTTCCGCATGATGCGGCGCACCTCGGGCTCCGAGAACGGCTGGGTCCGATCCGCCATGGCGGCCCTGAGGCTGGGCCCAACGTAGTCCATGACGATGGAGTAGTCCGCGGTGCCGGGGCTACGCGCGACGGTGCGGAACGCGGCGAGCGGGGCGTGGCCCGCGCCGGCCGCCGTGAAGCAGGCCTCGCGGAGGACGTCGCCGGCGTGGCTCCCGCCGCTCCTGCGGTGGAGGGACTTGACGGCGACGGCCTGGCCCGTGGCGCGGTGGCGCGCCCTGACGACGACGCCGCCGTGGTCGCCCTGGCAGAGCCTGCGCCCTTCCTGCCTGTACCCGCGGGCGCTCGCCATGCGGCGCTTCCGCCTGCAGGTCCTCGGCCTCCCCTCGGCGGCGGTGGCGGCGACGTCGTCGATCATCGCGGAGATGACGGCGGCTCGCCTGGCGCTGATCGTTCTCCCGGCGACGCGGTGCTCCTGGATCATGTCGCAGATGGCTGCGACGCGCATGGCGACCGCAGTCATTGGCGCGGGGTCGGCGCGCTCGCCGTTAGCCATGGAGCTGGGGACTTGTGTGGCGGCGGCGGACATGGCGATCGAGGCCGCCGACGGAGTCAACTTGTGTTTGCAATGGAGCGATTGGCAACTGGAGGAGAAACTTGATGATCACCGTAGAGGGAGATTGGGGGGATTTATATGGAGCGGAGGACCCCTGCTGCCGAAATCCGTGCTGTGGTCGGAGTCGGATGCGGAAATCCGTGCGGTGGTACTTGCCGATCGTCGTAGGTTCGGAGTCGGAAAGCCGGAGCGCTGATCGATGCTACGAAGATGTTCATTACTCTGTGCTCTTCAAGATGCTGAAAACTTATTCCCCTGATTACGGATGAATAGTGAGGAGTCAACCATGAACGGTTTCATCTGAAACTAAAGCTAGTGCTGTGCTGTGTTGGAAATGCTGGTGTGGTTTGATTAGTTGTGTACGCTGATTTACACCTTTCTGTAAAGTCTTCATTCAAAATTGTTATATTTCTTTGAAGCGAAAAAAATGTGACTATGTGTTGTGAGAAAAGCAAAATTATGCTTACTATTTTTACAAGAAAACATGTCGTGCCTAGCTGGATTGGCATCAAAGTGGAACGAGATCTTGCACTTTGGATGAAGCCTGGATTTATTTTGTAGTACTACAATCTACAGAGGTAGGTAGAGTTGGGTTTAGTTTGAGAAACAGAGTACTTACATGCAAGTAAGTTTGATTGGGAAAATCACTTTATCAGACAATAAAAATCACTTTATCAGACATATTTGTTATTGGGCAGCAGATGATGAAGATACTTGACCATGAAGATACTAGAGCTGGGTTTAATTTCGTAAACAGGTATTCAAATCCAAAGTAATTTTGATGCGGAAATCACTTTATAAAATTCTTTGTTCCGAAGAGGGTTAAATGGCTGCAGATTATGTGTCACTTAACTAAAAGCACATAAGATTTCCATTGCTGATTATTTAAACATGGACCAAAGCTAGAAGATGATCGTACCTTGATTTGTGAACATATATGCGAATGAATAAAATAATAGTACATCTGAGTAGTGCAATCTTGCCGTGATGTTTGGCTAAGCGAATCTATGCTAGTTAATAACGGTATAGTACTATATCTATGCAAATCTAATTGAGTATAGTAGAGTGCACGCGCGACACGCGCGTGTATTAGAAAAAAATAGTAAATAAATTTTTTTTTCAAATTTTATTGAAATTCACATTTTTATGTTAGTAATTTCTTATCTATGAACGAAACATCTAAAGTTGACAAATATCTAAAGACACTGCAACTTTACTACTGGTAGTAAAGTCATGTCCTACTATACAACATCAAAACAGCAAAACAGGTGAATTGTGAAACATGTTCTACCTCATTGTCCACTATTGCATGCACTTCAACTTTAATCCTATGTAAATGCTTACCAAAAGTCGTAGTTGGTATAACGTTATACCAAAAAGAGCACTTTTTAAAGAGTTTTTCTCCGTTTGGATGCTATTTTTTCATCAGTCAAAAAACTTACCCACCTTGCGTACCTAGGTCCCTACCTGTCCACGCTATAATCTTCCTAATCTAATTAGATCTTTGGATGTTGATCATCCTAATATCTTCAACTGCCTGTTATGTGGTTTTATTTTTTTATTTTCTATTGAATGTGCATGTCGCATGTGCGTTTTGCTATTCTTTAGAAAAAGAGCATATAAAATAACCTTGTGGTTAACAACAATGGACATATGCAGAACCATTTGCCACATCGGTCTTAGCAAAATATGGCCAACCAAATAAAGGAGGATAAGAGATGAGTTACGTACGATCTTCACTGTCACCGACTCTGCAACAATCATCGATCTGTTCGCTTGGTTGGTGGCTGGTGCTGGTCTGTGTAGAGAGAAAAATACTTCTAGCTAGCTGCGGGTAAGCCAGGCGAATAGACATGTCACATGTTCTTATGGTACTCCATACTTAACGAACATGATAACCAAGTACTGAGTACGTAGTCCTCTCTAATGGATATCGGTTAGAAGTCTTTAGCGCACTTGAATACAGTTTGAAGTACAATGCAAGTTTACTGCAGGATATTCGATTCTACGGCACATCTTATGATAACAAGTTTACTGCTATATGAAAATAAGCACTTTATTGTAGAATTAAAAAATGTCCACGTCCGCACATGAGCTCGAGCGCATGCTCGAGGTCGGCCACGACGACCTCCGATATCGCCGGGCCGGTTATCTCCGTGCAGCCACAGACATCGTGCCACCATCTGCAGCGGCTCGAGCTGCCACGCGGCCGTCGGCTCAGGCGTTGGCTGCCAGTCGAGCACGTCCACCAGCCTCCCGGTTCGGATGCTCGATCAGCAGCGCGAACAGAGCCAAGGTCATGGGCACGCGCCACGCTCCCGTTCGCCTCGTCCCAGAGGGTCACTGCCGATAGCTTCCCGGTGAGCGCTTCCAACATCACCACGCCGAGGCTATACACGTTGCTCGGTGGCCGTATCCGCCCAATACTGAGGAGCTCCGGGTTGGCATACTCGCGTGTGGCGGGGCCAGCGAAGGCGACGAGGTCAACGGACAGGGAGAGTCCACTCCGGCGGCGCGCCACACTGCCATGCCGAAGCCCGACGAGCGCGACGCCCAGGTCGGGGCGGAGTCCCGGAGGATGCTGGAGGAGGTGATGCCGCCGTGGATGACGAGGGGCACGGCGCGGCGGTGCAGGTGCTCCACGCCATGCGCCGCACCAAGCAGCACCTCCACCTGCGCCTTCCACGACGCCGTCACCGGCGATGATGACGGCGGCGGCTTTGGTGGTGCGGCACCGCCACGGGCAGCCACGCTCGCCTGACCAGACTTTTTCGGGCGGCACCACCGGCAGCGACACGTACCGGAGCGCGAGGGCTCCGACGCTGGCGCTCTTCTCCATGTCGTCCATGCCCGCCGTGTCGCACGGGAGGATCCCACGGAGGTAGTCGGTGAAGCACAGGAACCTGTCGCCGCCTGGGATGGCCGCGCCCGTCTGCCACTACCGCATCTGCTTCACCAGGCCATCACTTTCATCACCGGTGACCACCGGATCGCCACCGTAGTCGACGACAGGTACCTCCTGCATGAGCTATCATCCGTCGCCGCGGCCGAGCCAGAGCACGCAGAGCTCGGCGTTAATCGTAGGAGGCTTGCCCGACGCCTCGGCCTCGGTGTCGTGTTCGTCTTCGGCGGCGTCGCTCGGCGCCTCCGGCACGTCGCTGGACACCTGAAGCTCGAGCTCGGCCACCTGGAGCTCACCGCCGGCGCAGCGCAGGAGGACGGTGTCCTTCTGGTGCAGCATGCGTGGCGATTGAGCGCCGTCTTGCAGTCCCATGCGCCGGCGGCGGGCGACGTCTTGGCGCATGTATTGCCTGGGGACGTAGCAGGCGGGGAGCAGCGACATCACCAGCAGCGGTGGCGGCGGCGTCATCGTCGGAGTCCCCGCCGCCTCGTACAAGAAGTAGTCGAAAGCAAGGACGAGTCGTTCTCCGTGACGTTAGTTGGAGGAGGACGCAACCGCCGTGCACCGCGATGACCGCGGGGTGGTGGTTGCTGTGCCGGCCCCAGTCGTCGTCGACGGCGGGCCGCCGCCCGGCCAGCTATAGATGAGGCTGGAGCTCGCCAGCGGCGGCGCGAGGGCGAAGGGCACGCGGAAGCGCCAGCCGGTGGAGGTGCACGAGTCCGCCGCGGTCGCCGTCGAGAGAGCCATAGCGATTCAGCAGCTGCCATCGGGGGTAAGCGACAGGTTTCCCCAGACGCGGTGGGGTTTCCATGTTGCCGCGCGCGGCGTTGATCGAGACCTTGTTGCGGTAACAACCGAAGCCTTTTAGCATCTGAGTACCTACTACGCCACGGATGTAGCTAGCTAGGAAAGCAATTCAGTTTTGTCGTACCGGATTCTGTAATTGCGGCAAACGAGCAGGCCTCCAACACGTCATGTAAGGAGTAGGTTAAACAAACACACGAAGCCAGCGGCAACACGACATCTGTTGCAAAGATTTCTTTTAGCAACTCAAGGTGTACGTAAACTCCTGTTTCATTCATCCTCATTCTGCACAAAAACAAAGGGCGTTCAAGTACAAGTGCTCACGGCAACAATACAAGCTAGGTCACCGTGAATATATAGGATATATGCATACTACCTAGACTTGCCATATCAGTCCAGACGTTTATATATAGAAGAAGTTTGTGGACGACGGGCGTGAGTCCCGGGAGGCGGGTCAGGAAAGGCTATTTGTGATTGGTGGGTATACGGGGTGATTAGTGAGAAAAGTAATGTCCAAAACGGCAAAAACTCTCTAGAAATATCGTTTTTGAGAAACTTTTCACGTCGTTTTCACCGTTGGACCCGACATGTGGGTCCTCCATAAGGGGTGGGTAGAAATTATTTTGGTGAAAAGTGTTTTCAATTCTACTGGATTCTTATAGTATAGATAGATATTAATTCGTGTATATACGGTAAGAGTAAGAGAATTTGCGTCTGAGTATGTTGCCTCTTAAGAGTATGATTATGTACTATTTTGTAGGTAGTATTATGTACTAGAATATACATACCTTTTGAAATTGGGAATTGATATATAATTTTTTTGAAGGGAGTATGTTTTTTTTTTGAATTTTTTTGAAGGGAGTATGTGTGCATACTACAGTTTAAGGGAGTATGCATAGGCACGTTCTGTTGAAAGATGAGTATATATATGTATAGATGGCCAGTATATACTCTCTTTTTTAGCCGGACGCCGGCATACATTTAATGATGGTTATGGTACTATTTGGAGGAGGGAGTATGATACATACCAAAGCGAGTAGGTACACATACTTATAGGTAGTATGAGTAGATGCATGTTTACATATAATATGACTACATACAGGTTTATACCAAATATATGAGTATATATATACATTTTGAAAAGGAGTATACGTATCCGATGCTACGGCGATGCCATCTGATGTTATAGCCACGGGCGCGCGCGGTGGCCACCGATCACGACCTTTCCGGTTGGACGCGCTTCCCGCAGGGGGGCTGACGAGCACGTTCGACCTTCCTTCCTTGCCGAAGCCTAACAGCATGATCCACCTGAGAACGTAACATCATCATGATCACTAAGGCCGCGTGAAATAGTTGTGGAGAAACATAATTGATTGTAGAATATCATGAATAACAAATCTATAGATTGATACTCAATGATCGCCATGCAGACCGGCAGCAGAAACAGAATTTAATTAGAAGACACGAGAAAGTTCAGATAGGTAGGCCCTGTTTGGCAGAGCTCCCAGAGCTGATTTTCTGGTGAATCCAGGAGAAGCTCTGCCAAACAGTTTTTCAGCGAGAAGTGATTCTCTGCTGATTCTGAAAAGTGATTCTCTGAAATGAACTAAAGGGTTGGGAGCTAAAAAAAAGTAGCTTTCCTGATTCTGTGAAGTGATTCTCCATCCTGATTTTAATAGTTTATGCTAGGTAATTAAAGAGAATCACTTTCAGCCACAGAATCACTTCTCTCAGAGAATCAGCTCCCACAGAGAATCAGAATCAGATGGAGCTCTACCAAACAGGCCCGTAGACTACCATCGTCCTTCCTCGTGCTTGGAGCCCAGGATCAGATCGCACGGGACTCAGGCCATGATCCCAAATTCTACCCCCAAAATTCACTATATAAAAAAAGATTCACATCACATCAAAATGTCATAGTATACATGGAGTACTAAATATAGATGGAATCAAAAACTAATTGTATAGTTTTGTTGTACTCTACGAGACGAACATTTTGAGCCTAATTAATCAATTTTTAGATAATTTTTTACACATACAAACGAAATGCTACAATGACGCACGCACTACGAGGGACGAAATTCCACCATAAATTTGGAAACTGGGCTCCGATCGATGAGGTATGCCCACGTACCTTCGCCGTCATATGGCAGGACAACAATTAATTGCACGAGCAGCAAGAGGAGCGTCACCGCCGCCCAGCGCGACAGCTCCAGAAAGTAGGCGCGCGCTGATGATCTGTACAAGAACGGAGTAGCATATGGACAATTGAATCCATCACCAAGAAGGAGTACATATATGTGCGTTCATACCTGTTTACCGTCGCATCGCCCGGCGGCGGGATGGACGAGCAGGCCGGGCAGCTCTCCGCCTCCATCGAGAGATGAGAGGGCCACGGAAGGGCGTTGCGTCTGGATCCAGAAAAAAGGATGGTGTGGCTCCCGACTAAAACAGAACAAGGAACTATCGGGTCTGTCTGATAAAAATGATAGAAACCCAGGCCTGGTTACGTGAAAACCGTAAAAAATCAAGGTAGGAGTAGCTACACGCACGTACAGAATAAATTATATATATATATAATTATTAAGAGCGACAATTCCACCGGTAAGATGATCGCCGGAAGAACTTCTGGTAACAATCTACAAATTCCCAGCACATTTCTTGGAACACTCCATGAAAGCATCACCATCTGAAACGATTTTCACCTGATCTGATCTGTCGGAGGAGGCACCATTGCTGGGCCTTTTCTCAGAGTTGGTTCCTTGTCAGGTTATATGATCTTTGAAAAATCTGAAACATGGGTACATAATTGAAACAAATCGGACTGGTACAGAATGGAACTCTCTTTTCTATCCGCTATTCTAGTTCAGTTTGTCAATCCAAATTATACGCAAACTAAACCAAGCCTTATTTCGCTGTTATTAGGTTGCTAAATATGTTGAGTTACAATTTCTTCCTTATGCGCCATCTGCCATATCTAGCCTAGACTGTTTTGCTTTTCAGATAGTGGGCTACCCATCTTCATTCAATCCATTGGGCCAAGGTATCAAGAATCATACGTGTGCTTCAAGATATTTCCGTAAATTTTTTTAAGGATTTTGATAATCATGCAAAATCTAATTTCTTCAGGTAGCCATATTGTGTTCTCAATAAAGAATCAGCTCTGCTCAAAAGGAAGAAAATGAAGTAGCATCACGTCACAGCTGAGACGACTCCAAAGTTCGGTTCAAACGTGTGGCCGTACCAAACTGACCATGCCACTGGTCTCAGGAAGCGCCGCCCTACCTGGGAGCTGGGACTCAAGAAGAATTATTGCCTTGTTTAGATCCCAAATTTTACCCCTAAAGTTTACTATGCAAAAAAAAATTACAATCACATCAAAATGTCATAGCATACATGAAGTACTAAATGTAGATAAAATCAAAAACTAATTGCACAGTTTTGTTGTACTCTACGAGACAAACATTTCGAGCATAATTAATCAATTTTTGGACAATTTTTCACACGTACAAACGAAATGCTACAGTGACGCACGCACCCCAAAAAGTCAAAGTTTGCTCCCAAATTTAGGATCTAAACAAGGCCTCGGATGATCATGGAAAGCCAAATGTCAGGAAGCCCAGGGTGGTCTTAATGAACCAAACATTTCATAGTACAATAAGCAAAGCTTGATACTCATTGGATATCTATATCTGTGCAGGAACATTAGGATTCATGATCTGCCGATCTGGCATCATTAACTATTAGTCTTATCGAACTGAAGAAGTAAAACATGAGATGCTGATACATTGGTTCATCCAAAAAAAAAACAAACAGAAAGTACCTGAAAAACATTGGTGAATTAAGTGAAAGGTAACACTAGTAGGTTAAGCACTCACAGCTAATCATGCTACTAGGATCACTTCAACAAACCCTGCCCAGTTGTCGCAAAACACATGCCAACATTCTAGGCCAATGCCTTCTATGTAGATACTGCAACAGAACGCTGACTACTTCCAGAGGGATCAAGCTTGCATAACTTCAGTCGCGAGCAAAAGGATCACTAACTGAAACATCGAGTCCTCTTCGAAAGTTCCAATATTCAGGCCCTGAGCCATTGTAAACTGCCAGAGAACAGTCATCACTGGCCCAATTGTCAGGATCCAGAGCCAGTATCTTGGACTGCAACTCACCGGCGGAAGTGAAGCATCCAAAGGCTGACACAATCTCCACTGTCTCCAGCACCAGCGCATTCTTCATGAAAAACTTGAGGAAGTCAAGCTCACTTTGCTCCCCTCGGAATTCACGGAAACTCATCATCCTGATGCAGGATTGGATGCTCTTGATGGGACCAGCCTCCTGCCAGAACTTGAGGTTGAGCTTGCCAGGGGCTTCAACAGTTTTCTCTGACTGAGAATTGAACAAGGCAACCAATGAACAATATTGGGTTAGTTATGGATCATGCTGCAGCACCATCGCTATAAGCATATCATGCTCGTATAAGATGATGCATAACATATAGTACCATAATATGCAGCGTCTCCACATTGGGAAAGCATCTGATGAAGGCAGGCAACATCTTGGCGTTATTACGGCCTCCAAAACACACTCTTAATGCTAGGACCTTCACACTTGGGGCCATGACCCCTTTCCTGGTCTGGAATGCATGCAATGAACCACATATAGTATAAGAAAGATCATAAATTGACACACCAATAGACCATTTACATATGTTCTCGAATCGAGCAAATTGAATGAACAGAGGTTGGATTGTATGTACATACATTGATGACGGTGTTGTGCATCTCCAGAGTGTGAATTCCGGGCTCCAAGTATCCCAGTAAGCGCAGCTTGGGGGCATGGTCAATCTTGAGCCTGATGCAAGAGCCATCGAGAGATTTCCAAAGGATGAGCCGCTCGAGGAGTGGTGCGTCCACCACGGCGATGGTCTCCACAACGGAGAGGCAGATCTGCACGCGCTGGAGGCGTTGGCCGACAAGGCGGAGACACAGCGCCCGCTTATTGTATCCCTGTATGCCAAGGGTCTCCAGGACGGGGCTCCCAGCGAGGAGGAAGTCCATATCCCGGTTCTCCATGGAGACGCAGCAGATGGTGAGCTCGCGGAGGAGGGGGAACAAGGCCGCGCCGCCGCCACAGCCGCCGCGCGGGAGGCCCGTCGTGTCCGGGAACTTCCAGACGCCGATGAAGAGGCGGGTGAGGGTAGTGATGTTGAGGATCGTCGCGGGGAGGGGCATGTCGATGGGCCACGGGCGGTTGACGAGGACGAGCTCCTCCACCCCCTTGCCGGCGAGCAGCCGGAGCCAGTGTGCGAGCTCCCGCTGGTGCCCGTCCATGTAGCTGCGGACGAGGTAGACGACGCGGAAGGGCCCCGGGTGCGCAGCGAGGACGCGGGTGACGGCAGAGGTGAGGACCGGCGAGTCGGCGCGTGCGGGCGCCCGGCCCGTCAGGGCGCGGGGGCGGAGGTTGGTGTCGTCGAGGACGAGCGGGGTGCCGCGCCAGACCGGGAGCCAGCGCTTGGAGAGCGCCGCGGTGCGCGCCGCGTCCTTGATTGGGAGGCGGGAGACGATATCGCGGAGGACCGCGGAGGGGAGGGCGCTGATGCGGTCGATGTCGTCGGCGAAGGGGGAGGGCGGAGAGGGAGGCGTCGGCGGAGACAGGTAGGTCGGGGACGGAGGTGTAGAGGTAGTAGAGGACGGCGCGCGCGGGTCCTGGCCGCGGCTCAGCGCTTCGGCCGCCGCCCGGGCGTCGACGTACACGAACGGCGCCGGATTCTGGTTGGCCATGGCCGCCGCCGAGGGAGGGGAAGGGACGAGAAGGAGAGTTTGGAGTGGGGCGGGTGGGGGTTTCTGCCGTTCTGCGGCGGCCGAGGCTCTTCCTCGTGAAACAGAGCTGGGCGGCCCGGCGAGCTCAGGATGGCGAGGGAGCTCGGCACAGCCGCACACCTTTTATAGGCGTCGGGAGGAGCGGCAGGGGTAGCAGCTCAACCACCCGCCATCAATGGTAGCGCGATGGCCGGGCGGCAGCTTGCGGACGGTGGAGCTGAGGCGATGGCGCGTGCAGCCGTGCAGGGGGAGTGATGGCACGGCGGAGGTGGAAGTTGGCGCGGTCGTGAGGGGCATGGCCACGGCAGCGAGCAAGGACGAGGCGACGTGCGTGCTCAGCTTGGGCAGCGGCGTGGAAGATGCGCGGCGTCAACGTGAACACCGGCGAGCTTGCAGCTGAGGCGACGGAGGTGTTGACGACTCACGGGCGGGGTATCGTGTTTCTTTACTCGCAGAATTTTTTTTCAAAGGCCTTCATCCTCTGCGAAGTATTAAATGAGGTCTATTTACAAAATATTTTTATGGATAAATATAACTTTATGCGACGAATCTAACGAGTCTAATTAGCCCATGATTTACTAAATAATGCTACAATAACCATCCTCTAATCGTGCGGTCAAAGACCTCATTAGATTTATCTCGTGAATCAACCCGGGTGGTAAAGATAGTTTTATAAACTGACTTTATTTAATACCCTGGAAAAAAAATTTCACCCAAAAAACATACCCGCACCGGCTCCCCCTAAACGTCCCTGGGAATGAACCCCCGCAGCGGGCTCCTGGACGAGCTCCGGTAAAATGCAGGGGGCCTAGCTCTCCGCCACTTGTGGCAGAATGGCGGAGATACGCCACGCGCCGATGAGGCATGGGGCCCGCACCACGACCGTTGCTCCCCGCGCTTGCCTCTGCCGTCGTGGACCGCTCTCCTCCGCCGTCGCCGAGCTCCTCCGCCACCACGCGCCGCTCTCCTTCGCCGTCGCCGCGCTGCGCACGCCACGCCCGTTGTTGGCCGCTCTTGCTCCTCCGCCACCCCGCACCGCCGTCGCTCCGGGAGGGAGGAAGGGGAAGGGGAGGAGGAAGGGAGGGAGGTCGTCGCCGCGCCCCGCCTCCGTGCAGCGCCTGCGCCTCCGCACCGCCGCCGCGCCCTGCCTCCGCGTAGCGCCTTCGCCTCCGCCCGGCCCCACGCCTCCGCCGGGCCCCCGTCGCCTCCGCCGCAGCCCGCCTCCGCCGTGCCCCATGCCTCCGCCCGTGCCCTAGTCGCCTCCGTCGCGGCCCGTCTCCGCCCGGCCAAGGGGTTGGACGGTGCGCGCGGTGAAGGGGTTGAACTCCGGGCGGCCTCCGTTCTCCTCGAAGGCGGCGCGGAGGCGGCCGACGAGGGTGTCGAGGCAGCCCCAGGCCTGGCGGAGCGGTCAGGGGCATGGCGACGGCGGGGCTGCGGCCGAGGGGGCAGGGGAGGCGGGCGCTGCGCGGTGGGGTGGAGCTCGGGGACGAGGCGGCCGTGGAGGAGCCAGTGGCCCTGCTCCCGCTCGGCGGCGGGGGGAGGAGGCGGGAGGCGGGCAGGGCGGACGGCGGGGAGAGAGAGGAGCTCGAGAGAGGGGGTGGGACTGCGGGAGAGAGAGGCGGGGGAGGAGAAGGGGTGGGGAGGAAAAAATAGAAAAGAAAAAACTAAAATGTGGGGTCCATGTGATGGTAGTTGGTATAGAGGAGAGTATAGGGAAAAGATGGGTGCGGGAGAAATTAAGATAGAGAAAAAAATCTTAATGAGTAGGATAGAAAATCCTTTAAGGGGAAGGAAATAGAGAAACATAAGTGGGTCAGCCTAGGGCCGGCAACGCAGTGAAGCTTGAAGCTAAGCCCTTGTTTAGTTCAAAAAGCAACCCTAAAGTTCATTGTGCAAAACGGATATTCTCATCTCATCAAAATGTCGGTTCATGCATGGAGTACTAAATGTGGATGAAATTAAAAACTAACTGCACAGTTTTGTTGTACTCTGCGAGACGAACATTTGAGCCTAATTAATCAATTGTTGGATAATTTTTTACACATACAAAATGCTACAGTGGCGCAATGATTACGAAGTGACCCTAACCCCAAATCTTGGCCCCTATTTTGCATCTAAGGCCTTGTTTAGATGCCAATTTGGCACCCCAAACTGGGAGTTTTGGGAATCACGCGCCACTGTAGCATTTCGTTTGTATGTGTGAAAAATTGTCCAAAAATTGATTAATTAGGCTCAGAATGTTCGTCTCGCAGAGTACAATAAAACTGTGTAATTAGTTTTTGATTTCATCTAGATTTAGTACTTCACGCATGTTATGACATTTTGATGTGATGGAATCTTCTTTTTGCATAGTAAAATTTGGGGTTGAATTTAGGCCTTGTTTAGATCCAAAATATGGGGGTGGAGATTTGGGGGTTTGGGGTCACATCGTAATCATTGCGCCACTGTAGCATTTCGTTTGTATGTGTGAAAAATTATCCAAAAATTGATTAATTAGGCTTAAAATGTTCGTCTCGTAGAGTACAACAAAACAGTGTAAGTAGTTTTTAATTTCATCTATATTTAGTACTCCATATATGGACTGACATTTTGATGAAATGAGAATCTTCTTTTTACACAGCAGATTTGAGGTGCGATCTAAATAAGGCTTAGGATCTAAACAAGCCTAAATAAGGCCTAAAATGGAGAGAGCACGGCCGTGCGCAGGTGATGTGAATGCGCGGCAGGGAGTGGGTGGAATAAGGCGACGTACGTGTCAACAGTGGTGCTGCAGTGGGCGTCGTCTTGCTGCAGGGCGACGTCGGGTCGCCATGAGGGGCGGCACGGCGAGGTCTGGGTGCCAGCGAGGGGTCGTGTCGCGGGGCCAAGCTGTCGTGCGCAGCACAACGAGGGGGTCCTGGGCTCCCGGCGAGGAAAGCTCGCGCGTGCTGCTGCTCGGACGGCGGCTTTTGCTTTTGCCATTGGTGTCAGGTGCGTGCATACGTGAGCTTGGGTGCAGTAGTGTGTGCTGTGTGGAGAAGAAAGGGCCTGGGTATGGCGAGCTACAAAGGCAGTGGTGCACGGCAGTAGCTGCAACAGCAAAGCTTCGGGTGGACAAGGTTACAAGGTGTGTGCACGGCAAGGAGAGACGAAAGAGATTGTAGAGAACACATTGATTTGCTTAAGGAGAGGAAGATTAGCTTGAGAGGTACTTTGGCTGGATTAAGGTGGACTTTAGGTTGAAAAGGGAATTGAGTTAAAGAAATAGTTTTATAATGTTTTAAAATAGATTTGAAAATAAGTTTGAAGTTTTTGAATTGGAATAATTTAATAGTTTGAATTTTCGGCCTCGGCCGCAGGGGCGTCGACGTACACGAACGGCGTCAGATTCGGGTTGGCCATGGCCGGCGCCGCCGTCGAGGGGGATGAGGATTCTTCAGCAAGTCACGGTGAGCCTTGCGGGGTTCAATCCAGCATCCATGAATTATCGAACCGCTCACAGCTGAAAGCGCGGGCCCATTCTTCTTTCTGCTGGTCAACCAATCGAGATAGTAAAGGCGAGGGGGAAAAACGCAGGCCAACAGAATAATCTCCCGCGCGCTGCGGACTGGCTCCCCCGCGCTAGCGCCTCGCCCGCCGCTGTGACTCGCTACCCCGCGTCGGCGTTGAGCCGCTCCCCCGATTCCCTAGCCTCTGTCGTACCCGGATTTTCACAAAAACCCGAATGTGGTCATATGTGTGTCCAGGAAGTCAAAGTACACATATAGCGAATAAATATGATAAACAGAGAATATATGCTTACATCAGCCTCTCCCAAATCTTTCATCTCAAAACTTTGAGACAAAAACTCTTTGACTTTCTTAATCACATTAAGGCTTGTCCCAAATATCAGTATGTCATCTACATATAGACACAAGATCACTCCTTCGCCCCCACCATAGCGATAGCACACACTTGTCGGCTTTGTTCACAACAAAGCCAACTGACGTTAAAGTTCTGTCGAACTTCTCATGCCACTGCTTAGGAGCTTGCTTAAGGTCATACAAAGACTTTATCAACTTATGTCACACCCGGATTTTCACAAAAACCCGAATGTGGCCATATGTGTGTCCAGGAAGTATGATAAACAGAGAACATATGGTTGAATAAATTCTTCATTAAATAAAGTTTTACATCAGAGTGCTTCATAAATGAACTAACCAATAACAGCGGAAGACTAATAAACTCTCAAACTAATGGAGCTGCAATCCATAGGGACTCTGACTTGGAGATCACAACTCAGTAGTACGGCTAGTCTTCTGGAAACTCAGCAGCAGACTCATGCCAAGCCCAATCTGTTTACCCATCCGGGATTTTGTTGAATAAATGATAAGTGTAAGTAAACAATTACTTAGCAAGTATAGCACGGTATGAAGGCTCAAAATAAGGCTAGACACGGCTTAACTGCATTAGCATTTTTAATTGGTTCATTTTAACATTAACCAAATTACTACAAGTGGATAAAACCCAGTTGCAACCCAATTAATAAAGTATAAGTGACATTAAGCATAAATAAACATCATCTTCTAATAAAAAAGGATCGATGCCGCTAGTGGCCCTGAGCAAGGCTATCAAAATAGATTTTACACTCTGCAGAGGTTTCGCCCTTTACCCACCAGTCGCATAAAAGATCAAACGAACTTTAAACCCAACCACGCGGAGGTGGATCAGACCTCACAAATCACACTTCCGAGGTGTGACCGTATAGGGACGCTACGAGGTTTTTCACAAGACACCCTAACAAGACAGTGGCCGATTATGGTACAGCACAAGCAGCATGGCCCAGGCACTGAGATTGACGTACGCCTACGGAGTCACACCATAGGGGGGTCAATGGCGTCCAGAGCGCGGGCGTAACACCCAATAATGCGCAACGTGTGGAGTTCCCCATCGCAGGGACTCCCAGCACGGGACTGTGCCTCATGGGGGCATAGCCGACGGATCACCCGTCCTCGGTGGATCAAGACATACTCTCACCCATGTTTCCCATAACGCTGTCGGCCACTCCGGTAACCACTGACGAGCTAGAGACGTACAAGCTACTTGACCAAAACCAGAGCCATAATAGTTCTAGCGGTGGTGACAGGCTCCTGGGTTGCCGCTTTAAGGACCGAACCTTACGGAGAGACACTAGAGCAAAGCACGAATCACATGCTCTAGCTCCCTAAACCAAGTTGCTAAAAAGTAAGTTTTATCATTAATGTTGAAGTGAACCATTAAGTCAAAATTAACAGTTAAATAATGGTGATAGTACCTGCGCATAGTAAAGATCTACCGATATGCAAAACCCCAAGGTAATCAAAGAACAGGATAATCAAAACTAGGTACGACCTTAAAGGTATATCAATTTAGACACATGCATGTATGAAATAATTTATTACAAAGTGTGTAGGTAGCAAGGATTGTCCGTGCTATAACTTGCCTTCCTCAAAAGGCGGTTGCTGGTGCTGTTGTGAGTCCTATCCCTGAAAGTCATCCTCGTACTCAAAGTCTATCGCGAAAGGCTCACCGACTGGACACGAATCAACACACAAACATCCACGCAAGCCAACACATGCAAACAAATAATATTCTATTAGAACAGTACACCAAACAGTAGAAACAGTACAAATAAAGGTTTTTGAAATAATCTATGCTTTACTACGAATACATGAGCGCGAAAATCACACTAATCGGAGCTAAAACGGAGAAGATATGACAAATCTAAGATCTAGGGACCAACTGGCAAGTGTTAAAAGTTTCCAGGGGCTTATTTGTGAAAAACCAGGGGCTAAAACATAAATATACATGAAACTACAGGGGCCTACTCGTGAAAAGGACTCGCTAGGACGGCGGGTTCTATTCTTCGAAAGCGCAGGGGTTTTCTGATAAAACAGGACCTATATGTAATTATTTTCTAACAGGGGTGGACTGCGGGTTCTAATTTAAAAAGTGGAGGGGCTTTTCTGCAAGATCGCCACAGTTGACCATTACCCTGGGATTTGACCCGGGCAATGGAGGCGATCTGCGCCGTCGGATCGGGATCCAAGGGCTAAGGGGGAACGAGGGGGTGTGGGCTGCCGGCGGGGGAGGGAACGACAGCGGCGCGGCTCGGGCGGCGGCGGAAGTTCGCCGGAGTGAAGCCGTTTGAGCGTTGCGGTCCACCATTTGCAACGAGATCTTGTCGGGGAGGAAGCTGGGAACACGGGGAATCCATCTGGGTAGCTCAAGTTGGGGGAGGAGTGGTGGAGGCGGCCATCGACGGCGGGCCGCGGTGGCCGAGCTCTGGCGAGGCCGCGTAGGAGCTAGGGAGCAACAGAGGGGGGCGAGACGAGGCTCTGGAGCTTGCTCACCGTATGGTGAAGGTCTGGGAGGGGTCGAATTGGCGATAGCGGCGCCGGAGGAGGGAGTTTGCCGGCGGCGCACTCGGTTCGGGGAAGGGGGGTGGTGGCGCGGCGCGGAGGGGGAAGCTGGAGGTGTGGGAGCTTGGTTGGGGGCTCGGGTGGGGCGTGGAGCTGCGGAGGGGGAGCTTTTATAGCCTCGGGGGCGGCATTGGCGTGCGTGCGACGCCGATCGGGCGGCGGCCGGTGGATCCGCGCCTTCCAAGCGGGGGGGGGGGGGGGGAGGGGGGGCTCTTGTCGTGCATGTGCTGGGCTAAGGAGGGAAGGATATCGCGGGGAAGGGGCAGGAGAGCATCTGGAGAGGCCCATGGGCGCGTGGCGGGGCCAGGGCGGCCGGCCGAGGCGGTGTGATTCGCGCCAGGGAGGAGCTCGGCGTGGGCGAGAGGAAGGGGGAAGACCCGACAGGCGGGGTCCGCCTGTCAGCGAGGGAAGAGAGAGGAGGAGGGGCGAGCGGGGAGCTTGGCTGATGCGGGAGCTGTTGGGCCGGCTCGGCGGGCGAGCAGCCCAGGGGAAGGGGAAGGTGAGCTGGGCCGGGGGGAAAAGGGAGGGGGCTGGGCCGAACCAGGGGAGAGTGTTGAGGGGGTGGATATGAGCCGAGGTAAAAGTCTAGGGGGCGAAAATGAACTCAGCAGAAAACAACTATTCTAGAGCTCAAAACAAGATGATTCAAATTCAAATTTAAACTAGATTTAAATCCTCATTTGAACCGCTAACAATACAAAACATGATGCAACAGCATGAATGCAATATAAATGTTTCTACAACTTATATTTGATTTTAATACTCATAAATAATTTATTTAACCTATATTAATTATGAACAATTTAAATAAAAGCCAATAAATTACTTAAAATTTTAAATAGGCTATTTTTGGGTGTTACAACCTCGGAGCCTTTCCCACACGCCCCCGCCCTTGGAGCCAATTGGGGTCGTCGTTGCAATGCCGTGGAGGAGAAGCCAATGGTGAGAGAGTCAAGGCGCAGCAGTGTCAAGGCAGGCGGGTCGCCATCGCGACTCCATCACGACCATCACTGCTACAAGTCCATGTGAGTGCCCTCATCGTTATTGCTACTGGTTTTTTGGGAAGATATCTGGATATGACAAACACTAGCTCTGATTGATCTAATAGAGGGACATTGATTCGTAGAATAACCTAAAGAATGATATTGCTAGTTTTCCCACTGTTTATATTGTATATTTGTTTGAATTTTTGCCAGAATTTATATGCTGGGTATTTGAGAGTGTTGTGGAAAAAATGGCAGAATTGGACAAAAGGACTCCTCAAATTGGATTGAGGTTCAGAAATTCAGAAGAGGCTTGGTTGTTTTGGGTGGCATATAGGGGTCGTGCCGGTTTTGATGTGAGGAAAAGATACTCAAATTTAAGCAAATTTGATGGTAAAGTGACTTCACGCAGTTTTGTTGTGCCAATGAGGGTCATCAAAGAAAAAGGCTAAAAGATCATGTAACGAAGTGCTTTAGAGCTGAAACATGGGCTGATTGTAAAGCTCGAATGACTCTTACAATTGATAGAGGGGAAGAAAATTATGAAGTTACTGATGTTGTGCTTGAACACAACCACTTACTTCAGTTGCCTGAGACTTCCCACTTGATGGCATCTTAGAGGAAAATTTCTAAAATACAAGATTTTGAAATTGAAACAACTGATGATTTTGGAATTAGGCCAAAAGCTGCACAAGATTTGGCTATCGTCAAGTTGGTGGACCACTTAACCTTGGCTACACTTGTTGTGATCGCAAAAATTATTTGCAAAGCA
The DNA here is from genome assembly GCA_033239725.1 of Echinochloa phyllopogon. NCBI lineage: Eukaryota > Viridiplantae > Streptophyta > Magnoliopsida > Poales > Poaceae > Echinochloa > Echinochloa phyllopogon. The sequence continues at coordinate 36,815,161 of BTCW01000014.1, forward strand.
AGAGGCAGAGGTAGTTGGCTTTTGGACATGCTGGAAGTATGTTGAAGTATTTTCATGAAAAAATTACAGAGAACCCATCATTCCAATATACTTTGCAACTGGACTGTGATGAGCATATAACTAACATATTTTGGGTTGATGCTAAAATGATCCTTGATTATGCACACTTGGTGATGTTGTCACATTGGACACTACTTTTGGCACAAATATAGGCCATTTGGTGTTTTTCTTGGGCTGAATCAGTTTAGAGAAACTACTATTTTCGGTGCTTCACTTCTATTTGATGAAACTGAAGCATCATTTATATGGTTGTTTGAGAATTTTCTAGCTGCACGTAATGAAAAGCAACCTAGAACTATTTACACAGATCAAGATGCAGAAATGGGAAAAGTCATTCAGATAGTATTCACTGAATCATATCATGGATCATGTACCTTCCACATAATGCATGATGGAAACTAGGGTGGCCCAATCTTTGGTCAGGTGAAGGGTAACTCGTTTTGGGCGGAACGCAACACACCGATCCGGCTTTAAATTAGCAAACTCAAACCCTGCAATCTTAGCACCACGACTCCTCTGGTTATCAACCATGTCACAACCTGGTTGACCTCGCCAAGAAAGCTAATCGCTGCCTGTGAAACGAAGAACACAAGCAAGAACTTGAAAGAACGCAGCTCTCAATATAAAGTGACACTGCAGATGAATGATTAAGCACGAAAGTTGGGGTTCTACAAACCAATGACGGTGAAACTATTCTTGACATAATAATCTAAGAAAAACCTAAGTCTAAATGACGGCGGCTACTGAATTTATTAACCTTGGGGCGAACTAGGGTTGGCGGCTACACGATACAAAGCCTGAAAAGGCCTAAAACAGGTGATGCAATTTGTGGTCCCACAGAATGATCCACGAGGCTTCTGAAGCTACAACTAGAACCAAAAGAAGCATCTCGTTGTCACGGTTCCAACGCATCCAAGAATGCCTTGTTTGGACGCCGTATGAGGGAGAAATTACAGTTGAGGTTCAGACATGTCGGATGAATCCAAACCGAAGATGCTGTCCAACATGGCGATGATTTGTAACTTGGAGACGAGGCCGGCTCGTGTATGTCCAACATGGTGATGTCCTCATCAATGCAGAATGATGTCAAGCATTTATCACAAGTGAAGGACAAAAAGAAAGATGAAGTTGAAGATGAAGAGGAAGAGGAAGAGAAAGAGGAAGAGGAAGAGAAAGAGGAAGAGGAAAAGGAAGATGAAGAATCTCGTATTCTCTCTGATTTTAGTGCTTGTATGTTTGGCTATGAGGACGAGGCAACATTTCAAGAAGCATTTGATATTCTAAGATCTAGAGTGAATAAGCAAACTTTGTTAGATAGTATCTACAAGGTAAAAGAAAAATGGGTTGAATGTTATATGAAAGATGTCTACAGTTTGGGAGTGAGAAGTCCACAACTAAGTGAGTGTTTCATTAATGCAATAAAAAACCATTTGAAATCAGATTTTGATATTGTTTGATTTTTGAAGCATTTTGAAAGGACAGTGCAAGAAAAGGACATAAAGAAGTGGAATCTGAATTTGAATTAAGGAAAAAGTAGCCAAGAAGACAAATGTTTACCCCTATGTTAGTTCAAACAAGTCAATTGTATACTCCTGTGGTTTTTGAAGCTTTCCAAAGTGAATTCGAAAGATCAATGGGTGCATGCGCTAGAGTGTTGGAAGGAGATAATAAATATGTTGTTGCACTTTGGAGTCTGCATGGTGAATTAAGTTTTGAAGAGGAACGTATAGTGATCGGTGATCCTTTGAACCAAAAAGCTTCATGTAATTGTCAAATGTTCAATATGACATGAATATTGTGTGCCCATGCTCTCAAAGTTCTTGATTTGATGAATATAAATATATTACCCACACATTATATTCTAAAGAGATGGATTAGAGATGCATGCAATGGAAGTATACAAGATAGAGAAGGAAGAAATGTGGTAGAAAATCCTAAACGAGAAGCTCAACGTCGATACAAGTTTGTCTTATAAGTTTCATAATTTGGTAGATAAAGTAGCCAACTCTCAAGAATGTTGTGTGCTGTTAGAAAATGCACTCGATTGCCTTAGTATATAGCTAGAGGAGAAACTCAATGTATCTACAAATGGGGATTCTAGTGCTACGAGTGAACCTTGCAAGGATCAAGAAAATGTTGACCCAAATGTTCAGCAAAGAGATAGCTTGCTTAGTGCTGCAAAGTTGAAGAAAAAGGAGGTTCAATCAAAGAATTCAAGGCGACATAAAACTTGGGTTGATAAGTTCTGCAAGAGGGCGAAGCGCAAGGCAACTAAATCTATTGCACCATCACAAAAGGGGCAAAGGTATGTCCAATGCAATCTAAAAATCTGCATATGCTATGATATACAACCCCTAATGCAAATGGAGAACAGTGGCAGAAACAAAGGAGCAAATATGGAGCTTCAAGAGTACAACGTTATTGTGTAACGCCCGTAAAATTTCACCAAATAAATCACACGGTAAAATTTCACTTTCAAAATCTTTTACCCCCGAGCTCCTAGGGAAAACAAACCCTATCCGCTGCTTCCGCCATCCCGGCTTGAATCCCGTCGCTATCTCATTTCCCTCCTCGTTTTCACCGCCTCGCCATCCTATCCTGCACCGTCCGCTCTCGGACCGACCGCTTGCGCCCGACCACCGCAAATCTCCCTCTCTTTCCCTTTTTCCTTTTCTTTTTCTCTCTACCTTTTTCTTTTTCCCTCTTTTCCCCCGTTTTATTTTCCTTCCTCCCCTCCTCCCTTCCCCTGGCGCCACGCACACCACTGCCTCGCCATCCCTCCCGTCGCTGCGCCACCCCGATCCCCACCCTCACACACGTGCACACCCGCACCGCACGCGCAACGCGTGCCACACTGACCGTCGCGCGCTCCGCCGCTGCCTCCTGCCCCGCCACAGCACCACCTGCCTTGCGCCATGCGCCCCGCCACTGCACACCCACACCGTGCGCCGGCCTACCCACGCGCGCACGCGCACATGCTCACGCCGCGTCCCGCGTGCATGCACCCCACCACCGTGCCGACCGTGCTGCTGCTCTGCACTGCTGTCCGCGCACGTGTTCATGTCACGATGCGACAACCGCTCCGCACCACCGCCCAGCCGCGCCGCCTGTCGACAAGCGCCAGTGGCGCTCTGTGCTGCTGTGGGACCACCCCGACAGTCCTCCCCTCCCCAACCGTGTCGTGAGGCACGCCATTAATGGCGGCCTAGTGCCACCCGCGTGCCAACCCATCGGCCGCCTCTTCCCCCTCACTTGCCGGACTATAAATTGGGCACCCTAGCCTCTCCGTTATGCCCTCAAGCCGCCACCACCCTTCCCCGTCGTCGCCTCTCTCCGCCCGCCTCTGCCCCGTCGTAGCCGCCTACTGCTCCCGTGGGGAGACCTCCACACGCTGCCTCCGCCCAAGGTAGGAATGGGGGATGGACTCCCCTCCTGCCCTTGCCCACTGCCCGCCACCATGCGTGGTGCGCCAGCGACGATGTCGCCGCCACCGTCGCCACCGGCCGCCCTCTCCTTCCCCTGTTCTGTTCGTAAGGGGGAATGGTTCTTTTAAGAAGGACCCCTGCTCTTTTCTCCTTTTTACCCGCGGGCTGGCCATCTCTCTCCCCCTTTCTCTGGCTCTTTCGTAGAGAGGCCCCTCCCTCTTTTGTCCCTTTTAAATAAGTCCCCGAGCCCTCTTAAGCCCTTTTATTCTATTTCTTTTTAACTCGAAACCCCACCATCTTTTCATATTCACAAATAGGTCCCTCTAGCACACTAAAACCACCACTAATATAACCCTGAACATTTCCAGTGAACCCTTGGACTTTTTGGAAGATTCCCGAACGAGTCCTTTTCCTTATTAAATGCCCATCCATGCTTTACGACGCGACCCATCCATGATTTATGACGTGTCATTTTATGCATCATTTTAATCCAGATTGACCAAAAATTTCGCCACATGCCTCTCCACTACATTTCTGCCAAGGCATTCAGAATATTCCCGAAAATAATCATCCCTCCTTCATTTTTCGTTCATCCTGTGTTCTCCCTCTCGGAGCTCAACTTTTAAAACTTGTTTTCTTTTATTTATTTTTGTATGCTTGCTTGTGTGTGTCGTAGACTACATTGTGACCGAGGAAGAACCTGAGGGACAGCAGTACCACGAGAAGGAGCCCGAAGGACAGTACCACGAGCAGGAGTTCCCAGAAGGCATTGAGAACGGAAAGTTCAATCCAACCCTTTGTTGCATGTTTATCCCAGTTTTATAACCACAACCTATTGGCATGTTTTGTAAAACCTGCATGATTTATTACTGAGCCATGATTGTATAGCCACCCCTTGACTGTTATGACTATTCCTTGATGACCTAGATTAATTTCTAAATATGACATTACTCTGTTTGGAAGTTAATCACTACTAGTGCCGCTTAGGATGTCAGTGCTTTTATACTCAAATATTAATCATAGTATGTTTTATCAAAATAATGGTGTGTGTACTTTGAAAAGGAAATGGGTTTGGAAAATAAACAGAATAATAGTGTGGGATGAGACATACGATATTTCTTGTGTGAAATATCGTACCTTTGTGGTTGAGCATGGTGGGAGATGTCCGTTTTGTCAATATAAGGATGAGTTGGGGTCTTCCTCAGATGCCTCATCCGCCTCCTCCTCCTATGCAGCCACAGGGCTATTGGGTTCCTCTAGAGGGATATTTCACTCCGTATTTTGATAGCATGGCTCAATCTTTTGGGGGCACAGTTGACTACTGGGTTTGAGACTATGCAGCAGGGCCTCCAGCAGCGGTTTGATGAGAGGTTCAATGCATATGAGCAGCAGATGAACACTCAATATCTCCAGCCTATCATGACCCAGCTTCAGGGAATGCAACAGAGTTATCAAACTTATATCAATGCATTGACAGCTAGATTTGATGGCTTGGCTACTACAGAGCAGTATCAACAGCTTGTTGACCATTAGACACGGCTTGAGAGCTCCTTTGACACATTCAATACGGCTTTCACAGACTTCAATGGCCACTTCTACAGCATCTATCCTCGGCCATCTTATCCTCCTCCTACACCACATGAGGATGAGTAGACCTTTTGGTACTTGATGCCAAAGGGGGAGAGATTGGGAGGGTTGGGAGTGATGTGATAGGGTTGGGAGTGATGTGACCTTCAGGGGGAGCTTCTTTGCATGAGCATGAAAACTTTGAACTTTGCATTGCATGTTTAATTTTATTGCTATGTGTGATGGACTATGTGTGAGATGTAATAAGCTAGAACTTGCACTTTCCTTTCAGCTCTATGTGATGAACTATTTGTGATATTTCTATCTTGTGGTTTGTGCTAATGGTTGTATGGAGTTAAGGCTAACACATAGCGAGGTTCAAATTGTTTTATTTGGATATATATATATGGTTGCCTTGATCTCTGTCGGTGTCCGGATCGGCTGCCCGACACTAACTTGAACGAACGCGCTGCGCCCACTCTCTCGATGGTTGGTGCAAAGGATAACACAATGGCACGAGATTTATCCTGGTTCCGGCCGCGGGGCTGTACGTCCAGCAAGGGAGGTGCACGGACCGTATTACTTCGCACCGGGGTGCTCGTAGTAGAGGATTACAAGGAAAGCGGGAGAGGAGGTGAAGCCTCCAAGTCCCTTGCGTATCTAATGGAGGTGGTGGTGGTATTCCGGTTGCTCGTTGCTAGCTTATTGTCTATCACTGGGGTCCTGGTGTCGTCTGTCCTCTCTCTATGGCCGGGAGTCTACCTTCTCCTTTTATAATTCAAGGAGGGGCAGAGATACACACTTCACTCAGTGGGTTCTACAGTCATCGAGAACTGGAGAGCATGGCGTTGGGCGTGGCTGTCATCCTTGTGGATCCTTTCACCCTGCGCAGATCGATGAGTGTCCTCTAGCTCTAGCAGGCGGCGTGGCGGCTCCTGTAGAAAGTACGTGTCCCTGTGCTTGTCCCGGAGTGTCTTCGAGGGGTTGTGTTGTCCGGCGTCCAAGCCCAGTCGTCGCCCGTACACCCGTTCGAGGGTTCTCCCATGCCTTATCGAGGGCTCCATCATGGGATCAGTACGGGGGTTGGCAGCACTAGAGCGCCAGAGTCAGCAGCATAGGTCCGAACAGGGCCTCACAGGCCGGCATAGTTACAGGACTTGGCGGTGCAGGACCTCGCAGTCACGCATAGTGTTGGGGATGGGCGCACAGTGACCATAGTTGACGGACATGATCCAAGTCGTATCATCTGTGCGGAATGGCCCGTGATTTGCCTTTTGACTTTGGCGTCCCGTGGCAGCGTTTGAGCATTTAATGAGCCTGCCAGCGGAACAGACGAGCATCCTTGTGCGGTGGGTCGAAGGAGAGCCTCGAGCGAGGCGGAGCTTCTGGAGTAGAGGGTCATGTGGGGTTCGACCGCAGGGGCCTCGATCGAGGCAGAGTTCGCTGTTCGCTCGAGGCGGGTCGGCACCCTTGATCGAGGCGGAGATGGAGTGCGCATCGGGACCCTTTCGGGGGGTCTCGAGTGGGCCACCAGATGATGATGGGCCACGGTCTTTGTTTGTTTTGGGCCCCTTTCTGGTTCGTCAGGATGCTAGTCGTGACTGTTTGCATTTTTCTGGGATGATTATCCCTAAGGTCGGGGGACCCCCTTACGACCGTCCCCCACAATCTCCATCTTGTAGGGGAAGCTCCGCCAAAAATTGTTATATCTATCGCATGTGTGAAAAATTGAAGTGCAAAATCCATGCACACATGTAGGGGGAGTTATTCTCTATTATTGAAATTTAAAGCCATCTACTCAATTTCAAATCGTGAATTCATCGCTATGAGTAAGTGACTTCAAGTTTCACCCTCAAGTCTATCACTCTTTTGATATGGTTGTCATCAATTACCAAAAAATGGGAGATTGAAGGCATCTAGGACCCTAATTAAGTTTTGGTAATTAATGACAACTAATGTGGACTAACAATTTCATTGGAGAATATGAAAATATGTTAGTTCTGAGAATTGGAATGAGCTTCAAAAGATGATGTGTGGATGACCTGTGTGCTATGGATCATGGGAAGCTCAAGGCAAAGGTATAAGACAGGGCTTTTCGCTTTGACCGGTCATAAGGTGATTAGAGGATGAAATATGACCGGGTTGATAGGCTAGATAGCCATACTATCAAGAGGGATCAACGTCATTGGCTTGACATCTCTATAGTGCCACTTTGATCATTAACTTGCATGTTGTGCATTTAGATGAGTGGTGACTTATTGTAGAAAGAGCGTGTTGAAAATCTGGTGGAAATCCAGTTCTATCGAGACTGGTCAGATAGTCTGAGATATGTGAGTTAAAAATTAAATAGAAAATCTTCGGTATATTCCGTTCGGGGTGTCCGAACGGTTCTCGGACAGTCCGTGGGTTAAGGTCGGACTGTCCGCGACCTGTGCTGACGGGTGGGCACACGTGTGCTAACTTCCGAGCGTTGACTTTGATGGTCGGACAGTCCGGGGGTGTGGCTCGGATAGTCCGTAAAATAGCTCGGTTTTAGACACAGAATGTTTTCAACGATGCAGGGGGGTAGACCGTCCGCCCGTGAAAGACGGACCGTCCGTGATGCGTCTCGAACAGTCCGCGGGTGGTGGTCGGACAGTCCGTGAAGGCCGTTTTTCACGCGTTTTGAACGTAATGGCTAGTTACGAGGATAGTGCTTATAAATACTCCACCCCCGCGGGTGTGTGAGGTCTCTTAGCACTTTGGGAAGCTTACTTGACATACTAGAGCCCTTGTTCTCTTCTCTCTCACTCACTTGCTTTGAGATTGCATTTCTTTGTGAGATCGAGAGCATCTAGTGCATTGCATCAAGGATTTGATCATTGTGGCACTAAGCATTCATCAAGCGAGCGAGTTGATTTGTTACTCTTGGAGGTTGCCGCCTCCTAGACGGCTTGGAGCTTGTGATTCCATTGAGCACTTCAAGAAGATTGTGAAGTTGCCTTGGAAGATTGGTGTGAGAGGTTCTTGTGCTCACCTCACCAGAGCGGTTCTTTGGTTTTAACCGGCTTAGAGATCAAGAGGAGTCTTGATAGAGAAGCGGTTGAACATTGAATCCATCTCAACGTGGATTAGGGGTGACCGGCAAGTCATCGACACCACGGGATAAATTCTTGTCTCTTGTTTGTGAGTTGTCCATTGTTGTTTACTTTGAGCAATTTAATTTGAGCAAGTTATCTATCTAGAACTTGAATTGTTTCTTGTCATCCTAGGTTGCAAACCCCTCCACATAGGCTTAGAATAGATAGAGATTTAACTCCCCTTGTGGTTCTAATTAAATTTCTCTAGTGTTGTGATTGAAGTTTAAAACCGCCTATTCACCCCCCTCTAGTTGGTAATCCTAGATCCTACAGTGGGCTAATTGTATAAGTGAAATGGCCTTCAATAGCATGTAGCACTTGTTGCTACAGATTCACTGGCTCTAGTGTCATGTATGGGTGGTTTAGAATTAAAATATATTAATCTTACCTTGTGAAAATGTGGCATCTCTTTAATTTTATGAACTCTGTATCAATTTGGTTCCTATCATATTCTATATTTCTAGTGCTATCTGAATTCCTTTCACTATAATGTTAGACTGAAATAGAAGCTCTTAGAGATACAAGGCGGTAAGGCTCACTGTGACTGGCTCAAGGTAAGTCACTGAATCCGCATCCCACGGGGCTGGGGAAGGGACGAGGAGAGTTTTGCGTAGGGGTTTCTACCGTTCTGCGTCGGCTGAGCAATAATCACCTAGTTGATAAGCGATTCAGCCCTGCCTGCAGGAGTTTGGTCCCGCCTTTTGTGGACCTGTGTTGTGGCCTTGTGGATGGGGCACATGTCCCAAATTTTGTTGAATGCGGGCCTGTCACAACTGGCAAGACGTCTTCATAGACGGAAATCAGTACAACAATTTACGTTTTCATTATGTAATAGGCAATAGCATCTAAAACTATATGAATGACATGTGGGGCCCAAGTGGCGGTGTCGAGTGGCCAGCAATAAGAGTTGTGTCGTGTAAGAGGGGAAGACTATTATGAATCTGAAAAAAACAACCACATGAAATTGGAGAAAAAGGGTGTGATGCCCTCCCTGTTCCTCTGAATTTGATCTCCTCTTGTTCTCTCACGTCGATGGTGAGTCACCGGTGGCCACAGGTGTATCAATTAGTATCAGATTCAGTTATCCTCGGCCGCGCTTGCTGTAGAAATCCCAAGATTCCGTCAGCCTTCAGCTTGCAAACTTAGTAGGTTAGAAGGATCAGGTTGTGTGCCATGCAGAACCGGCCACGATTTTGATCGTTCTGTCATTCCTACTTGCCGCGAGCTGGATTTGCGGGGGAGTTCTAGGTAGTGCAGTCGGATTTACCGGATCGAAGCTATTGAGTTGCCGGATTCCTGGCGGCCGATTGGAGTCGTCGAGTGGGATCCATCGATTCAAGAGAAGATTTGAGGCGGCGAAAGACATATCTTCTTCACCGGGCAGCGGCAAACATCTCGACGTCTGTTCATGGGTAATAGTGAGTGTTTGCTTTACCCCTTCGACATTGAGCGACTTGATTTGTGCCTCATGGAGTAGAGGAGGTGCTATCAAAATAGATCGTAGTTCGCTCGGTTTGAGGTGCAGACATCACGGCTCCCCTAAGCCCTCGGTGCAGTCCAGTTTGATTTTACAGGAGATGGAAGAACAGAGTCAAAAAAGTGAAGAGAGATGGAATCAGGTGATGGAGAATCTGGATCTGCTATTTGCAAAAGTGGGCGAAATTGAAAAGAATCAGGAAAAGATAGAAACTTAGTTTGATATGACCACAAAAGTGATGGAACAAATGGTGAAAGATCAACGGCTCATGGTCAAGCAGATATAAGCCACTGGACAGGCAGTTGCAAGGTTGACATTGAATCAGATGGCCAGCAGACAAGAAGCCCCACCAAGTCCAACATCCTCTCATTTTGCTTCTGATTCAACACCCCAGCTGAAAATGAGGTCTTCCAGAGCTGGGACAAATCGTACCAAGCCTCAGTTTCAAGATAACAAAAAGAATCAAGGTAATAGAAGAGGCAGTAAACCTTTTATGCCTAAGTTGAATTTTCCATAGTTTCATGGCAAGAATCTCTGTATTTGGAAGGACAAATGTTTGGATTTCTTCAAAATTTGTAATCTCCCAGAAGGTTTCTGGGCATCAACTACAGCAATTGCTATGGAAGGGAAGGCAGGGCAATGGATGCATGTGTATAAACATAAGCATGGGTTGTCTGAGTGGGAACCATTTATCAAGGCTGTGCTTGAGAATTGGAGATAATGACAATAGGGAGGCCATGACTAAGTTATTGGAACTTCAACAGACTGATTCTCTAGAGGCATACATATCACATATTGAGGACCTGTAATATCAGTTGTTCATGCAGAACACTGGGCTTGATGATATGTTTTTTATTACAAAATTTGAGAAGGGTCTGAAAGCAGAAGTTGGGAATGTGGTGCAAACACAGATGCCAGAAAAATTGGAAAAGGCAATTTTGTTGGCTAAGACACAACAACAAGTCTTAGACAGAAGCAAAAATAGGTGGAATAGAGGACTGTCATATACCAGCAAATCATCCCCTACATTGTGGAGAGAAAGGCAAACTAGAGATTTTAGAAGAGCAAATGGGCTATGCTATTTTTATGTTGAACCATATGATGCTAACCACAAGAATGTGTGTACCAAGAGGCCACAAGCTCAAGTTAATGCATTGGTAGTGAATGACCTGGATGTGGTACTAACAGAGGAAGTACTAAATCAGTTGGCAGTAGAAGATGCACTAGCTAAAGACTTCTGTCAGTTGTCTCTTGATGCTATTGCTGGTACTGAAACAAGGGATGCTATGAAAGTTAGAGCAATGGTCAGTAACAAGGTGATGCTTATACTTGTTGATAGTGGGAGTTCACACAGTTTCATCAGCAAGACCTTCTTGGAAAGGGTAGGAATTACAGCTGTTCCAACAACACCTAAGAGAGTCAGGCTGGCCAATGGAGATACATTGATCACAGATCATTGGGTACCCAAATTATACATTGCAAACTGATATGAAGGTGTTGGATTTGGGTGCATATGATGCCATTTTGGGATATGGATTGTCACTTGGAAAACAGAACATTGAAGTTTACAGATGCAGGCAACATAGTGCTACTACAAGGACTGAAACCTGTAGAGCATAAGCCTTGTCAAATATCTATTGATCAAGTGCTCAAATGGTCCAAGGGGAATGATGTGTGGGTTGTGGCTATGATGGAAGCAGTGCCAAGGAGCCACCAACACAGCAATTATCAGCGGTACAACACCTGCTTCAAGAATTCCAGGATGTTTTTGAGGAACCAAGTACACTACCACCAAGAAGATTCTATGATCATCACATTCCACTCATTCTAGGAGCAGCCCCCAATGAATTCTAGGCCATACAAATATCCTCCACACCACAAAGATGAGATAGAAAGGCAAATCAGGGAGTTATTGGTAGCAGAACTCATTACTCCCAACTCTAGCCCTTTTGCCAGTCTAATGTTGCTAATGCTGAAGAAGGATGGCAGTTGGCGTTTCTGCATAGATTATCACAAACTCAATGAAATAACTGTCAAAAATTGGTTTCCAATGCCACTGATAGATGAGATAATGAATGAACTAGCAGGAACTAAATTTTTTACCAAGCTGCATATGAAGTTGGGCTATCATCAGGTACGCATGAAAGAAGAAGATGAATTCAAAACAACCTTCAAGACACCAAGGTCACTATCAATTTTGGGTTGAAATTTTGGCACCTTTTCTACGCAAATTTGTCATGGTTTTCTTAGATGACATTTTGATATATAGCCCCAACTTAGAAACTCACATATATAGCCCCACCTTAGAACCTCACATAGAACATCTGAGAGATGTTTTCACCAAGTTGAGGGAACACAAGTTGTTTATGAAACAGAGCAAATGTTCTTTTGCACAAAGTAAGCTGGAATATTTGGGTCATATTATATCATCTAAAGGTGTATCAACTGATCCTAGTAAAATTGAAGCAATGATGAATTGGCATGTCCCCACTAATGTGACTGAACTGAGAGGATTTTTGGGATTAACTAGATATTATAGGAAGTTTGTCAAGCATTATGGTCTTCTTGCTAAGCCTCTAACACAATTGCTCAAGAAGAAGCAGTTTGGCTAGCATGAAGGTGCCCAATAGACTTTTGAATTGCTGAAACAAGCCATGTCTAGTACTCATGTTCTAGATCTGCCAAATTTTCATGAGACATTTATCATAGAAACTGATGCTTGTGATGTGGGGATTGGAGCAGTACTGATGCAACATGATCAACCAGTAGCTTGTCTTAGCAAAGCACTCACAGAACAACACAAACACTTGTCCATATATGAGAAGGAGTTTTTGGCGCTCATTATGGCAGTAGACAAATAGAGACAATACTTATAAGGGAAAGAATTCATCATCCGTACTGACCACAAGAGCGTATCATATTTGACAGAACAAAATTTGTACTCAAAGATGCAAAGAAAAGCTATGACACGACTGATGGGCCTTCAGTTCAAAATGGTGTACAGGAAGGGTAAGGAGAATGTAGTAGCAGATGCATTGTCATGTATGAGTCATCTATATGCATTGCAGGCAGTCTCCTCAGCACAGCCGACCTGGGTACAAGAGCTCATGAATGCCTATGCCACAAATGATCGGGCCCAAAGACTATTGCCAGTCCAGGTGATCAAGGCTATTCTATGGAGAAAGGATTGATCAGGCACAAGGACAGACTGTGGGTTGCACAGAACTCAGCACTACAGACTAAGCTCATTAGTGCTCTGCATTCCAGTACTATTGGAGGCCATTCAGGGGTACAAGCAACATACCAAAGAGTGAAGAGGTTGTTTTGTTGGAAAGGTTTGAAGTAGGATGTGGAAGATTTTGTGAAGCAATGCTCCATTTTTCAACAAGCTAAGCATCTGAACTATTTACCTGCTGGGTTGCTTCAACCTTTACCTCTTCCCGAGGGTTCCTAGCAAGATATATCCATGGATTTCATTGAGGGGTTTCCCAAGTCTGAAGGATATAATGTCATTTTAGTGGTGGTGGATAGATTTACCAAGTATGTTCATTTTATCCCTATCAAGCATCCCTATATTGCACAAACTATTGCCAAAGCCATATTCGACAACATTGTCAAACCCATGGCTTTCCAAAGGCAATTGTGACTGACAGAGACAAGGTGTTTACGAGTCACTTGTGGAAAGAGTGGTTTGCTCTAATGGGAACACAATTGAGTTTCAGCTTAGCATACCATCCACAAACAGATGGTTAGACCAAAAGGGTCAACCAATGCCTGGAGATGTATTTGAGGTGTGCAATTTATGATGATCCCAAGTAGTGGAAGGGCTGGTTGGCACAAGCGGAGTTCTGGTATAATTCTTCTCATCACTCAGCTATTGGATGTTCTCCATTCTTTGCACTTTATGGGTATAATCCAAATGTGGGGATAGTACCATCTGTGGAGGTCACAACATATTCTTCAGTAGCTGACATGGTTACAGAGCTTCAACAGCAATCAGTAGTACTCAAGGGACATTTGGCACGAACACAAAACAAGATGAAATCCCAGGCAGATAAAAAGAGGAGACATCAGGAGTATATATCAAGTGGGAGAGAAGGTCCTGCTGAAATCACAACCATATGCACAACCATCATTGGTGAACATGCCATATCCTAAGTTGGTCTTTAAATATTTTGGACCATGCCAAGTGATGGAGAGGATTGGGAAAGCAGCATATCGCTTGGAACTACCACCAGAAGCCTTGATTCATCCAGTGTTCCGCATTTCTCAGTTAAAACAATTTTTGCCTAACTACACTCCTATTTTCTCTGAGTTGCCAAATGTTGCAGCTTTGGACAAGGGCGAGCTCCATCCAGAAGCAGTGCTCCAATGAAGGCTAGTGAAGAAAGGAAGCAAAGTTGTTCCACAATCACTTACCAAGTGGACCAACCCTCCTGACAAAGCAGCAACTTGGGAGGACTGGTACGTGCTTCAAAAGCGTTTCCCTGGTGCAAGCTCTAGAGGGGGGAAGATGTCACGACTGGCAAGGCGTCTTCGTAGACGGAAAGCAGTACAAGAGTTTATGTTTTTCATTATGTAATAAAAAGTAGCATCTAAAACTGTATGAATGACGTGTGGGGCCCAAGTGGCGGTGTCGGGTGGCCAACAATAAGAGTTGTGTCGTGTAAGAGGGGAAGACTATTCTGAATCTGAAAAAACAACCACATGAACTTGGGGAAAAGGGGTGTGATGCCCTCCCTGTTCCTCCGAATTTGATCTCCTCTTGTTCTCTCACGTTGACGGCGAGTCGCCGGCGGCCATGGGTGTATCACAGCCCACCAGTCAGCCGCTCAGCCACATGTCCCAAATGTTGTTGCATGTTGATCACTAAATACTTGGTAGTGGACATGCACGTACCCTAGATATATGTTTTTTCCGATCCATGCAAGTGATAGGAAAGCTGTTTTTTAGCATATTTATTCGGAGGCTTAATTTTTCCACATAAATATTTTCATATAGTGAAAAGATGTTATATTAAGGGTGATTAAGTAGCCAAGAGAAAAATAATGAGTAGTGCAGTATATTCTTCACTAACTCAGAAAAAGGATAAAGAAGAAGAGTCGTCAACCCATTCACTTTTCTCATGAATGCGATAACTAACTTGTATATAAATTTAAAGTAGAAGCAAAACTCATCTCACTTATTAAGTGCACAATTCCAATCCGCTGATTATAAACACAAAATACATACTCAAATATGAGCCCTACAAAACCATTTGTATTCTATCAATATACGTTGAATCCAACGAAGGTGGGAAAACTTGGTTGTCTTTTGTTTTTGACTGAAGTCAGCAGGGGAAACCCCTAACTATTTTTATTTTTTTATTCTAAATCTAGTTAATTTGCTCCCACGGGGAGTCGAACCTGAATCTGCTTGGTGGTACTCAGGTGCTCTAACCACTAGACTAGAGGCCCTTTTACTGGTTATCTTTTGTTACCCACACGTAGTATTTAAAGTGGCAGTGTAAAAGGAAGGACAATAGATCAATGTTCTTGTATGTGTATTTATAGAGATGCATGAGTGTGCGTGCGTGTAAGTATCTGCGTCTGAATTTTCACAAATGAAAATTGACATAGAGATGCGACTTGAAATTTCTTTGAAAACAACATATTAGAATGAACTCAGCTTAAAACCAGAACTTTTTGGCTTTTTAAAACCAAGTAGAGGAGGACGTATCCAAGTAATCCACTATTGAAGAGAGCGTGCTTACGTGCTGGTCCCATATCTGATGCAAGAAAACTCCGTATATGTTGGATTATATTGAACATATATTGATAGAACTTATGGAATTCTTTTGTAAGAGTGACAATCCTGTAACTCCTTCACTAGATATGGTGTCTCCTTTTGGCTATGGAGTATCATATATAGATCAATGCAAAGAGGTCTGACGCCCATGCTAGGGCAGGGATGGGCCTGTGTGAGCAGCCGAGGGTGACTATGGGGGCTAGCAAGCAGAAGGTGTGGGCCGTTGGGCCAAGGACAGATTTGTTCATCTTTGCAGCGATGACGGTGGTGTTCGGGACATCGGGGCTATTGTGTTGTGCCCTTCGACGGTCGATTTGGGGGCGCTTTGAGGGGTGGTGATGTGGTCTCTGCAGCTAGGTTAGGATGATGTGCTTCGGGCGAAAGCCTTGACCGTGCTGGTGACAATGGCAGCGACGGCTCCATGCGTCGAGTTCCCTACTGGGAGCGTTGTCATGAGGCCTTCATCTTCATTTGGTGGTTGTTTGGATGAAAACCCTATCCAGCTACTCGATAAGTGACGACTGCGTCTGGAGCGTCGTTCCCTTCTCGTAGGCGTCACAAGAGAAAAATATGAAGTTGTTACTTTATATGTTTGAGCAATTATCAGGTCTAAAAATCAATTTTCATAAGAATGAAATTTTTTGCTTTGGTCAAGCAAAGGAGTATGAATCAATGTGTTCACAACTGTTTGGCTGCAAATCAGGTTCATACCCCCTTCAGCTATTTAGGAATCCTAATGCATGTTCGGAAGTTAAGTAATAATGATTGGAGAATAATAGAAGAGATGTTTGAGAAATGGTTGAGTGGCTGGAAAGGCAAAATGCTATCCGTTGGGGCGAGGTTGGTGCTGATTAACTCAGTATTGTCCAGCTTACCAATGTTTATGCTATCATTTTTTTAGGTCCCTAGGGGAGTCCTAAAGAAGATAGAGTACTTAAGATCAATGTTTTTCTGGCAATACGATCAGCATAAAAAATAATATAGATTAGCTAAGTGGGAGGTTCTATGTTTAAAAAAAAAGTCAAAAGTCAGGGAGGACTCAGAATCGTGAACCTAGATATCCAGAATAGATGTCTGCTAAACAAATGGTTATTTAAACTCTGTAACGAGGATGTAATTGGCAGCAGCTGATCAAAAATAAATACCTTAAGGATAAACCTTTAAGGCACGTATTCAAAAAACAAGGGACTCACATTTTTTGTTAGGGTTAATGGGGTCAAGGAGGATTTCCTTAAGTTAGGATTTTTTGCTGTCAATTCTGAAAAACAAACTAGATTCTGGAAGAATTCTTAGTTTGGGGGTCACCAACTAAAAACTGTATATCCCAAGCTATATAATATTGTTTGAAAGAAACACGCCACTGTTGTAGATGTCTTTAGCACGGCTCCATTAAATGTCTCGTTTAGGAGATCATTAGTAGGTAATAAGCTAATGGAAGATGGTGACTGATGAGGCAATAATTGTTTACGTGTGCTGAGGAGATTGTTTGAGGTCACGAGGAAGCCAATCCCTGTAGGCCTGCACAAAAGAAACGAAATCAATTTGCTCTGGAGTCGGTCACGACTCGACCCGGACGAGCACATATGCACGCAGAAACCTCGGACAAGTTCGCGGCAGGTGTGGACGCCGGTTGCCTGCCGTCGCCATCGCAGGCTCAGAGCCTTCTCGTGGCGCTGGGACATATACCAGTAGGTACTCGTGTCGATACGAAATTAAACGGATCAGCGTCGTGAATCGTAAGCTCTCGCTTTTTGTTTAGCTGACTGAAAACACGGGAGCTAACGCCATTTTCTCCTTGGGGTAAATGTTGGTGACCAACCACTACACAGGTGGCGTCGTACGAGAACAATGAACTACGGACGGTGGTTGGTGAGGCCGGCGGCCGGCGTGGCACGCCGGCGGCAAGGTTCCCGTCCAGCGGCCGCCGGGAGGCGCTTCAATCATAAGCTTGTACGGAGCACCAATTCTTGGCACGAGATCAGCCATACAATCCCGTCGTGCCGTGTGTACTCCGATCCATTCGCACACTGGCGAGCGAGGAGCTAATCCCATCCATGGTATCGGAAACCCAAGCACGGCGGTGGGTGGGCCCGCGGTCACTCCAACGCGGCAACGCGTCGCAGTCGTGGCTCATTAATTGGCCCCGCGCGCTCGAGCTGGTCGGCAACGGCACGCCGCCGCCGATACGCCCGATCACATCCGCCTCCGCCACCCGGAGACTTTTTGCGCCGCGCCGCGCCCCCACCGCCACGGCCCCGCGCTCCATCCTCCAAACCCAAGCAATCCAACATGAAACAGCTCGCCCGCGCCCCTGACGTGTCCAACTCCCACTAGCCAATCGCACGCTCCCACCATCCCCGCCGCCGCCGTCAAGCCGGCAATCCCCGGCCCGGTCGCGAGGCGCCCGAGCCTAGCCACTTTTTGATCCCACTCGGCCACTCCTCCAATCTCCAATAAAAAAAGGGTCCCTAGCGCAGCCGTGCCGTTTCCGAGTCATGGCGCCGCAGCCGCGAATCGCGCTCCCGCTCGCCCTCGCCGTCCTCCTGGCGCTCTGGACCGCGGCGTCGGCGGACCCGCGCACGTCCGTGGCGGGGCAGCGGTGCGCGGAGGGCACGGCCGTCTCCGGCTCCTTGCTGGCCGACAACTTCGTGCCCGCCATGGACGACCTCAACACCAACGTCAGCGCGCACGGCTTCGGCACCTCCGCCGTCGGCTCGGGCCCCAACACCGTCTTCGGCCTCGGCCAGTGCCTGCGCGACCTCTCCCCCGTCGACTGCAAGCTCTGCTTCGCCGAGGTGCGCTCGCTGCTCCCCAAGTGCTACCCGCGCGTCGGCGGCCGCCTCTACCTCGACGGCTGTTTCGGGAGGTACGGCAACTACTCCTTCTTCGGGGAGGCCCTCGACGCCGCGGACGACGTCGCCGTCTGCGGCTCCGCCGCGGAGGGCGGGAACTACACGGGCGCCGCCGGCCCGTGGGCGTTCGGGGCCGCCGTGCGCGACGCGCTCGCGAACGTCACCGCGGCAGCCGCGGAGGCGCAGGGGAGCCAGGGGTTCGGGGCGGGGTCCGCGGCGTCCGGCGGCGCCACGGCGTTCGCGCTCGCGCAGTGCTGGGAGAGCCTCAACGCCACCGCGTGCGCCCAGTGCCTCCGCGCAGCGTCGGCCGCCGTGGCGGCGTGCGCGCCGGCGGCGGAGGGGCGCGCGCTCTTTACCGGCTGTTACCTCCGATACTCCACGCGGCTGTTCTGGAATGTCAACGCCACCGCGGGCTCCCGCTCGTCAGGTACGAGAATTCAAATCCGCTCACTAGGGAATATATACTTTCCTGACCTTTTTCACGCCCGAGTGTTGCCCAATTCAATACCATGCTGCAAAATTTGACTATTCGGCGGCGGATCACGTACTTCTTTATGTCCCGTTGAAAAATATTGAGCTGAAGAAATGTTTGTTTCGTTCACAATCATGGTTAGTCAACCTCACTTTGTTGACTGGAAGTGTAGGAATGAACAAACCCAAAGATGTTTCAGTTTCGGCGTCTACTAGAATGCAGGGAATATAATGAAAACCAGCAACTAACAGACCTGTTTTAGATCACCTTTCACCAAAGCATTTGCTGGTTTTCTCAATGGTATTGTCAAGGCGTTAAACAATGTCTCCGTTGAAACAATTGTCTAGGTGGTTATATACTGAGCTAGAAAGAATGACAACAAAGTTACCACAACGTCAGTGCATATGTATTGAATAGTGCCCTCATATCTTTTGATAAAGGAAAATTGGACGGTTTCTCATCCATGAAAGCTTCTTGTATATTTTGTCACTACTTTTTTTTTACGTCTTCTTGATTTGACTAAGGACCCACCACAAGGTTGCCCTCCTAACCTTAATATCCTGCACTCATGCAGCTCCTTTCATGCGCTTTAGCTATTTTTGCTGAAAATCATCTCTCCGCAATATGCAGGAAACAATGGTGTCGTTTGGATTTTGGTTGGTTCCTTTCTTGGTGCTTTGGCAGTTGTCCTCATTATTGCTTTTTTGGCATGGAAGAAAAGAATTCTCAGGAGAAAAAATGGATGCAACTCATTTATAGGTCAGTTTCAGATTTTAAAATGTTTGGTCTTCGATGGATTTTCTTCTTCATATCTGAATTTTTTGTAACGGGGTACAGATATGTATGGAGATGGACTCTCTGTGAGAATTGCGCAGTCTAGTTTGAATTTCAAATATGAAGAATTAAGAAAAGCAACGAATAATTTTGGTTCATCAAACAAACTTGGTCAAGGAAGCTACGGAGCTGTATACAAGGTAAAAGGTTTACCTAAGCTGAAATCTCACTATCTTTTTTTTCGAAATGGGAAGCTTTATTAATTTCAAGTAGCATTACATCAAGATGATACAATCGCACTTGAAGATCTCCCTATCTGGGTTTGTTTTCCCCAGCATTGGGTTAAAAATGAAGACTGAAGCTTTGGCATATTGGTCCCGATTCTGTAGGCTGTTCTTCTGGATGGTAAGGAAGTAGCTGTCAAGAGATTATTCCTAAATACGAGGCAGTGGGTTGATCAGTTTTTCAACGAAGTCGACCTAATAAGTCAAGTTCGTCATAAGAATCTAGTTAAGTTGCTTGGCTGCAGCATGAATGGTCCAGAGAGTTTGCTTGTTTATGAATACTACTTCAACAAGAGCCTTGATCTCTTCTTGTTTGGTAAGCCCATGATGTGTTTCTGTCTGTCTCTATTGTTATTCTCTATTTATTTTTGGGTGCCATTCTTCGAAGAGTGCCAAAATATGATTGAAAATGACTACTATTGGTTATGAATTGTTTAATCAGTATGTTCCTGTTCGTGGGTCAAAATTATTTGTTGGTAGTATCTTGTTGGACAATTCTAGAAAGAGGAATCTTGTCATTCTATTTTGCCCATGTAATAATAGACTTCACTTAAAATTGACTTGTCTGCCCAAAAAGTCCCATCTTGCCAATCTTTTAAATCGTGATTTTCATGGCTAGGTCCAGAGAAAGCTACAAAAGCTATTGCTAGCTAATGCAGAAGCTATCCTCTTCATGTCTTATAACATTAAAAAAATAAAATAAGTAGACAGCATAATTCATATTTGAGGAAGCTATCTGTATAAGCTATGCTACTTCATGTTTTGATATAAAATAATTCATCTGATCATTCTTGTTCCTCTTAGAATGCACTCTTCTTTTGTTTTGCAGTTTTTTTTTGCAGAATTAGAATGGTATTCCAAAATTACAATAACTAACTATCTTGTATCATTCTTGCAGATACAAGTCGTAGAAGAAATTTAACCTGGGATCTCAGGGTTGATATCATTCAAGGCATTGCCGAGGGACTTTCTTATCTCCATGAGGAATCAGAAACAAGGATTATCCACCGAGATATCAAAGCTAGTAATATTCTATTGGACGATAAGTTGAAGCCCAAAATAACAGATTTTGGCCTTGCAAGAGCTTTTGGAGAAGATGTTACTCATCTTACTACTGGTGTTGCTGGAACCCTGTAAGGTCCTTCGTATGTACAGCCAAGGATCTCATTGTCATGTCAAATGCAAACAGTGCAATTTGAGATTTTAATCTCACAAAATAAATTTCTTGCAGAGGCTACATGGCTCCTGAATACATAGTGCATGGTCATCTTACAGAGAAGGCTGATGTCTTCAGCTATGGTGTTCTTGTTCTGGAGATTGTAACAGGTAAAAGATGTAGCAGCTCAAATGGTTCACATGGAGGACAAGTTTTGTTAACAAAGGTGCTACTCTGATCTTACCGACCTCACTATTGAAATTGCCTGATTTCTCTTCTGATAGTAATATAATCAATTTTCTGGACGCTGGGTCTGTATGTTTCCAAAAACATGCCAGTAATGAATCAATCTAGTAGTTGTTTCAATTTTGCAAAACAGGCTGAGATTCTTTCATAATCTAATGATTTGATTAAGAATGGGGGCAATAATGATCTAGACAAAAGAGTTGCAGCTTATCAGCTTCATACTGGCATAATTGCATGTGCAGTAGGTGCAGCTCTAAAACACCTATAAAAATTATTGGATTTGTAGATAAGCTCAAAGAATGTAGAATCTAGTGTCAGATGCATGAATCCAATCCTAGGTGTAATAAAATCCTAGGTTTTCCCCTGGGCATGTATCATCAAACACTGAGATTATATGCAGCTCTCCTGCGTATTCAAGAAGAAAAAAAATCAAAAACTGAGATTGTAGAGTAGGTACTAGTATGTTGATTGATGTATTTCAGTAGAAAAACAAAAAACCTTGGCTGAAATAGAATTTGTCCTAGTAGTTATGCTTAAATCATTTCAATAATTCTGTATCTTAGGAGTCATTTCAGAAATGGAAGTTATAAACATGAATATCCATATTAAAGTGCACGCTCAAACCATGCAAATTTGCATCGCTGTGAAAGGAAAGAGGAGTAGAGGTTTAATTAACCTTAGAAACAAATCACTCTTCAAGATGAAGTGATCAACTAAAAGAATATTTGAAGCCCTAGTAAATTCCTATACAACTAGGAAATGATGATACGTTCCATGCAATCTGTAAGTGACCATAAGCATGACATTAAAATTACTGACGCAGAGTTGCTGACCAATTGCAAAGATTTCTTGATCACATAACCTGTTGTCCAGAGAATATGGTGCTTAACTTTAGTCAATGGCAACATGATCATGATGTATTGTAATGAGTACATACACTAAGTACAAAACTGCATGCCATTGTATCATGTCACGTGGTGCTGTAGACCCTTAACCTGACCATGCCAAGTTCCAGTCAGCCTCTAAGTTACTATCATATAACGTATTTAATATGAATACATTCTTTAAATTCAAGGTATGGAAACACTACAAGGACCACACAGTTGAGATGATTGTTGATCGAAGCATCTATGATGACACTATAAGGGATGAGGCCATGCATATACTGCAGATTGGACTGCTATGCACCCAAGCAAATCCTGATGACAGGCCCACAATGGGGAAGGTGGTGGAGCTGCTGAGAAATCACAGGAATGATTTGGAGATTGTCTTGAGTGATCCTCCATTTCTGAATGTCGAGGCTGTTGAGGACATCAAAGAAGGGGAGCATTCACGATTGCTGTCCACAAATTCTGCTCCACTGTCAGGCTCGTCTCGATCTTACTTAAGCGGGAGATAATATCAGCAATGTTTTTCTTTAGTTTGTACGAGGAATATATTTAAGAGTTTGTACAGTTCTTTGTGATGTAAAGTGATCATGTTAGCAGGTAGATCGAGAAATCCAGCAGCCTATATAAATTATAAGTTGTGCTGGAATGGAGGGCCCAACTGCAATTGTACATAAATATTGTCCCACCACAAATGTACACAAATACAAGTATTATGACTTTTGCGGTATGCATCCATATGATACTATTAATGAATGATGACCCACCGATGAATTTTGCATAAAGACTAGTTTTTTGTACAGTATCCAAATTCAAAAAACTTGGACGGTGGGGGAAAGACCGCCCCCACGGTTTTGTTAAGTAGAGAAGACATCAGCCTTACCAGCCAAGAAAACCCCCGAACCCTGACCTCACTACCCCTACCCCTGGTAGGACCGCACCGTTACCACAGGCCGGCGCCCTGCCGCCAACAAGGAGATTTTTTTAACCTCAGCCTGAAATTCGCTCCCACGGGGAGTCGAACCCAGGACCTGATGAGTGCTATTGAGTCCATCTAACCAGTCCAGCTAGAGGCCCTTTCTCCGGTATCCAAATTCAGAACAGGTTTCTTTCTCTTGTTTCGATGGGAAGAATTGAACTAAGTAATAAAAAAACAGAAATTGGCTAGTTCAGAGAAAGGGAATGCAATGTCAAGCTAATAAGCTATCACCATCGCTAAAAATTCAATGAAATGTCTTCATCATGCGACTAGTTTTCAAATTTGATGTCTGGAAAATTGTATTGGTCAAAAACTCAAAATGGATAAATGATTCCACACATAGTTAATTGATGTTCAAAGTATTCATTTTGACTGAGTACCGTGTCCATTGGAATAAAGTGGGGTGTCACGTTCAAATTGGCTGTCATTCATGGTAAGGTTTCGTTGGCTAGTTGGAACATGTATAGTGATTGCAACTCCAGATAGTGTCTGCAAGTCATTCATGGTAAGGTTTCGTTGGATAGTTGGAACATGTGTGGTGAAGTCAAGCGCACGTGAAATTGCTTCCTCTCTTTGTCAGCAATATATCACAATCTCTCTCTAAAAAATGGGAGAAAAGAAATGTAACACAAATATCTCACGAAGGTTTGCAGGAAGTCAGAAACTCACTGGAGGTGGAGGGCAGGCAGCTGAAGGTGTCCTTGAACTCACTGGAGGGCAGGAAGCTCAGGGTATCCTTTCTTACGCTCTTTAAGTTTCCTCTTTACCCTCAACTTTCAGCTAAGAGCACCACTAGCTCATACTTTTTTTTCTTTGTAGGCTTGATTTTCATCTACGAGTTCTCAAAACTTCAAGTTCTTATTTGTATGCATCACAGATTGTGAAGATTTTGTTTAGTGCAAATTGGTGCTTGCTGAAGCAGTCTTGTTATCTTAGTTTCTTAGTCTTTTCTTGTGAAAACATCTCTTGTTTCCACTTTTCTCCATGAAAGTCTGACATGACGAAGAAATAGAGTGGTTCAGTCTTCAGTGGCTCCACAATGAGATGTTACTATTCATTTCTTGTTGCTGCCGTCATGATTGCTTGTTTGTCCTCCTGGACGACAACCACTACCCTGGCTGACCCTCGGGCAACAGTGGTTCGTGAGTTCTGCAACAAAACCCGAGATGATGGTTCTGGAGCAGTTTGGGCAAACAACTTGGTTGTTGCCTTCGACAACCTGAACTCGGATCTTGAGCAAAAGGGATGGGGGACAACTTCCATTGGCCAAGATCCTATTACCTTCTATGCGCTCGTGCAATGTCTGGAAGATCTCAGCAAGGTTGACTGCACACTCTGCTATTCAGAATTAAGGTCTTTTCTTCCGAAATGCTACCCTGAAATTGGAGGCCGTTTATATCTTGATGGGTGCTTCATGAGGTACGCAAATTACTCTTTCTTCAACGAGTTCATGGACTCGCTAGATACAAGTGTATGCTCCTCCAGTAATCGCAGCTCAGATCAGGAAGGTTTTAGTTCAGCTGTGAATACTGTGTTGAGTAATGTGACTTCCTTGGCTGTCAAGAGCGGCAAAGGATTTGCAGTTATTTCAGTATCTAGATCACCAAAAGTTGCAGCTTATGCACTTGCTCAGTGCTGGGAGAACCTGAACACTTCGAGCTGCGCAGCCTGTCTCAGTGCAGCTGCAGCATCGGTGGCCAAATGTGCACCGGCGGAGGAAGGTCGTGCACTCTTTGCTGGCTGCTTCATCAGATATTCAACAGCACGTTTTTGGAACTCAGAGGACTCTGCATCAAGCTTCAGTTCAAAGAAACGGGTTGTTCTTTGGACAGCCCTGAGCTCCTCTGTTGGTGTCATTCTTGTACTTGTCATTTCAATATTGGCATGGCAGAAGAAGAAAACTTCTAAGGCAAGAGAAAGGTCATTGAGAGGTTAGTATTGCAGGCTTGTCCTAAACTTCCTTTACTTCTAGTTGGATGTGTTTTCTATTTGCTCTAATTGCTTTTAATACTTGAGTAACTTCAGGTTTGTATGGCTCTGAACTTCCTCCAAGGATTTCTCAATCAAGTCTGAGTTTCACTTATAAGGATTTAAAGAAAGCGACATGTTCGTTCAGTATAGCGAACAAGATAGGCCAAGGCAGCAACGGTACTGTGTACAAGGTACATACATAATACATTGAAGTAAAACATTGCATTTTAGTCGTACATTTTTGTGGTACAAGGATGTTGCATCCTGCAAGGCTGCAAGACTGCAAAGGGCCTGTCACTCAGAGGTTGTAATTATTTGACATACAGGCTGTTCTTCCTGGAGGGAATGAAGTTGCTGCAAAGAGATTGTTCCTGAACACTAAACAGTGTGTCGATCAGTTCTTCAATGAAGTTGATGTGATAAGCCAAGTGCGACACAAAAATTTGGTGAAATTGCTTGGATGCAGTGTGGATGGCCCAGAAAGCTTCTTGATATATGAATATCACATCAACAGGAGCTTAGATCTGTTCATATTCGGTAAATCTAAAGCTCATTTTGTTCTAGTTTCATGCTCTTGTATATTTTAGTGCATGAACATTGATTTCCTGTTGAACTAGAAGTTCCGCAAGTTAACCATGATATGGAGGATCAGTTCATGGTACAGAGTGAAGATTTTTTTTATTCAAGAATATAACAAATCTACACCATATCAGTCAGCACAATTGTCTCTTTTTACGTCAACCCACACGGTTGCATTGTTAGAGTACAGAAGATATTGGCTTAGCACTGGAGTTTATGAGGATGAACGACGTTTGCCACTAGCAAATAGAAATGCTTACGACTAAAATTTCTGCAACATCCAACAATAGCGTATGCAATATCAAACAATAGTATCTGCAACATGAATAGTCATCGTTTGCAACATTAAAAACGACGCGCTCCCCACTCTCAGCCAGGCACACCCGTAGTCAAAATCTCTCAATGAAAATGCAACATCCGGATAAACGCTTGCAACATGCCTGTGAAAACATATGCAATATCGCAACATTCATATCTACTTTTACAACATTCACATAAAATAATTATAACATTTTTCTGAAACATCCGAAACACGTGAAGCATACACTTGCAACATGGAGAAACCCTAGCGCAAAGTGGAGAACTAAACAGTTGGATGGATTAGGAAGATGGCGAATAGAGAGCGCCGGACCGGAGGAGATGGGCGGCGGCGCCCGTAAAGGAGCGGCCCGGCGGTGACGGCGGCCGTGCGGAGGAGCAGGGATGGGGAGCGGTGGCGGCGCGGAGGAGGGGGCGGCGGCGGTGGCGCGTGGAGGGCCGGGGTGGCAGCGCGTGGAGGAGCGCCGCCGGCGGCGGCAGCGGCGACGCGTGAGTGGAGAGGCAGTGTGATTTTTTTTTAGAAATGGCGATGCGGAAGTTAAATGGGAGAGACCACGGTGGCCGCGTGGAATGGTGTTGGGACGTCGGATCCGTGGATGCCCTATAAAAAGCATTACCGTTTATTATTTGGTGATATCACGGCCACATCGAAATCCAATATACATCACATAGTAAGTGAAGTACCACCCTTCTACGTGTGCAGCTGATGAGCAGAACAGGCATCTGGATTGGCAGCAAAGGTTTGATATTATTTATGGCATAGCAGTGGGTCTGTGCTACCTCCATGAAGAGTCAGAAACTCGGGTCATTCACCGGGACATCAAAGCCAGCAACATCCTGTTGGACCTAAAGTTCAAGCCAAAAATAACTGATTTTGGGCTTGCTAGAGTCATCTGCGGTGGCCAAACTCATCTTACAACAGGAATTGCCGGGACAGTGTAAGTACTAAGTAATACCACTTATACCAGCTTTTGATAATCTTCTGCTGTGCCCTCTTCAGTTATATATGACAGTTTTTGGAGGAAATTGCACCAGCCACCAGATCTCACTAAGTGAGATGGCTCAATGTGCAGTGGTTACATGGCTCCCGAGTACATTGTGCACGGACATCTCAGCGATAAGGCGGATGTGTACAGCTTCGGCGTGTTGGTTATCGAGATCGTCACCGGGAAGAGGTGTTGTGGGTCAACAGGATCTCACTCTGGGCATTCACTTTTAGCAGAGGTTTGAACCATCTCTAATTCTCTGAACATAGAAGCATAGATTTCGCTAATGAGATCTGTTATATTTGGCAAAATCTGGATTTTCGCCAGCATCAAAGCAAATGTTAAACAGCTAATAAAGTAGTAACCTTTACATTTCGAGATATTGCTGAAAAAGTTCACAAATGACTAGAAGACAGAGAACACGCACCTACCCGACATTGATGCCAAAATTTACACTGTCCAATGCAGTTTTGAATCAGCAAGCACTACTAAACTCTTGTGGACATATAATACATACTGTTGCAGGTGTGGCATAGTTACAAGGCTAACACGGTGGAGAAGATCGTTGACGCGAGACTGCAGCAGCAGGCGGGCGCCTTGGAAGAAATCAGGCGGGTCGTGCAGGTCGGGCTGCTGTGCACACAGGCGAACCCCGACGAGCGGCCGGCCATGTCGAGGGCGGTGGAGCTGCTGCGGGACAGGGACAGAGCCCGTGGCGATGAAGGGTTCGTCCTGGGCGACCCACCCTTCTTCCAGGTCGACGTCGCGGGAGGCGGTGACGGCAATGAAGCCTCCGCTCTGCTGCCCTGCACCTCGACCTCCGCCGGTGAAGTCTCCGGATCGTATTCTGAGCTCAGCGGCAGATGATTTGCTTGCCTCGAGTCCTTTTGTGGCGTTCTGAAAAACTCAAACTGAACAGATATTTTTCCCATCTGGAGGCGCAAATTCGTTTTGCCTCTTCATGACATGCATGAACTTGTATGCGCCTTGAACTATAATGCGTGTCCGCTTTCAACGATGAAAACTGTCTTAGGTATAGCATGGTCCACTTTCATATTCAGATGGAGATGTTTTCATTTTTCTAGGGAGCATGACGCGACGACTGAGATGTTCACGTTCAGATGTGTTCAAGCGTGCACGCGGGGCGGAATCTGAATGATCCAGTGGTCGGTGCAAATTTGGCCTGCAAATTAATATACTGGAGCTGCTGCTTGCGTAGTTTGAGTTTGATTCGAAGCCCATCAATGACCATAGCTATTTTCTGGCTGATCCGCTCTATCACGGTCGCCACATTTACCGTAAAAATAGAGACTACATTTTTTACTGAACTCGGGTTTTGTTTTGGACCTGCTGATCTCACTGTCCAGTAAGCCCATCCATTAACTCACTTGGGCCGTCATTTTTATGCTTTTTCTTGGGTTGGGCCAAAAATACTTAGGTGGAGAGATATGTTTCACTATTGGTCACAAGTCCTAACACTACCCAACACTCTACCATCTAAAAGAGAATATTCTGTCCTGATCATCGAGATTCTTTACTCTATATCACTTTCTTCCGCACTCGTTCAAACTCTATCACACTCTTTATATCAACTACCCATCATATACTCCCTCACTCACACTCTCATTCTCTCTCTCCCTTCCTCTCTTCCCGGCCGTCGAGCAGCGCCTCTCTCCTCCCGCGCCGCCCCTCTCCCTCCTATGCCGCCCCTCTCCTCCCCTCCCCCGCCGCGGCCCGCCTCCATCACAGCCGCCGCGGCCCGCCCCGCCCCGCCCCTCCCCCACCGCGGCCCGCCTCCATCCCGGCCGCCGCGGCCCGCGTCGCCCCTCCCCTCTCTCGCTCGCGGTCGCCGGAGCGCCACCACGCCCTCGCCATTCCGTGCCGCCCCACCGCTCTCGAATCCACCTCGCTTAGCACCACCGCCGCTATGACCTCTACCCTCTCGCCCACTCACCCGCGTTGTCTCCACACGCCCCATCACCGCCGCAGCCCACCATGATCGGTGGGTGAAGCTCACCGTCGACCCAAGCCATCGTCACCTCCCCATCCAAGCCACCACCCCAGCTAGCTTCACCTCAGTACAGAGAAGCTCGGAGAGCCCGTGCTGCCCCGCTATCGCCGCCGAAGGTGAGAGACAGCGTCGCCGCCGACGGTCGTCCGCCGCAGTTGAGGGGAAACACGGAGGAAGGGAAGCGGGAGGAGACAGAGTGTCTAGGGTGTGTTCTAGCACCACTACAACAAATGTGGGATTTTATAACATTTCATTTATGTCATAGAAAGTATAAATTATGTCATCTTTTGCAATTTGTGACATTCACGTGACGAAAATTCATTTGTCGCCTATACCCCGTAATAAAAGGTGTTCAATGACGATTATGCATTTTTTACGTCATAAAATTTGTGACGATTCTTCTATCATCATTAGATTATGACGCTAGCTTTTCGTCGTTAAAGACATAGAAAACGTCACTAAATCTTGTGTGCGGATGACATGGAGATGATGTGGCATCACATTTGTGACGTTTCAGTTCGTCAAAAAATATTGATGACCCAAGAAGGCCCATGCAATGAGCAGCCATTTATGGGACAAGCCCAAGAAGGCCTTTTTATTTTATGGTAAAAATTATTTTATTTTGCATAAAGCCCGCTTCAATTTGAGCCCAAATATTTTTACAGGCCTATTTTCAACATGGGCCGACACGGGCCTATAGCATTTTCATACAGATTTTTTTTCAGAACTCATATCATTTCAGCCCATTATAATCCTTCTCCAGCCCACATACCAATTCAAGCCCACAAACCAACACAACCCATACATTCAGCCCATATACCATAACAGATTTCACAGGGAAAACAAATTTATCATAAACAGAACATTCAGCCCATATTCCATGACCATTTCGCCAAAACCAGTTCTCCATAAATAGAACATATTTCTCCATGAACATAGCATAACCATTCAAAACATTCTTTGGACTCACATCTCCAGAAACAGATTTCATGTTCACATACATTCAAAACATCCACATCTCCAGAACAGAATATATTTCGTGTTCGCATGCTTTGGAGTCAAAGAAATTACCTAGAACTCATTGTTGACGCGCAGCAGACGACGGAGAAGTGAGTTTGTCTCCTCCCCTTGCTTCTTCAGGCTGTCCAGTTCTTCTTGTTGCTTCTGATTTGCTGCCACAGTTTCTTCAAACTTCGATGTCAAGGATTCAAGCTGATTCTGTTGATACTCGATTTGGCATCTCAGCGCTGCAGATTCCTGCCTTTCTACCTGAACCTCAACCTCAAGTTCCTGTACCCTTGCATGAACTGCAGATGTGGCAGCCTTCTTTGGGGCAGCCGGCTGGAGACCAACATTCAGAAGAAATTTTGATGATGGCAACACTTCCACAAGAGCTTCAACATCGGTCTTGGGATCTTGTCCTTCTTCTGTAGGTTCAGCCACAATAGCTTCCATACGCTCCTAACATGATCAAAGCAGGATAGTTATATCAAACACTAAACACTAGGACTGGAGAAAGTAACAAATTGAGCAGTGAATTTAGTTTTGCCCAAACTTACAAGTGCTTCTTTGATGGGCTCACTGAGACCTGTCTTGCTACTGCAATGCAGATCTCTGAAGAGGTCAATTGCAGTTAGAGGCGCATCTATATACTTGGTTTGCTTCTAAAATAAGAGGTAAACAACTCCGAGTCAGTTGGTCATATATTAGCAAGTGTTCTAGAGTGCAGTATGAACATTAATACAAGCATGTCTTACAACAAAAAAAATCTAGTAGTATCACAAGAAAGCAATCCCATCATTTATTTTCAGTGAAATCAGTACTTGTCCTTTCATGCTAAGTTAACTAACCATAATTTTATTTGTCAGGAACACATGATGAAAGGTTCACTTAGCAAAAATACATGGACCTGGTATAAGTGCAATGTACAGACATGTTCACGAACTAATCAATAGCTCTAGTGCATGATCAGAAACTGATTGCAACTGATCTGGTACTTTACAAAAACAAATTGCCAAAATAAATAATCTATCTACAGCCATGTGAATGACACTAAAAAATCTGCATCAGAACTAGTACAAGATATTGCAAAAAAATAGAGCCTCGAAAGTACTACATGCTTACCACGACATAAGTCTGAGCAATGTAACATCGGGAGCCTGTCTTATGAGGGTACTTCACATTCTCACGGCTGGCCTTGGCCTTCAAACACTTTTCCTATAATGCTTGTCTGAACAGTACATGTTTCAACTATAGGATGCCAAAACTGGTAATAGGTGTCCATTTCTCAATCAAATTCAAACAGCAGGTAATCATTCTTATTGCAGGAACTGGAGTGCTTATGGAACTAGAGCATAGCTGAGATATCTTACCTTATGCTTTGGGGATGACCACATTTCAACAAGCTCTTTCCATTGATTATCAGTCATTCCTTTTAATGGTGTTGTTGTCGTTACTTCATTTGCGGGTACATCATCAAAATATTACTTCTTCAGCCTGTGCCTCATCTGCCGCTGACCCCCCTTGAGCAAATCAGAGCAAGCTTTTTTGACTGCCATGTCTTTGGTGTCCATGGAAAATTTAGCCTAGTTAAAGCACAAAAACAATGATCAGCCACATCAGATGGAGTAATTAACAAATCTAGCCTATTTCATGTCATCAGATGAAGCCGAGACCAAAGGTAAGTTAAAAGCAACTCAATGGAAGAGACTTGATCTACTTACAGAAACTTTGCCCATGAAGTCTGTCAAGATAGAGTCGTCCTTCTTATACTCTTTCCAGTGAGTATGGATTGCCATGTGCTGCCTTAGCACAAGTCCACTCTCAGATGCAAGTTTTGCAGCTTGCATGGGTGCCTCTGGTCTTCTCTTGCCTTCAAGAATGACCACCGGGAGCTTACTGTTTAACCCCCGACACATTTTATCCAGACCCTTACCCATACTCCTTCCCCTGCTGCGCTGGTTTATCATGGCATTAGGCGCGCCTGAAAATAATTAGTATTTTCAGTTACATTGGTGCACATCATAGAATTTATGACAACAATATGAACTATATTTATTGGACAAAGGAGCAATAAATTCTTGCCTTCATGGATATCCATCTCTTCGGCCTCATCGACTTGGGCAGGAGCCGCTGGTGCAAGAGCAGCTGCATCATCCTCTTCATTTGAGCCATCGGTACCTCCCCCACTAGACATTTGATCTCTTGCCCACTTCCTAGTCATTACTCTTTCACCCAGGTCCGGTTGATTTGGTCCTGCCAAGACTCTCTTCAAGCCTCTTGGTCCTCCAGTGGGTCTGACACTCGTCTCTGATACCTGCATGGCCTCATAATGTTAGCAGAAAAAGAACCAGATCAATTCCACTACATATTGGGCACATATGAGTAACAATGCTAATAAGGTGTGCAAGAATAAATAAATGCAATAGTCCTATTGCAAATACCTTAGCCAGTAGACCATGTTCAGTGTCATCCTCATCACCAGGCGGTTCGTACAAAGGATCCAGGTCATCGCGAACCACACCCTTGCTCTTTGCATTCAGACTCTTGTTCAGGATAGAGGCCACTTCTGTGATGCCAAGGCTTTGGAACACTCTTTTGTTTCTCATCATCGCCTGGGCTCTCACTCTTTCATAATCTGTAAGGTGATCCTCTTTATATGCATAGAAGAAATTAATCATTAGCTTAAGTAAAGCAGTAGAAATAAGACAAAAGAACATAAACTCAACACATATACACATAGAAGAAATTAATCATTAGCTTAAGTAAAGCAGCAGAAATAAGACAGAAGAACATAAATTCAGGACATATACACATTGTATGACACATAGAAAAGATACAAACTTAAGCATATAGACCCATACTGTACAGGACCTAGCACAAATCAAGCTACCAGCTATAGGGCAGTTGCACCAAAGGTTAGAACTGAAAGAAACAAGTACAGTTGATGTTCACATAACACATTTGTTGTCAGAGTCACTGCGATGAATAGATGATACATAATCAAAAGATGCAGATGCATCAGTTAACCCATGCTCTCAGGTGGCATTTGCTTCAGGCTACATGCTTGACAGAACAAGTACAACTAACCCTAGATATCAGAGCAAGTAACCCTAGACTACGGCGGGAAGGCGGAGGGGAGAGAGCAAGTAACCCTTGACCGCACCCTAGAGCACCTAACGCAGGGGGAGGCGGGAAGGAGAGCGGGCGAACCTGAGAACTCGGCGGGGCGTGGGCGGCCCCCAGCGGCGCACCCCATCTGTAGGGCACTGCCCGTGCCCTGGTTCACGTGCTCGCCAGCCCCGGGCGCGCCGGAGGGGGGCAACTACACTCCTACCGCTGGTGTTGGCACCCGCTTCCGACCGGGAGCCATTGGAGGCGTCGCTCGCGGATCTGGTGGCGGAAGGGGTCCTGGCGGCGGCGGCAGAGGAGAATGGATTGGATTGGGAGGAGGGTTGAGAGGATAGTGGATTAGGAGCCGCGGAGCTATAATTTTACCAGTCTACCCTCGACGTGGAGGCAAAGGAACCGGGGAATGTTTGGATATAAAAGACATTTCGAGTTGAAAATTTCGCCGCCGCGTCCAGTTTGGACCTGCCGCGTCGTGGACCAAAGAAGATGGTGGCCCAATCAGCATACAGAGGCGTATGTGCACTAGGTTTATGGAGCTGGGAAGCAGATAAGTTTTTCTTTTTCTATTTACACCCATATAAAGTTAATAGAAGCATAAATTATGTTCAAATATACTAGTAAATCTTTGAAAAATCACAGATAACTCATAAGTTCTATTATAAGAATTTCATCTTTTTTTGGACATATTTGCTATTTTCTGTCATTAAAATGATTTTCTGTATTTTTAGGGAATATACTCCAAAATTGAACTACGTGTGCCTCAAATAAATGTCAAACAAATACAGAAAAAATATATTTGGACTCTTATGTGACATTCTAGCCCATGCCTTTAAGATATGGGATAAATTCAATTGCCTTATAGGGACAATTCAAACTTGATTGTACAAGTTATCGTAGAATAATTGTAATAATGTCTAAATTTGGGTGGAAAATTCTATAAACTGGGTTGAAAACATAATTTGGGTCCACAATGTTGTCATAAAAATTTCAAATAGTTTCGACGTAAGCATTGTATATGTTGCTCACAAATCAATACACCATTCGTATAGTTCCATACAACTCAAGTCCAAACTTTGAGATTGAAAGACCTTATAACACTATTCAACTCCTATGCACCTTAGACTTGAAGACAATATTATCATGACCCTAGCATCATAAAATATGAAGTTACATTACTAATTACTACGCATAAACATGTTATTATTATCTATTTAAATGGAATGAAATTAGTTATAAGAAAAAGATCAAAGAAATATTAATTAACATACAAAAGACCATACATAAATACAAAATAGTTGATTTTATAAAATTTCAGAAAAAAAATCACTAGATTTTGAGTTCATATGAGAGAGAAAAATCAATTACAAGTTTTAGTCTCAGATTAAAAAGAAAATATGAAATATAACTATGTTCTTCCGCGCAGGCCACATCACTACCATTTATATATTAAATATATTTCGTTACCTTGGATAGCCACATCCAAACTAGTGTGTTGCAGTGGTAAGTCATGTAGTTTGTTTCCACGAGGTCTGGTGTTCGATCCACGCATGCGCGCCTTTTTTTTATTTCCCCGGCTTATACAAAACTAGCAAAAAAAATTATGTTGAGGCTGGGAATCGAACCTCAGACTCAAGCATACCCCATCTTCCAAATTATTTAACTCAAACACATCGCATCGCATCTTCTTCGCATCGCATCCGCCTGCTTTTCTCCGCCGCTCGCCCCCCTCCTCCTCGATAGATCTGGCGGCGGAACATGGTCACCAAGCGATCCGCGCACGCGCACCATTCGCGGCACCAAGCACGTAATGAGCTCGGCCAGTTTTGCCGCGGTTCCCCCGTGGGGCCGGCCAGCGACGGCGGCATGGCGACGGCGGCAAGCAGTGAAGCCGGCGTGGGGGAGTCTTCCGGCAAGAAGCGGCTAGCTTCCTCCTCCTCCGAAAGCGGCGTCGAGCTCTTCCTGATTCGTCGCGCAAGAAGTCGCAAGCCCTCCAACGCCGCCGGATTCGAGCATGACGCCGGTGTGGGGGAGTCATCCCGCAAGAAGTCGCGTCGCGCTCCCCCCTCGTCAGCAAGCCGTGACGCTTCACCTCTGCCTGATGGCGAAAGGGGCGGTGGCAGCGGCAACAGACCCTCCAACGCCATCGATGTGACTACCTCTGAGGAGTCAATGGTGAGCCCTGCGCGCGATTTCAAGCAGAAGAAGGGGAAGAGGAAGGGGAAGGGGAAGGAGAAGGAGAAGGGAAAGGAGAAGAAGCATGCACAGGTACTAATTTAGTTCAATGTAGTTCAATGTACTGATTTACTGGGAATGCATGAATCATGATGTAGAGCACCTTAGTGAGGTTGTACCATCGATGGATCTAGTTCAATGTAGTTCAATTGTGTGGTTTTATTTACAAGAAAGAATGTTCATGAATGTACCCAGTAATTGTGTGGTTTTATTTAGTTCAATGTAGTTCAATTGTGAGAAAGTGAGATATATTGTGGCTGAGGTTGACATGTTTTACTTGTCACAGGGGCATTTGCAGAAAATCTGGGACCTGCACAATGAGATAGAAACAATCATTTCGCTTACTACTAAGCTTGAGAAGGCGAACGCCAAGAAGAAAGAACTACAGCGTGCACTAGCAGAAGAAACCAGGAAGGCTTCAGGATCCAAGAAGCACACGCAGCTGCGGTGACTTACATAATCCTGCTACTAAACTAGAATGTACATAATCCTTTTGGTTGGAACTAGCACTTGTAATTGTGCTAGTGATGTTGGTGAAATGAACATCTCTCTCTCTATCTATCTATTAATCTATCTATATATATATATGATGATGATGAACAGGTCTGTGTATTGTTAACATTGTGAAATTATCTATCTATCTATATCTAGTGATGTTGGTGAAATTGTTCTGTGTTCGATATGATCTTGTGTTTCATATGGATCAGGTCTTTGATCTTGTGTTTGATATGGATCATGTCTTTGATCTTATGTTTGATATGATCTTGCATTTTAATGGCAGCATCAGTGTTCTGTGTAGAAAACTGATAACCATTGTAACACCCAAAATTTTCCTATTTAAAATTTTTAGTAATTAATTGGCTTCTATTTAATTTGTTCCTAATTAATATAGGCTAAATACATTATTTATGAATATTAAAAATCAAATATATGTGGTAGAAATATTTTTGTTGCATTCATGCTGCTGCATTTATTTTTGTATTGCTTCCGATTCAAACGAGAATTCAAATTTATTTAAATCCGAATTTGAATCACCTTGATTGGAGCTCTAGAAAAGTTCTTAGGCCATAGTTCGTGTTTGCCCCCTGATGTTTTTCTCGGCTCACTTTCCCTCCCCCATCTCTTCCTTCCCAAGCCGGCCCAATCCCCTCCCCTTTTCTCCCCGCGGCCCAGCCACCTTCTCTCTCTCCCCCCTGGGCTTTTCTTTTCCCCGCCCGAGGCCCGGCTCCCTTCCCCCTCCCCCTCGGCCCAGCGCCCCGTGCCGGCCCAGCCAGCACCCGCCCCCTTCTCCCTCTCCCACTGCCACGCGACCCCACTCGTCAGCTCCACCCCCAACCTTCCGCCAGCGCCTTCCCCCTTCCCCAGCGTGATCAACGCCACTCTCGCTGGCCATCCTCGTCCCGCTCCACAACTATGGGCCACCCTGGGGATCCCCTGCCCACCTCCCGCGGTCTCTTTCCTTCTCTAGCACTCCCCCGCAAAGGCAAGTCGCAAATCACTTGGAAGCTCTGCCGCGACCACGGGCGGCGCCACTGTTTCCTCCTCCCCGCCGGCGACTCAAGCACGCCAACCGATCCGAGCCGTGCGATCTGCCCTCAACCGCCCAGATTAGAACCCCCGATACCCCTTCGCGATTTAAATCTGAGCCGTCCAGATCCGATCCAAGGGCCGCGTACCGGTCAACTCTGGTCCGCGATGGCTCTTTTGTTAAAGAGCCCCTGCAAGTTTTGCAAATACCCCCGCGGTCCATTCCTATTCAAAAATAATTGCAGTTAGGTCCTTTTCTTTTCGGAAAACCCCCTGAGCTATTAAGAAATAGAACCCACCGTCCCTTAAGTTGTTTTTACGTGTTAGCCCTCGGCTTTTTACGCGTATTTACATATAGGTCCTCGGTTTTCTTCAAATAAGCCCCTAGAAACTTTTAAAACTTGCCAGTAGGTCCCTAGAACTTAGAACTACCATATGTTTTTCGTTTTAGCTCCGATTAGTGTGATTTTCGCGCTCATGTGTTTGTAGTGAAGTGTAGAATATTTCTAGAACCTTTATTTGTACTGTTTCTACTAGCTGGTGTATTTTTCTAATAGATTATTATTTGTTTGCATGTATTGGTTTGCGTGCTTGCTTCTATGGTGATTCGTGTCCAGTCGATGAGCCGTACGCTTTGGAGTTCGAGTACGTGGAGGACTTTTCAGAGAAGGACCCACAGCAGCAGCAGTAGCAGCCGCCCTTCGAGGAAGGCAAGTTATAGCACGGACAATCCTTGCTACCTACTCACTTGTATTAAATTATTTCATACATGCATGTGTCTAATTTGATGTACCATTAAGGTTGTACCTAGTCTTGTTTATCATATCCTTGTTTACCTTGGGTTTATGCATATGGGTAGATTTTGCTATGCGCAGCTACTGTCACCATTATTTAACTGTTAATTTTGACTTAATGGTTCACTTCAATATTAATGATAAAACTTGCTTTTTAGCAACATGGTTTAGAGAACTGGGGCATGTGCTGTGTGCTTTGCTCCAGTGTCTCTCCCTAAGGTCCGGTTCCTAAAGCGGCAACCCAGGAGCCTGTCACCACCGCTAGAACTATTATGTCTCTGGTCTTGGTCAAGTAACTTGTACGTCTCTAGCTTGCAAGTGGTTACCGGTGGGGCCGATGGCGTTATGGGAAGTAAGGCACGGGGTGTTTCTTGATTCCACCGAGGACGGTAGCCCCGTCGGCTAGGTCTCGTTAGACCCAGTCCCGTGTTGGGAGTCCCTGCGACGGGGAACTCCGCACGTTGCGCATTGTTGGGTGTGATGTCCGCGCTCTGGACGCCATTGACCCCCTTATGGTGTGACTCCGTAAGCGTAAGTCAATCTCGGTTCCTAGAGTCTCACCACCTTATTGTACCTTAGTGGCCACTGTCTTGTTAGGGTGTCTTGTGAAAAACCTCGTAGCGTCCCTATGCAATCACACCTCGGAAGTATTGATGTGCATAGTTGGGTGCAAAGTTCTTTTGAACTTTTACGCGACTGGTGGGTAAAGGGCGAAACCTCTGCAGAGTGTAAATCTATCATGATAGCCTTGCTCAGGGTCACGAGCGGCCTGGATCCTTTTTGATTAGAAGATGGTGTTTACTTATGTTTAATGTCACTTACACATTATTAATTGGGTTACAACTGGGTTCCATTCACTGGTAGTAATTTGGTTAATGTTAAAATGAACCAACTAAAAATGCTAATGCAGTTGAGCCGTGTCTAGCCTATTTTGAGCCTTCATACCCGGGCTATACTTGCTAAGTAATTGTTTACTTACACTTGTCATTTTATTCAACAAAATCCCGGATGGGTGAACAGATTGGGCTGGGCATGAGTCTGCTGCTGAGTTTCCCAAAGATTTACCGTACTATTGAGCTGTGGTCTCCCAGTCAGAGTCCCTGTGGATTGCGGCTCCATTAGTTGAGAGTTTTATTAGTCTTCCACTGTTATTACTTAGATCATTTATGAAGCACTCTGATGTAACAACTTTATTTAATGAAGAATTTATTCCAGCATATGTTCTCTGTTTATCATATTTGTTCGCTATATGTGTACTATGACTTCCTGGGCACACATATAGCCGCAT
Source organism: Echinochloa phyllopogon (assembly GCA_033239725.1). Lineage (NCBI taxonomy): Eukaryota > Viridiplantae > Streptophyta > Magnoliopsida > Poales > Poaceae > Echinochloa > Echinochloa phyllopogon. The sequence goes on from BTCW01000014.1 coordinate 36,854,082, forward strand.
TCGGGGTTTTGTGAAAATCCGGGTGTGACAACCATACAAATCAGTGAACTGTACTGATTGATCAAAATTTCAGAAAACTGATGGATCAAAATAAGTAAACAACCATGTAATGACAGCATCAGTGTTCTGTGCAGAAAATTACAGATCTGTGCATAATAAGTAAACAGCCTAGTACATACCAAAATAAAACACAGTTACCATCGATCACCTCCATCTACTAGTCACCATCGCTATCCTCCTCCTCTGCCTCCTCTCCATCAATATGAAGGGTTGTTCGATCTTCATTATCACTCGCATATTGCCATCCAGTTTCATCTTCATCATCACTCTGGTAGTTTTCTTCTATTTCCTCTTCCCTTTTACTACGGATCTTATCAACTACAGCTGCATCTACTTGAAGACAATCTTCCCTATACTTGAAGACAATCTTCCCATCAGGGACATCTTTTCCCTCCACAAAACGTAGTTTTGCAATCTGTACAACCAAATATGAAAAATCAGTGCACATTGAAGTATGAAAAATTAGTGTACAAACAAACAATGGAACCAATAATGTTAATTGAAACTCACATGTTTCTTAAACCAGGAGGAAAACTGCTTCTCAAGGGTCTTTTCAACATCAGGAATTCCTTTGCTCTCTAACTCTTTCCTGTATATCTTGCGAACCATAGTTAATTTAAATATTAGAGCTAACAAAAAATAGGCTATCTAAAAAAGATTAAAAGTGTAGAAGGGATGACATACTCCTTAAAAGGCTCCACCTCTGGAAAATTATTTAGCACATACATAACCATTTTGTTATAGTCATGTTCCAGATATGTGACAGTAGAGGCTCCAAGTAAATCAACTCCATGTTGGAAAACAGATAGATCACTCTGATGCAAATCAACATGCTCTCTATTCCTGCCCTCACGATTGTGTCGTGTGTCAACATCATTAAAGTACCTCAAGCAGGCAGTCAAGCACTCTTTAGCTACATATGTGAAAGGATCAACACTAGGCCTAGAGGGGGGTGAATAGGCGCAACTGAAAATTATCAAAAATAACTTCGTGAAATGTTAGATGAACTGTAATTTCCGGTAGCCACCAGAAATTTCCGCTAAACTACCGGAAATTTCCGCCTACTACCGGAAATTTTCGGTGACTGCTCGAGAATTAAATCACAATATGAATAAGAGCAACAACAACAAATCTATGTGAATCAATATGTTGTTACGAAAGTAAGTTACCCTTTAGAACCTTTACTAACAGCTAGAACTTCACCAATGAATAGATCGAGACAAACGAGTGAAAAGCTTAGCAAGAACACGAGGAACTAGATGAACACGAAGAACAATGATCACAACGAAGACACAAGATTTAACCCGAAGTTCACTTCACAAAGGAAGCTACGTCTCCGTTGAGGGCCTACGAAAGGCGGGCTTATCAACTCCAAGCCACTTTCCTCCACTTAGTCACCACGAAGGAGCTAAGTTTACTTACTAGTCAATCCACGAAGGATGGGTAATACAAACTTCCGAGGCGAATCCACAAGCTTGCTTGGATGCTCTCGGCAACGCCTAACCGTCTAGGGGATGAATCCCCAAGAGTAACAAACAAAGTTACCGAAGAATCACCGACTTGATGCTCAAGAGAATGGAGAACGAAACTTGAATTACTAAGCTCAAGTCCCTCAACCAACACACTACAACACACTTGGAAATCGAAGCAAGGAGTGTTGGGAGAGCTCTTGGAAGCTTGGGAGAGGTTAGGGTTCGTCAAATGAGTCAAGAGAGCAGTAATGAGGAGTGAGAGTGGGTATTTATAGCTCTCTCATAAATGTGACCGTTGGGGCGAGTTATACCGGAAATTTCCGGTGCACAACAGCACAAAATGAAGTTGTATGTTTAGGAGTGCAATGGCTTTGGGGATAGGTTTGTGGATAAGGATTGAGCATCAAAGTCACATGATTTTGCGATTACTTGTCCCTCTTGATAGTACGGTGATCCTATACTCAAATTCAAACCGAAAAGGATATTTAAAATCTTCAATAGCATCTACCAACAAGAGATAAGAATTGGGCACCTTCCTTTCTCATTTCTTTTTCTTTCCTTTTTGATTTACACCTGCACATCTTATTGAACGCATTATATCCAAATTTCTATTATCATTAATCAGCAAAATTGATTAAATGCCTAGATGCACTTTCAATCTCCCCCTTTTTGGTGATTGATAACAATACAAATTTGGTCTCACAAGATATCAATAGTCATCAAGTATTGTATCCAGTAAATTTCAAGAGGCTCCCCCTAAATATGTGCATGTTCAACTTTTAGAAGCCTCAAATGCTTATGCACATATTTTGCAAGAACTTCTCAAGAAAAATTGCATACAATGGCTCAGAAAGAAGGAAATAACATGATGCATATTACATGATATAGCACAAATAACAAAAAGAAGGTACACAGCACCATTACCGGAAATTTCCGATGGAACTAGCGGAAATTTCCGGTAAACCTGGAGGCAGAAAAAGAACAAGTCACCACAACCTATTTTATCAAGTTCTAGCACAACCATAATAGATAAATAGCAGTTTTAAGAGTTCACAAGGTTCACACACAACACACATACACATAGTTCAGTAGCACACAAGCATGGAAATTTAAGATACAAGACGATGTGATATGAATTCATTCTCCCCCTTTGGCATCAACCACCAAAAAAGGAAAAAAAGAAGAACATGTCGGAGCAGATCAACATCATCAAGGAGTGGCCTCATCATCATCATCAGCACCGTCATCATCATCGTCGGTGTAGACTCCATCTCCCCTATAGGTCTCCTCTTCTTCTTCGGTATCATCATTGTCAACATAGCGAGTGGAAGCACGGCGAGAGCGACGAGATGGAGCAGCAGCAGGAGGACTAGAAGGACCCTCTTCATCTCGGTCAAAATCTGACCATGGGTCCTCAAACACGGGGAGCTCATGAATGGGTGAGTGAGGAAGACCGGCATGAGCTTGGAGCTCTTTGATTCCCTTTTGATTCTTGTTAATCTCAATGGCATTATGCTTGGAAAGCTGAAAAAGGGCTCGGAAAGCTCTCATCACCTTGTTCTTCTTGGGGCGAGGAGGCGGTGGAGCATGAGTGGCACGAGAAGCACCGGCCATCCTAGTTGCAGCAGCTCTAGAAGATTCAGCATGAGGAGGATTTTTGGATCTTCTTGTAGTCCTAGGAGGAGGAGGAGGAGCTGTCCCTCTCTTTTTCGTGACCCGAAGACGCTTATGAGAGTGATCCTTGGGGAAGTTTGTCTTGGTGGTGGTCTCAATGAGATACATCATATAGGGAGCATATGGAAGACAATGCTCGGAGTCCGAAGCGCCCTCGATGATCTCATTCCAAATGAAGTCCGAGATGCTAAAGTCATCACCATCGAGACAAAGACGAGCAAGAAGATTTCTTGTGTGGCCAAGAACGGACGAACCATATCCTTTCTTGATAGTGAGAATAGCCCGAAGAATCTTGTTCATGTAGTGAAAGAAGGGCTGCAAGTGAGCGATGTATCCATCTGCTACGGTTCCTTATTCATACATGAACTGAATCTCATCATTGTACAAAGTACGAGCATTGAACACGGAGGGCTTCTCCCAATCAACACGTCCAAAACCAAGAAGGTGAGCAAAGTCTTTGAAAGCGGCCTCATACCAAGTTCCTTCCGTCATCCAATAGATTGTCTTCTTGTTTGAGTGATGATAGAGAGTGGCATAAAACTGAAGGACAATCTCCTCATTCCAATCATATTGAAAACCCATTAAGTCATACACTCCCTTTTCTTTGCAAATATCAATCACTAGATCCCAAGTTGGATGATGACTATTCTTCATATATTCCCAATCAATCCATTGCATGTCAACTAGTGGCTTAGAGCGGGAAAGAAGCACGGAGAAGTAGAAGTCCGCATGAAACTGAGTGTGGAATCGATAGTCAAGAGAGGCGTCATTAACAAAAATGAGTGGGCACTCCTCACGTCTCATTTTGCGACATTCAACTACTTGCTTGCGGTAATTGATGGGTAACCTTGGAGTTACACCACTAATTCCGGTCAAAGGAGGACGCTTCTGGGGCATCACACTTACTTGAGTGTATCCATCATTGTTGATTGCAATCCTTGGAGGAGTGTGAGGACAATTAAGCTTCTGCCGATTGGGATCATCAAAGCCTCTCGAGGCAGCTGCACGAACTTGAGCCTCAGTCGGCTCATCATCCTCTTCTTCTTCTATCTCAACATTTGGTTGTGACCGAGAGGAGCTGCCACCTTGTTTACCCTTCCCTTTTCCACGAATGGGTTGTGCCTTGCTGCGCCGAGGAGGAAGTTCCCCACCACGTGCCACATTTGCAGTTTGAGGGGCTTGTGGAGTACGGGCAGCTCGAGGAGGTTGAGCCCTACCAGTTGCTTTGCCTGCCCCTGCCTTGACTCGACCTCGTGGGGTGGTCATCGTTGGAATAGATTCAACTGGATTTGCAGGAGTGTCATCATCATCAGATGGTGGAGATGAGCCGGTGGATGCATTGGAGGCAGTGGAATCAAATCGAGCCTTTTTCCTCCTTTGAAGCACAATATCTGTCACAATCTTCTTCGTAGCATTTGGGTCACTTGGATCCATGACAAAAGCCTTCAAAACCTTCAAACTTTGAAGAATGAGTGAGGGAGGGTGATGAAGAAGGGTTCCCTCGATCCGGATGAGTTCTTGACGAAGCAAAACACCAACTATTGGAGGTTTTTAGTGGAGGGAGAGCCAAATCGCCAAGGGAGTGGAGTTGAGAGAGAGAGAGAGAGGCGTCGGCGGCGTGAGAGATGAGATATGAGAGAGATGGGCTCGAGACTAGGTTTAAGTGAGAGTTATGTCCTGCGAGCCACCAGAAATTTCCGCTAAATCACCGGAAATTTCCGCCAAATTACCGAAAATTTCCGCTGAATCACCGGGAATTTCCGATGGACATTAACGTGCTCGCGGTCTGTCGTAAATTTCCGATGAATACCGGAAATTTCCGTCGCATTTACCGGAAATTTCCGCCATTCATCGGAGATTTCCGATAAACCCCAGCAGAAGCGAATTTTGAGCGATTTGAGAGATTTAGTCACAAGATAGAGATAGATATGTGTGCCACTAAACTAGATATCTCCTCAGAGTGTGACCAGCCACAAACAAGCATGAAGAACAATGGTCACACTTGAGTAGACGGGATCAAAGGATCAAAATCCAAATCTTTTGAAATATCAAAAACACATTCAATTTTGAAAAACTTTTATTTCAAAGACCTATACTACAATCACTCAACCATGTGCAACATGTCAAGCCAAGTTACGAGAATCTAAGATATTTAGCTCACTCCTCAAGGAACAAAACCTTTGCTCATCAAGGGGTTTGGTGAAGATATCGGCTAATTATTTATCGGTTCCAACATGGCTTAGAGCTATATCTCCTTTGGCTTCATGATCTCTAAGAAAATGATGTCTTATGTCAATGTGCTTGGTTCTAGAGTGTTGGACAGGGTTATTTGCAAGTTTAATGGCACTCTCATTGTCACAAAGAAGTGGAATCTTTTTGTACTCACAACCAAAATCATTCAAGGTTTGTCTCATCCAAAGTAGTTGAGCACAACAAGCACCGGCTGCAACACACTCGGCCTCGGCAGTGGATAGCGCAACGGAACTTTGTTTCTTAGAGCTCCAAGACACCAAAGACCGACCAAGAAATTGGCAAGTCCCCGTTGTACTCTTTCGATCTACCTTGCAACCGGCATAGTCCGAATCGGAATAGCCAAGTAAATCAAAAGTGGAGCCCTTGGGATACCACAAGCCAAGGTTCGGAGTATGCACTAGATATCTAAAGATTCTTTTAACAACCATTAAATGACATTCCTTTGGATTGGCTTGAAATCTTGCACACATTCACACACTAAGCATTATATCGGGCCTAGATGCACAAAGATAAAGCAAAGAGCCAATCATGGAGCGATATACCTTTTGATCGACCGATTTCCCTTCCTCATTGAGATCAAGATGACCATTCACGGGCATTGGTGTCTTGATAGGCTTGGCATTGGCCATGTCAAACTTCTTGAGCATATCATTTGTGTACTTTGTTTGACATATGAAAGTCCCATGCTTCATTTGCTTGATTTGAAAGCCAAGAAAGAATTTCAATTCCCCCATCATTGACATTTCAAATCTCTTGGTCATGATCCTACTATATTCTTCACAAAAAGTTTCATTAGTAGAACCAAAGATAATATCATCAACATAAATTTAACAAACAAACAAATCCTTGTCTATTTTTCTAGTGAAGAGTGTAGAATCCGCTTTGCCCATTACAAAGTCATTCTTGAGAAGAAATTCCTTAAGGCATTCATACCATGCTCTTGGGGCTTGCTTGAGCCCATAGAGCGCCTTATGGAGCTTGTAGACGTAGTCGGGATGCTTGGGGTCTTCAAAACCCGGTGGTTGCTCCACATACACCAACTCGGAGAGAGGTCCATTCAAGAATGCAATCTTCACATCCATTTGGTATAGCTTGAAATTGTGATGTGAGGCATAGGCTAGTAGAGTACGAATTGATTCAAGCCTTGCCACCAGAGCATAAGTTTCACCAAAGTCAAGACCTTCAATTTGAGTGAAATCTTGAGCAACCAATCTTGCCTTGTTTCTTGTGACAATTCCATTTTCATCTTGCTTGTTCCAGAAAACCCACTTGGTGCCAATTAAATTTTGCTTGGGTCTTGGGACCAATTCCCAAACTTCATTTCTTGTGAAGTTGTTTAACTCTTCTTGCATTGCAATGACCCAATCTGCATCACCAAGAGCTTCTTCTACCTTGAGAGGCTCCAAAGAGGAAACAAACGAGTAATATCCACAAAAATTTGCTAAATGAGAACAAGTGGTTACCCCTCTTTGGATGCTCCCTGGAATGTTATCTACGGGATGATCCCGTTGGACGCTTTGATGAACTCTTGGGTGTGGAAACGTTGATTGACGTTGAATAGGTCCATCATCTTCTTCATTGTGAGACTCGTCACCTTGAGTTTCATCACCTTGAGCTCCCCCTTGATCGTTGCCATGATCATGATCGTCACCATGCTCTTAAACTTGATCTTGCGAAGAACTTGGTGGTTCCACTCTTGTTGATGATGTTGATGGATCGATGTTAAACATGATTTCTGAGGCTTGCTCTTGCTCATCATCTTCTACTTGGGGCTCTTGAGGCTTCACTTCACCTAAACTCATTTTCTTAATAGCTTGACTTGGTGGCTCTTCATCTACAAGGTCATTCACAACTTGCTCTATTTGAGAGCCGTTTGATTCATCAAATTTCACATCTACCGTGACCTCAACACAACCGGTGGTTTTGTTGAAGACACGATAGGCGTGTTCGTTAGTACCATAACCAAGTAGAAAACCTTCATCAACCTTTGGTGCAAACTTTGAGCTTTTGGTCCTCTTATTAAGAATGTAACATTTGCAACCAAAAACTCGAAAGTAATGCACCTTAGGTTTGTTACCGGTGAGGATCTCGTACGGAGTCTTACCCAAGTACTTTTGAAGATAGAGACGATTGGTAGCATGGCAAGCCGTGTTAATCGCCTCGGCCCAAAAAATATCCGGAGTCTTGTATTCATCAAGCATTGTTCTTGCCATCTCAATTAAGGTCCGATTCTTTCCCTCAACAATGCCATTTTGTTGAGGTGTGTACGGAGCGGAGAGCTAATGCTTGATGCCTTCTTCATCAAGAAATTCCTCAACATTGAGATTCTTGAACTCTGTCCCATTGTCACTTCTTATTCTTTTGACCTTCAACTCAAACTCGTTTTGGGCTCTTCTAATGAATTTCTTGATAACCACATGAGCTTCACTCTTGTCTTGTAGAAAGAAAACCCATGTAAACCGAGAAAAATCATCCACAATGACAAGTCCATACTTGTTTCCACCAATGCTTATATAAGCAATTGGCCCAAATAAATCCATGTGGAGCAATTTCAAAGGTCTTGAGCTAGTCAGTATGTTTGTGGGAGGATGAGGAGCTCCAACTTGCTTTCCGACTTGACAAGCACTACACAACATATCTTTCTCAAAGACAACATTTGTTAGTCCTAGAATGTGTTCATCCTTTTGAAGTTTGTCCAAGTTCCTCATCCCAACATGAGCTAGCTGGCGATGTCAAAGCCAACCCAAGCTAGATTTTGCCACTAAACAAGTCTTCGGTTCCACTTTATTTGTTGTGAAATCAACTAAATAAAGCTTTCCCTTAAGTTGACCCGTAAAAGCAATAGAGAAATCCTCCCTTCTAAGGACGCTCACACCCTCATTAGTAAAGAGACAATTGTAGCCTTTTTCACAAAGTTGTGATACCGACAACAAATTGTATCCCAAGGAATCAACTAGATAAACATTGGAAAGAGATGAGTCTTGTGAGATAGCAACTTCACCTTGACCAATCACATCACCATGATTATTGTCACCGAAGGTGATCTTTTCAATAGGTGAGTCATATTCCTTCAACTTTGCAAACATATTCTTCTCTCCGGTCATATGATTTGAACATCCACTATCAAGCAACCATGAGGGTCCATCGGAGGAATATGCCTACAAAACAAGTTTAAGCTTTGGACTTAGGTACCCAAAAGAGATTGGGTCCTTGAGTGTTAGCTTTAGAAATCTTAGGCACCCAAACACTTCTCATCATTTTCTTTGCATGAGCACCCACATACTTTACCACCATCTTCCCATTGTTGTCCCACACAACCGTGTAGTCAATGGTATAGTTGGGAGATGGCTTGTGCTCAATGATCTTTTCTTCTTTCTTGATCTTGGTTGAGCTCTCGGCACCTTCAATGGTGTTTACCATCACACCATGAGCAATGTTCATCAAGTCTCTAAGGTTTGCACCCTTGGTGAACCTTAGCACTTCATGGCCTCTCAACATCCTAGTAACATTTGCCTTTACTCCTCTAGTGAATCCGAGCCCATCCTTGATACTAGGATATCTTCCGGCTTTATATGTCGGATGGGTCTCAAATTTACTCTTACCTTTAGCCTTGTCTTTGCCAATTGCCTTGGTCAATTCTAAAATCTTAGCATCTTTAGCTTTGACTCTCTCTTCTAGCTTGGAAAGGTTAGTAGCACAAGCATTTACATCAAATTTATAGCATCTTGAGCAACCTTCACTAGTAGAGACATTGGAATCAAGAATTGTTTTAGAGTCAACCTTGGTGCTTTCCCAAAGAGTACTAAAGTTAGCTTCTAGGTCTCTATATTTGACCTCTAGGCTTGAATGCCTTTCTTGAAGTTCACTTTGAGCATTCTTTAGGTTGGCTAGAGAGTCATTTGCCAAGGACAAGTCCTTAGATATTTTCTCAAGTGAGTCATTGGCAAGCGACAAGTCACTTGTCAATTTCTCAACATTGATCTTTTCCACAACTAAAGTTTCTTCAAGATCAAGGTTTCTCTCCTTTTCAAGGATGAGCAATTCTTCTTGCCTATCAAGAGACTCTTTCTGTTTCTCCAATTTCTCTACTAATTTTTTAATTTGTTTGTAGCCTTCTTTGCTAAACTTCTTTATCATGTTCTTTTCATGTTCGGCTTCCTCTTTATCTAGGTCATTTTCTACATTCCTAGATGTCAAGATGGTGGATGAGAGGGATGGGGTGAAGTATAGTACCTTTGTCCCTTGGGCCATGAGGCACATGGGAGCTTCATCATCACTATCTTGATAGTTGTTGAAGAGTCTAGGTGTTGGTGTGGGGACTTGAATGGCAAGGGTTGCCACTTCTTCATCATCGGAGTTATCACTAGAAGAATCCTATCCTTGACCAACATGAGCACTTCCAAACTTCTTCTTGTACTCTTGACTCTTCTCCCTGTACCTCTTCTCCTTATCAAGGTTCTTGTCTTTTGACTTCTTGTCTTCTTTGTCATTCTTCTTACGAGGACAATCGGCAATGTAATGCCCTTTCTTCCCACATTCATAGCATCTTCTTTGAGAGAATGACCTCTTGTCACCCTTGGTCTTCATGAACCTCTTGAAGTTCTTCACCATCATAGCGGTTTCTTCATCGGTGCTATCATTTTCACTTGAGTCTTCCTTCTTCTTGGATTGAGAAGGCTTTTCATTTGTCTCAATTTTCTTGCTTGGTTCGGCCTTGAGGGCTATGGTCTTGACTTCATTTGACTCCATTGACTTGGCTACGTCCAAGTTGTTCATCTCATGATATTGCAACTTGTTGAACAACTCCATAGGTAGCATTTTCTTGAACTTGCTCTTGTCTCTAATCATGGTGTTTAAGCATTGGGTTCTTCGGAGCATAGGCTCTAAGCATCTTCTTGGTCACTTTGTGCTCATCCCAATCCTTGCTACCAAGCATGCGAATCTCCTTGACAAGAAGCTTCAATCGATCATACATCTCTTGTAGAGTTTCGTCCTTCTTCATGACAAAGGCTTCGAGTTCTCCTTGGAGTAGATCAATCTTGCGTTCCTTGACCACTTCCATCCCTTCATGAGACAATTGAAGAGTGTCCCATAGGTCCTTTGCAACTTCAATTCCTCTAATCTTGTTGTACTCATAGGGACTTAGAGCACTTCTAAGCACCATCACGGCTTGAGCATTGCGGAAGAAGTCATGTTCTTGTTCACGACTTGGCTTTGCATTCTTGTCAACACCTATATTCACAATGGTCCAAAGAGAAGGGTGAAGACCATATAAATACATTTTCATGTCATCGCTCCAACGGGCATAGTCAACCCCATTGAATTTGAGTACTTTGCCGATAGGAACTGATGAGAAATTAAGACTAGTAGGATCAAGAGATTTGTTAGAAGATGTAGTCTCATATGTGTGAGATACGGAGTGGAGTCCTTCGAGAACTTCTTTTTCTTTCAACTTCTTCTTGAGAAGTTTTTGAGATTTCTTCTCGGCTTTCTCTTGAATCTTTTTCTTAATCTTCTCTCTTCTCTTCTTCTTCTTTTCTTCTTCATTCAAGCTTTCATCGACGTCGCTTATCGCAAGATCATCGTCTCTTGAGCTTGTGTCAATGATCAACGGAGGATCTTCCTTGAGGGCGGAAGCACCGACACCGGAGTTCTCCCCCAAAGTAGCCATAGTGTTTTTCCCTTAGCGGTTAAGCCTTAATCAAGGGATTAGCGGTTAACCAATTGAAAGGATCAACACTAGGCCTAGAGGGGGGGGTGAATAGGCGCAACTGAAAATTATCAAAAATAACTTCGCGAAATGTTAGATGAACCGTAATTTCCGGTAGCCACCGGAAATTTCCGCTAAACTACCAAAAATTTCCGCCTACTACCGGAAATTTCCGGTGACTGCTCGAGAATTAAATCACAATATGAATAAGAGCAACAACAACAAATCTATGTGAATCAATATGTTGTGATGGAAGTAAGTTACCCTTTAGAACATTTACTAACAGCTAGAACTTCACCAATGAATAGATCGAGACAAACGAGTGAAAAGCTTAGCAAGAACACGAGGAACTAGATGAACACGAAGAACAATGATCACAACGAAGACACAAGATTTAACCCGAAGTTCACTTCCACAAAGGAAGCTACGTCTCCGTTGAGGGCCTACGAAAGGCGGGCTTATCAACTCCAAGCCACTTTCCTCCACCGCTAGAACTATTATGTCTCTGGTCTTGGTCAAGTAACTTGTACGTCTCTAGCTTGCAAGTGGTTACCGGTGGGGCCGACGGCGTTATGGGAAGTAAGGCACGGGGTGTTTCTTGATTCCACCGAGGACGGTAGCCCCGTCGGCTAGGTCTCGTTAGACCCAGTCCCGTGTTGGGAGTCCCTGCGACGGGGAACTCCGCACGTTGCGCATTGTTGGGTGTGATGTCCGCGCTCTGGACGCCATTGACCCCCTTATGGTGTGACTCCGTAAGCGTAAGTCAATCTCGGTTCCTAGAGTCTCACCACCTTATTGTACCTTAGTGGCCACTGTCTTGTTAGGGTGTCTTGTGAAAAACCTCGTAGCGTCCCTATGCAATCACACCTCGGAAGTATTGATGTGCATGGTTGGGTGCAAAGTTCTTTTGAACTTTTACGCGACTGGTGGGTAAAGGGCGAAACCTCTGCAGAGTGTAAATCTATCATGATAGCCTTGCTCAGGGTCACGAGCGGCCTGGATCCTTTTTGATTAGAAGATGGTGTTTACTTATGTTTAATGTCACTTACACATTATTAATTGGGTTACAACTGGGTTCCATTCACTGGTAGTAATTTGGTTAATGTTAAAATGAACCAACTAAAAATGCTAATGCAGTTGAGCCGTGTCTAGCCTATTTTGAGCCTTCATACCCGGGCTATACTTGCTAAGTAATTGTTTACTTACACTTGTCATTTTATTCAACAAAATCCCGGATGGGTGAACAGATTGGGCTGGGCATGAGTCTGCTGCTGAGTTTCCCAAAGATTTACCGTACTATTGAGCTGTGGTCTCCCAGTCAGAGTCCCTGTGGATTGCGGCTCCATTAGTTGAGAGTTTTATTAGTCTTCCACTGTTATTACTTAGATCATTTATGAAGCACTCTGATGTAACAACTTTATTTAATGAAGAATTTATTCCAGCATATGTTCTCTGTTTATCATATTTGTTCGCTATATGTGTACTATGACTTCCTGGGCACACATATAGCCGCATTCGGGGTTTTGTGAAAATCCGGGTGTGACAACCATACAAATCAGTGAACTGTACTGATTGATCAAAATTTCAGAAAACTGATGGATCAAAATAAGTAAACAACCATGTAATGACAGCATCAGTGTTCTGTGCAGAAAATTACAGATCTGTGCATAATAAGTAAACAGCCTAGTACATACCAAAATAAAACACAGTTACCATCGATCACCTCCATCTACTAGTCACCATCGCTATCCTCCTCCTCTGCCTCCTCTCCATCAATATGAAGGGTTGTTCGATCTTCATTATCACTCGCATATTGCCATCCAGTTTCATCTTCATCATCACTCTGGTAGTTTTCTTCTATTTCCTCTTCCCTTTTACTACGGATCTTATCAACTACAGCTGCATCTACTTGAAGACAATCTTCCCTATACTTGAAGACAATCTTCCCATCAGGGACATCTTTTCCCTCCACAAAACGTAGTTTTGCAATCTGTACAACCAAATATGAAAAATCAGTGCACATTGAAGTATGAAAAATTAGTGTACAAACAAACAATGGAACCAATAATGTTAATTGAAACTCACATGTTTCTTAAACCAGGAGGAAAACTGCTTCTCAAGGGTCTTTTCAACATCAGGAATTCCTTTGCTCTCTAACTCTTTCCTGTATATCCTGCGAACCATAGTTAATTTAAATATTAGAGCTAACAAAAAATAGGCTATCTAAAAAAGATTAAAAGTGTAGAAGGGATGACATACTCCTTAAAAGGCTCCACCTCTGGAAAATTATTTAGCACATACATAACCATTTTGTTATAGTCATGTTCCAGATATGTGACAGTAGAGGCTCCAAGTAAATCAACTCCATGTTGGAAAACAGATAGATCACTCTGATGCAAATCAACATGCTCTCTATTCCTGCCCTCACGATTGTGTCGTGTGTCAACATCATTAAAGTACCTCAAGCAGGCAGTCAAGCACTCTTTAGCTACATATGTGAAAGGATCAACACTAGGCCTAGAGGGGGGGTGAATAGGCGCAACTGAAAATTATCAAAAATAACTTCGCGAAATGTTAGATGAACCGTAATTTCCGGTAGCCACCGGAAATTTCCGCTAAACTACCAAAAATTTCCGCCTACTACCGGAAATTTCCGGTGACTGCTCGAGAATTAAATCACAATATGAATAAGAGCAACAACAACAAATCTATGTGAATCAATATGTTGTTACGGAAGTAAGTTACCCTTTAGAACCTTTACTAACAGCTAGAACTTCACCAATGAATAGATCGAGACAAACGAGTGAAAAGCTTAGCAAGAACACGAGGAACTAGATGAACACGAAGAACAATGATCACAACGAAGACACAAGATTTAACCCGAAGTTCACTTCACAAAGGAAGCTACGTCTCCGTTGAGGGCCTACGAAAGGCGGGCTTATCAACTCCAAGCCACTTTCCTCCACTTAGTCACCACGAAGGAGCTAAGTTTACTTACTAGTCAATCCACGAAGGATGGGTAATACAAACTTCCGAGGCGAATCCACAAGCTTGCTTGGATGCTCTCGGCAACGCCTAACCGTCTAGGGGATGAATCCCCAAGAGTAACAAACAAAGTTACCGAAGAATCACCGACTTGATGCTCAAGAGAATGGAGAACGAAACTTGAATTACTAAGCTCAAGTCCCTCAACCAACACACTACAACACACTTGGAAATCGAAGCAAGGAGTGTTGGGAGAGCTCTTGGAAGCTTGGGAGAGGTTAGGGTTCGTCAAATGAGTCAAGAGAGCAGTAATGAGGAGTGAGAGTGGGTATTTATAGCTCTCTCATAAATGTGACCGTTGGGGCGAGTTATACCGGAAATTTCCGGTGCACAACAGCACAAAATGAAGTTGTATGTTTAGGAGTGCAATGGCTTTGGGGATAGGTTTGTGGATAAGGATTGAGCATCAAAGTCACATGATTTTGCGATTACTTGTCCCTCTTGATAGTACGGTGATCCTATACTCAAATTCAAACCGAAAAGGATATTTAAAATCTTCAATAGCATCTACCAACAAGAGAAAAGAATTGGGCACCTTCCTTTCTCATTTCTTTTTCTTTCCTTTTTGATTTACACCTGCACATCTTATTGAATGCATTATATCCAAATTTCTATTATCATTAAGCACCAAAATTGATTAAATGCCTAGATGCACGTTCAATATGCTTCTGCAATGGATCCTTCAGGTCTTGCCATATTCCTCACAAAACGCTTCAAAGTCAACAACCTTCTTTCTATTGGGTACATCCACCCATACTGTACAGGGCCTCTAAAGAGTGCTTCATCAGGTAAATGAACATCCAAGTGCAACATGACATCAAAGAAAGGAGGAGGAAATATTTTCTCAAGCTTGCATAGAATGATTGGGATTTCAGCTTTCAATTTATGCAAAACATCTACCTTCAGAGTTTTAGCACATAACTTCTGAAAGAAGTTACCTAATTCTGCTAGTGCTTCATATATGTCCTTGGGCATGATTCCCCTGATAGCAGCAGGTAAAATCCTTTGGAGTAGGATATGACAATCGTGAGTTTTCAGTCCTTGTAGGCTACATCCATCAGCAGTAACATGTGTAGCTAAGTTAGAAGCATATCCATCAGGGAATCTGACACTTCTTAAAAAATCACAAAAAGCAAGCTTCTGGTCTTTACTCATAGTGTAAAGAGCATGTGGAACACTGTACTTTTCTCCATTGTGCTTCAAGTGCAGATTTTTTCTTATGCCCATGTCCTCCAAATCAAGCCTACCATTGATAGTATCTTTTGACTTCCCAGCAATGCCTAAAAATGTAGCTAGAGTGTACTCACATATGTTCTTTTCAATGTGCATTATATCAAGATTATGCCGCAGCTTCAAACTTGTCCAATACAGCAAATCAAACAAAATTGGCCTTCGCTTCCAGCATTGACCATCCGCTTCCTGCTTTCTCTTTTTGTTTTGAGGATGCTGTCCTGGTCTAACATCCTTGACTCTCTCCAATTGCTGCATCAGTTCTTCTGTACAAAATTCCTCTCGCTTGCCACATTCTTCAGTCTGACCATCAAAACATTTCTTTCTCCTCCATGGATGGTCCATTGGAAGGAAACGTCGATGGCCAATATAACATATTTTACCCCTTATTCTTTTAGAGCAAGGGTTTTTGTCACAATGCACACAAGCATAGTAACCTCTTGTGACTCTACCCGATAAAGTGCTCAAAGCCGGATAATCATGAATGCACCATATAACCGCAGCATGGAGATCAAACTTTTTTCCACTAGATGCATCGAAAGTACTAACACCTTTCCAAAGATCTAGTAGCTCTTCAACTAGTGGATCCAGAAAGACATCAATATCTTTTGATGGACATTTTGGACCAGGGATGAGTAGGGCCATCATGAAGTTAGATTGCTCCATACATACCCATGGAGGAAAGTTGTAAGGCACAAGAAATACTGGCCACATGCTGTACGTGGAGTTCATTTTTCCAAATGGATTGAAACCATCTGTAGCAAGGCCAAGTCTGATGTTCCTTGCATCTTCTGCAAACCAGTCATATTTTCTATCGAAATCTTTCCAAGCCTCGCCATCAGCAGGATGGCTAAGCTCGTTCTCCACCGGTTTCCTCTTCATCTTGTGCCACTTTACCTCCTCTGCTATCTCTTTGGAAGCAAACATCCTCTTGAGCCTTGGAATCAATGGAAAATGCCGCAGTACCTTCTGAGGAATCTTCTTTTTCCCATCTCCATCTTTCCATCTTGATTCACCACATACAGGGCATTTATCTTTTTTGGCATGGTCCTTCCTGAACAAAACACAATTTTTCGGGCACACATGGATTGCAACATATCCGAGACCCATTGCACGAACAAGGTTCTTTGCCTCATGGTACGAAGCTGGAAGAGAGCAATCTGGAAACGCCGATGATAATAGCTTCAGTATGGCAGTGAATGCAACATTGCTTATTCAGTAAAAAGACTTGATATGAAGCAACTTCACCAAAAATCGAAATCTTGAATAAGCTGTGCACCAGGGTAAAGTTCCTTCTTCATCTCTTCTATTACTTTTGCAAACATAGATATCCTGCCAGCATCACCTCCATCTTGTTCTTCAGCTGTATACAACTCCTCTACCATTTCATGAATCTGATCATCATCATCATGTTGGCCTTCCTCCTCCACATTCATGCCAACATCATCATTGAAACCAATAGGTTCATCCAGATTTCCTGCATTATCATTTATTCCAGCATCTACTGGTTCTCCATGAAGTGTTCATTTTATCATATGTGCTACTCATCCCATACATAAGTAGGTGGTCCTGCACAAGTCATGTATGCCCATAAACTTGGTTCAAACATTGACGACATGGACAGAGTATCTCTTCATCACCACCAAACCTCTCTGAAACAAACTTCATAAACTCGCTAACCCCATCCTGATGTGGCTTGCTAAATAGCCTACTATTGATCCAACCTCTGTCCATCTGCATAACATTGAAATAAGAAAATTATTATAGTGGCCCAAAATAAACCAAAATCGCTTCAAATCAACTCAGGTGTACTTTCAGCTTAAAATATGACTAAATTGGGCACCCTTGCAAGCATCAAACAAGAAACTATGTATCTAAAGACGAAAAGGAGGACTGGCTTTGCATGACTACACCTATAGCTAACCACTTCAAGCATACAGAAAATGAACAGGATCCAATATATAAAATCACTACAGGCAACAAGGATCTACAGATTTCAATATAACTCAAAGAAAAACACAAGGATGCAGAGATTCAGATCAGCCATACTTGAGGAGAACCCATTCACATCAAGTGAGGTCGGGCGGGACAGCGTGGAAGCGGTCGTAATGGGGACGACGATTGCCTTGACGGTGCCCTCGACGTGGTCGACGCCGGGGCGGAGTGGGCCTGCGCCCTGCTTGGTCGACGCTGGGGCGGGACGGCCTTGCAGTAGGTCGACACCGGCGCGGCTCCCTGTGCCCTACGCTGCCGCCTACGACGTCCACATTGCTGACGCCGCAAAGCGGTGGAAGGGGCGGCAGACTAGCTGAGCGGCGGCGGCAAGATTGGGAAGGGAGTAGTCGAGATTGGGAAGGGATACAACATTTTAGTGGCAGGACATTTTAGTGAATAATTAGAAAAAGTTGCTTCAGATTACAACAAACATGTCGTAGCGCAATGGTGGAGTCGTAACCTCCTGTTGGAGAGTCGTTCGCTTTTTTTTCTTTTTTTGTCTATTTTAGCGCAAGCCCACTTGGGTGGGCCGAGAAAACAATGGGCTAGGCCAAAAAAAGAAATAGAAAGAGGCCGAGAAAGGGCAGTGGGAAAGGGGCCGGGCCAAGAAAACACCTGCCTGGGCCGACAAAGGGCGCCGTCCAGCCCACTTGGCTGGGCCAAAAACAAGAGCCCACAAATAAAAGAAAAGGGCAGAAAAAATATATATGGGACCCATCCTGACAGCATGGGCCTACTTGTCCAAGTGGTAGTGGGACCCACCCTAATCTTATATTTTTCTTTTAAAAATTTATGATGTTTAACAATTTTTCTTAATGACAAAATATAATTCGTTACGATTTTGGCTTTGCTATAGTTTGTGACATTCTGACTTACTCTTAATGACGAACACCTCATTTTTGTCGCTAAGTTATACTGCATGATATAAAACGTCACAAAACCAAACATGATAACGACGAATAGGTCGAATGTCATCAGGTATTTGTCACAAAAGGTCATATTTGTTGTAGTGCACCTAGTGGTGGTGTTGAAGGAGCGCCAAGTCGAGGAGAGGGGAGGAGATGGCCGGCAATGGCCCTCGTCGCCATGAACACCGGCCAAAACTGCCATGCATGGGGGTAGTGAGAGGAGAAGGGGGAGGAAGAAGAAGAGACAGCCGGCCTTGTGTTCCAACACGAGGCGGAGCTCGTGGAGTAGCACCAATGGTAGGGGAAGGCCGGTGCAGCAGCACCACGGCATGAACGTCGATGGCCTCGCGGACGCTCTGTCATGAGGAAGAAGGGGAAAGTGGCAGGCGAGCGCGCGGCGGACGGCCTTCTCCGCGCCTGCGCCGTTGACGTGGGCCGCAAGCGCCGCGGCCCCCTCCCCCCGCCGGCCCCTCTTCCCTACGCCGAGCTCACGACCTACTTCGCCGGCGCTGCCGCCTGCGTCCTGGACGACGCCGAGAAGGCTGACCCGGGCGCCATCCCGCGCAACGAGCTCCTCCACAACCCCCGGTCTTCGCAGTTTTCGCGGCGGCATCCATCGTCCTGCTCGTGCTAGCGGTCCTGCTCCTCCCGAGCACGCCGTGGCGCACCACGGAGGCAGCCTTCCTCCTCGGCGAGCTGCTGCTGCTCGTCGGGTTCGGCCCGGCCGGGCGGTGCGAGGTAGAGGCGCGGCGGTGAGCGAGCGGGCCGGAGGCCGGCGAGGCGAGGAGAGGCGGAGGCGGAGGCCGGCCGGCGGGCGAGCGGGCGGTTGGGCGGGCGGATCGAGACGCATAGCGCTTGCCTTTCTCTCTCTCTCTCTGGCTGTACCGAGCGAGCGAGGCGCATACCGCGTGCCGGCTCCTTTGCCGCTCGCCGCTCCAACCGGGGAAGCTGTAAAAACAGCCTACGTGGAACGATATCTAAGTTACTGCTTCCTTTTATAGTCACCGGTGCGAACAGCCTAACCCCAACAGAAACAGTAGTGCACTTTTCCGAGTAAAGCACTATTGGACAAAATGTAATAATAAACAACTACATGAATAAACTAGCAATAACAAATAGAGGTATTGATACTCATGGCGAAGATAAGGATCAAGGATATAAATACACCGAAATGAGATAATTTTGATTTGTGGAAAGATGTTTTCGACGACTACATTTCAAAACGTTTGCATATCAATAACAACACGTCAAATTCCAAACGGTTTGTCACGGTTATTTGTCTAACCATGCGTATGTATTCCCTCCGTATATGATTTAGACGTCGTTTTGGACAACGATACGGTCTCCAAAACGTAACTTTGATTTCTTATTTTTACAAAAAATATTTATTAAAAATAATATATGTATACTTTTATAAAAATATTATTTAAGATAAATCTATTCATATGGTTTTCACATTTTCAAATTCAATGACTTAAAAGTTATTCATGATTTATATTTTCAATGTTTGACTAAAATCTTGTCTAAAACGACATCTAAATCCTATACGGAGAGAGTATATAATATCTACTTTAACATTTGAGCAAAGCATAAGAACATATGCAAACGTGATTTTACCTGATTAATTAACAAGATTGTTAAACGTTCTGCATGTCTTCAATACTAATGATATATGTGTATAGTGATATGATTATGGGTGGGAAGGACTTGGAGATTGGCTTCCAGAGTTGCTAATACGGAAGCGGTTGAACTAAGACGAAAACACTTTTAATGAGACAACTGAAGTTTGCTCCGGCACAACAACACTAGGCATGTTCTTAACAATTAATCTATCGTACTCCGTAGGTAGCAACCACTCTAAACCATCGTAACTATCAGAAAAACATGCACAGAGAAAGATACCATTCTCTTCTTTTTCATCAAATTTTTCTATGAAGTGACATTCCTGTGTAAAATTGCCCAAATGTCATCCCAGGAGGCAGAAGAGATTCATACGAGATTCAGGAATTCCGGCAAGTCCAATAATTGGACCAGAGGCGCGTGGTAGTATATTCCGAATCACAGGTTTTGCCCGGTCATGATCCCCTGGGGTCAACCTCGCTGCTACGCGGGAACACGGGAGCAGCCCCTGGGCCTCACGGAGAGACTCCTCCCGGTCACAAGGGGGGCCCACGGGCCCACCACAGGCGTCCAAGTAGTGGCTCCTGCCGCTCCTGGGCCCGCGCTTCGCGTCTCGAGTCTGGCCGCGGGTCCCTCAGCCCACGTAATTAAGGGTGACCTGGGTTTGATGAAGTGGCTAGTTCGGGAGCAACGCAACAAAACGGCCGCTAGATTGGATCAGTAGAGTAATCACCTGAGTTTAGAGAGTTCTGGAAGGTTAGCTTATGTGCTTTAACTAGAGGCAATTTGCTCACTGGCGACAATGTAACAACCAATGATATGAGTGCAGCTATGAGTGCCGTCCATTCTTTACTCTTGCTTTGCATGCATGCATGGGTAGACAGATATTTGGTGGTATGTAGAATGTTTCAAGGAGTGCGCATGAGATGTGCATACCATTACAACGCGTGTCAGACACACGGATGCCAAACCTAATTAGTAAATGGTCTGTGCGTATGCAAGAAGTGTAAATACATGAAGGGTTTTCTCTTTGTAAGCAAGTGTAAGTTATTACTTTCAGATTCTCAATCGCCGGCAAAAAAATTTGTTAGCTTTGTAGAATCACGCTCACCTACATCAACTCAATCTTGCCAGGTCATTATGAAACCACATGCAAAACCACATTCTAATTGCAAACATCATATCATGTTTTTTAGAAATTGCAAATAAAAGCATCACGCAGAGACTAAGTACATATATGGATAGGCTAGATATTATTAAAATCTCGATTATGGATATAGATATAAAAAGATGGATACCAAAAAAAAATCTAGATAGAAATAATCTGTAGACTAATTAGAATATGTTGGTGTTCTAAATGATCTATCCCTTAAGCGCATGCTAAGCGCTAACCTTTTATTATCATCGCATTTACATGGAGACTAATTTTGTTGTATCTTTAATGCATGGCATATTGTGGGGCAAACTAAGAAGGATGATTACTAGTGCGACAAATTAAACTGAGTAGTGGCTACAAATCAACATGCTTAAGTTAATTAACCAAATCGACAACGGGTAAAAAAAAGGTGCATGTGCACTCATTTTCGTGGAAAATGACGCGTGCTTATTTGGTATTTTGTCGTACTGTGTATTGATCGTTCATGGGATGAACGGTGTCGCTTGATCTATTGATCCACGTAGTAGTATTACACTTGGACGGCGGTGCAGCGCGGCAAGCAATCTGTAAGTACATTCATTAAGTTCATTTCTTGCAATCACATCGACCGATGTTGGGATTAATTAGACGCTAATAATGCGGTTAGGGCCACTCCCTTTTCATGGCACCGGGGAGTCAGTGGTAAACACGAACAAAAGCCAGTCTCCCATGCAACGCGGCGCCCTGCGTGCACAGCCCGGCCGCTCGCTTTGCCTCCGCCACCTTCCCAACTCCCACCACACACGCCTTAAAAACCACTCGCGCGCATCTAAACCTCTCACCCCATTGGTCGCCCACAGCACCACCACTAGCTCCATTCCCTGCTGGCTCTCGCTCCCTGCTAGATCTCTTCCTAGCTAGCTGCACGGCCACGCCACGAGGCCTGCTACTAGCTAGCTAGCTAGGGGCGATCACGCTCCACGAACTCGCTAGTAGCTAGCCAGCTGCCCAGCTATGGTGACCACCACGGGCGGCAAGACGAAGCTTGCCGACGAAGAGACCTGCTGGTACGGTGCCGGCGCCGACGCGGAGGTCGCCGGCGGCGTCGACGACTATGGCAGGGCGACGGAGCTCCGGCCGCTGGCGCTGCGGTCTCCGCACACGCAGGCGTTCCACCTCGCCTGGCTCTCCCTCTTCGCCTGCTTCTTCGCCGCCTTCGCCGCGCCGCCCATCCTCCCGGCGCTCCGGCCCTCGCTCGTGCTCGCGCCCTCCGACGCCCCCGCCGCCGCCGTGGGCTCCCTCTCCGCCACGCTCGTGGGCCGGCTCGCCATGGGCCCCGCCTGCGACCTCCTCGGCCCGCGCCGCGCCTCGGGCCTCGCCAGCCTCCTCTCCGCGCTTGCCGTCGCGACCGCCGCCGTCACCGCCTCCTCCCCCGCGGGCTTCGTCGCGCTCCGCTTCGTCGCGGGCCTCTCCCTCGCCAATTTCGTCGCCAACCAGCACTGGATGTCGGGAATCTTCGCGCCCTCCGCCGTGGGCCTCGCCAACGCCGTCGCGGCTGGGTGGGCCAACGCCGGAAGCGCCGCGGCCCAGCTCGTCATGCCGCTCGCCTACGACCTCGTCCTCCGCCGCCTCGGCGTCCCCGTCACCGTCGCCTGGCGCGTCACCTACCTCCTCCCCTGCGCCCTCCTCGTCACCACGGGGCTCGCCGTGCTCGCCTTCCCCTACGACCTCCCGCGCGGCGCTGGCGTTGGCGGCGGGGCCAAGACCGGGAAGAGCTTCTGGAAGGTGGTGCGGGGCGGCGTGGGGGACTACCGCGCCTGGGTGCTCGCGCTCACCTACGGCTACTGCTACGGCGTGGAGCTGATCATGGAGAACGTGGCCGCCGACTTCTTCCGGAAGCGGTTCCGCCTGCCCATGGAGGCGGCGGGCGCCGCGGCGGCGTGCTTCGGCGCCATGAACGCGGTGGCGCGGCCGGCGGGAGGGGTGGCGTCGGACGCCGTGGCGAGGGTGTTCGGGATGCGGGGGAGGCTGTGGGTGCTCTGGGCCGTGCAGACCGCCGGCGCGGCGCTGTGCGTGCTGGTCGGAAGGATGGGCGCCGCCGAGGCGCCGTCGCTGGCCGCCACCATGGCGGTTATGGTGACGTGCGCGGCGTTCGTGCAGGCCGCGTCCGGACTCACCTTTGGCGTCGTCCCCTTCGTCTCCAAGAGGTGAGAATTGAACAACATTCTCCTTGAAGCAACTGCATGCTGCAATTGGCTATATTTTGTTTAATTTGAATTACCTAGATTCCTTTTTGTCTGATTATTCAGATACATATTGCTGAGTTTTTAACACAGATTCTATTTGATTACCTAGATCCTTTTTGTTCATTATTTAGATAGATCTTGACTTATTTAGGAATACAGATATCTCTTCATCCTTTAAAAGGCGTAAGGTGAGAGTAATAAGAACCACAAGGCTGAAGCTGGCTATTTCTTTTCAAGATTTTTCCTCAAGCATCACAACACCTAACTACTAGTACACAACAAGGACTGCCACATCCTTGTCAAGGATCTGAAAAAGAATCTAGAATAGAATCCCTAGTCACTGTTGCTGATGTGCACATATTTTACTGATATTCATGGACGGAAATAATCTCATAGGAGATTCTTAAAACAAACGGAGGAAATGAAAATAGAAGAAATCAGGAAACCGACCAGTGCCATCGAAAAACAGTGTGGTTTCAAACCATGGAGCTCTGTGGTGCCGTTAATATATCTGAACAAAGATATATCGATCCCTAGGCTTGCAACGAAGCAACATATATATTGATGTATAGAATTGGTGGAGCACACGCTTTCTTCGTTCTAAGAGAAGGAAAAGAAACATGTGGGAAAAATACAATCTCGCACTAGCTAGCTATGCGCATAAAATTAAACGAAATGTTTGTGTGGCCTCAACCACGCGCCTTTAATCACTGTCTTTTTTCATAATTACTCCAGCGAATTATTTTTATGGAAGCAGCCCCTGAAAATAACCCTGGGATTGGTTGGTTGCAGGTCACTGGGGGTGGTGTCTGGGATGACGGCGAGCGGCGGCGCGGTGGGCGCGATCGTGACGAACCGGCTCTTCTTCAGCGGGTCCCGCTACACCATCGAGGAGGCCATCTCCCTCACCGGCGCCGCCAGCCTCGTGTGCACGCTCCCCCTGGCCCTCGTCCACTTCCCGCGCCACGGGGGCATGCTCCGCGGCCCAACTGCCACCGCCGCCGCCGGCGATGACGACATCGACAGCGACGCAAACGACCGTGGAGACTACACGCTCCTGAAATGAAAGAAAAAAAAGGAATGGGATGGAAATCGTCAAGCGAATTTGTATATATATATGCAGTGTCCTCTCTGGGGGGTTCAAGTTCAAATTCAATGGCCTGGTTAGTTGATTTTAGGAAACGACAAGCCATATGGTCTGTTTCAGGGGGCAGGGGAGGGGGTGCTGCGAACAGCATCGACAGAAATACTGTAGTCATGCACATAGATGGATCATGGTATGTTAGTTCACTACGGGAAACTACGTATATGCTGAGTGTAACGTCTTTGCCGAGTGTAATCCATCGGGCACAAGCTTTACCGAGTGTCAAAAAAGAGACACTCGGCAAACATAAAACACTCGGCTAATCCAAGCCTTTGCCGAGTGTGACAGACAAACCCACTCGGCAAATAAGAAACACTCGGTACATCCACGGTTTTGCCGAGTGTCGGACCCAGACACTCGGCAAAGCGCATGCACGTGTGCTTCACGTGCCATGGCCACCAACGGCAGTTTGCCGTTAGGGACGTTAGCTCTTTGCCAAGTGTCTAACACCTGACACTCGGCAAAGACGTGCCACGTCCGCCAACGGCCGTTGGTTGCCGTTTAGGATGTTAGCTCTTTGCCGAGTGTTAGGTATTTGACACTCGGCAAAGAGCCTGATCTTATTTAAAAACTTGAAACTGAATCAAACAAAATTTGAAATTTTTAAACACAAAAGTTTTTGGCCAATTTCTGGCCGGGAGGGCCGTGTCTTTGCCGAGTGCTGACCTCTGGCACTCGGCAAAAGAGGTCTTTGCCGAGTGTTTTGGCGCCAACAATCGACAAATGTTACAATTTTTTTTTGATTTTGGGCTTCAAACTTTTTCTCCTGTTCTTAGACATGAAGTTGCACTCTATGTAGAAATTTGGGTTAATTCACTGTTTGCTATATTTAACTAATTTATTTCATTTAAAGTTATTTCCTCACATAAGTCAAATTTAAACTGGAAGTGATTCCGTTAACCGAATAAAGTGAGTGGAAAAATTCAGTTCACAATGCTAAGTCCAATGCAAGGCCTTATACATAAAATCATAACAAATTTTGAACAACTTCTTCCGGAAACCTGCAAACGAATGTTTGGTGGATTAGTTTTAAAATTATATAAAAAGAAAAAAAGTCTAAAATTCATGAGATTTGTCAAAATCTCATAATATCATATGTGGAGGCTGTGGTAAAAAGTTGAGACGATTTCGAAAAGTTTTTCATATAGGGCCCTTACAAATCGAAACATCTCCGAAGAAGTTTCGTAGAGTTGAGAAAGATACAACTAGATTTGGAGTCGAAGTGAAAGTTGAATTGGAGTTTCAGCTCATAACTTTTTTCATAAGCAGTAGACACCATAGATTCTTTCATTTGAAGTTATCATAATTTTTCGGATCCATTTGATATTTTTTAATTTTTTAACGACTATCTCTCTATGAAATAATGAAATATCTGAAAAAATAATGATCTATACATGCATGAAATATTAAAAACAATTCATAGAAGTATAAAATGTGCATTGCTGCGTGTCTTTGACAATATATTTTGATATGTATTTGAACAAATTTGAAAATGGGAGCATGAAATAATGGTTCTGGATATTGTTTGTCGAGAGCTACACTCGGCAAACAGTGGATTTGCCGAGTGCCTGTAGCCCCACACTCGGCAAAGAGGCCACATGGCCGGGCTGTTTGAGGCCGTGCGGGCCACGTTGCCCTCTTTGCCGAGTGTCGGCACTCGGCAAAGGCGCCGTTTTGCAGAGTGCCAATGGCCTTGCACTCGGCAAACAGGGGTGGGCCACGTCACAAATCTGTTTGCCGAGTGCCAGATCCAAGGCACTCAGCAAACAGGGGTGGGCCGGGGGACTTAACTGCCAACCCCGCCCCGCCCCACCCCGCCCCGCGCCGCCCCGCCCCGCCCCGCCCCGGCCCGGCCCATGCCCCGCCCACCCCGCCTCGCCCCGCGCCGCGCCGCCGCCCCGCCCCGCCCGCGCCGCCGCCTCGCCCCGCGCCGCCGCCCCGCCCCGGTCGCGCTCCGACCCGCCCCGCCGCGACCGGGCCACGCCTCACCCCGGGCGCCCTCCGACCCGTGCGCCCTCTGCCCCGTCCGGCCTCCGCCCCGGCCAGCCCACGCGCCGCCGTCGTGACCCCGCCCGGCCTCGCCTCGCCCCGGGCGCCCTCCGCCCCAGCCAGCCACCGCCCCGGCCGGCCTCCTCCGCGGCCGCCCCACCCGACGTCGACGCCACCCCACCCGACGCCGAGGCCACCCCGCGCGACGCCGCCCGCTCTCCACGCCTCTGAACTGCATGCCCGGCTGCCGCCCCGGCCGGCCACCTCGCCCGGTCGCGCTTCCGCCCCTCCCTATCCTCTGTCAGGTGCCCTTCCGCCCCTCCCCATCCTTTGTTCTTTATTTTCAAAGCTAATTTTAGTGTATTTGTGATTAAAATGCATGTCAAAATTGAATGCTCATGTAATACACGTTAAATTAGGTGAATGTTTTCTTTTTATTGTGAAAAATTGGAAAATGCATGTAGTTGGCCTTGTGTATGTTGTTGTCGGCCTTCGTGCCATGGATATCCTTGTGTATGTGGTTGTCGGCCTTCGTGCCATTGTTTTTTGCAGGATGGGGTTTCAGTAACCTCCCCGTGCAGGGGAGGTGCTGTCGAAATTTTTATTTGACAAAATTTTGTTTTTATTTTAGGGAGAGTGTAGCACCTTCTTCGGCTTGTAGATCTGCCACACGCCGTTCTCCGCCGCCTGCACCGACACGAGCGTCCCCGACTCGCCCGTCGTCGAGCCCGTAGGTGAGCACGTCAAAGATCTTTTCATATCGTGTTCGTAGGTCACGTAACCTAGTTAGGCGTCTCCCGTTCGAAAGAGATACGGTTGTGAATATGCGAATCTTTGCATATGTCTAACCGTATCTGTTTCGAATTGTCCACGTTTTTTGGATAGCTCGAGGATGTGTAGATGGGTAGTTTCCATGCTCTACTTGTATCTGAGGCTGAGTTTCGGTATCATCTCCCTGTTGTTCTCCGAATACACAATCTCCGTAATTGGACGTGTATTTGGAGAACAACGGGGAGGTGCTGCCGAAATTCTGTCTCGGATACGAGTAGAGCATGGAAACTAACCCGTCTACACATTCTCGGGTGGGATTAGGACCTATCTTGACCTATTAGACATATAGGCATCCGGTAGATGCATTTCATTATTATAATTTATTACCCGTGATATGTAAAGGGATGGATGATCGTGAGTGGATGTACACTGGCCACTCAAGTAAAGGTGAGTGTACAGATGAATGGATTGTCAAGACTGATGCGTTCTTGAAGCAAGCTTTTGCCAATGCGAAAGGGGCGCCTTCCACTTTTGCCAATGAGAAAAATTGTTGGTTGGTAAAGCCTGGAGATTATTCACCGTGCAATATGCATGCTGCATGCATGAAAAGACTTTTTTTTTCGCGAGCGCGCTGCGTTGGACGGGGCCGGGCCGGCCAATCCACGGCCCACCTGCGCAGACCACAGCCCACCTGTGCCACCCACCATCGGCCTGTGTTCGCTCGCCTCGTGTTGCAGTCTTCTGTTCAGCAACGCAGACGCCGTCGTGTTAATTTGCTGGAAACTTGCCCCGGAATTTACTGCCGCAACGCTGCAACGCAGGAAAATGGCAGAATAAGGTAGGTGCTGCTTCATCTTCAGTATTTACGAAATGCTGATCCGAGTTCAGTGGGAACATCCCATGCATGAGTAGTGAAGTACAAATCGCTTCAGTTGGTTGGCACAGCGGCTGTCTGTCCTCCAACTCCAAAGTCCCGATCTTGCATCCCTGCCATGCTCTAACTTGTTGGGATCATTGCTCCCATTCTCCCAACGATGATATCTTTGTATTACTTGTGCTGTGAGCTAAAAACTTTCGGGAAGAACTATGTGCATTGACAGCCCACTTTTCAACAGGTACAAAAGCGGGATTGGCATTTCTGAAAAGGAAAATTATAATTCTGAGGTGCATATGAAACCTAGTGACGAGTTTCGGCGGCTGCGATGGTGGACGGTGGATGGGAGCGAGTGGGATCGGTTCAGACATTTTCGGCTCGTCGGGCGGAGGTCCTCAAGCGTAAGCTTCGATCCGGTGGTCGGGTCGGGCAACGGTGTTTGCTCTTCCCTCTTGAGGGCGTTGTCGGCAGGGTTTCGTTCGACGGCGGTTCGTGGAAGCTCTCCGTGGTGAAAATCAAACGTTGGCGCTGTCGCGTCTTTGCCTTCCTAAATGCGTTGTTTGGATTGTTTCTTGTAGCCGTTGGTGGTGGAGTCGTAGGCTCCGCGGAAGGTCGGGTTCAGTCGATTTTGTAATGGTCCCATGTCCCTTTAGTCCGTTCGTCGTGAGTAGTCCCTACCTATCTCTGGCGTGTGGCCTAGAGGGTCATGTTACGGGCTTCTAGCGGTGTGCGCTTTATTGTAAACTGGTAATCCCAGTATTTCTTTATGCTTTATATATAAAGCTGGTTTCGGGCCTTTGGAGGAAAATTACAATTCTGAAACGCACTACCGAACCAAACTACCAACTCAAAACTTTCCAAAGGGCAAATCGAAAAAAAAACATGAGGTAGGTATAAAATTAGTGCCTCAGAGAAAACAGGGAAAACTGAAGAATAAACCGCTCAGGATGAAGTGCACCGAGTTTGACGGCAAGATTCGCCACACTGTTTCAATCCACCTTTTTTTTAGGGCCACTGTTTCCAATCCATATAGTTATGTATGTTGCTTTGGCTACCGCAAATCACTCCTTACAAACTACAGTACTCCGTATACTAGTATATTTGGCAAATACAGCCCAGCATGCAAGCAACTTCAGCGTCAGTGCAAGATACCAATGTGGGAAAAAAAGGGCCAAGAATTGGGGGAAACCAAACCAAAAGTGTCACTTTTCTCGCTACAACTCCATTCCCTTGGCTTTTGTCTGGCCATTCCCAAATTGGATCAACTGAACCACCACGTTTGTCTCTGTATTGTACCAGAAAAGACTTTTTCAGGTTCGGCAACACAAGGGGAAAAAAGAATGTTTGGTGGAGCTTCTATGGACATAGCTACAGCTTTACTGCTCACTAGTGAGGTGTTGCAGTTTCGGGGCGAGTCAGTTTATCTCCTTGCCCTTGCGCCGGATGTGAGTTAAGTTTTTAGGTCGAAGTCAAGTTCGTGCTGTTGTCTTCATAAATGGCACACGTTTTCTTAGAACCTGGTCAATGTAAAAAACTCTTATCCTTTATTCTTTTTAGTACAATTATTATGCATAGCTTTCCTGTGTGTTTGAAAGGGAAAAAAAGAAGAGGTAATGCTATATTACTATGTACTTTTGATAGTTATTATTAGTACTGCAACATGTAACGTCTTATCAGAATTGCTAAAACTGCTTGCGATCTGCACTCTGACAAACAGGATGAACTCCAAACGAGACTGTCGAGTTGATCTGTTTGTCAGTCTTGAGATGCGAAGCTTGAAGCGAGTGGATGTGACCATGAAGATCGATGCATCCACAGGCAGCGTGCAACTTTTTACCTGAACGGCACAAGTTTAGGGACATGCACCCCATGTTCTACGCCATTATGATGTGGCTCTACGCAATCAGGAGAGTTAACATTTGGATTCGGCTTTGGGTAGAAATATCAACGCAAAATCTATAAATGTAAAATATCCAAAACGAATAGTAATTTGAAATGAAGGAAGTAGTACACACATCTCCATGCATTCCCAGTAGCATTTTGGATGGATCATGCACGTCTGCCGTTTTGTTTTTGCTAGAGGAATTATTCCCACTGTATTCCTCCAAACCCTAGAAGTGTGGGCAATATAGTTTAGGTACATGGACCTCTAGATGGGCCATACACATGGGCCTCATGGGCCAATACATACATACACTAACACCCCCCGCAGTCTCAACTACCGGCGCAGTGGAGTTGAAGGCTGGACAGTAAAGAAAACATCACACACACAAGGCCCCCGCAGCCACAACTAGCCACCTGCTACGTTGAGGCTGGAGCGAAACTCTGAGAATGTCGAGGAGGGCTGACCCTTAGTGAATATGTCGGCAAACTGGGAGGTGGTCGGGACATGGAGAACTCGAACGTCGCCGATGGCAACACGGTCGCGGACGAAGTGTAAGTCGATCTCCACGTGCTTTGTCCGCTAATGCTGAACCGGGTTGGTGGAGAGGTACACGGCGCTGACGTTGTCACAGTAGATGAGCGTGCTCTTGGCCAACGGGCTATGAAGCCCAGGAGCTGTCGTAGCCAGGAGGCCTCCGCCACGCCGTTAGCGATAGCTCGGTACTCCGCCTCGGCACTGGAGCGGGAGACAACAGGCTGCCGCTTGGACGACCAGGAGACCAGGTTGCCGCCTAGGAAGACGCCATAGCCAAAAGTAGACCGGCGAGTGTCCGGGCAGCCAGCCCAGTCAGCGTCGGTGTAGACGACAAGTTTAGTCGTGGCTGATCCCACTGCCTATCGGAGTCTTGCTGATGCTCTTCAATACCTCACCTTCACCAGACCGGATCTCACTTATGCCATTCAGCAGGCTGCCTCCATATGCATGACCCTCGGGAGTCACATCTTGCTGCCCTGATGCGCCTCCTCCGCTCCCTCCCCTTTCCTACGCCACTGCCCTGACCCATCCCGCGCGCCACCTCTGCCTCTCCACCGCCCCACTCCTTTGGCCCTCCGCCTACGCCCGTCCTGGCCGCCGCGGATCCGTGCGGGGGCGGCCTGGACCCCGCCGCCCTGGGCGCGGGCGTGCTGGGCCCGAGCGCGCTGGGCGCGGGCGGCCTCCTCGAGGGCGCGGCGGACGCCGCCGCCGCCACTCCCTTCTCCGGCGTGGGTGGCCCTCCAGGAGCAGCCCCTAGCGCGGGAGCGGGCCTGGGCGTGGGAGGCCCTCCACCTCCACCGCCCTTCCCCGGGGCCCTGCTCCCCCATCTCCCTGCCTCCTTCTTTGGCAGCCTCGGCGTACCCCATGCTCCCATGGCCGCCACCTTCCTGCGGGGCAAGCAGGTCGATGTCGCTACTGCCGTCGACGCTACTGCTGCTGCAGCCACTAGCACTCTCGTTGCAGCTCTTGCGGCTGCCAAGATCGAGGTTGCCGCGGCCTAGGAGCGGGTTCACGCGGCGGCCCTCGCTTGGGAGCGCGAACGCACCGCGGCCGACGCCCTCAGACGCCAGGTTGCCGAGGCGGAGCACTTCCTCGTCCCGCAGTCCGTCACCCCCGTCATCGAGCATGTCGGCTCCTCTTCTCACCAGGAGCTGCCTTCTGCCCCTGTCATGCAGAGTGTTGGGCCCCGGCTCGACCTGGGCGACCCCATGGTCGCCTACCTCCACCTCCAGGCCGCCGGGGTTCCCCACATCTAGAACCTGGTCTCCGTGGTACTCGACTCTGAGTCCACTGCCTACGCCCACTGGCGTGACCAGGTCCTCCTCGCGCTCCGCCGCTACGCCCTCGACGACCATGTCCTCCTCGACACGCCGATCGAGACACACGACCTCGCGTGGCTACGCCTCGACAACGTCGCCATGTCTTGGATCTTTGGGACTATCTCCCTTGATCTCAAGGACATTGTGCGGACTCCCGGCGGCACTGCTCGTCAGGCCTGGGTGGCGCTTCAGGGGCAGTTCCTCGGCGATGTCGAGGCCCGTGCCCTCCAGCTCGACGCCTCCTTCCATAGCTTCGAGCGGGGGGATCTCTCGGTGGGTGAGTTCTGCAGGCAGATGAAGAGCAAGGCTGATGCTCTTCGGGATCTGGGGTATCCGGTGACCGACCGGATCCTGGTGCTCAATGTACTGCGGGGTCTCAATAATACATTTGAGCACCTCCACACCTGGATCACTCGCTAGAAGCCCTTCCCCACTTTCCAGCAGGTCCGGGATGACCTCATCTTGGAGGAGATCACTCGGGGAGGTCCCGTGCCCGGGTCGTCGTCCTCGTCCTCCTCCTCCAAGGCGCTCGTGGCTACACCCCCGTCCTCATCCACTTCACCATCCAGCTCTATCCTTGGTCCTCCCCCCGGGCCAAGCGGGGGTGGGGGGGGGGCGGTGGACGGGGTGGCCGTGGCCGCCGGGGGGGGGGGTGGTGGTGGTAATGCTCCTGCCGGTGCTGTGGGGGGGGGAGGGGCGTCGGGGCACGTCAGCTCAGGCTCCTGCTCCTGCCCATGCTCCCGGAGGTACGCCCTGGCCATCCTTCAGCAACCCGTGGTCAGGGCGCATCTCGATGTGGCCTTTTCAGGGTCAGGGGGCACTCGTCCTCACCTCCAGCAGCGGACTGCCATGTTCACTAGTGCTGGCCCCTTCGCGCCGTCCTGGACTCCACCCGCTCAGACCTGGCCCGGGGGGTGGGATCAGGCCGCCCTGCGCGCAGACCGTCAGCACCATGGGGCTGACACCGCCGGTCGGCAACGAGCGGATCGCCGACACGGGTGCCACCCACCACACCACTCCGGATGCTGGTATCCTCTCTTCTGTTCGACCCCCCATCCTTCTTGTCCTTCTTCCATCATGGCTGGTGATGGGTCTTCTATTCCTGTCACCTCCGTGGGTTCTGCTTTTGATCTTTTTCATCTTTCCGATGTTCTTGTTGCTCTTCAAATGATCCACAATCTTCTTTCCATTCGACAATTTACAACTGACAACTCTTGCTCTGATACCATGCTAGAGGAATTATTCCCACTGTATTCCTCCAAACCCTAGAAGGGTGGGCAATATAGTTTAGGTATATGGCCCTCTAGATGGGCCATACACATGGGCCTCTTGGGCCAATACATACATACACTAACAGTTTTCACTTATTTCGGTCAGGCCCCTGCTGACTGCTGTTTCAGGTCTAGTTGTCAGATGGCAAGTCCTCCATTGGGATGATACACCAAGAATCAGCATGGACATTTGGAATCTTATCTTTTTATTTGTAACAGATTCAGTATGGAACTAATCCTTTTCCTTTTTGCTCTATTATGCACTAGATTGCGAAACTAAGACGTCTTGTTTTATATTTTGGCACATCTAGGCTAACAACCAACCAAGCAACTTTAGGTTTTGGCCATATGAGTTACCTTTCTGAAATTTTAGGGCGAGCCAAATGGTTGACAAGATCCTTCAGGAAGGGAACGTGTGGCAAAAACTTTGGTTGCAGGGGCAAAAACTTTGGTTGTTTTAGTCACTGTATAATCGCCGTTTAATGTAAACCATGCCCGATGCGTGCGCCCATGCGGCCCGTGATGTAAAACAATCTCAATCTTCTTAATACAAAGATAAGTAGCTCTCCTGTGTGTTCTCAAAAAAAATACGTTTCTAAAATTTTTAGCAAAGAAACGGATTCAGAAGGGCACGCTTTTGGGTTGGCTGTACTTGCAGTGTCGGTGGTAATCTTGCAAGGGACGATCAGTGGCAACTGGCAAGAAACCAAGGAAATATGAAGAATTTTGGAGCCCACCAAATGCGAAGACTTCTAAACCATCTTCACTAAAACATTTCTCCATGAAATACAACTTCCCAAAAGACACCTTTACCTCTCGTGAAATAATGAGCTATGCATAAAAATGAACTGAAACCAGCAAGGGTCCAGCAATATCTCACAAATCTCAGGCTTTGGTTCTAAAGGTTTATGAGATGAAACTGCGCCCAAGAATGGTACATGCATACATGTTAAGAGGTTATGGTTCATGTTAGGCTTGGCGCTAAATTTAGCCAAACATTTATTTTGGTCCAGAAAAGACTTTTTGTTTATTTGCACCCAGACATTTTCTAGTCCAGGTTGCCACATACTGCATCCTAGGACTAATTTGGATGATGCACCAGAACCAACCTGGAGCAATGGAAATAGCTTGTGTTGAGACCAATCTCAATGTGGAAGGGTGTTACATCATTTTAAGTGATATGAGTTAATAATGTTACAATCCCTACAGTGTGTAGTGTCATTTTATTGTTTTATTAAGCCATTCCCAATGCTGGGTTTTATTATGTGGTTTTCAAAGAGCCACATCATCTCAGAGAAAATTGCAAACATGGGATTGCAATCACATGGGCTTCACAATTTTGCCACCCTCAGGGAATGACAAAATGAGTCCAACTGTGTCTCTGAATTGTGGGCCGAATGGCAAAATTGCGAAGCCCACATGATTGCAGTCCCATGTTTGCAAATTTCTCCATCATCTCAAGAGGGGTGTTTAAGGCCAATTTTAATTGGGTTTGGTGAGAGTTTATAGGTATTAAATTCTATGACATATTGACAATTTAACTGACTTAGCAAACTCAACATAAGGAGAGAGGAGAGTGGGGTTTTATCTCCATGAAACCCATCTGGTTCGGTTACTAAGCCTTATGAGATACATTGAAACATGTAATGAGGAGAGAGAATTTTTAATGAAACGATGCAATGAGGACACGACCAAATATACCCAAAGATTTGTGCCTGGATAGGAATGCATGGAAAACGGCTATTTGCGTGCCTGGACTTTGAATAGTGGTTTATGTTGGATTTTAACTCTAGCCTACCCTAACTT
This sequence comes from Echinochloa phyllopogon, assembly GCA_033239725.1. Lineage (NCBI taxonomy): Eukaryota > Viridiplantae > Streptophyta > Magnoliopsida > Poales > Poaceae > Echinochloa > Echinochloa phyllopogon. Next base: position 36,889,023 of record BTCW01000014.1, read on the forward strand.
GCTTGGGACAGAAAGACTATGATGATGATGATGCAATGAGGAGAGGGATCTGCTTCAGCTTCATGTTGTAGTATGCTACTTAATTTAGATATAGTTACAAAAGGCTACATAATTCACGAGGCACATTTGATCATAACAACACTATGCAAGAATTAAATGCTGCATACTATCTACTCCCTCTATCCCAAAAAAATGCACTTCTCGAAAAGCGAGAAGTCAAATAATTTTGAGTTTGATCAAATATATATAAACAATTATTAACATCTATGATAGAAAATAAGTACCATAAGAGTTATCAAATGATATATTTTCATAATATTTTTTGGGAACTCATCATAATAACCTTATTTAAAAATATAAATATTGACATTAGTTGTTATAAGCTCAGTTAAAGTTACATTTGGTTGACTTGTTTAAAAATTAGAAGTGTATTTATTTTTGGGATGGAGGGAGTATGGAGTAGTACAATGAAACAATTTCATTTTGATTTTGAAGCTGACATGTCTTGATAATAACTATGTAATAAATATTTAATTTGTACGGCACATATTATTGGAGGGCAAAAATTTATTTAGTGAAGTTTCTAAGTTTTGGAGACAGTGCATACTCAATTTCATTTAGATGAAACACTACCCTCTGTGTTCACACTTTTAGTGCCATTGTCAAGTTTGTTTATATGGCACATCATTTAACAAACTTCCATTGAAAATTGCCAAGAATACAAATACTAGGACTAATTAATTTTTACCCTCTTGATTGGGTAATTACTAGTGGCACTACTAGAGCAATGAACTCATCCTTTAATAAAATCAGTAACACTTTTCTTTCCTATAAGCAAAGAGACTCACAAAATGTAGTTATACTCCAAAAATATCACATTAATACAAGGCAAGACACAATAGAAGAAGAAAAATAGAAGTTTCTGTTTACATCATAACACTTCGATTATGAACATGCTGGAGCCTGGACACGGACACACAAACCCCAGCGCGAAGATGAAAAAAAATCATTTTAGCTTTTCGAAACATAAGATAAATTTCTCAGACTATCATATTATAATCTAAATATACAAATAACACATTTGCTGCAGGAGATTGCAAGAATTTGTGAAAAAGAGCAACGGAAAGCAGGGAGTTGGGAGGCTGGAAAGGTTGCAGCGAACCAAAGAAAGAGGGAAAGAAAAGGCAGTAAACGGACGCTCACAAGGCCCAAGTGGTGCCGGATTTTTGTCAGTCTCCTCTCCCCTCCCCTCCCCTCCCCCAGCTAGTCTAGTCTTGTATCCTTTGCCCTCTCATTGCCGCAGTTTTGTTTCACATCCCCTCCTCTTTCCATTTCCGCCCCCTCCCATGCCCTGAATTCGGAGACCCCATTCGCCCCACCCCGAATCCGGCTGGCTCATCTCTTTCTTCCACCCCTTCCCCTTCTCTCTCCCTGTCTCTCCTCGTCTTCCTTTCGGCGACGATTGGGCGAGCTGCAGCGCTCTTCGCCCGGCCCTTTACCGGCGACGAGCATCCACCAGGTTTCGGACTAGCGTAGAGTGGGGGATCCATCCGGACCTATGCTGGGTCCGTCCCTGGTTCTTGGTTTCTTGGCCGGAGCCCAAGTAAAGGTATGATGGACGGTGAGGGGAGTCAAGGGATTAAGAAGGTGCATTTCAGGGATTCCTCCTCCCAGCTACCTCTGATTACCTACAAGAGGCGCCAGCAGCAGAAGCCACCGCCACAGCAGAAGCCACCGCCACAGCAACCAGAGCCACAGCCGGAGCCGCTGCCGCCGCAGCAATCAGAGCCACAGCCACTGCCGCAGCAGCAATCGGAGCCGCAATCGGAGCAGGAGCACAAGGCTGGAGATGTGCCGGCGCAGCAGGTATAATCTTTTTAGACTTTATGAGGAAACTTGCAATGCCCTACATTTAAATAGAGAAAGATTTTGCTTAAGAAAAAAAAGGAGAAAGATTGCACCTAGAACATTGTACAGTTGCATTAAACTTGCAAATGCTGTACTGCTGGTAACTTGTGTGCTCTCCAGGGTTCCCCAATCACCTTGCAATATCAAATAATGACATGAAAATGATTGGTGTTTGAAATGGACTGATTCTTCATACTGTGGTGTGTGATTGCAATATGACGATGTTCTATGTCCTCTCGATCTTTCTCTGCCTCACTGTAAGAATGGGACACCAAGGATCAAACATAGAATGCTTCTGCTTATCTAATACATTTTTTTTTTCAAAAAAATCACTGTAGCTGATTAATGAACTCTATAAGTTTCTTCTTCTAGGATATAAGTGTGGATTCTTTGGTTCCAATAGAACTAAATCATTATGTAAATTGATTTATTTTGGGTCAACCTCTGACAATTTTTTTCTTAAAGAACCACATTGTTTCCATTCTTTGAACACCGATTCCTGGCTTTATGTTTTTCTACTTTTCCTTTTAGTATGGAGGCAGTTTTCTATTTAGTTTTATGGTCATAGCTTCCTGCATTGATAGAACAAAATTTCTCACGCTTTGTATTCGCAGGTTAGTTACAATATGACCGCATTATATTCATCAGCATCTTGAGAGAGGGGAATTTCTCTGGGCTGAGGCAAAAGTCTCTAGCTAGCCTTCCATGTATTTTTTATTTTTTGATATCACGGTGTTACACATGCAACCTTTTGAAGACGTTACATTTTGTTACTCAGCTAGCATTTTGCTAACGCACTTTGCTTTGGCATCGCTAATGATGAAATTTGAAACTGGTGTATTTGCCATGTCGAAGGAAAAAACCTTCAGTGGTACCTTTTGGCACTAAGCCTTTCGGCAAAATAGAATGTTATGTAGGCACTTCTCATTTGTTTAGCTTTAACCATTCTGTTGCGATTGTTAATTTAGCATTACAATTGTTACGATGCTCATACCTTATACATTTTACTATAAGCCATTCAGTTGCTATGGCTTGGCTGATCTTCTGAAATTCGGATACTTATGGCTAAAATTACATCTTACCTCTTCTACGCCATGATTTGAAACTTTATAATTTTGCAGAATAAAGATACATTTTGGAAAAGTAGGGATATGGGATGGAAGTATGGCATAATGATTGATGAAAATAGACAACATTGGAAGTGTATGTATTGTGGCCTAATTAGGTATGGTGGTGGTGTATCTAGACTCAAACGGCATCTAGCTGGTGATTTAGATGTCAAAATGTGCCCCAAAGTTCCAGCAGACGTTGTTGAGGAAATAAGGGAGCATTTACGGAAGAAACGAGAGAGACGGAGGAAGCGAGCCGCTCAAAATGGTGGCAACAATGTAAATACTAAGGGCTCTTCTGATGATGCCAATGTTGAGAAGGAACTTCTACTTGCTGATTCAGTGCTGCCAGCTGGAATGGCTACTGATGTTCTTGAAGAAGTCACTAACCAGACGAGTATGGTTCATCAGGATCCTACTTCTCCCAGGGTATATAAATGGACAATAATAATTTTTTCCTCTTTTTTTGTTTCCTACTTAGTGCCGCAATACTGCTTCGGTTTTTTTTTGGGGAGTTGGGGGGGGGGGGGGGGGGTTGGAAGTGCTGTGCATTATTGTTTTCCAATTATTTTATTATTTACAAATGAGAATAAGCAAATGTTTTAAATCTTTGGAAAGAAAAAAAGGTCAAATATAAAGGGTGATCCTATTTGGCTGAACCACACTGCATTGATCATTGTGAAAAGAGAAGTGTCAATAAAATAAAGTATGACTTTGTAACTATGAGATTGTGAATCTATCTAAATTTTATACTTTTATGACTAACACTGAAAATAAAAATTACTGACATTATCTGCTCACTGTAAACCTTTCACACATTCCTCGTATAATATCAGCAGCTGTATGACTAATTTTAGATCTTCAGCAAACTTTTGGTTTCTGCTGAGCATTACCTGTTCTTTCCTTGAAAATGCTGAGTGTCAACATTCACATTGGTTCGCAGGTGCCCATTTTGCGAGCAAGGGATATTGGTTGGGAGCATGCTGTGGATCTTGATGGAAATAAAAGACGGTGGCAGTGCAAGTTCTGTTCTCTGTGTCGAAGTGGTGGTGTAACTACTTTGAAGGCTCATCTCATTGACGATAGCTGCCCTAATGTTCCAAAGGAAATTTCAAAGAAAGTATCAAAGTTCATTGAAGACAAAAGAGCAACACGCCTTCTTTTGAATAATTATATCTTTAGTGTTGATGAGGATGAAGTTTTCAACACACAAGTTCAAGGGGATGGTACTGTAGAATATGAAAATGATCAACAACCTTCAAGAAGCGCTACACATGTGCAAACATTAGAAGAGTGTGCTAATGAGGTATTCCATGCATATAACTATTTCCCTGCCCATCCCATTCCTTTTCTTTGCACCTTACAGGTTTATATCATATCATTGGTAGTTAATGCAGTAACCATGTCATGGGAAAAGAAAAGAAAAAGGGATTATGAGGATTAGCGAGTCCAAACATCTGAGACTTCGATGGCAAATTCTCAATTGTTTTCAAGTTTTTCCCTCAAGTAGCTAAGCATCAAATCTTAGTTCTTGAGCATTTAAGGGGGATGTCAGCTAATTAAATTCACTGTTTCTATCTCACTTCGAAGATATTGCATTATGTGGACAAAAAATATATATTACTGAGTCTTAGCTATTTTTAATATAAAACTTAGCCGTTTGTTTTTTTCCCCAAGAATGTGGTAGCTGGAAGCAGTCAACGTGGTGAAGAAAGTAGTGGCCAACCAGTCGAGCATTGTGATCAGCCTGAAGAGCAGTGGGCAATGGATCATGACAGGATGGATCAAGTGATCGACGATAAGAACAAGATTTTGGCCAAGAATACCGATGATTCACAAAATACCAAGGTAGTTCACCATCATAAACCTTAGAGGAAATAAAAGACGGTTGGCCCCGCATTTCCCCCCTGTTATTGAATAGTTCTTGAGCCTTTGAGGGGGATGTCCTACAGTCCTGCTAATTTAATTCATTGTTTCTGTCCCACTTCAAAGATATGAAATTATGTGGACCAAAAATTATATTACTGGAACTTAGCCATATTTTATCATGAAAATTCCTTTTTTTCTTTTTGAAGATGGCATCTGGAAGCAGCCAATGTGGTGAAGAAAGTAGTGGCCAACCAGTTGAGCATTGCAATCAGCCTGAAGAGCAGTGTGGAATGGATCATGGCAGGATGGATCAAGTGATCAATAACAAGGACAAGATTTTGGACAAGGATACGGATAGTTCACAAAAGACCAAGGTATCTCACCTTCACAAACCTTAGAGGAAAATAAAAGGAGGGTTGGCCCTGCAGGGAGGCTATCTATTATTCCCTTGTTATTGAGCTATCGGTTAGATCTTTTATTATTTAATTAATACTAAAATGTAAATATGCTACTGTATCTTTCTTTTAAAGAAAAATATACTATGTGCTGAGCTTTAAACTTGCTTGTAGATATTGAAACCACGGCGGAAAAGTGAGTTTGGCATAAGAAAGCACATAATTATTGTTGATGAAGTTGCAAGGCATTGGAGGTGTAGATACTGTGGAATGGATGGCTATGGTAAAAAATTCCGGCTCCATTATCATCTAGCTGGTGCGTTTCGTCACCCTAAGTGCCCTAATGTTCCTAGAGAAGTTTTTGCAAAGGCAAGGCACCATGTTCTGACAAAGAGAAGGCTGAAAATGACCAAGGCTGAGCAACAAATTCCTTCCAGGCCACATATTCTTGGCGGTGAAGAACCAAATAATGGTCCATTATGTGGGAATCAATCTCTACTATCAGTAAAGATTGAATCTAGTGAGGTACCCTTTACTATTTGCACTTGCTGTTCTTTTTTAACGTTTCTGCTGATCCTGTGATGTCATACTTATCTGTTTGTTGTGCTTGTTAAGGCCCATATATTATCTAGACACATATACTGGCTATATATGTCCATCTGGACTAATGGAGGATTATCACTTGACACACATCATCAAAGGTAACATGGAATCAGAGCAGAGATTAGGGTTAGGATTAGAGATCTAATCCCGCCCAAAGATCCATTTTTTTCATCGCCATTCCGCCTGTTGCGCCACGCGCTGCTGTCTGCCCGTCGCGGACGCGCGCGTGCCCCTTCGCCCGTCGCGGACGCGCCTCCTCCCGTCTCCGCCGCCCATTGCGGACGCCCTTCGTGGACTCGCGCGCGCCGCCGTTGCCGTCCGCCCGCCCGTCGCTCCTCCGCGGCTCGTCCCGTTCGCCGCCCGTCGCGGCTCGGCGGCCAGTCACCCCCTTCAGCTTCCCATCGTGCCGTCTTGAGGCCCGTCGCCGCCCCTGCTCCGCCCGTCGCGCGCCGACCCTCGGCCGCCCGTCGCCGGCCCTCAGCCACCCGTCGCCGCCCCTTAGTCACCTGTCGTGCGGCTCCGCGGCCCGTCACCGCCCCTGCTCTGCCCGTCGCCCCGCTCCTCCGCCCATAGCAGTGCTGAGGACTGGAATATTAGCGCGTGTTTGGTTCAGGGACAAGGTAGGATGGAATAGTCCTGTCCCTATTTTTTGGATGAGATTATCCCACCTGGTATTTGGTTTAGGGGATGATTCCGTCCCAACTTTTTTGGTTTGGTTTGAAGGATGAGGAGAAGTGGGATGCATGAAAGTTTAACACCATTAGTCCATTGTTAACCAAGGCCCCACCTGTCAGCCTGTAGATGCATTTTTTGCTGGATTTTTTTTGCCGCTTTGACTATGTTCTTTTTTTTTATTGTGCCGTTGATGCCTTATCTTCTTCCGTGAATGACTCATCTTCTTCCGTGAATGACTCATCTTCTTGGGCCTAATCGCATCACTGCCCCCGCCGGAGAAGCTCACGCGGCGCCCTTCCAGCTTGCATCACCGCCCGTTGATGAGGCTCGCCCTCTGCTGGAAGAGCTTGCGCAGCCGAAGGAGGTCGCCCTGCCCGAGGAGCTCGCGAGGCTGAGGGACTCTGCCTCGTCGGAAGAGCTGGCGAGGCTGGAGACCAGAGAAGTTTGCCCCACCGACGGAGCTCAAGCTCGCCTACAGCGCTGCCTGGCCTCCCCGCGCCCACCCGGTCTTCTCTTTGCCGCATTTGATTGCCTCGTCCGTCCTCGTCAGCAGCACCACCCGACCCGTCCTCTACCTAACACCCCCGGCCTCCTTGGGGCAACATCGTTGTCCTCGTCGCCGGATATGCTCGCCCTGGAAGCTGCGCCCGGACATCCACGCCCGAGCTCGCGCGCGCATGAGGAACACAGAGCAGATGCCGTTCACACGAGCGAAGTGGGATGTGCCCGTCTGCTCGATTTGGAGGGATGGGCTCATACCGCATCTATGGGACGTATTCTCTTTTTGGGATGACCCTGTCTTCCATGTCTCCGAACCAAACATTGTCAAAAATGGGATCGCCCCATTCCGTCCCACCCCATCCGACCAACCAAACACGCTTAGTCCACTATATGTAAGCCTGGTTTGAACTGGAATGAGTCAAAGGGCACATGCTCCTTATCCTTGATCTGTTTGTTATAGAGATCTGCAAGATCACTGGTGTATGCATTAGATCTATAGCTAGTGCCTGTGAATCTTTCTTCCACAGTTGAAGTTGCATTATCATGGTATATTAATTCAGAATTTCAAGTTTTATTTGCGAGAGAAAATACCTTGTATGCCACCAAAACTTATAACAAAGCTGCCCTGATTAACACGTTGTGTATTGGTTCCTTTAAACACTTCTGCAAACTGTTAGATTCAGGATTAAGATGGGATTTTGCTGATTGGAGCTCAAATCTTGTTGGTTTTAAGTGACTTTTAGACGATTCTGAATTTGTCATTGAAGTTTTCTGCTATTTAATAGCAGTATGTTGTTTTGTTATGTTATTTGGAAACACAATGAAATCCAACTTTGCCAACATGCCATTGAGCTATGCCAATGACAAGTGGTGCCTGGTCCCACATGTCATTGACACACTCTGCTGATATTTTTGGCAAAGTGCAATTCCACTAATGGCATGGTGGTAATTTTCATGCTATGACTTTTATGCCGAACATGTTCTGTCCCTTGTATGTCGACTTTAGACGTTAACAGAAAACTGTATCAGACTAGGAACCGGCAACTGACCAATGACAAAAACCTTTTCTTAAATTTCCCAGAAAGTTATTTTAATATCGGAAGCAGATTTTCTTGAACTTGTGATTCAAGTATTGGTGGAAGTCTGTATCGGCTCTTTCTTCCTTTTGAGCGACATGCCTGTATGTTCAATCTTTTTCATTCATAACTGTTATTCATTCTGCATCCTACTGGAATATATACCACAGTAAGGATATTAATAGAAGAAAAGGTCTGACAAGTTTTTATAGAAAAAAGCTATACAGAGGTTAACTTTTTTTCTCGGAAAACGCAGGAGAGCTGCGCATCATTATATTAAGAAGATGAAAAAGGGAAGAGATCCCAAACAACAAAAACACACTCAACACACAAAGACACCCAGACTCACTCCAGCACACCCAAAACACTGTTCCTCAAGATACAGACTCGTCCGTGCCTAATTTCTGAACAGCGACCATAGGATAATTCTCAGGAACCTACTGTCCTGAAGTGGGGGCAGTCAAGAGGGAAATTCCTCGAACCCCTGCCAACGACCATAACCTTCGCTCTTCACTGGATATGATTAGAGCGCCAGCCATATCAGGAACAGCTCCATCAAACACACATTTGTTCCGTTGGTTCCAAATCGTCCGGGCCCCAAGGATTATGAGAGAGTTGAGCCCTTGCAGTACTAGGCCACTAGCTTCATTGCTCACTCTTTCCCACCAGTCATAAAAAGATACTTCTGTGGGCTGGGGGCAGAGGGACTGAAGGCCGACTTGTGAGAGAAATCGGTACCAGTATTCCCTTGCGAAGACACAATGGACAAGGAGGTGATCAATGGTCTGTCTCTTGATCACACATGTGGCAATGTTCAGAATGAGGGAGATTCCGGCGGGCTAGACGATTCGCTGTCCAACATCTCTTATGGGCCACTAGCCTCATAAAAAAGCGACATTTGGGTGGTGCCCAAGTCTTCCAGATTTTCTCACATGGCCCAAACAATGTTGATCCAAAAAAGAACCCCTTGTAGGCTGATTTGGCCGAATATTGCCCATCTGTTGAAAGGCGCCATATGTGCTTATCCTCATTGTCTGGCTGTAGCTGAAAGTCATATAAGATGTCCCATATATGAAGATATTGAATAAGAACCCCAACAGTAAGAGCCCCATGTATATCCAAAATCCAAGCCTGGTTAGTAAGGGCTTCTTGTACTGTTCTTTTCTTGCGTCTTCTCACAGTAATGGTGGCAAGGAGGCGGGGTGCCAAATCCGCAATACTCTGTCCATGGAGCCATCGATCTGTCCAGAAAAGAGTATTTGCACCATCTGCTACCTCTGAGTAGATAGCTGCTGCAAAAAATTCTCTTACTTGTCCCGGAACATGTATGGGGAGGTCTGCCCACGGGCGATCAGGTTCTGTTTTCTGCAGCCAAACCCACCGCATTCTTAAAGCCCAGCTAAGTGTCTTGATATCCGAAATTCCTAGACCGCCCAGTTCTTTAGGTCGACAAACTTTGAGGCAAGCAATGATACAGTGTCCGCCTTGTGCATCCCTGCGACCTCACCAAAGAAACCCACGCCTGATTTTATCCACTGCTTTAATTGCCCAAGGTGGAAGGTCAACGGCCATTAGCATGTAGATGAGCATTCCAGTAAGCACAAATTGCACCTGGACCATCCTCCCAGCCTTACTCATCAGGTTTGCTTTCCATTCAGGTAACTGATCAGATATGCGGTCAATAATGGGCTGCACTTGTTCCTTTGTTAGTTTCTTCAGAGATAGGGGCAGTCCTAAATATTTGCAAGGAAAGTCTGCAAGTGCACATGGCAGTAGGGACTATACAGAGGTTAACAAGACCAGGATGACAAAGAATCTAATCTGTCTACACACAGATAATTGAAATTGCTATTTAAGATTGTCCTCAAGCCAGGTTTAATGGCACAATAGGAATTTCCTAGGAGCTCTTAACTTCAAGAGATTCATGTCAGCCAACACTGCTCTCTTCAATCAATACTTAGTTTGAGTCACCTTATCAAACATACATCTATTTCTCTGTAACCAAATGTGCTAACATCCAGTAGTTATGAGCTCTATGAAGACCACTTTGTTGGGATTAACAGTTAGCTGCTCTGAGTACTCTTGAATGCCTAAAAGGTCCCTTGAACTAAACTGGCAACCAAAGAACAAGTGATCACATTCTGATTTAATCTGGATGTTTTTCTTCTTTAGCATGGCTCATATTAATTTTGCCATCCAGTATGTTCCAAAAGATAGTTGATGCTGTGGACCTTTAGCTGTGTTCAAATGAAAATATAATCCCTAAAAGAATCACATCCAACTTTTCCAGAAGAATGGTAGCTGGAAACTTTTTCAATAGCAATTGCAACGTAGCCTGTTAAAGTTTGTTACGCCCAACGTAGTTGTTAATTAAATTCATTCTTTCACTTAATGGTGTATTTTACCTTTTTTGCGCTGTTATTTATCCCTTCAATTTAAGTTCATGCTTAAGAGAGCCATGTTCTTTGATCTTGTAGGTACATAATTACCCAGCAAGTCTTCAGGGCAGTGCCTGGGAACATTCTCTGATATATGAGAAAGAAAAAGGACACTGGAAGTGCAAGTGGTGCAGTGTTGAGGGTTATCATGGTGTGACTAGATTGAAGTGGCATCTTGTTGGATGGAAGAATCTTCCTCAGTGCCCGGATGTTCCAGAGGATGTTGCCAACAAGATAAGGGATCAAATGATGTCAAAGGAGAAGAAAGCAAGAAGATCAGGTTCATTTGTCGGCAATGCCAGTTCTGAGGCTATGTGCTCTTCTAAGAGTTCACAACTTGATCAGGACCATATCACTGCAACAATGCATGACAGATGTTCTTCCCTGGCTTTTGATCAAGCTAAAGGTGAATCAAAAGCATGCAAGATGTCATCCAATACTACTCTTCTTTCACAAGAGAGTGCTAATCCTGAGGCAGGGGCAGACCAACCAGTAGGGAAAGGTAGGGCAGCCACCCTACCTAGCCCCGCCAGTGAGACCCCCCGTTCCTTCCCTCCGAGAGCCTCCGGCGCAGCCAGGCATCAGTTGTTGCTACCTGCATCGAAGAATTTGCTCCGGCGTTGCTGCCATTTGGGGAAGACGACCAGCCTAAACGAAGAGGTATGGGCTTTAATTGGGCTGGCTGAGCATGAATATATACATAGAAGGAAGGCCCCAGCCACGTCCCTATCACTCAAGGCCGGCCTTCCTGGTGCTCTTGCCTCTACCAACAGATTGAATGATTGACCTTCCACATGCTAATTAGGACATCCTCAGTAGCTTATTCTAGACTTGTTGATGCCCTAGCTAGCTTCTCTAACGACGAATTGAGTTTGATTGTGGAGAACTTATGGTTCAAGCAAGCTAATACAGTGCACTCTTTGCTTAGGAAAAGCAAATCTAATCTATATGCTGTTTCAAAAAAAAATTCTAATCTATATCTTTGGTGCTAATGAAGATTAGAGTAAAAGTAGTACTGATTTTATGTATAAGCTATTTACTTTGGTGCTACGTTACTTGGACATTTTTGTCCGCCTACCTAAACTTAGGGCTGGGTCCGCCACTGTCCTGAGGTGTGTCATGAGCAACAGAGGAAGGAGGTTGCAACCACGGATACTTGCCAACGCTCGCGTATGAGATACCGATACTCCTTCGATACTTGTCTGACACTAATACTCTTCTGATACTTGTCGGACAAGTATCGAATAATTTAATAAGTTTTTAAATAAATGAAATAATCATGATACTTTGTGGATACATTTCCGATTCTTTGAAGACACTTCAAAACCATAATCCCTCACATCCTGCCTATATATACACCCTTTCTTGTCCCGTATTAAAAGGAGGAAGAATAGTAGAAGACATGATGAGTTATTATATCAATACTTAGGAAATTAGCCGCTCCATATCTTTTGTGAAATGTTTATGAATTAGGCATGTATTTTCATTTTCTATATTATATACTTATAAAATATAAATATAATATATATATTCGCGTATCCCCGTATCAGTGTTTTTGAGAAAATGGCGTATCAGAGTATCACCATATCAAGTATCCGTATCGAAGTATTAGGGTAACATACCCCTCCAACCTGTTTGTGGGCAAGGTCAGATGATTTAGTGGCAATTGCAACATATGGTGTAATCTTAGAGCTCTGGTACCTTGTTAATTTTAGAAGAGTAGATTATTCACAAATGCACACTTTATTCAGGAGAATGTAGTACAATGTAGTGGCATGGGCAGGCCTTGGGTCAGTCCAGTGGCTCAGCGGCCGTGCATACAGCAATGCAGCAGCACATGCATAGCAGTTTACTCATGTTGTGATTAGTTTAGCTTGTTAGTATCATCCGTTGGTTAGTTAGTTAGCTACCTATCCATTAGATAGCCTTATCTCGTAGTGGTTAGTTCATTAAATCTCGTGAGATGCCATGGCTATTAAAGGATGAACTGTACCCTGTAATCGGCAAGCAAGAAGAAACCCTAAAAGCTATCCATCTACACTGACCAAGTTCATATCAGGTAGCTAACCCCAGATTATATGAGCCTTATATAATAGCTATGTGCACTTGCCAGATGCAGCATAGATCATTCCTTTCTATTACACGTCTAGGACCACAAGTCATGCAAATGTTGTTCGTAATATATCATATAAGAGCATCTTCTTGGGTGTATCAACTATTCATACAGCTGGAACTTAATATCAAATGTAGTTAGTTCTTTTGCTTGTACAAGGGTGAACGCTGTATATGACTTCTTTGGTGCACCACTACATAGAATTAGAAGCATGGATACTAGCTGTAAGTTAAAACTGAAGACTGACTGCAAATTGTTTCATCCATGTAAGGGAGTTAAATATTAAAAAACACTCATTGTCTTCCTTAAGTAGAAGCACATGGAAATCAGTAACCTGCGTGCCTGAACTATGACTAGTCTTTAGATCCTTAGAAATACTACTATTATCAATGCCTTTAATATTTTTTATAACATTTTCCTTTTTGCTGGTGGTTCATGTTGGCTTTCATCTACTACAGCCTACGGCTACTTGCTTGGGATAAAAAGGCTCTGTTGTTGTTTGTTTTCAACATTTCTGCTGAACTAACCTGTAGTACAAAAAAATGTTTGTACAGACAGTGATGGAAGGACCTCGTGGGAATGGATTATGTGGTGACGCAAACAACTCTGAGGAGCAAAGAAGTGACTGTGGAACTCGTGAATGCTGGAGATATGTTTTGGACGGACTAACTCGTTTGCATTTACCTAATGTACAAGGGGATGCTGGAATTGCGACATGCATCCGTGATGCACTTCTTTATGGCTCTGCTGAATTAGGCACAGTAAGTGGGAAGAACAACGATCATTCCAAAACCACTGACATTCTTGCATTGTTATATGCTGTTAGCATTTAGTAATCTATAGATCCCTTGTGCTACAAACAATGAAGTATCATAGTCTACATACTCTTTTGACGGAACAATAGGTCATCAACACTCTTCTTGCATTTTTTTCCCTGTAATTCTTTATTTGTTGAAAATACTGTAGCTGTAATAATTTATTTACTCAAAGGATAAATCACCATGATACCGTCTTCAATAATCTTATTCATGACTGAAATCAGGTAGCCTGCAAAGTGGAAATGGATTCTGATAAAACAGTGACTGCAAACACTGCTAAGTGCCAGAATGTTCTTATGAACATTTTAAGGTCGGAGAACTTTGCTTTGTTGTGCAGTGTGCTTTGCAGAACTGTACATCAAGATGAGGAAAGAACTAGGTATTTTGATTTTGGTGTGATAGATTCAAGAATGAAAAATGGAAATTATGGGCTTAAACCTGAATTATTCGTGCACGATCTGAAACTGGTAATGGATTCATAACTTTTCGGTTGATATTTCTTCTAGTATGGCATCATGCAGTTGGAATTTTCGCACTCCTATTAAATTGCTGTGAGAATATGAATATTCCAAAAATATGGATGTTCTGTATTAGGCCTCATGGGCTGTTTATATAAGGTGGCTTAGATCTCAAGCGATCCTTAGAGATAGGGATGAAAAGTAATGAGGAGAATAATCCTATGCTACCATAACAGCCGGATCGTATTGGATCTCTACCATATACTCACAATTGCCAACATGTAATATCCTTTGTGCATAACATGGTGCATGTTCATCTAGTCAAATTTCCTTCTATTACTCCCATTGGCTTGCATGTACTCCTGTGCACGATCAACACAGGCTTGGTGGCAATGTTGCTTTAGCATTTCTTAACTTTTCTCCATTTAGTATTGAAATCATTTTCTTTCTATTATTCAACACCAGATAGAACAATTAGGCATAATAAAAAGTATGAAATCATGGTCACTGTACTGGTAGGAGCATCTGTGGTGTATCCAGTTTGCAATCACATGAACACTACTCTAATTAGCCTATCCTACATACCAGGTTGGAGTTTTTGTTCTATTATTTATTTTGAGAGTACAAGGTCGGACGCACACATGCTCTAGGTTCTCTTCCAACCTAAAGGATGCATTCTAGCACATGTATAAACAAGATTGGAGGCCTAACCTCACATGGTGCTGGTGCCCACACACAACAGATCAGAGTGTTAGATGTCCAGTATGCACTAGGTAGTACCTAGAACTTGCATTAAACAAAAAATAGCTTTGATATGTGTCTGTATTTCAGATACACAGTTTAATTTATTTTCTGCCTTAGTAAGTACTGTTTGTTTTAGCATTGCTATTTTACCTAAACTGAGTTATACGGGCATGTCTTTTATAATTTTCTTAGTGGTATGTTAATCAGCACTTTTGATATTGTTACAGTTATGGGAAGATCTTAAAATGGCTGGTCAAGATATTATTCACCTAGCAAATAATCTATCAAGCCTTACAGAAGACTCCTATGAAAAGCTGGTAAGTGCTTGATGTGTGGGTTTATTTTTAAGTTCTCAATATGCTTTTCATGTTTCCCTTGAAATTTCTGAATGACCTCTCTCATTTGCACTTTTAAATTCCAATAAATCAGATACATTTGTTTAATTAGTTCAGTTTTGTCTTGCTGGTATATTAATTTGCACTAAAATCTGGAATCTGGTATTACATTCTCTAGGTTGGAAGAGAGAGGGGATCAAGTGATGGTGAGCCCAATGTGAGTTCTTAGTTGACAGCCTTCTACTTCATTTATTGGCTCTGCCGTTTAAGTTATGCCATTCCTCACCTTGTTCGAAATTATGCTACCTCCATTGCAGGGAGCTGTCGTGACCAGCTCTGAACCCCAAAACCTGGTTCAATCAGATGCGTTGGTACCCTCAACCTCACTGGGCTTAAACCAATTGGATCAACCAGATTCTGCAGAGCTCTCTGAGGTACATAATACTTGCAACCAATGTGGCAAAGAAGCAAGAGGTGGGAACGTTCTCAAATGCAGTAGGTGCATGCTATCTTTCCACATTTCATGTATCGAGCCTCCTGATCCATCCATTTCAATTGGAAGCTGGTGTTGTAAAAACTGCAGCACTACATGTATCAAACCAGTTGAAGGTGACATGGTCTTAGCCCCTTACCATCCAAATTGCTTGCATGGAGATTGTGTTGTCTGCGATAGGCTTGAGGTGTGCAAGTCTCCAAAATGTGAGGATGCACCTAATGGTAACTCAAGAGCAATAGTTATTTCCAGCGTGAACTCTGTCGTGGACTCAGAACTGCCAGAGATTGATACAGGTGGCTCATGCAAGATATGTGGAGATCCTGAAGAGGATGACAAGAGGTTCTTGATATGCGGCCACATCCACTGTCTATACAAGTACTACCACATTCGGTGCCTGAAGTCCGAGCAGATTGCTAGCGACGTTCAGCAGGACAAACCGTGCTGGTACTGCCCATCTTGCCTTTGCCGAGTTTGTCTCTCTGACAAAGATGATGACCTGACCATTCTGTGCGATAGCTGTGATGAGGCTTACCATCTCTACTGCATAACGCCTCGCCGTACTTCAATACCCAAGGGGCAATGGTATTGTTCATCGTGTTGTGTGAAGAAAGCAAAGGAGGGAATGCGACGGTATGAGAGAAGAACA
This sequence comes from Echinochloa phyllopogon, assembly GCA_033239725.1. Taxonomy (NCBI): domain Eukaryota; kingdom Viridiplantae; phylum Streptophyta; class Magnoliopsida; order Poales; family Poaceae; genus Echinochloa; species Echinochloa phyllopogon. Next base: position 36,905,207 of record BTCW01000014.1, read on the forward strand.
CTGAAGCTCCATCAGAAGGATAATGCTGGACAGCAACGTAGGAATTATGAAGGTTTGGACTTGCTACTATCTGCCATGGATCACCTCAGCGCAGATGAGCAGCTGGTGACTCGTACAAATTAGCGTGGGGCCTGGTTATCAGCATCTTCATTGCAGTATATCCTAGGTTCGGTTCTTTTGTTCTGTAAGTGGATTGAAGCTGTTCTGATACTTGAAGGCTTTGTTGTTTGAAGAGCCTTACCTCAAGATCAGAAGGCTCTGACAAGGGCAGTCTTCTCACTGAACTCGTTATCGACAGTTTCTGATGAAACATACAAGGATCTTCAAAAGGCATACGCTGTTTAAGCTGCGCGTTAGATGATCACCATCCTGTAGGATATTGGTCTTGTTTATCTTTCCTTTTGCTTTGTTTTCACCTTCATGAGGTGATACTTAACTCAAACAGCTTATCGGTATGAAAACTGCAAGGGATGATGATATTTTGGTGGTGAACTTCAAGGAGGTTATGTAGCTTGTATCTTATGTACTTGCAGAGGCAAGTTTGCGGCCAAAAAAAAAATCTCCAATTAGAGGCTAGAGCGAGCAAAAGCATATTCAGAATTGCCTCAGGTTTTCGTCTGAATTATTCAGTTCTCTTTGTACTATCTCCGTTCTCGAATATATGTCGTTAGAACAAACTATTTAATTTAAAAATAAACTAATTTACTTGTCTTAAACATCATATATTTAAGAATGGAGAGAGTATTTCTTTTTAAGGGAATTGGCAGGAGCACTGCCCTTCGTTGTATTACCCGAGTGCCACAGCATGGCAGGACTAAGCTGCCATACATCGCAAGATGTTAAATTCCTTGAGAACTGACATGGAAACGATCAACTTCTTCTATTCAGCATCAGGACTCCTGGCCACTCCAGTCACACCAGGAGTCCGAGTCTTCTAGGTGTCTAAATTATACGGAGTAACTACTTTGGATTAAAAACTCAAAACCTTTTATCCAATGTCTGTTTCAGCAGTCCACCAAAATGCTATGCATTGTCGAGTATAGCTGATGGGGTAATCTTCTGTTGAATTTTCTTTTTCTTTTAATAAAAACCCCTTCTCGTATGCCGGCAGGATACCATGTAATCAGCAGCGTGGTCGCATGCCGGAGTGCTCTTAAACCCGACTCGAGTCCGAGTCTAAACTAAAGTCAGAACTCGGATGATCTTGGCCGTTCAATGAAAATCCAACGGTGCAGAACCCTTAGGTTTCCGGCAGATCCCGACCGTTCGGAACCAAGCAGCGGTCGGGATTCGCGGGCCCCGCACGGCCGCGGCCCTTGTCGTTACCGTTTGCTGCGGCCTTGTCGGAACACTAGCCCCGCCGCTCGCGCCGCGGCCGCCGCGGCTGCTTCCGCTCGCTCTCGCCGGCCACCGTCTCCGCCGCGGTCGTCGGACGTCCCCTCGCCTCCTCCGCCGCGTGCCTGATCGAAGCCTTTTTCGATACCCGCCTTCTCGCCGCCCATCGGACCCACCGAATTCCCCAAACCCTAGCGCCAAAATCCCCCATTTCGGCCGCGCCAATCGGACCCGGATTTGTTCGATTTTCGGCTGGCGCCGACGGCGCGCTGAGCCCCGCTCTCGCCTCACCGCATGGTGCGGCGAGCGCGTGCATGAACTCCGCGATGGACGAGATCAACCTGCTGCGGCAGGCGCAGCGGCAGCAGCAGCACCACCTCATGGTGCGCGGCATGGGCGAGGAGATCGACCTCGAGATCGGCCCGGGCGACGACCCCTCCTTCTCCGGCGCGGCTCTCGTCGCTGTCACGTCCGCGCACCACGAGCCCGTCCTGCCCGCCGATGACCACAAGAGCCTCCTCATTCCGTGCTCGCAGCCCGGCGCCGTGGACGGGCATGGACAGCCTCCGCCGCCGCAGCCACAGCTGGCGCAGCAGGAGGAGCATGACGGGATGCTCCGGCTGCCTTCAGCGCACACCAAGAAGAAGAAGAAGAAGGTGGTAAAGAAATGGCGGGAGGAGTGGACGGACACCTACAAGTGGGCTTACGTCGCCGTGCACGACAACACCACTCGAATCTTCTGCTCGGTGTGCAAGGAGTACGGCCGGAAGCACCGCCGGAACCCGTATGGCAATGAGGGAAGCAGGAACATGCAGATGAGTGCGCTTGAGGAGCACAACAATAGCTTGCTGCATAAGGAGGCCCTCCGGTTGCAGGTGGCCTCCAAGGAGAAGTTGCAGCCCCCTGAGGTCGAGAGGCCGGTCTATGTCAAAGGTTGGTGTTGTCGGCTTGTTGACCCAGCTTCTGCAATTATACTTCTGTTTCACCTATGGACAGCTGTAAAGAGTAGGCAATGTGTAATAAGATTTGTTCCTGAAACTAGCAAATAATTTGGATATTTGAGGAAATATATTAACTTTCATTTAATCGTGCATTGTGAGAAGTAGATAACATGATTTTCAAGATAAACTTCCAGTCTGTTTCACCTGTGGACAGTTTTAAGGACTAGGCAACGTGTAATAAATTTGTTCCTAAAATCAGCTTATCGTTTTAAGGACATTCAAGGAAATATATTAACTTTCAGTTTTAATCATGTATACCGAATTATGATAAGTAGATAACATGACTTTCAAGATAAACCTCGTTCCCACATGTTTTATCATGTAATGTGTGGCATATTCATGTCCAATCCTAAGGAAATGCTAGTTTCTGTGCCTACACAGTTGGCAAGTGCTTTTATATTCTACTAGACAAGGAACATATCATAAAGCAAGTAACGATTTCCAGGTTCCATTCTCCTTGGAGCGGAATTACTAGCTTTCCTTGAAGCTGTTATAATTTATTAGTAACTTTTCTAGAAAATGGAAAAATATCCGGAATCTGCGACCACACACAACCAATTTTTTAGTAACTACATATGCTATATAATGTTAACGTCCGTGGATTCACTGTGCCCTATATTTTGATCAACTCTGTGATATACGACTTTACTCATTTTTTTCTCTGCATTTTGGCATTGTCTATTCCAGCTTTATCGAAGACAGCCTCATCAATACTTGAATCTGTCCTAAGGAGGGATCCCCATGAAGCTGAATTTATACAGTCAATCCAGGAGGTGGTTCATTCCTTAGAACCAGTTTTGGTGAAGAGCACCCAGTAACTTTTCAACTCTCTCTCACTCTCTTCCTCAGAAATAATATGCCTAAACCTCGAATATAACATGGTTTGGTTTGGCAATGTTTAGATATGTTCAAATTTTGGAGCGTTTGTTGGAACCTGAGAGATGCTTTATCTTCAGAGTGCCATGGATTGATGACAGAGGTGAAGCACATGTCAATAGAGGTTTCCGTGTGCAATTCAGTCAGGCATTAGGTCCATGCAGGGGTGGTCTTCGGTTTCACCCATCCATGAACTTAAGTGTGGCAAAGTTTCTGGCCTTTGAACATGTAATATTATACTTTGTCTAAAATGCACTGTTTATGCTAATTAAATTTATGCTACAACATACTAGTTATGTTAGTTATTTTGATTTTTTTTGAATGACAGTCCTTATTAAATCAACGTATTAAATTATGTCATGCATTGAAGTACCACTCAGTAGCTAAACTATGCAAGTGCATGCAGTCATGTAAACTTGCAACCTTGGCTTAGTCACATTTGATTCTAAACCATAGGTGTGACTTTCTTACTGCTGGAAGCATAAGTTCCCCACAGACCATGCAATTTACTTATGCGGTTCTGCCAAAAGAAGTTAGTGCTCGGTAGCATGCAGATGGGCCAAGTTATATGAGTTTTTGATGTTTGCATTGCTTTATGGAAGTACTTTAACATGCCTTCCCAATATTGGTTTTCTTCTATACAGACTTTGAAGAATGCTTTATCATTATATAAACTTGGAGGTGCTGCTGGAGGAAGTGATTTTGATCCAAATGGTAGAAGTGATAATGAGGTATGTGTGCCGTAATTTATTTCCTGTGGACAACAATATATTTTACTGCATGTAAATCTGAAACTTTTCTCATTGTAGATAATGCGTTTTTGTCAAAGTTTCATGGATGAGCTATATAGATATTTGGGCCCTGATCAGGTACTTGTCAATCAAACATGATACCCAGTCACAAGAGTTATCCATTTCTGTACTAGTTAAATGAATCAATGACAGTTCTTAGTCTATATCAATAGCTCATACTTCTTTTCTTTTCTTTTTGCAGGATTTTCCCACTGAAGACATCGGTGTTGGTCCAAGGGAAATGGGTTACCTTTTTGGGCAGTATAGACGCCTTTCTGGTCATTTTCAGGTACACTGGTGGTTCTGAAGTTAATGATACAAAAGATAATGTATACTTTCTGTTGCAGGTGTCTTTTTTTAGTAACCTAGTTCTTGTCGTCAATAGACATCTAGAATCACTACACATCAAAGACTATTGTCCAGAGAAATTAAAAAAATGGATGATGTTCCCTAGTTAGATTATTGGAAACCTCTCTTGGGCTCTTGCTTTTGAACATTTTGTCTCCCAGTGGGCAACAATAGGGTAGTTGTCGAATCAAACATTTGCTTTTTTAAGTTTGGAGGTTGTCAAATTCAGCTGCATGTGAGAGAACTAGTGTATCTTACGGCTCCATTGTCATTTGAACAGCATACCTCTAGCCGAACTTGTGTCTCCTTGTGCCTTCTCTGAGGCTATTTGTTTAATTTGTGCTCCCACTTCTTTGGTTCATCAGTTCCCTCTTGTCCGTAGCTTTCAACTGTCGTGCTTATGCAGGGAAATTTTACAGGACCTAAAATCTACTGGTCTGGTTCAAGTTTTCGAACAGAGGCTACTGGATATGGGCTGGTAAAGAGCTACCTTAAATTTTCTTTTGATTGCAGCTAGTATATGTTTTGTGGGTGCCATAGTTATTTCACAAGTGATATTTCTGCTGCATGTGTTGACTGGACATATAATGAATCCGTTGTGTTCATGCAGGTATTTTTCGCACGTCTTTTACTTGCTGAAATGAACAAAGAGCTTAAAGGATTAAGGTTTCCTACAGAGATCTTTTGATTTATCAATACTATAATACAATCATGTATCTTCATATTGTGCATGTTTTGCTGCAGATGTGTGATCAGTGGTTCTGGAAAGATAGCAATGCATGTTTTGGAAAAGCTTTTGCCATGTGGAGCCATTCCGGTTACAGTCTCAGGTATACAGACTCAAGGCTTTTGGATTAATTAGACAGGATATGCATGAGGTATCATGATTTGGAAGAGCATGATTATTATTGTTGTTATCCGAGGTACCTTGAATTTGGTGGATTTATCACAACTACTCATATGTGTTTGCCACCTTCTTTTTGAAACGATATGTGTTTGCCACTTTGCATATAAACAACATAACAATTTCACATCATTAACGTGCAAATTTTAGCAGTGCTCATTTATGATTTCAAAACAGAAACTTACAGGTCTGTATACACATATTGTTCTGAGGTTTGCCCTCGCTATCTTTCATTGAATAACAGATTAACAACATAAACGACTTTAAAGGTTTTGGTTTGTTTTAAGGAAATTTTATTGTTACCAAACCAGTAGGTAGATTGTGGATGTACCTACTATAGAAAAATAGTCATGTTACAAAAAATAACATATCTAATGAAGACCCAACTGTCGTTTGCCATATATTTTTGCAGATTCAAAGGGATATCTGTTGGATAAAGATGGGTTTGATTATATGAAATATTCGCTTCTAAGGGATATTAAGGCTCAGCAAAAGAGCCTCAAGTGGGTACATGCCTTTCCCTTATTTATAGTTTGTATATGTTGGGTTTTTGAGATATCGCTCTCCATTTAATCAAACAGGGAGTACTTGAAATCATATCCACATGCCAAGTATATAGATGATGCAAAACCATGGAGTGAGCAGTGTGATGTTGCATTTCCTTGTGCCTCACATAATGAAATTGACCAAGGGGAGGCTGTCGCAATAATTAACTCTGGTTGCCGTGTTCTTATAGAGTGTATGAATTCCTGAACTTGTCATTTCAATTGCTCTTTTGTTATTTATCATCTGCTGATAAAAAAATTGCCATCTGCAGGTTCAAAAATGCCATGCACTGTTCAAGCAGTTGATATCCTAAGAAAGGCAAAAGTCCTTGTTGCTCCAGCAAAGGCAACTGCTGCTGGTGGGGTAATGCACTGCCTGACTTATCTTACAAACCCGTTCATTTGTCCTGGAGTGATATGATGGCAGAACAATTTTGTGGCTTGTTTTACAATATAAAAAATTCGAAGTGCCCCATTTTGGAGCCTGTCCTTGCTGCACTTTCCAACTGGGCACATGACCTTAATGACAATTTACAAATATAGGCTGAGGTCATTATATGTCTGTATATATTGTACTTGTACATATGGCTTGAAACTGTTTTGTATTATCTCCTCGTTCACAGTTTCTGCTTGTTTCCAACAATAACAGGTAGCAGTTGGAGAACTTGAATTGAACCCCGAATTTAATTTGATGCAGTTGTCAGTGGAGGATTTTGAGAATAAGATTCAGGTAAAGCCTGCTTCTGACTGTTGCCATTGGGCCTATTTGTTTCCTTCTATATTCCAAATTGTGATATCTTCTGACCTTTTCTTTTTTTTTTCTGTTGGGCTTAAGCAGGACGCAATAAAGCAAACATACGAAAGGTCAATGAAAGCTGCTCAAGATTATGGAATTATGAAAGAAGACCCTGAGTTTGTTTTCTTGTGCTTTGCAATAAAACGGTTGATACTTTCGCCTCGTTCAGTCCAGAAGCTAAGCTCGATCACTCCTTATGCAGGTCTTTGGTGCATGGTGCGAACATTTGTGCTTTCCATAATATTGCCCAAGCCATGACTGATCAAGGATGCGTCTAGTTAGGTCTTCGATTCAGTCAAGCTACAACTAGAGCGTCCTGCAAGCGTGCGGAGGGAAAATATAATATTCTGCCAAGTGCTTCGATGCTTCCACACCTTCAGCTTCTGCCGCTCAGATCGTAAAGCACCCCAAAACGCCAAGTACTTGGAATTCACCCTTGGCTTATGCTAGAAAATGTGTGCGGCTAAGGTCGCAAAGGCTTCCCTTGGGTTGTAAGGAGAGTCTTGGTTTTGTTGTACAATATAGAAAGAGCCCAGGTTGTAGATCTCCGATGTATTATCCATTGTTATAGACAGCAATTTCGTTGGGAAGTAAATAGAAGCAATTCTTTTGTAGAGCCCACACATGTTAGTCCATCACTCACAGGTTGACAATTGCGAATCATGTAAAATCAGATCTAGCAATGAATTAACAAACCTTCTATACAATTGTTACAATCCCCTAGAAGGCAAGACAAATCGAACTTTGCAGAAATTATTGGGCTCAAACATTAATCTGAAAGAAGTATAGTGTAAATTTGCGAGAGAAGGTAGTGATTGAAGTATGGGTTTTGAAAAGAATAGCATTTGCTATCACCAATACCTTTCCAAAATTTTGCAACACGCTCCACAGTAAAACATACATGTTATACCTGACAAGTTATACAGCAAAGTACATTATGTAGGTGCAGCTTGATCTTCCAACAACCCTCAGCTTATATTTGTGAGCCCACAGCCGCCTTGCCACGGATAGAAGCAAATGACGAGAAACACGCAAAATAGTGAGCTCTGGTGCTTCACCCATAACATATTACCACATTGGGTTTCCTAAAGTAAATACTGCCCAGGAAGGTACTTCTGTTTGGCCTTGTAGCCTAAGCTGTTGACTTCCCTGATTGTTCAGCTAGATAATGCTCAAGCATGTCCTCTTCATCATCTGTACAATATAGTAACAGGTTTTTGAGGTTTAACTGGCAAACTAAATCTAATGTAGGTAAACAAATAGTTTTGGACCTAGATTGTACCTTCAAAATCATCGTCAAATTCAATGTCTTCCTCCTCTTCCTCATCTTCATCTGCAACTGCGCTTGCTCCTTTCTGAAAAATATAGTTCCATGAAAGGTAGAACTTCAATAAACAGACACAAACAAATGGAAGATATGATAGGCAGCAACATTTATGCATATCTGTAACTATGCTGCAGTCTCATTATATTCAGGTAAAGAGGGGGAGAACTTCTAATCTAGGATAACGTACCACTGTATGCCTTCCGCTTTCAAAATACTGTCGTCCTGTGAGCTTCTTCTCCTTTGGGGCTGTAAGAGCTGAATCTGGCATAAGTCTGCAGGGTCAAGAAAATGTGGAACATTATCTCTAAGCACACATTTGGGTACAAATCGAATGCCATTGGAAGGTAACATATCATTTGTAAACAAGATTCATGTGCTCACTGAGAGAAGCTAACTTGAAATAATTGACTGGATGCTTACTTAGCACGCTGTAGGGCCAATTCAGCTTCGAAGCGTTCTCTCCAGGCCAGGAAGCTCTCTACAGTAACAGCTTCACCATGGGGTACAATGACCTAAAATGTAGAGAAAATACATTTTCCATTATAAATTATCCTGTGAGGCAATGGTACTCGCTGCAAGGGAAATACTCCATGATTTCATAATAAAAGATGTAAGATATACTGAAATTTGCTTGTAAGTGGCTCAGCAAGATAAACAGCCAAGCATTAAATTCCCAACAGGGTCCCCCAACAGCTGAACCCAATTCTCACGTAGAAAAGGAATCGCAAAACATATAAGGATATATGTATACCTCCTCTTCCTGCTCTTCAGTTTCTTCAGGTTCCTCGTCGCCTCCATTCTGACCATATTTCTCGCTTAGCCACTCTTTAGCTGATGCAACGAGGGTATAGACCATAGCCATGCCAAGATTCTCTGTTGCCTAATGATGGGAGGTTCAACAGAATATGAGATGACATCAGGTGACAGATAATGAATATACCTCACAAAGTAACAATACTTGTGACATGCTCTGGTCATATTTGAGCAAGTATCATTGATACCGGTGAATTAATCCACAACCAGTTTACAAATCCTAGAAAGCCACGATAGTATAACAAACTAGAAGTGGTTCTGTGCCTGAAGAATATAAATTACAGCCCATGATTATATGGTTCACCCTTAACTATCTATTTTAAAAAGCAATCAGCTTCAATTGTTGCACACTGTTGAAAATTATATCTATATGACATTGACACCAAAACTTGGAGAGCTGAGTATTTGCACACCTCTTGGTCAAGTTTTTCCTTCAGAGAAGCAAGATCATCTGGTTTAATTCCGCGCACACTGCATGAATGTGTTCCAATCCAATGAAGAGTTACAAATACAGTAAGCACACATACCAAAAGAATCATGAACTGAAACCATGTCAAGACATTTATCACTCGCATGGTGTTGAGTTTTCTTTATGCCATGCTGGCCAATGAGGTTAATAGTAAAACCTTTTGACGTTCAGCAGTGGAGGTTCGTCTGGGTATTTCTCCGTGTGCGCAAAGATCAGAGCCAGTTGAACTGCAAAACAAGGCCAGATAACACAATCACACTATCAGATAGATGCATGGTGTATTTGCAAAGTTTGTGTTTAGAATTTTAGATCATGAGGACCAGATATGAGTCTAACTATGAGTTTGGTTTTACCTGGAACGTAAGCAGACTCGTCGAAATCATCATCCTGACAACAGTGGTAAACAGGAAAGGACCAGTAACTAAATAGGAAAATAAACATCTAAAGAGTAGCAAATGTAGCGCTTATAATACAACAATCTCTCCAACTTGCAGGGCTAAAACACACAGCCCTCAACATCGCCACGTGCATCAGCATCACTCGCAGAATTCTATGAGACTTCTGACTCGGTTGGGAGTACTACCTGAGGGGACAGTAGGATCTGGAAGCACCGGGTGGTGGTGGCGATCCCACTCTCGCTGGGGTCGATCTCTGCATCAGCACCAACACACAACGTAACAACGATCAAATTCGGCACAAGATATTTGCATCCACAGGACGAGTCCCCAGAAACAAAAGCTTGGAGGAAGCAGGGAACTAAAGACGGGGGAACAAAGGTAAGCAGCGCGAACCCTTGATGTCGTCCATGAGGATGGCCTGCAGCGCCTCCACCTCCATCTCCTGCTCCTGCTCGTAGTCTTCCCGCGCCGCCCATCGCAACCACACAAAACCAAAGATGCGGTTAGCAGCAGAGCAAAGCTGGGAGGGCGAAGGGCCTGGCGAACGGAAGAAGAAAGAAGGGGGCGGCTTCAGGATTTGGTCCGTACCGGCCATGATCGGTGCTTATGGCTACGCTTCTGGGGGCTCCGGCTATCCCTTCGGAGGAAGGCGAGGATGAGACCTCTGCGGCAGCGCGGTAGGCGGGCGGACGGCGGCGGCTGCGTGCGTCGCCGGAGGAGGTGAGTTGTGAGGAAGGCTTTCGGGGCTAAGCTGGCTCGCTGCACTGCAGATGGGCTGGGCCAACTGATGGGTCCAGGCCCGTGAAACGCGTTGCTGGGGTACGGCGGCGACGGCGACGACAAATCGAGGGGGAAGTCATGGATTTGGAAATTTGGCCCATGTGTCTAAGCCATCCAGCCCACTAAGGCATTAGCCCATGTGTAAACCCTACGAGAGTCAAGCCCAGGCACGCAGCCGCCTGCTTCCTCCTGCCTTCTCGTGGCCTCTCCGCTAAAGCACGCCGCCGGCCACAAATCAACCACCGCTAGCCAGCATCTCGCACCACGAAGTTGTAAAATTAATCGCTCATGGCGTCCCAATTTCAATAGAAAGGGCTTAATTTTGGGTCGGCTCTGGCTGCTCCAGGCCGCGTGCTCCTGTCCGCCGTAGCCGGTCGTCCCCTTCGACGCCGACCATCAGGATCAGGCCGCACACGGCGCCACCTTCCGTGAGGTCGTCTTGCCGGCGCAGGCCATCTTGGGTACGCTACGCATCTTCCTTGTTTACCGATCCCTTTCCGTCTTGCATATTCGCATTGTGGAAGCAGATGCTTGGGTTTGGATCTTGAATGGTCGGCCTCTTCTTGCTAAACAACATCGAACGCGTCCTGGTGGCTGGGATGGATTCCCGGCCGGCACCGATGAGCTGCCCGAGAACTGCGTTCCAGTGATCCATGACGGACACATCCATAGCTGGCTTAGAGATGATAGGGGTGTTTATATATCAGCTCCATGTTGTGCTTCAACAGGAAGGGTGTTGAAACCCCTAGTTTGCCTCCAACTTAAAGAGTGGGATAGCTATCAGAAGGATTGAAATTAGCTGATAAGCTTATCCCTTTCTATGCGCACCGATGGGAAAAAAGTGTCATGATTTTCTCAAATATACGTCTGGATTGAAATTATGTGGGAGCGGTTTATGCATTTTATTAATGTGGCATCTGGCCCAGGTTTTATGTATTTTGGAAATGTGGTGGTTTAAGTATTACCTCTCCCCCCACCCACCAAAACCCCAAATTTTGTTTCCAAACTTCAAGCTGTGTGCATATTTTACATTTTTTTTTGTTTGGATGTGTTGTTTTGAATTTCACAAACATTTGCTCACCTTTTTGAGGTGTGTTACTTTAGAGATATTTTACTTGCTGTTTGGCCTTTGTCACAGTGACTGGTATAATCTCGAGAAGTCTTAAGCGTGTGGAGCCATTTCGGTGTGGACAATTTGATGAATGTAGTAAATGCCAAGGGCCAGCAACCTCTACCAGGAGCTGCACTTCTCTACACTTCTGCTGCCTCTGCGTGTGCTACTGTGCATCTGTTTTAGTTCAGTTGGGAGGAGATATTGAGACTAGGTACGGATAGGAGGGACATGGAAGATCGATTGCATGCCGTGTTGGCGTGGCAGGGTTGTTCAAGTGGCATGTCTTGGCAGTTTTGATCTTTCCTATGGCAAACTAGGGCATGTACAGTAGTCATGTCTGTTGATCTCCACCAAACATGAGACTTCATTTTCTTTGAGGGAAACTTAGAGATGATTTAATAGACTATGGTAGTGTTTGGTTTATAGATTTGCAACGTAAACAGATTATGGAGTTTAACTGATTGCGTTACACGCGTTTGGTTCGGCGTGGTCTGTAATCAGATACCGTCCAATTCAAAATCAATACTCCTCTGTAATCGGATCACCTCGCGGCCTAGCACATGTATTTGTGTACAACGTTGAGCCAAACCAAGCTGGGAATCTGCTCCACCGTTACCAGTAGCACTGCTTTTCATTTGCATTTGCGTTACCAGTGCGCAACTAAACACTATCATGTATATAATCAGTTGTTAATTGTAGTATTATGTGTCTCACTGTCTCCTATAATATTCCTTATTTATCTCACTAGTCTTGTTGGGGGCTACTAGGACTATAGGTAGGGATGATAATGGATCATGATCCTCGTATTAATCTATACTAAAAGAAACGAGTTCTTTTGAAAAAAATTTCTACCAACGAAAATATGTCGTACCCCTCACGTCGGTCCCACTTGACCCCACATGACACCTGTTTCAAGCTAACAGAGCGAAAAAATACATGAGTTCACCTCTCCCCTCTTTTCTTTTTCACCCATGTATATTTTGTACCCACTTTTTTGTCCATTTTATTTGTTTGGATATTCTCTCGTAACGGAACTAGGGATCAAGCAAGTTTGACGAGGGACCAATTTTATTTTCCGTACATTTTTTTGGACAGTTTCTCCTCTGTCCATTTTATTTTTGGATAGTTTGTGAAAATTCACGTAAATAATAATTCATATAATTTTTCTTCCTCCTTGCATAGCTTCGGAAATCCATCTATCTATAACCTAAAACCCAAAGCTAGCGCGCCGCTGTTGTAGTCCCTCCAGAACTCCAGTCCTTCTCCCCGGCGTTCCGCTTTGCCAATGCAGTGTCTTTGATCAGGGCACAATGAGAAAACTGGTGGTGCGGGAGAAACACGAGAGCTATATAGCGTGTATATATATATATATATAGCGTGTGTATGTATATATATATATATATATATATATATATATATATATATAGGTATGAGAGTTTGCTAGCTATGCAGACGGGGATCGGAGATTCATGTAGGAGATCGATGAGCACGGAGAGAATAGAAGCCAATTGGCATCGGCGCGAGTGCGACGGTGCCGGTATCATCTGCGTGCGGCTGCTTGACAAGCCCATCTTGACGATGGATGCAAGTGAGTGTAGCGCAAGATCGGTAACGCATGCATGTGCTGCAGGAAGGCGTAGTGGCGAAGGCATGCTGCCCGGCGCCGAGCTGCCGGCCGGACCGATTTTTAAGCCTTTTTGATATTCACATATACCTGTATGGTGAAAAGATTTCAAAAAATAGATCTCGGGCTCGGCGTCAGGAACCATGGCACCGAGGTTACACGTCTCGGCGCCATGCACCATGGCGCCGAGCCAGCGCAGAGCCAGCCGATGTGGCATCCCACGTGGCAGGTGCTCAGCGCTATGGATTGTTGTTGAATATGATCCGAATTATAACGTGAGTCTTGTAGGGACGCCTGTAGGGCCCACAGTTCGGGTTATGTGTTTAGCGGATTTGTTTCCGTATTGGACTGCAGTCAGTTTACTCCGCCCTATATATACATCTTGTAAGCCGCACGAGAAGAGTTGACGACTCATTGTATTCCCTGCGTTGTGACTCTCCCATTATAGTGAAGATCGCCGGTTGGCGCCCGAGGTTTACTACAAGAATAACTCACATCCGCACCCCTCATATGCCTCGGTGCACTCAAGATCCGGTGCTAATGTGACGTTAGCACCGGGTGTGAAATTAGGGTGCCCCCGGAAACACTTTAGCACCGGTTGCTAACATCAACCGGTGCTAAAGGGTGACATTTAGCACCGGTTGATGTTAGCAACCGGTGCTAAAGGCCCTCACACTTTAGCACCGGGTCGTAACACCACCCGGTGCTAAAGGGCTACCCTTTAGCACCGGGTCGTGTTACGACCCGGTGCTAAAGACCCTTTCGCACCGGGTCGTGTTACGACCCGGTGCTAAAGGGGGTGTCATATAATACTACAAAAGGAAAGCATCTTTTATCTCATCACATGTGTAGCGTAGGTGAGATGGTTAGGTGGGTGTACGCGTGCGAGCCAAGAGGTCTTGAGTTCGAATCCCGCAACACGCAAACATGCAAATATTTTTTGCTAGTGCCCCCACCTTTAGCACCGGTTATTTTACCCGGTGCTAAAGGTGGCACCCTTTAGCACCGGAAGATGGGCACCGGGTGGGAAACCCGGTGCTAAAGGGGGTTTCCCACCCGGTGCCAATGTGCATGATTCCGGTTTTCCACGTTAAAATCGTGTCTCGTGTTCGATCTTGTTTTCGCATTACTTGCTAACAAGTGGTATCAAGAGCTTGATACGAGATTACGTGAAAAAATTAGGGTTTCAACCCTGTTCCTCGTCGCCGCCGCTCGTTCCGTGTCGAAGCAATTTACTGTCACCGAATCAAATTGCAGTTTCTGATCCGAGTCAAAGTCGACAAACTTCTGTCTATAAAAGGCTGCGCCGCTGGCGCTGCGAGTTAAGGGTGCGTTTGGTTGAGGGTCAAGGTTGGATGGGACGATCCCATCCATGCTATTCAGGGATGAGTTCATCCATGTTCGTGTTTGGTTCGAGGGATAGTGTCATCCATGATTTCTGTTTGGTTCGAGGGATGAAACAGGGATGGGATCATCCCATCCACTGTTTGGTTGGATGGATGAATGTATACAAAAAGGATATGTTGGACATACAAAGAGTAATCCCTCCTCATTTTTCACATGAAACATTAGCAATATTACTAATTAATGATGGACATGTAAAGCAGCAAAGACAAAAGAAATGGCGTGAACAATACAAACAGTGGCAAAAGCAAGCCATACACACATATATGAAGTCTTGAACCGATGCATAATTATCAAGTCTTGGACACATACATGATTATCAAGTCTTGCACATATATGGTGCACATAAGTAGATAAACAGATGCATAAGTGTCACTTCTCACACATAAGCATCACAAGTGTCACTTCTTACATAAATAACATATGAGGTCTTGGGCACAAAATAAAGCATCACAAGTGTCACTTCTGACACTTCCCACACATAAGCTGCTCAATTTCCAGGAAATTTCTCAGCAACGAAGGCTGAAACCCAAACAAGCTTGTCCTCCAAAGTCAGCTCATGAAACGCCCATGCAATCAGAGGGTTGCTAACCAAATGTGAATAGTAGAACGCTATATGGGTGGCATCAAACCCTGGAAGACTCTTCAATGTAGCATACAAATCAGGAGGAAATTGTGGCATTCCAGCAGCCCTTATTGCATTGGAAAGTTGTGTACCCACTTCCTTTATAGCTTTAACCAGATTACCATCTTCTTCAGAGTCATTTGTCTTTCCTCTTTTAGGCTTAGGTGCAGATGATGTGGCTCCATCAGCATCTACATTAACTCTAGTTGACTTTGGGGCAGAGGACTCACTTGCATCAGCAGTTCCTCCTACAGCAGTGGGTGTAGCAGTGGCTGTAGCAGATGGTGCATCAGGTTCATCATCTAGTTCAATAGGGCCTGTAGTTCCTAAAGGCTCACTTGATCCCTTTGCAAACTTCCCAGTAGCTAATTTGTCTCCAAAAATTGCAACCATCTGTCTGTAGTTCTCAATAGGCTTGTTTAAATACTCAGCATCACTCTTCTTCTTCGTGTCCTAAGAAAAAGAAGACAAACTAAATTCAGCAAAGATATGAAACAAAAGACCATATATGAAATAAATTCAGCAAAGAAATGCATCAAAGTTCAGCAAAAAAATCAGGTAGCATTGATGGATATATAAGTACCTTAACATGGTTGGCATAATGCTCAGGATCTACCGTGATTATGCAATTATCTTCATCCCAACCAAAAGCACTGACACCCCTCAATAATTGTATCTTAGAAAATTTCCGCTGCCATGTCCTCAGATGGTGCTTCACATTTTCACCAGTGTATTGTGCATTGAAATGAGAATTAATAGCTTTAGAACAATCATTCAAATGAACCTTCTTCAAAGTCTTGGTTCCAGAAGACTTCAAGGTAGCTAAGAACTCCAGCATGAAAGTTGATGCTTCAGAAAACCATATTGTAGCCTGACCCCCTCCCTCAACCCCTCCCTCAACTTCCTCTAATTCAGCCATTCCCTGTTATACAATGACAAAAATAGAATTCCAACATTGACAACATTGTTTTCAGCTACCAAATGACAAATATATCATCACACAAACAATTATCAGCACAGAAATTGTATTCAATTCAGCAAATAATGAAGCATACACACTGATTTATTTGGTCCATACACAAAGAAATTGGTCCATACACAAAGAAATTGTAGATTACACACTGAATTCAGCAAATTAAATTGGTCCTCACGAAATAAAAACACAAACTTCCAGTTACAAAGTTCCCTCAGGAATTACTTGACTAGTTGCCATGATGGTTTTGACGGTCTGCCCACATGTTGTCAGCAATCTGCTGCCTGAAATTTACCATATAGGCATGCTCACTTGCTTGACTAGCTTGTGTTGTTGCAGGGATATGGACAGCACCACTAGAATTTGGACTGTCCAATTCTTCTATGATAAAATCATCACCCCCGTCTTCTATAATCCAATTATGAATAATGCAGCAAGCTACAACTATGTCAACTTGAGTTGGGAAAGGAAAAAATGGCTTTGCATCATCAAGAATTTTAAACCTCCTTTTCAGTGCCCCAAATGCACGTTCTACTGTAACACGAAGCGCCGAGTGCCTATGATTGAATAACTCCTTCTCATTTTGCACCGGATTATTCCCCCATTCATTCAAATGGTAGCGGACAGACCTATATGGGGGTAAAAATCCAGGTTTTGCTCCATATCCTCCATCAACTAGGTAGAATTTTCCTATGTTATGATGGACAAGTGTCACAATACGAAGATCTACAAATGACATGGTATATTGAGATATGGAATGTATCTACAGTTACCTTGTGGTACACGAAGGCCGTTTTCACGTTCTAATGCATTCCTTAACACTAAAGCATCGTGTGCTGTCCCCTCCCATCCAGCCAAAACATAAGTAAACCGAAGATCAAAATCTACGGCTGCCATTACATTTTGTGTACAATGTGACTTCCTACCACGAAAGGCAGGCTCCAAGTCCTTTGGAACTGAGGCTCGTACATGGGTGCCATCAATAGCTCCAATGCAATCCTATGTTATGTTCAAACAAACAATAAGTAATTTGGGACCATAAGGCTTACATATCTAAAATTCAGCAAAGGAATTGTGTTGAAATCCCACCTTAAAATAAGGATCCCACCTTGGGTTCCCTTCAATTTTTGTTGGAGTGGCCAATGAAGGTGGCCTAATAAGCTCAGCTCGTAGCTCACCAACAGCATGGAGGACTTTGTTGAAATAACGGCTCACTGTTTCACCTGATCTACCAAAATTGCCGCCAACTACTCTATTTCTAAGGTTGTGTCCCACTGTATTTAGAAACATACCAACTTGCTCTTCTATGCTCACATGAAGCGTGTCTTCAAGCAAAGCACGATCTCTAAAAATCTTACAAAACCGAAAGAAACGTGCTTTACTTAGCCTAAGCATGTTAATGCTAGTTGTATCATTTTTCCATATCTTATCATTTAGATAATCAATTCTGGTCCTATCTCTTTCAGCAATTGGCCCATATGTGATAGGTTCTCTCACTACTCTCCTTTTTCTTTTCCTAGACTGAACAATCGTGGCCAACATCGACAACAACATATGGGAAGCAGCAGTAAAAATTAAAATCTTGGTCATCTTGTCCATCTACAGATAACAATCACAAAACAGCACATTGTGTCAAAAAACAAGCATCCATCAGTTACATCATGTGCATCACAACAACAACAGAGAAAAAGTGCATCATGTGCAAACACTACAGATCCATAGTTGCATTTCTTGTTCTTCCATGGCAACTCAATATAGATCAAGCAATATGGCAACACTACAGATCCTACCAACATGCAAACACTACAGAGAAAAAGTGTGCTAGGGTTTACCTTCGATGGTGTCGGCCGGCACAGCTACAACGGTGAAGGCCTCTTCGTTGGCGGGGGCGTCGAGCACCAGCGGCGTCGTTGGTGGGGGCGTCGAGGGCGTCGAGCACCGGCGGCGTCAGATCCACTCGTTGGTGGGGGCGTCCACTGGCGGCGGCATCGGATCCAGTGGCGGCGGCCGGAGGGAGGAGGGAGGGCGTGGCGGCGAGCGGAGAGACGGCGCGGCGGCGGCGGGGTGAGGCGCGGCGTCGGCGGTGGATCTGGAGAGGCGACGAGCGGTAAGCCAGAGGGAAGGGAAGCGCGAGACGGGGAGGAGGGGAGGTAACGGGCACCGAGCGGGCGTCGCACGCGTTTTGACGCTGCCACCCCGTCCGCTCGTTTTTTAGGGATGGAGTCATCCAGGATCTGGAAAGAATATTCCCTCAGTGTCAATACCATCCCACCAACCAAACACCTCAAAAAGATGGATGGGATCATCCCATCCCTAATTTTCTCATCCCATCCCACCAACCAAACACACCCTAAGAGGCGAAGAAAATTAATCTGTGCTGTTTGCTCACCGTTTGCTGCCTTGCGCGCGGACCGAGAGAGCAGGCACGGGCGCTGCGAACAGAGGAGGGAAGAAAATTGCTGCTGTTGCACTCGGATAGAGAAGAACATAGCTCCGGTCGACCAGGAATTTGGCAGATTTTTTGCTAGGCGCACACCTAAGCTTACCAGGAGAGAATCAGCATCTTCTGCTAATCGTACACAGGAGGTTGTACCAGACTGCAGGTTTTTTTGCTAGGTCTACACAGTAATATACCTAGTTATATTACTGCAGATTATTTTCTTTTGGTTATTTCTTTCACATGGCTTCTATGAAATATGATATTCCGCTGCTCGATCGAGATACAAGATTCGCATTGTGGCAAGTCAAGATGCGAGCTATTTTAGCCCAAGCTGATTTGGATGATGCGCTTAAAAAATTTGGGAATAAAGACTCGAAAGATTGGACCGATGATGAGAAGAGGAAATATCGTAAGGCCTTGTCTCATATTCATCTTCATCTCTCAAATAATATTTTGCAAGAGGTTTTGCAGGAGAAAACTGTAGCCGCTCTATGGCTCAAGTTGGAGTCAATTTGCATGTCAAAGGATTTGACAAGCAAGATGCATATGAAGATGAAGTTATATACGCACAAGTTGCAAGAAGGTGGTTCTGTGCCTAACCATCTTTCGGTCTTTAAGGAGATCGTTGCTGACCTACAGTCTATGGAGGTAAAATATGATGATGAGGACTTGGGTCTTATTCTTTTGTGCTCACTGCCTAGTTCGTTTGCAAACTTCAGAGATACTATATTATATAGCCGTGATACACTAACCATGAATGAAGTTTATGAGGCGTTGCAAGCCAAGGAAAAGATGAAACAGATGGTGTCTTCTGATGGTTCTTCTTCGCATGGCGAAGGTTTGGTTGTTCGAGGCAGGACACAAAAGAAATCCAATGATGGTTATAGGGGCAAGAGCTCCAATGGTTACAAGGGCCGTTCAAAGTCAAGAGACAAGGATGAGAAATTCTGCAGATATTGCAAGAAAAACACTCATTATATTTCTGAGTGTTATAAGTTGAATAACAAAGAAAAGAGGACTAGCACATATAGACCGAAAGGTAAATCAAATGATGAAGGTAATGCTTCTGTTGCTGCTACTGATAGTAGTCTTCTGATGGTGCTGAGGTTCTTGTTGCTTTTGCTGGATGTGCAAATAATGGTGATGAATGGATTCTCGATTCTGCTGCTTCTTTTCACATATGCATTAATAGAGATTGGTTCATTACTTATGATTCTCTTCATGGAGGTTCTGTTAGAATGGGTGATGATAGACCACGTCAGATTATTGGTATTGGATCTGTTCAAATTAAAATGCATGATGGTATTATCAGAACCTTGACAGATGTGAGGCACATTCCAGATATGAAAAAGAATCTTATTTCTTTGAGTGCTCTTGATGGCAAAGGGTACAAATTCTCCAGTGGAGATGGAGTTTTGAAAGTGTCAAAAGGTTCTCTTATTGTGATGAAAGGTGATTTGAAATCTGCCAATTTATACCGTCTTCGTGGTACTACAATTACAGGTGATGCTGCTGTAATTTCTAAATCATTATCGAATTCTGATGCTACTAACCTTTGGCATATGCGTCTTGGGCATATGAGTGAGATTGGTTTGGCAGTACTGAGCAAGAGAGGACTTCTCGATGGGCATAGCATCAGCAAGTTGGATTTCTGTGAGCATTGTGTGTTTGGCAAACACAAGAGGGTGAAATTTAATACCTCGACTCATACAAGTAAAGGTATTCTTGATTATGTGCATTCTGATTTATGGGGACCATCTCGCAAGCCTTCTCTTGGTGGTGCTCGTTAGATGTTGACCATTATTGATGATTATTCTAGAAAGGTATGACCATATTTTTTTGAAAGATAAATCAGAAGCATTTTCTGCATTTAAAGAGTGGAAGACTATGGTTGAAAATCAAACTGAAAAGATGGTTAAGAAACTTCGTACTGATAATGGGATGGAATTCTGTTCTAAAGCATTTAATGAATATTGTAAATCTGAAGGCATTGTCAGGCATTACACTGTTCCTTACACTCCTCAACAGAATGGTGTAGCTGAGCGTATGAACAGGACTATCATCTCTAAGGCCCGTTGCATATTGTCTAATGCTGATTTGCATAAGACTTTTTGGGCTGAAGCTGCTTCCATTGCTTGCTATCTTATTAATCGTTCACCTTCTATTGCCATTGATAAGAAAACTCCAATTGAGGTATGGTCTGGTTTTCCAGCTGATTATTTACAATTGAGAGTTTTTGGTTGTACTGCTTATGCTCATGTTGATAATGGTAAATTAGAGCCTAGAACTGTTAAGTGCATCTTTCTTGGTTATCAACTCGGTGTTAAAGGTTATAAATTGTGGAATCCACAAACTCAGAAGGTTGTGATTAGTAGAAATGTTATCTTTAATGAATCCGCTATGTTATCTGACAACCTATCTACTAATGCTTCTCCTGATACTCCTGTTGAGAAACAAGAGAAAATAAGTTTCGAGGTGGAGCATTTTATTGATGTTGATACACCAGTTAATGATGATAATGCTGCTGTCCAAGATGCACCTATTATTGATAATTTGCCAATTGTTGATGATTCACATGTTGTTGAGCATTCTTCTCTAGTTGTGCAGCCTCCACAACGTTCTATTGCAGTTGATAGAGCCAAAAGAGGTCCTAAACCACTTAAAAGGTTAATTGAAGAATGCAATATTGCTTATGCTTTGAGTGTTGCAGAAGAGATTGAAGGTAGTGCAGAACCTTCTAATTATTCTGAGGTTATTACTTCTGCTGATTGCAACAATTGGATGGCCGCTATGCAAGATGAGATGGAGTCACTTGGAAAGAATGGTACTTGGGATCTAGTAAAATTTTCCAAGGATAAAAAGCCTGTTCGTTGCAAATGGATTTTCAAACGAAAGGAAGGTATCTCTCTAAGTGAGCCAGCAAGGTATAAAGCAAGGTTGATTGCTAAAGGTTATAGCCAGATTCCAGGTATTGATTTTAATGATGTCTTTTCCCCAGTTGTGAAGCATAGCTCTATTCGCACATTACTCAGTATTGTTGCTATGCATGATTATGAACTTGAGCAATTAGATGTTAAAACTGCATTTTTACATGGGGAGTTAGAAGAGGACATTTATATGGACCAACCTGAAGGTTTTGTTGTTCCTGGAAAAGAAAACCTTGTTTGTAAATTGAAGAAATCTCTTTATGGCTTGAAGCAATCTCCTAGACAATGGTACAAGAGATTTGACTCATTTATGCTCTCTCATGGTTTTAAGCGGTCTGATTATGATAGCTGTGTCTATTTGAAGACAGTAAACAGTTCAGCTATTTATTTGCTTCTTTATGTTGATGATATGTTGATTGCTGCAAAAGATAAATCAGAAATAGTAAAATTGATGGCTCAGTTAAATAAAGAATTTGAGATGAAGGACTTGGGTGCAGCTAAGAAAATTCTTGGTGTGGAAATTATCAGAGATAGAAAATCTGGTATGTTATACCTCAGTCAGCGAGGTTATATTGAAAAGGTTCTTCGTCGTTTTAACATGCATGATGCAAAACCAGTGAGTACTCCATTAGCTGCACAATTCAGATTATCTTCAGCTTTATGTCCAGAGTCAGATGATGATATTGAGTACATGTCTAGAATTCCATATTCGAGTGCAGTTGGTTCACTTATGTATGCCATGGTTTGTTCTCGTCCTGATTTATCTCATGCATTGAGTGTTGTCAGTAGATACATGGCTAATCCGGGCAAAGAGCATTGGAGGGCAGTTCAGTGGATTTTCAGATATCTGCGTGGTACTTCTAGTGCTTGTTTGTAGTTTGGAAAATCTAGATATGGGCTTGTTGGTTATGTTGATTCTGATTATGCTGGTGATTTGGATAAGAGGAGATCTCTCACAGGTTATGTGTTCACCATTGGTGGTTGTGCTGTTAGTTGGAAGGCAAGTTTGCAGGCTACTGTTGCTTTGTCCACTACTGAAGCTGAGTATATGGCTGTTTCTGAAGCTTGTAAAGAAGCTATTTGGTTGAGAGGTTTATACTCTGAACTTTGCAAGGTTTCTTCTTGCATTACTATTTATTGTGATAGTCAAAGTGCTATTTGTCTTACTAAAGATCAGATGTTTCATGAAAGAACAAAGCACATTGACGTGAGATATCATTTTATTCGAGGTGTTATTGTTGAAGGCAATGTTAAAGTATGCAAGATAAGTACTCATGATAATCCTGCTGATATGAAGACTAAGCCTGTTCCTACAGCTAAGTTTGAGCTTTGCTCAAATTTAGTTGGTGTGAAAGTGTAAGTCCTAGTGACTTTTGGCGCCGGTGATTATTTATTATTGAAGTGAGTTCATTGATGATACTTCATTCGCTACAAGATGGAATTCGTCTCAAGGTGGAGTTTGTTGAATATGATCCGAATTATAATGTGAGTCTTGTAGGGACGCCTGTAGGGCCCACAGTTCGGGTTATGTGTTTAGCGGATTTGTTTTTGTATTGGACTGCAGTCAGTTTAGTCCGCCCTATACATACATCTTGTAAGCCGCACGGGAAGAGTTGACGACTCATTGTATTCCCTGTGTTGTGACTCTCCCATTATAGTGAAGATCGCCGGTTGGCGCCCGTGGTTTTTTCCCGCAAGGGTTTTCCATGTTAAAATCGTGTCTCGTGTTCGATCTTGTTTTCGCATTACTTGCTAACAATTGTGGTGCCGAGGTTTGAATATCCCTCTCCCGGACCCTCCCTCGCACCGTGTCTCTTTCCCTCTCTCGCCACCGCCGCCGCAGCACCCCACTTCGGCCGCCGCCCTAAGCCTCCCGCCCCGCCGTCCCATCGCCGGCCCCTACGTGTTTGTCTCCCATCCCCGGCCACCGCCCCTGAGCCCCCCGACCCCCTGCGTCGCCTTCAGATAGGGGTGGCACCGCCGCTGTCCCCGTCTCGCGGCCTTGCTTGTCCGCTACTGCCCCTGGCTCCCTTGCCCATGGCGGCCCTGCCCCGCGGCGTCGTTGCCCCCGGCGTCCCTGCCCCCGGGGCCACATGGCGCCGAGCCAGCGCTGAGCCAGCCGATGTGGCATCCCACGTGGCAGGGGCTCGGTGCTATGGATTGTGGCGCCGAGCTTTGAATATCCCTCTCCCGGACCCTCCCTCGTGTCGTGTCTCTTTCCCTCTCTCGCCACCGCCGCCGCAGCACCCCACTTCGGCCGCCGCCCTACGCCTCCCGCCCCGCCGTCCCATCGCCGGCCCCTGCGCGTTTGTATGCCATCTCCGCCCGCCGCCCCTGGGCCCCCGGCCCCCTGCGTCGCCTTAAGATAAGGGCTGGTGCGCGCCGGGGGGGGGGGGGGGCACCGCCGTTGTCCCCGTCTCGCGGCCTTGCTTGTCCGCCGCTGCCCACGGCTCCCTTGCCCACGGTGGCCCTGCCCCGGGGCGTCGTTGCCCCCGGCGTCCCTGCCCCCGGGGTAGTGGCCCCCTACCGTGTCGGCCCTGCCCCCGACGCCCCTGCCTCCATCGCCCCCTGGCAGGTAAACACTTGAATTGTCCACTGGATTGAATTGCTGGGTCTGATAATATGTCCACTGAATTGAGCTGCAGTGCATTGTTTAGTAAAAAGAACTATACAGTCTGAATTTCAGGAAACTTTAAGCTTTGCAATTTATTAGTATTCATTTGGTCTCTTTTGCAGTGGAATGACATGTGTCAAAAATCAATTTTGCTCTAGAATATGGTGAAGCTGTGCAATTTAATATGATGTGTACTGTTATGTCTAGAGTTCATGTCGTAAACCAATAGTTTTAGCATGATCAACAATTTTGCTCAATGCAAATAGAATTGTTCTGGACACTGAACTTATGTTACTTGTATGCAAATCTAGAAGCCCCAGCTGCTACTGCTGCATAGGAGACTTAAACATGTAAATGCATCTCATGTGATGGCTCCTTTCATTTCAGACTGATTATAACGAGTTAAACGTTAGTTAGTACATGCAAATGTTGAAAATGAAAACAATAGTGAGCCTTTTGTGTTTTGTTAGCTGGATTGTATCTGCATTTGTTCAGTCTTATATTTTCTCTTGGTAGATAGTGCCTCAAGATCTGAATGCTCTCATTGTTTTTTTGTTATATAGCAGGCTGTTAAATTTTTAGATGTAGATTAGTGTATGTCAGGAAGTCATGTGTGAGTAAAATATTGGATAGTGGTAAGATGTCTCTTTAGGGAACACGAGTGGTTATCATTTCTTAGTAGTAATTATTTATAGTTAGATAGTGGGTAGTGGTATTTATTTTTTAGTAGTAACTATTTCGATATGTGCATGTAGTACTAGATGGACAACCTAGTGAACATATATCATGGGGGCAGTGTGGAAAGATATCGTTATGGATATGTTCAGTTTGTTGACATGTAAAGTGTGCCGGTTCTATTCAATGAAAGGCCATCTTTTAGTGAGAGGCTGTTCTCATTGTTTTTTTGTTACATAGCAGGCTGTTAAATTTTTAGATGTAGATTAATGTATGTCAGGATGTCATGTGTGAGTAAAATATTGGATAGTGGTAAGATGTCTCTTTAGAGAACACGAGTGGTTATCATTTCTTAGTAGTAATTATTTATAGTTAGATAGTGGGTAGTGGTATTTATTTTTTAGTAGTAACTATTTCGATATGTGCATGTAGTACTAGATGGACAACCTAGTGAACATATATCATGGGGGCAGTGTGGAAAGAGATCGTTATGGATATGTTCAGTTTGTTGACATGTAAAGTGTGCCAGTTCTATTCAATGAAAGGACATCTTTTAGTGAGTTTATTGGAAGGGCTCGTGAGGAGATAGTGTTCCCATGGAGATGTTGATGGCATAGAAGTTGATGGTGTTATCAACCTAGGTGCTGCCCCCAACAACTTGAGGCAGACCGCCTGAATTGACAGTGACAATCAATGGAATAATTATGTGAGATTGGCAATGAAGAGTCAGTTGCAATGTTTAGATGTGGTTGTGCGTCCTGTGTTCATTGATCCCACCCCTGACATGTGTGGCCCTGTAATGGACCAGTTCCCACATTTTGACTCTCCAATGCATGTTCTCGATGCTCAATCTGCTCCTGATAGTAAGTGTCGCATCCACATATGTTGTTGGAGGTCATGCATTACCATTTTATCATGATGCCCTTATCTTTGTGCTTTTGTTGTACAGGGGACATTTATGATAATGTCGGTGTTAACCCACTTCCCTCTTGTGTCCGAAATGAAGAGGACATTAGGGCCTCCAACAGTGTGGAAGTTGAAGCTCAAGTTATGCCCTCATGATAACGTTGATGCTCATCCAGTCCCCTCTTGTGTCTGAAATGAAGAGGAAATTAGGGCCTCCAACAGCGTGGAAGTTGAAGGTCAAGTTATGAATGATGATGAGCCTTATGAGTTTGCAAGAGCTATTGACTCCGATGATGACCGGTCGGTTCGAGAGCTTACAAAGAGTGATATTGAGATGATGAGACATATTCTTCCTAGTCGTGACTTAAGGGTTCATGCATTCAATGATCTTGCACATTCAGATAAGGCTCGTGCAGAAGGTCGTGATGATGAGCTTTTAGACGCTCCTGAGGTTTCTTGGAGCATGACAGTTGAGATGGGGCGCATTTTCAACGACCTTCCTTCATTGAAGAGGTGGTTGCAGCATTATCCAGTCCTACGCAGAAGGCCATACAAGGTCCTCCATTCTTATGTTGAGCGGCGGTACACAGTTGTATGTGACAAGGAACGTTGTGATTGGAGGGTACGTGCAAGGAAGCAAAAGGTCACCGGTTAGTAGAAGATCACAAAAGTTGTTGGGCACACACATGTTCAGAACATGAGTTGACAACTAAGCATCGACGGTTGATCTCAACCTTAATTGCGAAGCAGATAATGGGAATTCTCAAGCAAAAATCCAACTATGAAGGTGAAGACAATTATCAGCACAGTTAAGGAGGTTTATGATGGATACCAAATTACGTATGGTAAAGCTTGGAGGGCTAAGCAGCGGGCATGGAAGATGATATATGGGGATTGGGAGGATGACTATGAGCAGTTGCTAGTACTTTTAAATGCAATCAAAGCGGTGAATACAGGGACAGTTTATGAGTACATGCCTAAACCAAATGAGTTGATCAATGGGCGACAGGTTTTGTTTTGTGTCTTTTGGTGCTTCCCTCAGTGTGTTGAGGCCTTCAAGTATTGTCGACCCGTCTTCTCAATCGATGGCACGTTTCTTCTTGGCAAGTATGTAGGGGTACTTCTTATAGCCATATATGTTGATGCAAACAACGAACTGGTTCCTTTGGCATTTGCCTTGGTCGAGAAGGAGAACAAAGATAGTTGGGGCTGGTTCTTGCGACTTGTCTGGATACATGTAGTCGGTCCCGGTCGGGAGGTTGGTGTCATATCTGATAGGCACCAGGGCATACTTAATGCTATGCGTGAGCATATACAGGGGTATGCACTTTTGCACCATCGTTGGTGCACTCGGCACCTTGCCGAGAATCTGCTCCATAAGGATGGTGTGAAGGATAACTTCAAGCTATTCGAAGAGTGTGCATGCCAGCTTAAGGATAAGTACTTTCGTGAGAAGTTGGAGCATATTAGAACAAAATCCAATGCAGAGGATAGACAATGGTTGACAGGAGTGATGAGAGATTTGGAGAAATGGACTAGGGCCCATGTTCTGGGAGGATGGAGGTACGAGTTTCAGACCAGCAACATGGCTGAGTCATTCAATGGCCTGCTCTTGGGGATACGTGGTATGCCTATGAATGCTATTGTTTCCTACACTTTCTACAAACTTGTTGCGTTTTTCAATGACAGACATGCCAAGGCTAGAGAGTTTGCAGAGTCATGGAGTGAAATGGCCTAAAAATCCAACACGACACCTTGACAAGGCAAAGGAACGGGGACACACGCATGAAGTGTTGTGTTTTGATCATACTTCGGGCACTTATGAGGTGGTACAGAGGGGTGGTACAACGTCCGATGGCGAAATCCGAGAGTCCAATAAGCATGTGGTTTGTGTACAAGATTTTAAGTGCACCTGTGGTGCACCAAAGCAATATCAATTCCCATGTTCCCATATGGTGGCTGCAGCAAGAGCTCGCAACTATGACATCGAGAGTAGGATACCTCGTGAGTACAGTGTTGACTATCAAGTGCTCACATGGAGTCCTAGATTCGTACCTTTTCGGGACTCGGGAGAGTGGCCTCCATATGATGGCCTGAAGTACGTTGCAGATCCAGCTTCCCGTTGGGACAAGCGTGGGTCTAGGAAGAGGACGAGGTACAAGATGGTTATGGATCAGATTCCTGGAAGAACTAGGCGGGGGAGAGGAACTACATTTCATAATGACCCCGATCAGTATGAATGTGGCAAGTGTGGTAGACTGGGCCACAATTCACGCACTTGCCATTGGTGTATTAGTCAAGTGAAATTAAATTATGTAATTAGTTTCATTATTTTTAAATTATTTTACGCATTCAACCTCTGAGAGGATACAATAAAAGGATAGAAGACTGGCCGAAATGCATGCATGGGGAGGATTGCTTATTGCAAATTATGGCCGAGGGCACAGATGGAGGTCATCGTTTCTTCAAATGCCCATGAGCATGGGTAAATATTATTGCTCTTTATTTTTTATATATTTCATATCGCTTTCTATCTACAACTTACAATAGCTATTTTTTATAGTCCTCCAAGGCCCCAGAAAATTATGATTTTGTTAGGTGGGTCGATCCTACTCCTATTCATCCACATCAGGAGTACATCTACTACCTGCAAAATCGTATCTTCGATCTAGAAATGAACATGAGCAGCAGTAATAAGGATGACAGTTCAGAGGAGGCATTGTGCACGGACCCAGATTGCAGGTGTGCATGTCACAAGGAGGATGGACCTCCGCCGCCATAGTCTCCTCCGCCATCGCCGCCGCCTACAATTAACGGATACTATGGAGAAGGTGCAACACAATTTGCTATGTGGGGACACTACTAGGAGTAGCATATCGTAGTCATTTTCTACATCCCTTATCTTGTTGTTGGTTAGAATTACCTAAGGCATGTTAGGTTTAGTAGAGGACATGTTTACCCTTATTTGGTACAGGTCCTCACATGCCACTACATGTGTTCTGCATTTCGATTATCTACTGCACTATTTTGTGAGTTTTCAATTCGTATTCTTTAAGACCAAAATGAAAAATGCACTGCTTGACAACCAACCAAAATGAAAAGTGCAACATTGTTCATGGATTAACCGCACGAGAATAAAATGTGCATTACGTGCGAACTAGCACAATAGTCCAATACCTAAGACACGCAAATCTAGGGTGCTACTGAGTGCAACGCGGCCACTTTCCCTTCCTCAAAGCATCGGGATTATCCTCCGGTGCTTATTTCGCATGACGAGCATGCTCAAGCTTCTTATCCCTCTCCTCCCTTTCCTTCGCAGCACGCCTTCTTTCTAGCTCCCCTTCACGCTCCTTTTTTCCGCCTCCTGTTTGCGCCTCATCTCCAACCTTTCATTTATCTCTGCATCCCACTACTTCATTCCATCCCAAAATTCCTTATCTTTCTTCTTATTCTCAGTGTCGATCCACTGCTCAAAATCGCATAGCGGTGGTGGAGTCTGCAAAAAAATAATCATTACATCGCTATTAGATGATGTATACGTACATATAAAAAACAACTAATTTCACCATTGAGTTCTCACCAGCATGCCATTGCGGACCATCTACGGTGGTGGATCGAATGCAAAATTCACACACATCCAGTACCTTTGCCTAAAAGTTTCCTCTTCCTCAGAAACGTCTACTTTCAAGGATCACTGCAAAAGCTCATCGGCACGGGAACACCACTAGGTAATGGGTAAGGTTTGAAGGCATTGCGAGGTCGTTGTTGAAAGGTATTTCCCCTATTCAACAAAACACATTTGGACCCAGGGTTATGGTTATGTCAAATTAACAACTCTACTAACAAAATCGAGACTTTAATATTATGGACGGAGATTACCTTGCTTTACCACCTCTACCACGCCTAGGCATCCTAGTGTTAAATAACACACGTACACATATTAATCAGCTAATAACTCATAACGAATTTCATATCTAGGGTTGCAAAATACACAAAATATAAACCAAATCAATGCGAGAGAAAAGAGGATATGAGAGAGGATACCTTGCTCTCGAAGATCTATGGAAAAAATCCAAGTTTCCACGGTCTAATATATCGATTCCGGAGGTTGGGCGGGTTGGAGAGGGAGGAAAAACCGAGAGGAACCAAGAACAAATGCAGCAGCTTTGGACAGTAGGGCCTTGGTGCCTGTTTTCAATTGGGGCTCAGTGCCACAGGTCTTGGCGCTGAGCCCCCTACCACGTCAGATGCCACAGGGGTTGCCTGCGCGTTGGCTCGGCGCCAGGGTGCATGGCGCCGAGACGTGTTACCTCGGCGCCACGGACCATGGCGCTGAGCCTAGGGTCCATTTATTGAAATCTTTCCACCAAGGACGTATTTGTGAACTTCTTTCATGAAAATGGACAAAAAGCAAAAAAGTCAGCCGGCCGAATGACGATATGTGATGTGGAAGGGTCTGCAAGGGTGTCACGAGGCCAGCAGTCACCATGCTTACATGCATGGGTTGACTTTGATGATGGACGGGCATGTAAGAATGTTTATCGACAAATAGTTCAACGGTAATTGTCTAGTTTTACCGTCAAACATCTGACGCTAACGTGGGGTTGTGGTGTAGTAACCATGCGAGAAAAATTGTTGCCTCTTGCATGACCTTTTGAGTATGTTCTTTACTTTCTCTGTTGTAAAAAAACATTGCTTAAATTGATAAGCTTGATCTTGAATTTGCATCTCTGCGTCCCCTCCAAGATATGATGTCGAGCGAGAAAGCCAAACATGAAGACAGAGGAGAAGAGGGCATATGGGATATAGCATTGCTAAGTGCAAGCTGACTGTGGCCAAATTTAATGTCTCGTGGCCTCTCCTATATAGATCTCTACTATTAAATAACAAACCCCATGATCTTTTTTGTTTGTGTTCCTCATCCAAGGTAGTATATGGATTGCTGATCTGTAGGAAGACCATGAGAACCAGATGAAGCTTAGGCCCCCTTTGGTAGAGCTCCAAAAACAGCTCCTGGTGAATCACTTTTGGGGGTTGGTTATGAGAGGTGGAGCTATTTTGCACATGGCACAAGTGAAGCTGGTGGAGTAAAAAAATCAGCTCCTCCACCTCCAACTCCAACTCCACCCTCATGTGGAGCTCTACCAAAGGGGGCCTTATTATTGTTAGATTAATTGGGCCTTGGCCCATTTAAGTCTCAATTAATCAAAGAATTAAAAGTCCACTCCGGATGAATAGTCAACGGGAATCCTAACCAACTTAAATCGTGGACCAACTGTGGACCACTTGTGAAGTTGGTAAAAGGAGAAGGGCGTGCCACATGCGCGCTCGCTCGCTCGCCTCGCCGAGCCGGGCCGAGGCCGAGGCCGAGGCCGTGGCCGTGGACGCGGACGTGGACGTGTCGTGTCGTGTCGTGTCGTATCAAGACGAGACGTGCCGAGCCAAGCCGAGCTGAGCCACTCTGCGTGTGCTGTGTGATGAACCTTTTGTCACAAATGACATTGATTGAGTCTTAAACGTTACCAGTAACTGCCGATTTGATGGCTGATAGTAACTGCCGATTTGATGGCTGAGAGTAACTGACAACTTAATGGCATTATGGCTGGTTAAGAGTGTCCAGGTTCATCCTCCCTCTCCTATCCTGTGCACCTATAAAAGGAGGACATGCTGCACGTTCTTCAGGAGACCTCTCTCTTCTCCCTGTTATTGCTGCTCTCTTGCATTCCCAACGCAAGCTTTGCGCGCACTCTGCTTGCATGAGCAGTTGCCTCCGATCCTCCCTGCCTAGTTATCCTGCTCGGGATAGGCGGTCGATAAGGTTTTTGGGGAGCGTATGAGTACGCACCTGCTCGCTGTAGTGAACGACTACTTCCCGGCGGCTAACTTCATCAGCCGTACGACTACTTCTTGGTGGCCGATTTCGTCAACTTGTACTACTACTTCCTGGTGGCAAACTTCGTCAACCCGAACGACTACTTCCTGGTGGCCGTCTCCCACACGTGAACGAATATGTCCCTGTGACCGTTCGAGGGACTCTACTGCATCGACTCGCCACTGCACCGAATCAGATCAACTACTTTAAGCAAGGCCAGTCGAGGATGGTTAACACTATTCCTCTAGCTGGTGATGGCGCATCCGGTGCCTCCGGTACCGGCCCCACCTCTGGGTACATCCTGAACATCGTTTTGTTCTGGTTTCAGTTTCTTATGTTATTCATGTTATTTAGGAGATTTAACTTGAACACTCGCACATGTTATTTTATCACTGGATCACTCACTTTTGTCATGAATTTATTGCTAATTTCTGGAATTAAAATATACCGAATGATGCCTAACTTTCTAACAATCCAAAAACCTTATTTTAATAATAGGCTTTCGGTAGCTGGTTTTGCCGCATCAATCAAACCAAATGTTTTCGATGGGTCTAATTATAAACGTTGGCGCAAGAGGGTTACGCTGTGGTTGACAGCGATGAACATCATGCATGTCATACAGGGAAGCCAGAATAGTTCACTCCAGAGGAGGAGCAGGCTTTCGTGGCGGTCGATAACCTGATTAGAGGTACCATCATGAGTGTTCTCGCTGAAAG
Organism: Echinochloa phyllopogon; assembly: GCA_033239725.1. NCBI lineage: Eukaryota > Viridiplantae > Streptophyta > Magnoliopsida > Poales > Poaceae > Echinochloa > Echinochloa phyllopogon. The sequence goes on from BTCW01000014.1 coordinate 36,937,480, forward strand.
CCTTGTGGACACGTACCTCTTGCTGCCGAGTGGTAAAGATGGTTGGGATGCGCTTGAGGCTAAGTTTGGGGTCTCTGATGCTGGTGGCGAGCTGTATGTCATGGAACAGCTCTATGACTACAAGATGGTTGAAGACCGTCCTGTGGTAGAGCAGGCCCATGAGATCCAGGCGCTGGCTAGAGATCTTGAGAACTATAGCAAGGATGCTACATGTCGGTTGCCTGACAAGTTTGTGGCTGGAGGTATTATCTCCAAGTCTCCACCTTCTTGGAAGGATTTTGCGACCTCTCTGAAACACAAGAGATAAGAGTTTACTATTGTCGATCTCATCGGCACTCTTGATGTGGAAGAGAAGGTGAGGGCAAAAGACCAATGTGGTAAAGGGATTGCTGGATCTTCTAGTGCCAACTTGGTGCAAAAGAAGAACTTCAATGCATCCAACAAAAAGAAGAACAAGCCGCAACAGAACCAGACAAAGGCTAATCAAATGGCTCAGTTCAAGAAGAAGAAGAAACCGCCGACGGGGCATTGTTATTGTTGTGGTAGCCCGGACCACTTTGCTGTAAAGTGCCTGCACCGCAAGGACAAGAACAATGGCGGCAATGGCGACTGTGCCAACATGGTTGTTAGTGAGATCGGTGGAACGTCGGGGTACGGTAATCTGTTACCTACAGTTCTTTCAGTATGTCATTCACCCGATTGGTGGATTGACACTGGTGCTAATATTCATGTTTGTGCTGACATTTCCTTGTTTTCTTCTTACCGGGCAGGCGGGTCTTCCTCCGTGTTGATGGTGAACGGATCACATGCGCGTGTTCTTGGTGCTGGTTCGGTCGATCTGAAGCTTACTTCGGGAAAGACCGTTCGACTGAAGAACGTGCAGCATGTCCCCACCATCAAAAATAACTTAGTCAGCGGGTCTCTTCTGTGTAGAGATGGCTTTAAGTTAGTCTTTGAATCCAATAAATGTGTAATTTCTAAATTTGGAAGTTTTATTGGAAAAGGTTATGATAGCGGAGGCTTGTTCCGCTTTTCTTTGTCAGACAATTGTAATAAAGTTGTGAACCACGCTGCAAACGTTAATAATGAATCTAATGTTTGGCATTCACGACTCTGTCATGTTAATTTTGGTTGTATGATGCATCTTGCAAACCTGAGTTTAATTCCAAAATTCACCTTAGTCAAAAATTCGAAGTGTCATGTGTGTGTTGAATCAAAACAACCTTGCAAGCCTCATTTCGCGGCTGAGACGAGGAACTTGGCACCTCTAGACTTAATTCATTCCGATCTATGTGAGATGAATGGCGTGTTGACAAAAGGTGGTAAAAAGCACTTCATGACTTTAATAGATGATTCTACTAGATTTTGCTACATTTATTTATTGAAATCTAAAGATGAAGCGTTACAGTACTTTAAAATCTATAAATCTGAGGTAGAAAATCAACTTGAGAGAAATATCAAAAGAGTTAGGTCTGATCGTGGTGGAGAGTATTTTTCCAATGTATTCACTGCGTTCTGTGAGGAACATGGAATAATCTTTTTAGAATTTCCCTCCAAAACCTCCGGGCTAGTAGGAATCACGAGTTTTTTATTTTTTGAACTATTTTTTTATATTTTTCTCTAAACAGGGATACCAAAAGCTCCAAGCACACAAATTTGCACCCTTTTTTGAGGTGAGATGCGGCCTAGGGAAATTCAGGAACAAACGCTGAAAACCCTAAAACAACTTGATCAATTTTTTTCTTTATCTTCCTGATTTTTTTTTGAATTTTCTGAGTCGGGCAAACGGAGCAATGAGCGAAAAGTTATGCCCGTTTTACTGAAGGTACCTCAAGTTATGGTTTTCGGGAGGCCCACGATGTGGTTCTCTGGAGGCTCAATTCGGCAGGATGCGCGGCGGCAGTTAGGGTATGCAAGATGAACCAAGAAGGGCTGCGATGCAACGCGATGGACACACGGCGGCTTGCAGCCTACCTAGGGCTTGCACGGCAGGAGTTCACGCAAGGCGGCTAGCGAGGGCAAGTCGAGTTATGGGGTGGCACGACTTGTAATCTGGTCACGGTGGAAGGGATAGCGGCGGAAACAAAACAAATCACGCAACGGGCGATTGAACTACAACACGAACACGACTATAACCAGCAACAAGACTCGACCACGGACACAAACTCAACAAAGCGAATCTGAAACGAAATTGCAAAGGCTAAAAGGATACTAGGACAGCGGAAAAATTTGTTAGGGCTATTTTATGGACTATAGGACAAAGGCGAAAGGACGAACCTGATGGTAAACCTGTCTATGATACCACTTGATGGGAACTAGGGTTTCCCGATCTTCTGAAAGATTCTGATAACTCTCGATTTGGTGGAGTCGTGACTCAAATCGATCCGGCTTCCGAACCACACGTTCCGAACCCCGCAATCGCAGCACCACGTCTCCTCAGGTTATCAACCGGCGTTGCACGGTTGACCTCGCCCAGAAGGCTAATCCTTGCCTGCAAATCGAAGAACACAAACAAGAACGAGAAAGATTGCAACACAATTGCAGATGTATGATTAATCTCACGAAGTTGGGGTCTCACAAACCGACGAGCGGTGACACTGTTCTTGACAGAATTAATCTAAGCAAAACCCAAACCCTAACTTGGGTGGCGGCTACTATTTTAAAGAGTCTAGGGTTGTGGTCTACCCCCCTGGATGTGCCCCTATTGGGCTCAACACGATACACGGCCCAAAGATCAAAATACGACGACGTAGCGCCAAAACAGATTCTGGACGTCAACTTGTTTCATCGATTCCTGTTGACTCCCGATGAATTTTGATATGAGACCAGTACCATTGCAAATATTATCTTCTTAGCTTTCCAAGCATATAAAGAACATGCAAATCCGAGCCCGTATGCGACCTGGGCGTCCGATTTAGCGCTGACTGCTCCTGGACTCCGAGGTGGACTCGAAGTCGAATTGATTTGGGCCTCTATCCTGACTTGCACGCCCTTGCTGGTCCTCTCTGCCTTGAAGCCCTTCTCCAACTATCCTCTGGTCCTCTCCATGGTTCCTAATTACAATATAATCATTAGGTAGCAATCTATTCTCATAATCACATAGAGAAGTACTTAGGAACGAGCTCACCTCTAAATTCAATTGTCACGCACGAGCTCTAGTGATTTGACCTTGAACGATCAATGGAGGATTGTTGTGAGTATCCATAGGAGTGATGTCCTCATCATAATTCATGAGAGGACACCCCCTACTCACCTCATTCAAATGGGGTAGCCGAAAGAAAGAACCGCACTCTGAATGACTTGGTTAATGCCATGTTGGATATAGCGGGACTTTCCAAGGAATGGTGGGGTGAGGCTATATTGACTGCATGTCATGTCCTGAATCATGTTCCTATGAAGAATAAAGAGATAACACCATTCGAGGAATGATAAAAGAAAAAGCTAACCCTTTCATACTTACGGACTCGGGGATGTTTGGCCAAAGTGAATGTGCCCATAACCAAGAAACGTAAATTGGGACCTAAGACTGTTGATTGTGTCTTTCTTGGTTATGCTTTCCAAAGTGTAGGTTATAGATTTTTTATAGTAAAATCTGGAGTACCTGACATGCATGTTGGTACAATTATGGAGTCCAGAGACGCTACATTCTTTGAGGACATTTTTCCTATGAAAGAGGAAGCTAGCACGTCTAGTCATGAACTGTCTATTAATAAAGAACCTAGAGAACCTGCTGTTTCGTTAGAACACAATGTGGAAAATCCTGAGGAGGATGACAGTGAAGCTCTCAGAAGGAGCAAGAGACAGAGGACTGCAAAGTCCTTTGGTGATGATTTCATTGTGTACCTCGTGGATGACACCCCTAGAACCATTGAAGAGGCATATTCCTCTCCAGATGCTGACTATTGGAAGGAAGCAGTTCGGAGTGAGATGGACTCTATTATGTCTAATGGTACTTGGGAGGTCATAGAACGTCTGTATGGGTGCAAACCTGTAGGATGCAAGTGGGTGTTCAAGAAAAAGCTTAGGCCTGATGGTACTATTGAGAAGTACAAGGCAAGGCTAGTGGCTACGGGCTATACTCAGAAAGAAGGAGAGGACTTCTTTGACACTTACTCGACGGTTGCCCGATTGGCCACCATACGAGTACTGCTCTCTCTGGCAGCTTCCCATGGTCTTCTCGTTCACCAAATGGACGTTAAGACCGCTTTCCTAAATGAAGAGTTGGAGGAAGAGATCTACATGGATCAGCCAGAAGGGTTTGTAGTGGAAGGTCAAGAAGGAATTGTGTGTAAGTTGATAAAGTCTTTGTATGGCCTTAAGCAAGCTCCTAAGAAGTGGCATGAGAAGTTCGACAGAACTTTAACGTCAGTTGGCTTTGTTGTGAACAAAGCCAACAAGTGTGTGTACTATCGTTATGGTGGGGGCGAAGGAGTGATCTTGTGTCTGTATGTAGATGACATACTGATATTTGGGACAAGCCTTAATGTGATTAAGGAAGTCAAAGAGTTTTTGTCTCAGAGTTTTGAGATGAAAGATTTGGGAGAGGCTGATGTGATCCTAAATATTAAGCTAGTGAGAGAAGGTGATGGTGGGGTTGTTCTCACACAATCCCACTATGTGGAGAAGGTCTTGAGTCGTTTCGGCTATAATGACTGCAAGCCAGCTCCCACACCTTATGATGCTAGTAAAATATTACGAAAGAACAAAAGAATAATGAGAGATCAGCTGAGATACTCCCAGATCATTGGTTCACTGATGTACCTAGCCAGCGCTACGAGACCCGATATCCCGTTCGCTGTGAGCAAACTGAGCCGGTTTGTGTCAAATCCGGGAGATGCTCATTGGGAAGCTCTTGAACGGGTAATGCGTTTTCTGAAAGGTACTGTGGACTATGGAATTCACTATACCGGGTACCCTAGGGTACTGGAGGGTTACAGTGATTCAAACAGGATATCCGATGCAGATGAGATTAAAGCCACAAGTGGATATGTGTTCACACTTGATGGTGGCACTGTCTACTAGAAGTCTTGCAAGCAGACCATCTTAACGAGGTCAACTATGGAGGCAGAACTCACTGCATTGGACACCGCCACTGTTGAGGCCGAATGGCTTCGTGATCTCCTTATGGATTTGCCGGTAGTTGAGAAACCGATACCGGCTATCCTCATGAATTGTGATAATCAAACTGTGATTGTCAAGGTGAACAGTTCAAAGGATAACATGAAGTCCTCTAGGCATGTAAAGAGGCGGCTGAAATCTGTCAGGAAAATGAGAAACTCCGAAGTGATAGCCTTGGACTACATCCAAACGGCTAAGAACCTGACAGATCAATTCACAAAGGGTCTTTCACGTAACATGATAGACAATGCATCTAGCGAATTGGGCTTGAGACCCATGTGTGTTACTTAGTAGTGGTAACCTGTCCTATGTGATCGGAGATCTCATGAATTAGGATGGTGAAACAAGCTACTGTTTAACTGAGAGAAGAGAACCTTTGAAAAAGGCTCATTCCAATGGAGGTGCATTTCTCTTCTAAGTCTGTATGGCAGGTTGGTGAAAACCTTAATGTGATCCGAGTGGCTCAATGAGGGCAAAGATGTTGACCTACAGAACATCTCAAAGGATTGCACCTATATGGGTTCGATTGCTAGACACAATCTATGAGATATGGTGATCTCTAGATACCCATGAAAGGCACGGAGTATGACTTATACGCTCCAACCCAAGGGTATGCTTACAGCAGCCTAGTACTGGCAAAGGGGCTCTAGTCAAGCTTGTTTGCACAAAACTGCCAATTCAAGTCAAAGTCCATTGGTCAGTTGTGAACAAGTGTAGCTCTTGCCCCAGGTGGATGTTCAACTTAACAGTCTCCGCCATGAGGCCAGTATATCAAAACAACAGTTGAGTTGAGAGTATTTTCTTGTGTACCTTGAAATTCTTGGTGGGGATTGTTAGATTAATTGGGCCTTGGCCCATTTAAGTCTCAATTAATCAAAGAATTAAAGGTCCACTAATAAATGCTAGGGAATTAAATCCCGGATGGAGAGTCAACGGGAATCCTAACCAACTTAAATGGTGGACCAACTGTGGACCACTTGTGAAGTTGGTAAAAGGAGAAGGGTGTGCCACATGCGCGCGCGCTCGCTCGCTCGCCTCGCCGAGCCGGGCCGAGGCCGAGGCCGAGGCCGTGGCCGTGGACGCGGACGTGGACGTGTCGTGTCGTGTCGTATCAAGACGAGACGTGCCGAGCCAAGCCGAGCTGAGCCACTCTGCGTGTGCTGTGTGATGAACCTTTTGTCACAAATGACATTGATTGAGTCTTAAACGTTACCAGTAACCGCCGATTTGATGGCTGATAGTAATTGCTGATTTGATGGCTGAGAGTAACTGACAACTTAATGGCATTATGGCTGGTTAAGACTGTCCAGGTTCATCCTCCCTCTCCTACCCTATGCGCCTATAAAAGGAGGTGTCTCTCCCAGGCAAACAAACACAACCAGACTCTCCCTCTGGTACTCCCTTCAGGAGACCTATCTCTTCTCCCTGTTTTTGCTGCTCTCTTGCATTCCCAACGCAAGCTTTGCGCGCACTCTGCTTGCGTGAGCAGTTGCCTCCGAACCTCCCTGCCTAGTGATCCTACTCGGGATAGGTGGCCGATAAGGTTTTTAGGGAGCGTACGAGTACGCGCCTGCTCCCTGCTGTGAACGACTACTTCCCGACGGCTAACTTCATCACCCGTACGACTACTTCTTGGTGGCCGGTTTCGTCAACCTATACTACTACTTCCTGACGGCCAACTTCATCACCCGTACGACTACTACTTCTTGGTGGCCGGTGTCATAAATTTATTACTAATATCTGGAATTAAAATATACCAAATGATGCCTAAATTTCTAACAATTATGCAACATTTTCAAGAGCTCGAGCGTAATATCATCATGCTTCACCTGCAACAGGGTTATACGAGGCACCTCTCGTTAAGGTAACAGACTCAATTTTCTCTACTTCCAATCAATTTAAATTTCCCCACTTTCTCATTGTGAAAGAAAAAGGAGAGGCGGACTATGAGTTGTTCATAAGCCGTGATTACTTAAATAACCTAGGAGGAAACACTTTTTCTGAATTATTGCTGCGTTGTTACCAACCGTCCAGCCAGTGGTGGGACCAGAAGTGAGTATATAAGTGTTTATTTTAGAACGGTTTCTTTCTCTATGAATTCACTATATTAAAAATATAGAAAACTAGATATACAGAGAATAATATAGTTAATCTGTTTTGGTGGGTCAAAATTACAAAAATGATTTAATTGAAAATATGATTATATGCCTGCCATTTGTTCTACTAAATTAATTATTAAGTTACACGTTATAAGTTGGACCGCCATTTTCAATTGCAAAATATCATGCAAGAAAAAAATGTAAGAACAAGTGCAATAATACTTTATGTACATGTACATATGATCAATACAGATAGTTGGTCTTGTATTCTAACTAGAGTTACGAAACATGGACTGTGTGGTTACTGAGTATATTCCGGGACAGAGACTAAATCTACTTCTACAACGGAATTGATCAACCCAAGCACAAGTATGAACATTCCTATACTCGTGCAACCTTTGCATCCAATTGTGAGTCAACATTTAGTTTTCCACTTAGAAAAGGCATGTTGAATCTATTCACATTTTAGTGCACACTCCGATGCACACTTCACATATGTACTTCTCTTATAAAGTGTTACTATTAGAGGCTACTTTTAGATTGCTTCCATGTCACTATATTTTGATATATATATTCTATATATAACGATAGAATACATGCATGACCTATTGAAAAAAATAATATAAGTATTAGTAAAAATCTTTAGCTCGTGCAAATGCACGGGTTGATGATCACACCGGCTCCATCTGGACCCACATGATAGTTGTTTCACGGTGCCACCCCCTTCTCATCATCGAATGTGTGCGGAACCGGCGGCGTAACGGGGGTGAGTCGCCTGTCTGCCTATGGCCGCGCAAGGGAGGTTCTATACCAGCCTCTTGGCGCTCTGTTTGTTTTTTGTTTATCACTATAAATTGTCTAGGTGTTTGGTTCGATCTGGTCGACGCCGATGGCCAACGTGAGGTGAATCTAGCAGGCCTCTTGATGCTGTTTGCTTTTTATTGTCTGTTCATGAGTTTTTGTTTGTGAGGGTCTGTTCGTGAGATGACAAAATAGATTTTTAGGGTTTATGGATGATTCTCATCGGCCTGATTGTCTAGGTTTGAATTTCCTGCCACTATAGAGAAGAAAACATCCGCCCCGCTCAAATGCCACGGCACCGTTTAGACCCGGTGCTAAAGTGTACGGTGCATTAGCACCGGGTCCAACAGCTAAGAGCAGGGCGGCGCGCAGGCGTGGCAGGGAGCTCATTAGCACCGGGCCGTGGAAAGACCCGGTGCTAAAGGTCCCCCATTAGCACCAGGTGCAACCACCACCCGGTGCTAATGTTGCGTAATGTGGGCGCATTAGCACCGGATCTTACCATTATCCGGTGCTAATTAGATCCTATTTAAATCCTTCTTTCTTCCCACGCTCAACCCAACCTGAACACTTGGAGCTACCCAACCGGTGGTGAGACTACCCATCTCTTCATATTGTTTGTTTTTTATTGGCTGTTCATGTGATGATAGTATAGATTATCCAGGACTAATGGATCTCATCGGCTTCTAAGTGATGTGACAAACAACAAAGATTCTATGACTCGCTGTGGTCGCAAGAGGTTGCAGTCATCAACATATTCACATGCGTCTGAAAACATCGTCCTTGCACAACGTAAGACATAATGTATCAAATTCCATAGTTTTTCTGGCTGTGGCCACCGTTGGCCTATCCGTGGCCGGCTCTACGTGGCCGCCTTTGGCCTGGCCGGCCGGGTGTGGGCAGCTGTGGCCTGGCCACGGCTGGCTGATCACTGTTGGTTGTGGCCTGGTCAGGGCTGCCTGATCACTAGCCGTTGCCGGTGACCTGGTCGCGGCTGGTCGTGACCCGTGGCTGGCTCTGGCCCGGTCGTGCCTGGCTAGGATCGGCCAATCACTGGCCGCGTGATCTCTTCACCAGTCCGTCTTGCACGTGTTATCTTATTTATACCTTGACTCTTTGATCTAATATTAGTATGTTACCGAAAATTGTGAATTTGTTAGTCACTGTGTTCATTGCTTCTTCTATTAACTTGCTAAATGCCGTACTAGAAAATAAAAAATTGGAACAGGCGTATCAAAAAGCTCGGACAACAGATCCTTTCTACAAACCTGCTTCAGAATTTCTTGATATTGTGTTGACCAATCTTGAAACTAGCTTGAAGCTTGTGGGTAATACAAAGGAAAAAATTCAAAAATATTGTAAAACTCTTGAAGTAGACAACCACTACGCGGTACCATCATCACACCGGCCTGTATCTGCATTGGTGTTATTGTCTTTCTATGGACAACTTTATTTCGTGATGATGCCTTCATCTAACTGATGCACCCCGCTTATTACAACTTTAGAGTGATTTATTCAGAGATAATGCAATTTGATATGGTCTTGCTTATTATGAGAAAGCAAAATTGGAGAGACCATTGTATGCTGAGGCCTATTGCACACGTGAGTTGTCTATAATAATCGGGAAGAGCTAGAAGCAACAATTGTCTCCTATGAGAGGTATTGTTTTTTGCATTGTATCAACTCATGAAGTATTCTGATGTTCCTAAGTTTTATTTTGGATGTTTATAATTTGTATGCTATGCGTGATTTTTTTCATACATGTGCGTGTGCATATGTGCATTTGCTAGTAAACTTAAAACTAATAGTATTTTGATTCGGTCTTTATTGAGCCCGATCTTTAAAATTACTAGACTAAATTTTGGGATCATTTACCACCTCTAACTATAGGATTCACACGCGTGATTAGAAGGCTACATGCTATGTGGTTGGACCTGACCCACGTTACGGAAAGCTGCATAAATCTAGACTATAGTAGAAAACGAAAAAAACATGTAATCAGAGATTAGACGTCTAAATTAAATTTCGATGACACCGTTAGGTTTCTTATGATGAAATCATTAAAACAAGATCATACTTTACAATTGAAACATTTTTTTGGCAAATATGGAACAATTTTATTACAAAGCCACGTTAAAAAAAAGTTATTTCAAAATAATTTTATCCAAACATAGGTGAGTATCGTATTATTTCAATGATTTCATTGCAAGAAACACAACAAAAAAATCGGGTATTGCATATCATCATAGTATGACTTTTGCAGAAAAGCTGGTTTTTAAAGTTGAAGATGTGTAATGTCCGGTTTTGAATAAGAAGGTCGAAAGTCAGACTACGACAATATACGAGGGTCGTCGAAAGGACCTTTTCCAAAAAAATCGAAGTGCTAGTTACATTCAAGTGTTTAGAAGGCCCTAGAAAAAGGCTACCTCACACCAGACAAAGAAATGGCCTTTTGTATGTTTTGAGAGCCCATTTGCTCGAGCCCCTAGCAATGAAACGGCCCAATACATACTCATAACTCCCGGAAAACCTATATAGCTTCCGGATTATTTTTTACCAATATGGCTTCCAATGTTTGAGATTCGTGTAGATTAAATGGATGAATAGGATTGATGTGGAACGGTGAGTGGTCGTGGTCGAGACATGCACATGCAGAGCTGTCCCCACGTGGCTGGTAACATGCATGAATCAGACGGGAATGATTCCATTGGATTTTGATTTTCGAATTCATTTTTCTCTCAAACTATAAATTATTTTTCAAATCCATTTGAACCACGATCTTAGTTAGAATTTATGCAACAAAACAAGCACCGATTTGAATATATATGTATTTAATATTTTTTTAAAAAGTCAGCATTTGCAGTAAACTAGTTCAACATTTTTATTAGGCTGTTTCAACATTTTACCTAAGAATTATTGAAATAGTTTTTCAAAATTATTAATTATCAGATTTTAAGAAATTTTGAATCTAGTCAATATTTGGAATGTACATCTTCAACACTTTTCACATGTTGTCTCAACATTTGTAATATATTATTTCATCATTTTTAAGAAAAAATGTTGAATTAGTTTTGTAAGTGTTGAATCAATACTTTTGAAATGTTGAATCGGATTGACAAAAGTATTCAATCTGGTACCAAAATAGTTGGAAGCTAGTATAATTTGCACCCCAACAAAAAAATCAAATACAGTTATGTGTGCGCCTTATGTTTCCAATGGAGTGGGAGAAGTCGGTACTACGGGGATACACACGTACTTGAGTACCTACCTGGTTAATTAGGCTTTTCTGGCCTTTAATGGACGTTAAAGCCAACATGCTTATATGGCTTCCTTGCGCAATAACTCCCACTCTTTTATCCTCTAAAGACTTCAAAATATCCATCAAACATGGTGATTGTTTGCAAGTTTACAAAGCACAGTAGGACAAAATTGCGTTGTTTCGTAGGGTGGATTTTTCAACGACGTGCCACATTTTAGATTTCCATCAAAAATTCTATAGGTTGGGCCATTTTTTGTATATAAATTTTGTATGATTGCAGGAATACTAATCCTTTGGTCCCGAAAGGCTACATAAGAAATTTTCTATAGGACTCCAATCCTAGAGGCTAGGCCTTGTTTAGATCCCAAATTCCACCCCCAAAGTTCACTATGCAAAAAGAAGATTCCCATCACATCAAAATGTCATAACATGCATGGAGTACTAATTAAAAACTAATTACACAGTTTTGTTGTATTCTACGATACGAACATTTTGAGCCTAATTAATCAATTTTTGGACAATTTTTCACACGTACAAACGAAATGCTACAGTGACGCAATGATTACGAAGTGACACTATACTCCCAAATTTGGCCTCCCAAATTTGGGATCTAAACAAGGCCTTAGTATTAAACTATGGAAACGACTTATTTTCAAGAGAAGGTTGAAATTATGATGAGCTCTAAAAAGCTTGAAATTCCAAGTTGAAAGTTCAGTACTTGAAATTATTTTCAAGTTGAAAGTTGAGTACTTGAAATTGACATGTGTGGGCTGCCCGGATGGGCGGCGCAGGCAGCGTCCGGTGGCCCTGAAGCTGGGCCCACCTTCCAGCGGCTGCTCTCGCAACAGGGGTTCGGTCCCCATTCCCTTTCTTCCCACCGCAATGCCGGAGAAGCAGCTGCCCCCGGCCCTGCCGCTCCGCCTCTGCAATCCACCCACATCCTTTCCGGTTTCTTCTTCTTTTCAGGTTTTCAGGGAGGAAGGAGGCATTCACATTCCTGGGCTTGATCAGCTTGGTTTGGGCGGGGTGGAGTAGGTAGTAGTGGTGGGAGAGCACGAGGCGATGGAGAGCCGCGGAGGAGAAGGGGAGCAACCCGGCGGTGTGATGGTAGCGGGCGCTGAGGTGGGTTCGCTCGTGTGGGTGGTGCGCCGCAACGGGTCCTGGTGGCCCGGACGGATCCTCCGCATGGATGAGCTGCCCGAAGATGGCCCCAACCGCTATCCAGCAAGGCCAGTGGACGACTAGCTAACTGGATGGGAAGGCTCCTTACATCGGCAGGAAGAAGGACATCGGTGAAATCTGCGCGGCCATCTATTATCCGTCGGCTCTGAATGCACCAGTAGAAGTACTCGAGGAAATTGATCGATGACGCACACGTTTCCTATGGGCTGGAAGATCAAATAGCAGGAGGAAAATGTAAGATTGCATGGCCTAAGGCGTGCAGCCCAACATGGCTAGGAGGATTGGGAATCCTAAACCTAAAAAAGTTCGCAAGAGCACTACGAATTCGATGGCTATGGCAAGAATGGAAAGCCGAGGACAAGCCCTGGGTTGGCATGCCGCTGCCATGCAACAACAAGGACCGCAGCTCTATTTACGGCAGCTACGTCGATCACTTTGGAAAATGGAGAAAAAGTGAAGTTTTGGGACTCAGCCTGGCTGCAAGGAATTACACCGAGAAGTATTGCGCCCTCTATCTACGGGATCTCTAAAAATAAGCGAAGAACAGTGAAGGCGGCCATAACCAATGACGCATGGATCACGGACATCAACCTAATGGCAACCTATTCGCCCGTTCAGCTAGCAGAATTCACTCATCCATGGAAAAAGGTCCAGGCTATTCAGTTAAACAGTAACGTCCCAGACACAGTCACTTGGAAGCTAACAAAACATGACGAGTACACCTCGGCATCAGCCTATGAGGCGCAGTTCTTAGGTTCTATTTCATCACCTATGGAACATCTCATATGGCGAGTGTGGGCACCGCCGAAGTGCAAATTCTTTTCTTGGTTAGCCTATCAAATCGTGTATGGACAGCAGATAGACTAATCGCACGTGGGTGGCCCAACCAGAAGACGTGTATGCTATGTCACTCCCACGATAAGACAAGCCGCTACATCCTCAAGATATGGGACATGAGTTTCGAATGGGCAGCAACACACATTCCGACGCGAACTGACTAGACGGGCTTCACCTCCGTCAGCGAATGGTGGTCACACATAGGGCACATAAACGGAACTCCGCGGAAGGGCTTACGATCCCTCATCATTCTAGTGTGCTGGGAACACTCTGGAAAGAACGGAATGCACGAGTTTTCAACCGCAACTACCTGTCACCGCATCAGCTATTTGCAAAAATCAAAGAAGAAGCGCGATGTTGGACATTAGCTGGGGGCATGCACTTAGGAGAGATTCTTGGCTTTGAGGAGTAACCCCTTTTTTCTATGTACAGTTTTTTCCTCTACTCGATCTTTTTGGCCATGTGGAGAATGTTGGGTGCATCTTCTTAATGTTCAATTTTTTATGTTAGCATGTAATCGAAATGTTGTGTACTCCGTAACTCAGAAAATAAGAAGTGGTTCACTCTGAATTTGGTCAAGGGCAAAGGTTGTTTGATTTCATGATCTCATATTCTCATCACTCCGGTCTGTATCCATATTTGATATTTATTATTTCAAATGGTTTGATGGATTGTATTCAAGTGACAGAAGGAAGATGATAGGCATTGCACAGATCAATGCATATCATCTTCTTTCCGTCACTTCACCTTTTCAAAATATGTTTGCTTTCAACGAGATATTTTCTATTTAGCAACTAGCATTTCAAGTACGAAAATGTTTATCTTACCTGTTGATTTGAACTTCCACAGTGACTGGTATAATCTCGAGAAGTCTAAGCGTGTGAAGCCATTTCGTTGTGGAGAATTTGACTAGTACATAGAAAATGCGAAGGTTCGAGCTCACCTGCAAAATATGTCCCAAGATGAAGGGAAGTATGCTCACAGAGATTATGCCATCATGCATGCCCTTGAAATCGAAAAGTCCCGATTTCCACCTGAAGGTAATAATCTTGAAGCAGACATCCTGCGTTCTCAGGTTTAATAGCTGGTTCATTAGTTTGGTGTGTAGTTTCATATTCTTGCGAACGATCCTCTAGCTAGATGGCCTCACTAGCACTCCTCATCATGGGTTCGACTCCCCATGGGTGTCACCACGCCAAAGCACAGGTCTAAGGCCCGGCCTAAGTCGTTGGTCCTCTCACACGGGCAACGGTGCCGCTGTGTAAGGTGGGGTAGGGGTTCGGGGGTTTCCTAGACCTACGTGAGAAGATCTTCTCTTAGCAAAAATGCTCGGGGCCTGTCTTACCCCCCGCAGGTCGAGTTTAGTTTCATATTCTTTCTTTAATCTCATTTTTTTGTGAAATTTTCACATTCAAATGGATGAAAGTATTACATAATCTGATCTTGGTCACTCTCTAAACTCATAGGTGTTAGGTTGATCTCTCAGCCCACACGACCCAAAGGTCGTGGGCCTTCTTCCACGCCCTGCTCGAGGGCACCCAACCCAACCCATGGTTGGTGGGCCCCCTGTCACCCTGCGCTATTAAGAGAGGTGGGGGCCACCGGCTCTACTTACGAGATAGAACGTGAGCCGCCACAACCCCACCGACATACCAATCTGATCTAGGGTTAGCGCAGGCAGTGACGGGAATACCCGACGCCGCCGCCACGACGTCCACACCATCCACCGTCGCCGTTCCAGGCCAAAGCCGGTGGCGACCAGAGGGCCGGTGAGATCTACGACCGCGACCAGAGGCACCTGCACTGCGCGTCGCTATCTTGCGTAGATCTACACCAACAGAACGTGAGATGGCCTCTGGGAAGTGTATAACCACTTGTTGTTCGTCATATTCTTGTCATTGTTCATCACGTTTTATTACCAAGATTCAAGTTTACCCTTCTAGATCTGTGACTAGTGATCATTTTATTTTTAACAATGGTATCAGTCACATATCTAGTTCATAGATCTAGAAATTGGGATAGAAATCCAAAAGAAAAGTTCAAATCTGCACAATTCAGATCGAATCGAAAGAAACAGACACACAATCCTCATCAGATCAGACAGAGAACCACCGCATCGCGGGGTAAAGAATAGAAACCCTAACCCTAGCTTACCTTGGCGTAAAGGGCACCACTGAGGGACCACTCGATGGCGGCGCGTGCACCCGTGGGTGCTCGCGTGCGCCGGTGAGGGGCCTCACAATGGCGCCACCATCTCCTCAGGGCTATCTCCGGGTTTTGACCGTGAAGGTCTTGATGGCTGTGGGGAGAAAAGAAGAGGCCACCAGCCATCGAGCCGGCGGTGAGAGAGAAACCGGCGCTGCTACGCGCGCGCTGCAAGGCCGCACAACGGCACAAGGGTCGAGCGGCGTGGCGTAATGGCGCTGGGATGCCGACGCACGGTGCAATAGTGTCTTGCCGCCAAGAGCAGCGCTCACGAGGAGCCACGGCTGCTACACGAGAGGAAAAGAGAAATGGGAGGATTAGGGTTGAAGGGCTCCGAAGGGGCTTATATACCCCCTACATCCACGCTCCACCGTCCGATCTGCTGAACGGTACGGATCGAGGCGGCCGTGGGAGGCGTTGTGGCGTTGGGCCGAATTGGCGGCCCAGCCATTGGCTGTTGGGCTTCAAGCTTGTGAGCCACGCCGCACATAGAGTCAGGCCAAGCAGCTAGCGGGCGAGCGGCCGCTGGGCCGCGTTGCGATGCGTTGCAGTGGGCCACGGGTCAATCACGCGAGGCGCTGAGCGCAAGCAAGTGGGCTGCAACTGCGCGCACGCGCGAGCTGAGTGGGCCGCGGGCCGAGCCGGCAAGCTGGGCCGCACGGGTGTGTGTTGTGTGCGGACGCGAGCAGTTGCGCGCTCATGTGCTGGCAGGAACGAGAGCCTATGGGCCAAAATATGAACTTTCTGCACAATAGCAATTCTGAATATTTTGACTCAATTTTCAGTCAATTTTGTATTGATTTGAATAGAATTTACTTATGTTAAAATTTGAACCAAATTGATAATTTTTTAGAGAGTAAATAAGAGTATTTAGCTATTGTTCATGTGTATTTATTACAGTTTCCGCTGCATAGATGATCAAATTTTGACTTGTACTTAAATTGAACCAAAGGGATAATTTAATTTCAAGTCACAGATAAAATTTAGATTAATTGTAATATTGTTATTTTCTCACCAAAGTTGATAGTAACAATATTATAATTTTATAGATGTTTATCATTGCATTATTACTTTTTCTGCCCAAAGGTGATGAAGTCTTAATGTAAAAGGCATTGTATGTTTTTGTTATATTGTTCTCACTTGATCTGATTTAATTTCAGCTGGGAATGCCGTGATGGTCTCCATCAAGGATATTCCGACTCTCAAAGGAGATAACTACAATGAGTGGTACAAGAAGTTGGATTTCTTCTTAACCATGACTGAGCTGGATTGGGTTCTCTCTGCACCGGTTCCCATAGAGCTTGAGAGGCCGGTGAGAGGGGTAGATGTTGAAGATGCTGCTTGACCGCAAACAGAGCGAGCCTATACGGCAAGCAAACAGAGGCATGACACTGAACATGCCAAGTGGATCACGGCCAACAAGAAATGCTTGGTAGTGGTAAATAATACTATAGAGCTTGCCATTTTGGGGGCAATCACAGAATGTCACACTATCGTTGAGTAACTTGAGAAACTAAAGAGTCAGTATACTGGATCTTCAAAGACTTATGCTACCAAGTTGATCAAGCAACTGGTCACAGAAAAGTACTCAGGCGGTGGGATCAGAGAGCATATACATCGCATGATTCATATAAACAATAAGCTTAAGCCGATGGATGAGGACTTGAAAGAGAGTACTATTATGGACCTTGTTTTTGCTTCATTGCCCAACGAGTTTGAGAATTTTGTTGTTAACTACAACGTCAATCTCGATAAATGGGATACAGAAAAGTCTATTGCGACATTGGCTCAAGAGGAGGAAAGGATTAAGATAGCATGTGGTGGCTTCACCAACTATGTTCAAAAGAAAAAGAATAACAATGCGTCTAACAACGCAAAAGGAAATCCCTCCTCTAAGGGAAAAGGAATTCAACAACCCCAGCAGCACAGGCCTAAGGATGGGCACTTCACAGTGGAGAAAGACCAGTGTCTCTACTGCAAAGAGAAGGGACACTACAAGAAAGATTGTCCCGCCTACTTAAAGATGATCATGGAAAGGAAAGGTGAGAACATTATCTCATTTGTAAATAAATCTCTGTATATAGATTATTTGAAATCTACTTGGTGGATTGACTCAAGAGCAAAAATTCATGTTGCAAATTCTTTACACGGATTCCGTTCGACGAGAGCCACTCAAAGAAACGAAAGGCACATTAAAGTCGCAAACGGAGTCGAGGCAGAAGTGGAGGCGGTGGGAGACCTTCTCTTGGAGCTCGACACTAGATTTGATTTATTTCGTAGCGATGTTTTTTATGTTCCTACTTTATAGAGAAACTTAATAAGTGTGTCTCGTCTAGATGATGTTGGATTTGGATGTCATTTTGGAAAAGGCATGTGTGTAATAGATTATAATGATAAAGTTGCTTCTATTGCTTTCAGGAGAAATGATCTTTATTTGTTATCGCTACGTGAAAGTGTGAATTCCGTATGTGATGTGAATGCGCTTGTATCCCCACCTACAACTCATAATAGAAAACAAAAGAGAACTCAAGACACGTCGTCGAAATTATGGCATTGTCGCTTAGGCCATATTTCGAGGGGGAGAATAGAAATGTTGGTTAAGAATGAAATACTTCCTCCTCTAGAGTTCTCAAATCTAGATAAATGTGTTGATTGCATAAAAGGAAAATATGTAAAGACTACAAAGAAAACTGTTGAACATAGCGCAGGTGTTTTAGAGCTAATTCACACGGACATCTATGGCCTGTTCTTAGTTAAAAGTATAGATGGTTATGATTTGTTCATTACTTTCACAGACGATTATTCCCGTTATGGATACATTTATCCAATAAAAGAAAAGTCAAAAGCGTTGGATAAATTTAAAACATTCAAGGCTGAAGTTGAAAATCAACTCAATTTAAAGATTAAAATAGTACATTCCGACCGTGGAGGGGAATACTATGGTTAACACACCCCATATGGCCAAGTTACAGGGCCTTTTTCAAGGTTCCTAATGGAACAAGGTATAGAAGCCCAATATTCAATGACGGGCGACCCTCAGCAGAATGGAGTAGCTGAAAGATGCAACCGTACTCTTTTGGATATGGTGCGAAGTATGATAAGCTATTCTACACTTCTAGTGAGTTTATGGATGGAGGCGTTAAAAACCGTCATCTATATTCTCAACAGAGTTCCCAGTAAAGCGGTGCCAAAAACACCATATGAGACGTGGACAGGCAGAGTTCCTTCATTGAATCACTACGAGTGTGGGGGAGTCCTGTTGAGGCAAAGATATTTAAACCGACAATTGGAAAACTAGATCCCAAAATAGTAAGTTGTCATTTTATTGTCTACACAGAGAAATCAAAGGGATATCGTTTCTATTGTCCAGACAGATTCACAAAGTTTGTGGAAACGAGACATGCTGCCTTCCTTGAAGAAGAAATGATACGGGGGAGCATGGTAGTTCGAAAGATTGATCTTGCGAAGAAGCGGGTGTACGCACCCAATCCGATGATTCAGGAGCCATTTTTCTCACTACCTGCTGAAGCTACATCAGCAGTGCGAGACACTACGATGCCAGCTCCTGTGGTGGTCCCTGATGTGGCAACAACGAATAAAAACATGGAACTTGTCCTTCAGGATCCCATAGATAATGTTGCTGCAGGTCAGGGGGAGCATCAACATCCTCCATCAGAAAATGTTCTAAATGAAGAGGCCCCTAGAAGGTCTCAAAGAGAAAGAAGGTCAGCCATTCCTGATGATTATGTAGTGTATAACACAGAAGAGTTTCGAATGGAGGATGATCCTATTTCATTCGAACAAGCCATGAGAAGCGAGAATTCATCCAAGTGGCTTGACGCCATGGAAGATGAAATGAGATCGATGAGTACCAACCATGTTTGGGACCTAGAGGAAATTACTAATGGAGCCAAAACAGTATGCTGCAAATGGGTCTACAAGACGAAACGTGACTCCAAAGGGAATGTAGACAGATTCAAAGTGCATCTTGTGGCAAAAGGTTTTACACAAAAGGAATGAATAGATTACAATGAGACCTTTTCTCCGGTCTCTTGTAAAGATTCTTTTAGAATAGTAATGGCATTGGTGGCACATTTCAATCTTGAATTGCACCAAATGGATGTAAAGACGTCATTCCTTAACGGGGATCTGGAAGAAAAAGTTTACATGGACAACCCAAGGGTTTTGTTGTGGAAGGAAAAGAACATATGGGATGCCATCTAAAGAAATCCATCTATGGATTAAAGCAAGCTTCAAGGCAATGGTACTTGAAGTTTAACTAAACGATAAAGAGGTTTGGGTTTAATGAGAATGTTGAGGACAATTGCATCTATTCAAAGTTTAAGAAAGGGAAATATATTTTCCTTATCCTCTATGTGGATGATATTCTACTGGCAAGTAGCAATGTCAACCTATTATTGGAAACGAAGAAGTTCTTGTCCTCAAACTTTGATATGAAAGATCTTGGTGAAGCCTCATTTGTTTTGGAGATTGAGATTCTTTGAGATAGAAGAAATGGGGTACTCAGATTGTCATAGCAGACATACCTAGAAAAGATCCTAGAAAAGTATTTTATGCATGCGAGTAAGCCTACTCCTGCTCCAATAGTCTAGGGCGATAGATTTGGGAATTTTCAGAGTTCTCAAAACAAGTATGAGAAGGAACAAATGAAGGCAGTTCCGTATGCTTTAGCTATCAGAAGCTTACAGTATGCACAAGTGTGCACACGCCCTGACTTAGCCTTTGTCACTAATGTACTTGGTAGATATCAGAAAGATCCAGGACTAGAGCATTGGGAACTCGTAAAGAAAGCTTTACGCTATGTGAAAGGCACAAAAGGTCTCATGCTAACATATAGAAGAATTGATTCCCTAGAGATAAAAGGGTATTCAGATTCAGATTTTGCGGGAGATGGAGATGACAGTAAGTCCACGATAGGTTGCATATTCATCCTCGCAGGAGGAGCTATATCGTGGAAAAGCTCAAAGCAATCAGTAACAGCAACATCAACAATGTATGTTGAATTTATAGCATGTTACAAGGCCTCCTGTCAAGTAGAGTGGCTAAAGAAATTCATACCAGGATTGGTAGACAACATTGAAAGACCACTAAAGATGTACTGCGATAACCAGCCAGCAGTATTCTATGCTCACAATAATAAGAAAAGTACGGCTACCAAGTCGATAAAGATAAGGTTTTATTCTGTGAAAGATAGAATCCAGGATCACACCATGAGTCTCGAGCACATAAGAACAGAAGAGATGCTCGCGGATCCGCTAATGAAAGGCTTACCACCCAACGTGTTCAAGGAACACGTAGCCGCCATGGGAATGAGGTATAGCTTGTGATCTCTGGATTATAAGGGCCCAAAAGATTAAAGAATCTGTTTCTGAATAGAGGCGTGTATTGTAGCTATTGATTCTATCGACAATTGATCGTTGTGGGAGACGACCTTAAGGGGTCTCCTAACCTAAGAATAATCACCTAGAAAAATGCAAATAAATCACAACTGAATCCCTGTGGGCCAAAGGAAGACTAGAATGCGCCCAAGGCCCACTCCGCTTGACGGCCCGACAGCCGCTCGGGCTCCTCCCTTCGAAAGACCGACGTGCGAACTTAATCTCTGCCTCGCTCGAGGGTCTCGGCCCCCTCGACCGAAACATTGTACAAACTCCGCTTCGCTCGAGGGCATCGACTTCTCTCGGGCGGACACCCCGACTTTGCCTCGCTCGAGGCCATCCATCCTAACTAAGGGCGCTCGAGCGACCACCCACCTCGCCTGACAGAAGCATTAAATGCCCGGCGTCCCTGTGGAGCGCCCAAGTCAAAAGGCAAATCGCCTCCCATGCCGACTGGCACGTCCCGGGACACTATGCGGCCAACTCCGACCACTGTGCAACCGACGTCGGTCACAGTGCCAACACTGCAGCACCCTGTGCGGACAGGCGAGCGTCACCTCGGCGTACGATTCTAGCAATCCTTATCCATCCCTCGCCATGAAACCCTCAAACGAGCCTGGGGAGGCCCTCAAATGGGCGTACAGGCAAAGACCGGACGCACGCGCTGATCAGTGCGGCCGCACGGACAACAGGGCCTAGTTCCATCCGCCAACTCCGGTCACTGCTCCGCCATCCCCGGCATTGTGCGTGACCGCGCGGCCCTGTGCCACCAACTCCTCTCGCCATGCTGCCGTGCGAAGCCCATGCCTGACCAGTGCTGAAGGTCCTGGCGCACCTGTGACGCCAACTCCAGTACGGACTCCGTGACGAGGCCCTCGAAGCACACAAGAGAACCCTTGAACGAGCGTGCGGGCAACAACCAAACTCGGCCACTGATCGGCGTAACCCCTCGAAGACCCTTCAGGACAAGCACAGCGACACGTACCTTCTACAGGAGCCACTATGCCGCCGTATACGAAAGTTGGTAGAGGATCAGCAATTTGCGCCGGGCCAAGGGATCCGCGGGACGGCCCCCACGTCCGGCGCCATGCCCACCAGTACCAGACACTATAGGTTTTACTATACAAAGCATGTAACCCTGCCCCTCCTTGAGTTATAAAAGGGGAGGCAGACGCCCGGCCAAGGGCCGGCAAGGAAGACAGACAAGCAACGAGCACACACACAAGCTAAGACGATCAGAGTTCTCAGCACACCCACCGATCACGCACGGGACTTGGAGCACGCCACTTCCTCTCCCATCACGCTTGTAACCCCTACTACGAGCACCCCGGTGCGGAGTAATACAGTGCAAGCCCCTCCTTTGCTGGACATACGGCCCCGTGGCCGGAACCAGGATAAACCGCTGTCATCTGTGTTACCCTTCGCACCAACCATCGGGAGAGTGGGCGCAGCGCGTTCGTTCTAGTTTGTGTCGGGCGGTCAGTCCGGACACTAACAGTGGCGCGCCAGGTAGGGGAGCACTGCGTTCACCCTTTCCACCCACGCATTCTCCCGATGGTGATTCACACCAAGACCTTGCCGCTACGATTCCCCATGGGGGTCTCGGACCCGCTCCCGGCCGGATTCCAGATTCGGTTCGGGAGCCTAGAGTTTGAGGCGTCTGGCAACGGTTACCTCATGCGCCTCCTCCAAAGGAGCGCAGACGTGGAGGCTCCTGCGTCACCCCCGCCATCACCGCAACGTAGAAGGCGCTCGGGGCGGCGCGCACAACGAGCGCGCGCGCAACGGCGCAAAGCGGCTCGAGTGTGCTCCCCCGAGTGGGACCAAGCAGACGAGTCACGACCTGCACCGACGGGGGAGGCAACGCCTTCACCGACACCATCCACTGTGTATCCCATCGGGGAGAGCGCGGCCAAGCCGTTGCGACAACAGATCGCCACTGTGGCTCATTCATCGTCGGTCAGTACCAACCTGAACATGTACGAGGACTTGCCGGGACATCATCTGATCTTAATCCGCAACCTCATCACGACTTTGCCTGACGATCAGTACCCCGACTCCGACGATGAGGTAAACACTCAGGACCGGGAGGCCTCGGGGTGGGACTACTCCGGGCTCCGTAGCCGTGAGACCTTTGTGTCATTTCAGACCGTGGTAGACTACTGCCTTACCTGCTCTGACGACTTCAGCGAAGGGGATTACGACCCCACGCGCGAGTGCTTCGTCATCGGGCTGATGGTGCCTGAGGACGGGGGCGACGGGGCTGAAACCGCGGCAGGACACACTGACCGAGCAGCGAACTCGCAAGCCGCCACGCCACCCAACAATGTCGCGCTTGAGCAGGCGCAGCTGGCTCAGGTCCGAGAGCTAGAGGCCAAGCTCGAGGAAGAGCGCCAGCAGATACGCCGTTTGCGAGCCACCCTTGAGTCTGTGCCCCAGGAGCGTGGCGCTCCCGCCATGGCCAAGGCGGCGCCCCTCGAGCGTGGAGCGCGCGCCAGAGAAGCAGGACGTGTCGCTCGCGCGCGCATTGAAGCCGGTGATGATGTGGACGATCCCTTGCCAATGGCAAGGGCAAGCCAGAAGCTCATCACCGCAGCGACGTTGATTCGGGCCATGCCTGAGCCATCGACTCCGGAGGGCCGCAAGCTGCGCCGCGAGGTACAGCTCCTCATCGAGCAGGCCGCCATACAGCAGGCCGAAAGCTCCGCGTCTCGCATGCGCCACATGACCAGCACAAAAGCTGGCGGAAGCATGCACGACCCAGAGGAGTCGGTCCAAACCCCACCCGGGGGCGGAGCGGTGCCCGGCACATATTCTGCAGATGATCCCCGTCACATGGCCCTTCGCTGTGTGGGGATTGGACCTCGTAGGTCCTCTGCGAGTAGCGACCGAGGGCTTCACTCACCTGCTGGTGCCTGTCGAGAAGTTTTCGAAATGGATCGAGGCTCGAGCCATTAGCAACATCAAGTCGGACCAAGCCGTGCAGTTCTTGACAGACATCATCCATAGGTTCGGGGTACCCAATTCGATAATCACGAACAATGGCACCCAGTTCACAGGCAAAAGTTATTGGAATTTTGCGACAGCTACCATATCCACGTGGATTGGGTGGCTGTAGTACATCCACAAACAAACGGCCAAGTGGAATGTGCCAATGGCATGATACTACAAGGACTAAAGCCAAGGATCTTCAACAAGCTGAACAGGTTCGGCCAAAAATGGGTCACGGAGCTACCATCGGTCATCTGGAGCCTCAGGACAACCCCGAGCAGGGCCACGGGCTTCACACCGCTCTTCCTCGTCTACGGAGCCGAGGCCATCCTCCCCACCGACTTGGAATACGGGTCCCCGAGGCTCAAAGCTTACCAAGAGAGTCAAAACCAGCAAGCCCGTGAGGACTCGCTAGACTGTGTGGATGAGGCTCGCGACGTGGCGCTCTTACACTCAGCAAGGTACCAACAATCTCTCCGGCGATACCAAGCACAGAAGGTTCGACGTCGAGACCTCAACAAGGGAGACTTGGTGCTAAGGCTTTGACAAGACAATCGAGGGTGCCACAAGCTCACACCGCTGTGGGAATGACCCTACATCATCGCGGAAGTCCTAAAACTTGGCACGTACAAGCTCGCGAACGAGAAGGTCGAAGTCTTTCCCAACGCCTGGAACATACAACAGATACGTCGCTTCTATCCATGAGCTTTTAAGTTCATTTGTACATATGTAAATTTCACAACAATTAATAAAGGAAGTTCACGAATAGGAGGACTCATCTTTACCCTCGGTAAAGCCAAGTCCCCCTCAGGGGCTACATCAGGGGTCACCCCCCTGTCTTTCCATTTTTCGCGAACCCTTTTTTCTCGCAAGATGTCAACGCTTTATGCCTCAAACACTTAGAAAGAATGACGTTGGGCGTGAACTAGCTAACGTCGAGGCTGGTTGAGTCGTGGGACTGCCTACGCCTCAGAGAGGATACGGCATCCCCCCTCAACGCTTTGCGCCTAAGTTATTCACAAGTACGATCTTCCCGGTCGAGATCTCTCTAAGTCACAGAGGAAATACGATGACATATAAAATGAAATGGCAAATAAATTGTTTACATTACTCGTTACTTTTCATGAACTTGTTCATTACAAAACAGAATCTAATCTAGATAAAATTGGGCATACACGCCCGAGCCTCTCAGGGCGCGTCTTCTCCATATCGGGAGTCGGCTGCGGCGTCGTCTCCCTTGTCCGCCTCGAGGAAGAGGTCACCCTCGAACAGCTCGGCGAGGGTCGCGGCAGTGCCCACGGTAGCAACATCAGCCCCCTCGACGACGGCTACGCCTGCATCATCGTCGAGGTCTTCGGCGACGATGTAGCCCATGGCCAGAGCCTCGAGGTCAATGAGGAAGTGCGTCGAGATGACGCCAAGGGTCTTCTGCATGCCGAGTCATAGGGCGCCCTTCAGGCGCTTGGTGACGCAGTCGCCTTAGGCTCTTAGGTGGCTCGACACCGAGCTTCCCGAAGGGACCTCCTCGCCCTCGAGCACTCGGCACGCGGCAATAGCGGACCCCTCCAGACTCTCGAGGTCCTCTTGGAACTTTGAGTAGGCGACCTGAAGGGAATCCGCCGACGCTGATGTGTCGGCCACGACCTTCCGCAGCTCTGAAATAAAGATAGAAACGCTCGAATGAGCTTCGATCGACCCAGAGCCAGCAAAAACACAAAGGTAAGACGACTTACCCTCGACTCGCCTCTGCTCCTCCTCCAGAAGCGCACGCACGGCGATGGCCTCCTGCTGGAGCGCGGTCTTCTCCCCCTCGCGTGCTGCACGCTCCTGCTGCAGTTCGGCCTGCACTACAATGAGCGACACATCCCTTAGCGCGAGCTGGGACCGCGCGTCCTCGAGCGTTGCATGCTCTTGTTGGAGCCGCCCCTCTGCCGCCACGAGCGCCTCGGTCTTCTCCCGCAGTGCGACGCCCAGTTGCTCGGCCTCCTGGGCCTTCTGCTCTGCCAGCGCCCTCTGAGCGTCGCGCTCCTCGGCCGCTCGAGTCAGGCCCTCCATCGCTGTCAGCGCCTCCTCCTTCTCCTTGAGCGCGGCGCCCAGCCTCGAGACCTCTTGGGCCCGTGGCTCCGCTAAATTCCGCTGGGCGTCACGCTCGGAGCGGAGCTTGTCGTTCTCCTCCATGACCCGGCTAAGCTGAGTGTGCTATCGGGCCATGTAGGATATCTTGTCTCCTGCAAGCTCCCTTAGCTGCCGCCAAGAGGAAACACGCAGTCAAAATCTGTGCACGAATGCGCAAAAAACCACCGAACAACTTCAGGATCAGTGAGCTTACCTGGTGGATGGCGAAGCTCCGGGATGTGTGGAGGGCGAGGGCATCATCGAGGGTGCTCTGCAGAGCAAACCCGGCCTGGCGATACTCTTCCCACAAATCCCGCTCCACCTCCGTGGCTTCTAGCAACGTCGGAGGGAGCCCGGCAAGGTGAGGCTCTAGCTTGGCCCAAGCACCCACCGGCTGCGTAGCCTCGGGCAGGTCCTCCATCGCCATTAGGGCGCCCCCGCCGCCCTCGATCGTGGCCAGGTCGGCGTCGGCCGAGATCCAAGCAATCGCCTCGGGGGCGGCTGAGGGTGCTGGTGCGGCGCGCTCCAGCGGTGCTGAGTCCACAACTTCAAGCCGCGGCACCACCGCCTCAGCGGTCGATGCTGCCTCTGTCGTGGCACCAGGGGTCGCCCAGGCCTCGGGGGCTGCCAGCCCCACAACACTGCCCGCAGGCGCGGGCGCATCCGCCACCACCACAAGGTCTGGGGCCGCATCCTCCATGCGGCCCTCGGCGTCGGCACCCGCGGCACTCCCCTCGCGTCGTTCTTTCCGCGACCTTGCAACCCCCTGTGCCAAGGCCGCTTGGTATCGGGCAACGACGGCCTCGGCTTAGGGGGAAAGGCTGACCGAGGGTTGCGCCTGCGTGTGAGGAGTGGCTTGTGCCCCCAGCTTGAGTGCCTTCGTGGGCGCAAGCGATGGGAAGGTAAGCGCGGTGGTGCGGATGATGAACAAAAACTAGTTAAGAAAAATAGCGAAAGAGAGCGCAAAAGGATGAACAACAAACAGACAAGAGCGGAACTCACCGGGTCACCACCGACAGTTTGCGCTTCTTCGACCGGATCGAAGGCTGCGCACCCCTGGAGCTGGGTGGGGGTTGGGACGGCACGGCAGGAGCGGGCGCAACGGGCGTCCGTGGCCTCGAGGGTGCCTAGGGCGTCGAGGGCCCCCTTGCCTGCCCTCAAAGCGGGCGCAGATCGAGCCTGCACGGCGACGGGCGCGGAGTCCACCACCTCCACCACAGCCGCCGGAGGGGGCCCCGTGAGGTCGTCGGACGAGTCCTCGTCCGGCTCAGGGGTGCTCTCTGGGTGGTTAGCGGGGAGCGCCCCTCCCTCTCCCGCTTGCAGTTTTCCTTCTCGTGAGCAAGCTTGCGCTACTGCTTCTGCTCACGTTTCTTCTTTTCGGCGTCCTTCTGCGCCTTCCGCCTGTCGGAGTGAAGGCGATTCGCCTCACGAACTTCAGGGAGGGGGGATCCGAGCGATATCCCTTGCGAGATAGCCCCTGAAACCAACATTACATTTAGATACAAAACAACATAAGTCAAATCGATTAAGCCTCAAGGGTGAGACACTTACGAATCGAAGGTGGCCCTCCTCGGGACGCATCTTGATGGTCCAAAGGGCCGCGTCCGAGCAGTCTAGCTTCGGGCACTCCACCGCACGCTTTGCCCTCTGACTGGCGTGGGCCACGGGGAGCAACTCCTCCGCCATACGCGAACCCTCGAAGGGGACTCCCGGCTTCAGCTCGTAGATGGTGAGCTTCCTTTCCATCAGCGGCACCACCCTTTGCCGATGGAAGTTGGCGATGACGGCCACCGCGGTCAGCCCCTCATCAGCCAGGACGCGCAGAGCGTTGGTGAAGACTGCGAGCTTGGCTTGGCGGTCGACCGGGGACACGCCGTGCGACCAAGAGATGCCCTTCTCCCGAAGAACCTTCCCTGTGTACGCCGGAAGCAGACCACCAACGTTGCGCAGGTAGAACCACCCCTTGTCTCAGTCCTGGTTGTTGAAGGTCATCGTGCAGGGGATGTACAAGTTTCTCCGAGTCTCGCGGGCGTGGATGGCAAGGCCACCGGCGCGGACGGCCTTCCGGACTCCCCACGCCTCGCCGGCGATCGTGAAGAGTTCACCCCGGAAGAGGTGAACCCACACGTCCCAGTGCGCCTCGACCCCCAGGTACCTTCGCAGATGGCGACGAAGACCGCCGCCTGTGAGATGGCATTGGGGGCGAAGTTGTGCAGCTCTACCTAGTAGTGCTTGCACAACCCGCGCACGAATCGTCCTATGGGGGCGCCGAACCCCCGCTCATGCAGTCGTGCCAGGCTGACGACGTAGCCCGGCGGGGGAGTCGACTCCCCATGCGACGCGGGCAGAGCGATCCACTCCGGCCTCTCTGGAGTTGTGATCTTGGGCAGTAGCCCAACCTCGGCGAGGCTCGCGAGGTAGCTCGCGTCCGCGGTGGACGGGCTCCATGCTGGGGGGTCCATGATCTCAACCATGGTGATGGGTGAACAGGGGGCGAAGCTGAGCTAAGCGGCGCGGCTGGGCAGAGCTTGGAAAGGCAGAGGCTAGGGGAAAGCAGAGTTCTCTCTCTCTTCTTCCTTGCGACAGAGCTCGGGGAGGCAAAGACGAAAGGAGGCGAATGGCTAAGGTAAAAGGATTGACTCCTCTGATTCCTTGTTTTATACCCGACGCAGTTAATGTGGTAGGCGCGGCTCTCACTGATGACTGGGGCCCATTGGGGAGTGAAAACCCACGCGCGTGCAATCCAAGGCGGCATTACAGCACGTCGCTTCGGAACCGCTCACACGCGCACCGCCCACGCCTAAAAAGGTGCGCCCCACTCCGCCTGCCACGGGCCACGTCAGCCACGTCCACGCGCATGACCCGGTCAAGCGAAGACCAAGCGGTGGTGTTCCCCCCGGGAGTTCCTTCCAAGGTAAGGCACCTCTTCGTTAGGCCCCACAGATCAGGGGTTCGAAGCCTGCCCCATCGGGGGTTCGACAGGCGCCCTCGATCCACAGAGTCAGGGGCAACCCGTGCGTGCTTGATCGAGCCTACCCATGAACGCGGAGTTCAGGGGCGCCCGGTGTTGCGTTCAAGGCCAGACAAAGGCAGCCGGATCGAAGGGTCCCAACGAGGGAGAGCAATGAGCCCTCGACTCCTATCGAATGGAGTCGAGCCCTACCCGACAAACCTTTGCGAGCGCTCTCATGTGACGTGTCTCCGGACCATGAAGCCGACCCTTATCGAACGGGGCTCGAACGTCCACTTCAACCACCCGTTTAACAGCTCACTGAGGCATCCATGGCTTGTCACCCGTTCGTGGGTAGCATGGATTCCCTCACCCCTCCTCCCTGCGCAAGGGCGACGAGGGTCATACTATGAAGATGAGGTAGACCCTTGATCGACCCGTTTGGGCCAGGGCTCGGAGGCTCCTCGCACTACGGCTAACGCTTCTTTGAGTAAACCATGCCGTCATGCGGGAACGAACTCCCATATCAGGTCGGCCCCCTCGAGTGTTCGATCAAATGCCTTGGAGAGTGGTTCGCTTGGGGCAACGTCATCAAGTTAGCATAGATTGCCGACGCCGGCTGAAAGGATGCCGAAGTCGGGTAAAATGAACGCTAGACGAACATGTCACCCAACGAATCATATTCCCAAAGCGTTCATAGCCCTTGGACGAGGGTGCTCACTCCTCCAAGGTATCGGGGGCTACACCCGCGGGTGCGCTAGTGCGCCCCCCACGGAAACTCGTGAAGAGTCAGAAAGGAGCTCCACACCAGGCACCCGAAGCGATGTCGCGGAGGCACAAGCCTTTGCTAGACTAATCTATGTCCGGCCAAGGCTCGGGGGCTACTGTGGAAGGCGATCTTAAGGGGTCTCCTAACCTAAGAATAATCACCCCAAAAAACGCAAATAAATCACAACCAAATCCCCATGGGCCAAAGGAAGACTAGACGCGCCCAAGGCCCACTCTGCTTGACGGCTCAACAGCCGCTCGGGCTTGACGACCGACGCACGGACTTAATCTCCGCCTCGCTCGAGGGTCTCGGCCCCCTCGACCGAAACACTGTACAAACTCCGCTTCGCTCGAGGGCATAGACTTCTCTCGGGCAGACACCCCGACTTCGCCTCGCTCGAGGCCATCCGTCCTAACTAAGGGCGCTCGAGCGACCAACCACCTCGCCTGACAGAAGCATTAAATGCCCAGCGTTCCTGCGGGGCTCCCAAGTCAAAAGGCAAATTGCCTCCTATGCCGACTGGCACATCCCGGGACACTATGCGGCCAACTCCGACCATTGTACAACCGACGCTGATCACTGTGCCAGCACTGCAGCACCCTATGTGGACAGACGAGCGTCACCTCGGCGTACGATTCTGGCAATCCTTATCCATCCCTCGCCACGAAAACCTCGAGCGAGCCTAGGGAGGCCCTTGAATGGGCGTACGGGCGAAGATCGGGCACATGCGCTGATCAGTGTGGTCGCACGGACAATGTCACACCCGGATTTACTCAAAACCCGAATGTGGCCATATGTGTGCCCAGGAAGTCCACAGACACATATAGCGAACAAATATGGTAAAAATCAGAGTACAATGCTTTATTCTCATCATAAAGTAGCGATTACATCAGAGTTTTGCATAAATGAAATACATGGACAGCGGACGACTAATAAACTCTCTCTAAGTGTAGCCGCAATCCCACAGGGACTCTGACTGGGGGAACGCCAACTCAAAAGTACGGCAGATCCTCTGGAAACTCCACAGCGTAATCAGCCTGACTCCAATCTGTTACCCGTCTGGGATTTTGCCCAAAAATAGTAATAACAGCAAGTGTAAGTAATGGAAATTACTTAGCAAGTATAGCACGGGTTATGAAGGCTCAAAAAGGCTAGACAATGGCTTAACTGCATTAGCACTTTTAGTTGGTTCGTTTTAACTTTATCCAAGTTACTACAAGTGAATGAGGACCCGGTTGTAACCCAATTAATAGTGTAAGTGACATTAAGCATGAATAAATACCAGATTCTAATCAAAAAGGATCCAGGCCGCTCGTGACCCTGAGCAAGGCTATCATGATAGATCGTACACTCTGCAGAGGTTTCGCCCTTTACCCACCAGTCGCGTAAAAGTTCAAAGGAACTTTGCACCCAACCACGCACATCAACACTTCCGAGGTGTGACTGCATAGGGACGCTACGAGGCTTTCACAAGACACCCTAACAAGTCAGTAGCCGCTGGAGTACTATACGGTGGTGAAAACTTAGGCACCGAGATCGACGTACGCCCACGGAGTCCACCGTGAGGGGGTCGATGGCGTCCGGAGCGCGGGTATCGCACCCATACTGCGCAACGTGCAGAGTTCTCAATCGCTGAGACTCCTACACGGGACTGGGTCTAACGTGACCTAGCCGACGGGGCTACCGTCCTCGGTGGAATCGGAGATCACCCAGCGCCGTACCTCCCACAACGCCGTTGGCCCCTCGGTAACTACTGCCAAGCTAGAGACGTACAAGCTACTTGACCAAGACCAGAGCCATTATAGTTCCGGCGGTGGCGACAGGCTCCTGGGTTGCCGCTTTAAGAACCGGTCCTTAGAGGGAGACACTAGAGCAAAGCACACAGCACATGCTCTAGCTCCCTAATCCATGTTACTAAAAAGCAAGTTTTAATCATTAGAGTTGAAGTGGACCATTAAGTCAATATTAACAATTAATTAAAGGTGACAGTAGTTGCGCCTAGCAAGATACTACCCATATGCAAAAACCCATAGGAATACAAGGACAGGGAAATAAATGTTAGGAATAACCTTAATGGTAAACAATATTAGACACATGCGTATGTAATGAACAGTGTATTAAAAGTGAGATAGGTAGCAAGGATTGTCCGTGCTATAACTTGCCTCAAATCCATTATACAGCTGCTCAGACTCTTCAATTCTTGATCTTGAATCTCTCGAATGACCTTCCTCTACTCGCAGAAATCATCGAGCACACAAGTAGCTAAACAAGCAAACAAACAATTTACAACTAAGAACAATACACCAATCAAAGGAAAAGCTTTAAAAGAGCGTGCTAAAGGATAGTGCTTGGTTCTATGGTCACGTGAGCGCAAGAATCACTCTAATCGGAGCTAAAACAAGGAAGATATGGCTTGATCAATTCTCGTCACCATCTGACACAGTCTGCTTGTTTATTTTATATCTCGAGTTCTAGACATCTGATTAACGTGATTCCAATTGGGTTAGCTTCATAATTTGATAACCTATCTTCTGAAAAAATATCACGATTTTAGGAGCTACTGTACAGAAACGACACATGATTTAGTGGACCTTTAAGAATCTGTTTTTGAGGGTGAAAATCTGTGCAGAAATCTGTTTAAATATTTTCGACTTAGTTACAGCCAGATTTTGACCCGACGTCTTCAATGAAAGTTGTAGGAAAGTTTCTGTAGATATCCAAAATGTATTTATTTTCTGGATTTGGTTAAAGGGATCAAAAGTTATGGTCAAAACAGTAAGCAGCTCAGGAATCTAGTCGAATTTTCAGAAAATGTTGGAAACTATGGACTAAACAAGATTTCCGGCACTTAAAGCTAGCAAGGACTTTTCTACGAAAGAGTATATACTAAACGAATATGATAGAAAATTACAAGATTCGCTGAGGTCTTACTGAAAATCCATGAAGCCAGAGACGACGGAAGGTTCGGCGCGACGACGAGATGAAGAATAGGCACCTGTGGAAGATATGGTGGAAGAAGACTACCTTAGGGATTCCCATTCAAGGGGCCTCCCTGTAAAGGAGTCGATGGTGGTGTGCCTTTTCTGGAGAAGAGGTGGTTTGTATATATAGCGAGAAAACCTCTCACCTCCACGTCCATTAGCAATATGGGACTAAAACATGGTTTAGCCTCTTTCAATGGTAATAGGCTTTTAGAGACACTAATGGGCTTTGAAATTCGGCCCAACAAAGTGATGGGATGGATTTGGGGCTAAAATTGGGTCAACTCTGGGCCAGGGCTGGTCTACTAAGATTTAAGGTGATTTAATTTTCGGAATAATTAATTTCCTGGTTATAAAATAATTCTAGATAAGTCTAGAATTCATATTTGAACCAAGAAAAATACTCCAAAAATTCCAAAAATCCTAGGAAAAATCCTAGAGATAGATATGGACATGAGGAACCCAAATAATGTATTTGGAACTCATGAAAATAATTTTTGATTATTCTAAAAATTAGAATATGCTCTAGGAAAATGAGAATAAATTTCAGATAAATCTAGAAAAATTCCCATTAGGCTTCTAAACACATTTTTGAAAATTCTACACACATAAAACCACTAAATGCAAATGCAAGGCACTCAATATTAATCCTATATTATTTTAGAAAACAAAATTTTCCTATACTAAATTCCCTGTTAATTATATAAAGCTTGGAAAATTTTAGGAAATTGAGAAAATCATTATATTAATTATGCTAACAAATCACATCCCAAAATCCAAAAATTTTGGGGTGTGACAGACAACAGGGCCTAGTTCCATCCACCAACTCCAGTCACTGCTCCGCCATCCCCAGCGTTGTGCATGACCGCGCGGCCCTGTGCCACCAACTCCTCTCACCATGCCGGCGTGCGAAACCCATGCCTGACCAGTGCTGAAGGTCCTGGCGCACCTGTGACGCCAACTCTAGTACGGACTTCGTGACGAGGCCCTCGAAGCACACAAGAGAACCCTCAAACGAGCGTGCGGGCAACAACCAAACTCGGCCACTGATCGGTGTAACCAAGCACAGCGACACGTACCTTCTACAGGAGCCGCCATGCCGTCGTATACAAAAGTTGGTAGAGGATCAGCAATTTGCGCTGGGCCAAGGGATTCGCGGGACGGCCCCCACGTCTGGCGCCATGCCCACTAGTACCAGACACTGTAGGTTTTACTATACAAAGCATGTAACCATGCCCCTCCTTGAGTTATAAAAGGGGAGGCAGACGCCCGGCCAAGGGCCGGCAAGGAAGACAGACAAGCAACGAGCACACACACAAGCTGAGACGATCAGAGTTCTCAGCACACCCACCGATCACGCAGGGGACTTGGAGCACGCCACCTCCTCTCCCATCACGCTTGTAACCCCTACTACGAGCACCCCGGTACGGAGTAATACAGTGCAAGCCCCTCCTTTGCTAGACGTACGGCCCCGTGGCCGGAACCAGGATAAACCGCTGTCATCTGTGTTACCCTTCGCACCAACCATCGGGAGAGTGGGCGCGGCGCGTTCGTTCTAGTTTGTGTCGGGAGGTTATTCCGGACACCAACAATCGTGACGATTAGATATGCTCTGTACACAAATCTAGGATGAAATAAGGAAACAGTAAAAGAAAAAGAAAAGCGAATGTGAGATCAAAGGGGAGATTGTTAGGTTGATCTCTCAACCCACACGTGATCCGCGCCCTGATCAGGGGCGCCCAACCCAACCCATGGTTGGTGGGCCCTGTCACCCTATGTTATAAAGAGAGGTGGGGGCTGCCGGCTCTACAAACGAGATTGAATGTGAGCCACCACAACCCCACCGACATACCAATCCGATCTAGGGTTAGCGTAGGCAGTGACAGGAAGACCCGCCGCCGCCACGACGTCCACACCGTCCTTCGCCGCTGTTCCAGGCCAAAATCGGTGGCAACCAGAGGGCCGGCGGGATCTACGACCACGACCGGAGGCACCTGCACTGTGCGTCGCTGCCTTGCGCAGGTCTACACCGACAGAACGTGAGATGGCCTCTAGAAGTACCTCCGCCGGAGGCGAAGGTATAACCACTTGCTGTTCGTCATATTCTTGTCATTGTTCGTCACATTTTATTATCAAGATTCAAGTTTACCCTTCTAGATCCGTGACTAGTGATCATTTTATTTTTAACAATAGGAAGTAGACACCAGATATTTTAATTCTCTTTTTTCAGGACATTTGAATACTTATGGTTCTTGTGCATCCGTAAACAATCAGGTCTCAGAACCTATAAATCAAACTACTGAATGTAGCGAAGAGGGCATGTTTTCTATTCGAGATCATAGAAGGCCCGAGATGAAAATCATTAGTTTCATCACCCCTATATCTGAAGGAAACCCCAAGAGCGATGAGAATTTGTTGCCGTTGGAGTATGAAGGGACAATGAAATGCCACGCACCAGACTGATGTTGTTGAGTTGGAGGCAAGGGTGGAGGGTGCCGTTTGTGAGCCCACACTGACCTTGAGAATAATATACAAGTTTATGATGTCAAGTTGACTGTTCATGGAAACTACACGGGCCTTGGCTTGCCCCTTGCTTTCCTCACAAGTAAGGGCGTGTTTGTTTCAGCTTTTGGGGAGCTTTTGGGTCTCGGCTTTTCAATCTTCCAAATGTCAAAAACTCCCGAAAGCCAAAAAGTCAAAATCACGTTTTGATGAGCTTTGGCTTTTGGCTTTTGGGAGCTTTTTTGGCTTTTAGAAGATTGAAAAGCCGAGGCCTAAAAACTCAAAAAACTGAAACAAACACGCCCAGTGGACTGGTAATCCCATTAAAGGCTACCCTGTCAGTGTGGAGGTTTTGGAGGATTATTGTTCTGCGGCAAGTATTGATGATCACCTCCCAGCAATTGGAAGTCTTGAATGCCTACTGAAGAGTAGAGTTTCATTACCACAGAAAAAAAGATCATCACGATCAAAGCCTGGTGGTCGTATGAAGATCAAGGAGCATGATTTAGATAAGTCAAGATGGCCTCATGACAAGAAAGCAACTACAGATGCTTCACCCAAAAAAATGCAGAGGCTCCCGTCTTCTGTGAGCAATCAGAGAGATGAACAGCTGACACAGGAGGGGCCCTGGGTTGGCTCGATGAGTCCCCGCTATGGCTGGCAGCTCCATCAGGCTGCCCGCACTGGTCTCCTCAACCGACGCCTGCAGGAGCATTTAGGGGAACATATCACTGCACCGGGGTCCTGCATGTGTTCCCCTACGCAAGCGGACACCCTCCGTTCCCCAAACCAAGAGGAGGTAGGGGGCGCCGCTATGCAGCCACCGAGGCACGTGGGCCCCGCGCAGCCCAACCACCGAGGAGAGGGCTGGGAGAGAGCGGCGTGGGGAGGGGAAAAAAGGAGTTGGGAGGGAAATAAAAAAGAGGGGAGGAATAAAATATGTGGTAGTTGGTACAGGGAAAGATGATAGAGGAGAGATGCATGCGGGAGAAATTAGGATAGGGGAAAGAATCTTGATGACCAAACTAGAATATTCCTTTTAGGGGAGAAAAATATGGGAAGATGAGTGCGGATAGCCTCAGGAAGAAGGGATGGAGGAGGAAGAGAAGGAGAAAGGGGAGGATGATGATGAAGATGATGAAGAGGAAGAGGCCCCTCTATATTTAAGCTCTTTTACGGTGCGCCATCCTAGCCTTAAAAGGGATTAGTATATAAAGATCGAACGGACCAGATTAATTGTACACTACTGTAACCGTGTTTAGTAGTATAGATAGTATGAAGTAAGTAGTATAGGTAGTATAGGGGTATTATGAGGAAAAACAGAATAGCAGACATGTAATTTTGATATATCTTTAATTTTGGAATGGCAGATATGTAATTACGATATATCTTTAATTTTTAATTTTGTTGTTTCTATTTCTTCTACTTTACCTCATTTTCATTTGTATGACAGCACAGGGTCCGACGGCCTGAAAAAAAATAAATTTTTTATGTTATTATAATACCCCTGCTAATATCTAGTTTATACTACGTGCTACCGGGTATGTACGAAGCACCGCGCCACCGGGTGGGCGGGAGAGAGCTCAGAAAAGAACCCTGTAGTTGAGAAAGGCTCCCTGCTACGGACTCGCTCAACGCCGGGAGCAAACTGCAAGCCTGTTGTTGCGAAAGGCTCCCTGCTGCCTACAAGCCCACCCCTGAGTGCTGCCATCAGCACAAGGGATTACTCCTATCATCTGAGACCGACGACCATTTTTTCTGGCTGCTGTGGCCCTCCTTTGTCCCTGTCACCGGCGACCCCCAGCAGGAGCAGCAGTAGCTACCCTTCTCTGTACTTGTGTTCGTCTTCCTCTCTGTGCTCCTGTGCGTTTGGTTTAGTTCTGTTGTGAGGAAAAAAACTTGGGATATTGTCGTGTTGATGGTTGGAGGAACATGGATGATCGATATGGAATCCTAGCTGGGTTGCAGGGTACAGAAAAGAGGCGAATCTTAGCTGTTTCGATCTAATTCTGTGGAAGATCAGGGATGCACAGTGCTGTTTATCTCTGTTGGTCTCCGCATAACTTTAGAGCTGACTTAACAGATTGAGCACCCAATTAGTTGTTTATTATAATATTGTGTGTCTCCATATGATCAGAATTTCTTAGTCATCTCACAAGTCCTGACAACCCTGTGTTCATTGAGAATCTTCTTTAAGAGGTACCTGCATCTGTTGTTTGAATGTTGTGATGGTCAATCTCTTCCTAGAATTGGCCATTACAATTTTCCTAGGTAGACTAGAGCAAAAGATACCGGCATAATATGGAATATTAGCAAGTTAATTATATGGTCATGATTTCCTAGGTAGATTAGAGCTCACAGCAAAGATGCTGTCTAAAGGAGTCGATGAGTGTTTAGGTCCCCAAGTAGAATTCACAAAGCCACCTTTACAAATTAATTGATATTCAACTCAACCATCGTTCTACTGTGCGTGTGGCGTAAACAAAAGCTAGATTTTTTTTTTGTAAGAAAGACGAATACAGACGTAGATGGTCACATGCACGGACACTCACCCTCTATGTATGCTAATCCTACTCTTAGGAGTACCTTAGAAATACTGGACCGACAGATCTACTCTTGCAATTCATGAAGTCACCAAAGGGTCATCGCTGACAGGCACGTCGCCTACCACTAAAAAATTACGCTTGATAATTTTGTAATAAATTCAGAAAAATGTGACACATATTCCGAGTCGAAGACTCGAACTTAGATGAACAGGTTTCACCACAAAAAATTTTACCAACTGATGTATTGATCTATGATCAATTCACACGTCAACGGCTTAAAGACACAATAATGTTTTTTTGAAAGCTACACAAGAATGTTTTAAAGCTGTGTAAAGCTTGATCAGATCTTACTTACGTCCATCTACCGAGCCCACGCCGAGGGATAAAAAGAAAATGGGCTTTGCGTATGCTCAGAGCCCATTTGCTTGAGGCCCCGAGCACTAAAACGGCCCAATACACACCCTAACCCCCACTCCCTTCTTCCTCCTTCCCCAGACTCCGCCCCCTCCGCTCCTCCCACCTCCTCTCCCCACCTACACGCCGAGAGGCCCGAGACCCACCGCGTCGGAGGAGCAGCCGTCGCCTCACCGCCGCCGCCGCCACGGCTCGCGCAGCCATCCCCCCGGCGCCGTCTCTGGATTTTCACCCGAAGCCCCTCCTGATTCCTTGGACAAGTAAAGGAGGCTCCTTGACTTGATCAGTTTCGGGGAGGAGCGGGAGGGGGAGGCGATGGTGGTGAGTTGTTGAGGGGTCGCAGAGGTACAGGGCGATGGGGAGCTGCGCGGAAGAGGAGGAGTGGCCCGGCGGCGTGACGGGGGCGGACGCCGAGGTCGGGGCGCTCGTCTGGGTGCGCCGCCGCAACGGATCCTGGTGGCCGGGCCGGATCCTGGGCATGGACGAGCTGCCCGATAACATCGTCATCCCTCCGCGCTCCGCCGGCACGCCCATCAAGCTCCTTGGCCGCCCCGACGGCAGCATGTCCGTACAAACCCTCACCCTACCAATACCCCAACCCCACTGGTGCTCTCTGTAATCACTTTGTGATTTTACTGTCTCCAGTGATCCGTGGCCACTGCGTCGGTTTGTTTCTGGCCTTTGGTCACCGGATCATTGGCTCTCTCATGTTGTGTCACTCAAGTTTGGCAGAGAACAAACTTTTTTTTTTATGCGCGTGCCTCTTGATTTGGGTAGAATGGGAACTTGGAAAGGGAGGGGTATTGCATATGTTTGATTATCACTTTGTGCCGTCTGGACGTTTATGGCTACCTCAAGCTCATACAACGTGGTGGATTGTTTTTACTTGGGTGCTTGCAGATAGCTGTAGATGTTGTTCTTGTGCATCATGGTTGGTAGTATCGATAGAATGCATTTCTCAACCCCTATCTTCCTCAGTTATGTGAACCTAAAAAGTGGGATAGGTGTCAGAAGTATCAGTTAGGAAATAAACTTATTTCCATATTTAATAGAGGTATGAATTTCAGAAAATAATATATATGGATTGGAATTGCGCGCACAACAAATGATCTAATTTCTTGGTGTGTTTTTTTTTAAATTTATGAACATGCTCTCCAAGTATTTTGTGTAGTTCAAAAACTGTGTTATACTGAGAAAATGTTCCCCTACTTGAAATTGGATTTTGAAACTTTTCTTCAGTTTGGTGATCTTATCATTTGAAGTTGTATGCATATTTTAACCTTCAGTATTTGTTTTTAACTTCTATATATAAAGCAAGTGCAACAATGTTTATCACTCTTCTGTTGCGTAGATATTTTCTATATTGTTTTTAGCACTGAACATCAGTTTACTAAATTATAGCCTGCACTCTGTGTCTGAAAATGTCTACCTTACTTGCTCTGATGGACTTTTCTACAGTGATTGGTACAATCTCGAGAAGTCTAAACGTGTGAAGTCGTTTCGGTGTGGAGAATATGATGAATGTATAGAAAAAGCCAATGCTCTAGCTCACCATCAAAAGAGGACACAGACTGAAGGGAGGTATGTTCGCAGAGAGGATGCCATTATGCATGCCCTTGAAATTGAAAGGTCCCGCTTTCCAAATAATTGTGATGATGTTGAAGAGGACACCGACTATGATATGTGTGCATCCCCAAATATGTATACTGCAAAATCTAAAAACATAAACGGGCTCAACAAAAAATCTTTGCGTGGTGCAAGGAGTCTGAATGATATAGAAGAAAGTTCAGCTCAAGATATGTCTCAAGCCTTGACAGTGTATAAGCAGCCACAAAATTTATCCTCTTCAAGCACTAGGTATGCATCATCAAAAAAGAAGAAGCGTAAAGGACATAAAGATTTTGAGGATGATACAGTTCAAGGATTCCAGCGTATGAGAGATCTCAGGGAGATTGGAACAAAGAATGTTACCAAGCAGAGATCTGGCACAGGTGTCTTTTCAGATGTACCTCTTCTCGAAAGTGGACCAAGCTTTGGCTATGATTTGTCCAGTGCCAATGGGATAAAAAAGGGTAAGCAATCTCATTCCTCCATAAAAAAGAAGCGCTCCAATATTGGGCAATCCTATGAAAATTCAAGGAAGAAAGACAGGAATCGTCCTCTATCAAAGCTATGTGAAGATTCAGAAGTATCTGGAACATATTATCACTGGGACCCTTCAGGCCAGTCTTCTAGTCAATACCCAGGTGGCCAGATGCCCAGTATGTTTGAACCAAGTAGGGCAAAAACTATTTTTTCAACTGATGTAAATAACTGCTCCTACAGCTCAGGCACTTCTAGTTTGGAGACATTATTAGATACACCACACATCAGTCACAAAGGTTCTGCTGTTACGGTAAAGAATGCTGAAGCTCCATGCACAACTAGATTTATCAATGAGGGCTCTGATGGTGATGAACATTTTGATAATGTTCTCAAGGAAGGTAAAGTTACAGTGCCATTTTTCTGTTTATGAATGCACTATATTTTGTTTCTTTTTTCTGGTGAAAATGGTTTAAGTTTAAGCAACCTTATCTACTGTGGTCAATTAGATAGGTCAGGTAAATGAATGTACGCAAGAATAGTATTTGTGGGTATAATGCTATTATAACACATAAATGTTTTGCAATTGAGTAGGCTCATGCGCTGTTAGACGAAAAAGTACTCATTGGCAAATTTCTTGTTTTACAACAGGGTTCTCTTAGATTTCTAGCATACAGATATCATCATTTATCCCATTTAGAGCCTGTTTGGAAGAGATGGAATGATCTAGGAATTTTCAGGGTTCAGTTCACATTTCTACTGAATTCTATGGTTTACTTCCTACAACCCCCTTTCCAAGCACGGCCCCAATTTTGATGCAAGCTCTATATGCAAATGGATGGGAACTGTTAGTGTATGATCTGATTTTATCTCTCTGATCTAAACTAGCATATTTAGCGTTTTGCCTAATCTTTTCAACTGATTTTTCTTTCTCCAGGCCATTTTGATACTTATGGATCTTGTACATCCATAAAGGATCAAATTTCAAAGTCAGATAATCAAACCACCGACTGTAGCATAGTTGGCACATCTTCAACTCGGCATCATAGAAGTTCCAAGAAGAAAAACATAAGATCTGTCACTCTGTTGCCTGAAGAAAGCCAAGGGAAGGATAATAATTCGCTGCTGCAGCAGCATGAAAGGACAATAAAATTGG
The DNA here is from genome assembly GCA_033239725.1 of Echinochloa phyllopogon. Classification (NCBI taxonomy): domain Eukaryota; kingdom Viridiplantae; phylum Streptophyta; class Magnoliopsida; order Poales; family Poaceae; genus Echinochloa; species Echinochloa phyllopogon. The sequence goes on from BTCW01000014.1 coordinate 36,978,886, forward strand.
ACGGCAGTGTCTTTAGGCCTACTGAACTTGAGGATAATATACGACTTGAGACTCCTGAGCATGAAGAGTCCTCTGAAACTATAAGCAACCATTCCAACTCTGAGAAGGGCACAACATCATTCCCCTACTATGTTCCACTTCAAGTGCTGCCACCGCCTGAACAGCAGCCTGATTTGAAACCTCCAAGATGCCTTGTAACGAAGCCAGCCAAGAGAGGGACTGCAGATAGCAAATTATATGATGTTGAGCTGACTGTCCAAAGAAGCTACAAGGGTCATCATGTGCCCCTTGTTTCCCTCATGAGTAAATGGACAGGTAAACCCATTGTGGGGTACCCTGTCATGGTGGAGGTTTTGGAGGACAGTCGTCCTGCAGCAAGTAGAGATGAACACCGTCCAGCAATGAGCAGTCTTGACTCTCTACTAAAGAGCAGAGTTACAGAGCCACGACAAGCAAGATCTTCACATGCATCACGTTCAAAAAAATTGAAGTCTAGTGGTCGTAAAAAGGTCTCGGAGCATGATTTGGACAAGTCCTGGCGGCCCCATACCAAGAAACCAGCATCTTCGCCGAGGAAAATGCGGAGGCTCTCATCTTTTGCCGGCAGCCGGAGGGAGAGCGGAGACAGGAAGCCTGTGGTTGTGAAAACTGGTGGACCTACTGTCGCATGCGTCCCACTTCGACTTGTTTTCAGTAGGATCAATGAAGCACTAAGTTTCCCAGCTAGACAAGAAAACCCCACCTGAAGTTGTGGCGGGCAGGAGATCACCCCTTTTGCATAGCAGAGATAGCATGTGGGAAGGCATATACATTTGCTAGGTTTTCTTTTGTACATTAGTTGCCGTATAATCTAAAATCTTAATGCTTGGCATGTTTACGTCAGTATCATGTTCTTGTAATCTGTAACCGCACTAGGTGGTTATTACTTACCCTCCTCGAGATTCAGGTGGAACAGCCAATGGTGGGAGGAAATAATGGGAATCAGTTGCTGTGGTTTCATCTGTCGGTGGAAGAGAAATGGCAGCAGCCCTGTTCGCTATACATCTTACAGAGTTCCATCATATAATACTATGTGCCAGCAGGCAGCAGCATCGGTTGCTGTATATAATCTGTCCGAGGTGTCTCTCGAGCTGGTGTTGGTATTCCAGTATAATGCCTCTTTCGTGCTGATGCTTGTATTCCAGCGTAATGCTTGGATGTGCTAATTCTGTAACATCTTCGATGTGTATTATGTCGCATCACAGCTTGAGATAAACTTACTTTGGCAGGTGCTTATGCTGTTATGCAGAGCCAGCAACTTATGTACTCGTTATCCTCAGTCAATTATATATGGTCCATATGTTCCGAGCTGATAGGATCACTAGTGTATATTCTGGCCAAAAAGGCATGAAACAGTTGTTTTGTCTAACGACTAATCCAGCGTAGTGCATGTAAAACAATGTTAGCTTGTAATAGTTTGTTTACGTGGGCCATTGTTTTACCAGTTTTTAAGAAAATCACTTCAACACTCAATACGAGCAGGCAGTAAGACCACATCATCTGCTTCAATGTGTTGCAGTCAGGACAGACTTCCAATATCCAACAGAGAACACCGAGTTTTTCGATAGTGATAAGACTTAATTTACAGGGACAGAGCAACCAATTTAAGTTTTGCTTGCTGCACAATCACACTACTGCGTTCTAGATAGACGATCAAGAGCAGCAGCTGCTTTGCTGAGCAACAGGCTGACCCCGCATTTGCACCGTTGCAGGCCTGCTAGCACCACTTGGAGCCGGTTGACTTGCCATCCTATTCAAGAAAAAAGAGAGCAAATATCACTTAGTTGCTCCCGCATGGAGGTAAACAATAGCAGAAGTAGCACCGGCTTATCATCATGACTCCCAAGAAAGGGTCTTCATCCTTGATGATCCAGAATCAATAACTACTGCCTCCGAGTCTATAAAGTGAAGCATGTTGTTTACCTGTTCTTTATTTCTCCTGCCATGGTCATGAATGCCTTCTCCACATTTGTTGAATCCTTGGCACTGGTCTCCAGGAATGGTATCCCGATCTCATCAGCTAGAGCCTGTGGTGGCGTGTAACATGCAGCCATTTTAACTTATCTTCCAGACTGAACAGCATTTATACAAAAGGTAACACTGATGCACCGAAGTATTACCTTCCCAGTCTCATAAGAAACTACTCTGCTCTCAGCCAGGTCGCATTTGTTCCCCACCAAAAGCTTGTTCACATTTTCACTGGCGTACCTGTCAATTTCATTCAGCCACTGCTTGACGTTGTTGAAGCTCTCCTGGTCAGTCACATCATACACGACCTATAGAAAACACAACTGTTAATACGAAACATGATATATAAACTCAAATGAGATAATAACAGATACAAATAAAGAAAGCTCACAATGATGCCATGAGCTCCACGGTAGTAGCTGCTTGTGATGGTCCTAAAGCGCTCTTGGCCAGCAGTATCCCACTAAATCAGAAGAATGTGGGAAAACATCAGTTGAAGCTTCTGACTGCTAAGAACTATATAACCTTTACTAGAATCTGTTACTTACAATCTGCAGCTTTATTGTCTTCCCATCTTGCTCGACGGTGCGGATTTTCTAGCAAATCAAAGATAGGTGAAAAAATGGTCATACAGGAGAAACAAGGCCACTAGCACACTACAGAGGGAATCAGCTTTGTCTGATCTCATTGAGAAACCAACTTACAAAATCAACACCAATGGTACTGATATAGCTCTCCAGATATGAATCGTCCTGTAAAGTGAATGATAGGAAAGATCTTCACATTAAAATTAAAAAGGATGTACATAATAAACAATTAGAAACTACCATTATAGGAGTATATCTGTCTTTAAACACCTTTCTGAAAAGGGTACTGTATTGTATGCCCTAATGGCTCCATTTCATGCAGGGATGCTATTGAGATTTGAGAGCATGTAAATTGGAAACTGAAGCGGAAAGGAAATTTATATGTGGGACTATGCATGCTTTGCAATTTTCTACTTCAAATTTCAATGAAATATCATCCTTGAGATAAGGATTTGAAGTTTGACTACAAAAAATGATTCCAAAGTTGTCCCAAAAGCTACCATAGACAGGCCAATATTTGACAGCTCATTCAAAACAACATTTCTACCAGTAAATTATTCAGTTTGGATTGCCAAACATACACTAAAGTGTTATAGCACAGAACCACAAGTTACAATAACCATGCATATCATGTCGAGGCATTTGACATAATTGTGAAGTTCAGGGCTAATCTAACACCATGCCTTGGAGGATACTAATGACTTTTTGGCTACTCATTTATGATCCTTCTTATCTTCCCTGGTACAATATCTACTTTCAGAAGCACATGTGTACTCCTACAGGGGTGCTGCCATGCTAGATGCATCCAAACTACTCCTAAATGAAAGGCACCTTCTACGAGACATGCAGACCCTTAGTGTGTTGTTAACTTGTCATGGATAATGCACTCAAAACTAAACAAAAGACCCCAGTTACTCTAAGGCACACCCTACACAAGATCAACTGTTTGCACATAAGTAGGGGAAAGGGTGGGAAGACAGGAAGATAAGAATCCTCACCGCAAACCTCAGCAGCAGGCAAGACTTCCCGACGCCTGAGTCCCCGATGAGGAGCAGCTTGAAGAGGTAGTCACTGCACGACAACAAGAGAATCGCGTCACACGATAGCCCAACCACCATCTTGTATTCTTGTCATATCATCGGGCGCATCGACACAAGTTAACACATGCTACAAACTAACTTTGTACACACATCCACCTATAGCAGAACATATAGCATAACAAGACAACCAAAGCCCCCAGCTAGCGACATGGGTAGGAGGGTGCAACGAGAACGAACGTGCGCACAAGGGCACGAATCTAGCTCGTACGGTACCTAGGCTAGCGGGAACGGCGCATCCAACCATCTGCTATTTCTGGCATGGGGGGCGACAAAGCTATGACCACCAGCACCGAACTAGAGACGCGGTAACTACCAAGTAAACGACGAGCAAGCGAGGGAGTCCCCCGAAAACCCACGATCGGGGCCGGAATCGGACCCGCCCGCGCGTCCCGCGGGGAGATCGGCCGTTCCCGGACATCAGCGCGCGCGTCCCTGCACAACGCTCCAGATTCCACGAATCCGCCACCGACCGAATCGGAAGCTGCAGCGCGATTAGAGTAGGGGGAGGAGCCGAGGAGGGAGGGGGGGACTTACTACTCGGGGTTCATGGCGGCGGACGGGACGGGACGGAGAGGCGAGGCGTCTCCTGCTCTCTTGGGGGAGGCGACGAGACGACCGAGGGGGGAGGAAAGGCGAGAAGAAATTTGGGGGAGACGAGACGAGCACGGGCGGAAAGAGAGAGAGAGAGAGAGAGAGAGAGAGAGAGGCGAGGGGAAAGGAAAGGAAAGGAATAGGAAGGGGTTGTCGAGTGGGGCACGCCTCCGTCGCGTCTGCGTGCGCCAACCTACTTTGCCTGCCAGCCCGGTCCAGCCGTCCAGGCCAGCGGCGCCACCACCGCGCACGGCGCACCCGGGTAGTACTTTGGCCTTCTCGTGTGGTGCTCGGGGTCTCCGCCCGGTGGGGCCGGGGTCGCTAGGGTTGGGGCGGTTTGTCGGTTCAGCTGGGCCTCCGCTCCACCGGATGAGGAGGAGATGCAGCTGGGCTAGCGGGCCACGGCAACCATTATACAAAGACGTTTGAACCACGGGAGTTCTTGTATGTTCAACTAATCATCGAGTGTTTATAAAAAAAAAACGTCGAATAACGAAATGCCATGCGTGCGCGGCAGGGTTATGCTCTCCACTTTCCTCATATGTGCACGAAAGATGTCAAAATATGCAAGAGGTGTGGTAAGGTCGAGGAGCAATTCTTGAGAAGTTTGAATCAAAATTTTATTTTATCCTTTTGCTCATGAACTAAAAGAATTTATGAACCTAATCGCCTAGAATATCTCTTTTGCAAAAAAATATAAATTTTTAGAAAAAGTTAACAATAAAAGGCAACCAACTCTTTTGTGAAGAGCATCCGTGGAGAAGATTCTATCAAGAAAAAAAGAAAATACAAAAAAGTGATAACCATAAAAAGAGAGAGAGAAATCTAAATTCAAAGAATGGGTCGAGAGGTTCATGCACATTTCCTCACGAGTGTCTCGACGAATGCCACCATCACAATTCAACACAAAGCAATTTGGCAATTTAAACCACGGCACATACAATATTTGTGCAACTTATTATCTGAACGTCCAAATTGAAGGTTATTAGTAAAGAGTGGTGATATCTCACAGTCCACTGTAAAAGATCAAATCACTGTGGCATATAATTCTTTGAATCCTTTATAACAAACCAAACGATTTAGATGTATTATCCAAATAATTTAGAATAATTGACCAAACAAAAAAACCTTATATACTAAATTGATGTACTTGCAAAAAAACCTAATATATCAAAATAATTTGTGTAAATGATAAATATGCCTCCCCAAATTATTATATTAACTTGCAAATTGATGTACTTCATCTGAGTCGGGATAAACTAATTCATTTGTTTCGAACTATTCATTTGACTTGTCCTAAATACTAAATATCTTTCAGAAATATGTTTAGGAACACACTCAAAGTTTTTCAACTTCATTTGAAAAGTAGAACTAATTTAATTAGGATAAACCACACAAACGAGTATAACATTGTGAGGAAAAACCATGAATGTTGTGTCAGGTGACTTTGCGGAAAAGCAGTATTTACTTTTATCTGTAAAATATTATTGGCAAAGTTGTCAAATAACATTTAGTCCAAGTACATTCGTGTCATGTGGATGTTGTGAAACATAGTATCTAGTCTCTGTTCTGCAAGTGCAGGACTAACCGTTTGAAGTTTATTCTGATGCCTTTAGCAAAAAAAAAAAAGATAGTTTATTCTGATGCAAATATGTATAAATATCGTCATCATCTTGCGCCTCCTTTGGTTATATTTGGAGATAGAGTTAAGGAATTATTTGGAAATACAATTCCTTACCGTTATGTATGTATGTAGCCTAAACAAACCGTGGAGTCGTAACATAAACACCGCTAGAGAAATGCTCATCAGTACCGGGCAAAAATAGCCATTAGTATCGGTCAGCCCAGCCGGTATACTGGCTGGGTTAATTGATACTAAATGGCAACACCGACCGGTACTAAATGGTCTTGCGTCAAAAAGAAAAAGAAAACAGAAATTGAACCACCGTTTAGTCACAAGTCACGCGTGCATGCGCGTGCGCGGCCGCGAGGATTTGAACCCATGACCTTCAACCTCACGTGTTGCTTTCTTATCATCCCACTTATACATCATATGTGATTGAGTGAAGGATATTTTCGTTTTAAAGTAACATGTGGAGGCCCATTAGTACCAGCTCAAAACACCAGCCGGTACTAACATCGACCGGTGGTTTGAGCCAGTACTAAATGGATGTTGTGGGACCAGGATCCCTAGGGCCACTCATCTATGGGAATAAACTACTCGGCTATGGGAAGTTTATTCCCGACTACTCCAAACCAGTCGGTATGGTGCAAGACGGCGTAGTAGATTGAGAGAACTAGTCGTGTACAGTTAGGAGACTTCTCAAAGTACCCCGTTGTAGTACTCCATGTTGTATACGACTAGATCATGTAACCGACTTGTAACTCTGCTCCCCGGATATATATAAGGCGGAGCAGGGACCCCTCCAAAACAACTCAACCTCACGTGCAATACAATCAAGCATACATGACATAGGGTATTACGCAATTTGCGACCCGAACCTGTCTAAATCTTTGTGTTGTATGTGCACCATTGTTCCTAGAACTCGGCGAAACCCACAAATCTACCGTCTGGGATACCCCTAGATAGACGTACTCGAGATAATCTTCGACAGGCGCGTCATTTAGTACCGGTGGTGTCCTGGCCCGATACTAAAATGACTCCGAAGGGCCTTCAAGTTTCGATCTGATGCTAAAATGGCTCCATGCCTCCTTTTATGACCGGTACTAACTGTAGTGGACGAATGTGTGTTTTTCCACTAGTGAAACCTATTGATCGGTCCGTACACGACTATAAATTCTAACATGGTCATCCACCCTTTATGGCCATAGTAATCTCTACGCAACCGTCCTATGTAAAGAGGTGACCATAGTGTAGTTTGCACGCGGCTACCAAGAACATCAAGAGAAAGAAGAAATGGCAGTTGCAGCACTCGGACGTCGCGGTGGCCACTGCGCGATGTAGTCCCTTTCGACCAGGTCTCCGTCGTGCGACGCATTGCGCGTCCCACCTCACCGCATTGGGTGGCATGGCCCCTTAGGCTCCTTAAGGAACCAAAATCCCGGCTATTTCACCTAGTTTTCCCCGGGCAGACGGCAGCCGAGGAAGTCGGCCCCCGGCCAAAAGTTCACGTCGTTTGGGAGCCCATAAGGGCAAGTACATTGGTGTCATCTAATAGACGGTCTCATGCGGTGACACGTAATTTTGAGACAACTTATTAGACAACCTATACAATATGTTGTTGTTTTAATTGTCTCATAGTAATACAAAATCCCTTAATTTGTGGAGAAAATAAAGAAATATTATTGGTTGCATGGCAACAAAACTCGTACAATGGTGGTTGACTTGTTTCATAGTCCTAAATTTTAGCTCACGAGGCAGTTGTTTCGCGAAGCAACGACCTCATTCTCTCACCTCATTCTCTCTCCTCCACATCAGCAAAAATCCTACGTAGCACTGCATGAGACGACCTATGAGACCTTTGAGGTGTAGCAATGTACCTCCTGAGCATGAGCATGGGTGGCCGACCCGATCCGCCCGTTTTGCCGTGGTGAGCCCTCCCTAGTCCCCACCCTCGAGGTCCGGACGCCGCCTCCCTGTCCCCGTCCCCGTCCGAATCGAGTGAACGGCTCCCCGTCCGCTCCGCGTCCGTCCATCGCTCCCCCTTCCCCCACGTGCGCCTCCCATCGCCGCTCCGCCTCTAATCCAACGCCGCCGCTCCACATACCGTCCACGCCGCCGCTCCACATCCCGTCCATGCTGCCGCGGCCTCCTCCATGGCTCCATCCCCATCGAGGCGTCGCCGCTCCACCTCCTGTCGAGGCACCACTGCTCCCGCACTGGCACCTCTACCTCGACGCGCCGCCGATCCACCACGGCACCTCCACCAGCTGGGCGTATGTGAGTTCTCCCTCCTCCTCTCTCTCTTCTTTTGCCTAGGGTTTCTACTACCTAGTTCTTGTAGATCTTGCTGACTTGAATTGGTGCATGGGATCAATTTCTTGGTTTAGGAGCTTGTCCCTGTGTTGCGACCGTACTACGATTGGTAAATTCATCTGCCTGCGGCTCTCTTTGCTGTATGGATGAGGAGGTGCTAAGTTACCTAAAGCAGTTCATTTATAATCTAAACAAAATTTCGAGTAGACCAAACTGAACTGCTTTGCCTGATGGCCTCATGTTACACCTGCAACCTACCAGCAGTAGTCTCCCTTGTTAGGACCAAACAAGAAATAAAAAAAATCAAAGTTAATGTTCATTCCCATGTGTTTCATGCATCTTTTATTTCCACTTGTGATGCTATGCTTGGTTCAGAAACAGATGTTGGTAGTGTGCCCTATGTTGGAAGGAGACTTTTCAACTTATGTTGGTTTAGGATGAATATGCATGCAATTAGGCCTTTGTTCAAGTAGATTGTTGAATACTTGGCTGCCTCATGAATATTTGTTTTTCAAAGCCTGTGTACTTTTCTTTGCATTGCACTGCCTGTTTCTGAATAGGTCGATAGGCAAAAGGATACCCTTGTCATGATGACAACCTGCTCTACAAGACGCCCAAGTACAAGCACATCACCCCCTCCGTCCTCTCCAAGTGCCTCAGGGTAACCCCTTGTTCAAGCTGTTCAATTATATTATGTGAATTAATTAAATATAGGACCATGCTAATTGGACGAAGCATTGGATTTCTTTGGTCGACTCTTCTGAATATGTCACACAAGATGCCCTTCTTATAAACATATCAAATTCTCAGGTAGGTTCCCCACAAATTCCTAAGCTTCAGTTGTGCACCATTACTATGGATAGATCCATGGCTTTGATTTGGCACTTGGACTGATCTCAGATCTGAGAATAAATGTCCGATTATTGATTTAACTGGCAACTACAGATGTCTTAGGGAAGTGGGAAGCTACACCACAAAGATTTCTCAGGTATTTGCTTTTGACCAGGTTCTAATAAAAATAGACAAATTCACCTATGCTTGTCTAGCTAGAGATTCTGTTTTTGAAAAATAGATAAATATCTTAGCAGTTTGTGCAATTGTAGTCACATTTCTTAGTAGTGCATATACTAGGTTCTAAATATCTTAGCAGATTGAAAATTATCTTGAGGGCCAAGGGGTAGGTGTCCTGGTGCCTGAATCCTGTGGCGGTCGTACGCCATGCTTCGACAGGGTGGAGGTCACTCTTGGCGACCACTATAACCACTCTGCAGCGTTGGGTCCCATGGTGCTCATACTCCCTGCTGTAGTACCTCGGGCGTTCCGGTACACCGAGGCGTTCCAGCGCGGGGATCAACAGGCTAGCGAAGCCTGGTGTGACTGGGCATACTCCCTGGGTTCATTCTTGTTCTGCCATCTGAAATCAGGGGAAAAACAAAAACTGAACAGGTGCAGGATAAAAGATGACCTTTATTGCACAACAAGGTGGGGTACAAAGATCATGGATACATCGAAGCTAAGCTGGTAGTGCGACTGGCAACAACAGACTCTACTCTAAGGAAGGCTAGACTAAGTGCTGAACTACTCCAGACAGACTCGGCGCTTCTTCAGAGGGAGCTGGTACTCGGGCACTTCCTCCTCGGTCTGAGTGCCTGCGTCCATATGGGTCATTTCTGGTTCATCTTCCAACAACCCTCTTTCTCTCCTGTATGCTTCCAGGTTATCCATATACTCATAGTAGGCCTGGCATCTAGCCTGGTGAGTGGCTAGGGAACTGACAGCCTGCGTGGCCGTCACCTTCTGTACCTCCAGTTCTTCTTTGTTTCTCCTAGCTCTCTCTTTACCTCTTCTAGTTCCTTCTCTGCCTTCTCGGCTCTGCGGATCTGGTGCCTCAGCTGTCCCGATGTCTCCCGGTACAGCCTGTCCAAGCCAGTGAGGTAAATGGACAAGTGGGATACAGTGTCCTCCATATCTTCATCTCTTCCAAGGCTCCTCATTTGAGCAATACACTCGCGTCCTCCACTTTCCAGGGGTGGGGTAAATCCTAGTGCTGTTCCCACGAGGTACTGCCTGTAGAGCTCGCGGAGGCACATCAGGGCTCTTCTTGCGGCTTTGCGGTAGGCATTAGGACGGTCGTAGCCGGTGGCGTGGACAAACCAAGGTGCCACTTCCTTGTACAGCGAGCTTCTCCCCACAAAGATGAACATCCGGCATCGACGGGTACCATCGGTGGTGCACTCCCGGTAAAAGTACTCGGGGGTCTCTGTGACTCCAACATGCTCCAGGCTGAGCAGCAGTAACTTGGGGAGGCCAGGTTCTGCGGGGCAGACTCCTTCACCCAACCCTCGTCAACCGGCTGGGCCATCTGGAACAAGTCAAAAAGCCGTCGGTGAGTACTTGTGTGGGGAAAAGGGTTAGGCAAGAACAACTGGTGAGAGAAGACTAGGTAGGGTCAAGATCCTAGGGGTACGTCCTACGGCCAACCTATCGGCTCTGATACCACCTGAAGCGTCCCCTCGAAAGAGAGAACTTAATGTGATACAAATACTAGTCCTAGGATGCTGGTTCACATTATTACAACAGATAGTTCAGTACAAAAACAACACTACGGGAGACGGTGGCATTGCAGGGCCACAACAAACAGGACTAACACTAAGCTCCAGATAAACAGGTTGATAACATAGAGGTCTTCATCAGAGTGGCAACGCATGCGGCTTCCAGCGGGTGACCCTAACACACAGGCAAAGGTTGGGTGCAGAACGAACCCCACTAGACGATATCCTCAGGCACAAAGTCTGGGTCTGCCTCTGCACAGATTAAGCAAGGGTGAGTACATACGTACTCAGCAAGCGCAACCACAACCACGGAGGGGTATAACAGAAGTATGCAAGTATTGTAACAAGGAAGGCTTGTGGTTTATTTAGCAGCAAAGCAAATTTTACCACACATGCAAGGGGTTGGTTTTCGCAATGGGTTTTCACAAATATTACTTTTAAAAGGGAACAATAAATGTGACATTTTCCTTTGTACAAGATTTTGTTGCTACCAGATTTCCCATCTGTCGTAGCCCAAGTCAAAACATTTCTCGGCTCAACCAAGTACCAACTTTTTCTTACACCAAAACAGGGGACTAGTGAAGTGACCAAGCCGTAACTCGCCCAATACCGTGGACACGGCTATCCGGATAGGTTTTAACTCTGCAGAGGTGTATACAACCACAAGTAGGCTACCACAACAAGAACACCTTAGTGCCAGTGTAGCTCCTATCAAAGCCATTACCCACCATAGCTAAACTGACAGGTTACCACAGACGCGACCAGGGGTTAGCAACCTACCAACGAGGTTCCAACCAGGGGCATACCTCACATAGACCGTATCCCCGGCTCCATGGCCCTCTGTTGCTCACCAGCACACCACATAACCAGCAGCTCAACTAGTGGGATTTATGCTAGGCCGTTGCCACATACAACGGTCGAGTGGTGGTACCGAAAAACGGGTTAGGCTAGATGACACATCAACATCATCCCAAAACTTGTGACAGGATAGACAACTCCCACCATGCTCAACCACAGAGGTTAGAGCACACCTCGGCATTTCACACAAGAAATACCGTCTGTCTCATCCCACACGGGTACTCATTTTATTTACACAAATCATCTCTTTTATTTTAAAGTACGCACACGGTTGCTTTTGTAAATATCAAGTGATTGTAAAGGAGTGTATAATGGTAAAATGTTCCTAAGCATTTCTAGTAGTGACCAATATTCAAACAGAGCATCGTCATATTTAAACATTAATCTAGGTTGTCAAGGAATTAGTCATAGCAATCAAGGCATGGCTATCCGACCGGGTTTAGCAGTAAAATCATGCAAGTTTTATAAAATAGGCCATGGGTTGTGTTTGTAAAAACTGGGACAAAAGTATGCATCAAAGGGTGGGATTGCACTTGCCGTTCTCCCAACCCTCGGGGGATTCCTGCCCGGGGTCTTGGTCTCCAAGCTCCTGCTCGTAGCACTGCTCCTCCTCGAGTCCTTCCTCGTTCACGGCGGAGTCTACGGTACACACAAGCAAACACTCAATAAACAAAAGAAAAGCTTTTATTGAGCTCCGAAAGAAAGAACGGAAAAAGAGAGCGGATGATGATGGCATGATTATTTTTGGGTGTGGACTGGTTGGATTTGGCAAGAGTATGTTGGTGAATATTGTGGTGGAGTTTGGGGTCAAACGGGATTAATTTGGCGCATGAAATGACGAGTTTAGTGGGGTTTAGGGGCTGTTTATAAAGAACAGGGACCTTTTTGTAAATATGGAAAAGCTCAGGGGCTTCTGGTGAAATAAACAGAGAGAGAGAGAATAGTGCCAGAGGACCGCGGGTTAATTTATTTAAAGTCCAGGGGGTCATGTGTAAACGTGCAAGAGAGAGGGGCTCCTGTTCATGTGGACCGCGGGTTGAATGGGGTAAACATCAGGGGGTTATGGGCAAAATTGCCCTTCTCTTTCGCTCGACAGACAGAGAGAGGGGGGGGGGGAGCGACGGCGGCGGCGCTGTCCGGCCAATCGCCGGCGATTGGGGCTGTGGCGGTGGACGGGAACAGGGGGAAAAGGACGAGCGAGGCTTGGCGAGTCCACCAGTGGGCTTACCACGGCCGGAGGCGAAGGGTGGAGGGCGGCCCACGAGAGCAGTGGCGGCGGCGGCAATGGCGAGCGTGGGCGGCGGCGCTGCGATGGCGGAGATGGCGAGCTGAGTGGCGGGTGAGTGCGAGGTGGTGAAGGAGGTACTCGCGAGCCTTTTTATAGGCGCGGAGGTGAGCCGAGGCGGTGGGTCGACGAGAGGCCGTTCGGCGGCCGGTGGCGGGGAGTAAAGGCGGTCGGCGGTACGGCGGCGCTGTGGAGGAGCTGTGCTCGTCGTATGTGGCGTGCGCGCGGGTGGCGAGGTACTAGGACAATGGCGGGGCCGGGCGGTCGGAGCGGTGGCGGCCGAGGTAGCGTGCGCGCGGGGAGCTCGTCCTGGCGTGTGCGGAGCAGTGTGCGTGCGTGGGTGGTGCAGCGGGAGGGTGGCACGGTGGTTGTCGGCGGTGGGCGGAGCAGAGCGCGCGCATCCGAGCCTGGTGGTGGCGTGCGGGTGGAGCTGAGGCAGCAGGGCAGCGACGGCAGTCGGCGGTGGGCGGCACGGCAGTGGAGCGGCGTGCTCTTGGTGAGCCGGTCGTACGAGAGCAGAGCGAGGGCGGCACGGCGGTGAGGAGTAGAGCAGAGGGGACGGGGTGAGGTTTGGCCGGCGGCGTGTCGGCGGTTGCGTGCAAGGAGGTGGGGTCGCGGATGAGGGGCGGCACGGCGTCGGTCGGGTGGCGAGGCGTGAGCGGCGGGGTGGACGGGGATGGGGCCGGCGGCGAGCAGGACAGAGGAGCGGCGGTGTTGGCGGTGACGTGCACGCGCGCGGTGGGTCGACCGGCGGGCGGAGCGGGCCGAGCAGAGCGGCAGCGCCGGAGTGAGGCGGCGTGGGGCAGGGCGCAGAGCAGAGCGGGGACGACGTCGGGGAGGGGGAGCAGAGGAAGCAGAGGAGGGAGGGAAAAGAAGGAAAAGGGAAAAAGAAAAGAAGAAAGAGAAAAAGAAAGGAAGGGAGAAAGGAAGAGGGAGAGGGGAAAAAGGGGAGGGGTCGGCGGGATTCGCGGCGGGAAGTTGATGGGCGGTCGACGACTGTCGGCCAAAGAGAGATGGACCCGGCGGTCGACCCGAGAGCGGGCGACGCGGGATGGGACGGAAAAAGAGGGAGCGGTGATGCGATGCGGACAGGGAGAGAGGGGGGGGGGAAAGACAGGTGAAGAGGATTCGGTGGAAAGGGAGCTCGGGCGGTAAAACATTTTGAAAGATTTTTCATCGGGTGGATTATTAGGTGATTTTCCCAGAGTTAAAAACGCGGGCGTTACAAACCTACCCCACTTAAAGGAATCTCGTCCTCGAGATTCGGCTGGCTCCTAAAAAGGTGGGGAAACTCTTTTCTCAAGGCATCTTCTCTTTCCCACGTAGCTTCCTTTACACTGTGTCTACTCCACTGTACTCTGCATATTCGCACTTCGGAGTTTCTGGTTCTCTTTGTGACGGTGTCCAAAATTTTGACCGGTACCTCTTGGTAACGTAGATCCGTCTGTAGGTCAATTTCTTCTTCCGGTATGTGTTCTTCCTCAGGTACTCTCAGGCATTTTCTCAACTAGGATACATGGAATACCGGGTGTATATCTGACATTGCTTCGGGTAGCTCCAATCGGTAGGCTACTTTTCCAACTTTCTTTTGCACCGGGTATGGTCCGATGTACCGAGGGGCTAACTTTCCATGGACTTGAAATCTACGGGTTCCCCGGATGGGTGAAACCTTGAGATAAACAAAATCTCCTGGATTAAATTCCAGTTCTCGTCTCTTTTTGTCTGCGTAGCTTTTCTGTCTGGACTGTGCTGCTTTCAATTTCTCTCTAATTTCAGCTACCTTCTCTTCGGCTTCTTTGATGAGTGCGGGTCCCACTAATGTACGCTCCCCTACTTCTGACCACATCAAAGGAGTCCTGCACTTTCTCCCGTAGAGGGCTTCAAACGGGGACATGCCTAAACTTGCCTGGTAACTATTGTTGTAAGAAAATTCCGCATAGGGTAAGCTCTGTTCCCAGTCTTTACCATATGTAAGGACGCACGCTCTCAGCATATCTTCCATAATCTGATTTACTCTTTCTGTCTGGCCATCGGTCTGAGGGTGATACGCGGAGCTAAAATCCAACTTGGTGCCCATAGCTTTATGCAAACTCTTCCAAAATCTCGAGGTGAACTGGGTTCCTCGGTCCGAAACAATTCTACAGGGCACTCCATGCAACTTTACTATGTTCTCCACATAGAGCTTGGCTAATTTCTCTCCACCATAACTCGTCCGTACCGGCAAAAAGTGAGCGACTTTAGTGAGTCGGTCCACTATTACCCATATAGAATCATGTCCCTTCTGTGTTCTGGGTAGGCCTACCACGAAGTCCATTCCTATCTCATCCCATTTCCAAACTGGGATAGGCAAAGGTTGTAATAATCCTGCCGGCTTCTGGTGTTCTGCTTTAATCCTTTGGCAGGTATCACACTGAGCGACAAACTGGGCTATGTCAGCTTTCATTCCTTTCCACCAATAGTTCTGCTTTAAGTCCAAATACATTTTGGTGGATCCCGGGTGAATGGAATATGGCGAGTTGTGAGCCTCGTCCATGATTAACTGTCTAAAGTCTCCTTCCTTAGACACACAAATCCTATCTTTATACCACAGCGTTCCTTTACTGTCGACTCTAAAGTCTGGTGCCTTATTTTCTCCGGTATGCTTGCAGATCTGTACTAAGTCCTTGTCTGTTCCCTGGGCTTCAGTGCACGGAACTCATCTGCCTTGCGCCTCATGGTGGCGTCGGGGATATGGTAGCGACGGAACTCTTCTTCAAACTCTTTCCAGGTGATTGCAGACTCGTCTGGGGAGGCTGCACAATAAGCATCCCACCAAGCTGAAGCAGTTCCAGTGAGCTGGTGGGAGGTCAGGAGAACTTTGTCACGGTCTTCACATCCAAACGGTTCCAGTTTCCTCTTGATAGTTCTCAGCCAGTCATCTGCTTCCAAGGGGTTGCTAGATCCCCCAAAGGTGGGTGGCCTGGTTCTCAGAAAGTTGGTCAGCTTGTCACCCGCACTGGGTCTACGGGCTGTCTCCTGACGGCGGCTGGCATTCCACACATTTTGCATGAACAGGGTGTGGTGGTACAAAGCTTGTGCCAGGTTGAAATCTGGTGGGAGTGGAGGCATAGCAAAAGATCCTTCATTCTGACTCCTGGGATGGCTTGCTTCTGGTCCGCCTCTTACAGGCGCTTGCCCTTCAGGCTGGTTCTCTCCCATAGGATCCTGCTGATCCACTTCCTGGTTCTCAGGATTCTCTCTCCTTTCTTCTGGTTGTTCTCCTCCAGCAGGAGGGGCGCGTCTCTGAGAGGCGCTAGCACGAGTGTTCACCCTCTGCAGGTTGAGCAAGGCCTTCGTGAGATTGGGTTAAGATGATGTTTAAGTTGATTAGTTCGCATTTTAAAAAGGCAGAGCAGCACACAAGCTAGCAAACAAACACACAAGGTTCCATTCCAACAGCTGAGGGTTACAACACTTGAGGGGGCTACAACAAGGCTCGCACTTCAAGGCGGGATACAGGACAAGGTAGGGAAACTACTGCTAGGGATACAAGAGTTCTCCGGACAAGCTGGCTTCACTCCCATCTGAGCGCTTGACTCTGGGCCTACCCGCGGGGCGAGCTATCTTCTGACGGTGCAAGTCGTGCCTGCTCAGCCTCGGTCAAGGTTCCATTCTCCCGAGGCGGTTCAGACGGTCCTTCTTCAGCGGGTGGTGGTCCCGCGGGAATCCCTGGCAGTATGGGATAGTTCCCCACAACTTCTCCCCATGCCATGACAGGTGTTCCAAGTAGAACATGGGGTTCTCCAATTGCCGGGACAGGCGTTCCACTCCGGGTCCAATCCTGGATACGCAGGTCCCGAGCCTGCCGGAGGCTTTCTTGGGCGACTGCCTCATTGCTGATGGCGGCAGCAGCTCTTGCTTCAGCTTGGGCCACCTGGACTTGGTGCATGCGGACCGAGAATTCTGCTTGTTCAGCCCGGGCGGTCTGTTCTCTCAGGCGTTCCGCTTGCTCGTCAAAGAGTTGGTCCAGGGAATTGAGGTAGGTGACCACTTGGTACAAAAGGGGTTCCTCTTGACGGCGCTGCTCCAAGTTCCTTATGCGGGCTCGCCAGACTGCACTTCTGACGACTGGCGGAAAGTACCTCATTGGGGTGGGGACCAGATGCCTTTCAAAGATTCCGCACATGAAGCGGAGGGCTTTCCTGAGGGCCAAGGGGTAGGTGTCCTGGTGCCTGAATCCTGTGGCGGTCGTACGCCATGCTTCGACAGGGTGGAGGTCACTCTTGGCGACCACTATAACCACTCTGCAGCGTTGGGTCCCATGGTGCTCATACTCCCTGCTGTAGTACCTCGGGCGTTCCGGTACACCGAGGCGTTCCAGCGCGGGGATCAACAGGCTAGCGAAGCCTGGTGTGACTGGGCATACTCCCTGGGTCCATTCTTGTTCTGCCATCTGAAATCAGGGGAAAAACAAAAACTGAACAGGTGCAGGATAAAAGATGACCTTTATTGCACAACAAGGTGGGGTACAAAGATCATGGATACATCGAAGCTAAGCTGGTAGTGCGACTGGCAACAACAGACTCTACTCTAAGGAAGGCTAGACTAAGTGCTGAACTACTCCAGACAGACTCGGCGCTTCTTCAGAGGGAGCTGGTACTCGGGCACTTCCTCCTCGGTCTGAGTGCCTGCGTCCATATGGGTCATTTCTGGTTCATCTTCCAACAACCCTCTTTCTCTCCTGTATGCTTCCAGGTTATCCATATACTCATAGTAGGCCTGGCATCTAGCCTGGTGAGTGGCTAGGGAACTGACAGCCTGCGTGGCCGTCACCTTCTGTACCTCCAGTTCTTCCTTTGTTTCTCCTAGCTCTCTCTTTACCTCTTCTAGTTCCTTCTCTGCCTTCTCGGCTCTGCGGATCTGGTGCCTCAGCTGTCCCGATGTCTCCCGGTACAGCCTGTCCAAGCCAGTGAGGTAAATGGACAAGTGGGATACAGTGTCCTCCATATCTTCATCTCTTCCAAGGCTCCTCATTTGAGCAATACACTCGCGTCCTCCACTTTCCAGGGGTGGGGTAAATCCTAGTGCTGTTCCCACGAGGTACTGCCTGTAGAGCTCGCGGAGGCACATCAGGGCTCTTCTTGCGGCTTTGCGGTAGGCATTAGGACGGTCGTAGCCGGTGGCGTGGACAAACCAAGGTGCCACTTCCTTGTACAGCGAGCTTCTCCCCACAAAGATGAACATCCGGCATCGACGGGTACCATCGGTGGTGCACTCCCGGTAAAAGTACTCGGGGGTCTCTGTGACTCCAACATGCTCCAGGCTGAGCAGCAGTAACTTGGGGAGGCCAGGTTCTGCGGGGCAGACTCCTTCACCCCAACCCTCGTCAACCGGCTGGGCCATCTGGAACAAGTCAAAAAGCCGTCGGTGAGTACTTGTGTGGGGAAAAGGGTTAGGCAAGAACAACTGGTGAGAGAAGACTAGGTAGGGTCAAGATCCTAGGGGTACGTCCTACGGCCAACCTATCGGCTCTGATACCACCTGAAGCGTCCCCTCGAAAGAGAGAACTTAATGTGATACAAATACTAGTCCCAGGATGCTGGTTCACATTATTACAACAGATAGTTCAGTACAAAAACAACACTACGGGAGACGGTGGCATTGCAGGGCCACAACAAACAGGACTAACACTAAGCTCCAGATAAACAGGTTGATAACATAGAGGTCTTCATCAGAGTGGCAACGCATGCGGCTTCCAGCGGGTGACCCTAACACACAGGCAAAGGTTGGGTGCAGAACGAACCCCACTAGACGATATCCTCAGGCACAAAGTCTGGGTCTGCCTCTGCACAGATTAAGCAAGGGTGAGTACATACGTACTCAGCAAGCGCAACCACAACCACGGAGGGGTATAACAGAAGTATGCAAGTATTGTAACAAGGAAGGCTTGTGGTTTATTTAGCAGCAAAGCAAATTTTACCACACATGCAAGGGGTTGGTTTTCGCAATGGGTTTTCACAAATATTACTTTTAAAAGGGAACAATAAATGTGACATTTTCCTTTGTACAAGATTTTGTTGCTACCAGATTTCCCATCTGTCGTAGCCCAAGTCAAAACATTTCTCGGCTCAACCAAGTACCAACTTTTTCTTACACCAAAACAGGGGACTAGTGAAGTGACCAAGCCGTAACTCGCCCAATACCGTGGACACGGCTATCCGGATAGGTTTTAACTCTGCAGAGGTGTATACAACCACAAGTAGGCTACCACAACAAGAACACCTTAGTGCCAGTGTAGCTCCTATCAAAGCCATTACCCACCATAGCTAAACTGACAGGTTACCACAGACGCGACCAGGGGTTAGCAACCTACCAACGAGGTTCCAACCAGGGGCATACCTCACATAGACCGTATCCCCGGCTCCATGGCCCTCTGTTGCTCACCAGCACACCACATAACCAGCAGCTCAACTAGTGGGATTTATGCTAGGCCGTTGCCACATACAACGGTCGAGTGGTGGTACCGAAAAACGGGTTAGGCTAGATGACACATCAACATCATCCCAAAACTTGTGACAGGATAGACAACTCCCACCATGCTCAACCACAGAGGTTAGAGCACACCTCGGCATTTCACACAAGAAATACCGTCTGTCTCATCCCACACGGGTACTCATTTTATTTACACAAATCATCTCTTTTATTTTAAAGTACGCACACGGTTGCTTTTGTAAATATCAAGTGATTGTAAAGGAGTGTATAATGGTAAAATGTTCCTAAGCATTTCTAGTAGTGACCAATATTCAAACAGAGCATCGTCATATTTAAACATTAATCTAGGTTGTCAAGGAATTAGTCATAGCAATCAAGGCATGGCTATCCGACCGGGTTTAGCAGTAAAATCATGCAAGTTTTATAAAATAGGCCATGGGTTGTGTTTGTAAAAACTGGGACAAAAGTATGCATCAAAGGGTGGGATTGCACTTGCCGTTCTCCCAACCCTCGGGGGATTCCTGCCCGGGGTCTTGGTCTCCAAGCTCCTGCTCGTAGCACTGCTCCTCCTCGAGTCCTTCCTCGTTCACGGCGGAGTCTACGGTACACACAAGCAAACACTCAATAAACAAAAGAAAAGCTTTTATTGAGCTCCGAAAGAAAGAACGGAAAAAGAGAGCGGATGATGATGGCATGATTATTTTTGGGTGTGGACTGGTTGGATTTGGCAAGAGTATGTTGGTGAATATTGTGGTGGAGTTTGGGGTCAAACGGGATTAATTTGGCGCATGAAATGACGAGTTTAGTGGGGTTTAGGGGCTGTTTATAAAGAACAGGGACCTTTTTGTAAATATGGAAAAGCTCAGGGGCTTCTGGTGAAATAAACAGAGAGAGAGAGAATAGTGCCAGAGGACCGCGGGTTAATTTATTTAAAGTCCAGGGGGTCATGTGTAAACGTGCAAGAGAGAGGGGCTCCTGTTCATGTGGACCGCGGGTTGAATGGGGTAAACATCAGGGGGTTATGGGCAAAATTGCCCTTCTCTTTCGCTCGACAGACAGAGAGAGGGGGGGGGAGAGCGACGGCGGCGGCGCTGTCCGGCCAATCGCCGGCGATTGGGGCTGTGGCGGTGGACGGGAACAGGGGGAAAAGGACGAGCGAGGCATGGCGAGTCCACCAGTGGGCTTACCACGGCCGGAGGCGAAGGGTGGAGGGCGGCCCACGAGAGCAGTGGCGGCGGCGGCAATGGCGAGCGTGGGCGGCGGCGCTGCGATGGCGGAGATGGCGAGCTGAGTGGCGGGTGAGTGCGAGGTGGTGAAGGAGGTACTTGCGAGCCTTTTTATAGGCGCGGAGGTGAGCCGAGGCGGTGGGTCGACGAGAGGCCGTTCGGCGGCCGGTGGCGGGGAGTAAAGGCGGTCGGCGGTACGGCGGCGCTGTGGCGGAGCTGTGCTCGTCGTATGTGGCGTGCGCGCGGGTGGCGAGGTACTAGGACAATGGCGGGGCCGGGCGGTCAGAGCGGTGGCGGCCGAGGTAGCGTGCGCGCGGGGAGCTCGTCCTGGCGTGTGCGGAGCAGTGTGCGTGCGTGGGTGGTGCAGCGGGAGGGTGGCACGGTGGTTGTCGGCGGTGGGCGGAGCAGAGCGCGCGCATCCGAGCCTGGTGGTGGCGTGCGGGTGGAGCTGAGGCAGCAGGGCAGCGACGGCAGTCGGCGGTGGGCGGCACGGCAGTGGAGCGGCGTGCTCTTGGCGAGCCGGTCGTACGAGAGCAGAGCGAGGGCGGCACGGCGGTGAGGAGTAGAGCAGAGGGGACGGGGTGAGGTTTGGCCGGCGGCGTGTCGGCGGTTGCGTGCAAGGAGGTGGGGTCGCGGATGAGGGGCGGCACGGCGTCGGTCGGGTGGCGAGGCGTGAGCGGCGGGGTGGACGGGGATGGGGCCGGCGGCGAGCAGGACAGAGGAGCGGCGGTGTTGGCGGTGACGTGCACGCGCGCGGTGGGTCGACCGGCGGGCGGAGCGGGCCGAGCAGAGCGGCAGCGCCGGAGTGAGGCGGCGTGGGGCAGGGCGCAGAGCAGAGCGGGGACGACGTCGGGGAGGGGGAGCAGAGGAAGCAGAGGAGGGAGGGAAAAGAAGGAAAAGGGAAAAAGAAAAGAAGAAAGAGAAAAAGAAAGGAAGGGAGAAAGGAAGAGGGAGAGGGGAAAAAGGGGAGGGGTCGGCGGGATTCGCGGCGGGAAGTTGATGGGCGGTCGACGACTGTCGGCCAAAGAGAGATGGACCCGGCGGTCGACCCGAGAGCGGGCGACGCGGGATGGGACGGAAAAAGAGGGAGCGGTGATGCGATGCGGACAGGGAGAGAGGGGGGGGAAAGACAGGTGAAGAGGATTCGGTGGAAAGGGAGCTCGGGCGGTAAAACATTTTGAAAGATTTTTCATCGGGTGGATTATTAGGTGATTTTCCCAGAGTTAAAAACGCGGGCGTTACAAGGGCCTAAATGATAGTGGGGTTTGGGTTGTAGATATTGAGGGATTTAGGTTGGCATTTTATCGCGGCAAGTTTAAGAGGGACTATCGGCTTGGTGGTGGGTGTCAAAGCATTGGCACCATCTATCGTACATCACTACCGGAAACTCGTAGTTTGCCGTGTGTCCCATACTTTGCCGTGTGCAATTTATCGGGCACACGGCAAACAACCTCTTTGCCGTGTGCTTTCGTTGTAGCACACGACAAAGTTTAGACACACGGAAAAGAGGCCGTGTGCCATAACCACAACACACGGTAAATAGTCTCTTTGTCGTGTGCCTACAACCCCCACACACGGCGAACATTGAAACATGAGCGGGCCGTGGACCAACATGACGGCCGTTAGCTTTTGCCGTGTGCCATAGAGCAGGCACACGGCAAACCCATGGCTTTGCCGTGTGCCTACATCTAGCACACGGCAAAGTACTCACAAAAAAACACATTCTGTCCTCCAAACTTTTTCTCCAACCCATATGCATTGCTTGGTACTCCATGTCTCAATTTAGTACAATTTTTGAACTATTTGCTATATTTAACAAATTTATTTTATTCAAAGATTTTTTTCGTGTAAGTCAAATTTGAACTACAAGTGCATGAAATAATAGAATAAAGTGAGTGGAAAAATGATATTCATGATATTGAGTACACTGTAAGGCCTTGTTCTGTAGATGAAACGAAATTTCAAAAATTGTGTTCACGAAACAATAGCACGAACGTGGCGCCGAATGTTGTTTAAATTCTATAAAACTTAAATGATGTCTAAAAATCATAATATTTGTCGATATCTCATGCTATCATATGTGGAGTGTGTGATAAAAATTTGATTGGTTTTTGCACATTTTGTCACATACTATGCTTACAATCTTAAGCTTCCCCAAGAAGCTACATAGAGTTGAGAAGTATATGGTTAGGTTTGTAGGCGCAATAACATTTGATCTTGATACTAACTTC
Organism: Echinochloa phyllopogon; assembly: GCA_033239725.1. Taxonomy (NCBI): domain Eukaryota; kingdom Viridiplantae; phylum Streptophyta; class Magnoliopsida; order Poales; family Poaceae; genus Echinochloa; species Echinochloa phyllopogon. The sequence goes on from BTCW01000014.1 coordinate 37,001,731, forward strand.
AAAATTTTTTCTATAGACAATATAAAACATAGTTTGCTTTATGTTAAATTTTAGTAATTTTCTGAATCTATTTGATAATTTTAATTGATTAATTACAATTATAGAATTTTAATTGAATTAAATTGAATGTGAGTTTGAACTACGTGAAATAATAGATGAAATTGAGTTAAAAAATATTATTGAGTCAAGTATATAAAATAGTTATAGAATAAAGTGAAAAATAATATCATTATTAGCCTTTAACTGCATGAATTAATCTATAAAATAAATTTGAAGTGAAAAATGCTATCGAGAATTGGAGAGAGAAAAAAAAAGATTTTACCGTCTAACAGCTTTATGGCACACGGTAAACACCCACTTTACGGATTTGACACACAGTTATTTGCCGTGTGCCGCAGATTTGACACACGACAAACCGTTGGGCCCTACAAGGCACATCCTCTCAGACACAACACACACGCACTCACGCCCCCTCTCCTCTCAGACACACACGACCACACAGACGCGCCTGCGCCGCCCCACCCTCCCCGCCGCCACGCCGACACTCCGCCGGCCGCGCCCTGCCCTCCGCCGCCCCCGCCCCGCGCGCCGCGCTCATGGCCGCCCTGGCCGGCCGCGCCCCGGGCTGACGGGCGACGCGACGACTGACGAGGTGACTACCGGCGGAGACGGCGGCGATGGGCGGCGCGCACGGCAGCACCACCTACAAGGGCTACACCATCTCACACAACAAGCGCTTGCACACCGTCGCCGGCAAGGGCCTCTACGCCGTCATGCGGTACGCACGCGCTTCGCCCCCTTCCTCCCCTTCCCATCCAATCCATCCGTTTCCCTCGAATCCGATAGCTTCCCCACCTGATTCAAGGCTGCCTGAATGCCGCCGCCGATGCCTCCCTGCTTTCCGCCGAGGTGGGAATGGAACTCGTCCTCGCGGGTGGGCCTCCTTGGGTAGTAGATCAGGAAATGTTGGGGGCAATTTTTGATGGGGTTGTTGGTGCGCGAATTGTGAGGACCTTGAGATGGATGGGGAACGGATTAAAAGCGGTGCAATCCACCCGTTGCCTGCACCGGCGGCTCAATCCTCGTAGCGAAAAAAACCCCGAAATGGAGATATGGAAATGGAGCTGAGCGACTGCTTTTTATTTTCCCCCCTTCATATCTCAATCTCGTTTCGTTAGGACTATCACCGATTGCTGCATCCGAGAGCTGTAAAATGCTGTAGTGATCACCTCTGGCAACTGTGCATGCTAAAACCTTGCTCAACTAGGAAGGATAAATATGGAATCTGGCTTTTCATGCTGTAGGCTCATGGCTAATTTGATGGGAAAAACCAAATAGAAACCTGCTCTCACATTTTACGTGGTGGATGGGGAAGGGATTATACGTGGTTCCATCCATCCGTTGCCTGTATCGACACAACTATAGGCTCGATGCTGCACTATGAAGGCTGTACTCCCGGCAATGCTGCAGTGTTGATATTATATTTTTATTTTCAGATGTTGTGCTGTTTTTTTGTGGTGAAGAAATTGTTTACATTCTTGCTTTGCTATACGTTTAGAATGCCATTGATATAAACTACTGGTTGCTATTATCAAACTTGTTAAATGTTATACTCTCCTAAGAGTCGGAGGTTGTTGGGATGAATCTTGCATGAAGGGTTTGGGCAAACATTATTAGTTTGCATACATATTGGTCGGTGAGCGGTGGCCTTTCCCTGTGATAGAACTGAACTTTTTTTTATTGGTCAGTTGAACTGAAGGAAACATTCAGAACCTTGATTGATTGACAAATAAGAATTTAGATACTCTACTCATCTACAATTGCACCTCTTGTTCCCTAAGATGTCAATACACAACAAACATTGTTTAAATTCCAAAACATATAGATGACAACAAGTTTTATGATTTTTCTCACATTCAGCCATTGTAACTGGATTTTTACTGACTGCTCAGCTGCTCTATATTTAGCATTTAATAAGACACTATTAGCTGCATCGACACTTCAGCAATTTTCTAATCTGTAATCATCTTGGTGCTGCCTTCATAGTGAAAGGATGAATATCTATTGACTTGATATAGGTTTAAATGTATTTGTAGCTGGAGCACAGTTACACAGGTTGACTAATCCTGCTGCATTTTTTTCTAATACAGGTAATCAGTACTATAAGCCACATCTCATTTGCGGAGGAAGAAAGCGTTTCTCCAAAGAAGCCGACTTCCATAGCTGAGGTGGCAAAGCAGCGCGAGCTACGTGGCACCCTTCTGAGCGAGGATGACAGCAAGATGAAGAGGCAGATATCTGACTTGAAATCCAAGGAGCTCAGTGGCACAGCTCTTTTTTTCTTCAGCAAGGACTGATCGATTGGAACCGCCGGTTTGCTTTCCTGTTTCTAGCCAGGCTTTTCTCGTGATCGTTGTTAATCCCCCTCTGATGGTGGTGCTGTGTGGGTGCGACAGCAACGATGGTTATCCCTAATTTAATATTGATGATTTGGTTTGCGCTTTTGTTGGTTTGCCGTGTGCCAGGGCTAGGGCACACGGCAAACATTGAAACATTCAATGTTTGCCGTGTTGGTGGCACACGGCAAAGTCGCCGATCATGGTTCACGGCCGTTAGGCACTTTATTTTACCGTGTGCCTCAAGGAACACACGGCAAGGTCTTTGCCGTGTGCACGATAAAAGGCACACGGCAAAGTCCTCTTTGCCGTCTAGCTGGTCGCCGTGAGGAGTTTACCGTGGGCTGCACACGGCAAAGCCTTTGCCGTGTGCTAAAGGAGCTTTGCCGTGTGCTAAAGTCGTGAAATTCGGTAGTGCATGTTGATGTAGATGTAAGCATGAATGTGACAAACGACACTTTATTGAGGACGTATTAGCTGGCATCTTTATCTCGTGGTGGTAGATTAAAAAGGAGTAGGGCGGGATGGGTAACCATGAGTTTAAAGAAGATGATGACGCGGAAGAGGCGGAGCCACATGCAGGCAAACCTGGGGCAAATTAGCATAGCTACATCTATACATGCATGTAACTCTCACAATAGTAGTTGATTGCTCTCCTAGTTAAATTCGTTCTCTAATGTTTGGATCCAGCTATATTCTCAGTGTAATAAGACATATGTATTTGTAACTTGGGAGCTTGAACTACTCCTATCTACATGTATAGCCCAATTCCAACAAGCATTTGACATACACAAACAAACACAAACACGCCATATGATCTTTAAGGGTACTTGTAACTTGTTGACTTCTCTTCCTTCTAGGTCAGGGAATAAGCCACACTCTCAAAATCATGAAATTTCGACTACTCCTTGTTGCTCACCATCTCGCGTGCTAGCTCACCAGCGGTGCGCGTGCTTAGTCTGTTGGTATACAAGTTAGTCTGCTAGCATAGCGGCAATTCATGTGCCGATTCTTCTTGAGACCCCGGCATATTTGTTTGCTTTCTCATGCTAGTTATATTTTTTTAGTGCAACAAGTTAGTTTTGCTTTACATGATACAACACTTGAGTTGTGTAGATGTTAAGATTAGGATGAAATTGCCCCCCTGCCTTCGATGAGCCACTGGTGTGAACTGACCCTCATAAATTTTAATTAGGTGGCAACATAAAATGAAGCTTAAATAATCAGATTTAATAAGTAGACAAATAAAACAAATATCTAAGTACGTAGTATCTCACAACGTTTTAAAAAACACATTTCTATCTCGATTCAATTCATCCTAAAAAATCGAAAATTTGGCCGCACGTGTGCGTGCGACGACCGAGAGTGAGCAGAATAGTCGTAACAGCAGACAGGAAACGAGAAACATGACCAACGAGGAACAAGTCCGCGCGACTGAATTATTAGCTCGTGCTTCGAGGAATGCCAGCGCCATTACTGATGTCAATTAGCTGGCTATCTCGTGTTTGATATCGTCAGACATCGGGAAAAAGAAGTATTTCGATTTTGTTGGCTATCTCGTGTTTGACATATAATCACATTTACAATAGAGAATCACGCATAGCATGTATTTCAATTTTGTTCTTTGAGAATCCGCTAGAAAGAAAAGAAAAACACCTGTACAAAGTAAGCAAGGATTGCTTTTTCAAGCGTGATTGCGCGTCACTTAACCAGCAAGGCACAAGCGATTCAGAATTCTATCACATAAACCCGCTGCAGATAGCTAGGAAATATCAACGGCTGAACAAACCAGGAAGTGTTACTTTGCTTCGAAAAAAAAATGAAATATAGCAAAAAAAACTATATTCTAAAATCATTACAAATTATACATCAAAAGCTGAATGATTTAGCAATCAGCACCATACATATGATCATTAGCCTATAACTGTCCTCGTTGGCATTATCTCAGACCCTACATCCCTTTTTGTTTGCGAGATGGGCATCTTCGTGGTCTCGACTAACACAGGGGTCAACTTGAAAGCACCGGCGTCAACAGCCAAATGTTTCAACTCAAATCTACTACCATCTATTCCTTTCCTTTCTGATTTGCCTATTTGGTGCGCGCTGCGCTTGACTTTCTTGTGATCTGGCTTGGTTTTACTCTGATAACACGGCTGCTCGCAGGGATCATCATTTTTTTTCGAAAAGTTGTTGTCATCATCATCAATTGCATACTTCTACAGGAACTTTGGATCCAAGCAACTAGTACCTCCTCTGTTCTAAATCGTATGGCGTTTTGACTTTTTCTAAATACATAATTTTTACCTTAGAGCAAAAATTATAGACCCGCAAATTTGGTACATTTTGGTACCTCTAGATACCTCTATTTAGGTACCTCTGGGTACTTCCTTTATTTCCACCATCCGATTTCTCGGAACGGATGGTTTTAATTAATCCCAATATGCATTTTAAAATTCCTCTATATAGAATATGCATTTTAAGTTAATGTAAGTCCATGTACACTATATTGGGCCTGAAGTATTTTTTTATTGTAGACAACCTCAAATGTGTCGAGGTGAAAACTTTCATTCGTACCAGCTATTTAACCGGCACTAAAAAGTCGATACAAACGAGAGTGGTTATTCATGTTGGAGTTAAAGCCAGCACGGATAGTCAACTATTTGTGCCGAAGGCAAATGACACCGTCACGTATAATCAAAACAATAATTTCCAAATAAAACAATAAAAAATTATTTAAATCCGAAGAACCACGTGTGAGCTACCCTTACGATTGCAAGTCACACATTTTTCACGTAAAATGCACGCACATGCGGTATCCAACCTTCGGACTCATAAGGGCATGGTACATCAGTTGTTGTCTATTTAACACATACAGACAGACAGCTCTACAACAGTTTAGGCAACTGTTGTCTATTTAGCTGTTGTGTGATAATAAATACGCACTCTAGTTTCTGTTGTTTTGCATGGGAGCACGAGCCAAAGCAGTAGACGAGATAGTAGACATCAACACTCTTTTTCCTCATTAAATGATGGCCACATCAGCTTATTTAGCCTATGTGGCAACAAAAAGACAGCTATTGTCTGTGGGTTGTACATGCCCTAACCTCCCCTTGTGCCATCCTTTCTCACCATCACACCTACACGTCATCCCTGCACACTATAGGGAGTCATATACCTTTTGACCCCTGCTATCTCAAACTTTTATCCACTTTCTAAACTTGCAAATGGCTTCAAATAAAAACTCTTTTAACTACAAAGTTGTAGATATAATCAAAATGAAAATTTTTCATATAAAGTTTGTATCCATCTGAGTTCATATGCAAAAGTTACGAATTTCAAACCAGCGTATATGTATAGGCCCAATTTCAAACCAGCGTGAATAATGGATTATACGTGCCTGCCCGAATAATCCTGAGAACATGTGTCAGCTCAATTTTAAGCTGGTGAGAGTATATGTATTAAGTATATATTACGAATTTGCTTGAGATTAAACATGAGTTAAGGGCAGTCCCAACCCGTGGCGGAGGTAAGATTGCAGCCTTGGGGGGGCTAGCCCCTCGCCCCCCTAGCTCCGCCGATGGTCCCGATCCTCAATATAGGATACTCTCACATTAATTGAGGTTCCGTATATGACTTTGTCGCTCTATATTAAATAAGAGAGAGAAGAGAACGATGAATAAATTGATCAAGTTTTAACACGAGAACCTATGCACATGACACTATCAAAGTTTGTATAGGGGAGAATAGTGTCTTCATGAAAGATAAAGGACAAGTATGATCGGTAGAGAGGAGACATAATGAATTTATTAACGATCCACACTGAAATCATGGGTTGGAGAATGTAGTGCTAAGGTGATATCGTGATAACGTAACAGTATGAGCACCATCTATAGACATTATAGGTTGGGACTGCCCTAAATGCCTGTCTTTGTCCTAGACAGAACCAAAACGTCTGCTTGCTTTCTTGGGCACCATGTAATGAACTCGGAAGTTTCTCCGGAAAATACTGGTGTGCGATGATGGGAACGAGATCCTGAATTTGCAATATCTATAATGCATAAATTTGGAATGACGTATCTATAATTCTATATGCCAAAAACAGGGATTCTGTTTCGCAAAAAAGAAGGAGAAATATGTAATGCATGAAAACTACATGCGCTTGATTCTCGCACGCCAGTATTTTCCGAAGAAGCTATTTATCAACTAAATTGTTGGAATACGCTTCTAACAGCTATCGATCGATTTCTGAACGTGTTCCAACAACTTTGAAGCGCTACTGTTATCATTTTCTGAAGGTTAATTTTTGTTGTGTGCTCAATCTTCAAAGCCGAGACACTAGAAAAATACACTAATAAGAAGTTAGCATACATACAAATTTATTACGCCAACGAAATTTAAAAGTTCATACCTGATTGCTAGCTTAGAAATTGAGATGCCTGAAAGAAGCTCCCAAAAGCCACCTGAATCTTTGTCTGAATATAGCGTCTCCACAAAGAGGGAGAATATATAGAATTTATGCATCGGCCTTCTCGGGGTCCATGAGCTCGAGCTGGCCGAGCTTCTTAATCTTGATCGATCTGCTTCACGCAGCGGCGCGTTATCTCCACCCATGCACAACCGAGCAGCAAACACGCAACGCAAGCCTGCCGTGGCGGCGGCGGCAACCAGCAATTGTCGCCGGGGATGGAAAACATGGGCCACTGCCGCACGCCGTTCCAGAGTTTCACGTTTACTTTCATAACTTTCGATATGTTTGTGCATATAGATGTGTCATGGAGATTTTAAAAAAGACTGTAGTGGTAGTCAATGTTTCAATAATTTGCATCTGATGTTTTAAATTATATAGTTTAACAAACAACTTAAACACATGTAATATGCATAGACATGCGCGGCACGGGAGTTAAAATCAAGAAAGCAGCAGCCCAAATAAAAATGCTTCCAAAAATTGTCGTTATCGCATCCGCATAGCCTTACATAGGAAAATGATCCGGTTCCTTCGAAGACGCATCCACAATAAGGCGCCTTAGGAAACACAATGTTAACGTTTACATGATTGCATTTCGTCAGAAAATCCATCCATCCAAAATGAAAAGGTTTTCTACAGAGTCTGACCCAAGCTAAACAAGTATACGTTCTTGTTCCCCACGAATAAGCAGACGAACGATCAAGTGATGCGATTGGTTCCAGTGGTTTACACAAAAATGGCCAGGGCTACTTCTAGTGCTTGATATGAATCTGACCAGGGGTTATGCCACTCTCAAGCAAAAACCTCCTCAGGCTGACGATCGCAGGGTCATGCTCCCAGCAAATGATTTCAACAGTCATAGGGTGCTTACATGTAAATGATCTATGTCCTTGCTTGCCAGTGAGTGCTTCAGGTTCCTCAACATGCTACAGCAAGAAAAACACACAAGTTTTACCTTCAGGCACATGCATAGAAATTTCAGGTGAGGAGAATACACGTGGAGAGAAGCATGCACCTGTTTGAGTTTCAGAGTTAGCTGCTCCAGATCAGGTGAGTTCTGAAGGAAGAGTCCCAGTCCATGGAAATTTGTATCCAGACACCATTCGCCAAGAGTCAGGAATTTAAGAGTGTTGAATTTTGGGCACCACTGCAAATTACCCAGCTGCACAAAGGTCCAAACGATTAAGACATGGCATACAATCCATGAAGTTGTCTACAAAACTCTCTTTGTCCAGCAAAGTTGCCTCAAAAAAAAAATAACAGGAAGCTAAAATTATGTTGCATGTACTATTGAGAAACTATCAGGCAGGACCGCAGGACTGTACCCTGTAGCCTGTAGTGTCGGAACACAGTGGATGAGAGAAACTGCAGCATGCCATCCACATTCTATAATACTATGCTTAATTTTTTTCAAGAAAGAGTCGTCGATGTAAATCACATCAAGTCTAATCATTAGGAAAGATTCACATGCAAGTCAGTAGTTAAACTGGTGAACTGACATTAGGACTAGGAGCAAGATTCACATTATAGATTTATAGTGGTCTAATATTCTAATTGATGCACATGCTGGTAGCACTGTACCTTTATTTTTCTATTTTTCACATATATACTCACTGTAACTGAGACTCAAGTTAAATAATTGTCCTACTAGAGAACAAGATGCATTTTCTGCCCTTGCCACCTAGAACAGGTGGATGTATTAGAGTTCCTTTTGAGTGCGAAACCACCAAGGTAATATTCGGGCAATTGGTGAGTGAATGTCTGAATGAGTCAAGTATATGAAATAGATTGTGTTATGGTGGCACTTGAGAAAATCAACCATCCTATAGACGTAACCTGGCACTAGAACAAACTATCAAGCAGTTTTTTTATTATTTTATAATAACTATCGAGCAGTTAGATTTGCAGTTACAGGACAAAGACAAAAGACCATTCTTAGGATATCAATTTATGAATACTTGCATGGATGCACAGATGCCAAACAAAGAAGCATACCTCTGGTTGTCCAATGTACAAGTCCAATTTTGTGACACCAGAAAGGCCCAAGAGAAACTGACGGATATCATCAACCAGAGTATCATCTTTTTTGTACTTAAACCCAATAAGTGTAATGTATGCTGTCACTAGTGACTCCATGTTCTTCAGTAAAGGTATTCTATCATATGGAGCGTGATGAAAATGAAAGAAGCGAAAATGAATGAGGTTTGGAGCGGAAATAGATGCCTGAGTCTGATCATAAGATTGAAACAAACAATCCTTCCCAATGGACAAAAACATGAGAGTCTGGGAGAAAATCTCAACGTCATAAATGGGGCAGTCATGTAACATCAGACGTTCCAATGCTTTGCACCCCGTTTGGAGTTGCCTGAAGAAGCCAGGGGTCAAATTAACTGAGGAAAAAAGCAGGCTCCTCAATTCCTCTGAAGTAAACACTGCAGGATCGATGTCCAATTTATCACCCGAGACGTTAACCACGACAGACCGAGCATCGCAGAGCAAAGTGTGGCCGATCCATAGGTTAGCTTCTTTGCGGTCGGCTTTGATCTGTGAACGGCGGATGCAGTACGAGAGGCGGAACTCCTCCAGGGGTACCGGGTTGCGGAGCATGAGCAGACGGTTGACGAACCTCTGGAACGGCGGGCTGTGCGCGTCGTAGTCGCCGTCGTTCTCGATCTCGAAAACGCGGCGCGAGGCGTCGATGCGGCGCACGTCGCGCCACAGCTGCGACAGCACGCACGTCTGCACGGCCTGGCGCGCGTCAAGGCAGGAGAGGACGCGGAGCAGCACGTCGCGGTGGAGGTCGTTGATCCCGTACCCCGCCCGGCGAGCGCGCGCCGGGGCCACGACCATGCGCCCGCTTCCAGCAGACGCCCCTGCCGTGGGGTCAGGGCCGCGAGGCATTTCGTCGAGCAGGTGGTGCTCGGACAAGCTGCAAACAAGGCCGGAAATGGAGGGTTGCGGTGAGTCAGGAATGGATCCGCAGGATCGGAACGGGGATTAAGATGGTGCAAGCAATCGGTAATCGAAGGGAGAATTCCGGGTAAAATGGTAGCAAATGATTCTTTTTTATGAGGAGAAAAGCAGATGAGGAAGGAGGCGGAGCAAACCATGCGCTCCAGAAGCCCACCCAAAGTCCCAGCGGTTGCAGCCTTCCAGTGTCGAGGCTATGGCGCTGTTTATCCTACTTTTATTCACGTGTTGGACGTCCAAACACCCGGTGTTTTTCCAGCTTTTGCCCAACAACGGAGGACTCTAGTTACTCTCAAACATTTTAAAATCCCTCTCATTTGAATTGCCAATCCAACTCTAGTTACTCTCAAACATTTTAAAATCCCTCTCATTTGAATTGCCAATCCAACAGTACTTACGTTTTATGACACAAGAGTTACATCATTTTGTATTTGAAATATTTTCATTTCATTACTGATACCGGAAGGATACAGAGAATAATTATCTGCTAAAAGTACAGAAATAGAATGTGCAACTCCAACATATACCCAGAGTTCAAATTTTAGGCGGTGTATGCTGACTTTATTCGGTATCCATCCTAGGCATTTCATAAGAGGTGTTTGGATCTCGTACAATGGCTGAGAGTGGCAAAAGGATGATGGCTCTCCTCTCGGCGACCAGGTCTGGCGAAGGCCATGGTGATCACTGAGCTCCTCCATGGCGACCATCGCCGGCCTGGACTTCAACCCCGGCCTGAACTTCCAGGCCATCGTCCGTTCTAGGTTCTGTCCTTGCTCCTCGATCTCCTCTCGGGACCCTTCCCTGGATTTTTTTTTGGTGGTCTCCTTTTCCCGTTGCGTCCATCGGTTTGGTGTTGATGAAGTTGCTCTAAATATACAATCAGTCTTGGGTGGCAATGCACCCAACTTCTGGGTGCTCCACCTCGCTGATTGCTCTTACTGTTTCTCTGTCGCTGGAAAAGTCATTGGGCTTATGGTCTATAGGCTTAACAAGTTCATCTGCAGGAGTTTTGCTCTTTTCTTTTCTCTTTGGAGAGATGGGGGTCCGTACTTTGTGAAAGAAAAGGCAAAATGGGAGCTTAAAATGGAGGCCGAATTGAGAATTCTCGTTCTCGTTCCTACGCTGATGTTGCTGCGCAACCTGTGTCCTATTAGAAATTTAGGCATCATTCGGTATATTTTAATTCCAGAAATTAGCAACAAATTCATGACAACAGTGAGTGATCCAGTGGTAACATAATATGTGCGAGTGTTCAAGTTAAATCTCCTAAATAACATGAACAACATGAGAAACCGAAACCAGAACAAAACGATGTTCAGGATGTACCCAGAGGCGGGGCTGGTACCGGAGGCACCGGATGCGCCGTCACCGGCTGGAGGAATAGTGTTAACCATCCTCGACTGGCCTTCCTTGAAGTAGTCGATCTGATTCGGTGCAGTGGCGAGTCGATGCAGTGGAGTCCCTCAAACGGTCACCGGGACGTAGTCATTCACGTGAGGAAGACGGCCACCACGAAGTAGTCGTTCGGGTTGACGAAGTTGGCCACCAGGAAGTAGTAGTACAGGTTGACGAAACCGGCCACCAGGAAGTAGTCGTACGGATGATGGAGTTAGCCGCCGGGAAATAGTCGTTCACAGCAGCGAGCAGGCGCGAACTCGTACGCTCTCCAAAAACCTTATCGCCCGCCTATCCCGAGCAGGATCACTAGACAGGGAGGTTCGGAGGCAACTGCTCACGCATGCAGAGTGCGCGCAAAGCTTGCGTTGGGAATGCAAGAGAGCAGTAAAAACAGGGAGAAGAGAGAGGTCTCCTGAAAGGAGTACCAGAGAGGGAGAGTCTGCTTGTGTGTTCTGGCTGTAGGAGAGAGCCCCTCTTATATAGGCGACCAGAGGAGGAGGGGGGATAAACCTGGACACTGCTTGGAGGCAGCAATGGCCATAACGACGTCAGTTACTGGTCAGTCCAATAATGCCATTAAACGTCATCAGTTACTCTCAGCCATCAAATCGGCAATTACTGGTAACGTTTAAGACTCAATCAATGTCATTTGTGGCAAAAGGTTCATCACACAGCACACGCCGAGCGGCTCGGCTCGGCACGGCACGGCACGGCCACGGCGCGGCGCGGCGAGCGAGCGCGCGCGTGTGGCACGCCCTTCTCCTTTTACCAACTTCACAAGTGGTCCACAGTTGATTCACTATTTAAGTTGGTTAGGATTCCCGTTGACTCTCCATCTGGGATTTAATTCCCTAGCATTTATTAGTGGACCTTTAATTCTTTGATTAATTGAGACTTAAATGGGCCAAGGCCCAATTAATCTAACATGTGCATGGTCCCTCCTAAACGATCAATATTTTCTCGGTTGCAATTTCCTATCCCTCCCCATGGCGTTAGCCCTGTTGACTCGAGGAAGTCCTCCTCGAGTTCTTCACGAGGTTTTTCAAATTCAAAATCTGATCGTGCCGCTGGGATCCTAGGGAAGTCTCCGCCCCAAATTCCACCGGAAAAATCTTATTTCTGTTGCGTTTCACCTAGCCACCTAATCGCGGCATGCAATCAGGATGTGCGCTGCAAATCCTGCAATTCCTATGGACATGTGGCACGCAACTGCCGCGCAAGGAAAACCCCCATCTATCGGCCCAAAGTGCGGGTGGGGCCGGCTGCCGATACTGTGGAAGTTTTAATCCCATCTGCCAACCGACCATGTGGTGATCCTTCGTCTTCAAGCCTCCCCACCTCGCCCCCTCCGACGTCTTCCCCTTTGCCGTCGCCCCCACCTCTCTCGATGGCAAACTTCTCCCTGGACCCCTCGTCCTCACGTCTTGGCAGGCTTCGAGGTGGTCCCTCGTGACCCCGCGGCCCCTCCCCGTAGGCTTTTTGCCTACATTGGGGCGAGGGGGTCCTTGAGCGGTACAATGAATACCTTACAATCGCCTTCCTCACGCTAGCGGTTTCCAACCGCGACTTCACCAACATGGCTGAGTCGCTGAAGGATTTCTTCATCCACAATGAAGGGGTTCGTCTTGCTGAGGTACAACCATCCCCCATCGGCGATGCTTTTGTTCGCTTCCATACCCCAGTAGTTGAGCGGGAGCCATGCAAGCTAGTTGAGCCGTATGGACGAAACTTGAACAAGTTTCGTGATGTTGCAACAGGTATGGCAATGTCGGGTCGCACATTGCATTGTTCCTCTATTCCCCCAGAATACGCCAAGGTACAAAAGATATCAGTAGAGGAAAAGCATGAGAACGATGAGTTAGATATCCCTACTGAGGATGGTATCCGGCTTCTTGGAGATGCGGTCGACCATTTCATCCTATGGCATCTACGGGATATCATACTTACCGTGGAACCTCAAAGCAATCCGTCACAAGAAGCAGTACCACAATCGCCATTAATCGAACAGCTGCCTCGGGCATCATCTGCACATGACCCAATTCGATCGGACGATTGGATTAGTACCATGTTTGCCCAAGAGGTATTAGAGTTTGATAATTCAACGCTAGATGATTCACAGTAACAGCCACATCCTTCGTCACCCAAGGCGACAGAAAAGGCTTCAACCTATCCTCCGCCGTCACCCAAGAAGATAGAGAAAGCCCCAATGCCTCCTTACTGTATTGCCTCGCATGATTACAACGCTTGATAAGGGTCCATCTACAGGGGTAGATATATTCTTAGGTGCAATGAAGAAGAAAGCACCCCGTACAACATCGACCTCTAGGAATGTGGACACTAGGTCAGAGTTCTGGGTTACGGAAGATTGTCCGGCCGAATTCGAACACGCCAAACCATTCCTGCATCAGTGAGAACTATTGGAGGGTCGATGAGAAATGAACAAGTTTCATGACTGGATCATGAGAGCCATGAAGCTAGGCATCAATGCTATCACGGCAAGAGTTCCAAGGAAAGTCTTTGGTCATATCGAACATTTTATCGTTGTTGATTTCCGGGACATATATAACCTATTTCAGCGAAAAAGACTCGACATCAACCTGATTTCTGTTTGGTGCTTGTAAGTACATTATGTAACACCCAAATCTCTCACACGTGTAATAATCACCAAAATTATGACATGTCTTTCATGTTATAAAATTTATGCAGAATACGGTATGAAGACGAAAGAAAGACAGGAAGGTACTCGGTTGCATACCGCAATCCTCTCCTAATTGCCCAATCTTAGCACTGCTTCAGGTTGAATGAAGAGCAAAAGAAAAGGCTTGAAGCTTCAGCAAATCAAGAGAAGCACGATGCAATCATAAAATAAGCTCACAACAATAGGAAGCGAACAGTTGCGATCTATATATCACATGTCTTTAGAAAAAGGCCGGACAAGGATTACATCATGGCTCCCTATTGTTTTAAGTAAGTTCTTTGTGCGGCCACTTAATTTTATACCAATAACTACAATGCCTAATAAATAACTTTATCTTATACATTTATATTTTGTAGCGATCACTTTATTTTATTTATAATCATGCCGAAGAATGGCGTTGCGATTGTCCTTGCACTACTACAGAACACGACATCACAAACGCCCAGCCATGCAAAACCGTTTGTGATGCCCACATCACAAATGGTTCCAAGACAAAACCGTTTGTGATGGTCCATATCATCAACGGTTTTTTCTACAAAACGTTTGTAATGGTGTGTACGATATACATTAAAACCACATTTTGAAGTAGTAAATCAATTCAAATCAAAAAATATTGAACTACAAAGTTGTATAACTTCTCAATATCTAGAACTTTTAGTTTGATCATTTCTTCATTCGACAAATTTATATGAATATTATTCATAAAATCTATATCTCTCATAGAGTTTGCTGAAACTATAAGAGATCTATAAGATTTGTGAACAATGTTACTCTCACTACATTGGATAAAGAAATAATATATAGAAAAGTTGTAGATCTTCAGAAGTTATACAACTTTGTAGTTTGAAACTTTTTAATTTGAATTTGTTTTACTAATGAAAAGTAAGTTTGTAGTTCTCGAAATTTGAAATTTGAGTTTTTTCAAATGACCTCAGATGAAGAAACAGTCAAAATAAGAGTTGTAGATCACAATAAGTTATGAAACTTTGTAGTTGACAACTTTTTCATTTCAAATCATCCGGTCAACGAAAACTAAGTTTGAATGTTCTCAAATTTGAAATTCAAATTTTATAAACGACTTCGGATGGAGAAACAACCAAAATAAGACTTGTAGATTTCAAAAGGTTATGAAAATTTGTAGTTGATAATTTTTTAATTTGACATTGTTTAGGGCTTCAAACAAGCAATTTACACTCGGTTTAGTATAATATGGTAGGAACCAGAACGGAATATAGTCACAATTGAGAGTGTGGTGTAGTGGTAGAGGAGGTTACGCGTGAGCGGGAGGTCATGTGTTCGAATCCCGCTGGCCGCACATTGTGTGAAAAATGGTGCTTGACTTGTGGGAAAAAATGGCTTAGATGGGGTTGGTGGCTGGTTTGTTGTGTCTTTCCACATTAAAATAATTTTTTTGCTATTTTTTTGAGGATTTTTGGTGCACTTGACATCACAAATGGTTCGTAAAACGCCTAGCAAAACCGTTTGTAATGAGGGTTTAAAACCATTTGTGATGTTGAATTCTGTAGTAGTGTTGGCTCAGCCGACTACCCTCCAGATAGTTACGAAGAAATCGTAGAAATTCTACGTAAGTAAGCGTATTAATTGTTCTTATGATAACATATATAAAATAAATGTGTTCTTACAAATACTACATTTATTAACTTTTTATATGTTTTTTCAACGCTTACAAGTTTATCGCACGTAAGGGAGGCCCCTATCTTCCAACACAACGTGACCATTTAAGATATCACAAATGGGTGAGTACTTACTACGGCTGGCTCGTCAGCGCCGACGAGGAGTCCCTCCTGCACCTCCTCAACCCTGTGACCGGCGCTCAGGTCGCCCTCCCGCCGCCTCACATCATCCGGACGTTGAGCCCGCCGGGAGCATCATATCCGGGATGAACGGTACCCACCTGAGTTCCGTTCACCCAAGAAAACTCGCAGCTACCTCTACGAGAGGGCTGTGCTGTCGTCTGGTGATCCATCTGCTGGCAACGACTGCATCGCTGTGCTTAAGCACTTCCCGGGGATGTACCTCTCCTATGCCAGGGTTGGGGACACCAAATGGACCTTGCTTCGCCTGGTGCACGTACGACCGTAGATACGATGATATCATGTACAATGGCAGCGACGGCTTGTTCTATGCTGTTGCTTGCGGTGGTAAAATCCACATGATTGATCTCAACGGCACGTCTCCAGCGCTCCTTTTCCGTCTTTTGCCTCACATCGATTACATGGATTTTTGCACCATCAGATATATTATTCGGGCACCATGGGGTGACCTCCTTCAGGTTTTGAGGCTATATGGTGATCCTCTCCTTCAGGTTCTGATCCAGATGAAGAAGATGATGAGTACCAATCAAATAGTAACCTGGAACAACCTAGAGCAAGAAGATGATTGGTTAGATGAACATGGGTCTGAAGAAGATGAGGATTACAATTAGAGACAGAATAAAAGTTTGCAAGGGAGAGTTTACAGAAATAAGCAACCTGGGAGATCGTGAGATCTTCATTGGTTTCAACAGCACATTCATGATCCACTCTGGGGACTATCCAAATATAAGACCGAATTGCGTCTATGTTTCGGATGATTACTCGGAGTATATTTTCTCCAGTACGGAAAATGTCTTGTGTCAGTTTGGAGGACGATAGCTTAACAGACATCTCGTTTTCTGATTCTGATTCGTTGCTGCATTGGCCACCCCCAGTTTGGTTTAGACCTCGCCTTACATGAACTATGGAGTATATGATTCCTTTTCTTGCTTTATTTGCAAGTGTACTGAATCTTCTGAAGACGTGGTGCTTAGTTATGATTTTTTGTTGTCTAAAGACATTTGCTGTACTAGAGGGAGTTTCCATTCAATAGTGTTGTAGTAGCGTGAATTCCAATGTTGTGTGCCACAACATTCAGAGTAGAACAAAATAAAGTAGGAGAGTCTTACTTCTGTTGTTCTGGATCCTCTTGCCACCCAACACTAATAAAGGCAACTCCAGTTTCTGTCAAACAACCGGTGAAGATCAGATCAGACTGCAGTAATCTTTTGCTCTGGATCATGTTTCCCCCCTCTTGCCACCGAACACTAAAGGCAACTCCAGCTTCTGACAAACTGGAGTAAATTTCGACGTTGTTGGGCATTGTATCAAGTTGTTCAATGCTGGATATATTTAGTATAGCATGCTAATCTTTTTTTCATTTGGAAAAGTTGTGAAATATAATCTTATGTGCTCCCAAGTCTGCATATTTAGATACATGTTTGCAAATCTGCTCCATTAATCCACGTCCAGATATTGTTGAAGTCATTTGATTCAAAGTCTACTGAAGCTCAATCAAAGTACAAGTCGGCAAAGAACCCAACAGAAGTCTGTTGTTATGCTGTGTTTGTATTTAACGTGATGTAGTACATTGGTAATTGAGTGGTATGAACCACCTAGCATGAAGAATCAATTTTTACAATAATGGCGGATCAAGTGCGCTACTAACGATCACTTGTTCACCATGTCATCATATATTGCTGGCATTTCTCTGATCAGTAGCGCAACACTTCCGGCAATAGACGAGCTCGCAGCTGATCGAATATCGTCAGTTTTCAAAGAGAGCAGGAGAAATCAGAAAGGAACTCGAAAGCAAGATTAACATGTACACACCAATTCAGTGAAAAACGTCATAATCACAGATGGAGATTACGATTGAACTTTTGCAGCATCACATTCTAATGATCCACCATACAGATTTAATTACAAAATAAATACGCTACGCTCACTAGTCACTATATATATCCACAGGCTCAAACAGAGGGCAAACTCAATCAATATAAGGACATCGATCACTTTGCATTGTACACTGACACTGACACAGGCCCTTCACTCTAGCTTCATATATTTCTCACTTGTCACTTCAAGCCCTTGCAGGATCGAGACGGAGCGTCGTCTTCATCCCGCATGGCGAACCACGGCATCTGGAGCGCGGCCGCCGCGGTGAGCCTGTCCCTGGGGTTGAACTCCAGCAGGCCGCTCAGGACGTTGAAGCCTGCCTGCGAGAGCCGCTCCTCCGGCACCGCGCCCCGCAGCTGGCTCGGCGTCGACGCCGACACGCGCAGCGGCATCAGCGACACCTCATCGGGGACCCCGAGGAGGTATACGGTCTCGCACAGCTGCTCGGGCTCACTGCTCCCCTGGAAGATGGGCTTCCCGGCGAGGAGCTCCGCCATGACGCACCCGAGTGACCACAGGTCCACGGGCGCGCCGCAGCCCGTGTCGCCCATGAGCCGCTCCGGCGCCATGTACCAGAGCGTGCCCTGGACGGCCCCCGATCTGGCGAGGCCGAGGTCGCAGATCTTCAGG